>JARPMR010000021.1:17779014-20551514 GCA_029955525.1 Oeneis ivallda
TATAAATGCGAAAGTTTGTGAGGATGGATGGATGAAAGTTTGTTACTCTTTGACGCCACAACGACTGAACCGATTTGGCTGAAATTTTAAATGGAGATAGCTCATACCCAGAATTAACATAAAGGCTACATTTTATCCCGGAAAATTAAAGAGGTCCAGTATGTTATAACTATAGTAAATAAAACTAATAGAGAGGGAGCCAGCACGTTTCAGACCTTCGTTATTTTATAAAAGCTGAAAGTTCCTCTGTGCATGTCCCCAATAGAGATCAGAACGATCCCCGACTATGAAGTTTGGATCTTGGTGGCTTTGGGAGACATCAGGTAGTAAAGGTGCATAAATTCTGAGTATACTTTCGTCATAGTATAAAAGCTGAGTTTTACATATGTTACTTGGGGACCTATCAGAAGATGTTTCCTCAGCAGTCAGACACTTCCGATAGTTCCTCTCCGTGTCAGACACCCTTAAACTATAGTAAATTATGAGTATACTTTCGTCATAGTAAAAAAGCTGAATTTTATATATGTTAGTTGGGGACCTATCTGAAGATGTTTCCTCAGCAGTCAGACACTTCCGATAGTTCCTACGCCCTGTCAGACGCTTTAAAAATCTGCCGTAGGTAGGTATAACAAATAAAAATAAAATCGCAAGTGCAAGAGTGCTGCGGTGTATAACTTTATTGCTCGCAGTACCAACGATAAATAAACAACCGGCAGTCGGCATCGAACGCGTCACATCACTATCCGAGTTTGCAATCGAAGCGGGGTTGCGGGGCAGTGCGGGCGGTGCGTGTCGCCTCCCGTCCCACGTCTCTTTCAACCCCGCGAAGCGTAATTTCTATTTTACTTAAAATTATAAAAACTTGACCAACCGGTGAAATGTGATACTGGAATTTTGTTTAGTTGTTTTTCTTGTATCATTCTTACAAGTTTTTACGGCACATTTAACCATTTTTTAAATTTAATTCTGCTAAAAGCTCGCAACAGTCATTTACACCGCTAGTACTCGTATGACTACCAGCGCTTACGAACGGACCGATCCAATGTTCTCACCAGTGTCTACAGTTCCCAGTTAGAAACGAGCGCTCTATACCTACTAATAGTTACTCTGAGTTGAAGCACCATATTAAAACCCAATCATTAATTAATAATACCACGGGTATGTACACTTCAAATTCTAACAATTCACTTCAGAATTTCCGAAATTGTTGTAGGAACACGATTATAATATTGCAATTTAGAGGTTTAAAACATAGTACCTCGATAATCAGATATCTAAATTACAAACATTACAAAACAATGCTGAAAAAGCTGCTATAAGAGTAACTTTTTTTGGATCGTCTAATTTGACGTATGGGACGCTCAGTTTCCAGTCAACAAACGCTTTGCCGCTGTCAAGTGGCACGTCATGGTACGAAAATCTATACAAAAAAAAAGGTGAACGGTTTTTGAATCGCTAACGCAACAAGCCTGCAGCAGGCCTGCTATAATAGATGTCATGGTACGATATTGCCGTGCAGTTCAATTTCTGCCCTGCTAAAGAGCTCATAGTAAGCCCCCTGATCTGATGATTTGATCTGTGGTTTGAATTTTTTTTTCTGTCCTACTTCCATGGTTTTGTGCTTTGATCATCGTAGTCGTAGTTCCTAGTTCCATGACTTTGATCTTAATGTCAGATTAACAAAAATTGTCAATTGCAAAATGGCTGAAAATATGTCAAACTCAAAAGTCAAAAGTCAAAATAGGAGTAAAATACTAAAATATGATACTAAAATCCATGCTAAAATCAAAAATCCAAGATCCCCTTTCTCTCGATCTGTTGAAAAGAAAAATAAAATTCCTAGGTAAATTTAATGCTTAAAAAGCTTTGCAGTTTGTAAAACAAAGTGCCCACAGAGTACTTCGGTAATATGTACCTAATATAGGTGTGCCCACTCTGGTATACATAATCATTAATCTGTGGTGCCCACTGGGCTTCAGTGCCAGGGGGGGTCAACTTTGTATGGGCAGATGTAAATACCTACTAGGGCAAAATCTCAGAGTACAAAATCACTTTTTTTAACCTAGTGTTCATCGTCTATGGCGCTTCATCGTCATTCAACTCTGTGATTCAATCTTGTTGTTCCTGGTCTGTGGATTCAATTTTCACAAAGTTTCAACAATGGCGTCTTTGTTATTGTTTCGTAACAATTAACAAATTGATTTCTTGCAATTCTATGAACTTTATCGAGTCGAGTAGTTAACTTCACTGAGTAATAATCAAGTTTATGTATTTTAAAGTGCAGTGCTACTCTTGTTTCACGGAGACAGGACTTGTGTATTTTGTTTTTAAAATGGCTTAGAGTTCAAGAACAAGAGGAAATGTTTTACATGTTCGCCGGCTAAAAACAACATTGTTTCGATTTCCTAAACCTGCTTTTAGGAATCTTGGACTAAATGATACGTATTAGCTATGTTCTAAAAGTGCTACTTTACCTAGGTACATAAGTTAAAACTATAATAGCTAATGCCCGCGTCTTCGTCCGCGTGGATGTAGTTTTTAAAATCCCTCGGGAACTTAGATTTTCCGGGATGAAATGTAGCCTATGTCACTCTCAGGTCCTCAACTATACCAATGCTAAAAATAACGTCGATCCGTAACTCTGTTGGAGCTTGATTAAAGGACAAACTAACATACACACACATTTATAATATTATTATGATTATGATTAATTATCCTTTTACAGGCACAAGCCTACCTTTTGATATTTAGAGTATGAGGTGATATGCGACCTCCGCGATACGATCCTCCTATACGATCTCCTTAGTGTTGTCAATACCAAACGTGTCAACTGTCATACTTTGTTATTATGAGTCAATATTTATATAATTGTTATTTATTCGTCTAGTGGAATTCTTTCAGTTAAATAAAACCAATATTTCTCTTGGTTTCTCGTTTATTATGCCACAATTTATTTAACTGAAAATGCCTGACGAAAAACTAGGCAAGTCTACGCTATTAAGATATCTGCGACCCGATAAGTTTGACGTCGAGCCTGAAGTCGCGGACGCCGATGCAAAATGGCTACATTGGAAATCGACATTCGAAAGCTTCTTAGCAGAAGAGATTACCGAAGATGTACCAGACTCTCTTAAGCGTAAGCTGCTAGTTAACCACTTATCGGCATCGATTTACAAGCATATCAAAACTTGCTCCACTTATAAAGATTCAATGAAAGTTCTAGAAGACATCTATGTCAAACCGAAAAATACTATTCTAGCTCGACACATTCTCTTCAATCGCAAGCAACGAGCCGACGAAACAATCTCTGACTATGTTAGAGCTCTCCGGCTTTCCGCGAAAGATTGTAAATTCGAAGACGTCATAGCCCAAGAGCATGAAGACCAAGCAGTTCGTAGCGCTCTCATATCCGGCTTATTATCACGAAGGATTCGCGAGCGGTTACTAGAAAACTCTAAACTCACTCTCTCAGAAGCAATTAACCAAGCCGTAGCTCTAGAAACGGCAGAGAAGGATGCAGTTGCTATTGGTGACAGATCTCCGCAACTTACTGCCATATCGCAAGGTAGTTCACGAGACGAGGAATCCGAAAATCTAGCAGCAGCTCCATCGTCACGAACTTTTCAAGCCGCTCCGACCACGCCACCTCCGGCTAAACCCTGCTTCTTTTGCGGTGGGAGTCTTCATCCAAGGTTCAGATGTCCAGCCAACAAATCCACCTGCAAAAAGTGCTCAAAGAAAGGACACTTCGCAAGCGTCTGTAGATCGGGCAATAGTAATAGGAACTTGAACATCACGACAGTTGAAGATCCTACGATCTCTAACAACGACCGGTTCTACAGTGGAGCTATTTCTGCTGCCTCTCCTTCGAGTCTTAGAAGTGCGACAATTCCAATAATGGTCAACGATTACAAGGCTGATGCACTCATCGATACAGGAAGTTCAGTCAGCTTCATTAACGCTAAAGTTGCTCGCATAATGAAACTACGCAAAAAACCCTGCAAGCAGACAGTCAATCTCGCTTCTCTCAATCAAGTTTCCTTTGTCGAAGGTATCTGTTTTGCTACCATTGCGATGAATAAGCATACTTACAAACAAACACCTCTTCTTGTTGTCGACAACCTCTGTGCCGACGTCATAATTGGCCATGACTTGCTTAAACATCACTCGAGTATTCATTTCAATCTTGGTGGGCCTGGCGAACCTTTAGAGATATGCAACGTGTTACGAGCTTCGGTACCGTCAGTCTCCGTATTTACGAATCTATCGCCGAACATTAGACCGATCGCCGTGAGAAGTCGGCGATACAGTAAGGAAGATGAGGACTTTATAAAACAAGAAGTGTCTAAATTACTTGAAGACGGGGTCATTGAAACAAGTATTTCCCCCTGGAGAGCCCAAGTCCTTGTAGCAGGAGGAAAGGTTCATCGAAAACGACTTGTCATTGATTACTCCATGACCATAAACAAATTCACCGAACTGGATGCCTTCCCTTTGCCAAACATAGAATCAGTCGTTAACAACGTATCAAGATTTAAAGTGTTCAGTCAAATTGACTTAAAGAGCGCATATCATCAAGTACCCATCTTAGAAAATGAAAAGAGATATACAGCTTTCGAAGCATGCGGCAAATTGTACCAGTTTACACGCATTCCATTTGGCGTGACTAATGGCGTTGCGGCTTTTCAACGAACCCTGGACTTCATCATAACAGAAGAGAGACTAGAAGGAACATTCGCTTACTTAGACGATGTAACCGTCTGCGGTAAAGATCAAAGGGATCATGACCGTAATCTAAAACGCTTTATGGACGCCGCTAATAAATTTCATTTAACTCTAAACGAACAGAAGAGTGTTTTCAATAAGACTAAAATCAACTTGCTTGGATATACTGTTGAAAATAATACAATCAGTCCTGACCCGGAAAGGCTAAAACCTCTTTTAGAGCTTCCTGCTCCAACTAAAACTAGTGAACTAAGACGAGTCCTAGGTATGCTTGCTCATTACGCTAAATGGATTGCGCGTTTCTCCGAAAAAATAAAGCCACTTACATGCGTGACTACTTTCCCGTTGTCGCCTGATGCGCTAAAGAGTTTTGAAGAACTCAAGCAAGATATCAAGGCAGCCGCTCTAGTAGCCATTAACGACAATGAAATGTTTACAGTCGAAACAGACGCTTCAGAATTCGCGCTAGGGGCTACGCTGACTCAACTTGGAAGACCAGTTGCCTTTTTCTCTCGGACACTGAATAACTCGGAATGCAAACAATCCTCAATCGAAAAAGAGGCTTGTGCGATAGTAGAGAGCCTAAAGAAATGGAGACACTACCTGATTGGTAGACATTTTCTTCTTATAACAGACCAACAATCGGTAGCCTTCATGTTCAATCAAAATCATAACAGTAAAATAAAAAATGAGAAGATCCAACGTTGGCGGTTGGAACTGTCATGCTTCAAATTTGATATAGTTTATAGACCAGGCACTGAAAACGCTGTTGCGGACGCTCTATCTCGCGTATGCGCCTACATGAATATAAACAAGTTGAAAGAACTACATGACGCACTCTGCCACCCGGGGGTAACTAGAATGTATCACTGGGTAAAATTTAAAAACTTACCCTACTCAGTTAATGATGTCAAGGAGATGACCGCCTCGTGCCCTACCTGCGCCGAAATAAAACCGAGATTTCTAAAGGCCAAGGGTCAATTGATAAAAGCTACGTCGCCGTTTGAACGGATCAACATAGATTTTAAAGGACCACTACCTTCTGAAACAGCCAACAAGTACATACTTACGATTATTGATGAGTACAGTCGGTTTCCTTTTGCTTACCCATGTAAGGATATGACCTCAGCCACTGTCATTACTTGCCTGAAAGATCTTTTTCTGACATTTGGCCAACCTCTCTATATTCATAGTGATAGAGGATCGTCATTCATGTCCGAAGAGTTCAAATCATTCCTACGACAGTCAAACATAGCCTCATCCAGAACGACGCCCTATAACCCCCAGGGTAATGGCCAAGTGGAGCGACTAAACGGAACACTCTGGCGAACTATTCAACTTAGCCTTCGGTCAAAGGGATTATCGATAGAAAATTGGGAAGTAGTACTGAAGGACGCATTGCATTGTATCCGCTCCCTCCTGTGTACGGCAACAAACGCCACTCCGCACGAAAAACTTTTCAAATACCCTAGAAGATCCCCGAACGGAGATTCACTGCCATCTTGGTTCACGCCGGGACCGATCTTTGTTAAAAAGAACGTCCGCTCTTCAAAAACGGACCCTCTTGTCGAGGAAGCTGAGCTCTTAGAGATCAATCCCTACTACTCTCTAATAAGACGGGATAATGGAGAAACCTCAATGGTATCAAACCGTCAATTGTCTCCTTGCCCCAGTACTACTGATAATAGCAGAGACGATAGCTTTGAAACGGCCTCCGAAGATGATCACCTCACGTTTCCATCTGAAAATAACTCCACACCTCCACCTGAAAATAACGCTCCTTCGTCATCGTCTCGTGTAGAAGAGTCGACGACGTCCTCGCCAGTTCTTCGGACTGGACTCCCCAGGAGATCTAATAGGACGCGGAAATTACCCTCCTACCTAACGGACTTTGTGGTTGATGGGAGTGAGAGTGAAAACTGAACCGGGGGAGAATGAGGTGATATGCGACCTCCGCGATACGATCCTCCTATACGATCTCCTTAGTGTTGTCAATACCAAACGTGTCAACTGTCATACTTTGTTATTATGAGTCAATATTTATATAATTGTTATTTATTCGTCTAGTGGAATTCTTTCAGTTAAATAAAACCAATATTTCTCTTGGTTTCTCGTTTATTATGCCACAGAGTACTTGTGTCTAGGATTTTTCAAAATTCAAAATTCTTTTTTCAAAAATTATTGGTGTATAAAGGGTATACATATAATAGTATTGTGTTTGTATTTATGTCAACCATGTCCCACACTTGCAGATCCCATTAAGAACAACTATTTACTATTAGTACACCCTATAGTAAGTGTATACAAATTACCAAAAGGCTATTAGAAATACTAACTATCTTTTAATACTATCCCACAACCTGAGCATTTTGTGGTACACTTTACTGAAAAACTATCATGCCTATAGATTTGTGATTTAACACAGTAATTTAACTTTATATCCAGATGTGTTATCTGTCAAAAACAACATAATTTAAAAATCATTAACAGTTAGAAAAACTATGCGAGCCCTCACAAAGCTCAGCTTTTTGCTAGTATTATGCTATATAATAATTGTAATAGGTACTAAAAAGTATAAAATTGTTTCTTTTCAGATGTGAACTATGCTCAGTACATTTTTTTCCTGAAACAGACTACTCTTCATCATCCCTGCAGGTGAAATTGTACAGTGAAGATAGAATTTTGTAAAAGCGTTCGACAAAGAAAACTAGTAATATATTTACATAAAAATAAATGTTCATTTATATTCGCTAGAACAAAAAAACCGTTTTTTTCTTTTAAACCTGAACTGAAACCTTATTGATATGGTATTTTGACTCTACACTAGCGGCACGCTATGATGGCCGGTTTGACGTTTGTCCGCTCATGAAGTTCCGTATTAATTGATAACGACTTTGAAGGAAATAATTGTATTACTTTATTGACGATAGTGATGTGCAGAGATTCATAAATTTTATCGAATGTAGTTTTAGGTTTAGGACTCAAAATTTATTTATTAAATTGATTTCTAAAATGTATACAAGTGTAGAAAAATCAGTTTGCACCATTTAAGGGGTGAATGTACTTGTGAATATGAACAATTTTCACTATGTGGACAAACCTCTGAAATCGCAAAAAAATATCAGCTGTTTCATACAAAAGGTAAAATTTTTATTTTTATATGATATATACCACAACTCGGCATTTGGTTTTCTAAATTGAAAATTTTTAAAAATGGAATCTAATACGATCGTCACATAGGATCGCTGGCTAGCACAACTGCTACCTCCGGCAAACTCGCGTCAATGCTCAATGCAAAACAAAGCAGTTTCGAATTGACGTTGCTTCGAAAAGTATAAACTGTCAGTGCAATGCGATTGTGATATAGTTTTGACCTGGCTTTGGATTTCAAATATTGATACTGCATTACTGTTGACCCTTGCTCGTTAATTTGGACTCTCAAGCAAGAAAAGGTTAGAATTATTTTGCTATAATCCGCCAACAGAAAAAATCTGTATGGTCAAACATGCAATTAAAAGCTAAGCACCACTCACCTACCCAGCCAAGCAAAAAAGCCAAGTTCCCAAGCAAGCAATGCCACCACCACTCACATGCACCACCACACAAGACTTTTACACTACTCTCGACGCACGTTTCGCCCCGACACCGGAGCATCCTCAGGAGATGTCGACTTTACAATGCTGTATTGTCTAGTGAAGCTTGTGTCAAATGCGCGGTATTATATACCTTTTTCTACCCCCACTACTGTTGCCCCGCCCACTACCCCCCGGACCCCCCCACTACCCCCCGGATTCCCCCTCTCTTTTTTCAAACAAACGAAGCAGTGGTGAACTTGAGACGTTCACTTGTTCATTAAGTAATTTAAACTGCTTATTATTATTGTGTTTTATTATTTCTAATTGTTCCAACATGCTCAGTCGAAGTCCTTTATCGCAGGTATGTAAGATTTTATATGAATGATCGGATGATAATTTGTGTCCACTATCAAGGAGATGTTTAGCAAAATGAGACTTTTGGGGTTGGTTGTTCCTAACCGCGGCCATATGTTCTTTGTAGCGTGTTTCAAATTTACGACCCGTTTGACCAATATAAGTGGCTTTACAGTCTGAACATTCGAGTTTATAAATGCCCGATTTTTGTTTGTTGTTTAATTTATCTTTGCCGTTGCAAATATTTTTAAGTGTATTATTTGTCCTAAATGCAACATGTATATCATGTGCTTTAAGTGTCTTCGCAATACGTTCCGACACTGTTCCAAAATAAGTTAAACTGGATTTGTATTTATTTATTTTATCAGGTGATGATGAATATAAATCCTTTTTGATCCGCATCAATTGTTGCTTTTTTATTATATTATTAACAATATTATTGTTGTATCCATTTGCCTGTGCCATATGGTAAATTACTTTTAATTCTTTTAAATAGTTTTCTTTAGTGAGTGGAATAGTGAGCAACCTATGCACATAACTGTGGAACGCTGCGAGTTTATGCTGCCAAGGATGACAGGATGAAGCAGGTATGGTTGTGTCTGTGTATGTGGTTTTCCGGAAAATTCCAAACTGATGTTTATTATTAGTACGAGTTATAGTTAGATCGAGGAAGTTTATAGAGTTATCTTGTTCTAATTCTGATTTGAATTTAATTTTCGGGTGTATATTGTTTAGATTTTTTACAAATATGTCAAGTTGTCGGTCTGTCCCAGTCCAACATATAATTATATCATCTACATATCTATAGTAATACAGAATATTTTTATGTTTGACAATATGTTTATTTTCAAAATCATCCATGAAGATATCAGCCATTAGGGGACTTAGTGGTGAGCCCATAGCTAATCCCTCTTTTTGTTGATAAAATTGGTCATTGAATTTGAAGTAGTTCTGTTTCATGCATATTTTGGTTAATTCTATTAATTCTGTTATTTCGTTGACATTTTTATGATTATTTTCCAACAATTTAGTTAAGATGTTTAGGGTTTCGTTAACTGGTACATTAGTGAACAGGCTGTCCACATCTAATGATATTAATTTACAATGGTCCGGTAATGTCAAATCTTTAATTTTATTGACTAGTTGGATACTATTTTTTAATGAATAAGACGGATTGAAGGATGTTTTTGATTTAATAACTTTGTTTAGCTCTTTTGCTAATTCATATGCTGGTGCGCCAATATATGAGACCACGGGACGGATTGGAATATTATCTTTGTGGATTTTTGAGATAATATTCCAATCCGTCCCGTGGTCTCATATATTGGCGCACCAGCATATGAATTAGCAAAAGAGCTAAACAAAGTTATTAAATCAAAAACATCCTTCAATCCGTCTTATTCATTAAAAAATAGTATCCAACTAGTCAATAAAATTAAAGATTTGACATTACCGGACCATTGTAAATTAATATCATTAGATGTGGACAGCCTGTTCACTAATGTACCAGTTAACGAAACCCTAAACATCTTAACTAAATTGTTGGAAAATAATCATAAAAATGTCAACGAAATAACAGAATTAATAGAATTAACCAAAATATGCATGAAACAGAACTACTTCAAATTCAATGACCAATTTTATCAACAAAAAGAGGGATTAGCTATGGGCTCACCACTAAGTCCCCTAATGGCTGATATCTTCATGGATGATTTTGAAAATAAACATATTGTCAAACATAAAAATATTCTGTATTACTATAGATATGTAGATGATATAATTATATGTTGGACTGGGACAGACCGACAACTTGACATATTTGTAAAAAATCTAAACAATATACACCCGAAAATTAAATTCAAATCAGAATTAGAACAAGATAACTCTATAAACTTCCTCGATCTAACTATAACTCGTACTAATAATAAACATCAGTTTGGAATTTTCCGGAAAACCACATACACAGACACAACCATACCTGCTTCATCCTGTCATCCTTGGCAGCATAAACTCGCAGCGTTCCACAGTTATGTGCATAGGTTGCTCACTATTCCACTCACTAAAGAAAACTATTTAAAAGAATTAAAAGTAATTTACCATATGGCACAGGCAAATGGATACAACAATAATATTGTTAATAATATAATAAAAAAGCAACAATTGATGCGGATCAAAAAGGATTTATATTCATCATCACCTGATAAAATAAATAAATACAAATCCAGTTTAACTTATTTTGGAACAGTGTCGGAACGTATTGCGAAGACACTTAAAGCACATGATATACATGTTGCATTTAGGACAAATAATACACTTAAAAATATTTGCAACGGCAAAGATAAATTAAACAACAAACAAAAATCGGGCATTTATAAACTCGAATGTTCAGACTGTAAAGCCACTTATATTGGTCAAACGGGTCGTAAATTTGAAACACGCTACAAAGAACATATGGCCGCGGTTAGGAACAACCAACCCCAAAAGTCTCATTTTGCTAAACATCTCCTTGATAGTGGACACAAATTATCATCCGATCATTCATATAAAATCTTACATACCTGCGATAAAGGACTTCGACTGAGCATGTTGGAACAATTAGAAATAATAAAACACAATAATAATAAGCAGTTTAAATTACTTAATGAACAAGTGAACGTCTCAAGTTCACCACTGCTTCGTTTGTTTGAAAAAAGAGAGGGGGAATCCGGGGGGTAGTGGGGGGGTCCGGGGGGTAGTGGGCGGGGCAACAGTAGTGGGGGTAGAAAAAGGTATATAATACCGCGCATTTGACACAAGCTTCACTAGACAATACAGCATTGTAAAGTCGACATCTCCTGAGGATGCTCCGGTGTCGGGGCGAAACGTGCGTCGAGAGTAGTGTAAAAGTCTTGTGTGGTGGTGCATGTGAGTGGTGGTGGCATTGCTTGCTTGGGAACTTGGCTTTTTTGCTTGGCTGGGTAGGTGAGTGGTGCTTAGCTTTTAATTGCATGTTTGACCATACAGATTTTTTCTGTTGGCGGATTATAGCAAAATAATTCTAACCTTTTCTTGCTAATCATGAACTTCCGCAAAGTAACGCCTGCTTCTATCCAAATTTGGACTCTGTTCAAGCCCTTTGTTGTGGATTTCGTCGATATGACCGAACGTACGCAGAGAACTGTTCTAAATAGTCAGACACGTGAGTTCGTAATACGCCTTCGTAACTATTTCGATCGTGAAGCTCAAAATGGAGGGCCAATTTTACCTATAACGTCAGTGGTTGAACGCGTAGCTGATGCGCTTAATATTGGACAACGAACTGTTAGACGGATAACTAAAAAAAAATATGGCGAGACTGGCACAGAAGAAAATAAACTTCACACACCAAAAAAGAGAAAACGAGCAAAACCAGTCGTAGGCATCGATAGCTTTGATGCCGATGCTATCCGAAGACATGTTTACGGCTACTATTTACAGAAGGAGTATCCAACAAGAAAAAAGTTGGTGCATTCACTGAAGGAAGCTGGATTATTCTTCGGTGGGGAAAGTTCTTTAACGAAGATTTTGAAGACCATTGGATTTCGATACAAAAAATGTAACAAACGCAAAATATTGATGGAAAGATTTGATATAGCGATGGCAAGGTATACTTTTTTACGGCAAGTGAAAGAAATCAAAAATTGGCAAAATGTTGTGTTCTTGGATGAAACATGGCTTAATGCTAACCATACTGTAGGCCGTTCTTGGAACGATGACACAGCAGCATCTACTTCCAAAGTTCCTGTAGGAAAAGGATCGCGACTTATAATTTGTCACGCCGGAACCATCAACGGGTTTGTCGAAGGTTCTCTCATGGCTTTTGCGTCAAAAACCACTGGAGACTATCATGAAGACATGAATGGAGAAAAGTTTACTGAATGGTTTACCTCAATGTTGTGTAGCCTCCCTGAACCATCTATTATAATTATGGACAACGCCCCATACCACTCGATGCAAATTGACAAGCCACCTGCCCAATCCCAAAAGAAAGCTGATATCGTCGCATGGCTTCGTAAAAATGGCGTAGATGCAAACATGAATATGTTAAAAGCGGAATTAGTACGTCTTTTAAAAGAAAACAAACCAACCAAGATCCGATACGTCATTGACGAAATAGCATTAGAACATGGGCACAGAGTTATACGGTTACCGCCTTACCATTGTGAGTATAATGCGATTGAGTTGGTGTGGGCTCAAATTAAGGGATATGCTGCAAGACACAATACAGAACCCCCATTTACCACAAAAAAAATGCTAAAATTATTAGAAGAAGCTTGTGAACATGTGACTAAAGGAGACTGGGAAAAGGTTGTGAATAGAACTGTTAAATTAATAAGGGAAGATTATGAAAGAGATGTGAAAATAGATAATATTATAGAAAACGAACATATAATTATTAATGTAGGTGATGATAGCAGTGACGACAGTGAAAATAGTAGTATGGACGAATCTGATTAATTATGGCCTTTTGTGGCACCTTTTTTGGTATCTTTTGTATTCATATGTTTCTTGTGTGCATATAAAGTATGTATATTCATTTTCATTCAAATATTCAGTTCGTTCAAATAAATTAAATAAACATATACATTTTTGTTTTATTAAACCTATTTAATCAGGTACAAAAACAAAACTTAATTGTTTTTTGTTCGAGAATAAATTGACATTCCACATCACTATTGTAATGTGTCAAACCGGCCATCATAGCGTGCCGCTAGTGTAAAGAGAACTTGTATTTTAAAAATACCAAGTTCTCTTTAGAGTCAAAATACCTTATCTAGAAATTTAATTTGGGTAAGTACCTTATTTCCACATTTGAATTTCCCGCCTTCAAAGACTTGTCACTGGGTTGAATATAGATGGCGCTAGTAAGAACGGTCCCCCTTTTTTTAATATGAAGTTATCATTCTTCTCCGCTAGGAGTAATAGTGTTCTGTGTTCAGTGCAAAATCAATGCAAAATAAAATCGAATTGAAAAATAAAACATATTATTTTCTGAAATTAAAATATGGCTATTAACTTTGTGCTAAAATGAACAAATTGAAAAGAGAGTACAAAATGAATACAAATAATTCCATAGCGGAGTCAGGCGAAACATTAAAACCTGAGTCTTGTAGGATTTGCCTGACTGTTACTGACAATATGAGGAGCATATATAATAGGAAGCTTTTGGAACATATCAATTATTGTACTGGAGTCAAGGTAAGACTTGTTTATTTGATTACTAGATGATGCTCGCGACTTTGTCCTCGTGGATTTAGTATTTTCGGGAACTCTTTGATTTTCCGGGATAAAAAGTAGCCTATGTCACTCTCCAGGTCCTCAACTATACCCATGCAAAAAGTCACGTCCACATGGATTTAAAAGGTTTTTAATTCATGTGGAAACGCTTTAATTTTCTAAGATAAAATGTAGCTGTGTTAATCCTATTGCTGTTTGGGCAGTGAAGAAAGATACCACAGTCATACACAGGGTGTCATAAGTTCAATCCCAGGCATGCACCTCTGACTTTTCGGAGTTATGTGCGTTTAAGCAATTAAATTTTTTTTTTTTTTTTTTTTTTTTATTATCAAATAAGAGGAATATACAAAAATGTTCTTATTAGCACACGAAAAACCACTGAGGTTTAAATTGTGAGCTATAAACCGATTCTGTAAAACACAAATACCTATACTAACATTAACAAACCAACTTATCCAAAAAATATGATTTTAGTTTACGTTTTAAATTATTTTCAGTGAATTGTAATCTTACTTTACTATCTAAATTATTTATTAGAGGAGGGACTATGTATGCAGTGGTGCGTTTACCATATTTATTTTTAGATCTAATAGTAAGTAAAGTTTTATGATTTACTCTACGTGTATCACATTTAATTGGAATAACATGTTGTATATTTAAATTAAAAAATTGCTCCTTTAGCAGCTGATATTGGACCTTCTCATGAATGGGTATTACTTTGCAATGTTTAAATAGATATTTTTCATCCGATTTAGCTATAATTTTAATATTTAAAGGTACAATGGATTTTAAAATTCTACATTGTAATCGATAAATATACTGAAGATATGATTTGTCTGTTCGACCATAGCTGCTAAGACCATAAGTTATTATCGAGTCTGCAAGTGCATTGTAAAGCATAAGTTTGACTTTATAATTTAAACACTTCCTAATAATAGACATATTTGCCAAAAAAGCTCTAAGCTTGTCACAAACATTTTTAATGTGCTCGTGCCAGTTGAACCTATGATCTATTGTTAACCCAAGATATTTATGCGATTTAACGACTTCAATAGTTGAACATAAGCAATTGAATTGCGGCTGATGCAAGCAATTATGATCATGTGCAATTATTTTATGTTTTAATATACTGTTTGACTTTAAATTTGGTGAATGAATGTGGACTAATTTAGTCTTTTAGGAATTTAAGATCAAACCACTATCGTGACACCATTTATTTAAATTATCGAAATCCTCCTGTAGCAGTAACAAAGCAGTATTGACATCTTTATGTGCAACCAGCATGCAAGTATCATCCGCATACTGATAGGAGGCACGATGTCTAAAAACTTTATGCATGTCATTGACGTAAGCTATAAAATGCAATGGCCCAAGTACGGAACCTTGAGCTGTGCCTTCAGTTACTGTAACTGGTGAACTGTAGCTGTTGCAGATTCTTACGCAATAACTTCTGTTCGTCAGATAATCTTTACACCAATTTAAGAGCGGTCCACGAATTCCTGAATCATCTAACCTTTTAATTAGCTTATAATGATCCAATGTATCGAAAGCACGAGAAAAATCAATAAAAAGAGCCAGAATATGTTGTTTTTCGTTCATCCAAGAGTTAACTGTGTCCGTGAAATCTGACAGTAGCATTGTTGTGTTTTTACCTGGTCTAAATCCGAATTGATTGGGACTGAGAATATTGTTTTTCTGATAAAATGTATGAATTTGATTACAAATATATTTTTCTGCTATTTTATCTATTGAAGATGTCAAAGTAATTGGTCTATAGTTACACAAGTCGTCAAACTTCCCTCGCTTATGCACCGGTCTAACGCAGCCCATTTTAAGTTCGTCAGGATACGACTCTGCTCTGATACAGGTGTTAATAAATTTAGCTAATGGTTCCGAAACTCTGTTAGCAATGGCCTTAATGTCCCGCATTCTAATACAATCAAACCCAGGGGCTTTATCTATATTCAACTTATTTATTAATTTAAAGATGCCATCTGGAGTTGCTTTGTTAAAATACATGCTACAGCTAGGTTCATTAATAGGAAAATTGTTTGAATAATAGTTAAAAAGATTTTGATTGCAATTCGGCAATATGTTTTTTACAGCAGTGTCAAAGTTGGTCGCAAAATTATCGGCAATTTGCTTTGGTAGAAGATTTTGTGATTTAAAAGCATTTAAAACTACCTCATCAATTGATTTTACAATTCTACCAGCAATGTCATTTAAAATTTGCCATAATTTTCTTGAGTTAGCAAAATTTTTGATTATTTTATTTTTATAATATGAATTTCTGTAATATTCAGTTACTTTATTTACCAAATTTCTTTTTCTATTGTACTGTAATCTTAAAAGAACATTATTCTGGTCCTTCTTCCATTTATGAAACAGTTCATCTCGTTTATTACTCAAATTAATTAGTTTTTTGTTAATCCATGGTGCTTGGCGATAATATTCCGAGTTTTTTGTGATGATTTTTGTTGCTTTTGAATAGGCATTGTTAAATATATCTTTAACGAAAGTATACATTTGCTGTGGTGATTGCATACCATCCAATTGCGACCAGTTCGCAGTACATAATTCCTCGCGTAATATTACAGGGTCATAGGTAGGCATTAGTTTACTTGCATTATAGTTCAACATTTTTGATTCATGCATGCTGCACAGTGCAATCGCGATAAGGCGATGATCCGCTAGTACAGTATCGACCGCGGCCGTGCAAGGGTCTGTTGTGTGGGAGCGAATGAATATGTGATCAATGCAAGATTGTGTTGTTATATTTAATCTCTTTTCAATTCGTGTATAATCAGAGATACCACACTTCAGGCCCTGCTCCGCCATCAGGTTTAGGTACTTATCTCTCAAAATTGATGATACTTTTAGGTCTATGTTCACATCCCCTGCCATTATAACGTTATCAAAGTGATGCAAGTCATTTAAAAGTGATGACATATCATTTATAAACAGCTGTTTATTATAGGAGGGAGGTCTATAGATAGCACCCACAGCGATTACTTTATTACAAAGTGTTTTGATAGAACCAATAATGGACTCGAAAGTGAGTGATTTATATGTAATCGTCGTAAACTTTAAATAATTCTTTATATAAACAATAATACCTCCACCTTTTTTGTTAACACGAAGTTGAGAGTGCAATCTATAGCCGGGAATATTAAACAAATGACAGGTATTTTGTGATATACCTACTTCGGTCAAAATAATTATATCAATCGGATGTGAACTTATTTCCACAAGATGCAGCAATTTAGAGTAATTTTTTATCATGGAACGTATATTAATATGTATGCAAAGTAGGTTAATATGACAATTAGGAAGTTTTTTAATAAAGTTGTTGCAATTCAAACAATCGAAGTATTCAATTATTTCAGGCGAGTTTACATCCATTACGAGATATAATACTTATAAATTACTGTACAAAATATATTCTTAAGGGAAAAAGCTATAAGTAATTAAGGTTTTATCAAATAGACAATATATACCTAGACAATATAGACCTATAAGTATGTATAATAACAATCAGACTGAATTGGTTTAATAGTTTTTCTATTTAGTTAGGGATACAATATCATTCATGGATCGAATGAGATGCACTTTACTTGCCTTAGTTTTCCTTGCAAAAATTTTACCATTTTTACACCATATAAATTCATAGGTTTGGCGAAGATTTTTCTTTGCGTTATATAATAGCATTTTACTGTGAGGCGTAAGTGCTTCTCGAATGTACACAGGATTCCTAGCCACTTCGTGTAACGCGTTAGGCACAATGTCACTAACCGTGGGCGTCAACTGCTTTGCTGCGGAAATCCACTGTTCACGGGATTCAGAAGATTTCAATTCCACTAGCAGAGAATTCGCGTGATCTTTCCGGATAGGCATGCAGCGGGTTGAAGCTACTGTATCATTGTTGACCTTTAACTTAGCGGCAATTGATTTTACTGTATCTTGGGGTTTTTGTAAAGAAATATCTGGTAGTCCAGATATTTCTATAAAATGCAAAAGTGCTTTTTGTTCCATTTCTTGCATCTGTGTCTCAACACAAGCCACTCGAAGTTCCAGGTTCTTGTTTTTGTTTTGAAGGTCGGTGTTTTTATTTTCCAGCGCCTTAATTCTGCAGTCCTGGTTTTTTACACTTTCTTCCAAACTAGAAATTTGCTCACCTAGAAAGTTTAGGGACACTTCGAACTCCTTCTTAAACTCCTCGAATTCCTTCTTGAAAACTTTTTTCATTTCCGAGGTTATCTCATGAAGTAGTTTTGATCTGACGTTTTTGCTTAAGTTAGGTAATTCTTCCTCTTCCTCCTCATTTTCCGATTCCTCAATGGAAACAAACGTAGATGATCTGCGGGACGCGTTACGTATGCATTCGTCGCAGCTCCACTCAAGTCCTGGGGTATTTCGGAGGGTCGCCAGCTGTTTGTTCGATAGTTTAGCACATTCATGAGTAGCATGTACGTTTTTTTCACATCTACTACATATTATTCCCTGTATTTTTTAAAATATCACAAGCTGTGAAGGAAAACATTGTGAAGAAACCTGCACACCTGAAAATTCTAAGTGTTAAGGTGTGTGAAGTCTGCTAATTCTCATTGGAGCAGCGTGGTTGACTATGGCCTACAACCCTTCTCTGAGAGGAGACCTGCGCTCAGTAGTGAGACATTGATGGTTTGCTGATGATGAAACTAATAAAGATTATCACATGCTTCAATGGTGAAAGAAAACATTGTGAGGAAATCTGCTCACCTGAATGTGACCTGAAACTTCTCCATATAGTAAATCAAGGAGTTTCATAATGTATGTTAAAAAGTAGGTGTTTAATGTTTAATTTATTTCCATGCTTTTCCAGATTAAAAATGAAGATGGCCTTCCAGCAAAAATATGTAATAATTGTCAGACTGGATTGGCGACGGCTGTTAAATTCAAAAAATTGTGTATTCTTACGGAGCAGATCTGTCAAAATATATTGAAGAATCGAATTAAAACTGAACTGAAACACAAAAGCACCAATCCTTTTAAGTCTGAAAGTGATGATGACTATTTTAATGACAATTGTGTCTTAAATGACGATGATTATCACAGTATTAACAATTCGGTCAAAAAGGACCACCCTAGTGACAATTTTACCATAAGTTATGTGAAAGAAGACAATTATAATGAGAATCACACGGAAGAAGATCATTCTAATGATATTTATATAATGTATGATGAAAATTGTATCAAAGAAGAGAATTTAACTGTAGACAAATCTAATGATGACCATTTCAACGATGACAATATCAAAAAGGACCTTAGTATTCAGGACAATGGTTTGTATTATTTTATCTACTCCAGCATCGAAAAGTTCCAATTTCGAATTTCAGCTGAATTGAAATGAACCCTCTTTCTGTTTTGCTTCTCATTTCGATGAAGCTCATTGTATGGGAGCTGCATCGAAATCGTTATCTTCATAAAATAGGATACCTAAAGTTAAGAGGGTCTGAGTTCATTTGTATAAATGTATTAAAGTTGCTACCCAACCCACTCTATGGTTGGTACTGCCACTCAATATTAATATCAAAACTAAAAAAAAAATTAACAAAAAACTTAATGTGGCAAACGAATTACTTTAATTTGTATTGATTTGACTTTTTTATTATATTGTAAAGGAAAGTTAAAAAATTATATAAAGACAACGTAATTTTGTTAATGATTTTATTTTCCTTGTCTTAGATAAAATCTTGTATGCAACTGCATATAATTCTCATACTATCCTATTTTAATATTCGTCAAGCCTCGTATCAAAAAACAGCACTCGAATTAAAATGACCCTCATTACAATGCAGTTGCATAAATAGCCATTTTAACTGTAATTAAAACTAACTCCATGAATTTAGTACTAGACAAAAGGTAGTCCAACTTGATATTATTAAATGCGAAAGTTTGTGAGGATGGATGGATTTATTTATTTATTTAATTATTTGGACAACCAACAAAATTACACGTAAAATATACTTAAACTTAAAATAAACATAAGGTAGTGAAAGACATGTAATTTCACTTATAGGCAGCCACATCATGCAAAATTTATAAATAGGTCGTACTTAAACTTATTACAAAATATATAACACAAGTTATTACCTAAATTAAACTAGACAAAAAGTTAAAATTAATAAGCTTGCAATGGAGACTATGAATATGTTATATGCTTTAAAAAGCATTTTTAACCTTAACTTTGAATTTTTCGATTTTGTCACAGAATAAATCGATAGACTTGTCTTTGACCAATAGTTCTCTGTACAATCTACTTATGGATGGATGTTTGTTACTCCTTCACACCACAACTAATGAACCGATTTGGTTGAAATTTGGAATAAAGATAGCTCATACCCAGGATTAACACATAGGATTTCTTTACTTGAAAGTGACCAGTTTAAGAAGTTAATCAAAATACTGAGTTGGACATGAGTTACTCACAAATTAGTCGATTTCAAGTAAATTTTTTTATATAAACCTGTGAAGATGATACTGCCATTGTTGCAATTAGAATGCCATAAGCCTACTTTGTAGTAATAGTTTACAAATTGTGAAAAAACAAATTAAATTTTAATTTTGCGGGCAGACCCTTGTCTTCAACCTTAATGAAATACTTTGAATGATTTATGAGACTATAAGTCTCCACATTAAGCAACTAGATGGCGCTCGAAAGCGATCCTGAATCACGCTAGTGAAATATTTATTCCAACCCCATACCAGCATACTAGTAGTGAGCCGTTGATAGATTGGTAATGATGATGATGATGATTTAATTTACAGGTTTAACGGTTGTAAAACAAGAGGACATCACATGCGAGTTCGCAGTTGTTACAGAAGAAGTATCAAAAAGACTATCGAAACACTTAGAAGAAGTAAAGGAACCTATTGGAAGGCCTCAGAGGCAATCTAAAAGGTAATAGTTATTTGTGTTATATGGGGCCAAAGAAATTTTGGAACAGTTCCTTATCGAGCGGTGCGAAAGGGGCCTAGACGGAAAAAATTAAGACTAAATTGAACCAACACTTTTTGAATGTGAATTTGGCATTGTGTTCAATATTTTCACAGTTCACACTACAATATTAGATCTCCGTAGCCTAAAATAAAATTGAAAATAAAAAATTCAGTCTGTCGAGCTGGGATTCGAACCATTGACCTTTATGCGACTATAGAAAACACATTTCTATAGTCGCATAAAGGTCGATGGTTCGAATCCCAGCTCTACAGACTGAATTTTCTATTTTCAATTTTATTTTAAATAATTTCTACATGTGGAATTTTTCCCTAATTTTTTTATTTTTATTATTAATTTATTATTAAAAGGAACTTCGTTCCAACCGAGTGTTCCACGACACACGTCTTTTTTTTGTTCCCTAAGGGCATTATTTTGAATTCAGAGCGAAGTGAAGGATTCTAAAGTAGAATCCTGGTTGAGAAATTCAATATACGCCACCTGAGAACAAAATATTTTGGCCCTGAGTGACCACACACTATTTTTCATCATTACCTATGAGAAAAAGCTAGAAGTATCAACCATAAACATTACCTATACATGTATTGAAAGTTTAAATAAAACACAAATAAATTATTATGAAATAATTGAACATTGATAATATTTATACAGTATGCATTCTCCCTGTCTAACATGAAACTTTATTTTCTGGTTTTACAAATGTTATTGTTATTTGTTAAGTACTTAGTCAAATTTCGGGTGCATAGTTATTAGTTTTTAAAAAGTAAAAAAGAAATTAAAAACTTTATTTAAAATTAATTATAATAATTATAAAAACTAAAAATGTCTTAACGCTAACGAGCCAAGTTAGGGACTGCTCTTGTATTGTTCTCGTTTCCCATGGCGCGCTGCATCGCCGGTGGTCTTTTTCAGTAGAAAGAGTTTCGCAATCATTTAACAAAGGTTACGCAATGTTGCTTGTCGACATGAGAATCGGTATACTTAACTCCTCCCTCCTTAAGTTCAAAGTCAGCAGAGGGATGATTTTCCGTCTGCTGAATTTGACGGAAAAATTGTAAAGGGATGAATTTATACATTAAAAGAATGCAAATGCTTAGTGCTAATATTACATATAAAATTAGTGTTCCGACGCTAACACTTTTCACATTTATAGAGCTTTCACTTTGATTGAACACATTCTCACTATCACTTTCCTTTAAACTGTATGCTAACTGTTGAAGATGCTGAAGGTTAACGCCATCTAGGTTTAAAAGCTTCTTTTCAGGTAGCGGGCTTGAAGTAAGTATCTCGGGGAAGTGAATAGTTGATATTCTGGGGTAGCTTATAGTTCTACCAACAGTTTGATGTCTTCTCAGTGTTAATCCCTTTACTTTAAAGCTGCAGGTGTCATCTATGGTAAGTATGTAGGTTCCTTTTATATGTTCACGAGTTTCTTCTGTGTTACATACTTTCAAGAGGAGTGTTTCAAATTTGCTGTATAAAATCCATTGGTTATATTTGATGGGTTCTATTTTTATTCCAGATGTCTCAACTAGAATTGGGCTACAAGCGCTAGTATTTTGGGATAGTAGCATAAGTGCCTCTAAACAGTCATCTTTCATCAGAGGTTCGACTTCTATTTCGTGGCATAAAAACATGAATTTGTCCATTTCTTTGCAGGGTTGAGCGAGCGATATGGTTTTCGAACCTTTCACCAATAGGTAAGGAGTTTTAAGGATTATAAGGGATGTTTGGTTAAATGAATTTGTGACGGGAAGAGGTATCATTCGGAAGTAGCTATAAAGATCCTTTTTTACAAGGGGAATGTCCAAAATAAAAATTATCTGATTTTTCTTAGAATAAGCTTTAAGTTCGATAGATTGCTCTATTAACAAAAGATTATCCAGATTAACAGGATATACAAGCTTATCAGTTACTTCAATATCGATTAACAAACTATACAATTCGGTTGTATCAATTACAGACTGGTGTAAAGTTTTTAACTTACTAAAAGCTATAGCTGTTTCAATTTCATCTATTTTAACATAAATCATTTGGAAGTTATTCAAGAATAATTGAAAAGTACTAATTAAACTAGTATCGCTTATTACTTGTTTTGTGTTATTTATCCATGTCTTAATATCGGAAATTTCCTTGTCTAGTTGAATTAAATTATTTTTTGAGAAACCAGTAATATTAACGAAAGATTGCACCATTTCAGAAAGTATGGTTATTTTTCTTGATATTCTTTCCTGTCGCGTCTGTAGGTTCGTGATTAACTCATCATACCTTAAAGCATCGCTATTGTCTAAATTTCCGGTAATAATTTTAATGAATGAACCTAAGGGATTTAATAAGCCGCGTTTAACCCTACTAGTCGGAATAAGCTGCCTACATTTGTCCAATGTAATATTTAGGAAATGATCTGTTTGAGTCTTAATATTAGTTATATCGCTATAGTGCTTACTATTACCAAAGTATTTTAATAAATTTTTATTTAAGTGCTCATACATTCTAACATTATAATCTAAGTCTTCCTTTAATGAAGTTAAATCTAAAACCTTAATATAAGACCAATTATCGTCTACTATAAATGCTTGGCCTTCTTTTACAGGTAAGATACCTGGGTTATGTTCCATTTTCTGTACTAGGGCCTGGATCATGATGGCTGGAATGAGCAGAAGGACGAACCTGTGGAGGACGTTTAATATCTTTAAGTGGAACTTTAGTATCGCGATTTTGGGTTCTTACAGGTACAGTATTCCTGAAGATATCTCTAGTCACCTTTGTCTTCTGATAACGGGGTTTATCCTTGCTACGTCGAGTATTAACACCCTTTACAAATATTTCATCGCCATCATTCACGTCGAATGATGTTTCACCACCACGTTTTTCTCTAATTCTTTCCTTCTGTCCTATCATTTTGTCTGAAAGATGTTTATAAAGGAAGGCTGTTCGCTTAGCATGGTCTCTTACCAATTTCTGCGTGTATTGTTGATTGAAATCTACGTTGAATGGATTTGAGGAATCGGTATGGCCAAAAACTACTTCTAGGGGTGTAAGACCTGTAGTCGAGTGTATCGTTTGATTATATGACATTATCGCGTAAGTCATAATAGAAGAAGCATCTGTTAATTTGTGCTCGTATTTAGCTAAACGATATATTTCTAGTATGGTTGAGTGGAATCGTTCTATTAAGCCCATTGAGTTAGGGTTATGTGGTGTGCCTATGTGAAGCTCGATTTTATAGAAATTTAAAGTTTCTTTTAATAATATATTATTGAATTCGGTTGCGGGGTCACAATTAATTTTATTAGGTATACCATAAAATGAAAAGTACTTAATTAGGGCACGGACAACTTCAGGGGTAGATCTGTTACTAATTTCTATTGCTTGCCCTATTTTACTAAAAGCATCGATAAGGGTTAAGAAATATTTTCCTTCTATTGAGAAAATATCCATAAAAACTTCTTCGAAGGGCTTGGTTTGAGTTTGGGTAAGCTGGAGTTTAGGCTTTAGAGGTTTACGATCGTATTTCATTTTCTTACACACTTCACAGGCATTTATTACTGATGAAACAGTTTGGTCCATATTATTCCAGTAATAAGTGCGTTTTATTTTCATGAGGGTTTCTTTTATTCCCCTATGACAAGATGGACCCTGGTGATATTTTATGACAATATACCTCTGTTCATTTTCGTCTGAAACGTAAACTACTCTTTTGGTGCATTCGTAAATTTTGACTGAGTCCTTTTTAAACAATTCCATAACGCATTTTTGGAAATCCTTACGATGAGTATCGCTTTCAAAATAGATAAAGTGCCTAATTTTTGGGTTTATGTATTGTTTCAGGAAATCCTTAATTAACTCCGGATTTCCTTCAGGCATGTGTGCTTCAAAAACCTTTTGTTTATCCCGAGAGAAATCTTGAACTACGGTATGATTTCTGTTCCAAGTGAATATGAGAAATTGGTATGGTTTTGTGTCAATAGCTTCGTTAAGTACGGGGATGACTTCACCGTCCATGTCTAGGGCAGAGAGGGCAGTATCGGTTCTAGAGCTACAAGTTATCGTACTTTCAGATGGGGTACGAATGGGAAAAGACATATTCGAACCGTCAGAGTCTGGAATGCGTATAATACTGTCGTTATCTTCTCTCTCGTCATCACTACTGAGGGATATGGTGTCAACGTTTACTTGTAGGGACGTCGTCTTCTAAACGAACGTCTTCTAAAGCGTTCAGTTTTATCCTTGAGAGTGCATCTGCGTTAGTATTTTGTGATCCCTTTTTGTATACTATATCGTAATCGAACTCTGATAATCGCAGTTTCCATCGTGTAAGCTTGCTATTAGGCTCTTTTATAGAGTTTAGCCAGGCTAAAGGTCTATGATCTGTGTAAATACGGAACTTTCGACCATAAAGGTACGGGCGAAAAACTTTTACGGCCCATACAATAGCAAGTAACTCGCGTTCAATTGTACTATATCTACTTTCGGCATCATTGAGGGTGCGACTTGCATAGGCAATAGGCAAATCGCTACCAATATTTCCTTGAGAAAGGACAGCACCAAGGGCAAAGTTGGATGAGTCTGTCGTTAAAATAAATGGTTTGTTGAAATCAGGGAATTGTAATAACGGGGCATTGACTAAGAGTTCTTTACACTTATTAAAAGCTGCAATATATTCTTCAGTGAGTACAACCTTTCTTCCCTTCTTAAGACAAGATGTGAGGGGGTAAGTTACTCTTGAAAAATCTTTTATGAATTTACGGTAATATCCAATAAGACCTAAAAAGCTTTTAATTTCCGTTGGTGTTTTGGGGATTGGTATATCTAACACTGCTTTTATTTTATCGTCATTTGGCTTAAGGCCGTCTTTTGTGATTGTATGGCCTAGATAAAGAACTTCCTTCTTTAAAAATTCGCATTTATCCAAGGTAGCTTTTAAGTTAGTCTCCCTTAACCGATCGAATACCTTCCGTAATTTTACTATATGCTCTTGCAGGCTGGATGAGTAGATTATGATATCATCCAAGTAAACTAGGCAATGGATACCCTGTAAACCGCGCAAAACGTTGTCCATGGCCCTCTGAAAGGTGGCTGGTGCCGTTTTTAATCCAAAAGGCATTCGGGTAAACTCATAATGACCTGATTGGGTAGTAAATGCCGTTTTATGCCTATCTTCCTCTTTTACTTCGATTTGATGAAAGCCACTAGCGAGGTCAAGTGTGCTAAAGTAAATAGATTTACCTAATTTGTCAAAGAGATCTGTGATATTCGGTAGTGGGTATTTGTCATCGGTGGTAATTTCGTTTAAACGTCTGTAATCTATTACCATTCTGTACTTAGGTTGGCCTGATGCATCCGTTTTCTTTGGAACTAAGTGAACCGGGGCACTCCAAGGTGAATACGATTCACGAATTACATTATCGCGTAACAATTTATCTATCTGATGTTGTATTTCCATATTTTGAGCAGGGGGGTGGCGATAGGGTTTAATGTAGATCGGATCTTCATGTGTCGTACGGATTGAATGTTTCACTTGATTCGTGAAAGATAAGGGTATGTCTTCACAATAAAAGACGTCGCGGTATTCGTAACAAAGATCAGAGATTAATTGACGTTCTTCTGAGTTCATGTGATCTAAGCGAAGCTTCGATAAGTTTTGTTTCAGTAAAGCATCGATTTCATAATTTTCGCGGATTGAATTCACTCTACATGCATTATTTTCAAATTTAGTAACACTAAAAGGTTTGTTAATGGTTAAAGTTATAGTATTTTCAGAAGTATTTTGAATTACCCTTGTAGCGAATGAGTTTACGCAGTTCACTAAGGCACTGGGCATGCGTGCGCCCTGTCCGAAATCTATGAAGTTTAGTATAGCTTCACCGTTCTCCAAAGTAGTTGGTAGCTTTACACGAGTTTCGGTTCGAGGTTGTAAGGTCAACTCGTATGGAGCTTTATATACAATAGGTATGTCAGTGTCACGCGTGTGTAAAATTTGATTTTTCATGTCCACTGTAGCATCGAGTTGTTTTAATAAATCTGATCCTATGAGACCGTCGTAGCGGTTGTCTACGTCGTAGACGTAAAATTTATGAATAGAGTTGCTTTTAAAAGTTTTCAAAAGAGGTATGAGTATCACCTCACTATGTCTACTGCGGGCGTGAGTACTTATGACTTCAAAAGGCTCTGCATGTTTAAATCTTGAGAAATATTGGTCTGCCTTTTTAGGGCTTATAAAAGATCGAGAACTCCCGGTATCGATCATGAACTTAGCCTGAATTTCAGGGAGTTCTATATGCGGCAATTTTAATATGCTATCACAATTAAGACGTATTATTTCGGACCTGGGTTTTTCGAGGCTGTTGCGCAAAAATTTTCGTCAACATTTGATTCTGGGTTTTCGCAAAAAGTCTCGGATTCGAAACTTGGGTTTTCTGTGAAATAAGGTTCCGGGATTCCTTCGTCGTAATTAGAATTTGGGTAGGTCTCGCAACAACTATCGTAATAATAATTTTCGCTTATGTCTAGGTCATTGTTATAAAATACATTTTCCGGAATTTCCATCATATTTTGCCTTATTTGTGGAGCAGTACGCATGGATACGTCGGTCGGCATGGTGTTGTTCTGTGGCCTTGGTATGCCGAACTTAAATTGGGTTGAATTTCCAGGGTGAACTGGGTTATTCACTTGTCTATTGAAATTCTGGTAATTATTATTGTGTTGTAAATTTCTGATTTGACCATGACCTTGTTGAGGTATGCCAAATTTAAAATTCTGCTGTTGGTTCGGAATTCCAAATTTAAAATTATTAGATTGCGTCGGGGATCCAAATTTAAAATTATTATTATTGGACCTCAGTTGGTTTTGAAAATTAGTTTGGGGTCTGAACCCTTGATTAAATTGGCTAGGCATAGTGAACCGATTTTGAAATGGATTTACTGCCGTTCTAAAGGCTGTTTGTGGGGTGCTCAGCTTATTATTGAGAGGACTCAACTGATTTTGATGAGATTTTTTGTTATTTTTGGAGTCATACTGGAATTGAAAATTAACCTCCTCGGTGACGTATTCCAAAGCTGTTTCTAGTGTTTTGGGATTTTTTAATCTAACAATGCGTATTAAATGCTCTGGTAAGTTGTATAAGAATACGTTCAGCGACAAGTTATTATAGATGATCATTTTGGACTCCTTGAGCGAAACATCGTCCAGCCTATTTACTTTCGAAATTAAAATGCTTCTGATGTGCTGGATACGTATACAGAAATCGGAATAAGGTTCACCGGATTTTAATTTTAATGACTCCATTTCGATGGCAACACATTCTTCTGAACGAGGGTCACCGAAATGCTGTATTAAAACGTCTTTCAGCTCTTGCCAACAATGAATATCCTCTCTTTCGCTAATTAGGAAAGCCGCCTTTCCTGTTAGCCTACTCGTTATTACATGGAATAAATAGAGCTCCTGGGCTGGACTATCTGACTGTCTGAAGTTGTGAATGATATATTCACATTTTCTTAGGTATATGTTCAATAAATTTGTCTCTCCATCGAATTTCGGAATCAGTTCCGCAATTTCGCGGGGGACAATAGTTACTTTTTCCATTTTGATTAGATAATAACACAAAATAGTAAGATGCGCGGGATGAATAAACTGTGCGCACTTATTCTATTATAATATTAGCAATTAAAATATAAAATATTAATGCAAACTTTTCTTTGAAGATTTTCTTTTTAAATTAATTTAATTATAATATAGTCATTAAAATATTAATAAAACTTTCTTTTCAACTTTTCTTTTTAATTAATTCAATTTTACAATTTCACGGTTATCCTAATACTAATTCCTAAATAATGCCTATGTAGTGCATTACAGGACTAATAAAAATCAGATAATCGGTGATTTTGGACCGAACTATCGAGTACGTTTCAATTTCCCTTTTTATTACGGACAAAAATAGCTACACCAACAGGTATAGGATGGGAACACAGGAAAGCGAAAAGTTCTACTCACCCTCTGTGCATCTGCATCCTCCCGTTCAAGGTAAGTTATTTCTTCCAGGAACACCGCCACTTATGACTTATTTATTTGATTTATGGTTCGTAATTTCGCTAGCCGTAAGCGAAGTCGATTTTGGGACCTCTGGATATACAGCTTCACGAAATATCTACATCGGCTGCGCCAGTCAAATTTCGGGTGCGTAGTTATTAGTTTTTAAAAAGTAAAAAAGAAATTGAAAACTTTATTTAAAATTAATTATAATAATTATAAAAACTAAAAATGTCTTAACGCTAACGAGCCAAGTTAGGGACTGCTCTTGTATTGTTCTCGTTTCCCATGGCGCGCTGAATCGCCGGTGGTCTTTTTCAGTAGAAAGAGTTTCGCAATCATTTAACAAAGGTTACGCAATGTTGCTTGTCGACATGGGAATCGGTATACTTAACTACTTATTATCGAAAATGTGACATACATTTTCGATAATAATAAATAATAAATACAGTTTTTGCAATTCACGAAGGCGAGTGAGCTTTACTTGTGGTTACTTCGTGTACATGCACATTGCATAAGTGTGCGTGCCTGTCAAAGCTTAGGTGGGAGCGGGCAGGCGCGAGCATTGCGCTCGCTCACACTTATACAGATACGACACACACAACCATAAGTCAGTCGCCCTCGTGAATTGCAAGAACTATATAATTAATTAAGTCTTAATTTAATTGTCATTTCACCCGAGTGTCAACTGTAAACATAAATTGTCAATAGTGGTGAATTGGGCCCCACGATACAGGATTACCTAGTGTGGGTCTCAAAGGATGTACCAATCTTTGTAAAGTTGTTTCTTTTGGCAAATAAATATTGGAACGTAAGTTCCTTATCGCGCGGTGCGGAAGGGGGCTAGACGGAAAAAATTAAGGAACCGACACTCGACACTTTTTTGAAACCGACACTTTTTTTGTTGAATGTGAATTTTGCATTGTGTTCGGTATTTTCGCGGTACAATATTGGGTCTCCGTAGCCTAGTGGCTTCGGCAGTCGCTTAACAGTTAAAAGTCGATGATTCGAATCCCAGCTCGACTGAATTTTCTATTTTCAATTTTATTTTAAATAATTTCTACATGTGGAATTTTACCCTAATTTTTTATTGTATAAATTGGATAAAATGTTATTGTACTACTAACGCCATCTATTAAAAAACCAGAGTAACTCTTTGGTTTTATAACATTGCTGCAATAGAAATAAACTAAATATAATGCATCATAGTTAATCAATTTAATACTAGATGACACCACTAGTTTATTACAATTCCTTCACTATTTAATCGAAAGGAACTTCGTTCCATCCGGGTGTCCCTTGACACCTCTCAAGTTTTTTATTTTTTCATTTTTCTTTTCAATAAATATCAACATTTTGACTACAGTCAAATACCCAATTGCTTTACAGGAAAATCGAGGAAATTGCAGGAAACGTACAGCAAGCGATTAAAAAGCGCGGGCCGTACAGAAAGAAAAATGAACTACCCAAGCGTAGGAGAAAGAACAACAGGAGTAAATTCACATACACACCGTTGTTCTGCATAGCATGCCAGATCAAGTTCACCTGTAAGAAAGACTTCCATGAGCACAGGGAGTCTTTGCACAAGGAAACCTGGGACAGCATATGTGAGGTTAGATCACTTTTTTTTAACCTACCATAAGGCACCAATACGTAACAGTAGCCTTATTTTTTACTGCAATCTAGCCTAAGGGCTAAGCCTAAGCTAAGGCCTAAGGGCTAAGGGAATTAGCAATAATATTTTAACTTAAACTTCTACTTATAACACACTAAAGCGTGGCGGCAAATGGCACAAGCAAAACTTCATTTTGTTTTATGTATATTTAAAAAAACTCGTGGTAAGCAGGCACATTTATTGAATTCGATGGTTCTAACTCGGAGAGTTTTGCTTGTAATTTAACAGTTAATGTTTTTCCTCAGTTATAGTTATATTGTTTATTATATTTTAATTATTTTTATTCTAGTAAATGTTATATTTTATCTAGTAATTGATAATATTATGTTTTAGTTATAAGAGGCTTGTTTGTCGGAAACACGTCTATGGACACTTTAAGGTTCCTCCTGAAAACCAGCGTTGCAGCTTGCTGCAGCCTTGTGCTGAGTGAGGAGCCTTATTTGTTCACGAACTACTTTATGAAATAGCCTAAATCGTCTTTAAGCGAATATTGTAAAATTGAATTGTGTTCGAGAACAAATAAAACTTTTATCTATCTATCTATCTATCTATCTATCTTATAATCAAATTCTATATCTAATTTGCAGTCCAATAACTGTCCTTAGTTAATTCTAAAATATAAGTTCACTATGTTTTTGTGACCTAATCAAATAACACAAGCACTGCACTGACACTGCACTTATGCATTTAGTTCACTGATACCTATAATTCATCATTAGCAACCCATCAACGGCTCAATAGTGAGCGCAGGTCTCCTCTCAGAGAAGGGTTATAGGCCATAGTCCACCACGCTGGCCCAATGCGAATTGGCGGACTTCATACACCTTCGAGCACATTATGAAGAACTCTCAGATGTGCAGGTTTCCTCACGATGTTTTCCTTCACCGTTGAAGCAAGTGATAGTTAATTGCTTAAACGCACTTGACTCTGAAAAGTCAGAGGTGCGTACCCGGGATCGAACCTGCGAACCCCCGAATAGGAGACCACAGTCCTAAACACTAGGCTATCACTGCTTCTATTACATTCATACATTATCATTCTATTACACTATGCAATGCAGCAATGGCTGGTTCATGAGTCATGCTCGTGAACGGGTGCCACCGGCGCGAATGCGGCTGCTTTCTGTCTACCCGTCTTAACATGTGTGAATTATAATTAGATATGCTTTTTTGGAACTTCCCCTCATTGTGGAAACACTGCATACATAGCATAGTATCTATTGAATTGTAAACTTGTTTTGAAAAGAGCAACCGCCGAGTTTCTTGCTGGTTCTTCTCGGCAGGAAGGGCATTCCGAACCAGTGGTAGACTCATCGACGATTCAAAAGCACTAGTAAAAAGTTTATTGAAGATAATGAGGAGCAAGAGCTCCTCATTTTCTTGAAGTCGCTTAACAACGTTCCCCAGGTATGCGGCAAGCAGTTCCTGACCCGCGGCTCGTTCCTGTCCCACATCCGGAGTCACCTGCCGGCCAAGCACGCCTGCAACGATTGTGACTACCGCACCGCCAACAAGTCTGACCTGGTCAAGCACCTGCTTATACACTCCGGTGAGTGAACCTCCCTGGCTCAGTGGTGAGCGCTGTTACCTTATAACTGGAAGGTCTCGGGTTCGATTCCCGGCGGGGTCAATTTGGGAATTTATTCTTTCTGAATTGTCTCTGGTCTGGTCTGGTGGGAGGCTTTGGCTGTGGCTAGTTACCACCCTACCATCAAAGACGTGCCGCCAAGCGATTTAGCGTTCCGGCACGATGGCGTGTAGAAACCAATTAGGGGTATGGGTTGAATGTTCACTGCCATACCCCTTCCAAGTTAGCCCACTACCATCTTAGACTGCATCATCACTTACCATCAGGTGAGATCGCAGTCAAGGACTAGCTTGTCATCGAATAAAAAAAAAAAAGAGTGAAGCGCTGTGATCATTACCAACATAACCCTTGGCGACAAGGCTTCAATACGAGAAGGAGAACTGTCAGAACCCAGTTACCGCTGTCTCAAAACGTCATATCACCATTGGTGGCGATGGTCCACATCGACAGATAATAAATAATAAACTTTACTTGTGAATTATTTACCTCAACGCCCTCTCTCGGCACCTCGGCAAAATACTATACTAAACCCGTTGGAAGTATCGAGGTAACTCCACTTCGTTCCACTAGGTGGAGTCACCGGTCCGATATTTCAATAGTGATAGTTAAATTGTAACTATATTAAAAATACAATTACAAAGACTGAGATCATCTAGCAGCATCGAGCGAGCATCTATAGATGGCACTTTCTCAGGCTCGTGATTCCTCGATTACGCCTCAAAAGGGTCCGAAAGACATTTGTGGGAATGGGCGTGACGATTTATAATAAAATTCCACAGTCGATCTTAGACTTGCCTTTACACAAGTTTAAGAAATCAGTTAAAACTAATATGAAAAAAGCATATTATGCAATTGAAGACTATTTAGATGATAAAAAAGCGTGGACATAATTCGTTCCAGCGATTCATGAGACAGCGGGTGGTAATTAAACTGTATAACTATTCTATTGAATTGTAAACTTGTTTTGAAAAGAGCAACCGCCGAGTTTCTTGCTGGTTCTTCTCGGCAGGAAGGGCATTCCGAACCAGTGGTAGACTCATCGACGATTCAAAAGCACTTGTAAAAAAGTTTATTTGAATAAAAAACATTTCTATTCTTTTCTATTCTCACTTAGCTCAGACTCAAGACTGATTTAAAACGAGACACATTTATGTCGGAACATATTTGTGTCTCAGTTTAACTCTATCTTGAGTCTTGAGCAGAGCCTGAGTATGATCTATAGATCTCGGCCTGAGTCTGAGCTAAGTGAGAGTGCCATCTATAAACCTTATTTATATTTATGATATTCAGGGTTCGAGGATATATATCAATGGATATATTATCATGATATATATCCGATATTTATCCGATATATATCAAACTGGGTTCGACGATATATATCAATGGATTTTTTTTAACTTGTTTTGTTACATGAGTGTAGGTATGACCATTGACTGATTAGAATTTATAAAAAAAGGTTTTATGTTTTTGAGTTGCATTTTTGATATACATGTATAAGATTTTATGTTTTTAGTTGATTTTGCCTGATCTAAAATAAAATTTTATGTTTTGGTTTCATTCGTCTGATTTTAAGTACCTAAATAAATAAAACATTTTAGTTTTTTTCATAATTTTAGTATGTTTATGCACATATGCAAATAGTATTCATAAATAATACAATAAAATATTAATATGGCTTTCATACAAAATTGATATATATCAAACTTGATATATATCGGATATACAGGGTGGGCCAGATCAGGTGGATATAAAATTTTTTTTAGATTGTTCACTTAGGGGCCTACCAGGACCCGGAAGGAAAAAAATCGGTTCCCACCCGATTACGAGAAAAAAATTTTTATTTAAAATTTTGGGAAATCATTGCTTTGACGAACTTTTAATTTTTTTTTAATTTTTCCAGTAACAATTTCCGCAATTTTTTTATGGAATATCTTTACCTAATAACTGTACTCTCTTAGAAAAAATTCCAGTCTGGTTAGCTGGTTTTAAGAGCATTAAATATACATGTATAAGATTTTATGTTTTTAGTTGATTTTGCCTGATCTAAAATAAAATTTTATGTTTTGGTTTCATTCGTCTGATTTTAAGTACCTAAATAAATAAAACATTTTAGTTTTTTTCATAATTTTAGTATGTTTATGCACATATGCAAATAGTATTCATAAATAATACAATAAAATATTAATATGGCTTTCATACAAAATTGATATATATCAAACTTGATATATATCGGATATACAGGGTGGGCCAGACCAGGTGGATATAAAATTTTTTTTAGATTGTTCACTTAGGGGCCTACCAGGACCCGGAAGGAAAAAAATCGGTTCCCACCCGATTACGAGAAAAAAATTTTTATTTAAAATTTTGGGAAATCATTGCTTTGACGAACTTTTAATTTTTTTTTAATTTTTCCAGTAACAATTTCCGCAATTTTTTTATGGAATATCTTTACCTAATAACTGTACTCTCTTAGAAAAAAATTCCAGTCTGGTTAGCTGGTTTTAAGAGCATTAAATTTTAAATTATATCAAGAAAATTAAGTTCATCCAAAATCTACAGAAAACTTTATAATTCCATTAAAAATAAAAATCTCCAGCGCTATGCACTGGTGATTTTTTAAAAACTGTAGCAACTTATGTTCTTTTGATTGCCAAAAGAAAAATTGTATGTCAATGTGCCGGATAAAAAGTTATGATTTTTCAAAAGTCTTCGTTCCTCATTCGTGTAAATAACGACCTTATTGAAAAACATGTTAATTGTTTGTGGAGACTGCAGTATGTCCTTTAATTTTAACTGCCTCGTTGGTCTCGTGTTTGACTGCGGCCGACGAGGTCCCGGGTTCGAGTCCCGGGTCGGACCATATCAAGTATTGGGGTTTTCCGTAAGAAATTCTCAGTACTAGCCCGGAGTTAGGAAGTTGGCGTTGTTTCACCCCCGTACCTTGGAGAGCACGTAAAGCCGTTGGTCCTGCGCCTAATCTCTCTCCGCCTGCGCCTAATCTCTCTCCGGTTGTGTCAAATTTTCCGTCCTATCGGGCTATGAGAGTAAAGAAACAGAGAGTGCACCTGTGTTGGCGCACACACTTGTGCACTTTAATATCTCCCGCACAGATGGTTATTCTCTCTGAAGATAGACCGCCACCGTGACCGAAATTCGGAAAAATAAGACATTGTTTTATTTTTCTTTCTCTTAAAAATGTAGATACCGTCAGTCATCATTAAAGGATTAACGTCCTCCCGACCAAATTTCGACCACGGTGACCTATCTCCAGAGAGATTCCAGTCTGGTTAGCTAACCAGACTGGAATTTTTTTCTAAGAGAGTACAGTTATTAGGTAAAGATATTCCATAAAAAATTGCGGAAATTGTTACTGGAAAAATTAAAAAATAATTAAAAGTTCGTCAAAGCAATGATTTCCCAAAATTTTAAATAAAAAATTTTTTCTCGTAATCGGGTGGGAACCGATTTTTTTCCTTCCGGGTCCTGGTAGGCCCCTAAGTGAACAATCTAAAAAAAATTTTATATCCACCTGGTCTGGCCCACCCTGTATATCATAAATATCCGATATTTTGATATTTATAATAAATATCGGATATTTTCGAACCCTGATGATATTAGTATGAAGTATGATTTAATAGGTTATTTTACTCTTTTTTGAAAAGTGTCTAAATTTGATTCTAAGGTAATAATAAATTACTAGAAAATTTACTAAAATTTTATTCAATTGATAAGTACAAAAAAAATGCATTTAAAGTTTGCCTTTTAAATTTCCGCGCGTAAACGCTAGACGCCTCACGTCAAGTCACGTCAGACGATGTGGTGACGTCGTAAGGGCAGTAAATCGTTCGCTCAAATGGTTGGCGCCCTTTATAAAGCCGACACATAGCGACCGCCGGTACATGCCGAAGGCGGCGCGACTTTTGTAACCCACTGTGTACTTTAGTGCGTCACGCTAAATGTTTGTGTGTTGTATTATGATAATAGTATATGAATATAAAGTGATGATTCAGATCTAATACTACGAGTATTTTGATTTTGTATTTTTCATTAATCTAAAGAAAAATTATGGTACTAAATGATTAAATAATGTATTTATTTATTTTCACATACTTTCTAAAATACCGTGTATTTGTACTACAAACTATTTGAGCGGATGAACTATATAGACCTGCCATTACACTACGTCAAATGTCAGTACATTTGACGTAGTGTAATAGCGGGTACTGTTTGACGTTTCGATGCGTTTCGCATATTTGTAGCATAGGCATAAAAAGTGAAAACTTTAAAATTAAATATAAAATTTATTTTATAACTTTGTGAACTGAAACTTCCACTTCCCGATTCCTTATTGCCTAGACTATCTTATTTTTATATTTTTAGATTATTTCTCACTCGGAGTACAATACCCTATTGTAATAAATAGTACTCTGAACAACGCCCCCCCCCCCTCGTTGCAGGTATAAAGAAGTACCAGTGCTCGCGATGCCCCAACAGCTACCACACGGTGTCGAACCTGCGCGACCACGAGCGGATCGTGCACGAGCGGCTGGTGCGGTTCGCGTGCGGCCGCTGCGGCAAGATGTTCTACGACCGCACGCACCTGCGGCGGCACGAGGACTCGCACAGCGAAGTGAAGCGGTGCGTTCATATAGTGACACACACACACGAGCGGCTGGTGCGGTTCGTATAAAGAAGTACCAATGCTCGCGATGCCCCAACAGCTACCACACGGTGTCGAACCTGCGCGACCACGAGCGGATCGTGCACGAGCGGCTGGTGCGGTTCGCGTGCGGCCGCTGCGGCAAGATGTTCTACGACCGCACGCACCTGCGGCGGCACGAGGACTCGCACAGCGAAGTGAAGCGGTGCGTTCATATAGTGACACACACACACGAGCGGCTGGTGCGGTTCGTATAAAGAAGTACCAATGCTCGCGATGCCCCAACAGCTACCACACGGTGTCGAACCTGCGCGACCACGAGCGGATCGTGCACGAGCGGCTGGTGCGGTTCGCGTGCGGCCGCTGCGGCAAGATGTTCTACGACCGCACGCACCTGCGGCGGCACGAGGACTCGCACAGCGAAGTGAAGCGGTGCGTTCATATAGTGACACACACACACACGAGCGGCTGGTGCGGTTCGTATAAAGAAGTACCAATGCTCGCGATGCCCCAACAGCTACCACACGGTGTCGAACCTGCGCGACCACGAGCGGATCGTGCACGAGCGGCTGGTGCGGTTCGCGTGCGGCCGCTGCGGCAAGATGTTCTACGACCGCACGCACCTGCGGCGGCACGAGGACTCGCACAGCGAAGTGAAGCGGTGCGTTCATATAGTGACACACACACACACGAGCGGCTGGTGCGGTTCGTATAAAGAAGTACCAATGCTCGCGATGCCCCAACAGCTACCACACGGTGTCGAACCTGCGCGACCACGAGCGGATCGTGCACGAGCGGCTGGTGCGGTTCGCGTGCGGCCGCTGCGGCAAGATGTTCTACGACCGCACGCACCTGCGGCGGCACGAGGACTCGCACAGCGAAGTGAAGCGGTGCGTTCATATAGTGACACACACACACGAGCGGCTGGTGCGGTTCGTATAAAGAAGTACCAATGCTCGCGATGCCCCAACAGCTACCACACGGTGTCGAACCTGCGCGACCACGAGCGGATCGTGCACGAGCGGCTGGTGCGGTTCGCGTGCGGCCGCTGCGGCAAGATGTTCTACGACCGCACGCACCTGCGGCGGCACGAGGACTCGCACAGCGAAGTGAAGCGGTGCGTTCATATAGTGACACACACACACGAGCGGCTGGTGCGGTTCGTATAAAGAAGTACCAATGCTCGCGATGCCCCAACAGCTACCACACGGTGTCGAACCTGCGCGACCACGAGCGGATCGTGCACGAGCGGCTGGTGCGGTTCGCGTGCGGCCGCTGCGGCAAGATGTTCTACGACCGCACGCACCTGCGGCGGCACGAGGACTCGCACAGCGAAGTGAAGCGGTGCGTTCATATAGTGACACACACACACACGAGCGGCTGGTGCGGTTCGTATAAAGAAGTACCAATGCTCGCGATGCCCCAACAGCTACCACACGGTGTCGAACCTGCGCGACCACGAGCGGATCGTGCACGAGCGGCTGGTGCGGTTCGCGTGCGGCCGCTGCGGCAAGATGTTCTACGACCGCACGCACCTGCGGCGGCACGAGGACTCGCACAGCGAAGTGAAGCGGTGCGTTCATATAGTGACACACACACACGAGCGGCTGGTGCGGTTCGTATAAAGAAGTACCAATGCTCGCGATGCCCCAACAGCTACCACACGGTGTCGAACCTGCGCGACCACGAGCGGATCGTGCACGAGCGGCTGGTGCGGTTCGCGTGCGGCCGCTGCGGCAAGATGTTCTACGACCGCACGCACCTGCGGCGGCACGAGGACTCGCACAGCGAAGTGAAGCGGTGCGTTCATATAGTGACACACACACACACGAGCGGCTGGTGCGGTTCGTATAAAGAAGTACCAATGCTCGCGATGCCCCAACAGCTACCACACGGTGTCGAACCTGCGCGACCACGAGCGGATCGTGCACGAGCGGCTGGTGCGGTTCGCGTGCGGCCGCTGCGGCAAGATGTTCTACGACCGCACGCACCTGCGGCGGCACGAGGACTCGCACAGCGAAGTGAAGCGGTGCGTTCATATAGTGACACACACACACGAGCGGCTGGTGCGGTTCGTATAAAGAAGTACCAATGCTCGCGATGCCCCAACAGCTACCACACGGTGTCGAACCTGCGCGACCACGAGCGGATCGTGCACGAGCGGCTGGTGCGGTTCGCGTGCGGCCGCTGCGGCAAGATGTTCTACGACCGCACGCACCTGCGGCGGCACGAGGACTCGCACAGCGAAGTGAAGCGGTGCGTTCATATAGTGACACACACACACACGAGCGGCTGGTGCGGTTCGTATAAAGAAGTACCAATGCTCGCGATGCCCCAACAGCTACCACACGGTGTCGAACCTGCGCGACCACGAGCGGATCGTGCACGAGCGGCTGGTGCGGTTCGCGTGCGGCCGCTGCGGCAAGATGTTCTACGACCGCACGCACCTGCGGCGGCACGAGGACTCGCACAGCGAAGTGAAGCGGTGCGTTCATATAGTGACACACACACACGAGCGGCTGGTGCGGTTCGTATAAAGAAGTACCAATGCTCGCGATGCCCCAACAGCTACCACACGGTGTCGAACCTGCGCGACCACGAGCGGATCGTGCACGAGCGGCTGGTGCGGTTCGCGTGCGGCCGCTGCGGCAAGATGTTCTACGACCGCACGCACCTGCGGCGGCACGAGGACTCGCACAGCGAAGTGAAGCGGTGCGTTCATATAGTGACACACACACACACGAGCGGCTGGTGCGGTTCGTATAAAGAAGTACCAATGCTCGCGATGCCCCAACAGCTACCACACGGTGTCGAACCTGCGCGACCACGAGCGGATCGTGCACGAGCGGCTGGTGCGGTTCGCGTGCGGCCGCTGCGGCAAGATGTTCTACGACCGCACGCACCTGCGGCGGCACGAGGACTCGCACAGCGAAGTGAAGCGGTGCGTTCATATAGTGACACACACACACGAGCGGCTGGTGCGGTTCGTATAAAGAAGTACCAATGCTCGCGATGCCCCAACAGCTACCACACGGTGTCGAACCTGCGCGACCACGAGCGGATCGTGCACGAGCGGCTGGTGCGGTTCGCGTGCGGCCGCTGCGGCAAGATGTTCTACGACCGCACGCACCTGCGGCGGCACGAGGACTCGCACAGCGAAGTGAAGCGGTGCGTTCATATAGTGACACACACACACGAGCGGCTGGTGCGGTTCGTATAAAGAAGTACCAATGCTCGCGATGCCCCAACAGCTACCACACGGTGTCGAACCTGCGCGACCACGAGCGGATCGTGCACGAGCGGCTGGTGCGGTTCGCGTGCGGCCGCTGCGGCAAGATGTTCTACGACCGCACGCACCTGCGGCGGCACGAGGACTCGCACAGCGAAGTGAAGCGGTGCGTTCATATAGTGACACACACACACGAGCGGCTGGTGCGGTTCGTATAAAGAAGTACCAATGCTCGCGATGCCCCAACAGCTACCACACGGTGTCGAACCTGCGCGACCACGAGCGGATCGTGCACGAGCGGCTGGTGCGGTTCGCGTGCGGCCGCTGCGGCAAGATGTTCTACGACCGCACGCACCTGCGGCGGCACGAGGACTCGCACAGCGAAGTGAAGCGGTGCGTTCATATAGTGACACACACACACGAGCGGCTGGTGCGGTTCGTATAAAGAAGTACCAATGCTCGCGATGCCCCAACAGCTACCACACGGTGTCGAACCTGCGCGACCACGAGCGGATCGTGCACGAGCGGCTGGTGCGGTTCGCGTGCGGCCGCTGCGGCAAGATGTTCTACGACCGCACGCACCTGCGGCGGCACGAGGACTCGCACAGCGAAGTGAAGCGGTGCGTTCATATAGTGACACACACACACACGAGCGGCTGGTGCGGTTCGTATAAAGAAGTACCAATGCTCGCGATGCCCCAACAGCTACCACACGGTGTCGAACCTGCGCGACCACGAGCGGATCGTGCACGAGCGGCTGGTGCGGTTCGCGTGCGGCCGCTGCGGCAAGATGTTCTACGACCGCACGCACCTGCGGCGGCACGAGGACTCGCACAGCGAAGTGAAGCGGTGCGTTCATATAGTGACACACACACACACGAGCGGCTGGTGCGGTTCGTATAAAGAAGTACCAATGCTCGCGATGCCCCAACAGCTACCACACGGTGTCGAACCTGCGCGACCACGAGCGGATCGTGCACGAGCGGCTGGTGCGGTTCGCGTGCGGCCGCTGCGGCAAGATGTTCTACGACCGCACGCACCTGCGGCGGCACGAGGACTCGCACAGCGAAGTGAAGCGGTGCGTTCATATAGTGACACACACACACACGAGCGGCTGGTGCGGTTCGTATAAAGAAGTACCAATGCTCGCGATGCCCCAACAGCTACCACACGGTGTCGAACCTGCGCGACCACGAGCGGATCGTGCACGAGCGGCTGGTGCGGTTCGCGTGCGGCCGCTGCGGCAAGATGTTCTACGACCGCACGCACCTGCGGCGGCACGAGGACTCGCACAGCGAAGTGAAGCGGTGCGTTCATATAGTGACACACACACACACGAGCGGCTGGTGCGGTTCGTATAAAGAAGTACCAATGCTCGCGATGCCCCAACAGCTACCACACGGTGTCGAACCTGCGCGACCACGAGCGGACAGACAGAGCGGACTCCCACAGCGCCATCAAGCGGTGCGTCCATGATGTGCTCTAGGAGCGGTAACAGTTCCACACACCGTTTTCTGAACCAGTGGTAGACTCATCGACGATTTTAAAGCACTTGTAAAAAAGTTTATTTGAATAAAAACATTTCTATTCTATTCTCTTTATTGAATATTATTTTTCAGCTTCGTATGCGAGGTGTGTAACACCGCTTTCTCCCGCCGCACCTATTGGAAGAAGCATCTCCTGAAGCAGCACAGCATCACGACCCCCGCGCTGCGGCCGGGCAGAGAGCGCATCCTCGTCATCGGCGCCGTCACATCCGAATGAGTGCAGCGCGGCCGATGCAACCGGCGCGCTCTCACCTCTCACTCCCATTTATTTATTTATTTATTTAAAAGGTACACAAAACAGGTTGCAACCAAATATAGACGTAATACAATAACAACAGCATTGGGTTCCAGGTAACAACCCTTAATATGTGTACACAGCGGTTATAAAATTTATGCATAGAATTTATACAGATTATAGTTAGAATTACACAGTTTACTCAGTTATTCAGTTAGTAAAGATAACATAAATATTTAAAACTTAATAAAACTTAAAGTGCATTAACATTGCATTGCATCCATTGCTACAACCGCACAATAGAATAGAATAGAAATGTTTTTTATTCAAATAAACTTTTTCACAAGTGCTTTTTAAACGTCGCTGAGTCTACCACTGGTTCGGAAAGCCCTTCATGCCGAGAAGAAACAGCAAGAAACTCGGCGGTTGCTCTTTTCAAAAGCTGTTCAAAACAATACAGAACTTGATAGTCTTACCAATGGGCAAGAATACCGCCGATCACCGTATTTGACTGTAGTCAAAATGTTGATATTCATTATTTAGGTATAAGTGAAAATATAACATGTGTAAAAACGGAAAACAAATCGGTCCAAAAACAAATAAGTTACATAACTTTTAAGTTTCCTGTTAGACAGAGAGAGCTCTAGTGAACTGTGATGTCACAATTGGGTATGGATTGGACTGTAGTCCAAATGTTGATATACTTACATTATTTATAATCGAAAATGTAACATGTAAGAATAACATTTGTAAAAACAAAATAAATCGGTCCAAAAACAAAATAGTTATAGAGCTTTAAAATTTTCTGTTGGACAGAGAGAGCGCTGCTGAAGTGTGATGTCACAGTTCAGCAGCTCCATATCGTTTTAGATAGAGACATACAGTCACAGTAAAACAGCTTATTTAGACTAGTGAAGATATTTAAAAAAGGGGAAATTGCATTGTGTTATAATATTTAAAAACGTTATTTTAACTGAATAAAAAATCGGCCAAGTGCGAGTTGGGCCTCGCTCTTTTAGGGTTCCGTTAAAAAAATTAAATTAAAATATTTCCATATACCCATGGAAATATTTTAATTTAATTTTTTTTAATTTAATTTAATTTTTATTATTTGTTGTTATAGCGGCAATAGTCATACAAAATATGTGAAAATTTCAACAATCTATCTATTACGGTTTACGAGATACAGCCCGCTGACAGATGGACGGACGGACGGACAGCGGAGGCTTAGTAATAGGGTCCCGTTGGCACCCTTTGGGTACGGAACCCTAAAAATATCAGTCAAATACCCAATTCTGTCAAGTCTGAATCAAGCACGTAAAGCCGCAAGCAATAACATTGTTAAATTAGGTCTTAAACTAAAAACGAGTTATTATATTGTCTGCAATCTGCATATTCTCTAGAAAAAAAGCCTTTTATTTCATTAAAGCTCGCTTGCAGAGACGCCGGGTTAGGCCCAGGAATAAATTTATAATTTTGACAGAAGCTTTATACGAAATCAGTCAAATCAGCAGCTAACTCTGGGTTAAAAAGATAACCCGGCGTTTCTGCAAGCGGTCCTAAAATGGTCTAAGATACAGTATAAGAAATTCTTTCATCTATTATTTATTAATTTATTAGTGATAAGAAATAAACGATAGATAAAATATTATACTCAACGACATATCACTAATTGGTTGACTAGTTAAATTGCGTGCATGTAATATTAACATCTAAAATCTAGGCAACCATGGAGCCAAGTGCGTGTCGGGCCACGCGCAGTGTAGGGTTCCGTAGTAGAAAGTCTCAAATATTATTGCTGACCTAGGATAGTGCTTTTATTTTATTTATGAATATTGAATACATTTTGAGTTCCATGGTTTAAATACTATAATATACTACAAAATATGCAACTTACACTACGTGTAATACCTAACTTAGAAAAAACAGATATAACTCCTTAACTAATGAACCCTACTTAGCCGTGATAGTTTTCCATTAAAATTCATTATATATACTACTGCTGTGAATTTTTTCTTGTATGCTATATACAACCATTTAGCTGGCAGAGGTGGGGGGGGACACTTGACTCTAATAAAATTTAGCACTTTAAAATATCATATTTCACAAACGGATCCCTGAATTGAAAATGGTGTTCCCACACCCACAATATTTTTGAAAGACCTATTCAACGACACCCCACACTATGGGATAGACGAGAAAAAAAAAATTCATCCCCACTACATGTAGGGGAGGTACCCTAAAAAAAATTATTTTTCATTATTTTATTATACCACTTTGTCGGCGTGATTGATATTTATACCCTTGTCAAATTACAGATTTCTAGTACCAATAGTCTCTGAGCTAAACCGCGGACGGACGAACGGACAGACGGACGGACATGGCGAAACTATAAGGGTTCCTTGTTTACTACGGAACCCTAAAAAGGCAACCTAATATAATTTGATTCAGAATAAAATAAGCTTAATTTGATGTAAAATACGATTAAATAACTGATGAGAGTAAGTATATCAATTTTACTCGCCTGCTTATAAATCTGGCAACTCCACAGTTGCGCAGAGGGGGAAGAAGGCAACCTTTACTTTTTCAATTCTGTTGGGTATCTTCTCTTATCGATTTTTTAAAAAACTAATGAGAGAAGTAAATTTAATTAAAATTTTATTTGTTTAATAACCGCACGCAATTTAACACAACGTATTCGAGATATGTTGATGAGTAAATGATCTATGACTTATTTCTTATCTCAAATAACAGATGAGGGTATAAATTTCTTATACCGGATCTCGTATTATTTATCCACTGAGTGCCGATTTCACCAACGTCAAGTGACGTTTATCCGAGGAATGAAATTGGGCGTTCTGACAGTTTTTGTATCGAAAACACTGTCAAATTATCTGATGACACTCGGGTAAGACTTATTTTACGTTGGTGAAATCAGCCCCACCTATATTGTAGATTAGTTTTACTAAATGTAAATAATACATGTTAATGTACTTTTCATGAACGATTAAAAAAATATATTTTATTATTTGTTTTTTGCTCTAACCACTTTCCTTTGACTATCTTGGTCTCATCAAACTAGAACCTGCTAGAAGCGAACAACCATAGACCACAAACTCTATGGTCCAGAAGCCGGTAACACTGACCTCTATAATAGGGTATTTGACTACTTTTTAGAAAATCATATTAAATTGTTAATAATGCTATGCTGAAGCTAACAAAACGTAATTAATATTCCGGCATAATTTTCAGTATTTTTCATAAAAATCGAGAAATAAATTCAAAAAAATAAATTGCCGCGGAAACGTTCCATTTGTTTACATGACGTCACAGTTCAATGACAATTCCAAACCCCAAAGGTGACGTGAACTGTGACGTCATTCGAGATTCAAGAACGCTTTCAATCTCGTGAACATGGCCAGAATTATAGCAATTTTAATTAATGTTTTTTTAATTAAATAAAGCTTTATTTTTTAGTTTTGTCGTATGGAATAATGTTTTTAGATAATAATCTTATAGGATGACACCAGATGAAACGATATTTTTAATATAGTCAAATACCCTATTATCAACTAGCTGATGCTCGCGACTTCGTCCACGTGGATTTAGTTCTTAAAATCCCTCTGGAACTCTCTGATTCAATATAAAAAGTAGCCTATGTCACTCTCTAGGTCCTAAACTATACCCATGCAAAAATCACTTCAATCCCTAGATCCGTTGCAGGGTCATTGAAGGACAAACACACACACATATTTTACAATAATATTAGTAAGATAGTCCCCGCAGCGTATGCAATATCGAAGATTTCATACGGATCCCTAACTTTTTGAAAATATTCTATCACCTATTTTCATCAGGGATAATGTAGGATTCATGGTGAAAGAATTTTTGAAATCAGTCCAGTAGTTTCGGAGCCTATTCAATTCAAACAACCAAATCCTCTTTATAATATTAGTGTAGATCTATGATTAACATAGGACAGGCTGGTGGGTTTTGGTGTTAACATTATGTAGTACATGGCCCCTTAAGGTGGAAGACAAGGGTCTGCCCGCGAAATTCAAATTTAATTAGGTTTTTCGCAATTTGTAAACTAATACGACAAAGGAGGCTTATGACCTTCTAATTGCGCCAGTGGAATTATCATCTTCACAGGTTTACATAAAAATATTTACTTGAAAGTGACCAGTTTAAGAAATTAATCAAAATACTGAGTTGGACGTGAGTTACTCACAAATTAGTCGATATTTTGATTAATTTCTTAAACTGGACACTTTCAAGTAAAGATTTTTATATAAACCTGTGAAGATGATACTGCCATTGTCGCAATTAGAATGCCATAAGCCTACTTTGTCGTATTAGTTTACAAATTGCGAAAAACCAAATTAAAGGAGAATGGGCGGTTTCGTCCCCAGTGGTGTATCAAGTTGTGATGTATGTCATTTGAAAGGTCATGATAATAGCTTCATTTTATTGTATGACACCAACTGTGAGACTCGTGCAGGGAAAGAACTATGTTATTTTTTAATTTTTTATTATCTCCTTTATCAACCGATAGACGTTCACTGCTGGACAAGTCTCTTGCATGGACTTTCACAGGTCTCGGTCGAGCGCCGCCTGAATCCAGCGGCTCCATACGACTAATTGATGAGATTCTGCCCACACTGCACTTCCCGGTGCGGAGTCGCCACTCCAGCACCTTGGGACCCAGCGACCATCAGCTCTTCGAACTATGTGCCCCGCCCATTTCCACTTCAGTTTCGCTACTCGCTATGTCGGTGATTTTGGTTCTCCTACGGATCTCCTCATTTCTGATTTGATCTTACGAGGATACTCCGATCATAGCTCTCTCCATCGCCCGCTGAGTGACCCTGAGCCTTCTTATGAAGGCCACAGTCAGAGACATCTCTGATCCGTGAGTCATCACTGGCAACACGCACTGTTCGAAGACTTTAGTCTTCAGACACTGAGGGATTTCGAACTAGAAGACATCTCGGAGCATCCTCAACGCTGCCCAGCCGAATTGGATTCGGCGGTTGATTGGACCTACTTAGCTGGACTGTGTGTCCCAGGTATATGTACTCGTCCACAATTTTGATCGCAGAATTCTCAACGATTACTGGGTGGAGCGGAGCATGAGCATTGGACATGATTTTCGTCTTGCTCGTGTTCATTTTCAGGCATTTTTCGGTTTCAGTTGAGAAACCCTGCTGAGATCGTTGAGCATAGTATTGAGGTCTCTCAGAGTCTCTGCTATGACTACTATGTCATCGGCAAATCGCAGGTGAGTGATGTACTCGCCGTTTATGTTAATGCCAAGTCTGTTTCAATCCAGAATCTTAAAGACATCCTCCAACGCAGCGGTAAAGAGCTTCGGGGAGATCACTTCTCTCTGTCGCACTCCACGCTGTGAATGGATTGGCCTCGTAGTCTGGTCCTGTATACGTACTGACATACATAGTTGCGTTTTCATACAAGCACTTCAACACTTGGATATACCGGCAGTCAATCCGGCATCTCTGCAGCAACCTCAATACAGCCCAAGCTTCCACCGAATTGAAGGCTTTCTCATAGTCCACAAACGCTAAGCAAAGTGGCCGGTTATGCTCTTCCATCTTTTATATAATATATTAATGTGATCTATTGTGGCAAAGCCTTTTCGGAATCCGGTTTTTTGGGGAGGCTTCCAGTCTTCAAACCTACGAGCAAGGCGATTCGTAATGACTCTCAAGAACAACTTATAAACCTGACTCAGCAACGAGATGGGTCTATAATTCTTCAACAAGGTATTTTCACTTTTTTGAAGAACTGTTATGCCTTCGAGAATGACGGAATTTAACAATCGCTTAAAAGCTTGTACTCGTTTTCTACCCGCTTCCAGGAGTTCCGCAGTGATTCTTTGAGTTGCTTGAGAACCATACTAATCTCGTATAGGCTGACGTCCGGGATATCTTCGGTATTGTGTCGGGTCAGTTTGGCTCTGGGATCTTTAGCCAAATCTTCAACAGGTTTTTATGTCTTCTCAACCTCTCCCAAGATCTCAGGTTTTGAAGAGACAAGACGACTGTCCGTTAAACCAATCTCTCGCGAACACTTAGCCTATGTTTCGCTCGATGGTATCTTTAATACACTTGGTATTAAAGACATGAAGGTCACGAGTTTGTGCCGTAGAGATCTGCCTTTTAATCCTCTGGTAGGCAGCCGCGTCTGCCGATGACTGCAGCCTTATCTCATGTCACTCCTCCATGAGGTTGAGAATATGCTCAGAGAACTTTTCGGTTCTTTACCTCCGATGGGTCTTAAAGAATTTAGACCCAGATTATGGACAGTTTCCATGACCCTGTTATTTAGATCGGCCCCAGAAACGCAGTCTGCTAGGCAATCCAATCGGTTCTGCAGTTCGAGTTGGAAGATTTTGGGGTTTTGGATATGAGCATGAGAAGGACGGAGAGTTGACTTCACCAGAATGGCAGGATTAATGTAAAGCTGGATAGCAGCTTTACATTAATCTTCAACGTGCCTCTTACATCCAGTGATTGCTCCCGGTTTTCACCCTATTGATCACAGGGATATCATCATACTAATATTATAAATGCGAAAGTGTGTTTGTTGGTTTGTTCTTCAATCACGCCGCAACAGAGCTACGTATCGACGTGATTTTTTGCATTGGTATATTTGAGGACCTGGAGAGTGACATAGGCTACTTTTTATCTCGGAAAATCAGAGTTCCCGCGGGATTTTAAAAACTAAATCCACGCGAATGAGGTCACGGGCATCAGCTAGTTGAATATATGCCGCTTGGTCGACATAAGGAATAAAAAAACCGTATATAATCTAAAAACAACTGATCTTAGACTTTCACGGGCTTAAAAAAATTAAATGATCTCTAGTTCTTTCCCTGCACGTGTCTCATAATTGGTGTCATATAATAAAATGAAGCTATTATCATGACCTTTAAAATGACATATATCACAACTTGATACAGTCTGGGGACGCAACTCATACAAAGGTGCCCATTCTCCTTTGAATTTCGCGGGCAGAACCGTGTCTTCCACCTTAAGAAAAAGAGAAAATAAAAACAATACCAAATAATCGCTCTCATAGTTTAATAGTAATACTTCATCAAAACAACAAAGAAATAAGTAAAAATAAATATGTTGTACAATAATCGAACATTCAAAAGAATATTTACAATGGTTTAAAATAAACAATATTAATAATATGATTTCTGTAATATTTTTCGCTTAATCACTAAAGTTTACACGAGCGAAACCCAAATCACCAATTAAAAAGTTTCGATACACAAAAACATCTGTTAAATTCTTAAAATAACATTTTTTTTGTGTGTAAAAAATTAGGTGTGTAAAAAAAAGTACCTGTGTAATTATTATTCTTATAAATTAATTATTAATTAATTTTAAATAAAAATTTTATTTTTAAATTTTTGTTTATAAATTAATTTTAATAAAATAGCAAAGCAGGATGCCCAAGTTTATTAGAGTTTTCTCGATAAAAGTCGAGCCGACGGAATTTGAAATGAAGAAAAAAATCGCTCGTGTAAACCATTTATATGAAGGTCACTTAGAATAAATTCCCATTCATTACAATAGTTCAGTATTTTTTTCACCGTTATTTGAAATATTGGAATGAAAATATCGGATTGGCACTTACAATGGAGGGCACTCATTTTCTTTAATACGATTATATATTTTTTTAAACTACGCCATTAATATATTTTCGAAGCTCGGAACAATATAATAACCGTTGTTTTTTTTTTTTCAATGCATCACATTATAGGCTAAGAGCTAGTGACTCATTTTTATGGGTTTTGTACCGGTCCCGTTTATTTTAGTTATTTTTAGCGAGTTCACTTGATAGTAAGTGGTTTTACAGTCCAAAGTTGACTTTAATTTTATCAGCTCTTAAACCATAAATGGGACTTTAAATTTTTAAAATACAATTAAGGCCATCTTAAATGCCTCCTTTACATTCTCGTCAGAGAAACTCGAGATACTTATTGAAAAGTTGATGAACCATTTTTGACAAAGAAAAATTTTTTTCGAAAAAGCTCTTGTAGGCAAATTTTTTTTTTTTCGAGAATCATCGGTGAGAATGTAAATGAGTTGTATATATAAGAAGTATCCAGGAAGCATTCTACTATATTATTTAAAACTACAGTACATTAGATCGTGTTACACAATCTGATTTACATTGACCGCATATAACATTACGCGCCGCATTTAAAGCATGAACCATTAAGTATGTATTTTTTTTTATCCAACAACAACAACAACAAGATAGCTCTTGACTGCAATCTCATCTGATGGTAAGTGACGATCTTCAGTCTAATTTGGTAGCGGGCTAACTTGGAAGGGTGTATAGCACTTTTAGTTAAACCCACACCCGTAATCGGTTTCTACATGCCATCGTGTCAGAACGCTAAATCGCTTGGCGGCTCATTTGTAATGGTAGGGTAGAACAATCCAAAGCGGAAGGCTTGGGATATACATTACATAACGTTATTCTTGAATTTATGTAAAAATGTTAACGACACCATAAGTATGACGCAAGTAATTTATTAGAGTATGTGGTCACGCGCTTTAATTTGGCGGTCGACGCATATAGACGACAATTTGTCGCGTTCGGCGCATGTTGTAATATGCGATCAGCATAAATGCGAGGCCAAATTACAAATCACACTTATTTTAATCTATCATTCGTATGACAGGCACATAGTCGGTTTCCTTTCTCTATTTTATAAAAAATCTAAATTTTTCATTTACATGAAAATTATTTGTCAGACTGTCACAGACCTCTATGACATTTTATTGTCTTATTGTGTTAAAAATAAAGTTGCGCAGTTAAATATCCTAATCTTCTCTTATTATTAATGCAGCGTAAATGACTGTGCACCGAAAAATAAACTAATTTCGCAGCAATTTTCTGTATTTAATAGGGGCAAAAAAAAAAATCTAAAAAAGTGTGACTCGAGTTTTATCAAAAATAACTTATAAAAAATAAATAAACGTAATAACAATATTAATATTTTAGTCATATTTTCGGCACACCGTCTCTTGAGCTATGTATATACTTACTAACATAAAATTACACAAGCTTCTGTTGTCTATGATTCGTACCTTATAATAAAAATTGTTTTGAAACTGACTTCAAAAAAAGGTTTCTTTTCAATGATGTACTGATTTTGATGATACTTTAATTTCACCTTCAATCGAAGTCGGTTTTGTTTCATTTAAAAATTATTTATAATAATTTAAGCGGCTTTTTTAACATTTGTTATCTTTTTTATACAAATATATTGAGCTATATATTTTCTAGTCTATACTGACTTATTTAGTGCATAAGTTTGCAAAATTCAATAAACATCCAAATTATAGCTAAAAATCGTAATTTAACATATTTCATTTTTAAAATAATATTAACAATGTTCAATTTTGGAATACAGAGCAGATTACAGTCATGATATTGTAAATTCTGACAGTTATTTTAAAGGATTTTATTGTTAGAGTTGATGATGACTCTTGCAATAATATTCATATTTATTACAACAGTAATTTGTATGAAAGCACAAAATTTCATTTTAGTATTCAGTAGGTATTAATAGTGAATGAGATGCGAGATCTGTGATTTTTTTTTTAAATTTTTATTTTGAATAAGAAAATTCCTACTTTGCGTTTGACGTATTTTTGTTTAGCCTCTGAAAAAAAATAGGAGCGAAAAAACGCGCAAGTGGTGCTATGTACCATACAAGTTAGGCAAGGTGAAATATTAAAAAAAAAAAAAAACATTTAGAACTTACATCTGCTTACGTATCATGACTGTAATATAATATTTAATATTACCTAGGTAATAACTGGTCAATATTCTAGCCGTAATATAATATTGACTAATATTACCGCGGTAATATTGCGTAATAAATGAAATAACGCCACGATATATATATTTAATATTACCTAGGCAATAACTGGTCAATATTCTAGCCGTAATATAATATTGACTAATATTACCGCGGTAATATTGCGTAACAAATGAGCTGGCCATACAACAATTTACTCTGCATTAATGGTAATGGTTTTACCTTTGGGATCATCGAACCGATCCATGGTACGGATGTCCATCATCATCATGATGCCATAGAAGGTGATGGCGAGGAGAATGAACACCACAAACAGTCCCGACCAGATCGGAACTGTGAAGAAACCGACGCAGTTGATCGAGTCCCCGTAGACTAGGGTTTTGTTGCCGTTTTCCTTGAAGTATGGTTGCACCTGAAAATTCAATTTCCTAATATCAATGATAATTTTAGGTTCTCAATTTGTCTGTATCTTTTTTTTATGTATATTCAAAGATTACTCAAAGACCTCTGAATCAGTTTGAAAAATTATTTTTTTGTTTGAAAGGGTATACTTTACAGGTGGTAAAATTTCCATTTAAAAAAAGAAATCGATGGAGCAGTTTTAAAAAAATCAACAATAAGTTATAATTATAATTTAGCTATAGGTTTACATATTTTTGTAAAAACATATTATAACATAATATTATATTATAATATAACCATGCTCAGCCCGAATGGCAAGACCTTAATGTACGCTTCTGTACATTCGCTGTAGCTGGGTTGGTTGGGTAGCAAGGAAAACTCTCGAAGAACTTTTCTTCTTTATTGGGTACCGCTACCGCTTGCCGGTGGGAACTGTGCCGGCTTACAATTCAGCCCGGTATTTATACAAATTTGGCCGAAAAAATGTAGGCCTTCTGATTGGTGAAATTTTGCTATTGATCAGTGCACCAATCAGAGCGCATTATTTTAAACCAATCACAATTTAGTAATAATAATAGGTATTATTACATAATCAGCTATCTTTACTACTATGAGCTGTACCGTAGGGAAAGCCGCGGCATTTCTTGGAATTACAGAGGTGTCTTTACGGTTCCTAGCTGTACCGTTGGGAGAGCCGCGGTCTATTTCTAGGAATTAATAAGGTATCTTTACGGCTCGTAGCTGTACCTTTGGGAGAGCCGCGGCCAATTTCCCTATGGCTTTTCTATTTTCATCTTTATTTATTATTTTCCCTATTTACTTATGAGATAATACATGAAACTTATGTACTTAAAACTATAAACAATTGCTAAACTATACATGACACATTAATTACTAACTAATTATGCTATTTAATCAGTCCACTATTATACACTTGCACTATATCGTCCCGCACACTTAAATTCGAACAATTTACCCTCAAAAGAGAATCTTAAATATTGTCGTGATTATTTATGCATTTTAATTAAAAAATAGGTCAATTCTTTTAGGTCAATTGATGCCATTTGACAATCATAATATGTTACAATTTTTAGTGCTGTTCCTAAATCCTCTAATTTAAAATGATCCGTTCTAACAAATTTATTTAGATTTTTTAAATTCAAAACAAAGTGAATTTTTCCACACGGTTTTGGTACCAGGAAAATGCATTTTGATGAAAATGACAAATTGATTTTTACAAGGAATACATTCTGATATGGCTCCCATATTGAGTAGGTTATCAATAGCTTCTAAGTAAAGAGGTCTTTCATTAGCTGAGTAAGTTGGTCTAGCAGGAGTATCTGTTGTACATGTGATGTAAATGGTATTTAATAACATTTTATCCAGGATAGTATTATCGTTTGTAATTGTAGCCCATTGTAGATAAAATTTAGATAAACGACCTGCGTGCTTAACTGTATCTAATAGCAGCAACAGGGATATACTTTGTAGTGGCGCGGGCGTTTGAAGTCGGATTTTTAAAAAGAATTTTTTATACTAAATTATTTACTTTTATTTTAGCCTCCGACAAAAAAGAGGGGTGTTATAAGTTTGATATGTATATCTGTGTGTCTGTCTGTTCTTGTCCGATTTTGATGCTGCTTTTTCTGTTTGAAAGCTAATATAATCAAGGTGGATCTTAGCTATAATTTATGAAGATCTGCTCAGGCGTTTGAAACCTTGACCTGATGCTGCAGCATCGAGTAGCCTGCGGGATCCCAACTCCTCAGCAACTTACAGCAGATATAGTGTGATCATTAGCAACCCATCAACGGCTCACTACTAAGCGCAGGTCTCCTCTCAGAGAAGGGTTATAGGTCATAGTCCACCACGCTGGCCCAATGCGAATTGGTGGACTTCACACACCTTCGAGAACATTATGAAGAACTCTCAGATGTGCAGGTTTTCTCACAATGTTTTCCTTCACCGTTGAAGCAAGTGATCGTTAATTTTTTTTTAAATTGTAATAAACCTTACCTTCACATCCTGGAAATTCACGATAACAGTCTGGTTGATGCGGTTGCTGAATACAATGTTCTGTCCACAACGATACGCGAAGCCGTCTGGTGCAAACACCTCTGCTTCCGGCATGAGGGTGACTTCGCTGTCTGCCTGTTTGTATGTCACTGAGCCTGGAATTTGATAGTAATAGTCATCATTAGCAACCCATCAACGGCTCACTACTGAGCGCAGGTCTCCTCTCAGAGAAGGGTTATAGGCCATAGTCCACCACGCTGGCCCAATGCGAATTGACGGACTTCACACATCTTCAAGAACATTATGAAGAACTCTCAGGTGTGCAGGTTTCCTCACAATGTTTTCCTTCACCGTTGAAGCAAGTGATATTTAATTGCTTAAAAAAAACGCACTTGATTCCGAAAAGTCAGAGGTGCGTACCCGGGATCGAACCTGCAACCCCCCGAATAGGAGACCACAGTCCTAACCACTAGGCTATCACTGCTACTGATAGTAATAGTATTTGTAAGCAATTATTTAATAACCGACTTCAAACTCCCACTCCATTATACAAAGTATATAATTTATTGTCGATTTTAAAAACCACTTGACCGATTTCGATAAGATTTATATGGGACCACCTGGAAAGTATATATACCCTTTGAAACAAAAAAATAATTTTTCAAATTGGTTCAGGTGTCTTTGAGTAACAGGTGAACATACATAAGATTCCGACAAATTGAGAACCTCCACCTTTTTTGAAGCTGGTTGATAAAAAAACAAGCAGAGTCGCGAAACTGAAGTGGAAATGGGTAGGGCACATAGTTCGAAGAGCCAATGGTTGTTGGGGTCCCAAGGTGCTGGAGTGGTGACCATGCACCGGGAAGCACAGTGTAGGCAGACCCCCATAGGTGGACTGACAATGGTCTCAATAAGTAGATGTAGATGATGATGAAGCAATGTTGGCAGACCCCCACTAGGTAGACCGACAACATCAAACAAGTCGCAGGGAGCCGCTGGATTCAGGTGGCGCAAGACTGAAGCCTGTGGAGGTCCATGCAGGAGACCTATGTCCAGCACTGGACATCTAAAGGTTGATAATGATGATGATGATGATGTCAATCTACTTTTGTAGGATTGAATCACTCAAACACCTGTTAACACAAAGTTATCCTCCCATCAGACATGGCTGACAAAAAACAGAGCTTTCATGAGAAAACTAAAACAAATTCTTCTTCTTCTTTTTCAGTTGACAGACGTTCACTGCTGGACAAAGGTCTCCTGCATGGACTTCCACAGACTTCGGTCTTGCGCAGCATGAATCCAGCTGTTACCTGTCACTCATTTGATGTTGTCGGTCCACCTAATGAGGGTCTGCCATTACTGCGCTTCCCGGTGCGGGGTCACCACTCCAGCACCTTGGGACCCAACGACCATCAGCTCTTCGAACTATATGCCTAGCCCATTTTCACTTCAGTTTCGTGACTCGCTGAGATATATCTCTTGGATAATAGGTGGTGCATATATGGAATAAGTTGCCTAAAGAAATAGTGACATCAAAGTCAGTTAATGAATTTAAAAACAGATTAGACCGCCATAACATTGGAAACTCTAAGCAGAGCAAGTGATATAGGCGCATCAGCGACAGCTGCGTAGCCTAAATAATAATAATAATATGTGTATATATTTATGTTTATTATATTCCCCTTTGGCTATATATGTATTTATTATTATTTTGTATGCGGGTGTGAGAGTCTAAATATATACAAATAATAATAATATAGATGTATGTAAAAATTATACTCACTAAAAAACCAATAACCAGCTTTCTTCAAGAAATTCAACGTAATACTGCTATCACCAGACGTCATAGTCGTTGACATCTCAGTGCCGTTTATCACTGAACTGCCACTATCAATTGCTGTTACGTTAGTCACCTTGCTATCTACAGTCACTACAACTTTGTTAACGTACATTTTGAGGCCGTCTAAGGTTATGTTATGTAAGTTTATACTTTCAGCTTGACGGCGGGTTCTTCTATGCGACTCGGTGACAGTCCAGGATGGATTTTGAGCTGTGTATATGGCTACAACCTTCTTATACTCATCTTTCAGTTTACCAAACATTTCCTGCATGAAGTCATTGTGACGTCGCAACATATCGCTTCTAGACTCGCCTTCTTGAGCGTCTTTAAGAGTTATGAACAACATTTTCTCACTGTGAGGCTCGAATTCGGCAGATAACCCATTTTCAGTTAAAGTCACGTGATTGATCTTTTCCGGGTCAGCCAAAGCCTTCAAAGCGGTTAAGGCATTCTCTACTCCTGGTAAATACACAGCTTTACCGATATTGGCGTGTAGGTAAGGAAATGACGACTCTCCATCAGAGTTTTTAAGCGAGAAGTCTTCGACGGACAGGGTTTCGTCTATGAAAACTACAGTGAACGGATCGCTCTTTAATGCCTTCTTCAAAATATCCTTGAAACGTTCTTCCTTGATGGTGGACAATGGATTTGACTGCATCGAAGTCCCCACATCTCCCCATAGAAAAGCAGGCACTTCACCGTATGTAGACGAGATACAAATCACTAAAAACGGTAACACTAAACGGCAAAAAGCCATTTTGAATACTAAAACTAGTGGACGTTACGGTTTACTATTTAATTTATGAAATAAACTACGTTTTATTCCCAAAATTTTCATAAAAAGACGAAAAATGGGCGACGACCATCGAACATTGGTCATGTGAAAAAGAAAATGTCGTTTGTCTATGGTGATCATATGATTATAATTTGACAGGTCACAAAAAATCAATGTGACACTTGTCTATGATAATAAATGTTGCCGTAAAGAGTAGTTAGGTATTCCCTACAATCTATTAATTATTATAACATGATTAATAGGTCACCATTTTCGATACATAACATTTTATGTTCAATGATTTTTCTTAAATTATTCAGGGCTAGTTGTATCGAAAAGAGACAGGCTGCTGCTGATTACATAAAATGAGATAGAGCTTAACCACAAAATAACCTTGCTCTTTTAAAAATAGGTTCCGTAAATATGATCAAATCACTTTTTTAAAACTAGATACATAATTACAATAACACTTACCACTCCACACCACACTTAATTTTAAATAGGTACATAGCTACCTACCTCCTCTTAGCGTAGACTCTTAGTGATAACTAATTTGTTGTGTTGGTTAAGGTTTTGGTCAATAAAGTTTTATTTATTTATTTAATTATTTAAGTAGATATCGTACATCCCACTGACAGACGGACGGACGGACAGATGGACAGTTGAGGCTTAGTAATAGGGTCCCGTTGGCACCTATTGAGTACGGAACCCTAAAAAAACGCATGATGCAATCAATTATAATTTTAAAAAACGCCCAAGAAATAAATGCATAAATAAACAGTTTTTTTATGTAACTGTAAATAATCTTATAGATAGATATGATATATATTATTTCAAAACCCTCGAAATAGAGCAACACTGTTTTTTTTTCACAAACTTCATGGCTTTGGATACTCGCTTTTTGAACCGAACATTAAAAATATTTTAACTTAGGCTTAATCATGAACTTAATATACAAACAGAACTGATCACTTGGAAAATTTGTATTTACGAAAATGAACCTTATAACAAGTAGATAAAGTATATTTCCTGTTGCGCATTACACAGAGGCTAACCCGAGCCGAGAGAGATAGTAACAACGGAGGCCGTGTGTCTCGTTCTTTCATTCATGCCAGCCTAAAAAAATGATTTTGATCAAAGATTTTGGCTAAAAAATCAGTTGAGACACTTATGTTTTAATTTTATTTTAACATTTTTAAGTCACCGTATTTAATTGCATTAATTTCGATAGATATATTTCTTAACAAAAAAGAAAATATAAATTTTTATCTAGTCTATTTTTTTCGAGCGGCAACCCGTTAAAACGTGAAGGCTGAATCTACAACTATGTTGACCATGAATTTTTAAATTCTTGTATTGTGTGATGGGTCGAATACGTACGATGCAGATGCCGATTACGATGGTCCCTTACTCCTTACTTTTGTATTATTATTATTATTATTAAAATTTACATTATTTTAATGTTTCATTTCATACCAATAGAACAGAATTTCTGTACAAGCCTGTGGTGATATTGAAACTTCTTAGTTTTAATAAAAATGATGACTATATTACGTACATCATATTAATGTCATTACATACTAAAATTTTAAATAGAATAAACCTATTATCATAGGATATGCATTTTATTACAATTTATTCTATTTAAATTAACAAATTAAAATGGAAAAATACTTAAAACCAGAGCGGTTCAATGTGGAACCAACTTCCAATACTGCTAGAATAGAATGGGAACACTGGAAGATAACGTTTATAAATTTCCTTAAGGTGAAGGACTTCACGATCAAGGAACTATCCGATTCGCAAGTAAAATTGCAATTACTAATAAATAATTTATCGGCATCAGTATATGCGTATATTGCAGATGTTGACTCATTCGATGAGGCAATAACTACATTAGATAAAATTTATATTAAACCTTTAAATATTGTATATGCTAGACATATTCTTGCTACTAGAAAACAGAGTACGAACGAGAGTATTGATACATATATGCAGGCTTTAAAACTTTTATCTAAAGATTGTGAATATACGGCCGTTGATGCTGATACGAACAAAAATGATAGTATTCGTGATGCCTTTATAGCAGGAATACAATCCGATAAAATACGGCAACGATTGTTAGAAAATCATTCCCTTTCCCTTGATCAAGCATACAATCAAGCGGTCTCTATGGAAAGAGCAGAAATTAATAATCTAAGCTTTCAATCTCCAACAGTAAATCCTGTATCAAATTCACGACAAGATGAAACTGTCAATTCCATTAATGAAAATGTAGCAAAAATGAAATGCAAGATTAAATGCTATTTCTGCGGGGAGAAAATTCACGCCCAACGGAAAAATTGTCCTGCTTTTAACGCTGATTGTCAATTATGTCACAAAAAAGGCCATTTTGCGAATGTCTGTAGAAGTAAAAATAAGACGGTGAATACCATCGTTTATGAAAATACTGATGATGATGAAATAAGCGCTGCTTCACCCTCCTCTTTAAAAAAAGCAACAGTATCTGCTATAATTAATAATACAAAAGCTGAAGCGTTATTGGATACCGGAAGTTCAATTAGTTTCATCAATGACTCTTTTGCAAAATTATGTAGAATGAAAATTACTCCTTGTAGCCAAACAATTTCCATGGCTTCCTTAAATTACACCTCTCAAGTAGAAGGTCAAGGTTTTGAAGATATAAAAATAGGAAAATACATGTATAGAAATATACGACTACTAGTTGTAAAAAATTTGTGTGCAGATTTAGTAATCGGTCATGATGTTCTAAAGCAACACTCAGTTATAGAATTTTCATTTGGTGGTTCCAAAGAACCATTCAAAGTATGTGGCGTAACTGAAGCTTCCGTACCTGCTGTATCATTATTTTCAAATGTTGGGAACGACTGCAAGCCTATCTCAATTAAATCTCGAAAGTTTTCAGAAGATGATAAATCATTTATAGAAAATGAGATTGCCCAACTTCTGTCTGATGAAGTAATAGAAGAAAGTAAATCACCTTGGCGAGCACAAGTATTAATAACTAGTACAGCAAACCACAGGAAACGTCTAGTTATTGATTATTCACAAACAATAAATAAGTACACAGAATTAGATGCTTATCCTTTACCTAACATAGAAGACATAGTGACTAAAATATCTAAATTTAATAATTTCAGCACTATCGATTTAAAAAGTGCCTATCATCAAGTGCCAATTTTAGTAAATGAAAGACCATATACAGCTTTTGAAGCGATTGGTAATTTGTATCAGTATAAAAGAATTCCTTTTGGTGTAACTAATGGAGTATCAAGTTTTCAACGAACAATTGATTGGATTATAAGGCAGGAGAATTTGAAAGGAACATTTGCCTATCTTGATGATATCACTATATGTGGTAAATCAGTTGAAGAACATGATAAAAATTTAGAAAATTTTATGAATACTGTTAATAAATATAAACTAACAATAAATAAAAACAAATGTCAATTTTCACAGAAATCAATTAATATTTTAGGATATACCATTGCTGATAATACTATTAAACCAGATAATGATAGATTGCAGCCATTAATAAACTTACCTCCGCCGCATGATAAACAATCACTAAAGCGGACCTTGGGAATGTTTGCACACTATGCTAAATGGATTCCGAAATTTTCAGAGAAAATTTACGATTTGTCAAAAGCAGAAAGATTTCCTTTATCAAATGATTTAGTCAAATCATTTGAAAGACTTAAATCAGATATTTTGAAATCGATGGTACATGCTATTCAAGATAACATTCCATTTACTGTAGAAACGGATGCTTCAGAACATTCTATAGCAGCTACTTTAGCGCAAGATTCTAGACCAATAGCATTCTTTTCAAGAACACTTAATCATAGTGAAGTTCGTCACTCGGCTATTGAGAAAGAAGCATATGCAATCGTCGAATCTCTAAGAAAATGGCGCCATTTTTTAATTGGAAGACCATTTCAATTAATTACTGATCAAAGATCAGTGTCTTTCATGTTTGACAGAAAGCATTCAAGCAAAATAAAGAATGAAAAGATACAAAGATGGCGTTTAGAATTATCCGCATATAAATACGAAATTATTTACAGGCCAGGAAAAGAAAATTATGCGGCAGATGCCTTATCTAGAGTTTGTGCTTATATGGATGCAAAGAAATCTAATTTAATTACCCATCATGAATCTCTTTGTCACCCAGGAGTGACAAGAATGTATCATTGGGTTAGATCTAAAAATTTGCCATACTCTATAGATGATATACGTACAATGACAAGTAATTGTAAAATATGTTCCGAAATAAAACCTCGATTCTATAAAAACGATGTAGAAAAGCCAAAATTGATAAAAGCGACTGCCCCTTTTGAAAGATTAAGCGTTGACTTTAAAGGCCCATTGCCGTCAAATACTCAAAATAAATATATGCTAACAGTAATTGATGAATATTCACGGTTTCCTTTCGCTTTTCCGTGTTCTGATATCAGTGCCAAAACTGTAACCAAACATCTTCATAGTATTTTCACAACATTTGGCATGCCAAATTATATTCATTCTGATCGTGGGACTGCATTCATGTCGGAAGAACTAAAATGTTTTTTGAGTTCCCGTGGCATTGCAACAAGCAGAACAACGCCATATAATCCACAAGGCTATGGCCAGGTAGAAAGACTTAATTCTACACTTTGGAAAGCAATTCAGTTGGCATTGAAAACTCAAAATTATGCTATAGAAAATTGGGAGAAAGTTTTGCCTCAAGCATTACATGCGATAAGATCACTTTTGTGTACATCAACGAATTGTGCTCCACATGAGAGAATCTTTACATACAAAAGACGATCAGCTAACGGGATGTCGTTACCAACTTGGTTAAATAATCCAGGAACAACAGTACTAATGAAGAAATTTAATCGCTCTAATAAATACCAACCCCTGGTAGAAGAGGTGACTCTACTAGAACCAAACAATGACTATTCATATGTTCGACTCTCTGATGGTAGAGAAACTACAATATCTAATAAATATCTTGCGCCTAAACCAATACAAATACAAAGTAAATCTTTTGATGAAGAAACTGATGACGAGGAAGAAGATGAAACTCAAGAAGATAATAATAGAGACCAAAATCAAGAAGATGAAGAAATATTAAATAATGACGAATTTATGACTCCAGAATCGGAGCCCCGAAGATCGACAAGGGCGCGTATGTTACCACGTCGTCTCGAAGACTATCATCTTCATTACTAACCGGGGAAGAATGTGGTGATATTGAAACTTCTTAGTTTTAATAAAAATGATGACTATATTACGTACATCATATTAATGTCATTACATACTAAAATTTTAAATAGAATAAACCTATTATCATAGGATATGCATTTTATTACAAAGCCTTACCTAACCTAAGATTTTGGTAAATATACCGATCGTGCGGCGGTATTTGTATTATTTATTTCGTAATCAATCCCTAATCCCTAAGAAATTTTCCATTGCTAATGAAAAGCTTCAATAATTGTGTTTATAATAAACTTATAATTAGTAGGAAGATTGCAAGATTGAATTTGTCTCACATATATCGAAAATCTTATTGTCACACTGTTAGAAAGGGACACACGGCCTCTGTACTAGCTATCTCGCTCGGCTCGCTTTTCAGCTGCGAGTACTCGGTCCTGTTTGTTTCATAAGTCCATGGGCTTAATCCACATATTGTGCAACTTTTGGATACCATTACTACAACCAAAGAATATACTACTCTCTTACGAGAGACTACAACATTGCATTATTATTGAGGACATCCTAAAAAGGTTACACAAAAATATAAATCTATACTTAGTATAAACTTTTTCATCAATGCCTCGAATCTCGATGAAAGCATTAATCACAGGCATTAATCAAAGCATATAATATTTTGAAATATGAAAGAATATTCTGATTTGTAATAATTAATCCGAGGGATTGGAAATAGGTTATACATGATAATTTATACATGATAATTATTTAAATTTAGGGAGTGATAAAAATGTTGATTTCCTACCTAATACTTTTATTAAAGCTGCAGTCAATTGTTGCCAAACGAGACACGACTCCTGTATTTGTAATAGACTACGAAAAAGTACTCATCGAACTACCATATAAAGCAAACCCGTTTACGAAAATTTCTTCAGCTGATTTCTCAATTATTATCGACCAGGCCATAGAACGAGCCAAAGTAGTAATACTATTTGTTGAAGAGTCCTTTTGTACTGAAGACATTAGTATTAAAGACAAAATTGGCTCACCATTTTATCACTTAGGCCAAGGGCTGAAGGAGTACAAAGTAAAATACCTTCCGGCCGTTTCGCAAGCATTTAAAACACTGAAGACTCATTTACAGCCATTACCGAGCTATGTTTTTTTCTTGAGCGATTCAAGTTCAAAATTGCAGATTTACGACAAGAAATTGCGGCATTTTTATATTTATTTCAAAGATAGGGCGAATGAAACTCGCGCGTCGGCGTTGAGACGACACGATTTGCTTATGAAGGAAGTGTATTTTGTCGTTCATGAGATTGCGGCCGGCCCCATAGTGGCGTTCTACACGGGCAAAGTTAACCCTGTAGTGGTAGAACGGATGACGTTTTCCCCCATCGAGACCCAGAAGCCTAGGCTGCATCCAGGAGTTACGATTTCTAGCAATGGAGCACTTTTCAGATTTATCGGTTAGTTTTATTCGTTTTTTTTTATGACTAGTGAGCTACGACCTTTAGGCCCAAATTAGACGGTGCCTCGATCCTCGTTCAACGTTGCGAAATTTTTTGCGAGAATGAACCGTCTTAATTCGCCCTAAGGGTGAATTTTCTACGGTAAATTTTTCGAGATTTTTTTCTTTCATTTTCGAGGGTCATCGGTGAGCCCCCCGTCTAAATTCGCCCTTAGAGCAAAAGGCAGTAGGGTTCACTTTCGCAAAAAATATTTGCAAAAATGAACGATGAACGAGGAACCGTCTAGTTTCAGCCTTAGCTCACTTAAGCGACACCGCTCACGCAAGTTATTTCAATTAATGTTACAAAACCTTTACAGTGTCTTTGGCAAACAGCGCTCGGCAAGCGAGCTATCTAACCACTCGATAGTGTATGTCTCGCTAAGACCGCTCTCTTAAAACTTATAGAAACCGATTAAAAGTATGGATATAATTAAAAACTGCCATACGTCCCCGCTACCATCAGCTGCATCAGCATTTAGATCGCAGACACGGCTATCTTATCATGAATAAAAAAGGGGGTCTCTTCACCGACCGCACGTGGACAGCGAGCTTACTGCTAGCAGTTGGCGCGTGGACAGCGAGCTTACTGCTAGCAGTTGGCGCGTGGACAGCGAGCTTACTGCTAGCAGTTGGCGCGTGGACAGCGAGCTTACTGCTAGCAGTTGGCGCGTGGACAGCGAGCTTACTGCTAGCTGTCGGCGCGTGGACAGCGAGCTTACTGCTAGCAGTTGGCGCGTGGACAACGAGCTTACTGCTAGCAGTTGGCGCGTGGACAGCGAGCTTACTGCTAGCAGTTGGCGCGTGGACAGCGAGCTTACTGCTAGCCGTCGGCGCGTGGACAGCGAGCTTACTGCTAGCTGTCGGCGCGTGGACAGCGAGCTTGCTGCTAGCTGTCGGCGCGTGGACAGCGAGCTTACTGCTAGCAGTTGGCGCGTAGACAGCGAGCTTACTGCTAGCTGTCGGCGCGTGGACAGCGAGCTTACTGCTAGCAGTTGGCGCGTGGACAGCGAGCTTACTGCTAGCAGTTGGCGCGTGGACAGCGAGCTTACTGCTAGCTGTCGGCGCGTGGACAGCGAGCTTACTGCTAGCTGTCGGCGCGTGGACAGCGAGCTTACTGCTAGCAGCTGGCGCGTGGACAGCGAGCTTACTGCTAGCTGTCGGCGCGTGGACAGCGAGCTTACTGCTAGCAGTTGGCGCGTGGACAGCGAGCTTACTGCTAGCAGCTGGCGCGTGGACAGCGAGCTTACTGCTAGCTGTCGGCGCGTGGACAGCGAGCTTACTGCTAGCAGTTGGCGCGTGGACAGCGAACTTACTGCTAGCAGTTGGCGCGTGGACAGCGAGCTTACTGCTAGCAGCTGGCGCGTGGACAGCGAGCTTACTGCTAGCTGACGGCGCGTGGACAGCGAGCTTACTGCTAGCTGTCGGCGCGTGGACAGCGAGCTTGCTGCTAGCTGTCGGCGCGTGGAAAGCGAGCATACTGCTAGCAGTTGGCGCGTGGACAGCGAGCTTACTGCTAGCAGTTGGCGCGTGGACAGCGGCCTTAATGCTAGCTGTCGGTGCATGGACAGCGAGCTTACTGCTAGCTGTCGGCGCGTGGACAGCGAGCTTGCTGCTAGCTGTCGGCGCGTGGACAGCGAGCTTGCTGCTAGCTGTCGGCGCGTGGACAGCGAGCTTACTGCAAGCTGTCGGCGCGTGGACAGCGAGCTTACTGCTAGCTGTCGGCGCGGGAACAGCGAGCTTACTGCTAGCTGTCGGCGCGTGGACAGCGAGCTTACTGCTAGCAGTTGGCGCGTGGACAGCGAGCTTATTGCTAGCAGTTGGCGCGTGGACAGCGACCTTAATGCTAGCTGTCGGTGCATGGACAGCGAGCTTACTGCTAGCTGTCGGCGCATGGACAGCGAGCTTGCTGCTAGCTGTCGGCGCGTGGACTGCGAGCTTGCTGCTAGCTGTCGGCGCGTGGACAGCGAGCTTACTGCTAGCTGTCGGCGCGTGGACAGCGAGCTTGCTGCTAGCTGTCGGCGCGTGGACAGCGCGCTTGCTGCTAGCTGTCGGCGCGTGGACAGCGAGCTTGCTGCTAGCTGTCGGCGCGTGGACAGCGAGCTTGCTGCTAGCTGTCGGCGCGTGGACAGCGAGCTTGCTGCTAGCTGTCGGCGCGTGGACAGCGAGCTTGCTGCTAGCTGTTGGCGCGTGGACTGCGAGCTTGCTGCTAGCTGTCGGCGCGTGGACAGCGAGCTTGCTGCTAGCTGTCGGCGCGTGGACAGCGAGCTTGCTGCTAGCTGTCGGCGCGTGGACAGCGAGCTTGCTGCTAGCTATCGGCGCGTGGACAGCGAGCTTGCTGCTAGCTGTCGGCGCGTGGACAGCGAGCTTGCTGCTAGCTGTCGGCGCGTGGACAGCGAGCTTGCTGCTAGCTGTCGGCGCGTGGACAGCGAGCTTGCTGCTAGCTGTCCGCGCGTGGACAGCGAGCTTACTGCTAGCTGTCGGCGCGTGGACGGCAAGCTTACTGCTAGCTGTCGGCGCGTGCACAGCGAGCTTAATGCTAGCTGTGGGCGCGTGGACAGCGAGCTTAATGCTAGCTGTCGGCGCGTGGACAGCGAGCTTTCGGCGCATGGACAGCGAGCTTAATGCTAGCTGTCGGCACGTGGACAGCGAGCTTACTGCTAGCTGTCGGCGCGTGCACAGCGAGCTTAATGCTAGCTGTGGGTGCGTGGACAGCGAGCTTAATGCTAGCTGTCGGCGCGTGGACAGCGAGCTTAATGCTAGCTGTGGGCGCGTGGACGGCGAGCTTACTGCTAGCTGTCGGCGCGTGCACAGCGAGCTTAATGCTAGCTGTGGGTGCGTGGACAGCGAGCTTAATGCTAGCTGTCGGCGCGTGGACAGCGAGCTTAATGCTAACTGTGGGCGCGTGGACGGCGAGCTTACTGCTAGCTGTCGGCGCGTGCACGGCGAGCTTACTGCTAGCTGTCGGCGCGTGCACAGCGAGCTTAATGCTTGCTGTGGGCGCGTGGACAGGGAGCTTAATGCTAGCTGTCGGCGCTTGGACAGCGAGCTTAATGCTAGCTGTGGGCGCGTGGACTGCTAGCTTAATTCTAGCTGTCAGCGCGTGGACTGGAAGCTTAATACTAGCTGTCGGTACGTGGACAGCGAGCTTACTGCTAGCTGTCGGCGCGTGGACAGCGAGCTTACTGCTAGCTGTCGGCGCGTGGACAGCGAGCTTACTGCTAGCTGTCGGCGCGTGGACAGCGAGCTTTATGCTAGCTGTGGGCGCGTGGACGGCGAGCTTACTGCTAGCTGTCGGCGCGTGGACGGCGAGCTTACTGCTAGCTGTGGGCGCGTGGACAGCGAGCTTACTGCTAGCTGTCGGCGCGTGGACGGCGAGCTTACTGCTAGCTGTCGGCGCGTGGACAGCGAGCTTACTGCTAGCTGTCGGCGCGTGCACAGCGAGCTTAATGCTTGCTGTGGGCGCGTGGACAGCGAGCTTAATGCTAGCTGTCGGCGCTTGGACTGCGAGCTTAATGCTAGCTGTGGGCGCGTGGATTGCTAGCTTAATGCTAGCTGTCAGCGCGTGGACTGGAAGCTTAATACTAGCTGTCGGTGCGTGGACAGCGAGCTTACTGCTAGCTGTCGGCGCGTGGACAGCGAGCTTACTGCTAGCTGTCGGCGCGTGGGCAGCGAGTGATAACTTCGATTTAAGGTGGAGCCGTGGGGGTGCCAGTTTTATGTTTAAGTTGGCAAATATTATTGTTTTTGCGTGGTTCCAGGCGTGTACTCCACTGCGGGCACGCGTCGCTCGATGTTCAGCCAGATCCCGCTCATCGCGGAGGAGAGCTGGCTGGAGCGCAGCCTGACCACGCGCATGGCGTACACGGACTTCGAGCTGGAGTTCTCCTTCGCGTTCAAGGAAGACCGGTGGTCTATCGGTAGCTATCTTCTTCTTCATCATCATCAACCTATACTGCCGCGCTAAGCGCAAAAGCGGTATCTCAAAAAAATCTAATTTTTTATTGTTATGGCATCGGATAGCTTAGAAAAATACGCATCTATATGTCGACCGTTTAACTCGCGTATCGCCTGCGCGGTAAGAAGGGAGCGGAGGGGGATGTTAGAGATGTTAAAACTTAAAAATAAATACTTAATTCTTTACCAACAATGTCTATCTCGAGATAAATCTTTGGATTATTGACTCCGTGTGTAGCGTTACCCGCCCCCGCTCCCTTCTTACCGCGCAGGCGATACGCGAGTTAAACGGTCGACCTATAATGAACTAAGTTACTAAGCCAAATAGCGGTAGCCGGTATCTAATTTAAAACATATCAAAAAATCCTTTTAAAAGTTTTCCCTATCTCAATTTTGCTCGAAATTACTAAGGGAATTAGAGGTAATTCCTTCAATTTTCTCGAAACTTGCTTTCACTGAGATACCGCTTTTGCGCTTAGCACGGCAGTATAGACGTCCACAGCTGGACAATTGTCTCCTGCATGGACTTCCACTGTTTCCACAGTCTTGCTCCGTTTGGATCCAGCGGCTCCCTGTGACTCGTTTGATCGCCACTCCACCACCTTGGGACCCCAACGACCATCAGTTCTTCGAACTATGTGCCCTACTCATTTCCACTTCAGTTTAGCGACTCGCTGAGCTATGTCGGTGACTTTGGTTCTCCTACGGATTTCATTTCTGATTTGATCTCGCAGGGATACTCCGAGCATAGCTCTCTCCATCGCTTGCTGAGTAACCCTGAGCCTTCTTATGAGGTCCACAGTTAGCGACCATGTCTCGGATCCGTAAGTCGTCACTGGCAACACTCACACTGTTCGAAGATTTTAGTCTTCAGGCACAGTAGCTATGGTCCTTGCCAATCTTTTCAAATGCTCTGAACGTAGCCCTTTTTTTCGGTACCCTCTGATTTTTAGGAGCTGGAGTTTTGCTTCATGTTCAAGGACTAGGCTATTTGGTAGCTGCCTTTCATTTTGAATGAATTTCCTTATCGGATGGTACGGAATTGGTGGAAAGAGTGTACTTAAGTACTTTTCCGTCACGACTTTTGTGCGATACCTTCGTTTATTACACGATCCATCATAGTTTTGGTAGCGTAGCGGCTAAACGAAGGAGTAAAACTTTCGGTTCGGGGTTCAAATCCTGACTTTAGATTATTTTTTTTATTGTTTTTTATTAACTTATTTTTAAAAGGAACTTTGTTCCAACTGAGTCTTCAACGACACTCACACATTTTTTTTGTTAGCGGTAGGGGCGGCGTCATAAGATATCCAATATCCTATGGAGATAGCCCCTTAATTACATACACCTTGCTATGAGGTAAGGATACTTATGCCACAGTTAGCTGCCATCTTCCCAAGGTCGTTTTCGAGATGAAAAACTGAACAGCTAACGGCAGCCTCGACGAAGTTAGTTCCGTCATCACTCTAGACCTCCGTGCAAGGTCCACGACACGCAACGAATCTTCTAAATGCACCAAGAAGCTTCACTTGTTAAATCCGTCACCGCCTCCCGGTGAATTGCCTTTGTTGTCATACCGGATAAATGTATCCCTTATAATTATACTTCCAGGAAATAAACTATAGTCCATTGAAAAGTTACATTTGGGGTTGCGTTTTTTAGAGGACGCAATTTTATTTTTTTGATGTGTAGGGAGGGTCAGTGTAAAGCTAAAACCAAGTTTGTGGGGTCGCCACCCTTGTACCACGGCCGCCATCTTGAAAATAGGGGTTGAAATGGTTTCACCTTTATCTTTATCTGTGATGACAGACAGCGTGGCGTTGCTGGAGTGGGGCGAGGAGGTGGGCCGGACGGACGTGCGTGCGGGCGCGCCGTGGAACTGGTCGTACGTGTGCAGCGAGCCGCTCGTGCTCGTCAACATGCGTGACGGCAGCGCGGTCACCATCGGGCACTACCAAGTGAGACACACTTAAATACACTTATTGATTTTTTTTTATGGGCTGACACTTTTGAATTGAAAACTTCTTTTGGCGCACCGCACACACAATTTTACGTAGGTTAGGTAAGTTAGTTAGGCTGATCCATCACGCTCTCAGGTGAAAGGCTCGATCGGGTTAACTCGGGACCGCCGAGTGTACCCGAGCGAGAAAGATACAGTCAGTGTTGGAGCAGTGAACTGATGTGTTGATTATTGAAACGTGTTTTATCACTGGTATGGTTTTATTAGTATCATTAACAATTAAGTATACAAATAATGGATGCGACGACGCATGTCACCCGAGCCGTCACTAGAAGCTGAGTACCGGCGTGTCACTTGCGGGCGCCGCCCCGCGCCCGAACCCCCGCCCTGGTAAACCGGTTGGAGGCGCAGTGGCGAAGTCTCCAACAGTCAGCAGCTGCTCTTCTGTTGTCTCACTCACTCTCACTATGACGTGAGAAATATATATAAATATAAATTGATTAGAGTATATTGATTAGATTATTTAGAGTATATAAATTGATTGCGATTTCCAATGAAGTTTTCCCTTGCCGTGCGGTCTTAAGCACACACTCTAAAATTTTTTACTGAGAATATGCTTTATTGTTTGTTTGTTAAGTATATTTAAAATCTTTCAGATACAGCCCTTCAACTTCAAGGACTACATAATCGGACGCCAAGGCAACAGCACGAACGACACAAGATGCTTCGGCCCGGCCGTCAACTGCGGGCCGTACTTCAACGCGCACATCCTCGCCGGTCTCATGGTCACCTTCCTTTGTATGGGCATACTAACGTACGGCGTGGTGTCCTTGTATAACATCAACGCGAACAGCAGATACGATGATCCGCAGGCCAAACCGCTGGTCATAGTCGCGGAAGGGGGTGGCCGTTAGGGGAAGAGGGTGGCTATTAGGGGTGGCAGGAGGCCTTCAGACATCATCAGGAGGAGGAGGACATCAGAAGGTCATTTTCTTTATTTTATGTATAAAACTATAAAAGCTGCCGTTGAAGTACAAATCTTGTAAAGCGTTACGTTTCCGAGATATTAGGTGTGATTCATTTTGTGCTATTAAACAAGTACTAGTGGCAACACCATTGAATAGTTTTAGAACTAAGACTCATGATCTGGCTCTAGTTTATTCACTGGTGTCGCCACTAGTAGGTAGGCACGACTGATGTCTTATATTTATTCTTAGATTTAGAAGATTTTGTCTCACACAGTACTTGTTTGTAGTGGTACCTATTGCTTAGTGGTACATATTGAGTGGTAGCTATTGATTACCGAATACATGTTTTATGCGTGGCCGCAAATTTGAAAAAAAAAGAAAATAACGGACAGAAGGCTCCCTGCTAAAATATTTTAAACCTTTTTTTTTCAAATCTTATCCAAAGCTACAATAATCCATTGTATAGGACATTAAATACACTTAAAAATCCTTGCCGCGATTTCAACGAAATCATGCAGTAAGACGAAGTATATGGACTAAGTAGGTAGGTATAATCCATTGTATAGGACATTAAATACACTTAAAAATCCTTGCCGCGATTTCAACGAAATCATGCAGTAAGACGAAGTATATGGACTAAGTAGGTAGGTATATGGTTTAGTTTTTTTAACGAAAATAATAGGTTTTTTCGTATAGGGTATAGGTAGGTAGTTAAGAAGGCTCTTGTTCTTAAGAAGAAATAGAATTTAATTTATTTTAAGTTTTCTCAATAAATGTATTGATTATATATGACATTTTTGTTTTTTATTGACTCTGTACGTAATATTGGTAGCTTAGTGGCTACTAGATACCGCAATAGGGAATATGCATGATTTTTTTTTAATTTCTTAAATTAATCATTTACATCTGTATAACATATAAAAAATATAAATAGGTTTGAAAATAGTCAAATAATTTTTCAAAGTGAAATTTAAAACATTGAATAAATTTGAGCCGTTCAAACGCCACCATTTAGCGCGCGCTTTTGATGACGTCATTCGACATGTCCCGTGTTTGTTTACTATAGCGTTTTAGTTACTTCATACTTATTTTCAGTTTTAATTGCTACACAAACCATGGAAGAAGTTAAAAAACCTTCTTACAAGTATTGTAAGGTACCATACCTTAATACAAAAAAACACTATTATTAGTACACCCGATAAAGTGTTTTTAGGGTTCCGTACCCAAAGGGTACCAACGGGACCCTATTACTAAGCCTACGCTGTCCGTCCGTCCATCCGTCTGTCAGCGGGCTGTATCTCGTAAACCGTAATAGATAGACAGATGAAATTTTCACATATTATGTATTTCTATTGCCGCTATAACAACAAATAATAAAAATTAAATTAAATTAAAATATTTTCATGGGTACATGGAAATATTTTTATTTAATTTTTTTTAACGGAACCCTAAAAGAGCGAGGCCCGACTCGCACTTGGCCGATTTTTTCGTATTCCACGAGATGCGAAAGTACGAAAAAAAAGTGTAAGAAAATTGTTCATATAAATCGGAATATCGTATTTATCTAATACTTATTTACTAAAAGTATATAAACATATCAAACTTGAGTGAGCTTCAATAACATAATATTACGTATAAATTATCATGATATAGACGTAAATTAGGAGTTTAGGAACACAGATGGTTATTTAAAGGTTATGTTTTGTTTTAAGTATTATTTAAACATATAAGAATAAAAATCTATGTTAAGGACTAAAATATACCATGTAACATAATAATTATCTTGCAGCTTTCACTCCTTTGATCTCTGCGCTCGTAAAATCGAGATTTGATACAAAATATACTGACATCATAAATGCATCTATTTTCGGTAAATTATCCGATTGTGCTTTGACAAAACCAGTTTCTGTCATCGACCTAGATTGACTACAAATATAAATTCACAAGTAATCACACAGGAATACAGTTTTAAACAATTTTTCTCACAAACACTGTATGAATATCGACGCCGTAAATCAACCGTAACACAAATGACGTCACATTTCGTTTCGACCAATGGCGACGCGTTTTGTAAGTTTGAATTTCCCTCCTTTATTTTTCACTTTCTATATAATATTTTCTGGGTTTAAATAATAACTAAAAAAAAATACCTTTTAAGTATAATGTTAAGGCAATAAAGAATCTAGAAAAAAATATTTGAGACAAATTTAAATTCTATGCATATTCCCTATTCCTGCAAAGAATAGCTCCATAAATGCGGCAATGTAATATCACAGAGGAAGCACAGAATATAATAAAATCGACCAAGTGCGAGTCGGGCCTCGCTCTTTTAGGGTTCCGTTAAAAAAATTAAATAAGTAAAAATATTTCCATGTACCCATGGAAATATTTTAATTTAATTTTTTTAATTTAATTTAATTTTTATTATTTGTTGTTATAGCGGCAATAGAAATACATAATATGTGAAAATTTCATCTGTCTATCTATTACGGTTTAAGAGATACAGCCCGCTGACAGACGGATGGACGGACGGACGGACGGACAGCGTAGGCTTAGTAATAGGGTCCCGTTGGTACCCTTTGGGTACGGAACCCTAACTAGTGGTTCGCCCCGAACTGAGACCTCGCGGTAACGGTTTCCCATAATTACTTATTCATTCAATAGATACATGACGATCAAAATTGACATTATTATTATGCCCGTTTTCACCAACCATACCTAAATCATCCCCTTTGTAGAAGTCTCTTTACGTAGGTAGCCCCTAAATACAATCCTAACATCCCTAGTTGTCCCGTAGAGGTTCGTAATAACAAAGTTGACAGAAAGTGTCAACTAACTTAACATAGGTAGCCCGTAAAGGTTAGGGAATTGTTATAGTGAAATCCTCAAGGCCTCAATCAAACTTAGGTATAGTTTTTTGGAACATTCAAATTAAATTACTTGTACACAGCGTCAACTATCGACACGATCAGAAAACATGTAAAAACAAACTGCAACGTGAAGTTTTATTGATGTTTGCTAAATGACTAAAAAATAATTTTAATCTATATCTATCTATCTATACTTATAATAAAACTGTAACTGGACGATTTCTGTACATTTAATATATTTTGAAAATTTTAACTGGGGGATGCTTTACTATCGATACTGAACCCAAAACAGATTTTTATTTAATTTTTGTCTGTCTGTCTGTCTGTCTGTCTGTTCGCGCATCACGCGAAAACTACTGAACGGATTTAAATGAAATTTGGTATAGCTTTAGCTGATACTTCGGGTCAACATATAGGATAGTTTTTATCCCGATAAAACATAAGGTTACTCCAGGATAGGGGATGAAATTTATTGTTGGTTTTACTCCATAACTCAGTCAAATATGAACCGATTTTAATAATTCTTTCTTTATTTAAAAGTGTATAATATCAGGCATAGTTTGTCTAATTTTGATGAATATCTGATAAATATTATAGGAGATAGAGGACATAATGCTTCACGGGTAGCAGCAAAAGTCACTCCGAATACAGGCATTCCATATTTATATGAGGGTTTTAGCCATAGACATAGACTTTATCATTAACCTCCAGGCCCTAGATGATTATACCATTGTGTTTGTTTTGTAGCCTACCCGTGCGAAGCCGGGGCGGGTCCACTAGTTGAATAATATGTTACTTAAAGCTGCATTTGCTATATGAGATGAGAGCGCCATCTATTGACATCATTGTGAAGTTCTGTTGTTGCTGCTCATTAAAAGTTAAATAATTTAGTTTCCTTATTACATTTATCTAATTTTAGTATTTGTTGTTCAAGTACATGGTATTACGCTAAAATTATAAAACTTTCAAGCCCCAGCTTTCAATGGTTATTCCGTTGTGAGGTCAAATATAATCTCCACTTTGATAGCCCCCCATTTCGTCAATTTTAGGAAAAAAATTAAAAAAAAAATACTTTTGTACTCTGTTCCAAATTATCTTTAAAATGAGGTACGGTAACCCTATGAAACGCAAAAATTTTTTTTTTCTTCGCATTCGCTTCTATGAGAGCCCCCCTGAAATAAAGATTTTTATAACTTTTTAAGCCATTTTCGGCTGGAGGCCATCGGTTTACATATTATATCTAAAATTGAAGTAATTACGTTCAGTAATTCAGAAGTTATAAGGCTCTGACAGACGGACGGACGGACGGACGGACGGACGGACGGACGGACGGACAAGTGCAAATTCACTCAAGTAGACTCAAAGACCTTCGCTTCGCTCGGTCGATAATAGTACTACGGAGTAAGGCGCAATTTAGACGGTGCCTCGTTCAAAGTTGCGAAAATGAACCGTCTTAATTCGCCCTAAGGGCGAATTTAGCTTTCGAGATTTTTGCTTTCATTTTCGAGGCTTCATCGAGAGTCATCGAAAATAAAACGTCTAAATTTGCCCGTAGGGCAAAGGGCCTTAAGGGCATTTTCGCAAAAAATGTTCGCAAAAATGAACGATGAACGGGGCACCGTCTTTGCTGTGGTTTGCTACGTGAATATGTGGGTACGCTGTGGTTAGTCCGAGTTTTAATTCGTTTGATCGTAATAGTTAACTATGACATTAGCATCAAAGTAAAATGAACCATAAAAATATCGAGTTAGTCACTTATTTCAATAGGTACAGACTATTTTAATTTGGAGCGTTTTCGTTACGTAAACGTATAGGAATACATTCAAATTCAAATTCAAATTCAAATTATTTATTTTGCCAGATTGAGTATTATGAAGATGTTACAATAATTTCAAGCACTTCAACCGCCACAGAGTAGCATGCAAAAGAACCAAAAGAAACAGTCACACAGTTATATAAAACTACATTTAAATTAATACCAATAGAGACCCAATTTTTTTGTTATTGTCAACGTCAATTCTACAAATTGCAGATATTATTAATAATGAATGTCATAAATTAAAACATGTCAGCAAATTATTTAAAAAAATACATATTTTAAATCATGTACTCCCCAATTGTATAATAGTTTTTGCTTAAAAGGCATTCTTTTAATTTATTATAAATAGGAAAATATTGTCAATTTTGTAAAGTTCAGCTGGTAATTTATTATACAGTTTTGCTAACATAATATACGCACTATTGCTGAACTTTACCGTTCTTGACGGTGGTATTCTCAGCTTGTGTCGGTGTCTCAAGCTATTCGAATTTCCGTACATATTAAGATGTTTTCTCGCAAATACCAATGACTCATATATATACAGACTGGGCAAAGTCAAGATTCTCAATTCCTTAAAGTATGGCCGGCAACTATCAGTCTGCTTTAATCCACATATCGACCTAATGCACCTTTTCTGGGCTCTAAACACACGATCTCGCTCTACAGAGTTACCCCAAAAGATTATTCCATATCTTAAGATAGCCCCAACATAGGCGTTATAAGTTACCAAGAGGGTATCTCTGTTTACAGTCTTGGAGAGCATGTAAAGAGCATAAGAAAATTTTTGCAATCTAATACAAAGAGACTCTACGTGTGCCTTCCAATTCAATTCTTGATCTATATGAACGCCTAAAAATTTTATTGTGGTTGCTTCAGCAATAATGTGATTTCCATACTGAACTTTTAATGTTGGGCGATGCTTGTTTTTATTTATGAATGTCATTATCTGTGTTTTGTCAAAATTAAGAATTAATTTATTAGCCGTTACCCAGTCAACTATATTTACTAATGTTTTGTTAATCTTGTCCTCAAAGTCACTTGATCCGTCGTCAGCAAATATGAGATTGCAATCATCGGCAAAAATTGTCATAGGATAGTGAATTACAGAAGGAAAATCATTTATATATATGATGAATAAAAGCGGTCCTAGATCGCTCCCCTGAGGAACGCCACGAGGATTCACTTGGGCACTAGAAGTATATGTTACTTCTGACTTTATTCTACGCTCAACTTTCTTTATAATTGTCAGGTGCGACCTATTGCTTAAGTAAGATTTGAACAGATTTAAAACGTTACCTCTTACTCCATAGTCATGCATCTTACTTAGTAATATTTTATGGTCCACGTAATCAAATGCTTTTTTTAGGTCCATAAAGAGAGCACAAGTCGCATAGCCCTTGTCAAGATTACCCATCAGTTCCCTTAGAAACTTAAAAATTGCCATATTTATGGTACTATTTTTCCGAAAGCCCATTTGTTGACTGGCGAATAGGTTATGTTTTTCGAAATATCCATAGAGACAATCATATAAGATTTTTTCAAATATTTTTGAAAATACAGGTATAAGGGCAATAGGTCTGTAATTCCCCATATTTTTCCTATCTTCCTTTTTGTGAAGCGGTTTAATGATTGTTATTTTCAATTTTTCCGGAAATGTCCCATGCAAACTACAAAGATTGATAATATGACTAAGTACGGGGGCTATACTTGAAGCAACGAATTTTATTACCTTTGTTGAAATATCGTCATAGCCTGTGCTGTTAGTTCTCTTAAGGGACTTTATGTAACGGATAATATCGCTAGATGTTATTGGATTTAAGAATATTGAGTTACAGGTAGAGGCGATCTTAAACGTGCTTGTATTAGCTGTTATATTCGTTGATTCAAGTTGGCCAATGAAGTAATTATTAAATGCACATGCCATTTCTAAAGGATCAGTTACCGTTTTCCCATTCACATTGATCTCTTGAATGTTACCTTCCGGGAGTTGTTTATTACAATTTTTAATAACATTCCAGGTGGCCTTTGATTTGTTAGGAGCAGTTTTAATGTAGTGGTTGTTTTGGGCTTTCTGAGTGAGGGAGATAATTTTCCTAAGACGTTTGGAGTAGTTTTTAAACAGTAGTTTGTTTTTGTTACTCCTTTTAGTTCTGTATGCCCATAATAACTGTCTTTTCCGCACGGAGCATTTTTTTATACCTTTTGTAATCCATTGGGGCTTTTTTGTTGAGTTCATCCTGATTCTAACTAATGAAAAGCACAGGTCATATAACAATTTGAATAAGTTAAAAAATAAGTCAAAAGCTACGTTAGCGTCATTTGTATCATAACAGTCGGAAAATGTCAAAGAATTTAAATAGTCACGGAATTTTATCATATTATCCTGACTTAAGTATCGTCTATAAATGAACCAATATGGTAATGAACAGGTAAATTCAACCGGGAATTGTAATAATTGGGCAGTATGGTCCGATAATGCCAACTCAAGAATTCGATTTCTAGCACCTTTGCAGTTATGTGCAAAGTTGTCTATGCATGTGCCACTGCACAAGCGCGTTGGTTTCTTAATTTCCAACTTCATATTATAGCTATAGAGTAGCTCTTCAAACTGAATAGATAACGTGTCTTTCTTTAATCTGTTAATGTTAAAGTCTCCACATATTATCACTTTTGATTTAGCCAAACAGAATGATGATAAAATATTATTTAAAAGCTGAAAAAACGTATTAATTGACAATGGATCTGCCTTAGGAGGCCTATATATGCATAATATCTTAATATTGTGTTCAATTAGTTCTATAGCACTGCATTCTAAAATATTTGTCGCACAAAATTTGTTGACTTTAGTGATAGCTCTATATTTGAGAGTATTTCGAACTAGGATGCATGAACCTCCACGCCTATTGTCTCTCGAGAATTGGGATGCAAGAGTATAATTCGGAATGGAGAGAATACTAAGGTCGTCCTTCAACATGTTATGCTCAGTTATACATATTACATCGATAGTCAAATTATTCGATTCCATTTCATTTAAATTGACTGATAATAAGTCAGATTTAGATATTAGCCCGTTAATGTTTTGATGCAATAAGTTAACTGTTTTTGGGACGAAAAAAAATTTCGCCCGAGGAACTCTCTAAAGTAGTGTCATTTTCTTTTCTTCAATAATCCAATCTAGTTTTAAGTCAGTCTGTGTACTTTTATGTTCAAAAATTTTTTTGTTTAAGCTATTGCAATAATTTATGTATTTAGTACGATAATCAATACGTAGTATATCTTTTAAGAGAGTTCGGCACTTAAATAGAACTAATTGATTGTAAGGCACTCGAGAGCAATACATATCTACAAAAGTTGCCCAGTTGTATTTTTGCATAAAAATTGGAGTACATAATTTAATTTTGATTCATTAAGGTACTTATTATGAGGAACTTTGCAAATCAAAACATTCGTATTTGAGAGCGATCGTATAAATATGTTCACTGTGGTCTCAAATTCAAAAGGGTTTCTATCATTCAATCCACATAAGACTACAATGAAATCGTTCTTTGTCATGTTCAAGTAACTCTTTTGTATTTTTAGGATTTCATAGGTGTTGGCACCAGGTTTCCAAAAAGATGTAACTTGATATTCTGATCCTAATAATGATTGTAAAGTATATTGAATATGCCGTCCCTGTTGGTCACCTATTATTACAACTTTACGTTTTGTACTACCCGCACATATTTTGGAAGACGAAGACTGCATATTTTTTGAGTCCCCTAAGGTCTGTGAAGAGTTTTGAATGTTTATGATACTGGAAGGACAGGTTATGACGTCATCCGGGGATTTTAAAGGAGTTAATACGGTTGCAAACTTTTTTTCCTTTGCCGCAGTTGGTGAATGGTTATTACTATCCGTATTATTACTATGTGATGTCATGCTTTTTTGCAGCTGCTTTGGAACCTGTAGGTGATTTCCCTTAGTGGCAATTGAGGTCAATAAATTTTTATCCTTTTCCCCTCCGCAAGTTTTTAATGGTGTGGAAGATAAACTTGAAGCTTGCAAACGTTTTTTACTCTTGGCAGATAGGGGCGTTGAAAGTTTTATTTTATCCGTATTATTACTATGTGATGTCATGCTTTTTTGCAGCTGCTTTGGAACCTGTAGGTGATTTCCCTTAGTGGCAATTGAGGTCAATAAATTTTTATCCTTTTTCCCTCCGCAAGTTTTTAATGGTGTGGAAGATAAACTTGAAGCTTGTAAACGTTTTTTACTCTTGGCAGATAGGGGCGTTGAAAGTTCTATTTTATCCAAGGTCACCTTTTTGTAATTGCTTATAATATTGCGGCAATCCTCCAATTCTGATTTCAGTCGTGTATTTTCAAAATTTAAATTCTCTATTTCTTGAGATGCACTTTGCAACTCCTCCGTTAAACTTGCTATTCTCGACTTGAGGTCATTAGTAGCTTGGCTATCTTCCATTGAAGGATATGGTAGGCTGAGGATAGTGGTATCAAAAAGACCTGAGCTCTCGGCCACAGAAATATCATCAATTGTAATGTTTTCGAGTGATTTAGACTTGCGTGGTCTTCGTAGTGTTACTCCAGATAAATCCATCCTATTAACTATAATAGAATTCAAGTAAAATAAAATAAGTCAAGTGGCGAGCTCTAGTGGTAGGGGGCTAAGGCTTAGTCAAACCAGGTACTTATGTGTTTTAAGTCAATCAGAAATGAAACATCTATATAGCGGCGAAATGATAATCTAGCTTCGTGGTTCAGGTTAAGTAGTGTAGATAGCAGTGTTTTCCATACAGTATCCTGTCACTAGATGACAATCTAGCTTTGTAAATCAAGTTAACTCGTATAGGTGGCGGTTTTTTATATTCGGCGGTATCCAGTAGATGTCACTGACATTACAAAGTTATCGTAGGTAGGTAGGTCATCAATCGGTGTTAACAACAGCTGTAAAGTTCATTGCACTTGTCAAAGTTTAAATAAAAAAACGTTCACTTAGACTAACTTTTTTGTTTTAAACACTATTTGGTTGGAAAACTGATAAAAAATTCACGTTAGCTACTATAAATATGATGTTAACTGTTTATTATTAAACAATATATTGTCTGGATAAAATGATAAATTGATATTATACGGCCACTATTTTCGTATCACAGTTTGTAGTTTTAGTGTTATTTATTAATTTCACTCAGATCTAGCTACATTAGATCACTTTTTTTTATTTTATTAATTAAAATAATACAGAGCTAATCAGATTTTCAGTTAACCGGGCAACGGTGGAACGACAAACATGTACACATACATAACGTGTAAACATACACGAAATTGAGCTCTAACTCTATACTGTTATGTTTTATTTTACTTTGATGGTAATGTCATAGTTTACTATTACTATCTAATCTTGTACTAACCCTACAGTTCACCCGTACCACAGACTAAGAATTGCCGCAATTTCCAAATATGCCGACGGTATTTAGTCGGTGTAAAGCGATTACAAATCTTAAGGATGATTATACGGGTCTACCCGCGAAATTCAAATTTAATTTGGTTTTTCTCAATTTGTAAACTAATACGACAAACTAGGCTAATGGCATTCTAATTGCGCCAGTAGAATTATCATCTTCACAGGTTTACATTAAAATCTTTACTTGAAAGTGACCAGTTTAAGAAATTAATCAAAATACTGACTAATTTGTGAGTAACTCACGTCCGTCTCGTTTATCATAATCATGTCTAATTTCGTACAGAGTTGAACGACCGAGTTGGACGTGAGTTACTAATTAATTTAGTACTAATTTTATCGAAATCGGTTGAGCGGTTTTAAAAAAATCTACAATAAATCATAAACTTTGTAGTGGTTTCTGGATTTTTTTTAAGAATTTTGTAAGTATATTAAATTACTTTAGCTGACGCCCGCGACTTCGTCCGCGTAGATTTAGTTTTTCAAATCCCGCGGGAACTCTTTGATTTTCCGGGATGCCTATATAGGGTAACCTGGGGTCGATTGAAACGTTTTTCAGAAAATTAGGTTGTGAGACTTCATTTTCAAGCCTTTCTCTTTGGTGATTGTCTTTAATTACAGCTAGATTACCTGGCTATATGATAGTATTATTAATTTTACTTCTTATATTCTCTTTATCCATGTAAAAATTATTTTGAAACCCTCGGAAAACGTTTCAATTGACCCTGTTGCCGGGTCAATCGAAACAATGCCTGGGGTTAGTTGAAACAGGTGTTTTTGGCTGATTTAAGTAATGCTCTTGCTATCCCAGGAAATGTTAATAATGTATATGGTATAGTTGTTATGAATAAAAGATACTTTTAATCAAAATAATTGGTTTTATTGCTTATAATATGTAGTTTATGATTTTACTTGGCTAATTGTAATTTGGTAAGTAATTAAATATAATCAGTCATAGATTTTGTTGCTAAAAAACTATCCACTTGGATCAATAAAGAGAAAAAACAATATTTTGAAAATTATGCTATAAACTTTCTTATGTTTAAAATTCTTAATTACTATCAGTTAAAGCAGTCTTTTTACTATTCAATGAGATAAAAGCCATAAAAGCTCGAAACCAATCATCTCCAGCCATCTCGTTCTCTTCCCACGATGATGGTCTTCGCAAGTTATAAACAGTAGTAAGCTCAAATGCTAATTTTGGAACTTCCTTTTTCGAAAGTCCAAAGTAAATATCATCACATCTTATTAAATATTTTGCTAGCGTCTTTTCCTGCGATTCAGTAAAGACTTTATTATGTCGTGAATAACCCATCTTCACTGATTCTGCAGTCTCTTCATCACCATTATCGCGTTTTCTTTTGTATCTAAACAAGGATGTTAGACTTATGTCATATTTTTCAGCCGCCTGCCTCAATGGAATACCATATTTTTTTATGTCTTCATATGCCTTTTTATAATTTTGAAGATCGCAATTTCCACGATTTGTAGTTTTCGCACGGTTTCTTAGCATTTAAAAAATAAAACAAGAATTGAAAACTTTGTTTGAATAAGAAACAACTGATTCAGGGTCAATAGAAACACGTTCCAATTAACCCCGAACTGTTTGTTTCAATCGGCCCCACATGCTCGATTTAAATATTGTATCAAACAGAAAAAAATCTAAAAAGGTGTAGGTAGCTACTGACCACAATACACTCGACTAGGATAATCATAGTAATAGTGATTGTAAACTAAGCTGTAGAAAACTTAAACTAAATATTTGTCAAAAAACTTACTTTTTGGGCAGAAAAAGCGATGCACTTGCAAAAAAATGTCCACCGCATTCAGAGCGACGACGCGTACTAAGCGACAAGTTCCGCCACGCAAGGTAATCCTTTCGCCCCTGGGAGCCCCGCGGCTTTTACAAACCGTCTTCGAGTTATTCAACTTGTTTCATTTGACCCATGTTTCATTTGACCCCAGGTTACCCTACTTGAAGATATAACTTGAAGAGGACGGTTAGTACTTCAGGGCACGACTGTCCCCTACAGCTATGCGATAACCCGCTTTTTAACCTAGGAAAGCCGTCAGCGGTGATTATTGATAACAAAACAATCGAAGCGCATGTCTCCGCCTTCAACGCTCAATGTGACATCAGGAGTAGGTGAACTAAACGGGTCTGCCCGCGAAATTCAAATTTAATTTTTCTCAATTTTTTTTTATATTCAATTTGAAAACTACTACAACAAAGTAGGCTTATGGCATTCTAATTGCGCCAATGGCAGTATCATCTTCACAGGTTTATATAAAAATCTTTACTTGAAAGTGTTTATAGTCCGAGTCATGGTCCGAGTATAGAGTTTGACGTGAGATATTGACAAATTAAAGTCATGCGTTTATTTTATAATGCCAAAGGCCATAATCCTTCCAAGTAAGCCCGCTACCATCTTAGACTGCATCGACACCTACCATTGGGTGAGACTGCCTATGTTTGCCCATAATTCACAAACAACGTGCAGCACTGTAATGTGTTGACGAAATGCAATAAGTCACAGTAAAATGACGATTATAAAAAATCTTAACGATGAATACTAAACTGAGTAATGAATTATTCACCTCCACTACTGCACCTGCATATAATATGTGTAATTTTTTATAAGGAAAATAGGTATATACTTATTACTTAAATATATTCTTTCTTGATGCTCGTAGTTGCGGTTAAAACATACAGCTTATGAATACATCCATGAACCTAACCTATAACAAAGCCTATAACTATGTAGGTACCTATTATATACCTATATTCTAAGAACTAGAAAAAACTAAAAAAAGGAGACTATAAAATCTTCGAACAGTGCGTGTTGCCAGTGATGACTTACGGATCCGAGACTGTTGTCGCTAACTGTGGGCCTCATAAGAAGGCTCAGGGTCACTCAGCGAGCGATGGAGAGAGCTATGCTCGGAATGTCCCAGCTGCGAGATGGAATCAGAAATGAGGAGATCCGTAGGAGAACCAAAGTCACCGACATAGCTCAGCGAGTCGCGAAACTGAAGTGGAAATGGGCGGGGCACATAGTTCGAAGAGCTGAGTATTTAATTTCTTAAACGCACATAACTTAGAAAAGTCAGAGCGTACCGGGATCGAACCTGCGACCCCCCGAATAGGAGACCGCAGCACTAACCACTAGGCTATCACTAGAATATACTTATAATACTATTAACAAGCGTAAAGGGGAATGCCCACTGTCCATACAACTTTGGGCCCATCGCGGACACGCAAAGATATAATAATGCATTATTTATTTAGGCTTTTTAGTGTATCTTTAATAATTAAATCTGGTTCAGGTGGCCGCCAGACTAATAATATGAGAAATATAGCGTATTTTTGTAACCATTTTGGGATTATGTTTTTGACAGAGAGCTTAATTGTCTGTATTTTTACACTTTACCTGACTTGTTCCTGTTTCAAAATATCACTGTTTAATACTTTAAAACATTAAAACCTACGATTAAAACAACAAATACGCATTTCGCAAGATGACAGACAATAGACATATCAGCCCATTCGTAGGTAATTCCTAGTTCCATGACTGTATCAGCCAGATACACCATCTGCAAAAACATGAGTGAAAGGAAATGTCATCCGATGTCAATAATGAATGTTGCCATTTACCATTTCACTCGTGAGTGAAAATATTTGTAATCGATTCTTGAATAATACTCGAACACAATCGGTACTGCAGAGTCACTTTAACATATTATGAGAGCCGTCAGTATTGTTAAGATGTAATCCTGCTGTGTATCGCCTATTCATATCATATTTTGATGTCTTATGTCTCCAACCATGATGACGACGTATTGATGACGTAACCTCGCCTCTCTCGACACATTATACATAACTAGCGACCCGCCCCAGCTTCGCACGGGTAGTAGAGCATATTACACCTATACTTTGCAATCTCCTTGAAATGTTCCCTAAATTATATTGAACAGCATATTGAACAGTACGTAGGCTTATAAAAGAAGTATCGCTCGGCTTATAATATAGCAATGTCAACGCGGCGCTGGGGTGGACACTGATCGCATCACGTGAGCGAGTCCCGTCTTCGCCATCGGGTTGAAATCCTCGTATTTATTTTGGCACGCGTTCGTTTTTATTTTGCGATAGCTCCTAAGATATTCATTTAAATTGTATGGTGTAACGCATTATCATAATGTGCATAAAATGCTTATGGTAACTAACGTATTTAAGTTAATAAGGATTAATACTGTATCCGTCTAAATAGATTTCCAATAACCGCATGGTATGTGACCACTTTTTTAAAAGTTGAAATGGGTTAAGCTATCCTTAAAAGATAGATGTTATATCTCAAAGAGATTAGGCAGCATTTTCAATGAAAGCTCCCAAGCGGCTTGAATTTTTCCGACATTGTCAACAATTATCGTCATATTTCAACTAATTTACATAAAACCTTGATACACTAAAACCTTCCTCATGAATCGCCCTATCTATTGTTAAAAACCACATGAAAATCTGTTCGGTAGTTTTTGAGTTTATCGCGAACAGACAGACAGACAGACGCGGCGGGGGACTTTGTTTTATTATATGTAGTGATAATAATTATGAATACACTTCAAGAAATGAACTAAAGGTCTTTATTGTAGTCTATACTTTTAAAATATAAATATACACACACCCATTAAACGCTACACAAATCTGATATTAATCGAAAAAAATCGTCAGTATCGATTAGCATCATGGTTAATGCTGGCAACATTTTAAAGAAAATGGCTACAACTTGGATCACAGACTATAGATTCAGCTTTCTAGAGTCAATATAAATACTTTTAATTTATGAAAATTACTGATAATAGTGGCGGGTTTCATAATATTATGATAATTCGTATTTATTTATTTTAAAATGGTTCTGTAATTTGAATAAATTCTATCGTGCTGTCCGCGGAGGGCCCAAAAGTTGGCATTCCCCTTTAAAATTTAAATCACCCCCGACATGCGAATCTATGACTATGTACGATATACCTGACATCGTGTTAACCCAGTTTTCTGCACCATCGTCAGATCCTCCTCCTCAATCCTCGACCCTCAATCATCATCTATATCTACTCATTGAGTCCATCGTTGGTCCACCTAGTGGGGGGTCTGCCAACACTGCGCTTCTCGTTGCGGGGTCGCCACTCCAGCACCTTGGGACCCCAACGACCATCAGCTCTTCGAATCATGTGCCCCGCACATATCCACTTCAGTTTCACGACTCGCTGAGCTATGTCGGTGACTTTGGTTCTCCTACGGATCTCCTCATTTCTGATTTGATCTCGCAGGGATGTTCCGAGCAAAGCTCTCTCCATCGCTCGCTGAGTGACCCTGAGCCTTTATAAGAGGCCCATAGTTAGCGACTAAAGTCTCGGATCCGTAGTCATCACTGGCAACACGCACTGTTCGAAGATTTTATAGTTTTTTTTAGTTTTTATAGTTTTATATATTTTATAGACCCCAACGACCGGCTCTTCGAACTATGTGCCCCGCCCATTTCCACTTCAGTTTCGCGACTCGCTGAGCTATGTCGGTGACATTGGTTCTCCTATGGATCTCCTCATTTCTGATTTGATCTCGCAGGGAAATTCCGAGCAAAGCTCTCTCCATCGCTCGCTGAGTGACCCTGAGCCTTTATAAGAGGCCCATAGTTAGCGACTAAAGTCTCGGATCCGTAAGTCATCACTGGCAACACGCACTGTTCAAAGATTTTATAGTTTTTATAGTTTTATATATTTTATAGACCCCAACGACCGGCTCTTCGAACTATGTGCCCTGCACATTTCCACTTCAGTTTCGCGACTCGCTGAGCTATGTCGGTGACTTTGGTTCTCCTACGGATCTCCTCATTTCTGATTTGATCTCGCAGGGAAATTCCGAGCAAAGCTCTCTCCATCGCTCGCTGAGTGACCCTGAGCCTTTATAAGAGGCCCATAGTTAGCGACTAAAGTCTCGGATCCGTAAGTCATCACTGGCAACACGCACTGTTCAAAGATTTTATAGTTTTTATAGTTTTATATATTTTATAGACCCCAACGACCGGCTCTTCGAACTATGTGCCCTGCACATTTCCACTTCAGTTCCGCGACTCGCTGAGCTATGTCGGTGACTTTGGTTCTCCTACGGATCTCCTCATTTCTGATCTGATCTCGCAGGGATACTCCGAGCATAGCTCTCTCCATCGCTCGCTGAGTGACCCTGAGCCTTAATGAGATCGTATTTTTTTTTTATTCGATAACAAGCTAGTCCTTGACTGTGATCTCACCTGAATGTAAGTGACGATGCAGTCTAAGATGGTAGCGGGCTAACTTGGAAGGGGTATGGCAGTGAACATTCAACCTATACCCCTAATTGGTTTCTATACGCCATCGTGCCGGAACGCTAAATCGCTTGGCGGCAAGTTTTTGACGGTAGGGTGGTAACTAGCCACGGCCAAAGCCTCCCACCAGACCAGAACAGAGACAATTCAGAAATTATAAATTCCCAAATTGACCCCGCCGGGAATCGAAAGTTAAAAGACAACAGCGCTCACCACTGAGCCAGGGATATGAGTACTGAGTATGTTAAAGTCCTTGAATCTCCTCGCCGGGTGGCGACATGGTACGGCGTTCGATTCTGAGCTAAATAAAACATGAAAAATATTGGAACAGGTTGTTGTAGTGGAGCCAGGTCATTTAACTATCAGGCCGAGCGCTTAAATACGGCCAAGAGTGTGTTGGTGAAGGGTGATACAGTTCCGTAATTAATATAATCTTAATATATATAAATTACGTGTCACGTTGTTTGTCCGCGATGGACTCCTAAACTACTTAACCGATTTTGATCAAACTTCATAACTATCTGTAATTTAGTCCAACTTGAAACATAGGATAGTTTGTTTGGATTAGGATAGTTTATTAATTTATTTCTATATATAAGAGATCCTTAAGAAAATTTCATATATACAATACTATATTAAACCTAAATTTAATTCTAAAATTAAAACTAAAACAAAAACAAATTAAAATCTAAAACCCCATCCAAGCCACCGCAGTGTGGCATAGTACCCTAGATGCTGGCAGCATTACCTCTTTGGATGGCCAAGCTAATCCTTTGGCCAAGGTAGCTGCCAGCTCTTGGATCCCCGGTAGACTCGATCACCTTTTTTGATATCTCTAAAAAAAGTGCGCGAGCCTCCGGGCCCCACGGCCCCAGGGTCTCTACACCAAAAGGCGCAAATATGAAACCACTGTCAAGTTTTTCATATTTGCGCCTCTTAGCCTGTTCGGCGCTAGTAGCCGCTGCACCCGCCACAGAGGAGGTCGCATGGATGTGGGAAGCAGCTAGAGTATCTACACAGGTGGCATCCCACACAAGCGACCTCCCTGTCCTCCAAGGAACAAGCGTCATACCATCAGGTCTCTTGCCATCACTACGTGCCAAACCAATAGGTTCTAATACAGCTGGCACGTGAGCAGTAGCAAGAGACCTGCGGATGATGTCGTTGAGGGCATTGTGGCGGGAGAAACGACCAGCACTCTTCGAACAGGAGAGCCCGTGATGACCGTAAGCGTCGACGTGGTCACCGCAGTGGCAACGGTGAGGCTGGGTTATTTTGGCACCAAGCCTAAGACCAACTACCACTACAAGAGTGGCGTGGTTTAAAAGAGTGCCCAGATTAGCAGAAGGGATAGCATGGAGCCAGTGTCCGGATTCTTTCGCAGAGACAGCGAGAAGACGAGCACGGTCTTTAGAATTTGGTTGCATTAATATTGCGTCAAAAGGTTTTTTACAAATAATGTCATAATGTCACTGTCTCTGGGAAGGAAGAGAAACCGGCAATTGATTTGGGCTAATCGCTGACCAACCATTTCTTGCCTCTGCCAAGTACGACACATCAATTGATCCCAAAGACTGGGATATAATTTTTTCAAAGAGAGTGTGTGTACTATAAGCAGAGGAAAGAAAAGCTGGCAGAGAGACACTAGAAATTTTGCGGATTCCCAGACCTCCATACCTGATCGGAAGAGAAGCCTGGGCCCATACTTGATCATCTATCGGACAATTTAAGATGTCAGATAGAATATTTTGTATAAAATTATCCAAATTTTCCAATAAATTATTAAATTTCCAAAGAGGTGAACATCTAACGAAATAAGTAAATTTTGGAACAAATAAGCAGAATCGAATGATGGTCATTGCCATATGAGGATTAATATCGAACAGATGATGGGAAGTGTTTTTGAATTTAGAAATTAAGTCAGTAAAAAATTGAGGAACTGAGGCCTCTAGAACAGGTGCTCCTAAGAGGCGAAGTGACTCATCGTTTAAAATTTTAATACCCGGAGCTAAAATATTGAATTTATTTAATGTGTGCAGTTTGGATTCGGCCGAAAAAGAATTTGGAATATAAATTTCACATTTACCAAAGCTAAGTTCCAAGCCAATAGTTTTAAATTTTGATATAATTATTTCTAAATCCTCCAAAACCGAACTCACTTCGCCGCCCAAGGTTCCATCATCCCAATACCAAACATTGAATTTGGAATTTAGAACCGAAATTATAGGGTGTATGGCCAAACTAAAAATAACTGGTCCAAGCGGATCCTCCTGCTGACAGCCGACAGCGGAGCTCAGAACATTCTTTTTGTGTACGAGCTTTGAAGGTTCCCGGTAGCACTGCGCCAAGTATGGGAAAAACTGTGGAAATTTATTTTTTACTTCTGAGAGGAGGACCCCCGATCCACTGAATTGAAGGCATTCTTCACATCAATTTTAAGGAGTACCTCCTCCCGGGAGTTAAGGAGGAATGTGCGAGCAGCGTGAACAGCTGCTTCGCATCCCCCCTTTACCCCAAAGCCTAACTGAATTGGGACAAAATTAGAAGATATTAAAGGAAGAATTTTTTTACAGCAAATTTTGGAAACGACGGATAGTTTATATTTTGTTTTATTTAAATAGATAAGTTGGCGGTACGAAGTTCGCCGGGTCCGCTAGTTTAATATAAAAAACACGAACATAGTTCGAAGAGCTGATAGTCGTTGGGGTCCCAAGGTGCTGGCGTGGCGACCCCGCACCGGGAAGCGCAGTGTTGGCAGACCTCCCACTAGGTGGACCGACGACATCAAACGAGTCGCAGGGATCCGCTGGATGCAAGCGGCGCAAGACCGAAGCCTGTGGAAGTCCATGCAGGAGACCTTTGTCCAGCCGTGGACGTCTATAGGTTGATAAAGAAGAAGAAGAATCATTCATTTTCATTAGCAACCCATCAACGGCTCACTACTGAGCGCAGGTCTCCTCTCAGAGAAGGGTTATAGCCACCACCACGCTGACCCAATGCGAATTGGTGGACTTCACACACCTTCGAGAACATTATGGAGAACTCTCAGATGTGCAGGTTTCCTCACGATGTTTTCCTTCACCGTTGAAGCAAGTGATAGTTAATTAATTGCTTAAACGCACTTGACTTCGAAAAGTCAGAGGTGCGTACCCGGGATCGAACCTGCGACCCCCCGAATAAGAGATCACAGTCCTAACCACTAGGCTATCACTGCTTCACTAGGCTATCTATCACTGCTTCTAGGAAGAAGAATATAAAAAAAATATTTTTGAAAACCGACTTCAAACACCCCTTCAAAGAATATAATTTATTGTTGATTATTTAAGAACCGCTCGACCGATTTCGATAAAATTTAAACGAGAGCACCTGGGAAGTATACCCTTTCAAACAAAAAAAGAATTTTCCAAATCGGTTCAGGCGTCTTCGAGTAATCGGTGAACATATTATTATATTTAAAAAAAAGATTCAGACGAATTGATAACCTCCTCCTTTTTTGAAGTCGGTTAAAAATGAAAACTTTATTATATGTATTATATTAAAATAAACAAAAAGGCCTTATCTATTCTATGAACGGGTGCCACCGGCGGGAATTGGGCTTCTTTCTGTGTGCCCATCTTAACATGTATTGAATTGTAAGTAACATTCCGAACCAGTGATAGATTCATTTATATATCATGCATAGACACGAAAGCAAGGAAAAGTTTATTTAGATGAAAAATTCTGATCGGCTAAATTGCTTCAGCTGTCCACAAGATAGACAAAGCTACATTTTGTAAAATTTTTGTTTTGAAAAGAGCAATTGCTGAGTTTCTTGCCGGCTCTTCTTAGCAGAATCAGCATTTCGAACCGGTGGTAGATTCCTGACTTATCGTCATAAGAGCCACAAGGCCTACATGAATTTGAATTTGAATATATTCTAAGCGATGAGGTGATGGGTCACTTTTCGCTTTTTGAGAGAGATGTAGAGAAGGGGTGAGGGTACGTAAGTTTACGTGAAAAATTCATGAATTATTGAATACTTCTTGAACCTTAATCCACGCGGACAAAGTCGCGGGCACCATCTAGTTTATAGCATTTAGTTTGGAAGTTTGGATTTTATTCTTCACAAATTACTGGTAGCTCAAACCTAAGTTTATGGAACCCTAGAAATAAAGGCTTTTTTATTTATTTTATTTTATTTATTATGGAACTCTAAAAGTTTACGAGCGTAGAATAATATTATGAAGACAAATACATAATAATGCTAATTCTGTTTACACTTCGCCCGTCCTTCCTAGCATCGGGAACGATTCAATTGACTTTAATTTGAACTTAGTTTTAGGACTCAAACACTTTTTTTCTAAGCTGTATTTCATAATAATAGTAGCCCTTTTACTCAACTACGCAAAGACAATAACGAAGGGTTATCATTTTAGCAGTCTATGTATTTATGTATGGTCAACAGTCAATCAATTCATTTTATGGTCCGGGTGACATAATATAGGCTAGTACATATTTTTAAAAGCGACTTCCAAAAAGGAGGAGGTTCTATTCGGCCGGTATCTTTTTTGACGTGATAACGTCGTATAAATCGATGAACACTGGCTGCACGCACGAAAAAGTGTCACGTTCCGCCTGCGCCTGCGCGTGCAAGCGAGAGCCCGGAACAAGCGATAGAGAGGGACGGTCGGCCCAAGCGTTGCCTTGTGACTAGAGTAGGTAAATTGTAATTTGCAATTAACTCCTTCTTTGTATTATACAAAATAATGATAATTCAGTGATAATAATTTAATTCAATTCATAAAAGTATGCAAATTTCATCAATGTTTCATTATGACGTTATCACGTAAAACTATCGCCCGTAAACCGACTTTACAGACAACCAATTTTTTCTAGGTATGTCCATTGTCCACTGATTTCTCCAGGATTTCTGGACCGATTCACGTCTTTTTTTTAAGCGACAGAAGATGCAATTGCGCAATGGTCCCATGAAAAAGTTTACCTTCAACTGTCTCAATAGCCCAACGGTTAAAGGTGCGGACTGAAAACTGAAAGGACGCAGGTTCGAATCCCACCCGTTGCACTATTGTCGTACCCACTCCTGACTGATATTCTCATAAAAAAAAAATTGTCAAGCCTGATGCTGCAGAGGTACTGCTCTAGGTGAGCAGTGAGAACTATGGGGATTTAGGATATGTCGATTATGAATTGATATTGTAAGCACCAAATATAAACTACATCATGGAACTCTAGTTCCTAGTGTAGTGTAATGTTACACACTACTTCCAAAGTCACTTTACCTGCGCATTCGCAGTTCCATGACATATTAGATTTCCGAACGCACTAGACGGAACATCAGAACAGTCTGTCCCTCTCTGTGGTATCGTAATCCATAACCCGTCTCTTTCATACTCGAGCGGCGGCCACGAGAGTGACAGACGACAACCGACAGTTAGTCGAGGCTCGAATACCGCCACCGGAGGTCGCGTACGTGATCGACTCCCGCGTTTTTGTCACCGTCTAACCTGGGACGCGCGGTTTATTTGGCAACCATATTCTAAAATCATCCCGTTTTAAGGGCATCTTGAGAGTTTTTACCTCTCCTTAACTACCGATCATGTGACCGGACAATTTGCCGTCGCCGCAGCGACGTATTTTGGCAGCGGACCTATCAAATTAGTATGGACGCCTGCCACGCCACGCGATTACCCTGTCTACCACATAAGCGATATTCTCGTTAAGTAGCAAGAACAATGTAGTCGGCTTAAACTCAGTGACGTCTCTAGTGTAAATAGTGAGTGAACTATGTGAGCTCGACGCAATCTCCAGGAGATAGCCTCCTCGCCGCGCCGGTTCCCGCGAGACGCACCAAGGAGGCGGCGTGCTGACCGAGCCGCGCCTCCTCGCCTAACCAACCCTGCGGGGTCCGTAACCCCTTGGTCGAGCGGACCTTCCCTGCTACGGTCGGCTTAAGGCGGGCCTGACCAGGTCAGCCTCCGGCCCAGCTGTCAGCCCTCGTATTCGTGAGTTACAACATTAAATTCTACGGACGATGCGTTGGACTCAGTGCCATTAGTCTGTAGGTCTTTTTAGTTAATTTTAACTTAGTCGTAATCTAAATCTTTGCAGAAACTTAAATTAAATCACCATCTTGTATTTAGTCAAAAAGGTAATTTCATTTCAACTGCAACCTCAGACTTCCCTCCTCATCAACAGCGCATCCAGACCGACGGCAAAAGGACGGCCTTTGAAAATAAAGGCCCGATGCTCACGCCGCTAGTATCCAGCAACCGGTCGCCACACCACAATATGGCGTCCCCTACTTTGTACAAAATCACATTCTCATTCTGTTCGTGTGACACTACGCATATAGGTGGCAGTACCCCATGATCACACGCGACAACATGGCGCCCGAACGATAGAAATGTCATCGGTCCATCGCTGTTGATCGCGACGGAAGTCTGACCATAAATAATTTTCTTCATGTTGTTAATTAAGTAACATAGATAATGTGTTTGACATTTCCGGTTCCATGTAAATTACCAAAGAGTTAGAGCGACACTTGGCAACACTGCTAATACGGCCATGTTGGTAGACAGTAACAAATGACAAAAGCAACTGCCCAAGTGACACTCAACGAGTCATGTGACAACTACTGTCAACATTGACGCTTGACAGCAGTTTGTCATCGACAATTTTACATAGCTGGTTAATTTATAACCTTGTGTATTTTACTTTAATCATGTATAAATTAATTTAAGTGTTTTTTAACATAACGTGACTGATTAACGCTAAAGATAACAATCTAGTTATTAACAATCAGTGTGAAACGAGAAAATCGTATAATGTGAGACGGATAAATAGTAGTTTTCGTAACGCAATATTTAGTTCGAAATTCGTAATTTATACATTCAAAAATGGATAGCGAGATTCCGTTACGCGAGCCCGCGAGTGTAGCGACCTTTACTTCCCCCGTGTCGGTTCTAGAAGAAGGGAACGTAACCTCAGTGTACGTGGATATGCAGGATGCGTACGTAAACACCAACCCCAGGCATGTCGAAAAGAAGCTAGCCAAAACTGACGTTTCCTACACCACGACAACAACACCGCACGCAAAAACATCAAACCCAATAGCCTTCCAACCCGCCCTCAGCACAGGTAGTACACCCATACAATACAACGAGTTGAATAACACTCTCGCAAGAGAACAACCGATTATTTATAATATGCACAATTTAGCTAACCTGAAGTCCTGGAATATTAAGTTCTCCGGAGACTCTTGTGTGTATGAATTTTTAAACAGGGTTGAAGAAGTGCGAAGCGCTAGGGGCATAGACATCAACATAGTGCTCAGAGGATTCTCCGAGTTATTACAAGGTACGGCATTACAGTTTTACAGGCAAGTACGGCACCAAATAACATCATGGGCCGTCCTATGCTCAATATTTACACAAAATTTTCAGCCAATAGATTTTGAGTTTTCAACAGAAAAATTAATTAGGGATACAAAACAAAATAACAAACAATCAGTGTTTTCATTTGTCATACATATAAGAGATCTTAATAGTAAACTAGCTAACCCTATCCCAGATATATCATTACTGGAGATAATAAAACATAATTTATTACCATGCTACGGCTCATTGTTGGCTAACAACGCGTTCACTTCTATAGAACATCTAATAACATTAAGCAGAAACTATGAAGCCTACGCATTACCAAACCACTCCGGTAATGCAATGAATAGAGACCGGGAAACATTTAAAAAGTTTCAAACTGCCCCCTCACAATCTATCACTTGCAAAAAATGCAAGCGGCAGGGGCACAGTCATAGAGACTGCAGAAAATACCCAGGGCTAGCATGTTTTAACTGCCACATGCCCAATGTATACTCAAATTCATGCCCGCGCTGTAGAAAAAACTCGGCAGGCACTAAAACAAAAAACATAGGCAATCATTGGTCAACACTGAATAGTTCCAAAAAAATAACTTCCACAAGTAACACTAAAGCCCCAAAAAAACAACTAAAACAGTTCAATATGATATTACCCGAGGTGCACACAATATCAAGAGACAATAGGTTGTACCTAAACTTCCAAGTGTCTCAGGAAAAACTAGTAGGTCTCATAGACACAGGGGCAAATCTATGTGTGTTAGGCAAAAACTTTCATAAAAATTTTTCAAAACATATTCCCTTAGCGAAAACATTTATCAACGCTCGACAAGCAGATGGGTCAGCGGTCCACGTACTAGGGGCCATGACCATACCAATAACATTTGAGCAACAAACTCGAAATATTGAATTTTTAGTTATGCCAAAAATTGACAAAAACATTATTTTAGGAATGAACTTCCTGTACACATTCAAATTACTAAACTTCCTAAAACTAAACAATAACATTTCAAAACAAACTACTACAGGAATACAGGGAGATCATTCAGAAACACATGAGTTACATTGTATTATACCCAAAGAAAAACTACCACCAAACAAAGCGAAGGCAATTAACAAAATTAGGGAAAAGTTTAAACAAATTTCAGCCGAGGACAAAGGCTTAGGAAAAACAAACCTAGTTAGTCACAAAATAGTAACAGAGGGCCCACCTATCAAACAAAGATACTACCCATTGTCACCGGTAAAATTACAAGCGCTGAACAACGAAGTAGACCGTATGCTCAAGTTAGGGGTAATAGCACCATCTAGGTCCCCTTGGGCCAACCCAGTGGTGATGGCCACAAAAAAAGATGGATCTCTGCGTTTCTGTCTAGACGCTAGAAAATTAAACGAGGTCACAAAAAAGGACTCATACCCTATACCTTATATAAATTCAATCCTAGACAACTTAAAAGGAGCAAGGTACCTAACATCACTAGACTTGTCCAGCGCATATTGGCAAATACCTTTGGAAAGCACAGACTACAACGACCCTAGCAATAAACTCGACCCCAGTTCCTCCTGCCAGAAGACCGCGTTCGTAGTACCTGGTAGGGGCCTTTTCGAGTTCCGCAGAATGGCTTTCGGGCTTTCAAACGCTGGCGCAGAGATGCAACGTCTAGTAGATAGACTTTTTTTACATCAGTTCGGCGACAAAGTATTCGCGTACCTGGACGACCTATTGATAGCAACTGAGGACTTTGACACCCACATAGAAATCCTAACAAAAGTGTACAAGGCACTCAAAGAAGCTGGCCTAACAATTAATTTAGAAAAATGCAAATTTTGTAGGGATGAATTAAAATACCTTGGATATGTAATTGATTCAAACGGGTTAAAAACCGATCCCGACAAATTAAAATGTATAGAAAATTTTCCTTTACCCTCTACAGCAAAACAGCTCAGAGGATTCATCGGCCTCTGTTCATATTATAATAGGCGATTCGTGGAAAATTTCTCTTCCATTATTGCACCAATGACAGCCATGATAGGTAAGCGAAAAGGAAAAGACGGTATTGTCTGGTCCGATCAGGCCAAAGAAGCATTCACTACATTAAAAAAGGCACTAACAACGGCCCCAGTACTAGCCTGCCCGGACTACACAAAACCATTCGTCTTACACTGTGACGCATCCTCTGTAGGGATAGGTAGTGTACTAACTCAAGAATTAGAAGGATTAGAACACCCAGTAGCTTTCCACTCAAGACTCTTATCAAAGACAGAACGCAATTACAGCACCACAGAGAGAGAGCTATTAGCAGTGGTAGATTCAATCAACCATTTCCGCCCATACATTGAAGGAACAAAATTCACAGTCATAACCGATCACATGAGCCTAAAGTGGTTGAAATCGCTAAACAACCCGTCTGGTCGTTTAGCTAGATGGGCTATGCAAATATCACAATTCAATTTTGACATTTGCCATAAAAAAGGACAACTTAACATTGTACCAGACGCCTTATCCAGGTCATCAATAAACTTAATAACCTACTCAGGAGGTATTCAAGACACCAAAGATGCCTGGTACATAAAAACATACAAAGGCTGCGAAGCAAATCCTCAAAATTATAAAAACTTTTTAATACAAGATAAAATATTATATCGTTTTTCAAAACCTAAACATAGGCTAACTATTAGTAATTGGAAAATTGTAATCCCACAAGAAAAAATAACTGACTGCTTGAATGAGTGCCACAACGGCATAGACTCCATACACTCCGGCATTTTTAAAACTTATTCTAAATTGAAACAGATCTATTATTGGCCAAATATGTACAAAAATGCAGTTAACTTCATAAATAAGTGTGAGACATGTAAAGCCTATAAGCACTCGAATACACAACCTCACGGCCTAATGAATAATCAAAAGACAGTGAAATATCCCATGCACACACTATCTATGGACATAATAGGTCCATTTCCAAAAGCATACTCAGGTCATGTATACATTTTATCAATAGTAGATGTCTTTACAAAATACTGCTGGTTGCATCCCCTAAGGACTGCAACCACAAAGACAGTTACATCATTCCTGGAATCCGAAATAATAATGAAGTCAGGAACTCCAAGGATTTTAATTGTAGATAATGCGACAATCTTTAAAAGTAAAGAATTCACAAAATTCTGTGAAACATTTAATATACCAAAAATCTTCTACAACGCTTACTACTCACCACAGTCAAATACAGTAGAAAGATATAACCAAACTGTTCAAACGTGCCTGTCTATTCTAGTGGAACAAGACCACCGTACCTGGTCAAAACACTTACCCAGGGTACAACTAGCACTAAACAGCGCAGTGAATGTAGCCACAGGATACACTCCATACTTTCTAGCCACAGGCAGAGAGATAATAGTAGATGGTAACCTTCACCAACTCCACTCTGCTTTGCCACAAGACCTCGACGAGCTACAAATAGCAGATAGGGAAACATCAGCCTCCGCTCTAACAGAGTTGTCTGAGGTATTCAATAGCGTTCAAGAAACCCTAACAGTAGCCTACCAACGAAATGCTGCCAAGTACAACCTCAGGCGAAAGCGAGTAGTATGCAACGTAGATGACATAGTTTGGAGGAGAAACTTTGTTCAATCAAATGCAGCAACCTTTTTTTCTGCCAAACTAGCCCCTAGATTTGTAAAGAGCAAAGTTATAAAGAAAATTTCAGACCTAGTATACATACTAGAAGATATAGGGACAAAATACACAGGTAAATACCATATAAAAGACATAATTAAATTCTCATAATTATAAACCATACAGTGGATAGTTTACCAACACTTTACCACTTTCATAAGAATTACACATAACATCTAGGTAAACCATAACTACCTATTCACATCTTAATACTCTTAATTTTCAAATAAATTAAATAAAACAACTCCTTTTAATCTCAATATTTACATAATTTATTTAATATAATCACAAAAAAAAAACCCTTTAGCATAACTAGCATATAACAATATTACATAATAATTCTCATCTAAAATAAACATAAGTTAAAAAATGTCTTAAATTATATTATATACCTAATATCTATATAGTATTCAAGTACAGTAGATAAATACTACATACTACTGAACTAAAAATATCATTGTATGATTAGGTTATCACATCCTTTCCATCCAATTGAAGTTTAAACACTTTTCCAAACAATTAAATTTCCACGAGGGGAGGATGGGAAAAATAGGGGTCACAAGAAAAAAGACCTCAATCAAAAAATATTTTGATTCTCATTTAATTGTTTATTAACAAAGATCGGTGATATACAATGTACAAAACTTTTTTTTTCACCACAACTTTTTTTTTCAAAATATTTTTTAAAAAAAAAAAAAAAAAAAGAAGATTTTTTTTTCTCTCTTTACTTTTCATCGCTTACTAAATGAAGCATGACTGTAAATAGTAAACATCTATTAAGGTTCAACAAAATTTTTAGTTCAATAAGAACTCCACATGTCGAACCATTGGCTAAACAACCGTGTACTAGTCTCCGTTGCCAACAAGATACAACTACAGACTACTACACACACACAACTGTAAATACTATTAATACCTACTCATTACTTATGGCTAGATATAACTTATTACTAACAACACATAAATTCTAATCGGAACCCTAGTATTATTGGTACGAGAGCGTGAGGTATGCCAGCTATGAATGAATGAAGACCAAAATTGCGCGCAACAAATGATTCGGAAAATGTATGAAAGGAATATAGGTTAATTTTATTAGGTTACAGTACTAACACACTAACTCCACATTTGTACATACCTTCATTCTTAACAAAAAAAAAAAAAAAAAATTTTTTTTTTTCTTTTCTCCGGTTACCACGGCTGTGGAGACAACCGGGTTGTCTCTCTGCTTTGTTAGGGGGGTATTGTAGTGTAATGTTACACACTACTTCCAAAGTCACTTTACCTGCGCATTCGCAGTTCCATGACATATTAGATTTCCGAACGCACTAGACGGAACATCAGAACAGTCTGTCCCTCTCTGTGGTATCGTAATCCATAACCCGTCTCTTTCATACTCGAGCGGCGGCCACGAGAGTGACAGACGACAACCGACAGTTAGTCGAGGCTCGAATACCGCCACCGGAGGTCGCGTACGTGATCGACTCCCGCGTTTTTGTCACCGTCTAACCTGGGACGCGCGGTTTATTTGGCAACCATATTCTAAAATCATCCCGTTTTAAGGGCATCTTGAGAGTTTTTACCTCTCCTTAACTACCGATCATGTGACCGGACAATTTGCCGTCGCCGCAGCGACGTATTTTGGCAGCGGACCTATCAAATTAGTATGGACGCCTGCCACGCCACGCGATTACCCTGTCTACCACATAAGCGATATTCTCGTTAAGTAGCAAGAACAATGTAGTCGGCTTAAACTCAGTGACGTCTCTAGTGTAAATAGTGAGTGAACTATGTGAGCTCGACGCAATCTCCAGGAGATAGCCTCCTCGCCGCGCCGGTTCCCGCGAGACGCACCAAGGAGGCGGCGTGCTGACCGAGCCGCGCCTCCTCGCCTAACCAACCCTGCGGGGTCCGTAACCCCTTGGTCGAGCGGACCTTCCCTGCTACGGTCGGCTTAAGGCGGGCCTGACCAGGTCAGCCTCCGGCCCAGCTGTCAGCCCTCGTATTCGTGAGTTACAACATTAAATTCTACGGACGATGCGTTGGACTCAGTGCCATTAGTCTGTAGGTCTTTTTAGTTAATTTTAACTTAGTCGTAATCTAAATCTTTGCAGAAACTTAAATTAAATCACCATCTTGTATTTAGTCAAAAAGGTAATTTCATTTCAACTGCAACCTCAGACTTCCCTCCTCATCAACAGCGCATCCAGACCGACGGCAAAAGGACGGCCTTTGAAAATAAAGGCCCGATGCTCACGCCGCTAGTATCCAGCAACCGGTCGCCACACCACAATATGGCGTCCCCTACTTTGTACAAAATCACATTCTCATTCTGTTCGTGTGACACTACGCATATAGGTGGCAGTACCCCATGATCACACGCGACACTAGCTCCTCAATCCTGATGCTACAAGGCACTATCCACCGAAACTGCGGGGATTTAGGAATTGTCGATTACGAATTGATATTGTAGGTAACAAGCAAAGACTACATCATGGAGCTCTAGGTTATAGCTCCTCAATCCTGATGCTACAGGGCACTGCCCACCTAAACTGTGGGGATTTAGGAATTGTCGATTACGAATTGATATTGTAGGTAACAAGCAAAGACTACATCATGGAGCTCTAGGTTATAGCTCCTCAATCCTGATGCTACAGGGCACTGCCCATCTAAACTGTGGGGATTTAGGAATTGTCGATTACGAATTGATATTGTAGGTAACAAGCAAAGACTACATCATGGAGCTCTAGGTTATATAGCTCCTCAATCCTGATGCTACAGGGCACTGCCCACCTAAACTGTGGGGATTTAGGAATTGTCGATTACGAATTGATATTGTAGGTAACAAGCAAAGACTACATCATGGAGCTCTAGGCCCTAGTTCCTCAATCCTGATGCTACAATGTAGGTACTGCCCACCTATGTTGCGGGGATTTAGGAATTGTGGATTGTTAAAAACTGTAGGTAAAAACCAAACTAGTATGTACGTACTTACATTAGTAGCGTAGCGTAGGCAGAAGAGGAGAACCAGAGTTAATGACATAGTCTGCATGACTGTGTTGAATTATAATTAGGTATGCTTTTGTTTAACTTCCCCTCATTGTGGAAACACTGCATACATAGCATAGTATCGATTGAATTGTAAACTTGTTTTGAAAAGAGCAACCGCCGAGTTTCTTTCTGGTTCTATTCGGCAGGAGGGAAATTCCGAACCAGTGGTAGACTCATCGACGATTCAAAAGCACTTCTAAAAAAGTTTATTTGAATAAAAAACATTTCTTTTCTATTCTATTCTATAGCTCAGCGAGTTGTAAAGCTGAAGTATGTGACTAATTACTAGACTTGGACAATTTAGGTCGTTGATATTGTGACTCCTAGAAATCCCCATTCGACAATGACATAAGGAAAGAAGGAAGAAAACAATCGATCTCATATTATGAATAAGCAATAACACCAGTGATTTTCCTTGAGGGATCTTGTGACACGGTATGTTTACCTGATTAGTTGTTTTAAATAGATTATGGAGTCACCTTGAAATCGATACCCAATACATGGTATCAGATACCTAGGTACACCTAAAGTTAGTGCCTATAGCTAGCTGTTTGTGGTTCATTCAGTTTTATGTAGGTACGATCATTATTTATTCCATTGATCGTATTCGATGACATTAGAGTCAAAGTAAAATAATGCTTGATTGTATCGATTTAAAGTCACAAATTCAGTACAACCGATTTTAACAGAGGGCGTTATGGAGCGCGTGGTACATATCTAAACGTATAAGAATGCATACACGAAATTGAGCTCTAATACAATGCGGTTATGGTTTATTTTACTTTGACGCTAATGTCATCGAATACGATGACGATTAATGGAATAACTTTAGACAATCGCACTGTATGCGATCAACGCATATTTTTTGTTCTCATATTATCTGTATTTTGTAGGTTTTAATATGGCAATACTGTCTGTTACAACTCTCTAGTCTATGCTCTCTCTGACAGCAACCTCTGCTCGCTTAATACGTGTCTATTACGTGCTAGCATAATTTAATACTAAAATAATTTGTAAAAGTGCAATCTCATAAAGAAAATAAACTGCGTTGTAAAAATCATCGACTTTTCTTGGCCGCCTCAAACACGCACCTAATACCTAATTTAAATCCTTCATCATCAGCAACCCATCAACGGCTCACTACTGGCGCAGGTCTCCTCTCAAAGAAGGGTTATAGGCCATGGTCCACCACGCTGGCCCCATGCGAATTGGCACCTTTGAGATCATTATGGAGAACTCTCAGGTGTGCAGGTTTGCTCACGATGTTTTACTTCACCGTTGAAGCATTGAATAGGAGACCACTGTCCTATAACCACTAAAACTGCTATTTTTTTTTTTTTGTTTTTAAGGTATTTTACTTATACTATGTTTTGAACATAATTTTTGGCTTAGGAAATGTTCATTCCTTACTAATCACTATATCTACATAGTACATAATATAAACCGAAGTATCCCGCCGCGTCTGTCTGTCTGTTCGCGATAAACTCAAAAATACCGAACGGATTTTCACGCGGTTTTCACCAATGGACAGGGTGATTCATGAGGAAGGTTTAAGTGTATAATTTGTTAAGGTTTTATGTAAATTGGTTGAAATATGATACGTCGGAAAAAGTCAAGCCGTCTGGGAGCTTTCATCGAAAACGCTGCCTATCCCTTTGAGATATAACAAAATAATGTATGGTGGTGGTATGATGGGACCTACTCGTATGTCTATAAAGAAAAGTCCGCGATGGCATATATACCTATCTATCTTTTAAGGATAGCTTATACTTTATCCCTTTTTATTAACGTCTAAAAAATATTCACGTACAACGCGCGGTAAGTAATTGGAAATCTATACATCATACAGTATTATCAACTTAAATACGTTAGTTACGTACCGTTCATATGCACATTATATATTAAGGTTATTAATTCCCGCGGGAATTAAAAACCTTAATATACGCGGACGAAGTCGCGGTTATCATCTAGTAATAAATAATAATATATTAGTAATCGATACCTACCGGCCGAATTGAGAACCTTTGGTAGGTACATCCTTTTTTGGTAGTATTCGTTAAAAATGTAAGTGATAATTTTCATGCTGTGCCGATTTCAGCAACGCCGAATGAATGAATGAATGAATGAATGAATGAATGAATGAACGAATGAATGAATGAATGAATGAATGAAATTATATTCACAAAAATGCAGGTACAACGTGATTGTAAACAGGAAATCGAGCCTTATACATTTAACCAGTACTGGTGTGTGAATATTTATAATGTCAATTTAAGTATAAACAAAATGTCAATATTAAAAACTAATACATAATTTTAAAAGTTATTCCATAATTTTGAATGTATGTATGTCCATTAAATTGTCAAAAATAATCAATAAAATAATAATCTACATATGGACACCGAGTGATGTAATGGATGTTATATGACGTATGTAACTGTGCATCTGTGTATCTCTGTGTCTGTCTGTTCCCTCACAGCTCGCACTAACGAATGGACCGATTTTGATGCGGTTTTTCTATTTGATTAGCTAATTTAATCGAAGTGGATCTTAGCTATTTATGTAGATTTGCTCAAGCGTTTGAAGATCATCAGCTCATTTCCTACTTGATTAAAGGGTCTTACAAACTTTCACTGGTGCGATTGATTTGTTATTTGGTGTACTGTTACTTCGGATTATTTCCAAAGCATGACAACCTTGAGCTGATGCTGCAGCATTAAGTAGTCTGCGGGATACCCAACTCCTCAGCACCTTACAGCAGGTAGGTATAGTGTGTTTGGGCTCATTAGAATCTTCTTCTTCTTCTTCTTTATCAACCGATAGACGTCCACTGCTGGACAAAGGTCTCTTGCATGGACTTTCACAGGCCTCGGTCTTGCGCCGCCTGGATCCAGCGGCTCCTTGCGACTCGTTTGATGTCGTTGGTCCACCCGGTGCTGGGTCGCCACTCCAACAACTTGGGACCCCAACGACCATCATCAACTATGTGCCCCGCCCATTTCCACTTCAGTATCGCGACTCGCTGAGCTATGTCGGTGACTCTGGTTCTCCTACGGATCTCCTCATTTCTGATTCGATCCCGCAGGGACACTCCGAGCATAGCTCTCTCCATCGCCCGCTGAGCGGTCCTGAGCCTACTTATGACTTTAGATATGAGGCCCTTCGTTAGACTCACCTCACTAGAATAGTCTCAATGAATATAGGTGTTAGATAGATGATGATCGAGGAGTAGGATCTGATGATGGAGCAGCGAACTGGGTAACAGGATGTCAGGTATATCGTACATAGTCCGGCCATAGATTCACATGTCGCGGGTGTTTTAAATTGTCAGTTTACTTACATTAATAATTGTCTTTATCATCATTCATCAGCAACCAATTAACGTCTCACTACTGATCGCAAGTCTCTTCTCAGAGAAGAGTAATAGGCCATAGTCCACCACGCTGGCCCAATGCGAATTGGCGGATGTCACGAACCTTCGAGAACATTATGGAGAACTCTCAGGCGTGCAGGTTTCCTCACCATATTTAATTGCTTAAACGCACATCCGAAAAATCATAGGTGCCTGGGTTTGAACCTGCGACCCCCCGAAATAGGAGACCACAGTCCTAACCACTAGGCTATCAATGCAATTTACACTTGTTGCATTGATCAAATTAATATGGTTGAGCGAAGCAACGGTTGGATCATGCGTCGTGCTCGTGAACGGGTTCCACCGGCGGGAATGGGGCTGCTTTCTGTCTGCCTGTCTTAACATGTATTCAATTGTAGTACGCATTTTTGGAACTTCCCCTCATTTTGGAAATATTCTATTCTTTTCTATTCTGTCAAGTTGCATGGGATAAATCGGCTTGGCATCCGCAGCTGCTCACAAGATAGTATAAAAAGTTTATTACAATGTAACTACATAATAATATTGTAAAATGATTATTTTGAAAAGAGCAACTGGGAGTTTTTTGCCGGCTCTTCTCAGCTGCAGAACCCGTGGGTCTATCGCGTAATTTTTTCTCAGTCCTTAAAGGACTGCATCAATGTCAAAATATGATTTTGGGCTTCTCCTATTGGCCAAAACCATGTTTTGACATTGAAATAGTCCTTTAAGGACAGCGATAAAAGTTACGCGATCGCCACACAGCTAAAAAATATATCAACCGCTTTCCGAACCGGTGGTAGAGTCATGACGTATCTATATTAAGAGCCACAGGTAGGCCTACGTGAAAGAAATAATTTTGAATTCTGAATTTCGAAAATCTGTCGAAATATCATCTTGGATAAGGCTTATTTTGCGTTGGTGAATTCGGCCCCTTACAGGTAATATATTTACCTACATACATTAAAGGTAAATAAACAGTTTTCCTGTTGTAGTGTCACACCGTGCGAAAGAAAAAACTCGTTAATAATTTGCGCTAGGCTGTGGTACTTTACCTTATAGCTTGATGCAGAGTCCTGACTTTACTTGTTATTTTTACCTGTATCTTTAATCAACTACGGTAAAGCTGCAAGGTAATGATTTTAACACGTTCATGCAAGTATACGTATATATACGTAAATATTGGCAGGGTTGGTTAGGCACAACGTTTTATCACGTCCAGCGAAAACTAGGTTTATTGACCACAACGTTGTAGTACGGCGTCTGGCCATAATAATAGCTAAGAGCAGGGTTGCTGTGCCACGACATAGCGAACTCTCAAAATTCTAGTGCTACATCGCGCCGATTTTTTTTGGCATCTTTGATGGCTCTCCGTTCTAGTACTGTTCGCGACGTCACTATACGTCACTTTGTAAGGTCTTTCTAAGGTCAACTGATTTTACAAGCTATTAGCAAGACGTCACTCCCGTTTGTATGAAAAAAAGATACGTGTAGTAGTAAATAAGCATAGTCTATTTACGTGATGACTTACGGATCCAAGACGTAGTCGCTAACTATGGACATCATTAGCTCAGGATCACTCAGCGGGCGATGGAGAGAGCTATGCTCGGAGTATCCCTGCGAGATCAGATCAGAAATGAGGAGATCCGTAGGAGAACCAAAGTCACCGACATAGCTCAGCGAGTCGCGAAACTGAAGTGGAAATGTGCGGGGCACATAGTTCGAAGAGTTGATGGTCGTTGGGGTCCCAAGGTGCTGGAGTGGCGACCCCGCACCGGGAAGCGCAATGTTAGCAGACCCCCCACCAGGTGGACCGACGACATCAAACGAGTCGCTGGGAGCCGCCGCGCTGGGTTCGGGCGGCGCAAGACCGAGGCCTGTGGAAGTCCATGCAGGAGACCTTTGTCCAGCAGTCTATAGGTTGATAAAGAAGAAGAAGAAGGATTGAGCATTTCCTAAGCCAAAAATTATTTTCAAAACATAGTAATGTATATGTAAAATATCTTAAATCAAAAAAAAAATAATAGCAGTGTTAGTGATTATAGGACTGTGGTCTCCGGAAGGAAACGGAAATATCAACTTTCCCCAAACAAAAATCGTGGTACGTAACTACTCCGAGTAAACATTATTAATTATTATTTGTTAGGATGTCAAATAAAAATTACTACAGATAATATTACTAAACTTAAACTTTTTTAGTAGTTAATGTATTGTGAATGCATCTGCAAGTACCTAAATACCTATAGGAACCTGAACTTCTATCGCATACCTATACAATTTAAATAATAAACTGCGATGAGTCGGCACATAACTCGATCCTTATAAAAGATGGCCGCCAGGCGAACAGGACACATTCCCGCCATCTTTGCGACGCGAGTGGGTGCGTTCCTAATATTCTTTTTTTAAACTTATTTTTTTGAAGTTTTCTCTACTAAAAATCAAAAAGTAAAAATTATCTATCAAAAACGTCAGTGATTAAAACCACTAAATTTTATGTTTAAAATTTTGTTGAAATCTAAATTAAAAATTATGTAAATAATAGATAATAGACCAGAATAATAATGCCATTGTTTTAATTTATTTTTTTTATTATAAATATTTACAATAATAGGTTATTAAAGTACATTGCGAAAAAGTTCGGTACAAAGTAGAATAAACTGTAAGACTTTGTCTGTCCATTTATTTATTTATTTATTGTATATTACCTATCTAATGTGGTTTTATTTTATCTATTATAAGTTTTAAAAATTTTGATATAATATATAATCTAGTGAATTAAGTGAATTTAATTTAACTTCTTTTTTTAATAAAACAATGGATTACCTTTCAGCCTTTGAGCTTTCAACGCATAGAGAGAGCAGTCCGTTTTTTTATAATTAATTTTAATAAAGCTCGTTGAAAAACAGTTTTTCAAGTCAAACTCTATTTTTTCAGGTCTTACAGTTTGTAAGACTTTTTCTGCCCATTTATTTATTTTTTTATTTTATATTTAATAAACGAATGTGGTTTTATTTTATCTATTATAAGTTTTAAAAATTTTGATATTAATATATAATATAATCTAGTGAATTACCTAATTGAATTTTATGTTTCTTTTTTTTACTAAAACAATGGACTACCTTTCAACCTTTGAGCTTTCGACGCATAGAGAGAGCAGTCCGATTTATTGTTTTTAAGCTATTGCATAGCTTTTATCGCGGGCTTTGAACTAGGACAAACAGTTTGAGCGCGGCGACCGAATCAAGAAATTCCGTAACGAAAATAAACCTAACACCGTCGTTCAGTAAGCGTTCAACATTTTAGAAGTTCACGAGTAGCTCTGTTTGGCGCAGTGGGCGAGAGGCCGCTTTCTATACCGTAAGGTGTATATTGTCGCAGGTTCGAATCTCACTCGCGAAGTAGTGACAGTGCGCTTTTCTTGTTTGTTCGTTTTTTAATTTTTTTTGCATAATTTTTATTATGCAAAAAAAATATTGCATAAATATTATAATTGCATAAGTTGATAAAAAATGCTATGCAATAACTTTACCGCGGCAGTCCCCAAGTGCTTAATTTTTTTTTAATTAATTTTAATAAAGCTCGTTTATTTTTTCAGGACCAAAATGTCTTCAATCATCAGTTGTGCCGTCTTCGCTTTATGCGCTTTACTTTGTAAGTTTACTTACTAATTTTTTTTTGTTAGACCTTAATAATTAGTATAAAATTATGTATGAAGTTTCATTATAATACTAGCTGTTGCCCACGACTTCGTTCGCGTTTATTCAGGTTTTATAAAAAAACTCTATAATAAAGGTAGATACCTATATATAAGGTAGACAATTAGGCATGTATTTAGTTCGTTAAATATGCGATGCGAGTGACTTATTGTTGCTATGGGTGATGATTTTTGTCCTCTATTTCCAATATTATTCATTAGTTTTCACCAAAATTAGACAAACCTTTCCTGATAGTACCTACACGCTTTCTAATTAAAACAGAATTATCAAAATCGGTTCAGGTTTGACGAAGTTATGGAGTAAAATCGACAAAAACTTTCATCCCCCTTAAGTTTTATATTTACAACAAAAGGAGCCTATGTCCGTCATCAAGGTCGAATCTATCTATACCAAAATTCATAAAAAGTGGTTCAGACAGACAAACAGACAGAGTTACTCTTAAATCGTTAGATATCTAGACGATTATCGATAGATGTGAGCATGTGGGGTGTCATTGTCTAGAACTCATTAAAGTAGAATTCAAATATTATATTCTATCTCTCTAATTAATAGGCGCTTAAATTACCTAATTATTTTGATGTGCATTCTAAACGGACACTACTGCAGTGAATAATTTATGCATTTTAAATTCTAAAAAAACATTTAAAATACAAAATGCCGCGAAATATTATCAATAAACTTCTGTCTTTGATCAGCAGCAGCGCCATCTAGTCTAGCCCTAGCCAAACCTTCAAGCGTTTGCTATCGTAGAAAGAGAAATAGACAATCGTAAGTGTAACATGGCTAGGGGGGCTATGTAATATGTTGTCCTCGATAAGTCACATGATCAATTTGTCGATCGGATATACGCTTACTGTATCCAACATAAATATTAATGTATAATTATTTAATAATAATTTATTATTGTTTTATTTAAACTTTCAATATACGGTGTCTTAGAAGGTTGATACTCCTAGCTTTTTCTCATAGGTAATGATGAAAAATAGTGTGTGTCATTCGGGGCCAAAATGTTTTGTTCTCGGGCGGCGTATATTGAATTCCTCGCTACGCTCAGGATTCTACTTTAGAATCCTTCCCTTCCCTCTGAATTCAAAATAACACCCTCGGGGAACAAAAAATTTCTTTGGCCCCATATAACACAAAAAATGCGTGAGTGTCATGGAACACTCGGTTGGAACGAAGTTCCTTTTAATAATAAATTAATAATAAAAATAAAATAAATAGGGAAAAATTCTACATGTAGAAATTATTTAAAATAAAATTGAAAATAGAAAATTCAGTCTGTCGAGCTGGGATTCGAACCATCGACCTATAAGCGACTGTGGAAACCAAAAGGCTACGGAGATCTAATATTGTAGTGTGAAAATATTGAACACAACGTCAAATTTCACAAATTCACATTCAAAAAAGTGTCGGTTCAATTTAGTCTTAATTTTTTCCGTCTAGCCCCCTTTCGCATCGCGCGATAAGGAACTAAGTTCCAATAACTATTTGAACGAAATCTTTTTTTTAAGGCGCATCAGTGCCCGTGGAAAAGTTGCCAGTGCTGAGGCAGCTCCCCGCTGAAGTGGTGTTCCGAAACAACAAGGAGCTGGTGTTAGAGTGCGCCACTGAGGGCAAGGAGGACGGAATCAAGTGAGCGCCATTTTGTATGTCTTACGGCAAACCTCTCTCGTATCCCTCAATGCTCAGGGTCCTAACCCCCAAATTCGATTTTTGTTTTGAATTTGATTCTTGATTTGTCCTTCAATCACGCAGCAACGGAGCGACGCGACGGATCAATTTGATTTTTTTGCACCATCATCATCATTAGCAACCCATCAACGGCTCACTACTGAGCGCAGGTCTCCTCTCAGAGAAGGGTTATAGGCCATAGTCCACCACGCTGGCCCAATGCGAATTGGCGGACTTCACAACCCTTCAAGAACATTATGAAGAACTCTCAGGTGTGCAGGTTTCCTCACGATGTTTTCCTTCACCGTTGAAGCAAGTGACATTTAATTGCTTAAACGCACTTGACTCCGAAAGGTCAGAGATGCGACCCGGGATCGAACCTGCGACCCCCCGAATAGGAGACCACAGTCCTAACCACTAGGCTAGAAGTTGGGAACTATGCTAAGACATTGATTTTGATAGGTTCATAGGTGTCTTAGATCTCGGAGAATAAAAAAAGTAAAATATACTGGCCGAATTGAGAACCTCCTCCTTTTTGGAAATGGGTTAAAAAGGTGAAAGAGTGGTTTTTTGCCAACTATCCACGCGACCAACTAGGTGGGGTGTGCTCCAACAAAAATTACTCGAAACCACATCCAATTAGCAGGGAGTTGAAAAAAAACTCCAAAATGGCGGATTCAAGATGGCGGCCATAGAAACTTTCTCTGGTGTCTATCTCGGAGAGTATAAAAGATGGAAGAGTAGTTTCTTGGCAACAGATGATCAAGACCCAAAGGTCTACTTGGTGATCAGGAAAAAAAACAAATGGCGGTTTTTTTTCCATGCGAAATATATGGCGAATATTGATTTTTCTTTTTTTTTCTTCTTGTTGTTTCTTTTCCTTTTTTTTCTTTTTCTTCATTTTTCTTTTTTTTCTTTTTTCTCTTCTTTTTTCTCTTTTCTTTTTTTCTCTTTCTTTTGCTTTTTTCTTTTCTTTTTCCTTTTTCCTTTTTCTTTTTTTTTCTTTTTTCTTTTCTTTTTTCCTTTTTTTTATTTTTTTTATTTTTTTCATTTTTCATTTATTTGCGTTTTTCTTTTTCTTTTTTTTCTTTTTTCTTTCTTTTTTCCTTTTTTTTTATTATTTTTCTTTTTTTTCATTTTTCATTTACCTATTTGCTTTTTTTCTTTGTCTTTTTTCTTTTTTTCTTTCTTTTTTCCTTTTTTTTTATTATTTTTCTTTTTTTTCATTTATCATTTTCTTTTTTTCTTTCTTCTTTTTTTATTTTCTTTTTTCTTTTTTTTTTCGTTTTCTTTTGTGAATGAGGAGCACGGCCAGGTTATTGCAGATAGGTGGGGTGTGCTAGAACAAATTTTTTGGCAAAAGATGACCAGAATCCGAAGGTCTACTTGATCAGTAAAAAAATCGCGGTCCGCTTTAGCGGGCCGCGCACCCACGCGCCTTACTTTTAGTAATAACACTTCCCGCGAGCTGCTGTAGCAGCTCGCGCACCGAGCAAACGCTAGTATATATATATAGCTGTTCGTGCTGATTCACTGACTCACTCACTGATTGATCACCTCTCCTGTAAAATTTTGTATGAAAATTTTTTTTTCCACAAATGGTTTCGTTTAGAGGACAAAAATTCATTCAGAGGAAAATTATGGAGAGAGCTGATGATTGAGGATTTCAGAGACGGATGAGGAGCACGGCCAAGTTATTAAAGATAGGTAGGGGGTGCTCGAACAAATGTCATTCGAAACCTCATCCAATTGACAGTGAGCTGAAAAAAAATTCAAAATGGCGGAAAAAAGATGGCGGCCATACAAACTTCGTCGGTGTCTATCTCGGAAAGGATAAAAGATGGAAGAGTTGTTTCTTGGCAAAAGATGATCAAGACCCGAAGGTCTACTAGATGCATAGAAAAAAAATCAAGATGGCGGAATTTTCTTTTCCCATACAAATTATGCTAGACTTTGAAACGGTTCCTTTTCAATATTTGTTTTATAGAAGAATTCTTATTCTGACAAATGATTTTGAAAAATTATATGGAGAGAGCTGATGATCGTGGGTTTGGAAGACGGGTAAAGGGCAAGGCCAGGTTATTTAAGATAGGTGGGGTGTGCTCGAACAAAAGTCACTCGAAACCTCATCCAATGTGCAGGGAGCTGAAAAAAATTCCAAAATGGTGGATTCAAGATGGCGGCCATACCAATTTCGTCGGTGTCTATCTCGGAGAGTATAAAAGATGGAAGAGTGGTTTCTTGACAAAAGATGATCAGGACCTGAAAGTCTATTTAATGAAAAGAAAAACCGCGGTCCGCTTGCGGGCCGCGCACCCACGCGCCCTACTAGTTAATTAATATATATATAGCTGCTCGTGCTGATTCACTGACTCACTCATTGATCACCTCTCCTGTAAAATTTTGTATGAAAAATTTTTTTTTCACCAATGGTTTTGTATAGAAGACAAAAATTCATTGAGAGGAAAAATATGGAGAGAGCTGATGATTGAGGATTTCGGAGACGGGTGAAGAGCACAGCCAGGGTATTGAAGATAGGTGGGGTGTGCTCGAACAAAAGTCACTCGAAACCTCATCCAATTGCCAGCGGGTTGAAAAAAAATTCAAAAATGGCGGATTCAAGATGGCGGCCATACAAATTTCGTCGGTGTCTATCTCGGAGAGTATAAAGATGGAAGAGTGGGTTCTTGGCAAAAGATGATCAAGACCCGAAGGTCTACTTGATGAACAGAAAAAAAATCAAGATGGCGGAATTTTTTTTTTCTCCATACAAAATATATGGCGAATATTGAATAATAGACTAGAAGCTGAGAACTATGCAAGACTTTGATACGGTTCCTTTTCAAAATTTGTTTTTATAAAAGAATTCTCATTCTGACCAATGATGAAATATGATGATCGAGGGTTTGGAAGGTGGGTGAGGAGCACGGGCAGGGTATTGAAGATAGGTGGGAGGTGATAAAACAAATAATACTCGAAACCTCATCCAATTGGCAATGAGCTGAAAAAAATTCAAAATGGCGGATTCAAGATGGCGGCCATACCAATTTCATAGGCATCTATATCGGAGAGTATAAAAGATGGAAGAGTGCTGCTTAGGTGAAAAATGATCAAGACCTGAAACTCTAATTCATGAACAGAAAAACCGCGGTCCACTTTAGTGGGCCGCGCACCCACGCGCCCTACTAGTTATAATATATATAGCTCGATTACCACTGACTGACACACTCACTCACTCACTCACTCACTCATTGACAGGGTTGTTCTCCTAGAAGGAGACGGAAATCGATATAATGATGTAGGGGAGATATGTCCAGGTGGGGGATTCGAGTTGGGGAAAATTATGACATTTCGGAAAAACAAGATGGCGGCCGACGTGAATCTTGCAACTCTTTTGTTTTCCAACCGATTTCTTTGAAATTTTGGATTATTGTAGAAATTAGTAAACGATAAACAGAAAAAGTGAAAAAAATTAAAAAAACAAGATGGCGGCGAGCTGTGACGTCTCAAATTTCCGACCCCTCTCCTGTAAAATTTTGTATGAAAAAAATTTTTTTCACCCATGGTGTCGTATAGAGCTCAAAGAATGTGACTCGGAGAAAGGTGGCGAGAGCTGATGAGTGAGGAGTTCGGAGACGGGCGAGGGGCACGGCCAGGGTATAGTAGATAGGTGGAGGGTGCTCGACCAAATGTCATTCGAAACCTCGAGCAGTTGCCAGTAAGTTGAAAAAAAATTCCAAAATGGCGGAAAAAAAATGGCGGCAAATTTTGTCCGTCTCTCTCTCGGAGACTATAAAAGATGGAGGAGCGGTTTCTCGACAAAAGATGATCAAAACCCGGAGGTCTACCTGGTGAGTAGGAAAAAAATTCAAGATGGCGGATTTTTTTTTTCCATACTAAATGTATGGGGAATATTGAAGGGACTAGAAGTTGGGAACTATGCAAGACATTGATTTTGATAGGTTCAAAGGGCTTTTTTTCTTTTTCTTTTTTTTCATTTTACATTTTTTTTTTTTTTCTTTTTTTTCATTTTTTTTTCTTTTTCTTTTGTGAATGAGGAGCACGGCCAGGTTATTGCAGATAGGTGGGGTGTGCTCGAACAAATTTTTTGGCAAAAGATGACCAGAATCCGAAGGGCTACTTGATGAGTAAAAAAATCGCGGTCCGCTTTAGCGGGCCGCGCACCCACGCGCCCTACTTGTAGCAATAACACTTCCCGCGAGCTGCTTTAGCAGCTCGCGCACCGAGCGAAATAAATAAAGCCGAACAATCGCGGTCCGCTTTAGCGGGCCGCGATCCCAAGCGCCTTACTTTTAGTAAAACACTTCCCGCGAGCTGCTTTAGCAGCTCGCGCACCGAGCAAACGCTAGTATATATATATAGCTGCTCGTGCTGATTCACTGACTCACTCACTGATTGATCACCTCTCCTGTAAAATTTTGTATGAAAATTTTTTTTTCCACAAATGGTTTCGTATAGAGGACAAAAATTCATTCAGAGGAAAATTATGGAGAGAGCTGATGATTGAGGATTTCAGAGACGGGTGAGGAGCACGGCCGGGTTATTAAAGATAGGTGGGGGGTGCACGAACAAATGTCATTCGAAACTTCATCCAATTGACAGCGAGCTGAAAAAAAATTCAAAATGGCGGAAAAAAGATGGCGGCCATACAAATTTCGTCGGTGTGTATCTCGGAGAGTATAAAAGATGGAAGAGTGGGTTCTTGGCAAAAGATGATCAAGAACCGAAGGTCTACTTGATGATCAGAAAAAAAAATCAAGATGGCGGATTTTTTTTTCTCCATACAAAATATATTATGGCGAATATTAAATAGACTAGAAGCTAAGAACTATGCAAGACTTTGATACGGTTCCTTTGCAAAATTTGTTTTTATAAAAGAAATCTCAATCTGACAAATGATGAGATATGTTGATCGAGGGTTTGGAAGGTGGGTGAGGAGCACGGCCAGGGTATTGAAGATATGTTGGGTGTGCTCGAACAAAAGTCACTCGAAATCTCATCCAATTGGGAGTGAGCTGAAAAAAAAAACTCCAAACTGGCGGATTCAAGATGGCGGCCATACAAATTTCGTTATGGTCTATCTCGGAGAGTATAAAAGATGGAAGAGTGGTTTTTTGATAAAAAATGATCAGGACCTGACAGTCTACGTGACGACTAGAAAAACCGCGGTCCGCTTGCGGGCCGCGCACCCACGCGCCCTACTAGTACCTATTATATAATTATTATCGTCACATATATTATGTAAGTTCAAATATTTTTATTTTCCAAGTGTCGTCGTCGCGTCGGGGGACCGCTAAGTGAGAAAAACAGGTGTAGTCGCAGATTGCAACAAAAGAATTTACTCAAAATCGACACAACCGTCAACGTCGTCTGCCCTCACGTGTCGCGCGCGGCATTACGTAGAGCGTAGACTATACATGCATGAAACTTAAGATCGCTCGTACCTAAATGTAATTCGTAATAATTAATTAGCTGTTGGAAAAATACTTTATAAACTTTAGCGGTCCCGCGACGCGACGACGACACTTGGAAAATAAAAATATTTGAACTTAATATATGTGACGATAATAATTATATATAGGTATAAAATATTATTTTCATCATACCTATTCGAAAAACGAATATTGGCTTCAGAGGATAGCGGGAGCAAAATTTAATTTTAACCCCATGGGACTTTTCATTTCTCTCTTCTGATTGGTCCGCGTTCGTGCTTTAGTATGTGTCGAAATTCAAATATGTTTGAGAAGCTGTTGTCACGTGTGAGTCACGTGATCAATTTGCCAACATAATATTAATGTTTAATTATTTAATAATAATTTATTTGTGTTTTATTTAAACTTTCAATATACGATGTCTATACATAGTAGGTTGATACTCCTAGCTTTTTCTCATAGGTAATGATGAAAAATAATGTGTGTCATTCGGGGCCAAAATTTTTTGTTCTCGGGCGGCGTATATTGAATTCCTCGCTACGCTCAGGATTCTACTTTAGAATCCTTCTCTTCGCTCTGAATTCAAAATAACGCCCTCGGGGAACAAAAAATTTCTTTGGCCCCATATAACACAAATAACTATTGTTAGTTTTTAGAGATTATTTTTTGTGTCGGGGGGTTTTTAAATTTTTTAATTTTACTTTTATTAAACCTTTATCCTTTTTTTACAGTTACCAATGGCTGAAAGATGGCGCACCTTTTACACCAATCACCAAAGTTTCCCAACGCGGCAACGAAGGTGCCCTCATTTTCAAAAACCCCACCATCAGCGAAGAGGGGGTCTACCAATGCCTCGCTGAGTCCCCCATGGGGGTCGCTACCTCGAGGCCTGTCCACGTGAGACGGGCGTTCATGGACCAACCGCTGGTAGAGACCCAAAAGCATACACCGATTGAGGGTAGGACGTATAAACTGGAATGTAAGATACCCAATGCGTACCCGAAACCTGAAATCGTGTGGATGGTGGAGAGTGAGAAGTCAAAGGAGGTTGTTGCTGGCGAGAGGTAAGAATCATCATCATCATCAACCCATCACCGGCTCACTACTGAGCGCAGGTCTCCTCTCAGAGAAGGGTTATAGGCCATAGTCCACCACGCTGGCCCAATGCGAATTGGTAGACTTCACACACCTTCGAGAACATTATGGAGAACTCTCAGGCGTGCAGGTTTCCTCACGATGTTTTCCTTCACCGTTGAAGCAAGTGATATTCAATTGCTTAAACGCACTTAACTCCGAAAAGTCAGAGGTCCGTATATTTAATTTCTAAAAACCCGGGATCACATATATTTAATTTCTTAAACGCACATTACTTCGAAAAGTACCCGGGATCGAACCTGCGACCACCCAAATAGGAGACAGCTATCCTAACCACTAGGCTATCACTGTTTCAGTCTACCTTATAATTGTTCTTCTTCTTTGTCAACTGATAGACGTCCACTGCTGGACAAAGGTCTCTTGCATGGACTTCCACAGGCCTCGGTCTTGCGCCGCTATAATCCAGCGGCTCCCTGCGACTCGTTTGATGTCGGTCCACCTGATGGGGGGTCTGCCAACACTGCGCTTCCCGGTGCGGGGTCGCCACTCCAGCACCTTGAGACACGACTGAAGCTGTGCTAGCCTAGTGATTAGGAATAATTCAATTCAATTCATAAAAGTATGCAATTTTTCATAAATGTTTCTTTATGACGTTATCACGTAAAACTATCCTATCGTCCGTAAACCGACTTTACAGACAACCAATTTTTTTACTTAAAGGTTCACCATATCCGACGAAGGCGATCTGTACATGTCGAACGTAACGAAGGAAGACACTGGCAACAAGAAGTATCTGTGCATGGCCAAGTCGCCGGCTGTGGATTCTGAGGTTCTTCTGGCGGAGCACGTGCTGGCGAAGGTCGTAGAGGAGGGCGCTGGAGACCACGAGGTGGTGCAGCAGTATGTGACCAAGGACACTACCCTGAAAGCTGGGGAAAGCGTTTACTTGTATTGCATCTATGGTGGCAAGTGAGTATGGAGTCATTCTGAGGTGCGGTTGTCTAAAGTTATTCCATTGATCGTAATCGTATTCGATGACATTAGCGTCAAAGTGAAAATGACTAAATCGATACGATGAGATTATTTTACTCTGACGATGGGATAACTTTTAGACAATTAGTACCATGATAATATGAGCATGATTTTGAAAAACTTGGATGATATTCGGAAGTACCTACTATTTCGAAAAAATATATTAATTAAACAAAAAAAAAGTTTTGAATCCCATCCATTGCACTATTGTCGTACCCATTCCTAACTCAAGCTTTCCGCTTATTTGGAGGGGAGAGGAGGATATTAGCCAACTTCAACTTGGCTGATATATTCTTTAAAAAAAAAACATTCTATCCAATGAATACAAAATTGTTTTTTTGATGGTTATAAAATTATATTTTTTTTTGACATAACACATCTGGATATGAAGATAAATTACTATGTTAAAGCACAAATCTATAAGCGTGATAGTTTTTCAGTAAAGTGTACCACAAAAATGCTCAGGTTGTGGGAGTGCTAGGGCTCGCTTCGCTCGCCCTGATTATCATCACGGGAGGAATATAACGAATTTTTTCACTCTTTAACTTGTTTCTTCCCCTCCAGTCCGCTAGCACACCCCGACTGGTTCAAGGATGGCAAGGACATCAACAACAGCGGCAAGGACCGCGTCACGCGCTACAACAAGAGCGTCGGCAAGCGGCTCATCATCAAAGAGGTGCGGCTGGAGGACGAGGGAGAGTACAGCTGCGTGGTCGACAACGAGGTTGGGAAGGCACAGAAACACACTTTCCGTGTTCAAGTTGTCAGTGAGTATTACTTATTATGATTAGCCTAGTTTTTAGGGTTCCGTACCAAAATGGTAAAAATGGAACCCTTATGGTGAGACTTTCTCCGTCCGTCCGTCTGTCACAGTTGATTATTTCAGTAACTATTAAAGCTATCGACATGAAATTTGGCAAAGTTGTGTATAATGGCCCACCATCATTGGAATAAAGAAAAATCGAAAATTATTTTTAGTTTTATTAAAAAAGGGGGAAAATCGGGGGTTAAAAAATAAGCTAATTATACCGAGTGGGGTATCATATGAAAGGCCTTTACTTGTGCATTCTAAAACAGTTTTTTATTTATTTCTATATATAATAGTGTTTGAGTAATCGCCAAAATGTCGAAAAAAATACCGTCCCCCCCCCCCACCTTATCTCCGAAGTTTACCAATCGAAAAATCTGAAATAATTATGGTCAATAGAGGTTTATGTATATTTTACAGGAAAAATAAAACCAACGCTCTAACTAGCATAGTTTTTTTTATATTAACAATAGACCTCTACAAAGTTAACGATAAATAAGCAAATTAATATAATATTATCGTTTTACTTTTACTTTTGGAGTACGGAACCCTCGGTGCGCGAGTCCGACTCGCACTTGGCCGGCTTTTTTTTTATTTGATGACAAGCTAGTCCTTGATGCTAGTCCTTGATGACTGCGATCTCACCTGATGATAAGTGACGATGCAGTCTAAGATGGTAGCGGGCTAACTTGCAAGGGGTACGGCAGTGAACATTCAACCCATACCCCTAATTGGTTTCTACACGCCATCGTGCCGGAACGCTAAATCGCTTGGCTGCACGTCTTTTGACGGTAGGGTGGTAACTAGCCACGGCCAAAGCCTCCCACCAGACCAGACCAGAGACAATTCAGAAATTATAAATTCCCAAATTGACCCCGCCGGGAATCGAACCCGGGACCTCCCAGTTATAAGACAACAGCGCTCAAAAGTTATAGCGAAATATCACTATAACTCATCCCATTTCCGGGCAAAGGCCTCCCCTAGTCTCTTCCATACTTTAGTGTTAAGGTGTTTCTATGCCAAAGAGGGCCTGCAAACTCTCTACAAAATCGTCTCTCCATCTACACATTGGTCTTCCTCTTTTTATAATATTATATTATGGGCACCACCGCACCAATCTCAAACTCACCAATGTCAGTGAGTAACTTATCAATAAAAGCTCAGAAGCATCAAGCAGTGATAGCCTAGTGGTTAGGATTCGGGGGGTCGCAGGTTCGATCCCGGGTACGCACCTCTGAGTTTTCGGAGTCAAGTGCGTTTAAGCAATTAAATATCACTTGCTTCAACGGTGAAGGAAAACGTCGTGAGGTAACCTGCACACCTGAGAGTTCTTCATGATGTTCTCGAAGGTGTGTGAAGTCTGCCAATCGCAGACCAGCGTGGTGGACCATGACCTATAACCCTTCTCTGGACTCTGACAGGAGACCTGCGCTCAGTAGTAATGATGACGTTACCAAATTTTTTAACTATTGTTAACGCCTTTCGATAGCAAATGCGAGCGGACACTGAATTAGCAATAGAATTGAATAGAATAATTTTTCATTCATTTTGATCGGCAACTTTTAGGCCTACAACGCACTACCGGCTAGCCGGAGTACGGCGTACCGTTACGGCAGACCGCATGTCTTGCGGTCTGCCGTAACGGTGCGCCGTACTCCGGCTAGCCGTATCGTCTCGGTTCTATAGCGGTCCGCCGCAATGGTCAGTATTTCTTGAAATATTGCAAAACATGGACGTCGAAGAAGTTGCTGCAGTTATGTATTTATATTACTGTGGAAAGCGTCTTCGTAAAAATAAAAAAAAGCATGATTCTTTCGAACGATGGCTGGCAACTGAGGCCAGAGGCGCCCCGCACGGCCGGTCGCATAGTGCGTAGAGGGGATGCGGCATACCGCAATATTCAACCGGTACGGTGCGCCGCAGTCTCTCGTCAACCGGAGCGGTTCACGGCAGGCCGGAAGTCAGTGCGTTGATATTATATGATTTCATAGTAAAATAGACATGCGGTCAGCCGCAACGGCGCGCCGCATTGCGGCTAGCCGGTAGTGCGTTGAAGCTCCTCTAGTATAGGTGAAGATACTAGCTATAATTTTTAGAGAATCGCACGACTGGTCAAACAAAGCTTAGGCTCAAATCTTGTTCACAGGTGCACCCCGATTTGTCAAGCAACCTGAGCAGAAAATGATAGTCAAAGAGGGCCAGGACATCACCATACCCTGCCAGGTACAAGCAGTCCCTGAAGCCAAGCTATCCTGGACTTACAACAGCAAGAACCTTCCTGAAAAGTTCCAAGTCCACAGTTCCCCGCAAGGAAACCTGGTGACTTCGGACCTGGTCATCAAGAAGGTGCAGAAATCCGACAGTGGCTACTATGGATGCAAGGCACAGAATGAGTATGGCGATGTTTATGCTGAGACTTTGGTCTATGTGGAGTAAGGCACGAGTTTACCGAGATATGTGTATTGATATATTCGAAATAAATATAATTGTTAAGAACCTACACTTAGTGTTTTTTTTTTGCTGTTTCGTCAAACATTGAGTAACGTAGGTTGAGTACCGTGGAATTTTGATATTTTGGCGAATTTTCCATACACTAGTGGTTCGCCCCGAACTGAGACCTCGCGGTAACGGTATCCCATGATTATTCATTCAATCGATACATGATAACCAAAACTGACATTATTATTATGCCCGTTTTCACCAAACATACCTAAATCATCCCCTAAGTAGGAGTCTCTTAACGTAGGTAGCTCCTAAATACAATCCTAAGTCCTAACATCCGTCCCAATATCCTTTTAGGTGTCCCGTACAGGATCGTGATAAATAAGTTGACAGAAAACATCAATCACCTAACTTATAGGTAGCCCGTAAAGGTTAGGGAACGTTAGTGAAAACATTGAATTATTTATCAAACATTGAATTTAACTCGTAGTTCCATGGGAATAGTTACTGACTGCGCCATCTATTAGCATTATTGTGAAGCTATGTTGATGCTATATGAATTACTGACGCCCATTAAAAATTAAATAATCTCGTTTCTTTATAATATTCATATAATTTTAGTATTTGTTGTTCAAGTACAGGATATAAGTGACCTAAAAACATAAAATCAGTTTGAAAATCCATAGCGGATTTTTCTAGAGAGCGTCTTCAAGCGAGCGTATAAAATCGCCACTTTGAAAGCCCCCCATTTCGTCAATTTTAAGGGAAAAATTAAAAAAAAATTATTTTTGTACTCAGTTCAAAATTATCTTTAAAATGATACGTAACAATTTTATGTAACGCGATATTTTTTTTTTTACTTCGCATTCGCTTCTATGAGAGCCCCCCTGAAATAAAGATTTTTATAACTTTTTAAGCCATTTTCGGCTGGAGGCCATCGGTTTACATATTATATCTAAATTTGAAGTAATTACGTTCAGTAATTCAAAAGTTATAAGGCTCTGACAGACGGACGGACGGACGGACGGACGGACGGACAAGTGCAAATCGCCCTAGTTAACTCAAAGACCTTCGCTTCGCTCGGTCGAAAAACTGTCTGAACGCCAAAATTATACCTCGTTTAAGGTGAACTAAACGGGTCTGCCCGCGAAATTCAAATTTAATATGGTTTTTGCAATTCGTAAACTAATAGCTAAAAGTATCGAGTTTGGCTTGAGTTACTTACAAATTAGTCGATATTCGGACTAATTTCTTAAACTGGACACTTTTAAGTAAATATTTTTACATAAACGCGTGAAGATGATACTGCCATTGGCGCAATTAGAATGCCATAAGCCTACTTTGTCGTATTAGTTTAGTTTACAAATTGCGAAAAACTAAATTAAATTTGAATTTCGCGGGCGAACCCGTTTAGTTCAACATAAACGTCACTCGACGATGCAATGGTGAAATCGGCGCCTAAGTGGATAAAATTAAAAAGTGTTAGCTGAGGGTAGATTTTTATAATAACAACCGAGTGCGCCATTCCATTCCATAAAAGCCAACGAGTATCCACGCCAGGCGCCATTCTGCTTCGGGTTGTCACGTCGTTCACGTCTCCCTATACCTACTTGTGTTAATTATTTAATTATTGAGTAACGGATATTTGAATTATTAAATGCAGAATTCCTTACTTTGTGTCTTTTTAGTAAAAAAATAAGGATCCGCCAATAGAAGTGTATACAGGCTGAGAGCGTACCTACTACTTGTACCTACCTAACTCTTTTTTAGAGTCAAGGTCAAGTGATAGTTTTTTTAACGAGACAGATTTTCAACCCCAGACGTAGCTATTAAGTTTGACGTGATCGAGTTGGATCTTAGCTATGAAGATCTGTATTCCATTGATCGTATTCGTATTCGATGACATAAGCGTCAAAGTAAAATAATCCTTGATTGTATTGAGTCAGTCACAAATTCGGTACAACCGATTTTAACATGGAGCGTTATGGAGCGTATCGTACATACCTAAACGTATAAGAATGCATACACGCATTGAGCTCTAATTCAATGTTTTTATGGTTTATTTTACTTTGACGCTAATATCATCGAATACTATTACGATCAATGGAATAACTTTAGACAATTGCACGGCGTTCGAACAGATATGGTCTTATATATGACTATGCAAAAAATTGGTCCCTACCCACCAACAGATTATACATCACGGCAGCCTGATGATTTTGTACTAAACTAGCGGCACGCTATGATGGCCGGTTTGACACATTACAATAGTGATATGGAATGTCAATTTATTCTCGAACAAAAAACAATTAAGTTTTGTTTTTGTACCTGATTAAATAGGTTTAATAAAACAAAAATGTATATGTTTATTTAATTTATTTGAACGAACTGAATATTTGAATGAAAATGAATATACATACTTTATATGCACACAAGAAACATATGAATACAAAAGATACCAAAAAAGGTGCCACAAAAGGCCATAATTAATCAGATTCGTCCATACTACTATTTTCACTGTCGTCACTGCTATCATCACCTACATTAATAATTATATGTTCGTTTTCTATAATATTATCTATTTTCACATCTCTTTCATAATCTTCCCTTATTAATTTAACAGTTCTATTCACAACCTTTTCCCAGTCTCCTTTAGTCACATGTTCACAAGCTTCTTCTAATAATTTTAGCATTTTTTTTGTGGTAAATGGGGGTTCTGTATTGTGTCTTGCAGCATATCCCTTAATTTGAGCCCACACCAACTCAATCGCATTATACTCACAATGGTAAGGCGGTAACCGTATAACTCTGTGCCCATGTTCTAATGCTATTTCGTCAATGACGTATCGGATCTTGGTTGGTTTGTTTTCTTTTAAAAGACGTACTAATTCCGCTTTTAACATATTCATGTTTGCATCTACGCCATTTTTACGAAGCCATGCGACGATATCAGCTTTCTTTTGGGATTGGGCAGGTGGCTTGTCAATTTGCATCGAGTGGTATGGGGCGTTGTCCATAATTATAATAGATGGTTCAGGGAGGCTACACAACATTGAGGTAAACCATTCAGTAAACTTTTCTCCATTCATGTCTTCATGATAGTCTCCAGTGGTTTTTGACGCAAAAGCCATGAGAGAACCTTCGACAAACCCGTTGATGGTTCCGGCGTGACAAATTATAAGTCGCGATCCTTTTCCTACAGGAACTTTGGAAGTAGATGCTGCTGTGTCATCGTTCCAAGAACGGCCTACAGTATGGTTAGCATTAAGCCATGTTTCATCCAAGAACACAACATTTTGCCAATTTTTGATTTCTTTCACTTGCCGTAAAAAAGTATACCTTGCCATCGCTATATCAAATCTTTCCATCAATATTTTGCGTTTGTTACATTTTTTGTATCGAAATCCAATGGTCTTCAAAATCTTCGTTAAAGAACTTTCCCCACCGAAGAATAATCCAGCTTCCTTCAGTGAATGCACCAACTTTTTTCTTGTTGGATACTCCTTCTGTAAATAGTAGCCGTAAACATGTCTTCGGATAGCATCGGCATCAAAGCTATCGATGCCTACGACTGGTTTTGCTCGTTTTCTCGTTTTTGGTGTGTGAAGTTTATTTTCTTCTGTGCCAGTCTCGCCATATTTTTTTTTAGTTATCCGTCTAACAGTTCGTTGTCCAATATTAAGCGCATCAGCTACGCGTTCAACCACTGACGTTATAGGTAAAATTGGCCCTCCATTTTGAGCTTCACGATCGAAATAGTTACGAAGGCGTATTACGAACTCACGTGTCTGACTATTTAGAACAGTTCTCTGCGTACGTTCGGTCATATCGACGAAATCCACAACAAAATGCTTGAACAGAGTCCAAATTAACGAGCAAGGGTCAACAGTAATGCAGTATCAATATTTGAAATCCAAAGCCAGGTCAAAACTATATCACAATCGCATTGCACTGACAGTTTATACTTTTCGAAGCAACGTCAATTCGAAACTGCTTTGTTTTGCATTGAGCATTGACGCGAGTTTGCCGGAGGTAGTAGTTGTGCTAGCCAGCGATCCTATGTGACGATCGTATTAGATTCCATTTTTAAAAATTTTCAATTTAGAAAACCAAATGCCGAGTTGTGGTATATATCATATAAAAATAAAAATTTTACCTTTTGTATGAAACAGCTGATATTTTTTTGCGATTTCAGAGGTTTGTCCACATAGTGAAAATTGTTCATATTCACAAGTACATTCACCCCTTAAATGGTGCAAACTGATTTTTCTACACTTGTATACATTTTAGAAATCAATTTAATAAATAAATTTTGAGTCCTAAACCTAAAACTACATTCGATAAAATTTATGAATCTCTGCACATCACTATCGTCAATAAAGTAATACAATTATTTCCTTCAAAGTCGTTATCAATTAATACGGAACTTCATGAGCGGACAAACGTCAAACCGGCCATCATAGCGTGCCGCTAGTGTAGGAATGTGGAATGCGGAAAGCGGAAAACGGAAAGCGGACAACGGAAAACGCATGGGAAAGGAAACGGAATGGAAAAAAACCGTTTCCTGTACGTACCATTGATACATCGTTGAGCTAATCGTAATTCCTATTTCCATGGTTGAGCTTGATGTTCAACGTCTTTCCGACGTTCTGACATGTTCCTGAACTGAACTTTTTTGAGTTGACACTTGACACTGACATTTTTGACAACATAAACATAACCTAAATTTAAATTTAGAAAAAAAATAATGGAAAAGAGTACATTGTAAATAAAAACAATACTGTAAAAAGGTGATATTTTACTATGTATTTTCTTTATATATTAAGTATATTGTCCCTAGTGGTTCAAGCTGCGTTCGTGACTATGTCTATAGGTAAATATCCGCTTCATTCATTCATAATTCAACAGTTTTATAGGTGGTTGTTCATACTTTTGAGTTTTACCTTGTAAAGTTCAAGTAGGTTTAAATTATATTGTAGTCTTTGGTAAAGTTAACTAAAAGCACCTAAGCAAAAGCCTTGAATGGCCTTATTAAAAACCTATTTACACTGTTTAAAAGCAGAGCTCTCAAAATGTTTAAAAATAGCAACAAAGTACAAACTATATAATAAATATATCTATGTGATTATAAGACTGTTTTTAACATTTCACTACTAAACTGCACCTCTGGCGTTTCGGAGCTATGCGCGTTTTAGCAAACATGCTTTAACAGTAACGGAAAATATCATGAGGAAACCTACATGCAGAGTTCTTCATAATGTTCTCAAAGGTGTGTGAAAACTACCAATTTGCATTGGTCAAGTGTGGTGGACTATGGCCTATAACTCTTCACTGAAAGGAGACCTGCGCTCAGTAGTGAGCTGTTGATGGGTTGATGATGATGATTTCCACACCTGAGAGTTCTTCACAATGATTTAAGAACAAAGGTGTGTGATGTCTGCCAATCAGCACTTAACCAGCATGATTTTACAACCTTCCTGGCGCAGTGGTGAGTGCTGTGGTCTTATAACTGGAAGGCCTCGGGTTCGATTCCCGGGAATTTGTAATTACTGAATTGTCTCTGGTCTAGAGGCTTTGGCCGTGGCTATTTACCAACCTACCATCAAATACGTGCAACCAAGCGATTTAGAGTTCTGGCATGATGGTGTGTAGAAACCGATGAGGGGTATGGTTGAATGTGCACTGCCATACCCCTTCCAAGTTAGCCCGCTACCATCTTAGACTGTATTATCACATACATTCAGGTGAGATTGCAGTCAAGGACTATCTTAACAAAGGAGATTGGCGAATTCCATCGAGCTTCTGACCCAGACGAACTGAAATGAACACTGAATTTTGAACACACATTCACGAATCAAACTTCTCAAACTTGTTCAAGTAAAGTCTAGCAAAAAAGTTCATTAAAGTCATCAATATCAAACAAAGTTGGGAGAAAAAAGATATTCACTTGTATTGCCATGTAACGGTTATTTATAATGTGTACTTGTGAATAATTATATTCTTCTAAAAATATGGGGTTTACACAGAAAAATACTCTGAAAAATATTAGTTAAAATTAAATGTTTTCTGAATCTGAACGGTTTTTAAAAATGCTGGGTCAAAATTCGCCAACCTCCTTTAAAAAAAACGATGGACTATGACCTAAACTCTTATCATGATGATGATAAATGTATGTTTCAGCGGCTGGCCTGTACTACTTAGCAGAGTTAGTGGAAGAATACACGGTGATGGCCAAATACGTCATCACATGGCTGGTAGTTGTAAGTATAGGTAGTTTTTGTGTGCCAGAGAGAAAGTGAAAATTATTTATTTATTTGGATTGACTTGTTGACCTTGACTAATTTCTACTCCATATTCCCTTATAAATGGGAAAGTAACTCTGTCTATCTGTAATGCTTTCACACCTAAACTGCTGAATCAATTTTGATGATTTAGATTTCTTAAGTAAAGTAAGTAATTTACTTGAAGGGGGTGAAATAGGGGATGATAGTTTCTGTCGATTTTACTCTATAACTTCATAAGACCTGAGCCGATTTTGATAATAATTTCTTTATTAGAAAGTGTCTACCAGCGGGCAAGTTTTGCCCAATTCTGATGAAAATCTAATATATATTATCAGAGATAGAGGACAGAACTCTTCACCAATAGCCACAATAAGTCACTAGCACAAGATTTCAATATGTGTGATAATATATTTAAAAGGATCTTGACCTTAACCATTAATTAAATATCTTACTAGTATTATAAATGCGAAAGTGTGCTTGATAAATGTTTGTTGGTTTGTCCTTCAATCACACTTCAACAGAGCTACGAATTGACGTGATATTGTTGAAGATAATAATTGGCTGCACTTTTTCAAAAGTATCTTTTTAACAATCATCCTACTAATACTACTAATATTATAAATGCAAAAGTTTGTGAGAATGGATGGATGTTTGTTTGTTACTCTTTAACACCACAACAAACGTACCGATTTGCCTGAAATTTGGAATGGAGATAGCTCATATCTGGGATAAGCTAGGCTACATTTTATCCTGGACAATTGAAGAGTTCCCGCGGGAATTATAAAATCTTAATCCACGCCGACGAAGTCGCTGGCATCATCTAGTTGAAAATATAATAATGTGCGAGAGAGAGGAATGCTACACGTAATCAATATTAACACATGTGTATTGTGTATATTATAAGCCTCAATAGCCCAACAGTTAAAGGTGCGGACTTAAAACTGAAAGGTCGCAGGTTCGAATCCCATCCGTTGCACTATTGTAGTACCCACTCCTAACACAAGCTCTCCGCTTATTTGGAGGGGAGAGGAGGATATGAGTCAACTTCAACTTGGCTGATATTCTTTAAAAAAATAAATATCAATATTAACACAGTGCACAGTAGAACCGACTGTGGTTTTTGTGGCACTGAATGTAACAAAAATTACCATGTACATTCTATATGATTAATGAATAAATAAATAAAATAAAATAAATAAATAGTGCTGTTAAATATGCGACAGAAATATGCAGCGGGCGATAGAGAGAGCTATGCTCGGTATATCCCTGCGGGATCAAATCAGAAATGAGGAGATCCGTAGGAGAACCAAAGTCACCGACATAGCACAGTGAGTCGCGAAACTGAAGTGGAAATGGGCGGTGCACATAGTTCGAAGAGCTGATGGTCGTTGGGGTCCCAAGGTGTTGGAGTGGCGACCTCCCGCACTGGGAAGCGCAGTGTTGGCAGACCGAGTGAAACACTTTCTGTTTCTTCAATGGGTGGTCCAAGTTACAGGCGATATTATACAATTATATTATCATCATCAGCCTGTGGAGTTTCACTGTTGGACATGCTTTCCCCAATTAGCACCAGGAGAGGCCACGCTAGGTACTTCTACGGAAGTCTTCATTCCCAATGTTATTCTTCAGCTAAATGAAGGTAGACCAAATACTTCAGGAAGCATTAGGCTGTTTCAGTATACAGCCCTATTTTTGGGTCATAGTAGAATAATTTAACTCTGAGGCTTGTATTCTTTTGCAGTGGCTTGTATTAGCAGTGTAGGTCTATCGGTTGACAAAGAAGAAGAATAAGAAGCTGTTAAATATTTGTAAATTTTCCAGATAACAGCCGTCATCCACGTAGGCCTGCTGCTCTTCGAGGAGCTGCCCGTGCACCTGAACGCGCTGGGCGTGCTGCAGCAGGCGCTGCACGCGCTGCTGCTGCGCGAGTTCCCCGTGGTGCGCGCGCGCAGCGTCACCTTCTGCGCCGCGGTGGCGGGCCTCGTGCTGCACCACTACTGCGCGTTCAGATACTTCGGGCAGGTCTACTACAACTTCTCAGAGGTAACTAATGGTTATTCTTCTTTAAGGCTGAAGACAAGGGTCTGCCCGCGAAATTCAAATTTAATTTGGTTTTTCGCAAATTGTAAACTAATACGACAAAGTAGGCTTATGGCATTCTAATTGTGCCAGTGGAATTATCATCTTCACAGGTTTACATAAAAATCTTTACTTGAAAGTGACCAGTTTAAGAAATTAATCAAAATACTGAGTTAGACGTGAGTTACTCACAAATTAGTCGATATTTTGATTAATTTCTTAAACTGGACACTTTCAAGTAAAAATTTTTATATAAACCTGTGAAGATAATACTGCCATTTTTTTTTTTTGGTGTACATCATGCGATCAGTCGCCAGACTATGAGCAGATTCGTTCTGGGAATTAGTATCGTTCGGAGACAACTTCCCCAGCAGGAAGAACTCTACATGTCCTATGAAGCCACACTATCCAGTATATGCCGTCTCTTTTAAGCGGCGTATCGCTTCTGGCATCGTTAATTGTACTGCTAGGTCATTTGGATGACCAGACAGCCTTGCCTTGTATGTACAGTTGAAGTTCATAATTTCTTGCTTCACTGTGTTCACATTTAGGTGTTCATGAAGTTCCGACGTCCGTAGGAACCATGGCGCGTTGGAAACTTGTTTTAAAATATAGTTTTGCGATCTTTGGATGATTTCAATGCTGGAATTGCATGCTGATCCCCAGAGCTGTATTCCATATGTCCATATTGGCTTTATAGCTGTCTTATACAACAGAAGCTTGTTATCCACGGATAGCCTAGAGTTCCTTGCTAACATCCAATATAAACCTCTGTATTTGTGGTAGATTTCATCCCTCTTGGTTTGAATATGCCTTTTCCAGGTAAGTCGTCTATCCAGATGCATGCCCAGATACTTTACAGTGTCATTGTGCGGTAGCTGGTTGTCGCGTAATGACACAGTAGGACAGTTCCCTTGTCGCAAAGTGAATGTCACGTGGACAGATTTAGTAACACTAGCTTTTATTTTCCATCTAGTCAGCCATTTGTCGATCTGATCCAAACTACGCTGCAGGATTGCAGAGGCTTCCTGAGGAGATCTGCTACGAGCTAGAATAGCAGTATCATCTGCGTATGTAGCAACAGTGACATCTTTAATATGTGGTAGGTCACTTGTATAAATTGTGTAGAGTACGGGTCCCAGAACTGAGCCTTGTGGAACGCCAGCTTTAATTGGATAGAACTGAGATGTATGCTCTTCTTCCTTGACTTGAAAAATTCGGTCAGAGAGATAAGATTTTACTAATTCAAAAAACGTATGGGGTAAAAGTGATTTGATTTTGAATAAAAGTCCTGTATGCCACACCTTATCGAAGGCTTGCTGCACATCAAGAAAGGCAGCAGAGCAGTATTCCTTGCGTTCAAGTGCGTCTCTGATGGTTCCGCATACTCTGTGGATCTGTTCTACAGTGCCATGATGTTGTCGGAAGCCAAATTGATGATCAGGGATAATGGATCTTTCTTGTAGTTCCCTCATAAGTCTTCTCAGCATAACCTTTTCAAATAGTTTTGATGTCACAGGTAATAAACTAATTGGCCTGTATGAGGTTAATTCATGGACTGGTTTGCCAGGCTTTCCAATCATAATAATTTGAGAAACCTTCCAGAGTGCTGGGAAATAGCCAATTCTCAGGATGCCATTAAACAAGATAGTAAGGAATACGATACCTTTTTTAGGTAGTTCTAGTAGAACTTTTTTGTCTATCAGATCAAAGCCCGGTGCCTTTTTGTCTTCCATATGTTTTATTATGCTAATGATTTCTTTTGGTGTAGTTGGCCTAATAGGCAGATCCAATTGAAAAGGCTGTCCGAGGACATTTTCTAGTTCTGTATCATTAGTATCGTGATCAGGTTCATTTGGCGTAAAAATGTTTGCCAAGTGTTCTCCAAAAGCATCAGCTTTCTGTTGCTGACTTCTTGCCCAAATGTTGTTCTCCAGTTTGAGCGGTGGTTTAGAGTTTGTAGGTTGGTTAATATTTTTACAAGCTCGATAGAGTGAGTAGTTAGTGGCTCTTGTTGCAGACAAAGATTCCAGAAATGATTCCATTGAGGCATTATTTAATTTAGATATGGTATTTTTTAGGTCCTTTATTGCTTTATTTAGTGCAGATTTATCTTCAGGGTGCCTACTAGTGTGCCACACTCTGCGTAACCTTCTTTTCTCCATAATTTGGTGCTTTATTTCAGATGGAACTAATTTGTGCCGCGATGAAGAGTTGGAAGTGTCTGGTGTGCATTTCCAACATGCTGATTGAACTGTAGTCATGAACTTGTGAGTTGCATTGTCAATATCGTCCTCCGATTTAAGGGCTATTTGAAGCTGAAGTTCATCAGTTATTAAACTTCGGAAAGCTTCCCAGTCTGTCCATTTATTGTAGAGTTGAAGGCGTTTCATATTATTCTTCACTTTGGAACTTATGGTTAGGATCACGGGAATATGATTCGAGGACCCATCTAAGGTAGAACTGACAGTGAATAATAGTCGAGATAAGCCTTTAGATATAAAAAAGTCCAGAACATCAGGCAAACGGTTCGGATCTGTAGGCCAATGTGTAGGTTCTGATGTGGCAGTGGTAGTTAGATGGTTAGTATCTACACTCTTTTTTAATTCCCTCCCTCGTGTGGTTATCAGCCTGGACCCCCAGTGAATGTGTTTTGCGTTCCAATCTCCTCCAACTATAAAGCGACATCCTAGGCTTTCAAAGAACTTTGAGAATAGCTCCTCAGATATTCTGTGCTTAGGTGGACAGTACACAGCTGATATATTAAAGTCGCCATTTTTATCTGAGATTGCTACTGATGTTGCTTGGATTGGTTCAGTACTGTATTGTGGTAATTCGTAATGCTTTATTGTCGCTTTTATGATGACTGCAGTTCCTCCATGTGCAGTACCATCTGGGTGATTTGTGTAGTAGATATTGTACCCTTTTATCTTTATCAGACTACTACTAATAAAATGAGTTTCTGATATGAGTAGGATATCAAGTTTGTGCATGTGAAGTAATATTTCTACTTCATCTTTGTTGGGAGATAATCCGTTAATGTTCCAAGTAGCTATGTTAAGAGCTATTTTGGCGTATTGGAAATTAACGTTGTTATGAGTTGAAGGAGTGTACTCATTTGTTGTAGGAGCAAATCAATTTTTTCAGATTGCTTGATAAACATGCTTTCTAGGGTTTTATACGAGGATGATCGTGTGTCTGGTCCTGGTTTATCAGGCTTTGAGTTAGTAGCTTCAGCATATGTTTTCTCTTGCGTTTTAGCATTATGTGTATGTGGTGGTCGGTTACCAGCAGAATTCAAATTTATTGGATGTTCTTGCGTATTGTCACCATCTTTGTTTACTTTATGATCATTTCTTTGTTTTCTTGGGTAATATTTATATGTTTTTCTGGTTAGAATCTCCTTATACACTTCACACCCTTTGTAATTAGCAGGATGTGGGCCCAAGCATAGAGCACACATAGCTGGAGTGTTGCGATCAGTCTTTGTGCATTCTGATGTTTTGTGAGCCCCTGCACATTTAACACAGCGGAAGGGTTTCATACAATAGTTTTTTGTATGTCCATACTGTTGACACCTCTGACATTGTACTATTGTTTTTCGTTTTCTTGGATCTTCTATAATAACAGTTTGGTGGTATATAACCTTTATGCTTTTCACTGCCATATTTTTGGGACCAGGTAGAAGATTCGCGAAAAATGTGGTAGTAGGTTTTTTATCAGGTCCAAATTTAGCATTTATTATTCTCCTGTCACAGTATTGCCTGTTTCCTCAATGGCTGCCTTGATAGCATCAAAAGGAGTTGTGTGGTGTAAGTTTCGTATGACTATTCGGTAATTTCTATTATCTTTCGATTAAAGGTGTGTCCAATCAAAACATTTTCCCGGATTACCGATATTAGGAGCTTGTATATTTCAATATCGTAAGTTAATATTTTAAGTTGATTTCTGTTGATTATTTTATAGCTAAACTGGGATTTCTCTGTAACTGACTCCAATAGTTCAGTGAGTTTGTTTAGATCTTCAACACCATACAAGATGATCGGCGGTGGTTTATTTGGCTTCTTTATCTTCGGTTCGTCTGTCTGTTCGTCAGTTAAATCAACAGTTAATCCACTAAAACTGTTACTTATTTCCATTTTATCAGGTGAGGGTGAATTCGCAAATTTTTTCCTTTTCGGGTTTCTGATCGAGGGAACTCTTTGCCAATTAGGGGGTTGAGTGGATGTAGATTTTAGTGGTTCTGAATCAAGACATTGGCTTTGTTGATCTTTTTGGGTGTACGGTTCTTCCTTACTTGAGCATGGTGGGCTGCTTATAGATGGACTCCTTGATCTTGATATAAATAAGCTAGGATGGAAAGCTTGCTGCACTAGTCGTTTTCCAGTAACATTTACAGGCACCGGAGCCTGGTTACTCACTCCAGTGGTGTCTTCGGTAGCAGATTTCACACTCTCCAGCCCGGGTACCGGAGAGCGCCGGGGGTTAGCCGGGTCGCATGACATAACACATTCTCTATTATCTGACATTTCATAAAAGGGGGGGGTTGGGAAATTACACCAGCAGTACTTTCCCAAGGTACTACTGCCACAGTTTTAGAGGGTATTTAATGCCTCAGGGCTTGTGGTAGCCGTGGACAGGTTAGTTAACCGCCGCCTGTTGCTCGGCGTTGTCAGCTCGTTTTGCACCACCCAGGGGACACGTGTAGGGTGTGCCTTTCTTGAGGAAAAGGTGGAGAATCCTACGGACGCGAGCGACACCATCCCCCTAAATACTGCCATTGTCGCAATTATTAGTATTAGTATTATTTTATAAATTGCGAAAAACCAAATTAAATTTGAATTTCGCGGGCAGACTCTTGTCTTCAACATTAAAGCAGTGATAGCCCAGTGGTTAGGACTGTGGTCTCCTATTCGGAGGGTCGCAGGTTCTATCCCGGGTACGCACCTCTGAATTTTCGGAGTGAAGTGCGTTTAAGCAATTAAATATCACTTGCTTCAACAGAGAAGGAAAACATCGTGAGGAAACCTGCACATCTGAGAGTTCTTCATAATGTTATTGAAGGTGTGTGAAGTCTGCCAATTCGCATTGGGCCAGTGTGATGGAATATGGCCTAGAACCCTTCTCTGAAAGGAAACCTGTGCTCAGTAGTGAGCCATTGATGGGTTGCTAATGATGATGATGATGATTCTTCTTTGTCAACCGATAGATGTCCACTGCTGGACAAAGACCTGTGGACCTCCATAGGCTTTGGTCTTGCGCCGCCTGAATCCAGCGGCTCGCTGCGACTCGTTTGATGTCGCCGGTCCACTTAGTGGGGGTCTGCCAAAACTGCACTTCCCGGTGCGGGGTCGCCACTCCAGCACCAGGTGCTGAAACTAATGGTTAGCAGTCAAATACCTTATTGACTCTGTCGTGTCGCAGGTGTTGGCGTACTTCACGCTGTGCCTGTGGGTGGTGCCGTTCGCGCTGTTCGTGTCGCTGTCCGCCAACGACTACGTGCTGCCCACCACGGGCGAGCGGCAGCATCTACTGGGTAACGAGCACTCTACAATAGCCGCGATGACAGTGACCCGCTGCTGGCGTACTTCACGCTGTGCCTGTGGGTGGTGCCGTTCGCGCTGTTCGTGTCGCTGTCCGCCAACGACTACGTGCTGCCCACCACGGGCGAGCGGCAGCATCTACTGGGTAACGAGCACTCTACAATAGCCGCGATGACAGTGACCCGCTGCTGGCGTACTTCACGCTGTGCCTGTGGGTGGTGCCGTTCGCGCTGTTCGTGTCGCTGTCCGCCAACGACTACGTGCTGCCCACCACGGGCGAGCGGCAGCATCTACTGGGTAACGAGCACTCTACAATAGCCGCGATGACAGTGACCCGCTGCTGGCGTACTTCACGCTGTGCCTGTGGGTGGTGCCGTTCGCGCTGTTCGTGTCGCTGTCCGCCAACGACTACGTGCTGCCCACCACGGGCGAGCGGCAGCATCTACTGGGTAACGAGCACTCTACAATAGCCGCGATGACAGTGACCCGCTGCTGGCGTACTTCACGCTGTGCCTGTGGGTGGTGCCGTTCGCGCTGTTCGTGTCGCTGTCCGCCAACGACTACGTGCTGCCCACCACGGGCGAGCGGCAGCATCTACTGGGTAACGAGCACTCTACAATAGCCGCGATGACAGTGACCCGCTGCTGGCGTACTTCACGCTGTGCCTGTGGGTGGTGCCGTTCGCGCTGTTCGTGTCGCTGTCCGCCAACGACTACGTGCTGCCCACCACGGGCGAGCGGCAGCATCTACTGGGTAACGAGCACTCTACAATAGCCGCGATGACAGTGACCCGCTGCTGGCGTACTTCACGCTGTGTCTGTGGGTGGTGCCGTTCGCGCTGTTCGTGTCGCTGTCCGCCAACGACTACGTGCTGCCCACCACGGGCGAGCGGCAGCATCTACTGGGTAACGAGCACTCTACAATAGCCGCGATGACAGTGACCCGCTGCTGGCGTACTTCACGCTGTGCCTGTGGGTGGTGCCGTTCGCGCTGTTCGTGTCGCTGTCCGCCAACGACTACGTGCTGCCCACCACGGGCGAGCGGCAGCATCTACTGGGTAACGAGCACTCTACAATAGCCGCGATGACAGTGACCCGCTGCTGGCGTACTTCACGCTGTGCCTGTGGGTGGTGCCGTTCGCGCTGTTCGTGTCGCTGTCCGCCAACGACTACGTGCTGCCCACCACGGGCGAGCGGTAGCATCTACTGGGTAACGAGCACTCTACAATAGCCGCGATGACAGTGACCCGCTGCTGGCGTACTTCACGCTGTGCCTGTGGGTGGTGCCGTTCGCGCTGTTCGTGTCGCTGTCCGCCAACGACTACGTGCTGCCCACCACGGGCGAGCGGCAGCATCTACTGGGTAACGAGCACTCTACAATAGCCGCGATGACAGTGACCCGCTGCTGGCGTACTTCACGCTGTGCCTGTGGGTGGTGCCGTTCGCGCTGTTCGTGTCGCTGTCCGCCAACGACTACGTGCTGCCCACCACGGGCGAGCGGCAGCATCTACTGGGTAACGAGCACTCTACAATAGCCGCGATGACAGTGACCCGCTGCTGGCGTACTTCACGCTGTGCCTGTGGGTGGTGCCGTTCGCGCTGTTCGTGTCGCTGTCCGCCAACGACTACGTGCTGCCCACCACGGGCGAGCGGCAGCATCTACTGGGTAACGAGCACTCTACAATAGCCGCGATGACAGTGACCCGCTGCTGGCGTACTTCACGCTGTGCCTGTGGGTGGTGCCGTTCGCGCTGTTCGTGTCGCTGTCCGCCAACGACTACGTGCTGCCCACCACGGGCGAGCGGCAGCATCTACTGGGTAACGAGCACTCTACAATAGCCGCGATGACAGTGACCCGCTGCTGGCGTACTTCACGCTGTGCCTGTGGGTGGTGCCGTTCGCGCTGTTCGTGTCGCTGTCCGCCAACGACTACGTGCTGCCCACCACGGGCGAGCGGCAGCATCTACTGGGTAACGAGCACTCTACAATAGCCGCGATGACAGTGACCCGCTGCTGGCGTACTTCACGCTGTGCCTGTGGGTGGTGCCGTTCGCGCTGTTCGTGTCGCTGTCCGCCAACGACTACGTGCTGCCCACCACGGGCGAGCGGCAGCATCTACTGGGTAACGAGCACTCTACAATAGCCGCGATGACAGTGACCCGCTGCTGGCGTACTTCACGCTGTGCCTGTGGGTGGTGCCGTTCGCGCTGTTCGTGTCGCTGTCCGCCAACGACTACGTGCTGCCCACCACGGGCGAGCGGCAGCATCTACTGGGTAACGAGCACTCTACAATAGCCGCGATGACAGTGACCCGCTGCTGGCGTACTTCACGCTGTGCCTGTGGGTGGTGCCGCGCCACCTAGTTGAAAAACCGAATCATCTGGTGGCGCCATCTAGTTGAAAACAACTGAATGAACTGGTGGTGCCATCTAGTTGAAAGAAACTGAATGATCTGGTGGCGCCAGCTAGTTGACAATCACTGATCACTGTGGAAGCATGGAAGTCTGGGAGGAGCCCCGCACAGTGCCACCGCTGCCAAGCCTTCGGACACGCTTCGGACAACTGTCACCGCCCGCCAAGATGTGTACGTTGTGCAGGTGAGCATCTGGCTCGCGATTGTCCGAAGCCTGTAGGAGACCCGCCAACTTGCGCCAACTGTGGGAAGGGACACATCGCAAGGGACCGGAAATGCGCGGTCCTCAGAAAAGAAGCACGGAAGAGAGGCATTAACTTAGCACCTTTCCGACCCACTGCACCTCAACCAGTACGAGGAAGAGGAAGAGGTCCTGCCCCAGCTCAGCGCCCAGCTACCGTTTCCCAAGCACTTCCTACACACCATGCACATAGGCAGGGGCCCCTCGTCACTGCAACCCAAGAAACGCCTCGCCAGGACCCTTCCACAGTTCAAACTGGAGAAGCGTCCCATACGGTGGCTCCTGCCGTACTTATCCGAGAGGAACATATCCAAGTGAATTCACATGACATGCAACAGGCGACTACTGTGAGGTCCGCTACGCAACAAAATATAAAAAAGTGCCACACAAGCCATGCAAACTGCCGATGTTGGCACCACTACCAGCCCAACTACTTTAGCTCCACCAGCTAACCCAGCAACGCAGAGGGGGCAACCTCTCCCTAAAAGGAAGAGGGAGGCTAGACCACCAATGGCCGGGCCCGCGGCCTCATCAACACCACAACCAAGGCCGACTGCCAATGTAGATCAACAACCAGATCCCAGGCAGCATACAGCGCCTGTTCAAGAGTCACAGCCGGATGCTGTACCGCCGCAACCGTCACAAGTATCGTCACAACCGTCGCAACCAACTCTGGATTTTCCAACCATCCTCCGGGCGATCACCGAGGCAATCATGGTCGCCCTGACAACATATACCCAAGGCATGGGCCTCATCCAGGCTATAATGCAAGGACTAAACATACTAACGAGGACGATTTCACGTTAAGGGTTCTTTACTGGAACCCGGGCGGAATAAGAGGCCATATCCGAGAGCTAACTCTACTCGCCCAGTCACAGAATATCCATGTCATTCTCCTCGGTGAAACGAAGCTCTCGGAAAACATAGAGCTCCGTATCCCCAACTTTTTCGTCTATCGCCACGATGAAGTTTCTCCCCAAGGATATGCTTACAGGGGTACGGCAGCCCTGGTGAGGAGGGACATCGTCCACGAAGAAATAGATCATGCACCTTTCGTGAGTCTCCGCACTCAAGGAGTACGTGTTCAGGCTGGAGATAAGGAGCTACGCCTATATGCCGCCTATAAACCACCAGCACAGAATTTTGACGCCTCAGATATCCGAAAGCTCTTCGAATCCCAAGAGGCTACACTGGTTGTGGGTGATTTTAATGCTAAGCACCACGCGTGGGGCTCACGGATCATCACGTCAGCTGGAAGGTGGCTACTTGAGGATAGCGAATGTCAAGGGTATGGTGTACTGGGTCCAGGAGCGCCAACCCACATACCATCCGAAGCTCGCTGTCAACCGGATGTCCTTGATATCGTCCTTCAATACAAAGTGACGTACCCTATCAATGTCGAGGTACTTTACGAACTTGATACGCAACACTTGCCCATTCTGGTCTCGATCACCCTACGTAATGGATTTAAAGCGCCCAGACCCCCTAGTACGAGGGTTGACTGGGAAAGCTACGCTGCAGAGATTATGGGGCTCGAGCTGGCGGGTCCCATCTCTTCTGCTGCCGACGTGGAGGTGACTACAACAAGAATTACTGAAGCTATTAAAAAAGCTAAAGATAATGCAACCACTAACATCACACCGTCCACACCAAATAGGAGGCAAGATCCGCTGCCGCGCTCGCTTCGTGAAAAGCTGCGGAAGAAGCGTAAGCTGCGCAGACTTTGGGCACGTACACGTTGCCCGAGTGTGAAACGAGACCTAAATCGACTTGCAGAGGAGCTGACCCGTGATGTCGTAGCTCTCGACGATGAACATTGGGAGCACATTGTCGATCGAGCATCCGAGAATGAAACCTCACTATTCCACCTCTGTAAGAAGCTAACCGGACAAGATACTCCGTTATACCCACTGCTGGACCAGTCGGGTAAAAGAAGGTACTCCGCCAGCGACAGGGCGGATATACACACATCAAAAGTGTCTAGGGATCAACATATATTTTTGCAATAACTTTTCTCCTGATTGATATTAATTAAAATTTTCTTTAAGGATTCATCAAATAAAGTGTTTTCGTTTGTCACAGTAACGATAAACCAAGTCACCTTTGCATTAATAAAGAAATTTGCCATTTTCCTAATAAAGGGATTTTTGACATTTGAACCACTAACATTAAAGTTCGAAAAAAAGACTGAAATAACAGTTTTCTTTAAAATTTTATTGGGTAACTTAAACAATTAATAATCCGTGTTTCTACCGCGAACACTAACAACACAAGAACATCGGTTTGGCATACTCAAAATGAGTTCATCCAAATCACGCTGTGGAATGGCCGCCCATGTTCGTTGCAACAACAAAAAAAGGTCTTCTTGCCACTGGATACCCTCCATATTCGGCAGAGCTCTTCTCTGTAGCATATCCCATGCATGCTCAATCGGGTTCAAGTCTGGCGACTGAGCAGGCCAGGGCAGGACATTGATGTTAGCTGCGGCGAGAGTCTGTCTTACAACTCTTGCGGTGTGCGGTCGTGCATTATCATGCATTAACTGAAATAAGGGACCGATTTGCACTTGTAGAGGAACGATGACGTCTGATACAATCGTCTCAGCATAAATTTGAGCGTTGAGGTTGCCTCTGATCCAAATCAACTCAGTTCTTCCGCCGATCCAAATACCCGCCCATACCATGATGGTTCCACCACTATAAGGATGGACTTCCTGGCAGGATTTTAATCGCTGTTGGCGTCCAGGGGTTCTCCAGTGTCGTATACGTCTTGTATCCGGTCTCATACCAAAACGAGACTCATCAGAAAAGCACACGAAACGCCATTGTTCTTCTGCCCAATTTCTGTGTTCAAGAGCCCATTGATATCGAATCCTACGATTGTGCATTGCTATAGGTGGTACCCGTAGCGGACTTCGGGAATGAAGGTTCACTTCATGCAAGCGGTTTCTGACTGTTTGGTCGCTAATTAAGTTCCCTGAAGAGTGATGAAGCCTCACGGCTAACATCATGGCGGTTATTGTTGGAGCTCTTCGAGTTAAGATTTGAATGTATCGGTCTTGTCTCCGTGTGGTGCAGCGATACCGTCCTCCATGGCGCTCAGCCACGGTACCAGTGCTTCGGTAACGTGTCCAAAGTCGACTGATAACACTCTGACTTGTATTCAGAGCTAAAGCCACAGTACGTTGCCGGGAACCAGCTTCTATCATTCCCACGGCTCTGAGCATTTCTTCCCTGCTTAAATGACGTCGCCGCTCCATAATAACGTTGGTTTTAATCAGTAGTAGGGAAACAGTAGCACTAATAATGTCTTCAATGCGTTGTATGTTTTTATAGGGAAAATATTGACAGCTGATTTTCATCTTTTACTCGAATTTGATTGACAGTTCCTGATTCAAATTATGAAATGCACCAAAAAGGATCCATATAAATTTATAAAATCATAAATTTATTACAAAGCCACATCTCAATCTCAAGAAATCCGCATAAAAATGCTTGATCCCTAGACACTTTTGATGTGTGTACTTGCGGAATACATGGAAGGCCAATTTACCCCGAATCCTCCGAATGAGACAGACGACGATATCACCCGACACCATGCACATGTCAACAAACAAGTAGAGGAGTTCCTGTCGGCCCCGACTTCATCGCTCCAGGGAGAGTACTTCATCTCCCCGTCAGAATTACGGAAGTTAGTCTTACGTCTACCTAAACGTAAGGCTCCAGGTCCCGATATGATACCTAACATTGCATTGCAACAGCTGCCTAGAAGAGGTCTGGTAGCGCTCACCAGACTCTTTAATGGGATTCTCCGCACCGGCCATTTCCCCGAGGCGTGGAAGAGAGGGAAGGTCATTGTCCTTCCTAAACCTGGCAAGGACCGCCGCCTACCTGCGAGTTATCGGCCCATCACGCTGCTCTCGCACATCGCCAAGCTGTTCGAGCGCTTGCTGCTGCGTAGACTGGAGCCTCATCTGCCCCTGCGCGAGGAGCAGTACGGGTTCCGCAGCAGCCACTCAACAACGCTCCAGCTGGCAAGAGTGACCAACCACTTGGCCAGCAAACTCAATAACCAGCACTGCACCGTCGGGGTCTTCCTCGATATCGAGAAGGCTTTCGACCGAGTGTGGCACGCTGGGTTGCTGGCCAAGTTGATCAACACCACTACGCCGCCAGCAATTGTGCGAGTGCTGGCGTCATTCCTCGAAGGCAGATGTTTTCATGTCTCTGTAGAGGGCATGGACTCCCAACCACGTCCCATCAGAGCTGGAGTTCCCCAAGGTAGCTGTTTGTCACCACGTCTCTACGCGGCGTACACGGATGATATTCCCACCCTCCGGGACCATCTGCGTGAGGGTGAAGAGGACGTCATGTTGGCCCTATATGCGGATGACAGTGCGTACTTTACTTTATTTTTTATTTTTTATTTTTTTTTTTTTTTTTATTCGATGACATGCTAGTCCTTGACTGCGATTTCACCTGATGGTAAGTGACGATGCAGTCTAAGATGGTAGCGGGCTAACTTGGAAGGGGTATGGCAGTGAACATTAAACCCACACCCCTAATTGGTTTCTACACGCCATCGTGCCGGAACGCTAAATCGCTTGGCGGCACGTCTTTGACGGTAGGGTGGTAACTAGCCACGGCCAAAGCCTCCCACCAGACCAGACCAGAGACAATTCAGAAATCAACCACCATCCAATCAACGCCACTAACAAGATGCAACGCCTGCTGGATCTGCTTCCGGAGTGGCTGGATAAGTGGAGGATGGCTGTCAACGTCGGGAAGACGGCCGTTCTACTAACCGGCGGCTCCAGGCCGCTGCGCCAGCTCAAATTGCGAGGTCAGGATATAGAGTGGAAGACTTCAGTGCGGTATCTGGGATGTCACATTGACCGAAAGCTGCGCATGGCCCCCATGGTTGATCACGTGGCCTGCCAAGCAGCGGCGGCACGGTCAATGCTCCACTCACTCTTCGCCTCCAAACTTACCACCAGAACCAAACTAAAGGTCTACGGAGCCTACGTCCGTTCGCGCCTGACGTATGCGGCACCAGCCTGGTACGCTCTCTGTCCCGAGTACCAGAAGAAGCGACTCCAGGTCCAGCAGAACAGATGCCTTCGTCTCATTGTAGGAGCTCAGAGATACGTCCGCAATGACGTCATCCATAGGGATACCAGAACACCAACCGTGGAGGAGTATGTCCGTCATCTTGCACGCAATATGTTTGCTCGGGCGGACACAAGTGCGTGCGTACACCTCCACGGAATAGCCCCACTTCAAGAGAGAAAACCGGACGGGCGTCCTCTGCCCCGCGAACTCCTACGTACCCAATTGATGGCGCCGCCCGACTTAAGCATCAGTGACGACGATGGAGAAGACGCATTATACATGACACACATCACACCGGATATGACGATATCTCCAAGGCTGACGCCAGACCGACGCAGCCTCAGCTCCAATTAAAAGGGCTGAAACAAATAGTCCAGGTAGCTGCAGCTATCTGTGAGGACGCGCCCGGGTAAGGAGGCTCAGCCTCGAGACCCGTACCCCCTGACTGACCTGTCAGCCAGAGAAGAACCAACAAAACTAGTTGACAATAACTGAATGATCTGGTGGCGCCAGCTAGTTGACAATAACCGAATGATCTGGTGGCGCCAGCTAGTTGACAATAACCGAATGATCTGGTGGCGCCAGCTAGTTGACAATAACTGAATGATCTGGTGGCGCCAGCTAGTTGACAATAACCGAATGATCTGGTGGCGCCAGCTAGTTGACAATAACCGAATGATCTGGTGGCGCCAGCTAGTTGACAATAACCGAATGATCTGGTGGCGCCAGCTAGTTGACAATAACCGAATGATCTGGTGGCGCCAGCTAGTTGACAATAACCGAATGATCTGGTGGCGCCATCTAGTTGAAAATAACCGAATGATCTGGTGGCGCCATCTAGTTGACAATAACCGAATGATCTGGTGGCGCCATCTAGTTGAAAATAACCGAATGATCTGGTGGCGCCATCTAGTTGATAAAAACCGAATGATCTGGTGGCGCCATCTAGTTGACAATAACCGAATGATCTGGTGGCGCCATCTAGTTGACAATAACCGAATGATCTGGTGGCGCCATCTAGTTGACAATAACCGAATGATCTGGTGACTTCTAATGATTTATAAAGAAATACTAATAACTATATAAATAAATCTGGTCATGGCGATTTTCCTTTTCTATCTTAAGGTATTGCCGTAAGAATTTTTTTTCGCTTCTCACTACTTTGTAGTCTATGGTTCAATAATTATCTCTGTCTCTTTCAGACGACGGGAACGTGGTCAGCGACTATCTCGCTCGGAAGGCGAAGAAGTACAGCCTCCTGTCATTATTCAGCTTCGCCAAAGATTCCATCTTACCGCAGAGGAGCAAGAAAGCTTTCTAGATGTCTATCTGTTTGTGTAACCGTATATACGGAAGGTTTATAATTTAGTATAAAAAATCCTTTTTAACCGACTTCAAAAAGGGAGGAGGTTATCAATTCGTCGGAATCTTTTTTTTTATGTATGTTCACCTATTACTCGAAGACGCCTGAACCGATTTGGGTAATTCTTTTTTTTTGTTTGAAAGGGTATACTCCCCAGGTGGTCCCATATAAATTTTATCGAAATCGGTCGAGCGGTTTTAAAAATATTAACAATAAATTATATACTTTGTATAGTGTGTGTGTAATGTAAGTAAAGCGGGAGTTTGAAGTCGGTTGTTTAAAAAGATTTTTTTATTTTCAAATTATAAAAAACCGACTTCAAACGCCCGCGTCACTACAAAGTATATAATTTACTGTCGATTTGTTAAAAACCGCTCGACCGATTTCGATAAAATTTAAATGGGACCACCTGGGAAGTATACCCTTTCATGCAAAAAAGAATTATCCAAATCGGTTAAGGCGTCTTCGAGTAATCGGCGAACATACATTAAAAAAAAAGATTCCGACGAATTGATAACCTCCTCCTTTTTTTGAAGTCGGTTAAAACGAAGTGAATTAAAGTGAAGAAGAAATGTAATCAGCAGACCTATCAGCTACTAGTTGTATGCCCGCGACTTCGTCCGCGGGGATTTAGTTTTTGAAATCCCTCGAGAACTTTGATTTTACGGGATAAAAAGCCTATGTCACTCTCCAGGGTACCAATTGTCTAAAAGTTATTCCATTGATCGTATTCGTATTCGATGACATTAGTGTCAAAGTGAAATAATCCTTGATCGTATTGATTTAAAGTCACAAATTCAGTGCAGCCGATTTCAACATCGAGCGTATCGTACATACGTAAACGTATAAGAATGCATACACGAAATTGAGCTCTAATTCAATGTTGTTATGGTTTATTTTAATTTGACGCTAATGTCATCGAATACGTTTACGATCAATGGAATAACTTTAGACAATCGCACCTCCGGTCCTCAACTATGCCCATGCAAAAAATCACGTCGATCCGTAGCTCTGTTGCAGCGTGATTGAAGGACAAACCAACAAACAAACACTTTCGCATTTATAATAGTAGTATGATGGGGTTGTATAATAGGGTATTTGACTATATTAAAAATATCGTTTCATCTGGTGTCATCCTAAAAGATTATTATCTAAAAACATTATTCCATACGACAAAACTAAAAAATAAAGCTTTATTTAATTAGAAAACATTAATTAAAATTGCTATAATTCTGGCCATGTTCACGAGATCGAAAACGTTCTTGAATCTCGAACGACGTCACAGTTCACGCCACCTTTGGGCTTTGGAATTGTCATTGAACTGTGTGTGAACTGTGACGTCATGTAAACAAATGGAACGTTTCCGCGGCAATTTATTTTTTTGAATTTATTTCTCGATTTTTATGAAAAATACTGAAAATTATGCCGAAATATGCGTTTTGTTAGCTTCAGCATAGCATTATTAACAATTTTCTAAAAGTAGTCAAATACCATATTGGACTGTGGAACAGTGTTTCGGACTGTATACTTAGGAATGGTAGTTGTTTCGCACCTACTAGATACCGTCGGCGTACTAGTAAATTGCGGCAATTGGGTATTTGACTAGTCAAAATGTTGATATTCATTATTTACAATTGAAAATGTAACATGTAAGAGTAACATTTGTAAAAACTGAAAATAAATCGGTCAAAAAACACATAAGTTAAAGAGCTTTAAAGTTTCCTGATAGACAGAGAGAGCGCTAGTGAATTGTGATGTCACAATTCAGTAGCTCCATACACGCTCCATAGAGAATTTCGTTTTAGAAACAGACGATACAGTCACAGTAAAACAGCTTATAATTCCGAGACTAGTAAAGATATTTAAAAAAGAGAAATAGCATTGTGTTATAATATTTAAAAACGTTATTGTAAATAAATAAGCAGTGATAGCCTAGTGGTTAGGACTGTGGTCTCCTATTCGGGGGGTCGCAGGTTCGATCCCGGGTACGCACCTCAGACTTTCCGGAGTCAAGTGCGTTTGAGCAATTAAAATATCACTTGCTTCAACGGTGAAGGAAAACATCGTGAGGAAACCTGCACATCTGAGAGTTCTTCATAATGTTCTTGAAGGTGTGTGAAGTCCGCCAATTCGCATTGGGCCAGCGTGGTGGACTATGGCCTATAACCCTTCTCTGAGAGGAGACCTGCGCTCAGTAGTGAGCCGTTGATGGGTTGCTGATGATGATGAAAAAAATAAACAAATATCAGTCAAATACCCAATTCATAGTGCGCCTGAACTGGCGTACCCACATAGTCACGTAGCAACCAATGTTTGACGTTTTCAAACAAACTATGATATTACGTTGCCGCATTTATGGAGCTATTGTTTGTAGGAAGGGCGGTATCTAGTAGCGACTGAGCTACTAATCCTAAATCTGTGGTTTTGGATCTATGGTTTTGTAAATATTTAATAGGTATGGTTACTCACAATGGAGAAGTTTCGATTTTTTGACGTGATAACGTCTTATAAATCGAAGAACACCGACTGCACGCACGAAAAAGTTTCACGTTCCGCCTGAGCCGGCGCGTGCAAGCGAGAGCGTGGAACAAGCGATAGAGAGGCACGATCGGCCCAAGTGTTGGCTTGTGACCGCCGCCGCCCGGCGCCCGCCAGTCATCGCGTCCGCGCTGTGGTTAGCGGATGTGTCGCGAGCTAGTTCTAGCAGCACGCTGTTCATCTTTATGACGTTATCACGTAAAACTATCGTCCGTAAACCGACTTTAGAGACAACCAATTTTTTTATGGATTAATTATAAAAATACAAATAAATGAGTAGAATCAAAAATATAAAAGAATCATTGAAATATCTCTAGAAATTAAAAAGATATGGTAGGTACTTTTAAGTTGCGCTTGATTTATTAGTTTGATCTTTTTAATTCCATTACGTTAAATATAATATGTATCGCACTAATATTTTATAGGCGAAAGTTTTTGTGTATGTTTGTGTATGTTTGTTACTCTTTCACGCAAATACTACTGGACGGATTTGGCCGAAATTTGGAATGGAGATAGCTCATACCGAGGATTAACATATAGGCTACACTACATTTTATCCCGGAAAATTAAAGTTCCCGCGGGAAAAATCCACGCGTACGAAGTCGCGGGCATCATGTAGTTATCAATATCATGAAACTCCATTATTGTTGGATATGGTTGTTAAAGACTCATTAGGTATATAATTTATTTGCTTAGCTTTAGATAATGTGGCTACTTTTTATAAACTAAGTTGAGATATTAGGCCGCGGCCGCACTATTAAGGCGACTGGCGACGCGATAAATCGTGTGTACGCATTGCAGCGGCGATAAACTGTCGAATTGCGCTTACAGTGCCACAAGTATAAGTTGGCGGTGGCGTTTTGAGGAACTAATTCGGTCATCCAATTTTTATACTCTTTGTGAACTGAATTATGAAAGACAAACATTATCATTAAAGAATAGAAATGTTTTTATTCAAATAAACTTTTTTACAAGTGCTTTTGAATCAGCAAGAAAAGGTTAGAATTATTTTGCTATAATCCGCATATATAATTGTCTAGACATATTATGTCTAGACAATGCATCGTTGTAGAGTCGACATCTCCTGAGGATGCTCCGGTGTCGGGGCGAAACGTGCGTCGAGAGTAGTGTAAAAATTATACAGATTTTTTCTGTTGGCGGATTATAGCAAAATAATTCTAACCTTTTCTTGCTAATCATGGACTTCCGCAAAGTAACGCCTGCTTCTATCCAATGCTTTTGAATCGTCGTCGTCTACCATTGGTTCGGAATGCCGTTCCTGCAGCAGCTGCAGCGTTCGAACAATAGCTATACGCCGTCGCGTCGCAGTTGCCTTACCAGTACGGCCGCGGTCTTGGGGAGATCGCCCACGGCAACTTTGCAGCGATTCAGTACCGCGTTTCGGTAACTTTCAAGTAAAGATATTTATGTAAACTTGTGAAGATGATACTGCCATATCGATATCGGCGCAATTAGAATGCCATAAGCCTACTTTGTCGTATTAGTTTACAAATTGCGAGAAACCAAATTAAATTTGAATTTCGCGGGCGGACCCGTATAATCCACCTTAAGGGGCTATAACGATCCTAAATTGTTTGGGTCGTACGAGTGGGATAGAGCTATATATTTTGCAGTGCTAGGAAAGAGATGGAAATTATGGATTCAGGGGTCGGGAATTGAAAAAAATCTTTAAAATTGATTTAAAAAAATTATGGATGCCAATAATCAAAGAATTTTTCTCACCGCTTTTAGTAATTATTTATATCAACACAAATAAAAAAAATATCAGGAAAAAAACCTACCGTTTCTGTTTAAACAAGGTTTAAACTTAAAAAAGGAGATTATTGGATCAAAGTTTGGGAAAACTTTCTATCGAGATTTTTTTTTCCAATCGTGTTTCTATCTCTAAGCGAATTTAGTTAAGATACCCAAATTACATATTGCATTGAAATTATTCAAATTGGAATTATAGTTTTCAATTTGTAAACCTCACAGAGCTCACCGAAAATCGCCTGTCGCATGCTTTTACCACCTTAAGATGGGCAGACAGAAAGTACATTCCCGCCGGTGGTACCCGTTCACGAGCATGACGCATGACCCAGCCGTTGCTTCGCTCAACCATATTTGAGGGAACGTAACAACCCGCATCGCTACTGAATCACTGTAAAATCTCGCGACCTGCACTAAGTTCATGCCATCCCTTTCATAATGTTCCCTGCGGAAAAGGATAGCAATGGACTTAGTTCTGTCAATTTAGGGTTAGAGTGTGTACAACAAATTGCCACAATGTATTTGTAAAGGTGTAAATAGAAAGCATAGACAATTTTTGTATCTTTTATTACTTATTTGATAACCTTTTGATCTTATTTATTTTTATTAAAGTGTTAGGTAGTACACTAAAGTAAATATCCGAAGAAATATTTAAATACATATCAAAAATTTCGAGGCCGGCGGGGTTCGAACCCACATCTCTTGGGAATCGCGCCCGAGAATGTTGACTTTACACCACAGGCGCGCTCGAACTACACGTCAGCATCGAAATTAGTGATTATGTATCTACTTTTTTCAATCTGTTCGCGCCATAATTCCTAGTTCCATGGTCGTGACGCTAGCAGTCTCTTTGGCTCGCAATGAATTTGACAGATGACACTTGAAAGGTAAAACTTCCCGCCGTTTTTGGGCGTGGTTGGCAAGTTCCTTTGCTTTTGACAGCCAACACGTTTTCACGAAAATTCCGGTCGTCTCGCGCACGTTTTTGCTGTTTTGAGTGTCTAGATTTGGTTTATTTTACGGTTTTGTTGCGCCGTTAAGCGGTCTTTGTGTCGACCTAGCTATAAGCATCATTGTTAACGTGCTGTCCGTAACCAAAAAGAACATTTCTTGGAACCCGCCGATTTTGTTCGCCAACGCGCTCGGCGAAGTGTGATCAGGATTTTGGACCTAGCTAGTGACAAGCCGAGTGTACAGTGCCACGCCAGCCCAGCGTCTTCAGCAGGCCATAGCTGGCAGCCTGCCCGCTACTGCTAGCGGCCTGAGAAGTTCACATTACACTCAACTCCACAATACACCACACCACCACTCTCATACCATCTCAGGCCGTACAAGGATTGAATGCTGCAAAGGAAGGTCAGTGCAACCCTACCATTAAGTTACGTTGAGAACAAATCTGACCGCGGTTAAAGGCCCTTAGGGCAGCGACCCTGGACTCAGGTTATAGCTGATGGGCCCCTATACTTCGTGTTCCAGGCCTTGACTCGTTGGCCAAGCCGTTGGCCTCAACATTTGGTACCAAGAGCGTGGTTAAATTGATTCCGCGGACAGATTTGGCATTACTGTGACTTAACTTGGCCGTTCTAGGGTTAACTCATTAATTGTAAACTTATTGATTTATAACTTGTTAATACACAGGCTTATATAATGATTGCAATTATTGAGATTTTGTTTTGTTAATTTTTGTTGATTAATAATTAATAGTATCTAATTGTTGTTTGTGGCCCGTAACTGGCCAACAGTTAGATGTAGATTGTAATAAATAAACTTAATATTGGTATAATTTGATAATTGTAGGTTCTTACCAAGCCAATTTGTAATTTGCAGTGCCTAGTATGAGTCTAGTGGCTTAGTACGGGTAATTAAAAACTTAATTTTTCTTTTATCTTAATTTATGTTATTGATTGACCTAACATAAATTATTGATAGCTTAAATTGTATCTTTTGGAACTTTTAACCAACAAATACTTTGTTTGTTTACTAGAACCCCTCGTGGTTAGGTAACAAAGTAGTTTGTTTGATGTATTTAAAATAAATAATTCTTGTTTTAAAGTAAATAATTCTAATTAATAAATAGTATTTAAGTAGTAATTTGTTTGTGTTTAAAGTGGGTAATTCTTGTTTGATTATTAATTTGTTTGGTCGAAGTTGAAACATAACTTGTAACAAATAACTTTGTTTTGATTTTGTTATCTATTTGTTGTAACTACCTTTATTTAAGTTGTTTTGTACCTACCTAAGATGGCAGCCCACAAAAAATTGAGCGTGCAAATTCAATCAGAGCTGCGTTGGGCTGCTACAGCCAACGCCTTGGTAGGCCGGGAGGACCGGGCATCCGCACTGCTCCAGCGGTGCGAGCAGGTGCGGACCAGGCAGGCGGTCGTCGAAGGGGCCTTCCGAGACCTCATGGCATTGGAGCTACCTCCGGAATCGCTGGAGTCCTCAGTGCGGGACTACGAACAGTTTTTTGAGCTGACAGACGGTCTGGTGGAGGAGGCCGCGAGGCTCAAGAAGGAGGCGAGAATGAGCTCTATTCTTGAGTCTCCCACCAGACCCACCACTCAGCCTGCGTTACAGGGCAAGTTGCCAACAATAAACTTGCCCCACTTTTCTGGCAACCTGAGCGAGTGGCTAGGCTTTCTCAGCCTCTTTGATAGCCTGGTGGACGCGAGAAGAGACCTGTCTCCCTGCCAGAAACTGGCCTATCTACTCTCTTCCCTGCAGGGAGAGGCTCTAGGTTTAGTTAGCCACCTAGACCTCTCCGAGGAGAGTTATACCACCGCGCGGGAACTACTGACTCGGCGGTATGCCAACGTGCGCCGGTTAGCAGACACACACGTGGCACAAATTCTAGCGCTGCCACGTGTCTATGGGGTGTCCCATTTAAGAGAATCGCTCTTAAATCCACTGATTGTAGCCTGCAACGCTCTTAAGCGTTTAGAGCTTCCCGTGGACCAGTGGTCCTTCCTTTTATTACACATTGTGTTGTCCCGCCTACCTCCCGAGTTGAAACTGCGCTTTGAGCAAAGGTATGGTGGGGACGGGGCCAGCTACCTGCCCCCCTTTTCGGACCTTTTAAAGTTCCTTGAGGAAGAGTGCCGGCAGGCTGATAACTCCGGGATTGCTGGTCCTTCAAGGACCCCAGAGCGGCCTGCCCAGCTGAGGAAGGAAAAGGGTCACACTGGCGTCCCTGGTAAAAGGGCCTCCGACCGGAGACCAATGCCCGTTTACACTGGACTTGCTGCCACTGAACCCGCCCCCTGTAACTATTGCAGGCGTCCAGGCCACCGGGTGCTTTCTTGCCCCCAGTTTCTCTCTAAGCGGATCAAGGATCGGAGGGGCATTGCAAGAGACCGCCACTGGTGCTATAGCTGTCTGGAAGCTCACATGCAACGGGACTGCCAACAGCGACGGCCATGCCCAATTTGTAGGGGTAACCACCTGGAGATTTTGTGCGCCAACAAGAATGGTGTTGGCCGCCGGGTGGAGAGTGAGGGCGCGCCCCGCACGGGCGGGGGCGCTCTTACCGATCGCTCTCCGGATTACTTGCGTCGGTCTCCTGATCAGGGCCATGAATCCCGACGCGTCCGGATTTCGACCCCGCCTATGGGGGCTTCACCCCCCCGTGAGGGGGGCGCCAACCCCCCTCGACGTTCTGATGGGAGATTTGTGGCGGCTCCGTCTACGGTTCAGTCTGCCCGCTATTCACCTCCGCTTCATGAGTGGCCACGCCTCGAACGCCGCCCACCTCGAGCGGGTCGACAGCCTTACTACGGCCTACCGACCTCAGCCCGTATGACTAGGCCCGTGCTGCCGCCACGAGATGACGCATGGGTTTACCCAAATGGAGGTCCGTCCCACTCACCTTTGGAGGTCCCCCGGTTAGAGGACCGGTTTGATGAGGACGACCACCAATAGGTAGTTGCCGCCCTAGCCCCCACCACAGCAACTTCTCCTGAGACCTTGAATCTCCGGCAGTCCGTCTGTCAGACCATTCTTTTGCCGACTGTCTCAGTGAAGGTATTCAACCCGAAGGGTGAATTTTTAATCGTTCGCGCCCTTTTGGATTCGGGTTCACAGCGCTGTATTGCTTCTTCTCGTTTGGTGGGTGAGCTAGGGCTCCCTTGGAGTCCTCGAACAGGACGGGTGATAGGTATCGGGGGTATAGAGCCCTCGACTCCTAACGGGGAAGCGGAATTAATGTTTGGCCCCGTTACGGGCAATCTTAGGGTCTTGGTCAAGGTGCCAGTCCTTGACAATATCTTAGGTCCCCTACCGCAGGTCCGAATAGCTGACGCTGCGGTGTCCTGGGCATCAGGCCTAAACCCAGCTGACCCCCACTGGACTGAACCCGGTCCTACGGACCTTTTGTTGGGTTCCGACGTGTTGGGCCTGGTCTTGTCAGGGGAAATTAGGGTTTTGCAGAAGGACGGCCTATGTGCCATGTCCACTATATTCGGTTCTAGCTTTTTTGGACCCGTGCTATGGTCTTCGGACCTACCGGTGCTGGACCAATTGCAAGCAGCCGGCTTGACGCTGTCGGACGTGGTCCAGCGCTTTTGGGAAGTTGAGGAGCCGCCGCATGCCGCACGAGTTGACCCTCTTGACCTTGAATGTGAGTTGTTTTATCAAAACAACACAGGCCGCCGTGTTGATGGGCGATTTGTAACTCGCTTGCCCTTTCTCGCTTCTCGCCCCCCGCTTGGTCAATCGCGGGCCTTGGCGGAAAAGAGGCTCTTGTCTATGGAACGGCGCATGCGGCGCGACTCCACCTTCCGCTCCAAGTACGTTGAATTTATGCGCGAGTACGAGGGCCTGGGGCATATGTCACCATCCAATTTTGATTGGCGCGCACACGAGCACTACTTCTTACCCCACCATGCCGTCTTGAAGACCCCTGGGGGGAAGATTCGAGTGGTTTTTGACGGCTCCGCGGCCACATCCAACGGGGTGACATTGAACCAATGCTTGCACTCCGGTCCTAAGCTGATCAAGGATATCTCCGATATCCTCACGCATTTCCGCCGGCATCAAATTGTTTTCGTAGCTGACATCAAGATGATGTTTAGACAGTCGATCGTACATCGCGATGATCGGAGATACCAAATGATTCTGTGGCGCGAAAATCCTAATGAGCCAATGCGTGTCTTTGAATTGAACACCACGACCTATGGACTCAAGTCAAGTCCCTATATTGCTATCAGGACCTTGTTAGAACTAGCTAACCGGGAGCGACTGAATTACCCTCGCGCATCAGCCACCTTGGAATCGTCAGTCTATATGGACGATATTTGCACGGGAGCCTCGAGCGTTGAGGAAGCTCTGACTCTTCGCGATGAGTTGATTGCAATACTGAAGTCCGGAGGTTATGAGTTGGGCAAGTGGCTGTCCAACTCCCCTCACGTCTTGAAGGATCTTCCGGGAAAGGATCAGCAGGATCCTCATATTTTTGAAAATCCCGAAAATCCCAATTTGCTGACGGTCCTTGGAATACAGTACCAGCCCGTCCAAGACGTTTTCACCTACCGGGTCAAATTAGACCCACCTCCTAAGGTCTGGACTAAGCGTTCCGTATTGTCTACGGTTGCTCGCACCTTCGATCCCAATGGATGGATCACTCCCGTAATATTTTTGGCTAAATGTTTCCTCCAGAAGCTTTGGATTGCTGAACTCGGTTGGGACGAACCACTCTCTGGGAAGTTATTGAAGGAGTGGAACTCCCTTGTGTCTTCACTTCCTGAAGTTAACCGAATTTCCATGCCTCGACGCTTCCTACCAACAGGAAGGTGTCATGCCAGTCTCCACGGGTTTTGCGACGCCTCCGAACGAGGATACGCCGCCGTGGTATATTTGAGAACTGTCGATGTCGCCGGTGAGGTCGCGACGCATCTCGTCTTGGCAAAAAGCAAGGTGGCCCCTATTCGGTCACGGTTAACTATCCCGAAATTAGAATTGTCTGGCGCCGCCCTTCTGGTACGTCTCTTGAACCACGTCCGCTCCTCTTTGGCATCTGCGGTCGATCTGACCGACGTTTATGCTTGGACGGACAGTGAGATTGTCCTTTGCTGGCTACGAGCCGCGCCTCACAACTTAGAGGTCTTTGTTGCGAATCGGGTCTCCCAAATTCAGAGCTCTGCAGTACCGGTGATTTGGAGACACGTACCCGGAGAACTGAACCCGGCCGATTGCGCATCCCGCGGCTGTGAGGCCTCTTCACTGGTCCACCATCACCTTTGGTGGGATCCAAGTTGGCTATCCCAATCCGAGACGACTTGGCCTCAAAATAGGTTTTCCGCTCCCGAAGTATTGCCGGGCTTTAAGAGTCGGAGTGGTTGAGGATAAACAGATCCCCGACTTGAACTTTCTTTTGAACCGTTACAGTTCCCTTGATAAACTAATTGGTGTTACCGGTTGGATTCGACGTTTTATCCATAATGGGCGGAATTCAGAAAGTAAAAATTTGAGTCCTGTGCTTTCCCCTCTTGAACGCCAAGACGCCCGGAACTACTGGGTGCGTGTGGTTCAGGTGGAGCATTTTTCATCCGTGATTGACACTCTAAAGAGAGGTTTAGTTTTGAAGGGCCCCCTTGCTCGCCTAAGCCCTTTTTTGGACAATAACGGAATGCTACGCGTTGGAGGACGCCTCAAGAATTCCAAACTGCCCTATGGTGCTCGCCACCCCCTTTTGCTACCTAAGGACGGCACCTTTGTCAAATTGCTAGTGACACACTACCATCTTAAAAATGCCCACGCTGGTTGTAATGCACTCTCGGCTATTTTACAGCGCGAGTTTTGGATTCTAGCAGGGAGACGCACCATCCGGAACGTCACTTTCAAATGTATTCCGTGTTACCGCTTGAAGGCTAATACTTCACAGCCGATGATGGGTGATCTGCCCTCCGACCGCGTTCTAGCCACTCGACCCTTTGCTGGGGTTGGCACTGATTTTGCTGGCCCGTTTGCCATCAAGAGCTCTAACCTCCGCAACGCCAGATCGCTCAAGGCCTACCTCTGCGTTTTTGTATGTCTCGCTACCAAGGCGGTACATTTAGAACTTGTGAGTGCCTTAAGCACTGAAGCTTTTGTAGCCACGCTAGGTAGATTTGTCTCTCGTCGAGGACTGCCTGACCTGATTCGCACGGATTGCGGCACAAATTATAAGGGCACTGATAGATATTTAAAAGAGATTGTCGAATTCCTGTCTAGCAATAAGATTAGATTAAGTACAGCATTGTCCAAGATGGGGGTAACCTGGAAGTTTGACCCCCCAGCTTGCCCTCATTGGGGTGGAATATTCGAAGCTGTGGTTAAGGTGGCCAAGACTCATCTCCGGCGCGTTATAGGCGAAACTGTTTTAACCTTTGAAGAACTCGCCACCGTGTTTTGCAAAATTGAGGCTGTACTCAATTCTCGGCCACTCTGTCCCCTCTCATCTGACCCAAATGACCTGGAGGTCTTAACTCCCGGTCATTTTCTGATTGGTCAGCCCCTTAACGCTCTACCCGAATACCCCTTCAGGGACGTGAAGGTCTCACGTTTGTCCCGATTTGAGCTGCTGCAACAGATGACTCAGAGTTTTTGGCACCGTTGGTCACTAGAGTATTTGCATCTTTTGCAGCAGCGGGTTAAGTGGGCTGACAAATCTGATCCACCCAAAGTTGGTGACCTAGTGTTGATTAAGGAACCTAATTTGTTGCCTTTATACTGGCGCCGTGGGCGCATTCTTAAGCTGATCTACGGGTCTGATGGGGTTCCCAGGGTTGCCGAGGTAATGGTCGGAGACTCTGTCTTGCAGCGAGCCGTTTGCTCCTTATCACGTTTACCCATTTACTAGTAAGTGGACGTAAATCCTTACGACCACGGGCGGGGGGATTGTTCGCGCCATAATTCCTAGTTCCATGGTCGTGACGCTAGCAGTCTCTTTGGCTCGCAATGAATTTGACAGATGACACTTGAAAGGTAAAACTTCCCGCCGTTTTTGGGCGTGGTTGGCAAGTTCCTTTGCTTTTGACAGCCAACACGTTTTCACGAAAATTCCGGTCGTCTCGCGCACGTTTTTGCTGTTTTGAGTGTCTAGATTTGGTTTATTTTACGGTTTTGTTGCGCCGTTAAGCGGTCTTTGTGTCGACCTAGCTATAAGCATCATTGTTAACGTGCCGATTTTGTTCGTCCCGCCGATTTTGTTCGCCAACGCGCTCGGCGAAGTGTGATCAGGATTTTGGACCTAGCTAGTGACAAGCCGAGTGTACAGTGCCACGCCAGCCCAGCGTCTTCAGCAGGCCATAGCTGGCAGCCTGCCCGCTACTGCTAGCGGCCTGAGAAGTTCACATTACACTCAACTCCACAATACACCACACCACCACTCTCATACCATCTCAGGCCGTACAAGGATTGAATGCTGCAAAGGAAGGTCAGTGCAACCCTACCATTAAGTTACGTTGAGAACAAATCTGACCGCGGTTAAAGGCCCTTAGGGCAGCGACCCTGGACTCAGGTTATAGCTGATGGGCCCCTATACTTCGTGTTCCAGGCCTTGACTCGTTGGCCAAGCCGTTGGCCTCAACATGTATCTACTTTTTTCAATCAGTTTAAGCAACTGCTAGCGACATCTAGTAGTACAGTTGTCTACTTTTTCCAATACCCCGCCGGCCTCGGAATTTTTAACACTAAAAAAACATTTGATATATGTATTTAAATATTTGTTCGGATATTTCCTTAAAAGGTTAACACTAATAAATATAAATAACAAAACACTTATTTAAGAAACAGGTACTCAAAAAGCATGTCGTATAATATAAAACAACATTTTTCTATGGAATTCCGAAAAAAACAAGTTCAAAACTTTAAACTGTAAAGTAGCAATTTTGTAGAAGCAAGTTTATCCTACGACAATGTCGACTTTCGCATTTAATAGTACGGAAGTATATTTATATACTTTATATATATATATAAAATGGGAGCCAAGACCTTTCAGACCTTCGTCATTTTATAAAAGCTGAATCTCGGTGGCTTTGGGTGATATCAGGTATTATTTGATTAGGGATATCTCCCTAATCTAGATTAGAATTAGATTTTTTGTTGGCGAGAGCTCATATGCAGTTTTCCTCTGCGAGTTAAACTAAACGGAGTCCGTACGGAGCTCGTTCCGCTTATGAGAACTATTACATTTAGCATCCCTCTCTCTCGCACATTCTCATATTTTCAATGATTGTATTAATCTCAGATATTTTAAACAAAATATGGTCAATTAATATCTTCGACAATTAAACTAGGGATATTTAAGACATTTGTATTATCATATAGCAGTGAAGTGAAGTTAAGCAGTGATAGCCTAGTGGTTAGGACTGTGGTCTCCTATTCGGGGGGTCGCAGGTTCGATCCCGGGTACGCACCTCTGACTTTTCGGAGTCATGTGCGTTTAAGCAATTAAATATCACTTGCTTCAACGGTGAAGGAAAACATCGTGAGGAAACCTGCACACCTGAGAGTTCTCTAGAATGTTCTCGAAGGTGTGTGAAGTCCGCCAATTCTCATTGGGCCAGCGTGGTGGACTATGGCCTATAACCCTTCTCCGAGAGACCTGCGTTCAGTAGTGAGCTGTTGATGGGTTGCTAAATGATGATGATTATCATATAACTAGTTTTTGATAAAGAATGAATAGTAGTATTTTTTTATCAAAGAGAGCGATAAAAATTAATAGTACCTAGTTTTCGCCATTTTTCTCTATCAAAGTCTAGGTAAATCATAATCTAAAATCACCGTAATTTAATTGTCGAAGGTACTAATTGACCACATTTTGTCAAATGAGATTTTTACAATCATTGAAAATATGGTCCGAGAGCTAGCAACGTTGGAAAAACAACAATTTTAGTAAAGCTGGTTCTTTAATATGTCTTTCTCTAGGCTCTTCCGAACAGCATACGGCCCGTCTGGCTGCCGGTATACGTTGCGTTTATTACTGCGCATCACACCTTTGCAGGTAAAAATATTGTGATTTGTAACCATTTTAGGATGCCTGTAATTTTAACATTATTTTCTTTATACATAAATAAGTACAAATTTAATTTGCCAGACATTAATTCGTTTGTTTACTCAATACCCAGACCGATTTATTGTTGTAGTATACCGCATTATGCCCGTTGTTAGAGAGACAGTAGCAAAGTAGGTAGGAGGAAGAGAGACAGGAATAGGTACATTACACTATTGAAAGTGTTCGAAATAACATTTTTATTTTTATATCTTCGATGATGAGAATAATTTTTAAAATACGGAAAAATTTCGTTTATTAATTAATATCATTTATAAATCTAATTTTAACTGAATAAAAGACAAGAAAAGTATAGCCGGATAGTTCGTTGAATCGCGAATGAATTCGGGGGAACTCGAATGTTGGCGAGACAAAGTGTGGTATGTAACGGAGTTTCACACTTATTATTTATCAACTAGCCTTTGCCCGCAGCTTCGCTCATGTTAAGTTCGATTTTTCAAACCAATAGGGGTGAATTTTCAAAAATCCTTTTTTAGAGGATGCCGAGTGCCAAAGTCTATTTCAGCCTGATCCGTTCAGTGGTTTGAGCTGTGCGTCGATAGATCAGTCAGTGAGTCACCTTTTCTTATTCTATATTAGATTTAATTTACTCCACCAACAATCGATAAAAGACATAAACAATACACATTGCATACTACTTTTCCCTACTTGGCTGCTTTTTGCATAACTACGTCCATTTTCGCGACAACGCGACGTACATACTGTTTTTATAGCATTAAATCGGTCTGGGTATTGAGTAAACAACCGAATTAATGTCTGGCAAATTTAATTTGTACTTATTTATGTATAAAGAAAATAATGTTAAAGTTACAGGCTTCTTAAAATGGTTTCAAATCACAATATTTTTACCTGCAAAGGTGTGATGCGCAGTAATAAACGCAACGTATACCGGCAGCCAGATGGGCCGTATGCTGTTCGGAAGAGCCTAGAGAAAGACATATTAAGGCGCTGTAGTCAGTCACGATCTTCATATCACAAGCCGAATGAAGATCGTCCAATTTAAAATCTATGGGTCATAATATTATGAAAAAAAAAGTAGTTATAATTGATCGTACTTCTGGCCTGATGGCTGTTTCCTAAACACGATGACGCAAACTTTTCTCGATAGAAAAAAATTGCAAAGTTGACTCTGCAAATACATAAACTCCCATCGTTCTCTGTTATGCATACATTTATTTTGGTAAAATTATTTACAATTGTTTTTCATATTTTAATACAACAAATCGCTGTTTTAGATTTTATTTATTGCAACTGTTATAATTTTAATATTATCCATTACAATTTGTCACTTGGCCCTTCTATTCGCAGAAGCGACTTCTTTGTCTCTCCTACTCAATTAGACAGTGATCGCCGAGGCGTGCTGCTAGGTGGACCTGCGTCGCGCTGCGCTCGCTCGGCTATCAAATATTATCGTAAATTGTAATAATTGAAAATTGTTTATGTTTATACTGAAAACTATTATTTTGGATATTTTAGACTTTAGAGAAGTCAAATAGAGTGTACCTAATTATAAGTTTGTATATATTAATATTGTAAATAATTTATCCATCAAAAAAGTTGTAAATAAGTAGGGACTGAGTAGTAGAGTAGACTAATTTTGAAAATGGGTCCGAAAAAAAGCAAAATCTAAGAATGTACAGTATAAAAAAATCGGCCAAGTGCGAGTCAGGCTTCGCTCTTTTAGGGTTCCGTTAAAAAAAATTAATTAAAATATTTCCATGTACCCATGGAAACATTTTAATTTAATTTTTTTAATTTAATTTAATTTTTATTATTTGTTGTTATAGCGGCAATAGAAATACATAATAATTATGTGAAAATTTCATTTGTCTATCTATTACGGTTTACGAGATACAGCCCGCTGACAGACGGACGGACGGACGGACAGCGTGGGCTTAGTAATAGGGTCCCGTTGGTAACCTTTGGGTACGGAACCCTAAAAATAACAAAAGCAGATGATGGAAGTTGTAAAGTAAGTAGGTACCTATTTCAATATTTTGTAAAGGATGATTTGTGTAACATGTAATGTAGTGGATCATGAAATATCAATTTCATCATCAAGTAAGGTATCTAATAATGGTGGGATGCATCATGCAAAGTAAGTACATCATATAGGTACATCGTACAGTTTGGCTAATCAAATTGAGGTCAAATTGACGACCTCCCTGGCTCAGTGGTGAGCGCTGTTGTCTTATAACTGGGAGGTCTCGGGTTCGATTCCCGGCGGGGTCAATTTGGGAATTTATAATTTCTGAATTGTCTCTGGTCTGGTCTGGTGGGAGGCTTTGGCCGTGGCTAGTTATCACCCTACCGTCAAAGACGTGCCGCCAAGCGATTTAGCGTTCCGGCACGATGGCGTGTAAAAACCAATTAGGGGTATGGGTTGAATGTTCACTGCCATATCCCTTCCAAGTTAGCCCGCTACCATCTTAGACTGCATCGTCACTTACCATCAGGTGAGATCGCAGTCAAGGACTAGCTTGTCATCGAATAAAAAAAAAAAAAAGGTAGGTAGGTGGTAGTTACGTACTTTATGGGTATGGGTAGGAGTAGGGGTCGGGGTAGAGGTAGGGGTAGAGGTAGGGGTAGGGGTAGGGGTAGGGGTAGGGGTAGGGGTCGGGGTAGAGGTCGGGGTCGGGGTAGGGGTAGGGGTAGGGGTCGGGGTCAGGGTAGGGGTCGGGGTAGCGCTAGGGGTAGGGGTTGGGGTAGGGGTAGGGGTCGGGGTAGAGGTAGGGGTAGGGGTCGGGGTCGGGGTAGAGGTAGGGGTCGGGGTCGGGGTAGGGGTAGGGGTAGGGTCGGGGTAGGGTAGGGGTAGGGGTAGGGGTCGGGGTAGAGGTAGGGGTAGGGGTATGGGTATGGGTAGGAGTAGGGGTCGAGGTAGGGGTAGAGGTAGGGGTAGGGGTAGGGGTAGGGGTCGGGGTAGAAGTAGGGGTAGGGGTATGGGTAGGAGTAGGGGTCGAGGTAGAGGTAGGGGTAGGGGTAGGGGTCGGGGTAGAGGTAGGGGTAGAGGTAGAGGTTGGGGTAGGGGTCGGGGTAGGGGTCGGGGTAGGGGTCGGGGTAGGGGTCGGGGTAGGGGTAGGTAGTTAGCGTTCCGGCACGATGGCGTGTAGAAACCAATTAGGGGTATGGGTTGAATGTTCACTGCCATATCCCTTCCAAGTTAGCCCGCTACCATCTTAGACTGCATCGTCACTTACCATCAGGTGAGATCGCAGTCAAGGACTAGCTTGTCATCGAATAAAAAAAAACAAAAAGGTAGGTAGGTGGTAGTTAGGTACTTTATGGGTATGGGTAGGAGTAGGGGTCGGGGTAGAGGTAGGGGTAGAGGTAGGGGTAGGGGTAGGGGTAGGGGTCGGGGTAGGGGTAGGGGTAGGGGTAGGGGTAGGGGTAGGGGTCGGGGTAGGGGTAGGGGTCAGGGTAGGGGTCAGGGTAGGGGTCGGGGTAGAGGTAGGGGTAGGGGTTGGGGTAGGGGTAGGGGTCGGGGTAGAGGTAGGGGTAGGGGTCGGGGTAGAGGTAGGGGTCGGGGTCGGGGTAGGGGTAGGGGTAGGGTCGGGGTAGGGTAGGGGTAGGAGTAGGGGTAGGGGTCGGGGTAGAGGTAGGGGTAGGGGTATGGGTAGGAGTAGGGGTCGAGGTAGGGGTAGAGGTAGGGGTAGGGGTAGGGGTAGGGGTCGGGGTAGAAGTAGGGGTAGGGGTATGGGTATGGGTAGGAGTAGGGGTCGAGGTAGAGGTAGGGGTAGAGGTAAGGGTAGGGGTCGGGGTAGGGGTAGGGGTCGGGGTAGAGGTAGGGGTAGAGGTAGAGGTAGGGGTTGGGGTAGGGGTCGGGGTAGGGGTCGGGGTAGGGGTAGTGGTAGTAGTAGTATTATTATATATATACTTAGTGACATATTTATATTACGTCAAATTGACGACCTCCCTGGCTCAGTGGTGAGCGCTGTTGTCTTATAACTGGGAGGTCTCGGGTTCGATTCCCGGCGGGGTCAATTTGGGAATTTATAATTTCTGAATTGTCTCTGGTCTGGTCTGGTGGGAGGCTTTGGCCGTGGCTAGTTATCACCCTACCGTCAAAGACGTGCCGCCAAGCGATTTAGCGTTCCGGCACGATGGCGTGTAGAAACCAATTAGGGGTATGGGTTGAATGTTCACTGCCATATCCCTTCCAAGTTAGCCCGCTACCATCTTAGACTGCATCGTCACTTACCATCAGGTGAGATCGCAGTCAAGGACTAGCTTGTCATCGAATAAAAAAAAAAAAGGTAGGTAGGTGGTAGTTAGGTACTTTATGGGTATGGGTAGGAGTAGGGGTCGGGGTAGAGGTAGGGGTAGAGGTAGGGGTAGAGGTAGGGGTAGGGGTAGGGGTAGGGGTAGGGGTCGGGGGTAGGGGTAGGGGTAGGGGTAGGGGTCGGGGTAGAGGTAGGGGTAGAGGTAGGGGTAGGGGTTGGGGTTGGGGTAGGGGTAGGGGTCGGGGTAGAGGTAGGGGTAGGGGTCGGGGTCGGGGTAGAGGTAGGGGTCGGGGTCGGGGTCGGGGTAGGGGTAGGGGTAGGGGTAGGGTCGGGGTAGGGTAGGGGTAGGAGTAGGGGTAGGGGTCGGGGTAGAGGTAGGGGTAGGGGTATGGGTATGGGTAGGAGTAGGGGTCGAGGTAGGGGTAGAGGTAAGGGTAGGGGTACGGGTCGGGGTAGAAGTAGGGGTAGGGGTATGGGTATGGGTAGGAGTAGGGGTCGAGGTAGAGGTAGTGGTAGAGGTAGGGGTAGGGGTCGGGGTAGGGGTAGGGGTAGGGGTCGGGGTAGAGGTAGGGGTAGAGGTAGGGGTAGGGGTTGGGGTAGGGGTAGGGGTAGGGGTCGGGGTAGGGGTCGGGGTAGGGGTAGGGGTAGTGGTAGTAGTAGTATTATTATATGTATACTTAGTGACATATTTAGTTCCTATCACAATCTGTCCTTTTCTGCATATTACTTTTACAAAATAATGTCGATTTTTCACATCTGCCAGGCGTCCCACGACGGCTCACAATTTTTTTGTACCTAAAAGTGCCTAAAATTACAAGTGTAGATCACGATTCGCATGCGAAAGGATCCTTTCGCATCCTTGGTTCCGTAAGGATGCGCACGGATCCTTCCAGATCCTTACGCGTGCGAAAGCGTCTTTGGCAACTAGGGCAATGCATGAAGTGCCAAAAAGTATCGATATATCGAATCGATGAAATTAGTTTCTATCTCAAGTATGTGTGCAAACACAGGTGCACTTTTCCGCCATGTTGGAATTCTTTGATAATGGACGGATTACGTTCAAAATCGATATTTAGGCTTCCCTAGGGTCAAAAAGAAGAAATAGATGCCAAAATTAAGAAAAGTCACCGCCATATTGAAATTCTTTGTTATTCGACCGATTTCATTCAAAATCGATATTCAGGCTTCTCTGGGGTCACGAAAGAGGAAATGGATGCGCAAATTTAAAAAAGTCACCGCCATATTGAAATTCGTTTTTTATTGGACCGATTACGTTTCAAATCGATATTTAGGCTTCCCTGGGGTCAAGAAAGAGGAAATGGGTGCCAAAATTTAAAAATGTCCCCGCCATATTGAAATTCTTTGTTATTCGACCGATTTCGTTCTAAATCGATATTTAGGCTTCTCTGGGGTCAAGAAAGAGGAAATGGATGCTAAAATATAAAAAAGTCCCCGCCATATTGGAATTATATGTTATTGGACCGATTACGTTCAAAATTGATATTAAGGCTTCTCTGGGGTCAAGAAAGAGAAAAAGGATGCGAAAATTTTACAAAGTCACCGCCATATTGAAATTCTTTGTTATTCGACCGATTTCGTTCAAAATCGAAATTTGGGCTTTCCTGGCGTCGAGAAAGAGGAAATGAATGCCAAAATTTTAAAAAGTCACCGCCATATTGAAATTCTTTGTTACTGAACCGATTTCGTTCCAAATCGAAATTTAGGCTTCCCTGGGGTCAAGAAAGAGGAATTGAATGCGAAAATTTTAAAAAGTCACCGCCATATTGAAATTTTTTGTCATTCGAACAATTTTGTTCAAAATCGATGTTTAGGCTTCCCTGGGGTCAAGAAAGAGGAAATGGGTGCCAGAATTTTAAAGAGGGAATGGGTGCCAGACTTTTAAAAAGTCCCCGCCATATTGAAATTCTTTGTTATGGCGGGGACTTTTTAAAATTTTATCACCCATTCCCTCTTTCTTGACCTCAGGCAAGCCTAAATATACATTTTGAACGAAATCGGTCCAGTAACAAAGAATTTCAATATGGCGGTGTTTTTTTAAATTTTGCCACCGATTTCCTCTTTCTTGACCCCAGGGAAGAACAAATATCGATTTGGAACGAAATCGGTCTAGTAACAAAGAATTTCAATATGGCGGTGACTTTTGAAAATTTTGGCACCCATTTCCTCTTTCTGGACCCCAGGGAAGCCTAAATATATATTTTGAACGAAATCGGTCCAGTAAACAAGAATTTCAATATGGCGGTGACTTTTTAAAATTTTGGCACCCATTTACTCTTTCTTGACCCCAGGGAAGCCTAAATATCGATTTTGAACGAAATCGGTCCAGTAAACAAGAATTTCAATATGGCGGTGACTTTTTAAAATTTTGGCACCCATTTACTCTTTCTTGACCCCAGGGAAGCCTAAATATCGATTTTGAACGAAATCGGTCCAGTAACAAAGAATTTTAATATGGCGGTGACTTTTTAAAATTTTCGCATCTATTTCCTCTCTCTTGACCCCAGGGAAGCCCAAATTTCGATTTCGAACGAAATCGGTCGAATAACAAAGAATTTCAATATGGCGGTGACTTTTTAAAATTTTGGCATCCATTCCCTCTTTCTTGACCCGAGAGAAGCCTAAATATCGAATTTGAACGAAATCGGTCCAATAACAAAGAATTTCAATATGGCGGTGACTTTTTAAAATTTTGGCACCCATTTCCTCTTTCTTAACCCCAGAGAAGCCTAAATATCGAATTTGAACGAAATCGGTCCAATAACAAAGAATTTCAATATGGCGGTGTTTTTTTAAATTTTGCCACCGATTTCCTCTTTCTTGACCCCAGGGAAGAACAAATATCGATTTGGAACGAAATCGGTCTAGTAACAAAGAATTTCAATATGGCGGTGACTTTTGAAAATTTTGGCACCCATTTCCTCTTTCTGGACCCCAGGGAAGCCTAAATATATATTTTGAACGAAATCGGTCCAGTAAACAAGAATTTCAATATGGCGGTGACTTTTTAAATTTTTGGCACCCATTTACTCTTTCTTGACCCCAGGGAAGCCTAAATATCGATTTTGAACGAAATCGGTCCAGTAAACAAGAATTTCATTATGGCGGTGACTTTTTAAAATTTTGGCACCCATTTACTCTTTCTTGACCCCAGGGAAGCCTAAATATCGATTTTGAATCTATTTCCTCTCTCTTGACCCCAGGGAAGCCCAAATTTCGATTTCGAACGAAATCGGTCGAATAACAAAGAATTTCAATATGGCGGGGACTTTTTAAAATTCTGGCACCCATTCCCTCTTTAAAATTCTGGCACCCATTCCCTCTTTCTTGACTCCAGGGAAGCCTAAATATATATTTTGAACGAAATCGGTCCAGTAACAAAGAATTTCAATATGGCGGTAACTTTTTTAAATTTTGGCACCCATTTCCTCTTTCTTGACCCCAGGGAAGCCTAAATATCGATTTGGAACGTAATCGGTCCAATAACAGCGAATTTCAATATGGCGGTGACTTTTTAAAATTTTGGCACCCATTTCCTCTTTCTTGACCCTAGGGAATCCTAAATATCGATTTTGAACGAAATCTGTCCAGTAACAAAGAATTTCAATATGGCGGTAACTTTTTTAAATTTTGGCACCCATTTCCTCTTTCTTGACCCGAGAGAAGCCTAAATATCGAATTTGAACGAAATCGGTCCAATAACAGCGAATTTCAATATGGCGGTGACTTTTTAAAATTTTGGCACCCATTTCCTTTTTCTTGACCCTAGGGAATCCTAAATATCGATTTTGAACGAAATCTGTCCAGTAACAAAGAATTTCAATATGGCGGGGACTTTTTAAAATTATGGCAGGCATTCATTTTCTCTTTCTCGACCCCAGGGAAGCCCAAATATCGATTTTGAACGATCTCGGTAGACTAACCAAAAAAAAAAAATTAAAAAAAAAAATTAAAAAAAGCATGTTATTGTATTTGGTTAGGAATTGAACCTGTATAAATTTTTTTTGATTATCTATGAACATGAACTGGAACCATGCTAACTGAGCCAAATAAAGTATAATAGGATTGACGAAAATAAGTTACAATACCTATTAAGTTTAGATAAATAACCAGTTTTGTCAGTCGGGAGTTGTTTCCCGCCAGAGTTGCTTCGCGCCATTTCTGCGCTTCGCACGGGGCGCCCCGCGGTGGGCGGGACTACGACTCCGCTCCTTCCCCTGCTTTTCACCCCCTCAAATACCTAAACTTTGTCTGCCTCCTCGCCTTAAAGAACTAGCTTTACTAAAATTCTCTCTCGAAAACGTTGCTAGCTCTTATACCATATGTCTGTCATGTGCAATGTGCATGTGCGTATGTGTGCGGTGGTGTCTCATCGCAATTCGCGCATTAGAACGTGCGAGAGAGGGATGCGAAATGTAATAGTCCCCTTAAGAATGCCCCACATTGTGATGTACCCGCATATGCAGCTTCAAACTAGTGCACTGAACAAAGGCCTTGCCACACTCCTTGCAGACATACCGCCGGTCATTCGTGTGGATCCGTCTATGGATGTCCAAAGTCTTCTTCCGCTGAAAGGATTTCATACAAAAATCGCACTGAAACGGCCTCCTGTCGTCATGCTTCACCATGTGTCGCTTCAACAAGTCTTTGCTGAACACTTTGAACCCACAGATTCCGCACGCAAACGTTTTCTCCTTCAAATGAGTGCGTAATTTATGCTCCACTAAACGGCTTTTAACCGTGAACATTCTCGGACACTCCTCGCATTTAAATTGGGAAGTTTTAACATCGTGGACTAACGCTAAATGCTGCTTTCTCAGATACCTGCTCCGGAAAATTTCTGGACACTTTGGACATTTTTCACTAACTTTTGACGGCATTAAATTGTCTTTAGCTGCCTTCCTCATGCCATCTGAACCCCATTGAAAATTGTAATCGGAGTGCACGCTTTTGACGTGACCGTATAGGTTTACTTTAGCTACAAAACCTTGCCCACATATATCGCAAAGAAATAATTTCACTTTAGAATGGAAGCGGTGGACGTGAGTCAGAAGCGGACCGAAAAATCGGAAATTTTGATCGCAATCTAAGCACTTCATAATCTCGTCGTTTAGTTTAAACGAAAATAAACTGTCTGCTAAGTCTGTTGTGTTGATTTTAATGTCGTGAGCGTGCGAAATGTGGTTGAGAAACTCTTCCAAAGATGAGACCGGTTTGGGGCACAGTTTACAGGAGATTTCCGAAATGTCCAACTTGATTCGGTTGCATCGGTTGTTTCTAAGCACGTTCTTCAGTTTCGCATCGCTGTGTTCCTCCACGGTATGCTGTTTCAGCTTAGAACTGTCCACGAAAGGGCACCCGCAGTAGAAGCACATGAATTTGTTTGCGCACCACCTGAACGGCATGATTGTGGAACATTCTATGATGGTTGTGAGGAGCTTGGTTATTTCGTATTTCCTTTGGCGGTCGGCTGAACTATCGATCTGTGCATCTGTAACTAGAGACATATATTTTGTTGAATATAAAAAAATACGTGTGGCACTCGGGTACTGCCGCGGTAAAGCTATTGCATAGCATTCGTCTAGTCGCACGCAGACAAACACCGTGCCGAAGTCTGCCGAACTGAAACGACGTTAGACGATGCACGGCTTTCAACGCTGTGCCGGTCGGAGTGGGGGGTGTTAGGTTTATTTTCGTTAACGGAATTTCTTGATTCGGTCGCCGCGCTCTAAGCCCGCGATAAAAGCTATGCAATAGCTTAAAACCACGGCATAACTTTTAAAACAAGAGATATTCTCCTATTTCATGTTCATGTCGCTCGTGATGTTTTTGTTGTTTGTTATGGGTATGTTCCGAAATACACCGGACCACTGTAAGGTGTACCGTCAATTCAGTAATACTATGAAGCTGTTCCTTTTTGCTTTGCTATACTGGTAACTGCTTTAAACGGAACGCAGTCCAGTATACTGTCATCCCAATTCTTTTCAAATCTCTAGACGCTGTTATATTTTTTGATCACGTGATCAAAGTAATGAGAGCACCTGAAGGTGGATTATACGGGTTTGCCCGCGAAATTCAAATTTAATTTGGTTTTTCGCAAGCTTATGGCATTCTAATTGCGACAATGGCAGTATCATCTTCACAGGTTTATATAAAAATCTTTACTTGAAAGTGTCCAGTTTAAGAAATTAGTCAGAATATCGAGTTGGACGTGAGTTACTCACAAATTAGTCGATATTCTATTTTCTTAAACTGGACACTTTCAGTTTCAAGTAGGTAAAGATTTTTATATAAACCTGTGAAAATGATACTGAAATTGTCGCAATTAGAATGCCATAAGCCTACTTTGTCGTACCTATTAGTTTACAAATTGCGAAAAACCAAATTAAATTTGAATTTCGCGGGCAGACCCGTATAATCAACCTTAACTCGAAAGCGCCAGTGCTCACAGTACAAAAATGGCGGCGAGTTATGACGTCATACATTTCCCTAGGGTACTGCGGCAGTGTACTGGCAGTCTATAACGGAACGAATTTTTCACCCTTGAGAGCACGGAGCAGTGCTCGCAGTGTATTTCGGAACACACTTTATTAAGCTTAGCTTTTTTATATTCATGACTGCGATCTCACCTGATGGTAAGTGACAATGCAATCAAAGATGGTAGCGAGCTAACTTGGAAGGACTTGACAATGGACATGAAATCCATAACCCTAATCAGTTTCTACAAGCCATCGTGCCGGAACGCTGAATCGCTGGCGGAACCAGACCAGACCAGACCAGACCAAACCAGACCAGAGTCAAATCAGATTTGTTTTTTAAAGTTGCGAAATTGTTTACGTAAGTAGAAAAGCAGTGCAGGTATCCAACTTTTTGCATTTTTATTACATTTTCATAATAAAATATACCTACATATCTTTTTAGAAATAATTTCAATCGATTAGATTACATTTGGAGTAGGTTTAACTTCTCAAGTTTACTTTAACTGTGCGTAAGACTGTAAAAAGGACGAGACGAGACGAGAGAGGGACAGTACCATACTAATTGACAGATTTACACACAGTAAAAGTTTTGAAAAGTTACAGGCCATAATCAGTAAGTTTTCTTTTATTCAGGAAGTTGCAAGTAAGTCTTTAAATTAAAACAATTCTTATTAGAGTTACAAAGTTTTTAATATGCCGATATAACTTTAATATAAACTAACTACGATTTATATTTTTGCTAACTTCTGTAAAGGTCGTGAAGGATAAAATAAACAATCTATATACCTAGTAAATAAATAAAATTAAATTGTCTGCCTGTGATTTAGATATAAGTACCGTTGACCTCCCTATTCTAGAGTTATTGCATTTTAATCAATTAAATATCACTTGCTTCTACAGCTAAGGAAAACATCAAGAAGAAACCTGCACGCCTGAGAGTTCTACATAATGTTCTCAAAGGTATGTGGTCTTCCAATTCGCATTGGGCCAGCGTGGTGGGCTTTGGACTAAATCCTTCCGAGAGCAGACGTTTGTGATGTATTGAGCTGATGATGATGATTGAATATAAATAAATTATTGTTCGTGATTCTTAGCGTAATGTTTCTTCATATATCTAATAGTTTTGAACGACTTATCGCAAGCTGAACACTTCACCAGCCTAACGTTGGTATGTCTCGCCATATGATTGACCAATTCGTGTTTCCCGAACGTCTTCCAACCACAAACCTCACAAACCGCGTTCTTCTCTTTCAAATGATTCTCCCTTACATGCCTTTGCATGATACTCTTGAAAATAAACGTCTTTTTGCAATAAGGGCATTCGACTTTGTCTCTTCTGTTGTGGACGTCGGCCATATGCGTCGATCTTTTATAATGGGTCGTGAAAAACTCGAAGCAGCTCAAGCATTTGTACCGCCTTCCATGCACATCTTTCATATGGTCCCTTAACACCGCATAGCTTAAGAACAATCCGCACTGCGCACATTTTTCCTGATAGTCGTCTAGAGTCTGGTTTTTGGCGTGGCGACAAAAGTCTTCGTACCCTTTGAACTGGCGTCCGCATTTGATGCACAAGGACTTAAAGTAGTTCTGGTGGAGCTTATTCATGTGAGTCTGTAGTAACGCGAATGATTTGAAGACCATCGCACAGAAAAAGCATTTCGGCCCATCGACCAGTTTCATCGGGATTAAGCTGATTCCGATTTCCCTGTTGAAAGGAGCTTCGTGGAGGATTACCAGATGGTCTATTAGTTGGAATACATCGTCCATATTGGCGTAGCACAGTTTGCAGCTTATTTCCGAGACGTCCACGTGAACTATGGGCTCACAATAGTTCTTCAAATTCTTCTCCAAGTCTTCAGAATCGTGCGTTTCTTGATGGGTTTTCAAGTCTTCGGGTCTCTCAAACATTTCGTAGCAGTAGAAGCATCTGAAGCAACTGCTCAGCCATCTAAAGGGCATTAACGTGGACTTCTGTACCACTTCCATGATATTCTTTCGCATTATATCTAAATGTCTCTTGGTCTCGTCTTCTAGCTCTTTCTTTTTGCTTATGGTCGCCATTTTCTTTTTACTGGGATGTGATCTGAGTTGCGGGCTGTTGAGAATTTTGCCTGCAACCAAAATCTTAGCTGCGTTATCTCTTAAATATTATGGAAAGACGCAAGTTTGTGTTTATCCGAGACTTCACCGGAGAGATATGCCGGAGAATCATTGCTAGTCATTCTCTCACTGTGGCATCAAGCAGTTCCTTATTCACAGTATGGGATGTTATTGGGTTTATATATTTTCAAAAATTGCGGTATAATAATGTTTTCGGCTTTTATATTAACAATTCTTTCTAATTAATTCTCATTCGAGTGGAGACTTACGCCCCGTGGATCCGACGCTGGGTTGAGGAAAATAATGGCCCAAAAATATAAATAGGTAGGTAGGTCAAAGGTAAGGTTAAAAAGCAGTGATAGCCTAGTGGTTAGAACTGTGGTCTCCTATTCGGGAGGTCGCAGGTTCGATCCTGGGTACGCACCTCTGACTTTCCGGAGTCAAGTGCGTTTAAGCAATTAAATAGCACTTGCTTCAACGGTGAAGGAAAACATCGTGAGAAAACCTGCACATCCGAGAGTTCTTCATAATGTTCTCGAAGGTGTGTGAAGTCCGCCAATTCACATTGTGCCAGCGTGGTGGACTATGGCCTATAACCCTTCTCGAGAGGAGACCTGCGCTCAGTAGTGAGCCGTTGATGGGTTGCTAATGATGATGATGATGATGATGAGTCCATATTAATTAATACCTGCTAGCTGAAACCCGTGACTTCGTTTGCGTGGCTAAAATGTAACTTAAGTGCTATTCTGATGTATGGGCTGTAACATTGTGAATTTTTATCAAAATCCGTTCGATATATTTGCGTGAAAGAGTAAACACATCCGTCCTAAGAAAATTTCGCTTTTATAAATTTTATAATATTAGTACGATTTGGATAGAAGCAGGCGTTACTTTGCGGAAGTTCATCATTAGCAAGAAAAGTTTAGAATTATTTTGCTATAATCCGCCAACAGAAAAAAATCTGCATAGTCAAACATGCAGTAGGTAACAAGCTAAGCACCGCTCACCTTCCCAACCAAGCAAGAAAGCCAAGTTCCCAAGCAAGCAATGCCACCACCACTCACATGCACCACCAAACAAGACACTACTCGAAACCGGGGCGAAACGTGCGTCGAGAGTAGTATAAAGTCTTGTGTGGTGGTGCATGTGAGTGGTGGTGGCATTGCTTGCTTGGGAACTTGGCTTTCTTGCTTGGCTGGGTAGGTGAGTGGTGCTTAGCTTGTAACTGCATGTTTGACCATACAGATTTTTTCTGTTGGCGGATTATAGCAAAATAATTCTAAACTTTTCTTCTTAGTAGGATTTATCCGACAATATTAGGCGAAATTCAGTGAGCAAAAATACGAGATTAGCCTTCCATCGGCGTGTTTTATTTTGCTTATATTGATTTTCTGTATTCATGAACAATAGGCTTATACCAGGAAAAACACACTTTAGTATTTCAAATTATTTTAATGTCTAGATGAAAATAATTGTCAAGCTCCACATTAATAAACGATTTGTTAAAATACTTAAATATCTATTCGAGATTTCCATCAAAATTAAATAATGAGAATTTTATAAATGTTATACTTATCATTAAGTTTCTATATATACAATCCGATTAAAATAATAATATTAATTTTAAAATTAATTAATGTTTAAAATAATTACGAAGATAAAATTAATAGATAGTTAGTTACAATGTGAAAATTCATCCAATATTTATATAAACCAGTTAATGCCTGTTTCACCACTTGCTGACAAAGTGCCTGATATAAATTCAAAATTCAAATTCAAAATGATTTATTTCACGTAGGCCAACCTGTGGCTCTTATGTGATGAACTGATGACTCTACCACCGGTTTGGAAAAGCGGAATATCTATATATCTAACAGATAAAATATCTGCTGGATTGACTTATCAGATACTTATGAAACAGAAATTTAAACGCTATCCATCCGATAAGTTGTGGATAGGCTATCAGACCTTCATCGTCAAGTGGAAAAACAGGCCCTGTTATTTTCTATCATAATATGCTTTAAATATCGTGTCGCAGAAATGATGGATGACGTCATCCGAGCTCAGTGCTGCAGTGACCTGCAGATCGATGCAGTTCTGATGACGTCAGCGGAGTCAGTGCTCAAACGACCTGCAGTTTGCGACACACTGAAACTGCATGTGACGTCACGCGCATTTTCAGCGTACCGTAAACTGCAGTTTACGCCACCAACGCTGGGAAGCATTGAAGATGTCTAGGTTGCAGCGCGCTTGCCTAGAAGATGCCTATTCACCCTTGCCTTGAAGGTACTCAAATTATAAGTGGCATGGAAACACGGTTGCTGGAAGGGTGTCCCACGCCTTGGCGGTTCGTTTCAGAAACGGTGAACTGAAGACTGTTTTGTGCGAGCAGGTAGGATTTCTACCACGTAAGGATGCCAACGCTCACGACCTCGCAGTTCCGCGGTAGAACGGTGAAGGAGGCACAAGGTTGTGAAGTTCCAGAGCGCACTCTCCAAAGTATACCGGCAGGTCTATCGCGTAACTTTTTCTCAGTCCTTAAAGGACTGCCACCCCTCTTCCCGCGGGTGTCGTACGAGGCGACTAAGGGAATATAACGGAGAACGGGCAGCAGCGTCCTCTGTGCTACTACTACCATCTACTGCGATCACCAACCCGTCTGCCCCGCGTGGTGATTATGGGCAAACCCTCCCCTTGGGAGAGGCCTTTAGTACAGCAGTGGACTGTTATAGGCTATTGATGATGATGATGAAAGGACTGCATCAATGTCAAAATATAATTTTGGGCTTCTCCTATTGGCCAAAACCATGTTTTGACATTGAAATAGTCCTTTAAGGAATAAAAGTTACGCGATCGCCAGGCCGATAGAAGACAGATAGACAGAGCATTTCATTCAGTGCAGAAAATTGCTCCTTTTGCGGCATTTTTACTAATATTATAAATGCGAAAGTGTGTTTGTTTGTTGGTTTGTCCTTCAATCACGCCGCAACAGGGCTACGGATATTTACACACGGACGAAGTCGGGGGCATCAGCTAGTACTTCATACTATTGTACGTAAGGATGTTCATAAGTGATCATAGGTGGTTGCACAGATTTGTGCATCCTCGCGAAATGCGCGCGCATTATCTTCTTGGTAGTGAACGCCTTATCGCAAGCGTCACATTTGAAATTCTTCTCGCCGCTGTGCTTGTACATGTGGTTCTTCAGACGATTGCTGTTGAACGCCTTCCAGCCGCACACGCCGCAAATGTGGTTCCGCACCTTCAGATGCGTGTCCCGCAAATGCGTCATCATCATGCTCCGGAAGACGAAAGTTTTGGGGCAGTGCAGGCACTTCACCTCCTGACGATTCTGATGCTCCGTCGCCATATGCCTGGATCTTTTGTAGTGACTCTGAAACGTCTGCGAGCAGACAAGACATTTGTATTTCTTATCTATATCGTGCTGGTTCTTCTGGTGAGTTTTCAGCTTTGAACGCGTTTCGAATTTTTCTCCGCATTCCGGGCAAAGCAAGCCGCCGCTGTTCTCGTGAACCGTTTTCACGTGCAACCGTAAAAGGTTGACGTCTTTGAAATGTTGTCCACATACTTCGCAGAGAATTGCCGAAGTACCTTTGTGGTCTTTATTGGTGTGGTGCAATAAGGGTCCGAATGTGTAGAAGCTCGCACCGCAGGCTAAGCAGTACACCGTGAAATTATCAAGCTTAAAGGCAACCATGCATATGCCGACGTCTTTGTTGTAAACCACTTCATGCTGCGCTATCAGGTGGTCTATCAATTCGTAGAGGTCCGTAATATTTTCCGGGCATAGTTTGCAGGACAAATTGGATATATCCACGTAAACTACGGGTTCCCAGTAGTTGTTCATCGCTTGCTCCTTTATTTCGTTACCAACGTGGACGTGTTGATGGTTTTTCAGATCCGAGGACTCTTGGAAAATTTCGTAGCAGTAGAAACACCTGTAGGAGCTCTTCAGCCAGCGGAACGGCATCACTGTGGACTTGAGGAGCACTTGGAGTACGTTGTTCCTCATTATTTTCCTCTTTTCCTTCGGGGTGAGGACTCGTTTTGGGACCATCGAAGCGAGGTCCAGTCCATCATCAGAATCCTCTTGTCTGACCGCTTTCTGGCCACCTCTTACTTCCCCTGCAAGTAAAACACGCTTGCATTGTAATGATTCCTTCAGAAAGTGACTAGAGGTACTCTGGGGTAGCCAGATAGCGTCATTTTCATGCATTTATAAGTATAAAATAAATTTTATGCAAAATAGATAAGTACGCAAATCAAAGATAATATATCAAGATCACAATATGATTTTGCATACTTTTGACGTGATATTGTCTTATAAATCGAAGAAACACCGGCTGCACGCACGAAAAAGTGTTACGTTCCGTCAGAGCCTGCGCGTGCAAGCGAGAGCGCGGAACAAGCGATAGAGAGGCACGAACGGCCCAAGCGTTGGATTGTGACTAGAGAAAATTGTAATTTTCAACTAACTCTTTCTTTGTATTAGGTATACAAAATAATGATAATTCAGTGATAATAATTCAATTCAATTCAAAAAATTATACAATTTTTCATCAATGTTTCTTTATGACGTTATCACGTAAAACTATCGTCCGTAAACCGACTTTACAGACAACCAATTTTCATAACAACACAATCTGCAAACGGTCTACACTTTGAGATATAACTCGGCCAGTCTTAGCCAGTCTTTCTAATTTTTGTTTGTTACATAGTTTTTGAGTATTGTACTTTTTTCACCCGACTGTGCGACGCAAAGGAGTGGTAATGTGTTTATCAGTCTATGTATGTATGTTCCTTTGTGGCACTCTAGAGACCAAACACGTGGGTCGATTTTGATAAGTGGCACGTAGATTCGCCTTGACAGTCGCGCTGGCATAAAAATCTTTACTTAAATCTAAATACTGAGTTGGACGTGAGTTACTCACAAATTAGTCGATTTTTGATTAATTTCTTAAACTGGACACATTCAAGTAAAGATTTTTATATAAACCTGTGAAGATGATACTACCATTGTCGCAATTAGAATGCAATAAGCCTACTTCGTCGTATTCGTTTACAAATTGCGAAAAACCAAATTAAATTTGAATTTCGCGGGCAGAACCATGTCTTCAACCTTAATAAAATGATTTAGTCAGGAGCCACACTTGCGTACCCACATAGTCACGTAGCAACCAATGTTTGACATTTACAAATAAACCATGATATTACGTTGCCGTATTTATGGAGCTATTGTTTGTAGGAAGGGCGGTATCTAGTAGCGACTGAGCTACCAATCCTAAATCTATGGCTTGATTGAAGGACAAACCAACAACAAAACACTTAAGCATTTATATCTCAGAACTATCAGAACTGTCAGTAAATATTGGATAGAAGCAGGCGTTACTTTGCGGAAGTCCATGATTAGCAAGAAAAGGTCAGAATTATTCTGCTATAATCCGCCAACATTGTTGGCGGATTATAGCAAAATAATTCTAACCTTTTCTTGCTGTCAGTAAATGTTTAAAGATATGTAATGAACCCTTGAAAATTGAGGACTCCACAGTGTTCTTGGGATTACCTAACGCTGGACTCAAAGCTGCAATGGGGTACTTACCCATATAGCAACACTTGCTGGCAAGCTTAGCTCTGCTAAGATTAGGAAGATTAGACAGTTAACTGACATAGAAACTGCAAAAATTGTTTATTTTGCATATTTCCATAGTGGATTTCCATAGTAGATTCCGTATGTTATGTCATACGGAATCTTATTATGGGGTAAAGCAGCCGATATTGGAAATTGGAATTTTTGTATTGCAGAAAAGGGCAATTCGCGCAATCTATAATCTAAAACCGCGGGATTCCCTTCGAGAAAAATTTAAAGAAATAGGCATTCTTACAGTAGCTTCAAAATATATTTATAACAACATAGTATTTGTCAGACAAAACATTGTGAATTATAAAAAAAGGGTGATTTACACGATAGGCAGGTTAGAGATCCAAACAGACTCGTGATTCCTCGACTGCGCCTCAAGAGGGTCCGAAAGACATTTGTGGGAATGGGCGTGACGTTCTATAATAAAATTCCACAGTCGATCTTAAACTTGCCTTTACACAAGTTTAAGAAATCAGTTAAAACTAATCTCATGAAAAAAGCATATTATACAATTGAAGACTATATAAATGATAAAAAAAGCATGGATATAATTCGTTCCAGCGATTCATGAGACAGTAGGTAATAATTAACCTGTAAATTCTCTTTTTCCTCATTGTGGAAACACTGTATATATGCATAGCATAATATCTACTATATTGTAAACTTGATTGAAAAGAGCAACCGCCGAGTTTCTTGCTGGTTCTTCTCGGCAGGAACGGCATTCCGAACCAGTGGTAGACTCTTCGACGATTCAAAAGCACTTGTAAAAAAGTTTAAATGAATAAAAAAACATTTCTATTCTATTCTATATCAGTAGGGATACGAAAGTTTGTTTGTCTGTCTGTTCTTTCATTCAAGCAGCAAGTATAGTTGGATCTCGAGAGTGACATACCTAAGCCAGATAGATCATACTTTTTATCCCGGGAAAACTGAAGGTTCACGCGGAAGAAGTCGTGGTCAAACGCTAGTAATATTATGAGTGAGGAGATCCATAAGAGAACCAAAGTCACCGACATAGCTCAGCGAGTCGCGAAGCTGAAGTGGAAATGGGCGGGGCACATAGTTCGAAGAACTGATGGTCGTTGGGATCCCAAGGTGCTGGAGTGGCGACCCCGCACCGCCGGGAAGCGCAGTGTTGGCAGACCCCCCCACTAGGTGGACCGACGACATCAAACGAGACGCAAGGAGCCGCTGGATTCCGGCGGCGCAAGACCGAGACCTGTGGAAGTCCATGCAAGAGACCTTTGTCAGCAGTGGACGTCTATTGGTTGATAAAGAAGATTAAGAGTGACTGTATAAATAAATTATAGAAAAATCAATTCAATTAATTGAAAATATTTATTGGTATTTCACGTTTAAATCCATTACATGTATTATATATTATTATACACTATATATTATACTATATTATATCCTACTTATATAAAGCTTATATCCTATCAAAGTTAAAATAAATTACAAACAATTTATTATGGAAGGTTTTATATAATCATACTTTAGAAATTAAATAAATTAAGACTAGATAGGTACCTATAGTGACTACATCTATTGTACGCAATCATATAACTAAACTAAGTTGAAAGGTTTATATTATTTACAGGTACATAATAGTGCTTTTCTGCAGAGAGTATTATGAAACGAAAAGCAATACTACCCGTTCGCTTCAAGTTGGCCGCTACCTCCCGTCGCACTTCCCCGCACCGCGCCTCCAGGCAGACCAGTACAGATAGCAACGTACCGCTCGCGATTGTCACTATCGAGATTTTTCAAACCTTTGTTTTAAGTTTTAATTAGTTATCTATTGTTGTTTGGTTACTATTGTTCGGGTGTAGTTTTCTACGATGAGTAGAAAAACCAGCCAAGTGCGAATCGGACTCGCGCATAGAAGTTTCCGTACTCCAAAAGTAAAACGGTAATATTTTATTTATTTGCTTATTTATCGTTAACTTTGTTTGTAGAGGTTTATTGTTAATATAAAAAAAAACTATGCTAGTTAGAGCGTTGGTTGGAGTGTTGGTTAGAGTGGCGTTGGAGCGTTATTTTTCCTATAAAATATACATAAACCTCTATTGACCATAACTATTTCTGATTTTTTGATTGGTAAACTTCGAAGATAGGGGGGGGGGGGGGGGGGCACTATTATACACAACTATTCCACATTTCATATCGATAGCTTTAATAGTTACTGAAATAATCGACTGTGACAGACGGACGGAGTAAGTTTCACCATAAGGGTTCCATTTTTACCATTTTGGTACGGAACCCTAAAAACCGAAAAGTTTGCATAGCGCAGACTGTTTATTGCTTTAATTAATGAATTTTTTCGAAGAGGGGAAAAATAAGAAATTAAAAATCACACCCTTCGACATTCAAGACGTCATTGCCATAAAAAGCATTGCCAGAAAAGAAAAATTCCGTCACATATGTGGTAACATTCTTCTTCTTTATCATCCGATAGACGTCCACTGCTGGACAAAGGTCTCTTGCATGGACTTCCACAGGCCTCGGTCTTGCGCCGCCTGAATCCAGCGGCTCCCTGCGACTCGTTTGATGTCGTCGGTCCACCTGGTGGGGGGTCTGCCAACACTGTGCTTCCCGGTGCGGGGTCGCCACTCCAACACCTTGGGACCCCAACGACTATCAGCTCTTCGAACTACATAGTTATCTACTATATAACTTCGAACTATATAGTTAATGTTAATAATGTTGTTGAAATGGAAATGGGCGGGCATGTGCCCCGCCCATTTCCATTTCAACAACAACATCGTGGTAACATTAAATAAATACTTAATAATATTAATCTTTTTTTGACAACGGCCACCTTGAACTGGACGGGTAGTATATTCAGATCTGTAATATAAATCTTTAGAGATTTTGTCAACAGAATAATAGCAACAAATCTTTTGTAAATAATCTTTAAAAGAAACTAAATTTAAACATCTTCTTCTAGTACTATCCTCTTCCACAGGGGGCTTTATGAAAGGGATAGCATTAGATTACGAGGTTAGACCTGTCAATTTAGTTTCCTTTTGAGATTGTGTACAACAGAATTAGCCACAGCCCTCAATATCCTATTAAAAATGAGATCTTAAAAAATTTTATAATTAATACTTTCAAATCACCACATTTTCAAAAATTTCATTAAAAGTCATCTATAAATCATCAATTTAATTATTATTAAAATTATTAGAAAACCTTAATAGCGTAACGATGATAGGTGCGGACGGAAAATGAAAGATCGCAGATTCGATGCCCACCTGTTGCACTATTGTCCTCACCTGACACAAGCTTTCCGCTTATTTAGAGGGGAAAGGAGAATATTAGTCGAGTTCAGATAGTCATTCTTAAAATACATTATAGCTTATAATACTGTAAATTCTAGAAGAAATGTAAAACATCTTCAGCTTTTTGAGCATTGGACGGTAAGCGGATATTATTTTAAAATTAAAGTTAATTTTTAACTACCCTACATTTTTAGTCACTATTTCACTATGCTCTACCATCTGCGACTATGTCCTATCCAATCAAATAAGAAAAGTGTTCGTGAAGAATAGTTTCTCATAAGAAAAATATGTAAAGATTCACGATCTTGGACATTTCATTATTTTTCAGGAGTATAATCGATAAGCTGTTAAAAATTAGAGTCCCTGAAAAATAATGAAAAATCCAAGATTTTGAATGTTTTGCATATTTCTCGTATCAGAATGTTGCAATAAATGCCTGTTTATCGTATTTGAGAAAATTGATCATATTACTTAAAATTAAATCACCATCCGAATCGGCCCATTCGTACTAAATAATTAACTGAATAAATAAATAGTTAGCTAAAAAAACTTGAGAGGTGTCAAGAGACACCCGGATGGAACGAAGTTCCTTTCGATTAATTAATTTGGCATTGGTATTTTCGCGGTACCCAATATTGTACCGCGAAAATACCGAACACAATGCCAAATTCACATTCAAAAAGTGTCGGTTTCAAAATGTGTCGATCCGTCTAGCCCCCTTCCGCACCGCGCGATAAGGAACTACGTTCCAATAATTAACTACTGCTCAAAACAGTGCGATTCTTTCTCATGCTTCTCCAAACACTCCAAATCGGTGAAACCCCGTCGACACCAGCGACAAACTCGCCCAAAATTCCCCGTGTGCACTCTCATGTGAGTCCTCAGATTACTAGACCTCCCAAAATTCCTTTCACAAATACTACACACATAGTCCTTCTCCCCTAAATGTTTCCGTTTGTGCAATTTGATAAGCCACTTAATGCCAGTCTTGTAATCGCACATGTCGCATTCGTACCTCGCGTCAGAATGCAAACATTGCACGTGCAACATCATCGCCCCTTTCGTCGTACAAATTTTTGGACAGTGCTCGCATTTGAGTCTATACTTCTCAACGTTGTGAACTTTACCCATATGGACCTTGAGCTGGTAAATATTCATAAAGGAGTTGCTGCACAAATTGCATTCAACGCATTTCTGTATCCCGTGGATATTTTCTTTGTGTTTCGCGAGTTGGACGACAGTATTGAAAACTTTGCCGCAAAATTTGCACCGATGTCCGATGTGGCAATTGTTTATGTGGCGTTTCAAACGCGCTTGGTCGATGTAGCTCTGGCCACATATTTGGCATATGTACGCGTGCTCCATGTGTTTTTTGTGCATATGTCCCATGATCGAGGTAAAATTGTCAAATGACTCCTCGCACAAAACGCATTTAAACATTTCCTTGTTCAGAATGAATGGAAGAACGCATGCACCGGCGGAATTGTTGTATTCTTCTTCATGTATGGCTACTATGTGTGCTATTAGATCTTCGACATTCCCTAAAGGTATATCACAAATTCTGCAACTCAAGTGGGCGACGTCAATTTTTACCGGCACATCCTTTGATATGACGCGTCGTGGTATAAACGTCTCTAAGTCTATTACGTTATGGGTTATAACCGTGTGTTCTTTAAGCAGATCGCAGTCTTTCAATACTTTCCCGCAATAGAAGCATCTAAAACCTCGTGTATTCCAGTTAAAAGGTATGGCGTTTCCATAATGCAGCAGCATCATAATATTTCTACGTATGGCTGAGAGACGTTCCCAACAAGACTCTTGGTATTCGTTCTTGATTTTTATTCCTGGAAAGAGATTATTTCATCTTTTACCTTTTTTGACAAGAAATTTTTAGATTTCAGAATGTAATTTTTAAGTGCCTCCAATATTTAAGTTTCAGGTTTTAATGACCAAATATAAAATGAAATAAAAAATAAAAAACTAAGTATAATTCTATTTTGCTATATTTTAGTGTTATTTTAAATTACAAACACGATAATTTTTAATGCTAAAGTACATTATATGTACAATATCATATCGTTTCTAAAGGAATATAATATTATCATTATTACAAAAGAATTTTTAAACAAGATTGTCTATTCAAGTTTCTTCTGAAATCGATGTAAGTTCGTTTAATTCAACGTCATGTCATAATCATCTTCTTCTTCTTCTTGCAGTACCATCTTCTACCGAAGGTTGGCAATCATTAAGGCTAATTGTATCTTGTTTACCACTGCCCTAAACAATGACTTTGAGCTCATGTTAAACCACTGGCGAAGGTTCTTAAGCCAGGATGTTCGTCTTCGGCCAGGTCTTCTTTTGCCCTTTATTTTGCCTTGTATAATGAGTTTGAGCAGGTCATATTTGGAATTTCTCAATATGTGGCCCAGATATTCCAGTTTTCTCCTTTTGACACTTTTGAGTAACTCCATATTCTTTCCCATCCTTTGTAAAACGGTAGCGTTGCGAACATGATCCCTCCATGATATTCGAAGCATCCGCCTGTACACCCACATCTCGAACGCTTCCAGCTTGTTACTCATCGCTTGCGTTAGTGTCCAGGCCTCGACTCCGTACAACAGCACGGAGAAAACATAGCAACGCGCTACCCGCATCCGAAGGGATATTTTTAAATTGCGATTACAGAGCACTCTTTTTAACTTTGTAAAAGCGCTTCTTGCCTGTTCAATACGGCACCGTATTTCCAGACTGTGATCACCGGTTTCCTCTATCATAGTCCCTAAGTATCGATATCGTTGGACCCTTTCCAAGGCATTACGGTTGAGATACAAGAAAGTGTTCTGCACAGGTGTACGGCTGATTGTCATAAATTTCGTCTTTTTGCAGTTGATGTTGATGCCATATCTGTTGCTTGCAGAGGAAACTACATCGACTAAAGACTGCAATCCTTCTATACTATCCGCTATTAAGATGGTATCATCTGCGTAGCGAATATTATTTATAGGTACGCCATTTACCATTATTCCTTCGTCAATGCCGTCAAGTGCTTCGGAGAAAATTGCCTCAGCGTAAATGTTAAATAATAGGGGAGACAATATACAGCCTTGTCGTACCCCACGAAGAATGTCTATATAGGATGATGTATGACCGTCTACTCTTACATTGGCAGTTTGCTCCCAGTATAGGTTCTTTATGAAACGAAAATCTTTGACGTCTAGGCCAGCTGTCTCTAGGACCTCCATAAGTTTGTTATGGCGTACGCGATCAAAGGCCTTTTCGTAGTCTATAAAACAAATATAGAGATCACAATTCATATCTAAACATCTCTGCATTAGCACTTGGAAACCAAATAATGCATCCCTAGTACCAAAACCGTCTCGGAAGCCCAATTGAGTTTTTGACAATAGCCGCTCGCACTTTGGGTATATTCTCTTGTGAATGATTTTCAAAAATATCTTTAAAATATGGCTCATAAGGGATATTGTCCTAAAATCACTGCAAAGTTTCGGGTTTTTAACTTTAGGCAATGTTACAAATGTAGATTTTAACCAATCCATTGGAATTATACCTGTATCATAAATAGAGTTAAATAGTTGTAATAAATAGTCTAAATTGGCTTCCTCTATTTCTTTGATTAATTCCACCGGAATTTCGTCCGGACCAACTGCTTTTTTTGACTTTGAAGACATGATTGCATGTGACAGTTCACTCCTTGTTATGGGTGGACCATCATCAACAGCAGATATACTGTTGTATACATAATCATCTATGTCATCTTAATCAAGGAGTTGTTATCATTCCAACCAAATTCCTAGGCGGTAAGAATTCATATCTTGTCCGATTTGACAATCGCAATCGCAATCGCCTCTGATTGGCTATCACTCTCACTATTGTCTAAAAGGCATGAATTCATGCAAAGATTGATGCAGAATTTGCGCAATCGACCATATGAATACAAAACAATTTCACCAACTATATTTATGTGTCATCTGCCGCCTTTAGTACCCAAGCCAATTTGTTTTGTGTTCTCTCTCCAATAAATTCTACTTCTTTTGCCGAATTATTAATATTTTAAACAGTTTCTTCTAGTTCCCTTTCAAGTTCTAATCTAGTTATTTCCACCAACTCTCCATCTATATCATCGAGAACACTCATGCCTTGCTCCGTAACGGTTTGTGCATGACACGATCTTAAATGTATCTTCAGATTTGGGCGATGAGCGAACTCCCTCCCACAAACAGTGCAAATGTACTTCTTCTGCCCAGTATGAGTCAAAATGTGCGAATTCAAATTGCTCTTCTTTGAAAACTTTTTCCCGCAGACCGAGCAAACGAACTTTTTATCCCCATTATGCTTCAGCATGTGCAGTTTAACGTCGTAGGCCCCGAAGAATTTGTCCCCGCAAACTGGACATTCGACGTTCTTCTCTCTCAAATGGACTCTTCTCATGTGCCGGGACATAATGCTCTCTTGGGGATAAACTTTGGGACAATACGGGCATTTTATTTTCAACTCCTCCACACCATGTACGTTCGCCAAATGAAGCTTCTTGAAATACGGACTTTTGAAGGTTTCCGGACAATGGGGGCACGTGGACAAATTGATCATGTGCACGTTTTTTTCGTGCAACATTTTCTTTGAGAGCGTCGCCAAATTAATGCCACATTGGTCGCACGTATATCCGCCTTCTCTGTGATAGTACCTGTTGTGCATTTTCAAATGATTCTCGCCTTGGAAACTTGTGCCACACACATCGCAAATATAGTCGTGAGCCAAATGGTGCTTGTTCGCATGACGAAGTAGGTACTCGAAGAATACGAATTGTTTATTGCAAATGGGGCAAGAAGGCTGTTCCCTGTCGAGTTTAAAGGGAAGGAGACAGTTCGGAACGCTCACATCGTATTCCGCATCATGAGCTATAATCAAATGATTGATAAGTTGTTCCAAACTATTAACAGCTTTAGGGCATAGCTTACAGCAAATATCTGTCACATCAATTTTGACCGCCGCATCTCTGTTCCTATTGTTTTTAGTTCGGTCAAAAACTACCAACTCCAAATTCACATACTGGTGCATCATAGCAGTATGTTCCCTCAGCATGACAGGGTCTTTCATAGGTTCCGTGCAATAGAAACACCTGTACTTCCCCTTATACCACATGAAGGGTGTAACATTACTGTACCCCAGGACATACTCTACGTTTTGTCGTTTCACTATCAGTTTACGCACCATTTCTGTTTTCTTACATTTGTCCTCCATTGTGCACAATTTCGCACCTGTAAAGAAATTTATCTTTTACTAAATCAGTTTCAATTCTTTTTCCTTCATTATAAGTTGTATTGAGTTAGTATTATGGTTTAAGTTTCTAATGAAAGTCCTTTCTTAATTCATTCTAGTTTTGAAATAAAATATATTCTTTTGTTTTCCTTCTTCTAAATCTTTAAGTTCTTCTGTCTTCTATTTCAAGGGTTATTATAACTTCTTAACAGAACTTTTAATTAACCATTATATAAGAATTGAAGATATTTCTCCATGATGTACCTGTTATCCAATGTGTAGTATGATTTAAGTATTTTTTTTATTTTGATATGTATATTTCAAACAAAATAAATACTAAAATCATCCGAGTATGTTCTTTAATGTCTTAGGTAGGTATACTTGTAATGTACATACTTCAACAGATAAGTCTAATTAAAATAGGTAACCGAGTACTTGAATTAACATAAAAATGAAAAGTAGCTTTTAAATGTACCATTTATTTTTCGTCTTAAACTTGTATATGTTTACATCTTACAATTATTATTATTATTATAAGGATTATAATCACGAGTACCAGTAATATACACTGGCAAGAATAATATATACTTAAGTACAATTAATATACTTAGTCCATGTAGCCTCAGCTTTATATTTGAATGAGTGATCGCCAAAAGTAATACACCTGGATAACAGCGGTACAAACCAGTTCAAACCGATGGTCACTCTTAGGTTAGGTTTCCACGGCGCGGTTCGCGGCCCGCGGCCTCCGTAGAATGCAGATTTGTATGGAAAATAAAGTTTCAATTTCCACGGCGCAGTTTGCGCCCGCGGAGGGCGGGTACAATTTGGTACCGCAACCGCTGCGGGCGCGGGTGCGAACCGCGCCGTGGAAACTCAGTCTTAGGCCCCCGTACCCACGGAACGGTTTTCACCCGCGCCCGCAGCTGTTGCGGGCCCGCAGCCTCCGTAGAAGCAGATTTGTATGGAAAATGAAGTAGCAATTTTCACGGCGCGGTTTGGGCCCGCTGCGGGCGCGAGTGTTCGCGGCGCCCGCAGTAGAGTAGAACCGCGCAAGTCGCGATCATCCGAGCTTGGCGGCCGTAACCCGCGGACTCTACGATCGATCTCTCCTTCCGATGGCATTTTAGCAGTCCTTTCCCGCAACCGCGGCGACTGCGGGACCGCATAAACCTATGGTGTCGTGAGTATTGAAATGAAACAGCGGTACCGCAACCGCTGTGGGCGCGGGTGAGAACCGCGCTGTGAAAACTCACAGAGGGTCTCCACGGAGCGGTTTTCACCCGCACCCGCAGCGGTTGCGGTACCAATTTGCACCCGCCCGCCGCGGGCGCAAACCGCGCCGTGGAAATTGAAACTTCATTTTCCATACAAATCTGCATTCTACGGAGGCCGCGGGCCCGCAACCGCTGCGGGCGAACCGCGCCGTGGGAACCCAGTCTCAGTCTTACTGTATGACTTACTCCAAATGCAAAGCTGAGGTTACATCTAGTGAACTTAGAAATTCTAAAACATTTTGACACATTATTGACTAACGAAGTTCTGTAGTAATAGACTTCAAAATATTCTCGGCATGACTTTAGTTAGGCCATGACACAGGCAGATATAGAGCTGACTGAATAATTACTTTAAAATGTGTCAAAATTTTCGTTTAAATATTATAAATTATATTTCTGTTATGTTAAGTATACTAATAATAGTATTGTTTAAAGTTTTCATGCTATGTCGTTTTAAATTGCCATAAAATTATAACATAGTCCTACCATGTAAATAAATGTGAGCTACATACAGTTTTTCTAAATCAGTGATAGTGTTTAAAAATATAAATCGTTAACTTGTTTAATATGCCTACTTTACAAATAAAAATGTTACTATTTTAAATGCATTTTATTATAATTTATTTCGCCTAGCAATATATCCAAATTTTCACTTTAAGACAATTTTAGCTTAGGATCCTAGCAAAAAAACCTCAACATGTCCATATTTCTTATGCATCTCCTTATGCGAATTCAAATTGCTACGTCTAAGGAACGCCTTCCCACAAATCTCGCAGCTGAAATTCCTCTCGCCCTTATGTTTAACCATATGCAACTTCAAGAGATAATTGTCGAAGAACTTCTCATTGCAGACCGAACAAGGCACATTCTTCTCCTTCAAATGTGTCCGCCTTATGTGGTCTTTCATGAAAGAGTTCCTCGTGAACATTTTCCCACAGTATGTGCATTTATGTCCAATTTCGTGCGCCTCAATCATATGCTTTTGCTTGTGGTACTGAGACTGGAAACGCTCATCGCATTTCGTGCATTGGAACTCTTTCGCGTTGTGGCATTTGGCTTTGTGCCGTCCTAAACACCACTGGTTCTTAAACTTCGCTCCGCAAACCTCGCATTTACATGATCCCGTATGAGCGTAGATCCTGTGAATATTCAAATTGGCGACACTCTTAAAACTACGCCCACAAAAATCGCATATCTTATTATTTTTGCTGTGCTCAGAGTTAATGTGCCGCAATAGAGTGCCGAAATATCGGAACACTTTCGAGCATATGTTACATGGTATATTATCTTTGATAATTTTAAAAGCGTCGAAACATTCCGTTATAGATTTGTCATAAGTCGCGTTGTGTTTAGTAATCAAATGGTCGATTAAATTGTCCAAATCGTCTATGTGTTCGCAGCAAACTTTGCAGGATAACGCAGAAATGTCAATTTTTACAGTTATTCTGTCGCCTTTGCATTTCATCATGCTTTTATCTTTCAAATCGCAAACAGCATGCTCGGCTACTACGTGAATTTTGAGATCGTCGAATTCAATGAAATTTTTCGAGCAATAGAAACAGGAGAATCTCGAAAAAAATCTAAATGGTATCGCTGTCGACATGTTCAAAATACATTGGATGTTTTTTCTAACCTGTATTATGTCCCTTTTCTTTTCCGGGTTTTCTTTTTTCGGTTGCAACGTCTCTTCAGGAATTGCTGGTAGAGTAACTTTGAAGTTTTTCATCTTGCAATATCTCAAATGTTGTGTTAAGCTCGGTTTATTTTTGCATTCTTTAGAACAGTACGAGCAGGATTGTTGACTACCGTCGTCTGGGTGATCGGTTTGTATATGCTTCTGCAACAGTTGGTAGGAAGGGAAACGGGAACCGCATATATTGCATCTTCTGAGATGGAATGTCTTTTTGTGTCCATTCAAACGATAACGGGTAGAGAATACTTCTGAGCATTCTTCGCAGCGATGCCCTCCGTCTTTATGAAAATTCCTCAAATGAAAACTCAAGTCTCTCATCTTGTTAAACGTCAATCCACAATTATCACAAATCAAGCTATTTTTCGGATGTGCCATATTCGTGTGCGTTACAAGATTTCCGAAATACGTGAATTCTTTCTCGCACAAATGGCATCTTCCATCGGCCAATCGGTATTCCTGGAACGGCATGTCTATAGTTTTATCGTATTCCAATTCGTGCTTGCCAATCAAATGGTCGATTATTTCGTCGAAATTTGCGAACGGTTCGTAACAGATTTCACAGGCAATTTCGGATATATCGATTTTTAGTTCTATATTATTCCCCTTGGTGACTTTTAGAGCGTTATCGCTAATGTTGCATAGCCCATGAGATTTTGTATGTTTCCAAAACTCTGGGTAATCGGTGTAACACATGCCGCAATAAAAACACTGGTACCTCCCGCGCCATTTGAAAGGCATTATGGTGGTGTTGTTGAACAGAGTTTGCAAATTTTTCCTTCTCCGCACAGTTGTTGTCTCGTACGGGCCTTCACCTGTAAAGAAATTTTTCTCGCTTCAGAATCCTCCCTTAGAAAAGTTACATAGCGCTCTTGCAAGTAAATTTGTTTTCATTTTTATTAGCTTCCAACTCTAAGCACAAGATGTCTTTAATTTTCAATTTTCAACCGCGCGACGGACTTCAAAATCTTCAAACAAAATTCAATTTGATAAAACTCATTGCAGAGGATTTCTCGGACCACAAGAAGTTCTTAAATCTTTCTCCGAGTCAGTAGCAAATAATATATCACTCCATTCATAATTTATGTTGGATAATGGTTGTTTTTAACATGCGACGTCATGTGACCCTTCAAATTTTTCTTCCATAAAAACTTTTTGCCACAAACATCACAGTGGAAATTACGATCACCGTAATGTTTTACCATGTGCGCTTTCAAGCTTTGGGCATCGAAAAATCTCTCGTGACACACCGCGCACTGGACATTCTTTTCTTTCAAATGCGTCCGTCTTATGTGATTGACCATGAAAGAGTTTCTCGTGAACAGTTTGTGGCAATGAGTGCATTTATGTCCAGTTCTGTGTACGTCAATCTTATGCTTCTGCATGTCATACACAGATGTGAATCTCTCTCTACATTCCGAACATTCTACAACTTTATTCCCATGAATACGACCTAAGTGAGTTTGCAAGTAATTATTCGACGTAAATTGCAAATCGCAAACGTCACATTTAAAATTAGCAACTTTATGAAGCCGTGTAATATGGGCTCTCAAATTCGGCAAATTCCTAAACGCTAGTCCACAATGAACGCAAATATTTTTGTTATCCGAATGCCTTTTGCCTACGTGGTTCAATAATGACCTGAAATACCTGTAAACTTCCCCGCAAAATGGACAAGGGAAATTGTCTTTAGCTAGTTTGTAAGGTTGCAGATTGACTTTAATTGACTTATCGTAATTTATTTTATGCTCACTAATTAAATGATCTATAAGACTGTTCAAGTCTTGTAAACTTTCAAAGCAAATTCTGCATGATAAAGATGACGTATCGACTTTGATGCCACCCTCGTGTCTGTTGCGTAGTTTCATCGATTTAAGTTTAGTATCGCAAAGGGGATGTTCTATTATCGTATGCTGTTTGAGATCGTCACACTCGCTGAAATCTTTGGGACAATAGAAACATCTGAACTTACACATAAAATACTTGAACGGCACAACTGTAGACATGTTCAGTATACACGCTATGTTATCCCTTATTAGTTTAACTGTAGGCTTTTTATTATCATCAGGTAAAACGACTTCGTTTAAATTTTTCGAGTTTACGTTACATTTGACAGCGTGTTCAAGAAAAGCTTTAGCGTTACTAGATTTAAAGCAAAAACCACATTTAAGAATCGCATCTAGATGAGTCGCCTTTATATGCTGTAAACATTTCTTGAGCGACATGAAAGGTTTGAAACAAATATTGCAAAGAAATGGATGGGAATTGCTTTTGTGGCTCAAAAGTTCAGAGTTAGTAGAAAAACTTAAACAACACTTTGAACAAGTATACTGATTTCTGTGCTTAGTTCGAAAATGAGCGTCGAGATCTCTCTTTTTATTGAACTCCTGTTTACATTCAACGCAAACTAGACAATCTTTCGGATGGTCTGTATTAACATGAGAAACCAATTTGCTAAGATAATTAAATTTCTGATCACATAGCAGGCAATTTAAATCCAACAGTCTGTATGGAGCTATTGGTAACTTCACATCTTTGTCGTATGGTAAGTGATGTTTAACCATTAGATGTTCAACTGTATTATCAAAATTTGTTAAATCTTCATAGCATAGATTACAAGTTATTTCTGATACGTCAACTTTGACTTCGGCATCCGCTGCTTTCACTTGTCTAAGAGCACTATTGTCATCTGAACATACGCCATGGCCTCTTGTGTGTTGCCTTAATTCCTCGTATTCTTTAACATCTTCTCCACAGTAAAAACATACGTACTTTCCACGCCATTTAAACGGAATTATGGTTGTATTGTTGAATAATATCTGAAGATTTGATCTCCTTAACTTATTGGCGCTAGATTTCTTGGCTGGTCTCATACTACCATCTGTAAAGAAAAGTTCCCGTGTTTCAATCCGAACTCTTGAATAGTCAATTATATGGGAGTCTATAAGACTCTTTGACAATGAGATTATTCCTCGAACAATTTGATAAATACGATAATTTGAAAAATTAATAATTTTCTGGTGCAGTTTTTCATCTAAACGTGTCTAAATAACTATCTTGTCACGTCATGGTTACAACTTCTTATATGCAAGGACATGTGGCCTCTCAAATTTTTCTTCCACAGAAATTTCTTTCCACAAATATCGCAATGAAAGTTCCTCTCTCCATTATGTTTGACCATGTGCGTTTTCAGACGTTGAGAATCGAAGAATCTTTCGTTACAAATTTGACATTCGACATTTTTCTCCTTAAAATGCGTCCTTCTGACATGGTCCATCATAAAACAGTTGGACGTGAACAATTTGTTGCAGTAAGCACATTTATGTCCGGAACTATGCAAATTAATCATGTGCCTTTGCATTGTGTAATTTGACGTAAACTTCTCTCTACATTCCGGGCACTCGAAAACTTTTAACCCGTGCGCCCTTCCTAAATGTGTCTGTAAATACTTATTTGAAGAGAATTCTAAACTGCAAGTATGGCATTTGAAACTACCAGTAGTCTTATGATGGTTAGAGATATGGACACGCAAGTTTGGCAAATTCCTAAATGACTTTCCGCAATGCATGCAAATGTTTTTATTGTCAGTATGATTTTGTCCTACATGTTTCAATAAAGTACTAAAATGCGTGTACACGTCGCCACAAAATGGGCATGGAAAGTTGTCCTTAACTAGTTTATATGGTTGTATATTACTATCTATAGTTCTGTCATATTGAGCTTTATGTTCCAATATTAGGTGTTCTATAAGGGTTTCCAGATTTGGAATATTTTCATAACAAACTTTACAAGATAGTATAGATGTATCAATTTTAACACATCCTTCTTGTCTGTTGCGTAATCTCATACATTTTAAGTTGATATCGCAAATTGGGTGTTCAATCACCGTATGTTCTCGAAGTTCGAGACAATCTGTAAAATCTTTTGGGCAGTAGAAACATCTAAATCTACTCATAAAATACTTAAACGGAATAGCGGTTGACATGTTCAGTATGCAAGCTATGTTATTCCTAATCTGTATAACAGCTGGTTTTTTATCATCGTCGTCGATAACTAATGTTTCCTCAGAAAAATCAACAATACCCTTATCCGTACATTTCGCAGCGTGTCGAAGAAAACCTAGTTGAGTACTCATAGATTTAAGACAGAATCCACATTTTAATGCGTCTCCCATATGCTCAGTTTTCATATGTTTCAGTCTCTTTTTTTGGGTAGAAAATCTTGTGAAGCATATATTACAAACTGCAACGTGTGACTTTATTTTGTGTTCTTGTAATTCTGAATGAGTGGAGAAACTGTTTGGGCACTTCAGACATTTGTAATCATTTTTATGTTTCACTCGCATATGGGCATCTAAATAACCTTTTCTAATAAATTTCTGATGGCACACATTACAATCTAGACTTTGACTGGGGTGTTCACAATTCACATGAATGACTAGTTCACTGACTTGACTAAATTTCAGGTCACACAATAAACATTGCAGATCGACTAGTCTATACGTCATTATAAGTAGTTTAACGTTTTTATCGAACGGAAGTTTATGTTTAGTAATCAAATGTATAACAATTTCGTCTAAATTTGTAAATGATTCTTTGCATAGTTCACAAGTTAGATCAGATACATCTACTTTCACTTCTGCGTCGTCTGTTTTAACTAGTCTTATTGAGCGATCATTTTCCGAACATGGTCCGTGAGATTTCGTATGTTTTCTGAGCTCATCGTAAATAGGTATTTCTTCCCCGCAATAAAAGCATCTACATTTTCCACGACATTTGAAAGGAATTATGGAAGTATTGTTGAATAGTATGAGTAGATTCCTCCGCCTCAGCGTATTAGGACTTAGCCTCTCTGATGGTCCGTTTAAATCTGAAATGAAATTTTCTTCACTGTAAAATGTACCCTTAATGATTTTACGATCATACATAAAAAAATAATAATTTTTTATGAATTTTTCCGTTCTTATTTAATATCGTTGAGGGTACTTTTACATCGAGCCATTCTAATTTTAAAATTATCCTAAGTTCCTCAACTATTTCTTTCGTGCGATGCCATGTGTCCTCTCAAATTCTTCTTCCACAAGAATTTCTTACCGCATACATCGCAATGATAATTCCTTTCGCCTATATGCTTTACCATGTGTACATTTAAAAGGGCTCGATCAAAAAACTTTTCCTTACAAACGTTGCATTCTACATTTTTCTCTTTTAAATGTAATCTCCTCACATGGTTTTTCATATGAGAGTTTCGCGTAAATAATTTACTGCAATACGGACATTTATGTCCAAAACCGTGCGCAACTATTTGATGTCTCCTCATCATGTAATTTGTGATAAACTTCTCGACACACTGTGGGCATTTGAACTTCTTTGTCCCGTGCACATTGGCTCGGTGTCGTGCCAACTTTTCCAAGTTCCAAAACTCCATATTGCAATCGGGACATTTGCATGCTCTGGTTCTATGGTAACGGGACATATGAGCTCGGTAATTAGGATGTCCCCTAAAAGTAAGACCGCAATGGGCGCAAACTATGTTGTTATCTGAATGAATTTCGTTCATATGTTCTAGAAGCTTCTTAAAGTATCTAAAAACGGCATCGGAACATAGCGGACAATGTATGTTATCCTTTACAATTCTAAATGGCTGGAGGCATTCTATGGACTTATCGTAATTTGATCCATGATTCGAAATTATATGATTGATTAGATCGCTTAAATCTGCGAGATTTTCAAAACACAATTTACACGTGAGATTCAGTATGTCAATTTTGACTGTGACTTCTTTACCTTTAATCTTTTTCATTACTTTAGCTTCATCGTTAAAATTCGAGTGATCAGTAACAGTGTGTTCTTTTAATACATCGAAATCGGCGTAATCTTTGGAACAGTAAAAGCAACGGAAATGATTTTTGAAAAACTTAAAAGGGGTCGCTGTCGACATGCTAATGACGGAGGCAATATTTTGACGAACTTTGAGTGGGGTTGTATTTCTTTCTGAAACTATCGTGGGTTCTTTTTTAAGGCCACATTTAGTTAAATGCAACTGATAACCTAATTTAGACGTTAATACTTTTGAACATTTCGGACAATCTAAACTATATTTCTTTTTATCACTTATTTTATTAGATTCAGAGTTTGACACTTTAACATTTTTTTTCGGATAAATGTCATTATTGCTAGACTTCAATACTTCATGCATTTCATGTAAGTGACGTTCTAAAACAGAATAATTAATAAATCGCTTATCACATTCCACACAGCGTATATCAATCAATCTAAACTTTTTAACATCAATATAAGCAGTTACGTCTTTTTGATCATGGGTGGTCGTTACATGATGTATTAAGCTACCAAATTCATCAAAATTTAAATCACAGGCATCACAATTCACTTCGGAAACATCAACATTAATGATTTGAGAAGTGAAATCTGTGAAAAACTTAGTAATGGTAAAAGAGTCGTGGGACTTTGTATGCTTTCTGAGATGGTCGTGTTGAGAAATGTGTTTGCCACAGAAGAAACAACACAATCCGTTATTGCATTCAAAAGGTATGACGCTCGTGTTGCTAAAGAATTTTTGTAGGTTTTGACGCTGCGACGCCGTAAGTCCGGGTGAGACGGATTGGATTTTACAATCTGAAAACAAAGTTCTATACTGTATGCTCCGATTGAAAATGGTTAAAACGGGACTTTGTATTCGTGATGCGAACATTATGTACGCTGAGCTGTACACCCTTTCTGGGTTGTATCACAGGCGATTGATGTTACGTTAGAATATTTGTTTCTCCGTGGCACTGTGACAAATGTTTTCTATGACGGACCATTTACAAAGAATCGTATATCCCCAGAAAAAAGTTGGAATAGCACAAATGGTCAACGATTTTCAATGTGACAAACAATAACTGATTTGAATATTAGATTTCTAGTTATGAAATAATCTATATATATAAAAGAAAGTTGTGTTAGTTACGCTATTTATAACTCAAGAACGGATGAACCGATTTGGCTGAAAATTGGTGGAGAGGTAGCTTAGAACCAGGAGACGGACATAGGATACTTTTTATCCCGTTCGACCGCGTTTCCGTCAAGTCACTTTAAAACGTGGTATAAGAAAAACGCATGTGACATGGAATAACAAAACGCAAATGACAGTGGAATATCAAAACGTAAATGACAGCTAAACGTAATTTTGTCTTTGGTTAACTAAGGTAAAAAATTTGACAATTATAAAAAGTGTTATAATAAAGCATTACTGATATTATAAATGCGAAAGTGTGTTTGTTTGTTGGTTTGTCCCTCAATCACGTCGCAACAGAACAGCGTATTGATGCGATTTTTTGCATGGGTATAGTAATGGATGTAGTAGTGGTTCCTCAGACTGGGAGAGCTACTTTTTATCTCGGATAATGAAAGAGTTCCCGCTGGATTTTTAAAAACTAAATCCATGCGGACGAAGTCGCGGGCATCAGCTAGTAATTTATAAAATTAAGTAACTATTTTTACATTTTCATAGGAATGTATTTATCAAATATTAAGTGCCTAATTCAAAGATTATAAGTTTACAAGGTGTTATTTTGGAAGCGGTCAGTGACACGAAATTTTAAACTTTTAGAGATCGCGTTGACTTTAAAGACCAAAGTCCTTTATCTCTAAAATACTTTACATCCCACTAACGCTCCCAAAATAAATCCCTGTATGGTGCTTAATACGTAGATAACTTATACTACGAATACATATTATTTTGGTTTCCCCTGAACGATCAACTGTCAAATACACAAACGTTTCTAATTATAAATATTTTGTCCTTACAAATAATTTCAAATCAGTCACTCAGCGTTTAGGACGCTCGTTAGTCGTTACTATGTATCAAGAGAAGTTACTGATTTTGGCCTTTAAAATGTTTTTACTACAATTTTACTTAATTCTATACATATATTATACTATCTTTGGTGATAAAAGAAGACTTGAGATCCCTAAAATATTTTTGAGTTGGTAAGATGACACATTTCTATAAGCCGAAAATTAAACTCAAAATGAGGGTAATTTCACGAATGCTACATCTAAAAAAAGGCCACGTGTATTTTACAGTGGTAATAACTCTATGGTTAAGACTTTGGCCGCCTTTTCGTGGTTCCAAGGTTCGAATATCAGGCACGCTCTATTAGAACTTTGCAGAGTTATGTGCGTTTAAATAGCACTTGTTTTAACGGTGAAGGAGAACATGGTGAGGAAACCTGCATACCTAAGAGTTCTCTATAATATCCTCATAGGTATGTCAAGTCTGGAAATCAGCACTTGGCCAGTATGGTGGCCCTAAACCCTACATTATAAGAGAGCGGTACCCAGTAGTGGGCTGGTGATGGGTTATGATGATGATGATGATATTTTACATAGGACTAATTTGCTTATTATGCCTAGCCACATGAGTACGCAAGCTCTTGCGCCAATAGAACCTTTCTCCACACATTTCACAGTGAAAGTTCTTCTCTCCGCTATGCTTCACCATGTGACGACGCAAGAGTATATTGTTGAAGAACTTCATGCTACATATCGAACATTCGACATTCTTCTCCTTCAAATGAGTCCGGCGTATATGATCTCTCATGAAAGAATTTCTGGTGAACAGCTTTCCACAGTAACTGCATTTATGTCCAGAATCGTGCGCTTCTATCAAATGCTTCTGCCGCAAATACTGCGTAGCGAAACTTTCGGGACACTTTGGGCATTTAGCAGCTTTGACGCCATGTGCTTTGGCCATATGCATGTACAGCCTTGAGGGTATATTGCAATCGGCACTGCATATAGAACATTTGAACCTACCGTCCCTATGATGTCGCCATATGTGCACTCTCAAATTTTGATCGCGTCTAAAAGTCTGTCCACAGTATACGCATATGATATTGTTATTTGTATGCTCGTTATTCATATGTTTCAGTAGCGTCCCGAAAAATCTGAACACCTCATTCGGACAATTTGGACATGCCATATGGTCTTTTATCAATTTATACGGTTGCAAACAAGTGGTGATCGACTTGTCGTAATTCGCCTGATGTTTTAGAATAAGATGATCGAGTAATTTGTCCAAATCGTTGATGGACTCGAAACAAATCTTGCAAGCTAATGATGATACATCGATTTTAACGCACGCAACCGATTCCCGGCATTTTCTGATGCATTTCTCTTTTACATCACATACCGGGTGCTCGATTAAAGTGTGTTCTCTCATTGAGTCCGAATCAGCAAAATCCTGGGAGCAGTAGAAACAGTTGAACTTATTCTTGTAGAAGTTAAAAGGTATGGCTGTCGACATGTTTATAACTGTGACGATATTCTCACGAATTTGCTTCACGCTCGGTCGTTTGGCACCCTCATAATTGTTGTCCAAATCCATATCGTACTCCTCTTTCTTAACACCCACATCAAAAAGGTCTCCCTTACATTTACGTAAATGCATTTTCAATCCCTGTTTCGTATGAAAGTCTTTGTAACATATTTCACATTGTAAGGAACCGTCGTCCGGATGCTCCATTTCCATATGCTTTTGCTTTAGCACAGCCGAGGGTAGTCTTAAAAAACAAATGCTGCATCTTGTCATATGCCTATTTGTCCTATGTTTTCTCAGAATATTCAGAGAGCTAAAGCTTTGAGGGCATACATCGCATATGTATCCCCCTTCTCTATGATAATTTTTCATATGCGAAAACAGATCTCTTTTCTTATTAAATTTTTGATTACATTTGTCACAGATAAGACAGTTCTTTGGATGGTTACTGTTCACGTGCGAAACTAAATAGCCGAAATACGTAAACCTTTCATCGCAGACTAAACAACTAAGGTCAGCTAATTTATACTCTTCCAAAGCCATTTCGACGTCTCTATCGTATTCCAATTTGTGTTTGATCAATAAATGATTGATTATACCCTCAAAATCAGGGAATTCTTCGCTACAAATCTCGCAACTAATCTCTGATATATCTATTTTAATTTCCATATTCTGTCCACCTTTGAGAACTTTTAGAGAATGATCCATTGTTGAACAGTTTCCGTGCGACTTTGTGTGTTTCTTTAATTCGTTATATTCCGATAAATCTTTGCTGCAATAGAAGCAAAGATATCTTCCTCGCCATTTGAAGGGTATAATCGTGGTGTTATTGAATAGCAACTGAAGGTTTTTCCGTCTACGCATGGAGGAGGATTCGCTGGCTTTGCGTTTCCGTGGTTTTAAACCTGAAAAGATATTTTCAACTGTAAATGTACCCTCATAAATTTAAAAATTTTGAATACAGAAATAACAAAAAAAAACTTCTAATAATACCTTTTTAAGTTTAATAATATTTTTAGGGTACATTTAAAGTCATGCTTAAATCTAGGTACGAGGTCTATTAATATAACACATACAAAATACAGCAGCAGCAGCGAAACAATGGCTGGATCATGCGTCATGCTCGTGAACGGGTGCCACCGTCGGAAGCGGGGCTGCTGGTCTGCCAGTCTTGACATGTATTGAATATTGTACTTATGTATTTTTGGAGTTCTATAAATATTATATCATCGCATTGTTGTAAATATTCTATTCTAACAAGTTGCATGGGGTAAATCGGCATGGCATCCAGCTGCCCACAAGATATTATAAAAAGTTATTAAAATGTAAATACATATTACCTACAAAAAAATATTGTAAAATGTGTAATTTTGAAAAGAGCAACTGCTGAGTTTCTTGCCGGTTCTTCTCAGCAGAATCTGCTTTCCGAACCGGTGGTAGAGTCATGACTTGTCATAAGCGCCACAGGTTGGCCTACATGAAATAAATGATTTTGAATTTGAATTTGAATTTGAAGCTATGAATACTGAATATACAATGCTAAAAGAAATATTATTTTTTTATTCAATTTTTCAAGTCTTAAGCACATCAGCATATTATCTGAAAAGTCTCATCAAAAAATATAAAAATGTATGAATGAAATTCTTTACATTTACAGTGTTGATAGATATCAATACTAATATTGCAAATGCATAAGTCTTTTTCTGTCTATCCAGCTGTTTCATTTCCAAGGTTTATAACGCAGTGTCCAACTTGGTATATAGTATAGAATCAGCTTGCATTCTAAAGTGGGACATTAGATTCTTTTTATGGTACCTATCTACTATGGTACTAAAAGTACAAAAAATAGTTATTCACATAAATCGATCCAACGGTTTAGCATAATAGTAACTGACATAGACATTGCTTGTAATTATATTATATTACTGTGGGTTGACAGAATCTGGATGATGTACCCTCATATGCAACTGCAAACTGTTGTTTTGCACAAATCCCTGACTGCATACGGAGCACAGATACCGCCTATCATTACTATGTATACGCATGTGATCTCTCAAAGTCTGCTTCCTTGCATACGACTTCTTACAAACTTCACACTGGTGGATTTTCTCCCCCACATGTTTGATCATATGTTTGTGTACCTGAGTTTTTGAGAAGAACTTCTGATCGCAAAACGTACATGAGAAGTTCTTTTCTCTAACGTGCACTTCTTTCATGTGAGACCACATTTTACTTTTAATATGAAACACTTTATTACAAACGGGACAGTTTGAAATATCCGTTTCAACATTGTGAACTATATTATGGTGTTTCTTGCGTAAAACATAATTTTGAAATGATTCCGGACAAAAAAAGCACTTGATTAAACGCTTCTTGTTATGAACTGACAGTTCGTGGTTAGATTTCTGGGTTAACGAGTCGAAAACCTGAGGGCATAGTTTACAGTGGAATCGGGATCCGTGACTAAGGGTATGACAACGTAATCTATCTTGGCTCAAAAACGATTTCCCGCACAGCTCACAGACATAGTTCCCATAATGATCATTCATGTGTTGATTTAGTTTAATGAAATATTCGAAATCTTTTTTGCATAACGCGCATTGATATCCTTGATCGCTTATTATGTAAGGTACAATACCGAAATCGCTACCTTCATTGAACTTTACTTCATGGCTTGATTTAAGATGATCTATAAGTGCGTTCACTTCTTCGAAATTTTCGTCACAAATCCTACAGTTAACTTTGGAAACGTCGATTTTGACTTTTTCGTCCCTTTTAAGGTATGACACAGCAGATTTTACACTTGTAGTTTTGTGATCGTTTCTAGTATGCTCTTTCAATGGAGGTAAAGTTTTGAAAGTCCGATGGCAGTAGAAGCATAAGTAGTTATGGCGATGCCATTTGAATGGTATCACAGTGGAGGATTCTAGAACGATTATTGCGTTCTTTTTCATTAGGCGGTTTCGTTTTGTCGACGACATTTGGGTCAATGAGGACTTATTCTGCGCCTCTGTGGCCGTTTCTTGGCAATTTTGACCTAAAAATCAAAGTTTTCTATGTAAATATTCACTTTTGCTCGCTCTTTGAAGATTTTTGTTGGAACTTATTTTTTAGTACACCTCAGTCAAATTCAGATGGAGACAACAACTACCCAGTCTCATTGATTTCCATGTTATATCAAAAGTTTTGTTTTCAGCTCAAAGTTGTTAATTGTCGACGAAAAATATCAACACTTGTTAATTTTAACTAATTATAAAAATAATGCCAGAATATCATTGCGTATCAGGTTGAAGAGTTATAAGGTAGTGATTTTTTTTATAGTTCTTTAAATGGAGTTTAAGGTCTAGATGCTTCAGCATCGTAAATGTAAAGAAACGCAAGTGACAATGCCAAAGCACGTCAATTATTTTTAAGATTTCCTTGAAAAAGATGATTTTCGTTTGTAGGTTATTTATATAAGAATCTTGGATAGTGATGGTAACTGAAATTTTGTTGTTTATAGCCTTGAAGATATAAAGTCTAGCTAGAATTAGTGTCGAATAAAAAAAGAAAACTTACTACACAAGAAAATTAAACAAGTTTGCTTAAGTATTGCTTAATTTGAGAGTTTTAGTATTTTGAAATGTCAAATTGTAGTATGGTTTAAAATGTGTAATTAACTGCCTTTAAATTATTTGTGATAAGATTGTTAAGAGCAACCGCTCTTACGCGGTTACGCACTGCATCCGGTCCCAATCCGTAAAAATATGAAAATAAAAAACTCGGACCGAATTCAGATATTGCTAACGCACTAATCCGATCTCTGATCCAAATCAAAGATATTCAGGGGACATCTTTGGCAACAACCCACTGTCGAGCTGCGCGGATGTGTCCGACTTGAATCCGAGGCATATCCGAGGTATTCTCACGGATGACGGAGAGAAATCGGATCTAGTGCATTAGCTACCATACGAATAGTTCTATGACTACTTCGGAACATATTTTCACGGATTCATCTCGGATGCTGTGAGTAACCGCTCTAAGTTTTACAAAATAAGCGCTGGCGAGCCTATTATGAAGTTTGAATGTAACCAATTCCGTACAAAGAGCCTACTATGAATTTTGAATTTAAAAATCTTTACTTATGTGATTAATGCAAAATGTCTTTCAATAACTCAGCAACAGGGCTACAGATCAATTTTGTACATTAATAAAGTTGAATGCCTGGAGGGTTGCATTGGCTACTCTGGAAAAACAACAATACCTTCTTTTTAAAACTTGGTTATTTAACATATAACGAACTTAAGAGTGAATGAATACATATAATGAATTTAAGAGTGAGTTTTAGTTGAACTTTATTTCGTTTTAAATCAAAACAACATAAGGAGAAGTATTGAAAATCTCAAAAATAGTCAACTTCAAAGAACTTTACAATAGACTCGCCATATAATACGGATGCAATCAAATTAGTCGCAATATGCTAGTTAATAAAAACTGCGTTTTTTAACAGGCGCGCTGGTCTAGTGATTAACATGTTCAAATGCATTTGATGAGGTTCGATTCCCGGGTCGGACAAAAAGTATTGGGGTTTTCTGCCACGCGATTTTCCATACCATGAGAGTGAGGGAATAGACAGTGCGTCTGTGTTTGCGCATACACTTGTGCACAATAATATCTCCCACGCTGGCTGATCTAAGTGGAGATCGGACACTGTGGCAGTACTTCTTAGGAATTTAAATGACTTCTTTTCCCTTTTAATTGGCACCCAGATATTATTATTGCAAGTGATTAATTTTTGTACAATCTAGACATTTACTGTTCTTCTCTTTTTCCAAATAATACCTAAGCAAATCTTTTCTCACAGCAAGAAGTGACTTTCAAGTGTTTATGATAATACTAGTGCCTATATCCGTCGACTAAGCTGGTTGAGCAACGTTGACCCAAGTGGTAACAGGATGGGCGAAGAAATTTTGAATTTTTTGATCTTTTTAACACCTTATAAGATGGCAAATATTAGATTGTTGGATGAGAGGTGAATTGTCCCAACATAACAACAAACAAGATGAGGATATTCACTGACCTACCCTCCAATAATAAAAAAAAAAACAACAAAAATCCCATATCTGATAATGGCTGGATTAGCTGATGGTAGATAGATATAAAAGAACAAAAAAATTGCTTATCACGAGACACACTGCGTCTAATTCAATCGCACCATAAAATAATATGAATACGAAACCTACCTTTAGCAATCTTAGTTTTGGGCTTATCCTCGGCTTTGGGTTTTTTCTTCTCCGGTTTGACCACTGTCTTTTTGGGTCGGCCCCGTTTGCCCTTAACGGGTAGTGCGGTTACTGTTATGTCCTCGGAAACTGTGGGTTCTGGGTCATCTATATTTCCGTCTGAAATTGAAAAAAGTATAGGTAAATATTAATAATATACAATTTTAAAAAAAAGATAAGTATATTAGATGACTTATGATCATATTATGGAAAAATTTTAATTTTGCCCTAATGTAATGTAAATTGTAATGTATTCCAAAGTATTAATTTAATTGCTTGGAATGGATTGTTATTTTTTAATAACCTACTTCTCCTACTTTCATCTACAAGTATTTAGAGTTTGGTTGTTCATGTATTTTTTTAATTACAAGCCCTGCAATCTGTATACTACCCAAATTCGCAATAACTAAATTGAAATTGAAACTTTACTAGTACAACATAAATTTTGATTTTTAGGGTTCCGTACCCAAAGGGCCAACGGGACCCTATTACTAAGCCTCCGCTGTCCGTCCATCTGTCAGCGGGCTGTATCTCGTAAACCGTAATAGATGGACAGTTGAAATTTTCACATATTGTGTATTTATATTGCTGCTATAACAACAAATAATAAAAATAAAATAAAGGGCTCTCATACATGGAAAAGGAATAGAAATAAAATTTTATTTTTTTACCTTGGCATGTGGGGTGTCATTGTCTAGAACTCATTAAGTAGAGTTCAAATATATATTTTTTTATTTTTTAGCTACGAAAATGAAGAAATGGGAGGCTGTCAAAGTTTTCGGTTTTAGACCAATTTTGTTAGGAGTCTATCTCGAAAACTAAGCTAAACTAGCGGCACGCTATGAAGGCCGGTTTGACGTTTGTCCGCTCATGAAGTTCCGTATTAATTGATAACGACTTTGAAGGAAATAATTGTATTACTTTATTGACGATAGTGATGTGCAGAGATTCATAAATTTTATCGAATGTAGTTTTAGGTTTAGGACTCAAAAGAAGAATGGCGAATTTGGACCCAGGACTTTTAAAAACCGTTCAGATTCAGAAATCATTTCATTTTAATTAATATTTTTCAAAGTATTTTTCTGTGTAAACCCCATATTTTTAGAAGTTGGGGATCAAAAATATAATTATTCACAATTACACAATATAATAAACCGTTCTAATGGCAATACTTAACATTTTACGGAGTAAAGAGTAAAAACTTGTCAATTTATTTATGTCAATGTCAATTGTCAACTCCTTAAAAATAGGAAGACTATAGTCGCAATTCCTAGTTCCATGGTCAACTCACTAAAATGTCCATGGAACTAGGAAGATGAGTTGTAATTCCTCATCATCATCATTAACAAACCATTAACGGCTCACTACTGAGCGCAGGTCTCCTCTCAGAGAAGGGTTATAGGCCATAGTCCACCACGTTGGCCCAATGCGAATTGGCGGACTTCACACACCTTCGAGAACATTATGAAGAACTCTCAGATGTGCAGGTTTCCTCACGATGTTTTCTTTCACCGTTGAAGCAAATGATATTTAATTGCTTAACGCACTTGACTCCGAAAAGTTAGAGGTTCGTACGGCCCCCCCGAATAGGAGACCACAGTCCTAACCACTAAGCTATCACTGCTTCTAATTCCTAGTTCCATGCAAATGTCATTCGTGGTCCTAGAAATAAGAAGGTCGTACGTAATTCCTAGCTCCATGTTCATTGTCTGTGGTCATTTCATTTGTTAATTGTAATGCATTTGGAATTTGCGCGTTTATTTTATTTTTTCGTTCGTTTTTTGTTTGTTATGCATTGTAGTGTATATAATATGGTTAATACTAACAATTTTGGACAAGACACAGCATTTCTTTCTGAACTTAAAGTAATTACAAGCAAATTGGTTCCAAAGCAGTTCTTTACATATCGCTCGATAAGATGACATCAGACGAAAGTGATGGAAGTAATGGATCTCTATAATAATCTTTTTCCAAAAAATAAAACAGCATGACAACCACCATCACTTAGTCGTTTTCCTAGTTCCATGCTAATACCATTGGCCGAATTACATGACAGTAATAGTCGAATTACCATGGAACTAGGAATTGCGACGAATTACACATTTTAGGTAAGGTTGGTAGGAAGCGTGTTCTCTTGTATATTCAGACAATAATATTCTGTGCCTATTAGATTATTCAAAGCACAGATTAATTATTGATTCAAAGCTATGGTGGTAATTTGCCTTAAATATACTAAATGGAAACATAACCTCAGTTTTAAGAATTTACTACTGAATATCTTTTTTCTCCCAACTTTATTTGATTGACGATGATTAACTTTTTTGTTAGTCTGGTTTACTAGAACAAGTATCAGAAGTTTGATTCGTGAACGTGGGCCGCAAGTCTGGGTCAGAAACACTATGGGGGTCCGCCAAACTCCTTTATTTATTAAATTGATTTCTAAAATGTATACAAGTGTAGAAAAATCAGTTTGCACCATTTAAGGGGTGAATGTACTTGTGAATATGAACAATTTTCACTATGTGGACAAACCTCTGAAATCGCAAAAAAATATCAGCTGTTTCATACAAAAGGTAAAATTTTTATTTTTATATGATACATACCACAACTCGGCATTTGGTTATGGCGTGAAATACGTTAAAAATGGCGTAGATGCAAACATGAATATGTTAAAAGCGGAATTAGTACGTCTTTTAAAAGAAAACAAACCAACCAAGATCCGATACGTCATTGACGAAATAGCATTAGAACATGGGCACAGAGTTATACGGTTACCGCCTTACCATTGTGAGTATAATGCGATTGAGTTGGTGTGGGCTCAAATTAAGGGATATGCTGCAAGACACAATACAGAACCCCCATTTACCACAAAAAAAATGCTAAAATTATTAGAAGAAGCTTGTGAACATGTGACTAAAGGAGACTGGGAAAAGGTTGTGAATAGAACTGTTAAATTAATAAGGGAAGATTATGAAAGAGATGTGAAAATAGATAATATTATAGAAAACGAACATATAATTATTAATGTAGGTGATGATAGCAGTGACGACAGTGAAAATAGTAGTATGGACGAATCTGATTAATTATGGCCTTTTGTGGCACCTTTTTTGGTATCTTTTGTATTCATATGTTTCTTGTGTGCATATAAAGTATGTATATTCATTTTCATTCAAATATTCAGTTCGTTCAAATAAATTAAATAAACATATACATTTTTGTTTTATTAAACCTATTTAATCAGGTACAAAAACAAAACTTAATTGTTTTTTGTTCGAGAATAAATTGACATTCCACATCACTATTGTAATGTGTCAAACCGGCCATCATAGCGTGCCGCTAGTGTAGTTAGGAATTTGAAATTTTGGTATATTAAAAAAATGATTTGGTCATATGTACGGAATCCTAAAAGAGCGAGGCCCGACTCGCACTTGGCCGATTTTTTATAACTCTGCAAGTTTTATTACACACATAAATCAAAAATTTCCATCTCTGTCAGTTTAAGGTTGATTATAAGGGTCTGCCTGCGAAATTCAATTTTAATTTGGTTTTTCGCAATTTATAAACTAATACGACAAAGTAGGCTTATGGCATTCTAATTGCGATGATAGCAGTATCATCTTCACAGGTTTATGTAAAAATCTTTACTTGAAAGTGACCATTTTAAGAAATTAATCAAAATATCGAGTTGGACTTGAGTTACAAATTAGTCGATATTCTGACTAATTTCTTAAACTGGACACTTTCAAGTAAAGATTTTTATATAAACCTGTGAAGATGATACAGATTGGCGCAATTAGAACGCCATAAGCCTACTTTGTCGTATTAGTTTACAAATTGCGAAATACTAAATTAAATTTGAATTTCGCGGCCAGACCCGTATAATCCACCTTAACAGACAATATGTGGTGACTAGCCAATGAAGTATGTTTCATCAATCAATGTTATCAATCATGCATACAATGACCTCATTTTAATAGTTAATACTCTCATAGTCGGTTAAAGATACTTTTTTAGAGATAAGCTGAATATTACGCTTATTAGTTAGTACCTTTTTTACAAGAATAAGACGTAAAAAAAAATTATTAAAAAGAAATTGGTTGTCTGTAAAGTCGGTTTACGGACAATAGTTTAACGTGATAACGTCATAAACATTGATGACTGCTAACCTGGCTAAACTGGCGGCCGGCCAGTCATCGTGTGGGCACTCTCTAAGCCAACGGTTGGGCCGATTGTGCCTCTCTATCGCTTGTTCCGCGCTCTCGCTTGCACGCTCAGGCTAGGTGGAACATGACACTGTCGTGCGTGCAGCCGGTGTTCATCACTTTATATGACGTTATCACGTCAAAAAAGCTTTTAGCTGGTTAAAACATATCCTGGATATCATCTAGGACCAGAGCACTTATCAAAATCGATGGGGTTACGTCGTTTTATTACAGAGTTTCCATAGCCACCTTCTGACTTCATCATCAGACCCTTCTAACTCATCTTGCAACATTTGACCTAAACATACAACTAATTTGTGGGAATGGGCGTGACGTTTTATAGTAAAATTCCACAGTCGATCGACTTGCCTTTAAACAAGTTTAAGAAATCAGTTAAACATAATCTCATGAAAAAAGCATATTATGCAATTGAAGACTAATTAGATGATAAAAAAGTGTGGACATAATTCGTTCCAGCAATTCATGAGCCAGCAGGTGGTAATTAAACTGTATAACTATTCTATTGAATTGTAAACTTGTTTTGATAAGAGCAACTGCCGAGTTTCTTGTCGGTTCTTCACGGCAGGAACGGCATTCCGAACCAGTGGTAGACTCATTGACGATTCAAAAGCACTTGTAAAAAAGTTTATTTGAATAAAAACATTTCTATTCTATTCTATACATTACAAGTTAACACATCACTGGTGTCGAACGCAGCGCGTGCGAAGGCGCGGGAGGCGTCGCGGGGTACGGGGTCTTTTGGCCCTATAACCGCACTGGAGTAATAATTTTAGTCTCTGGTGCGGTACTAGGTGGAAATGGCCCTGAAAGCAGGTAGCTACGGATCATTATTCCATTTGACGAAGGAAAAATATCTATGTATCTATCTTTTTCCTACTTCAATAGACAATGACAATGAGAGAACAGCATTTTTGGCGTCCGCACGGAATGAAAATCTCGGTCGAGGCTCTGTCAACCTCGCAATGCACTGAATGTGTTAAATAAAAGCTTGTAAAAATAAAATCTGAACTCACCGTCATAGTCCATGTCATCCTCAAGGTATTCAACTTCCGCCTCTTCAACCGGTTGCAGTTCCAACGTCACTTCAGACTTCATCTGGTCCATGTATTCTATAGCTGCAATTAAATATTATACAGTAACAGTTTTTACATATAGTCTACAAATAAGAGAAAAATAAATAAAATGGAGATAGTAAAATAAATAATTAAAATAGAATTTAATAAAAAAAAAAAAACCTACTTTAAATGCCTGCGCCACAACAAAGTGTATAATTTATTGTTGATTATTTAAAAACCGCTCAACCGATTTCGATAAAATTTAAATGGTTGTCTTTTAAACCAACTTCAAAACAGGAGGAGGTTCTCAATTAGTCAGTTTTTTTATGTATGTACACCAATAACTCGAAGACACTGGAACCAATTTGGATAATTCTTTTTGTGTTTCAAAGGGTATACTTATATATTTTATATATTAATTTCTATAGAATATTTTATATAGAAATTTTATCGAAATCGGTCAAGCGGTTTTTAAAATATCAACAATAAATTATATACTTTGTAGTGGAGCGGGTGTTTGAAGTCAGTTTTTTAAAAAGAATTTTTTATATTAAATTATAGACCTATTATCATCTGTTATCTTACCTTTAGACTTAAACTCCCCTCTGCCCACCATGTCAACAAACTTCTTCTCCGAGTCCAGCACCTGTTTCTTGAAGTTGCAGGCATCTCGCAGCCGAGTGATGCACACCTCACAGATGAGTCGGTTTGGTCCATTGGGACCTTCCATGTGTTGGGATATCTGGTAGAATAGAATAGAAATGTTTTTTATTCAAATAAACTTTTACAAGTGCTTTTGAATAGTCGATGAATCTACCACTGGTTCGGAATGCCTTTCCTGCCGAGAAGAACCAGCAAGAAACTCGGTGGTTGCTCTTTTCAAAACAAATTTACAATACAGTAAATACAATGCTATATATGCAGTGTTTAACTTTCCACTATGAGGGAAGTTCCAAAAATGCATACCGACTAACTTCTATCTTAAGATGGGCAGACATAAAGTAGCCCCATTCCCGCCGGTGGCACCCGTTCACGAGCATGACGCATGACCCAGCCATTGCTTCGCTCAACCATATTTGAGGGAACGTAACAACCTGCATCACACAACACCACCACAGAAATGTTTAAAGAGTGTGTGACATACTTATGCTACCCATGTTAAGGCATCGAATTGAAAACTAATATTCAAATACTCATTTTAAGACATCACTTAGACACAAATAAAGTAGACACAACATGTAGACAGACATGTAGCATACATCATCATCATCAGCAACCCCTAAATGTCTCACTACTGAGCGCAGGTCTCCTATCAGAGAAGGGTTATAGGCCATTGTCCACCACTCTGACTCAATACGAGGTGACAGACTTCACACACCTTTGAGAACATTATGGAGAACTCTCGGGTGGTCAGGTTTCCTCACAACTTATTCCTTCACCGTAAAAACATGTGATATTTAATTTCTATAAGGCACATAACTGACAAGTCAGAGGTGTGTGCCCAGGATCGAACCTGTGACCCCTGAATAGGAGACCAGTCCTAACCACTAGGCTATCACTGCTATATTCAATATTTAGGCTTATATATTTTTTATTTTATGACCTCCCTGTCACAATGGTGTGTGCTACATGGTCTTAGAGTGAAAGTTCTCAGATTCATTTCCTGGCAGGGATAATTTCAAAATTTCTGAAATGTCTAGTCTGGTATAGTATAAGATGTTTATTATCACCCTTCAGTTACAAGAATGTTACAATAAAAATTCATAGGCCCCTATCTACTAAATAGATGGGTAGGTAGGTAACTAGTTTAAAAACTACTGCCCATAGACTCTTATGTGCATCCTAGAATTCCATGTTTCAATGAAAAAGAAGTTTTCTTTTATCTGTCACCAGCTCATGAACACTTCTGAATAAAATATTCAGAACATTGTGAAGAGCAAATAGTTTTGAAGTCCTCAATAGCACAATGTATGTGGCAGATTTAAAACAAAAAGGTTGACGGTTCATTGTTGTACCCACTCCTTAGAAGGGGAATTATTGGTCATGTTCAACAAGGTTTATATTCTTTTTTTGAAAAAAAAAAACATGGGATTGGTAATAAAAATTAAATTAGTAAATAAAAAATACTTTCGACACCCACTAATCTGTCTTTTTACAAGTTAAATTTGATACTTACACTAATATCAAAGCATTCTAAGAGCATATCGGCGTAAATTTCTTGTTCTTCCATCCAAGTGTATTCGGTGCTCAAATCTTTGTAACACCCCTCGGATAGGCAGCACCGACACAGCCCCGGGGTTTCTTTTACCACAATTTCGTCAAACTCCATGTTTGTCACTAGTTTTAACACATTAAATATAAATAAAAGCAATACACTTCATTTAAAAATCGAAACAACGCACAGCGCCGATTTCCATCATGCACGCCATTTTGTACATTTATGCACCGTGTTAACACTCAGTATTAATCTTGTCCAATAGAAAAAAACCCATAAATTTTAGTTACTGCAATTATAACTAGATGGCACCATGATGGCACTTTTCACAGAGTACATTATCACTTTTCACAAAAAATAAATTAAGCTGGTAGCACATTCAGCAACCTTGACATCCATGGAACTAGGAATTACGACTACGCTGACATCCGTCTGTAGATCTTAGATTATATAATGTGCGTTAGGCTTTAAATTACATTTCGGCTTACGCTGTAATATTAAACGCTCTTTGTTATTATATCCTTGCATTCTAGGCAGGTATCCTATAATACTTCTGATAATTATAAAAATCAAGGTGCATTTCAATTTAATAACAACATAGATCTGTAGAATGTAGCCTGAGATTAAGATTATATTTTTTTTCAATTATGCAATCAATATTGAATTTGCATGTAATGAAGCGTAGTGGAGACTGAGATTTACGTCAACTGTCCAACATTGACGTTTCAAAAATTCTTTAATCTTTTCTTTTCTTTTTGTTTTTGATCTTTCGTGGTGTTTTCGTCGTTCGTGGTTTTTTAGATTTTAGTATTTGATTTTATTTACGACCAAGGCTATCCGACTGGACTCTGTTTCGCTTCTTTTTCTACTGGCTATTGGCATTTTATAAACGGACACCGATTTACTTCTGATATGGATTCTGAAAGAACTTGTTGTGTCCCTAGCTGCAAGCGCCCTCGTGAGTACCTATTCTTTTACTTTAGGTACTAATTATTACAATCTATTTTTTCACTTTCGTCATAATACAAATCATACTATGATCTGGAAAATATATCTACGCCACAACGACAGTGACTGCGTACTTATAATAGGTTATAAAATACCTAGCAAACAAAACGTACAATAAGTGCTTCAAATCAAAATTGCTACAATTTTGCCAATGCCACGTTCCTATGTTAGCAAGCGTTTAATAAAGTTCTAAGGCTAAGGTACTATATGAAGTACTTTCTAACACCACCTCAAGTGACACTTATGGAAAACAGCAACATATTGAATTGTTTCTTTTTAATATTTTAGGTTCACCTGGTACCCCACTACATGGCTTTCCAAATCCTGTGTTGGACCCAGACAGATTTCGAACTTGGTTATATGCTATTGGAGGCGACATTTTAGGGTTGGACAATCAATACATATACAAATATCGCAATGTTTGCCGTCATCATTTTAAGCGTTGTTACCATTTTGGTAACAGAAGATTAACAAATGATGCAATACCGACTTTAGATATGCCTGGTAAGACTAACTCAATTTTATACTCTTAGTGCAAATATAACCAACATCAAGTGATGATTAACTGAGGAATAAATTGGGTGTTCTAACAGTGTTTGTATTGAAAATCTGCCAAAATATCAAAGGGTCTAGCTGAAAGCATGGGAAAACTGCACCAGCATGTAATGAAGAGTTCTTACCTGTTAATCTCTTCTAGTTAGTATATAGTAGTTTAGTTTCTAGAGCTGAAAATCAGCATCTGGCATTATGCGTGCATGTGTAGGTATGATGCAGGGCCCAAGGCTGAGTTGTACATCCTTTCTGGGTGGTGCTACAGACAAATATATTTATAGGTGCAGGATGGCCTTCATCATAGGGTATTTTGGCTGAGCGAGGATGTGTGGGCGATGAATAAAACTTGACAACTGAATTCGTCTTTCAAATAAAATCTTCAATCAAGCAAATCAAAGTCAAACACAACATGATAATTCTTCCAATAGTTAGATAACACCACTTTATAAAGCTGTGGCAAACCGTATGTATTCGTTACTGACGTACGAGTATTCAGTCAGACTCGAAATAACGTTTCGTTACTTTCGAATCTATTTCGTTACTCGCATGTTTCGATTTGATTGTACGAACGATGTTATTAACGATTTTTAATTCTATTTGATTACACTTTATTTGTATCTTTTGTTTTCATTACTTAATCAACACCTAAAATAATAATGTAGGTAAGTATTCTATCCACAAAATAATAATTCGTTTTGTATATTATGTAAGTAGATACGAAATAATATACGATACGAAGTAGATACGATTTGTTCTGGAAACGCACCAGCGCAAAACTCTACAGTCTACACGAGAGTACTCAATACTCAAAAGTAACGAAAGTAACGAGTACCGATATGGTTGTAACGAGTACAGTTTTGTTTAGTACCGAATACATGCGGGTATGCATTACATCGGTACTTTTACAGCTCTACCACTTTACAAGGTTTTTTTACCCATAGATGAAACTAATGTGAATCGGTAGAGTAATAAACCCTATGTTAGATAATGAAGTGGGAAAAAAATAGGACGTCAAGTTTTTAAAATATTTACTATATTTGTTTTTAACAATTTTTTATGTGTGACCTACAAAAAAATCAAAAATGACACAGATTACTTCTTCTTTTACACTGATTAGCATCAGTTTCTCTTAATATAGACCAGCAGTAATCACCTAACATATTTTTATCCCAAAAACCTTGGTACCTCTCTTCATAAATCTGTTACTGGGTACCAATTGTTAATAAGATGGCTCCCTCTTCACCATCTATGTGAGGTTCTGCTAGGGGGCCTGCCAGTGCCACTCTTGGTGTAGACTCACTGTCGTATTTTTATGTTTAATTGTATGTGAAATGTTTGTAACACCACTGCTTGAATAAATGTATGTACCTTTTAACTATTAATCTGTGTCTAGTACATATTTATTTTAATTTTCTACACCTCATAGGGAGTATTCAGGGTTTCAACCCTTGATTTTAACCCTTGATGTTCTAGTCCACATGTGAAGTTAATCTAGTTTGTCTGTTTTCTGCCAATCAACTACCGCTTGATAGTACTGTAGCAATTAATGTATACAGGAGAAAACTGCCTCAACATCTTGATAAATCAAAGTATAAAATTAATATTACTTTCAATTTCAGGACTTTTTGGCACTAGACGAGAGCCAATGGTGGACATTACTAGTAGAATGGTGAATGTTGAAGAAAATATTATCAATATGCCTTCAACTTCAAGAGGTAATATTTTCAGTAGCTTTTTAAATCCATATTATACATTTTTATAGTAAAGATAAGCTACTCAACAAACTTGTTTATAATAATAAAATAATATTTAAACATTTTTTTAAGTGTTTTTTAACCAAAATATAGTTTACTGATCCATATACCAGTATATTATTGTGGCGGATTTAATTGATAATCCAACCACAGCGAGGAGATGCGGTGAGGTGAGGTGAATAAATAAAACACCTTTTCTTCTTAGTAGAGCGGAGATGCGTTCGCTTTCAAGTCAGGGAGTGAAGTGCGTGACTGGTCGTCCGGGGTCTTCCACGTAGGCCTTCACAGGCCTCGGGGTGACTGTTCGGGGCGATGGCCCCCTTCAGTGGTTGAAACCCCGCCTGCAACTACAGGCGGGGCACTGGGTGGGACCGGTTGGTCCATGGTGTCGTCAAGTCCGGTGGTATCCTGTTGCAGTGCGATCGAGCCCGCGTAGTGTCGCGGGCGATCTGCGGATCTTAAGACGTAATTATCTCTATGAGGGGCAAATAAGTTTGACAAAACTCAGCTATTTTGCTTACTTAACTACTTATGGTAACTTGTTAATGTTTAACTATTACTTACTAATTATATAAAACAAAATATGATTATACAGGGTGGGCCAGACCAGGTGGATATAAAATTTTTTTTAGATTGTTGACTTAGGGGCCTACCAGGACCCGCAAGGAAAAAAATCGGTTCCCAGCCGATTACCAGAAAAAATTTTTTATTTGAAATTTTGGAATATCATTACCTTGACGAACTTTTAATTTTTTTTTAATTTTTCCAGTGACAATTTCCGCAATTTTTTCATGGAATATCTTTATCTAATAACTGTGCTCTCTTAAGAAAAAATTCCAGTCTGATTAGCTGGTTTTAAGAGCATTAAATTTTAAATTATTCCAAGAAAATTAAGTTCATACAAAATCTACAGAAAACTTTAAAATTCCATTAAAAATAAAAGAAGAAGTTCATAGCACTGGTGATTTTTTAAAAACTGTAGCAACTTATGTTCTTTCGATTGCCAAAAGAAAAATTGTATGTCAATGTGCCGGATAAAATGTTATGATTTTTCAAAAGTCTTCGTTCCTCATTCGTCTAAATAACGACCTTATTGAAAAAAATGTTAATTGTTTGTGGAGACTCCAGTATGTCCTTTAATTTTAACTGCCTCGTAGGTCTAGTGATAAGCGTGTTCGACTGCGGCCGAAGAGGTCCCGGGTTTGAGTCTCGGGTCGGACCAAACCAAGTATTGGGGTTTTCCGATAAGAAATTCTCAGTACTAGCCCGGAGTTTGGAAGTTGGCGTTGTTTCACCCCGTGCCTTGGAGAGCACGTAAAGCCGTTGGTCCTGTGCCTAATTTCTCTCCGGTCGTGTCGAATTTTCCGTCCCATCGGGCTATGAGAATAATGAAACAGAGAGTGCACCTATGTTCGCGCACACACTTGTGCACTTTAATATCTCCCGCACAGATGGCTAATCTTTCTGGAGATAGGCTTCTGCTGTGGCCGAAATTCGGAATAATAAAACATTGTTTTATTATTCTTTCTCTTAAAAAGTAGATACCGTCATTCATCATTAAAGGATTAATGTCCTCCCTTCCAAATTTCGGCCACGGTGGCAGCCTATCTCCAGAAAGATTAGCCATCTGTGTGGGAGATATTAAAGTGCACAAGTGTGTGCGCGAACATAGGTGCACTCTCTGTTTCATTATTCTCCTAGCCCGATGGGTCGGAAAATTCGACACGACCGGAGAGAAATTAGGCACAGGACCAACGGCTTTACGTCCTCTCCAAGGCACGGGGTGAAACAACGCCAACTTCCAAACTCCGGGCTAGTACTGAGAATTTCTTATCGGAAAACCCCAATACTTGGTTTGGTCCGACCCGAGACTCAAACCCGGGACCTCGTCGGCCGCAGTCGAACACGCTTATCACTAGACCTACGAGGCAGTTAAAATTAAAGGACATACTGCAGTCTCCACAAACAATTAACATTTTTTTCAATAAGGTCGTTATTTAGACGAATGAGGAACGAAGACTTTTGAAAAATCATAACTTTTTATCCGGCACATTGACATACAATTTTTCTTTTGGCAATCAAAAGAACATAAGTTGCTACAGTTTTTAAAAAATCACCAGTGTTATGAACCTCTTCTTTTATTTTTAATGGAATTTTAAAGTTTTCTGTAGATTTTGTATGAACTTAATTTTCTTGAAATAATTTAAAATTTAATGCTCTTAAAACCAGCTAATCAGACTGGAATTTTTTCTTAAGAGAGCACAGTTATTAGATAAAGATATTCCATAAAAAAATTGCGGAAATTGTCACTGGAAAAATTAAAAAAAAATTAAAAGTTCGTCAAGGTAATGATATTCCAAAATTTCAAATAAAAATTTTTTTCTCGTAATCGGCTGGGAACCGATTTTTTTCCTTGCGGGTCCTGGTAGGCCCCTAAGTCAACAATCTAAAAAAAATTTTATATCCACCTGGTCTGGCCCACCCTGTATACACCTATGATTTGATACAGTCTGGGAACTAGTCCCGCAAGCGACTAGTTCCCAGACTGTATCAAATCATAGTATGTTGCGAGGTCTAATCATTTAATGAGGTAATTCAAAAGGAATTGAGAGATTGATTTTTATAGAGTATAAGATCAGTCTTCAGTATTTGGGTCAATCTTCAATAAGTATAATCTTCAGTAATTGCGTCAATCTTCAACAATTATCCATATACCTGTATATTAATAACAACTCAGTAAAAGTAGTAGTACTATTAACAATTTATGAGATCTAATAAATTATTTTTTAATATCCACAGATGTCACAGCACCACAAACACCTCTCACCCAGAATTGTGATTTTCCAAAAACAACATTGAGAGCAGGTAAATATGAACAAAATAATTGGTCAAGATTATAAAGAATTCTATCTTGAGCATTATTACTAACATGTGTCAAAAATGCAAACGGTAGTACTCCATAGTCTGGCTAGTTGTAAAAAAATCGGCCAAGTGTGAGTTGGGCCTCACTCTTTTAGGGTTCCGTACATATGACCAAATCACTTTTCTAGTCTAATCAGATATTTAAATGTCTTAGTTCTTAGATAGTATTAAATTAGCAAATGGGGAAAATGCTCGTTTGTTTTGGCCACAATTAGTTATGTAAATACATAATATGTATACAGAAATTTCAAAGTTTAGTTTTTGAGATAGACCCTGTAACAAAAGTGGTCTAAAACTGAATCAAAAACCCTTAATCCATGCGGGCATCATCTAGTCTTAATATATTATATAAATTACGTGTCACGTTGTTTGTCCGCGATGGACTCTTAAACTACTTAAACGATTTTGATCAAACTTCGTAACTATCTGTAATTTGGTCCAACTTGAAAGATAGTTTTAGTAGTTATTTGTTTTATTTATATAGGTAAGTTGGCGGTACGAAGTTCGCCGAGTCAGCTAGTATAATATTATAAATTTCAATGTCACATCATATAATTGATTTTTAAATACAATTGGACATGGACAATAAGGATTTCTTTTGCTACAGAACACAAAACATGAACTGATATTTTTGAGGCATTTTTCTTAATATACAAATAAAAATTTACTTAATGCTAAACTGTTTCGCTTTCAGGTGTTAAAAATAAACATTCCTTTAAAAATGTTGCGAAGGTTATGGCTCAACAAATTGCCAAATTAAAAAAAGTAAAGGATAGTTACTCCCAAAGACTGAAAAAAGCTTTGAAGCTATCTGAGAACCCAACCTTCCTTAAGACTATAAAAAACTTTAGTACAATGGCTGCAATTTTTACTCTGTTACAATTCAGGGAGATTAATAAACCCAAAATGGGCCGAAGGTTTACTCAGGAAGAAAAAATAATGTCTTTAAGCCTTTATAAACATGGCCCAAAGGCTTATAGATGGATGAGCAAGGTATTCGTTCTGCCATCATATATGACACTCAGCCGTTTGATTGCCCGAGCTGCACTAAAACCGGGCATCAATGAAAATATATTTGAAATGCTCAAAAAGGTGACAAGAAAAATGAAAGAGGATAGTAAACTATGTGTTTTACTTTTTGATGAAATTGCATTAAACCCACATTTTGATTATAGCAAGAGGAAAGATAGAATTTCTGGATTTGTGGACAACGGAAAAAAAAATCTACCAATAATAGCAGATCATGCTCTCGTATTCATGATAAGAGGTGTATATAAAAATTATAAGCAGCCGATAAGCTATACATTTTGTTCTGGGAGCACAAAAAAGCACGAGTTAGTGGAACAAATAAAAGAAAATATTTCCCAATTGCAAAGAATTGGCTTTAAAGTTTTAGCAACTGTTTGTGATCAGGGTGCCTGTAATGTGAGTGCCCTGAATCAATTAATTGAAGAAACTCGAGTAGACTATTTGAGAAAGGAAAAAGAATTTCGATATGAAGTTTTCACAGTAAATGACCAAGAAGTCATTCCATTATATGATGCTCCTCATTTAATAAAAGGAATACGTAATAATTTAATTACCAAACATTTGAAATACAAAATGAATGGGCAAATAAGAATGGCCAAATGGGAGCATCTGAAGCTATTACATGAAGAAAACCCGGCATACAAAGGAATAAGGTTGGTGAAAAATCTATCTGAAGCTCACATCAATCCAGAGAAAATGAATAAGCAGAAAGTAAAATATGCCACGCAAATATTCAGCCAAACAGTAGCATCAAGCATGGGGTACTTAGCTGGTAATTGTTTTATTTCTATTATATTTTGAAAAATGAAAAATAAAGCACAAATCTCTAAAAAACAAACATATGCTAAAAATATATAAACAGGTGATAATCTACCTCTACCACACACCTCCAGGTCTACCACACTGATTGAGATTACAAGAATCTTGTAATCTGTTTCATACTATAGTATAAAATATAGAGTGTAAACCTGTTATTTAAAAATTCATTTCTTTTTCAGAAAAGGGTGTTCTACCAGAAGAATGCACAGGGACAGCGGATATTCTATTATTTTTTGATGAATTGTTTGATTCAATTAATGGAAGCTATGATAATAGTAAAAAAAGAAGTGGTAAGGAATTACTCCGCCAGTTAACTCCGAACTCAAATCATGAGAAGGTATGGAATAATGCCAAAAAAGTTCTTGCTTCAATGAAATTTGTTACAATTGATGGAAGGGAATGTACACCACCTTCAATTACAAATTGGTTAAAAACAATTAATAATTTTCAATATTTAAAAGAAAAATTATTCAATGAATTTCGGTTAAAATCCATATGGCTCAGGCAGTTTAACCAGGACCCCCTTGAAAACTTTTTCGGATGCATAAGAAGTCATGGAGCTCAAAATACAAAGCCATCATGTGCAGCATTTGAAGATGCATTTGCCTCACTTTTAATAAATAATTTAAATAGTAGCTATTCTCCTGGTTCAAATTGTGAGGAGGATGCTTGTGAAGTATTTAGTAACCTGGGAAATTTACTCTTACAAGATAAAAAAGTTGATAAAGAGACAACTGAAATTAATTTTGACCACATAGACTACAATATTATTGTAGATTTTAATATTAAAAAAGATAACCAAACAATAAACTCAGCACTAAATTATGTAACTGGCTATGTTCTGCGCAAAGTAAGTAAAATTTTTAAAACTTGCACATCATGCAAAGACGAGTTATATGCAACAGATGCTATAGATAGTATAAAAATGAGGGAATATAGTAAAACTGCTAGGTGGTTGACATACCCTTCTAGTCAATTCGTAGAATGTTTTTCAGCAATACAAGATATCACAATAAATATAATAAGAACAGCAAGCAATATCAAAAATATAAGACAATATATAAAAACAGTATTATGTATAACCATTAATATGGATTTCATTAAATGTGAAAAACATAAATCAGAACTATCAAACTATATCTTTGATTTGAGTTCGAAGTTTTTCATTTGCAACTGGTGTCGTGACGTTAATAAATTGTTGAAGGGCACCAGATTGGATTATGATGCAGAGGATGCAATACAAAAATCATGCTACGAATATTATAAGAAAAGGAGAAAATAAAAATTAGTCATATTGTTTGTTTTTTTTTGTAATCCCTCAAAAATATTTTAGTACTACAGTACACAAAATAATGTATAATGCGGCCAAACTAAGAATAGGACTGAATTCCCGCCATATTGTGACGTGTAAGTGGGAAATATTATTTTTATTTTTTAACAAATCGAATTTTTCCCGCTAACACATCACAATATGCCGGAAATTCAGTTCTATTCTTAGTTCGGTAGCAATTGGAATAAGCCTATAGGTACCTATATGTTCTCGTTATACGTATGTATAGCAAATTTTTAGTTCCTGCAATTAGAAGCAGATGGCGCCACGCTGAAATATTAGCTTTTATCTCTAAGTGTTGAGAATTGATCAATAATTGACAGCTAACCAAACCCAACCAACCTTGACCTTATTCTTACTTCACACTTTACTTTAATATATATATAGCTGCTCGTGCTGATTCACTGATTCACTGACTGATTGATCACCTCTCCTGTAAAATTTTGTATGAAAAATTTTTTTTTCACTAATGGTTTCGTATAGAAGACAAAAATTCATTCGGAGGAAAATTATGGAGAGAGCTGATGATTGAGGATTTTGGAGACGGGTGAAGAGCACGGCCAGGGTATTGAAGATAGGTGGGGTGTGCTCGAACAAATGTCACTCGAAACCTCATCCAATTCGCAGTGAGCTGAAAATAAATTCAAAATGGCGGAAAAAAGATGGCCGCCATACAAATTTCGTCGGTGTCTATCTCGGGGAGTATAAAAGATGGAAGAGTGGTTTCTTGACAAATGATGATCAGGACCCAAAGGTCTATTTGATGAATAGAAAAAAAATCCAATATGGCGGATTTTTTTTTCTTCATACAAAATATATGGCGAATATTGAAGAGACTAGAAGTTGGGAACTATACAAGACTTTGATACGGTTCCTTTTGAAAATTTGTTTTTATAAAAGAAATCTCATTCTGAGAAATGGTGAGATATGATGATCGAGGGCTTGGAAGGTGGGTGAGGGGCACGGCCAGGGTATTGAAGATAGGTGGGAGGTGCTCAAACAAAAAATACTCGAAACCTCATCCAATTGGCAGTGAGCTGAAAAAAATTTCAAAATGGCGGATTCAAGATGGCGGATACCAATTTCATAGGCATCTATCTCGGAGAGTATAAAAGATGGAAGAGTGGTTATTTGATAGAAAATGATCAGGACCTGAAAGTCCACTTGACGATAGAAAAACCGCGGTCCGCTTGCGGGCCGCGCACCCACGCGCCCTACTAGTTTGTTTTATATAGAGTCAAAGTTGACAGTGACAGAGCAAAATTGAATGGCAAAAGGAAAACGTGCTCCGAAATTGTTATCTCGTTTATAAGAAACTAGAAAGTATTGAGCAGCAATAAGTAGATTGTTTAGCGAGAGTTTTGTTAAGAAACAAGTATTATCGAAATGTTCAAAGGTACTTTTTGAAACTCTGTTCAATAAACCGAACATTTGTCAAATTTGGACTTCGTTATTTCTCAACCAAAGAACCCAAACCCACTGAAATATTAACAGGTTATGAGGCCCAGGACAGCTGTGAAATGGTTTCTTTGGAAGTCAGGACAGGAAAGTAAACGTAAAGTCGAGAAAAGCAGTCCAGAGTGTCAGAACCAGCACGGCCGACATAATCTACAAGTCAGCGACATCGGAGCAGCCACCGCACAGAAAGTCAACGTTGAGCTACGTACACGCAAGTCCCTTTAAGTCAGAAAATCGTCACGAAAGATTAAAAATTCATTTTGTTTATTTAAAATTGTCAGAAGTCAGTTAAATTGTAAAATTTAAAGCAAAATGGATACTGTAAAGTCTCAGTTGGAAATGCTAAGCGAAGATAGTCAGGGAAATGTCAATTTCATTTCATGGCGTTTTAAATTAAACCTAGCACTTAAGAATAAGGACTTGTACGACATTGTAACAGGTGAAAAGCCCAGACCAGCAGGTGCTAAGTCAGATGCAAACGTTTCAGCTTGGATAAAGAAAGATGTTGAAGCGCAAACGTTGATAGGTTTAAATGTTAATAGTAAAATTGCGAACAAAATTGCAAATTGCAAAACTGCCAAAGATATGATCGATAAGTTAACTAGTTTATATGGTACAAAGACTGATGTAACTTTAGAAACGTCCCGAATTAAATTCTTTACTTTTGAATATGATGAAAGTAAGTCAGCAGTAGAGAATTGTATGGAGATTTTAGATCTTGCTGAAGAAGTGTCAACCGAAGATGATCCTGTCAGACAAAGTTGGGTCATGACGAGAATATTGAGTGTACTACCGCCAAAGTTGGCGCATTTCAGAACTTCCTGGAACAACGTGACCGGACCAACCAAGAACATAGAAACTCTCATCGAACGTCTGAGGCTCGAGGACGAGCAACTTAAGGAAACGACGACAAATGCAGAGGGCAGCACAAGCAACGCTCTCATCGCAAAACGTGAGAAACAGGGACAGTCGTCAAACGGCAAGCAGGACAAGTCATCGTTCGCATGCTACAAATGTGGGAAGAAAGGTCACGTGATCAAGGAGTGCAGAGGAAAACCGTGTCAAAAATACATTGACTACTGCAAGAAGAAATACTCATGTAACATCTGCAAGAAGAAAGGGCATTTCGCAAAAGATTGTGAATCCCGAGAAGAAGGAAATAAGTCAGGAAACTGGAAATCACCAAAAAGAGCATTCGTGACTACAGCACTCTCGACAGTGGACAACGACATCTCCAAGGACAGGGCAACTTCATGGTATCAAGACTGTGGAGCCAGCCAACACATGACGTCTCATCGAGAATGGTTTGTACAGTTTGTTAAACTGGACGAGCCGATTCCAATTGTGATTGGAGACGCAACCAGGCTAGATGGCGTTGCAGTCGGGAACATCGAGATGGAGGCTTTTGATGGTCAAAAGTGGTATCCAGTGGTACTTGAGGATGTGATTTATGTACCAAATCTCAACTTTAATCTCTTCTCAGTAAGTCAGATGCTAGACAAGGGATATGTACAGAAGGCAAATGGAAAAGAATCGACATTCTACAGTCAGGATGGCAGGGAAATTGTGGCAATAGCAAAGCGCAAAGGAAATCTCTACAAAATGATGCTCAGAAGAGAAGAAGAGACAAGTTTGATGGTCCAGTCAATCAAAGTTTGGCACGAGCGACTCGCCCATCAAAACGTGAAGTATGTGAGGGACATACTGAAAAGAAAAGGAATTAAATATGTCGATGACTGGAATGATTATGTGTGCACAGGGTGCTCATATGGAAAGCAACATCGAACCTCACACCCAACCAACCCCAAGACAGCCCAACAGCCATTGGATCTCGTACACGTCGACACCGGTGAGATGAACATTCCATCGCTGGGAGGAGCAAAGTATTGGCTCATGTTTAAGGATGACTTCACCCACTACCGAAGCTGTTACTTTATGAAGACGAAAAGTGAGGCCCCAGAGAAAATTGAAAGCTACTTAAGACTTGTTGAAAATCAGCTAGGAAGGAGAGTGAAGAGTCTGAGATCTGATAATGGCACTGAACTGAAGAATACAAAAACCAAAGAGATGATGGACAAGTTGGGAATTTTTCACACATTTACGAATGTACACACGCCAGAGCAGAATGGAAGGGTTGAGAGAGAGATGAGAACGATTGTCGAGGCAGCCAGAGCAGCGATACATGCAAACGATTTGGACGAGAGACTGTGGGCAGAAGCAATGAACCATGCCATCTTCACGATCAACCAGACTGGAACCAGCAACGTACCAGGGAAAAGTCCGGCAGAACTTTGGTTTGGAAGGAAGATGCAGATTGAGAAACTGCGACCTTTTGGATGCGAGTGTTATGTGCTGACGCAAGCACAGAAGAGAGGCAAGATAGATAGAAAATCAGAAAAGGGAATTCTGGTTGGCTATGACTTTGATTCACCCTGCTACAGGATTTATTTGAAAGAAAAGAGAGATGTCATCAGCGAAGACAATGTAATCTTCGACGAGGAAAAGATCAGACTGAGGCAAGGCACTGAACTTGAGACATCGACACCAGAGGGCATACCTGAGAAGCAAGAAGAAAGCAGCAGTGAGTCAGAGGCAGAAGACGAGACCTGGAGAACTGGAGAAAGTGCTGAGGAGCCAAGCGACAACGAAAATGAGACACAACCGCCAGCAGAAGAGCAAGGAAGGAGAAATTTGCGAGATCGTCGAACCTTGCAACCACCACCGAGACTGAGAGATTGCATACTTGACTCACGTCGTGGAGGAAATAGTGCAAAAGTAGCCATGATTGGTGAAACTGAAGACATCCCGGTGAGTGAGGCACTCAAAGATGAGAAGTGGAGGCAAGCAATGCAGGAGGAGTACGACTCGTTAATGGAAATGAAAACTTGGAAGCTGGTGGACTGTCCAGAAGGAGTGAAGCCGATCACTTGTCGTTGGGTACTTCGAGAGAAGGCAGACGGGAGATACAAGGCCAGACTCGTGGCAAGGGGATTTGAACAGAAAGAAGGAGTGGACTACGCGGAAACTTTCAGCCCAGTAGCCCGCCATGCATCGATTCGACTACTTTTGAGCCACGCAGCGTCAGAGAAAATGAAGTTAGTATCGTTTGATGTGAAAACTGCATTCTTGTATGGAAATCTGGAGCGAGACATTTATATGAACCAGCCTGAAGGGTTCGACGACGGATCAGGAAAAATTTGCAAGTTAGATAAGAGTCTTTATGGGCTCAAACAAGCCCCAAGGATGTGGAACAAGAGGGTTACCACACACTTTGAAAAGAAGATAGGCCTGATCAACACAGATGACGACCCGTGTATCTACTATAACAAGGACAAGAGCATTATGCTCTCACTCTTCGTGGATGATGGATTGATAGCTGGGAAAGAAGAAAATGAAATATACATACTCTTAGGTGAGATAAGCAAAGAATTTCAGATCACATTCAGCAAGAAAGCTCCGGACAAGTTGACGTATTTGGGCATGGAAATCAAGATCGACCATGATGGTATCTTTGTAAATCAGCCTCGTTACACGGAGAAGATCTTGAGAAAGATGAAACTCGAACAGTGCAACCCAGCATCCACACCCATTGAGCAAGGAATGATCAACAAAAAGACAGACTTCAAGAACGACGAGCCACTTCCGGCGAACAACAACTATCGCGAGGCGATAGGGAATTTGTTGTACTTAGCTACAATCACCCGGCCAGACATCAGCTTCGCCGTGAACTACCTCAGTCGATTCTGTAACAAACCCATGAAAAGTCACCAGGCAATGGTGAAACGTGTATTCCAGTACTTGAGAGGGACAGTGACAGCTGGAATCCACTTCGGAGGAGACACTGAACTCGTGGCCTACACCGACTCAGACTTTGGAGGAGACTCTGAGACAGGACAGTCGACGAGTGGAGTATTAGTGATGAGAGGAGGACCAGTAATCTGGTATTCACAAAAGCAGCGTCTGGTAGCGACTTCAACTGCAGAAGCCGAGTACCGAGCTGCGGTGTCAGTGATTGACGATGTGTGCTGGATCAAACGAATCGCACTGGAACTTGGTATCCTGAAAAGTGATCAGCCGATCATCCTGAAAGTCGACAACATGTCAGCCATACACATGTTACAGAATGCTCACGAAGGAAAGACGACCAGAGGAAAGAAACACATTGAGATACCACGAAAATACATCCAGCAACACGTCGGCAACACTGTGACACTGCAACACGTTGAGAGCAGCAAACAGATTGCAGACATTCTCACCAAGCCACTCAACAGAAGAGTTTTTGAGACGCTCCGCTGTAAATTGATCAAGGAGGAGTGTTGAGAATTGATCAATAATTGACAGCTAACCAAACCCAACCAACCTTGACCTTATTCTTACTTCACACTTTACTTTTGTTTTATATAGAGTCAAAGTTGACAGCGACAGAGCAAAATTGAATGGCAAAAGGAAAACGTGCTCCGAAATTGTTATCTCGTTTATAAGAAACTAGAAAGTATTGAGCAGCAATAAGTAGATTGTTTAGCGAGAGTTTTGTTAAGAAACAAGTATTATCGAAATGTTCAAAGGTACTTTTTGAAACTCTGTTCAATAAACCGAACATTTGTCAAATTTGGACTTCGTTATTTCTCAACCAAAGAACCCAAACCCACTGAAATATTAACACTAAGTCAGTATATTATAATGTACTCTGTGCATTTATGTTCATATATATAAATAGTACTCTGTGTTTATGTTCCTTGTTCTTCAGTCTTCGGTCCACTTCATGCATGAACTTCATGTGACTTCATGGTAGGTAGGTTAGGAAATTTCGGTCTTCCCAGTTCCCGTAAACCACAGAGTACTATTTATTTATCATAAATTTTTATAGATAACTGACTTCACGGCTCTGGGTTCCAGCCCTTCTGAGCCTTATTTATCATAGACTACGACATAGGTCATAGAGTAAAGTAATACTTTCACAATCCCAAAGTTGATTATGGGTGGAACCACATTTGTGAGGATCGTTTCGGATTTCGCCCATACAAAACTGTCAAATTCCATAGAAACGTGTACGGATCAAATCGGCTTTTCGATGCGTACACGAATGTATGGAAAATGACAGTTTTGTATAGGCAAAATCCGAATCGATCCTCACAAATGTGGTTCCACCCTATACGGGTTTGCCCGCGAAATTCAAATTTAATTTGGTTTTTCACAATTTGTAAACTTAATAATGGCATTCTAATTGCGCCAATGGCAATATCATCTTCACAGAAGATTAAGTTTAAGAAATTATATTTTAGAATATCAACTAATTTGTGAGTAACTCACGTCCAACTCGAATTAAAATTTGAATTTCGCGGGCTGACCCGTAACAACCTTACGAGCGTAACGGGTATGTTCCGATATTCACTGCGAGCAGTGCTCAGTGCTCTCACTGGTGAAAAATTCGTTCTGTTGACTGCCAGTACACTGCCACGGTACCTAAGGGAAATATATGACGTTATAAATCGACGCCATTTTGTACTGTGAGCACGGCGCTTTCGAGGTAAGGTGCTCTCAGTACTTTGATCACGAGATTAAAAACATAACAGCGCCTAACGTACGGAGATTTGAAGAAATGGGGATGTTATTGGACTGCGTTCCGTTTTAGGCTGGAACCACATCTGTGCGCATCGATTCGCATTTTGTTCATACAAAACTGTCATTTTTCATAGAGTCGTGTACGCATCAATTTGTCTTTCGAGGCGCTGTTATGTTTTTTAATCTCGTGATCAAAGTTCCCAACTTAACTTTATAATATTTATTATGTTTGTGTAAACAGAACCATTGTATCAAACTAAAAATAAACGGCTTCACAATATACTGGATTGACGTCACACCTTACAGTGGTCCAGTGTATTTCGGAACATACCCATAATTTATTAATAATGACCAAAACTCAAGGAAAAACAAAATTAGGCCTAATATTTCGAATCGAAAAATGTTCGTATCTTAGCTAAAATACTTTTGATAGACCTTTCCAAGTTCCAACGACATCCCCCTTTACGTTTGGGGGGAGGTATATTATTCTATATACGTACTCAAAATAATAGATTTTTTTCAAGATTTTAACAACTTTTTAGGCGTAAGTAATTAATATGTATAATGTATTATAACCATGCTACATTACAGCTTTACCACTGTTTAATACCAATAGTATCTGTGCTAAGCCACGGACAGACGGACAGACTTGTGAAACTATTCCTTGTTGTTATACGGATAAACGGAACCCAAGTGTTAAAATGATTTAAGGAACCCTAAAGGTGCTCTGTGGTCACCACAGTGGTCACTATCCTAGTGTTCGTGGTCTATGATTGACATCGTCAAATGCAGTGGTCACATGTCTCAGGCTAGGAGTAATAGTGTTCTGTGGTCTCAGGTCACAGGTGATACTCTGTGTGACACAGAGCAAGAAAAAAAGTTACGCCATTAAACCATAGACCATAGACCACGAACACAAAAAAATAATCTAAAAAACCACAACTGGAAAATGGAAATCACCTGGAAATCGGAATGTTTTTGATAAATATTAATTACCAAAATTAAACCCATACCCATTTAATAAGCTTGAAAATGGATACGAAATATAAAATCTGCCGATGTTGTCTTGCCGAAGGAGCCACGAGAGATTTGAGTACGAGCTACAGTTGGTGTGAAAAAAAGGAAATTTATTCAGAAATGTTGCAGGAATGCTTTAACTTGGTTGTGAGTAATTTAATTAATTATGGCTTCTTTAGACTATAAGATGTGCGTGTGATATCGCTAGGTAACTTGTCTGCAAGTTCAGGTCGGATTCGTCATTCGCCTCATATTATGATCTAAAACTTGGGTGATATTGCTGTAATAACTGCTTGAGAATTCACTGTTTGAATTTGCCTAATATGATATGGTGGGAGGCTTCGGCCGTTGCTAATCATCACTGCACCGGCAAAACCGTGCCGCCAACTCATTTATGCCTGTTTTCAACAATCTGTGTTTTAGAAGCATTTGGGCAGACGTAATTTTTATTAATGCTGTAAATTCCACTTAAAAATCAAGAATTTTTTTATGGCACTCAGTTGCTCCAAGAGAGCGCGGCTTACTTCGCTAATGATTATTGGGATGGAAGAGACGTGTTTAAGAAATTGGCTGCTGAGAGAGAGCTATATCTAGATTTTAAGATTCATACTTGCCTTGACAATTTACTTTTAACTTATAGGTTGTAGCACAGAATATATAATAAAACTACGTAGTTGTAGGTACATTGTCAAGGCAAGATCTTTTATCACCTATGGCAAGGTTTTTTAAGTATATACTACGCGTTCGCTTCAAGTTGAGCCCTGCACCATAGAGTAAAGTAATCGACGTAGTCGTAATTCCTAGTTCCATGTCGACAGTATGGACACAGTATAGGATAATATGCAGTAGTTTGACACCTTTGATCTAGATTCTAGTGGTACTACGCGTTACAAATTTCCCCTAGCTCTCTCGCGCTTCCCCGCACCGCACCTCAAGTCAGACCCACTTAGAAAACCGCTCGCGAAGCACCGCTTATTAAAAATAAATTTCAAATTCAAATTCAAATTATTTATTTGCACAGATTGGGTAGTACAATGGTGTTACATTATAACTAGTGGTTCGCCCCGAACTGAGACCTCCCGGTAACAGTATCCCATGATTATTCATTCAATCGATACATGACGACCAAACCTGACATTATTATTATGCCCGTTTTCACCAAACATACCTATATCATCCCCTAAATAGGAGTCTCTTTACGTAGGTAGCTCCTAAATACAATCCTAAGTCCTAACATCGGTCCCAATGTCCTTTTAGGTGTCCCGTACAGGATCGTGATAAAGAAGTTGACAGAAATCATCACCTAACTTATCATAGCCCGTAAGGTTAGGCAACGTTAATGAAAACATTGAATTAATAAGTACTAACGAGTGAAAACGGGTTACGGGCATCTGTACAAATCGTTATCTATCGACGCGAATAGAAAATATACAAAATGCAGTAATTAATAGTTTATTGAAGTTTCATATTTAACTAAACAATAATTTTAATTGAATAATAAGTTATTATTTTATGTAACTAAATAATAATGTTCGACGCAAAACTGTTTTTGGGATACCTAGTCGTAACTCCCTAGTTCCATGGAATAGTAAATGACTGCACCATCTATTAGCATTATTGTGAAGCTATGTTGATGCTATATGAATTACTGATGCCCATTAAAAATTAAATAATCTCATTTCTTTATAATATTCATATAATTTTAGTATTTGTTGTTCAAGTACAGGATACAAGTAAAACAAAAACTAAAATATGCTCGAAAATACATAGTCAATTCTCCTAGAGAGCGTCTTCAAGAGAGCGTATTAAATCTCCACTTTGAAAGCCCCCCATTTCGTCAATTTTAAGGGAAAAATTAAAAAAAAAAATTTTTGTACTCGGTTCGAAATAATCTTTAACATAATATGTTACAATTTTATATAACGCGATAAAATTTTTTTTACTTCGCATTCACTTCTATGAGAGCCCCCCTGAAATAAAGGTTTTTAAAGTTCGGCCGTTCAGAGAATGCGGTCCTGACACGTGTCAGTTAGTCACGACAACTGTCACAAAATTATAACATTAATTGATTATTGATATAATAATGTTGTTTTAATGCTCATCAATTGTTAAAACGGAAAACAACCAGCAATAATATTTTTATCGTAACTGCAACGCCATTACAAAGCTACGTCGTCAGTTCAATCGCGACGTGTCAGAAACGCTTTCTCTGAACGGCCGTAGTATATAATTTTTTATGCAATATTCGGCTGAAGGCCATCAGTTTACATATTATATCTAAATTTGAAGTAATTACGTTCAGTAATTCAAAAGTTATAAGGCTCTGACAGAGGGACAAGAGCAAATTCACTCCTCAAGACCTTCTCCTCACTCGGACAAGAGCAAATTCCTCGCTTCGCTCGGTCAATAAAAGTCCTTACAATCTACCGGATAGGCATGCAAAAATAATATTTAATAATAATTCTTATTCTAAGTTTACGTATTAAAATTTCAATTTATTAAATTGAACTTTGGATATTAGGAGTTTTGGTAGGTTTGGTAAAAAAAAACTAAGAATGTTGTACCGTAAAGCATTAGAATAATAAACACTTTTTTTTAAATATTTTTTTATTATTTATACCAATTGGGGGATGGTGTCGCTCGCGTCCGTAGGATTCTCCACCTTTTCCTCAAAAAAGGCACACCCTACACGTGTCCCCTGGGTGGTGCAAAACGAGCTGACAACGCCGAGCAACAGGCGGCGGTTAACTAACCTGTCCACGGCTACCACAAGCCCTGAGGCATTAAATACCCTCTAAAACTGTGGCAGTAGTACCTTGGGAAAGTACTGCTGGTGTAATTTCCCAACCCCCCCCCCCCCCCCCCCCTTTTATGAAATGTCAGATAATAGAGAATGTGTTATGTCATGCGATCCGGCTAACCCCCGGCGCTCTCCGGTACCCGGGCTGGAGAGTGTGAAATCTGCTACCGAAGACACCACTGGAGTGAGTAACCAGGCTCCGGTGCCTGTAAATGTTACTGGAAAACGACTAGTGCAGCAAGCTTTCCATCCTAGCTTATTTATATCAAGATCAAGGAGTCCATCTATAAGCAGCCCACCATGCTCAAGTAAGGAAGAACCATACACCCAAAAAGATCAACAAAGTCAATGTCTTGATTCAGAATCACTAAAATCTACATCCACTCAACCCCCTAATTGGCAAAGAGTTCCCTTGATCAGAAACCCGAAAAGGAAAAAATTTGCGAATTCACCCTCACCTGATAAAACGGAAATAAGTAACAGTTTTAGTGGATTAACTGTTGATTTAACTGACGAACAGACAGACGAACCGAAGATAAAGAAGCCAAATAAACCACCGCCGATCATCTTGTATGGTGTTGAAGATCTAAATAAACTCACTGAACTATTGGAGTCAGTTACAGAGAAATCCCAGTTTAGCTATAAAATAATCAACAGAAATCAACTTAAAATATTAACTTACGATATTGAAATATACACGCTCCTAATATCGGTAATCCGGGAAAATGGTTTGATTGGGCACACCTTTAATCGAAAAGATAATAGAAATTACCGAATAGTCATACGAAACTTACACCACACAACTCCTTTTGATGCTATCAAGGCAGCCATTGAGGAAACAGGCAATACTGTGACAGGAGAAATAATAAATGCTAAATTTGGACCTGATAAAAAACCTACTACCACATTTTTCGCAAATCTTCTACCTGGTCCCAAAAATAAGGCAGTCAAAAGCATAAAGGTTATATATCACCAAACTGTTATTATAGAAGATCCAAGAAAACGAAAAACAATAGTACAATGTCAGAGGTGTCAACAGTATGGACATACAAAAAACTATTGTATGAAACCCTTCCGCTGTGTTAAATGTGCAGGGGCTCACAAAACATCAGAATGCACAAAGACTGATCGCAACACTCCAGCTATGTGTGCTCTATGCTTGGGCCCACATCCTGCTAATTACAAAGGGTGTGAAGTGTATAAGGAGATTTTAAACAGAAAAACATATAAATTTTACCCAAGAAAACAAAGAAATGATCATAAAGTAAACAAAGATGGTGACAATGCGCAAGAACATCCAATAAATTTGAATTCTGCTGGTAACCGACCACCACATACACAAAATGCTAAAACGCAAGAGAAAACATATGCTGAAACTACTAACTCAAAGCCTGATAAACCAGGACCAGACACACGATCATCCTCGTATAAAACCCTAGAAAACAAGTTTATCAAGCAATCTGAAAAAATTGATTTGCTCCTACAACAAATGAGTACACTCCTTCAACTCATAACAACGTTAATTTCCAATACGCCAAAATAGCTCTTAACATAGCTACTTGGAACATTAACGGATTATCTCCCAACAAAGATGAAGTAGAAATACTACTTCACATGCACAAACTTGATATCCTACTCATATCAGAAACTCATTTTATTAGTAGTAGTCTGATAAAGATAAAAGGGTACAATATCTACTACACAAATCACCCAGATGGTACTGCACATGGAGGAACTGCAGTCATCATAAAAGCGACAATAAAGCATTACGAATTACCACAATACAGTACTGAACCAATCCAAGCAACATCAGTAGCAATCTCAGATAAAAATGGAGACTTTAATATATCAGCTGTGTACTGTCCACCTAAGCACAGAATATCTGAGGAGCTATTCTCAAAGTTCTTTGAAAGCCTAGGATGTCGCTTTATAGTTGGAGGAGATTGGAACGCAAAACACATTCACTGGGGGTCCAGGCTGATAACCACACGAGGGAGGGAATTAAAAAAGAGTGTAGATACTAACCATCTAACTACCACTGCCACATCAGAACCTACACATTGGCCTACAGATCCGAACCGTTTGCCTGATGTTCTGGACTTTTTTATATCTAAAGGTTTATCTCGACTAGTATTCACTGTCAGTTCTACCTTAGATGGGTCCTCGAATCATATCCCCGTGATCCTAACCATAAGTTCCAAAGTGAAGAATAATATGAAACGCCTTCAACTCTACAATAAATGGACAGACTGGGAAGCTTTCCGAAGTTTAATAACTGATGAACTACAGCTTCAAATAGCCCTTAAATCTGAGGACGATATTGACAATGCAACTCACAAGTTCATGACTACAGTTCAATCAGCATGTTGGAAATGCACACCAGACACTTCCAACTCTTCATCGCGGCACAAATTAGTTCCATCTGAAATAAAGCACCAAATTATGGAGAAAAGAAGGTTACACAGAGTGTGGCACACTAGTAGGCATCCTGAAGATAAATCTGCACTAAATAAAGCAATAAAGGACCTAAAAAATACCATATCTAAATTAAATAATGCCTCAATGGAATCATTTCTGGAATCTCTGTCTGCAACAAGGGCCACTAACTACTCACTCTATCGAGCTTGTAAAAATATTAACCAACCTACAAACTCTAAACCACCGCTCAAACTGGAGAACAACATTTGGGCAAGAAGTCAGCAACAGAAAGCTGATGCTTTTGGAGAACACTTGGCAAAAATTTTTACGCCAAATGAACCTGATCACGATACTAATGATACAGAACTAGAAAATGTCCTCGGACAGCCTTTTCAATTGGATCTGCCTATTAGGCCAACTACACCAAAAGAAATCATTAGCATAATAAAACATATGGAAGACAAAAAGGCACCAGGCTTTGATCTGATAGACAAAAAAGTTCTACTAGAACTACCTAAAAAAGGTATCGTATTCCTTACTATCTTGTTTAATGGCATCCTGAGAATTGGCTATTTCCCAGCACTCTGGAAGGTTTCTCAAATTATTATGATTGGAAAGCCTGGCAAACCAGTCCATGAATTAACCTCATACAGGCCAATTAGTTTATTACCTGTGACATCAAAACTATTTGAAAAGGTTATGCTGAGAAGACTTATGAGGGAACTACAAGAAAGATCCATTATCCCTGATCATCAATTTGGCTTCCGACAACATCATGGCACTGTAGAACAGATCCACAGAGTATGCAGAACCATCAGAGACGCACTTGAACGCAAGGAATACTGCTCTGCTGCCTTTCTTGATGTGCAGCAAGCCTTCGATAAGGTGTGCCATACAGGTCTTTTATTCAAAATCAAATCACTTTTACCCCATACGTTTTTTGAATTAGTAAAATCTTATCTCTCTGACCGAATTTTTCAAGTCAAGGAAGAAGAGCATACATCTCAGTTCTATCCAATTAAAGCTGGCGTTCCACAAGGCTCAGTTCTGGGACCCGTACTCTACACAATTTATACAAGTGACCTACCACATATTAAAGATGTCACTGTGGCTACATACGCAGATGATACTGCTATTCTAGCTCGTAGCAGATCTCCTCAGGAAGCCTCTGCAATCCTGCAGCGTAGTTTGGATCAGATCGACAAATGGCTGACTAGATGGAAAATAAAAGCTAGTGTTACTAAATCTGTCCACGTGACATTCACTTTGCGACAAGGGAACTGTCCTACTGTGTCATTACGCGACAACCAGCTACCGCAAAATGACACTGTAAAGTATCTGGGCTTGCATCTGGATAGACGACTTACCTGGAAAAGGCATATTCAAACCAAGAGGGATGAAATCTACCACAAATACAGAGGTTTATATTGGATGTTAGCAAGGAACTCTAGGCTATCCGTGGATAACAAGCTTCTGTTGTATAAGACAGCTATAAAGCCAATATGGACATATGGAATACAGCTCTGGGGATCAGCATGCGATTCCAGCATTGAAATCATCCAAAGATCGCAAAACTATATTTTAAAACAAGTTTCCAACGCGCCATGGTTCCTACGGACGTCGGAACTTCATGAACACCTAAATGTGAACACAGTGAAGCAAGAAATTATGAACTTCAACTGTACTTACAAGGCAAGGCTGTCTGGTCATCCAAATGACCTAGCAGTACAATTAACGATGCCAGAAGCGATACGCCGCTTAAAGAGACGGCATATACTGGATAGTGTGGCTTCATAGGACATGTAGAGTTCTTCCTGCTGGGGAAGTTGTCTCCAAACGATACTAATTCCCAGAACGAATCTGCTCATAGTCTGGCGACTGATCGCATGATGTACACATTAAAAAAAAAAAAAAAAAATTATACCAATTCGAATTCAATATTCATAGTTAAGACAGGTCAGCTAGTACTTAACAGATAAAACAATAGATAAACTATTATACTGCATCTTCTTATACTGTGTCTTTACTAGCTGTGGGTCTGACTTGAGGTGCGGTGCGGGGAAGCGCGAGGGGTGTAGATTTCTTTACTCTATGGTGCAGGGCTCAACTTGAAACGAACGCGTAGTATGTATTTTTAATATTGTCTAAAAGGCTAGGTGCCAGAGCGGCAACCCCACACTAGGAAGCACTGTGTTGGCAGACCCCCCTACTAGGTGTATTGACCAGATCAAACAAGTTGTTGGATTCAGGGGGCGCAAGACCAAGGCCAGTGGAAGTTCATGCAACAGATCTATATCCAGCAGTGGACGTCTATCGGTTGATAAAGAAGAAGAAGAAAAGGAAGAAAAACGATTTTATTTGATCAACACCATTCATAAAAAAATTGAGAAATTGAAAAGGCTGGGCTACTCTCAGCCTATTAAAAGCATATAGAATTAGAATCACAATTTCTGAATTGTCTCTGGTCTGGTCTGGTGGGAGGCTTTCGTTGGCTGTGGCTTACCACCCTACCATCAAAGATGTGCCGCCAAGCAATTTAGCATTCCGGCACGATGGCGTTTTGAAACCGAAAAAAAAAGAAGAGAAGAGTTAGAAAAAGACATTGGCATTCCTCTGTTACAGTTATTGCCCAGTACGGACAGTAATGGCATATGTGAGGTGTGCGTGAAGACACTGCAAGAGTCCTGGGGCTTCAAGCAGCAGGTCCTGAAAGCAGAGCAGGAGTTCCTGAGGAGGCTTTCATATGAGGAGCAAGGTATCTTTATTTTTTGCTTTTTTTTTAAACTCGTGTCAGTTTTCGGCCCACACCTTTAGCCAATAATCATCATCATCATTAGCAACCCATCAACGGCTCACTACTGAGCGCAGGCCTCCTCTCAGAGAAGGGTTATAGGCCATAGTCCATCACGCGGGCCCAATGCGAATTGGCGGACTTCACACACCTTCAAGAATATTATGAAAAACTCTCAGGTGTGTAGGTTTCCTCACGATGTTTTCCTTCACTGTTAAAGCAAGTGATATTTAATTGTTTAAGCACACTTGACTCCGAAAAGTCAGAGGTGCGTACCTAGGATTGAACCTGTGAACCCCCGAATATGAGACCACAGTCTTATTCACTAGGCTATCACTGCTGCAGCTCATAAGCTGTTAAATAAATGATACTGTAACATCACATCATGGCAGAGACTCTGAGAGATCTCAATACAATGCTCAATGATCTCAGCAGGGTTTCTCAACAGGTGGGCCTGAAAATGAACATGAGCAAGACGAAAATCATGTCCAATGCTCATGCTCCGCTCCACCCAGTAATCGTTGAGAACTCTGCGCTTGAAATTGTGGACGATTATATATAGCTGGGACGTACTTGCTACATACAGCACTTGTAAAAAGTTTATTTGTATAAAAAATATTTTATTCTATACCAAAACACTTTGTAAAAATGATTTGAATAAAATCTCTTCTACTAGATTCTATACTCAATTGGTAATATGAAATTTTCAGATACAAAACCATTAGTGAAGTTGGAGCCAGAACCAAGTGATTGTGAATCGGACAACATTGTGGACGCAAGTGAGTATTGTTTTTGCTTTAAGGATGATTATATGGGTCTGCACGCGAAATTCAAATTTAATTTGGTTTTTCGCAATTTGTAAACTAATACGACAAACTAGGCTAATAGCATTCTAATTGCCCCAGTAGAATAGGGTATTTGACTATAATAAAAATATCGTTTCAACTGGTGTCATCCTAAAAGATTATTATCTAAAAACATTATTCCATACGACAAAACTAAAAAATAAGCTTTATTTAATTAGAAAACATTAAATAAAATTGCTATAATTCTGGCCATGGTCACGTGATCGAAAACGTTCCGTGATCTCGAATGACGTCACAGTCCACACCACCTATGGAATTCTTATTTTGTCAATACATTTCGACGTGTTTGTGCGGCGTAATAGGCTAATTTCGTCTGTTTTTCATCGTTACTATTTTATTAAATACCAAATAGTATGCGACACGCGGCCTAAACACATATATAAAATTGTCATTGTTTGAAATGTGAACTGTTACGTCATGAGAGCAAATGGAACGTTTCGGCGGCAATTTATTTTTTTGAATTTGTTTCTCGATTTTTATGAAAAATAATGACAATTATGCCGAAATATATGTTTTGTTAGCTTCAGCATAGCATTATTAACAATTTAAGATGATTTTCTAAAAGTAGTCAAATAGCCTATTATCATCTTCACAGGTTTACATAAAAATCTTTACTTGAAAGTGTCCAGTTTAAGAAATTAATCAAAATATCGACTAATTTGTGAGTAACTCACGTCCAACTCAGTATTTTGATTAATTTCTTAAACTGGTCACTTTCAAGTAAAGATTTTTATGTAAACCTGTGAAGATGATAATTATACTGGCGCAATTAGAATGACATAAACCTACTTTGTCGTATTAGTTTACAAATTGCGAAAAACCAAATTAAATTTGAATTTCGCGGGCAGACTCGTATAATCCACCTTAAAATAAAATTAAATAAATAAAATAAAAATATTTTATTTCGACCAACTGGGATACTAGTGTTAGTAATAATAATAAAAAAAGCTGGCCAAGTGTGAGTCGGAGTCGCGCACCGAGGGTTCCGTACTCCAAAAGTAAAACGATAATATTATATTAATTTGCTCATTTATCATTAACTTTGTTTGTAGAGGTTTATTGTTAATACTAGCTGTTGCCCGCGACTTCGTCCGCGTGGATTTAGTTTTTAAAATCCCTCGGGAACACTTTGATTTTCCGGGATAAAAGTAGCCTATGTCACTCTCCAGGTCCTCAATTATACCCATGCAAAAATCACGTAGATCCGTGGCTCGGTTGCGGCGTGATTGAAGGACAAACCAACAAACAAACACACTTTCGCATTTATAATATTAGTAAGTATGATTAGAATATTAAATTACATAGGAAAACACTGTAATATTACGTCCATACGATGTATTACATCCATACCTACTATGTAGTATGTAGGTATAATGATCGTTTGGCAAAATCTGACGCCTTTGGAGTAGTTTGACTTTGACAAAATAGTATGCACGATGGCTATGGATGGATATACGATAAATTACACATGCCAGCTTAAGATGAGCCGTTCATTCAAAGTATCCTGTAGATTCCGGGGTTCAAGTTATTTGGACCTATACTGAAGATTGTGATGTCTATAATTTCTGAACTACGAAATTGACGACCTTGAAATAATTACAGGACAATCTCTAAAGAACCTGCTTTCTAACAAAAAAAGAATGGATTAAATCGGAATACGCCTTAATGAATTACAGCGAAATACACATTTTGACTTTCATCCCCTCTCCCAAGGGAACCGTGCTGAATTTCGGGATAAAAAGTATCCTATATTATACCTCGTATTAACTTAAATCGTGCCAAGTTTCATTTAAATCCGTCCAGTAGTTTCAGCGTGATGCGCGGCCAAGATACAGACAGACAGACAGACAGACAGACAGACAGACAAAAAATTAAAAAAAAATTGTTTTGGCTTCAGTATCGATTATAGAGTGCCCTCAAACAAAAATTTTCAAAATATCTTCAATGTACAGAATTGGACCTGTTACAGTTTTATTATATTATAGATAAAAAAAACTATGCTAGTTAGAGCGTTGGTTTTATTTTTCCTGTAAAATATACATAAACCTCTATTGACCATAATTATTTCAGATTTTTCGATTGGTAAACTTCGGAGATAAGGGGGGGGGGGGGGGGGGAACGGTATTTTTTTTTGACATTTTGGCTTTTGGCTGAGAACTCAAAAACTATTATTTATAGAAATAAATAAAAAACTGTTTTAGAATGCACAAGTAAAGGCCTTTCATATGATACCCCACTCGGTACAATTATCTTACTTTGAAATTTCAAACTCCTGATTTTCCCCCTTTTTTAATTAAACTAAAATAATTTTCGTGTTGATTTTATATTTCCTGTAAAATATACATAAACCTCTATTGACCTTAATTATTTCAGATTTTTCGATTGGTAAACTTCGGAGATAAGGGGCGGGGGGGGGGGAACGGTATTAATTCGAAATTATGGCCGATTACTCAAAAACTATTATATATAGAAATAAATAAAAAACTGTTTTAGAATGCACAAGTAAAGGCCTTTCATATGATACCCCACTCGGTATAATTATCTTGCTTTGAAATTTCAAACCCCTGATTTTCCCCCTTTTTTTAATTAAACTTAAATAATTTTCGCGTTGATTTTATTTTTCCTGTAAAATATACATAAACCTCTATTGACCATAATTATTTCAGATTTTTCGATTGATAAACTTCGGAGATAAGGGGTGGGGAACGGTATTTTTTTTGGACATTTTGGCCGATTACTCAAAAACTATTATATATAGAAATAAATAAAAAACTGTTTTAGAATGCACAAGTAAAGGCCTTTCATATGATACCCCACTCGGTACAGTTATTTTACTTTGAAATTTCAAACCCCCGATTTTTCCCTTTTTTAATAAAACTAAAAATAATTTTCGATTTCTCTTTATTCCAATGATGTTGGGCCACTATTATACACAACTATGCCAAATTTCATGTCGATAGCTTTAATAGTTACTGAAATAATCGACTGTGACAGACGGACGGACGGACGGAGAAAGTCTCACCATAAGGGTTCCATTTTTACCATTTTGGTACGGAACCCTAAAAAGCATTAAGGATTATCTATTCATTGAATAAAAATATTATAGGTTCTGAATGCTGGTCCAACCAAATAGCGCCAGCAATTTTTGCTGGCTCTATTTGGTTCATTCAGAACCTATGGTAGATTCACTTGACGATTCTGAAAGTACTTTGTTGAAGTTTATTTGAATAAAAACTTAACCCCCGCCAAAAAAGAGGGGTTTTATAAGTTTGAAATGTTTATCTGTGTGTCTGTCTGTTACCTAGTAGGTCCCTGCGAAATATTCAAACCCTCAGCAACTTACAGCAGATATAGTGTGTTTTAGCTCATTAGAATGGTCTTGATGAGTAAGTGTTGTAAGGTGAGTAAGAGGAAAGCTTGTGCTCGGAATGGGTACGACTAGTGCAACGGGTGGGATTCGAACCTGCAACCTTTCAGTTTTCAGTCTGCACCTTTAACTGTTGGGCTATTGAGGCTCGTAAAGATAGATGATGCTCGAGGATCGAGGAGGAGGGTCTGAGATCTGAGGATGGAGCAGCAAACTGGGTCACAGAATAGAATAGAATAGAATAGAAATGTTTTTTATTCAAATAAACTTTTACAAGTACTTTTGAATCGTCAATGAGTCTACCACTGGTTCGGAATGCCGTTCCTGCCGAGAAGAACCAGCAAGAAACTCGGCAGTTGCTCTTTTCAAAATACTTTTACAATATACTTCACAGATATTCTATGTATGCAGAGTTTCCACAATGAGGGAAAGGTCCACAAAAGCATACGTAATTATTTCTAATTATAATTCAACACATGTCAAGACGGGCAGACAGAAAGTAGCCCCATTGCCGCTGGTGGCACCCGTTCACGAGCATGACGCATGACCCAGCCATTGCTTCGCTATGGCTGGGTCATGCGAATGTCAGGTATACCTATCATACATAGTCCAGCCATAGATTCACATGTTGGGGGTGTTTTAAATTTTCTATTTACACTTGAGGAAGTGAGGATCCAAACCTCACACATCCACTTTTTATCATTTACTTTTTCTACTTAAAAATGATCGAGGAGATTGGCGAATTCCATAGAGTTTCTGACCCAGATGAACTGAACTGTGGGCCTCAAGCCCACAAATAAAACTTCTCATGCTTGTTCTAGTAAACCAGTCTAATAAAAAAGTTCATTAAAGTCTATCAAATAAAGTAGAAAAAAGATATTCACTTGTATTGCCCTGTAACGGTTATTTATAATGTGTACTTGTGAATAATTATATTTTTGATCCCCATCTTCTAAAAATATCAGGTTTGCACAGAAAAATACTCTGAAAAAAAATATTAATTAAAATTAAATGATTTCTGAATCTGAACAGTTTTTAAAAATGCTGGGTCAAAATTCGCCAACCTCCTTTACCATTTGGCAAAAGATTTTTGAACAGCACCTTGGAACGTTTCCGCGGCAATTTTTTTCTTTGAAATTATTTCTCGATTTTTATGAAAAATACTGAAAATTATGCCGAAATATACGTTTTGTTAGCTTCAGCATCGCATTATTAACAATTTGATATGATTTTCTAAAAGTAGTCAAATACCCTAAATTATTATTAGTGGATATGTGAGCTTTTGATCCTCACCTACTCACTTGTCTATTCTATAAACTTTCATTTCAGTCAAAGAGGAATCACCCTCGAGGGACGCCGAAGACACTATGACGCAGGTGGAGACGCCGAGGAGGAAAACAAGAGCCAGAAGTCACAAAACAGACGAGAACCACAGGAAAATCGCTAATTTCGTCACCAAGCTGGCCATGAGTAAAGTATAGTTTTGCTACGTTCTTTATCTTGAAAATTCTAAGTTGATACACATGGATTGATTAAAAAAAAAATTCATATTCAAAATTATTTATTTCACGTAGGCCAACCTGTGGCTCTTATGACAAGTCATGACTCTATCACCTGTTCGGAAAGCGGATTCTGCTGAGAAGAGCCGGCAAGAAACTCAGCAGTTGCTCTTTTCAAAATAATCATTTTACAATATTATTATGAAACTATTACATTGTAATAAGTTTTTTATACTATCTTGTGGGCAGCTTGATGCCAAGCCGATTATGTATATTATGCAATCATCATCATCATCATTAGCAACCCATCAATGGCTCACTACTAAGCATAGGTCTCCTCTCAGAGAAGGGTTATAGGCCATAGTCCACCACGCTGGCCCAATGCGAATTGGCGGACTTATATTATGCAATATGCAACCCTATACCTATGCAACTTTGTTAGAATAAAATATAATATTTCCACAATGAGAGGAAGTTCAAAAAAAAGCAAATTAACATTAAACCATAGACTTTATATATTTTTAACCGACTTCAACGAAAGAGGAGGTTCTCAATTCGTCGTAATCTTTTTTATGTATGTTCACCGATTACTCGAAGACGCCTGAACCGATTTGAAAACTTCTTTTTAGGGTTCCGTACCCAACAGGTACCAACGGGACCCTATTACTAAGCCTACGCTGTCCGTCCATCTGTCAGCGGGCTGTATCTCGTAAACCGTAATAGATAGACAGATGAAATTTTCACATATTATGTATTTCTATTGCCGCTATAATAACAAATAATAAAAATTAAATTAATTCAAAAAATTAAATTAAAATATTTCCATGGGTACATGGAAATATTTTTATTTAATTTTTTTTTAACGGAACCCTAAAAGAGCGAGGCCCGACTCGCACTTGGCCGATTTTTTTTTGTTTCAAAGGGTACACTTCCCAGGTGGTCCCATTGAAATTTTATCGAAATCGGTCGAGCAGTTTTTAAAATATCAACAATAAAGTACATACAGTATAGGTAGTGGCGCCGTTTGAAGTCGGTTTTTAAGAAGAATTTTTTATATTAAATTATTTACTACCGTACCGTAGGAAGACATAAAAAAGACAATTCGTCACTTTAATAAGAAGTCACTAGAAGTTGCACCTATTGATAAATCAAAATCGACCGAAACCACGAAATAAGTCTAAAATCTATCGTTTTTGTAGCTCACAAAATAAATTAATTTGTTATTAAAAAAAGTTGCAAATTTTATTTATTTTCACTATTTTTAAGATTTTTACTGTTTTTAAGACTTTTACTGTTCGTATTTGTTTCTTAAGAACTTAAGTTACACTTACAATGGTGACTCATAGTACTTAAAGACTGTAAGAAACATAGATAATGGCAATTTTTCATTTGAACTTGTATTTTTTCAGATTCAGGCATACTACCCACCATGAAAACATCAAAGAGAAAAAAAAGTAACTCCAAGAAACAAAAAGATCAACAAAATTCAATAGATCTAACGTGGACAACGAAATCCACCGCAGAGAAACGGAAACACAGAGACAACTTACTGACTATACTGAAATATTCTAACGTAATACCGTTTAAGAATAAGTCTATGCTTGGTTTTGTCTGTGGTTATTGTGATGCTACATACCCAGACCCGTTAGACTTAAGGTCTCACACCGAAAAAGAGCATGAGAAAGAAAGATTTGAGTTCAAAGCATCGTTCGACATGACCGAATACAACGTTAAATTAGACATAACGGATCTAATATGCAAGATTTGTACAACAAAAATGGATAATCTATCAAAATTAAAGGATCATTTAGTCAATAATCACGATAAAATCGTCTACAACGACATAAAAGATCACATAATGCAGTTCAAGTTAAAGAAAGGTGATGTTTTTGATTGTGTAATGTGCCCATCGACGTATGAAACGTTCAAAATGCTGAAACAACACATGAACAAGCATTACTGCAACTACAGTTGCACTAAATGTGAGAACTCGTTCGCAACGAAGAGATCTCTGAATGCACACCAATCGACACATCAAGATGGGAGTTTCAAGTGCGATTTGTGTGATAAAGTGTTCTCGAGTAGAACCAAAAAGCATTATCACGAGAAAACTAAACACATGGGCACGAGAAACATAAGCAATTGCCAGTTCTGTGACGTTCCGTTCCGTTCTTACTACCAACGCAACCAACATATGGTCAAAGTTCATAACTCAGAAGCACAATACAAATGCAACGTATGCAATAAAGGTTACATACTCAAGTCGTTGCTGATGTGTCACATAAAGAAGAACCATTTGATGGAGCGAAACTGTCAATGCACCGAGTGTGGATATAGGTTTTTCAGTAATAAAGCATTGAAAGCGCATATGGTGAAGCATACTGGGGAGAGGAAATATGCATGCGAGGTATGCCACAAGTCATATGCGAGGAAGTATACACTGAGGGAGCATATGCGGATACACAATAACGACAGGCGGTTTAAGTGCGAAGTGTGTGGTACGACGTTTGTGCAAAAGTGTAGCTTAAAAAGTCATTTACTTTCACATCACGGGATCAGCTTAGCAGCCAGCGATATCACTTCCAAGCCTTGAACGCATCTATTTTCGAACTTACTGACAAGCTACTATAAAAAAACATAGAGGTGACGTCACGAACGACGCCATGACAGTTGGGTATTTGACTGATATTTTTAAGCTTTGAACTAGGACAAACAGTTTGAGCGCGGCGACCGAATCAAGAAATTCCGTAACGAAAATAAACCTAACACCGTCGTTCAGTAAGCGTTCAACATTTTAGAGGTTCACAAGTAGCTCTGTTCGGCGCAGTGGGCGAGCGGCCGCTTTCTTTACCGTATGGTGTATGATGTCGCAGGTTCGAATCTCACTCGCGAAGTAATGACAGTGCGCTTTTCTTGTTTGTTTGTTTTTTAATTATTTTTTTTGCATAATTTTTATTATGCAAAAAAAAAATATAGCATAAATATTATAATTGCATAGTTGGATAAAAAATGCTAAAAAATGCAAAATTATTTATTTCACGTAGGCCAACCTGTGGCTCTTATGACACGTAGTGACTCTACCTACGGTTCGGAAAGCGGATTCTGCTGAGAAGAGCCAGCAAGAAACTCAGCAGTTGCTCTTTTCAAAATAATCATTTTACAATAAATTATTATGAAACTATTACATTGTGATAAGTTTTTTATACTACCTTGTGGGCAGCTGGATGCCAAGCCTATACAACTAAATTTAACCCATGCAACTTTGTTAGAATAAAATATAATATTTCCACAATGAGGGGAAGATTCACGTACTACAATTCAATTCATGTTAAGACGGGCAGACAGAAAGTAGCCCCATTCCCGCCGGCGGCACCAGTTCATATAATTCAGAAATTACTAGCTCTTACTGAGGAGTTTTCGGAGGACTTACACTCACGTCGATCCTTTGCTCTGCCGCTGCATGATTGAAGGACAAACCAACAACCAAACACTTTCGCATTTACAATATTAGTAGGGAAGTACATGTAATGACAACTGACTAATACGTATTATATTAAGTTATCGAGAATTTTGAATCTCAGTACAATATCACAATTTATGTAGTAGGGTACTATTTTTGTTAAATAAAATTATTATTTAAAAATAAGTATTAGGAAAATGTATTCAAATTAGTTAATTTATTGATTTTATTAAAATATAATCATGTTTTAAAAGTATTATGTAATTATTTGTTTTCCTATTAGACCTAAATCGACATCACATTATTATTTATTTTGTAAATATTATTATTTATAGCTGAATGTTTTTTATACACTGTCCTAAACTTTATATCAATAAGTAAATAAAGTTTATATTTTATTGTCAAGCTGGAGTTTTCTTTTCGATCCATTCATCATCATCATCAACCCATCATCGGCTCACTACTGAGCGCAGCGGGGCAACCGGCTAAGAAATATATCAATCATTAAAGGACAGCATCAATGTCAAAACATGGTTTTGGCTCCACGTATCATTGATACAGTCCTTAAAGGATCGTTGAGGACAAAAAATTATTTGACATTGATGCAGTACACTATCGATACAATTTTTGTATGAACATTGCTGAAAATTGGTTCCACGTAAGACTTTTGAAGGAAGATGTCGTTAAGGACTACGACAAAAGTTACGTCAAACTAGGCTTTCATTGATACAAGCCGTGAGGTGTTCTTAACGGTGACATAAGGTGTCCACTAATCGTTTTACTACTCATATTTTCTGTTAAAATGTTTTAAAAAGCTTTATTAAATAATTTGTCAAATTAGCAAAGCAATGAGTAGTATTTTAAGAAGTATGTTTAATGTTAAAATCATTGAAGAATAATTTTTAGATTTAAAGGTTACTTTTTGACACTTTCGTATGTTGGATAGTAGAGCATGGAACTAGGAATTACGACTACGTCTAATTAAAGAGTAATCTCTGGTTTGCCGTCTGAAAGTTTGTTACGAAGTATAAAGATAGAAAATCTGAAATCATAAAAATAGTTTGGTGTTTGGGTGGCATCAAACTCGCAGTTGTTATCACTTATCATTGTTGGATTAATTAACGTAGTCGTAATTCCTAGTTCCATGAACTAGCCGCATATTACGTATGATTTATGTATAAACCTACATAATATTCAATAATAATTTGCGCCTGGGTAAATTCTGTCTGTGATGCGGGAATAAGTTTTAGTTTTCGAAATAGAAATAGAAATGTTTTATATTCAAATAAACTTTTTTATAAGTGCTTTTGAATTGTCAATGAGTCTACCAAGTTTTATATGTGTTTATGTGTAAGAAGTACCATCCTATTTAAATACTTAAATATTGCATAAATTATTTGCAGATATTAAATATTTAATTCAAAAGCAATTATTATTAACTATGGCAGTTATTAATTATTTCAATTGGGATAACGCAGTAAAATTTGGAAGACTGCTGTGGCCGTATAGATTGTTAGATTATCATTGATGTTCAAATTAGTCGGATTATACGTATGACCCACCACTAAAATATCGATAGTCACGTGATAGTCACCTGATTGCGACCTATTGCTACACTCCTGAAAAAGCTTACGCGGTACCGGTTATAAGGACTGTAACGATAACGATCCTTATGGATATTTTTGGATGTGAGATGTGAGACAATAGTTACGTGGTCGACCTGCTGGTCTCCTCTCAGAGAAGGGTGATAGGCCATAGTCCACCACGCTGGCCCAATGCGAATTGGCAGACTTCACACACCTTCTAGAACATTATGAAGAACTCTCAGGTGAGCAGGTTTCCTCACGATGTTTTCCTTCACCGTTGAAGCAAGTGATAATTAATTGCTTAAACGCACTTGCTTCCTGCAACGTCGTCTTTTTTTTTTCGAAGCGCCATATCTCGGAAACGAATTGACATACAAAAATTTTTGTGCAATCAAAAAAAAACGTTCTACAAAAAAGTATAGAAATGCTTTTGCCGTGGGGCGTAAGGAAAAAAGTTATTGAGGAAAAACCGGAGGAAGATCGAAATTTTTTTCAGTTATAACCTCCTTCAGCACAGGGTCATTGAGGTCCAAATCTTGAGATAATTTTAATTAACCATCCCTGAACAACATTCTAAAGTTTCATTAACTTTCGAACTTTTTCCACCAAAACCCACTTTTTCCTACCTGTCGACTGGGCTATGGTAGTTCCAGAGATTAGCACATTCACATAAACACTCTAAAGTACTTTTATATATACATTAATATAAGTTTACATTACAACTGCTACCTAATACCTTCTATCAATGTGACCTATGTGGTTAGTCAGAGTTTTAATTCGTTTGATCGTAAAATTAAACGATGACATTAGCATCAAAGTAAAATGAACCATAATTGTATAGATTTAAAGTCACAAATTCAATACAGACGATTTTAATTTGGAGCGTTTTCGTTACGTAAACGTATAAGAATACATACACGAAATTGAGCTCTAACTCTATATTGTTATGTTTTATTTTACTTTGATGGTAATGTCAGTTTACTACAATCTTGTACTAACCCTACTAGTCACCCATCCAGTTTTAAAGTTGCTTAACCAGCGCAAATGAATTTTTATGTCACAAGCGTACGCCCGCGGCTTTGCTCACTTTAAGTTCGATTTTTCAAACCCCTATTTTAGCCCTTAGGGGTTGAATTATCAAAAATCCTGACTTACCGGATGCCTACGTCATAATAGCTATCTGTATGCCAAATTTCAGCCCGATCCGGTCAGTGGTTTGAGCTGCGTTGATAGATGATAGATCAGTCAGTCAGTTACCTTTTCCTTTTATAATCGACCGAGCGAAGCGAAGGTCTTTGAGTTAACTAGGGCGATTTGCACTTGTCCGTCCGTCCGTCCGTCCGTCCGTCCGTCTGTCAGAGCCTTATAACTTTTGAATTACTGAACGTAATTACTTCAAATTTAGATATAATATGTAAACCGATGGCCTCCAGCCGAAAATGGCTTAAAAAGTTATAAAAATCTTTATTTCAGGGGGGCTCTCATAGAAGCGAATGCGAAGTAAAAAAAAAAAAATCGCGTTACATAAAATTGTTACGTATCATTTTAAAGATAATTTTGAACTGAGTACAAAAATATTTTTTTTTTAATTTTTCCCTTAAAATTGACGAAATGGGGGGCTTTCAAAGTGGCGATTTTATACGCTCGCTTGAAGACGCTCTCTAGAAAAATCCGCTATGGATTTTCAAACTGATTTTATGTTTTTAGGTCACTTATATCCTGTACTTGAACAACAAATACTAAAATTATATGAATATTATAAAGAAACGAGATTATTTAATTTTTAATGGGCGTCAGTAATTCATATAGCATCAACATAGCTTCACAATAATGCTAATAGATGGCGCAGTCAGTAACTATTCCCATGGAACTACGAGTTAAATTCAATGTTTGATAAATAATTCAATGTTTTCACTAACGTTCCCTAACCTTTACGGGCTACCTATAAGTTAGGTGATTGATGTTTTCTGTCAACTTATTTATCACGATCCTGTACGGGACACCTAAAAGGATATTGGGACGGATGTTAGGACTTAGGATTGTATTTAGGAGCTACCTACGTTAAGAGACTCCTACTTAGGGGATGATTTAGGTATGTTTGGTGAAAACGGGCATAATAATAATGTCAGTTTTGGTTATCATGTATCGATTGAATGAATAATCATGGGATACCGTTACCGCGAGGTCTCAGTTCGGGGCGAACCACTAGTATATTTAGAAGATAATAAAATGTATTCTCGCAAACTGCCCCCCGATTGTCTTAAGAGTTGCCGATCAAAATCGTATTCATTTCATGCAATTAGCGTCAAAGTAAAATATTCCTTGACTGTACCTACCTATTGATTTAAAGTCACAAATTCAGTACAACCGATATTAACATGGAGCATATCGCACATACCTAAACGTATTAAAATGTATTCACGAAATTGAGCTCTAATTTAATGCTGTTATGGTTTATTTTACTTTGACGGTAATGCCATCAAATTAATACGATTTTGAACGGCAACTTTTAGACAATCGGGGGCCAGGTACAGGAAATAAAAAAAAATGGTATAAATAAATTCTTTATTACAATAGTATAACAAAATTATTATAACATTAGCAGTTAACTATAGTATGACTAATATAGTTAATTAAGCATTTTAAAGCGGAAATAACTTTCCAAATTCTTAATATTACAAGCATATTAACTTATAAGTAAAATAAGTTATTCCTGTACATAGAACAGCCGAAATATGTAAAAATATTTCCATTCAATTTATTATGAATTCATGATTAACTTGCTAATTTATAACTTTAGAACATTTATAACAAGAATCTTTAAAAAAATGATCTTTGATTTGTTGGAATAGTAATTTATCTCATACATTTTGTTTGGAACATCTTTTTAATGATATCTCAAGAGCGGATTGACTGATTTTGATAAAGTTTTTTGTTTGGCTCAGAAAAAATTCCTCGCTGGATCTTTTTTGTGATTTTGTGAAAAACTCAAAAAATAAAACCGTCTAGGATACGTTTGACAAAGACAAAACACGGACAAAAATTAACATTAATGATTCCGGGAGGAATCAACGCGGAGAGTCGCGGGCAACATATAGTAATAATATAATCACCGCAGGCGGCCCAATCGATAAGCAGACACCGAAAGTTTCAATAGTAAAAGATTAAGTACTGTTTTATGGAGTTACTAGCTTCTGCCCGCGGCTTCGCTTACGTTAAGTTCGATTTCGCAAAACCCCATTTTGCCCCCTTAGGGGTTGAATTCTCAAAAATTCTTTCTTAGCAGATGCCTGCATTAATAACTGTCTGCATGCCAAATTTCAGCCTGATACCTACGTCCAGTGGTTTAAGTCAGTCTGTTAAGTGGTTAGTCAGTCACCTTTCCTTCTATATATTTAGATAAAGGAGAAAATTAGAAGCTTTAATGCCTAATAAACATTTAATAAGTACTAGATTTCTACTATTTACAGACCTTGTTACATAAATGTTATATAACAATATTAATTTATAAAAAAAAATCTGAATCACACACTTTACAACCATAATATTTTTGTGACATTTAATTTAACGATAAAATAACTATAATACAATATAATTTAGATTAAATTCTATTACTTACGAGCTGTAAAAATAACGATAATAATTTTACGGCCTCACTAAAAAAAAATTCAAAACCAGTCTCTGAAAACCAGTTTCTTTAACAATTTACCTAAAGAAGTATTTTCATGAAAAAATTATTATTGCATTTTATTAATAATTTATTATAAATCTCAAGGGTTGCATACTTAACTCTTGGCATTCTTATAACTCTTATAATATTTACATTTGCGTGCAAAGTTGCGATGCCAATTTTATGTTCAGGTGGACAAAATTTGAACTAAGGTCTCTAACAAGCAAAATATTAAAAAAGAATAAAGAACCCGACTGCTTTTAAAGAATATCAATTATCAAATTTATGAGGAGAAAAATGAAAAATATATTTTCGTTAACACCTTTTCAAACCCTTTAATTTGATACCCCACTCAATAGGATTTGAAGAAAAAATTGGTTGCCTGTAAAGTCAGTTACGATAGTTTTACGTGATAACGTCAGAAACATTGATGAATAAATGTGTCACAAACCAACGCTTGGGCCGATCGTGCCTCTCTATCGCTTGTTCCGCGCTCTCGCTTGAACGCTCAGGCGGAACGTGACACTTTTTCGAGCAGCCTGTGTTCATTGATTTACAAGACGTTATCACGTCAAAAAATTTTTACACACACATTATGGCGTCCAAAATCCGCCATTTTTAATTTTTCAGTCGGGCCTCGCTCTTTTAGGGTTCCGTACATATGACAAAATCACTTTTTTTAACTAGATATTTAGATATTATAGTTCTTAGATAGTATTTAATTAGCATATAGCAACCGCATTATAAATCGGTGTTCAGTATTTTTGTTTAAATACACTATACTATAGTACATAATATACAGAAATTTCAAATTCCTAACTAGTTTAGTTTTTGAGACAGACACCGTACTAAAAATGGTCTAAAAGCGACAACTTTGACAGCCCCCCATTTCTTCATTTTTGAAGCTAAAAAATATAAAAAATATATTTTCAGTTCCACTTAATGAGCTCTAGACAATTTATTTATTTATTTATTTTAAAGACATGCCCTCAGTTTTTGAGATAGACCCCGTAACAAAAATGATCTAAAAGCGACAACTTTGACAGCCCCCATTTCTTCATTTTTGAAGCTAAAAAATATATTTGAGCTCCACTTAATGAGCTCTAGACAGTTTATTTATTTTAATGACATGCCCCGGGAGACATTTCAATTTCCCAATGACATGCCCCGGGAGACATTTCAATTTCCCAATGACATGCCCCGGGAGACATTTCAATTTCCCAATGACATGCCCCGGGAGACATTTCAATTTCCCAATGACATGCCCCGGGAGACATTTCAATTTCCCAATGACATGCCCCGGGAGACATTTCAATTTCCCAATGACATGCCCCGGGAGACATTTCAATTTCCCAATGACATGCCCCGGGAGACATTTCAATTTCCCAATGACATGCCCCGGGAGACATTTCAATTTCCCAATGACATGCCCCGGGAGACATTTCAATTTCCCAATGACATGCCCCGGGAGACATTTCAATTTCCCAATGACATGCCCCGGGAGACATTTCAATTTCCCAATGACATGCCCCGGGAGACATTTCAATTTCCCAATGACATGCCCCGGGAGACATTTCAATTTCCCAATGACATGCCCCGGGAGACATTTCAATTTCCCAATGACATGCCCCGGGAGACATTTCAATTTCCCAATGACATGCCCCGGGAGACATTTCAATTTCCCAATGACATGCCCCGGGAGACATTTCAATTTCCCAATGACATGCCCCGGGAGACATTTCAATTTCCCAATGACATGCCCCGGGAGACATTTCAATTTCCCAATGACATGCCCCGGGAGACATTTCAATTTCCCAATGACATGCCCCGGGAGACATTTCAATTTCCCAATTCGTCATCCCGGGCTAGAGTAATTACAACAACAAAAGGAACAATAAAAACCAAAAATATAAATACAAAATAAAATGACACCACACATACGAGGGTAACAAAATAACTTCGACATCTTTTTCATGTATGGGAGCCCCCTTTATTTTTAATTTTATTTTAATTACTTGTTGTTATAACGGCAATAGAAATTCTTTGAAAATTTCAACTGTCTACCTATTACGGTTTAGGAGATACAGCCCGCTGACAGACGGACGGACGGGCAGCGGAGGCTTAGCAATAGGGTCCCTTTGGCACGCTTTGGGTACGGAACCCTAAAAACGCTCTCTAAGGCAACCGCGCCATCTTGTTTCCATAGACAACGGATTAGTGACGTCACTACATAAACAGACGTTGGCGTTGCGATGCTTAAAACCGCTCTATAGATAACATTGCCGTATTTTTTCAGTAAACCTCATAGGGTTTTAGAGACGCCATTCGAAGCAAAATAGCAGCCGTTAGATAGCCTTTTTGTCACCGACGCAACGCTTCAAAGCCAAGAACTGTTCTCTAGGCAACTATGCCATCTTGTTTCCATAGACACCAAAAAATATTCTCTAGGCAACTGCGCCATCTTGCTTCCATAGACAAAATTTCAGTTCCGTCATTTGACGCAATATAGTCTGTACTGTGACCTCTTAAGGGCTACTTAGTTCGCTCTTAGCGTTTTCATACTCCGCGAGAGTGAGGCCATGATTGGACAGCATATGGCTTTTCAGACTACACTTCTGGACAAAGGCCAATCCGCACGCGCCGCATTTGAAGCGCCTATCATTATTATGTATCCGCATATGCTCCCGCAAAGTTTTCTTCCTAGCATATGCTTTGCTGCAAACCGTGCATTTAAAAACCCTTTCGCCGTTATGTTTAACCATATGCTCGTCCAACGATTGCTTTATAAAGAAACCCTGGCCACACTCAGGGCATATGTGGTTCCGTTCCATCAAATGAACTTTCTTTATATGAGAAGTGAGTTTCGACTTTAATATGAACGACTTATCGCAGATATTACATTTGTATGTAGCAGCGGACACGTTGTGTTCTTTGAACATATGACGGTTCCTTTGATAGTAACTAGTAAACGACTGGTCGCAATGCGGACAGTTGGTAGTGTATCTAGCGTTGGTATTGTGCGTGTACTTCTCGTGGCAGACCTTTCGGACGCGCGTGCTGAAGATTTTATCGCAAAAATTGCACTTAAAGTTGCCAATTTCGTGCGTCCTTTGATGGTTTTTTAACCTGTGCTTGTTTATGAAACCCATATCGCATACGTCGCATATATAGTTTCTGTAATGCCCGTTCATATGTTGAAGCAGCATCTTGAACGTCTCAAAAGTAGAGTGGCATAGCGCACAGTTCAACAAATCTCCGTTGGTCAGTTTGAATTCCATTATGTAGTCGTGGACGTCCGGATAAAATTTGATTTCGTGGTCTTTCGTCAAGTGGCTTTTCAAATTGGTTATTACGTCGAAGTTTTTTTCGCATAGCGTGCATTTTAGGTCGTTTATATCCATTTTTATGGATAGATTGCTTTTGTCCAGTCGTTTGTTGAAGTTTAGCTCTTCCTTTTTGTGTATTTGGCTGGTGTGAGACCTTAATTCTTCTGGTGTCGAATAGGTTTCTTTGCAGTACGCGCAAACTATTCCCGCTAAGGTTTTGTTGGAGAACGGCGTACAATTGGAGTATTTGAGAAGGTTCTGCACGTTGCTGCTGTGTTTTTGGTTCTCGCTTATGAACCTTATGTTGGGAACGCTCAGTTTTTCGATTCGCGACAGCGCCCTGAGCGACAGTTTGATTGTTGTCGTTTTATTTTTGAGTTTCTTCGATTTGCGATCTGAAAATAAATTTTAACAGTAATTTAATATTTTCAATTTTTCCTCTATTTTTTTTTATTTTTAAACCACTCCTGTATTAGAGCGAACAAAATAAAAAAATTATTAAAATCAGTCCAGCCGTTTTTGAATTGATTTTTATATAATAATCTATGTAAAGATTACTATCTACTGCTCCCGCGACTTCGTCCGCGTGGAATTTAGGTTTTGGGGTGGAATTTTCAAAAACTTTGAAACACATCTTTCTTCAATTTTAATTGAAAGCCTGAATACCAAGTTTCATGGATATAACTTGAAAAATAACGAACTTTCATACAGACATTCATCCCCTTTTTATATCTTTTGGGGGTGGAAGTTTTGAAAACTGTGAAACACATATTCCTACATTTTTAATTGAAAGCCCAAATACCAAGTTTCATGAATATAACTTGAAAGATGACGGCCTTTCATACAAACTTTTAACCCCTTTGGGGGTGGAATTTCAAAAATCCTTCACCTACCTACCTACTCTAAAATCTTACTGTCAAAATGTCAAGTTTCTAACTCGATGGCTCAAGGCTGTACGATGATAGATCAGTCAGTTAGTCAGTCTTCTACTTCAACAACCAATAGACATCCGCTACTGGACAAAGGTCACTTGCATGGACTTTCACAGGCCACGATCTTTCGCCGTCTGCATCCAGCGGCTCCCTGCGACTCGTTTGATTCGTCTGTCAGTCAGGACGACTTCTATAACAGACTTGAAAAAAGGAGGAGGTTATCAATTCGTCAGATTTTTTTAATGTATGTTCACCGATTACTCGAAGACGCCTGAACTGATTTGGAAAATTCTTTTTTTGTTTGAGAGGGTATACTTCCCAGGTGGTTCCATTTAAATTTTATCGAAATCCGTCGAGCGGTTTTTAAAGAATCAACAATAAATTATATACTTTGTAGTGGCGCGGGTGTTTGAAGTCGGCTTACATTATTATACAAATATAGAGAACATTGAATATACCAGGGTAACCATTTTTGGAGAAGAAGAATAAATATTTAATAGAATATACTATGGAGACTTCTTCACAGTGAAAGTGGTAAAGCTGTGGAATGCATTACCAGTAGACATTAGACAGGCTAAATCAGTAAACCTCTTTAAAAGACTAATACTTATCAAGTATACCATGAATGTACTATGATATTAAGTATATTTTGTGTATGCAGGTTTATATATTTTTAAATAATTATCATGTGTATATTTAGTAAGTACTTTTATGTAATGTAGGTATATAAAATTATTGCATTTTCCCATATCTCTCAATGAGATCCCTTTAAAATTAAGGCTGCCTGGAGGAGATCGCTGAAAGCGATAACGCCACCTTTGCGTAGTTTCTTTTCAAGTTTCAAGTTTCAATAGTAAACATTAGTATGTAGCAATAAAGAATTAAGCAGTGATAGCCTAGTGGTTAGGACTGTGGTCTCCTATTCGGGGGGTGGCAGGTTCGAGTCCGGGTACGCACCCGGCTTTTCGGATTCAAGTGCGTTTAAGCAATTAAATATCACTTGCTTCAACGGTGAAGGAAAACATCCTGAGGAAACCTGCACACCTGAGAGTTCTTCATAATGTTCTCGAAGGTGTGTGATTTGTGTGAAGTCCGCCAATTCGCATTGGGCCAGCGTGGTGGATTATGGCCTATAACCCTTCTCTGAAAGGAGACCTGGCTCAGTAGTGAGCCGTTGATGGGTTGTTAATGATGATGATGGATCAAGAATTTTTATCTAATACTAGCTGATGCCCGCGACCTCGTCCGCGTGGATTTCATGTATAAAATCCCGCGGGAACTCTTTGTTTTTCCCGAAAAAACCCATGCAAAAAATAACGTCGATTCGTAGCCTTTTTGCTACTTGACTGAAGGACAAACCAACATACAAACACACTTTCGCATTTATAATATTAAAAAGTATCCTATGTCCGTCTCCTGGTTCTAAGCTACCTCTCCACCAATTTTCAGCTAAATCGGTTCAGCCGTTCTTGAGTTATAAATAGTGTAACTAACACGACTTTCTTTTATATATATAGATTTCAGCAGATCTTACCACTCTTCTCATCAAGAAGCACTCCCTTCTTGGAGCTCCTCTTCTTGACTCTCCTCTTGAGCGGCACGTCGTCCAGTCCGAGTATCTCCACGAGTTTATCCTTGTCTTTGAGGTCTTCGAAATCTGACAGCTCCTCTTTAGGTTCTGTGATCACAGAAATGTAGTATAATCTTTAGTTAATTGACTAGTTTGGATTAGTATTTACATTGTATACCTACATTTATAACCTAATTTAATGAATATACCTACATTAACAACTTAACTTTATTATTAAACTAGCTAAAATTATCTTAGGCCCGCTTGCAGAGACGCCGGGTTAGTTAACCCAGGAATAAATTTGTAATTTTGACAGGCGCTTCATACGAAATCTATCAAATCTGTCTTTTTAACCCAGAGTTAGCTACTAACTCGACTAAAGGATAACTCGACGTTTCTGCAAGCGCGCCTTAGTATACAAAATTAATAATATTCAACTTACAGTACCCGGCGATATGCCGCACGCGTTCAATCAAGTACCTACTTGTTAAGTAACTTAGACTAACTGTTATTGTGGTTGCCTGAACAGGTTTATATTGTGTTTGTTAATAAAGTCAAGACGTTGATAATTAATTAGTGGTTCCATTAGTACAACCGACAACCGCTAAAGAAGCAAATATTATTCTTCTTCTTCTTTATCAACCGATAGACGTCTACTGCTGGACCAAGGTCTCCTGCATGGACTTTACAGGCCTCGGTGTTGCGCCGCTTGAATCCAGCGGCCTGCGATTCATTTGATGTCGTCGGTCCACCTAGTTGGGGGTCTGCCGACCCTGCGCTTCCCGGTGCGGGGTCGCCATTCCAGCACCTTGGGACCCCAACGACCATCAGCTCATTGAACTATGTACCCATTAAAACTTCAGTTTCGCGACTCTGAGCTATGTCGATGACTTTGGTTTGGTTGGGAGGTCGCAGATTCGATCCCGGACACGCACCTGTGAATTTTTCGGAGCTATGTGCGTTTAAGCAATTAAATATCACATATTTTAACAGTGAAGGAAAACATCGTGAGCACACCTGAGAGTTCTAATAATGTTCTCAAAAGTGTGTGAAGTCATGGCCTATAACCCTTCTCTGAGAGGAGACTTGCACTCAGTAGTTTGGTTGTAGTATTGATGGGTTGCTGGTGATGATGATGACGAAAAATTTAACTCCTTACCTAAGAAATAAATATCATTCCCCTCAGTGTCTGAGTATTCTTCTTTGATTTTAGGTAGTTCATCTGGAAAGAGAAACATTGACATTATTAGTATGGAGAATTTAATAATTTAATAATATTGTATTGAAAAGGTAATGCAATTACGCGGGATTTCATAATGTTATCGAAATATGGATATGCCTGGATCACAATCCCGCAATCCTGGAATCTCACAGTCATATCCATATTAATGATAATGTTTGAGGTTTTTCTTCTTTGTCATCCGATAGACGTCCACTGCTGGACAAAGGTCCACAGGCCTCGGTGTTGCGCCGCCTGGATCCAACAGCTCCCTGCGACTCGTTTGATGTCGTCGGTCCACCTGGTGGGGGGGTCTGCCATCACTGCGCTTCCCGGTGCGGGGTCGCCACTCCAACACCTTGGGACCCCAACGACCATCAGCTCTTCGAACTATGTTTGAGGTTGCTAACCTCAAATTACACTATCTATTCTGATTTCTGACCATAGCTAATTACTATGGATCCCATAATAAAGTTCAGAGTCCAACCAAATGTTATCCCAGTAATTTTTTTTGTGTAAATTGCATGAAATAAATAAATATAAATGGCTCAAAATCACCAAGGTGCAGAATTGGCTTTGCTAGCAATTTAATGTCTTAAATCTTGACTTTATTGAGAAAATAAAATTAATAAAATACTACAACTAACCTGTTTTATGTGTACATCAAACAATGCAATTTAATAATGAAGTAAATTTTAAATTAAATCAATATACATGCATAGAAAGTCATTTCGGGAACGCGTCCTAATGTACTGTTACACCCTGGCTCTGAAGCCGTTTATGCCGATGCATGCTGCATCAGCGTGATCGCGCTTGACCGTCTGCTGCGGGTTGGAGTTAGTCGAGTCGAGATATCCGAAGCCGTTACATGGCTATTCGTAAAAATCCTGTTAATTATATTTAATTGATTAAACTAAATGTTTAATAATATATTATATTCCAGTGAACTTGTATTTCCTTTTTTTTAAATCCAAATCGGGATTCCCCGTGTAACATTTGGTGGCAGCGTAAAGGGATCCAAAATCGGGTCCTCGGTGTTCCTTAGTGCCCGTAAAGTGTGTGTGCAGTTAAACTACAATTTTCCTTAAGAATAATAATACAAGAATAATATAAGAAATAATTCAGTGATAAAGTGAATTATATCAGTGAGTGATACCTAAACTAGCGGCACGCTATGATGGCCGGTTTGACGTTTGTCCGCTCATGAAGTTCCGTATTAATTGATAACGACTTTGAAGGAAATAATTGTATTACTTTATTGACGATAGTGATGTGCAGAGATTCATAAATTTTATCGAATGTAGTTTTAGGTTTAGGACTCAAAATTTATTTATTAAATTGATTTCTAAAATGTATACAAGTGTAGAAAAATCAGTTTGCACCATTTAAGGGGTGAATGTACTTGTGAATATGAACAATTTTCACTATGTGGACAAACCTCTGAAATCGCAAAAAAATATCAGCTGTTTCATACAAAAGGTAAAATTTTTATTTTTATATGATATATACCAACTCGGCATTTGGTTTTCTAAATTGAAAATTTTTAAAAATGGAATCTAATACGATCGTCACATAGGATCGCTGGCTAGCACAACTACTACCTCCGGCAAACTCGCGTCAATGCTCAATGCAAAACAAAGCAGTTTCGAATTGACGTTGCTTCGAAAAGTATAAACTGTCAGTGCAATGCGATTGTGATATAGTTTTGACCTGGCTTTGGATTTCAAATATTGATACTGCATTACTGTTGACCCTTGCTCGTTAATTTGGACTCTGTTCAAGCCCTTTGTTGTGGATTTCGTCGATATGACCGAACGTACGCAGAGAACTGTTCTAAATAGTCAGACACGTGAGTTCGTAATACGCCTTCGTAACTATTTCGATCGTGAAGCTCAAAATGGAGGGCCAATTTTACCTATAACGTCAGTGGTTGAACGCGTAGCTGATGCGCTTAATATTGGACAACGAACTGTTAGACGGATAACTAAAAAGATGTGAAAATAGATAATATTATAGAAAACGAACATATAATTATTAATGTAGGTGATGATAGCAGTGACGACAGTGAAAATAGTAGTATGGACGAATCTGATTAATTATGGCCTTTTGTGGCACCTTTTTTGGTATCTTTTGTATTCATATGTTTCTTGTGTGCATATAAAGTATGTATATTCATTTTCATTCAAATATTCAGTTCGTTCAAATAAATTAAATAAACATATACATTTTTGTTTTATTAAACCTATTTAATCAGGTACAAAAACAAAACTTAATTGTTTTTTGTTCGAGAATAAATTGACATTCCACATCACTATTGTAATGTGTCAAACCGGCCATCATAGCGTGCCGCTAGTGTAAGTGTCTAGTGTCCTGTGTGGTCCAACGTTCCGAGAACGAGAATCCAGCCGTACACGTCAGCAGAACGCGACGAGAATCATGTCTGTAATCGCTATCGCCTACGCATTCTTCGTACTGTGAGTCTGGCTATCTGATACCTCTTTGTGTTACACTGATATTAATTGCTTCTTTTTATACGAATTTCTTTTACGTTCAATTAAGTATTATACATATTATAAAATGTCGAAACCCACACTAAATGTACCCAGCGAAACCCTTCTACCTTCCGACACGGAAGACGAAAGGCCTTCCGATAACAAACCCAATGTGAGAACCCGTTCCGCAAAACGGACTATTCCCACGATAGAGCTAGAATTAAACATACTACTGAAATTTATAAAACCCTATGATGGAAATAGAGAAACATTGAATTCCTTCATAATAAATTGTAATAATGCTTACGAAATTGCTTCAGAAGAACAAAAGCCTATTGTTTTTAAATACATACTTTGCCAACTCAGCGGAAAAGCTGAGGTGGCTTGCTCGATAAAAGAGTTTACGTCTTGGGACCAATTAAAGGACTTCCTTAAAACCCAGTTTAGTGTTCGAAAACACTACTCACACCTACTGACAGAGTTACAAGAGTGCCGACAGGCACACAACGAAAATGTTACGCAGTTTTCTCTACGAATAGAGACGTGCCTATCCCAACTTCTGACAGAAATCTCTCTCTCCAATTGCAAAGTAAGGGAGCTACCAGGGCGTACTGCGTCTATGGAAGAGCTTGCATTACATCATTTCCTAATGGGCCTTTTGCCCAGAATTTCCAACATAGTCAGGTGTAGGTCACCCAAGTCTCTTAATGAGGCGATTAACTTTGCCATATCAGAAGAAAGAATACAAGAAACCATTTTCAAAAGAAACACAATAGAGAATAGAACTAGAAGACCGTTTAATCCACAACCTCCTCGTCCTTTTAGAACATCACCTACACCTCAACCTAATTCACTCCAACTCAATCAGTCCAACAACAGCAACAACACTAATCTTGAATGCAGATACTGCAAATCCCCAGGGCACGTAATTGAAAATTGCAAACGTAGGGAATTCAATAACAATCGGTTCCGAAAATTTTACCAACAAAAACCTTCCACCTCCCGTGTACACTTCATACCCGAACCTTCTGAAGAACAAAATGGAGAGGATGTTTGTGAAATTAACGGGGGTGACACTTTAAACGAATAAAAGTCTCGCCTACGTGTCGCACGAGACTATACCAAAAAGTCGGCACAAATCCATGCACACATACTTCTAAATCCACATCCAAGGTCACACAACAGGGTAACCAGCCCCAAAACGGAGACCTCAACCCAAGGACTATACAGCAGGGTAACCAGCCCCAAACCGGCAGTCCTTCCAAATCCAAGGTCATACAACAGGGTAACCAGCCCCAAAACGGAGACCTCAACCCAAGGACTATACAGCAGGGTATCCAGCCCCAAACCGGCAGTCCTGAGATATTCCACACGGGTAGCCAGCCCCAAAGAAGCGGTATCTCTCAAAATCCTACACTATTAAATCATCCTGAACCATCTATAAAAATACATGAAATTAAAACAAATCCAAATAAATGTTCTTTACCACATGTCTCAATCCACACAAATGTAAATACTAATCCGTTATCCTTTCTAGTTGACTCAGGTTCCTCAGTAAGTCTTATAAAAAGAACGTGCATCAAAAATATGCCTAATGTCATTAAAGAAAAAATTTATTTAAAAGGAATTGATCCTGGTAACAAATTGACTCCAACTTCAGGCTACTGCAACCTCGATTTCACTTCTGATTCGATTCCCAAAGGGACAATTTCTTATCGTTTCCATATAGTTGATGATATTAATTTATTATACGATGGTATAATTGGTAACGACCTTCTAGAAGATCTAGATTGCACCATAGATTATAATCAGAGGACCTTAAGGGTTAAATCCACAATAATGCCAATACATTTTTCCTATCCTACCTATTATATTCCCCCACGTACAGAAATGATTGTAGAATGTTCTGTTTCCAATCCCGAATTGAGAGAAGGTCTTATTCTCGATCAAAAGGTTAATGAAAACCTTCTAATAGCCAACTGTATTGTCGCAGTAAAAAATAACAAGAGAATTAACATTTCCGTTGTCAACATATCAGATGAACCAATATCTTTAAATTCGAACCTCAATCTCACTCTCGTACTTTTTTGTCCTTCTCAAACTGTCCCTGTGAACAAAATAGAACAAACAAACATTCACAGCAATACACATGCCTACCTCAGAACTCAGGAAGTTCTTAACAAATTACGTATATCGCATCTAAACACAGAAGAGAAAGAGGCTCTCTGTGACATATGTTCCGAATATTCCGATATCTTCCATCTTCCGGATGACAAATTAACACACACTAATGCAATACAACACGAAATTAAGACAAATTCATCAATTCCAATTTTTACAAAGTCCTACAGATTTCCCGAGTGCCATAAAGGTGAGGTCAGCAGTCAAATTGACAAAATGCTGAACCAAGGTATTATCAAGCCATCCGCTTCTCCATGGTCATCACCTATCTGGGTCGTCCCAAAAAAATTAGATGCATCAGGTCAGCAAAAATGGAGAGTTGTAATTGATTACAGGAAATTAAATGACATAACAATAGGTGACATATATCCTATTCCACAGATAACGGAAATCCTAGACCAACTCGGAAATAGCAAGTATTTTTCGACCTTAGACCTTGCTTCTGGTTTCCATCAAATCCCAATGAGCGAAAATGACGCACAAAAAACTGCATTTAATGTGCCTCAGGGACATTTCGAATTCACCCGAATGCCCTTCGGACTAAAAAATGCCCCTTCAACATTCCAACGTTTAATGAATACTGCTTTAACTGGTCTCCAGGGTATTCGATGTTTCGTCTACCTGGACGACATAGTTATTTATTCTCACGATCTTAATTCTCATATAGAAAACCTTGCTTCTGTTTTTCAAAGACTTCGAGAATTTAATCTCAAACTTCAACCAGATAAGTGCGAGTTCTTGAGAAGAGAAGTCGCTTACCTTGGACATCTTATCACCAAAGAAGGTGTTAAACCAAATCCCGAAAAGATAAAGGCTGTAATTCACTTCCCTTCGCCAAAAACTCCTAAAGATGTTAAGTCATTCCTTGGCCTTGTGTCGTATTATCGCCGTTTTATCCCTGATTTCTCCAAAATCGCAAAGCCTCTCACAACTCTTTTAAGAAAAGATATTCCCTTTGTGTGGGACAATAAGCAACAACTTGCTTTTGACACTTTAAAGCATAAGCTTACTACAGCTCCAATTCTTTCCTATCCAGATTTCACCCAACCTTTCATACTCACCTGCGATGCGTCCAACCATGCAATCGGTGCTGTTTTATCACAAGGACCGATTGGCAGGGATAAACCTATTGCTTACGCCTCACGCACCTTGAACAAGAGTGAATCCAATTATAGTACAACTGAAAAGGAATTATTAGCAATACTTTTTGGTTGTAAAACCTTTCGTCCCTACCTGTTCGGTAGGAGATTCCAAATTATCACTGATCATAGACCCCTTAAATGGTTATTCAATCATAAAGATCCCAGTAGTAAATTACAGCGCTGGCGATTAAAACTTGAAGAGTTTGATTATGAAATCACTTATCGAAAGGGAAAATTTAATTCTGTAGCTGATGCTCTTTCTCGATTCCCAGTGAATCCTATACAACCAGAAGTTCCCACGGATACGAATGAAGATCCACCAACTCGCGATGAGAATCCTATCCTCGAAGATCCTTTAAATGATTTCGGTCTACTAGATTTAAGCCCACGAAGTGGCGACCTTAACCTCGACTTCAGCAACTTAGAAATTCCATCTCTGGAAGACCCTTTCCCACAAATGGATCCTTTAGAAATTCCTTTGCAGGAACCAATCCCTGAAACAATAAATCCTAACATTGACGCATTTGATTTAACTTCTGAAAACATAAACCCTAATTCAGAACCACAACATCTTGAACCTGTAACACAAAATCCTAATTCTGAAACAATAGATCCTAATATAGAAATATTCGACTTAATTCCTGAAATTGTTGATCCAACTCCTGAAACACAAAACCTTGATTCTGAAACAACAAATCCTAACGTTGAGAGCAATATTTCTAATCCCACTGATGAACCACTAAATCCCAATCCTGGGAGACAACAAACACCTTCTAATGAAGAATACTCTAAATTCCTGAAAGAGATCTCCAATACTAATAACCAATTTAATACTAAAATAATAGAACACAATGAATCACTAACAAAGGCCCACTGTAAAATTCTTATTATACCTTCCTCTATTGATCTAGATGATTCTAATGCATATGTTGAGGCAGTGTTAAGTAACCTTACAAATCCTAATGAAACAATTCATTCTGAAAAACAACTATACTCATATGAAAGAGTAGAATCCGGCAATAAAATTATCTATTTCATTTACACAAAAGTTCACCATTTCGACGAAAACACATATCCAGAAATTTTCCATACCTTAAAAAGTTTGAAGGAACATTTATTAGAAATTGGAGGGATAAATGAAATTGCCATCCCTGACTTCAAGAATCCATTTCAAAATCTGTCATTTGTCAAAATTTATAATATGATGACATACCTTTTCCATGATACTAATATAATCATTAACATATACCATAATAATATAATATATCCCACTCTTAGAGAAATAAAGAAGATCTTACATGATAACCATGACATTCCAATCGCTGGTCATCTAGGTTCAGTCAGAATGTTTAAAAGAATCCAAGAGAAGTACTATTGGAAAAACATGAGATCCGATATTGAGAGGTATGTGAGTAATTGCTCTCTCTGTCAAGCGAATAAAGCCCTAAGAAGAACTAATAGGGCCCCTATGCAAATCACCACTTCCTCCAATACCCCTTTTCAAAGAATCGCTCTTGATATTGTTGGTCCCCTGCCTGAATCTGGAACCGCAAAACTTAAATATATCCTGACGTTACAGGATGACCTTACCAAATTCTCTGCAGCATATCCTCTACGCTCTGTTACTGCGGAGGAAACAACTGAAAGCCTTGTTCATTTTATTTCTTTGTTCGGAATTCCAAAAATTATTTTGACGGATCAAGGTACCAATTTTACCGCTGAATTATTTAAAAGCACTTGCGCTTTCCTAAAAATCAAGCAATTATGGTCTTCTCCATACCATCCTCAAACTCAAGGAGCTTTAGAACGGAGTCATTCTACACTTAAAGAATACCTTAAATCTTATGTCAATGAAAATCAGGATAATTGGCCAAAATATGTGTATACAGCAATATTGGCTTACAACACAGCAGTCCATTGTACTACAAATTATACACCCTACGAACTTCTATTTGGTCATAAACCATATATCCCTGATTCTATTTTTGATGAAAGCCCTAGTGACACTTATCCTGACTATGTTAGAATGCTGCAACATAGACTTAAATTCTCTCGAGCACAAGCTCTCGAAAATATTCAAAAGTCTAAATTAAAATCAAAAAATTACTATGATCAAAGATCGCGTCCGATCCGATACAAAGTTGGTGACTTTGTTTACGTCAAAAATCACTTAAGACTCCGAAAGGCACTTTCACCTATTTGGAAGGGACCTTATAAGGTCGTCAAAGTCCACGGCAATAATACCCTTTCCTTGCTAATTAATAGAAGGCATGTTAAGCATCATTTTGATGAAGTCAAGTTGGCGGAAGTTGCGGAAGGTCCTTCTTCTTCTTCTTCGCAGTAATTAAATATCAAATCATATAAACTATTTTATATGACTGATTATTTTTGTCATTTTAATTTTTTTTTGTGTGTCATAGATTAAGCTGTAGTTTTAGGTTTTAGATTGTACTTAGTTAAGTTATTTGCTATTTCAGTGCATCTGCATTTGTCACACCAAGTGTTGTTCATCCAATCTCATCCGGCTCTGGAATCTATTTTGACTACATGGGTAAACTTAAAATTATTAATGGACACTTAAGCATATTAATGCCAATTGACATTTCTCATATTCAGTCTCATATTCAAAATATAAATTCTATATTTGTGAATATAAGATATCTTTGTAAAGAGACGAATGTTACAGATGACCTGGAATGCAATAGTATGTTCGAACCTTTATTTGTGCGGTATCAAAATGTTTATAAACAGTACCTTTCCATATCTCACCTTCTGGAAAGAAGATTGAAACGCGGAGCATGGATTGGAGGAGTAGGATCTATTTTAAAACAAATATTTGGCACCCTAGATGAAAATGATGCAATTAAGTATGACGAAGCAATAAACTCTGTTCAAACTGATACTAAAAAGTTGGCTTTACTCATGAAGGAGAATGTACTAGTTTCTACTTTTGCAATTAGCTCATTCAATCATTCATTGCACAAATTAAAGGTAAATGAAGAAAATTTAAACCAGGCTGTGGACAAGCTCTCTACCAAATTAAGGAAAATAACAGAAGTAACAAATAAATTATTAATTACTTCTGAAATAAACTCAGTTTTAAATAGCTTAGAAGCGTCCTTACTCGATTTTTCATTCCAACTGGAAGACATAATTACTGCCGTGCTTTTCTCTAATTTGAATATTCTTCACCCTTTTGTGATCACACCCCATCAATTGTACAGAGAACTTGTCGACAACTATAAGCATTTGCCTAGAAGTTTAGAATTAGCATTTAAGTTAGATTTAAGTTCAATACATTTGGTTTTTCATATTTCTAAGTTAATATGTTATTATTTGAATAATAGGATTATGTTTGTGCTACAAATACCATTAGTAATTCCCCAGGAATTCTATGTGTATCATAATATCCCATTACCAATTCCACATAATTCTGTAAAGCCAGACTCATTCAGCCTCATCATGCCAGACAACAAGTATATAGCGATTACTAAGGACAAAGCGTACTACAGTGGCCTTGAATCACTTTCTTCTTGCAAGGCAATAGATTCGGCGAACTTCATTTGTAATATCATGAACATATTTTCATCAAACACGAATCCATCATGTGAAAGTGAACTATTGACTAAAGTAATAACTGAAATACCAGTGCAGTGTAAAACTCAATTCCTATCTGGCGTTATCGATATTTGGAAACCCATCACTAATAACAGATGGATATTCATACAAACTATACCCGCAAAATTATCAGTAGAATGCACCAATTTAGATCTAAGTGAAATCAGCGTTTTTGGAACAGGTATACTAAATATACCCAAACAATGCACAACCTATTGTAAAACAACAAGATTATATTCTAATAATAATGTATTAAATATCACTTCACCTTTAATAGTCACTTCAGAATTTAATATAATAAATGATTCATGCTGTAATATTGTTAAATTTAAACAGACATTAGACAATAAGAATACAACCCCTTTTAAACTGCAAAATGTTGATTTAGAAAATATTAATTTTAACCGAAATAAAGAACTTGACAAAATAATAAATGAACCGCATATAGTAAAATACGGATCCCATTACTCTTTAGCATTTAATTTTGTAATATTGTCCATTGTCTGTGTCATTATTTTAAAATTTATTAAATTCAATTTCTGTAGTAAGATTGGCGACCAGCATGAAATTCCTGAGATTCTTATGGAAAACATCCAGCCAGCAGCAGAAACTGTGAATGCGGGGACAGAAATAGTTCCTCCAAGAACTAGAAGAGGTGTTTAAATCTTGTTAAACATAAACTTCGAAATTATTTTCGAAGTTTATTTTTGATGAGGGGAGGTGTTACACCCTGGCTCTGAAGCCGTTTATGCCGATGCATGCTGCATCAGCGTGATCGCGCTTGACCGTCTGCTGCGGGTTGGAGTTAGTCGAGTCGAGATATCCAAAGCCGTTACATGGCTATTCGTAAAAATCCTGTTAATTATATTTAATTGATTAAACTAAATGTTTAATAATATATTATATTCCAGTGAACTTGTATTTCCTTTTTTTAAAATCCAAATCGGGATTCCCCGTGTAACAGTACGATCTTCCACAACAAGTCCAAAATATTAATGAAAAATTTAAGATATTTAACACCTGTCATTACTTAATATACCGTAAGTTTTATAAAAAATCAAGTTTTAAAAAGGATACTAAAAGATTATTTATTTTTAATTTTAAAAATACAAAAATAGTTTGTCCGATAGCACACGCGTCATGTCAGTGAACGCATCGATAATCGAACAAAAATAATTTTAAGTGAACGCAGCGATTCGGTGTCAAACGTCAGTAGGGAAAGAAAACAATAACAAGCCGGCTGTCAGTGTATTTATCGTCAAATAAATTTTAACTAAGTGGTAAGTACCTTTCAATTCATTATTCGTAGAGCGTACATCAATAGTCCGTCAATTCGTGAACGTGTTTATTACATTTAATTATTGATGAAATTCTTTTTTACGACACGAATTATCAAAGTAACGTCAAATATTTTAGTATTGTCAAAGTCAGATCGAATTTAAGATGGCCGCCGTATAATCAAAGCGCGTGCTTATTTGAAATCGTCATTTCGTGAACGGGCATTTCGGGAACGTTCCCGGACATGATACTCAAATTGTAAGAACTGATAAAAACTTTAAGGAGATATAACTATGATTAGAAGTTCCTCTAGACTGATTTATGAAAATGTTATAACTTATTTATAATAAGAATGTATTAATAGTAAGTGATTTTTCTTAAGTGCAAACAATATGGCAATATAAATAAATAACTTTGTTATTTAAAACGTTGTTTATAATTATAATATTTCCTAACTTATGCCTTATGATATCAATACCATCACTTCCGTAACATTTTTGTCATTCCGGGAACGGTTGATCGTTTCCGGGAACTAAATTTCAATAAAATACGCATAATTTGATCTATTTTTTTAGAAAAAACATATTTTATTACATTAAAAAACTTTCATTCTGTTCATGTAACGTTAATTCGATTATTAGAGTTTTGAATATTTTGAAATTTCTTAAATTTTATCCACGATAATAGCAACTTCTTTAATTTTTTGACGTATTTTACTTGTAGAAGATTTTGTAAGTTTTGTTTTCATTATTGTTAATATAGTATAAATATATAATATACCCATGTTATTCAACAAAGCTTAAATTATGTACTTTGTTTTGTTTTTGTTAATTTTATCAAATTTAGAAAAACGTTCCCGAAATGATGATTTTCTGTAAGATATTCGCCAAAACGCAATATTACAAAAAAAGTATAGAATTCTGTGCGCTGCCCTGTTAAAATTTATTAATATACAAATTTTGCAACAGTATAAACCAAGAGTCATCATTATAGTTTGCATTTTTTTTTGTCATAAAACCAATCTTGAAATTCGCAACCTTGGTGATTTTGAGCCAAATAATCCAGTCAACCAGCTCGCTGCAAAGACTTAGACCTAGAGCACCGCAGAGACATAAGCTCTCTTTACGTGTTCTATGTGATATATAACAGGGACTGTTCTGAAGAGCTATTTGACCTTATCCTTATATCTGATCTTCTAGAACAAGCCTCAATAGCCCAGCGGTTAAAGGTGCGGACTGAAGACTGAGAGGTCGCAGGTTCGAATCCCACCCGTTGTACTATTGTCGTACCCACTCCTAACACAAGCTTTCTGCTTATTTGGAGGGGAGAAGAGAAAAAAAACTTGAGAGGTGTCAAGGGAGACCTGGATGGAACGAAGTTCCTTTCGATTAATTAATTTGGCATTGTGTTCAATATTTTCACACTACAATATTAGATCTCCGTAGCCTTGTGGTTTCTACAGTCGCTAAACAGTTAAAGGTCGATGGTTCGATGCCCAGCTCGACAGACTGAATTTTCTATTTTCAATTTTATTTTTTTATTTTTATTATCAACTAGCTGATGCCCACGACTTCGTCCGCATGGATTTAGTTTTTAAAAATCCCGCGGGAACTCTTTCATTATCCGAGATAAAAAGTAGCTCTCCCGGTCTGAGGAACCACTACTACATCCTAAACTATACCCATGAAAAAAATCGCATCAATCCGCTCTGTTGCGACGTGATTGAAGGACAAACAAACAAACACACAACAAACAATATCAGTAGTGCTTTATTATAACACTTTTTATAATTGTCAAATTTTTACCATACTTAACCAAAGACAAAATTACGTTTAGCTGTCATTTACGTTTTGTTATTCCATGTCAGATGCGTTTTTCTTACACCACGTTTTATAGTGACATGACGGAAACGCGGTCGAACGGGATAAAAAGTATCCTATGTCCGTCTCCTGGTTCTAAGCTACCTCTCCACCAATTTTCAGCCAAATCGGTTCATCCGTTCTTGAGTTATAAATAGCGTAACTAACACCACTTTCTTTTATATATATAGATTTATTATTTAATAAATTAATAATAAAAATAAAAAAATTAGGGAAAAATTCCACATGTAGAAATTATTTAAAATAAAATTGAAAATAGAAAATTCAGTCTGTCGAGCTGGGATTCGAACCATCAACCCTTATCGACCTTTATGCAACTGTAGAAACCACAAGGCTACGGAGATCTAATATTGTACCGTGAAAATATTGAACACAATGCCAAATTCACATTCAAAAAAGTGTTGGTTTCAAAAAAGTTTCGGTTCAATTTTGTCTTAATTTTTTCCGTCTAGCCCCCTTCCGCACCGCGCGATAAGGAACTACGTTCCAAAAAAGAAAAAGAACCGCACCGCACGCCACTGAAAGCAATTTCCCCCTCACCACTGGGGTGCCTGGAGCAATTAATTCAACAGCTGTTCCGATTTTTTTTTTTCGCACAACCAACCTGTGTAACAAACTCCCTTCGATGGTGTTCCCACTTAATCACAACATGGAGTTATTCAAGTTCAGCCCAACAAGTTCCTGAAAAGCCAGCAACGCATTGGTGGTGCCTCTGGTGCTCCAAATGTTCATAAGCGGCGGTAATCACTTAACCTCAGGTGGCCCGCCTGAATGGTTACTCGCTATTCAATAAAAAAAATGAACGATGGAGAGTTGATGATGACCTCACCCTTGCCGTCAGCAATGTCCATCAGCTTCAGCTGGAACTCCTGTTGGCACTGCAGCACCTGGTGTTTGAAGTCCCACGCGTCGCGCAGTATGGCGATGCACACGTCACAGATGTCACTATTACTCCCTCTAGCGAGAACTGAGATGATGAGCTCACCCTTGCCGTCAGCAATGTCCATCAGCTTCAGCTGGAACTCCTGTTTGCACTGCATCACCTGGTGTTTGAAGTCCCACGCGTCGCGCAGTCTGGCAATGCACACTTCACAGATGTCACTATCACTCCCTCTAGCGAGAACTGAGATGATGAGCTCACCCTTGCCGTCAGCAATGTCCATCAGCTTCAGCTGGAACTCCTGCTGGCACTGCAGCACCTGGTGTTTGAAGTCCCACGCGTCGCGCAGTCTGGCAATGCACACGTCACAGATGTCACTATCACTCCCTCTAGCGAGAACTGAGATGATAAGCTCACCCTTGCCGTCAGCAATGTCCATCAGCTTCAGCTGGAACTCCTGCTGGCACTGCAGCACCTGGTGTTTGAAGTCCCACGCGTCGCGCAGTCTGGCGATGCACACGTCACAGATGCCATTGTCTGTGTCACTCTCCTCTAGTGAGAACTGAGATGATGAGCTCACCCTTGCCGTCAGCAATGTCCATCAGCTTCAGCTGGAACTCCTGCTGGCACTGCAGCACCTGGTGTTTGAAGTCCCACGCGTCGCGCAGTCTGGCGATGCTTACGTTACAGATGCCATTGTCACTGTCACTCCTTCTAGTGAGAACTGAGATGATGAGCTCACCCTTGCCGTCAGCAATGTCCATCAGCTTCAGCTGGAACTCCTGCTGGCACTGCAGCACCTGGTCACAACTACCATCGTCACTGTCACTCCCTCTAACGAGAACAGAGATGATGAGCTCACCCTTGCTGTCAGCAATGTCCATCAGCTTCAGCTGGAACTCCTGCTTGCACTGCATCACCTGGTGTTTGAAGTTCCACGCGTCGCGCAGTCTTGCGATGCATACGTAACAGATGCCATTGTCACTGTCACTCCCTCTAGCTAGAACTGAGATGATGAGCTCACCCTTGCCGTCAGCAATGTCCATCAGCTTCAGCTGGAACTCCTGCTGGCACTGCAGCACCTGGTGTTTGAAGTCCCACGCGTCGCGCAGTCTGGCGATGCATACGTCACAGATGCCATTGTCTGTGTCACTCCCTCTAGTGAGAACTGAGATGATGAGCTCACCCTTGCCGTCAGCAATGTCCATCAGCTTCAGCTGGAACTCCTGCTGGCACTGCAGCACCTGGTGTTTGAAGTCCCACGCGTCGCGCAGTCTGGCGATGCATACGTCACAGATGCCATTGTCACTGTCACTCCCTCTAGCGAGAACTGAGATGATGAGCTCACCCTTGCCGTCAGCAATGTCCATCAGCTTCAGCTGGAACTCCTGTTTGCACTGCATCACCTGGTGTTTGAAGTCCCACGCGTCGCGCAGTCTGGCGATGCATACGTCACAGATGCCATTGTCACTGTCACTCCCTCTAGCGAGAACTGAGATGAAGAGCTTACCCTTGCTGTCAGCAATGTCCATCAGCTTCAGCTGGAACTCCTGCTGGCACTGCATCACCTGGTGTTTGAAGTCCCACGCGTCGCGCAGTCTGGCGATGCATACGTCACAGATGCCATTGTCACTGTCACTCCCTCTAGCGAGAACTGAGATGATGAGCTCACCCTTGCCGTCAGCAATGTCCATCAGCTTCAGCTGGAACTCCTGCTGGCACTGCAGCACCTGGTGTTTGAAGTCCCACGCATCGCGCAGTCTGGCGATGCACACGTCACAGATGCCACTGTCTGTGTCACTCTCCTCTAGTGAGAACTGACAAAAAAATAAAGGCATGATGACCAAATTTCAAAAACTGTTGGACGGTGTTCTACTATTTCGAAAAACTAATTTATTTCAGTAAAAATAAAAAAGGTTTGGTATAGTACTTTTATTTCACGAAACGACTTTTCTTGTATAACCAAGTATACAACACGGTACGAATGTGTGCGTGAAGACGAGTAGACGGTACTCTCAGTACTGCCGCGCTTACGCACACATTCACAGCGTGTTTGTACACTTGGTTACAGTTTTTTGCAATTTATGAAGGCGAGTGAGCTTTACTTGTGGTTGCTTCGTGTACATGCACATTGCATAAGCATTTTGGAGCACATTGGAGCGGGCAGGCGCGAGCATTGCGCTCGCTCACACTTATACAGATATTTATTTATTTATTAAATAAGGTACAATCACAATATACATATTAAACATTGCCATAAATTAACAATTACATAAAACAAGTAGCTGATATGAATATCAATAATGATTGTACACAGCATTCATAACATAGAGTTGTGCAAACATACATTTTGTGTTGTTTAGATATGACACACACACAACCATAAGTCAGTCGCCCTCGTGAATTGCAAGAACTATACCACTTTTGACGACCTCCCTGGCTCAGTGGTGAGCTCTGTTGTCTTATAACTGGGAGGTCTCGGGTTCGATTCCCGGCGGGGTCAATTTGGGAATTTATAATTTCTGAATATAATAATATTATTCAATTCGATGCTTTGATACGGATAGACTAAGTATGTCACACTCTCTTTAAACATTTCTGTGGTGGTGTCGTGTGGTGCGGGTTGTTACGTTCCCTCAAATATGGTCGAGCGAAGCAATGGCTGGATCATGCGTCATGCTCGTGAACGGGTGCCGCCGGCGGGAATGGGGCTACTTTCTGTCTGCCCGTCTTTGACATGAATTGAATTGTAGTACGTTTTGTGGAAATGTCATATTCTATTCTAACAAAGATGCACGGGTTAAATCAGCTTGCCATCCAGCTGCCCACAAGATAGTATAAAAACTTATTACAATGTAATAGCTACTTATTAATATTGTAAAATGATTATTTTGAAAAGAGCAACTGCTGAGTTTCTTGCCGGCTCTTCTCAACAGAATCCGCTTTCCGAACCAGTGGTAGAATCTTGACGTGTCATAAGAGCCACAGGTTGGCCTACATGAAATAAATAATTTTGAATTTTGAATTTTTGAAATTTTGAATTGTCTCTGGTCTGGGCTGGTGGGAGGCTTTGGCTGTGGCTAGTTACCACCCTACTGTCAAAGACGTGCCGCCAAGCGATTTAGCATTCCGGCACGATGGCGTGTTAGTAGAAAGCACTTAGGGGTATGGGTTGAATGTTCACTGCCATGCCCCTCCAAGTTAGTTAGTTATAATTCACATAAAAACGCTCATCAGTGTCATGGTGTGTTTTGTGACATCACACCTTTAATGTGTCATACTAGTTTGTCAAAGTTTGAAGATAGATGTGACATATCACTCCCAGGGGCGTACTCTCTATACAAGCTAAAAAGCCCGGCATGCCTTAATATCAGCTCGATATTATGCATATTATTATTATAATATTATCTCACTCATAAATCGAACCAGTTTAATTTTTCGCGCAAATCAGTTCAACGACCGCATGCGGCTCTATCGCATTCACCCTACAAATAGTGTAATAGGTACATTCTGAACGTGAGCGAGCGCGATAGCTCTCTTCTGGCTCCATCATCAGATCAGCACCATGTCACAATAATATTACATTCTCATCTGATTTACATACACATGCAAAATTTCAGCTCAATCAGAAATCAGGAAGTGGTTCTAATTTAGCTTCCAAGATTTGACTAAACATACATACATACATATCATCATCATCATCAGCAGCAGCAGCAGCCCATCAGTGGCTCACTCCTTTCAAATATCACATGCTTTAACAGTGAAGGAAAACATCGTGAGGAAATCTGCACACCTGAGGGTTCTCCATAATGTTCTCGAAGGTGTGTGAAGTCCGCCAATTCGCATTGGGCCAGCGTGGTGGAGTATGGCCTATAACCCTTCTCTGAGAGGAGACCTGCGCCCAGTAGTGAGCCGTTGACGGGTTGATGATGTTGATTTTGTTTGTATAACACGCCTATGTCTCTCAGACCATAATAACAAATCAATGGACATGAATGGTGTATTTATCAAAACTGACTCAGTAGTTTAGGTGCTAGTGGAATATGTAAATCCTACTTTCTACTAATATTAAAAATGCAAAAGTTTGTGAGAATGGATGTTTGTTACTCTACATAATACAACAACGGATGAACCAATTCGGCTGAAATTTGGAACAGAGATAGCTCATACCAGGATTAACACATAGGCTACTTTTTATCCTAGAAAATTGCTGAGTTCCCACGGGAATTAAAAAACTTTAATCCACCTGGATGAAGTCTCAGGCATTATCTAGTAATATTATAAATGTGAAAGTTTGTGAGGATGGATGGATAGATGTTTTTTACTCTTTCATGCCACAACGAATGAACCGATTTGGTTGAAATTTGGAATGTAGATAGTTCATATCCAGGATTAAAACATAGGCTACATTATATCTTATGTGGAAAGAGTCGCAGGCATTATCTAGTGTGTAAATAACAACATACAGAGACTGCTAAAATCAATACAAGAGGAAAAGAAAAACAAAATTTGTTTAGATGTTGACCACTGCAGTAGTTTTTCAAATTTTTTCTTTTATGGATGGCTTTTATAAGTGGGAGAAGCCAAGGACCCAGCTATTCATCACCTTATTATTTTTTAGGTACTTTCGTCCGACACTGACTTGCCAGCCCCATCGTAACAACTTACAAATAATTCTGGTGGAATATAACAGAAACAACTGAAGCCTAATTCACTGTGCAGATATGTCTCAACAATCGATTTAAAGCCCTTTGTCGTAGGTAGACAGAGAAGACTCGTAACAGCACCTACAAACTTATTATTCATTTGTAATATTCGTAGTTACATACGTGAATTCCAAAACATTCCTCCAACATGTCTCCATACATTTCGCTCTTCCCGAGTCGTATGTAAAGCGACTTTAAATCCTTATCCGGCGGCCGCACCAGGCAGCACCGGCATAAAGCACTAGAATTCATCAGTTAAACTTCGTATTTACACAATATAGAAGCAATTTAAAAGCAATTTTTTCGAAAAATCTGCCTGCGAACAAAATTTTTGTTTTTTTTTTGTGACATTTGATGACATTGACAATTTGTGTTTTTTTTTTGTTTTTGACACTGGAAATAATTAAAAAAGCGTTCGGAAACTTACACGGCAAGTGGGTAGCGGGTAACTTTAGAAACGAGGAAAACACACTATTTATTAATATATATATAGCTGCTGGGGCTGATTCACTGACTGATTCACTGATTCATTCACTCACTCATTGATCACCTCTCCTGTAAAATTTTGTATGAAAAAATTTTTTTTCACTGATGGTTTCGTATAGAGGAAAAAAATTCATTCGGAGGAAAAATATGGAGAGAGCTGATGATTGAGGATTTCGGAGACGGGTGAAGAGCACGGCCAGGGTATCGAAGATAGGTGGGGGGTGCTCGAACAAATGTCATTCGAAACCTCATCCAATTCGCAGTGAGCTGAAAAAAAATTCAAAATGGCGGAAAAAAGATGGCCGCCATACAAATTTCGTCGGTGTCTATCTCGGGGAGTATAAAACATGGAAGAATGGTTTCTTGGCAAAAGATGATCAGGACCCAAAGGTCTATTTGATGAATAGAAAAAAATCCAAGATGGCGGATTTTTTTTTCTTCATACAAAATATATGGCGAATATTGAAGGGACTAGAAGCTGAGAACTATGCAACACTTTGATACGGTTCCTTTTCAAAATTTGTTTTTATAGAAGAATTCTCATTCTGACAAATGATGAGATATGCTGATCGAGGATTTGGAAGGTGGGTGAGGAGCACGGCCAGGGTATTGAAGATAGGTGGGGTGTGCTCGAACAAATGTCACTCGAAACCCCATCCAATTCGCAGTGAGCTGAAAAAAAATTCAAAATGGCGGAAAAAAGATGGCCGCCATACAAATTTCGTCGGTGTCTATTTCGGGGAGTATAAAAGATGGAAGAGTGGTTATTTGATAGAAAATGATCAGGACCCGAAGATCTACTTGATGAGTAGAAAAACCGCGGTCCGCTTGCGGGCCGCGCACCCACGCGCCCTACTAGTTTAACTATGTTTTAACTATTGTGAAATGGAATAAATGACAAAAAAGAAAAAATTCTATCATTTTATTTCCTTATAATATATATTAATAAACTATACATTTTATTATCAAAATAATATTAAAACAAGATAATTTTACGAAGCAACTAGCATAGACGAATGATATTTAGGCAACTAGGTATTATGTTTTTTTTTTCTTTGAATTAAGCAAGGAGTTATGTTATAGCTTGGCAAAAACTTAGATGGCAAAAAAGAAGCAAAAAAGAGTAGAAATTAATAGAGGCGACACTGTCGCAATATTTTCTTAAATTCAGAAACCCAAATAATTTATAAAGGGTAAAATTTAAACTTAAACGTCTACGTAAAGTGTCCAGTTTAAAGCCCGGCACTGACGATACATCTAACAGTCCAAATGGCGTGGCGTGGCTGCTTTCCAAAATCTGTCCGCGAATGTCGAAAACGTATGCTATTTTTAAAACGGCGTCCACGCCACGCCATCGCCATTTGGAGGTATTGGCGTGGCGTGTTTGGAGTGACCGTCAGTGCGAAAAACGTGCACCACGCCATTTGGATGCACTCCAAACGCTTCGTGAATGTACAAAACTACGTCCATTTTTATTTCATTCTGCGTTGCGCCACCGCAGTGTAAAGACGTATTTTAAATGCTTTTATATCTTGCAAGATGAATTAGAATCACTTCTCGGTTTCCAATTGAGCTGAAATTTTGCATATACATGTAAATTGGATGACAATGCAATATTATTCTAATATGGAGCTGATCTGATGGAGGATGGATGGCTATTGGAACTCTGAATTAAAATGACGCAACCCCATCTAATTTGGGCTCGTTTGATTCGTCTTGATAAGTCATCTGGTCCTAGATGATATCCATCGTCTGATGATGGAGCGGAAAGGTGGTTAAAGGAACACTGTATTGAAACTACGTAACCCTTTCGAGTTTGGGCTCGTTTGATTCATCTTCCTAGATGATATCCAGTGTCTGATGATGTAGCTACTAAAAGCTTGTATTTAAAAAAAAAATATTTACAATGGCACCAAGAATGTTATGCGATGGATCGATCGTGAGTGTGCTAAATAATTGGACGCCATCCATTTGGATGTATCCATTTTAACTTCGTCCGTTTGGATGTATCATTAGTGCCGGGCTTAAGAAATTAGTCTGAGGATCGAGTTTGATGTGAGTTACTCACAAATTAGTCGATCCTCGGACAAATTAACTAAACTGGACACTTTCAAGTAAAGATTTTTATATAAACCTGTGAAGATGATTCTGCCATCTGCGCAATTAGAATACCATATAAGCCTACTTTGTCGTATTAGTTTACAAATTGCGAAAAACAAAATTAAATTTGAATTTGGCGGACAGACCCTTTTAGTTTGCCTAAGCTGTATTTATTAATTTGTATTTTTAAACATGTTTCAAAAAGTTTTTTTACTTGTTTTAAAGAGTTTTTTACTTGTTTTAAAGGGTTTGTTTTTAATTTACGTCTAAAAAGGTACCTAATACCTATGTATTAGGTACAGAATTTAAAAAATTCATTCGAGAATAGAATAGAATAGAATAGAAATGTTTTTTATTCAAGTAAACTTTTTTACAAGTGCTTTCGAATCGTCGATGAGTCTACCACTGGTTCGGAATGCCGTTCCTGCCGAGAAGAACCAGCAAGAAACTCGGCAGTTGCTCTTTTCAAAATAAGTTTACATTCAATAGAATAGTTAAACAGTTCAATTTCCACCTGCTGTCTCATGAATCGCTGGAAAGAATTATGTCCACGCTTTTTTATCGTCTAAATAGTCTTCAATTGCATAATATGCTTTTTTCATGAGATTAGTTTTAACTGATTTCTTAAACTTGTGTAAAGGCAAGTCTAAGATAGACTGTGGAATTTTATTATAAAACGTCACGCCCATTCCCACAAATGTCTTTCGGACCCTCTTGAGGCGACATCGAGGAATCACGAGCCTGTTCGGATTTCTAACTTGCCTATCGTGTAAATCACCCTTTTTTTTGTAATTCACGATGTTTTGTCTGACAAATATTATATTGTTGTAAATATATTGTGAAGCTACTGTAAGAATGCCTATTTCTTTAAATTTTTCTCGAAGGGAATCCCGCGGTTTTAAATTATATATTGCGCGAATTGCCCTCTTCTGCAATACAAAAATTTTTCCAATATCGGCTGCTTTACCCCATAATAAGATTCCGTATGACATAATACTATGGAAATATGCAAAATAAACAATTTTTGCAGTTTCTATGTCAGTTAACTGTCGAATCTTCCTAACAGCGTAAGCAGCAGAGCTAAGCTTGCCAGCAAGTGTTGCTATATGGGTGCCCCATTGCAGTTTTGAGTCCAGGGTTAATCCCAAGAACACTGTGGAGTCCTCACTTTTCAAGGGTTCATTACTTATCTTTAAATTTTTACTCACAGTTCTGGTGTTGGGCAATAAAAACTCAACACACTTGGTTTTTTTAGCATTTAAAAGTAGATTATTTGCCGTAAACCATTCAGAAACTTGAGATAATGCAATATTTACATCGTCAAAATTGTCTTTCGTCCTATCGACTTTAAAAATCAAAGACGTATCATCAGCAAATAGTACAATATCGCAAGTATTTTGTACAAAATGTGGTAAATCATTTATGTAAATCAAAAACATGAATGGACCTAGAATAGAACCCTGGGGTACACCCATTACCGAGGCTGATCCGGATGATTTTACATCATTGACACATACTCTTTGAACACGATCACTAAGATAAGACGCAATGAGGCTAAGCGCAAAATCTTTAATACCATAGTGGCTCAGTTTAAGCAAAAGGGTCTCGTGATCAACGCAGTCGAAAGCTTTTGATAAATCACAGAAAATACCAATGGCATTCTGTGAGTTATTCCATGCATCGAATATGTGTTGCAACAGCGTTGCGGCTGCATCGGTTGTTGATCGACCCTTAGTAAAACCGTACTGCTCAGGGTGAAGAAGTTTATTTAAATTAAAGTGTAGAAGCAGTTGGTTGAGCATTATTTTTTCAAATATCTTGCTGAGAGTTGGCAAAATTGAAATTGGTCTGTAGTTATTCGGGTCACATTTGCTTCCCGATTTAAAAAGAGGTATTAATTTACTACATTTCATCAGGTCTGGAAAAGATCCAGAATCTACAGACTTATTAAAAATTAAAGCAAGATAGGGCGCAATAATATCAATGATATTGTGAATTATTTTAACTGATATTCCCCATAGATCTCCTGTTTTTTTATTTTGCAATGATTTAAATGTTTTGATAATATCATATGGGGTAATATGTTTAAACCTAAATAATTTATTGCACTCAGAGACATTGCTTCTTAGAAGATTATAGGCTTCTGTTGGCGAGGAATTTAGAGAACTGGTCGTGGTTACTGGTATATTTTTGAAAAAGTTCTCAAATGTATTTGCAATTTCTATATCGGAGTCAATTACACGGTTGTTAATTTTAAGCTCCAGTTTATTATAATGTACCTTATTCTTACCCATTTCATCACCAATAATGTCCCATACTGCTTTTATTTTATTATCCGAATTGACAATTTTTTGTTTTATGTGAAGTGACTTTGCTTGTATGCACACGTTTCTAAACAATTTGGAATAATTTCTTACATATTCTATAAACGCGGGGGCATAATTATATTGTTTTTCTGCATACAAGTCAAACAGCCTATTTCTACTTTTATAGATGCCAACAGTTGCCCAATCACTAAATTTAAGATTTTTAAATAATCTTTTTTCTATTACCTTAAAGACAGAGTTAAATTGAGAGTTTAATAGATCAAAAAACTCTCTATAAATTTCATCCGGACCACCCTGTGCAACATCAAGCGTCGGCATTGCAGCTGCGATATTTTGTTTAAATTGCCTTACTTTATTGGTGGTAACTGGCCTATATTTTACTACTTTTGTTACATTCTGCTCACTGCTTGGAATAGATATCATTTGCCCGCAATGGTCAGTGTTTTTTTTAATCATGCTAATAATAACAAAAGGGATGCTACTATCTCGCCAAACTGGTGGGCACAGAATACTCCTAGCGGACTTCTGTTGGTGAACCAGTTTGTTGAAGAGGTGGCGCTCAATACTAATAGTGTATAAACTTATCATAATATAATTTATAATACTTATTATGTCAATGTACTTACGCTAACGCACCTTTATCTTTTATACTATTTACTTAATTTTACCTTACACAAATTAACAAGCATGCTTACTTTTAAATCAGAAAATAAATAAATAAAAATAAAAACACAAAACTTGAACCATTTTTAACCGACTTCCAAAAAGGAGGAGGTTCTCAATTCGGCCGGTATCTTTTTTTTTTTTTTTTTTTTTTTTTTTTTTTTTTTTTTTTTTTTTCTATGTATGTCCACCGATTTCTCCGGGATTACTGGACCGATTCGCGTGATTTTTTTTTTAATCGACAGAGGATGTTTGCGAAATGGTCCCATAAAAATTTTAACCTTCAACTCCTCAAGCCTGATGCTGCAGGCTAAAACTATGGCGATTTAGGAAATTTCGATTACGAATTGATATTGTAGGTAACAAGTATGGACTACATCATGTAGCTCCAGGTCCTAGCTCCTCAATCATAGGATACTACACTTAAAAGCTTAAAATAAAAATTCTTTTCAAAAAACCGACTTCTAACGCCATTACAAAGTATAAAAATAATTTTAGTTTGTCCACGTTTGTTGAAGTCGGGCGGGCCTAAAATACAAACTATGAAACCGACTCGCGATGCTCGCTCGACTTCTACAAACGAGTCTATCATATTCTGTAGCGTCGCGCATCGGTTTCATAGTTTGTATATAGGCCCGCCCGACTTCAACAAACGTGGACAAACTAAAATTATTTTTATACTTTGTAGTGGCGTTAGAAGTCGGTTTTTTGAAAAGAATTTTTATAACAAGTTATTTTAGTCAAGTGCAGAGTTCAAAAACACCGAATAGTGTTTATTGATTTTTCAAATTTCCGAACGTTTTGGTACCGCTTCCTTTATCTTTATAAAATGGCGGAGCTCCGACAGCGTCGTTTGCTAATTTCTCGTTTTATTCCAATTATTTAATTAATAAGTATTAAATAAGTTTTAATGTTAAGCTAGTGTAATTAGAAATAATGGAGGGGGATTTAAGTGACGGTATGTGCCGGTGTTGCGCGAGCGAAGGCAGTTTCAAAGACTTCCAAGTTCCTTACCAATGGATGGGTGTTGAAGAAATTTACGGCAATATGTTGAAGGAATGCTTTGATATAACTGTAAGTATAACGTTAAATGTCTACTGACCTTTTTTATTTAGCGTTTTACATACATACATTAGCAATAAAACACTATTTAAATAGTTTAAGTTCAAAAGGCCGACCTTAGATTTGGGATTGGTAGTTCCTTCAGAAGTAGTGGCTTCACACACTATTATATACCGTCGGCGTACTAGTAAATTACAGTAGGGTAGGTACAAAACATTCTAATCAAAACCTTACACAGCTTTAAGTATTTACAGCTAAGTTTAGTCTTACAATTTCTTTAATACTTATCTTTACAAGGTAGAAAATAACATTTCAAAGAGGCTCCTTGCCCATACATTGCAGAAGAGGGCAATTCGCGCAATCTATAATTTAAAACCGCGGGATTCCCTTTGAGAAAAATTTAAAGAAATAGGCATTCTGACAGTAGCTTCACAATATATTTATAACAACATAATATTTGTCAGACAAAATATTTTGAGTTACAAAAAAAAGGGTGATTTACATGATAGGCAGGTTAAAGATCCAAATAGGCTCGTGATTCCTCGACTGCTCCTCAAGAGGGTCCGAAAGACATTTGTGGTAATGGGTGTGACGTTCTATAATAAAATTCCACAGTTGATCTTAGACTTGTCTTTACTCAAGTTTAAGAAAGCAATCAAGTTCTCTCATGGAAAAAGCATTATTATACAATTGAAGACTATATAAATAACAAAAAAGTGTGGATATAATTCACTCCAGCGAGTCATGACTGAGACAGTAATGAATAACCTGTACAGTATTGTAAATATTTTTTGAAAAGAGCAACTACCGTTTCTTGCTTGTTCTTCTCGGCAGGAAGGGCATTCGGAACCAGTGGTAGAGCCAGACGATTCAAAAGCACTTGTAAGAAGTTTATTTGAATAAAAAATATTTCTATTCTATTTTATTCCATTCTACAGAATAATAAATTTTAATCAATATTTTGAATTTAGGTAGTATAGAACAAACAAAAAATTATTATTTGCAATATGTTGTAGTTTTATTGTACCTACCAGGCTGGCATAACTTCGAAGAGAATTTTAATGACTGCTCTATTTATTTATCTTACTCAGTGTTTTTCTCTGTCGCACCTACCGAGTTTGCCTCCATTCCTTGCGAGTTGACAGAAAATTAGTTTTTTTATGTTGGTGCTGTTCGCTAGCGCACGTTTGTTTCTTTGTATGGGAGTCCCAACTCTTAAAACATAGTGATTACATTCTCTTTGGTACGTACCTTCAATAAGAATAAATGTAAATTAAAATAAAATGTAATTAAAAAAAAAAACATTAACAGCAATTTTAAATAGCCTACCAGGCGCAGCAGTGAGCGCTGGTCTTAAAATAAGAGTCTGGGTTCAATCACGGCAGAGACAATTGGAAATTTATAATTTCTGTAACATATCTAGTCTGGTCTGGTTGGAGACTTTGGTTGTGGCTAATTACCTTAAAAACATGCAGCAAAGCAATTTAGTGTTCCGGCAAGATGGTGTGTAGAATCTGATTCATCATCATCATCATCATTAGCAACCCATCAACGGCTCACTACTGAGCGCAGGTCTCCTCTCAGAGAAGGGTTATAGGCCATAGTCCACCACGCTGGCCCAATGCGAATTGGTGGACTTCACACACCTTCGAGAACATTATGAAGAACTCAGATGTGCAGGTTTCCTTATGATGTTTTCCTTCACCATTGAAGCAAGTGATATTTAATTGCTTTTGACTCCGAAAAGTCAGAGGTGCGTACCCGGGATCGAACCTGCGACCCCCCGAATAGGAGACCACAGTCCTAACCACTAGGCTATCACTGCTTCCTGAATCTGATTAGAGATACTTAAATTCTTTTAAAAATAAATCAACTTTATTTTTAAAAGATGGGTGTGTTGACAGCTGTCAACAGCGAAACTTGTGCTCAGAGTTTTTAATTGTTTTCTATTGAATTTAAGTAAAAATAAACTGTGATCTGTCTTTAATTGTGTGGTTTAAAGTGTAGTGAATCTTAGGGTTAAAATTTAGAATCGTGCGGCAGTAGGGGGGGGGGGGGGTGGGATGGGGATGGGGGGGTAGGGGGGGTGTCCCCTACCCCCCAACACCACTCCCATAAAAAGGTAATGCACCGTTCTTGAGAAATACATTTTTTTAATATTGTAATTTTTTAGGTTAGTCTTGCCGAAATTTGAGCAAAACTTCGCTTAGTAAAAGAGTGAATGTAAAAGAAAGAGTGGAAGGGAGGGCAAAAGGAGTAGAGGAAGCATAGAAGCCCCTCCAATTTGATTTTTCATTTCAAACCAATAGAACTCAATGCTCAAGTTTTTCTAGGCGGTAGAAAATAATAAACACGAAGGCTGTGGCGTGAGTTGCGTTTTGTTCAAGCTACAAATCAAATGGGCTACGCCAGAAGACTCGCTCCGTCGCCCCTTCATTCAGCTTCATAAAAACACTCTAGGGGTAGGACAGACAAGACTACGTGGAGTTGGGGTTGGCCAATTCGGTTCTGTCACACTGTTCGACCTATATCAATCCATGTCGTTTCAGAGTGAGCTTTTTTGCTATAAGTACATATTATTGTCAGAAATAAAACAACAGTATAATATAATTATAATTTCTTTATATTTTATAAACATGAGCTCCCATCTACTCTACTCCTTTTCCCCTCCCTCCCACTCTTTTTTTACCTTCACTCCTTCACTAAGCGAAGTTTTGCTCGAGTTTCGGCAAGACTAACCTAAAAAATTTACAATTTAAAAAAAAATATACCTATTTCTCATTACCTTTTCATGGGAGTGGTGTTGGGGGTAGGGGACACCTCCCCCCACTCCCCCACCCCCCTCCCGTCCACCCCCTACTGCCGCACGTTTCTAAATCCAACCCAATCTTAGGAAATGTTATCTTGTGAAAGTGCACAGGATTTACAGTGAAAAACTTCAATCTAAATTACAAAGAGACAAATCAGTGAACAAAAAAAAAATTATAAATTTATTTACCCTCAAAATTTTTATTTTTTCGTAATTTTCGTAACTTTCAAAAATATTGAAAAATAATGGCAAATTGTTATAAATGCAATATACAAATTAAGAAGTATGATGAGAAAAACCCAAAAATACAATGTAAAGGTTGCATTCGTGAAATATGCGGCAAATGCAGTGAATTGTCTGCAACAGAGCTTCGTGTGTTTTGTTTACAAAACCCCAAACTTTCATATTTGTGTGCGGACTGCCAAGAGGGCTTAAAACAAGTATACGCAAACTTGTATCCGAACTGAAGCAGCAAGTAATGGAACTAAAAGAAAATCAGGCATCTTCTTTAAATATTGATGTGATCATTCAGGAAATGACCGAACGTGAGAATCGAAGTTGCAATGTGATATTGTTTGGCATTCAGGAAGCGAGCTCAGACAGAAAGGAAGACATTAAAGATCATGATAAATCGGAAGTTTTGGAAGCACTTGCTCAAGTCCCACTCCACGACTCGGAGCTCATAACAACCATTCGTCTTGGAAAGGCCACTGCCAACATGCCCAGACCGATCAAAGTCATCCTTCGCAGCAAACAAAATGCCTTTAAAGTCTTGAAAAATAAAAATAAATTACCTTCGTCAATCACAATCGAATATGACACCCTATCAGCGAGATCAATTAAAGAAACTGAGATTGGAGCTAGCAGAAAGAACAAAAAATGGGGAAAAAGATCTGACTATTAAGTATATTAATAATTACCCGAAAATCATAAAAACTACAAAAAACTAGTAAAGTCTCCGATAACAAACCTAACAATTATGTACACCAACCTTGCATCGTTAATGGCTAAATTCGATTTATTCTCACTGGAAGTTAAAACTCTTAACCCATCCATAATACTTGTTACTGAAACACATTTGCACGCAGGAATTTCTGACAGCTTAGTAAATTTACCTAATTATACACTTTTTCGTTTAGACAGGGACAATAAGAAAGGAGGTGGAGTAGCAATTTATACTCTTTTAACACTGAATAATCAGCCATTGATTGCTAAACCCAATATACTATTACATGAGGATTCTGTGGAAGCACTGTGACTTGATATTAAGTACCAAAACTTTATAGCCTGTGTATACAGGCCTACTCACTATAACATGGAAAAATCTGATGAAGATCTTTTCAACAGCATAAAAAAGGCTGCAGCCTCAAACTCAAACCTTTTAATAGTTGGTGATTTTAACTTACCAGATATAAAGCGGCCTATTGTGAATACTTCAGGTTATAACAAATTACATGAAAGTTTTCTTGAATTAATCACAGATAACAACCTTGTGCAAATGGCAACAAAGAATACTAGGAAACGAAACAATCAAGAGTCACTTTTAGATCTCATTATTTGCAACGATGAGTTACTACTAAATGAAATTAAATTAATTTTAGAAAAATGTAAGTTAGGTTACGATGGGGCTGGCGTGTCCGTGTCGGACGAAAGCCTCTAAAAAATTAAGATAAAAAAAAAAAAAACTATTATCCTCCAATAGGTAAGAGTGACCATATAGTTCTTATGGCTACAATACAGCTGTTAAACCAAGCTAGAAATGAATCCACGTCCAAAAAACTAGCTTTTAACTATGGTGACTATGATTCAATTAACAATTATTACTTGCTCACATCTGACTTACCAGAAAATGGCACAATAGTCAATCACCAACCAACTGATGTTATCTATCTAGATTACGAGAAAGCATTTGATAGGGTGCCAATACGCCGACTTCTTCACAAATTAGAACACATTGGAATACGTGGTAACCTATTAGTCTGGATAAGCGACTTCCTAAACGAAAGAAAATTCCGCGTTAGGGTTGGCGAAGAAATGTCAAGTATTCGCCCTGTTCACAGTGGTGTGCCGCAAGGATCTGTACTGGGGCCGATATTATTCACACTATTTTTAACTGACTTGCAAAACGTTATAAGTCTCCCATTCTCCTTATTCGCGGATGACACTAAGTTCTTTGGGAATCCTATACATTATACAACAACAGAATAACATACAACAAAATTTAAATGCAATTGAACATTGGACAAAGGAATGGTTACTTTCATTAAATGTTAATAAATGCACTGTTTTACATATTGGCAAAAATAATCCACGAATTCCATACTTCTTAAGCAACAAACAGTTGAAAGTGGTGGATACTCAAAAAGACCTGGGAGTAATCATTAGCAGCGACCTCAAATGGGAAGCGCACATTGTGTCTGTTGTGAAAAAGGCCAACTCTATCCTGTACTTAATCAGAAAAGCATTTTTCAACATCACCAAAAACACCTTCCTAAAAATATACAAGACCTATGTCAGACCTTTACTGGAGTATGCATATCAAGTCTGGAGTCCATATTTTGTTAAAGATATAGAACTGTTGGAAAGAGTTCAAAGACGAGCCACTAAACTGCCGAAGGAGCTCAGAAACCTTCCACATGAGCAAAGACTTTCTGCACTTGGACTCACAACACTAAAAAGCGGGCGAGAAAGAGGGGATCTTATCGAAACATACAAAATCTTGAACAAGTTTTACAACATCCCCAATTTCGAGAATTAGTTTTTGAGGAAGAGCAACCCTGGGCTAAGAGGTCATGACATTAAATTACGGCGTCAACTGGCATCGTCCAATCCCTATAAACACTATCTAACAAACAGAGTGGTGCATATATGGAATAAGTTGCCTAAAGAGATAGTGACGTCAAAGTCAGTGAATGAATTTAAAAACAGATTAGACCGCCATAACATTGAAAACTCTAAGCACAGCAAATGATATAGGCGCATCAGCGACAGTTGCGTAGCCTATTATAAATAATAATAATAATAATAATAATAACGGTGACCTCTTTGGGGAAACCGAAGGTTTTGTGTGTGCAATACAAGATCAGGTGGTTAAGACGCGGAACTACCGAAAGTACATCCTGAAGGATGGCACTCACGACATCTGTCGAGCGTGTCGCCATCCCGGTGAGTCACTCAGGCTCTCGGTGCTCTCGGGATGTTCCGCTCTTGCCAACACTGAGTATCTGCACAGACACTACCAAGCGGCCAAAATCCTTCACCAAGAGCTTGCTCTGAAGTACGGTCTCCTGGATGAGAGAGTGCCGTACTATAGGTACACACCGGTGCCGGTACTTGAGCGTGACGGAGTCCGGCTCTATTATTACGGTTTTTAGTGGACATCACCATCCCACATGATGAAAACCTCGTGAGAGCGGAGACAGAGAAAAGACGAAAGTGTCTAGATCTGGCTCACGAGGTTGCCAGCTTGTGGCATGTGGAGTCCACTGAAACCATCCCAATCGTCATTTCTGCGAATGGGTTGATCCCAGTCAGCCTCGCTCACTATCTGAGGCGACTGGGGTTCCGTGGCGGTTCTCTCGCGGCCAAGATGCAGAAAGCGGTGCTGCTAGACTCGGCTAGGATAGTCCGTCGGTTTCTCAGCCTGTCGCCCTGACCCCCGGCCGTCTGGTCTCCCCTGCCGGGGCGTAATCCTCCGCCCGCTACAAGTATTTATTTATGTAATGTATGTTTATATTATATGTTTATATGTGTATATATTTATGTTTATTATATTTCCCTTTGGCTTTATATGTATTTATTTTGTACGCGGGTGTGAGAGTCTAAATATGTGCGGATAATAATAACTTCAAATGCCACTAAAACTTAACTAATTAAATAATTTTAGTTTGTACTGGTATGTTGAAGTCAGGCAAGTTGGGCAGGTCATGAATAATTAAGTGTTAGTCCTCAAGTTACAACAATGCAAATTACAAGTCATCACTACTTATACTTAGTACCTTGTAATTAGCGGTGGTAGTCATGACATGTCCTAAGAGCCACAGGTTAGCCTATCTTATATTCTATATCTATATAATACTAGCTGATGCCCGCGACTTCGTCTGCATGGATTTAGTTTTTAAAAATCCCGCGGGAACTCTTTCATTATCCGAGATAAAAAGTAGCTCTCCCGGTCTGAGGAACCACTACTACATCCATTACTATACCCATGCAAAAAATCGCATCAATCCGCTATTCTGTTGCGACGTGATTGAAGGACAAACCAACAAACAAACACACTTTCGCATTTATAATATCAGTAATGCTTTATTATAACTTCTTCTTGCAGTACCATCTTCTACCGAAGGTTGGCAATCATTTATTATAACAGTTTTTATAATTGTCAAATTTTTTACCATACTTAACCAAAGACAAAATTACGTTTAGCTGTCATTTACGTTTTGTTATTCCATGTCAGATGCGTTTTTGTTATACCACGTTTTATAGTGACTTGACGGAAACGCGGTCGAACGGGATAAAAAGTGTCCTATGTCCGTCTCCTGGTTCTAAGCTACCTCTCCACCAATTTTCAGCCAAATCGGTTCATCCGTTCTTGAGTTATAAATAGTGTAACTAACACCACTTTCTTTTATCGACCGAGCGAAGCGAAGGTCTTTGAGTTAACTAGGGCGATTTGCACTTGTCCGTCCGTCCGTCCGTCCGTCCGTCCGTCTGTCAGAGCCTTATAACTTTTGAATTACTGAACGTAATTACTTCAAATTTAGATATAATATGTAAACCGATGGCCTCCAGCCGAAAATGGCTTAAAAAGTTATAAAAATCTTTATTTCAGGGGGGCTCTCATAGAAGCGAATGCGAAGTAAAAAAAAAAAAATCGCGTTACATAAAATTGTTACGTATCATTTTAAAGATAATTTTGAACTGAGTACAAAAATATTTTTTTTTTAATTTTTCCCTTAAAATTGACGAAATGGGGGGCTTTCAAAGTGGCGATTTTATACGCTCGCTTGAAGACGCTCTCTAGAAAAATCCGCTATGGATTTTCAAACTGATTTTATGTTTTTAGGTCACTTATATCCTGTACTTGAACAACAAATACTAAAATTATATGAATATTATAAAGAAACGAGATTATTTAATTTTTAATGGGCGTCAGTAATTCATATAGCATCAACATAGCTTCACAATAATGCTAATAGATGGCGCAGTCAGTAACTATTCCCATGGAACTATGAGTTAAATTCAATGTTTGATAAATAATTCAATGTTTTCACTAACGTTCCCTAACCTTTACGGGCTACCTATAAGTTAGGTGATTGATGTTTTCTGTCAACTTATTTATCACGATCCTGTACGGGACACCTAAAAGGATATTGGGACGGATGTTAGGACTTAGGATTGTATTTAGGAGCTACCTACGTTAAGAGACTCCTACTTAGGGGATGATTTAGGTATGTTTGGTGAAAACGGGCATAATAATAATGTCAGTTTTGGTTATCATGTATCGATTGAATGAATAATCATGGGATACCGTTACCGCGAGGTCTCAGTTCGGGGCGAACCACTAGTATATATAGATTACTAGCTGATGCCCGCGACTTCGTCCGCATGGATTTAGTTTTTAAAACTCCCGCGGGTACTCTTTCATTATCCGAGATAAAAAGTAGCTCTCCCGGTCTGAGGAACAACTACTACATCCATTACTATACCCATGCAAAAAATCGCATCAATCCGCTGTTCTGTTTTTTTTTTTAAAGTATCCTATGTCCGTCTCCTGGTTCTAAGCTACCTCTCCACCAATTTTCAGCCAAATCGGTTCATCCGTTCTTGAGTTATAAATAGTGTAACTAACACCACTTTCTTTTATATATATAGACTAGCTGATGCCCGCGACTTCGTCCGCGTGGATTTCATTTTTAAAATCCCGCGAGAACTTTTTGATTTTCCCGGATAAAATTTAGCCTTTGTCACCCTCCAGGTCCTCAAAAACATGCAAAAAATCACGTCGATCCGTAGCTTTTTTGCTACTTGATTGAAAAACAAACCAACATACAAACACACTTTCACATTTATAATATTAAAAAGTATCTTATGTCCGTCTCCTGGTTCTAAGCTACCTCCCCACCAATTTTTAGCCAAATCGGTTCAGCAGTTCTTTAGTTAAGTATAAATAGTGTAACTAACACGACTTTCTTTTATATTATAGACTAGCTGATGCCCGCGACTTCGTACGCGTGGATTTAGTTTTTAAAATCCCTCGGGAACACTTTGATTTTCCGGGATAAAAGTAGCCTATGTCACTCTCCAGGTCCTCAATTATACCCATGCAAAAAATCACGTAGATCCGTGGCTCTGTTGCGGCGTGATTGAAGGACAAACCAACAAACAAACACACTTTCGCATTTATATTAGTAAGTATGATTAGAATATTAAATTACATAGGAAAACACTGTAATATTACGTCCATACGATGTATTACATCCATACCTACTATGTAGTATGTAGGTATAATGATCGTTTGGCAAAATCTGACGCCTTTGGAGTAGTTTGACTTTGACAAAATAGTATCCACGATGGCTATATACGATAAATTACATTTGCCAGCTTAAGATGAGCCGTTCATTCAAAGTATCCTGTAGATTCCGGGGTTCAAGTTATTTGGACATATACTGAAGATTGTGATGTCTATAATTTCTGAACTACGAAATTGACGACCTTGAAATAATTACAGGACAAACTCTAAAGAACCTGCTTTCTAACAAAAAAAGAATGGATTAAATCGGAATACGCCTTAATGAATTACAGCGAAATACTCATTTTGACTTTCATCCCCTCTCCCAAGGGAACCGTCCTGAATTTCGGGATAAAAAGTATCCTATATTATACCTCGTAGTATTAACTTAAATCGTGCCAAGTTTCATTTAAATCCGTCCAGTAGTTTCGGCGTGATGCGCGGCCAAGATACAGACAGACAGACAGACAGACAGACAGACAGACAGACAGACAGACAAAAAATTAAAAAAAAATTGTTTTGGCTTCAGTATCGATTATAGAGTGCCCTCAAACAAAAATTTTCAAACTATCTTCAATGTACAGAATTGGACCTGTTACAGTTTTATTATATTACTAGCTGATGCCCGCGACTTCGTCCGCGTGGATTTAGTTTTTAAACTCCCTCGGGAACACTTTGATTTTCCGGGATAAAAGTAGCCTATGTCACTCTCCAGGTCCTCAATTATACCCATGTAAAAAAATCACGTAGATCCGTGGCTCTGTTGCGGCGTGATTGAAGGACAAACCAACAAACACACTTTCGCATTTATAATATTAGTAATTATGATTAGGATATTAAATTACATAGGAAAACACTGTAATATTACGTCCATACGATGTATTACATCCATACCTACTATGTAGTATGTAGGTATAATGATCGTTTGGCAAAATCTGACGCCTTTGGAGTAGTTTGACTTTGACAAAATAGTATCCACGATGGCTATATACGATAAATTACGCATGCCAGCTTAAGATGAGCCGTTCATTCAAAGTATCCTGTAGATTCCGGGGTTCAAGTTATTTGGACCTTTACTGAAGATTGTGATGTCTATAATTTCTGAACTACGAAATTGACGACCTTGAAATAATTACAGGACAATCTCTAAAGAACCTGCTTTCTAACAAAAAAAGAATGGATTAAATCGGAATACGCCTTAATGAATTACAGCGAAATACACATTTTGACTTTCATCCCCTCTCCCAACGGATCGGTGCTGAATTTCGGGATAAAAAGTATCCTATATTATACCTCGTAGTATTAACTTAAATCGTGCCAAGTTTCATTTAAATCCGTCCAGTAGTTTCGGCGTGATGCGCGGCCAAGATACAGACAGACAGACAGACAGACAGACAGACAGACGTCTGTCTGTCTGTCTGTCTGTCAGACAGACAGACAAAAAATTAAAAAAAAATTGTTTTGGCTTCAGTATCGATTATAGAGTGCCCTCAAACAAAAATTTTCAAAATATCTTCAATGTACAGAATTGGACCTGTTACAGTTTTATTATATTATAGATTATAAAGAGGAAAAATTTTTTATTTGTTTATACTGAATAGGCTCTGAAAATACTGGACCGATTTTAACCATTTTTTTCACCAATAGAAAGCTAAATTATCAGGAAGTAACATAGGCTATAATTTATTAAAAAAAATAGAGATCCTTAAGATAATTGCAATAATGTAACCCAAAGTAGCAAAATTTTGCCTATAAAATTCATTATTGGCGGGCGCTGAGAAAACTATTGATGATACATAAAAATTATGTACTACATTATTAAAGTACTCATTATTACCTACAAAAAAGTCCTCGAGAGAATATGTCTAATTATCATAGTTAAGGTTGATTATACAGGTCTGCCCGCGAAATTCAAATTTAATTTGGTTTTTCGCAATTTGTAAACTAATTCGTCAAAGTAGGCTTATGGCATTCTAATTGCGACAATGGCAGTATCATCTTCCCAATTTTATGCAAAAATCTTTACTTGAAAGTATCCAGTTTAAGAAATTAGTCATAATATTGAGATAGACGTGAGTTACTCACAAATAAGTCAGCCAGTGCGGACGTAACTGCTGCAACATTCACGAATTGGTCTCCACACTCCACAGTCACTGGAGAAAATGCCTCCAAGACAATGCTTTCACCGTAGAATAAACGTAGAAATCCCGTAGGCCTTTACCTTTTATCATCAGACCCTGGATATCATCTAGGATGAGAGTACTTGTCAAGACGAATCAAACGAGCCCAAACTTGATGATACGTCTTTTTATTACAAAGTTCCCAAAACCACCTTCTGACTTCATCATCAGACCCTGGATATCATCTAGGATCAGAGTACTTGTCAAGATAATTCAAACGAACAAATTCGATGGAGCTACCTTGTTTTCTTACAGAGTTTCGATAGTCATCTTCCAGGTCCATCATCAGCTCCATGTTACAATTATATTGCATTGTCATCCGATCGACATGTACATGCAAAATTTCAGCTCAATCGGAAACCGGGAAGTATTTCTAATTCATCTTGCAAGATTTGACCTGAACATACATACATAGTACATACATTACAAGTTAAATAAAAGCTTGTAAAAACGCTCTCTAGGCAACCGTATGGCAACAAAACAATAATAATATGGCTTTCATACAAAATTGATATATATCAAACTTGATATATATCTGATATATCATCATTCATCATCATCATCATCATTATCAACCCATAATCGGCTCACTACTGAGCGAGGTCTCCTCTCAGATAAGGGTTGTAGGCCAGAGTCCACCACGCTGGCCCAATGCGAATTGGCGGACTTCTCTACGCGTATTGGCGGGACTATCTGATATATATCATACTAATATTATAATGCGAAAGTGTGTTTGTTGGTTTGTCCTTCAATCACGCCGCAACAGAACCACGGATTGACGTGATTTTTCGCATGGGTATAGTTGAGGACCTGGAGAGTGACTTAGGTTACTTTTTATCCCGGAAAATCAAAGAGATTCAGCTAGTTTATTATAAATATAAAAATATCGGATATTTATGACTAGCTGATGCCCGCGACTTCGTCCGCGTGGATAAAGTTTTTAAAATCCCTCAGAACTCTTTGATTTTCCGGGATAAAAAGTAGCCTATGTCACTCTCCAGGCCCTTAAATATACCCATGCAAAAAATCACGTCGATCCGTAGCCCTGTTGCGGCATGATTGAAAGACAAACCAACAAACAAACACATTTTCGCATTTATAATATGTATTAGTAAGGAAGAATTAATACTACGATAATAAAGGCGATCTAATTAAATTTTAGAACACAAAAGCTACTAGTAACAGCTGAAATCCGAGGTTTTCATGTTTTTAACGCCCCAGGCGCTCCACTATATATCAACCTTGATATATATCTGATATATATCATCAATATCGGATATTCTAGAACCCTGAATACACTAGAGTTTACCCGGCCAGCTGCTCACGTGTGTTTCTGCTTTCAGCTGTCGGTGGCTGAGGACAGCAACAACGGCGGCATATGCGAGGTGTGCATCACGCAGCTGCGCAACGCGTGCAACTTCAAGCGGCAGGTGCTGAGCACCGAGGAGCAGTTCAAGAAGAAGCTGCAGGAGGGCGCTTTCAAGAGTGAGCTATACATCATACTAATTAGGGCTTTCGAATACCGGATTTTTTCAATACCGGTATTAATACCGGAAATATTTTTTTCAATAACGGGATCCCGAGATCCCGGTATTGAAAAAATCGGCATTTAAGTTATTAATTTTAGGTATTAAAAACCTGTATCAGCTATTTTAGAAAATCAACCTTTCAGAGTAGTACAATAGGGGGTGATTTTATAGATATTATTTACTTGTTAGGGCGGTAGGTTATTTCTATTTTAGTAACACACAATGTCTGTAATAGACTTAATAGATTTGTCTTTCTTCTGCGCAGACTTACCGAAACAACAAGTAAACAAGTATTCGCACGGCTCTTACTGCGTACCATGGTTATGTCTCTGCAGTACTCCGTTATGGCCTTGTAATTTGGGGTAATTCAACAACGGCTAATATGGCTTTGATAGTTTAAAAAAATGCCTTAGAGCTATCCTTTGCATGGCACCATATGATTCCTGTAGGCCGGATTTCACAAAGCTCAAGGTCTTGCCACTTCCATCCATGTACATTTTGGAAATATCGAAATTTGTGAAAATGAATAGGCATAACTTCAAGGCCAAGCGTGACACAAATTTAAATACTTACGCGATCTCTGAGGGATCCCGATAAACTTATTTTTACCATAGCACCACAAACAGCACATTTTAATAAAAATTGTTAAAATTTTCAATTAAAATATTCAATAAATTGCCAACCGATATCAAAACACTACCAAAACAATACTTTACACATAAATTAAAGAAATGGTTGCAAGGGAAAAATTTTTACTGCTTAGAAGAATTCTTTCAATTTGACAAAGAAGATTTTGACATTTTAATTGTCGTAACAATCTTTGACATGATTGTGGAATTTTAAAAGCCATTATATATTTTGATATTTAATTGATAATATTGATGTTATTAAGCTTTGCTCGGTGATAACTGATAACTGAAAAAAATAATATCTTTTTTTGGTAAATCGTGTTTTTTGGAAATTATATACTACTTAAAAAAAAAATCATAGGGAAATATATAATAGTCTGGACTTGAACCGGGTTCGTTTGGTTTCGGGACCGCCTGATTTCCCGAGCTATTGGAGCTGCTCTTCTCACGCACTCTCACATAGTGAGAGTGAGTGAGACAACAAAAGAGCAGCTAGCTGTATCTTTCTCGCTCGGGTACACTCGGCGGTCCCGAGTTCACCCGATCGAGCCTTTCACCTCAGAGCGTGACTGATCAGCCTAACTTGATTCTACTTCTTCTTCATCAACCGATAAGACGTCCACTGCTGAACAAAGGTCTCCTGCATGGACTTCCACAGGCTTCGGTCTTGCGCCGCCTGAATCCAGCGGCTCCCTGCGACTCGTTTGATGTCGTCGGTCCACCTAGTGGGGGTCTGCCAACCCTGCGCTTCCCGGTGCGGGGTCGCCACTCCAGCACCTTAGGACCCCAACGACCATCAGCTCTTTGAACTATGTGCCCCGCCCATTTCCACTTCAGTTTCGCCACTCGCTGAGCTATGTCTGTGACTTTGGTTCTCATACGGATCTCCTCATTTCTGATTCGATCCCGCTATACATCATACTAATATTATAAATACGATAGTGTGTTTGTTTGTCCTTCAATCACGCCGCAACAGAGCTACGGATAAGCGTGATTTTTTGAATGGGTTTAGTTGAGGACCTGGAGAGTGACATAGCCTACTATTTAACCCGGAAAAATAAAATCCATGTGGGCGAGGTCGCGGGCATCTGCTAGTATTGTACATACATTTCATTGAAGCAGTGATAGCCTAGATAGATAGTTATTACTGCGGTCTATTTGTGGGGTCGCAGGCTCGATCCTGGGCACGCACCTCTGTCTTTTCTGAATTCTGTGCGTTTAAGAAATTAAAATATCACATGCTTCAACGGTGAAGGAAACCTGAGAGTTCTCCATAATGTTCTCAAAGGTGTGTGAAGTCCGCCAATTCGCATTGGGCCAGCGTGGTGGACTATGGCCTATAACCCTTCTCTGACAGGAGACCTGCGCTCTGTAGTGAGATGTTGATGGATTGCTGCTGATGATGATGATGATGATGAGTGTTATTTCCAGCGGAGGTGATCAAAACGGAGATTTCACGCTTTGAAGATGACGACTCCAACCTGTCGGCAGATGACTTCTCAAGTCCGGGTGAGTTATTTTTAACCGACTTAAAAGTATTGGTTGTCTGTAAAGTCGGTTTACGGACGATAGTTGTACGTGATAACGTCATAAAGAAACATTGATGACCGCTTACCATCGCGCACGCGATGACTGGCGGGCCCGGCGGCCGGCGCTCTGCCAACCCTTGGGCCGATCGTGCCTCTCTATCGCTTGTTCCGCGCTCTCGCTTGCTCGCGCAGGCTCAGGCGGAACGTGACACTTTTTTGTACGTGCAGCCGGTGTTATCGATTTATAAGCGTTATCACGTCAAAAGGAGGAGGTTGTCAATTCGTCGGAATTTTTTTTTTAATGTACACCGTTTAATCGAAGACGCCTGAACCGATTTGGAAAATTCTTTTTTTTTGTTTGCAAAGGTATACGTGGCCCCATTAAAATTTTATCGAAATCAATCGAGCGGTTTTTAAAAATCAACAATAAATTATATACTTTTACATTCGGAACCAGTGGTAGACTCATCGACGATTCAAAAGCACTTGTAAAAAATTTTATTTGAATAAAAAATATTTCTATTCTATTCTATTCATTACAAATAATGAATTTTATAGGTAAAATTTTGCTACTTTGGGTTGCATTATTGCAATTTTCTTAAGAATCTCTTAATTTTTTAAAAATAAATTATAGCCTATGTTACTTCCTGATAATAGCTTTCTATTGGTGAAAAAATGTTTAAATCGGTTCAGTAGTTTCAGAGCCTATTCGGTACAAACAAGCAAACAAAAAAGAATGTGCTTAAGTGAGAGTGAGTGAGACAACAGAAGAGCAGCTGACTGTATCTTTCTCGCTCAGGTACACTCGGCGGTCCCGAGTTCAGCCGATCGAGCCTTTCACTTCAGAGCGTGACGGATCAGCCTAACTTACTACCCACGTAAAAATGTGTGTGCGGTGCGCCAAAAGAAGTTTTCACATCAAAAATCTTTCCTCTTTATAATATTAGTATAGATAACACAAAGAAAAATACGTTTTCCAGAATACGAAGTCCCAATAAAAGTGGAGAAAGTTGACGACAAGCCGAAAAAGCGTGCCGCGGCCAAGGCGTCCACTTCCAAAGCCAAGAAATCGAAGGCGTCTGAAGGGGAACCATCCGCCAAACGTAAGTGGCTAGTTTGATTTATCTAGTGGCTGTGGTGTTGCGTTCACTTTGGATTCTACCCGAGAACCATACTGGTATTCTACCCTACAGAACGGTTTTTGCCTGAATTATAGAACAATACTGGTTTTAAATAAATGAATAAACAAAACTTTATTGACCAAAACCTTAAACAACACAACAAATTAGTTATCACTAAGAGTCTAAGCTAAGAGTAGGTACAGCTCTGTACCTACTATATACCTATTTAAAATTAAGTGTGGTGTGGAGTGGTCAATGGGCCACCCCCTCAGTTTTCTACCCTACAGGACGGTTTTTACCTGAATTATAGAACGATACTGGTTTTCTATCCTACAGAACGGTTCTTACCTGAATTATAGAACGATACTGGTTTTCTATCCTACAGAGCGGTTCTTACCCGAATTATAGAACCATACTGACTTTTTACCTGAATTATAGAACCATATTGGTTTTCTACCCTACAGAACGGTTTTAACCTGAGTTATAGAACCATACTGATTTTTTACTTGAATTATAGAACTACACTGGTTTTCTACCCTACAGAATGATTTTTACCTGAATTATAGAACCATACTGGTTTTCTATCCTCCAGAACGGTTTGTATCTGAATTATAGAACCATACTGATTTTTTACCCTACAGAATAGTTTTTACCTGAATTATAGATCCATACTGGTTTTCTACCGTACAGAACGGTTTTTACCTGAATTAATAGAACTATACTGATTTTGTACCCCACAGAACGATTTTTACCTGAATTGTAGAGCCATACAGATTTTTTATCTAAATTATAGAACCATGCTGGTTTGGTCGCTTATGACATATGTATTTTTAATTTTTTTTCACACAAAAAGAAGTGAAATCCCACCAATAACATTTTCATGTAAAATATTGCCGAGACCATATTATGGCTTGCACTGTCAAAAAGTTATCAGATCTCATGTAGAGCCAAGCTTTTAATTGATTGATTTATTACAAGCTTTTATTTAACTTGCAATGTTTGTTTGGGTCAAATCTTGCAAGATGAATTAGACCCACTTCCCGGTTTCTGATCGAGCTGAAATTTTGCATTTATGTGTAAATCGGATGACAATGCAATATTGTTGTGACATGGAGCTGATCTGATGATGGAGACGGAAGATGGCTATCGGAACTCTGTAATAAAACGACGTAACCCCATCGAGTTTGGGCTCGTTTGATTTGTCATAACAAGTACTCTGATCCTAGATGATATCCAGAGTCTAATGATGTAGCTACTAAAAGCTTGCATTTAAAAATAAAGTTTTTAATTTACACTCATAAACGCGACGCGAGTTATATCTGACGTGAACGCAATGTCAAAGCCACTTTGAAAGGTTGTGGAAAAGCTACGTTATGACACGTGTTATGTATTAATATTCCGCGAAAATAAATATTATTTATTCATCTTATCTTATATATATCTACTTGCTGACCCAGCGAACTTCGTACCGCCACTACTTATAAATGAAAAATTAGTTAAATAAACATTTTCCAGTGGACCAAATTGTGAATCTAAACCATCCTCGAATCCCCTTGAACTCACACAAAAATTTCATCAAAATCGGTCCAGCCGTCTAGGAGGAGTTCAGTGACATACACACGCACACAAGAAATATATATATTAAGATATTTAGGTTATCTATACTTAGGTATCTATATTTAGGTTTAGGTGGTTAGGACTGTGGTCACCTATTCGGGGGGGGTCGCAGGTTCGATCCCGGGTACGCACCTCTGACTTTTCGGAGTCAAGACGTGCGTTTAAGCAATTAAATATCACTTGCTTCAACGGTGAAAGAAAACATCATGAGGAAACCTGCACACCTGAGAGTTCTTCATAATGTTCTTGAAGGTGTGTGAAGTCCGCCAATTCGCATTGGGCCAGCGTGGTGGACTATGGCCTACCCTTCTCTGAGAGGAGACCTGCGCTCAGAATTAGAATTGAATTAGATCTCAATTTCGTGTATGCATTCTTATACGTTTACGTATGTACGATACGCTCCATAACGCTCAATGTTAAAATCGGTTGCACTGAATTTGTGACTTTAAATCAATACAGTCAAGGATTATTTTACTTACAATTATTTATTTATCTTAGCTATATTCTACTGTAAATACAGTACCTCGCAACTTGGTCCGTGAGGGTTTGTTTTTTTGATAGCATATTTTGATTTAATATATATAAAAAAGTAGTCTCCAAGTCCGTACGTGCAAGTGATTTTTGTGACAGTTTTCGTCATTATCGATTTAGTCAAAGTAGAGCCATTATAGTGAAATTAATGTAATTAAATCAAGAAATTCTTAGAAAAATTAAATTAAGTGGCACTCGGAGACTGCCGCAGTAAAGCTATTGCATAGCATTTTTTATCAACTTATGCAATTATAATATTTATTATTTTTTTTTTTATTTATTTCAGACATAATATCCATATTAAATAAAATAAAATAAACCATAAAATTAAATTAAATCAAACCAAATTAAATTCACATTAAATTAAATTAAATAATTAAATTAGATTGAAATTAATACAAAAACACAATTAAGTTAGATTAAAATTAATATAAAAACACAAGCACAATTGATTATATTCGAACTCTAATTCAAGTAGCGTCTGGGGTACTTGGTGTTCATGTGTAGAGACACCCAGCGCTTCATAAAAGGGTTTTCCCATTTTCCTGATAATGTTCTCAGAATGCCGTTGCAGCTCCCACGTACTCTGCTCATCACAGATGCTGCTCTTTTCCTCATAATACCGTAAAAATCGTCGGTACGAGCCTCTGCAAACATCTGTGACGCACTGCAGAAACGCGGCAGCCCCATCAGCATTCTGAAACCATTATTGAACTGAACTCGTAGGTCGTTGTAGGCCCTCTGCGTATACTTCACCCACAGGCTGCACGTATAAAAAGTTGTGCAATATGCCTTAAAAAGTGTGAGCTTTACCTCTGTATTGCAACGAGCAAACCTGCGGGCTATCATATTGCATCGGACCGTCAACGCCCTACGCTCCCTTTCTATGTCTTTAACATCAGACATATCTTCCGTCACAATGTGCCCCAAGTATTTGAACTCTGTCACTCTCCTAAGTGGAACCCCGTTTAGGGTTACGGACGGAATGTCACCTACGGTGTTCCCTTTCGCCTTGAATATCAGCAGCTCGCTCTTCTTCACATTATATACAAGTCCATGTGACGCAGCATAGGACTCGCATATCCTGAGGAGCCTTCTGAGTGCGCTGATTGATGGGCTCAGCAAGACCATATCGTCTGCATAGCTTAAATTATTAATAATTGTACCATCAATCGAGCAGCCGATCCCGGTCCCACTCAACTCATCAATCAATTGGTTTATGTAAATATTAAAGAGAGCAGGAGATGTTAAGCCCCCCTGTCTTACGCCACACTCAAGATGATATGGCTCTGAGTGAGCATCGGCCCACTTGACACTATTCGTTTGTGAGCTGTACCAAAATTTCAAAATGCTAATTATTTCCGACGGCACATTTAAGCTCTGTAACTTCTGCCATAGCTTGTTGTAACAAACCAAATCAAACGCCTTGGAAAGGTCCAGAAAAGCAGCATATACAGGTGTCTTCCTGTCCGTATAGTATTTGACGGTCTGCTTCAGCGCCAGTATTGCACTTTCCGTGGACAGATTTCGTCTGAAACCAAACTGTGCATCATTTAGTTTCAGATATCCACTGAGTTGACGATCAAGCAGGCCATCAAACACCTTTCCTAATATCGCGGCAAGGGAAATTGGTCTATAGTTGCATTTGTCAAAGATTTTATTCTTCACTACGGGAACCACTATGCTTTTCATTAGATCAGCAGGTAGATAGGAGTGACGGACACAGAACGTATACAGCATCGCAAGGACTCGACAAAGATGAGGCCCCGCGTACACTAGGTGCTCCACACTCAGCCCGTCGTGCCCAGAAGATTTTCCCCTCTGTAGACTCCTTACGATACTTTTCACCTCCTTGGCACTAAACGAGACAGGAGAGTTCTGATGCTGCATACTTCTCTTATCGAACGAGTTCTTTGTTGGATCTAATGTCGAGCGTACTTTAAAGTGCTCCCTAAATATATTAGCTATACGCCCCGCATCCGTCTCTCCACCTACAGTCACCGGGAGGCCCGCTCTGGGATTTTGTTTTTTTGTTTCTTTCCAGAACTTATCAAATTTTTTCTGTTTGTGTTGCTGGGCTAATGCATCCATTTGTAGTTGTTCTTTATGATTTTGACAAAACTTTAACTTATTTTTAAATTTTCTTCTACTTTCCCTCATATCGTTATACATCGCCCCATTGGAAGGCATTCCATGTTGTTTCCAAAACAAAAATTTTTCGCGGGCCTCCCTGTGAGATTCTTTTACATACATATTCCATCCCGCTACTCGTCTACCCTTTCTGACCCTTTCCGGCTGGTTACTTGCGATCGCCGCCTCCTGAAGCGCCTGAACAATACTTTGATACAGCTCATCAATCACCAGCCTGTGGCTTTCGTCAGTGCACATTTTGTCACAACATATACTTAGCTCAGTAGGAAAGTCTATGTTTCTGAGCAACTTAGAACATATAGTATTGTATGTGTCTATCCGAGTTTTATCTCCATTTGACATTCACGATTTTGTTCTGATCGGATTGAACTGAAGACCCCATAGACTCATTGTAGGCAGACTTAATTATTGTCACACCAAAATTACAGTTTATCTCCAGTGGGAAGTGATCCGACCAGAACACATCATAGCGCACCTTGACATCCCTGATCGATAGCCAAGCTGCCTCCGTCACCAAGCAATGATCGAGCCAGCGCCGACACCCATGCGCATCACTTACAAAGGTGTAGGTATTGCTGTCCCGTCCAAGCTTGGAAACATCAGCGCACAACCAGTCTTGATCTGAGCAAAAGCTTAATAGCTCCCTACCGAACAGTTCGCCAAGATGCGCATTAAAATAGCCTAATACATATACAGATTCTACTTCGCACATTTCGACTATCGCTACGATCTCGCTTAGACATTAAATTCCGCAAAGTTCTCGTTCGAATCAGTAGGCATGTACACACACAAAAATAATAATTCTCGGTTCTCAATTATCCCCTTTATAGCAGTTATACGGTTGCTATTACACTTTTATTTTACTTTGACGCTAATGTCATCGAATACGTATACGATCAATGGAATAACTTAGACAATTGGTACCCTGGTCTCCTCTCAGAGAATGGTTATAGGCCATAGTCCACTACGCTGGCCCAATGCGAATTGGCGGACGTCACACACTTTTGAGAACATTATGGAGAACTTTCATGCGAGCAGGTTTCTTCACGATGTTTTCCTCCACTATTAAAATATGTGATATTCAATTGCACATAGAACTATACAAAACTGAAAAGTCAGAGGTCGGCCCGGGATCGAACCTGCGACCCCCGAATAGCAGACCGCAGTTCTAACCACTAGGCAATCCTTGTTTTCATATTAAGTAATATTTGACTTACAAATCCGAAACATCGCTAACTGTGGGCCTCATAAGAAGGCTCAGGGTCACTCAGCGGGCGATGGAGAGCTTGCTCGGAGTATCCCTGTGAGATCAATTCAGAAATGAGGAGATTCGTAGGAGAACCAAAGTCACCGACATAGCTCAGCGTGTCGCGAAACTGAAGTGGAAATGGGCGGGGCACATAGTTCGAAGAGCTGATGGTCGTTGGGGTTCCAAGGTGCTGGAGTGGCGACCCCGCACCGGGAAGCGCAGTGTTGGCAGACCCCCCACTAGTTGGACCGACGACATCAAACGAGTCGCAGGGAGCCGCTGGATTCAGGTGGCGCAAGACCGAGGCCTTTGTCCAGCAGTGGAAGTCTATCGGTTGATAGAGAAGAAGAATATCTATTTGACCAACCAAAAACTGAAAGTTTTTCAATTTTACATTTTTATAATAATTTAAAAGAGGAGGGAAAAAAATATCTACGTCAGCTTTTCCATATCTTTTCAAATAATATATTATAAAATATTTTTGTGTATATTTTTTGTGTTTTTCAGGAGACAGTATTACAAAATTATAGCAAATACAATTACATAAAACTTTAAAAATTATTGATTCATTCATGACATTCCTTAATATTTTATAATGTAAGCCGATTAAGGGCCAACGTAAAAATAAGTCTTATCCGAGCGTAAATGTCATATATTATTTTGACAGTATTTCAATATAAAAACGCCCAGTTTATTCCTCGGTAAAACGTCACTCGACGTTGGATGAAATCGGCACTAAATGAAACTAGAGGTGTCGTTGGTTAAGGATACATTAACGGAAAAACGGCAACGAAATTCCGCGCGCGGGAATCCCTTGCGGAATTTTGTCCGCGCTGGTAACATGGCGTGTCCCTAATTTAATATATTTCTATTTAAAATTGAAGTGTTAGTTTATTCAACTAAACTCTAAAGCATAACCCAAACAAGTTTTCGAAAATTTTTAGTGTTTTCCTGACGGCTGAGCTAATTTCCGAAACGGCTGCACCGATTTTGACGAGCCTTTTACAGGCTGCGAAAAAATCACGTCACGACCGTTTCGCTCATTGCTGCGTGATTGAAGGACTAACAAACAAAAACACTATCGCATTTATAATACTGGCTGTCCTCTCAGAGAAGGGTCATAGGCCATAGTCCACAACGCTGGCCCATTGCGAATTGGCGGACTTCACACACCTTTGAGAACATTATGGAGAACTATCAGCAGGTTTCCTCACGATGTTTTCCACATAAAGCATGTGATATTTAATTGCTTAAGTGCACTTAACTCCGAAAAGTCAGGTACGACGTGCCCGGGATCGAACCTGCGACCCCCCTAATATGAGACCGCATTCCTTACCACTAGGCTATCACTACCTATTATATTAGTTTTGACTAAATAAACTAAACTTAAAATTCATAATAGTTTTGATCAACACATAAAAATTCTTTATTGGAACTGAAATTGTTCGATTTATTATTAATAGTGGAGATTTAATCTGATAGCTTTCGAACTGCTCCAAACGTTTTATTTTATTCGATGACAAGAGGCTGCGGTATCACCTGATGGTAAGTGACGATGCGGTCTAAGATGGTAGCGGGCTAGCTTGGAAGGGGTATGGCAGTGTACATTCAACCCATGCCCCTAATCGGATTCTACACGTCATCGTACCGCGAACACTAAATCGCTTGGCGGCACGTCTTTGACGGTATGGTGGTAACTAGCCACGGCCAAAGCCTCCCACCGGACCAGACCAGAGACAATTCAGAAATAATAAATTCCCAAATTGACCCCGCAAGGAATCGAATCTGAGACTTCCCACTTATAAGACCACAGCGCTCACCACTGCGCCAGGGATGTCACTTTCGTTGAACGTCGACTCAGTCGCGCAAGTTAAAAAGATCCTCATAGGTATGAATGACAGTGACGACGTTCTATGAAACTCAGGTGCCCGATTGTTTCTTTCTGTGTAATATTAATTGAATGACAAACTAAAACGGAAATGTCTGTGTCTAGATACTTGACATATTTAATAAAACACATACCTACGAGAATATAAATATAATATCATAATATAACGTCGTCTATAATCTTGTAATACTGTCAATATTGTGTAAAAAATGTGTCAATTTAAGAATCGTCCAAGCGTGTTATAGTTTTTTTTATATTTCTGAACAACTACAGCAAAACATAATACCTACAATACCAAAACCAAGAACAAAATAGGTATTTAAAAAAAGATTTTTTTTTTGATTGTTTAAAACTCACCTCTACATTGTGGTATTCATAATATTTTAACATAAAAATAGAAGAGAAATTCTTTATAATATTATTCCTTTTTTTAAACGATTGCATCAGAAGGGTTTATGTTTTTGAAATGACAAAAAAGCGTGGATATAATTCGCTCCAGCGAGTCATGAGACAGTAATGATTAACCTGTACTGTATTGTAATTTTTTTTTGAATAGAGCAACCGCCGAGTTTCTTGCTGGTTCTTCTCGGCAGGAAGGGCATTCCGAACCAGTGGTAGAGCCAGACGATTCAAAAGCACTTGTAAAAAGTTTATTTGAATAAAAATATTTCTATTCTATTCTATTCTATTCTATTCTTGAAATATATCATTGAGAGGTCCTCAATGATATATTTCAAGATAGCAGGTTGGATGTGTAGATATAAGTAAACCAAATTATGCTAAAATGATCCTAGGTGGCGTTACTAGGCTTTCAAGTTAAGTTTTTTTATTGAAATCGACGAATTATCGCATTTTATTGTTCTGGATCGTAATATTTATTTATTTCTAGGATCAAAATTAAAAAAAAAATTCATGCGTGATTTAAAATTATCACATATGTTTGGTTGACATATTATACTGTATCGAAACATATTATATAAATGCTGGATCTTAAATTGACACTTTTTTTTTAGTAATATAGACGCTGAACGCATTGTGGATACGACTTTAATGCTTAATTTCACTCAAATATTGCGTAGCATTCCATGTTTATGAATACTACTACTAATGTATCTTTTTTTTAAACGAAATAGCTAAAATAGTTCATAATCAGTTGCCTAGTCAATTGCAATTATTAAGACTATGTTACATTTGAATTTTTATTCCAAAAATGTAATAAAAACACGTGAAATGGCATATTATTCTAATTTTCTATTCACAATCATAACGAGTCGGTTTAAAAAAATAGTAAGGTTTCAGTGTTAAAGTTCTCTTCGCGTAGTTGATTTTAATTTCTAGATGGCGTAACATCTGAAAGACATAATAACTAGATTTACGTTAGTTTTGTTCAAATGTTTCACGATATCAATCTGTACTTTTTGAAATAGTCTCTGAAAAAGGCAAATAATAAATTCATAAAACTCTTTATTACAAACAAATAACCTGAATTATTCATACAAGAGTCGTATCCATAGTACGTTCAGAGTTGAGTTTTTCAGCTTTAGGTTAAGTATTCCCATAATTACAACTTTTCTTTTACTATGAATAACTTATCTGCGAACTATTGAAATATTTCTGATATTCAAACACTCTTAAATTTTCTGATCGCGATATTCAATGGTGGTACATTCCACATAAATGTGGTACATTCCACATAAATGTGGTACGTTCCACAAAAATGTGGTACATCCAAAAACAATATTCACATAACAATACAAAATCAATAGTTGCGATCTAATAATAAATATGATGGAAAAATACACAAAGTGTTCTATGTCAAGATAGAGAGAGAACTAAGAAGAACTTTAACTTAAAGAAGAAATCGAAAAGAGTTATAACTTAACGCAAGTTAGGATGTTAAAAGGTAAGTGCAGTTTTGCAGTTACATCTAAGGGAAATTATTAATACCAGATAAGAAACAGAGAACTTAACTAAACTCTTAAAAGCCTTACATATCTTGAGCACATTTTATTATTATTTTATTAACCGACTACGGCAAAATAAAAAAGAAGGGTTATGATTTTAGCAGTCTATGTATGTATGTATGTGATTATCGACGAATGTTCCACCGTGGCGCCTAAACTACTGAGGCGATTTTGATAAATGAAACTTTTATCTTCCTTCGATTACAAGAAGCCCTTGGCTGCGATCTCACGTGATGGTAAGTGACGATGCAGTCTAAGATGGTAGCGGGCTAACTTGGAAGTGGTATGGCAGTGTAAATTAAATCCCTATCCCTAATCGGTTTTTGTTTATTTCGGGATAGGCTTGCGCTTGACGACAATACTGGAAAGCACTTATGAGGTCTAGGTTGGAGCGCGCTTTCCTAGAAAATTTCTACACGCTATCGTGCCGGCACGCTAAATTGCTTGGCGGCACGTCTTTGACGGTAGGGTGGTTACTAGCCACGGCCAAAGCCTCCCACCAGATAAAAAACGTAATTTTTCCTTTTTAAACTCAGCAGTTGCTCTTTTAAAAATAATCATTTTACAATATTATTATGTAGCTATTACATTGTATGTAATAAGTTTTAATACTATCTTGTGGGCAGCTGGATGCCAAGCCGATTGAACCCATGCAACTTTATTTTATTTATTTATTTATTAAATAAGGTACAATCACAATATACATATTAAACATTGCCATAAATTAACAATTACATAAAACAAGTAGCTGATATGAATATCAATAATGATTGTACACAGCATTCATAACATAGAGTTGTGCAAACTAAGAAGAATAACTTATATACCTAAGAAAGTGAAAATTTAAAAATTATTTGAATTTAAAGTTATAAAGAAAAAAGGAAATTAAGCTAGGAAAAAGAACTAAGTACATATTAGATGCAAGATATAATATACGACATGACTCATCGATAAAAATCGATGAGTTTCTAAAACTAACAGGTGAATCATGAAATATGTCGATGTCAGGTATTTTTTTTGATATTTCATTATAATTAGCACATATACGTATGATTGGCGATTGATGTCCCAGATTTGTTTTCGCATAAGGAATATGGAATACGTTGTAAGTTTGTTAGAATAGAATAGAATATTTCCACAATGAGGGGAAATTCCAAAAATGCGTACTACAATTCAATACATGTTAAGACGGGCAGACAGAAAGCAGCCCCATTTCCGCCGGTGGAACCCGTTCACGAGCATGACGCATGATCCAGCCGTTGCTTCGCTCAACCATAGAATTACAAGAATAAACTGCCATATCTTTTAGAGTTGCTTTTTTCTAACTACACAGACGAGATTGCATACAAGTGCTACAAAAAGAAAAAAATAAATTTCACCAGATTGTATTCTGCAGTTACTGAAATATTTCAAACTACCCGCGAAAGTAGAAGTTATGTACTCTTATGTTCTCGATGTAAGAAACATGAAAAAAGGGGTTGTTTCATCTTGGGCCAGGTACTTGTACGCTATACCAAAAAATTGTATTAAATCATAGAAATTGAAATAAAATATGCTTTTTTGTAGTATCACAGTGAATAAGAGGTACAAATGTAAAATTGATAATTGGGTACATCTGTAGAATGGCAAGTCCCGGAGTTCATCTATCTGCTTTTTTTGTCTATGTTTGTAATGACGTTACGTCATCTTAATGTCATTACAATTGTCAAACCTCAATTGCTGGTACCTATGTCAAATGTCAATTGTGGTATTTTTATGTCAAATGTCATCATGATTCGTGTAAGTATGTGTCATTGTCAAAAAGAACGCCATGTTGTTGCGCTTTTATTTTGCAAAATAATTTCGCATTGTACCTCGTAAAAAGGACCTTTTAATGAGAAACAAAGAAAAAATAATCACTATTTCATGACCCCCATACATTTTGAAAGACGTACAAAGACCTGGCCCAGGCTCCATATTATATATTTGAAACAACCCCTTTTGATACCTACGGTTTTTATGCAAGAATTTTTAACTTTTACCAGCGAATACATACAGAACACATACAGAACATTCACTTCGCAAAATCATTTAAATAAATAGTGACTCTTGCCACCACACAATAAAGTGCAATTCAGGTCGCACATGCTAACTTACCAACAGTCATATTCACGCAGAAGTTGCCTCCCTTTCTATCGCGTAACTCTTATCCCTTCGCTCTACGTTAGCCCATTGAGATGGCCCGTCCGGACGGGAGTGCGTCTGACCTCCTTTTACTGCCACAAAATTACCTGCTATGGCATATGATAGACATTGCGTTTCTTTCTTCTTCTTCTTCATCAACCTATAGACGTCCATTGCTGGACAAAGGTCTCCTGCATGGACTTCCACAGACTTCGGTCTTGCGCCGTTTGGATTCCGCGGTTTCCTGCGACTCGTTTGATGTCGTCGGTCCACCTAGTGGGGGGTCTACCAACACTGCGTTTCCTGGTGCAGGGTCGTCACTCCAGCACCTTGGGATCCCAACTACCATCAGCTCTTCGAACTATGTGCCCCGCCCATTTCCACTTCAGTTTCGCGACTCGCTGAGCTATGTCGGTGACTTTGGTTCTCCTACGGATCTCCTCATTTCTGATTAGATCTCGCAGGGATATACCGAGCATAGCTCTCTCCATCGCTCGCTGAGTGGCCCTGAGCCTTCTTATGAGGCCCATAGTTAGCGACTATGTCTCGGATCCTTAAGTCATCACTGGCAAAACGCACGCAGTGAATTTCTTTATTGTACCAAATTCACAACGTCTCATTGCGGTGAATAGACGCTCCTCAAGGCATAATTATGTGATACAAGTATTTATCGTGTTATGTATTCGTATAGACTTTTCTAAGAAATTAAATATCACAAGGTTCAACGGTGAAGGAAAACATCGCGAGGAAACCTGCACACCTGAGAGTTCTTCATAATGTTCTCGAAGGTGTGTGAAGTCTGCCAACTCGCAGGGAGACCAGGCGCTCAGTAGTGAGCCGTTGATGGGTTGCTGATGATGATGACTGGATACTGAATCTAAATGTTCTTTTTTACTGATTTTCCATAACGTTAATAAAAAAATGACAAGTATTCAACGATTGATGGGTCAACCCACTGGGACGTCGGGTGAACGCCTCATCTATTTATATTTAATTTTTATTAATTAAGCATCTTCTATGTTATTAGTGAAAATAAAGGTTATAAAGTGAATCGTTTGCGGCCTTTTATTTAACCAAAACCATTTGGACCAAACCACGACATAAGCAATAACATTAAATATAATAGAAACTTAAAAACGTAACGAAAGTGAAACGAAAAAAAAATACCAGAAAAACCCGAGCTCGCCCGTCCGAGAAGATAACATAACAGAACTTAAAGACGTGAGAATGGACGGAGATAATTCAGATGTGCTCGTTTCTGTTGTAGGCACGGACGGCCAGCCCAAGCGAAAGAAAAAGAAAAAGAGATCGGACGTTAGCGCGACGCCCGAGCGAATTGAGCACAGAGTGAACCTCACGTCAATCCTACAGTTCTCCAACGCGAGTCCCTTCAGAGACAAGACCTCTATGGGCTTCTCCTGCCTCTATTGCGCGGAGCACTTCCCGACGATCGAAGAACTTCGATCCCACACCGCGCAACAGTCCGAGAAAGACAAAATCAACTCCATGCTCGACTACAAACTCAGCTACAACCCGATCAAACTGGACATAACCGACTTGAGGTGCAAAGTCTGCGATCAGCCCATGAAAGATCTCAACGAACTGAAGGACCACTTGGTCTTGGCGCACAACAAAACAATCCACAGGAACATCAAAGACATCATCCTCCCGTTCAGACTGGAGAACGGAAATAACTTCACGTGCGTCATATGCTCGTTAGTCCATATATCCTTCAAGAATTTGTACCACCACATGAGCAGCCATTACAGGAATTACTGCTGCAACAAATGCGGCGTCGGATACATCACCATCGCGGCTCTAAGGAAGCACGGCAAGACACATTACCAAGGCAACTTCCCGTGTGACTTTTGCGAGAAAACCTACACGTCGCTCGCGAAAAAGAGGAACCACGAAAAGGGCGTTCACATCGGGGGTTGGTTAAGGAACAAATGCCCTCACTGTCCGGAAATCTTCGTCAGCTATTACGACCGGAGCGAGCACCTCGTGAAGGTCCACAACAAGACTCCTGTGATCTACCCTTGCAACGCTTGCAACAAGATCTACAAAAAGAAGTTCGAACTGAACCGACATATAAAGCACCATCATCTGCAGCAAAGGAGTTTCCTCTGCGACAAATGCAACGCTAAGTTCTTCTCCAAACGTGGACTGGTCGACCACATGACTCGACACACGGGTGCCGAGAATTGCTCGTGCGACGTTTGCGGGAAGAACTTCTCCAGGGTGCGAACTCTGAAAGAGCACATGAGGGTCCATGAAGATGACAAGAGATTCCAATGCGAGGTCTGCAAGAAGACTTTCATGCAGAAGAGCAGTTTGAAGAGCCACGTCAAGCTGCACCAAGACGACCTGGACATATTCAAGGAGTTCGATGACGTCAAACATTTAATAGACGATAGGGAGATGACCCTCAAGCAGATTGCCGCCGAGAATAAAAAGAAAGCGACGGCTGATAAACTGAAAAATGAGTATGCGTAGATTCCACTGCAGTTGATGATGGTGCTAATTCGATTGATACATACATGTCAGTGCTTAAGTAACAGCCGGCGATAGTTACATGGCTAATTCAAATACTAAATATATCAATAACTAGTTGATGCCCGCGACTTCGTCTGCGTGAATTTAGTTTTTAAAATTCCTCGGGAACTCAGTGATTTTCCGGGATTAGAAGTAGCCTATGTCACTCTCCAGGGTACCAATCGTCTAAAAGTTAGTCCATTGATCGTATTTAAATTCGATGACATTTGAGTCAAAGTAAAATAAACCTTGGTTGTGTTGATTGTGTATAGCTCAGTATAGCCGATTTTAATTTGGAGCGTTATGGAGCCTATCGTACATACGTAAAAGTATAAGAATGCATGCACGAAATTGGGCTCTAATTCAATGCTGTTATGGTTTATTTTACTTTGACGCTAATGTCATCGACTACGATTAAGATCAATGGAATAACTTTAGACAATTACACATCTGGTCCTCAACTATACCCACGCAAGAAATCACGTCGATCCGTACCTCTGTTGCGGCGTGATTGAAGGACCAACCAATAAACAAACACACTTTCGCTTTTTTTTTTTCCGAAAATTTAATCGGGTGGTTCAATCCCAAGCGCATCTCTGACTAGGAGCTGTGGGCGATTTAAGCAATTAAGTTGCGAATTTTTTTTTTTGCGAAAATGAACCCTAAGGCCCTTTGCTCTAAGGGCGAATTTAGACGGTTCATTTTCGATGGCTCATCGATGAAGCCTCGAAAATGAAAGCGAAGATCTCGAAAAATGAACCGTCTAATTCGCCCTTAGGTAGAATTAAGACTGTTCATTTTCGCAAAAATGGACGATGATCGAGGCACCGTATAATTTGGCCTTTCTTTGCGATGTGTGTACAATTAATTAAATTGACACTGACCCACAGAGAACTCAGTAAGACAGGATTTGCACTAGGTACTTTTAAATCTGTAAATTTTTTCAAATTTATCAGAATTGGTTCCAATATTAGGTAAGAATAGCTAAGTTTCTCTTAAATGAGCTTAAAAGTATAATAATAGACTGCATAAGAAAAATAAATAAGTAACTAATCATGTTTTTATTAATTTCTTATGAATAATATTTCATTTTTCGAATCATATTGCATATTAATGATAATTTAAAGTTTATAATAAACTGAAAACCCCATGAAAACCCAATATACCTACATTTTTGGCCTGACCTGGGATTTGAACCCAGGACTTCGTCATCCGCAGTCGAACATTCTAACCATTAGAACACAAGGCTGTTAAGGTGGAAATACAATGGGTATTAACTATTAAGTCCAATTTAGACGGTGCCTCGATCATTGTTATTTTTTACGAAAATGAACCCTAAGGCCTTTTGCCCTAAAGGCGAATTTAGACGGTTCGTTATCGATGGCTCCTCGCAACCTTGAAAATGAAAGCAAAAATATCGAAAAATCTAGTCTAAATTCGCCCTTAGGGCGACATATGACTGTTCATTTTCGCAAAACTGTTCGCAAAAATGAACTATGAACGAGGCACCGTCTAATTTGGCCCTTAAGCGTGCAACAAAGATAACACATTTGTATTAATCGCAACACACAAAAAAGTATCCTATTGCGTTCACATAAAGCATAAAGCTACATTATTTTATTTTATACTTTCGAAAATAAAATTTCATATTAAAAATAAGTAGGGTGACCTAATTTTATGAGTTTAAAATAATCAACATGTACATTATATTTATCTGTAAGTAATAACTAAGTACGTGAGAATTTAAAGGTATAATTTTTATCATGGTGCCCCTATATGTAGTTACAATATAATATTAGAATCATATTTTTATGTTATACATTGGTTTAACATAAAAATATGATTCTACTATGTGCATTTTATTCTATTTTATATTAATTTCTCTTGCATATAGTTTGTTTTTGTAATAAAGAGTTGTACAAGGCTGCTGTTTTTCATTTTTAGACGTAAAAGAATAGAATAGAATAGAAATATTTTTTATTCAAATAAACTTTTTACAAGTGCTTTTGAATCGTCTGGCTCTACCACTGGTACAAGTATTAAATTAATACGCAAACTCCTAGTAAAATTCTGGCTTACTTATTACCACATTATTAGGTATGACATTTTTGTTGCCAGAGAAAATAGTTGCCAGATTTTAAAACCGAAAAATTAGATCTTGTCAGAAACTAATTTAAAATATCTAGGATTATTTACTTTAACAACGGTTACCATAAAAGAAGATAAAAATCTTACTTTCTTGAATATATGGATACAAAAATAGATACAATTAATGATGCCAGTTCCAACATATTCCAATAGTAGAACGTGTAGCTTTGGGGCGCTACTTACTTTTGGTACTACTGGTGATTGTTTATTTCACAATTCCTGCATAGCCTTACTCTATAGCTTCTTTGGAAACATCAAGCTGATCTCTTGTCCATATCTATCTATGATCAAAATGCGCAGATAAGAACAAGTAAAACCATTGAATTTCAGGCCATTGTTATCTAGTTTTTACGTAATAGAAGAAATAAAAGTAAATAAAGTAGATTGTACCACAGAACGGCGTGTCACTGGTTATTTTTCTTTTATAGGCCTCACCGGAGCCCGGAAAAAAAGAAAAGGGACCGTTACGGGCGAAACCGGGCCCGCTGAGACTGTGGTATACGAAAATATAGTATACCGCGAAAAGCATCCCCCAGAAATGCAGAAACAGTGGCACAATCTAACTACCCTCCTAAAATATTCAAACGCAACCCCATTCAAGGATAGAAATGACGCGGGATACGTCTGCGCCTACTGTTTCAAAACATACCCAGATCCCAATCTACTAAGGCATCACACGCACTACGATCACGCTAAAGAAAGGCCCACATACAAAATCGGATCAGGAATGAGCAGTTTCGTAGCCTTTTTAGACATAGTAGATTTAAAATGCACTATCTGTGATCATCCTATGGATAACATAAACATACTCTCCGAACATCTAGTCAATGAACACGAGAAGAAGTATTATTTAGGTATAACAGACTATTTCCAACCCTTCAAACTGACAATCGAACAGCAAATAAGTTGCTGTCTATGTCCCGAAGTATTTCACAACATGAAACTTTTAATGCAACACATGAATGTTCACTACAGGAATTTTATATGCACCATTTGTGGCGCCGGATTCGTGAACAGCTTTCGACTGAATAGACACGAAAATACGCACGGCACGAAAAAATCTAGCTTCACCTGTAAACATTGTGGCATGATTTTCGCGGCTGAATCGAAGAAAAAGGCGCACGTTAATACTGAACATAAAGGAATCGCTGGTGATAGTGTGTGCCAGATTTGCAAAGCTAGGTTCAAGAATTACTACCAGAAGACGAGGCATATGATGCAAGAACATAAAGTGGAAGGGATCAAATGTGATAAATGCGATAAGAAGTTCAATCTGAAGTCTAATTTGATGCTCCACATAAGAAGCGTCCATTTGAAAGAGCGCCCGTATGAATGCTCAGTTTGTAGCATGGGATTCTTTATTAAAAGACATATGCTTGGCCATTACATGGCCACACATACCAACGAGAGGAAATTCAAATGCGAGGTGTGTGGCAAGGCGTACGCCACACAGAACAGTAGAAGGAAGCACATGAAAAAGAATCACGGGATCTCCAAAAACACTATCATGGCTCAGAATACGCCGAAGTGATTCCTTTAGGTTGTAGTGTTAGGATTAGTTTGGTGTTGTCAAGTCATGTTTTGATGTGTTGTGTAATAAATTATTTATTCTTGAGCTGTAATCTGAATTTTATTTAATATTTCCACTATAAGGATTTTTTGAATTCCACTCCACACACTTTTCCGCTATATGAAGTTTTAACTGCAACTTGTATTATTGTTGATTTGACGTAGCAAGCTAATTCATTACTTTGATTTTCTGCTATTGACTTATCGGCACCTGAAACAGTTATCAATCAAAACAGTGATGTACTATATTTTAACTTGAACCGTTAAGACCGTTTAGATATTTGAAGAATATTTTAATTTTTATCTGAAATAAAAATATAATCAGTCGTCAGCATTTCTAGTAATCGATGCGTTATTGAACGACTTTAAAAATCATACGTTATAGAACTAACACACTTAAAAAAAAAAATTTTTAAAACAAAAAGTACCCTTTGCAGAAATTAAATTGAAAAATGTCCACAAAGTTTCGTATTTAATATAAATTATTATTTATTTAAGTGGCCAAATACGTTTCAACGATGATGATGCCAATATGTGAGAATGGATGTCCCCTACAAACTATATCTATGATAAAACACAGAAGATATATAACTTGAGATTTTAACCTACTACTTTTCTTTGTAGGTGGCAAGAGCGACCTGAAAGTAGAAGTAGTAGTGAAACAGGAACCGGTCTCAGATAACGACGAGGACCTATTCACCATAGAATTTGAACCGGAAGAGCAAGAACCAATAAAAAAAGAATCTAAAGAACTTCCAATCAATGTCAATGCACTAGGTTCTAACCAAGCACGGGCTAAACCCCTACCGATCATAAAGAAACGATATATGACCGACAAAATAACTAAAAGTGATGGTGCAGCGGAGTTAGTCAAACATCTGAAAAACATTAGGACGATAATGTTACACTCAACTGCAACGCCTATAAGACACTATGACGGAGAAGGCTACGTATGCATGTTGTGCCCAAAGCTGTACCCATCGGTCCCCGACCTTAAGGAGCACGTGATAGAAGACCACGACGAAATAGACAAATCATCCTGTATGGAAGGGTACACGTCGAGGAATTTCCTCGTCAAGTTGGACATAACAGACTTGAGCTGTCTGATTTGCTACAGCCAAATCGATAACCTCGAAAATCTGATGGAACATCTAGCAACCGAGCACAGGAAAATTATACACACCGATATACCGAATCACATCCTCCCGTTTAAATTCGTGAACAACAAGTTCAATTGCTTGTACTGTCCCAAAGTTTTCGAGCACTTCAAGCTCGTTCAGGAACACATGAACATACACTACACTAATTACGTTTGCCACATTTGTAACGCCACTTACGTCAATAAGCAGTTACTTAACCGGCACGCCCTTAAACACAGGACTGGGGAGTTCAAATGCACCCAGTGTCCTAAAATCTACAATACGAACAGAAAGAGATTGGATCACGAGAAGTTTATACACAACGACGGTCTCTGCAAAAGGAATAAATGCCCGCACTGCGAGGCGAGATTCTCTAGTTACGCCAAAAAGCGTTCCCACATGGTAGAAGAACACGGGGTCGAACCACTGTCCATTGTATGCGAATATTGCAATAAAACGTTCAACACGAGAGCGCGTTGGTATAACCACAACAAGCGGTACCATACCGAGTTGAAATACCCGTGTACCCACTGTGACATGAAGTTTGCAACGAAAGTGGATTTAGAGAGGCACATGGAAACCCACTCGTCGACTAGAGAGTTCAAATGTGACGTCTGCCACAAGGCGTACTCTAGGAAGTACACTCTCCGTAATCACATGAATATACACGAAAACGTTAGGCAGTACAGTTGCGAGTATTGTTCGTCGAGCTTTGTCCAGAAGTGGACGTGGAAGGTGCACATGAAAAATATTCACAAAATTGTCGTAACTTGAATCGTTTTGCTATTGAGAAGAAAATTTCGCTCCGGGCTCGCAAGGGGTTTATTAGTGTATAAAAGGGTTAGTGGAAATGCCAACATTGTAGTTACACTCATATCATTCTCTAGTTACGCCAAAAAGCGTTCCCACATGGTAGAGGAGCACGGGGTCGAACCTCTATCCATTGTATGCGAATATTGCAATAAAACGTTCAACACGAGATCGCGTCGGTATAACCACAACAAGCGGTACCACACGGAGTTAAAATACCCGTGTACCCACTGTGACATGAAGTTTGCAACGAAAGTGGATTTAGAGAGGCACATGGAAACCCACTCGTCGACTAGAGAGTTCAAATGTGACGTCTGCCACAAGGCGTACTCTAGGAAGTATACTCTCCGTAACCATATGAATATACACGAAAACGTTAGGCAGTACAGTTGCGAGTACTGTTCGTCGAGCTTTGTGCAAAAGTGGACGTGGAAGGTGCACATGAAAAATATTCACAAAATTGTCGTAACTTGAATCGTTTTGCTATTGAGAAGAAAATTTCGCTCCGGGTTCGCAAGGGGTTTATTAGTGTATAAGAGGGTTAAATTCAAATTCAAAATTATTTATTTCATGTAGGCCAACCTGTGGCTCTTATGACACGTCAAGATTCTACCACCGGTTCGGAAAGCGGATTCTGCTGAGAAGAGCCGGCAAGAAACTCAGCAGTTGCTCTTTTCAAAATAATCATTTTACAATATTAATAAGTAGCTATTACATTGTAATAAGTTTTTATACTATCTTGTGGGCAGCTGGATGGCAAGCTGATTTAACCCGTGCATCTTTGTTAGAATAGAATATGACATTTCCACAAAACGTACTACAATTCAATTCATGTCAAAGACGGGCAGACAGAAAGTAGCCCCATTCCCGCCGGCGGCACCCGTTCACGAGCATGACGCATTATCCAGCCATTGCTTCGCTCGACCATATTTGAGGGAACGTAACAACCCGCACCACACGACACCACCACAGAAATGTTTGAGAGCGTGACATACTTAGTCTACCCGTATCAAAGCATCGAATTGAATAATATTATTATTCAAACACTAATTTTAAGAAAGTTAGTGGAAATGCCAACATTGCCAAAAGTGGACGTGGAAGGTGCACATGAAAAATATTCACAAAATTATCGTAACTTGAATCGTTTTGCTATTGAGAAAAAAACTTCGCTCCCGGCTCGCAAGGGGCTTATTAGTGTACTAGCTGATGCCCGCGACTTCGTCCGCTTGGATTTAGTTTTTAAAAATCCCGCGGGAACTCTTTCATTATCCGTGATAAAAGTAGCTCTCCCGGTCTGAGGAACCACTACTACATCCATTACTGTACCCATGCAAAAAATCCCATCAATCCGCTGTTCTGTTGCGACGTGATTGAAGGACAAACCAACAAACAAACACACTTTCGCATTTATAATATCAGTAATGCTTTATTATAACACTTTTTATAATTGTCTTTACCATACTTAACCAAAGACAAAATTACGTTTAGCTGTCATTTACGTTTTGTTATTCCACTGTCATTTGCGTTTTGTTATTCCATGTCAGATGCGTTTCTGTTATACCACGTTTTATAGTGACTTGACGAAAACGCGGTCGAACGGGATAAAAAGTATCCTATGTCCGTCTCCTGGTTCTAAGCTACCTCTCCACCAATTTTCAACCAAATCGGTTCATCCGTTCTTGAGTTATAAATAGTGTAACTAACACCACTTTCTTTTATATTTAGTGTATAAGAGGGTTTTTGTAAATGCAGTGAATATTGTAATTATACTCATATCACGGGACTATAACTAAGATTTAGTTGCATTATAGTTTCACTAGGCTCATACAGTTTTTGTAATTCACGAAGGCGAGTGAGCTTTACTTCGTGTACATGCACATTGCACAAGTGTGCGTGCCTGTCAAAGCCTAGGTAGGAGCGGGCAGGCGCGAGCATTGCGCTCGCTCACACTTATACAGATACAACACACACACAACCATAAGTCAGTCGCCCTCGTGAATTGCAAGAACTATATTATACAACGTTATTTTTTGTTACTGAGAAAGCTGAAAATACTTAAGTCATCATCATCATCATTAGCAACCCATCAACGTCTCACTACTGAGCGCAGGTCTCTCAGAGAAGGATTATAGGCCATAGTCCACCACGCTGGCCCAATGCGAATTGGTGGACTTCACACACCTTCGAGACCATCATGAAGAACTCTCAGATGTGCAGGTTTCCTCACGATGTTTTCCTTCACCGTTGAAGCAAGTGATAGTTAATTGCTTAAACGCACAAGACTCCGAAAAGTCAGAGGTGCGTACCCGGGATCGAACCTGCGACCCCCCGAATAGGAGACCACAGTCCTAACCACTAGGCTATCACTGCTTCTTAAGTAAATACTTAAGTATGTAGTTCAAAATCAGTAACATAATTTATTGTGATATCTTCTAAACTCTAAAGCATATTAAAACATTTTATTCTAAAAATATAATAAAAACGCAAAGTAATATATACAATATCAGTGATTTCGAAATTTAGACTGTACCTATTTTTTTTTCGGTGGTAAGCAACTGAAATCAGCTGATGGGATCTGATCGTTGCCGACTGGTATTATTTCATGAGTATTATTTTTAAGGCTGTTCATGCTACAAGTATATCAAGTAACCTAAGCGTTAGCTGTTAGTATTTTAGTTTTAAAACTTTTGATTAATACCTGCATACGAATATAGCTAGTTTATGTGAATTAATGATTAACGAAATAGAATTTAGCTTTTAACTTCTCCCTGAGATAGATTATCTTTAAAAACTTAAATTTTATTATAATAAAAAATAAAATGTGAAATAATAGGGTATTTGACTATATTAAAATTGCTATTTATGCAACTGCATCGTAATGAGGGTCATTTTAATTCGAGTGCTGTTTTTTGATACGAGGCTTGCCGAGTATCAAAATAGTATAGTACGAGAATTAAAATGACTAATTACGTTCAGTTGCATACAAGATTTTATCTACGACAAGGAAAATAAAATCACTAACCAAATACGCCGTAGGCTCAATAAAGTAACAAAAAGTAACTCCGTAAGCCGCCACCAGCCGCCTGTGGCGCCTCTGTCATATGAACGGTACCAAAGTGCCAGAACTCAGAGCCTTAGCTTTAGGTATCCTATTTTAAGAAGATAACCATTTCGATTCAGCTCCCATACAACGAGCTGCATCGAAATGAGAAACAAAACCGAAAGAGGGTTCATTTCGATTCATCTGTCAAACTCGAAATTGGAACTTTTCGATGCTGGAGTAGATAAATATTGTTTCATCTGGTGTCATCCTAAAAGATTATTTTCTAAAAACATTATTCCATACGACAAAACTAAAAAATAAAGCTTTATTTAATTCTTCTTCTTCTTCATCAACCGATAGATGTCCACTGCTGGACAAAGGTCTCTTGCATGGACTTCCACAGGCCTCGGTCTTGCGCCGCCTGGATCCAGCGGCTCCCTGCGACTCGTTTGATGTCGTCGGTCCACCTGGTGGGGGGTCTGCCAACACTGCGCTTCCCGGTGCGGAATTATTATTAGTTATTTAATTAGAAAACATTAATTAAAATTGCTATAATTCTGGCCATGTTCACGAGATCGAAAACGTTCTTGAATCTCGAATGACGTCACAGTTCATGCCACCTTTGGGCTTTGGAATTGTCATTGAACTGTGTGTGAACTGTGACGTCATGTAAACAAATGGAACATTTCCGCGGCAGTTTATTTTTTTTGAATTTTTCTCGATTTTTATGAAAAATACTGAAAATTATGCCGAAATATACGTTTTGTTAGCTTCAGCATAGCATTATTAACAATTTGATATAATTTTCTAAAAGTAGTCAAATACCCTATTGTATCTAGCTATTGTTGTATCTGAAATAATATTATCATTTTATTAAATTTACTATCAGCACAAAAGTTATTACTTTCATTCATATTGCCTAAGTTTTATCCTTTAATTATTAACCTCTTTCCGTCGTTACATTATCCGCTTATGACTTGGCAGATAATATGCTTTTATGCGATAATATATTCACTTACGTCGAAACGAAGATAAGTTGTTCTAACAAGAAAATCCGATTTCCGAATCACGTGAAACTAGGTAAAAACCAAAAAGCAAAATTGCAAGCATATTTTGTCTTTACAACGACAGCAACAAAACACTGAAACTATATTATTGCAAAGAAAAGTTAAAGTTTCCCAATTTTCTTTGTAGGTGAACGACCAGATCATATCACGAAAGTGATTGTGAAAGCTGTCGTAGAGTACGAAGCAAACGTTAAAGGAGCTAATGAAAATAAGCAAGCACATACTCGCCAAAACAGTCAACTGATGTCCAAACACTTGATCAACGCTAGAGAAATATTCACCTGGTCGAATGCAACCCCTATTCGGACCCAAACCGATGCGGGGTATTCGTGCTGCTACTGTGAATTCGTTTACAATCACCCGGCCGACTTGAAGAAACATACCAAAGACACACACAAAGCCACAGAGAATTCCAGCTTCAATAAACGACGAGACTTAAATGCGTTCTGTGTAAAAGTCGACATCACAGATTTGCGCTGCACGATTTGCCAACAACGCATCGATAACGTCGACGCTTTAATCGATCATCTCAAGAACGTACACGAAAAAAGATTGTTTACAGATATAAAGAACCATTTCATACCGTTCAAATTCGAGACCGAAAATCTGGAGTGTTGCATTTGTTCAAATCAGTTCCAGAAATTCAAATGTCTGTTGGAACACATGAACAGTCACTCGAGAAATTACGTTTGCGATATTTGCGACGTTGGATTCATTAACCGAAAACGGTTGTTGTTGCACCAAGAACAGCATACGGAGGGGCAGTTCAAATGTGCTTTCTGCCCGGAAGAATTCAACACATTGGCGAAGCAGAAGCTGCATTTGAAATCTGCGCACAAGCCGACCAAATTCAGGAATAAATGCAGGCTCTGCAATGAATTGTTTAAAGACTACAGCCAGAAGCAGAAGCACATGCGTGAAGTTCATCAAGTGCAAAAGACGCAGAAGTGCAGCGCATGCGATAGGGTCTTCGCCACGCGAAAAGCGTATAGGGTCCACATGCAAAGGGACCATTTGATGGAAAGAAAATACAAATGCACGGAATGTGAGAAGAGCTTCTACACGTCGACGTGTTTGAAAATGCATATGCATGTGCACACGGGTGTGCGGGAGTTTCAGTGCGATTTGTGTCTGAAACGTTACGGGAGGAAGACAACTTTGCGGGAACATATGCGGATACATGCGGACGACAGGCGGTTCAAGTGCGAGTGTTGCGGACAGGCGTTCGTTCAGAAATGCAGTTGGCGAGCGCATATGCGTGCGAAACATGGACGGGAGTGTTGAGTGTTGGAATCTTATGTGCGGATCGAGAGTGTATCAAAAATTGCAGAACCATCTCTGACGTCCGATTTCTTAAACTGTATAGTTACAATCGCTCCGTCAATATCAAGACCATTGAAGCTGTCATGCCAGTTAAATTCTGATAGTCTGCTTTATGAAAAAGTCTAACTGTTCTAGGGATTTTTGTAAGATATTTAGCAAATATATATTCATTATTAAAACTAATTATAATTAGACTTACTGGCGTGCTATAGACAAAGGCCAACGCTTGGGCCTATCATGCCTCTCTATCGCTTGTTCCGCGCTCTCGCTTGCACGCACAGGCTCATTCGGAACGTGACACTTTTTCGTGCGTGCAGCCGGTGTTCATCGATTTATAAGACGTTATCATGTCAAAATGCTTAGCTAGCCGATTTGTAAGTGTGCGAATGTTCTACTGGGGCAATATTTTTAGGTTTCTTTTATATAAACCATAACTTGAATAAAACTGTAATTTTACTTGTTAAACACTAACTCAATAAAGTTTTTCTCTCGGTCATAGTAACGCCGTATTAAAGGAAATTGAAATAAACACTCTAGATTGCATAAGTTACCCTAACTACCGCATTGAGAGCGGCTTAAGGTTGATTATACGGATCTGCCCGCGAAATTCAAATTTAATTTGGTTTTTCGCGATTTGTAAACTAATACGATATAGTAGGCTTATGGCATTCTAATTGCGACGATGGCAGTATCATCTTCACTGGTCTATATAAAAATCTTTACTTGAAAGTGTCCAGTTTAAGAAATTAGTCAGAATATCGACTAATTTGTGAGTAACTCACGTCCAACTCGATATTCTGACTAATTTCTCAAAATGGAAGCGGAAAGACCGTATAATCCACCTTATAATTACTTGCGGCCGGCTTCGATTAGCTATTTAATCCAAAATCTAGAGATTCAATCCAAAAAATACGTATTAAAACAAACCACGTATTGGGATTGCAATATGTACCTACCAATTCGTAAACACTACATATCTGGATAAAAGTTTTGATCATCTAGTAGATTTTCGATTAGAAGGTTAATGAAACCAGCCTTTCAGCATCTGGCTAATATACAGGGTGGCCGGTCAATTGACGTCACAAAAAAAAATTTAGGTCCGGTATGTTGTGGGGTATCCGAATCACCCCCATGTATGTTCTGCGATTGTTTATAGTTTTTGAGTTATGATTTTTTTTTTCGATTTTTTGCGGACTTTCGACATGACCATATTAAAAAAATCCTAAAAAAAAAGCAAAAGACTTTTTAGAGATTTTTTTTTTGCAACTGAATTTTCATGAGTTGTACTTTTATGCATAAAATAATCAGCTTCGTAACTTTGATGAAAGTTATGAAAATGTTGGTCTAAAGTTAAAAATTTACGTTCCGTGAATTATGACTAAAATTTTCAACTTTAAATTAAAAATCAAAACAGGTGACATTATGATTTCTTAGTTAGTCTTAAAAGTGCGCCAGGCTATCAGCTTTCATAATAATAATAATAACGTGGTACTTAATGGGGAGAACTTGGCTAAAATCGGTCTTCAAAGACAGCAAGGTGGCAAATTCTTAAAATTAACCTACTGATTTTTTATCATTGCTAAGGCTAATTAATGATTTGAGAATGCTGGAAACCTATCGTGTTGGTTGGATGACGAAAGTTTTAAGTAAGAAGTAGATCATAATGTAAATCCTTGAATGATTCCTGGTCAACGCGGCAATCGTGAGGGAATCTTTAGAGCAGACCCGGATCGCACAGAAGTGGTGGTGGAAGCGGTTCAGCGAAATTCGTCTACGAGTACGAGAGCTATGGCTCGTGCTTTAGACATCCCAAGGACTTCTAAATTAGCCAACTGATTAAAAAAAAAATTATCATTCCTATGGCTAATTTAATGATTAGAGAATGCTGGAAACCTATCGTGTTGGTTGGATGACAAAAGTTTTAAGTAAGAAGTAGATCATAATGTAAATCCTTGAATGATTCCTGGTCAACGCGGCAATCGGAATCTTTAGAGCAGACCCGGATCGCACAGAAGTGGTGCTGGAAGCGGTTCAGCGAAATCCGTCTACGAGTACGAGAGCTATGGCTCGTGCTTTAGACATCCCAAGGACTTCTACCCAAGACATTCTTCATGATGAAGGATACCACGCGTTCCACTTACGACGAGTCCAAGCTTTACAGCCGACAGACCACCAACTTTCCTTGTCCAACCAACACGATAGGTTTCCAGCATTCTCTAATAATTAAATTAGCCATAGGAATGATAAATTTTTTTTAATCAGTTGGCTAATTTAGAAGTCCTTGGGATGTCTAAAGCACGAGCCATAGCTCTCGTACTCGTAGATGGATTTCGCTGAACCGCTTCCAGCACCACTTCTGTGCGATCCGGGTCTGCTCTAAAGATTCCCTCACGATTGCCGCGTTGACCAGGAATCATTCAAGGATTTACATTATGATCTACTTCTTACTTAAAACTTTCGTCATCCAACCAACACGGGTTTCCAGCATTCTCAAATCATTAATTAGCCTTAGGAATGATAAAAAAATCAGTAGGTTAATTTTAAGAATTTGCCACCTTGCTGTTTTGAAGACCGATTTTAGCCAAATTCTCCCCATTAAGTACCACGTTATTATTATTATTATGAAAGCTGATAGTCTGGCGCACTTTTAAGACTAACTAAGAAATCATAAGGTCACATGTTTAGATTTTTAATTTAAAGTTGAAAATTTTAGTCATAATTCACGGAACATAATTTTTTAACTTTAGACCAACATTTTCATAACTTTCATCAAAGTTATGAAGCTGATTATTTTATGCATAAAAGTACAACTCATGAAAATTCAGTTGCAAAAAAAAAATCTCTAAAAAGTCTTTTGATTTTTTTTTAGGATTTTTTTAATATGGTCATGTCGAAAGTCCTCAAAAAATCGAAAAAAAAAATCATAACTCCAAAACTATAAACAATCGCAGAACATACATGGGGGTGATTCGGATACCCCACAACATACCGGACCTAAATTTTTTTTTGTGACGTCAATTGACCGGCCACCCTGTATATTGTAAAAGGTGACAGTCTGAGTCAGTTAACGCTAAACTATGTAAATGATTTAATGTTAAGAGATTTAATGATCTCTCGTTAGACATAATTTAATGAACATTCATTGACGAGAAATTATGTCTGACTGAGGCAGTAAGCTGAAATAGCTAGATCACACTCTTACGGATCAGACTCAAGGCAGAGTTAAACGAGCCAGGTTAATGTCATGTCATAATATTAATGTCTTATTTTAACCATGTCTCAAGTCTGAGCCGATTCAGAGTAAGCTTTAGCCGAAGAGATTTGTAATAAACATTCTTTTAGTGACCCTATAAAATCTAAAAAAAGGCATATGGTGCAAATATTGAACAACCTGTAAGTTTGATTTGAAGAACTATTAACTATTTATACCTACTTTTATTTCAATACATTTATAAAGAAAAATCTCGTGTGACATTGGAAGTTGGTACAAATAACGAATTAATGAAATCAAAATTCAAGATCCGATAGAGTTAACACGATCATACCTGCATACAATAGGAATTCCTAATCTGTACAACTTAATATTTGAACGTAAATGGAATACGAAAATACAGTAATAATTCCTTTTGTTTGTAGGTGGTCGTCAGTTAAACGCGAAAAGAGAGATAACTATCACATTGGACAAGAATACTGTAACGAAAAATAAAAAACACCAACGTATCGGCACAATTAAAACAGAGTTTGTGTCAGTTGATAATAAACAGGAGCTTAGAAATAGGAGAACAAAAGAGAATAGCGAGGCACCTTTGCGGGATCTTCTGAAACACGGTAATAATTTGAAGGTTGTGTTGGAAAACTCCAATGCAACACCTATAAGGTACCACATAGGCAGCGGCTATGTGTGCTGCTTCTGCAATAATCAGTATCCGGATCCAGCCGATCTGAAGGAGCACACCTTGAATTCTCACGATTCCAAAGACCGACACCTTTACATGAAGAAGCAATCCCCATACGGTTTCATCCTAAAAGTTGATATCACCAAACTGAAATGCAAACTGTGCGACGATAGCATTGAAACACTGCAAGAGCTTTTCGACCATTTGCAGAACACTCACAAGAAGATCATCTACACGGACGTGAAGAATCAGATAGTGCCCTTCAAATTCGAGGACGACCTCATCAAATGCGTCATATGTGCACTAGTTTTTGGAAAATTCAAAGGGTTGCAGGAGCACATGAACACGCATTACAGGAACTACGTTTGCGATATATGCAACGCTGGTTGTATCAATCGGAAAATTTTATCACGGCACATGGTCTCGCACAAAACTGGCTCCTTCAAATGCGACGAGTGTGCCAAAATTTTCAACACCGCCGAGAAGAAAAGGCTACACGAATATGCGGTGCACAAAAACGGCAGCCTACGCAGCAAGTGTCGATACTGTGATGAGAGGTTCAACACTAACCACAAGCGAGACAAGCACATGACTAAAGCGCACGGAGTACCGCCGGTGATTAGGAAATGCATGGCCTGCGAGAAAACTTTTACGAGTCAAAACGCGTTGAGGGTCCACAACAAGAGGGACCACTTGATGGAGCGGCGGAACCGCTGCACCGAATGCAGCATGAGCTTCTACAATCGCTTCCAACTGAAGACGCACATGTTGAAACACACGGGGACGAAGGCGTTCCAGTGCGATCTGTGCCTGAAGTCCTACGGCAGGATGTACACGCTGCGCGAACACATGAGGATACATTCGGACGATAGGCGGTTCAAATGCGAGCACTGCGGGCGCGCGTTCGTACAGAAGTGCAGCCTGCGGGGACACAAGCGTGCCATTCACGGGGAGATCGACAAATGAAGAGATTTTCAAATATATGTTTACATCTTCTGTCTTCAATATACAACGTGTTGACAAATTCCCATAGCTCTAGGGTTAGATTCCTTAACGAGAAGTAATCAAAAATGGCTAAGGAACATTTGTGTTCTAAAATGGATATTTTCGGAGAAAATAATTTTTCTTTTGTAAATAGATCCAAAATTGTTTCCCATACGCCGCATCCTTGTTTTTGCGACGCTGCCAAACTTAATGTTTTTGCTGACCGTACAAACACTGCTAAGAATAGATTTTATCAATGAACGTTAGAAAGCGACAGCGTTTATTGATTAGTAGAATTAAGACCATTCATAATTTATGTTTTAAAATGCGACGTTGTCGTCTTTTCCACAAAGGTGTGTGTAACATGGATAGTCGGAAATATTTGAATTACTTTGTATGAAAACTGAAAAAAAAAAATCTTTTTTAATTAAAAAAACACTTCGCATTTCGATTCTTATCAGTGGTTTGTTCAATACCTCGAAGTAATGGGAATTCGTCATAAACACTTTGTATATAAAAATCAATTACTCTTCGTTAGTCTGGCTAAAACTCCAAAACCGTTTCACCGATATGAATTTTTTATTTTGTTTTGTTTGCTTAATGCAGAGGTGGTTTAAAAAACAAAAAAAAAATAGGGAAACGCAAAAAAACAGCTGAAAAATAAAAAAAATTAAAATTGGTAATTTTGATAGATGGATCTAGCCAAACCGCGAGCGAAACGCGAGCAAAACCGCAGTACAAGCTTGGCAAAAAGAATATTATTGGCCATTAAATTCCATAATTTGCATTTTTTAATGTAGGTACAAACATAGTAAAACATCTATGATCTACGACTACTTTGATCGACTACTTCGATATCATTGTAAATAAATTCTTCTAAAAATACACAATAATCTACATTTTTAAAATCTATTTTAATAAGTATTACTTCAAAAGTAAACAATCTTATTGAGTAGAATATTACTTTAAGGTTGTTTAGATTATGCTAACAAAGTGCGTTATTTAATATTTTAATAGGTATGTAATAAATCTAGTTTACATTCTGCCCCTCTTAATAAATAAATAATCATTAGAGATCTAGTGTTTTAATTATTATTACCTTGTTAGAAAGACGCTAAAATTGTTAACTTATTTCGGTATTAGTATTATTTGCATATTATGCAGGAGTCAGTCGGTTGACTAGTTAGGATTAAAATATATAAAAGTCTTAAAAGATTAATTAAAACGACTTCAAAAAAGGAGGAGGTTCTCAATTCGTTGGAATCTTTTTTTATGTATGTTCACCGATTACTCGAAGACGACTAAAGCGATTTGAAAAATTTGAAATTTATTTTTTTGTTTGAAAGGCCACCCTTTAAATCCCATTTAAATTTTATCGAAATCAGTCGTGCGGTTTTAAAAAAATCAACAAAAAATCATATACATTGCAATGTCGCGGGTGTTTGAAGTCGGTTTTTTAAAAAGATTTTTTTATATTAAATTATACTGTCGTTATAACGCTTGTGACATGCGAAAAATAAGTCTACTGTAGAGTCAAAAGTTTTCTTGATTGTTTTCAATGTTATGGACATACCAAAACTTTCTTTATTACTTGTGCAAGGCATCGTCGTCACAAGTCAAGTTAAGATACGTGAATTTAAGTAACAAAAACGGTCGATATAGTAACCATTTGGGCTCGAGTAGAAAATTTAAATCTTATAAATATACACCAAGTATCGTGTTTCCACAAGCACGTAAACTTAGACTCTATATAAACATTTCTGTAATATGATAATAATGAAAGTTACTATTCTGTAAGTGAACGAGAAGATTAGAATATTAAAATGAAAATGTAAATGAAAGTCGATGAAAGTAATTATATCGTTTTGTTTGTAGGTAATCCCCATCAGTTGTTCATCAAATGTGAAATAACCGACGATGTCAAGAAGAGTAAAAAAAAGAAAGTCAAGAGGACGGTTAAATCTAAAGTTAGTAAAAAAACTAAAGCTAAGCCTAAAACTATTATAGTGAAAGGGCTAGCAGAAATGATTAAAGGAGTCGCCCTGATTCCGGATAGTAAAACCGGTATTATTAAAATGCCTAGCACAACTATATTGAAGGGATTATCCGAAACCATAAAAGCCGCTACAAATCCAGACGATACAACCAATAATGGTAAATCACTGAACTCTAAAGAGAAAAGGAATTCCAAAACGATTAAACTGCCCGCTGCGATTCCAGGAAATATCACCGCTATAGCTAAAATGCCTAACATTACTATAAAAAAGATTGAAAAACCTGCAACGATACCCGAAAAGGATAAACATTATAACAATTTTGAAGTTGTATTGTCGAACTCGACGGCAACGCCGATTCGAAGTCACGACGGGTTCACTTACACGTGCTGCTTTTGTAAGGATCACTATGTGAACCCAGCGGATTTGAAAGCCCACACATTAATGGCACACAATAATAGCCGTGACAGGCGAGCCTACATGAAGAAGCAAACCTCGAGTGGTTACGCACTGAAACTTGATATAACGCAGTTGAAGTGTAAGGAATGCGACGAAAGCATTGACACATTAGAGGGATTGTTCGACCATTTGCAAACCGAACACAAAAAGCTCGTCTACACGGATGTGAACAATCAGATTATACCGTTTAAATTCGGCGGCGAAGAACTCCAATGTGCCATGTGCCCCCTCGTCTACAACAAATTTAAAATGCTCTTAGAACATATGCACACGCATTACAGAAATTACGTGTGCGAAGTGTGCGATTTTGGATGTATAAATCGGCGGGCGATGTTATCCCACAAAGAGTCGCACAAAACAGGCTCATTCGAATGCAGCAAATGCAACAAAGTCTTTGAAACCCATCAGAGAAGGCGAACTCATTTGAACGCAGTCCACAAATTTAAGAACATGCCCAACAAATGCGGGGTCTGTAATGAGAGATTCAAGAGTAGCCCAATGAAGGATCAGCACATGATAACAGTGCACGGAATGTCGCCGGTGATTCGGAAATGTTTGGCGTGCGACAAAACCTTTACAACTCAAAACGCTTTGCGGATACACACGAAGAAATACCATCTACTGGAGAGGAAGTACCAATGCACGGAGTGCGAGATGAACTTCTTTACCGGAGAACAATTGAAGTTCCACATGTTGAAACACACGGGCAGGAAGGATTTCCAGTGCGACGTTTGTTTGAAATGGTTCACCAGGAAGAGGGTCTTGAGCGAACACATGCGTATCCATAATAACGACAGGCGATTTACGTGTTTGCAGTGCGGTAGAGCGTTTGTGCAGAAGTGTAGTTGGCGTGGACACATGCGTTCTGTTCACGGAGAGATGGATGATAAGACGATGCCCATGGCGTAAACATACAGCACAAACGGGTGATAGCGTGTGGTTTATTTAGACTTCTGCCTTTTCGGGGGGTGTCGAATTGACTCTGACTTTTCGGAGTTATTTGCGCTTTAATTAAATATCATTTGCTTCAATGGTTAAGGAAAATATTGTAAGGAAACCTGCATGCCTGAGAGTTCTTCGTAGTGTAGTCAAAGGTGTTTGAAGACGTATTAATTCGCATTTGGTCAGTGTGATGGACTATGGCCTAAAAACTCTTCACATTCGAGGGAAAACTTGGCGTAGTTTTGGGCTGGCGATTGAGTGGATGAACGAACAACCTCGCGCCTTTAAAGTTCGTAGGGAAAGTTTTGTTATACAGAAATGGCTGTTAGAGAAAGTGTAATAAACTCTATTTCTGTTTGATGATTGACTGATATTAGTATTTGTTGTTTAATTACGGAATTTAACTGAAATTAGGCATAAGTTATAGTTTTTAAAGTTAAGCCGTTTTGAGATAGACAAGGAGTCATATTTTAAATTAAGTGTTATAGTTACAACCGCAATTTTAACTCTCAATGATGTAGTGACCTAAAGAATTCCTCAAATCCGTCATTTTCTATTTTTCCTTAAACTATTTCTATTAAACTTTCTATTAAACCTGTTTTTATCAAATGCTGGTATAAATACAAATAATAAGAATTGTAAGAAATCTTCCAAAAGTCACGTAACGAGATAATATATACTATTTAAGTATACTGGTGGCACCATACGTGAACAGAATTAAAACTAAAATTAAACATTAAGTCTAGATTTATCTGTAAAAAAATCAAAACATGAAAATTATGTAATCTATGTAATAATGACATAACAATATAATGTTATTAAAGTTTAGTATTCATGTGTTCTGAATTCGGCATATTTTTTTAGTAGAGCAAGTCGTAGAAAGAATTAATCCAACGACGAATTTCAGCTAAAACCTCGAGAAATAGATTGCACAAATGCTTTTTATTAACAAATAACTCAATACATTGTCCATCCGGAAGGTCGCATTGATACTGCAAAAGATATTTTAGAAATAGCAACACATTCATCACACACACAAATTCAAAAGTACGTTTTCTTTATAGGTGTCCATCACCAGTTGATCATCAAAAAGGAAATAACCGACGATGGTGAGAAGAGTCGTATTAAAAATGAAGGAGAGAAGATGATTAAGTCCAACAAAAATAAAACCGCTAAAACTAAAATACTTAAAAAAACTGCTAAAAAGAATAAAAGTACTCTTCCTATTCCAGCAATCGTAACAGCTATAGCTAAAATGCCTAATGTAACTATAGTTAAAGGAGGAACAAAGTCTTTCCTAAGAACTCCTCTGATTCTTAATAAAACATCTATAGTTAAATTACCCAACAATACAGTGGTAAGAGGACTACCTAAAAAGAAAGAGGATTTTCCTATTAGCGAAAAACATAAACATTTTGCCAATTTAGAAGTTATTCTTGCAAATTCAAATGCAACGCCGATTCGTAGTCACGATGGATACACCTATACGTGTTGCTTTTGTACAGATCAATATACAAATCCAGCTGAATTAAAAACTCACACTTTGGTTAAACATAACAACAGTGACAATAGACGCGAATTCATGAAGAAACAAACACCCCACGCATACTTACTCAAACTTGATATTACGCTATTGAAATGTAAAATATGTGACGAAAGCATTGACACATTAGAAGGATTGTTTGATCACTTACAAACTGAACACAAAAAGCTTGTCTGTACGGATATAAAGAACCAGATCTTTCCATTAAAATTTGACGGAGAAGAGCACAAATGCGTCATGTGTCCACTTGTCTTCAGCAAATTCAAAGTCCTGTTAGAACACATGCATACGCATTACAGGAATTTTGTTTGTGAGGAATGCGACTATGGATGCACTAATATGAGAAGAATGTATAACCATAAACAATTACACAAAACTGGCTCCTTTGAATGTAGCAAATGCAACAAAGTCTTCGAGACCCATCAGAGGATGAGAACGCATATGAATGCAGTCCACAAGTATAAGAACATGCCGAATAAATGCGCGGTTTGTAACGAGAGATTCAACAGCCACAAGCTGAAGGACCAGCATCTGGTCACTGTGCATGGCATGTCGCCAGTGATCCGGAAGTGCTCAGCTTGTGATAAGACCTTTACAAGCCAAAACTTGCTTCGGACCCACACGAAAAGGTTTCACCTAATGGAAAGACGGTTCAAATGCACTGAGTGCGAAATGACCTTCTTTGCCAAAAACCAGTTGCAATTCCACATGTTGAAACACACGGGCAAGAAGGATTTCCAATGTGACGTTTGCCTCAAATGGTTCACTAGGAAGTATGTTTTGAAAGAGCACATGCGTATTCATATGAACGACAGACGGTTTAAATGTATGCACTGTGGTCGAGGGTTCGTACAAAAGTGCAGTTGGCGCAGTCACATGCGGACTGTACACGGAGAGATAGATGATAGGACAACGTCTACGACATAACGAAGAGCGTATCGTACATGCGTAAAGGTATAAGAATGCATACACAAAATTGAGCTCTAACTCAATGCTGTTATGGTTAATTTTACTTTGACGCTAATGTCATTGAATACGATTACGATCAATGGAATAACTTAGACAATCGCCCCTCATGTTAATATACTCGGGTAGCATAGGGACAAAATTTAAAAATACTGTTAATAATATTATGTACTATTTATAGTTAATAATATAAGTATAAATGAATTATTCAGTTCTTAATAATATAAATTATTAATAATTATTTCTTAATAAATAATCTCTTATATAAAATTAATCGGTGTTTTTTTACTTTATAGTTTAAGGATGCAGATTTATTTTTTCTGAAACCATTATTGTACATGTGGGCGCAATTGATTTCCGTTTAATTTATATTAATTATTTAAAAGTACTGTTTTACTTCGGTTTCCTTTTATTTATTAAAATTAGTTTAATCAAATTGACATTTGACTTTGACAGCGCGGGTTCGCCATCTCGCGTGCCATCTTGAAATATTAGTATAAAATGACTGTTTCGACAATACGAATTCAGTCTCTGCCCAGAGACTCATTCGACTACACTAGCGGCACGCTATGATGGCCGGTTTGACACATTACAATAGTGATGTGGAATGTCAATTTATTCTCGAACAAAAAACAATTAAGTTTTGTTTTTGTACCTGATTAAATAGGTTTAATAAAACAAAAATGTATATGTTTATTTAATTTATTTGAACGAACTGAATATTTGAATGAAAATGAATATACATACTTTATATGCACACAAGAAACATATGAATACAAAAGATACCAAAAAAGGTGCCACAAAAGGCCATAATTAATCAGATTCGTCCATACTACTATTTTCACTGTCGTCACTGCTATCATCACCTACATTAATAATTATATGTTCGTTTTCTATAATATTATCTATTTTCACATCTCTTTCATAATCTTCCCTTATTAATTTAACAGTTCTATTCACAACCTTTTCCCAGTCTCCTTTAGTCACATGTTCACAAGCTTCTTCTAATAATTTTAGCATTTTTTTTGTGGTAAATGGGGGTTCTGTATTGTGTCTTGCAGCATATCCCTTAATTTGAGCCCACACCAACTCAATCGCATTATACTCACAATGGTAAGGCGGTAACCGTATAACTCTGTGCCCATGTTCTAATGCTATTTCGTCAATGACGTATCGGATCTTGGTTGGTTTGTTTTCTTTTAAAAGACGTACTAATTCCGCTTTTAACATATTCATGTTTGCATCTACGCCATTTTTACGAAGCCATGCGACGATATCAGCTTTCTTTTGGGATTGGGCAGGTGGCTTGTCAATTTGCATCGAGTGGTATGGGGCGTTGTCCATAATTATAATAGATGGTTCAGGGAGGCTACACAACATTGAGGTAAACCATTCAGTAAACTTTTCTCCATTCATGTCTTCATGATAGTCTCCAGTGGTTTTTGACGCAAAAGCCATGAGAGAACCTTCGACAAACCCGTTGATGGTTCCGGCGTGACAAATTATAAGTCGCGATCCTTTTCCTACAGGAACTTTGGAAGTAGATGCTGCTGTGTCATCGTTCCAAGAACGGCCTACAGTATGGTTAGCATTAAGCCATGTTTCATCCAAGAACACAACATTTTGCCAATTTTTGATTTCTTTCACTTGCCGTAAAAAAGTATACCTTGCCATCGCTATATCAAATCTTTCCATCAATATTTTGCGTTTGTTACATTTTTTGTATCGAAATCCAATGGTCTTCAAAATCTTCGTTAAAGAACTTTCCCCACCGAAGAATAATCCAGCTTCCTTCAGTGAATGCACCAACTTTTTTCTTGTTGGATACTCCTTCTGTAAATAGTAGCCGTAAACATGTCTTCGGATAGCATCGGCATCAAAGCTATCGATGCCTACGACTGGTTTTGCTCGTTTTCTCTTTTTTGGTGTGTGAAGTTTATTTTCTTCTGTGCCAGTCTCGCCATATTTTTTTTAGTTATCCGTCTAACAGTTCGTTGTCCAATATTAAGCGCATCAGCTACGCGTTCAACCACTGACGTTATAGGTAAAATTGGCCCTCCATTTTGAGCTTCACGATCGAAATAGTTACGAAGGCGTATTACGAACTCACGTGTCTGACTATTTAGAACAGTTCTCTGCGTACGTTCGGTCATATCGACGAAATCCACAACAAAGGGCTTGAACAGAGTCCAAATTAACGAGCAAGGGTCAACAGTAATGCAGTATCAATATTTGAAATCCAAAGCCAGGTCAAAACTATATCACAATCGCATTGCACTGACAGTTTATACTTTTCGAAGCAACGTCAATTCGAAACTGCTTTGTTTTGCATTGAGCATTGACGCGAGTTTGCCGGAGGTAGTAGTTGTGCTAGCCAGCGATCCTATGTGACGATCGTATTAGATTCCATTTTTAAAAATTTTCAATTTAGAAAACCAAATGCCGAGTTGTGGTATATATCATATAAAAATAAAAATTTTACCTTTTGTATGAAACAGCTGATATTTTTTTGCGATTTCAGAGGTTTGTCCACATAGTGAAAATTGTTCATATTCACAAGTACATTCACCCCTTAAATGGTGCAAACTGATTTTTCTACACTTGTATACATTTTAGAAATCAATTTAATAAATAAATTTTGAGTCCTAAACCTAAAACTACATTCGATAAAATTTATGAATCTCTGCACATCACTATCGTCAATAAAGTAATACAATTATTTCCTTCAAAGTCGTTATCAATTAATACGGAACTTCATGAGCGGACAAACGTCAAACCGGCCATCATAGCGTGCCGCTAGTGTAGTAGATGCTTACGCGTCTAGGTCGTTCTATTTGATTGAGGGATTGCGATAGCAATCGCTACCTAATCAAATAAATATTGTGTGTACGCTTAGATTAAAGTAAATGATTAATTAATACTTTGATATTTTTGATAACTACCCTCACGTTCAGATGGTGATTTGTCTGTCGTGTTGTGGTTAAATTGATTAGATGTGAGGTTCAGGGGCCGTTATAGGGGTGGTTCTCTTTTATTGGGACGAGCATACCGTCAACATCTCTTAATCGTGATGGGGATCACGCCTGAGTCATAATAATTGTCCATTGGTTGATTTGTTCATTTTGATAGTTACCCTCACGTTCAGATGGTGGTTTGTCTGTCGTGCTGTGGTTATTAGCTGAGTGGAAAGGGGCCGTTATTGGGGATGGTGGAGACGGCTTTAGGTAGGGTTTCAGCGTTTTAAGAGACGCGTTCTCTTAAAGCCTGATTAGTTTTGAGTAATAATTCCCGCTTCTGGCTAATAAATGTAAAAGAGGGTTTTTTGAGGGTACTTTGTTCGAACAATAAACATCCTAATTAATAAAGTTATCTTTCCACGCTACCTTTCCTCGTTGCGCAACAAATGTGTCTGACTTTTCTGCCGACGAGGATCCCTGCTCCGAACATACACGTTCTTAGTAGGAGGAAGTACTGCTATATTTCAAGTTTTACATTTATTGAAATTCGACATAGGGTTAGCTTGCTTCCAGAGATAGATATAGGTATTTTATGCCAAGAAATTAAAGAGTTCCCATTTGCCAAGATTATCAAAAACCTTAATAATTAGCGCGAACAAGCTGTTTTCAAGGGTGTAACACGATTGGGTCAAATGAATAGCATCTTAATTCTTAACTGAGTTAATAAAATTTAATTAATTGAACCCCGTATCATCACGAGCATAATTTAAAACAGAGTGCATTAATCTCCATGCTCCTTTATGTAATAAATGATAAAATTCAAAACTTTATACTGATTTATATCGTTTGAAGGTGTTTAGGGCACCATGTCATCCATATAAAACTGTTCCTACTTGTGAACATCTCACTTGGATTCTGCTGAGTCCCTCAATCAGTTGGTTTGTATGAAAATGAAATCTTCTTAGTGAAATCAGCCCTCCCCTTCTTAGTCTACACTCTAGTTTGTATGACTCACAAAATTTGCTTTCTTATACATTCATAATCTAATTCATTATTAAATAAACATCTATATTCATAAATAAATTACTAGGTATATAACAAATGTTTAAACTCAAAAATTATCTGAAAAATCCTAGAATGAAACCGCAAAAAATACCGAGAAAGAGCGAAATTCATACACATTAAAAAAGTACGTTTTGTTTGTAGGTGTCCGTCATCAGTTGATCATCAAAAGTGAAATAAACGACGATGCCAAGAAGAGTCATATCAAAGTCGAGAAAATAGTCAAGGCTAAGAAAAGCAAGCGTATTTCACAAAATATTAACAGAAATCTTCCTGACTCAGAAATTATAACAGCAATAGCTAAAATACCTAACGTAACAGTCAAAAGACTACCTAAAACCGTTGAGAGACCGCCTCCGATTCTGAATAAAGCCGCTATAGTTAAATTACCCAACTTAGTGAAAGGACAACCTAAACCGATAGAGGATAGCAATCCAATGATAGAAAAAAACAAACATTTTACAAATTTTGAAGTTGTGTTGGCACATTCGAATGCAACACCGATTCGGAGCCATGACGGGTTCAACTATGCGTGTTGCTTTTGTACGGGCCAATACAGAAGCCCAGCTGATTTAAAATCGCACACGCTTATGTCACACAACAACAGCGAAGATAGACGTGAATTCATGAGAAAGAAAACTTCGGGTACTTATTTACTCAAGCTTGATATTACGCTTTTGAAATGTACCGTATGTGATGATAGCATTGACACATTACAAGGATTGTTCGACCATTTGCAAAACGAACACAAAAAGCTAATCTACACGGATGTGAAGAATCAGATCATTCCATTTAAATTTGAAAGTGAAGATCTCAAATGTGTCGTTTGCTCTCTTGTCTTCAGCAAATTCAAAGTCCTTTACGAACACATGCATACGCATTATAGAAATTTCGTATGTGTAGTTTGCGACCACGGCTGCATTAATCGGAGGGCCTTGAAATCCCATGAAGAGACCCATAAAATAGGCTCTTTCGAATGTAACAAGTGCAATAAAGTCTTCGAAACCCGTAACAGGTTGAGAACGCATGTGAATGTAGTCCACAAGTATAAGAACATGCAGAATAAATGCTCGGTTTGTAACGAGAGATTCAATAGCCATCAATCAAAAGACCAGCACTTAGTAACCGTGCATGGAATGTCGCCAGTTATTCGGAGGTGTCTAGCCTGTGACAAAACCTTTCCTACTCAATTCGCTTTACGGATTCACACTAAGAAAGATCACCTAATGGAAAGGAACTACAGATGCACTGAGTGCGAAATGAAGTTCTTTGCCAAAGAGCAGTTGAAATTCCACATGTTGAAGCATACGGGCATTAAGGATTTCCAATGTGACGTTTGCCTCAAATGGTTCACCAGAAAGAATATTTTGAAAGAGCACATGCGCATTCATATGAACGACAGACGTTTTAAATGTATGCAGTGTGGGCGAACGTTCGTACAAAAGTGCAGTTGGCGCAGTCACATGCGGACTGTACACGGAGAGATTGATGATACGGCAATGTAATCTAACATAGACAATAATCCTGTTAATTTATTCTCAGGTACCATACGACAAAATATTGAAATTAATTTAATTAATTTGTGATTCCTAGTAGATAATAATAATAATCGTCAAACTGGGCCACATGTCCCGCAGTTCACTCCATACTTCCAATATAACTAAAAATACTAAGAATCTAAAACCGCTTATTTGAGCATATCAGCAGAACCAGGTCAACCTAACCAGGTCCTGAACTTAGTTCCACCCTTCTAGCACAGCATTGAATAGGTCAGCACCGCTTCGTGGTTGATCGCACTAAGCGCTTTGTTTCTGTTCGTTCCTGAAACGCCCTGATAGGAATGCTGACTTCCGGCTTCCGTTTTTCCAAATAACCACAACTTGGGTATCTTCAAAAGGGGAATAGGCGTTTTCTCGCCAAGCGTGATCTATTATAACCTGCATCTTCACTTACTTTCAGGTATGATCGCAATAAAGCGCTATTCTATATTTTAAACAAAGGCACAACAACCATATAAAGTTTATATTCGTAATCTTTTATGCAAATAAAACAGCCTGCCTGGGTTATAGTAGCCCTACCTGTTTTATTCTAAGCGCTAGTTTGAATGGCTCACTAGCTTCGCAAGCTAAATCATTTCTTAATATTTAGATAAATCGATTCCGAGACCTATTAGGTCTCGTGTACTCTACATAAATAACAAATTATAATAAAAAAATTGATACACAAAAGCTGTGTTTCGCATAGTTTTTCTTTAAGATTTTATTTTTGAGCAATCAAAAAGACAATTATATCGCAAAAGATACCGAGAAGAATGGCAATCATGCAAATTAAATAGTACGTTTTCTTTATAGGTATCCGTCATCAGTTGATCATCAAAAGTGAAATAACCGACGACGATGCCAAGAGGAATCAAGTTAAAGTTGAGAAAATAGTCGAGTCTAAGAAAAGCAAACGTTTTTGCGAAAAGATCAATAAAAATTATCCAGCCCCAGAAATTGTAACAGCTATATCTAAAATGCCTAACATAACAGTCAAAAGACTATCAAAAAAAGTAAAAAAATCAGCTCCAACTCTAAATAAAACCGCTACAGTCAATTTACCTAACAGTAAATCAGTGAAATGTGTGCGTAAAACAAAAGTGGATCAACCTAGTCCTATCACCGAAAAAAACAAACATTATACAAATTTTGAAGTTCTATTGGCATGTTCTAATGCAACACCAATTCGAAGCCATAACGGCTTCGCCTATACGTGCTGTTTTTGCACGGCCCAATACGGAAATACAGCTGAGCTCAAAACTCACACATCAACAACACACAACACCAGCGACGAAAGACGAGATTTCATGAAGAAACAGTGTACCCATGATTATTCACTGAAACTTGATATAACGCTCCTGAAATGTAAAGAATGCGACGAGAACATCGACACATTAGAAGGATTGCTTGACCACTTGCAAAACGAGCATAAAAAACTTATCTATACAGATGTGAAGAATCAGATTATACCGTTTAAATTTGGCGGTGAAGAACTGAAATGTGTCATTTGTTCTGTTGTCTTCAGTAAATTCAAAGTTCTTTTAGAACACATGAACACGCATTATAGAAATTATGTATGCGAGGATTGCGATTACGGATGTATAAATAGGAAGGCTATGTATTTCCACAAACAATCCCATAAGACGGGCTCCTTTGAATGTAGCATATGCAATAAGGTTTTCGAAACCCGTGAGCGTATGAGATCACATATGAAAGCAGTCCATAAGTTTGAGAATAAACCGAACAAGTGCGGAATATGTAATGAGCGCTTTAAGAGCACACAAATGAAGGACCAACATATGACAACCATGCACGGCATGTCGCCCGTAATTCGAAAATGTTCAGCCTGTGAAAAAACTTTTACTAATCACAACTCATTACGGATACACAAGCAAAAATATCATCTAATGGAAAGACGGTTCAGATGCACGGAATGTGAAATGACCTTCTTTTACAATGCACACCTAAAATACCATATGTTGACGCACACAGGCAAGAAAGATTTTCAATGTGATGTTTGCATGAAATGGTACACTTCAGATAAAGTTTTGAAAGAGCACATGCGCATTCATATGAACGACAGGAGGTATAAATGTGTGCAGTGTGGTCGGGGGTTTGTGCAAAAGTGTAGTTGGCGTAGTCACATGCGGACTGTACACGGAGAGATAGAAGATAAAGAAGCGTCAACGAAATAACTTGGATTAAGAATGCTCTCTGTGTAATCTCTGGTATAATAAAACCAAATGTAACAAACACCATTAAGAATATTTAAGTTAATATCAAAATCAAAATTTATTTAGTGCTTAATAAATAATCTAATATGTACTATAAAGCCTTTTACTTACAATATCTTTTTCTATCTAATCTTCGTTAAGTACTAGCTTTAGTCCACGTGATATTGGATGTTAAAAAACTCGCGCGAGCGTATTGTTTTTCCAATTTATGTCAGTCCCCAGGTTTAACTTACTTAAAATACTTATAACGTTGTAATCAAGTGCCCGGGATTGCTTCATGCTCTGGTCTAAATAGTTACCTAGGATGACTTTGTTCGTTGAAAGTACTTACAGGATCTAAATAAGGACTTTTAAAGATGAATTAAGTAGGAACACAACTCGATATTACGCAATAGTTACTAAGCTAAGTATATTGGCAACTAAGATAATACTTAGGCGCAGAAATAAATTGCTTAAAGTCAAAATTTTATATACAAAAGTTTATTTTATATGCTATTTCTTTAAGTACTGAACAATGTAGAAAGTCACAAATCACAATACAATTGCAAAAGCTACCGGTGAAAGTGACATTCATACAAATTAAAAAGTACGTTTTCTTTATAGGTTTCCATCATGAGTTGATCATCAAAAGTGAAATAATCGACGAAGATGACGTGAAGGATCACATTAAAGTTGAGGAAATTGTCAAATCGGAGGAAAGCAAACTTTTGTCCGAAAACAGCAATAGCGATCCTCCAGCCAAAAATATTAAAACAACTAAAGCGCAAATGCCTAACGTAACTGTCCAAAGACTATCAGAAACTGTGAAAAGACCCGCTACGATTCCAAATAAAACCACTGCACTTAAATTACCTAAGAATACTTCAGTGAAGGGTGATAGTAGAAAGATGAAGGATCAGATTAATTCAGTTACCGAAAAAAAGAAACATTATGCTAATCTTGAAGTGGTATTAGCAAATTCAACTGCAACACCAATTCGTAGCCATAACGGGTTCAGCTATGTCTGCTGCTTTTGTACGGCTCAATACAAAGATCCAGCGGAACTAAAAACTCATACATTACAGGCACACGACAGCAGCGACGAAAGACGAGCTTTCATGAAGAAACAATGTACCCATTATTATTTACTCAAACTTGACATTACGCTATTGAAATGCAGAGAATGTGACGAGGATATTGATACTATAGACGGATTGCTGGATCATTTGCAAAACGAACACAAAAAGCGTATCTATACGGACATGAAGAACCAGATTATTCCATTTAAGTTTGCGGGCGAAGAACTGAAATGCGTCATTTGTTCACTCGTCTTCATCAAATTTAAAGTCCTTTTAGAGCACATGCATACGCATTACAGAAATTACGTATGTGAAGTTTGCGACTACGGATGTATTAATCGGAGCAGGCTGTATCACCACAAAGAGTCGCATAAAACAGGCTCCTTCGATTGCAGCAGATGCGACAAAGTTTTCGAAACTCGTGATAAGTTGAGGAAGCATATGAACATGTTCCACGTATTTTTAAACATGCCTTACAAATGTGGGATCTGTAAAGAGAGATTCAAGTATGGACCAACAAAGGACACGCACATGGTAACAGTGCATGGAATGTCACCAGTGATTCGGAAGTGTTTAGCCTGCGACAAAACCTTTAACACCCAAAGTCAGTTACGGATGCACACAAAGAGGTATCACCTAATGGAAAATCGTTTCCCGTGCACGGAGTGCGACATGAATTTCTTCACTGGAGCGCAGTTGAGAAATCATTTACTGAAACACACGGGCAAGAAGGATTTCCAATGTGATGTTTGCCTGAAATGGTTCATTACGAATAAAGGGTTGAAGGAGCACATGAACATTCATGCGACAGATAGGCAGTACAATTGTTTGCAGTGTGTCCGAGGATTCAACAAGGAGTACACTTGGCGCAGCCACATGCGTAATGTACATGGAGAGGTGGAAGACTTGACCTTGTCTACGACATAATTTTACGGCAAATACTCTACTGTCAATGTACCTACTTTTAATATGTTGTCGTAATATAATGTAACACAATACCTTTAAAAATACTTTAATGAAATAAAAATCATCGTATTTTCAACGAACCTAACTATTAATAGTCTTAACTTATTAGATTTATTACTTACTTAAATATCGTTAAAGCATAATTCATACCTAATCTTTAAATATGTTCTTCTTCTATGTTCACTTGAAAAAAGGGCCTAAACTAGCGGCACGCTATGATGGCCGGTTTGACACATTACAATAGTGATGTGGAATGTCAATTTATTCTCGAACAAAAAACAATTAAGTTTTGTTTTTGTACCTGATTAAATAGGTTTAATAAAACAAAAATGTATATGTTTATTTAATTTATTTGAACGAACTGAATATTTGAATGAAAATGAATATACATACTTTATATGCACACAAGAAACATATGAATACAAAAGATACCAAAAAAGGTGCCACAAAAGGCCATAATTAATCAGATTCGTCCATACTACTATTTTCACTGTCGTCACTGCTATCATCACCTACATTAATAATTATATGTTCGTTTTCTATAATATTATCTATTTTCACATCTCTTTCATAATCTTCCCTTATTAATTTAACAGTTCTATTCACAACCTTTTCCCAGTCTCCTTTAGTCACATGTTCACAAGCTTCTTCTAATAATTTTAGCATTTTTTTTGTGGTAAATGGGGGTTCTGTATTGGATGTATCGGCATCAAAGCTATCGATGCCTACGACTGGTTTTGCTCGTTTTCTCTTTTTTGGTGTGTGAAGTTTATTTTCTTCTGTGCCAGTCTCGCCATATTTTTTTTTAGTTATCCGTCTAACAGTTCGTTGTCCAATATTAAGCGCATCAGCTACGCGTTCAACCACTGACGTTATAGGTAAAATTGGCCCTCCATTTTGAGCTTCACGATCGAAATAGTTACGAAGGCGTATTACGAACTCACGTGTCTGACTATTTAGAACAGTTCTCTGCGTACGTTCGGTCATATCGACGAAATCCACAACAAAGGGCTTGAACAGAGTCCAAATTAACGAGCAAGGGTCAACAGTAATGCAGTATCAATATTTGAAATCCAAAGCCAGGTCAAAACTATATCACAATCGCATTGCACTGACAGTTTATACTTTTCGAAGCAACGTCAATTCGAAACTGCTTTGTTTTGCATTGAGCATTGACGCGAGTTTGCCGGAGGTAGTAGTTGTGCTAGCCAGCGATCCTATGTGACGATCGTATTAGATTCCATTTTTAAAAATTTTCAATTTAGAAAACCAAATGCCGAGTTGTGGTATATATCATATAAAAATAAAAATTTTACCTTTTGTATGAAACAGCTGATATTTTTTTGCGATTTCAGAGGTTTGTCCACATAGTGAAAATTGTTCATATTCACAAGTACATTCACCCCTTAAATGGTGCAAACTGATTTTTCTACACTTGTATACATTTTAGAAATCAATTTAATAAATAAATTTTGAGTCCTAAACCTAAAACTACATTCGATAAAATTTATGAATCTCTGCACATCACTATCGTCAATAAAGTAATACAATTATTTCCTTCAAAGTCGTTATCAATTAATACGGAACTTCATGAGCGGACAAACGTCAAACCGGCCATCATAGCGTGCCGCTAGTGTAAGGTGTTGGCGAAATTAATGCTTTGGTCGTTTTGAATTTACCGTAACGCGTTGCGGTAGTTTTTTCAAGTGCTATAACAAGAATTTCGTGTCGTGGCTCTTTTTATGAAGCTTCAACGCGTTCTGAGTTGCTTGAGGAAATCAAATATCGAAATTTTTTGCTTGAGGAAATCAAATATCGAAATTCGATATTTGAGCATAACATCTTTTAAATAAAATAATAGTACATTATGATACAAGTGCGCGAAGTTGGTCATTACAGTCGAGGCGGTATTGCACAGCCCGAGCCGCAAGGCGAGGGCTGTAATAGAGCCAAGACTGTAATGAACAAAGCACACGCGTATCATACGACGTTTTTCAACACACTTGCGAGGAAAAAAACAATTAGGTAGGTATAAAATACATTTTAATTATTAAAGCAATTATTGAAAGTACAATTACTAAAATGATACGCAACAGTTTTTGTTGGATGTTGCATAGTATGTGTTATAGTATTATTAACAAACTGTCACTAGCGTTTTGTGCCTCAATAATAATATCTGGTGGCGTCGTATCCAAATCTAACTGTACTTCATCACTTGTACTCGACATTTTTCAGTCACAAATCAGCAAATTATAAACGAACAAATGTTTGCACAAAATGGCGCGGAGGTTTATTTTTTCGCGCGCCGTATCTTTGGTTGAATCGGTGAAAGTCCAGAGGCACCGAACACCGCCATTCAGCCACAATATATTAAACTAAATAATTATGTATTTCTAATAAGAATTTACGGTAATTAATGATTTAAAATATTGTATTTTTTAAATGCTTTAATAGATAATTAGATGAAGTATAATCTTATCAGATTTTGAGTACAACAAGTTTATTTATTTACAAAATAATAAATCTTTTGGTAACAACCTCTTTACGGATATTAAAAAAAAAGTGGAATAAGAAAAACACTAGTGCGGCAATGAAAAGTAAAACGCACTAGTGTGTAATAAACCGCATTCCGGGCGTAAGACTAAAGAAAAAATAGCAAGTTTACGAGCAAGTGTGTTGAAAAAGTTATTTTCATTGTAAGGGAGTTTTTTAATCTCTACATATTCCACACAATAACACAATAAAAGCTGCCTGAGCTTCTTAATCAGCTAGTTTACATACAATCTTCAGCCTTTGTCGACTCCTTCATTCATATTCTAGTGAGTCCTACACTCAACGTTCACAAACTTCTTTTTGCCACAGTTTTGGCCTCCAAGTAACATTAGTGAGTTTCAGCATGTAAGAAGGGAAGTTTTTACTCAGAAATTTTTAAAAACTACTAATGTCTATGCGAAAGTTGATTTACTGTTTCTTTAATCATATGAAAAATCAAGAAAGTCACAAATCACAATGATACCGCAAAAGATACCGAGAAAAGTGACAATATTATAAATTAAAAAGTGCGTTTTCTTTATAGGTTTCCATCATGAGTTGCTCATCAAAAGTGAAATAATCGACGACGATGCCACGAAGAGTCATATTAAAGTTGAAAAAATAGTCAAATCAGAGGAAAGCAAACTTTTGTCCGAAAACAGCAGTAGCGATCCTCCAGCCCAAGAAATTGTAACAGCTATAGTGCAAATGCCTAACGTAAAAATCAAAAAAAGACTATCAAAATCTGCAAAAAAATCTGCTCCCACTCTAAATAAAACCGCAAAAGTCAAATTGCCTTGCATTACTTCAGCGACAGGCCTAAGTAAAAAGATAAAAGACCAGAATTCAGTAACAGAAAAAAATAAACATTATGCCAATCTTGAAGTTGTATTAGCGAATTCAAATGCGACGCCGATTCGAAACCATAACGGGTTCAACTACGTCTGCTGCTTTTGTACGGCTCAATTCAAAGATCCAGCGGAACTAAAAACTCATACATTACAGGCACACGACTGCAGCGACGAAAGACGAGCTTTTATGAAGAAACAATGTACCCATTATTATTTACTCAAACTAGATATTACTCTATTGAAATGTAAAGAATGTGACGAAAACATTGACACAATAGAGGGGTTGCTGTACCATTTGCAAAATGAGCACAAAAAGCTTATATACACAGATGTGAAGAACCAGATTATTCCATTCAAATTTGATGGCGAAGAATTGAAATGTGTAATTTGTTCTCTTGTCTTCAACAAATTCAAAGTTCTCTTAGAGCACATGCACACGCATTACAGAAATTACGTGTGTGAAGTTTGCGGCTACGGATGTATCAACCGGAGCAGGATGTACCACCACAAAGAGTCGCACAAAACGGGTTCCTTCGATTGCAACAAGTGCGATAAAGTCTTCGAAACGCGTGAGAAGTTGAGAAAACACATGAACACATTCCACATATTTATGAATATGCCTTACAAATGCGGGATCTGCAAAGAGAGATTCAAATACGGCCCAATGAAGGACACACACATGGTGACCGTGCACGGAATGTCGCCAGTGATCCGCAAGTGCTTAGCCTGCGACAAAACCTTTACTACCCAAAAGTGGTTACGGATGCACACGAAAAGATTTCACTTGATGGAAAACCGTTTCCCATGCACGGAGTGTGATAAGAAATTCTTCACTGGACCGCAGCTGAAAAACCATATGTTGAAACACTCTGGACAGAGAGATTTCCAGTGCGACGTTTGCCTGAAATGGTTCACCACAAAGAAAGGTTTGAAGGAGCACATGCGCATTCATACGACCGACAGACAGTACAAGTGCGCGCAGTGTGTTCGGGGGTTCGCCAAGGAGTGCACTTGGCGCAGTCACATGCGGACTGTTCACGGAGAGGTAGTAGATAAGGCAGAGTCTACGACATAAATGATTAAATTACGACAGAAATTATGTCAATGTACTTCTGGTATCATCATGAGAATCATAATCATCATCTTGTCCTTTTCCCACCCTATGTGGGGTCGGCACAATACGTCCTTTGTACTGTAAGCCATGTTGTAGGTAGGACCGGCCGCCTGCCTGGCGTCAACCCTCTTTGGGAATGCTTTTGTTGGTGGAAAGGATAGAACCGCCACCTTTCGGTTCATTAGGGTAGTGCTGGAATCCCCTTTTTAAAAATAAGATGAGAATATAGAGTAAAAATATTTAGTTAAAAGTAATATAATAAATTGTTCAGTACTCGTAGTAAATAGTGTAATATAATTATACGAATTATTCTATATTAAACTCTCTGATGCCCGCGACTTGTCCGCGTGGATTTAGTTTTTAAAATCCCGCGGGAACTCTTTGATTTTCCGGGATGCCACCATGCATGTTACTCCCAGGTTCTCAACTATACCTATCCAAAAATCACGTCAATTCGTAGCTTTGTTGCAGCGTGATTGACGGAATAACCAACAAACCAACAAACAAACACACTTTCGCATTTATAATATGTATTAGTAAGGAAAAATTAATACTACGATAATAAAGGCAATCTAATTAAATTTTGGAACACAAATGCTACTATTGTGATTTAAGTATGATAGTTGGATATATTCCCTCGGGGACTGTTTTGTAGAGAATAATGAGTACTTTAATCATGTAGTACATAATTTTTCTGTATCATCAATAGTTTTCTCAGCACACGCCAAATAATGCATTTTATAGGCAAAATTTCGCTACTTTGGGTTACATTATTGCAATTTTCTTAAGGATCTGACTTTTTTTTAAATAAATTGTAGCCTATGTTACTTCCTGATAACTTCGCTTTCTATTGGTGAAAAAAAATTGTTAAAATGGGTCCAGTAGTTGCAGAGCCTATTCGGTGCAAACAAACAAAAAAAATCTTTCCTCTTTATAATATTAGTATAGAAGAAGATTTATCGTATTTGAGTCGATTTAGTGCGATGCCGCTCTTATAGCTGAAAGTCAATTTTGATAATCTTTCCCGCGTCTCTCGAATTCGTCTGTCTATTCTACGTGAAGTTAGTAATAAGTGACGCCAAATGTTGGAGAAGTTTCCCGAGTTAATTCATCCACGAAAAATTTGAATGCGTCGTTAAGTGAATATTTTAAAATTAAAATTGAAGCACTAAAAGAAGTCAACGAAAGTAATTATGGCGTTTTGTTTTGTAGGTAATCATCGGTTAATCGTCAAAACGGAAATAACCGACGATGCCAAGAAGAGTGTCATTAAAAAAGAAATCAAGAGGACAGTTATAACGCCTACAAAAACTGATACTTGTACTGTAAAGTTAGTTAAAAACCCTGTTAAAATTTGTATGGACAAAGGAGCATTTAGAACGATAAAAATCTCACGCTCCTCTCCAATTTTCGAAAAAGACAAACATTGCAATAATTTCGAGGTTGTTTTGGCACATTCCAACGCAACGCCGATTCGAAACCATAACGGGTTTGCCTATACGTGTATATTTTGTGCGGCTCACTTTAAATACCCAGCTGATTTGAAGACTCACACATTAACCAAACACGATAACACTGACGATAGACGTGCGTTCATGAAGAAACAAACATCTGGAGGTTATTTACTCAAGCTCGATATAACGCTGTTGAAATGTAAAGTGTGTGACAAAAGCGTTGATTCATTAGAGGCATTGTTTGACCATTTGCGAAATGAACACAAGAAGCTTATCTATACAGATGTAAAGAACCAGATCATTCCATTTAAGTTTGGTGATGACGAACTCAAATGTGCCATTTGTCCTAGAGTCTTTACCACGTACAAAGTCCTTCTAGGTCACATGCGAACGCATTACAGGAATTATGTATGTGAAGTTTGCGACTATGGATGTTTTAATCGAAAGTTGATGTTGACCCACAAGAAGTCACATAGAACAGGCACCTTCGAATGCAGCACATGCAAGAAGGTTTTCGAAACTCTTCAGAAAATGAGACAGCATTCTTATACAATCCACAAATATAAGAGCATGCCGGCTAAATGTACTGTCTGCAATGAAAGATTTAAGAGCTTCCCAATAAAGGACCAGCATATGATAACTGTGCATGGGATGACGCCGGTGATTCGTAAATGTTTGGCCTGTGATAAGATTTTTCCTACTCAGTTCGCGTTAAGGATACATACGAAGAAAGATCACCTGATGGAGAGAAACTTCAAATGCACAGAGTGCGAAATGAAGTTCTTTTCGAAAGAGCAGTTGAAATTCCACATGTTAAAGCACACGGGAAAGAAAGACTTCCAATGTGACGTTTGCCTCAAATGGTTCACTAGAAAGTATGTCTTGAAAGAGCACATGCGTATTCATATGAACGACAGGCGGTATAAATGCGTGCAATGTGGTCGGGGGTTCGTGCAGAAATGCAGTTGGCGCGGTCACATGCGCTCTGTTCATGGAGAGACTGATAATAGCGTGTTGTATTAGAGAAGACACATGTGGGTAGATACGAAAAAAAAACATACGTTAAAAAGTTTGTGAGTTGATTAGGTGCAATGTAGTTTTTATTATAGCTGAAATTTAATTATATTGATAAAGTATTTCCCGCGCCTCTTGAATTGTTCTCACTGCTCTACTATTATTTCAGTTAGTATAAGTAACGTCAAAACTTGAGGTTTCCAAAATTAAGGGTATTTCCACTAAAAATGTGAATGCGTCTTTAAGTTAATATTTAAATATTGAAATTGAAGCACTGAAAGAAGTCAACCGAAGTAATTCAATCGTTTTGTTTTATAGGTAATCGTCGGTTAAACGTCAAAAGGGGAATAACCGACGATGCCAAGAAGAGTATCATTAAAGATGAAGCCAAGAAGATAGTTGTTAAGCCTTCAAAAACTGAAACCGCTACGATAAATTTAGTCAAAAACCCAACTGTTAAAAGTAGTATGCACAAAGGAATAATAACGATAAAAATATCACGCCCCGCTCCAATTGTCGAAAAAGATAAACATTGCCACAATTTCGAGGTTGTGTTGTCACATTCGAATGCAACGCCGATTCGAAACCATATCGGGATCGCGTATACTTGTATATTTTGTACGGCAAACTTTAAATACCCAGCTGAATTGAAAACTCATACATTAACGACACATGACAACACTCACGATAGACGTGAGTTCATGAAGAAACTATCCTCAAATAGTTACTTACTCAAGCTCGATATAACGCTGTTGAAATGTAAGTTGTGTGACAAAAGCATTGATTCACTAGAGGCATTGCTTGACCATTTGCAAAATGAACACAAAAAGCTAATCTATACAGATGTAAAGAACCAGATCATTCCATTTAAATTTGATGATGACGAACTCAAATGTGCCATTTGTTCTCGAGTCTTCACCACATACAACGCCCTCCTAGGTCACATGCGAACGCATTACAGGAATTATGTATGTGACGTTTGCGACTTTGGCTGTTTTAACCGAACGTCGATGAACGTTCATAAAAGGAAACACGAAACAGGCTCCTTCGAATGCGGCACATGCAACAAAGTCTTCAACACCCAGTCGAACATGAAAACACATGTTAATTCAATCCACAAAAATAAGAGCATGCCGCTTAAATGTGCTGTATGCAACGAGAGATTTAGGAACTACCGAGTAAAGGACAAGCATATGATAACAGTGCATGGAAGCACGCCGGTGATCCGGAAATGTTTGGCATGTGACAAAATTTTTGCTACGCCATGCGCGTTGCGTAACCACACTAGGAAATATCACCTAATGGAGAGAAATTTCAAATGCACACAGTGTGAAATGAATTTCTTTTCCAATGCGCAGCTGAAGCAACACATTTTGAAGCACACGGGCGAGAAGAACTTCCAATGTGACGTTTGCCTCAAATGGTTCACTAGAAAGTATATTTTGAAAGAGCACATGCGTATCCATATGAACGACAGGCGGTATAAATGCGTGCAGTGTGGCCGGAGGTTCGTGCAAAAGTGCAGTTGGCGCGGTCACATGCGCTCTGTACACGGAGAGACAGATAATAGCGTGTTGTATTAGAGAAGGAATATGTGGGTAGATACGAACCGCCATATTTTGCTTGGAAAGCAATCTGTAGTCAAATGACGTTAGTTTTTATTACGAATTCACTTTTTAAAACGAAAAATAAGGAATAATGTTAAGGTATAAAAGAAAAAAAATCCATACACAATTAACGTTTTATTTACATTAGATAAATATGATTATATAAAATAACTAGCTGATTCCCACGACTTCGTCCGCGTGGATTTAGTTTTAAAATTCCCTCGGGAACTTTGATTTTCCGGGACAAAAAGTAGCCTACGTCACTCTCCAGGTCCTCAACTATACCCATGCAAATCAAGTCAATTCGTTGCTCTGTGCGGCGTGATTGAAGGACAAACCAACAAAAAAACACACTTTCGCATTTATAAAATTATAGTAAGGAATAGTAAGATAAGTCGTCTATTTGGGTTAAGACTATCTCGAAATCCAACATCGTTCGAGATTTAGGTTGCCTAGCAATATAATAATACTCGTAATCACATCGTTTGAGATTTCTAAATCTCGAACTGACATGACTCTCGTGTAATTAACATATTTTAATTTGCAATAACAAATATTTATGTCAATAATTAAGATAAAATCCTATCTTTTTAGTTGGACAAAATTACAGATAGTTACGAAGTTTGATCAAAATCGGTTCAGTAGATTTCGAGTTTTATCCCGAACATACATCCTGACACTAGATTTTTATATGTACAGATTTGTTTATAATTGGTTGTTTACTTCATGGAATTAGAAAGCACCTAATTCCTGGGTATACGACAGCTTAGTTTTTAAATGTCCCGTTAAAGCGCTGTAATCGTTTGTTAAGGCTTGGTTTAGGCACGCCCTATTATTTCACTGTGTTTTCACCCTATTCGGAATGCTTCGGGTTTTTAACAGATTTAAATTGGTACTTCAATAGAATAGAATAGAATAGAATAGAATAGAAATGTTTTTTATTCAAATAAACTTTTACAAGTACTTTTGAATCGTCAATGAGTCTACCACTGGTTCGGAATGCCGTTCCTGCCGAGAAGAACCAGCAAGAAACTCGGCAGTTGCTCTTTTCAAAATACTTTTACAATATACTTAACAGATATTCTATGTATGCAGAGTTTCCACAATGAGGGAAAGGTCCACAAAAGCATACGTAATTATTTCTAATTATAATTCAACACATGTCAAGACGGGCAGACAGAAAGTAGCCCCATTGCCGCTGGTGGCACCCGTTCACGAGCATGACGCATGACCCAGCCATTGCTTCGCTCAACCATATTTTAGGGAACGCAACAACCCGCATCACACGACACCACCGCAGAAATGTTAAAGAGAGTGTGACATACTTAGGCAATACAGAACTTAACCTCAAAATACTTGAAAAATTAAAAGTCAGATTACTACAAACTGTCATTAATCATTATATATCTTAACTAGCTTTCGCTCGCGACTTCGTCCGCGTAGAATTTCTGATTTTCTATGAGATTATAAAAAGATAAATTTTCCCGCTGCAAGAAGCCTATTGAAAAAACACCCCGATTTTGAAACATTCTTCATTGGTGCTCCGCTCCTATTTGATCTTAGCGTGATGATATATTATAGCCCATAGCCTTCCTCGATAAATGGGCAATATCTAACACTGAAAGGATTCTTCAAATCGGACCAGTAGTTCCTGAGATTAGCGCGTTCAAGCAAACAAACAAACTCTTCAGCTTTATATATTTAAGTATATAGATAATTTTTTTGTTGTAAGAGCCAGAGTTTACTTCCCATTTTTTGCCGTTAATTTGGTTAAGACTCAAGAATAGGCGAACTCTCATACAAAATTCGGCATTCTCCTCTGAAATAATATTGTTTTAAGCGTTGGTAATAAAATTAATATAGGCATTGCTTGGGCATTATGATTGTTATAATATGATGATGATCTTATTATCATCATCAAAAAACCACGTTAATCCGTGGCTCTGTTGCGGCGTGATTGAAGGACAAACCAACAAACAAATGCGCTTTCGCATTTATAATACTTATTAGTAATATGATTATTAATTATAGTTTAGAGGCTCTTAACTGTTTTATTCTAAGAACGATACGTGTAAGTATAATATTATAATATTTTATGAAAATATTGTATGTAAACAAAATGTAATTTTATTGATTTAAGCAAATTAATGATGAGATTTACTTTGATAATTTAAGTTTTAATTATTTTGAACAAGTGTGTTCTATATAGAATGTCTATGGTATATCTTAAAAATATTTTAGCGTATATATTATCTTAGAAACGTTTTATGGTTATTTTTCATGAAATATGTAAATATATATCTAACTCCATTAACACAATATTCGTGATTGAACAATGAACATGTCACTCACTGCAGGTTGCAGCTAGGGTTTCTGACATTCAGCAGAGTATATTTCAGAATGTACTATAAAAAAATCATTTAAAAATTAAAAATGATTTTTAAGCTAGTGCATAGCTTTTATCGCGGGCTTTGAACTAGGACAAACAGTTTGAGCGCGGCGACCGAATCAAAAAATTCCGTAACGAAAATAAACCTAACACCGTCGTTCAGTAAGCGTTCAACATTTTAGAGGTTCTTAAGTAGCTCTGTTTGGCGCAGTGGGCGAGCGACCGCTTTCTTTACCGTATAGTGTATGATGTCGCAGGTTCGAATCTCACTCGCGAAGTATTGACAGGGCGCTTTTCTTGTTTGTTTGTTTTTTAATTTTTTTTTGCATAATTTTTATTATGAAAAAAAATATATATTGCATTAATATTATAATTGCATATGTTGATAAAAAATGCTATGCAATAGCTTTACCGCGGCAGTCCCCGAGTGCCACTTTTTATTAATCTATATAAATAAAAATGAATGTTGGTAAGCGCATAACTCAAGAATGGATGGACCAATTCGGTTAATTTATTTTTTTGTATGTTCCTTAAGTTCCACGGAAGGTTTTAATACAAAAAAAAAAAAAAAAACAAAAAACTATAACTAATTCACGCGGACGAAGTCGCGGGCATCAGCTAGTCTTAATATATAAAAGAAAATGGTGGCTGATTGACGGACTGACTAACTGACAGATTGACTGACTAATCTATCAACGCACAGCTCAAAATCTCTGGACGCATTGGACTGAAATTTGGCCTACAGATAGCTATTATGATGTAGGCATCCCCTACGGAGTTTTTGAAAATTCTACCCCTAATAGGGTAAAATAGGGGTTTGATAAACACACTTAACGTGCGCGAAGCTGCGGGCGAAAGTTAGTTTTAGTTATTAGTTATACTTATTTTCATAAAATCTAAGTATTTACTCTTTACACTACAAGCGAAAATTACCTTATAAATTAGTGTCATATTTTGATTTATCAAAATTTTTTTGTACTATTTAGAACAAAGCTTGCTTTTTGTGTTGCATAATATAGTGTTGCAACAAGAAAACATTGATGCATTTAGCGGAGATATTTTTTCAACAGTAGGTATCATTATGGCCCGAAAATCAGCAAAATATTTATAATTGACATATATACCTAATCTGCCCCCGAACGTCTAAAAGTTGCCGATCAAAATCGTATTCATTTGATGGCATTACCGTCAACCATATCAGCAGTGAATTTGAGCTCAATTTCGTGTATGCATTCTTAAAGGTTTGGGTACGCTCCATAACGCTCCATGTTAAAACCGGTTGTACTGAATTTGTGACTAAATCATGTGAATACAGTCAAGGAATGTTTTACTTTGACGCTAATGCCATCAAATGAATACGATTTTGATCGGCAACTTTTAGACAATCGCAACTCTGATATGGTTGGCAACCCTAGCCCTAGCCAATGTATATTTTACAGTACAATGCGTGAATATTGCATTACTAGTGCTTAAGGTTGATTATACGGGTCTGCCCGCGAAATTCAAATTTAATTTTGTTTTTCGCAATTTGTTAACTAATACGACAAAGTAGGCTTATGGCATTCTAATTGCGCCAATGGCAGTATCATCTTCACAGGTTTATATAAAAACCTTTACTTGAAAGTGTCCAGTTTAAAAAATTAGTCAGAATATCGAGTTGGACGACGTGAGCTACTCACAAATTAGTCCAAATTGCTAACAACCAAATTAAATTTGAATTTCGCGGGCAGACCCGTATAATCCACCTTAATACACATTTAAGAGGATAGTATTAATTGTGTAGCTAATGTACTTTTCTTCTTAATAAATAAATAATTATTTCCAACACATTGTTTTAATTCAATCACAAAATATTCTCTACTAACCATACCGAAATCATTTCGTATGTACGAGTTTCTTGAGGTATGTACCCCCTAAATACCCCCTTACCCCTTAGCCACTATCATTTCCACCTTCAGGTGTTCCCTAGGTTCTTGAAAACAAAATTGACAGATAGCGTCACCTAACTTAGCTTAGGAAACTCGTAAATTTAGGGAACGTTAGTGTAAACGGGCATTAGTTATTCCCTAAAATTAAGGAAATAATTCAATACACGTTGGCGGGCATTCTTATTTTTTAATTAAGTAACTTATGCGTTCCGGCACGATGGCGTGTAGAAAGAGAAACCAATTAGGGGTACGGGTTGAAAGTTCACTGCCATACCCCTTCCAAGATAGCCCGCTACCATCTTAGACGGCATCGTCACTTACCATCAGGTGAGATCGCAGTCAAAGACTAGCTTGTCATCGAAAAAAAAAAAAAACTTAATGACTGAAAACCGCTTAGATCCTTATTCTGACATAGATCAAAAAGGATTGGAGATATTGAACATCCTTGTCATACACCCAATAAAAAGAAAGAGTTGCCTTTATGCATTGACTGACACTAAAGGGACCGTTTAATTTTTAAATGCGATGAGTGTGATGTTTAAGCACACAATTCTGAATGTTGTCCATACACATTGTTAATGATTAGCAAGGTCAAAAGCCTTGCTATGATTGAAACACTGCACAACTGGTGAACATAGAAAATATTTGGTATTTGTGTTAATTACCAAACATTGAGAATTAATTTCAATTACCTCTGCACTCAGCAAAAGAGCACCTTCAAAGAAATAAAAATGATTAAGCGCATATCTAATTCCCTCTCAAATCTTCCAACTGAGATGATATGAAATAAACAAAGTCAACCTGCTCGTTAAGTGAATACGAAGATTTGAAATAACGCAGTTTAATAGTGTATAAAAGTTGACTAAAGTAATTTGACGTTTTGTTTTGTAGGTAATCGTCAGTTGATCGTCAAAACTGAAATAGCCGGCGTTTCCACGAAGAGCGCTATTAATGAGGAAGTTAAGAAGTTGCCAAAAACAGCTAAAACTGCTACCATTAATATAACTATGGATAAAGGGCAACGCCTATGCTAAGCCGTGACGGGTTTACCTATATGTGCTGTTTTTGTACGGACCACTTTATAAATCCAGCAGATTTAAAAACTCACACACTGACGAAACACAATAACAGCGACGACAGACGTGCATTCATGAAGAAACAAAGCTCGAGTGGTTATGTACTTAAGCTCGATATTACAATGTTAAAATGTAACGACTGTGACGAAAGCATCGACACCGTGGAGGCTTTGATAGATCATTTGCAAAAGGAGCACAAAAAGCTTATCTACACGGATGTAAAGAATCAGATTATTCCGTTTAAATTCCAAGGTGAAGATCTTCAATGCGCCATTTGCCCCGTCGTCTTCAGCAAATACAAAATCCTTGTGGAACACATGAAAACTCACTACAGAAATTACGTATGCGAAATATGTGACTTCGGATGCATTTGCCGGAGGGCGATGATAAATCACAAGCAATCCCATAAAACGGGCACCTTCGAGTGTAATGAGTGCAAAAAGTCTTCAAAACTGACCAGAAGAGGAGACAGCACTTTTATACAGTCCACAAATTTATGAGCATGCCGAATAAATGCGGGATTTGCAATGAGAGGTTTAAAAGCAGCCCTTTGAAGGACCAGCACATGGTCAGAGTGCACGGAATGGCGCCAATAATTCGCAAGTGTACATCCTGCGATAGAAGCTTTACAACCCAATTCGCGTTGCGGATGCATACGAAGAAATACCACCTGATGGAGAGGAATTACCAATGCACTGAGTGCGATATGAAGTTCTTTGCCAAAGACCAGTTGAAATACCACATGTTGAAACACACTGGCAGGAAGGATTTCCAGTGCGCGGTTTGCACGAAATGGTTCACTAAAAAGTGGATTTTGAAGGAGCACATGCGCATTCATATGAACGACAGACGCTTTAAATGTAGGCACTGTGGGCGAACATTCGTACAAAAGTGCAGTTGGCGCAGTCACATGCGGACTGTACACGGAGAAATTGATGATACGGCAATGTCTACGATCTAACATAGGCAATAATCCTGTTAATTTATTCATATGCGTTATTATAATTCATAATAACGACAGGCGGTTTACTTATGTGCAGTGTGGTCGGGGATTTATTCAAAAGTGCAGTTGGCGCAGTCACATGCGGACCGTACATGGACAGTTTGATGATAGGGCAACTTCGTAGAGTAGGGAAAAATTAACTGAACAACTTTTATTACGTATGATAGTCAGTTTTGAAAACTCACATTCTTTCTACAAAAATATTTAAGTTGATAAAGTACTTACATATAGGATTTTTCTTGCTTGCAAGTGCTTGCCAACTCTTAAACTTGAGTCTAAGTTATTATTATGAATGAATCTTATAAACTTATATTTTATAATGTAGTTGTCCTTAATAAATCATCATCATACCAGAATCTGATAAGTGTTTCACTTTACTTGTTAGAAAATCACGCTTTTTAATCGACTTCAAAAAAAAGAGGATGAGGTTCTCAATTCGTCGGAATCTTTTTTTTGTTTTTTTTTAAATGTATGTTCACCGATTACTCGAAGACGCCTAAACCGATTTGGAAAATTGTTTTTTTTTTGTTTGAAGTGGTACTTCCCAGGTTGTCCCATTTAAATTTTATCGAAATCGGTCGAGCGGTTTTAAAAAAACAACAATGAATTATAATTATACTTTGTAGTGGCGCGGGTGTTTGAAGTCGCTTTTTTAAAAAGATTTTTTTTTTATTAAATTATATAATAATTTTCTGCGAAGTCGTCGTAATAACGCGACGATACTGTGTAGTCGGCCTTTAAAGGCTTACTAAAAATGTCTTACCATCGTCGACTTTTACGATTCTTAGCGTTATAGTTCGATGACCTATACCCTGTCCAACCGTTTATTTTCTTTTTGACAGAAAATAAACGGTTGGACAGGGTACAGTTAATTTTTCCTACGACACGACGACGAAAGAGGCCGGTTTGACAGTTGACACTTGACAGATCAAATGTTGCGTTTGGAAACTTGCAACTTGCTTGGGATTTGAATTGAATTGAATGATTTACTTATTAATCAAATTTAATTTTAATATTAAACAGGTATTAAACATTTTCTCTTTAATAATGGAGCTATATTATGAAGTGAATCCGAAGATCATACATATTCGAACTGAAGTATTCGTAAAAGGTCGGCGAAAGTAATTATATCGTTTTGTTTTGTAGGTAATCATCAGTCGATCGTCAAAAGCGAAATAGCCAACGATGCGAGGAAGATTAATATTAATGATGAAGTCAAGAGGATGTCCAAAAAAAAGAAAACCACTGTCGTTAAAATGCCGAACATACGCTACATAACCGTAGTGAAGGGGCTATCGGACATGGTTCGAACTTCTGTCACAATGTCCGAGAAAAGCAAACATTGCAACAATTTTGAAGTTGTATTAGCGAATTCAACTGCAACGCCGATTCGAAGCCAGGACGGTTTCGCATATACGTGTTGCTTCTGTTCAGAACAGTACACGAATCCAGCAGATCTTAAAACTCATACGTTAACGAAACACGATAATACCCGCGAAAGACGGGGCTTCATGAAGAAGCAAACCTCGAGTGGCTATTTACTCAAGCTAGACATTACACAGTTGAAGTGTAAAGTGTGCGACCGATGCATTGACACTTTGGAAGAGTTGTTCGACCATTTGCAAAACGAGCACAAGAAACTCATCTATACGGATATAAAGAACCAGATTATTCCATTCAAATTTGGCGGTGACGATCTTAAATGTGCCATGTGCCCTCTCGTGTTTAGCAAATTCAAAATTCTCTTGGAACACATGCACACGCATTACAGAAATTACGTGTGCGAAATATGCGACTACGGATGCATTAACCGGAGGGTGATGTTGAACCACCAAGGATCGCACAAAACAGGCACCTTCGAATGCAGCAAGTGCAATAAAGTCTTCGCAACACAACAGAGGAGAACGGCCCATGAGCATTCCGTACACAAATACATGAACAAGCCGAATAAGTGCGGGGTCTGTAACGAGAGATTCAAGAGCACCCAAATGAAAGACCAGCACATGATCAACATGCACGGGATGTCGCCAGTAATCCGAAAGTGCTTAGCCTGCGACAAAACTTTCACGAGTCAAAGCTCGTTACGGATACACAAGAAGAAGTACCATCTAATGGAAAGACGTTTCCCTTGCACTGAGTGCGATATGAATTTCTTCACGGGTGCTCAACTGAAATACCACATGCTGAAGCACACGGGAAAGAAGGATTTCCAGTGCGATGTTTGCCTGAAGTGGTTTACTAGGAAGTGCGTATTGCGCGAGCACATGCGTATCCATACAAACGACAGGCGATTTACATGTTTGCAGTGTGGGCGGGGGTTCGTCCAGAAGTGCAGCTTGCGTGGTCACATGCGTTCCGTGCATGGAGAGTTAGATGACACGGCGATGTCTATGTGATAGAATTTTTTACGAGTAACGTTGAGGTTGCGCTATCTTCTAAGGTTTTTAGGAGATTTTTGAGACTGTTAGCTTTGATAGAGGAACGGAAGTAATTATATCATTTATATCGGTACCGTTGGTTATTTTGTTTTTATTATGACCTAAAATTGCTGTACTACATACATGTTATAATAACTACAATTGCTATTAATGTCACCTTTTTAATTAAATTGTTCTAATAATAATAAATAATTGTTCGAATAAGTACATGTTATGCATTCGCTAGCGATTTATTTTGTTTTTGATGAATATTATACTCTTTACTTGCTTAAGTGTTTTACTTACAATTTTAATTTAAACATGCACAGTACTTTATTGAATTTTCGTATACATGTCGCTCTGTTAAAAACCAAATTCATATCAAAATACAAGAGAAAAACATACTTAGAAAGTAAGAAAGACGCCACAATGGATAATATGGATTCAAATGTACGAAAATTATCACATACAACTTTTATTGCGACTCCCTCATGTCATAAGAATATAAGCAGAGGTACGGTTCTTCAGGCATTCACGAAGAATAAATTCCGAAAAAAAACATACATAAATTCAAAAGTACCTTTTCTTTATAGGTCTCAATCAGCAAATAACCATCTTTACTGGAGACAGAGCGGACGAAATACTTCACGATATCCAAGAGTCGAGCATAGATGGCGTTAAAGAGAAAAATAGTATTGAAAGAAAATATTATAAAGTTATAAGAAGGAATCGAAAAAAAATTGACGCGATACGCATTCAAGAGGTCGAAAAGCATCGGAAGAATCTGTTAGAGGTGTTAGTGAACTCTAACGCAACGCCGATCAGGCATCGAGCTGATCTGGGCTATAAGTGTCTGTTTTGCAGTGACCAATATATTTTAGCGGCTGATTTAAAAATGCATACATTGCAAGCACATGACGAGGACGCCCTGAAAAAAGTCATACAAGATCTGAGGATCTACACAGTGAAACTTGACATAACATCGTTGCAATGTGAAATTTGTTACACCGATATGTCCACAATAGAACATTTGATGGAGCATTTGATGGAAGTTCACAAAAGGACAATATACACGGATATAAAAAACCACATGATACCTTTCAAGTTCAAAGGCGACGATCTCGTATGCGCCATTTGCTCGCTCGAATATTCCACGTTTAGACTTTTAACAGAGCACATGAACACTCATTACAGAAATTACGTTTGCGATTTCTGCGGCGCCGGGTTCGTCAATCGGGACATTTTGCGGAGTCATCGGAACACGCATAAAACAGGGACGTTCAAATGCGACTTGTGTCCCAAAACATTCAACACGCGCACCAAGAAAACGGCTCACATAAGAGTGGTGCATAAGAGGTCGGGCATGACGCGAAAATGCGGGTACTGCAACGAAGCCTTCATGGATTACCATAAGAAAATGGATCATTTGTATCACGTCCATGGCGTCAAAATGACAATGTTCAAGTGTAGTGTCTGCGACAAAGCGTACAAGAAGCATACGAATCTAAGAAACCATATGAGGAAAGTACATTTAATGGAAAGGGAGGCGGAGTGCGATATTTGTCAAATGAGATTCTTCGCTAAGAAAGATTTGAAAATGCATATGGTGACACACACGACTCGGCGAGACTTCCGTTGCGAAGTGTGTGGGAAAGCGTTTGCTAGGAGTTTTACCTTAAAGCAACATATGCGTGTGCATACTAAAGAGCGTCGAAGGGTGAGAAGAGATTCATCTCCGAAGTACTTAATCATCATGGATTCGGGTGCTGACGCTGGAGATCAGTGAATAAGATTAGATTATTGAAAATATATAGCTTTACTGAAATACAAATGTTATATGATACGAGCTAGTTTTATTGAATCTAATCTAAAATACACTTTCAAATGACAATTACTGCGCAACTATCGCGCGGAAGATTAAGCTTTAAGGCGACGTTTTCGCACAGGCGAATCGCCGCGCGACGCGCGGTGCGTCGCTCGCTCCCTCTCTCGCCCTCATACCTTGGTTATATCGCGCGACGGCTCGCGCGACATGCCGAACCGCGCGCCGCGCGGCTATTCGCCTATGCGAAAACGTCGCCTTAGGTGAAAAGAAGTCCTAAAGGACATTGAGATAAAATCGTCCCCACCCTTGTAGCACTTCTCATATGTCAATTGAAATAGCATAAAGAATAAGTACATCATTTCATTGTATGGCAGTAAATCTGTGAAGAGTTGGGGAAAAAAGTTATTCATCCCAGAAATAAATATAATAAACTATTTTTATCATTAAATATTTTTTGGCGCACAATACATACTCAAATGAATAATAATAACGACCGGGAATAATAAACATAAATAAACTTTTACAAGTGCTTTTGAATCGTCGCTGAGTCTACCACTGGTTCGGCATGCCCTTCCTGCCGAGAAGACCCAGCAAGAAACTCGGCGGTTGCTCTTTTCAAAACAAGTTTACAATAGGTATTGGGTACTACATATGCAGTGTTTCCAAAATGAGAGTAAGTTCCAAAAAAAAGCAATATTACAATTCAATACATGTTTACATGTTACGGTTCTGGGTATGGTCATACCCAGAACAAAGAGTGTAGGGTACTTCAATGGGTAGAATGGGTAAGCCCCATGAAGCCTCATGTACAAGAACCTAATAAAATTCTGATTCCGCTCCAACATGATACAATATTTTACCTCATGTGGAGCCCAATTGACTGCATTACTTTCAAGTTGGCTCCTTACCAACGCATTGTATAGTGCGATGATAGCACTTATATTAGTGAAACCACTAATGGTCCGGGAGCCAGTGACAGATTTTCATGACCAAGTCCCTCCCAATAAAAAAATCGTGAAATGCATTAGGGATTTATATTATGAATATTTGCGACCGTCAGCTGCGACTCCGTAGGTGGGGCGGGCAGTGGCAGCCTCCCACGCATGAAGAAAAAAAAAGTTTTTTTTTTTGTCATTTCCTCCAACGCAGCAGCATCTATAACCTACTGAATCTTATCAGCTGACGACTTTTCCCTTAACTTACAGCTAGCTGATTTTTTCATTATTTACTAGAGCATGTTAACAATCCTCTTAAAAATTTTCATCCGGGAGGAAATCACGTTTTTTAAGTTATTCGGCAGTATGCTTGATTTGAGTGTTTTGGTAACAAATATGAAGTTTAATAATGGAGGAAATGTTGGTATAGTAAATTAATTAATGAATAATTTTTTAATTAATTAACTTTTATTTCAATGAATTGATTAATAATAATAATGACAATTAATCATTTTCACTGCCGCTTTGGTTTGAGTCGCTTTCGTCTCTCTCTGTTTCACTGTCAGAGTCGCTGTCAGAGTTACATGCGATCATGTCTTCACCATCATCATCTGTGAAAAGATGAAAAGAAAAATATTAGTACGCGTGTATAGTAAAACATGATCATATGAAAATATGAAAAAAACTAATATTATAAATGCGAAAGTTTGTGAGGATGGATGTATGGATGGATGTTTGTTACTCTTTCACGCCACAACGAATGAATCGATTTAGCTGAAATTTGAAACAGTGATAGCTCATACCCAAGATTAACACATAGACTACATTTTATTCCGGAAAATTAAGAATTTTCCGCGGGAATTAAAAATCTTAATCCACGCGGACGAAGTCGCGGGCATCATCTAGTAATGAATAAAATCAGCTAGCTGTAAGTCAAGGGAAAAGTCGTCAGCTGATAAGATTCAGTAGGTGATAGATGCTGCTGCGTTACACCTTTCAAGGTACCAGCTGACAAACTTTCCACTGAGATACAGCCAGCTGACATTAATTTTCATTCATAGTAGCATATAAACGATCACCAGGTAAATTTTTAGTTGAGAGGAAATCATCTATTAATATAATAAAACTGTAACAGGTCCAATTCTGTACATTGAAGATATTTTGAAAATTTTTGTTTGAGGGCACTCTATGATCGATACTGAAGCCAAAACAATTTTTTTTAAATTTTTTGTCTGTCTGTCTGTCTGTCTGTCTGTCTGTCTGTCTGTATCTTGGCCGCGCATCACGCCGAAACTACTAGACGGATTTAAATGAAACTTGGCACGATTTAAGTTAATACTACGAGGTATAATATAGGATACTTTTTATCCCGAAATTCAGCACGGTTCCCCTGGGAGAGGGGATGAAAGTCAAAATGTGTATTTCGCTGTAATTCATTAAGGCGTATTCCGATTTAATCCATTCTTTTTTTGTTAGAAAGCAGGTTCTTTAGAGATTGTCCTGTAATTATTTCAAGGTCGTCAATTTCGTAGTTCAGAAATTATAGACATCACAATCTTCAGTATATTCAGTCCAAATAACTTGAACCCCGGAATCTACAGGATACTTTGAATGAACGGCTCATTTTAAGCTGGCGTAATTTATCGTATATAGCCATCGTGGATACTATTTTGTCAAAGTCAAACTACTCCAAAGGCGTCAGATTTTGCCAAACGATCATTATACCTACATACTACATAGTAGGTATGGACGTAATATTACAGTGTTTTCCTATGTAATTTAATATTCTAATCATACTTACTAATATTATAAATGCGAAAGTGTGTTTGTTTGTTGGTTTGTCCTTCAATCACGCCGCAACAGAGCCACGGATCTACGTGATTTTTTGCATGGGTATAATTGAGGACCTGGAGAGTGACATAGGCTACTTTTATCCCGGAAAATCAAAGTGTTCCCGAGGGATTTTAAAAACTAAATCCACGCGGACGAAGTCGCGGGCATCAGCTAGTTGAAAATAAAAACAATTTTTTCATGTTCAAGCAGCCAGCTGACATATAATCCACCATGTTATGGTCAGCTGACTTTATTTTTCCTTCAAAATATTAGGTAAACTATAATTTGACAAATTTTCAAATGGGAGGAAATGACAAAAAAAACTTTTTTTTCTCCATGCGTGGGAGGCTGCCGCTGCCCGCCCCACCCACGGAGTCGCAGCTGACGGTAGCGAATATTCATAATATAAATCCCTAATGCATTTCACGAATTTTCGCTCGAGAGGAAATAATTGACCGAATTTGTACCTGGCTCCCGGACTATAACTGTACGAGGCAAGAAACCCGAATTACTTTAAGCTTTCTTACAGAAATTTACAATATGATTACGAAACGAAAGCTCATTGTTTATCATCATCATCATCATTAGCAACCCATGAACGGCTCACTACTGAGCGCAGGTCTCCTCTCAGAGAAGGGTTATAGGCCATAGTTCACCACGCTGGCCCAATGCGAATTGGTGGACTTCACACACCTTCGAGAGCATTATGAACAACTCTCAGGTGTGCAGGTTTCCTCACGATGTTTTCCTTCACCGTTGAAGCAAGTGATAGTTAATTGCTTAAACGCACTTGACTCCGAAAAGTCAGAGGTGCGTACCCGGGATCGAACCTGCGACCCCCCGAATAGGAGACCACAGTCCTAACCACTAGGCTATCACTGCTAAATAAATCTATGAATGTTTAAAATAACCCCTAAGTCTTTAACCTCTGAGACTGTCGCCATTGGTATCCCATCGATATTGTAATTATAAACAATCGTAAATTGAAAATTTAAAACACCCCCGACATGTGAATCTATGGCTGGACTATGTATGATTCTGGTTGCAGCATCAGGTCGAAGTTATCAGTTAATTGTCATTTTAACGATTATACTGGCACGCGTGAAGCACTTAATCGAGTAATCATACACAAAAAAACCGCATCGAAATCGGGCTATCCGTTTGAGAGCTACGATGCCACAGACACACACACATACACACAGACAGACAGATAGACATCGACGTCAAACTTATAACACCCCTCTTTTTGCGTCGGGGGGGTTAAAAATGCCTTACATCATTTTGAAAAAGAGTTGATACTCTAACACTGCTGGACCGATATTAACCAAACATAGCAAAGAACCACCGCAAGGAAACTGGCTTTCAAATGAAAAAAACCGCATCGAAATCTGTCCATCTGTTTGAGAGCTACGATGCCACAGACACACACACACAGACAGATAGACATCGACGTCAAACTTATAACACCCCTCTTTTTGCGTCGGGGGTTAAAAATGCCTTACATCATTTTGAAAAAGAGCTGATACTCTTACACTGCTTGACCGATATTAACCAAACATAGCAAAGAACCACCGCAAGGAAACTGGCTTTCAAATGAAAAAAAACCTCAAAATCTGTCCATCCGTTTGAGAGCTACGATGCCACAGACACACACACATAGACAGACAGACATCGACGTCAAACTTAAACGACGGGGGTTAAAAATTGGGTCCCGTGACTTAGAGAAAGTGATGACTGCATATTTGGAGTTATTAAACTGCAATAGGTTGCCCTTGCTCCATGTCACGACTCTGGCTATGTCCTGCTGCAACTTCACACAGTCCTCTTCGCCATTTATAGCCAGAGCGAGCTTGAGATCGTCCGCAAACAACAAGCCTCCCTGGCGCACTGGTGAGCGCTGTTGTCTTATAACTGGGAGGTCCCGGGTTCGATCCCGGCGGGGTCAATTTGGGAATTTATAATTTCTGAATTGTCTCTGGTCTGGTCTGGTGGGAGGCTTTGGCCGTGGCTAGTTACCACCCTACCTTCATAGACGTGCCGCCAAGCGATTTAGCTTTCCGGCACGATGGCGTGTAGAAACCGATTAGGGGTATGGGTTGAATGTTCACTGCCATATCCCTTCCAAGTTAGCCCGCTACCATCTTAGGCTGCTTCGTCACTTACCATCAGGTGAGGTCGCAGTCAAGGACTAACTTGTCATCTAATTAAAAAAAAGCATTTAGGGTCCTGGACCACCTTCGGCAGATCGTTTATCATTAAAATAAACTGCAAGGGTCCCAGGTTGCTGCCCTGACTCACACCAGACCTTGTAAAATACGGTTCTGACCTGATGATGAATATGTTACGCTAAATGTAATTAATTGAAATTATTAATAATTACCGATCATTATTAATAATTACCAAGATTGATGGTAAAAGTAATAAATTATTGACTTTTCTCGGTGATTATTAATAATTACACCTTACTTTTGGTAAATGTAATAAATTAAAAAAAAAATAACATTCGCTTTAAGGAAACCGCCGTAAACTTGGCCCTCGCAATGGTCTGTGGGGCGGGTGATGTGTTCGGCTATACACGATGCGACGGAGTTACCGACTCCCGACCGACCGAATACATCCCTATGATATCTTTTAAACAAATGAATTTTTTATTCTATTAGAACTAAATAATGTATTAAAACTTAATTAGAACTTGCATTAGAATAAAATACTCGGTTCATTAAATTGATGATTAAATGAACAAATTAAAATAAAATTAAACAAGGGTCTTTATTATTTTTGAAGTGAAAACTTCTTTAGGTGCGTTGAGCACTTTTTTGCGTGAGCAAAAAACATGGATTTCTCGTCATCGTCACCGTCACGCGTCGCACACGCATGTTTTGTTGCACCGGCACAGGTACAGGCACAGGCACTGGCACTGGCACAGGCACAGGCACTTAGTTATATAGTTACTTTGTTTTCACTTCTATCGGCGTCCCCATGACTACCAATTTTTTTTATTTATTATTCGCATACATTATTGAAAGCAGGCAATAAAAAAACACATTAACATTAATCTTAACTTACTGTATTATTAGAACATTCTTTATTCGAACATTCCTATGACGTATCATGCGATTGTTCAAATTAAAATACCATGTTCAGCTGTTGCTAGGAAAATATCACAAGTCATTCACTGCCAGCGGACAGCGGCAGAATACCTGATTGAGCACGCTCTCGCCCCGCAGTTTAGGTGGGCAGTACTCTGCAGCATCAGAATTGAGGAGCTATGATCTAGAACTCCATGACGTAGTCTATGCTTGGTGCCTACAATATCAATTCGTAATCGACAATTCCTAAATCCTCGCAGTTTGAGTGGGCAGTACCCTGCAGCATCAGGATTGAGGAGTTGAAGATAATAATTTACATGGGACTATTTCACAAGCTTCCTCTATCAATTAAAAATAAAATCACGCGAATCGGTTCACAAATCCTGGAGAAATCGGCGAACATACATAGAAAAAAATACCGGCTGGATCGAGAATCTTCCACTTTTTGGAAATTGGTTAAAAATAAAATCTAGGAGAAACAACAAAAAATAAAATTTTAACACCGGCCCCTATCCGCAAAAAAAATATAGCAGATATGTCGTGTATGGATTCGTTTTGATCAGTATTTGATTCTACATATAATGCAATGAGCTGATGAGCTGATGCTGCAGACAGGATATCTAGCACACTAGTACACTCTTGAAAATGACATACCGTCAGGTTGCTCCCATTTAAAATTGGCGAAGATCTGATGAATATCTTCGGTGATAGAGGACGGAACTCCTCAATGAATAGAAAAAAATCTCTGAATGTGTAGATTGATCCTATGAAGCTACACTAAAAAGCTTAAAATAATAATATATAATTTAAAAAAAAACCGACTTCAAACGCCACTGAAAAGTATAAAATAATTTCAGCTGTTGAAGTCGGGCGAGCCCCAATAGAACTATGAAACTGCAACGCTAGCCTGACTTCAACATACCTGTACCAAGTACTATTAAATTCTGTGCCTGGACCTACAAACTAAAATTTTGGCTAGCGTGGCGCATTCGTTTCTATTAGGGCCCGCCTGACTTCAACATACGTGTACAAACTGAAATTATTTTATACTTTTCAGTGGCGTTTGAAGTCGGTTTTTCTAAAAGAATTGTTATATATTATTATTTTCTTTGTGCTTTTAACTAACAATAAAAGTATTAATACCTTATTCCGTTAAAAACGGTAAGCCTGTAAGCCCTAGGGCATAAATTCAATAATACAAATTTCTCGTTTTAGGTAAAGCCACCGATACTGGTCATAAAGAAGCTCTCGAATGTGAAGTTACAGTCAAATTAGAAAGACTATCCGATACAGAGGCCGATGATGATATAGAAGAAATAATAACACCAAAAATCAAAGAGACACAGACGAAACCAAAACCACTTAAAGAACTTTTTAAACATTATAATAATATTAAAGAAGTCCTTAAAGGATCTAACGCAACTCCTATTCGTGCTAGAAACGATATTGGTTACATGTGCTGCTTTTGCACTGACCAATATCCAGATCCAGCTGATTTGAAGGTACACACCTTAGCAAAACACAAAGATCCAGAAAATGCTTCGTTCTTTAAAAGGAACGACTTAAAAAAGTATCACGTTAAAGTCGATATAACAGGATTAAAATGTAACACGTGCGATGAAGCTTTGGACGATTTAGACGACTTGATCACTCATTTAAAAAATGATCATAATAGACAAATATACACAGATGTAAAAAACCACATTGTGCCATTTAAATTCGAACAGGACGAGTTAAAATGTTTTGTGTGTTCGAACGTTTACGAAAAATTCAAAATGCTGCTGGTGCATATGCATAACCACTGCAGAAATTTCGTCTGCGATACGTGCGATTCGGGGTTCTACAACCGCAGATCTCTGTCGAATCACGAAAAAACACACGAGTTGGGCGAATTCAAATGTGGGCATTGCAAAAAAGTATTTAACAGCATCGAGAAGAAGAACTCTCACGTACGCATAGTCCACGTACACGGATACTTGTTGAACAAATGCGGGTATTGCGACAAAAAGTTCCGCGGGTACAGATCAAAAGCTCTGCACCAGAAGACTGTCCACGGAATCGGTACAGAGCCGATCAAATGCAAAGCTTGTGAAAAAAGTTTCTCCACTAAAGACTCTTTAGGGAAACACATAAGGCGTCACCATTTGATGGAAGCTCATCGCTACAGTTGTTCGGAGTGTGACATGAAGTTCAATGGGAACAAGGATTTGGCGCGGCACATGGTGGAGCATACGAAGACTCGCCGTTTTCAATGCAAAGTTTGCCAGAAGCGGTATGGCAGGCAGCGCACGTTGCGGGAACATATGCGTGTACACGAAAATGATCGGCGCTTCAAGTGTGAACACTGCGGCATGGGATTTGTGCAGAAGAATACTTTGCAACGTCACCTGGTAGTTAAACACGGGGAGGAAGTTTAAAAATGTTATTTATTTTTCTCTATGAATTTTATTCACGGGGAGGAGGTTTTTTAATAAAAATGTTATGAATTTTTTTTTTCACTATGAATGTTATTAACGGGGAGGAAGTTATAAAATGTTTTTTCTCTAAGTGTTATTCACTATTAGTTATTTTTTATTAGCCCATAGTTATTTTTCGCCCGGGTGGACAGATCGAGTCTTCATTGCAACTTCTCCGTGATAAAAAGTAGCCTATAATTTAGCCTAGAGAGTTATCTCTGTGCCAAAATATCGCAACACGCCTGTGAAAACCCCATCAGAATCGTTTCAGCAATTCCAATGATCAGATGGCGTTATTAGGAGAATAGATCGTGCTCACTTAGTTACTCATTTTGTGGATATACAAGTCAATTCAGATTCATAATAATTGGTCCCTAGTCGATGAACTCTAGTGCATAGAATACATAACTGCAGTGACGTACAGAAGATTAACTTCGCAAAATCATTTAAATAAATACCTATCGACACTTGGTACCACACAATAAAGTGTAATTCAGGTTGCACAGCGCTAACTCACCTACCAGTCATATTCACCTAGAAATTGCCTCTCTTTCTATCGCGTAACTCTTATCCCTTCGCACCACGTTAGCCCGTCCGGACGGGACGTCGCGCCCTAGCTTTATACCAAAAATGTGTGTGCCTGACTAGGGTTCTATTATTATGAATCTAAATAAATTTAAAAAATCGGCCAAGTGCGAGTCGGGCCTCGCTCTTTTAGGGTTCCATACATATGACCAAATCACTTTTTTAGGGTTCCGTAGTAAACAAGGAACCCTTATAGTTTCGCCATGTCCGTCCGTCTGTCCGTCCGTCCGCGGTTTAGCTCAGAGACTATTGGTACTAGAAATCTGTAATTTGACAAGGGTATAATTAATATTAATCACGCCAACAAAGTGGTGAAATAAAATTGTGAAAAATATTTTTTTAGGGTCCTTCCCCTACATGTAAAGTGGGAATGAAATTTTTTCGTCTATCCCATAGTGTGGGGTGTCGTTGAATAGGTCTTTTAAAAAATATTGTGGGTGTGCGGACACCATTTTTCAATTCAGGGATCCGTTTGTGAAATATGATATTTTAAAGAAGTTATATCTGTTTTTTCTAAGTTAGGTATTACACGTAGTGTAAGTTCCATATTTTGTAGTATATTGTAGTATAAACCATTGAGCTCAAAATATATTCAATATTCATAAATAAAATAAAGCACTACCCTAGGTTAGCAATAATATTTGTGACTTGCAACTGCGGAACCCTACACTGCGCGTGGCCCGACACGCACTTGGCCGGCTTTTATTATGTTGTAGCATGGTGAAGGTGGGCAGGTCAATTAGGTTAACATAACTTGTAATAATAGATAGATTGCTCAATAGATAGCAGATAGATAGATAGAGTGAAATTAAAATCAAACTTCATTTGTATGGAGCGTGAGTGTAACTTCTGTAATCTTTAACTTGTTCTTGTAATAATAGATAGATTGCTAAATAGATAGTAGATAGATAGATAGATGAAATTAAAATCAAACTTCATTTGTGTGGAGCGTGAGTGTAACTTCTGTAATCTTTAACTTGTTCTTGTAATAATAGATAGATTGCTAAATAGATAGTAGATAGATAGATAGATTGCAATTAAAATCAAACTTCATTTGTATGGAGCGTGAGTGTAACTTCTGTAATCTTTAACTTGTTTTTCCTTATATCTCTTAACTTCATGATTTTTCTTGATGTTTGTAACATTACCTTTTTTGTTTTACAACGAAAATAATTGTAAAGGATAATAAATAATTAATGGATTAACTAATTTAACTGCCTCGTTGGTCTAGTGGTTAGCTTGTTCGACTGCGGATGACGAGGTCCCGGGTTCGATTCCCGGGTCTTGCCAAAAAAAATGTATTGGGTTTTTCTGCCAAAGAAATTCTCAGTACTAGCCCGGAGTTAGGAAGTTGGCGGTGAGTGAGTCACCCCCGTGCCTCGGAGAGCACGTAAAGCCGTCGGTCCTGCGCCTGATCTCTCTCCGGTCGTGTCGGATTTCCGTCCCATCGGGCTATGAGAGTGAGGAACTAGAGAGTGCACCTGTGTTTGCGCACACACTTGTGCACTATAATATCTCCCGCGCAGATGACTGATCTCTAAGGAGGTTGGCCGCCGTGATCGGATTCGGTCGGGAGGTCATTAATTAATGGATATCTAGTGGTATGGGCCCGTACCCAGTGTTATAGCAATATGAACTATGTCACCTTTTTGCCTTAATGAAGTAGATTAATTAATCCTAATAATAATAATCTAATAATAATCATTTATTTGCAGAAAAAGTAGCAGTGATAGCCTAGTGGTTAGGACTGTGGTCTCCTATTCGGGGGGTCGCAGGTTCGATCCCGCACCTCTGACTTTTCGAAGTCAAGTGCGTTTAAGCAATTAACTATCACTTGCTTCAATGGTGAAGGAAAACATCGTGAGGAAACCTGCACACCTGAGAGTTCTTCATAATGTTCTTGAAGGTGTGTGAAGTCCGCCAATTCGCATTGGGCCAGCGTGGTGGACTATGGCCTATAACCCTTCTCTGAGAGGAGACCTGCGCTCAGTACTGAGCCGTTGATGGGTTGCTGATGATGATGATGATTTGCAGAAACATTATTGATAAAGATGTCACAGGGTACAGTAGGTCCAAATATGTTTCGTCCATAATGACATGCAAATTATTATTAGGTAATTTACCATTAATATTAAACAATGTTCAGTCGTAAATTTTTAGATACTTAGTTAATTTTACATTCAATATTATATTATACAATGTCAAGTCGTTAATTTTCTTATAATCCAAATACAAAAAAAAAATCAATTATTACTATTCAAATATTCAGCCACACTGTAGAAACATTTCAATAATAACCATTCAAAAAGTAATATATTTAAAGACCAAGGCAGCATGTGCATGAAATCACTTGGAGAAAAGAGATAATATGTCCGTTAGAAGAACTGGTTCTTCGTAACAATTAATTCATCAATTAGTGTATTAATAAGTGTCATGTAAAGTTAGATTAATAAATCTAAAGGTAGAATATCTTTTTTTCTCCAAATGAATTCAGACGTGTTGTATTTATTAAACTACCGTAACTACTGAGAGCAACAAATACCGATATAGTACAATAATTATACAATTAACTTTGTGTCTTCATTTCATTTCATTTTCATTCTGCCATTCTTACCGATTCGCCTTTATCTTTAAAACTAGCGGATGCTCGCGACTTCGTCCGCGTGGATTTAGTTTTTGAAATCCCGCGGGAACTCTGATTTTCCCGGATAAAAAGTAGCCTATGTCACTCTCCAGGTCCTTAACTATACCAATGCAAAAAATCACGTCGATTCGTTGCTCTGTTGCGGCATAGTTAAGTAATGTATGTGTGAGTATGATTTTACCATAAAAAAGTAGTGACATAACTGTAATAGTTAGACATATAGGTTCCTGGAATTTTTGTAGATATTGATGTCTTCTATAAAACTGTAGTACATCAATTTGCTCTATTGTCAATAGTTTCCGCAGCGTACGCGATAAAAGGATTTTTTTTGGTATTTTTTTTCACGACGGGTTACATTATCCATAGACGAATGATATTTACTACCGTACATTATCGAAGTTTTCATACAGATAACTAACTTTTTGAAAATATTCTATAGCATAAATGTTCATCAGGGATAATGTAGAATTCTAAGGATGAAAGAATTTTTCAAATCGGTCCAGTAGTTTCGGAACCTATTCAATTCGAACAAATAAACAAATCTTTCCTCTTTATAATATTAGTGTAGATTAGTATAATAATAGTAGTGTAACTTTCTTTTTCATATACTAATAAGCAAAATATTGTTTCGAAATAATTAGATTTGTTAACCCAATGTGAACTTAATACGCGACTGTTAACTTTACAGAAATAAATTTTGTTAAAAATATGTTTCTTATCATTTATAACATTTCTAATGATACCAGCAAAAACCATCACGTAACAAGGACAGTTATCAATTAACTAACTGGTATTTCCAAATATTTGTACAGCGGTAAGGAAGCAAACTGCGCGACAGTGGGAAGTGATACAGACAAATAATATTTCCTTTTCTTTATAGGTTCACGACGACACAAAACAATTGAAATCCGTATCGGAGAACAACCTAAAACTCCTAAAAGGGAGAGACCCAAACGGAGAGAACCAGAATTAATTATATTTAAAAAAGGCGGAGAATTACAGAAACATCGCTTTAACCTGAGACAGATTTTACTAAACACAAACGCCACTCCTATACGCTGTAGAGGAGGCATCGGCTATGCTTGCTGCTTTTGCACTGAACAATTCCCAGACCCGGCGGACTTGAAAATGCACACTATAGAATTCCACGACGAAAAGGCCAAACTCAATTTCATGAAAGGCAAAGACATGTACAAGTTTCACGTGAAACTCGATATAACAGCGCTCAAATGCAACATTTGTAATGCAGATGTTAATACTCTAGAAGAAGTGATAGATCACTTGAACGTAGTTCATGATAAAGAAATGTTTACTGACATAAAACATCAAGTGTTGCCGTTTAAGTTTGATACTGAAAACCTGCAATGTTGCATATGCCACAACGGTTACCACAAATTCAAGTCTCTCCTGGAACACATGAACGTACATTACAGGAATTATATTTGCGAAGTGTGTGACGCTGGTTTCGTCAGTCGAGTAATCTTAGCGCAACATGCGGAAAGCCACAAACTCGGCACCTTCAGCTGCGATTATTGTGCGAAAACCTTTGACACATTCAGAAAGAAACGATCACACGAAAAGTGCGTACACACCCATTCAGCTACGTTAAACAAATGCGGGTACTGCAATGAAAAGTTCAAAGACTATCGGAAGAAGGAAAGGCATTTGAAAGAAGTGCACGGGATAAACGCGCAGACTTTGAAGTGCCAAGCTTGTGATAAGACGTTTAATAATCAGAAGGAGTACTCTGTACATCTGAGGAGGTTACACTTGATGGATAAACGGTACCAGTGCACCTTATGTGATATGTCGTTCTTTTCGTCAGCGGAGTTAAAGAGTCATATGGTGAAGCATACTGGAGTGAGAAAGTTCCAATGTGAAGTTTGCCACAAGGCGTATGGACGCATGAAGACCTTGCGTGAACATATGAGGATACATATGGACGATCGCCGGTTCAAATGTGAACATTGTGGACAAGCGTTCGTGCAAAAGTGCAGTTGGCGAGGTCATATGCGCTCCAAACACGGCGAGCAAGTTTAGTTTGTGGTGTTGTTAAAGTTGCTGCCAATCATGGACTTTAACTAGGGGTATGACAAGCAGACTAGCAACCTGCCAGTATGCTATGGAGAGGAGCATGCTGAATATCAAAAGATCAGACAGACTGAAAAATTGTGTCATCAGAAATAAAACAAGAACCATAGATGTAGTACGGAAAATTAAAAGATTCAAATGGAGATGGGCAGGGCACACAATAAGAGGTCATAACAAATGGAGTAAGAAGGTGACAAGGTGGTACCCAAGGGAAGGTAAAAGGAAAAGAGGCAGACCACAGAAAAGGTGGGACGACGATATAAGAGAAGTGGCAGGAGTGATGTGGAACAGAGTGGCTCTAGAAAGATCAGAATGGAAAAGGTTGGAGGAGGCCTTTGCCGATTGGCAAACAGATCTACAAAAGATAAAAAAGCAGCAAATATTAGAATAAGTTTTAAGTTTAAGTTTGCTTTAGAATACTGTTATTAGGTTAAGTTGATCTGAATAAAGGCTATATTATTATTATTATTATTTATGTTGTTAAAGTTCTAAATTATAAAATGTCTATTGTATATAGTGGGTGTAATAAAAAATAAAGCGATTATTTTTGATGTTGCGATTGTTTTTATTTATCAGAATCGAGAAATTGTAAACCTAATTATCTTAACTGTCGTTGCGGCATGGATTGAATTTTGGATAGTAATTTACGTTTAAAGCACCGCAGACAAATTGTGGATCCGAAATAAATGTCGAATTTCTTTTGTAGGTAAGACAGTCGCCAAATCAGAGAAACTAAGCGTACAGATTAAAGTCGAAGAAAAGAAGAAAAGAAAGAGCAAAATTCAGCTGGTTCCAGTCAAAAAGCTATCGGATATGCAATTAGATGTTAAAAAGCATCGAGATAACATAAAGCTTATTCTTAAGAATTCCAACGCGACACCGATCCTGGGTCATTCAGACAGTGGTTACACCTGCTGCTTCTGTGAAGAGAAGTACCCCGACCCTGCTGAAATGAAAAGGCACAATTTAGATACACATACACCAATGCTCGATACGTTAAACCTCCAAACGTTAGTACCGAAATTTGTGAGCATGCTTTGCATCAAATTAGATATAACAGCTCTGATATGCACGATATGCAACACAAACATCGACACAATAGAAGTGTTGATCGAACATTTGCAGAAAGTCCACGAGAAAAGCTTCCACAAGGATATAACACACCAAATGTTGACGTTCAAATTCGACACCGAAGGTCTACAGTGCTACATTTGCAAGAACACGTTCAATAAGTTCAAGAAATTGATGGAACACATGAACGCGCATTACCGGAACTTTATTTGTGACGTGTGCGATGCGGGATTCGTGACTCAGAGGAAGTTGTATCACCACAAAGTGGCTCACAACACTGGGACGTTCACCTGCAGCCAATGCCCGAAGACATTCCCGACATTTATCAGGCAACGTGCTCATGAAAGGCAGTACCATGAACTGGGGATGCTCGTGAACAAGTGCCGGCTATGTAACGCTGTCTTTAAGAATAATCGACAGAAGGACAAGCATTTGGAGAAAGAGCATGGAGTGATGTCGTTTTCGAGGAAATGTCATGCGTGCGGGAAGATGTTCGTGCACCAGAACGCATTGAACATCCATATGAAGAGACACCACTTGGTGGAGCGTTCGCACAAGTGTGAGGAGTGTGGAAAAGGTTTCTTCTCGTCGACTGAGCTGAGAGCGCATATGAACACGCACACAGGGCTTAAGGAACATCAGTGCGGAGTGTGCCTCAAGTCGTACGCCAGGAAGTGGACATTGAACGAACATATGCGAATACATATGGACGACCGTAGGTTCAAGTGCGAACTGTGCGATCAGGCGTTCGTCCAGAAGTGTAGTTGGCGTGGACACATGCGTTCCAAGCACGGGGAGCAAGTGTGAAATTAAACTTTTGATAGTGCACCCATTGAAACCATGCGTAATTCTAAGGCATATAACGTTTTTCGACTAAGAAAATTAACGATTGATTTTCGACGTTTATTTTGCGAAAATAGTTCTCATAAATTCGACCTCGCGCACTAGTTCCTGACCTCGACAATGACTGGCGATCCCCATGATCCTTAATCGCTAGTAGTAGTTACCTTAATCGCAGAAGCTCATTTGCTCAAATGGACGATCATAGTTCACAAAGTTTGTGAAACAAGTCACGGCAAGCCGCGCGGCTGATGAGTTTTTGCGGCCAAGAGCGTCAAAATTCAAAAAAAATCAAAATTATTTACTTCATGTTGGCCAACCTGTGAGTCTTATGGTATATCGAGACTCGAAACTACCACCGTTCGGAATGGAGATTTTACTGAGAAGAGCAAACTCAGCAGTTGCTCTTCAAAACAAAATATGTCATACAGTATCGATATGTAGCTACAAATTAAAATGTTATCAAGTCAGCTATATGCCGATTGTTACCATGCAACTTTGTCATTAATGTCATGCATTTTGAGATGCCTCTGAGTGGCTATTTGTATTAAAATAATACTCTATTTAAACACTTAAAAATACTTTACTATTATGTAAATATTAATAAATGCTATTTAAATGTGCCAGCACCTACATCATCACAAAACACAAAACTCACCCATCCTTATAATGCACACACACACACACATACACACGCACGCACGCACGCACATACACACACCTAGCTGTGTGGCTTTAGCCTTTAAATTGTCTTTAAAGTCTTTAAAATTGTGCATTTACAAATTGAAATCAGGAATTGAATTGAAAGGCCGGTGGCATTTGCAAAAAATAGAAACCGCCGCCAAAAGACATATTAAGCCGACGCGCAACCGATGCGCGACGCTACACAATATGAGAGACTCGTTTGTAGAAGTCGAGCGAGCATCGCGAGTCGGTTTCATAGTTTGTATTTTAGGCCCGCCCGACATCAACAAACGTGGACAAACTAAAATTATTTTTATACTTAGTAGTGGCGTTAGAAGTCGGTTTTTTGAAAAGAATTTTTATTTTAAGCTTTTAAGTGTAGTATCCTATGATTGAGGAGCTAGGACCTGGAGCTCCATGATGCAGTCCATACTTGTTACCTACAATATCAATTCGTAATCGAAATTTCCTAAATCACTATAGTTTTAGGTGAGCAATATCTCTACAGCATCAGGCTTGAGGAGTTGAAGGTTAATATTTTTATGGGACCATTTCGCAAACATCCTCTGTCGATTAAAAAAAAATCACGCGAATCGGTCCAGTAATCCCGGAGAAATCGGTGGACATACATAGAAAAAAAAAAAAAAATACCGGCCGAATTGAGAACCTCCTCCTTTTTGGAAGTCGGTTAAAAAAGGAGGGAAATAAGTTGCGGAAAAGGGCCTCCTTTTACTTAGCCTCTGTTTTATTAGCCTTAGTATATCTAGAGTGAGAAATGGAGAACAGCTTAACAAACACCGGACGAATGTTCGAGAAATAATCCAATGTTAGAATAGAATAGAATAGAAATGTTTTTTATTCAAATAAACTTTTACAAGTACTTTTGAACTGTCAATGAGTCTACCACTGGTTCGGAATGCCGTTCCTGCCGAGAAGAACCAGCAAGAAACTCGGCAGTTGCTCTTTTCAAAATACTTTTACAGTATTTTTACTTAATTGATATTATGCTATGTATGCAGAGTTTTCACAATGAGGGGAAGTTCCACAAAAGCATACGTAATTATATCTACTTAATTATAATTCAACACATGTTAAGACGGGCAGACAGAAAGTAGCCCCATTGCCGCTGGTGGCACCCGTTCACGAGCATGACGCATGACCCAACCATTGCTTCGCTCAACCATATTTGAGGGAACGTAACAACCCGCATCACACGACGCCACCGCAGAAATGTTAAAGAGAGTGTGACATACTTAGGCTACCCATCTTAAACGCGACGCCCGTACGCTGCTGAGACGGGATAGGCTACGCCTGTTGCTTCTGCTCTGACCAATTCTCCGATCCCGCAGACCTGAAGAAACATACCATAGAGCAACACGATGACGAGACCAAATCTACTTTCATGAAAGGAAAAGGAAATACACATGGCTTGAGCATACGGGAGGAAGAACTCTGAGGGAGCATATGAGGATTCATGCGGATGATCGCAGGTTCGCCTGCACTCATTGTGGACAGGCGTTTTTCCAGAAATGCAACTGACGTAGTCACATGCGATCCAAGCATGGAAAAGTTAAGATTAAATGGGTATGAAAAAACGTTAAACAAAGAAATAGTATCGAAACTAGGGGGTAGGTAATATATTTATAAATTTATGACAGATGTGTATAGAATTATGATTATTATTAAAGTACTTCATTGTTTCATGGTAAGAATATTATAAATGCTTAAAAGACGTTGTTTTATTAGACTCTAGAGTATTAGCCTGATCCACCTAAAACTTGAAATTTTTCATTACTTTATATTTACCTACTGATATTTAACTCATAGATTTGTAAGAACCAAAAACGTAAAATTTGAGTGGAGTTGTAAAAAGCGCTCTTACAGATAAAAAATTCTGTGGACTGCCCCAATTTATTAAATCAATGCTTTTCATTGTAGGTAAAACGCCGCGTAAAACTACACACAAGAAATCGAAAAAAGATAAACTAGAGCGAACTGCAGAAAAGGAGGCTAGTATACCTAGAGTGAGACAAGGAGAACAGTTAGACAAACACCGGACGAATATTCGAGAAATAATCCAATGTTCAAACGCGACGCCCATACGCTGCCGAGGCGGGATAGGTTACGCCTGTTGCTTCTGCTCAGACCAATTCCCCGATCCCGCAGACCTGAAGAAACACACCATAGAGCAACATGATGACGAGACAAAATCCACTTTCATGAAAGGAAAGGACATGTATGGCTATCTGGTTAAAGTCGATATCACGGGCTTACAGTGTAAGTTATGCGGTGTAGAAATCGAGACACTAGAACAAGTTATGGATCATCTTAAAGATACACACGATAGAAACATAAGCACGGATATACCAAACCATATACTGCCCTTCAAGTTTGATACAGAAACCCTTAGATGTTTCATGTGTCATAATGTCTTCAACAGATTTAAAGCGTTACAGGAACATATGCATACACACTACAGAAATTATCTTTGCGAAGTGTGCGACGCGGGTTTCGTGAACCGACATCTCTTACTGTGTCACAACGAAGGTCACAAAATCGGGGTTTTTGCTTGCGAGCAATGCACGGAAGTCTTCGATACTTTGCGAAAGAAGAAACTGCATCAGCGTAAAATACACGATGGCCTAAACAAACCCCATAAATGTGGGTATTGCGATGAGAGATTCAAAGAGAACTGCCACAAAATCGAACATCTCGCGAAAGTCCATGGCGTTGTCGGACCGTTGATAAAATGCCAAGCGTGCGATAAATCGTTCGCGACTCAACAAACATGGTTACTGCACACGAAGAAGTATCATTTGATGCAACGCCAGCATAAGTGCACTAGATGCGAAATGGATTTCTTCTCCAAGCGTGAATTAACTGATCATATGGTAAAACATACAGGGACAAGGGAATACAGATGCGAGATGTGTTTTAAATCTTATGGAAGGTTGAAGACTTTGAAGGAGCATATACGAAGATTACATCCTGAAGAGAGGAAATACAAGTGTGTCGAATGTAGCCAATCGTTTGATAAACACTTGGCACTCAAGTGCCACATAAGCGCTAAACATACTGATAATGTTCTCAATGCTAGATAACAGACTTCTGTATATATTTTCTGCGTTAGATTAGTTGAAAGAACATCAGTATGAAAATTAAGCCTTTACTTTCCTGTTCACGCTTTTTGCGTTTTAGTATCGGTTCCGATTATTATCACTACCATCTATTAGAAAGAATGAGTCTTTATTTAAATGTGTTCTCATATTATACGGCATATTCTTGTTTAATTTATACCATTAGAAATCTGAATGTATGCAAACTGTGTATTAAAATAATAGACCCCGGTCTAATAAATTTTATGTAACAATAAAATATCTAATAATATGTATTGTTTTTATTAGATGGCGTTTCATTGTCATCGTAAGTTTTCTTCTCCAGTAGGGCTAAAGTGCGCTCCACGAATAAATTTGTCTACACTCTACTCATTTACTCGTGAATCTCGAACGATTCTCGAGAAAACGGGTAGACAAAATTTTCTCGTGGCGAGCATGTTAGCCATACTGGACTCGTAATTTAACGACCTATTGATCGGTTGATATTTAGACAAATCCTTTCATGAATTTGTATTTTATTGGTGGAAAATTGATCGTTATCAATTTATAAATACCAACTTATCCCTTTCGTGATATTCGTTCACTAAAATTCCCCAACCGCCTCTAATTTTGTGAAAATTAAACAAAGTTTGAGGAGGGTGTTAAGTACAGGTTATACGAAACTGGCATCGGTTATTTTTTTTAAAGTGCAGAAGATTATAGCTATTCTATTTGCCAAGTTGTTCTGGGGAAGTATAAATCCATTTTTATTTATTTTATAAATTCCTAAGATACGAGTTTCTCACAAGTCACCGGAAACCTCAAAGTTACTAAAAGTCTGCTACGACATTATGCTTCTGCGTACCTAATCACATGAGCCTGCTAGATCTCTAATTAAAATTTCTCTTTATAGGTACGAGAACGATAAAAATCGAAAGAGGGATAACAAAACCTCTCGTGGAGCTGAAGATCGTTAGGACCAAGGACCAGAAGATTTTTTGGTCTGATACGAAGAAAAACCAGCACAACCTCAAAACTATTCTGCTGTATTCCAACGCCAGTCCGATAAGATGTAAGGACAGCCTCGGATACGTTTGTGCGTTTTGCCCCGACCAGTTCCTAATACCAACAGATCTTAAGAAACACTTCCTGGATGAACACAACAACGATAGACTTATTAAAGTGGTCGCCGGCAAACTGTTCGAACACGTAGTAAAATTGGATATCACGTACTTAAACTGTGCACTTTGCAGTAAAGACATTCCGAAACTCGACGATTTAATGGCTCATCTTAAATATGAACATGGAAAAGAAATTTATTTGGACATTAAGAATGCCATAGTTCCATTCAAATTTGACACCCCGGAATTACGCTGCGCAGTATGTTCGGCCGAGTATTTAAACTTTAAACTCTTACAAGAGCACATGAACTCCCATTTTGGGAACTACATATGTCCGGTTTGTGGCCGAGGTTTTATGACTGAGCGTCTGTTAGGGACCCATATCAGTAGACACAAAAATGGCGAGCACAAATGCGACGATTGTGGCAAAGTTTTCGGGAGTAAAGCTAATTTGAGAGAGCATCAAAGGCGCACTCATCTGGGTATGGGTAAGCGGAATAAATGCTTGGTTTGCAACGAAAGATTCTTAGATTATTGGAAGAAAGTGGATCACATGGTGAAAGTGCACGGGGCCCCTGCGGTGAACATAAAATGTCACGCTTGCGATCGAACATTCCAGAACCAGAGAGCGTTAGCCCGTCATACTAAAAAGGACCATTTGTTGGAGAGAAAGCATCAATGCGCGGAATGTGAGATGAGATTTTTCAGTACGAGCAGCTTGACACGGCATATGGCCAAGCATACTGGCTTGCGTCAGTTTCGATGTGACGTGTGCTTCAAGGCATACGGGAGGAAGAACACTTTGAGGGAGCATATGAGGATTCATGCGGATGATCGCAGGTTCGCCTGCACTCATTGTGGACAGGCGTTCGTCCAGAAATGTAGTTGGCGTAGTCACATGCGATCCAAGCATGGAGAAGAAGTTTAGACTAAGTGGATATGAAAAACGTTAAACAATGAAATAATATCGAAACTAGGTGGTAGGTAGTATATTTATAAATGTATGATACATGTGTAGAGAATATGATTATTATTACAGTATTTCATTATTTCATGTTAAAAATATTATAAATGCGTAAAAGACGACTGATGTTTTATTGATCCACCTAAAACTTGAAGTTTGTCATCACTTTATAAAAAAAAAACCTTGTCAGCTTGTCACTTATCAGGTCAGTAAAAAGCCAAAATGGGATTACATTATTAAAAGGAAATATTGCAATGAAGTTGTCCTAGGCTGAATAAGAACAAAAAAATAACAAAACACGGGTGAATACTGAATAGTCTTACAAGGATCACGATTTTCAACACTGATTTAATTTTTCGCGCTCATAATATTTCTGGTTGCGTCGCCTCTGAAAACATTTTCGACAAGTTGCTACATGTAAGTTTTGACATTGAAATAGGCATAACTGCTAAAGCGGTCGGTTGATTGATAGTTGTAATAAATGACATATCTAATAAATAATATCTTCATACATAATACATATTATGCATATCCAGTGAGAAATCATATGATGTTTGTTGTAGGTGAACTCGAATCTAGAAGATTGACTATCAAAATTGAAGAACCGTCTCCAGTGAAACAAGAAAACCCAGAGATTCCTTCAGGTAAAACTATACAGATAGTGATCAAAAAACATGCAGATCATAAAAAACATAATGAACTAGAGAAACATCAGAGTAATATCAAAGAAATACTGTTAAATACTAATGCAACACCCATTCGATGTCATAAGGGTATAGGTTACACATGCTGTTTTTGTATGGAACAATTTCCAGACCCTATGGATTTAAAAACTCATACGATACATCAACATACGGACGAAGAAAAATCAAATTTCATGAAAGGCAAAAGATTGCACGGGTATTTCGTTAAACTGGACATAACAGATTTAAAATGCAACATCTGCAATATAAAAATTGAAACTGTAGAAGCCGTAATTGATCACTTACAGAAGATACACCACAAAAATCTATTTACGGATGTTAAAAATCTTATCTTACCCTTCAAATTGAGCAAAGAAATCATTAGATGTTGTATGTGTTTAAACATTTTCAATTCTTTCAAAGCTTTGTTGGAACACATGAACAGTCATTACAGGAATTATGTGTGTAAAGTTTGTGATGCTGGATTCGTTAATAAAGACATTTTGTCAAGACACGAAGACTGTCATAAAATTGGTGAATTTAAATGTGTCGAATGCTCGAAAACGTTCGATACTGCACGCAAGAAAAGATTACACGAGAGAGCGCAACATGCAACAGCAAAACTGCCGAATAAATGCGGCTACTGTTCAGAAAGGTTTAAAGAACTTGCGAAGAAATACGAGCATTTGTCCAAAGTACACGGCATAAAAAAACCGATGATAGTCTGTCAAGTTTGCAACAAAGGTTTTAAGACCAGACATTTGTGGAGAACGCATACTGCGAGAATGCATTTGCGGCAAAAAGACCATAAATGTTCAGAATGTGATATGGAGTTTTACACCAAGCATGAATTGGAGAATCATATGACCAAGCACACTGGGTCGCGGCAGTTTCGATGTGACGTGTGTTTTAAGGCCTACGGGAGGAAGGGCACTTTGAGGGAGCATAAGAGAATTCACGCTAATGATCGCAGGTTCGCGTGCAGCCATTGCGGACAGGCGTTCGTTCAAAAGTGCAGTTGGCGAGGTCATATGCGATCCAAACATGGGGAAGATGTTTAGAATTTTAGACGAGGCACTGATTGTGAATCATTTGAAATCAAAATTAGGACAAAAAGATGTAATAGTGAACGTCTAATCAAAAAACTAGATACCCTTGTGTTATATAGTAGGTATAATAGACGCAATACATGCTTTATATAATCGTTAATGTTTACAATCGCCTCACGCACGCCATTAATTTTCGCAATAAGTATTTCCGAGAGGAAATACTTATGGCGTGAGAACACATTGGAACAATCTGGTGGTTCAATCTAGTGGTGGTGTATCCAGTTTTAGATTAGACGATCTCTAGCATGATTATTTACTCCCTTTATTTCTCCACAGAATATAGGGTACAATTGATGTGTACAATCGCCCCACGCACACCATTAATTTTCGCAATAAGTATTTCATCTTACACCTTGGAACAATCTCGTGGTTCTAAGTCTGGTGGTGTATCCAGTTATCTCTAGTATGATGATTAAGTTCCTTTATTTTAAATCAGTAGTTTATAAAATGACAATTATGAAAATACATGTGCATCGGAGATCTAGGAAATAGATCATAGTATTTTGTCATTGCATACGATGATTAATTAAAAATATAATTATATAAAAAATACCAATACTCATAATGACTTTTTATTAGACAAAAAACTTATTCCTGTTACCATAAGACACTTTCAAAATCACAAGTGCACTAAATATTTATATATTTTGCTGGAAATTGCGGTTTTAATATTTTATGCTACCTAGGCGCTTGTGAAAGACCATTTCTAAGTTAATAAATTTCTAATGTAATCTTTGTACAAAGATCACTGGATCGGGGACTTATAAAGAGGTACTTTGAAAAATAATCCGTATTTTCGAAAATATGCGATAAATTATTAATATTTGCACTTAAAAAACTATAAATTTTTATTAAAAATTTCTTTAACTTTTCTTCTCATCTGATTAATTTAACAATCATTGTGCCAGTAAGTCGATTGATTTTATATCAAATAAGTTAACAAACACAATTCATTTCAAGATTAATGGATTTAAGAAATATAATATAATATTTGTTATAGGTAAACTTCGTGAAACTAGAAGATCTTTTATCAAGATTGAAGAACCAGCGAAGAAAAAAATCAAAATTCGCGAAGGAAAAATGATAAAGATAGTGCTCAATAAAGATGGAGTAAGTGAGAAACGAAGGGAAGCTGACCAACATCAGAATAATATCAAAGAAATACTACTTAATACGAATGCAACGCCAATACGGTGTCGGGGAGGCATAGGTTATGCATGTTGCTTTTGTAAGGAGCAATTCCCTGATCCTGCAGATCTAAAAACTCATACAATACAACAACATACAGATGAAGACAAATCTAAGTTCATGAAAGGCAAAGACATGTACGGATACTTCGTGAAACTAGACATTACCGATTTAAAATGCAACCTCTGCGAACAGAATATTAACAACATAGAAACTGTAACTGATCATTTAATCAACATACATAAGAAAAACCTATTTACAGATCTGAAAAACCATATCTTACCCTTCAAATTTAGCAAAGAATCCCTCAGTTGTTGTATTTGTTGGAACATCTTTAACTCTTTCAAAGCTTTGCAAGAACACATGAATGTCCATTATAGGAATTATGTATGTGCAGTTTGCGATGCCGGATTTGTGAATAAAAACATCCTATTAAGACATGGGGATGCTCATAAGACTGGTGACTTCAAGTGTACGGAGTGTTCGAAAACTTTCGACACAGCGCGTAAGAAAAGGCTTCACGACAGATCGAAACATTCAGGACAGAAACTGCCGCACAAATGTGGATACTGCACGGAGAGGTTTAAAGAAGTTTGGAAGAAATACGAACATTTGTCCAAAGTGCACGGAGTTAAGGGACCGACGATTAACTGCCAGGCTTGTGACAAAAGCTTCGAGACCAAACACGCTTGGAGACTGCATATCACTAGAGTGCATTTGATGCAGAAATATCATAAATGTACGGAATGTGATATGGAGTTCCATACTAAAAAAGAGTTGCAGAGTCATACGATTAGGCATACAGGCACCAGGGAGTTTAGATGTGAAATCTGCTTCAAGTCGTACGGAAGACAGAAAACTCTAAGAGACCATGTTCGAAGAGTTCACTCCTAGATAGTCCACATAAGTAGGTACATGAATAAACACAGCAAACCTTCTAAAGACAGTCTCTGAATGAAAATAATGAAAATATTTCACAATCGCTACAGTTTCATGTAGTTAAATTCAAAATATTAGATACTACAAGTTCACTAGATCATGAATCATGATATAATGTTCTTAAATAATTGAATGGTTAGGTTAGGTTGTTGTAGATGTCAGAGTAGGTATTTCTTAATAAAGGTATTACTAATAATATTCTTATTTATTATTCTAAGGGCCACTTTCACCGGGATAATAGACGTGACGGGTTTCGATACAAAAACTTAACGTTCAGGCAGGAATGTTAAAATTGCTCATAACATTATTCGGTGATGGTGAAACTGGCACCTTCCGCTGTACCTAGTAAATATTATAAGTCTATGGCTGTACCGTACCAAAATTCTGATGAGATGACATGACAAAAGATTCCTATAAATGCTGACAAACTAAAACATTTTATTTCCATCTAGGTACGGGAATTGAGAAAACACGGACCATTAAAGAAGAACCGCGGACGAGAAAATCGATCATCACTTTCGTTGAAGTGCCTGCACTGGAAGTGAAAGTCGTTGCGACAAAGAGGGGCAGGTACCAGGCAGACATGAAAGAGATTCTTCTAAACACAAACGCCACACCGATTCGTTGCAAAGGTGGCATTGGATACGCTTGTTGCTTCTGCGCCGACCAATTCCCCGAACCGCAAGACCTGAAGAGACATACGCTAGAAGAACACGACGAGAAAACCAAAGCGGAATTCATGAGAGGCGTAACGTTACACAATTTTAACGTCAAACTGGACATAACAGATCTTAAGTGTAATTGCGGATTAGATTTGCAGAGCATCGATGAGTTGATCCAACATTTAGAGGTCCAACACGATAAAAGCATCCACGCGAACGTAGTAAAACAAATAATACCTTTCAAATTTAACGACGGACTGCGATGCGCGATTTGCAGTCTCGAGTTTCATAACTTTAAACTTCTAATGGAACATATGAGTGTGCACTATAGGAATCATGTCTGCCAGATTTGCGGGGCTGGCTTCGTGAACAAGAAGACCTTTAAGTCACACTCCGATAGACACGAAACTGGGAGTTTTCCGTGCAAAGTTTGCGCGAAAATATTCGATACAAAGGTCAAAAAGTTGGAGCATGAGAGGGCAATCCACGTGTACATGAGTAAGAGGAACAAATGCGGGTACTGCGGGGAAATGTTCGCGGATTACACGAAGAAGAAGGATCACGAGGTGAAGGTCCACGGGGCTAAGCCTGTGGTGCTGACGTGTCAAGGCTGCGACAAGACTTTCGACAACCAGAGGGCGTTGACCGCCCACTTCAAGACATACCATTTGATGCTGAGGAGGAAAGTTGGAGGAAATAAATAAAAACTCAATTCCATTTAAATACTTTTTTATTCATTTCAATTCCCAAGCTTTTAGGCGTGCCGACTGGGCACAATTTGATTCGCCAGTGTCACGTTAATGGAGAAGGTACGAAGGAGATTGGGCGGTGTAAGACGTTACAAAATTTTGATAAGCTAAGTAGTAAAGAGTAGTTTTTTTATTGTCTAAAGATGACTGTTACTCTGTGTATTCAAACAAACTTTTACAAAGTGCTTTTGAATAGTCGCTGAATCTACCACTACTGGTTCAGAATGCCCTTACTGCCGAGAAGAACCAGCAATAAACTCGACGGTTGCTCTTTTCAAAACAAGTTTACGATAGGGGTACCTATTCGCAGCATAATATACATACGTAACTACCTGCAGATTGAAGCTGCCTAGTATTACTACCCATACTCCTAATAATTCTCTACGCGCGTCCCATCCCGGAACTCTTATACGCTTTGTGACAGCCTGAGCCAATGCAGATTTTTTTTTATTCGATGACAAGCTAGTCGACTGCGATCTCACCTGATGGTAAGTGACGATGCAGGCTAACTTGGAAGGGGTATGGCAGTGAACATTCAACCTATACCCCTAATCGGTTTCTACACGCCATCGTGCCGGAACGCTAAATCGCTTGGCGGCACGTCTTTGACGGTAGGGTGGTAACTAGCCACAGCCAAAGCCTCCCACCAAACCAGACCGGAGACAATTCAGAAATTATGAATTCCCAAATTGACCCCGCCGGGAATCGAACCCGAGACCTCCTAGTAAACGACAACCTTACCTCCTAGTAAGACAACAGCGCTCACCACTGAGCCAGGGAGGTCGTCAAATTCCCAAATTCATTCAACCGGGATCCATACGGATCCTCCCACTTTTAAGGCCACAGCACACTACGCCAGGTAGGTCTGAGGACGCGAAACCCAAGATGTGGGTGCGAGCCCGCCGTAGTCTCCTTCAAGTATAGGTACGTAAATACTTTGTGGCTACTTCACATCAAGCAAGACAATTTGCAACGACGCACTAGATGGCGTAAGAACATGGCGAAAAAATATCCAGAGCAAAAACTGCATTACACAACACACTCTACAATAGGCATTCTTAAGGTGGGTCTACACTAGACGAGTCGAGCCATTGAGGGTGTCGTCGTTCGCGGTGTCAAGTGTGGACCTACAACGAGCACTGCTCGAATGTAGTTTTCCGCACCCAAATCCCTTTGTGTTCGTCGAAAAACCGATAACGGGCGGAGCGCAGTCGTGCACGAGCTAAACGCTCCAAACGCGCTCGTTCGAGGCTGGTAAGTCGGTCCACACTACACGAATTTGTGCTCGTCTAGCGTAGACCCACCTTTACATAGCGATTTTAAGGTTGATTATACCGGTCTACCCGCGAAATTCAAATTTAATTTGGTTTTTCGCAATTTGTAAACGCCAATGGCAGTATCCTTTTCACAGGTTTATATAGAAATCTATACTAGAAAGTGTCCAGTTTATGAAATTAGTCAGAACATCGACTAACTTGTGAGTAACTCACGTCAAACTCGATGCTCGGACTAATTTCTAAAGTGGACACTTTCAAGTAATTTTTTTTATATAAACCTGTGAAGATGAAGATGATAATGCCATCGTCGCAATTAGAATGCCATATGCCTACTTTTTCGTATTAGTTTACAAATTGCGAAAAACCAAAATTAATTTTGAATTTCGCGGGCAGACCCGTATAATCCACCTTAACACGATTTAAAGAACAAATTATCTCAGATGACTTAGTTATCCGGCACCGTTATTTTGTCTGGCATCGTTACAAATATTTGCTATAATTTGATGTGGGGTAACCGTTTAATTATAAAATGAAAATTTTAAATAATATGTCCAAGGTAACTCACCTGTATTTTTCAAGAATATTAATTAACCGTTAAAATATAGTAATTCACTTTTGTAGTGTTACAACGGAGGTTAGATACATATACCTACATGATATTATTACTAAATAAAAGAGTTGAAATAGTTAAGTACTTACTTCACTTCTTTGATTCACTTTTAAATGCTAAATCAATTTATTTAGTGTCCGCAAAATTTCTAGTGTCTCTCTGCCAGCTTTTCTTTCCTCTGCTTATAGTACACACACTCTCTTTGAAAAAATTATATCCCAGTCTTTGGGATCAATTGAGGTGTCGTACTTGGCAGAGGCAAGAAATGGATGGTCAGCGATTAGCCCAAATCAATTGCCGGTTTCTCTTCCTTCCCAGAGACAGTGGGATGACATTATTTGTAAAAAAACTTTCGACGCAATGTTAATGCAAGCAAATTCTAAAGACCGTGCTCGTCTTCTCGCTGTCTCTGCGAAAGAATCCGGACACTGGCTCCATGCTATCCCTTCTGCTAATCTGGGCACTCTTTTAGACCACGCCACTCTTGCAGTGGTAGTTGGTCTTAGGCTTGGCGCCAAAATAACCCAGCCTCACCGTTGCCACTGCGGTGACCACGTCGACGCTTACGGTCATCACGGGCTCTCCTGTTCGAAGAGCGCTGGTCGTTTCTCCCGCCACAATGCCCTCAACGACATCATCCGCAGGTCTCTTGCTACTGCTCACGTGCCAGCTGTATTAGAACCTATTGGTTTGGCACGTAGTGATGACAAGAGACCTGATGGTATGACGCTTGTTCCTTGGAGGACAGGGAGGTCGCTTGTGTGGGATGCCACCTGTGTAGATACTCTAGCTGCTTCCCACATCCATGCGACCTCCTCTGTGGCGGGTGCAGCGGCTACTAACGCCGAACAGGCTAAGAGGCGCAAATATGAAAAACTTGACAGTGGTTTCATATTTGCGCCTTTTGGTGTAGAGACCCTGGGGCCGTGGGGCCCGGAGGCTCGCGTACTTTTTTTAGAGATATCAAAAAGAGTGATCGAGTCTACCGGGGATCCAAGAGCTGGCAGCTACCTTGGCCAAAGGATTAGCTTGGCCATCCAAAGAGGTAATGCTGCCAGCATCTTGGGTACTATGCCACACTGCGGTGGCTTGGATGGGGTTTTAGATTTTAATTAGTTTTTATTTAAGTTTTAATTTTAGAATTTTTAGGTTTAATATAGTATTGTATATATGAAATTTTAATTAAGAATTGTACATTTTCATAATATTTATTTAGTTGTTTAACTGAGTACTTTTAATACTACGCAATAACACCGAAATATTCTATCGTTTCTATTTTATTCCCATTTGTTATGTTTTAATACTTAGCTTTGTTATTTTAATAAGTGAACAGTAGATCGAATTGTAATTCTTCATTTTCATTTTATAGGTACCAGAGTTGCTAAAAAGAAAAACGTGGTTGCGAAGCCGGAAGCGAAACGAAAACTGCAGGCAAACTTGCCCGAAACCAAGAAGAACCAGCACAACCTTAAAATAATACTCCATTACTCCAATTCAAACCCAATAAGAAATAAGGACGCGCTCGGTTACGGTTGCCACTTCTGTTCGGAACAATTCCCGGAACCGAAGAAACTTAAAGAACATTTTTTACAAGAGCACAAAATAAAGGAAACAATCGCCGCCATAAATTGCAGACTTTTCGAATACTTCGTTAAATTGGACATCACCGATTTAAAATGCACACTTTGCCACAAAAGTCTAGCTAAACTCGAACACTTTATGGATCATATAGCGTCTGAACACAATATAGAAGTGTATAAGGAACTGAAAAGTGCAATAGTACCGTTTAAGTTTGACACAGAAAAATTGCAGTGCACCGAATGTTGTAAAGAGTTCGTGAGTTTCAAATTCTTATTGGAACACATGACCGAGCATTTTAGTAACTATATGTGCGCGGTTTGTGGCAAGGGGTTCGTAACAGATCGTCTCTACATGAGGCACGTTAGACGGCACAAAGCAGAGGAATTGAAATGCAAGGACTGCGATAAAGTGTTCGGAACTAAAGAAAAGTTGCGTAACCACCAGACCACAGTACATCTAGGTTTCAGAAAGGGCAGTAGATGTTTGGTTTGTAACGAACGGTTGTTGAACTACTGGCAGAAGGTCGATCACATGGTCAAAGTGCACGGAGTTCCCGAGCTGGTTCTGAACTGTCATATTTGCGAGAGAACGTTCAAAGATCAGAGGAAGCTGACGATCCACATAAAGAAGGACCACTTGTTGGAACGGAAACACAAGTGTCAAGAGTGTGAAATGGTGTTCTTCAGTTCTACGCGGCTGAAGATCCATATGGCTAAGCATACAGGGTTGAGGCAGTTCAAATGTGACATTTGTTTGAAGGCGTATGCGAGGAAGAACACCCTGAGGGAGCATATGAGGATTCATGCGAACGATCGACGGTTCGCGTGCGAACATTGCGGGCAGGCGTTCGTGCAAAATTGCAGTTTGCGCAGCCATTTGCGTTCTAAGCACGGTGTGGTATAGTGTACACAACTAAATAATAATAAATGTTAATATAATTGTTTATTTTTAATTTTTTTTAATGAATAAGAATTATTCTTGTTCTTCTTTGTCAACCGATAGACGTCCACTACAGGACAAAGGTCTCTTGCATGGACTTCCACATGCCTCGGTCTTGCACGTTATTGATAGAATTAAGATCATAAGTTAGTAAAACTAAAAAAAAAAAATGATGCCATGGGCTTCTATTCCATTTACTTATCACACCTTATTTTTCCGAGGCTCTGGAAAAGTCATCCAGTATATAGATCGTCGAGAGAAGTGAACCAAGATATAGGTACTATGGCAGTGCACTGTGAAGCAAACCACAGACTTTTTATGTAGTATAGAATACACATGTACACATGTTCACACGTATTCTATAGTACGTAATAACACACACACACACACACACACACACACTCCACTTGCGTACTACTCTGTACGTGGCTTACACACGACTGACTCCCCCCACCCAGTGGTGCCCGTATTTATGCGCCTCTGTATTTTGCTTCTACCCACTATTTGCTGTATGAGCAATGTAGACATTATGATGTCTACTGCCTATATACCACATGTAGGACACCGCAGATGCAGCAACGTTGCAGCGACTCCGCAGATTAACGCAGGGGCACCGCAGTGCGCAAGAAAATTCATTTTCATTTTCGCAACGATGAACGAGGCGCCGTCTAATCTGGGCCTAAGTCTTTTAGTTAAGTACCTATAATTTGCCCGCATACAAATCTTAAAAACAAGATTAGTTCTTGTCTGTCACCTCACCTGATGGTAAGTGACGATGCAGTCTAAGATGTTAGCGGCTAGCGGGCTAACTTGGAAGGGGTGTGGCAGAGCCATATCACGCGCAGCATTAGGGTGTTAACTTGCCACGATATAAAAGCACTCCGATTGTCTAAAAGCGTCAAAGTAAAATAATCCTTGATTGTATTGTTTTAAAGACACAAATTCAGTACACCCGATTTTAACATGAAGCGTATCGTACATACGTAAACGTATAAGAAAGCATACACGAAATTGAGCTCTAATTCAATGCTCTTATGGTTTATTTTACTTTGACCGTTGACGCTAATGTCATCGATTACGATCAATGGAATAACTTTAGACAATCGCAGGACTGACCAGAGACAATTCAAAAATTATAAATTCCCAAACCAACAGATAAACATGTTTTAACCCACGCAAACAGGGGTGATATAAGTTTGACGTGTGTGTCTGTTTGTTAATCTCGTGGCTCCATAACGAATGGACCGATTTTGATGCGGTTTTTTCTGTTTGAAAGCTGACGTGATTGAGATGGATTTTAGCTAAGTAATATATAGGTAGGTATACCTAATTTATGAAGATCTGCTCAGGCGTTTGAAGATCAACAGCTCATTTTCTACTTGATTAGAGGGTCTTACATTACAAGCTTAAGTGCGATTGATTTGCAATTTGGTGTATAGGTACCGGCACGAAAGTCTAGCGGTGACCGTTATTGCACAGAAGTCGAAAATAAGGTATCATGGCGTTGATTGGCTCTCCAGTCGCATTCCGGCCGTCGTCATTGGTTGCGCGACAGTACCCCATGCGCAGCTATTTTGTTTAGCGCTAGACTTTCGTGCCGCGACCTATACCTACTGTTACTTCGGATCCAAGGCATGGTAACTTTGAACTGATGCTGCAGCGTCTAGCAGTTGGCGGGATATCCAACTCCTCAGCAACTTATAGTATTTGTGGGCGCATTAGAATGCTCTCGATGTGAGGATCGAGGAGGAGGATCTGATGATGGAGCAGAAAACTGGGTAACAGGATGTCAGGTATATCGTACGTAATCCGCCATAAATTCACATGTCGGGGGTGTTTTAAATTGTCAATCATTTGAAAGATTTTGATCTGTTGCCCCTCATTTATAGGTAGGTAGGTAGTAAGGATTTTTTTTTTGTTTTTAAAAAGAATATCAGCCAAGTTGAAGTTGACTCACATCCTCCTCTCCCCTCCAACTAAGCGGAAAGCTTGTGCTAGGAGTGGGTACGACAATAGTGCAACGGGTGGGATTCGAACCTGCGACCTTTCAGTTTTCAGTCCGCACCTTTAACCGTTTTGGGCTATTGAGGCTTAAAGAATTAGTAGGAATTCGTATTAAAATATTTTGTTGATAAGCAATTTTCTTTATTTTTATTTGAGTACCTACCTACTTATTTCCAATAATAACGGAATTTCAATAATTACTATAATAAATCTATGAATAGATACAATAATAATTATTAGATATTTATTTATTTATTTTATTTATTTAAGCCATTTATTCCATTCCATTACTTACAGTTCTAATTACACTTCAGATTTATTAGTTATGTTAGTAGTATTTCTTACTCTAGTTAGTTAGTATTTGTGTTAGTTTTTCGTTTGGTTTAGGATATGGACCCCAGTTTGGGTAAAGGCCTCCTCCAACTCTTCCCATGCCTGTCTGTCTTTGGCCCGACTCATCCATCGATTTCCCGCTATCTCTCTTATGTCATCAGCCCATCGTTTTATTGGTCTTCCCACTTTTCTTTTGCCCAGTATTGGTCTTTTCCAACGTGTGGTTTCTATGGCCCATCTTCTATCTGTATACCGTGAGATATGACCAGCCCAGTTCCACTTCAATCTCAATGCATGTGTAAGTGCATCAGTTATTTTCGTTTTCTGTCTTATGATGTCGCTTCTTATTTTTTGTATTTTTCTAATTTTCAAGATGCTTCTTTCCATAGCTCTTTGAGTGGTCAGTATCTTATGTTTCACTTTTTCTGTAAAAGTCCAGGTTTGACAGCCGTACAGTAAACTTGGTAGTACACAGGTGTCCATTACTACTTTCTTCAAGGTCAAATTGTAGTTGCCTTTTAAGATTTCTTTTAATGACCAGAACCTACTCCAGGCTATAGCAATTCTTCTTGCGACTTCTTCTTCATTATTTGTTTTGCTGAAGGATATTTGTTTCCCCAAATATATGTAGTTTTCGACATATTCAATTATTCTTCCTCTTACTTCGATGGGTTCTTTGTCACAGTTGGTCATTACTTTAGTTTTTGATGCGTTCATTTCTAGGCCTACTTTCGTACTCTCTTGGTCAAGTAAGTTATTAGATATTACTTGACATTAATCTTTGCATTGCAGTTTCTAGTAGGTAGTAAACCTACTCGTAAAAGTGATACTTACTCTTGGCAAATAAATTAAGCCAGAGGCGAAGCAAAGGCTGGGTAATGCGTCATGCTCGTGAACGGGTTCCACCGACGGGAATGGTGCTACTTTCTTCTGCCCGTCTGCGACTCGTTTGATGTTGTCGGTCCACCTGGTCGGGGGTCTGCCAACACTGCGTTTCCCGGTGCGGGGTCGCCACTCCAACACCTTGGGACCCCAACGACCATCAGCTCTTCGAATCATGTGCCCCGCACATATCCACTTCAGTTTCGCAGTTATACTTATTTACCTACTTATTATTGTTAATCCAATATTATAAATGCAAAAGTAACTATCTGTCTGTCTGTTACCTTTTCACGTCTAAACCGCTGTACCGATTTCGACAAAAAGCAATGAAATAGCTTGCATCATAGAATTATAACGCATAGAAAGACTGTAGTAGCCGCGCGCGGAGTGTAACACTTTCATGGAGGCCTTCAAAGGCTCTTTACGCCTATTGGTAAGCACGTGTCGGCGAGCGAAAATAAACCCTTTCAAGGTGGCCTTTAAGGACTAGTTTCGCCTACCGGCGTGCACTCTAGTGAGCGTAAATACACGACGCCTAGCTCTCGAGTTCATAGTTACACATAGTACGAAAAATGCTGGTCTCGTTGTATGGAACTATCAGTCTATGAATTAATTAGTCTAAGGCTTGCATCTTGACGAAGCACATAGGATACTTTCAATCTTGACATATCAAGCAGCTCCCACGGGATTAAGAGGAGTGTCTAGTGACGAAACGCGACGCGAGTAGGTATTTTCCAAAATGCTATCTGTTTCACAACGCTTCGCTACCCGACCCGCATCGTGCGATAGAGAGAGTTGCAAGTCCAGGAGTTATTTGCCTAAATTTTATTCTTGAAATATTGTTTCGGGTCATAACGTTTTTACCCTCCTAAACGTTTACAAAATTAGACAATTTTGGTCTCATTAGATTCAGTACACCTTAATCTAGGCTCGTACGTTTAATTTTTTTAGTATTTCAGTTTAGTTAAATTTAAAAAAATAAAATTAGTCGAGGTAGTTTTTTAGTCAAAAATATGGATATTTAGTCACTAATAACTTTTAACATAAGCAATATTTCTTTAAAATTAAAACGTACGGGCATAGTTTTTCATTGTATCTGCAACATTTCAAAAAATTATGAACATTGGACAACATTTAGGTACGGGTAGCAAAACGTTATCGCTTTTTGAAGCTTTTTGTATGAAAATTTTCAACTAGACAATCCTCTTAACACGCGAAACGAAACAGCGGACATGAGCTAACTCAATATGAATTAGGACTTTCGGAGTGTTTTTTGGACATATGATACTTCAAACTGCTCTGTTGAACGAACGCCGCCTTGCATATCGCGCACGCGTGGTTTTTCACACCCAAATGTATCATGACATGGGTTTTCAAACTCTTCTTCCACCTAAATGTTTTGTTGCAATATTCGCACGAGAAAGGTTTGTGCGAGGAATGGATTCTTTCGTGGTTCTTTAAGTCGTAATTGGTGGAGAATTTGAAGTTGCAAGTTGCGCAGACGAAGTTTTTCTCGCCCATGTGGAAGGTTTTCTGGTGACGCAACACTTGGTGGGGGAAGGCGAACTTCTTTCCGCAAGATCCGCATGTTGGCGCTGGTAACCCGTGCTGCTCCATGTGGAAAGCTCGCATGTAGCCTGGAATACAGACAGAAGTATTGGTGAGGTGAGTACAGGTGCAGGAGGTGAGTACAGGTACAGGAGAGCTATGCTCGTAGTATCAAATCTGAGGTGCGATTGTCTAAAAGTTGCCGATAAAAATCGTATTCATTTGATGCATTAGCGTCCTTGACTGTATTGATTTAAAGTCACAAATTCAGTACAACCGATTTTAACATGGAGCGTTATGGAGCGTATCGTACATACCTAAACGTATAAGAATGCATACACGAAACTGAGCTCTAATTTAATGCCGTTATGGTTTAATTTACTTTAACGCTAATGCCATCAAATGAAGACGATTTTGATCGGCAACTTTTAGACTATCGGGGGGTAGGAATGCGGAGATCCGTAGATGATCCTCGTAGTAATTTCCGTTGGGGTTTTGTATCCACCAGTAACCAACAGTTGGGAGATGGAAGTGGTAATGCCGACTAAGTCCCTTCGTACGGCCAACCACGTCCCGCTTTTCTACGGTTGGCCCCACCAGTTTTAGGGATGACAAGTCTTATCTACTGTTGGTCAACCAAACTAGGGACAAAGGCCCAACTTATAACCAACGCAAATTGCTAAGTAGGGTAACAGGGGGTTTATTCACTATCTCACTAACTAACTTGCTAACTAAAACTAACATCATCATTATCGTCATCAACAACCCATCAACGGCTCACTACTGAGCGCAGGTCTCCTCTCGGAGAAGGGTTATAGGACATAGTCCACCACGCTGGCCCAATGCGAATTGGCGGACTTCACACACTTCGAGAACATTATAGAGAACTCTCAGATGTACAGGTTTCCTCACGATGTTTTCCTTCACCGTTGAAGCAAGTGATATTTAATTGCTTAAACGCACATGACTTCGAAAAGTCAGGGGTGCATACCCGGGATCGAACCTGCGACCCCCCGAATAGGAGACCATAGTCCTAACCACAAGGCTATCATTGCTTCAAACTAACATGGATATTATGAATATGTATGAAGTAGGTAATGAGAGTTTGACATAGTACGTATTATTGCTTAAAACCCTATGCACCCTCACCTGGCACTCTGACGTCACACAGGTGGCAGGCGCGCAGCTTCGGCCGCTCCTTGAGGTGCACCTGCCGGTAGTGCTGTATGAAGCTATTGTGACTCTTGAACGCGCTCTGGCAGTGGCACTATGACGTCACACAGGTAGCAGGCCCCTGTACACGCGCGTATCGCACCCTCACCTGGCACTCTGACGTCACACAGGTGGCAGGCGCGCAGCTTCGGCCGCTCCTTGAGGTGCACCTGCCGGTAGTGCTGTATGAAGCTGTTGTGGCTCTTGAACGCGCTCTGGCAGTGGCACTATGACGTCACACAGGTAGCAGGCCCCTGTACACGCGCGTATCGCACCCTCACCTGGCACTCTGACGTCACACAGGTGGCAGGCGCGCAGCTTCGGCCGCTCCTTGAGGTGCACCTGCCGGTAGTGCTGTATGAAGCTGTTGTGACTCTTGAACGCGCTCTGGCAGTGGCACTATGACGTCACACAGGTAGCAGGCCCCTGTACACGCGCGTATCACACCCCCACCTGGCACTCTGACGTCACACAGGTGGCAGGCGCGCAGCTTCGGCCGCTCCTTGAGGTGCACCTGCCGGTAGTGCTGTATGAAGCTGTTGTGACTCTTGAACGCGCTCTGGCAGTGGCACTATGACGTCACACAGGTAGCAGGCCCCTGTACACGCGCGTATCGCACCCTCACCTTGCACTCTGACGTCACACAGGTGGCAGGCGCGCAGCTTCGGCCGCTCCTTGAGGTGCACCTGCCGGTAGTGCTGTATGAAGCTTTTGTGACTCTTGAACGCGCTCTGGCAGTGGCACTATGACGTCACACAGGTAGCAGGCCCCTTTACACGCGCGTATCGCACCCTCACCTGGCACTCTGACGTCACACAGGTGGCAGGCGCGCAGCTTCGGCCGCTCCTTGAGGTGCACCTGCCGGTAGTGCTGTATGAAGCTATTGTGGCTCTTGAACGCGCTCTGGCAGTGGCACTATGACGTCACACGGGTAGCAGGCCCCTGTACACGCGCGTATCGCACCCTCACCTGGCACTCTGACGTCACACAGGTGGCAGGCGCGCAGCTTCGGCCGCTCCTTGAGGTGCACCTGCCGGTAGTGCTGTATGAAGCTGTTGTGGTTCTTGAACGCGCTCTGGCAGTGGCACTATGACGTCACACAGGTAGCAGGCCCCTGTACACGCGCGTATCGCACCCTCACCTGGCACTCTGACGTCACACAGGTGGCAGGCGCGCAGCTTCGGCCGCTCCTTGAGGTGCACCTGCCGGTAGTGCTGTATGAAGCTGTTGTGCCTCTTGGACGCGCTCTGGCAGTGGCACTATGACGTCACACAGGTAGCAGGCCCCTGTACACGCGCGTATCGCACCCTCACCTGGCACTCTGACGTCACACAGGTGGCAGGCGCGCAGCTTCGGCCGCTCCTTGAGGTGCACCTGCCGGTAGTGCTGTATGAAGCTGTTGTGACTCTTGAACGCGCTCTGGCAGTGGCACTATGACGTCACACAGGTAGCAGGCCCCTGTACACGCGCGTATCACACCCTCACCTGGCACTCTGACGTCACACAGGTGGCAGGCGCGCAGCTTCGGCCGCTCCTCGAGGTGCACCTGCCGGTAGTGCTGTATGAAGCTGTTGTGACTCTTGAACGCGCTCTGGCAGTGGCACTATGACGTCACACAGGTAGCAGGCCCCTGTACACGCGCGTATCGCACCCTCACCTGGCACTCTGACGTCACACAGGTGGCAGGCGCGCAGCTTCGGCCGCTCCTTGAGGTGCACCTGCCGGTAGTGCTGTATGAAGCTGTTGTGGCTCTTGAACGCGCTCTGGCAGTGGCACTATGACGTCACACAGGTAGCAGGCCCCTGTACACGCGCGTATCGCACCCTCACCTGGCACTCTGACGTCACACAGGTGGCAGGCGCGCAGCTTCGGCCGCTCCTTGAGGTGCACCTGCCGGTAGTGTTGTATGAAGCTGTTGTGACTCTTGAACGCGCTCTGGCAGTGGCACTATGACGTCACACAGGTAGCAGGCCCCTGTACACGCGCGTATCGCACCCTCACCTGGCACTCTGGCGTCACACAGGTGGCAGTCGCGCAGCTTCGGCCGCTCCTTGAGGTGCACCTGCCGGTAGTGCTGTATGAAGTTGTTGTGGCTCTTGAACGCGCTCTGGCAGTGGCACTATGACGTCACACAGGTGGCAGGCCCCTGTACACGCGCGTATCGCACCCTCACCTGGCACTCTGACGTCACACAGGTGGCAGGCGCGCAGCTTCGGCCGCTCCTTGAGGTGCACCTGCCGGTAGTGCTGTATGAAGCTGTTGTGACTCTTGAACACGCTCTGGCAGTGGCACTATGACGTCACACAGGTAGCAGGCCCCTGTACACGCGCGTATCGCACCCTCACCTGGCACTCTGACGTCACACAGGTGGCAGGCGCGCAGCTTCGGCCGCTCCTTGAGGTGCACCTGCCGGTAGTGCTGTATGAAGCTGTTGTGACTCTTGAACGCGCTCTGGCAGTGGCACTATGACGTCACACAGGTAGCAGGCCCCTGTACACGCGCGTATCGCACCCTCACCTGGCACTCTGACGTCACACAGGTGGCAGGCGCGCAGCTTCGGCCGCTCCTTGAGGTGCACCTGCCGGTAGTGCTGTATGAAGCTGTTGTGACTCTTGAACGCGCTCTGGCAGTGGCACTATGACGTCACACAGGTAGCAGGCCCCTGTACACGCGCGTATCGCACCCTCACCTGGCACTCTGACGTCACACAGGTGGCAGGCGCGCAGCTTCGGCCGCTCCTTGAGGTGCACCTGCCGGTAGTGCTGTATGAAGCTGTTGTGACTCTTGAACGTGCTCTGTCAGTGGCACTATGACGTCACACAGGTAGCAGGCCCCTGTACACGCGCGTATCGCACCCTCACCTGGCACTCTGACGTCACACAGGTGGCAGGCGCGCAGCTTCGGCCGCTCCTTGAGGTGCACCTGCCGGTAGTGCTGTATGAAGCTGTTGTGGCTCTTGAACGCGCTCTGGCAGTGGCACCATGACGTCACACAGGTAGCAGGCCCCTGTACACGCGCGTATCGCACCCTCACCTGGCACTCTGACGTCACACAGGTGGCAGGCGCGCAGCTTCGGCCGCTCCTTGAGGTGCACCTGCCGGTAGTGCTGTATGAAGCTGTTGTGACTCTTGAACGCGCTCTGGCAGTGTCTGCACGCGTAGTCTGTGCTGCCGTCGGGCTTCTTCGTCACAGTCAGCTCTTCGGAGTACTTCGACCCTGGAACATAGAAGTAAGCGTTCATCAGGTATCATCATCATCGAGCGGGATTGACTCACGGCTTATGGTAATCGTTATGAAGGTTTATGGAAGGTATTCCTGAATTTTTTGTCAATCAGTTTACCAATTTTAAAATCTATATACATATATATAAAAGAAAGTGGTGTTAGTTACACTATTTATAACTCAGGAACGGATGAACCGATTTGGCTGAAAATTGGTGGAGAGGTAGCTTAGAACCAGGAGACGGACAAGGGATACTTTTTATCCCGTCCGACCGCGTTTCCGTCAAGTCACTATAAAACGTGGTATAACAAAAACGCATCTGACATAGAATAACAAAACGCAAATGACAATGGAATAACAAAACGTAAATGACAGCTAAACGTAATTTTGTCTTTGTTGGTTTGTCCGTCAATCACGCTGCAAAAAACCTACGGATTGACGTGATTTTTTTGGATATGTATATTTGAGAACCTGTAGAGTGTAAAGCATCCCGGAAAATCAAAGAGTACCCTCCGGATTTTAAAAACTGAATCCACGCGGACGAAGTCGCGGACATCAGCTAGTTATTTTATAAATACAGAATACACAAGAGCGTGTATGGAGCTGGTGAATTGTGTCATAATTCACTATAACGCTCTCTCCGTGTAACAAGAAACTTTACAGCTCTATATAACTTATTTGTTTTTGGACCGATTTATTTTCTGTTTCTACAAATGTACCTGATTGTATTACATTTCAGGTTAAAGAATTTATTTCCTCAACGAATTTTTACAAAATTTACTTACAGAGAAAAAACAATTATACAATTCATATTTGGCGGTCAGCTATAATACAATTTACATTTCGTTCCAAATCTACCCTCACAAATCCGCCATGAACTCTGGTTGAGGAATGCGAGATCGTTGCCACAGTGTAGTTCACGCCAGTAAGTTAATTAAATTTATAGTAATTTATTAAAATCATTTCAGCAAATTTATGTCATGAAGTATATGTTTCTTCAGTTTGCGTTTAAATATGTTGAACGAAGTCGCATTCTTCACCTCCTTCGGTAATTTATTATAAGCTTTCGATTATAAATAATGGATATCAACATTTTGACTAGGTACCTACAGTCAAATAAATACCCAATTATAATTGTCAAGGTGATGATAAATTGCGATTTAAGTTACGGCGCAGTTTAAAAGTGATGGAAACATCAATGCAATTAGATGTAGTTTCATTACATGTAGTATTATACTTCGGATCTGCGTACTATAGCTAATTTTGAAGAAATACATAGCAGCTGATGTCCGCGTGGATATAGTTTTTAAAAATCCTGTAGGATCTCTTAGATTTTCCCAGGTAAAAGTCAGCCTAATGTCACTCTTTAGGTCCTCAAGTTTCTCAACTATACCCATGCACTAAATCACGTCAATTCCTTGCACTGAATTCCTGCCTGATTGAAGGACAAACAAATACACTTCCGCACTTCAAAAACTTATAATATTCAAGTAGTACTATATTTTATCTATACATATAATAAAACAGAAACGAAACCAATTCTGTACATGAAATAGATTCAAAAAAGGGTTTTTGCTTCTAATTGTGTTCAAGATACAGATATCAAAACAGAAGCTAAATTTTTTTTTGTCTGTTTGTCTGTTTGTTTATCCTTCTTTCACGTAAAAACTACCGCGCAGATTTCTACAAAATTTTATACCGTGATAGCTTATTACTCGGGTCAATATCTAGGCTACTTTTATCCCGGAAAATCAAGGAGTTCCCGAGGGACTTTAAAAACTAAATCCACGCGGACAAAGTCGCGGGCATCAGCTAGTACAAAATATGAATGAATGAAGACATACGCCTTCATTCATAGTATAGGCTGTAGCCGTTATAGGGGTGGTTGGAGACGGCTTTAGGTAGGGTTTCAGCTTTTTAAGAGATGCGTTCTCTTAAAGCCTGATTAGTTTTTGAGTAACAATTACCGTTTCTGGACCATGGCTAATGTGGCAATTTATTGATCAAATCAGTTTTATGTAATAAATTGCTCGTTCTTCACAAATCCCACATTGAACCTCGGTCACTACGAAATATACTTTGTATTAATAATTCCGAATAAGGTCTAAGTAAAAAAAGGTTTACAAAAGGTTCTTAAAAAATTAATAAAACTTCAGCATTAATCGAGTAAAATTAATTTATTTCAAATAAGTAGGAGATTCTACCAACTTCAAAGTTATTATCAGCATAATTAACTAATAATTGAAATATTTTAATAGTACTAGTACCTAACTAAATTAGAAGATAAGCAATTCTAACCTAAAAGTGTTTTAATCGACTTTTAAGCACGATAGTCGCAAGTACGATCGCGATCTGTCGCAGCTTTTTGTCGCAAGATTACTAAAAAGAGATAGGTAGATAATAATTATTGTGCTAATTCTTTTCTACACAATCTCTAAATATCGTGCTATCCCTTTCTTAACGCTCGCAGCGGAAAAGGATAGCAAGATTTAGACCTGACAATATTTTTAGTGGTGTAGGACCTACCTACAAGAAAATTAGCCACGTTACCACAGCACTACACTATTTTTTACCTTAGGTACCTAACTTATGTCACAGAATATATAATAGTACTACGTACAGAAGTTTCACTCCTTTGATGTTGACTACTTGCCGGCGCTTTAATAGCCTACATATTTTTTATTAAATAGATAAATCACGCACGCAAGCTAAATTAGACTTTATAGCTCGGCGCGAGGATCCATATTGCTTTGGATCTGTTCGCCTACCTACATCACGGACGCCGTGGCGTGGTTGCCTGGGGCTGTCAACAAAGAGTAAAAAAATCAGTAGGTATAACTTTTAACTATTTATTTATTTTACATCAGCTGTTTAACTTTAATATAATGTCTTTAAAGATTGTTTCTGTCTTTAAAATAACGATTGTTAAATTTAGGGGTTGAAAAAACTCTAAGGCAAACATATAATTTTAGTAAATATTGGGAGGGAAAACATGGACACAGATTCATAAAATTAATATTAGTTTATAAGCAACGTAAAAAATGATAGATTAGAATCCTTTTCTTTGCTGATTAAGCATCCATCCACACAACAATTACAGTAGCAGCGACTCTATGCCATTATTTCATTAGATAGATATCCATTTTAAAGTTTACAACTATTTTTATTACTACAAATGTACTAAACACTAAACGTAAACTATTTAAAATAATATTTCGTTTAGCGCAGCGGGAGGAAAATTGACGCTTTCCGCCCGGAGGTGAGAAATAGTATATTACACATCTAGGGCAGTTAAATATAGTATATTACACATCTAGAGCAGTAAAATAAGAAATGTCTCAGATCACATGCAATTGTTGTCCGAGGCGAAGCCGAGGTCAATAAACATGTGATCTGAGGCTTTCTTATTTACTGCCCGTGGTGTGTATACTATTTTTCTCCTCGACGGAGGCGGAAAGCGACATTTTCGTTTAGCGCAGCGGGAGGAAAATTGACGCTTTCCGCCCGGAGGTGAGAAAAGAAATGTCTCAGATCACATGTAATTGTTGTCCGAGGCGAAGCCGAGGTCAATAAACATGTGATCTGAGACATTTCTTATTTACTGCCCGTGGTGTGTATACTATTTTTCTCCTCGACGGAGGCGGAAAGCGACATTTTCGTTTAGCGCAGCGGGAGGAAAATTGACGCTTTCCGCCCGGAGGTGAGAATAGTTATTTGTGTTATATGGGGCCAAAGGAATTTTTTGTTCCCCGAGGGCGTTATTTTGAATTCAGAGCGAAGTGAAGGATTCCATAGTAGACTCCCGAGCGCAGCGAGGGATTCTAAAGTAGAATCCTGAGCGTAGCGAGGAATTCAATATACGCCGCCCGAGAACAAAAAATTTTGGCCCCGAATGACACGTATAGGTAGAAAGACATTACCAATACGTATATTGAAAGTTTAAATAAAACACAAATAAAAATTTTTATGAAATAGTTAAACATTAATATTTATGTTGAAAGTATGGGCGTATATACATCTAATCGACAAATTTGATCACGTGACTTATCGAAGACAACAGATTCTCAAACATTTTTGAATTTCGACACATTTTTGAATTCTCTCTTCTGATTGGTCCGCGTTAGTGCTTTAGTATGCTAAAGCACGAACGCGGACCAATCAGAAGAGAGAAATGAAAAGTCCCATGGGGTTAAAATTAAATTTTCTCCCGCTATCCTCTGAAGCCAATATTCGTTTTTCGAATAGGTATGATGAAAAAACTATTTACGTAAGTAATGTTAAATTCAGTAGTACGTCACTCGCCTAGAGCGCGCTAGCCCCGACTGTAGTATCGCTATCGCGCTCAGAGAGCCAGCGATTGTAGGTACATAAATCGCATAAGTTCCAAGAGTGAGACAGGCCTGCTTATGTATGGTTTTACAAAACAATAATATTTTTATCGTTTTCTAAAAATTATTTTTAAGTATTCATCGCTTCCGTAATAACTCTAACTAAAACTAGGTATACCTTGTACAAAATGGACACGAAAAAAATTAAAAACTTTATTTGTGGCCCAAAACCACGCCATCCATAGATTGCGAAATATATAAAGTTTATGCTGTGAGCAATCATTTTTGACAAACCTCTGTCAAGTCATCAATGTTTGTCAAATAAATGACACCACGGCCATGTCACGGCCGCTAGTTGTCAAAAAATTATACATAAGTATAATTCTAAGAAATACTTACCTACGCCTAAAGCATAGTCAGTTTTTGTCCTCACGCTTCTAACAGGTACTATTGAAACGGTATAACCACATAATTCTTAATCAGCAGCAGATATTACGAAATCACAGACAGATACTTCAATGTTATGTATTAGTATAGATTATTATACTATACCCTCGTACTGCCGTAGTCGTAATTCCTAGTTCCATGGGTACTGCTGTAGTCTAAGAGTCAAGCACTAGTGTAGATTAGGGGGCGTCCATAAATTACGTGAGGTGTTTTTTTTAATTTTCTATCCCTCCCGCCCCCCTGGTGAGATGTCGTGAGATTTTATTCAACCCCCTCCCCCAACCCCCAATCTCACGTGAGATTTTTCAAAATGTGGGTTTCTTACGTAAACGCGTTGGATTGTTATTGTAAAAAGAAAAAAAAAATTGCTTCGTGCTTTTATTTATGACTAGTTAAGACTAGTATTGAATATTGCTGAGAGTTTAATTATAAATAGAATACTTAAATCGTAACTACTGTGATTAAAAAAAAGATATCTACTTTTGTTTCAATCGGAAAAAAATTGCGTGATATTTGCCGAGACCCCCCCTCTCTCCAACGTAAGATTAGATGAGATTTTATTCGACCCCCTCCCCCCCTTAAACATCTCACGTATTTTATGAACGCCCCCTTACGTAATCACTACTACAGACACAGCGATGTGTGAGGTAAGCGAACGATCCGACGCATTTGCATCTTTAAGCCGCTACTTTTACGGCTTAATTCTGTCTGCACAGCATTCAGTATACATGTGTATGCGTGATTGCGTAGTAATGCAATAGGATATTTGACTAAATAAAGAAAATAATATTAAATTGTTAATAATGCTATGCTGAAGCTAACAAAACGTATATTTCGGCATAATTTTCAGTAGTTTTCATAAAAATCGAGAAATAAATTAAAAAAAATAAATTGCCGCGGAAACGTTCCATTTGTTTACATGACGTCACAGTTCACACACAGTTCAATGACAATTACAAAGCCCAAAGGTGGCGTGAACTGTGATGTCATTCGAGATTCAAGAACGTTTTCGATCTCGTGAACATTTTTAATTAATGTATAAAGCTTTATTTTTTTAGTTTTGTCGTATGGAATAATGTTTTTAGATAATAATCTTTTAGGATGACACCAGATGAAACGATATTTTTAATGTAGTCAAATACCCTATTGTGTATAGTTGTAACTGCGAGGCGGCGACATGCGTTCTGTATAGTTCGACGTATCTTGATAATATGAATTACGTGGGTATAACACTACTTCCTACCCAAGTACAGAAGCGTTGTGTGCTTCGGGGTGCTTAGTCTTCATATGATAGCTCAAACTGGAAGACTGCACGAACGCCTCCTGACAAATGCAGCAAACATGCGGCCTGATGTTCAGATGTATCATCATATGCTTCTTCAGATTGTTCCTCCATCTAAAGCATTTGGCGCAAACGTCGCATTTGAAAGGCTTCAACTGGGTGTGCTTTATGCTGTGGTGGTCCAACTGACGTTTATACTCGAAGGCTAGGTTGCATATCTCGCAACGGAACTCTTTCTCGCCCATGTGGAAGAATTTTTGGTGTTGCAACACTTGCCAGGGGAACGCGAACTTCTTTCCACACGCACCGCAAGATGGCGCTGGCAGTCCGTGTGTCTCCATGTGGAACGCGCGCATGTGGCCGGGAACTTTGACGTCGCAGAGATGGCAACCCCTGAGCTTGGGGCGTTGTTGGAGGTGCACATGCTTGTAGTGTTGGCTGAAGGATGTACGCTTCTTATAGACGTTCTTGCAGACGTTGCAAGAGAAGCCCTCGTTGCCGTCATCGTCGCGGGTGCGCGTGAAGTCCCCGTATATCACTGTACCTGGAACAAGAAAGATGGCGGTTTGTAAAAAACATTTGAAAAAAAATCACCTATCCCTTATAAACTATTTCATGTGTTATACTTAGAGCCGATTTTACGAACGCAAAATAAGTCTTATCCGAGCGTAAATTTGATATTGTGACAATATTTTCAATAGAAAAACTGTCAGAACGCCCGATTTATTCTTCGGATAAACGTCACTTCACGTTGGTAAAATCGGTCATTATGATTTGTCCATTTTATTAATAATTTTTTGACAGCTGTCAAATAACTATTAATAAAATGGACAAAGTATATAGTCGGAATTATAATACGATTCCACGTTTGACATTAGCTACTGTCATTTTGTAAAATAATGATACCACATATAATAGTGTAGTGATGAACACAAAAATCGATAAACAATCGCGATTTATGTTTATGTAATCATAATATTGGTGTGCCAATTAAAGACTAAATTATTGATTTTTATTTAAATAAATACATAATTACTCATAATAATTATATTTATTAATTAGTAACCGCTGCTTTATTTTATAAAAAGTTAATATTTTTGTTTTTTATGTTAAAAACAAAACTTATAATAAAAGAACCTAGATAGTTTTCTGTATTGGAAACCAGTGCGCGCTCGTGCAGCTATCGCCATTTTGTTTATCTTGTCATTCGGCTTCATTCTCCCAGTCTGACTGCACGAATATCTTGTTTCATTGCGAATCGATATTTTGTTATTTTGTTGGGTTTTTGTTAAAGTTTTGTTACGTTGTGTTTGTTGTTACGTTTATAGTTTTTTTGTGGAGGTTTTCTTGTCCCCAAGAAAAAAACGTCCACGAAAAGCTTTCACTGTTACTGAAAAAGTAATGATCCGCAATGCCTACAAGTACGTGAAAAATGAAACTTCTGCGCAATTGGAGGCCTTTGAAGTAGTGGAAGAAAATGAATGTATGAGAAAAGTTGCTGACATATTGGGAATAACCTCACGCTCTGTTTGTAACGTTTTGAAGGAAGTAAATTGACAATTTAATTGACAATATCACAGACACATAAGACACACAGACATAATACATGTTACAGAAAGTGACAGCGATAGCGATAGCGAAGACGGCGACGATTTATAAAATAAAATATTACCATAATACATCTATTTGTTTTATTTCTCATGTTCCTTCATGATCACATTTTTTTATTTATTTCACACACAATTATTAAAGAAAACTCTCAGATCCTTAATAAAATTAATCGTCATAACTAAATTATCCGTTCAGAAATATTTAATTTGCTGATATACTTAGTTTCTATTAAAGTAGTAGTTGTTTAGATATACTACTATAAACGAGAGGAATCGATTCGGAAATATTCCATTTCCGTATCGAATAATTTCGTAACGTCACTATTTAGTACTTGTCATAACGTTGCAACACTGAAATTGTCAAATCTGGAATCGAATTAAAATTCCGACTATAGTGTGTTATATTATTTATAATATTTTTTATAGGAATAGGTAAATTTTTAATTGTACCTAAATATTATTTAAGTGTGTTGCAATAAAGAATTAATTTATCTATCTATCTATCTATTTATGTTTAAAAAATTATCTACCTAGTTCTGCCTCTTTTGCATAGATTTAATTTCATGCTTCAGGTAGAAGCGAAAGTTTGAAATAAGTAGTAAAGTGACTGTTATTAAGTTACAATAAGTACAATTTGTTTTTGGGTAACGTAAAAAATAAAATAAAAAATAACAAAGTAGGTACTTAAGTATATTCTTTATTTTTTTTATTAATATTCATTTATTTCTTCAATACAATAATCTTATAAACTAACTTAGTTACATCTACAAAACTGAGTATTCAGTTTGACTGTAGTTTTGTTTGTCTCATTTTACATAATCTAATTCTTATTCTTACTGCGATATAACAATAAAACCATGATACCCTAGGAGACATCATCTTCTAAGTCGATACGCTCTTGACAAAGCGGTTGTGGTCGTCACTTGGGTACATGGCACGCTTCACTATACGCCTCCACTCCTCTCTAACTGCTGCCTTCCTTGTGCATTCATGCAACGTGACATCCACCGCAGCCCTCACCTGGTCTGTCCATCTCATAGGCGATCTGCCACGCGCTCTAGTGCCCTCCACTCTTCCCTGGACCACTAGACGTTCAATCGAGATATCATTACATCTTGACACGTGACCAAAGAAAGTGAGTATGCGAGCTTGCACGATAGAGGACAGACGCTGCTTGATGCGGAGTTCTTCGAGAATGGTCTTATCGACTTATTGGTCCGGAATTCGGTCCAGGACACTCTCAACATTCTTCTCCAGCACCACATCTCGAGAGCGTCTATTCTCTTCTTCTCACTTTCTCGCAGCGGCCATGTTACGTTAGACATACCTACTGAAGTAAGTGTAAAGCACAGCCCCTGTAGCCAAGTTACACTTCGTTGTATCGTTTCTCTTTCAAAGATCGTTGTCACTAGACGTTTTGGCTAGGGCTAAACTAGATGGCGCTGCAGCTGATCAAAGACAGAAGTGTATTGATTATATTTCGCGACATTTTGTATTGTTTTTTTAGCATTTTAACCAATGTTATTACAGTCGGTTAAAAATAGGTTAAGTAGCAGTGATAGCCTAGTGGTTACGACTGTGGTCTCCTATTCGGGGGGTCGCAGGTTCGATCCCGGGTTCCTACCTCTGAATTTTCGAAGTTAAGTGCGTTTAAGAAATTAAATATCACATGCTTTAACGGTGAAGGAAAATATCGTGAGGAAACCTGCACACCTGAGAGTTCTCTATAATGTTCTCGAAGGTGTGTGAAGTTTGCCAATTCGCATTGGGCCAGCGTGGTGGACTATGGCCTGTCACCCTTCTCTGAGCCGATGATGGGTTGATAATGTTGATAATGATGATGATGATGAAAAATAGGTTACAGTTACACATTTGGTAGGTAGTTTATTTAGTTTAACAGACGAATAAAGTTGACGTTTGACAGTATTGCCAAATCTTTTAATCAAAATTCATCGGTTAAAGTTATTTGAATATTGGCAATCGTGAAATAGGAGGTAAGTGCATAGATTTATAATTTTATTGATAGTCGCAGCGCACCTGCGTATGCTCAACAGTTCTGCCCGCGAAATTCAAATTTATTTTGGTTTTTCGCAATTTGTAAACTAATACAACAAAGTAGACATAAGGCATTCTAATTGCGACGATACCAGTATCATCTTCACAGGTTTATATAAAAATCTTGATACTTGAAAGTGTCCAGTTTAAAAAATTAGTCAGACATCGACTAATTTGTGAGTAACTCACGTCCAACTCGATATTCTGACTAATTTCTTAAACTGGACACTTTCAAGTAAAGATTTTTATATATAAAAAAGCAGTGATAGCCCTGTCGTTAGGACTGCGGTCTCCTGTTCGGAGGTCGCAGGTTCGATCCCGGGCACTCGCGACTGACTTTTTGGAGTCATGTGCGTTTAAGCAATTAAATATCACTTGCTTCGACCGTGAAAAAAAATATCGTGAGGAAACATGCACACCTGAGAGTTTTCCATAATGTTCTCAATGGTGTGTGAAGTCCGCCAACTCGCATTGGGCCAGAGTGGTGGGCTATGGCCTATAACCCTTCTCTGAGAGGAGACCCGCGCTCAGTAGAGAGCCGTTGATTTGTTGCTGATGATAATATTCCATAATTTAATGTTATTATTTTAATTAATGTGGTGACGGCAGATCAGAATACAGTTGTCACCACCCCTCCTCTTCCCGTGGGTGTCGTACGAGGCGACTAAGGGAATATAACGGAGAACGGGCAGCAGCGTCCTCTGTGCTACTACTGCCATCTACTGCGATCACCGACCCGTCTGCCCTGCGTAGTGATTATGGGCAAACCCTCCCCTTGGGAGAGGCCTTTAGTCCAGCAGTGGACTGTTATAGGCTATTGATGATGATGCTGATTTTAATTAATGTTCAATTATTGATTAATAGGTAGTTAAAAATAGGTAGGTAGTTTCATTATTAGTTTCACCTTCAGGTTCCAGTGGTAATATCAGAGCGTTGTTTACCGGTACTCACACATGGTTGTTTTGAGCCTATTTCGTTTGGAGCGGAACATTTTTTTTTATTACTTTTTTTTTATAAAAAAATATTAGTCAAGTTGAAATTGACTAATATCCTCCTCTCCCCTCCAAATAAGCGGAAAGCTTGTGTTAGGAGTGGGTACGACAATAGTGCAACGGGTGGGATTCGAACCTGCGACCTTTCAGTTTTCAGTCCGCACCTTTAACCGTTGGGCTATTGAGGCTTCAATTTTACTTTGGAAACTTCTGTTCTATGCGTTATAAAATTCAGAATTATTTATTTCACTTAGGCCAACCTGTGCCTCTTATGACACGTCATGACTCTACCACCGGTTCGGAAAGCGGATTCTGCTAAGAGCCGGCAAGAAACTCAGCAGTTGCTCTTTTCAAAATAATCATTTTACAATATTATTATGTAGCTATTATATTGTAAAAAGTTTTTTATACTATCTTGTGGGCAGCTGGATGCCAAGCCGATTTAACCCAAGCAACTTACATGTTAGAATAGAATATAATATTTCCACAATGAGGTGAAGTTCCAAAAAAGCGTAGGTACTACAATTCAATTCATGTTAAGACGGGCAGACAGAAAGTAGCCCCATTCCAGCCGGTGCAACCCGTACACGAGCCGTTCACCGTAGAGTTATAATAGATCGATGAGTTTCTGATTGATTTTCGCAAATAAAAAACATAAATTAAAACAAATTTTTTAATAGTCTAAGTACTTAAGTAACATTGGAGACGACCAAGCAATAGGTTTGTTGCTTGACGATACTCAATCAAGGAAAGCGCAGATGAGATCTAGGTTGGGGCGCGCTTGCTAAGAAGACGCCTGTTCACACTTGCCTTGGAGATTTAGCGGCTACTTTCACTACACGTTGGACAATTAGCGTTTCCTGCTTCGAGTATTTTGGAGTAGATTGGATTTCAACCACATAAGAATGCCAAAGTTCTCGACTTTTCTCAGTTTTATGGTGAAGAAGGAACAAGGTTTGAAGTTTCTGAGCGCACTCTCCAAAGTATATCCTATTAAGAGTCCACAGCAATGCAATTTGGTATTTTGTCATTGTTATTTATCTCAGTATTTGTTAAAGTATACCACCACCTTAATATTTGGAGAAATGATACTCCAAACTTTTATCTTGGATTACGTGTTTTAAAAACACGATTGGTGAAAATTTTCTCGATAATATATTTTTTTAAGCTATTGCATAGCTTTTATCGCGGGCTTTGAACTAGGACAAACAGTTTGAGCGCGGCGACCGAATCAAGAAATTCCGTAACGAAAAAAACCTAACACCGTTCTTCAGTAAGCGTTCAACATTTTAGAGCTTCTCAAGTATCTCTATTTGGCGCAGTGGGCGAGCGGCCGCTTTCTTTAGATGTCGCAGGTTCGAATCTCCCTCGCGTAGTAGTGACAGTGCGCTTTTCTTGTTTGTTTGTTTTTTAATTATTTTTTTGCATAAGTTTTATTATGCAAAAAAAAAATATTGCATAAATATTATAATTGCATAAGTTGATAAAAAATGCTATGCAATAGCTTTACCGCGGCAGTCCCCGAGTGCCACTTAATTTTTTTGAAAAATACATGTTTTGCACACATTTTGCTATTTATCTCAGCAGGAGCTAACTATTTTTGTTGGGTTCTTGTTTTGTCAAGAAACCTAGAAGTATTTTTCAATTACAATGTTTCAATTTTTCGATTCGTTGTTCAATTAACTTGTAATCAGGTAATAAGTAGTTTAAGCGCTTCCGTCGTCGTCAAAAATATGTCGCGCGTCTATCGCTCTGTATTTCTCACTCACGAGAAAACAATAATTAACCATCCCGCTCGGAGAGGGGCACGAAATGCACATCGTAGAGGAGATTTCGCATACTCTTAAACAATTTCTGGATGTCGTCTCGAAACGTGGTACTGCAAGCTCGTCTTCTGAACGAACGCCTCTTGACACACACCGCATACATGCGGTCTTACATTCAGATGTATCATCATATGCCGCGACAAACCGTTCTTCCATTTGAAAGTCTTGTGACATGTCTCGCATTTGAACGGCCTGTCAGGCACGTGCTTCATTTTATGAGCGCGTAGATGACTTATCGATCGACATTTCAGATCGCAGACATCGCATTGGTAGTTCTTTTCTCCCATGTGAGACAATTTCTGGTGACGTAACACCTCGGAGGGAAACGCGAATTTCCGTCCGCACGCGCCGCAAGATGGCGCCGGTATTCCATGCTCGGTTTCCATGTGGGAAGCTCGCTTGCGCGTGCGGACTTTCGCGTTGCAGACGTGGCAGGTGCGGAATTGCGGACGCTGTTTTAGGAGATGGACCATTTTGTGATGCTGGGTGAACAGATCTCGCCTCTTGAAGTGTTTCCCGCATACGTTACAGCTGTATGTATGTGTGCCGTCTTCGTTTTTCGTAAGAGTGAACGGCAGCGGTTTATCTTCGCCTAGAAAGAGACAGGAGACACATTAAGATCTTGTAGTTCAAGAAAAAGATAATCCTTACTCTATTCCTTACTAAATAATATAAATGCGAAACATTTACATATTTGTTTGTTGGTTTTTTCTTCAATCATGCAGATCGGAGCAACGACACGCAATTTTTTGCATGGGTATATACTTGAACTCGAGAACTAGGATTACGTATTAGGCTACCTTTTATCAGGCAAAAACAGAAAGTTTCCGCGGGAAAAACTCCACGCAGACGAATCCGCGGGCAAAAGTTAGATTAAAAATAGTATGTACAAACTATTTTGACAAAATTATTTATTTTTTATTGACAAAATAACGTTTAGTAATAATAATTATTTATTATAACTAAATGTTATTTTTTGTTAATCATCATCATCATCATTAGCAACCCATCAAAGGCTCACTACTGAGTGCAGGTCTCCTCTCAGAGAAGGGTTATAGGCCATAGTCCACCACGCTGGCCCAATGCGAATTGGTGGACTTCACACACCTTCGAGAACATTATGAACTCTCAGATGTGCAGGTTTCCTCACGATGTTTTCCTTCACCGTTGAAGCAAGTGATAGTTAATTGCTTAAACGCACTTGACTCCGAAAAGTCAGAGGTGCGTACCCGGGATCGAACCTGCGACCCCCCAAATAGGAGACCACAGTCCTAACCACTAGGCAATCACTGCTACCACTAGACTTTTGTTAATAAGAAAACTTAAAAAATACTTTGTTCAGAATCAGTAGGTAAGTTTTAATTACAATAATTTTTGAAACATACTTTTCACGGCCGACGCGCGGTGCTTAATATTATTAGCAATTGCGCATATAAAATTTATAATTGCAATAAATATATAATAAAACAGAGTAATTTATAATTGCAATAAATATATAATAAAACAGAGTAATTTATAATTGCAATAAATATATAATAAAACAGAGTAATTTATAATTGCAATAAATATATAATAAAACAGAGTAATTTATAATTACAATAAATATATAATAAAACAGAGTAATTTTATAGATACTCAGTGCATAAAACTTTGGTGAGTTTTCATATTTTCTTCTTCAAAAAAAAAACCAAAATTTCTAGAAATAAAAATATTAGGTTGCACGTATTCAGATTTTCTGTGAACAACTAATAACGTAACGTAAATACTTAGATTAAATTAAAAATTAAAAAACGTACTCATGTTTAAATGGTTCACTCAAATACATAAAAATATCTATGATAAAAATATATAGATATTATTGTGTTATTGACAACTTTTATTTGAAAAATGGAAACACTGAATTGGTCTTCAGTCGTCTCTCTACGGGACTGTCAATAATTCATGACCATATTAATTAGACACGTTTAAACAATCTTGAGATAAGGCTAGAGTCATGTATTTATAGTTTCATTCTTTTATTAACAGATTTAACGGCTCTGGGTTAATTATAGTAGTTTCTGTGGGTATATTAATTCTGTATAGAATACGTACTAAATATATTATAGTGAATCATTTTCGCATGTTCAGAAACAAATATTCAGAAATCTCAATTCATTTATTCTGCAAATATTAACGCCATTCCTTTTTTCAATATCAAAATTCTTTTCAAAAAACCGACTTCTAACGCCACTACAAAGTATAAAAATAATTTTAGTTTGTCCACGTTTGTTGAAGTCGGGCGGGTCTATATACAAACTATGAAACCGATGCGCGACGCTACAGAATATGATAGACTCGTTTGTAGAAGTCAAGCGAGCATCGCGAGTCGGTTTCATAGTTTGTATTTTAGGCCCGCCCGACTTCAACAAACGTGGACAAACTAAAATTATTTTTATACTTTGTAGTGGCGTTAGAAGTCGGTTTTTTGAAAAGAATTTTTATTTTAAGCTTTTAAGTGTAGTATACTATGATTGAGGAGCTAGGACCTGGAGCTCCATGATGTAGTCAATATCAATTCGTAATCGAAATTTCCTAAATCGCCATAGTTTTAGCATGCAGCATCAGGCTTGAGGAGTTGAAGGTTAAAATTTTTATGGGACCATTTCGCAAACATACTCTGTCGATTAAAAAAAAAATCACGCGAATCGGTCCAGTAATCCCGGAGAAATCGGTGGACATACATAGAAAAAAAAAATAGATACCGGCCGAATTGAGAACCTCCTCCTTTTTGGAAGTCGGTTAAAAAGTAATTTTGAAGGATAATTTTAAAATCTTCTTCTTGTGGTTTCGTATAAGTGTCTTCAGAACGGTTGAACCGATTTCAACAGAATTTCTATAGGCAGGTAGACAATTTTCTAGGCTACATTCACCTAACCAGGATACACGCGGGATTAAAAAAACAACAAAAATCCACGCAAGCATCATCTAGTTAAAAGTTTATCAAGATATACATTTGAACTGTGAAAGTTTCATCTAAATCGGTCCAATGGATGACGTAGGTGCATCATGAAAATAAACACAAATTACTTTTTAAAATCTTTATTAATTGTTAGTCACTGCTAGTCAAGCTGTGGTCAAAAAACTAACCTTACTGTAACCGACTAATAAATTAATTAACCTTTTGACAGTTTTTTTTTTCATTGGGTTTTCTGACCGAATCGAGTGTTTTGAATTATTCGTTGGTTAAAGTTAACTTAGAGAAAGTGCCGTAGTTAAGTTACGTAAGGAATAACATCGAATGATCTTTTGGAGTCATAGGCCATAGCCAGTAAATTCACGCGCTGTCAGCTCATGAAATTGGTAAAAAAATTGATTTTTTAAAAAACAACATTTTTTACAGCCATTGACAGAATTCAAAAGACAATTTAAACATTGAATACTAAAAAAAACCTTCAAACATACCGCTCAGTTCAACTTGCTAAGCAATTTTTCTCCTTAAAATTCACACTAAAATAATATATTTCCTTACTACTACCACAATTTTTTTTTCTGATTCTGTACTTTAACGCCGCAGCGTCCAGTTTCGGGCCGATCTGCCCGAAACTGGACGCTGCGGCGATCGTAACTCGAACTAACTCTCGGAATAAGAAAAATAACAATATAAGCCTTCAAATAAGCGGAAAGCTTGTGTTAGGAGTGGGTACGACGATAGTACAACAGGTGGGAACCTTTCGGGTTTTCAGTCCCCACCAGTCCCCACCTTGAACTAATGGCCTATCGAGGCTTGATTTCGTAATCTGACACCACCTTAAACTAGTGCAGGATGTCTTCTAGTTAAATGGTAGCGCAAGCTCGACTTCTGCACGAACGCCTCGTGGCACACTTTACACACGTGAGGCCTGACGTTCAAATGTATCATCATGTGCGTGTCCAGACCGCTCTTCCATTTGAACGCCTTCTGACATATCTCGCATTTGAACGGCCTGTCTGGCAAGTGTTTCATTTTATGCGCCTTCAAATGACCGACCGATCTGCATTTCAGATCGCAGACATCGCATTGGTAGTTCTTTTCTCCCATGTGATACAATTTCTGGTGACGTAACACCTCGGAGGGAAACGCGAACTTCCGTCCGCACGCGCCGCAAGATGGCGCCGGTATTCCGTGCTCGGTTTCCATGTGGGAAGCTCGCTTGCGCGTGCGGACTTTCGCGTTGCAGACGTGGCAGGTGCGGAATTGCGGGTGTTTCATCATGAGATGGACCATTTTGTGATGCTGGGCGAAGAGATCCCGCCTCTTGAAGTGTTTATCGCATGCGTTACAGCTGTACTGATCCGTGCCGTCTTCGTTTTGCGTTAACGTGAAGGGCAGGGGTTTAGCCTCGCCTAGAAAGAGATAGATGCAATAGTTAGGTTATTTATATGAGAGGGCAAAACAAAGAGACGCCGCCATATTCAATTTTCGTGTTGCAATAATAGAAAATGGTGGTTTAAAATTTTTAATAATTTCCGTAAATATGATCAAAAATATTTTGAACTAGCTGGTGCCCGCGACTTCGTCCGCGTGGATTTAGCTTTAAAGACCCTCGGGAACTCTTTGATTTTCCGTAAGAAAAAGTAGCCTATGTCACTCTCCAGGTCCTCAAATACAAAAAATCACGTAGATCCGTGGCTCTGTTGCGGCGTGATTAAAGGAGAAATCAACACACTTTCGTACTTTCGTATATGCTTTTGCACAGCATAGAGCACTTCTGGTAGTTCTGTTTTTTGAAGAAAAAAAAAACGGTCCCTCACCGGGAACTTTCGCCTCTAATGTCCAGTTCACATTCGAGTATTACATCAGTGAAAGAGAAATTTAGAAGAATTTCGTCTACAGAGAAACAATTAGTTCCATTATTTATTCTAATTTCAATTGCAGGATGTGGGAAATGGAACGTAAGAGTGAGTGAAAGGGATAAATGTATAGGAAAGAGAGAGATGGGAGATATAGAATGCAAGATGGCAGGAAGATGTGATGTGCATGGATGTGCTAAGAAGTTAAAGATTCTTTTTAAAAAACCGACTTCAAACGCCCGCACCACTACAAAATAAATCATTTATTGTAGGTAGATTTTTTTAAAAACCGCTCGACCGACTTCGATAAAATTTAAATGGAACCACCTGGGAGGTAAGTACTTATACCCTTTCAAACAAAAAAAGAAAACCTGGGAAGTACTTATACCCTTTTAAACAAAAAAGAATTCTCCAAATCGGTTCAGATTTCATGCGTCTTCGAGTAATCGGTGAACATACAAAAAAAAAAGATTCCGACGAATTGATAACCTTCTCCTTTCCTTTTTTGAAGTCGGTTACTTCGAGCTCTTCCCACAAATGGCAGTGCTAGATAAACTTAGTTGAAACCCTTTGTTTTAAGAGAATGAAACCCTTTGTTTTAAGAGAATAGCAATAAAAGACGTAAAATTATTTTTTACGTCCATAGAGTATAGACTTTCGATGGATATTTTTTCTCGAGAGTTCAACTAAATCCAAAGCCGACACATAAGATTCCAAAATAATGTCGCTATTTAATAGACAAACTTGCTAATAATAAACGGTATTAGCTTGTGGTGTTTATTAAAGACGATCGTAGCTTAGAGGTTAAGGACTTCTGACTCCTATTCAGGCGGTCCGGGGTTGGATCCCTTTTGAGTTTTAGCTATGTGTGTTTCAAGCAATTAAATATCACATGGATTAAATATCAATGGAGATGGAAAACATCGCGATGAAACCATTGAATTAATATGCACTATGAATGAAACCGCTTGAGACTTGAGAGGTCTCCTTAATGTTCTCAAAGGTGTGTGAAGTCTGCCAAACTACACTTGACCAGAGACCTTGGTGCGGTTGTCCAAAGTTATTCCATTGATCGTATTCGATTACATTAGCGTCAAAGTAAAATAAACCGTAACTACATTGAATTAGAGCTCAATTTCGTGTAGGTATGCATTCTTATACGTTTAAGTATGTACGATACGCTCCATAACGCTCGATGTTAAAATCAGTTGCACTGAATTTGTGACTTTAAATCAATACAATCAAGAACTATTTTACTTTGATGCTGTCATCGAATACGAATACGATCAATGGAATGGAATGGACTTTTAGACACTTTTTACCCAGAGGCCCTGTATCGAACCGGCGGCGATCGATTAAGATGAATGAAAAATGCAATACTATAAAAAACTGCCGAATTGAAAACCTCCTCCTTTTTGGAAGTCTGTTAAAAATACAAAACCAATATCAATAGATTAAATTTATTCTTGTTAGATGTGATTACAATTTACAATAAATAAAAACTGAACATTAAAATAGTAAATAAAAATAACATTAAAATACCTAACTGTTAAATTTTATCAGGGTGCCTCTTCATCAGGTGATATTTCAAACTGCTCTGCTGAACGAAAGCTTCCTGGCAAATGTGACAGACATGGCGACGTATGTTATTATGTATCAACATATGCGTATCCAACCCACGCTTCCATTTAAACGATTTTCCACAAACTTCGCACTTGTAAGCTTTAACGTCTCTATGTTTGTTGAGATGCAGATTGTATTCGCGGCGCGTTTTGAACTTCAAATCGCAGGGTTCGCAACGGTGGTCAGATTCTCCCATGTGGTAGAATTTTTGGTGTTGCAACACTAGCCAGGGGAAGGGGAACTTTTTGCCGCAAGCTCCGCAAGATGGCGCTGGTATTCCGTGGAATTCCTCCATGTGGAAGGCGCGTTGGCGCGAACGGACTTTTACGTCGCATAAATAACAACCGAAGAACTTCGGGCGAATTTGGAGGTGAACTTTCTTGTGGTGTTGGTGGAAATATGATCTGTAGCCGAAATATTTGCCGCAACTGTTGCAGGTGTATTTTTTCGTGCCGTCCGCTTCGATTGTGAGCGTAAACTCTTCTTTTACATCGCCTAGAAAAGACACAACGGAGAATATTACTTAAAACACCTTTTTTATGTGTACTAAGCAATTAAATACTAGATATGATATAATAAAAAAATTTTACTCGTTTTCATTTTGGTAGGTAGCGATACTTTTTTAACAAAAGTATTAAATTATATAGTTTAAATTCTTACTACTTATACATATATTATACAAATGTGAAAGTGTGTCTGGGTTTTGGTTTGAGTTTCAATCACGCTGAAATAGAGCAATCGACGTGATTTTTTGCATAGGTTAAGGTATTAGAAAAGATATACGGAGAAAAATAATGTCACACTCATAGTGTAAAATATTTATGTAGGTTTTTTAGAATAATTTTCTTAAACTGCAGATTCCTGCTTTTTAATTTGTCATAGAGATTTTTATTAAGAAAATAATAATTATGATTAGCACAAGTAGGGAATTCAATAATTAAAATTCATAAATGTACTTGTTACCTTTCACGAAACAACCGCTAAACTGGAGACTCAAATCTCAGTAGTCCAACAGTTAAATGTTCGGGCTAAAACTTCACTAATATTCATTTCTTCCCTCCAAATATGAGGAAAGGTTTTATATTTTTTAGGGTTAGGACGACAATAGTGCAACGTGTTGGTGTTGCAATCGAGTCGTCGACTTTTCAGTTTTCAGTTCGCACCTTTGACCGTTGGACCATCGATCACTACTAGGTACATATTGGAGAGGCTTGGTAATAACTGGTATTAATTAGTGGTGAATAACTCTTAGATGAGCAGGTTTGCTCACGATGTTTTCCTTCATCGTTGAAGCAAGTGATATTTTATTGCTTAAACTTGACTCGGAAAAGTCAGAGGTGCGGGATCGAACCTGCGACCCCCCGAATAGGAGACCACAGTCCTAACCACTTGTCTATCACTGCTGCAATGAGAATTGATGCTTCAATGTCAACAAATATCCTGGAAAATAAATAATTCTTTATTTAAAATCTGTCAATCCGTACTCGGCCAGAGTGGTGGACAAGGGCCTAAACCTTTCCCTAAGAGGACACCTGCGCTCAGTATTGAGCCGTTGATGGGTTGTGACGAATGAATTATGAAATGTTATTAAAAATGCAATACCAATATTAATAGATTCAATTTATTATGGTTAAATGGGATTATAATTTACAATACATAAAAACGGAACATTGAATTGGTTAATAGAATTAACATTAAAATACCTAACTGTTAAATTTTATCAGGGTGCCTCTTCATCAGGTGATATTTCAAACTGCTCTGCTGAACGAACGCTTCATGGCAAATTTGGCAAACATGGCGTCGTATGTTATTATGTATCAACATGTGCGTCCGTAAACCGCGCTTCCATTTAAAAGATTTCTCACAGACCTCGCATTTATATGCTTTAACGTCTCTATGTTTTATTTGATGCATGTTGTAATCACCACGCGATATGAACTTCAAATTGCAGGGTTCGCAACGGTATTCAGATTCTCCCATGTGATAGAATTTTTGGTGTTGCAACACTTGCCAGGGGAAGGCGAACTTTTTGTCGCAAGCGCCACAAGATGGCGCTGGTACTCCGTGGCTTTCCTCCATGTGGAACGCGCGCATGCGCGACGAGACTCTGACGTCACAAAGATGGCAGCTACGCAACTTGGGCCGCATTTTGAGGTGGACCTGCGTGTGGTGTTGGTAGAAGTTCGCTCGGTAGCCGAAGTGCTTCCCGCAAGTTTTGCAGGTGAATTTTCTCGTGCCGTCCGCTTCGACTGTTAGCGTGAACTCTTCATTTATTTCGCCTAGAAAAGACACAACGGAGAATATTACTTCAAAGAACTAATTTTATTAGCTAAGTAAGTAACTAAATAATAGATAGTTGATATAATATAATCAATATTACTTGTTTTCATTTTTATAATTATACCTACCTACTTTTATAAAAGTATTAAATCCTTAATAATATTATAAATATTAAATTGTTTGTTGGTTTGTCCTTCAATCAGGCCGCAACAGAGCTACGGATCGACGTGATTCGCAGGTATAGTTGAGGACCTGGAGAGTGACATAATACTTTTTACTCCGGGAAAATAAATTATTCTCACGGGAATAAAAAACCTAAATCTACGCAGACGAAGTCACGCGCTAAAGCTGGTATAACATATTTAAGCTTAAATAGGGTTTCATAAATGTATACAAAAGATAGGTACAGCTTTATTTGAATTATTACTTATTAGCATAGTAACAACATTTTTTTTATTCAATGACTGAGAGATAGATAGATAGACTGCGACCTCATCTGATGGAAAGTGACGATGCAGTCTAAGTTGGTAGCGGGCTAACTTGGAAGGGATATGGCAGTGAACACTCAACCCATACCCCTAATCTGTTTCTACACGTCATCGTAACGGAACGCTAAATCGCTTGGCGGCACGTCTTTGATGGTAGGGTGGTAACTAGCCACGGCCAGAGCCTCCCATCAGACATACAGACATTTTTATTGATCAGTAACTGGGGGTAGTCCACATTTTCACTTAAGTAATTATTTAATTGCCGTGTGGTGACGGCAGATCAGAATACAGTTGTCACCACCCCTCCCCTTCCCGCGGGTGTCGTACGAGGCGACTAAGGGAATATAGCGGAGAACGGGCAGCAGCGTCCTCTGTGCTACTACTACCATCTACTGCGATCACCAACCCGTCCCCGCGTGGTGATTATGGGCAAACCCTCCCCTTGGGAGAGGCCTTTAGTCCAGCAGTGGACTGATAGGCTATTGATGAATTATTTAATTACAAGTCTTTTTATAAGTATAGATTACATAACATTCGAACGCAAAAGCAATCATGCTCGACATACCTCCTGTATAGACTAGTATAGTGATACAATAATCAATAGCTCGCAAATATGACTAGGGACACATGTATAGCGCAACACGACTCCTGTTGCCGATTCAGCGAGCCGGACCGCCGCGGTTGTCGTTTAATATAAGGGAAATTATATTTTTAATGCGAGTCTTAAACGCAGCAACGGCTAGGTCATGCGTCATCTCGTGAACGGGTTCCACCTGCGGGAATGGGGCTACTTTCTGTCTACCCGTCTTAACATGTATTGAATTGTAATTGGGTATACATTTTTGGAAACACTGCATACATAGCATAGCACCTACTGTAAACTATTTAGAAAAGAACAACCGACGAGTTTATTGCTCGTTCTTTTCGGCAGGAAGGGCATTCCGAACCAGTGGTAGATTCATCGACTATTTAAAAGCACTTGTAAAAGTTTATTTGAATAAAAATATTTCTACTCTGTTCTGTTTAACGGTACACTGCGCTGTAGACATGTGCGAGCACGCCTAATATTATAAAACAGAAATAAAAGGAAGTTACAGCAAGGGAATTGACTTATTTCATATCACCACAGCAGCCTAAGTTCCTAAATATATCTCCTGAGGAGGCTCCGTCGTCGGATCTATTCGTAACGTACTTTGAGTGTATTACGGAGGGTTTTTGTGTTGTAGCGTTGCCCCTGCACTGGTTCTACTGGAAGAGTGGCACGTTGTACCGCACAGTTTTATTTCTGGTTTGGCGGATTATAGTAACCAAAAATTACTAATAAATTTCGTTTTTCCTTGCGTTGATGAAAATATTAAGCAGAATCAGGGTGTCTAATTCCTTTTTGGAAGTCGGTTAAGAAATACAATACCAATATTAATAGATTCAATTTATTATTGTTATAAAGGATTACAATTTAAAGTAAATAAAAAATTAAGTGGCACTCGGGGACTGCCGCGGTAAAGCTATTGCATAGCATTTTTTATCAACTTATGCAATTATAATATTTATGCAATATTTTTTTTTGCATAGTAAAAATTATGCAAAAAAATAATTTAAAAAAAAAACAAACAAGAAAAGCGCACTGTCACTACTTCGCGGGTGAGATTCGAACCTGCGACATCATACACCATACGGTAAAGAAAGCGGCCGCTCGCCCACTGCGCCAAACAGAGCTACTTGTGAACCTCTAAAATGTTGAACGCTTACTGAACGACGGTGTTAGGTTTATTTTCGTTACGGAATTTCGTGATTCGGTCGCCGCGCTCAAACTGTTTGTCCTAGTTCAAAGCCCGCGATAAAAGCTATGCAATAGCTTAAAACTGAACATGAAAATGCTAAATAGAAATAATATTAAAATACCTAACTGTTAAACTTTATCAGGGTGCCTCTTCATCAAGTGATATTTCAAACTGCTCTGCTGAACGAACGCGTCCTGGCAAATTTAGCAGACATGGTGTTCGAACGTTAATTAAGTATCTATTTGCAACATGTGCGTATCTAATCCACGCTTTCATTTAAACGATTTTTTTACAAACTTCGCACTTGTAAGCTTTTGATGTTTCGGCGGATTATATCAAAACAATTTTGTAGTAAGTAGGTACCTTGAGTGTCAATAAAAATCCTGCATTAAAGTAAACACATCCAATTTATTGTTAATGTTATAGTTCGATCACAAAAAAATATAAGCTTAAGAATGCTACTAAACAGTTTCAAGATATGTCTCCATCAGGTAATATTTCCAACTACTCGGCTGAACAGAAGCTTCCCCTAAACAGTTTCAGGATGTCTTTTCATCAAGTGGTACTTCAAACTGCTCGGCTGAACGAAAGCTTCCCGGCAGATGTGACAAATGTGTCGGCGAACGTCATTATGTATCAACATATGCACTCGCAATCCGCTGCTCCACTTAAAAGTCTTATCACAAAGCTGGCATTTATGCGCCTTTATATTTCCATGCTTGATCATATGATTGTTGTAGACGTAGCGAGATTTGAATATTAAATTGCAGGGCTCGCAACGGTAGTCGGATTCTCCCATGTGAAAAAATTTTTGGTGACGCAACACTTGGTTGGGGAAGGCGAACTTTTTGCCGCAGGCGCCACAAGATGGCGCTGGTAGTCCGTGGGATTCCATGTGCGAGCTGCGCAAGTGGCCGGGGACTTTCACGTCGCATAGATGGCAGCTGCGTAGCTTCGGCCGGAGTCTGAGGTGGACGTGCGTATAGTGTTGGGTGTACAGCTTCCGCTGGCTGAAACTCTTGCCGCAAACGTTGCAGATGAACCTCTCCGAGCCGTCCTCTGCCACTGTCTGCGTGAAGTCTAAGTATAGACCTAGAACAAGAAAATAATTTAAAACTGTAACCCGATTATGGTAATTTGCATAGAATTATAACGCATAGAAAGACGGTAGCCGCGCGCGGAGTGTAACACTTTCATGGAGGCCTTCAAAGGCTCTTTACGTTTATCGGCACGCACGTGTCGGCGAGCGAAAATAAACCTTTTCACGGTAGCCTTTAAAGACTAATTTCGCCTACGTGACACACTAGTGTCGTTTCGACGAGCGTAAAGACATGATGCCTCTTAGCACACATAGTTCGAAAAATGGTTACACGTTATGCTGGTCTCTTTGTGTGGAACTATCGGTCTATGCGTTATTAGTCTAAGGTAATTTGTATGTAACATACAATGAATATTCTACATTGCATCCCGGAATACTTCAAAGAATTCCCGCTGGGTTTTACAAACCTAAATCGACATGACTGTCCCAAAAAAGTCATCGGAACTTGCTGGCCTTTGAGTGGCTAATAAAAAAATACAACACCAATAATAAAATTATTAGATGAGGTATGTATTTATTATCTATGATCTAAGTAATAATAATAAGATATTACTTATGCCATATTGAATATGTTAAAAGCTTTGATTATATAAACTCTTAAGTTTAATAATAAAAGTTTATATAATCAAAGTTTAAAAGCTACAACAATCAATGCTACAGCATTGAATTATTATGGTACCTCAATGTGCTACAGTCACAAATGTGATGATTGGCTTATTTTTGCAACACTGCCTTTTAGCCAATAGGGTGTTTGACTATATTAAAAATATCGTTTCATTTGGTGTCATCCTAAAAGATTATTATCTAAAAACATTATTCCATACGACAAAACTAAAAAATAAAGTTTTATTTAATTAGAAAACATTAAATAAAATTGCTATAATTCCGGCCATGGTCACGTGATCGAAAACGTTCCGTGATCTCGAATGACGTCACAGTCCACACCACTTATGGGATGTGGAATTGTCATTGTTTGAAATGTGAACTGTTACGTCATGAGAGCAAATGGAACGTTTCGGTGGCAATTTATTTTTTTAAATTTATTTCTCGATTTTTATGAAAAATACTGAAAATTATGCCGAAATATACGTTTTGTTAGCTTCAGCATAGCATGGTTAACAATTTAATATGATTTTCTAAAAGTAGTCAAATACCCTATTGCGATTGAGTGTCGGCCACTCAGAGGCGATTGCAGTAGTCATGATGACAGTAACCAAGAATCAATGAAATTATCTACTGAAATAGGATTTATGGAAATTATGGATTATGAAAAACTGGACTGAACTGGCTTCAACTTGCTTTAATGTCTGTTTTTTTACGAGATGGTTCTAACATGTGGCGAGAGATGGCGTTGATTCTGAACATCGTTCCAGCCGAGTGTTTCACGACACTCACGCATTTTTATATCATTGCTGACCCAGCGAACTTCGTACCGCCACTACTTATAAATGAAAAATTAGTTAAATAAACATTTTCCAGTGGACCAAATTGTGAATCTAAACCATCCTCGAATCCCCTTGAACTCACACAAAAAATTTCATCAAAATCGGTCCAGCCGTCTAGGAGGAGTTCAGTGACATACACATGCACACAAGGAATATATATATTAAGATTTCTTCTATCGAATACATTAAACAGCTTCCGGATGTCGCTTCATGATGTGGTATTTCAAACTGGCTAGCCGAACGAACGCCTCCTGGCAAACGCGACAAACATGGCGGCGTACGTCATGGTGTATCAACATATGCGTCCGAAAACATGTTCTCCATTTAAACTCTTTGCCACAAACCTCGCATCTATGAGCCTTTACATCTCTATGCTTGATGAGGTGATCATTGTACTTGCTGCGAGATACGAACTTCAGATTTATTGTGCTGTGTCATTTGTTTTGTTTTGTCAATGTGTAGTCACATGTATGTGTTATATTATAAATAAATAAATCAAGTTTGCTATCCTGCTAAATAAAAACTAAATAAAAATCTGTATTGGCTCAGTATCGATAATAAAGCGTCCCCAACTTAAAATTTTCAAAATGTATTAAATGTACAGAAATCTTCCAATTTTAGTTTTATTATAAGTAAAATATAGATAGAGATAGATTAGTTAGGTACTAGATAATATGGCGGACCGAACATTCACTTTGTTCAGCTGAAATGCACTGAAATGAACTGCAGTCTAGAGTATTCCTCGGAGGTATCACGGAAAAAATACCCGTGGTGCCTCGACGGAGTCTAAAACCAGTTTCAGGAAGAAGATTCAACAGATAAGAGCTAGAAACTCAGCAGCAGTTGCTCTCTTCACAAGTGTAAATTGAAAACTTAAAACACCCCCGACATGAGAATCTATGGCTGTCGAAGTTATCAATTAATTGTCATTTAACGATTATACTGGCACGCGTGAAGCACTTAATCGAGTAATCATAATCATACGCCAAAAATACCTTACATCATTTTGGAAAAGAGCTGATTCTCTTACACTGCTGGACCGATATGAACCAAACATAGCTAAGAACCACCGCAAGGAAACTGGCTTTCAAATGAAAAAAAACCGCATCGAAATCGGTCCATCCGTTTGAGAGTTACGATGCCACAGACAGACACACACACACAGACAGACATCGACGTCAAACTTATAACACCCCTCTTTTTGCGTCGGGGGTTAAAAACAATAAAACGTCAACGGGTTCGTACTGAAAACTGAAAGGTCGCAGGTTCAAGAACGATATTATGTGACAGGTATTTATTTGTTATTAAATAAATAGATAAGTAAATAAAACCAAAATCCAATTTCAATCCAATTTATTCTACTTTGATAAACAATACAGTATACATAATGATACAAGTCCAAAATCTAACATAACGAAAAATCAATTGCAACATGTATGAAAGATTACTTGAGAACTTTTTTGTTGGGTTCGACGTACCTGCTAAGGTTTGTAAGAACCAGTGTAAATTATTAAAATATATGTAATACCCGACTGCATAATATATATCTAAATATAAACTCGCCGGCATATTTAGCGGAACATAAAAAAAAGGTCCATAATTAAAAAAATATGGTTTTATTTTAAAATCTACTTACTACACTTCTTTTGTTATTTAAAGTTTCATTTGTTTTACTTAAAATGAGATCACATTAAGAACAGATTTTGCGAGTAAAGGCTATTTGTGAAAAATTTTACATTTTTGAACTTTTCATGTAACCGGGAAAAGTGAAATTTAATATTAAAATAACAATTAATTAAATTAGAAAAATGGTGATTAATATCGCGTATTTCCTCCACGTGCTCTTATTAAAGTTTCTACCCATCTAGGCATACTGGGAATGATGTTATCGATGGTCTCCTGGGATAGTCTCCGCCATTCCTCAACTACGGCGATTCGCAGTTCTCCCACGTTGGCAGGAGCTGGAATTCTGGACTTAACTTTTCTTTTCAGCAAGTCCCAAACGTGCTCTATTGGGTTCATATCCGGTGATCTCGCCGGCCACTCCATAACAGTGATATTCATATCATTAAGATAAGCTTGAGTTACCCGAGCGGTATGCGGCCGAGCATTATCCTGCATAAAAACAAAATCGTCACCGATATATGGGGCAAACGGTACGACATTTTCTTCTAAAACTTCTCTGATATAGCGGTCTGCAGTCAGACTCCCTCTGTCAATCACTACCAAGTCTGTGCGAGCTCCCAAACAAATACCCGCCCAAACCATTATTGATCCACCACCGTATGCAACTGTAGTTTCAAAATTTGTCTGAATGTATCGTTCTCCTTTGCGTTGTATATTCTTTGCCTGCCGTCAATTTGATTTAAGAGAATTCTGCACTCATCACTAAACAAAACCTTACTCCATTGGTCCGCGTTCCAAAGTCGATGTTCCTGAGCGAAAGTTAACCTGTTTCTACGATGATTTACCTCGAGCCTTGGAGCCTTGGCGGGCACAAATGAACCCAAACCAGCTTCTTCGAGCCTTCTTCGTACCGTACGCTCACTTACGGTTACACCCCGCACTGCTTCTAACTCATGTCGGGCTTGGACGGCCGTCAAACGGGGGTTCCTAAGTACACGAAGCCGAATGAAACGATCATCCCTACTCGAAGTGCGTCTTTTTCTGCCTTGTCCTGCTCTTCTCACATAAGTACCGGTCTCCCTGAACCGTTGGATACTGCGATGGATCTTTGAAACTGGTCGACGAAGATCTCTGGATATCACTCTGTAGGTTTGACCATTTCTTCGCATTTCGAGTGCCCTGGCTATCTCCGTTGGGGCTAAGTCAGGCATAATTCAGTCATCAACTCCAGAAAGATACGCGATTAAAAAAACTAACAAAAAACAGTATTTCAATGAAATTTTAAATCAAACTCAGAAGGAAGAAATACTCGAAGTTCGCTCCAGATAAGGTGTATTTGAATAAAATTAAAACAATTGCATAAAATGTGATGTTCAGTTGTTTTCTTAGTTTGAAAATATTTCTTTTTAAATTAAATGACGTATAAACCAGCCAGCAACCTTATATGATACCGATATCAAACCTTTTTTTTATGTTCCGCTAAATATGCCGGCGAGTTTATTTTCGTAATCACCTTTTCAAACCCTTTAATTTGATACCCCACTCGCTAGGATTTGAAGGAAAAAGTTTTAGAGCCCCACAAATTATGGCGTCCAAAATCCGCCATTTTGAATTATTCAAATTTTTATGTTCTCGTTGACACTCGCGCTGGCAAGGCAAATCTAACGCCGTGCCACTTATGAAAATCGACCCACGCTTTATCTAGAGTGCCACAAAGGAACAAACAAACATACATAGACTGATAAAAACATTAACACTCCTTTGCGTCGCGCAGTCGGATTAAAGCCCGATGGTTTTTCCAAAACAAATTCTTTCATAAAGTTAGATGGTATTTTTGTATTCAGACAATCTCAGATCCGAAGCTGATACAGTTTTTGCAATTCACGAAGGCGAGTGAGCTTTACTTGTGGTTACTTCGTGTACATGCACATTGCATAAGTGTGCGTGCCTGTCAAAGCCTAGGTGAGAGCGGGCAGGCGCGAGCATTGCGCTCGCTCACACTTATACAGATACGACACACACACAACCATAAGTCAGTCGCCCTCGTGAATTGCAAGAACTATACTGAGCACTGATCAGTGATCACTATAATTAATTTATAAGTAACACTGGACAGGCATCTGTCATACTTTTTGACGCCATTTTGGCGCTGTAAACAGTTACGGGTGTCCAAGGAACTAAAAGTAGTGAGGGCACTAGTTGACAACTGTTCTTCTTATCAACCGATAGACGTCCACTGCTGGACAAAGGTCTCTTGCATGGACTTCCACAGGCCTCGGTATTGCGCCGCCTGAATCCAGCGGCTCCCTGCGACTCGTTTGATGTCGTCGGTCCACCTAGTGAGGGGTCTGCCAACACTGCGCTTCCCGGTGCGGGGTCGCCACTCCAGCACCTTGGGACCCCAACGACCATCAGCTCTTCGAACTATGTGCCCCGCCCATTGCCACTTCAGTTCCGCGACTCGCTGAGCTATGTCGGTGACTCTGGTTCTCCTACGGATCTCCTCATTTCTGATTCGATCCCGCAGGGACATTTCGAGCATAGATATCTCCATCGCCCACTGAGTGATCCTAAGCCTACTTATGAGGCCCACAGTTAGCGACTATGTCACGGATCCGTAAGTCATCACTGGCAACACGCACCGTTCGAAGACTTTAGTCTTCAGGCACTGACGGATTTTGGACGAGAAGACATCTCGGAGCTTCCCAAACGCTGCCCAGCCGAGTTGAATTCGGCGGTTGATCTCTTTCTCGAAATTGGACCTACCTAGCTGGACTGTGTGTCCCAGGTATATATACTCGTCTACAGTTTCGAGACAAACTGACAACTGTTAGTTGATACTTTTTGGTACTTCCTGCATCATCATCATTATCATCATCATCAGCAATCCATCAACGGCTCACTACTGATCGGTCTCCTCTCAGAGAAGGGTTATAGGCCATAGTCCACCACGCTGGCCCAATGCGAATTGGTAGACTTCACACACCTTTGAGAACATCATGGAGCACTCTCAGGCGTGCAGGTTTCCCTCACGATGTTTTCTTTGACCGTTGAAGCGATATTAAAATGCTTAAACGCACATAACTCCTAAAAGTCAGAGGTGCGTACCCGGGATCGAACCTGCGACCCCCCAATTGGAGAACGCAGTCCTAACCACTAGGCTATCACCGCTCTTCCTGCATCCCTATATTATTTAGTTCCAGAGACATTCGTATGTCAAATGTGGCGCTTCAAATTGATCCATAATTTAAACTGTCATTTGTATAGGGACAGCCAGTCCAGTGTTATTGAGTAAAAGAACAATGGCAAGATTCTACCTGAATGTTTTAAGAGGCGTCTACGAATATGATTTATGCAAAACAAAGTAATTAAAATAATTTGTTGTTTGTATGAAATTAGTTTTACATCTTAATATATATAAATTACGTGTCACGTTGTTTGTCCGCGATGGACTCCTAAACTACTGAACCGATTTTTATCAAACTTCGTAACTAGGTATCTGTAATATGGTCCAACTTAAAAGATAGGATAGTTTTTTTGGATTGGGATAGTTTATTTGTCTTATTTATATAGATAAGTTGGCGGTACGAAGTTCGCTGGGTCAGCTAGTATTTTATATATTGAACCATCATCTGATTAATTCATATCCGGTGTATAAAACATAATATTTTGTATCACCAGGGCAACACGTGATAATGACATCTTGACAAGTCAATACAGCGCTTTGAGTTTGGATCGTTGCTCGGTGTCATTGCTCGCCTGGAAATTCAAGAATTTGTCTATGTATAGAGACGACCTCCCTGGCTCAGTGGTGAGCGCTGGTGCCTTATAACTGGGAGGTCTCGGGTTCGATTCCCAGCAGGGTCAATTTGGGAATTTATAATTTCTGAATTGTCTCTGTTCTGGTCTGGTGGGAGGCTTTGGCCGTGGCTAGTTACCACCCTACCGTCAAAGACGTGCCGACAAACGATTAAGCGTTCCGGCACGATAGAAACCAATTAGGGGTATGGGTTAAATGTTCACTGCCATACCCCTTCCAAGTTAGCCCGCTACCATCTTAGACTGCATCGTCACTTACCATCAGGTGAGATCGCAGTCAAGGACTAGCTTGTCATCGAATAAAAAAAAAACTATAGACTACAAAGTAACACGTCCCATTGTCAAAAGGGATAGCCTATATGCCATAACCTCAAATATAAAGTTTTTATACTGCTCGCGTTATAAACTGAGTCGTTGGGCCATAAATGTCAATAACAATAGGAATGTGCCACCGCTGTGAGCTACTCGCTACCTGAGTCCGCCGCGCGGCGGACAAAGCTACCCTCATTGAATTTGTCGTTATGTACTTGTTTATGTTTAGTAAGGTAACAAGGTAAGGACCTCTGTACATGAATTTTATTTCTATTTCTCACTTCTATCTAGACAGTTGTGCATAATCGGAAAATATACGGGGTTAAATGTGTAAAGCATGCAGAAGACCTCCAGGTAACGGATTTGAAAAAGCTTTTTTGAGAGATCAAGTTGAACCTATGATTATAAATCTACGGGAAGACGATAGGAACACAGATGATTCGAATTATAATATTTTTTTGTGAGTTCCTCAAACGTAAAATCTCAGTGATTATGTTTAAGTAATGGAACCTCTACGGATTTTACAATTTTTCTTGTTAAAGTTAGACGCTTCAAATCGATTTCAGGTAAACTGATGTATGAAACCTTGCCATTGTTCTTTTATATTTTATATTTATTCTTTATATATTTTATATTTATTTTATGTACCTTATATTATATTCTTTTATATTTGCCATTGTTCTTTTAAACCGTTTCCGGGTGTCTCTTCATGAGGTGATATTTCAAACTGGTTTTCTGAACGAACGAGACCTGGCAAATGGGACAGACATGACGTCGAACGTCAAGGTGTATCAACGTGTGCATTCTGAGACCACTCATCCATTTAAAGGTTTTATCGCAGATCTCGCACTTAAAAGTCTTCTCATCTGAATGCTTGATCATATGATGGTTGTATTTCGCGCGCGATTTGAACTTCAATTTGCAAGGTTCGCAATGGTAATCGGCTTCTCCCATATGGTAGAATTTTTGGTGTTGCAACACTTGGAACGGGTAGGCGAACTTTTTCCCGCAAGCTCCACAAGATGGCGCTGGAAGCCCGTGGGATTCCTCCATGTGAAACGCGCGCATGTAGCCGGGGACTTTGACATTGCATAGATGACAGCTTCTCAACTTGGGTCGTTGTTTGAGGTGCACGTGTTTGTAGTGCTGCGAAAAGTTGCTGCGCTTGCCATAGACGTTATGGCAGATATTGCAGGTGAATTTTGACGTGCCATCTTCTTCGACGGTCAGCGTGAAGGCGGGAGAATTGTCGCGGTCGTCTCCTAGAAAAGATATAACCATAGATAAAGCTTGCTGTGCACTACTGTCACTACTGTCACGTTTTGTATAGACCACGTTGGTTATGGGCATAGATTCAGGCATAGAGTTACTAAAATAAATAATAAATAAGTGATTGATTTAATGTAGGCCAGAGATTACTTGAAGAAGTAAGTAAGTATTGATTGCTAAAGTCAGACATTGTAGATAATAGGTACCTATTATGAATTATACTACTTTCTTTTGATGGGACTGGGGGCTTTGGCCGTGGCTAGTTACAACCCTACCGTTAAAGACGTGCCGCTAAGCGATTTGCGTTCTGATACGATGACATGTAGAAGCCGATTTCTTCCATAGGCACTTCTATAGGCCTTCTTCTTCTATTCTTTCCTTTCTTCTATAGGCACTCATATTTAAATATGTAAATATGTATATTTTATTATCATATGGTCACACATATTTATAACTATCCTTTTAATTTTATATTTTGTATTATATAAAATTATATCGTAATATTGTATTGAACTATTTATGTATTCATGGTATAGTTCTTATTTTTATTTCACATTCAAATAGAGGTATGGATAAAACCTAGTCACTAATTTTCCGTGATAATCTAATTGAAAATTTTCTTTTGGACCCCATGATACAGGCCTCCTAGTGTGGGATCCACCGATAACATTGTGCTAGGGAAAGGGACATGAAAACTGATAAGATGCTATTCTATGCTATTACTGTATTTAACATTAAGTAATACATTTATAATTATTTTAGTTTAAGCAAACAATATGTATAATCTATGACCTTCTCTTCTCTCATTTTAGTTAATTAAATACATTTTCATTTTCATTTTTCATTTTCATTTTCCAAGTTAGCCCGCTACCACCTTAGATTACATCGTCACTTACCATCAGGTGAAATCGCAGTCAAGGGGCCATTTTGTCAAGAATTTAAAAAAAAGAATTTACGCCATCTGCAGGATTTCAATGCTTTAATTACAAAGAGACAAATGATTCTTAAAAAAAATTTCATAAAAAAAATATTTCCTGCAATAAACTTTTGCAGGCGAATTTCTTCGTGCCGTCATCCTCGAGTGATAGCATTAACTCCTCTTTCTCATCGCCTAGAAAAGATATAACGGAAAATTTTAAATCGGAATGTTGAAATTAAAAAAAAATTAGAGGGTACACGTGTAGCAGCAGCGCTGACAGGGCATTTTGGCGACCGAGTTTTACTAAACGTTTTGAACTGGCTTCGAGTCAGTTGTTCCTTACCGGCCGCACACATCACACTGTTCCACTGTAGGGTTTAGTAATTTTGTAATTTAATATTAATGTGCAATTGATTAAATATTTAAAGTCACGGAGTAACTTCTTTTAACAAGCCCTATAACCTTGGTAGAGGACACGGCGCTACAGACGGAGTAGTAAGGAGATTCCTCTAAACTGGTGACACAAGAATCTCCCACAACACGGAAAAAAGTTTATTTGTTTGATTTAAGTCTCGGCATCTGTACTTGCGTATTTTTGTCAATGTGTTATTCTGTCGTTGTCTCTTATGCGAGTAACATTGCTGCTATCCTTGAAGATTTACGTTCAAAACCTAATATTCTGTATCACCTGGGCAACACGTGATAATGAAATCTTGACAAGTCAATACCGCGCTTTGAGTTTGGACCGTTGCTCGATGTTATTGATCGCCTGGAAATTCTAGAGTTTGTCTATATTTAGAGGTCTATAACACGTCCCATTATCAAGTTAGAACTGAGAATAACATAAAGGGAAAGCCTTTGTACCTGCATATTGTCATAACCTCATAATATAAAGTTGTTAATCTTTTCTTGTGAGTTCCTCAAACGAAAAATCTCAGTGATTTTGTTTTAATAATGGAACCTCTACGGATTTAACTATTTATCTTGTATAGACGCTTCAAATCGATTTCAGCTAAACTGATGGTCTAAAGTTCTAAACCTTTCTACAAAAGAAGACCTGCTCTCAGTATTGAGCCGGTGATAGGCTGAGATGAGATGATGAGAGAAAGAATGATGAAATGTTATTAAAAATGCAATATCAATATTAATAGATTTAATTTATTTTGGTGAAATGGGATTATAATTCACAATACGTAAAAACGGACATTGAAATTAGTACAGTACCCGGCGATTTATATTGCACATCGGCCTTTGGAATAAAACGCTATTCTATTCTATTCACAGTTCGACTGCATTTTTTATATGATGTGCTCGCCGATTGTGAAGAGATTTCAGTAATTACTACGTGAATTTCTGGCTAGCTTATCTTGCAATAGAATAGAAATAGCGTTTTATTCCAAAGGCCGATGTGCAATATACTATATCGCCGGGTACTGTAACTATGATTAAATAAAAAATACCTAACTGTTAAACTTTATCAGGGTGCTTCTTCATCAGGTGATATTTCAAACTGCTCTGCTGAACAAAAGCTTCCTGGCAAATGTGGCAAACATGGCGTCGTATGTTATTGTGTATCAACATGTGCGTCCGCAAACCGCGCTTCCATTTATACGATTTCTCACAGATCTCGCACTTAAACGCTTTAACGTCTCTATGTTTGATGAGATGCAGGTTGTAAAACGCACGCGCTTTGAATTTGAGATTGCAAGGTTCGCAGCGGTATTCAGATTCTCCCATGTGGTAGAATTTTTGGTGTTGCAACACTTGGGACGGGTAGCCGAATTTCTTCCCGCAAGCGTTACAAGATGGCGCTGGGATCCCGTGCTTCTCTTCCATGTGAAACGCGCGCACGTGGCCGGGGACTTTGACGTTGCATAGATGACAGCTCCTCAACTTGGGTCGTTGTCTGAGGTGAACGTATCTGTAGTGCTGGCAAAAGTTTTTGCGGTTGCCATAGACGTTGTGGCAGATATTGCACGTGAATTTCGGCGTGCCGTCTTCTTCGTAGGTGAGCGTGAGGGCGCTGTCACGGTCGTCTCCTAGAAAAGATATAACCATAGATAAAGCTTGCTGTGTACTACTGTCATTACTGTCACTTTTTGTGTACAACGTAGGTTATGGGCATAGAGCTGAGGCATAGAGTTACAATTTCCTACATCATTCGACAACCGTTTGAAAATGTTTTAAGGCAACACGCGTTGCTATCAGTCGTTCTCAAAAAAAGCAGCAATAATGTGGAATGATCTACCGGTCGATATTAGACGCGCTCAATCGCTGTCAGTTTTCTAAAGCCGTCTCAAAAAGAGCTAACTGTCATTATAAAATAGTGTAGGTCCTAATAATATGTTCATGTATCATATTTATGTTTACAATCTAATATCTTTAAACGAGCAATTCTTGTATACATATAAACTAGTAGGGCGCGTGGGTGCGCGGCCCGCAAGCGGACCGCGGTTTTTCTACTCGTCTAGTAGAGTTTCAGCTCCTGATCATTTTCTATCACAAAACCACTCTTCCATCTTTTATACTCTCCGAGATAGACACCGTTGAAGTTTGTATGGCCGCCATCTTGAATCCGCCATTTTGGATTTTTTTCAGCTCACTGCCAATTGGATGAGATTTCGAGTGACTTTTGTTCGAGCACCCCCACCTATCTACATTACCATGGCCGTGCTCCTCACCCACCTTCCAAACCCTCGATCATCATATGTCATCATTTGTCATAATGAAAATTCTTCAATAAAAAAAAATCTTGAAAAGGAATTGTATCAAAGTCGTGCATGATTCCCGGCTTCTAGTCTCTTCAATATTCGCCATATATTTTTGTATGAAGAAAAAAAAAATTCCGCCATCTTGAATTTTTTTTCTGTTCGTCAAGTAGACCTTAGGGTCTTGATCAGCTTTTGCCAGGAAACCACTCTTCTATCTTTTATACTCTCCGAGATAGACACCGACGAAATTTGTATGGCCGCCATCTTTTTTCCGCCATTTTGAATTTTTTTTCAGCTCACTGCGAATTGGATGAGGTTTCGAGTGACATTTGTTCGAGCACCCCCCACCTATCTTCAATACCCTGGCCGTGCTCCTCATCCGTCTCCGAAATCCTCAATCATCAGCTCTCTCCATAATTTTCCTCCGAATGAATTTTTGTCCTCTATACGAAACCATCGGTGGAAAAAAAATTTTTCATACAAAATTTTACAGGAGAGGTGATCAATCAGTAAGTGAATCAGTGAATCAGCACGAGCAGCTATATATATATTAATAACTATATATATATATATATATATATATATATATATATATATATATATATATATATATATATATATATATATATATATATAGTTATTTATATGTATATATACATATAAATAACTAAATACTAGGGGGATTCGGGGGCGATAAATCGATCTAGCTAGGTTTCATTTTTAGAAAAGGTCATTTTATCCGTGTTTTCGGGCAATGAAATACCCCTTACAATATCAGTAGAATACGAAGGTAAATTTTGCCATCATCTATAAATAATTTCTGATAGCTCGACGCTAAGTCGGGCGGTCCTGAAACCAGAAGACCCCGGTTCGAGTCCAAGACGATTATATTTTCCCCTATGAATTTTATTATTATTTTTTTATTTATTCTTTCTTTTTAACATATAATTTCCAAAAAACACGACTTACCAAAAAAAAAATCGAGCAAAGCTCGGTCACCCAGATATTTTATTTATAATGTATGTAAGTATATTGTATACTAGCTGACCCGGCGAACTTCGTACCGCCAACTTATCTATATAAATAAAACAAATAAACTATCCTAATCAATAAAACTATCCTATCTTTCAAGTTGGATCAAACCGCACACGGTGTGCAAAGATTAAAATCGGTTAAGTAGTTTAGGAGTCCATCGCGAACAAACAAAGTGACACGTAATTTATATTATATATTAAGACTAGTAGGGCGCATGGGTGCGCGGCCCGCAAGCGGACCGCGGTTTTTCTACTCGGCAAGTAGACTTTTAGGTCTTGATCATTTTCTATCAAAAAACCACTCTTCCATCTTTTATACTCTCCGAGATAGACCATGACGAAATTTGTATGGCCGCCATCTTGAATCCGCCATTTTGGAGTTTTTTTTCAGCTCACTCCTAATTGGATGAGGTTTTGAGTGACTTTTGTTTGAGCACACCCAACCTATCTTCAATACCCTGGCCGTGCTCCTCACCCACCTTCCAAACCCTCAATCATCTTCTCTCATCATTTGTCACAATGAAAATTCTTCTATAAAAACAAATTTCGAAATGAAACCGTGTTTCTTCTAGTCTCTTCAATATTCGCCATAATATAAATATTTTGTATGGGGAAAAATAAATTCCGCCATCTTGAATTTTTTTCTGTTCATCAAATAGACCTTTGGGGCCTGATCATCTTTTGCCAAGAAACCACTCTTCCACCTTTTATACTCCCCGAGATAGACACCGACGAAATTTGTATGGCGGCCATCTTTTTTCCGCGATTTTGAATTTTTTTTCAGCTCACTGCGAATTGGATGAGTTTTCGAGTGACATTTGTTGGAGCAACCCCCACCTATCTTCGATGCCCTGGCCGTGCTCTTCACCCGTCTCCGAAATCCTCAATCATCAGCTCTCTCCATATTTTTCCCCCGAATGAATTTTTTTCCTCTATACGAAACCATTGGTGAAAAAAAAATTTTTCATACAAAATTTTACAGGAGAGGTGATCAGTCAGTGAATCAGTGAATCAGTCAATCAGCCCCAGCAGCTATATATATATATTAATTAACTAGCGTTTGCTCGGTGCGCGAGCTGCTAAAGCAGCTCGCGGGAAGTGTTTTACTAACAGTAAGGCGCGTGGGTGCGCGGCCCGCTAAAGCGGACCGCGATTGTTCGGCTTTATTTATTTCGCTCGGTGCGCGAGCTGCTAAAGCAGCTCGCGGGAAGTGTTATTGCTACAAGTAGGGCGCGTGGGTGCGCGGCCCGCTAAAGCGGACCGCGATCGTTCGGCTTTATTTATTTCGCTCGGTGCGCGAGCTGCTAAAGCAGCTCGCGGGAAGTGTTATTACTACAAGTAGGGCGCGTGGGTGCGCGGCCCGCTAAAGCGGACCGCGATTTTTTTCTCATCAAGTAGACCTTCGGATTCTGGTCATCTTTTGCCAAAAAATTTGTTCGAGCACACCCCACCTATCTGCAATAACCTGGCCGTGCTCCTCATTCACAAAAGAAAAAGAAAAAAAAAGAAAAAAAAAAGAAAAAAAAGCAAAAAAAGAAAAAAAGCAAATGTAAAATGAAAAAAAAGAAAAAGAAAAAAAGCCCTATGAACCTATCAAAATCAATGTCTTGCATAGTTCCCAACTTCTAGTCCCTTCAATATTCCCCATACATTTTGTATGGGGGGAAAAAAAAATCCGCCATCTTGAATTTTTTTCCTACTCACCAGGTAGACCTCCGGGTTGTGATCATCTTTTGTCGAGAAACCGCTCCTCCATCTTTTATAGTCTCCGAGAGAGAGACGGACAAAATTTGCCGCCATTTTTTTTCCGCCATTTTGGAATTTTTTTTCAACTCACTGGCAACTGCTCGAGGTTTCGAATGACATTTGGTCGAGCACCCTCCACCTATCTTCTATACCCTGGCCGTGCCCCTCGCCCGTCTCCGAACTCCTCACTCATCAGCTCTTTTCACCTTTCTCCGAGTCACATTCTTTGAGCTCTAAACGACACCATGGGTGAAAAAAATTTTTTTCATACAAAATTTTACAGGAGAGGGGTGGAAATTTGAGACGTCACAGCTCGGCCGCCATCTTGTTTTTTTAATTTTTTTCACTTTTTCTGTTAATCGTTTACTAATTTCTACAATAATCCAAAATTTCAAAGAAATCGGTTGGAAAACAAAAGAGTTGCAAGAATCACGTCGGCCGCCATCTTGTTTTTCCGAAATGTCATAATTTTTCCCCACTCGAATCCCCCACCCGGACATATCTACCCTACATCATTGTATCGTTTTCCGTCTCCTTCTAGGAGAACAATCGTGTCAATCAGTGAGTGAATCAGTGAATCAGTCAGTCAGTGGTAATCGAGCTATATATATTATAACTAGCGTTTGCTCGGTGCGCGAGCTGCTAAAGCAGCTCGCGGGAAGTGTTTTACTAAAAGTAAGGCGCGTGGGTGCGCGGCCCGCTAAAGCGGACCGCGATTGTTCGGCTTTGTTTATTTCGCTCGGTGCGCGAGCTGCTAAAGCAGCTCGCGGGAAGTGTTATTACTACAAGTAGGACGCGTGGGTGCGCGGCCCGCTAAAGCGGACCGCGATTTTTTTACTCATCAAGTAGACCTTCGGATTCTGGTCATCTTTTGCCAAAAAATTTGTTCGAGCACACCCCACCTATCTGCAATAACCTGGCCGTGCTCCTCATTCACAAAAGAAAAAGAAAAAAAAAGAAAAAAAATGAAAAAAAATGAAAAAAAGCAAATGTAAAATGAAAAAAAAGAAAAAGAAAAAAGCCCTATGAACCTATCAAAATCAATGTCTTGCATAGTTCCCAACTTCTAGTCCCTTCAATATTCCCCATACATTTTGTATGGAGAAAAAAAAAATCCGCCATCTTGAATTTTTTTCCTACTCACCAGGTAGACCTCCGGGTTTTGATCATCTTTTGTCGAGAAACCGCTCCTCCATCTTTTATAGTCTCCGAGAGAGAGACGGACAAAATTTGCCGCCATTTTTTTTCCGCCATTTTGGAATTTTTTTTCAACTCACTGGCAACTGCTCGAGGTTTCGAATGACATTTGGTCGAGCACCCTCCACCTATCTTCTATACCCTGGCCGTGCCCCTCGCCCGTCTCCGAACTCCTCACTCATCAGCTCTCTCCACCTTTCTCCGAGTCACATTCTTTGAGCTCTATACGACACCATGGGTGAAAAAAATTTTTTTCATACAAAATTTTACAGGAGAGGGGTGGAAATTTGAGACGTCACAGCTCGGCCGCCATCTTGTTTTTTTAATTTTTTTCACTTTTTCTGTTAATCGTTTACTAATTTCTACAATAATCCAAAATTTCAAAGAAATCGGTTGGAAAACAAAAGAGTTGCAAGAATCACGTCGGCCGCCATCTTGTTTTTCCGAAATGTCATAATTTTTCCCTACTCGAATCCCCCACCCGGACATATCTCCCCTACATCATTGTATCGTTTTTTGTCTCTTTCTAGGAGAACAATTATGTCAATGATTGAATCAGTCAGTGAATCAGTCAGTGGTAATCGAGCTATATATATTATAACTAGTATTTCGCTCGGTGCGCGAGCTGCTAAAGCAGCTCGCGGGAAGTGTTTTACTAAAAGTAAGGCGCGTGGGTGCGCGGCCCGCTAAAGCGGACCGCGATTGTTCGGCTTTCTTTATTTCGCTCGGTGCGCGAGCTGCTAAAGCAGCTCGCGGGAAGTGTTATTACTACAAGTAGGGCGCGTGGGTGCGCGGCCCGCTAAAGCGGACCGCGATTTTTTTACTCATCAAGTAGCCCTTCGGATTCTGGTCATCTTTTGCCAAAAAATTTGTTCGAGCACACCCCACCTATCTGCAATAACCTGGCCGTGCTCCTCATTCACAAAAGAAAAAGAAAAAAAAAGAAAAAAAAATGAAAAAAAACAAAAAAAAAACAAATGTAAAATGAAAAAAAAGAAAAAAAAAGCCCTATGAACCTATCAAAATCAATGTCTTGCATAGTTCCCAACTTCTAGTCCCTTCAATATTCCCCATACATTTAGTATGGAAAAAAAAAATCCGCCATCTTGAATTTTTTTCCTACTCACCAGGTAGGCCTCCGGGTTTTGATCATCTTTTGTCGAGAAACCGCTCCTCCATCTTTTATAGTCTCCGAGAGAGAGACGGACAAAATTTGCCGCCATTTTTTTTCCGCCATTTTGGAATTTTTTTTCAACTCACTGGCAACTGCTCGAGGTTTCGAATGACATTTGGTCGAGCACCCTCCACCTATCTACTATACCCTGGCCGTGCCCTTCGCCCGTCTCCGAACTCCTCACTCATCAGCTCTCGCCACCTTTCTCCGAGTCACATTCTTTGAGCTCTATACGACACCATGGGTGAAAAAAATTTTTTTCATACAAAATTTTACAGGAGGGGTCGGAAATTTGAGACGTCACAGCTCGGCCGCCATCTTGTTTTTTTAATTTTTTTCACTTTTTCTGTTAATCGTTTACTAATTTCTACAATAATCCAAAATTTCAAAGAAATCGGTTGGAAAACAAAAGAGTTGCAAGAATCACGTCGGCCGCCATCTTGTTTTTCCGAAATGTCATAATTTTCCCCAACTCGAATCCCCCACCCGGACATATCTCCCCTACATCATTATATCGATTTCTGTCTCCTTCTAGGAGAACAACCCTGTCAATGAGTGAGTGAGTGTGTCAGTGAGTGAGTGGTAATCGAGCTATATATATTATAATAATAAAATATTAACGATATTTATATATTATGTGTGTGTATGTGTATATTCATAATCATCATCATCAGCAACCCATCAACGGCTCACTGCTGAGCGCAGTTCTCCTCTCAGAGAAGGGTTATAGGCCATAGTCCACCACGCTGGCCCAATGCGAATTGGTAGACGCTGGCAGAATCATGTTATAGTATGTATCTATTAGCGTGCATGTATGTATAATTAATATTAATTCGTATTTATGTGTACTTAGGCTGAAACCACATCTGTGCGCATCGATTCGCATTTTGTCCATACAAAACTGACATTTTTCAGTCATTTTGAGTCATATAGGCATCGAAAAGCCGAATTAATGCGTACACGACTCTATGAAAATTACAGTTTTGTATGGACATAATTTAATAAGTATACAAAATTTTTAAAAAACCGACTTCAAACGCCCGCGCCAGTAAAAGTATGTAATTTATTGTTATTTTAAAACTGCTAGACTGATTTCGATAAAATTTCAATGGGACCACCTGGGAAGTATACCCTTTGAAACAGAAAAGAATTTTCCAAATCGGTTCAGGTGTCTTCGAGTAATCGGTGAAAATACATTAAAAAAAAAAAAAAAAAAAGATTCCGACGAATCTCCTCCTTTTTTGAAGTCAGTTAAAAATGCGAATCGATGCGCACAGATGTGGTTCCAGCCTTATTGCGATGCCCCGTCTCTCAGTATATTACGTTCTCTAGTACGTATAGGTTGCCTAGAAGAGATCACTATTAGTGATAAGCTGATAAGGCGTGATAACAAAAATTGGTCGTCTGTAAAGTCGGTTCACGGATGATAGTTTTACGAGATAACGTCATAAAGAAATACCACATTATTCAAAACCCATATCAAAATCTATATATAGAAAGTGGTGTTAGTTACACTATTTATAACTCAAGAACGGATGAACCGATTTGGCTGAAAATTGGTGGATTGATACTTTTTATCCCGTTCGACCGCGTTTCCGTCAAGTCACTATAAAACGTGGTATAACAAGAAGGCATTTCACATGGAATAACAAAACGCAAATGACAGTTGAATAACAAAACGTAAATGACAGCTAAACGTAATTTTGTCTTTGGTTAAGTATGGTAAAAAATTTGACAAATACTGATATTATAAATGCGAAAGTGTGTTTGTTTGTTGGTTTGTCCTTCAATCACGTCGCAACAGAACAGCGGATTGATGCGATTTTTTGCATGGGTATAGTAATGGATGTAGTAGTGGTTCCTCAGACCGGGAGAGCTACTTTTATCTCGGATAATGAAAGGGTTCCCGCGGGATTTTTAAAAACTAAATCCATGCGGACGAAGTCGCGGGCATCAGCTAGTAATATCTATAGTTTACTTATGACAAAATGAACATAAGATTGCAATGTGAAATAGAATAATAAATTATTAATAGGAAGAGGTTGGTTTTATAGAAAAACAATGTCTTGGATACTAAATTTTATTTATACCTAATATGAGTAGAGGTCATGAATATAATTATGTACCTATGTATGTCTTTGAGTATTAAACCAGTTATATACTCAAAGACCTATGTACAAAAATAAAATATTGCCTACACTAGTTTTTGTTTTATTCACCTTCCTACACTAGGTATCCTTACAGGATGCGATATGGTAGATTCATGTCGTGTCATAAGAGCCACAGGTTGGCCTACGTGAAATAAATAATTTTGAATTTTGATAGTGTATACCTCTGGTAATACTCAATAAATTATGTTAATTATCTATTTAACATATAACATTATTTTGATCAATATAAACTTGCCTTTATACTTATAGCTACCAATATCTATAGTTTAATGTTTAAATCTTCTTTGTCAACTGACAGACGTCCACTGCTGGACAAAGGTCTTTTGCATGGACTTCCACAGGCTTCGGTCTTGCGTTGTCTGAATCCAGCGGCTCCCTGCGACTCGTTTGATGTTGTCGGAATGTTTAAATTGTTATCATGAAATAAATTATTTTATTTATCCATATAAGGTCAGGGGGAGTAAGTGAAACATACTTTACTGTTTTTTCTAGAAAATGACCTGTAAGCCAGTAAAAAGATTGTCAATTTGAATAACAATAAATGCTATTTATTCTTCATTAAATCGGCTTTCTTATGACATGATCTTCAAGCCCTCTAGTCGTGCAAAAAACGACGAAATTATTCATTAAAAGTAGACTATGGTTTTGTTTCACTTACCCCCGAAATGGGGTAAGTGAAACTATGATCAGAACTCTATAAATATGAGGCCTATAGAACTATTTCAACAACTAAAATGGCATCTTTAATTGCCTCCATCGATAACGAGTCTCAGTGCATGGCTATATGGTCTAATTTCTTAAATAAATGGAAAAAACTGAAAATGGGGTAAGTGAAACATAGTCGCCAAGTCAGGGGTAGTAAACCAAAACAAATTTTGAGTAAGTTCTAAATTTATTAATTTTTTAGTTCAATAACATAGCTAAAACCGTGTTTACAATATTTTTACGTCTTTCTCTATTCTTGCTTTCACCAATAAAATTAATAAATTTGGTGTGGCAGACACAATCTGACCTATAATCAAATATTAGTTTTTTTTAAATAACATAATTTAAAGAAGGTTGGTAATCTCTGAAAATGGGGGAAGTGAAACATATGTTTCTCTTCCCCGCTCATCTCTGTTTCACTTTCCCACTCGGAACTTTTAGTGACTAGAATCTTTAACATGTCTTAAATTAATTAAGTGAACGTTTAAGACAGAAAAAATAATTGGAACATTAAATCTATACATTACTCTAAGTACTTACCACAAAAATCTGTTGAAATCACTTTAAAACAAGCAATAAATAAAACCGTGTCTAACTCGTGTTTTGAGTTTTTAAAAATGGCAAATTTCTTTCTTTAATATAACCTTGAAGAATTATCGCAGCGACATCTCTTTAAAAAAATTTAAACCAATTCGACAATACTGTTTTATCGACTGATAACAAATTTCGATAAACTGCATAGTTTGCTAGATAAAGCTTTGTGTTTCTCTTGCCCCACCATTTCTCTTACTCCCCTTGACCTTAACAAAAATATATACTTAAGTGGATAATTATTTACTTATTTTTTAAGTAGCACCTACTTATTTACGCGTTAATCACTTATCACAACTTTCATTCCCTCATCCCCTTCAACTAAGTATTAGCGTCATAATTAGTAATTTTAATATAATTGACCGAGCGAAGCGAGGTCTCTGAGTTTACTAGAGCGATTTGCACTTGTCCGTCCGTCCGTCCGTCCGTCCGTCCGTCCGTCCGTCCGTCCGTCCGTCCGTCCGTCTGTCAGAGCCTTATAGCTTTTGAATTACTGAACGTAATTACTTCAAATTTAGATATAATATGTAAACCGATGGCCTCCAGCCGAAAATGGCTTAAAAAGTTATAAAAATCTTTATTTCAGGGGGGCTCTCATAGAAGCGAATGCGAAGAAATTTTTTTTTATTTGTGATTCATAGGTTTTCTGTGTATCATTTTCAAGACAATTTGGAACAGAGTACAACCGTATTTTTTTTTTATTTTTTTCCTAAAATTGACGAAATGGGGGGCTTCCAAAGTGGCGATTTAATACGCTCGCTTGAAGACGCTCTCTGGGAAAATTTTCTATATATTTTCAAGTTGTACTTATTTTCTTACTTCACTTGTATCCTGTACTTGAACAACAAATACTAACATTATATGAATATTATAAAGAAACGAGATTATTTAATTTTTAATGAGCATCAGTAAATTTCACATAGCTTCACAATAATGCTAATAGATGGCGCAGTCATTAACTATTCCATTGAACTAGGAGTTACGACTATGATTTATCCCAAAAACAGTTTTGCGTCGACCATTATTATTTAGGTACATAATATAATAACATATTATTCAATTAAAATTATTCTTTAGTATATTTTCTATTCGCGTCGATAGATGACGATTTGTACCGATGCCTCTAACCCGTTTTCACTCGTTAGTACTTACATAATAATTCAATGTTTTCACTGACGTTCCCTAACCTTTACGGGCTACCTATGATAAGTTATGTGATGATTACTGTCAACTTCTTTATCACGATCCTGTACGGGACACCTAAAAGGAAATTGGGACGGATGTTAGGACTTAGGATTGTGTTTTGGAGCTACCTACGTAAAGAGACTCCTACATAGGGGATGATTTAGGTATGTTTGGTGAAAACGGGCATAATAATAATAATGTCAGTTTTGGTCGTCATGTATCCATTGAATGAATAATCATGGGATACCGTTACCGCGAGGTCTCAGTTCGGGGCGAACCACTAGTTTATAATGGTTTATGAACCGCACCTACCTCATCTATACTTTTTTTTAATATATAAAGCTGAAGAGTTTGTTTGTTTGTTGTTTGAACGCGTTTATCTCAGGAACGACTGGTCCGATTTGAAAAATTATTTCTGTGTTAGATAGCCCATTTATCGAGGAAGGCTATATATCATTACGCTAAGACGAATAAACTAAGCAGAAGCTAGTATATTATTAAAAAAGAATAAAGACTAAAATTAATGTAAAGACGTTAATATAATTTAATCACGAGTAGAGTGAAACTGAAGTGGAAATGGGCGGAGCACATAGTTCGAAGAGCTGATGGTCGTTGGGGTCCCAAAGTGCTGGAGTGGCGACCCCGAACCGGGAAACGCAGTGTTGGCAGACCCCCCACCAGGCCAGGTGGACCGACGACATCAAACGAGTGGCAGGGAGCCGCTGGATGCAAGCGGCGCAAGACCGAACCCTGTGAAAGTCCATGTAGGAGACCTTTGTCCAGCAGTGGACGTCTATAGCTTGATAAAGAAGAAGAAGAAGAAGATAGTGGTCTAATGAACCGTACCAACCCCATATATTATTAAAAGAATAAAGACTAAAAATGTAAAGAGCGCACGTTAATATAATTTAATCACGAGTAGAATGAACTTAAACACCATCATTGATCAGAATGCATCCTCTTAACGTGGTAACTCAAGCTGGCGTGTTGTGCGAAACCCACGCCACAGGCCTTGCACACGTGGGGCTTGTTGTTAGTATGCGTGTTCATGTGAGTCTTCAGGTTATTCCGCCATCGGAAGCATTTCGCGCACACTTCGCACTCGAACGGCCTGTAATCCGGCCTATGCTTCTTCTGGTGCTCGGTCAGCTTCCAGCGACTGATGAAGGACATGTTGCACGCTTCGCAGCGGTGTTGGTTCTCTCCCATGTGGTGGAACTTCTGGTGGCGCAGCACCTGGCCGGGGAAGGCGAACTTCTTCCCGCACGCGCCGCAAGATGGCGCCGGTTCTCCGTGCGCCTTCTCCAAGTGGAAAGCGCGCTTGTGTGGAGAAACTTCGACGTCGCAATACGGACAGACGCGGAGTTTCTTCGGCTTTCTGTTGAGATGGACCGTGCGGTAGTGCTGACCGAAAAGCTCGTGCTTTTTGAACTGTTTGCTACACACGTTGCAGCTAAATCGTCGACCGCCATCTTCGCCGACAGTTTCCTTGTAGTTTGTGTAAATCATTTGTCCTAGAAAAGACGAAAAAATGTGTAAGAATTTTCCGTCACGACCCTTGTTGCTAGGCGTAAGAATTTTCTGTCACGATCATTGTTGCCTTCGTTTATTATACACGTTCTATCAATGCTTTGGTGGCGCAGCGGTTAAGAGAAGGAGCGAAACTGTCGGTTCGAATTATGACTTCAGATCATGTCTTTGTTATGTTTTTTAATGTTTGGAACGAAGTTTTATAGAAGAGAAATTCCGAACAAAATTTTTGCGGCAAAATTTACTACACTAGCGGCACGCTATGATGGCCGGTTTGACGTTTGTCCGCTCATGAAGTTCCGTATTAATTGATAACGACTTTGAAGGAAATAATTGTATTACTTTATTGACGATAGTGATGTGCAGAGATTCATAAATTTTATCGAATGTAGTTTTAGGTTTAGGACTCAAAATTTATTTATTAAATTGATTTCTAAAATGTATACAAGTGTAGAAAAATCAGTTTGCACCATTTAAGGGGTGAATGTACTTGTGAATATGAACAATTTTCACTATGTGGACAAACCTCTGAAATCGCAAAAAAATATCAGCTGTTTCATACAAAAGGTAAAATTTTTATTTTTATATGATATATACCACAACTCGGCATTTGGTTTTCTAAATTGAAAATTTTTAAAAATGGAATCTAATACGATCGTCACATAGGATCGCTGGCTAGCACAACTACTACCTTCGGCAAACTCGCGTCAATGCTCAATGCAAAACAAAGCAGTTTCGAATTGACGTTGCTTCGAAAAGTATAAACTGTCAGTGCAATGCGATTGTGATATAGTTTTGACCTGGCTTTGGATTTCAAATATTGATACTGCATTACTGTTGACCCTTGCTCGTTAATTTGGACTCTGTTCAAGCCCTTTGTTGTGGATTTCGTCGATATGACCGAACGTACGCAGAGAACTGTTCTAAATAGTCAGACACGTGAGTTCGTAATACGCCTTCGTAACTATTTCGATCGTGAAGCTCAAAATGGAGGGCCAATTTTACCTATAACGTCAGTGGTTGAACGCGTAGCTGATGCGCTTAATATTGGACAACGAACTGTTAGACGGATAACTAAAAAAAAATATGGCGAGACTGGCACAGAAGAAAATAAACTTCACACACCAAAAAAGAGAAAACGAGCAAAACCAGTCGTAGGCATCGATAGCTTTGATGCCGATGCTATCCGAAGACATGTTTACGGCTACTATTTACAGAAGGAGTATCCAACAAGAAAAAAGTTGGTGCATTCACTGAAGGAAGCTGGATTATTCTTCGGTGGGGAAAGTTCTTTAACGAAGATTTTGAAGACCATTGGATTTCGATACAAAAAATGTAACAAACGCAAAATATTGATGGAAAGATTTGATATAGCGATGGCAAGGTATACTTTTTTACGGCAAGTGAAAGAAATCAAAAATTGGCAAAATGTTGTGTTCTTGGATGAAACATGGCTTAATGCTAACCATACTGTAGGCCGTTCTTGGAACGATGACACAGCAGCATCTACTTCCAAAGTTCCTGTAGGAAAAGGATCGCGACTTATAATTTGTCACGCCGGAACCATCAACGGGTTTGTCGAAGGTTCTCTCATGGCTTTTGCGTCAAAAACCACTGGAGACTATCATGAAGACATGAATGGAGAAAAGTTTACTGAATGGTTTACCTCAATGTTGTGTAGCCTCCCTGAACCATCTATTATAATTATGGACAACGCCCCATACCACTCGATGCAAATTGACAAGCCACCTGCCCAATCCCAAAAGAAAGCTGATATCGTCGCATGGCTTCGTAAAAATGGCGTAGATGCAAACATGAATATGTTAAAAGCGGAATTAGTACGTCTTTTAAAAGAAAACAAACCAACCAAGATCCGATACGTCATTGACGAAATAGCATTAGAACATGGGCACAGAGTTATACGGTTACCGCCTTACCATTGTGAGTATAATGCGATTGAGTTGGTGTGGGCTCAAATTAAGGGATATGCTGCAAGACACAATACAGAACCCCCATTTACCACAAAAAAAATGCTAAAATTATTAGAAGAAGCTTGTGAACATGTGACTAAAGGAGACTGGGAAAAGGTTGTGAATAGAACTGTTAAATTAATAAGGGAAGATTATGAAAGAGATGTGAAAATAGATAATATTATAGAAAACGAACATATAATTATTAATGTAGGTGATGATAGCAGTGACGACAGTGAAAATAGTAGTATGGACGAATCTGATTAATTATGGCCTTTTGTGGCACCTTTTTTGGTATCTTTTGTATTCATATGTTTCTTGTGTGCATATAAAGTATGTATATTCATTTTCATTCAAATATTCAGTAATAAGGGAAGATTATGAAAGAGATGTGAAAATAATTTTGTTTTATTAAACCTATTTAATCAGGTACAAAAACAAAACTTAATTGTTTTTTGTTCGAGAATAAATTGACATTCCACATCACTATTGTAATGTGTCAAACCGGCCATCATAGCGTGCCGCTAGTGTAACGCCATCTATTGTGGGCAGCGTTGCTTTCATGTCTGTTTAATAATTATTTTCCTATTATATATTGTCCTAGAAAAGACAAGGGAATAGTTATTTGTGTTATATGGGCCCAAAGAAATTTTTTGTTCCCCGAGGGCGTTATTTTGAATTCAGAGCGAAGTGAAGGATTCTAAAGTGGAATCCTGAGCGTAGCGAGGGATTCAATATAGGTACGCCGCCCGAGAACAAAATATTTTGGCCCCGAAATTTTGGCAACCAATTAGTCTTTTTTGACGCTAGGGAACCCTAAATTTGCAGGAACTGATGTGAATTAATGTTATTTACTGATGGTAGGTGATGTTATCGGTTATTTTAGATCGTCCTGTTTAGTTTTTTCACATTTTATTTACCAAAAACCACCATTTAAAAAAACTCAATATTGGCTCGCGAGCTCCATGTCTGGTGATGACCTAATTCAAACTGAGCGCGGGAAAAGGGCGTGTAGCCACATGTGGCAGCACAAATTTTCGACACGTTCACAGCCTTTAGACTCCATCTTGTATATCTTTGATATAAATTTAAAAAGCTGACGAGTTTGTTTGTTTGCTTGAACGCGCTATTTTTTACGAGATAGTTCTAACATGTGCCGAGAGATGGCGTTGATTCTAACTACTTTCCAGCCGTGCTCCAAACGAAGCAGTGATAGCCTATTGGTTAGTACTTCGGTCTTCTACTCGGGGTGTCGCAGGTTCGATCCCGGGCGAACACCCTTAAATATCACTTGAATAGCGACTTTTTAAAATTAAATATCACTTGCTTCAACGGTGAAGGAAAACATCGTGAGCAAACCTGCACACCTGAGAGTTCTTCATAATGTTCTCGAAGGTGTGTGAAGTCCGCCAATTCGCACTGGACCAGCGTGGTGGACTATGGCCTATGACCCTTCTCTGAGGGGAGACCTGCGCTCAGTAGGGAGCCTTTGAGGGTTGCTGATGATGATGATGATGATGATACTTAATTCACGAGAAATTACACTAAGTTTTAGGTAATTTCGAGTTTAGGTCACGAATCATCTCGTCAAAATCGGTTGATCTTCTATATATACATATAAAAGCGAAAAGTCACTCATTCATCACGAAATCTCAGGAACTATAAAACCTACAAACCTAAAATTTGGAATGGAGGTTCTTTCTAGGGAGTAAGTGTCAGCTAAAAAAAGGATTAGCGAAAATCCCCCTAAGGGGGTGAAATCGGGATTTATGTAACTAGCTTTAAATAATAAAAACCTGTATAGGGTATTTTGAAAAATCCCCCCTTATGGGTGGTAAAATAGGGGATGAAATTTGAATGGAAAAGCTTTAATGATTTTTTTTTAATTTAAAATAGCGGTAGGACTTTTTTCGATAGGCTTCTTGCAGCGGGAAAATTTATCTTTTTATAATCTCATAGAAAATCAGAAATTCTACGCGGACGAAGTCGCGGGCGACCGTTAGTAAGGTATTAAAGCATACAGTTAACCTACTCTCGAATATTATAAATGCGAAAGTGTGTTTGTTGGTTGGTTTGTTCGGCAGACACGGTTCCACGGACCTGAAGAGTGACGTAGGCAACTTTTTATTCCGGAAAAACGAAGTTTTCCCGCGAGATTTATAACAAACACCACGCGGAGCAAGGTCGCGAGCAGAAACTAGCTTGCAAAATTAAGTATAGATTATTTACCGTCAGACACGGGTCTGCCCGCGAAATTCAAATTTAATTTGGTTTTTCGCAATTTGTAAACTAATACGACAAAGTAGGCTTATGGCATTCTAATTGCGACAATGACAGTATCATCTTCACAGGTTTATATAAAAATCTTTACTTGAAAGTGTCCTGTTTAAGAAATTAATCAAAATTCTGACTAATTTGTGAGTAACTCACGTCCAACTCGGTATTTTGATTAATTTCTTAAACCTACGCTTTTTTTGGAACCTCACCTCATAGTGGAAATATTCTATTCTATTCTAACAAAGTTGCATGGGTTAAATCGGCATGGCATCCGGCTGCCCACAAGATAGTATAAAAACTTACTAATAAAAACTAATAATATTGTAAAATGATTATTTTGAAAAGAGCAATTGCTGAGTTTCTTGCTGGCTCTTCTCAGCAGCATCCGCTTTCCGAACCGATGGTAGAGTCATGACGTGTCATAAGAGCCACAGGTTGCCCTACATGAAATAAATAATTTTGAATTTTGATTTTTTTTTTAATTTTATTTATGTGTTAATGAAGCGTTATATCTAACTAATTATTATGGTTTTAGCTTTAGCAAGTATTTTTGTGGTATGTCTAAAGGTTAAAAGGCGATAGCTAGGAAATAGTAATTAAACAAGTTCTTATTGAGTAATTAATTTTATTTTTATTATTAGATACAATTAACCTACAGTTATCAATGAGTAACTAACCTATAAATTAATTACCAAATTATTTAAAATTAATTTTATTTTATATTGTATACTTACCTAATAGTTACTAAATATTTTTTTTTGTTTTTAAATGAACTATTGCAAGACTATTTCCATCGAAATAAGTACCTGGCAATTCTGTTTACGTACTACATTATTTTTTTTTATTCGATGACAAGCTAGTCCTTGACTGCGATCTCACCTGATGGTAAGTGACGATGCAGTCTAAGATGGTAGCGGGCTAACTTGGAAGGGGTATGGCAGTGAACATTCAAGCCATACCCCTAATCGGTTTCTACACGCCATCGTGCCGGAACGCTAAATCGCTTGGCGTCTTTGACGGTAGGGTGGTAACTAGCCACGACCAAAGCCTCCCACCAGACCAGACCAGAGACAATTCAGAAATTAAAAATTCCCAAATTGACCCCGCCGGGAATCGAACCCGAGACCTCCCAGGTATAAGACAACAGCGCTCACCACTGAGCCAGGGAGGTCGTCAATTATAAGACGTAATCTTAACGTAACTTTAAAAATCTATCTTAAAGACTAGGAAGAGGTACCTAATAACCCAAACTAATATTATAAATGCAAAAGTAACTTTGTTTGTCTGTCTGTTTGTTTGTAACGCTTTCACGCCTAAAGCACCGCCTAATTTTGATGAATTTTGTTATAGAGATAAATTGGACCTTGGAAAAGGACAAGGCAACCTTTTGTGTGACAAAAATTAAGCTTGAAGGGGATGAAATAGGGGACGATAGTTTTAGCGATTTTACTCCATAACTTCGTCAAATCTGCCCCGGATTGTCTAAAAGTTACCGATAAAATCGTCAAAGTAAAATAAACCATAAGGACATTGAATTAGAGCTCAATTTCGTGTATCCATTCTCAAACGTTTAGGTATGTACGATACCCTGAACGGTTGAGATGGATACACGAAATTGAGCTCTAATCCAATGCAGTTATGGTTTATTTTACTTTGATGCCGAACTTTGACGATTTGATCGGCAAATCTTACACAATCGCACTTCTGAACCAATTTTAATATTTCGAATAAGAGAGAGGAAAAGAGAGAAAGGGTACAGACTATCTGGTGTTCTGGATACCTTTAATTGGGTAAAAGTTATTCCATTGATCGTATTCGTATTCATTAATATTAGCGCCAAAGTAAATTAATCCTTGATTGTATTGATTTAAAGTCACAAATTCAGTACAACCGATTTTAACATTGCGCGTTATGGAGCTTATCATACATACCTAAACGTATGAGAATGCATACACTAAGTTGAACTCTAATTCAATGCTGTTATGGTTTATTTTACTTTGACGGTAATGTCATCGAATACGATTACGATCAATGGAATAACTTTAGACAATCGCACGTCTGAGTTGCAACCCTTTACTCAGTGGGGTGTTTTTTAACCGACTTCAATAAAATTATCAATTCGACGCGTATTTTTTATGTCGACTTAACTCCGTCAAATTTGAACAAATTTCAATATTTTTTTGATTGGAAAGGACATTACCGTTAGGTTTGGCGAAGATCTGATGAATATCTTCGGTGATGGAGGACGGAACTCCTCAATGAATATGAGCAAATCGCTCGCGATTAGAGAAAGATACATCCTACGATTACTAAAAAGCTTAAAATTATAATATAATATGTAATACCTACCTATAATATATTTTTTAATTCTTAATGTGAATTAAGTTCTTCTTTAACCGTATATATGAAAATTCTTTTAAAAAATCGACTTCAAACGTCACTACAAAGTATTAAATAATTTTAGTTTTCACAGGTAGGTACTATATGTTGAAGTCGGGCTAGCGTTGCACACCGACTTCAACGTTTCTTTTAAGCCAGCCCGACTTCAAACTTTTACAAACTAAAATACGGATCGACGTGATTTTTTGCATGGGTAGTGACATAGGCTACTTTTTATCCCGGAAAATCAAAGGTTTCCCGAGGGATATTAAAAAATGAATCCACGTGGATGAAATCGCGGGCATCAGCTAGTTACTTTATACTTCGTAGAGGCTTTTAAAGTCGCTTTTTTTCAAAAATAATTTTTACATTAATTATTATCATGTGTCAGCATATGCTTCTTCAAATTCTGCGCCCATCTGTAATCCTTTTCGCATAACTCGCATTTGTAGGGCCTGTTTTCGGGATCGTGGGCCGTCAGCTGATGATCTGCGAGTTTGAATCGATTGATGAATATCTTCCCGCATTCGGCGCAACGGTGGTTCGACTCGCCCATGTGGTAGAATTTCTGGTGCTGCACCAGTTTGGAGGAGAACGGGAACTTTTTACCGCAGATCCCGCAAGATGGCGCTGGCACGCCGTGGTACTGCTCGTTGTGCAGCGCCCTCTTGTGACTGGGGACCTTAACGTCGCAGTAGTAACAACTCCGCAGTTTGCGACGCAACTTGAGGTGTACTTCGCGGTAGTGTTGTTTGAAATTTGGGAAGTGTTTGAACGTTTTTCCGCACGCTTTGCACTCGAAAACTTTCGCGCCATCTTGTCCAACGTTTTCGGTGGCTTCTTCCATTATCGATTGGCCTAGAAAAGACACAACGGATGTTATTGCAACTTGAACTAAAATCACTTAAAAGCACACAGTAGATTATTATTCTTTAACAATATATACTCTTATTTGTATTATTATTATGTACTAGCAAAAAGCTGAGCTTTGTGAGGGCTCGCGTAGTTTTTCTAACGGTAATAAGTTCTGGACGCGATGTTAACTCTTTGGCTTTCTAACAGATGGCGTTAGTAGTACAATAACATTATATCCAATGAGTACAAAATTATTAATGATTTTTTTAATGGTTATAAATTTTTTTCAGATAACACATCTGGATATGAAGTTAAATTACTATGTTAAAGCACAAATCCATAGGCGTGATAGTTTTTCAGTAAAGTGTACCACAAAAATGCTCAGGTTGTGGGATAGTGTTAGGGCTCGCTTCACTCGCCCTAATAAATACCGTTAAAATCTGAATTTTGCGCGCCATATAATTGGCTAAATGTAAATTGTTAGCACAATGTAGTATTGCAGAAATATGCAAATAAATCCTTTCTATTCTAAGTTTTTAGTAATTATGACGCTGACTTTAATACTTTGACCATTTAGAATGGTCTAATCTTTAATATTTCAGAAAAATTTAAAGATAAAAGAAGAAGATATGAGCTAAAGAGAAGAGAATAAGAGAATGATGTTCGGGTTAAAAATATTTACTGTCTCAAAAAGAATATTATGCATATTCAATTAAACGAGACTTAAGTTTAAGAGGTTTTACAAAAATAATATTATTGAATTACGGAGCGTACAAAAAAGAAAAATAATTTAGATAAGTGGGTAGGTAGCCAAATGCTTGGTACCATCACAGTGTTCATCATCAGATGTTCCGGAGAAAACTAGTAAATGCTTCCTTCCAGGGGCTACTCGAGGGAGCACGGGTAATAAATCGTAATTATTTAGCTACCCATAGGATTCAAAATAGCCTAGTGGTTAGGACTATGATCCAGGTTTGATCCGGGGCATGCACCTCTGACTTTTCGGAATTATGTTCATTTAAGCAGTAAAATATTACATGCTTCAACAGTGAAGGAAAAACATCGTAAGGAAACCTGCACGCCTGAGAGTTCTCCATAATGTTCTCGAAGACGCGTGAAGTTTGCCAATTCTCATTGGGCCAGCGTGGTGGACTAGGTATGGCCTATAATCATTCTCTAAGAGGAGACCTCCGCTCAGTAGTGAGCCGATGGATTGCGAATGATGATGATGAGGATTAAAAATCAAAACCATGAGTGCCATACTTTCTTGAATCAATACTTAGAAAACAACGGTACCTACATACTAACTTTCAAAACATATGCTAGTTCATTTTGCAGCACTAGTGCGGGTAACATTGCTTTATTTTTAATTTCTGAAAATTAAGTACTTATAAAAGTTTGCAGCTATGTTTTAGTAATTATGATATAAATGGTGAAAATTTAGTGGTTTTAGGGCCGCAGGGAAGTGATTCGAAATTAACAGTATATTCCATTTCGACAATTTATACTGACCCTTGTATTGAAATAAAAAATGAAAAAATCGAGAAATTAATAAAGTTTTAAAGCGGCAGTACTGCGTGCGGCGCCGCGTAGTAAACAAACCGCTACTACTGTTTCTCACAGTTTCGAGTTTATTTCGAATTTTTTTTCAAATTCAAAAAAATACCTATTTCAAAAATGTAAGTGGACTCAATAGTAGTGCACTTTAAAGAACAAAAAACAAGTGGACTCGATAGTAATGCTCAAGGCGATTCAACTCGCGATGCCTTTAAAACCATTAATTTTTCACCGTGTATAGGCAAAAACCAATCTAATATATAAAATCAAAAAGTGACTGACTGACTGATGGATCGGACTGAAAGGCATACAGATAGATATTATGTCGTAGGCATCCAATAAGGATTTTTAAAATTAAACCCCTAAGGGCGTATAATAGGGGTTTAAAAAAGAAAATTTAACGTGAGTGAAGCCGCGGTCAAAAGCTAGTCATACTAATATTTTAAATGGGAAGTGTGTTTGTTGGTTTGTCCTTCAATAACGCCGCAACAGAACAACGGATCGACGTGTTTTTTTGCATGGGTATAGTTGAGGACCTGGAAAGTGATATAGGCTACTTTTTATCCCGGAAAATCAAAGAGTTCCCAAGGGATTTTAAAAGTTAAATCCACGCGGACGAAGTCGCGGGTATCAGCTAGTCATACTAATATTATAAAAGCAAAAATGTGTTTGTTTGCTGGTTTGTCCTTCAATCACGCCGCAACAGAGCTACGGATCGACGTGATTTTTTGCATGGGTATAGTTGAGGACCTGGAGAGTGACATGGCTTTTTATCCCGGAAAATCAAAGAGTTCCCGACGGGGCATTCAAAACTAAATCCACGCGGACGAAGTCGCGAGCATCAGCTAGTTAAAGATTAAAAAAAAAAAATTCTTACAGTGGCTTTTCAATATAATATTTTTAACAACATAATCTGGTAAAGATCGCTTTTTAGCGATAAGGCCACCATTAGTACCACCATTTATTGTGTTATTTTTTAAGTTTATTTTTATTTCTCCTTTTTGTTTTTTTTTAGTGTGGTGTACAATAAAGTGTATTCATTTAATTCATTTCATTTAATCTTCTTCTTAAAACATTCAAGCTTCTTCTGAAGCAGTGATAGCCTAGTTAGGACTGTGGTCTCCTATTCGGGGGGTCGCAAGTTCGATCCCGGGTACGCACCTCTAACTTTTCGGAGTCAAGTGCGTTTAAGCAATTAACTGTCACTTGCTTCAACGGTGAAGGAAAACATCGTGAGGAAACCTGCACACCTGAGAGTTCTTCATAATGTTCTCGAAGGTGTGTGAAGTCCGCCAATTCGCATTGGGCCAGCGTGGCGGACTATAGCCTTATATATAGACTATAGACTATATATTATATTATTATAGACTATAGACTATAGCCTTATATAATCCTTCTCTGAGAGGAGACCTGCGCTCAGTAGTGAGCCGTTGATGGGTTGCTAATGAATGAATGAATGAATTTAATCTTCGTCAGAAAAAACATTCTGAGTCACATAAAAGGCAAACGAGAAATCAAAGTAGGCTTGTGGTTCCTGAACTATGCCTCAAGAAAGGCCGAAAGCCGTTTATAGGAATGGGTGTGACTTTCTATAATAAAATTCCAGTCAATTTTAATACTATTTTATTTTTATTCCAAACCAGTGGTAAACTAAAAACTTAAAAGCACTTTGTAAAAGGTTTTTTTGAATAAAAAAACTTTTTTATACTATTCTATAATAGTGTTTGAACCATCGATCATTCGGTTTTCAATCCGCGGCCCTAACCGTTGCACTATTGGAGCTTATTTTACTGGCCGATTGAGATTTAAGGTCTATTTCTGGCCGTAACCAATGTTCGGATGCTTCTTATTTTACTGGCCGATTGAGATTTAAGGTCTATTTCTGGCCGTAACCAATGTTCGGATGCTTCTTATTTTACTGGCCGATTGAGATTTGAGGTCTATTTCCGGCCGTAACCAATGTCGGATGCTTCTTATATTACTGGCCGATTGAGATTTAAGGTCTATTTGAGGTCGTAACCAATGTTCGGATACTTCTTCTGACCGATTGAGATTTAAGGTCTATTTGAGGTCGTAACCGATGTTCGGATACTTCTTCTGGCCGATTGAGATTTAAGGTCTATTTGAGGTCGTAACCAATGTTCGGATACTTCTTCTGGCCGATTGAGATTTAAGGTCTATTTCAGGTCGTAACCAATGTTCGGATACTTCTTCTGGTCGATTGAGATTTAAGGTATATTTGAGGTCGTAACCAATGTTCGGATACTTCTTCTGACCGATTGAGATTTAAGGTCTATTTGAGGTCGTAACCAATGTTCGGATACTTCTTCTGACCGATTGAGATTTAAGGTCTATTTGAGGTCGTAACCAATGTTCGGATACTTCTTCTGGCCGATTGAGATTTAAGGTCTATTTGAGGTCGTAACCAAATGTTCGGATACTTCTTCTGGCCGATTGAGATTTAAGGTCTATTTCTGGCCGTAACCAATGTTCGGATGCTTCTATTTTACTCGCCGATTGAGATTTTGAGGTATATTTCTGGCCGTAACCAATGTTTTATGTTCGGATGCTTCTTATTTTACTGACCGATTGATATTTAAGGTCTATTTCTGGCCATAATCAATGTTCAGATGCTTCTTGTTTTACTGGCCGATTGAGATTTAAGGTCTATTTCTGGCCGTAAACAATGTTCGGATACTTCTTATTTTACTGGCCGATTGAGATTTAAGGTCTATTTGGCGTAACCAATGTTCGGATGCTTCTTATTTTATTTTTCGATTGAGATTTAAGGTCTATTTGGCGTAACCAATGTTCGGATGCTTCTTATTTTACTGGTCGATTGAGACTTATGGTCTATTTCTGGCCGTAATCAATGATCGGATGCGTCTTATTTTATTGGCCGATTGAGATTTAAGGTCTATTTCTGGCCGTAATCAACGTTCGGATGCTTCTTATTCATGTGGTATTTCAGACTGCTCTGCTGCACGAAAGCCGCCTGGCATACCCTGCAAACCTGCGGCCTCACATCAGCGTGTATCATTGCATGCGTTTTCAATGACTTCTTCCGCTTAAAAGCTTTCTGGCACACATCACACTCAAAAGGTTTGTCCAGCCCATGTTTCACCATGTGTCGTTTCAGAAGTTCTGCTGTAAAGAACCCTTTATCGCACTGCTCGCATCGATGCTTAGACTCCCCCATGTGATAGAACTTCTGGTGTCGCAGCACTTGGGATTGTTGGCCGAACTTTTTACCGCAAGCACCGCACGAGGGTGCCGGAATGCCGTGGTGTTGCTCCATGTGAAAAGGCCGCATGGCCGCTTTGACTTTTATGTCGCATAGATTGCATCCGCGCAGCGTCGGGCGCTTCTTGAGGTGCACGTGCGAGTAATGCTGCGCGAAACACTGCCTCTTCTGGAACGTTCTGTTGCAAACGTTGCAAGTGAAACTTTTCTTTCCGTCCGCGCCGACCGACTCCGAGAAGTCTTCGTATAACGTGTTGCCTAGAAAAGACACAACGAAAAATTTAAGTCGCAAGTAGATACCTATAGTTTTGGAACGAAGTTGCTTATCGCACGGTACGTAAAAAAAGTGTAAAAAATATCTGTCCCTGTGAAGGTAGGGTCCCTTCTAAAATGGTTGAGCGAATCAATGGCTGAGTTATGCGTCATACTTGTGAACGGGTCCCACCAGCGGGAATGGGGCTACTTTCTATCTACCCGTCTTAAGATGTGTTGAATTATAATTAGGTATGCTTGGGCTTGGCGGATGAGGGCTAGGTGAAAAAAAGTGTAAAAAATTTCTGTCACTGTGAAGGGGGGTCCCTTCTTACATGGTTGAGCGAAGCAATGGCTGGGTCATGCGTCATGCTCGTGAACGAGTGCCACCAGCGGGAATGGGGCTACTTTCTATCTACCCATCTTAAGATTAGTTAAATTATAATTAGGTATGCTTTTGTGGAACACATTTTACGGTACGGGCTTTGCGGATGGGGGCTAGGCGAGAAAAAAGTGTAAAAAATTTCTGTCACTGTGAAGGGATCATTGTGCGAAGCAAATGGCTGGGTTATGCGTCATACTCGTGAACGAGTGCCACCAGCGGGAATGGGGCTACTTTCTATCTACCCATCTTAAGATATGATAAATTATAATTAGGTATGCTTTTGTGGAACACATTGTCGAAACACTGCATACATAGCATAGTATCTATCTACTATATTGTAAACTTGTTTTGAAAAGAGCAACCGCCGAGTTTCTTGCTGGTTCTTCTCGGCAGGAAGGGCATTCCGAACCAGTGGTAGACTCATCGACGCGACGATTCAAAAGCACTTGTAAAAAAGTTTATTTGAATAAAAAATATTTCTATTCTATTCTATTCATGCTGAGTTCTTGCCGGCTCTTCTCAGCAGAATCCGCTTTCCGAAAGGGTGGTAGAGTCATGACGTGTCATAAGAGCCACAGGTGAAGTAAATAATTTTGAATTTTGAATTTTTTTAATCATGGCGTTGATTCTAAAAGGTAATGGTTTCATTATTAGAGGAGGATTTTCCTAATAAGTCATAGGTATGCGCTTATTCATTACGAGATGGTTCTTACATGTGGCGAGAGATGGCGTTGATTCTAAAAGGTAATGTTTTCATTATTAGACCATAATATTTTCATAATATTATTGTTTGAATAGGTACCATAATTATCTGTCGACACCTCTCCTCTGGCCGAGCGTCTAATAAGGGCAATCACACACTATCTCAGAACAGAACATCATTCTCAGCAATCACCTTCTCTCAATGATAATAACTATCCACAAAGAAGGTACATTGTAATCTTTACATGACAAGCATGGAACCCAATATTTCCATGTCTAACTAGACAAACCCGGCTAACTACTCTAGCCTAGGCGCAGCCTCCACCATCCCCAATAGCTGCCCGTCTCCACCAAGAGAAGACCCTAAGCAAAACTCCTGTCTAACTCGCTCATGGCCCATCTTAGGCAAAGAGACACTATCATAATTACCATTTCAACAAACTCGCCAAATAACCAATTCATCACTCACTCACTCCACAAGGACTGATCAATCTTTCCGCAGTATCACCAATTACACAATCAATCACTCTAGATTCCAAAAGCATTGCAACCACAAAATCACACCGCATCCTAAACCAAGGACTATGGTCCATGACAGCTAACCTAGCAATTATTACGTAGTCTCCTAACCAGCAACTCTACGACAGTTGCATAATCACTCCACAACCACAATTCATCAGAATTAAATCACTAATCCTACAAATAACCTCAATCCAACCAAATTAATGACAAAACTGCTAAAGACCGCCTGCCACCCTGTCTAACCGAATCCTGAATCATCGACCATGAACACTAGAATATCTGACCATAGATCACATCGTTACACAGACACCGAGACTAGTCTTAACGATAAATGCAACCATAGACTACAAACATTAGGGAATGTAACATGTACAACTATCCACAGACAATTGATAACTGATGGAACTGGGAATTACGACTACGTTAACAGATGGCACCTCACCAATATGCTACACGGCCAACCTGACATTCGCACGTCCCCGTGCGTCCGCCTGCCTTCGTGCGTCCGCCAGCACCAAGAGATTTCCGCACAGAAACACAAAGTCGAGTACACCTCTAGACCCGCTCGTCCATTCCTGACCTCTGGACCCGCTCGTCCATCCCTGACACTGCACTTCATCCAAGGCCACCAGTCAAAGTCATAATAATATCATCTCTCCATTGCGTCAATTATCCACACACTTCAACCAGTTAACGTCATTGTCAACTTCAACATCATCTGGCAAGAGTGTGTCCCTTCAACCAACTCCCATGAGTCTGGCCCGGACTGCACTCTCCACCAGGATAAACTCAGGAGCTCATCTGGGAGGCACCAGTGAATCCCTTCAATCAACACAAACAATGCGTATGACCCGGATTGCACCACCAAAGCCCAGGATAGACAGGAAATCATCTGGGAGGCACTAGTGAATCCCTTCAATCAACACAAACAATGCGTATGACCCGGATTGCACCACCAAAGCCCAGGATAGACAGGAAATCATCTGGGAGGCACTAGTGAATCCCTTCAATCAACACAAACAATGCGTATGACCCGGATTGCACCACCAAAGCCCAGGATAGACAGGAAATCATCTGGGAGGCACTAGTGAATCCCTTCAATCAACACAAACAATGCGTATGACCCGGATTGCACCACCAAAGCCCAGGATAGACAGGAAATCATCTGGGAGGCACTAGTGAATCCCTTCAATCAACACAAACAATGCGTATGACCCGGATTGCACCACCAAAGCCCAGGATAGACAGGAAATGAAACACATACACTAGAACATTCACTTGTCACTCAGTCAAAAAGGTCAAGGTCATTGTCATAGTCATTCTCACCTTGATCTAGACTGACAAGTATGTCCTCTCCCAACCCAGCTCTCAAGGGTCTGGTCCGGACGATACTAGGTCTGATCAACGTCATTGTCATAGTCATGTTCAAATGTAGTCTGTTTGAGAACGTCGACCCATATAGGCCAGTCCTCCAGTCCTTTCAATCAACTGTCTGTAAGTCTGGCCTGGACGATTACAGTCCCACATTGATATTCTTAACTTAGCTCAACATTAATCTCAACTTTATTAACCAAGAAGTCTCTACCAAAAATCATTGAATAAACTCAGAAACTCAAAAATTTTTTTGTTCTTTGTTTTCCTTCTTTTCTTTGTTTTAAGGAATATCATCTAAGCCGATACTTGACCTATATTCCCCCTTCCCCTCCAAAAAAAAAAAAAAAAAGAAAGAAAGCTAGTGATTCGACCACACAAGAAACTTACTGTCCCATTTAACTCAACTTTACACAATCAAAACTCCTGGATTCAACATCAATCAACTTCGAATCAAAAATCTACAGAAGAACCACTTACGTGGACATGAAATTCTAACGTGGGCATGGAATTCTACCGTGGGCATGAAGTTCTATATCGTGGGCATGAAGTTCTTTATCGTGGGCATGAAGTTCTTTATCGTGGGCATGAAGTTCTTTATCGTGGGCATGAAGTTCATCCCACTTCTGATGTCGACACCTCTCCTCTGGCCGAGCGTCTAATAAGGGCAATCACACACTATCTCAGAACAGAACATCATTCTCAGCAATCACCTTCTCTCAATGATAATAACTATCCACAAAGAAGGTACATTGTAATCTTTACATGACAAGCATGGAACCCAATATTTCCATGTCTAACTAGACAAACCCGGCTAACTACTCTAGCCTAGGCGCAGCCTCCACCATCCCCAATAGCTGCCCGTCTCCACCAAGAGAAGACCCTAAGCAAAACTCCTGTCTAACTCGCTCATGGCCCATCTTAGGCAAAGAGACACTATCATAATTACCATTTCAACAAACTCGCCAAATAACCAATTCATCACTCACTCACTCCACAAGGACTGATCAATCTTTCCGCAGTATCACCAATTACACAATCAATCACTCTAGATTCCAAAAGCATTGCAACCACAAAATCACACCGCATCCTAAACCAAGGACTATGGTCCATGACAGCTAACCTAGCAATTATTACGTAGTCTCCTAACCAGCAACTCTACGACAGTTGCATAATCACTCCACAACCACAATTCATCAGAATTAAATCACTAATCCTACAAATAACCTCAATCCAACCAAATTAATGACAAAACTGCTAAAGACCGCCTGCCACCCTGTCTAACCGAATCCTGAATCATCGACCATGAACACTAGAATATCTGACCATAGATCACATCGTTACACAGACACCGAGACTAGTCTTAACGATAAATGCAACCATAGACTACAAACATTAGGGAATGTAACATGTACAACTATCCACAGACAATTGATAACTGATGGAACTGGGAATTACGACTACGTTAACAGATGGCACCTCACCAATATGCTACATATCTTTATATTAATATATATATTTCTTGTGTGTGTGTGTATGTCACTGAACTCCTCCTAGACGGCTGGACCGATTTTGATGAAATTTTTTGTGTGAGTTCAAGGGGATTCGAGGATTGTTTAGATTCACAATTTGGTCCACTGGAAAATGTTTATTTAACTAATTTTTCATTTATAAGTAGTGGCGGTACGAAGTTCGCTGGGTCAGCTAGTAATTATATAAAAATCTCGTGTCACGATGTATGTTCGGGATAAACTCGGAAACTACTGAGCCGATTTTCATCAAACTTCGTACCTAACTGTAATTTGGTCCAACTTAAAAGATAGGCTAGTTTTATCTTAATTGTTGTTTTATCAATATTTGCTATTGCAAATTAAAATATTTTAATGACTGTGTATGCCTGTCGTGTAGACAATCATATTATATACAGTTCGAGATTTGGGTTGCTAGGCAATCTAGCAACCTAAATGTCGAACGATGTTAGAATGCGAGATAGTCTTAACCCAAATAGACTACTTATTTTACTAATCCTTATTAAGAGTAACAGAGCTCCGGATCTACGTGATTTTTGGCATGGTGTTGCTTGGAATAAGGTTCACTTTATATACTGGTGCCTCGGGAAATAAAAAAACGTATATTTCACTCAATGGTTTATTGGTTTAAAATTATAAGTTGCAATACATGAGCGACTTTAGTACACAGTAATGAAATAATTCAGAAGATAACATTGATATACATTATAGATTTCAAATAGATAGCTAGTTAGTAACATATTCTTATTTGTTAATAATATTACCATTCTAAACATATAACATGCCGCACGCCAAAAGGGCTCGAGACTTTTTACAATAAATTACATTGATACAAACATATTGGATTAAATCATGAATGAGATTAGGTAGATTTAAATATATTATTTAACTATCAAACCATGAAGAGAGTACTAATAATATAATTTATCGCTAACAATAAAATGTATCCTTTCACTGAAAAACTGGCAACAATTAAAATTCAAAATCAAATCAAAATTCAAATTAAAAAAAAAAAACAATTAAAATTCTTTAAAATTTGAATTCACTCAAAATTTATAACAAATCAAAATAATCACAAAATAATAAAAAGTTTCCATGGAGATTGACAATTTGTTTGCTATACATAAATAGCGCCCTATAGACGGAACTAATTGCCAGTACTCTTCTCCATTGTTAAGGTGGATTATACGGGTCTGCCCGCGAAATTCAAAAATTTGGTTTTTCGCAATTTGTTAACTAATACGACAAAGTAGGCTTATGGCATTCTAATTGCGCCAGTGGAATCATCTTCACAGGTTTATGTAAAAATCTTTACTTGAAAGTGACCAGTTTAAGAAATTAATCAAAATAACGAGTTGGACGTGAGTTTTACTCACAAATTAGTCAGTATTTTGATTAATTTCTTGAACTGGTCACTTTAAAGTAATTTTTTTTATATTTTTTTATTTTTATTTGATGACAAGCTAGTCTTTGACTGCGATCTCACCTGATGGTAAGTGACGATGCAGTCTAAGATGGTAGCGGGCTAACTTGGAAGGGGTATGGCAGTGAACATTCAACCCATACCCCTAATTGGTTCTACACGCCATCGTTTTTGATGGTAGGGTGGTAACTAGCCACGTCCAAAGCCTCCCACCAGACAAAAGATTTTTATATAAACCTGTGAAGATGATAATTCCACTGGCGCAATTAGAATGCCGTAAGTCTACTTTGTCGTATTAGTTTACAAATTGCGAAAACCAAATTAAATTTGAATTTCGCGGGCAGACCCGTATAATCCACCTTAAGCAATAATATTTTAGGCTATTTTTCTTTGGCTTCAATCAACGTTCGGATGCCTCTTAGTCATGTGGTATTTCAGACTGCTCTGCTGCACGAAAGCCGCCTGGCATACCCGGCACACCTGCGGCCTCACATCAGCGTGTATCATTGCGTGCGTTTTCAGCGTCTTCTTCCGCTTAAAAGCTTTTTGACATACGTCACATTTGAACGGTTTGTCCGGCAGATGTTTCACCATGTGCCGTTTCAGCTTGTGCCTAGTCAGGAACCCTTTATCGCACTGCTCGCATCTGTGTTCGGACTCTCCCATGTGATAGAACTTTTGGTGCCTCAACAACAGGAAGGGGAACTTAAACTTCTTGGCGCAAACTCCGCAAGATGGCGCCGGTATCCCGTGTTTCTCCATGTGGAAAGTGCGCATGTTCTCGGGAACTCTTTCGTCGCACAGATTGCAGCTGCGCAGCTTGGGGCGCCGTTTGAGGTGCACGTGGCTGTAGTGTTGCGCGAAAAGCGGACGTTTCTGGAAGGATTTCCCGCAAACGTTACACGTGAAGCTCTTCACGCCGTCCGCACTGACGGTTAACGAGAAGTCTTCGTATAGAGTTTGGCCTAGAAAGACACAATGGAGTGAATTTTTTTTTTGGCAGAAAAGAAGTAAGGCGCGTCGCTCAGTGTTTAATTTTTAAAAATAAAGGAGCTATTTTATAACTTTTATTAGCATACATTATAATTTACTACTTTAGAAAAATTGTAGTGGCAACACTGCCACAAAGCTTTCCTCTCTTCTCACAACGACCTTGCAAGATTATAGACGTGTGCAATATTGTATTTTTGTATTTAATTAAACGTTCCTATAAAACCTGGTGTTTGCCTCTGGTTACCTCGCTATACATGAACCACCAACTGCATGCCCCTACACTCACTGCTAAGTCGAGGCGACGTCGCGGCAGAGTCGAGACGTAGTCTTATGTAGAAGTTGAGGCGCAAGCGGTTATATTTCCTACTAGCTGATGCCCGCGACTTCGTCCGCGTGGATTTGGTTTTTAAACTCCCGCGGGAACTCATTGATTTTCCGGGATGCCTATGTCACCCTCCAGGTTCTCAACTATAACTATCCAAAAAATCACGTCAATCCGTAGCTTTGTTGCAGCGTGATTGACTGACAAACCAACAAACAAACACACTATTTATAATAATTATTAGTAAGGAAGAATTAATAGGTACTACGACAGTAAAGGCAATCTAATTAAATTTTAGAACTCAAAAGCTACTATTGTGACTTAAATATGATAGTCTATATATATAAAAGAAAGTGGTGTTAGTTACACTATTTATAACTTAAGAACGGATGAACCGATTTGGCTGAAAATTGGTGGAGAGGTAGCTTAGAACAAGGAGACGGACATAGGATACTTTTTATCCCGTTCGACCGCGTTTCCGTCAAGTCACTATAAAACGTGGTATAACAAAAACGCATCTGACATGGAATAACAAAACGTAAATGACAGCTAAACGTAATTATGTCTTTGGTTAAGTATGGTAAAAAATTTGACAATTATAAAAACGATAGCTAAACGTAATTGATAATATCATCAGTAATATGTTTTCTCTTTGTATCATCATAAACAATTCCGCGAGCAAGACGATCAAATATTTCCTGCTATAAAGCTACGGATTGACGTGATTTATTGGATAGGTATAGTTGAGAACCTGGAGGGTGACAAAGATTTCCCGCGGGATGTTATGAACTAAATCCACGCAGACGAAGTCGCGGGCATCAGCTAGTTAGATATATTCCCTCGGGAAATTTTTGGAGAAAATAATGAGTACTTTAATCATGTTGTACATAATTTTTATGTATCATCAATATTTTTCTCAGCACACGCCAATTAATGCATTTTATAGGCAAAATTTTGCTACCTTGGCTTGCATTATTGCAATTTTCTTAAGGATCTCTAATTTTTTGAAAATAAATTATAGCCTGTGTTACTTCCTGATAACTTAGCTTTCTATTGGTGAAAAAATGGTTAAAATCGGTCCAGTAGTTACAGAGCCTATTCGGTACAAACAAATCTTTCCTCTATATAATATTAGTAAAAGTATAGATTTAAGGCGCGTAGCTCACACACTCAAGAGTCGAGGCGGTGTCGAGGCGCGGGCACAATACGTAGCGCCTCCGCCGCGCCTTAACCTCGCCCCCCGCGACTGCTTAGATGAGCGCACCGACATTTATTTCTAAAGAAAACTTAGATGCAGCGCGCCGCTTGTATGCCCGCGCCTCAATGCTGCCTCGACTCTTGAGTGTGTGAGCGACGCGCCTAAGTGAAAATATCTATATTATTTTTTCTATATAATCAATGTGGGTAAATGTAAAGAGAGGTAAATGGAGACACGCCCGATGACCGTCAATTTTGCTCACAAAAAAATGTGCGCATAACGAAACGCAATTATTATTTATGACATTTCAAAACAATAAACAATAGTTGCGTTTCGTTATGCGCACATCTCACACACTCAAGAGTCGAGGCGGTGTCGAGGCGCGGGCACATGTAGCGCCTCCGCCGCGCCTTAACCTCGCCCCCCGCGACTGCTTAGATGAGCGCACCGACATTTATATCTAAAGAAAACTTAGATGCAGCGCGCCGCTTGTATGCCCGCGCCTCAATGCTGCCTCGACTCTTGAGTGTGTGAGCGACGCGCCTAAGTGAAAATATCTATATTATTTTTTCTATATAATCAATGTGGGTAAATGTAAACAGAGGTAAATGGAGACACGCCCGATGACCGTCAATTTTGCTCACAAAAAAATGTGCGCATAACGAAACGCAACTATTGTTTATTGTTTTGAAATGTCACTGTCAGACATAAATAATAATTGCGTTTCGTTATGCGCACATTTTTTTGTGAGCAAAATTGACGGTCATCGGGCGTGTCTCCATTTACCTCTGTTTACATTTACCCAAATTGAAAAAATAATATAGATATTTTCACTTAGGCGCGTCGCTCACACACTCAAGAGTCGAGGCAGCATTGAGGCGCGGGCATACAAGCGGCGCGCTGCATCTAAGTTTTCTTTAGATATAAATGTCGGTGCGCTCATCTAAGCAGTCGCGGGAGGCGAGGTTAAGGCGCGGCGGAGGCGCTACATGTGCCCGCGCCTCGACACCGCCTCGACTCTTGAGTGTGTGAGATGTGCGCATAACGAAACGCAACTATTGTTTATTGTTTTGAAATGTCATAAATAATAATTGCGTTTCGTTATGCGCACATTTTTTTGTGAGCAAAATTGACGGTCATCGGGCGTGTCTCCATTTACCTCTCTTTACATTTACCCACATTGACCCTATATATATATATTTTTTAAAGAATATCAGCCAAGTTGAAGTTGACTAATATTCTTCTCTCCCCTCCAAATAAGCGAAGAGCTTGTGTTAGGAGTGGGTACGACAATAGTGCAACGGGTGGGATTCGAACCTGCGACCTTTCAGTTTTCAGTCCGCACCTTTAACCGTTGGGCTATTGAGGCTTAAAGTGGTCGTGTTGTGTACATTGTGTTTTTGATTAACCCCCTTGGCGCAGGGGTGAGCGCTGTAGTCTAACTGGGAGGTCTCGGGGTTATCAAATCAAATCAAAATCAACCCCCCAATTGTGTAAGAATTGCTGATCAAATCGTCAAAGTTCGGTGTCAAAGTAAAATAGACCATAATAGCATTGATTTAGAGCTCAATTTCGTGTATCCATTCTCATACGTTTAGGTATGTAAGATACCCTACACGGTTGAGAAGCATGACGGACTTCGAGCTTGTGTCGGCTTTGTCATTTAGCGTTAAATAAGTTATTGCCATGCCAAACCTACGCAAGCCATGTCAAACGCTCTATCCGCACGTTTGAACTTGCGAAGGCTTGCCAAGGTTTGCCAAACGTGCGGATGAGGCTTTACAGTTTCGCCAAATCCGTTTGTCCTTTAGTCACGCCCTAACAGTTACGTGATCGACGTGATTTTTGCACGAGTATAGTTGAGGACCTGGAGAGTGACATGACAGTGGTCATAGGCTACAATAAAATCCCGGAAAATCAAAGAGTTTCCGAGGGATTTTAAAAACTCATTCTAAGAGGAGATGATAAAAAGTCAATGTTAGGTTCTAAAGTAGGTATTTATTTATTTCAGTGATCACCTTAATTTCTAATACAATTTTTGCAATTCACGAAGGCGAGTGAGCTTTACTTGTGGTTACTTCGTGTACATGCACATTGCCTAAGTGTGCGTGCCTGTCAAAGCCTAGGTGGGAGCGGGCAGGCGCGAGCATTGCGCTCGCTCACACTTATACAGATACGACACACACACAACCATAAGTCAGTCGCCCTCGTGAATTGCAAGAACTAAATATATCATCCAACAATAACGCTTGGCTGCCAGAAGTTTCTAACAAAGTTCTGCTACCACCCTGCTGTAACCAGAGGTAGATTCATCGACGATTCAAAAGCACTCGTAAAAGTTTATTTAAATAAAAAATATTTCTATTCTATTCTATTCTATTCTAGTAGCACAGAGGACGCTGCTGCCCGTTCTCCGTTATATTCCCTTAGTCGCCTCGTACGACACCCGCGGGAAGAGGGGTGGTGACAACTGTATTCTGATCTGCCGTCACCACACGGCACACAAGTTTTAAATATTATAATGCAATGCAATAATTGGGATTATTAGATTAGCCTATGTTAAAAATAAATTATATCTTACTGATGAATTAAATATAGGGTCTTCCAAAATAAGACACATTCACCGTTAATTTTAACTTTTGAGTGTGATAATGATAACCCATAGATTAAAGATTGGCAGTCCCTACGCACTAGCTACTATTACTCCGAAGCTAAGCAGTGATAGCCTAGTGGTTACGACTGTGGTCTCCTATTCGGGGGGGTCGCAGGTTCGATCCCGGGTACCTACGCACCTCTGACTTTTCGAATTTAAGCGCGTTTAAGAAATTAAAATATCACATGCTTTAACGGTGAAGGAAAACATCGTGAGGAAACCTGCACACCTGAGAGTTCACCATAGTGTTCTCGAAGGTGTGTGAAGTCCGCCAATTCGCATTGGGCCAGCGTGGTGGACTGTGGCCTATAACCCTTCTCTGAGAGGAGACCTCGCTCAGTAGTGAGCCGATGATGGGTTGATAATGATGATCATGATGACGCACTACTGGATAGGTACCAGAGCCAGGGAGGTCGTCGCATACAATATATATTTTAAAAAGAGCAACCACCGAATTTTTTACTGGTTTAGTTTTATGGGGAAGTTCGGTCGATTTAATCAGTTTTTAGAGCGCAAAAGAGATGCATGAGAGCTTTATGTGGTGCTGATTATTTATTTATTTACACAGCTGTAAACCACTATTTAAGAAAAAAAAGATATTGCCTTTGCAAGCCCTATATATTTATGAAATATGCCTATTTGTTAGAAAGAATATTCAGCTGTTTCCACAAAAAATGTAAGCCGTAACACAAGACAAAAATTATTACAGATCGAACTAACAATGCAAGGATTTAGTGTCTACAAACGAAATGTATACTGTATGGTAATCAAAATATATTATACAACTAGCTGATGCCCGCGACTTCGTCCGCGTGGAAAAACTTTTTAAAAATTGCTTTTTCGTTGCACTACGCCAGTATCTAGTCCGTACTACGTGGTATAGAGCTACAATAGCAACTCACAATCGACATTTTCTTCAGCCGGTACCCAGCAGCATAAAGAATGAGGAATTGGTACTTGGAGTTCAATGATGTAGCCCAGTGGTGTAACAATGGGGGGAGGGTGATTCCTAAACCAAATCGAATGATTGTGAAATCTGTTACATACATACATACATACATACATACATACATACATACATAAATGCCGCGTAATTAAAAGATAAATATATGAAAAGTAGCATACTAATATCCCGCAGGAACCGTTTGTTTTCCCGGGATAAAAGTAGCCTTTGTCATTTTTCAGGCCCTTAAATTCACCTGTGCAAAAAAATCACGTAAATCTAAAACTCCATTGCGTGTATTTTGAAGAACAAATGCGTAAAAAATAGCGATGCTATCCCGCAGGAACTGTTTGCTTTTCCGGGATAAAAAGTAGCCTATGTGCTATTCCAGACTATAATCTATGTCTGTGCCAAATTTCAGCAAAATCGGTTCATTCGTTGTCGCGTTAAAGAGTAACAAACATCCATCCATCCATCCAAACATCCATCCTCACAAACTTTCGCATTTATAATATTAGTAGGATTAATAGGAAGTAGGAGGAAGTAGGATAGTAGGATAGGTAGTAGGAACATACATACATACATACATACATACATACATACATACATAAATGCCGCGTAATTAAAAGATAAATATTTGAAAAGTAGCATACTAATATCCCGCAGGAACCGTTTGTTTTCCCGGGATAAAAGTAGCCTTTGTCATTTTTCAGGCCCTTAAATTCACCTGTGCAAAAAAATCACGTAAATCTAAAACTCCATTGCGTGTATTTTGAAGAACAAATGCGTAAAAAATAGCGATGCTATCCCGCAGGAACTGTTTGCTTTTCCGGGATAAAAAGTAGCCTATGTGCTATTCCAGACTATAATCTATGTCTGTGCCAAATTTCACCAAAATCGGTTCATTCGTTGTCGCGTTAAAGAGTAACAAACATCCATCCATCCATCCAAACATCCATCCTCACAAACTTTCGCATTTATAATATTAGTAGGATTATTTTCCAGATCGAATTAAGATTTTAAACACTAATAAATTCAAAATTTATATTTTATTTAATAAATTATTAAATGAAAATGTTTATATTTTAAAATGAAATTCGATTAATGTACATTTTAAAACTGGAACATATTATAATTATTATTTTCTATGAACCTGATGAAATTCGATTAATGTACATTTTAAAACTGGAACATATTATAATTATTATTTTCTATGAACCTGAAATTTTAATCTTAAGACATTGATTAGCACTTATTGACAATAGAATTTTAAATCGACATGAATTAATTATTATTGGATAAAGTATGTTTTGATTAATTATTTTCTGATGTAAAATTCCATAAACTAAGAGTATGTAAGCGAAGCGTTTCGGTATTGTGTAAAAATTATTAAAATGTAGTAAAATTATTAATAAGTAACATTTGCACGCCAATATATGGCAAAACATGTTTGGATCCTCAAAATAATTTTAATCTACCTATCTGTAACCTATGGCAGCCCGCACACAGTCAATATTATTGTCAATAAAAATATTGACGATATTTTTTTTTATATGAAATAATATTGATCAATCCTTCAATACGCCCCGCACACACGCAATATTATTGACAATATTCATAAATATTGACAATAATATTGACTGTGTGCGGGCTGCCTATGTTTGAAGCAAATAAATTAATTATTATTTATTATTGTATTCTTCTCGGTTGGAACGGCACTCCGAACCAGCAGTGGTAGCTTCACTTGACGATCCCAAAGCACTTTGTAAAAGTTTATTCGGATAAAAAAAATTAAGTGGCACTCGGGGACTGCCGCGGTAAAGCTATTGCATAGCATTTTTTATCAACTTATGCAATTATAATATTTATGCAATATATTTTTTTGTATAATAAAAATTATGCAAAAAAAATTAAAAAACAAACAAGAAAAGCGCATTGTCACTACTTCGCGAGTGAGATTCGAACCTGCGACATCATACACCATACGGTAAAGAAAGCGGCCGCTCGCCCACTGCGCCAAACAGAGCTACTTGTGAACCTCTAAAATGTTGAACGCTTACTGAACGACGGTGTTAGGTTTATTTTCGTTACGGAATTTCTTGATTCGGTCGCCGCGCCGCGCTCAAACTGTTTGTCCTAGTTCAAAGCCCGCGATTAAAGTTATGCAATAGCTTAAAACTATTCAATTCAACCGCTTCTGGCTATGTATCAACAAGTGCCTCCTCAAATGCTTCTTCCACTTGAAAGTCTCCTCGCAAAGGTCGCACTTGAACGGCCTTTCATTCGAATGCTTGATCAAGTGCTGCCCCAAGTTGCCGTTGGAGGCAAAGGTCTTGCCGCAAACTGTGCAGTCGTACTTCCTCTCCCCCATGTGGTATGTCTTCTGGTGCCTCAACACCTGGAAGGGGTAGGAGAACTTCTTGCCGCAAGCACCGCAAGACGGCGCCGGTACCCCGTGGAACTCCTCAAGGTGTTTGGCCCTCATGTGCGCAGCCACTTTCTCCGTGCAGTAGTAACACCCGATCAGCTTCGGACGCATCTTAAGGTGGACGTGGCGGTAGTGCTGTTTGAAGCAATCGCGTTTCCTGAAGACGTTGGTGCACAGTCTGCAAGCGTACTCCTCAGCGCCTCCAGCGTCTTGGGTTAGCTCGTAAAACTCGTCAAAACTCCTGTCGATCGGACGTTGTTGCTTGCCTAAAACAAAATTTGCTGTTTTCATTTCTGGTACTTTGTGGCAGGTTCTAGTAAAATTAATTAGAATTAATTAAATTGTTGAATTTAGTTTAATTAAAGACAGAAGTGTCGAACAGTCATTTTGGATTCCTTAACTCACGCATACTGGATCTTGATGAGGCGGTAATAGAAACTATCTCTTAATCACGGTGTTAATGCAAAGTATATCATATAATTTGTGTTCGAATCCACTGATGTCGCTGTGCTTGTATTCTATCTTTTTTATATAGGTATCAATATCGAGCAAACGAGCAGTTGAGTCACTTGATGTTAAGTGATTACCGCCGCCCATAAACATTTGGAGCACCAGAAGTCCCGCCAATGCGTTGCCGGCTACTCAAGAATTTGTCTTATCTGTTTCTACGAAAAATGGTATCGTAATATTATGTGGTCAAATAGTACTACTAATAATCTTTTAATATCTGCTTTCCATTATGTAAGAGGACCACTAGCTATAGTAGTAGTAGAGTAAGTAGATAGTTACAGGAATATAATAGTAGTACTAGTTAATAGAGAAAAACAAGTTCAGTCTTCTTTCGGAGTTTAGAGTTTATTCATATTATCAATATAAGAGATATATTGCTTTAATGGTTATAGAAAACATCGTGAGGAAATCTACACGAATGAGAGTTCTTCATTATGAAAGAATGTACTTTTATTGTACACCACATAACATAAAGAAAAACTCTTCCAGGCAGCTAATGGGGCAAAAGGTAATGGTAGCTACGAATATACGAGTTAGGTGGTGCAAATAAAGATTGTCAGAATTCACAAAGGTGTGTGAATTCTGACAATCCGCATATGGCCAGCGTAGTGGAATATGTGCCTTTTCCATCATGGATTCCCACAAAGTAACGCGTTTCTATCCAATATTTAAAATCTCGAAACAATGAGACATACCCAACTTCGGAACTTTTCCGCTTAGACGCTGGATTTTCTGGCAACAGAGTGCAGTTTCAAGTTCAAATGGGTCAACTCGTGCTTCTTAACATTGCTCTTTATTAAGAACGCCTTGCCGCAAACCGTGCAAGGGTATCTTCTGTCCCCAGTGTGTATCCTCGAATGTTCCTTCAAGTTTTTCTCCCATCGGAACCTCTTTCCGCATACGCCGCAAGAAAACTTCCTCTCTAATGAATGTGTGGGCATATGCAACCTCAGACTTACAGTATCGAAAAAGAGTTTGTCACAAATTTCGCAAACTACCGTCCTCTCGCCTAAATGAACTCTTTTCTGGTGCTGCATCAGTTCGCAGGGATAGCGGAACTTTCTGTCGCATATCCCGCAAGTTGGAGCCTTTATGCTATGCTTTTCTTCCAAATGCCTCCGTCTTTGATGTGAGGGTACTTTGAGCGGGCAATATGGACATTTGCGGTGTTTGGGGCGTCGTTTCAGATGGACGAACCGGTAGTGTTGGGAGAACAGCGGTTGGGACGCGTAGGATTTCCCGCAAACGTTGCAAGCGTATCTGTTGTTCGTGATCGTGTAATAGATCGGACCTAGAAAAGAAATTGGGTGTTACTCATTTCTTTCAATAGAGACCAGCGGCGTTAGGAAAAACCATGTACCTAGGAGTGTATGTAGGAGTATGTGTAGCCTCTAGGTCTAGGTTAAGAGTTCGATAGTTGTTACGTTCCCTCAAATATGGTCGAGCGAGGCAACGGCTGGATCATGCATCATGCTCGTGAACAGGTTCCGCCGGCGGGAATGGGGCTACTTTTTGTTTGCCCGTCTTAGCATGAATTGATTGGTAGTACTTTTTTTTTGAACTTTCCCTCATTGTGGAAATATTAAGTTGCATAGGTTAAATCGGCTTGGCATCCAGCTGCCCACAAGATAAGTAGTATAAAAAATTATTACAATGTAATGGCTTCATAATAATATTGTAAAATGATTATTTTGAAAAGAGCAACTGCTGAGTTTCTTGCCGGCTCTTCTCAGCAGAATCCGCTTTCCGAACCGGTGGTAGAGTCATGACTTGTCATAAGAGCCACAGGTTGGCCTACGTGAAATAAATAATTTTGAATTTGAATTTAATATCCTTTTTGAGAGGCTCTCCGAGGATTAGACGCTCATTATCCAAACGCACGCTACTAAAGGTTAGATGTGCGTGCGTTTTCATTGTATTAACGTTTGCCGTGTGGTGACGGCAGATCAGAATACAGTTGTCACCACCCCTCCCCTTCCCGCGGGTGTCGTACGAGGCGACTAAGGGAATATAACGGAGAACGGGCAGCAGCGTCCTCTGTGCTACTACTACCATCTACTGCGATCACCAACCCGTCTGCCCCGCGTGGTGATTATGGGCAAACCCTCCCCTTGGGAGAGGCCTTTAGTCCAGCAGTGGACTGTTATAGGCTATTGATGATGATAATGAACGTTAAAACCCGGATTGAAGTTTAATATTGGGAGAGTGACTGCGTCCCGCCATCCAATTAAGGAAGCCAAGTCTTAACGTTCTCATTCCCACTTGGTTTACGGAGAAGACCCTGACTCCGTCTATTAGAGACAAGGTTTGAGCACTGCTATTTAAATAATTTAATATAAAAAAAATATTTTTAAAAACCGACTTCACGCCCGCGCCAATACAAAGTATATAATTAATTGTTGATATTTTAAAAACCGCTCGACCGATTTCGATAAAATTTAAATGGGACCACCTGGGAAGTATACCCTTTAAAACAAAAAAAGAATTTTTCATCATACCTATTCGAAAAACGAATATTGGCTTCAGAGGACAGCGGGAGCAAAATTTCATTTTAACCCCATGGGACTTTTCATTTCTCTCTTCTGATTGGTCCGCGTTATAGTGCTTTAGCATACTAAAGCACTAACGCGGACCAATCAGAAAAGAGAATTCAAAAATGTGTCGAAATTCAAAAATGTTTGAGAAGCTGTTGTCTACGATAAGTCACGTGATCAAATTTGTCGATTAGACATATACGTCCATACTTCCAACATAAATATTAATGTTTAATTATTTCATAAAAATTTATTTGTGTTTTATTTAAACTTTCAATATACGTATTGGTAATGTCTATACTCTATACATAGTAGGTTGATACTCCTAGCTTTTTCTCATAGGTAATGATGAAAAATAGTGTGTGTCATTCGGGGCCAAAATTTTTTGTTCTCGGGCGGCGTATATTGAATTCCTCGCTACGCTCAGGATTCTACTTTAGAATCCCTCGCTGCGCTCGGGAGTCTACTATAGAATCCTTCACTTCGCTCTGAATTCAAAATAGCGCCCTCGGGGAACAAAAAATTCCTTTGGCCCCATATAACACAAATAACTATTTCATCATACCTATTCAAATTTTAATTTTAACCCCATGGGACTTTTCATTTCTCTCTTCTGATTGGTCCGCGTTCTTGCTTTAGTATGTGTCGAAATTCAAAAATGTTTGAGAAGCTGTCTTCGCTAAGTCACGTGATCAATTTGTCGATCGGATATATACGCCCATACTGTATCCAACATAAATATTAATGTTTAATTATTTCATAAAAAATTATTTTTGGTTTATTTAAACTTTCAATATACACTGTCTATACATAGTAGGTTGATACTCCTAGCTTTTCTCATAGGTAAAGATGAAAAATAGTATGTGTCATTCGGGGCCAAAATTTTTTGTTCTCGGGCGGCGTATATTGAATTCCTCGCTACGCTCAGGATTACTTTAGAATCTCTCGCTGTGCTCGGGATTCTACTATAGAATCCTTCACATCGCTCTGAATTCAAAATAACAACCTCGGGGAACAAAAACTTTCTTTGGCATATAACACAAATAACTATTGCAAATCGGTTTAGGAGTCATCGAGTAATCGGTGAACATACATAAAAAAAAGATTCCGACGAATTGAAAACCTCCTCCTTTTTTGAAGTCGGTTAAAAATTATTAAAGGGTGTTTTCTAAGGCGATTAAACGTACAGGCGGGTCACCTGATGTTAAGTGATTACCGCCGCCCATGAACATTTGTATCAGCAGAGACACCGCCAATGCATTGCCGGATTTTAATGAATTTGTTGGTCCGCCCCTTGAGTAACCCCATGTTGAAGTTTCATCTTCTTCTTCTGTTGCGCGGCTATGCAGGTTCGATGCCCTGTAGCACGTCGACCGTCGCCGGTCCATTGTGCTCGCCACTATTTATAGCTCCTCTCCAATACTTGTTGCCGCCAGAAACAGCAGCATCTTCTTGGCTGGGATTAGTGTAGCCTCCTCAGGGTGTACGATTTGTTTCTCTAGAAGAATGCTTCGTTTATGCATTAAAGCGGGGCAGTAACAGATAATGTGCAGCGGCGTATCCGCCGACTCCAGGCATAGCCTGCACATATCTGAGCCCTTGAGCTTGAGGTTGAACATGTGTCTGTTTAGTCCACAATGTCCCGTCAAAGCTCGCACTAGAAAGCATAGGTTTTTCCTACTAAGCGCTAGTGCCTCACTGGCAGTCTTCTTATTGAAGGATCTAACTAGAGCTTTGGAGTGATTTAGTCCTGGTAAGTTACGCCAACGAATTAGCGTGTCATAGTAGCAGTAGGTTAACAGGGTGAGCTGAACTAGGCTTTTAGGAATACCGCAGACAGGTTCGGGCCCTATGCCGTATCCCAGCACCAGTTTTTGCAAGTTTGTCAACATTTTCATTTTGAAGTTTAGTGAATACATCGCCTTAGGGAGTTGTGAAATAAAACCAAGTAATAAAATTATTAATATGTTTTGTATTAATTTAGTAAATGTCAGAGATCATCAAAGGAGTAAAAGTAAGTTTGACATATGAATATTTTGGTTAATTCACATTAATATTATAGAGGTTTAAGTGTTTGTATGTGTGTAGGTTTTTTACAGTTTCACGCAAAAACTACCTACTGAACGGATTTCGCTGGAATTTGGAATGGAGATATATTATACTTTGGGTTAACACATGGGCTACATTGTATCCTGGAAAATTAAAGAATTCTCGCGGGAATCAAAATCCCTTGTTCCACGGGAAAAAATAGCCCATGTGCTGTTCTGATGTATAAGCTATTAAATTGTAGAGTTTCATCAAAATCCGTCTAGTCATTTTTACGTGAAAGAGTAAAAACATCCATCCATCCATCCTTCTTTCGCATTTATAATATTAGTAGGACTTTAGTATATGCTACGTTTCTACTGCATTATCTCCTGATATTTGGCCATCCACCATGGTAGCAAAATTTCGGTCGAAATGTACATTAGTTTTTATTATTAATTATTATCATACTATCATACTTCATTACTATTATATTACTAATCTAAATACAAAAATGTTTGTTGGTTTGTCCTTCAATCACGCCGCAACAGAGCAACGGATTGACTTGATTATTTGCATGGATAAAGTTGAGGACCTGGAGAGTGACATAGGCTACTTTTTATCCCGGAAAATCACAGTTTCCGAGGGATTTTAAAAACGAAATCCACGCGGACGAAATCGCGCGCATCAGCTAGTTAAAAATAAAATATAAATAAATCTTATCAAATCTTTGGATTTACATAAATCCTTGAGTTAGTTAGTAATAAGTAGATAGTTACAGGAATAGAATAAGTAGTACTAGTTAATAGAGGAAAACAAGTTCTGTCTTCTTTCGGAGTTTCGAGTTTATTCATATTATCAATATGAGATATTGCTTTAATGGTTATAGAAAACATCGTGAGGAAACCTACACGAATGAGAGTTCTTCATTATGAATGAATGTACTTTTATTGTACACCACATAACATAAAGAACAATTCCTCCAGGCAGCTAATGGTGCAAAAGGTCTCAGCTCCGAATACGAGGTAGATAGCGCAAATACATATTGTTATCAAAGGTGTGTGAAGTTTGCCATCCGCATATGGCTGGCCATATGCGGCCATGGTGGACTATGCGCCTTTCTAACATGGACTCCCGCAAAGTAACGCCTGTTTCTATCCAATATTTAAAATCTCGAAACAATGAGACATACCTAACTTCGGAACTTTTCCGCTTAGACGCTGGATTTTCTGGCAACAGAGTGCAGTTTAAAGTTCAAATGGGTCAACTCGTGCTTCTTAACATTGCTCTTTATTAAGAACGCCTTGCCGCAAACCGTGCAAGGGTATCTTCTGTCCCCAGTGTGTATCCTCGAATGTTCCTTCAAGTTTTTCTCCCATCGGAACCTCTTTCCGCATACGCCGCAAGAAAACTTCCTCTCTAATGAATGTGTGGGCATATGCAACCTCAGACTTACAGTATCGAAAAAGAGTTTGTCACAAATTTCGCAAACTACCGTCCTCTCGCCTAAATGAACTCTTTTCTGGTGCTGCACCAGTTCGCAGGGATAGCGGAACTTTCTGTCGCATATCCCGCAAGTTGGAGCCTTTATGCTATGCTTTTCTTCCAAATGCCTCCGTCTTTGATGTGAGGGTACTTTGAGCGGGCAATATGGACATTTGCGGTGTTTGGGGCGTCGTTTCAGATGGACGAACCGGTAGTGTTGGGAGAACAGCGGTTGGGACGCGTAGGATTTCCCGCAAACGTTGCAAGCGTATCTGTTGTTCGTGATCGTGTAATAGATCGGACCTAGAAAAGAAATTGTGTGTTACTCATTTCTTTCAATAGAGACCAGCGGCGTTAGGAAAAACCATGTACCTAGGAGTGTATGTAGGAGTATGTGTAGCCTCTAGGTCTAGGTTAAGAGTTCGATAGTTGTTACGTTCCCTCAAATATGGTCGAGCGAGGCAACGGCTGGATCATGCATCATGCTCGTGAACAGGTTCCGCCGGCGGGAATGGGGCTACTTTTTGTTTGCCCGTCTTAGCATGAATTGATTGGTAGTACTTTTTTTTTGAACTTTCCCTCATTGTGGAAATATTAAGTTGCATAGGTTAAATCGGCTTGGCATCCAGCTGCCCACAAGATAAGTAGTATAAAAAATTATTACAATGTAATGGCTTCATAATAATATTGTAAAATGATTATTTTGAAAAGAGCAACTGCTGAGTTTCTTGCCGGCTCTTCTCAGCAGAATCCGCTTTCCGAACCGGTGGTAGAGTCATGACTTGTCATAAGAGCCACAGGTTGGCCTACGTGAAATAAATAATTTTGAATTTGAATTTAATATCCTTTTTGAGAGGCTCTCCGAGGATTAGACGCTCATTATCCAAACGCACGCTACTAAAGGTTAGATGTGCGTGCGTTTTCATTGTATTAACGTTTGCCGTGTGGTGACGGCAAATCAGAATACAGTTGTCACCACCCCTCCTCTTCCCGCGGGTGTCGTACGAGGCGACTAAGGGGATATAACGGAGAACGGGCAGCAGCGTCCTCTGTGCTACTACTACCATCTACTGCGATCACCAACCCGTCTGCCCCGCGTGGTGATTATGGGCAAACCCTCCCCTTGGGAGAGGCCTTTAGTCCAGCAGTGGACTGTTATAGGCTATTGATGATGATGATGAAAGTTAAAACCCGGATTGAAGTTTAATATTGGGAGAGTGACTGCGTCCCGCCATCCAATTAAGGAAGCCAAGTCTTAACGTTCTCATTCCCACTTGGTTTACGGAGAAGACCCTGACTCCGTCTATTAGAGACAAGGTTTGAGCACTGCTATTTAAATAATTTAATATAAAAAAAATATTTTTAAAAACCGACTTCACGCCCGCGCCAATACAAAGTATATAATTAATTGTTGATATTTTAAAAACCGCTCGACCGATTTCGATAAAATTTAAATGGGACCACCTAGGAAGTATACCCTTTAAAACAAAAAAAGAATTTTTCATCATACCTATTCAAATTTTAATTTTAACCCCATGGGACTTTTCATTTCTCTCTTCTGATTGGTCCGCGTTCTTGCTTTAGTATGTGTCGAAATTCAAAAATGTTTGAGAAGCTGTCTTCGCTAAGTCACGTGATCAATTTGTCGATCGGATATATACGCCCATACTGTATCCAACATAAATATTAATGTTTAATTATTTCATAAAAAAATATTTTTGGTTTATTTAAACTTTCAATATACACTGTCTATACATAGTAGGTTGATACTCCTAGCTTTTCTCATAGGTAAAGATGAAAAATAGTATGTGTCATTCGGGGCCAAAATTTTTTTGTTCTCGGGCGGCGTATATTGAATTCCTCGCTACTCTCAGGATTACTTTAGAATCTCTCGCTGTGCTCGGGATTCTACTATAGAATCCTTCACATCGCTCTGAATTCAAAATAACAACCTCGGGGAACAAAAACTTTCTTTGGCATATAACACAAATAACTATTGCAAATCGGTTTAGGAGTCATCGAGTAATCGGTGAACATACATAAAAAAAAGATTCCGACGAATTGAAAACCTCCTCCTTTTTTGAAGTCGGTTAAAAATTATTAAAGGGTGTTTTCTAAGGCGATTAAACGTACAGGCGGGTCACCTGATGTTAAGTGATTACCGCCGCCCATGAACATTTGTATCAGCAGAGACACCGCCAATGCATTGCCGGATTTTAATGAATTTGTTGGTCCGCCCCTTGAGTAACCCCATGTTGAAGTTTCATCTTCTTCTTCTGTTGCGCGGCTATGCAGGTTCGATGCCCTGTAGCACGTCGACCGTCGCCGGTCCATTGTGCTCGCCACTATTTATAGCTCCTCTCCAATACTTGTTGCCGCCAGAAACAGCAGCATCTTCTTGGCTGGGATTAGTGTAGCCTCCTCAGGGTGTACGATTTGTTTCTCTAGAAGAATGCTTCGTTTATGCATTAAAGCGGGGCAGTAACAGATAATGTGCAGCGGCGTATCCGCCGACTCCAGGCATAGCCTGCACATATCTGAGCCCTTGAGCTTGAGGTTGAACATGTGTCTGTTTAGTCCACAATGTCCCGTCAAAGCTCGCACTAGAAAGCATAGGTTTTTCCTACTAAGCGCTAGTGCCTCACTGGCAGTCTTCTTATTGAAGGATCTAACTAGCGCTTTGGAGTGATTTAGTCCTGGTAAGTTACGCCAACGAATTAGCGTGTCATAGTAGCAGTAGGTTAACAGGGTGAGCTGAACTAGGCTTTTAGGAATACCGCAGACAGGTTCGGGCCCTATGCCGTATCCCAGCACCAGTTTTTGCAAGTTTGTCAACATTTTCATTTTGAAGTTTAGTGAATACATCGCCTTAGGGAGTTGTGAAATAAAACCAAGTAATAAAATTATTAATATGTTTTGTATTAATTTAGTAAATGTCAGAGATCATCAAAGGAGTAAAAGTAAGTTTGACATATGAATATTTTGGTTAATTCACATTAATATTATAGAGGTTTAAGTGTTTGTATGTGTGTAGGTTTTTTACAGTTTCACGCAAAAACTACCTACTGAACGGATTTCGCTGGAATTTGGAATGGAGATATATTATACTTTGGGTTAACACATGGGCTACATTGTATCCTGGAAAATTAAAGAATTCTCGCGGGAATCAAAATCCCTTGTTCCACGGGAAAAAATAGCCCATGTGCTGTTCTAATGTATAAGCTATTAAATTGTAGAGTTTCATCAAAATCCGTCTAGTCATTTTTACGTGAAAGAGTAAAAACATCCATCCATCCATCCTTCTTTCGCATTTATAATATTAGTAGGACTTTAGTATATGCTACGTTTCTACTGCATTATCTCCTGATATTTGGCCATCCACCATGGTAGCAAAATTTCGGTCGAAATGTACATTAGTTTTTATTATTAATTATTATCATACTATCATACTTCATTACTATTATATTACTAATCTAAATACAAAAATGTTTGTTGGTTTGTCCTTCAATCACGCCGCAACAGAGCAACGGATTGACTTGATTATTTGCATGGATAAAGTTGAGGACCTGGAGAGTGACATAGGCTACTTTTTATCCCGGAAAATCACAGTTCCCGAGGGATTTTAAAAACGAAATCCACGCGGACGAAATCGCGGGCATCAGCTAGTTAAAAATAAAATATAAATAAATCTTATCAAATCTTTGGATTTACATAAATCCTTGAGTTAGTTAGTAATAAGTAGATAGTTACAGGAATAGAATAAGTAGTACTAGTTAATAGAGGAAAACAAGTTCTGTCTTCTTTCGGAGTTTCGAGTTTATTCATATTATCAATATGAGATATTGCTTTAATGGTTATAGAAAACATCGTGAGGAAACCTACACGAATGAGAGTTCTTCATTATGAATGAATGTACTTTTATTGTACACCACATAACATAAAGAACAATTCCTCCAGGCAGCTAATGGTGCAAAAGGTCTCAGCTCCGAATACGAGGTAGATAGCGCAAATACATATTGTTATCAAAGGTGTGTGAAGTTTGCCATCCGCATATGGCTGGCCATATGCGGCCATGGTGGACTATGCGCCTTTCTAACATGGACTCCCGCAAAGTAACGCCTGTTTCTATCCAATATTTAAAATCTCGAAACAATGAGACATACCTAACTTCGGAACTTTTCCGCTTAGACGCTGGATTTTCTGGCAACAGAGTGCAGTTTCAAGTTCAAATGGGTCAACTCGTGCTTCTTAACATTGCTCTTTATTAAGAACGCCTTGCTGCAAACCGTGCAAGGGTATCTTCTGTCCCCAGTGTGTATCCTCGAATGTTCCTTCAAGTTTTTCTCCCATCGGAACCTCTTTCCGCATACGCCGCAAGAAAACTTCCTCTCTAATGAATGTGTGGGCATATGCAACCTCAGACTTACAGTATCGAAAAAGAGTTTGTCACAAATTTCGCAAACTACCGTCCTCTCGCCTAAATGAACTCTTTTCTGGTGCTGCACCAGTTCGCAGGGATAGCGGAACTTTCTGTCGCATATCCCGCAAGTTGGAGCCTTTATGCTATGCTTTTCTTCCAAATGCCTCCGTCTTTGATGTGAGGGTACTTTGAGCGGGCAATATGGACATTTGCGGTGTTTGGGGCGTCGTTTCAGATGGACGAACCGGTAGTGTTGGGAGAACAGCGGTTGGGACGCGTAGGATTTCCCGCAAACGTTGCAAGCGTATCTGTTGTTCGTGATCGTGTAATAGATCGGACCTAGAAAAGAAATTGTGTGTTACTCATTTCTTTCAATAGAGACCAGCGGCGTTAGGAAAACCCATGTACCTAGGAGTGTATGTAGGAGTATGTGTAGCCTCTAGGTCTAGGTTAAGAGTTCGATAGTTGTTACGTTCCCTCAAATATGGTCGAGCGAGGCAACGGCTGGATCATGCATCATGCTCGTGAACAGGTTCCGCCGGCGGGAATGGGGCTACTTTTTGTTTGCCCGTCATAGCATGAATTGATTTGTAGTACTTTTTTTTTTGAACTTTCCCTCATTGTGGAAATATTAAGTTGCATAGGTTAAATCGGCTTGGTATCCAGCTGCCCACAAGATAAGTAGTATAAAAAACTTATTACAATGTAATGGCTTCATAATAATATTGTAAAATGACTATTTTGAAAAGAGCAACTGCTGAGTTTCTTGCGGGCTCTTCTCAGCAGAATCCGCTTTCCGACCGGTGGTAGAGTCATGACTTGTCATAAGAGCCACAGGTTGGCCTACGTGAAATAAATAATTTTGAATTTGATATCCTTTTTGAGAGGCTCTCCGAGGATTAGACGCTCATTATCCAAACGCACGCTACTAAAGGTTAGATGTGCGTGCGTTTTCATTGTATTAACGTTTGCCGTGTGGTGACGGCAGATCAGAATACAGTTGTCACCACCCCTCCTCTTCCCGCGGGTGTCGTACGAGGCGACTAAGGGAATATAACGGAGAGCAGGCAGCAGCGTCCTCTGTGCTACTACTACCATCTACTGCGATCACCAACCCGTCTGCCCCGCGTGGTGATTATGGGCAAACCCTCCCCTTGGGAGAGGCCTTTAGTCCAGCAGTGGACTGTTATAGGCTATTGATGATGATGATGAACGTTAAAACCCGGATTGAAGTTTAATATTGGGAGAGTGACTGCGTCCCGCCATCCAATTAAGGAAGCCAAGTCTTAACGTTCTCATTCCCACTTGGTTTACGGAGAAGACCCTGACTCCGTCTATTAGAGACAAGGTTTGAGCACTGCTATTTAAATAATTTAATATAAAAAAAATATTTTTAAAAACCGACTTCACGCCCGCGCCAATACAAAGTATATAATTAATTGTTGATATTTTAAAAACCGCTCGACCGATTTCGATAAAATTTAAATGGGACCACTTGGGAAGTATACCCTTTAAAACAAAAAAAGAATTTTTCATCATACCTATTCAAAATTTAATTTTAACCCCATGGGACTTTTCATTTCTCTCTTCTGATTGGTCCGCGTTCTTGCTTTAGTATGTGTCGAAATTCAAAAATGTTTGAGAAGCTGTCTTCGCTAAGTCACGTGATCAATTTGTCGATCGGATATATACGCCCATACTGTATCCAACATAAATATTAATGTTTAATTATTTCATAAAAAATTATTTTTGGTTTATTTAAACTTTCAATATACACTGTCTATACATAGAAGGTTGATACTCCTAGCTTTTCTCATAGGTAAAGATGAAAAATAGTATGTGTCATTCGGGGCCAAAATTTTTTTGTTCTCGGGCGGCGTATATTGAATTCCTCGCTACTCTCAGGATTACTTTAGAATCTCTCGCTGTGCTCGGGATTCTACTATAGAATCCTTCACATCGCTCTGAATTCAAAATAACACCCTCGGGGAACAAAAACTTTCTTTGGCATATAACACAAATAACTATTGCAAATCGGTTTAGGAGTCATCGAGTAATCGGTGAACATACATAAAAAAAAGATTCCGACGAATTGAAAACCTCCTCCTTTTTTGAAGTCGGTTAAAAATTATTAAAGGGTGTTTTCTAAGGCGATTAAACGTACAGGCGGGTCACCTGATGTTAAGTGATTACCGCCGCCCATGAACATTTGTATCAGCAGAGACACCGCCAATGCATTGCCGGATTTTAATGAATTTGTTGGTCCGCCCCTTGAGTAACCCCATGTTGAAGTTTCATCTTCTTCTTCTATTGCGCGGCTATGCAGGTTCGATGCCCTGTAGCACGTCGACCGTCGCCGGTCCATTGTGCTCGCCACTATTTATAGCTCCTCTCCAATACTTGTTGCCGCCAGAAACAGCAGCATCTTCTTGGCTGGGATTAGTGTAGCCTCCTCAGGGTGTACGATTTGTTTCTCTAGAAGAATGCTTCGTTTATGCATTAAAGCGGGGCAGTAACAGATAATGTGCAGCGGCGTATCCGCCGACTCCAGGCATAGTCTGCACATATCTGAGCCCTTGAGCTTGAGGTTGAACATGTGTCTGTTTAGTCCACAATTTCCCGTCAAAGCTCGCACTAGAAAGCATAGGTTTTTCCTACTAAGCGCTAGTGCCTCACTGGCAGTCTTCTTATTGAAGGATCTAACTAGCGCTTTGGAGTGATTTAGTCCTGGTAAGTTACGCCAACGAATTAGCGTGTCATAGTAGCAGTAGGTTAACAGGGTGAGCTGAACTAGGCTTTTAGGAATACCGCAGACAGGTTCGGGCCCTATGCCGTATCCCAGCACCAGTTTTTGCAAGTTTGTCAACATTTTCATTTTGAAGTTTAGTGAATACATCGCCTTAGGGAGTTGTGAAATAAAACCAAGTAATAAAATTATTAATATAATATGTTTTGTATTCATTTAGTAAATCTCAGAGATCAAAGGAGTAAAAGTAAGTTTGCCATATGAATATTTTGGTTAATTCACATTAATATTATAGAGGTTTAAGTGTTTGTATGTGTGTATGTTTTTTACACTTTCGCGCAAAAACTACATACTGAACGGATTTCGCTGGAATTTGGAATGGAGATATATTATACTTTGGGTTAACACATGGGCTACATTGTATCCTGGAAAATTAAAGAATTCTCGCGGGAATCAAAATCCCTTGTTCCACGGGAAAAAATAGCCCATGTGCTGTTCTGATGTATAAGCTATTAAATTGTAGAGTTTCATCAAAATCCGTCTAGTCATTTTTACGTGAAAGAGTAAAAACATCCATCCATCCATCCTTCTTTCGCATTTATAATATTAGTAGGACTTTAGTATATGCTACGTTTCTACTGCATTATCTCCTGATATTTGGCCATCCACCATGGTAGCAAAATTTCGGTCGAAATGTACATTAGTTTTTATTATTAATTATTATCATACTATCATACTTCATTACTATTATATTACTAATCTAAATACAAAAATGTCTGTTGGTTTGTCCTTCAATCACGCCGCAACAGAGCAACGGATTGACTTGATTATTTGCATGGATAAAGTTGAGGACCTGGAGAGTGACATAGGCTACTTTTTATCCCGGAAAATCACAGTTCCCGAGGGATTTTAAAAACGAAATCCACGCGGACGAAATCGCGGGCATCTGCTAGTTAAAAATAAAATATAAATAAATCTTATCAAATCTTTGGATTTACATAAATCCTTGAGTTAGTTAGTAATAAGTAGATAGTTACAGGAATAGAATAAGTAGTACTAGTTAATAGAGGAAAACAAGTTCTGTCTTCTTTCGGAGTTTCGAGTTTATTCATATTATCAATATGAGATATTGCTTTAATGGTTATAGAAAACATCCTTAGAAAACCTACACGAATGAGAGTTCTTCATTATTAATGACTGTACTTGTATTGTACACCACATAACATAAAGAACAACTTTTCCAGGCAGCTAATGGTGCAAAAGGTCTTAGCTCCGAATACGAGGTAGATAGTGCAAATACATATTGTTATCAAAGGTGTGTGAAGTTTGCCATCCGCATATGGCTGGCCATATGCGGCCATGGTGGACTATGCGCCTTTCTATCATGGATTCCCGCAAAGTAACGCCTGTTTCTATCCAATATTTAAAATTTCGAAACAATGAGATATACCTAACTTCGGAACTTTTCCGCTTAGACGCTGGATTTTCTGGCAACAGAGTGCAGTTTCAAGTTCAAATGTGTCAACTCGTGTTTCTTAAGAGTGCTCTTTTGTACGTACGCCTTGCCACAAACCGTGCAAGGGTATCTTCTGTTCCCAGTGTGTATCCTCGAATGTTCCTTCAAGTTGTTCTCCCATCGGAACCTCCTTTCGCATACGCCGCAAGAAAACTTCCTCTCTAATGAATGTGTGGACATATGCGACCTCAGACTTATAGCATTGAAAAAGAGTTTGTCACAAATTTCGCAAACTACCGTCCTCTCGCCTAAATGAACTCTTTTCTGGTGCTGCACCAGTTCGCAGGGATAGCGGAACTTTCTGTCGCATATCCCGCAAGTTGGAGCCTTTATGCTATGATTTTCTTCTAAATGCCTCCGTCTTTGATGTGAGGGTACTTTGAGCGGGCAATATGGACATTTGCGGTGTTTGGGGCGTCGTTTCAGATGGACGAACCGGTAGTGTTGGGAGACCAGCGGTTGGGACGCGTAGGATTTCCCGCAAACGTTGCAAGCGTATGTGTTGTTCGTGATCGTATAATAGATCGGACCTAGAAAAGAAATTTTGTGTTACTCATTTCTTTCAATTTAAGAGACCAGCAGCGTTAGGAAAAAACATGTACCTAGGAGTGTATCTAGGAGTAGGTATGTGTAGCCTCTGGGTCTAGGTTAAGCCTTCGATATCCTTTTCGAGAGGCTCTCCCAGGCTGAAACGCTCATTCTCCAAAGGCTCGCTACTAAAAGTCAGATGTGCGTGCGTTTTCATTGTATTAACGGATTGAAATTGACTACTGGGAGAGTGACCTTCCCCGCGTCCCGCCAATTAAGGAGGCCAAGTTTTAACATCCTCATTCCCGCTTGGTTTACAGAGAAGACTCCAATGTCTATTAGAGACAAGGTTTGAGCACTGCTGTTTATATAATTTAATATAAAAAAATATTTTTAAATAACAAACAAGGTATATAATTTATTGTTGATATTTCAAAAACCGCCGCCAATTTTTAGTCCACCAATTCGCATTGGGCCAGCGTGGTGGACTATGGTCCCTTACTTATACCCTTCTCTGAGAGGAGACCTGCGCTCAGTAGTGAGTCTGCTAATGATGATTTTAAAAACTGCTCGACCGATTTTTATTACATATAAAATGGGACCACCTGGGAAGTTGTTTAAAGGGAAGGATACCCTTTAAAACAAAAAAAAACATTTTCCAAATCGTTTTAGGCGTCTTCGAGTAATCGGTGAACATACATAAAAAAAAGATTCCGACGAATTGAAAACCTCCTCCTTTTTTGAAGTCGGTTAAAAATTATTATAGGGTGTTTTTAAGGCGATTAAACGTACAGGCGGGTCACCTGATGTTAAGTGATTACCGCCGCCCATGAACATTTGTATCAGCAGAGACACCGCCAATGCATTGCCGGATTTTAATGAATTTGTTGGTCCGCCCCTTGAGTAACCCCATGTTGAAGTTTAGTGAAAACATCGACGAAGGGAGTTGTGAAATAAAACCAAGTAAGTAATAAAATTAATGTTTTGTATTCATTTAGTAAATGTAAGAGATCAAAGAAGTAAAAGAAAGTTTTACAAGTGTGTTTGCTATTTTGGTTAATTCACATTAATATCATAGAGGTTTAAGTGTTTGTATGTGTGTATGTTTTTTACACTTTCACGCAAAAACTACTGAACTGATTTCACTGAAATTTGGAATGGAGATATATTATACCCTGGATTAACACATGGGCTACATTGTATCCCGGAAAATTAAAGAATTCCCGCGGGAATCAAAATCCCTTAATCCGCGGGAAAATATAGCACATGTGCTTTTCTGATGTATAAGCTATTAAATTGTAGAGTTTCATCAAAATCCGTCTAGTCATTCCACTAAAGAAATGGCTAAAGAATTTTTATTTTAAGCTTTTTAGTGTAGCTTTATAGGATCAATTTATACATTCTCTGACTACGAGCGATTTGCTCTTATTCATTGAGGAGTTCCGTTCTCCATCACCGAAGATATTCATCAGATTTTTTTTTTAATTTATTTGCATTCTCTTCACAAAATTTACGTGAGTAAAAAGTTCCCTTTCAGCCCCCGATTGTCTAAAAGTTGCCGATCAAAATCGTTTTCATTTGATGGCATTAGCGTTAAAGTAAAATAAACCATAATAGCATTGAATTAGAGCTCCATTTCGTGTATGCATTACGTATACATATGTACGTTTATACGTTTACATATGTACGATATGCTCCATAAAGCTCCATGTTGAAATCGGTTGTACTGAATTTGTAACTTTAAATCAATAGAGCATAAGTATAGTATAGAATACGATTTTGGTAGGCAACTTTTAGACAATCGCACCTCTGATTTAAAGGAGTCTTGGAGTAACATCGCCAAAACAAAATTAAAACAAGTGTAAATTAAAAATTTTATTTTTAAATACAAGCTTTTAGTAGCTACATCATTAGACTCTAGATATCATCTAGGATCAGAGTTCTTGTCATGACGAATCAAACGAGCCCAAACTCGATGGGGTTACATCGTTTTATTACAGAGTTCCGATAGCCATCTTCCGTCTCCATCATCAGATCAGCTCCATGTCACAATAATATTGCATTGTCATCCGATTTTCACGTACTTACATGCAAAATTTCAGCTCAATCGGAAACCGGGAAGTGGTTCTAATTCATCTTGCAAGATTTGACCCAAACAAACAAATAAATTTGAACCAGAAAAACTGGTCAAGCTAAATAAAAGCTTGTAAAAATACAGTTCGAATTGAGAAGACAGTTAAAAAGGAACTTCCGGGTGATATTTCTTCATGTGATAGTTCAGACTGGCCTTTTGCACGAACGCCTGATCGCATACCTGGCACACTTTAGTGCGCACATCCGCGTGTATCATTTCGTGCAGTCGCAGAGTCTGCCTCCTTAGAAAGGGCTTATTACAAAAACTACAGTGGTGCTTCTTCACCGTTGTATGTGCAAGCCTATGCCTACTCAGAGAATTCGAGCTATGGGTCTCGAATTCGCATTTACCGCAATAATATTTCTTCCCCAGTTGGTGGAACTGTTTAAGATGCTTATCCAGTGCTTTTGTCGAGGAAAACTTCCCGCCACAAGCCTCGCAATTTATCCTTTGGTCCACATTGTGGACTGCTAACTTGTGGTTAACAAATGTGGTTTGGACACAGAAACGCATCTCGCAGAAAGGACAGTTTTGGGTTGCGTTCATCAAATGACCTCTTAGCCCTCGCATGGTTTTGAATTTCTTCCTGCAATAGCTGCAGATTACTTTGCCGCCTTCTTTCTTATAGTCGCCAACACGAACGCCCGAGTTGGTACACGAGTGAACCACCATCTCTCTTAGACGTTGGTATATTATGTCGCAGTGATTGCAGATGTAATGGTTCCCGTCTCTTCTATAATCACCATCAGTTAGTATTTTTGTACCTGAACACAGAAAGCACTAATTAATTTCCCATTTTTGACTCTCTAGTATGGTTTGGTAACGTACATTATCACATCTTTAAATCCATGTTAAAATTGTTGTGTAATGAACGGCTCATTAATAGTTGTTTGAAGATTTATTGGAATTTTATATCGGGGCAACAATAACTGTGGTCTACCTTCATGATAGAACTATAAATTTTTGCTATGAAAAGACAAGTGTATTTTGAGACAAGAGAAGATTTTTTGCATGGGTATAGTTAAGGACCTGGAGAGTGATATAGGCTACTTTTATCCCGGAAAATCAACGAGTTCTCTAGGGATTTCAAAAAATTTATATCACAGAAAAACGATCTCCTGGGAAAGGGGTCCTTTATGCGTTCACGTTTCCAGTAACCGTATATGATTCCCATCCCATATTTTTTATCGTTCTTCGCAAAGATCCTTTAGAAGTTAGTGTCCCAACAGCTAAGCCTATTCCTTAATAAGCATTCTCTTGTCAGTCCCTTGCAAGTCGGAATCTACTGTGGTCAGATTTGTTGGGCAATGGATGATAAACAGCTGAATATCTTAACTTTGCTCGACTTTCATAATGCATTTTATGCTGTGGATTGTGATTTGTGACATTTTGCTTGGTCTGTTAAATTTAACTTGGCTACATCTTTGATTGACAGGTTTCCGAGTCATCTCAGTGGCCCTTGTCAAAGTATTCGAATTGAAGAGACCTTTTCGTCATGTAACGGCTGGGATACGTCAGGGTGGCGTGTTGGAACCTTTTTTCTATTTGGCATTTTTATAAACGATTTATTTTTAAATTGCGTAATTGAAGGACAAGCCAACACATTTGCATTTATTTATGAGCCTCCATGAAGCATTTTAGTTTACATGTAGAATAATCGAATCTACTATAACAAAGAAGCGGATATTTGGAATCTAAGATCTATAGATGGCACTCTCACTCAGCTCAGACTCAAGACTGATTTAAAACGAGACAGATTAATGTCGGAACATATTTGTGTCTCATTTTAACTCTATCCTGAGTCTTGAGTAGAGCCAGAGTACGATCTATAGATCTCACTCTAAGACAGATTTTCACAATCATCCGAGCTATATTGAAGATAACGCGGCGGTGAAAGCCTTGCGCAGATTGCTCGAGACTTCAGACTCCTTTTCAGGGGCTCTGAGGTTTGAATTCCAGGCTTCTCTCTAAGTTATGTGCGTTTTAAGCAATTGAATATCACTTGCTTTAACGGTGAAAGAAAACCCGCATACCTGCGAGTTGTGTAGGGTCGCAGTAGTGAGCTGAGCGATGGGTTGACAATGATGATTAATTGATGATATGATTGTGTTGCAAAGCTACTAATATCGCAACTTTATATCGCAGAAAAGTTTAAATAACTTTTTATTGAAATGGCTATTTTGAGGGAAAGACTATTTTAGTTTACTTAGTCATAAATAAACAAAACGCATTTTTTTAGATTCAGATTATAATAATTTACTTTTATTAACTTTACATAATCATTTGGTACATAGAAACAAAGTTACGTTCATGAAATTATGTAATTTCTATTTGACACAAATGTTGTTATCTTGACAAAAAAAAAGGACACTTACTTGTAAATTGTACAAATGTAAATTAAAAATTTTATTTTTAAATACAAGCTTTTAGTAGATACATCATTAGACTCTAGATATCATCTAGGATCAGAGTTCTTGTCATGACGAATCAAACGAGCCCAAACTCGATTGGGTTACACCGTTTTATTACAGAGTTCCGATAGCCATCTTCCGTCTCCATCAACAGATCAGCTCCATGTCACAATAATATTGCATCGTCATCCGATTTACACGTACATGCAAAATTTCAGCTCAATCGGAAACCGGGAAGTGGTTCTAATTCATCTTGCAAGATTTGACCCGAACAAACAAATAAATTTGACCCAAAAAAACTGGTCAAGCTAAATAAAAGCTTGTAAAAATACAGTTCTAATTGAGAAGACAGTTAAAAAGGAACTTCCGGGTGATATTTCTTCATGTGATAGTTCAGACTGGCCTTTTGCACGAACGCCTGATCGCATACCTGGCACACTTTAGTCCGCACATCCGCGTGTATCATTTCGTGCAGTCGCAGAGTCCGCCTCCTTAGAAAGGGCTTATTACAAAAACTACAGTGGTGCTTCTTCACCGTTGTATGTGCAAGCCTATGCCCATTCAGAGCACTCGGGCTATGGGTCTCGAATTTGCATTTACTGCAATAATATTTCTTCCCCAGTTGGTGGAACTCTTGAAGATGCTTATTTAGTGCTTTTGCCGAGGAAAACTTCCCGCCACAAGCCTCGCAATTTATCCTTTGGTCCACATTATGGACTTCTAACTTGTGGTTTACAAATGTGGTTTGGACACAGAAACGCATCTCGCAGAAAGGACAGTTTTGGGTTGCGTTCATCAAATGACCTCTTAGCCCTCGCATGGTTTTGAATTTCTTCCTGCAATAGCTGCAGATTACTATGCCGCCTTCTTTCTTATAGTCGCCAACACGAACGCCCAAGTTGGTACACGAGTGAACCACCATCTGTCTTAGACGTTCGTATATTATGTCGCAGTGATTGCAGATGTAATGGTTCCCGTCTCTTCTATAATCACCATCAGTTAGTATTTTTGTACCTGAACACAGAAAGCACTAATTAATTTCCCATTTTTGACTCTCTAGTATGATTTGGTAACGTACATTATCACATCTTTAACTCCATGTTAAAATTGTTGTGTAATGAACGGCTCATTAATAGTTGTTTGAAGATTTATTGGAATTTTATATCGGGGCAACAATAACTGTGGTCTACCTTCATGATAGAACTATAAATTTTTGCTATGTAAAAGTCGGTGCATCGGTGATTGACTGGATTCCGAGTTATCTCAGTGGCCGTCGTCAAAGTATTCGAATTGAAGAGACCTTTTCGTCATGTAACGGCTGGGATGCGTCAGGGTGGCGTGTTGGAACCTTTTCTATTTGGCATTTTTATAAATGATTTATTCTTAAATTGCGTAATAGAAGGACAAGCCAACACATTTGCATTTATTTATGAGCCTCCATGAAGCATCTAAGTTTGCATGTAGGATGATCGAATCTACTATAACAAAGAAGCGGATATTTGGAATCTAAGGGTGAGATCAGAAGCAGTGATAGCCTCGTGGTTATGACTGTGGTCTCCTATTCGGGGGGATCGCAGGTTCGATCCCGGGTACGCACCTCTTGACTTTTCGGAGTCAAGTGCGTTTAAGCAATTAAATATCACTTGCTTCAATGGTGAAGGAAAATCGTGAGGGAACCTGCACACCTGAGTTCTTTATAATGTTCTTGAAGATGTATGAAGTCCGCCAATTCGCATTAGGCCAGCGTGGTGGACTATGGCCTATAACCCTTCTCTGAGAGGAGACCTGCGCTCAGTAGTGGGCCGTTGATGGGTTGCTGATGATGATGATGAAGGGTGAGATTTATAGATGGCAGTCTCACTCAGCTCAGACTCAAGACTGATTTAAAACGAGACAGATTAATTTCGGATTATATTTGTGTCTCATTTTAACTCTATCCTGAGTCTTGAGTAGAGCCAGAGTACGATCTAAAGATCTCAGTCTAAGACAGATTTTCACAATCATCCGAGCTATATTCAAGATAACGCGGCGATGAAAGCCTTGCGCAGATTGCTCGAGACTTCAGACTCCTTTTCAGGGGCTCTGAGGTTTGAATTCCAGGCTCCTCTCTAACCTCTAACATAAAGGAGTTATGTGCGTTTTGAGCAATTGAATATCACTTGCTTTAACGGTGAAAGAAAACCCGCATTCCTGCGAGTTTTCTGTATGTTCTCGAAAATGTGATGTCTGCCAATCCGCACTTGACCAGCGAGGTGACTAATGACTTTGGCCTCATTAGAATAGAATAGAATAGAAATGTTTTTTATTCAAATAAACTTTTTTACAAGTGTGTTTGAATCGTCGATGAATCTACCACTGGTTCGGAATGCCCTTCCTGCCGAGAAAAACCAGCAAGAAACTCGGCGGTTGCTCATTTCAAAACAATAGTTTACAATACAATAGATACTATGCTATTTATGCAGTGTTTCCACAATGAGGAGAAGTTCCACAAAAGCATACCTAATTATAATTCAACACATGTTAAGACGGGCAGACATAAAGTAGCCCCATTCCCGCCGGTGGCACCCGTTCACGAGCATGACGCATGACCCAGCCATTGCTTCGCTCAACAATATTTCAGAAGAGGAGACTCGTGGCTAGTAGTGAGCTGAGCGATGGGTTGACAATGATGATTAATTGATGATATGATTGTGTTGGAAAGCTACTAATATCGCAACTTTATATCGCAGAAAAGTTTAAATAACTTTTTATTGAAATGGCTATTTTGAGGGAAAGACTATTTTAGTTTACTTAAGTCATAAATAAACAAAACGCATTTTTTAGATTCAGATTATAATAATTTACTTTTTTTAACTTTACATAATCATTTGGTACATAGAAACAAAGGTTTTGACACAAATGTTGTTATCGTGACAAAAAAGGACACTTACTTGTAAATTGTACAAGTGTAAATTAAAAAAATTATTTTTAAATACAAGCTTTTAGTAGCTACATCATTAGACTCTAGATATCATCTAGGATCAGAGTTCTTGTCATGACAAATCAAACGAGCCCAAACTCAATGGGGTTACATCGTTTTATTACAGAGTTCCGATAGCCATCTTCCGTCTCCATCATCAGATCAGCTCCATGTCACAATAATATTGCATTGTCATCCGATTTACACATACAAGCAAAATTTCAGCTCAATCGGAAACCGGGAAGTGGTTCTAATTCATCTTGCAAGATTTGACCCAAACATGGGCGTCCGCCAAGGGGGGGTAGGTAGGGGCAGCTGCCCCCCCCCCCTAGACTTTTGAAAAATATAGTAGTAGTAGTAGATCGCAAAATTTTCATCGCATACGGCATAGTACGTAAAAACTGACCAGTAGTTGGAGATATGAATCGCACTACATGACTCCTACTTCTGCTTGCGTTAAAACTCATCAAGAACAAACAGAAAATAAAGTACTGGGTGCATCCATTTCTAAATATTATATATAACGAATGGAAACAACTTCAAAAGAAACTTAAAGGTGTTTAAAACACGTTATCTTTTGATTACTTTAGAATAAGTATGGCAAGTTTTAAAAAAACAATTATGCCTGATATTTCCTCGTATAAAAAGGAAATACATAATTAGAAAACCTATTGAACCTATGGAGATAGAAGAGCTGATACGCGTGCAGGCAACACAATCTGCCCAATGATGCAGTAATTTTTAGGGTTCCGTAGTAACCCTTATACTTTCGCCATGATGTCGGTCCGTCTGTCCGTCCGCGGTTTAGCTCAGAGACTATTGGTACTAGAAATCTGTAATTTGACAAGGGTATTAATCACGCCAACAAAGTGGTGAGATAAAATTGTGTAAAATATTTTTTTAGGGTAAATACATGTAAAGTGGGGATGATTTTTTTTCTCGTTTATAGGATACGTGGAAAAATTCACAGCAGTACCTAGTATACATAAAGAATTTTATAGGAAAACTATCACGGCTAAGTAAGGTTCATATCTGTTTGTTGTCTAGTTTAGGTTTTACACGTAGTGTAAGTTGCATATTTTGTAGTAAGTACCTATATTATAGTATATAAACCATAGAACTCAAAATATATTCAATATCTATAATATCTATAATATAATAAAACTGTAACAGGTCCAATTCTGTACATTGAAGATATTTTGAAAATTTTTGTTTGAGGGCACTCTATAATCGATACTGAAGCCAAAACAATTTTTTTTTAATTTTTTGTCTGTCTGTCTGTCTGTCTGTATCTTGGCCGCGCATCACGCCGAAACTACTGGACGGATTTAAATGAAACTTGGCACGATTTAAGTTAATACTACGAGGTATAATATAGGATACTTTTTATCCCGAAATTCAGCACGGTTCCCTTGGGAGAGGGGATGAAAGTCAAAATGTGTATTTAGCAGTAATTCATTAAGGCGTATTCCGATTTAATCCATTCTTTTTTTGTTAGAAAGCAGGTTCTTTAGAGATTGTCCTGTAATTATTTCAAGGTCGTCAATTTCGTAGTTCAGAAATTATAGACATCACGATCTTCAGTATAAGGTCCAAATAACTTGAACCCCGGAATCTACAAGATACTTTGAATGAATGGCTCATCTTAAGCTGGCAAGCGTACTTTATCATATATAGCCATCGTGGATAGCCCTATTTTGTCAAAGTCAAACTACTCCAAAGGCGTCAGATTTTGCCAAACGATCATTATACGGATACTACATAGTAGGTATGGATGTAATACATCGTACGGACTTAATGCTACAGTGTTTTCATATGCAATTTAAAATTATAATCATACTACCTAATATTATAAATGCGAAAGTGTGTTTGTTTGTTGGTTTGTCCTTCAATCACGCCACAACAGAGCCACGGATTGACGTGATTTTTTGCATGGGTACTATAGTTGAGGATATAGGCTACTTTTTATCCCGGAAAATCAAAGAGTTCACGAGGGATTTTAAAAATTAAATCCACGCGGACGAAGTCGCGGGCATCAGCTAGTTCATAAATAAAATAAAGCACTATCCTAGGTGAGCAATCATATTTGTGACTTGCAACTACGGAACCCTACACTGCGCGTGGCCCGACACGCACTTGGCCGGTTTTTCACACAATCCTGCAGCTGGTCGGGTAGATAAGTGAGCCTTTAGAAGTCAGCTTGGGGATGATGTCTCGTCATGTGATAGTTAAGACTGGCTTTCTGCACGAACGCCTGCCCACACACCTTGCAGACTTTACCACGCTCGTCCGTATGTATTTTCTCATGAAGGCTCAGATTCGTCTTCCTCACAAACGACTTCTTGCAGAACCTACAGTGATAATCCTTCTTGGTTTTGTGTTTGAAATTGTGTTTGTACAACCCCGCGGAATCGTAGGTCTCGTAATTGCATAATTTGCAGGCAAACTTCGTCCCCAGCATGTGGAAGACTTTGATGTGTTTTGTCAATGTTCTCTGGGAGTTAAACTTCTCGTTGCACCCGCTGCAGGTTACTCTGTCGTCTACGTTATGGGTGGTAAGCTTGTGGATGGTGAAAGGGGTGATCAAGGTAAATTGCTGTTCGCAATAAGGACAGGCGTATTGCTTGTGGTGCTGGCTTCTTATGTGGTAACTTAGAGATTCCTTGTTATGGTACACCTTCCCGCAGTGAAGGCAGACGTAGCTGTTGCCCTCACGTTTAAAATCCCCAGGTTGGATAGCGGAAGTCTTCTTTATGTCCCCTGAAGACAAAAAAGCATCTTTTATGTTCTGTTTTAGTTGCCAATTTAGTTGGTACTTCTAGCAGACCATTGCGCCTTCTCATCGTTATCTTCTCTTAATTACTGTCCCAACATGGTGGCAAAAAGTATCAAGGAGTGTCATAGATTTTAAGAAGCTTAGTTATTAGTGCCTATTTCTGATTAAAATCCCAGGGTTGGATAGCGGAAGTCTTCTTTATGACCCCTGAAGACAAAAAAGCATCTTTTATATTCTGTTTTAGTTGTCAATTTACTTGGTACTTCTAACGGACCATTGTGCTTTCTCATGGTTATCTTCTCTTAATTACTGTCCCAACATGGTGGCAAAAAGTATCAAGGAGTGTCATAGGTTTAAAAAAGCTTAGTTATTAGTGCCTATTTCTGAATAAAACCACGCAGTCCGTGTATACCTATGGCCTGTTGTTGGATATTTGATGGAAGAGAAGCAGGTGTAAAAAAAATATTTTACAACAATCCGCACACCCAAATAAAAACATATGTAAAGTACAACGTGCCGCTTGCACTGTGCAAATACAGGAACAACGCAATAGGACACAAATTCTCCAAAATTCACTCTACGTTTAACTCCGACACCGGAGCATTTTCAGTGATCCCACAATGCACAATTGCGATCGCTTTGGTGTCGGAAGTTTCACATGCTTTAAGATGAGAACAAACATCGTAAGGAAACCTGCGCTGTCGTCTGAGAGTTTTCCATGATGGCCTCAACGGTTTGAGGTCTGCTTATTTGGATTGGGCCGGCGTGGTAAATTATGGCTTATAGTAAACCCTCTGAGAAACCTGCGATCAGTAGTGAGCCGTTGCGGTGTAGGTAGGCGCAGCTGCCCCCCCCCCCCCTAAGGTTTGAAAAATATAGCTAAATGCAACCTAAGCCAATTTAGCCAATGGCGAGTGAGTGTCGGCCGATGAGAGGCGTATATGTAGTGACATAGGCTACCTTTTATGTTTATTTTCACGATATATGTTGTGTACTTGGAGAGTGCTCCAAGTCCACTATACCCATGCAAAAAAATTACATCGATCCGTTGCTTCGTGATTGAAGGATAAACAACACACACTTTCTCAACGCATAAGTTTTATTAATTTTACAGTCAAGAGCTCGTAACACTCGCTTTACAGCTTCATGAGCTCTCGACCTACAATTCATACTTTTCCCATCCTCCATATATCAACTTCCCCCTCCCGCCCTGGCCCTCGGCTGGCGACGCTCATGAGCCGTTGATAGGTTGCTAGTCATGATGATGATGATGATGATGATGATGATGAAAAAATATATTCTAATCCACATGCTTTAACTGAGGTTTAGGTATCTTAGTTAAAATAATATCAAGTTAACTTTTGAACTGATAAAATCAAGTTTGAATATAGTACGATCATCTAAAAAGGGGAGGAGGGTGGTATTGTAAATTAAAATAAGTAATAAATAAAACAAATTTAAAAAAAAAACCTTTGTTTTATTCAGTTAAAATAATTTTCATATTACATCAATATTTACAGTACTATGTACCTATTCAATTTTTGAAAAATCAATTTCGTGTGTACCTTATACATTCTTATATTTTCATTATAATTTATATAATATAATTGTAACCACTATGATATTAGTGCACCGGACAATCTGTTTCATACTATAAAGCGAGTGGTCACGGGATTATCAAAAAAAAATTCTTAGAAATAAATATCAAAAATGGCAGCGCCTTTGACATCTTCATTACATTTATCTATCTACTTTACAAAGGCCCACAAAGGGAAGATGACAGTTTTTGATATGCATTTATTTATTCGGTTCGAAAATATAATTATAAAGGCAATGCGAGATCTCTAGATCAACGTGTTATACTTATAGCACGTCAATTATGCTATAAGTGACTTGTTTAGGTACCGTTGAAGACAGCATAAGGAAAAAAAATTGTACAATCTATATTACATTATAGGTCGACCGTTTAACTCGCGTATCGCCTGCGCGGTAAGAAGGGAGCGGAGGGAGATGTTAGAGATGTTAAAACTTAAAAATAAATACTTAATTCTTTACCAACAATGTCTATCTCGAGATAAATCTTTGGATTATTGACTCCGTGTGTAGCGTTACCCGCCCCCGCTCCCTTCTTACCGCGCAGGCGATACGCGAGTTAAACGGTCGACCTATAATAATAATATTAAAATTCCGAAATCACAAAAATATAACATCAATAAAAATGTAGTTATTGAAAAAAAACAAATTAAAAGTTTATCTATCGCTTTCAATGAAACTCTAACCCACGAAAAAGTTGACATTTTGACAATTTTTGCATTGACAATCAGTCAAAACACTTAGATTAGGTTAAAGGTTCAAGGAAAAAGCGTTGGCTAACCTAACGCATTTAAACTACGACATATTTATAATAACTACTACAGCTCGCATGTTATAGTATACAGACTACGAAATCAATTGCGACATAAATCACACAGTTTCGTCAGACACCTCGATATAAAGTCGCCATGTACATCTGATAAAGAAAAACCTGTAAAGATACTGCATAGAAAGGACAAAGTATACTTTTTTCGACGATTATGGTATTTTAATATTTTTGTTAGGATGTTTGTGAAGCGTTATCGCCCCCGTGCCTCGAAGAGTACGTAAAGCCATCGATCGATCGATTTCCACCCCACTAGACTATAAGAGTGAGAAAATAGAGAGTGCACTCGTATTTGTGTAACACTTGTACACTATAATATCTCCCGAGCAGATCTCTAACATTATTAATAAAGACACCGGGATGGTGATTTTTGTGTTGTAAGATTTCTTGCGCGCATTGCAGTGACTCCTATCGTCTATGTTGTGTTGTTCGAGCTTATGTATGGTATAAATGCAATGGTGGACATGTACTGTTTGTCATAAATCGGGTCAACATATTTAGGCATGTTGTAATGTTTTCTCAATTCTAATAAGTAGCACCGGGATGGTACTTGTTCATATGATAGTTTAGACTGGCCTTTTGCACAAACGCTTGGCCACATATTTGGCAAACCTTCCTCCTGTCCCCAGTGTGTATCCTTTCGTGCAGAGCCAAGGTCGTCTTCCTCACAAAAGCCTTTCTACAGAAGCTGCATTGGTAATCCTTCTCTGTCTTATGTTTATACTTGTGCTTGTACATACCTTCAAAGCTAAACGACTGGTATTCGCACAACGGACATTGGAACCTTTCGCCAAGCATGTGGAAGTTGTTGATGTGCTTGCGCAGTTGGATTTTGGTGTTGTAAGATTTCTTGCACGCATTGCAGTGGCTCCTATGATCTATATTGTGTGCCTCGAGCTTATGTATGGTGAATGCACTGGTTGTCAAGCACTGCTTGTCGCAAATTGGGCAAACATGTTTCGGAATGTTGTAATGTTTGCTCTTTAGGTGGTATCTGAGTGAGACGAGTTTTTCGTAAGATTTTTCGCAGTGCCCACACACCAAACGATCTCCCTCTGTCCTGCAATCACCTGGCCGAAGGCGGAACATGTCTCGCCGTTTTGCCGCAGATTTGTGGCCTGAAGACAAAAAAATACTTTTACTTTCTCGCTCATAAGTTTGTCTTCTTTTTACTTTTGCTATAGAATCTTTGGGCTTATTCATTTCTCTTCCGATTTATGGAGAATTGATGCGCTTTGAGTGTGTGGCGATATTAAAATAAGGAATTTATAAGTCCAGGTGTTATTCCTGGGTTTTGAAAGAGTTTTAGAGGTGAGAGAACATTAGTCGTTCAGTTTGGCTAAAATTCTAATAAAAATAATGAATAAGTACCGGTGGTAGAATCCATGGATATAAAGGCATTCCGCAAGCGTAACCGAAACTATCGGATATCCGAGATAAATAAAAAGTATCCGAAACCGTATCCAAAATACAATTTTTTAGAAAGCTTTCTTCTCGGTGTAGAGTTGAAACAGAGAGCTATCACAGGATTTAGCGAGCCGCTTAGCTGATTTGTAATTTCTATTAATCTTGTTCTTTTGCTATAATCCAATCAAAATATTTTTACGATAACTTCTCATAACCAACTGTCGTCGGAAGATCTTATTCCACGAATATTTCTCAAAATGGGTTTGTGTAAAAAGTGTATATTTTAAGAACTGTGGCTTTCTTGTATAAGCCACCTATAGAAAAAAAACGCGCCTATTTAATCGCCTGATCTGAAACATCATCGTGTGCAATGCGCGTGACACTCCTTAGCATTTAATAAAAAATTTCAATCAAGATTCCAGCATTTCTATAATTGTGCAGTTCCGGCCCGTATTTTTGGTCCTTCGAACCAGATCGTGCAATAGTTTTTCATAGATTTAAAATGGTTATCAAACTTAAAACTTACAGCGGATGTGTATTTTTCCCGTAGTCCCAATGGATCGACCAATTATGAGTAATATGGGTGCAAGGGTAATTTTATTTAGACAAATCCAACATGGCCGACATGACACGATAAATCAAATGCCGTGTAAAGAGCTTTTCTGAACGCTGTTACTAACTGAGCCGATTTTAGAAATTCACTTCAGGATGGTACTTCGTCATGTGGTAGTTCAAACTCGCTTTTTGCACGAACGCCATGTCACAAACTTTGCATATGCTGCGCTTGTCGCCCTTGTGTATACGCTCATGCTGCCGGAGGGTAGACAACCTGATGAAAGCCTTTTTACAAAACCCGCACTTAAGGTTTCTGACCTTATTATGCGAATACTTCATATGCGTTCTAAGACTGCATAATTTGTAGGATTCAAAGTCGCAGGAAGGACATTTCCGTTTCTTGCCTTGCATGTGGAAAACTTGGACGTGTTCTGTGAGAGTTCTTGTCGAGTTGAACTTTTTATTGCAAGCCTTGCACTCGAGCCTTTCGTCCAGGTTATGTTCCTGCAACTTATGGATCTTTATCTGCGCCTCGTATTTGAAGCTGGTGTCACAAAGTGGGCATTTGTATGTGTATACACCGCGGTGATCCCTACGTACGTGCCTGCGCATTGGGTCCTTTTTATTATAGGTCTTATCGCAGTGGGCGCAGAGGAATTTGTCGCTATCCATGGTATAATCCTCCCCGTATTTGACCTTCTTGGGCCCGAGTTTGAGTACATTGAAATGTATGCTACGTATGTGTTTGAATAATGCATAAATTTTTTCGTAGGACTCGTCGCAGTGAGCGCAATGGTAAAGGTCGCCTTCTTTCCTGTAATCCTTCTCGCGTGTGACAAGGAGCATGCCTGAAGACAAAAAATATTCATTTGTAGCTTTCGCAGTCGCATAATGCGTAATTACTGCATTAACTCTGTTTTATGTACGCAATAAAGTTGTTCAAATAAATAATTTTAAGAGTTTTTCTGGGCGACATTAAAGAATTAAAGCTACTTTAAAAATTCACTTCAGGATTATATTTTGTCATTAGATAGTTAAGACTTGCCTTTTGCACTAACGCCATTTCGCAAACTTCGCATATGCAGCGCTTGTCGCCCGTGTGTATACGCTCATGCAGTCGCGGGGAGAACACCCTCACGAAAGCCTTTCTAAAAAACCCGCATTTATAGTTCCTATCCTTACTATTTCTTATGCCTCCTCACACTGCCTATTTTGTTGGTTACGAAGTCGCAAGATGGACATTTTAGCTCCTTGCCTAACATGAGAAAAACTTGGACATGTTGGACACTCGTAATATAACTACATATTGTATCTGTGACATTTTTTAAAAGTTTTCTTAGCGAAAAAACAATGCCGATTTTAAAAATTCGCTTCAGGATGGTATTTGGTCATGTGGTAGTTCAAACTCGCTTTTTGCACGAACGCCATATCGCAAACTTTGCATATGCTGCGCTTGTCGCCCGTGTGTATACGCTCATGCTGCCGCAGGGTGGTCAACCTGATGAAAGCCTTTTTACAAAACCCGCATTTATAGTTCCTGTCCCTCTTATTATGCGAATACTTCATATGCGTTTTAAGACTGCTTAATTTGTAGGATACAAAGTCGCAGGAAGGACATTTCCGCTTCTTGCCTTGCATGTGGAAAACTTGGACGTGTTCTGTGAGAGTTCTTGTCGAGTTGAACTTTTTATTGCAAGCCTTGCACTCGAGCCTTTCGTCCAGGTTATGTTCCTGCAACTTATGGATCTTTATCTGCGCCTCGTATTTGAAGCTGGTGTCACAAAGTGGGCATTTGTATGTGTATACACCGCGGTGATCCCTACGTACGTGCCTGCGCATTGGGTCCTTTTTATTATAGGTCTTATCGCAGTGGGCGCAGAGGAATTTGTCGCTATCCATGGTATAATCCTCCCCGTATTTGACCTTCTTGGGCCCGAGTTTGAGTACATTGAAATGTATGCTACGTATGTGTTTGAATAATGCATAAATTTTTTCGTAGGACTCGTCGCAGTGAGCGCAATGGTAAAGGTCGCCTTCTTTCCTGTAATCCTTCTCGCGTGTGACAAGGAGCATGCCTGAAGACAAAAAATATTCATTTGTAGCTTTCGCAGTCGCATAATGCGTAATTACTGCATTAACTCTGTTTTATGTACGCAATAAAGTTGTTCAAATAAATAATTTTAAGAGTTTTTCTGGGCGACATTAAAGAATTAAAGCTACTTTAAAAATTCACTTCAGGATTATATTTTGTCATTAGATAGTTAAGACTTGCCTTTTGCACTAACGCCATTTCGCAAACTTCGCATATGCAGCGCTTGTCGCCCGTGTGTATACGCTCATGCAGTCGCGGGGAGAACACCCTCACGAAAGCCTTTCTAAAAAACCCGCATTTATAGTTCCTATCCTTACTATTTCTTATGCCTCCTCACACTGCCTATTTTGTTGGTTACGAAGTCGCAAGATGGACATTTTAGCTCCTTGCCTAACATGAGAAAAACTTGGACATGTTGGACACTCGTAATATAACTACATATTGTATCTGTGACATTTTTTAAAAGTTTTCTTAGCGAAAAAACAATGCCGATTTTAAAAATTCGCTTCAGGATGGTATTTGGTCATGTGGTAGTTCAAACTCGCTTTTTGCACGAACGCCATATCGCAAACTTTGCATATGCTGCGCTTGTCGCCCGTGTGTATACGCTCATGCTGCCGCAGGGTGGTCAACCTGATGAAAGCCTTTTTACAAAACCCGCATTTATAGTTCCTGTCCCTCTTATTATGCGAATACTTCATATGCGTTTTAAGACTGCTTAATTTGTAGGATACAAAGTCGCAGGAAGGACATTTCCGCTTCTTGCCTTGCATGTGGAAAACTTGGACGTGTTCTATGAGAGTTTTTGTCGCGTTGAACTTTTTATTGCAAGCCTTGCACTCGAGCCTTTCGTCCAGGTCATGTTCCTGCAACTTATGGATCTTTATCTGCGCCTCGGATTTGAAGCTGGTGTCACAAAGTGGGCATTCATATGTGTATACACCGCGGTGATCCCTACGTACGTGCCTGTGCATTGGGTCCTTTTTATTATATGTCTTACCGCAGTGGGTGCAGAGGAATTTGTCGCCATACATGGTATAATCCTCCCCGTATTTGACATTCCTGGGCCCGAGTTTGAGTAAATTAAAATGTTTGTTACGTATGTGGTTGAATAATGTATTAACTTTTTCGTAGGACTCGTCGCAGTGAGCGCAGTGGTAAAGGTCGCCTTCTTTCCTGTAATCCTTCTCGCGTGTGACAAGGAGCATACCTGAAGACAAAAAATATTCATTTGTAGCTTTCGCAGTCGCATAATGCGAAATTACTGCATTAACTCTGTTTTATGTACGCAATAAAGTTGTTCGAATAAATAAAATATAATTTTTAGAGTTTTTCTGGGCGACATTAAAGAATTAAAGCTACTTTAAAGATTCACTTCAGCGTTGTATTTTGTTATTAGATAGTTAAGACTCGTCTTTTTCACAAACGCCATCGCAAACTTTGCATATGCAGTGCTTGTCGCCCGTGCATGCTCATGCAGCCGCGGGGAGAACAACCTCACGTTAGCCTTTCTAAAAAAACGCGCATTTATAGTTCCTATCCTTACTATTTCTTATGCATCCTCATACTGCCTATTTTGTAGGTTTCGAAGTCGCAAGATGGACATTTTCACACCTTGCCTTAAATATGAAAAACTTGAACATGTTGGATATACATAATATTGTATCTGTGACGCGATGAATTACATAATTTTTTAAAGTTTTCTTAGCGAATAAACAATGCCAATTTTAAAAATTCACTTCAGGATGGTACTTGGTCATGTGGTAGTTCAAACTTGCTTTTTGCACGAACGCCGTATCGCAAACTTTGCATATGCTGCGCTTGTCGCCCGTGTGTATACGCTCATGCTGCCGGAGGGTGGACAACCTGATGAAAGCTTTTTTACAAAATCCGCATTCATACTTCCTATCCTTATTATGCGAATACATATGCCTTCGAACATTGTATAATTTGTAAGATTCAAAGTCGCAGGAAGGACATTTGTGCTTCTCGCCTTGCATGTGGAAAATTTGGACGTGTTGCTCGAGATTTCTTCTCGTGTAGAATTTTTTATCGCAAGCCTTGCACTCGTGCCTTTCGTCCAGGTTATGTTCCTGCAACTTGTGGCTCTGAATCTGGTAATAGTATTCGAAGCCTTTGTCACAAAGTGGGCATTTGAATCTGTACATACCGCGGTGATCTACACGTACGTGATTGTACAGTTTATATTTTTTATTGTAAGTCTTGCCGCAATTAGCGCAGAGGAATTTCTCGCCATCCGTGGTATAATCCTTCCCTAATTTGGCCTTCTCGGGTCTGCCACTCTCGCTGTTGCGCTGTTTGAGCACATCGAAATGTTTGAGACGTATGTGGAGGTATAACGCGTATAATTTTTTGCTGATCTGATCGCAGTAGGCACAGCGGTAGCGGTCGACTTCTTTCCTGTAATCCCTCTCGCGTTTCACATGGAGCATGCCTGAAGACAAAAAGAAATACTTATTTGTAGCTTCCGCAATCACAAGATGCATATGCACTGCATTAACTTGGTTTATATGTACGCAATACAGTTGTTCAAATAAATAAAATTAATTTAAAGAGTATTTCTTAGCATTATTTAAGAACTAAGTTACTTTTAAACACTTCAAGACTGTAAGTGGTCATGTGGTAGATAAGACTCGCCTTTTGCACAAACTTCATGTAGCAAACTTTGCATATGTAGGCGTTTGTCTCCATTGTGTATACGCTCATGCAGCCGCAGGTCGGACAAGCTCACGAATGCCTTTTTACCAAACCCTCATTTATGGTTCCTATCCTTGTTATTTGTATACTTCTTATGCATTCTCACACTGCTTAATTTGTAGGTTTCGAAATCGCAGTTGGACATTTTCGCTTCTCACCGTACATGTCTTGCATGTGAAAAACTTGGACATGTTGAACACTCATAATATAACTACATATTGTAAATGTGACGCGATGAATTACATAAATATTTTAAAGTTTTCTTAGCGAAATAACAATGCCGATTTAAAAAATTCACTTCAGGATGGTACTTGGTCATGCATGTGGTACTTCAAACTCGTTTTTTTGCACGAACTCCGTATCGCAAACTGCATATGCTGCACTTGTCGCCGTTGTGTATACGCTCTTGCTGTCGCAGGGTGGACAACCTCACGAAAGCCTTTTCACACTCGCATATAATAGTTCCCATCCTTATTATGCGCATGCCTTTTCACGCTGCCTAATTTAATTTCTTAGCGGGAAAAAAAAACAGATTTTAAAAATTCACTTCAGGATGGTACTTGGTCATGTGGTAGTTCAAACTCGCTTTTTGCACGAACGCCATATCGCAAACTTTGCATATTTTGCGCTTGTCGCCCGTGTGTATACGCTCATGCTGCTTCAGGGTCTTCGACCTGAAGAAAATCTTTTTACAAAATCCGCATTCATACTTCCTATCCTTATTATGCGAATACATATGCCTTTGAACATTGAATAATTCGTAAGATTCATAGTCGCAGGAAGGACATTTGTGCTTCTCGCCTTGCATGTGGAAAACTTGGACGTGCTGCTCCAGGTTTCTTCTCGTGTAGAACTTTTTATCGCAAGCCTTGCACTCGTGCCTTTCGTCCAGGTTATGTTCCCGCAACTTGTGGCTCTGAATCTGGTAATAGTACTTGAAGCCTTTGTCGCAAAGTGGGCATTTGAATCTGTACATACCGCGGTGATCTGCACGTACGTGATTGTGCAGTATATATTTTGTCATGTAAGTCTTGCCGCAATGAGTGCAGGTGAATTTCTCGGGTTTCTTTCTTTCTTTCTCGCTGTTGCGCTGTTTGAGCACATCGAAATGTTTGAGACGTATGTGGAGGCGTAACACGCACAATTTCTTGCTGATCTGTTCGCAGTACGCGCAGCGGTAGCGGCCGCCGTCTTTCCTGTAATCCCTGTCGCGTTTCACATGGAGCATGCCTGAAGACAAAAATAATTCATTTTAATACTTTTACTCCTAGTGACTTTTATTTCACCTCAAAATAGCAAAATGCATCATATGACGACATGATGTTCTTAGAGGTGTGTGTGAAGTATGCCAATATGAACTCGACCAGCGTGGATGGTGGTGGATAAAGCCACTTTTATTTCATCTCAAAATAGCAAAATACATCATAATTATGACATGATGTTCTTAGATGTGTGTGTGAAGTATGCCCATATGAACTTGACCAGCGTTGATGGTGGTGGATAAAGCCACTTTTATTTCACCTCAAAATAGCAAAATGCATATGACATGATGTTCTTAGATGTGTGTGTGAAGTCTGCCAATACGAACTTGACCAGCGTGGATGCTGGTGGATAAAGCCACTTTTATTTCACCTCAAAATAGCAAAATGCATATGACATGATGTTCTTAGATGTGTGTGTGAAGTCTGCCAATACGAACTTGACCAGCGTGGATGCTGGTGGATAAAGCCACTTTTATTTCACCTCAAAATAGCAAAATGCATATGACATGATGTTCTTAGATGTGTGTGTGAAGTCTGCCAATACGAACTTGACCAGCGTGGATGCTGGTGGATGAAGCCACTTTTATTTCACCTCAAAATAGCAAAATGCATATGACATGATGTTCTTAGATGTGTGTGTGAAGTCTGCCAATACGAACTTGACCAGCGTGGATGCTGGTGGATAAAGCCACTTTTATTTCACCTCAAAATAGCAAAATGCATATGACATGATGTTCTTAGATGTGTGTGTGAAGTCTGCCAATACGAACTTGACCAGCGTGGATGCTGGTGGATGAAGCCACTTTTATTTCACCTCAAAATAGTAAAATGCATCATATGACATGATGTTCTTAGATGTGTGTGTGAAATCAGCAATACGAACTTGACCAGCGTGGATGGTGGTGGATAAAGCCACTTTTATTTCACCTCAAAATAGCAAAATGCATATGACATGATGTTCTTAGATGTGTGTGTGAAGTCTGCCAATACGAGCTTGACCAGCGTGGATGCTGGTGGATAAAGCCACTTTTATTTCACCTCAAAATAGCAAAATGCATCATATGACGACATGATGTTCTTAGGGCGACAAACTTCAGCTCCTCAGTAACAAGTACTTGCATAATTCTTGAAGTATAAACTTCTTTAGGCGCGTTCAGCGATCTTTGGTAGGGGAAATCTTATGGGTATAATAATGTTAAAAGATATGTCTAAAGCTATGAGTAAGGTTTGTACATCTTATTCAGTCAGCTTCGTTATATGAATAAATAGTTATTTGTGTTATATGAGGCCAAAGAAATTTTTTGTTCCCCGAGGGCGTTATTTTGAATCCTGAGCGTAGCGAGAATTTTAGGCTTTTCAGTATGCGCGAACGAAGTTGCCGGCGCACGTGGGTAACCTGCTTGTTATTTCACCTAACATTGTGTGAGAAAGAGATAGACTCAGTGTAGCGAGTGCATGCGCGCATACTTCCGTGCTACCGTCCCGCTCCCGCTCCGTGTCGGGTGAGAGGCGCGATAATTTACACCGAAATCAAGCGCGCGAAAAGGGTTGAACAGTTGTTTGGGAAAAGTACAAAGTAAAGTTATTTGAACTGATGAATAAATAAACTATGCCTAATGATAATTTTTTTTGGAATTTTCATACTCTTAATGTTATTTATTTGCGCCAAAAGTTGTCATAAATTTAGTGTGAAAATGACGATCTTTCGAGGCTCGTGACATTTTAGCGAATATTTTTTTCACTATTTTATATATCAATAAACCTAGATAATGACGAGGCAAATCGACATAATACTTAGTTTTGAGGGTACAATATCAAATAATGTAGTAATCACTCATATACGTTTGTATGAAGAAGGTACTGGCTTGCGTCCCCTTAAGGTAAAATTTTAGGCTTTATATTAAAAACAAAGAAGTGTCTTTCACAGTTTTTGGAAAATCTACCCCCAAAGGGGCTAAATAGGGGTTGAATATTTGTATGATAGTCCTTCATTTTTCAAGTTATTTTTCAGGTAATGTTTATGAAACTTAGTATTTTAGCTCTTGATTGAATATAAAGAAGTACCTATTTTATATTTATTGAAAATTCTACCTTTAAAGGGGTTAAATAGGGGATGGAAGTTTCTATGAAATTCTGTCATTTTTCAAATTATAAATCCAAGAAAAGAGATTACCGATTTTTGCCTTCCTATTCGGGAAAATGCACAGGATTATAGCTTTCACAATAAGATTTAAAAATTAAGGCTTAATTTATTATGAATTTATTATTCCGAAAAAGGCCAAGGTTTAAAATATGTAAAAAAACAGTGTGTTTATTGCTTCCGCTTTCCTCTTTTCATCAAATCATTTTTAAATAAATACTGCTTTATAGGAACCTCTGTTCATTATACATCTAACTTTATTGATCTGACTGCTGTCATTTTGGTATCATTGCGGTTCTGAGTTCCTCGTTCTCGTGTTGTATAATAAAATAAACATTTTCGTTGCGTACCTACTGTGTGATTATTGTGTTATATTTCCAACAACTATTGCTATTCTATAAGGACTGACATCTGCTAAACCTGATTACCATTGCTGTTCATAAAGGATTCATCTTTTTTGCACTACGATAAATAGATATTAAGATGTTGAGGTGCCTTAACTGTGGCATATCCGTAAGATGGGTAAAAAGGCATATCACGTCAACGCTAGGATTACCCTTGCAAGCAAGGCTCGCCCGATGTTTGGACAATCAGGTACCTATGTACATTGTACATAATATACTTGCATTGAAATAATCCTATTTAGCGATAAGTAAAGCGGGTTGATTATTTACTTTTTATGCATTGTCTTTGTTTGTTTTAGTTTAAGTCTTCAGTCCATTAAAATAATTTGTACAAAATTATAGTTTTATTATTGTGTAAGACCTACCCCTTTACAAATTCCTAGCAATATAGCGTGATAGCATTTTGTATCTATTGTCTGAGCAAATAATAGAAAGTATTTTTTATAGCAACATTCCGCCTAGATAACGTCGAATAGTAGAAAACCATTTTTTTACATTTTAAACTTGATAACCACAATGCCTAGCGCCATCTGGTATCGAAACAGTTATCTCTGTTATCAGTTTATTTCGTGAAACTTTTCTTTATTTTTCTCAGTTTTCAGAGCCTTTAGACCCCTGAAACTTTTTTATCTGAAAACTATAGAATATAACAATTCTAAAAGTAAAACAATCTTTGCTGCACATTGATTTTTGACACCTAGGCAAGCGCCCATAGTGCCACTGGTAATGTCCTTTGGTAGTTTTTCTCTTAATGAAAAGCAAAGAAGTACTTCTTTCACAGTTTTTGTAATTCTTCCTTCACAGGCATAATATAGGGGATGAAAGTTTTTATGACAATCCTTTATTCTTCGAGCTATTTTTCAAGTTGTGCATGAGAAACTTAGTATTGTGGCTCTTGATTTTTAAAGAATTACTTACGTGTTTCTCAGATTTAGTAAAATCTACCCCCAAAGGGTTACCCGTTTAAGAAATTAATCAAAATATTGAGTTGGACGTGAGTTACTCACAAATTAGCCGATATTCTGACTAATTTCTTAAATTGGACACTTTCAAGATTTTTATATAAACCTGTGAAGATGATACTGCCACTGTCGCAATTAGAATGCCATAAGCCTACTTTGTCGTAATAGTTAACAAATTGCGAAAAACCAAATTAAATTTGAATTTCGCGGGCAGACCCGTATAATCCACCATAATTAAAATTTCATGATATTAACGCTATTTTTAATAAAATTAAGCGATGATTTACACGATAGGCAAATGAGAAATAGGGTCATGATTCCTCAACTACGCCATAAGAAAGTCCGACAGTTTGTGGAAAGGGGCGTGAACAGTCACAGTAATATTATAAGGCGAAAGTTTGTGGGTGCGTATGTCTATTTGTTACTATTTCACGTAAAAACTACTGGACGGATTTGGCTGTTTGGAATGGAGATAGATACCCTGGATTAACATATAGGCTAAATTTTATCCCGGAAAATAAAAGGGTTCCCGCGGGTATCAAAAACCTTAATTCACGCGGACGAAGTGGCGGGCATCATCTAGTAAATGATAAGATTCGATCCAGAAATTCATGACTCGTTTATAACTGTGAAATAAATCAACACATACTTTTGACTACTGGCCGTCTGTGCACCGTGAAAAAAAAACAGAAAATAGCCTGTGTATAACCTATGACACCTGGAATGTGTTTTTTAATAATTTCCGTTAGTTGTAAGTTTGAATGTATGACCTACTTATTTTCTGTTTTAGTGTATATGGGTTTTATATGCTTTTAATAAAAACTTATTATATTACCTACCTAAATAATTATGTGTTTAGCCCTAATTAATATTAAAGATAGCTTTAAAAATAGATTGACTACCAACATAATACAAAAACATGTTTCGAATTCAATAGGTATAGTATGATACTCTTAACTTTTTTTAAAAGAGCAACCACCGAGTTTCTTGCTATTTCTTCTAGGTTAGAACGGCATTCCAAAGCCAAGTAGTAAGTTCATTTGACGATTCAAAAGCACTTTGTACATAATGATTTGAATAAAATATTTTCTATTCTATTCTATTGTTATTATTGTTATATTAATAGTAAGAAGATAATTAAACAAAACTTACCGAGGGAACTCTTTGTTTAGACTAACTCTTGAAAACAAACTTTAAAAAGTTATAGTTACATACTTAAAGAAACTCACGTCATCACAGGCACAGTAAATTCCAAACACACGAGTAAAGTACAAACATTCAAATTAACGAAATCCCGATCAGATAAACTCAATATAAAATCGCTCACAATCAATTCAAATATAGATGAAGACTACAAACGCCCGCGCCACTACAAAGTATACAATTTATTGTAGATTTTTTTAAAACCGCTCAACCGATTTCGATAAAATTTAAATGGGACCACTAGTATACCATTTCAAACAAAACAAGAATTTTTCAAATCGGTTCAGGCGTCTTCGAGTAATCGGTGAACATACATTAAAAAGAAAAAAAAAGATTCCGACGAAGAAGGTACCTTCTCCTTTTTTGAAGTCGATTAAAAATCGTTTGACAATCCATGTTTGAATCAAAATTGTTTAAGGAGGTCTTCTTGTCAGAAATGTCACTTTAAATTTAGGTAACTACTACCTAATACCTATAGGTATACTAAAACTACAATAATTCACCAGATTCTTTAAGTTAGCACTTTGAAAGTCACAATATATTAAGAATGTATGTAAGAAGAACGTCTTTTTTAACCCATGAATATGCGATCTTTATGAACGAACTTATGACACCAAATGCTCACAAATGCCATAAATTATAGGTATGTTTAGAATGTATCAAATCAAGAATACATAATTTCGGCATTTTGACAAAATATGTATAATATATAGGTAGGTATCTAGAATAAACATACCAAATCAAGAATACACAACTCCTTTGAGGCACTTTGACTTTTATACCAAATATAGACAAGAATACACAACTTTTTTGCGGCACTCAGACAAATGTAATAAAATGAAGGTATGTTTTGAATATACCAAATAAAGAATACACAAAGGCACTTACACAAATGTCATATAAAATACAGGAATGTTTAGAATACACCAAATCTGTTAACAATACACGACTCCTTTAAGGCACTTTGACAAAATAATGTCATAGTAGTAAGTTTGCAAAACAAAAAATCTGAATATTTCGAATAAGGTTCCGTTTTTATTTTTTCCAGAAATATGCAAAGTTTACCACTAGATCTAATATTTTGTAAAATTCTAAAGTTTATGTACGTTTGCAAAACAAAAATCAGAATATTTCGAATAAGGTTCCGTTTTTATTTTATCCAAAAATATGCAAAGTTTACCACTAGATATAATATTTTGTAAAATTCGAAATAAATAAATGAAAAATCGTCGATATGTATGCTTTCTCACGTACATATAACATAGTTAAAGCAAAACGATAATTAGGTATATGAGTTTAAATTGTTAACACACATAAGTATCAAAAGTAAAACTATGTAAGTATGTAATTAAATACGCATCCGATCACGCCGAATTCTCGATGCTATATAAAAGTATACACCTTATTACTATAATAAAATACACAGAAGCACAGTTTACATAGCAAAATTAAAAAAATGTGACGTACAATACAATACAAAACATAATTTTTTTTTCATACGTTTATTAGAAAAAAAGGTGTACTCTGTCTAGACTATTATTAGAAGAACATAGATTTATTGCTGAACTATCATTAACCCGCGGCGTCGCTCCCGCCATTTATTAAAAGTAATCCGAAGTCGCTTTTCCAATACAAAATTACATATCTACCAATTCTGATTTTTCGGTAATTATTACAAGCTTTTATTTAGCTTGACCAGTTTGTTTGTTTGGTTCAAATCTTGCAAGATGAATTCGACCCACTTCCCGGTTTCTGATCGAGCTGAAATTTTGCATTTATGTGTAAATCGGATGACAATGCCATATTGTTGTGACATGGAGCTGATCTGATGATGGAGACGGAAGATGGCTATCGGAACTCTGTAATAAAACGACGTAACCCCATCAAGTTTGGGCTCATTTGATTCGTCATAACAAGTACTCTGATCCTAGATGATATCCAGAGTCTAATGATGTAGCTACTAAAAGCTTGCATTAAAAATATTTTTTTTAATTTAAACTTGTTTTCAGCAGTCCTTTTGGGGTGTTCCCCTCTTAGATTTGTTTCTTAACCACCCTTGTGTTATGTAGAACAAAACAAAAAAGAAATTATTAAAATCGAGATTTTAATGGATGTATGTTTGTTTGTTACTCCTTCACGACACAAGGAATGAACCGATTTGGCTGAAATTTGGAATGGAGATAGCTCATACCCAGGATTAGCACGTAGGCTTATTTTTATATTTAATATCTTTAAACGAGCCATTCTCGTATATAATCTGAATCTCGGAAACGGCTCCAATGATTTTGATGAAATTTGGTATGCAGGAGGTTTCGGGGGCGATAAATCGATCTAGCTAGGTTTCATTTTTAGAAAAGGTCGTTTTATCCGTGTTTTCAGGCAGTGAACCTTAGAATATCATTAGAATACGAAAGTAAATTTCGCCATCATCTATAAATTCCCGATAGCTCGACGGTAAGTCGGGCGGTTCCGAAACCAGAAGACCCCGGTTCGAGTCCAAGACGATTATATTTTCCCCTATGAATTTTATTATTATTATATATTTTTTTTTAATATATAATTTCCAAAAAACACGATTTACCACGGTCACCCAGATATTATTTTTCTTATAGCACATTTTATTCCGGAAAATCATGAGTTTCCGCGGGAATTAATCCACGCGGATTAAGTCGCGAGTATACTCTAGTCTTCTGGGTCGATTTCACTAACGTAAAATAAGTCTTATCCGAGCGTAAAGGAGGTTGGCTAATTTCGACCCAGCATTTTTAAAAACCGTTCAGATTCAGAAAACATTTAATTTTCATTAATATTTTTCAGAATATATTTCTGTGTAAACCCCATATTTTTAGAAGATGGGGATCAAAAATATAATTATTCACAAGTACACATTATAACATAACCGTTACATGGCAATACAAGTGAATATATTTTTTCTCCCAATTTTATTTGATAGACTTTGATTAATTTTTTGTTTGTCTGGTTTACTAGAACAAATATGAGAAGTTTGATTCGTGAACGTGGGCGTTCAGTGTTCAGTTCACCTACGGTACCGTAGGTACAATATATGTCAGTGGTTCAGTTCAGTTCGGCTGGGTCAGAAACTCTATGGAATTCGCCAATCTCCTTTGATATTTTGACAGTATTTTCAATACAAAAGCTGTCAGAACGCCCAAGTTATTCCGAGGATAAACGTCACCCGACGTTGGTGAAATCGGCCCTAAATATATAAACGGAAAAGGTCACTGACTGACTGACTGACTGACTGATCTATCAACGCACAGCTCAAACCACTGACCGGATCGGGCTGAAATTTGGCATAAAGATAGCTATTAAGACGTAGACATCCGCTAAGAAAGGATTTTTGAAAATTCAACGCCTAAGGTGGTAAAAATCGAAATTAACGTCAGCAAAGCCGCGGGCTAAGCTAGTAATTATATAATTGGAGTTTACTCCTTAAGAATCGATTTTAGGCGCCCGGTATGAGAAAAATCCGAGCAGTAAAATCAATTTATCAATGACCTCGTTACGTTTTTCTGTTACGTTTTTCACAACGACGCAAATTTCTACCCTAACGTTGAGTAAATAAGGTTGGTTTTCGTGCGAAAGAGCTTTCGCTTCGGGTAGCCGAGCGCGTAGCGATCGGGTCCCCGAAGCGAAAGTCGGTCGGGGCGCGCTCGGACCCGAGTCGCGCGTAAACTCCAGTCGTGCGTCGGAGCTGAGTGCTGACACACACTTTTTTTTTTTCAAAAAGTAACTGCCTAGTTTCTTTTTTGCATTCGTGCTTGGCTGACTTAATAGTATTCTTGTCAACAAGCATTAAACCAATTTTGTTAAATTTCAAATAACTGTAAACCAAAGCGGTGATAGCCCAGTGGTAATAAGCCTGCTTCTTTTCGGCGGGAGGGGAGGGGGTGAGTCCAAGGTTCGATCCCAGGCACGCACATCTGACTTATCGGAGTTAAAATAAATTAATATATTTTTTTCAACGGTAAAGGAAACATCGCGAGGAAACCTGCACGCTTGATAGTTCTCCATAATGTTCTCAAAGGTGTGTGAAGTCTGCCAATTCGCATTGGGCCAGCGCGGTGGACTATGGCCTAAAACTCTACTCATTCGATACCAGCCCCCGATTGTCTAAAAGTTGCCGATCAAAATCGTATTCATTTGATGGCTTTAGCGTCAAATTAAAATAAACCATGACAGCATTGAACTAGAGCTCAATTTCGTGTATGCATTCTTGTACGTTTAGGCATGTACAATACGCTCCATAACGCTCCATGTTAAAATCGTTTGTACTGAATCTGTGACTTTAAATCAATACAGTCAAGGAATATTTTACTTTTAAGCGATGCCATCAAATGAATACGATTTTGATCGGCAACTTTTAAACAACCGCACCTCTAACCAACGAGGAGATGATGATTTAAATGTGATAAAGTCGAGAGAACGAGTACACCTTTTTAATTAGAAAATCTTCTAAAAAATTAAACACAAAAAACACTTTTTGAAATTGTATAAAAATAGTAAATTCGCGAACATGTTTGTATGTAACGTCACATTATGTAATCCCGTTGACAGAATCTGTGGACCTTTCGGAATATGTGTAAATACCCTCATATTGTTTTACGCATCGATGTTTGGCTTTATACGTTGGCTTACATGGGACCAACTTGGCCGGATGATGACCCAAATTATCCACTTACTGACTTGACCGAGGAATATGTGTTTTAGCAGATTTTAATACAAAAACTGTCAGGTAGTTCAATTTCCTCGATTGAACGTTACTCGGCGTTGATGAATATTGCACTTATTGCAATATATTTGGCCACAAGTGCATTAAATGTGGCGACAACGTCGATTTTGTTTGACGAAGTTTATTCGCGATAGTATCATCTGGCCAAGTTTGGTTGGTACATGATACAATGAACAAATAGAAATTTTCATTTTTATAACAAAAATCTTTCGATAGGTGACGCACGCATAGTATTCGTACTACTTCTATGAATCCTTACTAATATTATAAATACGAAACTTTGTTCGTTTGTCCTTCAATCACGCAGCAACGGAGCAACAGTTCGAGATGATTTTTCGCATTAGTATAATTGAGGGTATGGCCCTATATATATAGTTGGAGAGTGATAGGCCACTTTTTATCCTGGAAAAATAATGAGTTCCCGAGCTATTTCAATAAATTTATTCCAAGCGGACGAAGTCGCGGGCATCAGCTCAGAATACTTTTGCTATTATTTGTTCTTTTTCTTTGTCAACCGATAGACGTCCACTGCTGGAGAAAGGTCTCTTGCATGGACTCCCACAGTTCTCGGTCTTGCGCCGCCTGAATCCAGCGGCTCCCTGCGACTCGTTTGATGTCGTCGCTCCACATAGTGGGGGACTGCCAACACTGCGCTTCCCGGTTCGGGGTCGCCACTCCAGCACCTTGGGACCCCAACGACCATCAGCTCTTCGAACTATGTGCCCCGCCCCTTTCCACTTCAGTTTCGCGACTCGCTGAGCTATGTCGGTGACTTTGGTTCTCGTCCGGATCTCATTCTCTTCTCGTTCTCGTCCGGACATTTACAGAATGGAAATTAATAAAAAAGAACTGGAAGCTCTCCAATGCGTGGACGCTACATACATAGTGCCCGCATACAGTCTAGAGTACTACCCTGATGAACCGAAAGGTGGCGGTTCTATCCTTTCCTTTCCACCAACAAAAGCATTCCCAAGGAGGGTTGACGTCAGGCAGGCGGCCGGTCGTGAAATGTCAAACCGAACCACTTACAACATGGCTTATAAGCCATGTTGTCCCGACCCCACATAGCGTGGGACTAGGAGAGGGAGATGATGATTCACAGAATGGAAATTTCTATTTGACCAAATATTCACGAAAGTAAAATAATCTCGTCGCATCTCAAATGAAATGTTGGAACAAGCTTCTCGAACTGTCCGCTAGGTGACATGACACTGTTAATTTTTCAGCCATCCAGGCTAAGATGGTAGCGGGCTAACTTGGAAGGCGCTTGGCAGTGAACATTCAATCCGAATCCATACCCCTAATCGGTTTATACACGCCATCGTGCCGGAACGCTGAATCGCTTGGCGGCACGTCTTTATCGGTAGAGTGGTGACAAGCCACGGCCGAAGCCTCCCACCAGGACAGACCAGAGGCATTTCGGAAATTGGCAGTTGGACAAGTTAGCACATAACCGGATTCATCTGACTTTGTATCTATTGCAGTTCTTTACACTGCCATCAATCTAGGCGCAACCGAAACCTCCCACCAGATCAGACCAGATTAGAACAGATTTTGAAAGGACTGTCTCCTCCCTAATTACCTACTTAAATCGGGAGTCGAACCCGAATCTGTACTTTCAAATTGTTACTAGAATCATGAAATACTTCGTCCGGGAATCGAACCCAGGTAGTGAGCATTCTCACTATTGCACCATAATCTGCCGATAAACAATCAGTTGAATAACCTAGAAGGAAATATTCAGTAGAGTCAATCGTATAGGCTACTTTTGACATTTTAAGAAGTAGGTAGAACATTTTTGATTTGACATTAATTGTAAAGTGTAAGCAATTAAGCAGTGATAGCCTAGTGGTTAGTACCGCGATCTCCTATTCGGGGGGTCGCAGGTTCGATCCCGGGCACGCACCTCTGTCTTTTCTAAGTGCATTTAAGAAATAAGTATCACAAGCTTCAAACGGTGAAGGAAAACATCGTGAGGAAACCTGCACACCTGAGAGTTCTCAATAATGTTCTCGAAGGTGTGTGAAGTCCGCCTATTCGTATTGGGCCAGCGTGGTGGACTATGGCCTATAACCCTTCTCTGAGAGGGAAATCCTGTCAATATATCCATGGGTATAGTTATGAACATAGAAAGACATATTTCGAGAAGATTCGAAAGTACTTTGTAAAAGTTAAAATTTTGAATAAAATCTATTATTTTCTGTCAGAAAATAATAGTCTGTCTTTCTAATAGTGTGTCTTTTATGCCAGAAAAACAAAGAGTTCGCGCAAGATTTTTAAAAGATTTTTAACTCTAAGCTGATGAAAACTACTGAATTGATGTTATTATTCTTTTCATAAAATCTCAAGAAATGTCAAAAGTGACATATTAAAATGGCTCTACTATTGTTTATAGTTTTTAACACGAAGGTTGAAAAGCTCAGAAGATGATTCTAAGATATTCTTGTAATGACAGATATTAAAAGCCTATCTGATCCAAAATCTACAGATTGAAGATTGCCTTAAATCCAGATAATATCTCGAATATTATTTAACGATTAAATTATCAATCCGATATTGGTACACTATTTTATCTAAAAATTCGTTTTTTTTTGTCCTTAGTTTTCAAATATGTGTGCTTCACCGCACTTCGCTTCTTCTGATGAAGATGGGGTGATATCTTAGTTTTAAAATTTTTTTTCAACAAATATGAATTGGCAATTTTTTCCTACATTATCTAGTTAAAACCACTACTTTTTAACCAACTCCAAAAAAGGAGGAGGTTCTCAGTTCGTCGGAATCTTTTTTTTATGTTTGTTCAACGATTACCCGAAGACGCCTGAACCGATTTGGAAAATTATTTTTTTGTTTCAAAAGATATACCTCCCAGGTGGTTCAATTGAAATTTTATCGAAATCGGTCGAACGGTTTTTAAAATATCAACAATAAATTATATCATCATCATCATCATCATTAGCAACCCATTAACGGCTCACTACTGAGCGCAGGTCTCCTGTCAGAGAAGGGTTATAAATTATATACTTTTAAATTATTATATGTATATCTGGATTAAATGGTCAATCTTAAATCTACAGATTTAAGACTAGATAGGTTATTAATAAAGGTGGTAAGGGACGTTTCATTGAAAATGCACATTTCAACCTTCGTACCACACACATAGTGATGTTCTAACTTTCGCCAAACATCGATGATTGTAAAACAACATTACTTATGTAAAAACCGAAAGTTGCATTTACGTAAACACTGCGCTAGAAAATCTTATTGAATACAAAAAACGGTACTTTTATCTAATATCGGCACTATTACGCATATTAACTAATAGGACTTTACAAAAAAATAATTGGAAAATTACACTTAAACGTCAAAAAGATTTTTTTTATAAAATCACTCCGCTTGATCCTTCACTCGATAAAAAACCAAAAAAAAAAGACAAAAACCCCGAAAGCTAGAATTTTAAACTCAAATCAAAGACAAACAAGAGATTTTTTTTTAACTTTTATTTTTTTTAAGTTTCTCAAAACTTAAGAAATCCTTCGAAATCCTTCATCGGATTTTTTTCATGAAATATCAAAACTTTTCATAATAAACCGAAATATTTCAGGCCGATATTCAATAAAGCACCGAAGAACCGAAGACTTTTCAACATAAACCGAAAACTTTCAGGATAAACCGAAAAAACCGAAGTCAAATTTCGACATAAACCGAAAAAATCCGAACCGAACCGAAGTCTACCCAGGTCCACAGATAATACCGAACGGGCTGTAAATCATAAGACACCTACCTTTTTTCTCCTTCGCCGTCTCTTTCTTCTTCGGTTCTTCTTTCTTCTTCGGTTTCGGCGGCGGCTTCTCCTTCTTCACCGGAGGCGCTTTCGGCTTCGGTTTAGGCTTCGGACGAGTCTTCATGACCGAAAGGGATTGCTTTATCGGTATGTCATCATCGTCGCTCATGTCATCTAAGAACGAAAACAAGTTGAAAAACTCTCAGCGTCACATTCTACACTTCTCAGGGTAGACCGTTTAAAAATGGAGAGTCCGTTCAAAAAAAAAACAGTCTACCCTCAGTTAGTGTATTTTATTATTGTTGTATCATGTATGTTGTTATATGTTGGTAATAATTTGAGTACCTTCAAGGCAAGAGTGAATAGGCATCTTCTAGGCAAGGGCGCTCGAACTTAGACCTCATTGCTGTGTGTGTCAAATGCAAGCCTATCACATAAAAAAATGCGATCTCATCTGATGGTATATGAAGATCCAGTCTAAGATGATAGGAAGCTAACTTGGAAGTTTATGTTTAATTAAGCCCGTACTCCTAATCTGTTTCTACACGTCCGTCATCGTGCCGGAACCCTAATTCGCTTGGCGGCCTTAAAAAAACCGACTTTAAACTCCCATGCCACTACACAAAGTATATAATTTATTGTTGATATTTTAAAAACCGCTATACCGATTTCGATAAAATTTATATGGGACCACCTGGGAAGTATACCCTATGAAACAAAAAAAGAATTTTTCAAATCGGTTCAGGCGTCTTCGAGTAATCGGTGAACATACATATAAAAAAAAAAAGGATTCCGACGAATTGAGAATTTCCTCCTTTTTTGAAGACAGTTAAAAAGGAAAGGTGACTGACCGACTGATCTATCAACGCACAGCTCAAACCACTGGACGGGTCGGGCTGTTTGGCATACGGATAGCTATTATGACGGAGGCATTCACTCAGGATTTTTGAAACTTCAACCCCTAAGGCACGCTTGCAGAAACGCCATGTTAATGTTATCCTTTTAACCCAGTGTTAGCAGCTAACTCTGGGTTAAAAGGACAGATTTGACAGATTTCGTATAAAGCTTCTGTCAAAATTACAAATTTATTCCTGGGTTAACTAACTCGGCGTCTCTGCAAGCGGGCCTAAGAGGGTAAAATAGGGTTCTAAAAAATCAAACTTAAGGTGAGCGAAGCCGCTGGCAAATCTAGTTTAAATAAATAGCGACTCTTGGTACCACATAATAAAGTGCAATTCATGTCGCACAGCGCCTACTTACCTACAGTCATGTTCACCTAAAAGTTGCCTCTCTTTCTATCGCGTAATTCTTATCCCTTCGCACTAGGTCAGCCCATTGAGCTGGCCCGTACGGACGGGACGCCGGGTACTTGTAGCTTTATACCATCATGTCTATTACACTTGCTTTAACGGTGAATGAAAAAGCATGGCATCGTATGGAAACCTGCACAACTGAGAGTTCTCTACAATGTTCTCAAGAGGTGTTTATTCGCATTTGTCCAGTGTGGTGGACTATGGCCTAAACCAGGGATTCCCAAAGTGGTTGATATCGACCCAATGGGGTCGCAATCGGTTTCCCAGGAGTCAACATAGACGAAAACTGATTTTGGGGGTCGACAAAGTCTAAAAATCTACCTGTATTAATGGGGATTTTACTCTTAGTGCGAAATAATCTAAAAATATAAAAATAAGATAGTTTAGGCAATAAGGAATCGGGAAGTGGAAGTTTCAGTTCACAAAATTATAAAATAAATTTTATATTTAATTTCAAAGTTTTCACTTTTTTTGTCTATGCTACAAATATGCGAAACGTCAAACAGTACCCGCCATTACACTACGTCAAATGTCAGTAGTCTATATAGTTCATCCGCTCAAATAGTTTGCAATACAAATACACGGTATTTTAGACACTATGTGAAAATAAATAAATACATTATTTAATCATTTAGTACCACCATTTATTTAATTTTTTTTTAGATTTAAACGAAAAATACAAAATCAAAATACTGGTAGTATTAGATCTGAATCAGCACTTTATATTCATATTATATTATCATCATAAGCACACAAACATTTAGCGTGACGCACTAAAGTACACAGTCGGTTACATAAGTCGCGCCGCCTACGGCATGTACCGGCGGTCGCTATGTGTCGGCTTTACAAAGGGCGCCAACCATTTGAGCGAACGAATTTACTGTCCTTAGTCATCACATCCTCTGACGTGAGGCGTCTAGCGTTTACGCGCGGAAATTTAAAAGGCAAACTTTAAATGCATTTTTTTTAACTTATCGATTGAATAAAATTTTAGCAAATTTTCTAGTAGTTTATTATCACCTTAGAATCAAATTAAGACACTTTTCAAATAAGATTAAAATACCCAATTGACACAAGTTCTTATTTGAAACTTTCCAGATAAGTATACTGTATAATAATTAATAAATCACTGATATTGAACCGGATTTAGCTTAGTTTGTTGAAAGTCACCAGGTTCATCCGTCACACTGAATTTTATTTTTTTTTATCCTCATCACTTTGCAATTTGAATTTTTACGTAATTTGTATTAATATTTTTATTAATTACACTTGATATTACCTGCATTTTACATCTATTTTTATTGTTAAATCTTGATGAGAAAATAATGTCAAGTTTACCGCAAATTTTTTAAATTGGTAAGTATTTTGTATCAATAATTAGGAATTAATTATTTAAAATTTTGATCGGAGTCACCCTCGCAATGTTGAATATGCCTATAATTGGTAATTTGTAACAGCATTAGCATTAATTAACCGAATTGTATTATTATAAGTGTATTTGCAATTTAACGCTGGCATATTAAATAAATAAATATATAAAAAATAATAAATAAATAAAATATACATATAAACTAGTTGACCCAGCGAACTTCGTACCGCCACTAGGTACTTGTAAATGAAAAATTAGTCAAAAAAACATTTTCTAGTGGACCAAATTGTGAATCTAAACCATCCTCGAATCCCCTTGAACTCACACAAAAAATTTTATCAAAATCGGTCCAGCCGTCTAGGAGGAGTTCAGTGACATACACACGCACACAAGAAATATAAATATATTAAGATAGAAAAAAAACTAGAGGATTTTTAAAGTATTTCGGCCATGGGGGTCTGAGGTATCGGTTCATTTTGAAAAAGGGGTCTCTTGCCGAAAATAGTTTGGGAATCCCTGGCCTGGAATTCGAAAGGTGACTTGTGCTAAGCAGTGAGCCGGCAATGTGTTAGGAAAAACAAAACACAAAACGTTAACATACCGTCGTCACCACCCATCAAGTGGTCGTCGTCGTCTTCATCTTCCTTCTTAAAAACTAAAAGCAGAAAATCAGTTCAATACAAGCCCACAGAAAATATACACTACTAGCTGATGCGACTTTGGCCGCGTGGATTCAGTTTTTAAAATCCCTCGGGAACTCTTTGATTTTCCCGGATGAAAAGCAGCCTATGTCACTCTCCAGGTCTTCAACTATGCCCATGCAAAAAATCACGTCGATCCGTAGCTCTGTTGCGGCGTGATTGAAGGACAAACCAACAAACCAACAAACACACTTTCACATTGATTATACTATTAGTAGTATGATATATCTGTTTTGTATCAACCAATAGACGTCTACTGCTGGACAAAGGTCTCTTGCATTGACTTCTACATGCCTCGGTCTTGCGCCGCCTGAAACCAGCGCCTATCTGCGACTCGTTAGATGTCGTTGGACTACCTAGTGGGTGGTCTGCTAACACTGCGCTTCCCGGTGCGGGGTCGCCACTCCAGCCCCTTGGGACGCCAACGACCATCAGCTCATCGAACTATGTGCCCATTCACTTCAGTTTCGCGACTCGCTGAGCTATGTCGGTGACTTTGGTTTTCATACACTTTATTGTATTATTATAAATGAATTAACTTGCTTCATCAATTCATGAGATGGTATTAACTGTAAACTGTGTACCACATAGAGCAGTGATAGCCTAGTGGTTAGGACTGTGGTCTCCTATTTGGTGGGGTCACAGGTTCGACACACCTCTGACTTTTCATACTTATGTGTGTTTAAGTAGTCAAACATCAAATGCTTCAACAGTGAAGGAAAACATCGCGAGGAAACCTGCAGACCTTAGAATTCGCTATAACGTTCGCTAATTCGCATTGTGCCAGTGTAGTGGACTATGGCCTATAACCCTTCTCTGAGGAGACCTGTGCTCAGTAGAGAGCCGTTGATGGGTTGCTCATGATGTGTACAACATAATATGCATTTTAAAAAGAGCAACCACCGAGTTTCTTGCTGGTTCTTCTTGGTTGGAATGGCATTCCGGACCAGTGGTAGATTCAACTGAAGACTCAAAAGAGCTTTGTAAAAGTTTATTTGGATAAAGAAACTTATTCTATTCTATTGTAAAGCAGTGATAGCCTAGTGATTAGGCATGCAGTTTCCTATTCAAGGGTTCGCAGGTTCGATCCTGGGCATGCACCTCTGACTTTTCTAAGTTAAGCAATTAATTAAAACATGCCTCAATAGTGAAGGAAAATATTGTGAGGAAACCTGCTGATAACTCTCCATAAAGTTCTCAGAAAGGTGTGTGATGTCTGCCAATGTGGATGCCAGCACGGTGAACTATGGCCCATAACCTTTCTCTGAGAAACCTGCGCTCATTAGTGAGCGGTTGATAGATTGCTGATGATGGTGATGACCGTGATGATGATGATTCAAAGAGTTCTATTGATATATATATCAATAGAACTCTTTGAATCATCATCATCACGGTCATCAAATTAATTTTATTCATTAATTATTAGTAGCCTATAGGCTACTTGCAAGGAGTGATAGCATAGTGGTTAGGACTGTGGTCTCCTATTCGGGGGGCCGCAGGTTCGATCCCGGTGTACGCACCTGACTTTTCGGAGTCAAGTAAGCATTTAAGCAATTATATATAATTTGCTTCAATGGTGAAGGAAAACATCGTGAGGAAACCTGCTCACCTGAGAGTTCTTCATAATGTTCTCGAAGGTGTGTGAAGTCCGCCAATTCGCATTGGGCCAGAGTGGTGAACTATGGCCTATAACCCTTCTCTGAGAGGAGACCTGCGCTCAGTAGTGAGACGTTAATGGGTTGCTAATGATGATGATAGGCTACTTTTTAAGTTGATTGACAATAAAGGGTGAAGAGCATAGACTATATATATAAAAAATAAATCACCTATGTCTGGTTCAGCATCAGAATGTGTTGCTTCTATGGTCACTTCCAGTTCTTCTTTCACTTTAGTTTCTGGCTGGATGCCTGTGAACAATTAATGACTATACATATTTTTTTCCAACAATACCTAAATCATCCCCTTAGCAGGAGTCTCTTTACGTAGGTAGCCCCTGAATAAACCCTTACCCAATGTCATTTTCACCTTTAGGAATTACCTAAAGGTTGGTGAAAACACACTCGCAAACATACGCATTTCTATTATTAGTAGGAAGTAAGGATGCCTGCAGTGATGGCCCAGTGGTTAGGCCTGTGGTCTCCTATTCGGTGGGTTGCAAGTTCGATCCCAGGTACGCACCTCTGACTTTTTGGAGTTATATGCGTTTAAGCAATTAAATATCACTTGCTTCAATGAAGGAAATCATTGTGAGGAATCCTGCACCCCTGAGTGTTTACCGTAATGTTCTCTATGAAGTCTGCCAATTTGCACTGTGCCAGCGTGGTGGACTATAGCCTATAACCCTTCTCTGAGAGGAGATCTGCGCTCGGTAGTGAGCCGTTGATGGGTCGCTGATGAAGATTTATTTATTTATTTAGTACCAGTAATATAAAAAATGTAAGAAAGATATAAAGGACGTGCACAAGGACAGCTTATCTCTAAGGAAGAGATTTCTTCCAGAAGCCCTCGAATGTGAGAACAGTGAGAACATGCAGAGGTAGGTAGGTACTAAAGACAAATCTTTAAAAATTAATAAATGGTTGACAGATATACAATACATATTATATTAAAATTCTAATATATACATGATATTATAATAATTAAGTATACAATTTATACTACATATATACCCAATAAATTATTTATTTGTTCACCTTTATACACTATCCATACAGGGTAACCCAATGCGATAGTGTACTGTATCTATTAATCTAAATCTTATATAGTTCTTGCAATTCACGAGGGCGACTGACTTATGGTTGTGTGTGTGTCGTATCTGTATAAGTGTGAGCGAGCGCAATGCTCGCGCCTGCCCGCTCCCACCTAGGCTTTGACAGGCACGCACACTTATGCAATGTGCATGTACACGAAGTAACCACGAGTAAAGCTCACTTGCCTTCGTGAATTGCAAGAACTGTACCTAACTAACACCTATTTGAATGATGATAATAAAAATTATGATGATGAAGTATGCCTTTCATACCAACCTTGTATTGCATTCTTGTAGTACAGCGTCATGAACCTCTGCTCGCAGTCCTGCACCTGCTTCTTGAAGTTGCACGCATCTCGTAGACGCATGATGCATGAGTTGCATATTGTGTATGTGATGGTACACAGTTCACCAGGCACCGGGGGGATCTGGGTATGACAGGGTAAATAAATTCAAATTTTGTAAGTAAAGGGTTGGTAAGGCCTTGTAGCTCTTATGACAAGTCAAGACTCTACCACCAATTTGGAAAGCTGATTCTTGTTATTATTATTATTCTCTAAACTCTTAAAACTAGAAATTCTTGTAGCGGGGTTTAGATTAGCTATTCCTACCGTGTAAACAATCACGTCAATCTCACTTCCGCAAGTTTTGTAACTTGCAGGACTTGCCGCAAGTGTAAACACCATTTCTGTATGACATGTTACCTAGGAATATCCCTCGCCCAATCCGTTTCCCTTCCCTTCTTAGTTTTTCAGATCCCTTAGTGGTGAAATGTTTGTCTGTTTATATACACTTTAGCAATATTACACTCTTAACAAGTTTTATGGTCAAATATGGTCGAGCGAAGCAATGGCTGGATCATGCGTCATGCTCGTGAACGGGTGCCGCCGGCGGGAATGGGGCTACTTTCTGTCTGCCCGTCTTTGACATGAATTGAATTGTAGTACGTTTTGTGGAAATGTCATATTCTATTCTAACAAAGATGTACGGGTTAAATCAGCTTGCCATCCAGCTGCCCACAAGATAGTATAAAAACTTATTACAATGTAATAGCTACTTATTAATATTGTAAAATGATTATTTTGAAAAGAGCAACTGCTGAGTTTCTTGCCGGCTCTTCTCAGCAGAATCCGCTTTCCGAACCGGTGGTAGAATCTTGACGTGTCATAAGAGCCACAGGTTGGCCTACATGAAATAAATAATTTTGAATTTTGAATTTCAATGACATAATTATGTGTTGTGCTACATCTATTGATGTTGACTAAAAATATAATTCGTACTAACAGTCTACGATTTACATTATCAATTAACAGTGTTTGTGGTGTCCTTTTGTTGTGTAGGTTTAACATAAAATGGGAAAAGTCTCTTCAGATTCAGAATAAAACCGAAATTCAATGTACATAGATGAAGAAAAAGCACAACCGTACAAACATCGCGCTGTCTTTTCCACTGACGTTGACATTGGCGGAATTATTGTGGACCAATCCGCAGTACAAAGTGCCATAGAGAAGCAAACCGGTTTATTTTCCTTGCAAAGAAAAGTTAAAAGTTGCTGAGCAAGATGTCAGGTAAAAAGTTTGGACGCGGGATGAAACTGTGCGGCTAATAGAGAAGTTTGAACAATACAGAGAATTATGGGATACAAAATGCAACGATTACCAAAATAAAATTAAACTAGTGGTTCGCCCCGAACTGAGACCTCGCGGTAACGGTATCCCATGATTATTCATTCAATCGATACATGATAACCAAAACTGACATTATTATTATGCCCGTTTTCACCAAACATACCTAAATCATCCCCTAAGTAGGAGTCTCTTAACGTAGGTAGCTCCTAAATACAATCCTAAGTCCTAACATCCGTCCCAATATCCTTTTAGGTGTCCCGTACAGGATCGTGATAAATAAGTTGACAGAAAACATCAATCACCTAACTTATAGGTAGCCCGTAAAGGTTAGGGAACGTTAGTGAAAACATTGAATTATTTATCAAACATTGAATTTAACTCGTAGTTCCATGGGAATAGTTACTGACTGCGCCATCTATTAGCATTATTGTGAAGCTATGTTGATGCTATATGAATTACTGACGCCCATTAAAAATTAAATAATCTCGTTTCTTTATAATATTCATATAATTTTAGTATTTGTTGTTCAAGTACAGGATATAAGTGACCTAAAAACATAAAATCAGTTTGAAAATCCATAGCGGATTTTTCTAGAGAGCGTCTTCAAGCGAGCGTATAAAATCGCCACTTTGAAAGCCCCCCATTTCGTCAATTTTAAGGGAAAAATTTAAAAAAAAATATTTTTGTACTCAGTTCAAAATTATCTTTAAAATGATACGTAACAATTTTATGTAACGCGATTTTTTTTTTTTTACTTCGCATTCGCTTCTATGAGAGCCCCCCTGAAATAAAGATTTTTATAACTTTTTAAGCCATTTTCGGCTGGAGGCCATCGGTTTACATATTATATCTAAATTTGAAGTAATTACGTTCAGTAATTCAAAAGTTATAAGGCTCTGACAGACGGACGGACGGACGGACGGACGGACGGACAAGTGCAAATCGCCCTAGTTAACTCAAAGACCTTCGCTTCGCTCGGTCGAAAATTGATATTAATTAAAATTTAATTAAATTGGGTATTTTGTTTTTGAATATTCGGACGAATTTTCTCTAAGATAATGTTACAGTTTTCTTCATTAATTCTAATAAAATTTTTAAACTGCATAGGCATATATACCTGAGGTATCTTAATATCCAATTCTTAACCCACTTTCTATTTTTCCGTTTCTTTTTAATATTGCTTAGTAACACTACCATAGTAGCAACACATATTTTTCTACAGCTTGGCATGATGATTGATTTCAACTCTTTGAATTTGGATAGTCTAACTTTAAAAAATATTGCTCATACTAGTGTATACTCTTTTCCAAGTACAGTAGAATCTCACTAATCCGGCACTATTAAGAACCAGAGGGTGCTGGATTATTGGAATGTTCGGATTACTGGATTGTGTAGAAAAATTCATAATCATCATCATCTCCCTCTCCTTTTCCCACGCTATGTGGGGTCGGAACAACATGGCTTATAAGCCATGTTGTAAGTGGTTGGGCTTGACATTTCAGAAAAATTCATAATAAATAAAATAAAGAATTTCATAAAGGGAACATAATGTGCTTGTGTTCTACAAGATTTTTATAACTGTAACATCTATCTCACAATAGGGTATTTGACTATATTAAAAATATCGTTTCATTTGGTGTCATCCTAAAAGATTATTATCTAAAAACATTATTCCATATGACAAAACTAAAAAATAAAGCTTTATTTAATTAGAAAACATTAAATAAAATTGCTATAATTCCGGCCATGGTCACGTGATCGAAAACGTTCCGTGATCTCGAATGACGTCACAGTCCACAGCACCTATGGAATTCTCATTTTGTCAATACATTTCTTGTGCGGCGTAATAGGCTAATTTCGTCTGTTTTTCGTTACTATTTTATTAAATACCAAATAGTATGCGACACGCGGCCTAAACACATATTATAAAATTGTCATTTGATTGAAATGTGGACTGTGACGTCATGTAAGCAAATGGAACGTTTCCGCGGCAATTTATTTTTTTGAATTTATTTCTCAATTTTTATGAAAAATACTGAAAATTATGCCGAAATATATGTTTTGTTAGCTTCAGCATAGCATTATTAACAATTTAAGATGATTTTCTAAAAGTAGTCAAATACCCTATTAACTAATTACATGGTTTTAAAATAAATAATCCTTTATTGAGGTCTGTTTTTGTGCAACTTGTAGTTGGCGGAAGGTGCCGGATTATTGGATGTGTCGGTCTATTGAAGTGCTGGATTAGTGAGATTCTACTGTACTTCCACAAGTCATACTGCAGGCCGATTGCAGAAGCGAATAGGGTATTTGACTACTTTTAGAAAATCATCTTAAATTGTTAATAATGCTATGCTGAAGCTAACAAAACGTATATTTCGGCATAATTTTCATTATTTTTCATAAAAATCGAGAAATAAATTCAAAAAAATAAATTGCCGCCGAAACGTTCTATTTGCTCTCATGACGTAACAGTTCACATTTCAAACAATGTCAATTTTATAATATGTGTTTAGGCCGCGTGTCGCATACTATTTGGTATTTAATAAAATAGTAACGATGAAAAACAGACGAAATTAGCCTATTACGCCGCACAAACACGTCGAAATGTATTGACAAAATGAGAATTCCATAGGTGGTGTGGACTGTGACGTCATTCGAGATCACGGAACGTTTTCGATCACGTGACCATGGCCAGAATTATAGCAATTTTATTTAATGTTTTCTAATTAAATAAAGCTTTATTTTTTAGTTTTGTCGTATGGAATAATGTTTTTAGTTAATAATCTTTTAGGATGACACCAGTTGAAATGATATTTTTATTATAGTCAAATACCCTATTGCGATAGTAATATTGCTGGTAGTGTAAACAGTTCTGCAAGTTCTTGCGGAAAAACTTGGCAGAAGTTCTTGCTAATCTAAACCCCGCTTTATTATTATTTACTACACTAGCGGCACGCTATGATGGCCGGTTTGACGTTTGTCCGCTCATGAAGTTCCGTATTAATTGATAACGACTTTGAAGGAAATAATTGTATTACTTTATTGACGATAGTGATGTGCAGAGATTCATAAATTTTATCGAATGTAGTTTTAGGTTTAGGACTCAAAATTTATTTATTAAATTGATTTCTAAAATGTATACAAGTGTAGAAAAATCAGTTTGCACCATTTAAGGGGTGAATGTACTTGTGAATATGAACAATTTTCACTATGTGGACAAACCTCTGAAATCGCAAAAAAATATCAGCTGTTTCATACAAAAGGTAAAATTTTTATTTTTATATGATATATACCACAACTCGGCATTTGGTTTTCTAAATTGAAAATTTTTAAAAATGGAATCTAATACGATCGTCACATAGGATCGCTGGCTAGCACAACTACTACCTCCGGCAAACTCGCGTCAATGCTCAATGCAAAACAAAGCAGTTTCGAATTGACGTTGCTTCGAAAAGTATAAACTGTCAGTGCAATGCGATTGTGATATAGTTTTGACCTGGCTTTGGATTTCAAATATTGATACTGCATTACTGTTGACCCTTGCTCGTGATAGCAGTGACGACAGTGAAAATAGTAGTATGGACGAATCTGATTAATTATGGCCTTTTGTGGCACCTTTTTTGGTATCTTTTGTATTCATATGTTTCTTGTGTGCATATAAAGTATGTATATTCATTTTCATTCAAATATTCAGTTCATTCAAATAAATTAAATAAACATATACATTTTTGTTTTATTAAACCTATTTAATCAGGTACAAAAACAAAACTTAACTGTTTTTTGTTCGAGAATAAATTGACATTCCACATCACTATTGTAATGTGTCAAACCGGCCATCATAGCGTGCCGCTAGTTTAATGGTTCACCATGAACACTGTTGTAGTAGTATGCTCTGTGGCAGATTGCTATGCTGTGGTTTTTGGGATTTGTCATTGTGGGAGGTTCTGATTAAATTGTGAAGATATTTTCGGTTAAGGTTGGTAAGGCGCTCTCTAATTGCGCCAGTGGAATTATCATCTTCACAGGTTGACATAAAACTCTTTACTTGAAAGTGACCAGTTTAAGAAATTAATCAAAATACAGAGTTGGACGTGAGTTACTCACATATTAGGCCATAAGCCTACTTTGTCGTATTAGTTTACAAATTGCGAAAAACCAAATTAAATTAGAATTTCGCGGGCAGACCCTTGTCTTCAACCTTAAAACTAATAAACTTTTGATGTGAAAGTATTAGTTTTATTACTAAAACAAACACTGACATAAATAATGAATCACTGATATGAACGCTTAAATTATGGCTCAATTTGAAGCACCACATTTCAATTTGAAGCACCACATTAATTAACATACAAGTGTCTCTGCAACTAACACTAAAGGAATTTAAAAAGTTTGTTCTGTTTCAACCAATGGCTACCATTAAAAGCGTTTGAAAAGACGGTGAAAGAAAACATCGTGAGGAAACTTGGAGAGTTGTCCATAATATTCTCAACTGCGTGAGTAGCCAATTTGCATTGGGCCAGCGTGGTGGACTATGGCACCCTTCAAGACACCCCCTCGACCCTCATTCGTAATAGAGGGCCGGTGATGTTGTGAGATGAAGATGATGATGATAGCGGGATAGGTGGGATTTATCTCGACATTTTAAATACTCACGTCAATATCAAGGCACTCCTTAAGCATATCTGAATAGACTTCTTCTTTTTCCAAAAAGGTACGCGGCTCCGCCAAGTTGTCGAACGCACCCTCCGCATGACAGCACCGGCATAAGTCCTTCTCGATTTTCCAAATTTTTGTCGCCATTTTGTCACTAAATTCAACTTAAAAACAATCAACTATTAATCACTTAATTTTCAGTTTTCACAAAAACAACACTGTTTCTCTAGCCTATTTTTACGAAAGCGTTCATCTGCCGCCATATTGTTCAACATTCATGATTCAACCACCGACCAGGAATGATTCAAGTTCAACAACTCTTTTTTTCATAGACCACGAACACCTAGGATAGGCTTTTCTTGTTGTTCCGGATCTTTGTGTTCCGGTCTGTGGTTCAAGACAAGTCCATAGACCACGAACACTAGGATCGTACACAGAACACCAATTGGCAATTACACGTAGTACTTATTAGTTCCATGGCAATTACTCATTACTCCATTGAGTAAAATGTAAATACGTCTATGTACGGGTCTTGTAAAACAAGACTAAAACGGTTCTGCCCGCGAAATTCAAATTTAATTTGGTTTTTCGCAATTTGTAAACTAATACGATAAAGTAGGCGTAAGGCATTCTAATTGCGACAATGGCAGAATCATCTTCACAGGTTTATATAAAAATCTTTACTTGAAAGTGTCCAGTTTAAGAAATTAATCAAAATATCGACTAATTTGTGAGTAACTCACGTCCAACTCAGTATTTTGATTAATTCCTTAAACTGGTCACTTTCAAGTTAAGATTTTTATGCAAACCTGTGAAGATGATAATTCCACTAGCGCAATTAGAAGGCCAGAAGCCTAGTTTGTTGTATTAGTTTACAAATTGCGAAAAACCAAATTAAATTTGAATTTCGCGGGCAGACCCTTGACTTCCACCCTAAGGAACTAGGAATTAAAGAAAGTGATCACACGGCACCAACCTACAATACCTATCGATTCTAAGAATCCGAATAATTATTAATTATTTTTAAACATTATACCGACAAAACTAAAAAATAATGTATTAAATTCAGTTAAATTCAAAACATAAATTAAAATTGCTAAAGCTTGGCAAAAAAGAGTAGAAATTAATAGGGGCGCCACTGTCGCAAAATTTTCTTGAATCTAGCAACCCGAACTAGCCCGAAACTATTCGGGCTAGTTCGTTCGTGTCGTACTCGACAGATTAGTTTGGATACAAGTAAATACCTACTTTACTGAAATCAAAGTAGTACATATATTTTATTGATTCCAAATATCTATTTCTCGACGTACCATTTACTAAAAATAATAATAAATAAGGATAACCTAATTTAAAACCAAATAGCAACTAAATAATTTATAAAAGAAGGTAAAATTTGAACTGTATTACAACTAAATTAATTAATACTAAATTAAATCTTTATGTGGTTAGCACCACTCCTATATTAAACTAATTGCGCTCGGGGTTATTGATTAAAATGCAGTTTAGTTATTAAGCTTCATTATTTTATTTTATTTACATAATACAGTGAATATCAGTCGCTCAAAATATCGTCTTCCAAATATTTCAGGAAAACCGACATCCATGGCTTGAGTTGAGCTTCCCATAACATCATCTTCAATTTTTGATTAAGAAGTTTCATCTCTTTTACGCAATTAATATGTACTCCTTCTAATATTCTCCTCGTAATGCTAAAAGATTTACCTGAGTAGCAAACAAACAAACACATAGTAAATAACAAAATAATGAAAAACTTTTACTAAATATTGCTATTTATCAATAAACTATTACTATTTAATATTTTATCAAAATATATTATTATTACTATTAGTTTGCCGAACGTTGTTCAAGTATCGAATTCGTATGAGTATGCTATACGCATTATGTTTACGCAAATAAACTCTTTTTTGGAAAAATCGTCACCGATATCTTGCAAAACTTGCTTATAACAACACAATTAGATAATATTATCATTTATTTCACTGAATTAATAGACATACCCGTAATGTCAGCGGTTTTTCGTAAAATATTGTCAAGTTCCGACAAAATATTTCCCGCTCCATATTTCGCAAGAGAACGCCTGTTTAAACCAACTATAAACTTTAAGATCACCTCTTGAATTGAAAGGGTGATTTAATTTATATTAACCGATTAATTTTCATGTATTTCGTACAATTTAACTCAGAATTGATAATATTTATGAATTCCCAACTTTATGAATTATGAATGGCGCCATAATGTGTGTTGCCAGAAATAAAAAAAAAAATAGTTCCGTTTCTACTCTTTTTTGCCAAGCTATAACAAAGGCTTTATACCCTATACTTCTGGACTTTTTTGTAAAGAAAAGCCTCTTAAAAATTTAGAATAAAAAAATTAAAAAAATACTTCTGGCAATGTTCAGGACATCACAAACATGTCACAAACCATAGTTGGATTCACAAACGCTCCTTGACGATTGACGAATCCCGAATCACAGATTAATGATTATGTACCTATATGTTACCGTTGGAGTGCTTAATACGTTAATGTGCACATTAACTGACGATGCGCGACTGCGAATGATCTGACCATTCGAATAATCTACAACTACTAATGTACACATTCGAATTGAAAATTAGTAATATACTAATGCTCTTATTCGAATGACGACTACTAATTAGTAACTACTAACGGCGTCGCGTTTCGACTGCATTGTTCGGCGCGACTCGGAATCGTTCGCGCGCTGACTCGAGTTTGACTACACTAGCGGCACGCTATGATGGCCGGTTTGACACATTACAATAGTGATGTGGAATGTCAATTTATTCTCGAACAAAAAACAATTAAGTTTTGTTTTTGTACCTGATTAAATAGGTTTAATAAAACAAAAATGTATATGTTTATTTAATTTATTTGAACGAACTGAATATTTGAATGAAAATGAATATACATACTTTATATGCACACAAGAAACATATGAATACAAAAGATACCAAAAAAGGTGCCACAAAAGGCCATAATTAATCAGATTCGTCCATACTACTATTTTCACTGTCGTCACTGCTATCATCACCTACATTAATAATTATATGTTCGTTTTCTATAATATTATCTATTTTCACATCTCTTTCATAATCTTCCCTTATTAATTTAACAGTTCTATTCACAACCTTTTCCCAGTCTCCTTTAGTCACATGTTCACAAGCTTCTTCTAATAATTTTAGCATTTTTTTTGTGGTAAATGGGGGTTCTGTATTGTGTCTTGCAGCATATCCCTTAATTTGAGCCCACACCAACTCAATCGCATTATACTCACAATGGTAAGGCGGTAACCGTATAACTCTGTGCCCATGTTCTAATGCTATTTCGTCAATGACGTATCGGATCTTGGTTGGTTTGTTTTCTTTTAAAAGACGTACTAATTCCGCTTTTAACATATTCATGTTTGCATCTACGCCATTTTTACGAAGCCATGCGACGATATCAGCTTTCTTTTGGGATTGGGCAGGTGGCTTGTCAATTTGCATCGAGTGGTATGGGGCGTTGTCCATAATTATAATAGATGGTTCAGGGAGGCTACACAACATTGAGGTAAACCATTCAGTAAACTTTTCTCCATTCATGTCTTCATGATAGTCTCCAGTGGTTTTTGACGCAAAAGCCATGAGAGAACCTTCGACAAACCCGTTGATGGTTCCGGCGTGACAAATTATAAGTCGCGATCCTTTTCCTACAGGAACTTTGGAAGTAGATGCTGCTGTGTCATCGTTCCAAGAACGGCCTACAGTATGGTTAGCATTAAGCCATGTTTCATCCAAGAACACAACATTTTGCCAATTTTTGATTTCTTTCACTTGCCGTAAAAAAGTATACCTTGCCATCGCTATATCAAATCTTTCCATCAATATTTTGCGTTTGTTACATTTTTTGTATCGAAATCCAATGGTCTTCAAAATCTTCGTTAAAGAACTTTCCCCACCGAAGAATAATCCAGCTTCCTTCAGTGAATGCACCAACTTTTTTCTTGTTGGATACTCCTTCTGTAAATAGTAGCCGTAAACATGTCTTCGGATAGCATCGGCATCAAAGCTATCGATGCCTACGACTGGTTTTGCTCGTTTTCTCTTTTTTGGTGTGTGAAGTTTATTTTCTTCTGTGCCAGTCTCGCCATATTTTTTTTTAGTTATCCGTCTAACAGTTCGTTGTCCAATATTAAGCGCATCAGCTACGCGTTCAACCACTGACGTTATAGGTAAAATTGGCCCTCCATTTTGAGCTTCACGATCGAAATAGTTACGAAGGCGTATTACGAACTCACGTGTCTGACTATTTAGAACAGTTCTCTGCGTACGTTCGGTCATATCGACGAAATCCACAACAAAGGGCTTGAACAGAGTCCAAATTAACGAGCAAGGGTCAACAGTAATGCAGTATCAATATTTGAAATCCAAAGCCAGGTCAAAACTATATCACAATCGCATTGCACTGACAGTTTATACTTTTCGAAGCAACGTCAATTCGAAACTGCTTTGTTTTGCATTGAGCATTGACGCGAGTTTGCCGGAGGTAGTAGTTGTGCTAGCCAGCGATCCTATGTGACGATCGTATTAGATTCCATTTTTAAAAATTTTCAATTTAGAAAACCAAATGCCGAGTTGTGGTATATATCATATAAAAATAAAAATTTTACCTTTTGTATGAAACAGCTGATATTTTTTTGCGATTTCAGAGGTTTGTCCACATAGTGAAAATTGTTCATATTCACAAGTACATTCACCCCTTAAATGGTGCAAACTGATTTTTCTACACTTGTATACATTTTAGAAATCAATTTAATAAATAAATTTTGAGTCCTAAACCTAAAACTACATTCGATAAAATTTATGAATCTCTGCACATCACTATCGTCAATAAAGTAATACGATCAATGATAAAATTACGGAATGCGAGTCACAGACGATACAAAACAACACATAAAGATTCACATAAATTATACTACAAGGATCTCAAAAAAACGGTTTTCGAAGCTATTGAAGCAGAAAAGCGCGCATATTATAAACACTATATAAATTCTCATAGTAAAAGCCCCGTTGACATGTGGAAGCATTTAAAAAAAATCTTGGTAATAAATCAAAAAAAAGATCAAGAGCTTCCTGAGCCCTTAAGTAATCCCGAGTCTATTAATAGACATTTTTTAGATGTTCCACACAAAACTTTGACAAAATTATCAACCTACACCTATTTTGAATTCCATAGATTCGGTGCTGACACTTTTGAATTTGAAGTAACAAATCGAGTTGAAATTTTAAAAATTATTAAAGGATTAAAGTCAAATGCGGTAGGCGTGGATAAAATATCGTTAGAAATGTTAGCATTAACACTCCCTCAGAGCCTCACAACAATAACTGAGATAGTAAATAGATCTATTTTAACTTCAACATTCCCAGAAGCATGGAAAACTGCCATTGTTAAGCCTCTCCCTAAAATAGACAACCCAATAGCCTTAAAAGATCTCAGACCCATAAGTATTCTGCCGTGTATTTCAAAAATCTTGGAAAAGGTGATATGTGCGCAAATGACCAAGTATATAGAAAGAAAAAAGATATTGCCGGATTATCAATCTGGTTTTCGTAAAAGCCATAGCACGACAACAGCCATTATGGACGTAGTTGATGATATACTCACTGCACAAGATCAGGGCATGGGGACCATTCTAGTCCTACTTGACTTTTCAAGGGCATTTGATTCCATTAACACAACTTTACTGTTATCTAAGTTAACCTATTATGGGTTTACTAATATAACAGTTAAATGGTTCGACAGTTATTTTAAAAACAGGGAACAGTTTGTATGTATAAATAAAGTGAATGGTAGCTCACTAACCTCTTCATCGTTGCCAGTCCGGAGGGGGGTTCCTCAGGGATCAATCCTGAGCCCTATGCTGTTCGCATTATATACCGCGGACATGATCCGCTGTATCAAGCATTGCAGATATCATCTATACGCAGATGATGTCCAATTATATTATTCTTTTCGGCCGTCGGATACAATGGAAGCGGTAGAAAAAATTAATCAAGACCTTGAAAACATTGTAGGCTGGTCTGATTTAAACTCGCTGAATCTTAATCCCCAAAAAACAAAGTTAATGATTCTAGGGACAAAAGGAATTATAGCAAAAATTGAAAGCTATAACCCTTCTGTTAAAATAGGGCATGACGCTGTGGATAGAATATTTGAAGCACGGAATCTAGGTGTTATCTTTGACTCTAACCTACATTTCGAATCACACATTAGAAACATAGTTAAAGGTTGTTTTTATAGGCTAAAAGTGATTTACAAAATGCGCCCCTACCTTAGTACTGATGTTAGAATACATTTATGTGAAGCTTTGATTCTTTCAAAATTAAATTATGCGGATATAGTATATGGACCATGTATACTAACCAGCAGGCCTAGACAAAAAGCATTCGATTCGGAGCGATTCGATATCTTGATTCGCCATCGCTTTAACGAAAGCGAAGTTGGACAGCTAGACAAAGTTACCTGCGATTAGCGATCGCCTAGTCCATTACACTTTTCGATAAAAATTAACTTTTGTCTATGGTCTGAGCGTTATGAAACGTCAAATTCCTAAGAGTAATTTTTTATTTTAGTCATTTTGAGTTGTTTTTCACGGATATTCAGTGTGAACGTAAAGTTTATGTAAATTAAGTTATAACTACTTACTCGTAATTTTCAGAGGTAAGTAACAAAGTGATTTTGTGTGTTTTAAAAACAATTAAGTTAACCTAACCTAGATTTCAGCTAGGCAAGTAAAGATTTCGATTTTCGATAAATACAACTAAATAACGTACTAATATTGTAAAATTTTTGCTTTCTGAGCAGTTTTCGGCTCTTTTAGAATTTATGGAAAGTTAAAATATGAATAATTGTTCAATACATATTAAGTTTACGAAAGTTTAAACGCTATAGGTACATTCGACCGAATGGTACTCGTAATGTAAGCAATGACGTGAATGAACAATAATAACATTTTAACGCAATTAAAGGGCTCTTTGCTAACTCATATTTCAGCCACGGTGACTTGTCTGAGCGTCAGCCCTCAGTCTGGTGCAGGTGGCATTAGAGCCGATCGTTTGTGGCAGGAGTTAATAAAACAAATCTCCTTAAATCAGTTGGCGGTGGGGTACATTAGACTCCACACAAAGGGAAAAAGGTATGTATTGGTGTACTTTGAGCTTGATACATATTTTATAGCTTAAATTCCAAATAGTTATTACTTAAATTGAAACTGTTAATAGAGGACAGGCTCTATAAGCTTTAAGGCAAGGCTGTTAGGAATTATTGGTGTATTGGCAGTGAAGGGATATGAGGAGACAGAAGAGAAAGGTTTTGATGTTAGAAAAATAAGTTTGATTGTATTAAATACCATATAGTAAGTAATATAAAAAAATAATGGATGGATGTTGAATGGAGACCACACAACTCTGTAAGAGAACAACTCACTCTCATAATAGTACAAATGATTATTTATTACCTATAATATTATAAAACTAGTAGGTGCATAACTTATAATATTATTAGCTTATTATCTTTATATTTTTCAGCAACCCCCAGCTGCATGTAGAACCAATGATGGTGTTGAAGATGGTAGGTAGGTATGTGTTATGTATGGCATAATGTTAGTTTTATAATTTAACAAAATAAGTTAATGGACACTGTTTCCTGTTAGTGTTCTTAGGTGTTCACTCTAATATTTCAAAGTAGTGTAGTAGTAATATTTCAAAGTATAGTGGTATAAATATAATCTGTACATTATACATTAACAGCTACATTTTGATACATTTTTGCTTTGAACTGCTGAGTTTCTTGCCGGCTCTTTCTTCTCAAAAGAATTAGCTTTCCGAACTGGTGGTAGATTCTTGACTTAAATAAATAATTTTGAACTTCTTTGTCAACCGATAGACATCCACTGCTGGACAAAGGGAATTTTGTACAGACAACAAAAAATTTGTAAAAAATACAAAATTCTATTTAAGGTTTCTGAATCATACATTGTTTTTTTATAACTGTGTATTGATGAAAGATATTTTGCTTTGCAGGAAGGGATGTTATCTCACCGCAATCGCCTTCATCACCAGTCACCACCACTTCTCACACTCTAATAATAATAATTCCCTCACCGAGGAATATAGGCGGACTACAATAGAACGAACGTGTTAAATAACTTAGCAGCTATTGCTGAATGATTCCTTCTGCACTATCAACAAAGTAGAGGTAGCACTGAATAGTTGTAAGGATGCAGTCTAAGGTGAAAGCTGACTAACTTGGAAGAGGATGGTAATTTAATCCTCAAATGAATTACCGGAATTCTAAATCGCTTGGCAGAACGCCTTTGTTGGTCGGGCGGTAACCAGCCACGGCCGAAGCCTCCCAAAACTGATAGAGCTGATTTATTTACTACTAGATGATGCCCGCGGTTTTTAATTTTTTTTTAAGGTTTTTAATTCCCGCGGGAACTCTGCAATTTCCCGGGATAAATAGTAGCCTATGTGTTAATCCTGGGTATGAGCTATCACTATTCCAAATTTCAGCTAAGTTGGTTCAATCGTTGTGGCGTGAAAGAGTAACAAACATCCATCCATCCTCACAAACTTTCGCATTTATAATATTATAAGTAGTAGGATATAAGTTGATTTTGGACCAATCATTATAATATTCTTATTACTTCATGAAAGTTATTATTTCTGTTTATTATTATTATAGTTTAAAGGATTTCTGTAGATATAATTGTCTACCTAAGGATAATGTTATATTTACTGAAATTTTTTATTTTTAACTTTTAGAAACAAACTTAGATTTTTTAAAATACCTGAGCTAATCTAGAACTAGTTAGTCTATAAAGTTTTATTAGGAGTCACCATTTTTGTTTTTTATGTATGTATATTTTATTAGTGTTATAGTTTTAAGTTCTCTAAGTGAGCAATGTGTTCCTTAAAGAATAAATTCTTTAAAACTAAACGTAGATATTAAGGCGAACTCTGGTAAACATAATCTCTAAAGTTAAGTAAATTGCGCACTATCCACTAGCATTGAAAGAGTTAGAGCACTGTATTTATATTTTTTGTATTTTGTTTTCATTGTACTTTTTTATTAACTATGAAATTTTACTTTTTTTACTTCAGAGATTGTTTGCCAGAATAAACCCCATTGTACAAAAATTTAATGTAGATTCCTTGTTTACTTATTTTTTTTTTTGATACTTAAATTATTTCTGAGTTTAGGACAAAAGTATTTTTTTTTCCACTCTAAAAGTTATACTTTTTAGGGTTCCGTACCCAAAGGGTGCCAACGGGACCCTATTACTAAGCCTCCGCTGTCCGTCCGTCCATCTATCAGCGGGCTGTATCTCGTAAACCGTAATAGATAGACAGTTGAAATTTTCACATATTGTGTATTTCTATTGCCGCTATAACAACAAATAATAAAAATAAAATTAAATTGAAAAATAAAGGGGGCTCCCATACATGGAAAAGGAGTCGAAATAAAATTTTACTTTTTTACCCCGGTATCATTGTCTAGAGCTCATTAAGTAAAGTTCAAATATTTATTTTTTTATTTTTTAGCTACAATGATCAAGAAGTAGGGGGCTGTCAAAGTTTTCGGTTTTAGACCAATTTTGTTAGGGGGTCTATCTCAAAAACTAAACTAGTTAGGAATTTGAAATTTTGGTGTATTATGTACTATATAGTGTATTTAAACAGCAAATACTTAAAACACCGATTTATAATGCTGTTTGTAAGTTGTGACCAAAACAAACGAGCATTTTTTCCCCATCATATGCTAATTTAGTACTCTATCTAAGAACTATGATATCTAAATAGGTATGTATCTAATTTAAAAATAGTGATTTGGTCATAATATGTACGGAATCCTAAAGATCGGCCAAGAGCGAGGCCCGACTCGCACTTGGCCGATTTTTTTTATAACACTTCACCCTAATTTGATTTAAATTCTGTGTTTTTTATAGTTTATAACAAAAATTATTATTTTTTCAAGAAATAAAAGTATTGAAAACTATAAAATGTCTTCCAATTTCTATACCCATTACACCCAATGCCGTATAAAAAAATTAAAAAATGCAATTAAAATCCCAGAAATGTTAATTTAATTAATTTGAAAAATTACAATTTTTATTTTTGTAAGCAATTTAGTTTTTAGTGATCATCTGGGTTGTCCTATATCACTCTTATTACATAATATAGTGCAAGCATTTTTTCACAAAGCTGCAAACTCATCTGCACAAAAAAGTTAAGATTTATATAAAAATCTAGTCATTCAAAATTCAAAATAATATAAGGTACCTTAAATTGTTTTATATTATCTGTGGTAGCCTAAGTATGTCAAACTCTCTTTAAACATTTCTGTGGTGGTGTTGTGTGATGTGGGTTGTTACATTCCCTCAAATATGGTTGAGCGAAGCAATGGCTGGATCATGCGTCATGCTCGTGAACGGGTGTCACCAGCGGGAATGGGGCTACTTTCTGTCTGCCCGTCTTTACATGTGTTGAATTATAATTAGGTATCATCATCATCATTAGCAAGCCATCAACGGCTCACTACTGAGCGCAGGTCTCACTCTCAGAGAAGGGTTATAGGCCATAGTCCACCACGCTGACCAAATGCGAATTGGCGGACTTCACACACCTTCGAGAACATTATGAAGAACTCTCAGATGTGCAGGTTTCCCCACGATGTTTTCCTTCACCGTTGAAGCTAGTGATATTTAATTGCTTAAACGCACTTGACTCCGAAGTCAGGAGGTGCGTACCCGGGATCGAACCTGCGACCCCCCGAATAGGAGACCACAGTCCTAACCACTAGGCTATCACTGCTAATTAGGTACGCTTTTGTGGAACTCATTGTGGAAACACTGCATAAATAGCATAGTATCTATTGAATTGTAAACTTGTTTTGAAAAAAGCAACCGCCGAGTTTCTTGCTGTTCTTCTCGGCAGGAAGGGCATACCGAACCATTGGTACCGACGATTCAAAAGCAGTTGTAAAAAAGTTTATTTGAATGAAAAACATTTCTATTCTATTCTATACCTATCATAAATGCAAGTGTTTTTTGTTGGTTTGTCCTTCAATCACGCCATAACGGAGCTACGTACTGACATGATTTTTTGCCTGGGTAGTATAGTTGAGAATAGATAGATATGTTATAGTAGATATAGAGAGTAATGTAATGAATGTAACGAAAATAGTTTATTTGATAATTATATGCCTAAATCTATGATGGATTCATTGATATAGGCATATATTTATCAACTGTTAAAACTATTTTAAATAAAATATAATGCTATACATTTTATAATCTACCTACTAATTAAATGATTGAGATTGATCTTCCTTAAACAAACAAACAAACGAAACCAACCGACAAAGTTACAAAATAAATAATAATGCAAAAAGGCAACAAAAATTACAAAATTCGTAAAAACACGACTAAAATAAACTAAAGAATCCACTAATCAATGCTATTTCTTTCGCTTTCTACAGGGTCTTAGCGCTCGCTAGGGTTTCCATTAAATTATTCGACAACTATCGATGACGCTTGTCAAAAATGTCACTTTGTCTGGCAATTGTCGACACATCCTATGGAATTAGTCTTTCGACAGATGTCGATTCTTTTGATGGAATCGATTAAATTAACATTGTCTAGCAAATTTCGATTCGATTCTATTAGACCACGTGACATATCGATAGCTAATGTCAATCCCATACATTTTTGGACTTTTCCACTAGCGACATCGCTAATAGAATGTCCCTTTGTCTAGGCCTGCAGATCGGCCAAACTAGTGCAGAGGGTTCAGAATGCCTGTGCCCGATTTTGCTTCTCCATAGCGCCTCGGACCCATGTTAGCCCACACATTAATAATGCAAATATGCTAAATATGGAATCTAGGCGTAAGTTGCATTTAGCGACGATGCTGTTTGGCGTCATCGCCACAGGTAAACCAGCATATTTACATGCTAAAATAGTTTGGAGACAGGAGCATAGTAAACGGATTCCTGCACCCAGAATCGCTATGGCAAGACATACAACAGCTGCATTTCGAGGTACATTTAAGCATTCGGCCTGTAAGATCTGGAATGACCTCCCACCACCAGCTCGTAAGCTTAAATCAATAATTATCTTTTAAGAAGGCGGTAAAGAAATATTATTTAGTCAAACAAAAATCAATATGATTAGAGATCATTCCGAGTCTTACAGGCACGAGTTGTACTTGGGGCTGCTGTATGTGTGGCGTTTCAGACACAATAGCATGTTTTGTATTATTCATCGACTGTGTAGGTGTATGTATAAATTTTACATGCTTTATTGATTTATTGGTTATATTGTATATTTTACATGATTTATTTATTTGTAGTGTAATACATATGTTATGCACTTAGGTATAACTATTTATTTATAAGATATCCATAATTACCATTGTATCAACTGTAACATAAACATATTATATACTATTATTATGCTAATATCTGTTAATTTATATATTTCTTGTTACCTATTACGTATCACGTTTAACTGTCGCATGGTCGGGCCGCGACGTAGTTAAAGGCTATGCCTGAAAATCAGCGCCGCAGCATTCTAATGCTGTAGCATTATGCTGAGGCAGCAGCCTTTTCAGCGACAACATAATATACCTACTTAGCTACTACTTATTTTTCTGTAATTTATTCATTCAAAAATAATATAGGTTAGTGGTTAAGTTTTGTGTTTTTGAATTCCTCTGTATTTCTTGCTTTGTTGTTGTTAAAAAGCTGAATAAATGTTTTATTTATTTATTTATTTATTTATTTACAATTATTTCCTTCAAAGTCGTTATCAATTAATACGGAACTTCATGAGCGGACAAACGTCAAACCGGCCATCATAGCGTGCCGCTAGTGTAGTATTATTGAAATGTACCCTTATATTGCTGGCATAAAAGACTTCAATTTCAAAATTCTGACACACATTACTTTTTAATAGAAGCTAGAAAGCGCTTATTTGTTTAGTTGGTTAAATACCTATCCATAATTTTATTGTCAAGGATAGTAATGTACCACGTAGTTTGATCAAAATATTCTGATTGAAATTGTTAGAATATTATGTGCGATAGATAGGGAAACTTCACACACACTTCAAAGTATTTACATTTTCATTTTTTGCCAGTTGAATACGGTTCCGTTGATATAGGTACCTACATAATTTTCAATATGCATAAGTACTTAATATTAAAGAAATGATTTAATTTCTCCATAATAGTACGTTGGAACTAAAATAAACAACAAAAGTTTTGCGTTCTGCTGCTTACTAATTACAACTCAATGTTCGTCCGTTAACCGCTAAACTTATGCACAAGTTGACTCGTCGATCAATATCGGAGACTACTAACGGAGTCGGACTTCGGTGTACTAACAAGTAACAACTAATCGAATCAGAGTATCAACTACTAATCCGAATCGACTCAATGTAGATTGTAGTGGAGCTCAGTTCAAATTAGTAACTAATTTTGGTAAATCATTCGAATGATTCGAATGATTTATAAAGTCGAATAATTCGACTGAAATCATTCACAGTCGCGCATCGCGTCATTAACTAGGTAATCTGCAGATGCTCTGATACGATTCGTTAAAGTATAAAATTTGAATTAAAAATGTTCTTATTTACACTTTACCTAGGTAGTACATTGACCCAATACAACCTAAGTGCCTGCACCTGGCTGTTCATGTATAACCCCAACCTAACCTAACTTTAGATTTTGCCAAAATATGTATATAGCACTTGTTGGGTTTAGTTTGGTTATGTTAGGTTAGGTTAGGTTAGTAAATACCTACAACTACACTAGCGGCACGCTATGATGGCCGGTTTGACACATTACAATAGTGATGTGGAATGTCAATTTATTCTCGAACAAAAAACAATTAAGTTTTGTTTTTGTACCTGATTAAATAGGTTTAATAAAACAAAAATGTATATGTTTATTTAATTTATTTGAACGAACTGAATATTTGAATGAAAATGAATATACATACTTTATATGCACACAAGAAACATATGAATACAAAAGATACCAAAAAAGGTGCCACAAAAGGCCATAATTAATCAGATTCGTCCATACTACTATTTTCACTGTCGTCACTGCTATCATCACCTACATTAATAATTATATGTTCGTTTTCTATAATATTATCTATTTTCACATCTCTTTCATAATCTTCCCTTATTAATTTAACAGTTCTATTCACAACCTTTTCCCAGTCTCCTTTAGTCACATGTTCACAAGCTTCTTCTAATAATTTTAGCATTTTTTTTGTGGTAAATGGGGGTTCTGTATTGTGTCTTGCAGCATATCCCTTAATTTGAGCCCACACCAACTCAATCGCATTATACTCACAATGGTAAGGCGGTAACCGTATAACTCTGTGCCCATGTTCTAATGCTATTTCGTCAATGACGTATCGGATCTTGGTTGGTTTGTTTTCTTTTAAAAGACGTACTAATTCCGCTTTTAACATATTCATGTTTGCATCTACGCCATTTTTACGAAGCCATGCGACGATATCAGCTTTCTTTTGGGATTGGGCAGGTGGCTTGTCAATTTGCATCGAGTGGTATGGGGCGTTGTCCATAATTATAATAGATGGTTCAGGGAGGCTACACAACATTGAGGTAAACCATTCAGTAAACTTTTCTCCATTCATGTCTTCATGATAGTCTCCAGTGGTTTTTGACGCAAAAGCCATGAGAGAACCTTCGACAAACCCGTTGATGGTTCCGGCGTGACAAATTATAAGTCGCGATCCTTTTCCTACAGGAACTTTGGAAGTAGATGCTGCTGTGTCATCGTTCCAAGAACGGCCTACAGTATGGTTAGCATTAAGCCATGTTTCATCCAAGAACACAACATTTTGCCAATTTTTGATTTCTTTCACTTGCCGTAAAAAAGTATACCTTGCCATCGCTATATCAAATCTTTCCATCAATATTTTGCGTTTGTTACATTTTTTGTATCGAAATCCAATGGTCTTCAAAATCTTCGTTAAAGAACTTTCCCCACCGAAGAATAATCCAGCTTCCTTCAGTGAATGCACCAACTTTTTTCTTGTTGGATACTCCTTCTGTAAATAGTAGCCGTAAACATGTCTTCGGATAGCATCGGCATCAAATCTATCGATGCCTACGACTGGTTTTGCTCGTTTTCTCTTTTTTGGTGTGTGAAGTTTATTTTCTTCTGTGCCAGTCTCGCCATATTTTTTTTTAGTTATCCGTCTAACAGTTCGTTGTCCAATATTAAGCGCATCAGCTACGCGTTCAACCACTGACGTTATAGGTAAAATTGGCCCTCCATTTTGAGCTTCACGATCGAAATAGTTACGAAGGCGTATTACGAACTCACGTGTCTGACTATTTAGAACAGTTCTCTGCGTACGTTCGGTCATATCGACGAAATCCACAACAAAGGGCTTGAACAGAGTCCAAATTAACGAGCAAGGGTCAACAGTAATGCAGTATCAATATTTGAAATCCAAAGCCAGGTCAAAACTATATCACAATCGCATTGCACTGACAGTTTATACTTTTCGAAGCAACGTCAATTCGAAACTGCTTTGTTTTGCATTGAGCATTGACGCGAGTTTGCCGGAGGTAGTAGTTGTGCTAGCCAGCGATCCTATGTGACGATCGTATTAGATTCCATTTTTAAAAATTTTCAATTTAGAAAACCAAATGCCGAGTTGTGGTATATATCATATAAAAATAAAAATTTTACCTTTTGTATGAAACAGCTGATATTTTTTTGCGATTTCAGAGGTTTGTCCACATAGTGAAAATTGTTCATATTCACAAGTACATTCACCCCTTAAATGGTGCAAACTGATTTTTCTACACTTGTATACATTTTAGAAATCAATTTAATAAATAAATTTTGAGTCCTAAACCTAAAACTACATTCGATAAAATTTATGAATCTCTGCACATCACTATCGTCAATAAAGTAATACAATTATTTCCTTCAAAGTCGTTATCAATTAATACGGAACTTCATGAGCGGACAAACGTCAAACCGGCCATCATAGCGTGCCGCTAGTGTATTGTTAAAATTATTTCTTTTACACTAGCGGCACGCTATGATGGCCGGTTTGACACATTACAATAGTGATGTGGAATGTCAATTTATTCTCGAACAAAAAACAATTAAGTTTTGTTTTTGTACCTGATTAAATAGGTTTAATAAAACAAAAATGTATATGTTTATTTAATTTATTTGAACGAACTGAATATTTGAATGAAAATGAATATACATACTTTATATGCACACAAGAAACATATGAATACAAAAGATACCAAAAAAGGTGCCACAAAAGGCCATAATTAATCAGATTCGTCCATACTACTATTTTCACTGTCGTCACTGCTATCATCACCTACATTAATAATTATATGTTCGTTTTCTATAATATTATCTATTTTCACATCTCTTTCATAATCTTCCCTTATTAATTTAACAGTTCTATTCACAACCTTTTCCCAGTCTCCTTTAGTCACATGTTCACAAGCTTCTTCTAATAATTTTAGCATTTTTTTTTGTGGTAAATGGGGGTTCTGTATTGTGTCTTGCAGCATATCCCTAAATTTGAGCCCACACCAACTCAATCGCATTATACTCACAATGGTAAGGCGGTAACCGTATAACTCTGTGCCCATGTTCTAATGCTATTTCGTCAATGACGTATCGGATCTTGGTTGGTTTGTTTTCTTTTAAAAGACGTACTAATTCCGCTTTTAACATATTCATGTTTGCATCTACGCCATTTTTACGAAGCCATGCGACGATATCAGCTTTCTTTTGGGATTGGGCAGGTGGCTTGTCAATTTGCATCGAGTGGTATGGGGCGTTGTCCATAATTATAATAGATGGTTCAGGGAGGCTACACAACATTGAGGTAAACCATTCAGTAAACTTTTCTCCATTCATGTCTTCATGATAGTCTCCAGTGGTTTTTGACGCAAAAGCCATGAGAGAACCTTCGACAAACCCGTTGATGGTTCCGGCGTGACAAATTATAAGTCGCGATCCTTTTCCTACAGGAACTTTGGAAGTAGATGCTGCTGTGTCATCGTTCCAAGAACGGCCTACAGTATGGTTAGCATTAAGCCATGTTTCATCCAAGAACACAACATTTTGCCAATTTTTGATTTCTTTCACTTGCCGTAAAAAAGTATACCTTGCCATCGCTATATCAAATCTTTCCATCAATATTTTGCGTTTGTTACATTTTTTGTATCGAAATCCAATGGTCTTCAAAATCTTCGTTAAAGAACTTTCCCCACCGAAGAATAATCCAGCTTCCTTCAGTGAATGCACCAACTTTTTTCTTGTTGGATACTCCTTCTGTAAATAGTAGCCGTAAACATGTCTTCGGATAGCATCGGCATCAAATCTATCGATGCCTACGACTGGTTTTGCTCGTTTTCTCTTTTTTGGTGTGTGAAGTTTATTTTCTTCTGTGCCAGTCTCGCCATATTTTTTTTTAGTTATCCGTCTAACAGTTCGTTGTCCAATATTAAGCGCATCAGCTACGCGTTCAACCACTGACGTTATAGGTAAAATTGGCCCTCCATTTTGAGCTTCACGATCGAAATAGTTACGAAGGCGTATTACGAACTCACGTGTCTGACTATTTAGAACAGTTCTCTGCGTACGTTCGGTCATATCGACGAAATCCACAACAAAGGGCTTGAACAGAGTCCAAATTAACGAGCAAGGGTCAACAGTAATGCAGTATCAATATTTGAAATCCAAAGCCAGGTCAAAACTATATCACAATCGCATTGCACTGACAGTTTATACTTTTCGAAGCAACGTCAATTCGAAACTGCTTTGTTTTTCATTGAGCATTGACGCGAGTTTGCCGGAGGTAGTAGTTGTGCTAGCCAGCGATCCTATGTGACGATCGTATTAGATTCCATTTTTAAAAATTTTCAATTTAGAAAACCAAATGCCGAGTTGTGGTATATATCATATAAAAATAAAAATTTTACCTTTTGTATGAAACAGCTGATATTTTTTTGCGATTTCAGAGGTTTGTCCACATAGTGAAAATTGTTCATATTCACAAGTACATTCACCCCTTAAATGGTGCAAACTGATTTTTCTACACTTGTATACATTTTAGAAATCAATTTAATAAATAAATTTTGAGTCCTAAACCTAAAAATACATTCGATAAAATTTATGAATCTCTGCACATCACTATCGTCAATAAAGTAATACAATTATTTCCTTCAAAGTCGTTATCAATTAATACGGAACTTCATGAGCGGACAAACGTCAAACCGGCCATCATAGCGTGCCGCTAGTGTAATTAAAATGTTTTATTCAAACAAGAACCTGTTTTATGGAATTCACCGTATGCATGGTCGTTATTCTGTAGATTACCTAGGAAGTCTGCAGATTATCTAGTTAATGTAGGAACTCAATTATTTTTTTCCACTTTAACTGACTCAGCCAGATAATCTGCAGAATACCTCGTTAATCTGCACTCTAACTGATTTACGCAAATTAACGGTAACATATACGTACACAGATTAATGATTAGGTATGTATAGTCTTGAATGACGTCACAGTTCATCGAACACTGTGGCACTATGGCACCCATGGCACAGACTCACAGACAGACAGACAGACTGTGCCACAATGTTCCATTCATTCGATTTCTTCATTCTCGATTCTTGGGCATGGGTAGCCTAAGCATGTCACGCTCTCTTTAAACATTTCTTTGGTGGTGTCGTGTGATGCGGGTTGTTACGTTCCCTCATATATGGTTGAGCGAAGCAATGGCCGGGTCATGCGTCTTGCTCGTGAACGGGTTCCACCAGAGGGAATGGGGCTGCTTTCTATCTGCCCGTCTTAACGTGTTGAATTACAATTAGGTGTGCTTTTGTGGAACTCATTGTTGTTTTGAAAAGAGCAACCGCCAAGTTTCTTGCTGGTTCTTCTTGGCAGGAAGGGCATTCCGAACCAGTGGTAGACTCATCGATGATTCAAAAGCTTTTGTAAAAAAGTTAATTTGAATAAAAACATTTCTATTATATTCTATTCGATGAACTCTGTGCCATAGAGTACTTTGTCTTTAAGGTTGATTATACGGATCTGTCCGCGAAATTCAAACTTAATTTGGTTTTTGCAAATTGTATACTAATACGACTAAGTAGGCTTATGGCATTCTAATTGCGCCAATGGCAGTATCATCTTCACAGGTTCATATAAAAATCTTTACTTGAAAGTGTCCAGTTTAAGAAATTAGTCAGAATATCTACTAAAGTGAGTAACTCACGTCCAATTCGATATAAACCTGTGAAGATGATACTGCGCCATTCTCAACTAAATCCACTCAGACAAAATCGCGGGCATCAGCAAGTAATATTATAAATGAGGAAGTGTATTTGTATTTTTAGGTTTGTCCTTCAATCACGCCGCAATATAGCTACGGTTCGACGTGATTTTTTGCTCGGGTATAGTTGAGGACCTGAAGGGTGACAGGCTTTTTATCCCCAAAAGTTAAAGAGTTCCCGAGGGATTTTAAAACTAAATCCACGAAGACGAAGTTGCAGCCCTCAGCTAGTATACAATGTAGCACATACTCGTATGATCGTCGAAGTCGCTGCAGTCCAGTGATTCTTGTTTGACGTTAGAGAACACCAACTGCTCGTTATCTGGAATGAGATATACTATCATTAGCAGAGAATAATATTACTAGTGGTTCGCCCCGAACTGAGACCTCGCGGTATCCCATAATTCCCATAAGGTAGTTTTAACTATACCTGATTACTGATTATGATACTAGTTTACTGATGACGTCAATCGTCATCTGCTTTCGTGGATGGGATGCGTATGCCTACAGTATTTTACTAAAATTCAGCTGGTTCGCTGAACGGGTGTTACGTAGTATACGATTTCATAATAAAAAAATTATAAAATGCCATGACTGCGCGCTTGCGGCTTCTGCGACGAGCATATCTAGATGCGCGCTCATCTTTACATTCATAGACACAGTACCATCATACGGTAGTAAATAGGTGCTAACGTCTAATTATTGTAAATAGAAACGGATTTACTTTTGCAAAAACAACGTGATACTTTTATTGATAATAATTTGCTAATTGAATAACATAATTAGTAATAGACAAAATAAGAATAGCTGACGCAAAACTGTATTTACAATAACAAAAACAGCGCCATCTATTAACAGTATAGTGAAGTTTTGTTAAAAACATTGATGCCCATTAAAAATTAAATAATTTCGTTTCTTTATAATATTTATCTAATCTTAGTATTTGTTGTTCAAGTACAGAATATAACTCAAATTATGTGTAAGTTTCAAGTTTAAAAATAAAGTGGTTTTAGAGATCTAGCCTCGAATTCAATCTCCACTTTAAAAGCCCCCCATTTCGTCAATTAAAAAAAAAAAATACTTTTGTACTCTGTTCCAAATTATCTTTAAAATGAGGTACTGCAACCCTATGAAACGCAAAAAAATATATTTTACTTCACATTCGCTTCTATGAGAGCCCCCTTGAAATAAAGATTTTTATTACTTTTTAAGCCATTTTCGGCCATCGGTTTACATATCATATCTAAAATTGAAGTAATTACGTTCAGTAATTCAGAAGTTATAAGGCTCTGACAGACGGACGGACGGACAGACGGACGGACGGACAAGTGCAAATTCACTCAAGCAAACTCAGAGACCTTCGCTTCGCTCGGTCGATAATATTTATTATCCTACTAATCCTACTGTTCCTACTAATTCTACTAATCTTGCTAATAGATCTTACTAATAGACTGGTAAACTCATCGAAGATTCAAATGCACTTGTGAAAAAGTTTATTTGAATAAAAATTATTTCTATTATATTCTACTCTTATATAATGTAGCACATACTCGTATGATCGTCGAAGTCGCTGCTGTCCAGTGATTCTTGTTTGACGTTAGAGAACACGAACCGCTCGTTATCTGGAATGAGATATACTATCATTAGCAGAGAATATTATATTTATCATCGTACTAAGGGCCGATTTCACCATCGTAAAAGAAGTCTTATCCGAGCGTAAATTTTAATATTTTGACAGTATTTTCAATACTATGACTGATTTTTTCAATTGTCAGATAAACTTTATCTGATGAATAAATCAGACATTTTGACAGATTTTCTATATAAAAACTGTCATAGGTACCTCTTTATTCCACAAATAAAAGTTATTTGATTATTGAAAAATTGGCCCTAAAACTGTCAGAACACTCAATTTATTCCTCGGTTAAACGTCACTTGACGTTGGTGACATCGGGGCTAATCCTACTATTTCTACTAATCCTATGCTATCCTACTAAGTCATGTCTTAAAATGAGTATTTGAATATTAGTATCAATTCGATACCTTAACATAGGTAGCCTAAGTACGTCACACTCTCTTTAAACATTTCTGTGGTGGTGTCGTGTGATGCGGTTAGTTACATTCCCTCAAATATGGTTGAGCGAAGCGAGCATGGCTGGATCATGCATCATGCTCGTGAACTGGTGCCACCAGCGGGAATGGGGCTGCTTTCTGTCTGCCCGTCTTAACGTGTTAAATTATTATTAGGTATGCTTTTGTGGAACTCATTGTGGAAACACTGCATACATAGCATAGTATCTATTGAATTGTAGACTTGTTTTGAAAAGAGCAACCGCCGAGTTTCCTGCTGGTTCTTCTCGGCAGGAAGGGCATTCCGAACCAGTGGTAGACTCATCAACGATTCAAAAGTACTTGTAAAAGTTTATTTGAATAAAAAACATTTCTTCATATTCTATTCTATTAAAGACGACAAACTACCAATTTCAAAACAAAATAAATTACATACCTATGTACTTTGAAGTTATTGTTTCCTCTAACTCATCGTCATCAACTTGGTTATTGGTTCCAGTGGTACTTTCCAAGAGAGTTTCATCACTGCATTCTTGAATAAAGTTTTGCCTGTTAATGAAAGCACCTCGGGAAGTACTGGCATCACACAATCTTTTACTGTGATCTTGCTGACAACCAAACTTTGATGGTAAAACTCCATCCTTGATGAGTAATCTTTCACTGAAGCCCATTTTGTACTTATTGAAGTTTATAATATCTTTCTCCATCTGTAATTAATAGAATAGAATAGAATAGAATAGAAATATTTTTTATTCAAAATTTGAATTGTAAAAGTTTATTTGAATTTCAAATAAACTTTTATAAGTGCTTTTGAATAGTCGGTGAATCTACCACTGGTTCGGAATGCCCTTCCTGCCGAGAAGAACCAGCAAGAAACTCAGCGGTTGCTCTTTTCAAAACAAATTTACAATTCAGTAAATACTATGCTATATTTTATTTTATTGCTAATTTAATTTAATTTTTATAATATGGATGATATATCTGAAATAAATAAATAATTATTATATATGCAGTGTTTCCACAATGAGGGAAGTTCCAAAAAAAATGCATACCGACTAACTTCTATCTTAAGATGGGCAGACATAAAGTAGCCCCATTCCCGCCGGTGGCATCCATTCACGAGCATGACGCATGACCCAGCCATTGCTTCGCTCAACCATATTTGAGGGAACGTAACAACCCGCACCACAGGACACCACCACAGAAATGTTAAAGAGTGTGTGACATACTTATGCTACCCCTGTTAAGGCATCGAATAATAATATAATATTGGTAAATATGTGGGTACCTACACTGATTTTAGTTCTTCACGGTAGGAAAGGCATTCCGAACCAGGTAGAGGTAAATTCATTGACGATTCAAAAGGACTTGTAAAAGTTTATTAGAATATAAAATATTTCTATTCTATTCGATTTTAAATCTCGGTTTTGAATATTGAATTAACACCTACTTAAAATTCTTTAATATTTTTTAATGTGTTTAATGCAAGTATGATGAGACTAGGATGTGACATAGGAAATCAGAACTTATTTACCTACTACTAGGTAGTATCTACCTACTTATCAACAAATTTGTAGAGTGGGGTATGATATTACATTTGTTGTTACGTTTCCTCAAATATAGTTGAGCGAAGCAATGGCTGGGTCATGCGTCATGCTCGTGAACGGGTTCCACCGGCGGGAATGGGGCTACTTTATGTCTGTCCACCTTAAGATAGAAGTTAGTCGGTATGCATTTTGGAACTTCCCTAATTGTGGAAACACTGCATATATATAGCATAGTATTTACTGTATTGTAAATTTAGTTTTGAAAAGAGCAACCGCCGAGTTTTTTGCTGGTTCTTCTCGGCAGGAAGGGCATTCCAAACCAGTGGTAGATTCATCGACTATTCAAATGCACTTGTAAAAGTTTCTTTGAATAAAAAATATTTCTATTCTATTCTATTAACTTCCCTATGAAATAACAGAAGGAGTTAACTTACATTAAAATGATCCTCGCAGAAAAAAACACTTGACTTTACCGCTATATGATTGGGGTTTCGACGAGCAAGTTCCAACCACTTTTTTCTTATATTGGCTTTCTTTGGAACGCTTATAAACTCCTTTTGTGGAGTTTTTAAAGACGTGTTTGTGCATTGGGACACTATGCACCTTTTTATGTAAACCATTGTTTAACTTTGAGTATATATTGGTTTTAAACTTGTAATCAATTAGATCAAAGAGTATAATAATATATATGTAGGGAATAAGATAAAATTAAAAAAACTTAGCAACATTAAACGTCAGTTGGCATAAACATAGAGAAGGATATATATATGGGCATAAACACTGTGTTTATTTGTTTTTGTTTACGTTTACGAATGGTACCAGGGTCTGCCCGCGAAATTCAAATTTAATTTGGTTTTTCGCAATTTGTAAACTAATACGACAAACAAAGATATACAAGATGGAGTCTAAAGGCTGTGAACGCGTCGAAAATTTGTGCTGCCACATGTGGCTACACGCCCTTTTCCCGCGCTCAGTTTGAATTAGGTCATCACCAGATATGGAGCTCGCGAGCCAATATTTTATTTTTTAAATGGCGGTTTTTGGTAAATAAAATGTGAAAAAACTAAACAGGACGATCTAAAATAACCAATAACATCCTTTGAGTAATAAACCAGCAATGGAGAGGAATTGACGCCTAATTTATTTGCAAAAAAGTCTGTCAATTACGGTGGGGGGCGAGGTAGCACACATGAAAACTTGCTTACTACAGTTGCATTTTTCCATCACGTCGCTATGCACGCACACAATATAATTAGCAAACACTACCTTAAAGTATATGCACACTATCACATTCACACACAGGGACGCTCTATCATTACATGAAACAATCGCATCATTTGTGTAAGCATTTTAGGGATTTGACACTATCGATTATCGACTTTCGATAAGTTTTTCTAATAATTATTTACAACAGAGTTACTTTATTCGAGAGTAAATTTTTTTGTTCGAGATCTTTAACATGGTAGGTATATAGAAGCGCTAGGAAACGAGGTTCTTGCCATTATTTTAGTCATAATATGCCTTTGCTATTAGATTGACTCTTTGTAGGCTTTTAGTACTTGCGTAAAGATACAGCTAGAAACTTTGGACTATATTGACGCTGGAAAGCGATCTAGCTTATTTAGAAAAATAACAAAATTACTTTTTTATATATTTGGAAGAAAAAGATACTGCGTCGGATTGTCGGATTTTCGTTTTCCTATGACATTATTTTTCTAAGATACTGTGTTGACCTTCTCTACATGTTTATATTATATTTTTTGTTATTCATATTTTTCAACGTACTCAAAAATGCTGTAAATACTAAGACACCATCTATTTTTCAATATTATACAGATACTTCAAAAAAGTTATCAATACTTTTTAGCAGTGCAGTGCACTTAGGTGTACCTACTGTAAGGACTTAGGATTATCTGATTATTAACAGATTTTGTAGATACCAAGGTATTTACTCCGTCACTATACTCTCAATCTCATGCTGAAAGCATGCTGTAGGTACCACAGTATATCACCTTAGAGCAGCTGTTTAGTTATGATTTAAGGTTATAAGCCACCAGGGAGTGCTGTACTTTGTCATAGATTTTTAATAATATTGTTTATTAAGTTGAGAGACATTTAATTTTTATTTGAATACGTAGTGGGTATTAATATTGAACACATTGATTTTTTAAGTAATCTTGTTTAAATAAACATACAGCATTTTTAATGAAACATCATTTGTTTTATTTATGTTTAAAGCGAAATTTACGATGTATCTATTTCTAAAAAGTATATTAAGTACAAACTGTTAGGACTACATCATGTTTCCTTAAAAATAAATACAGCATAATTAGCATTTCAGAGTTTAGAGTTATTTCGTGGTTTCATATGTATCAAATACCAAGTTACAGCAACATTGCTTCTTGAAATTGAAAAACTATTAGTCGAAATTGATATAAAACTAGTGTATAAAACTAAAGTAATTCTACTTTAGAATTATATAATTAGTATCATCTGATGTGTTACATTAAAAAATATGCTTTTTGAAAAAAATCTGCTCCTGATAGCTTATTATGAGCTGTTATGATTTTTTAAAACGTTATTGGCTCTGGTTTAAAGTTCACTTTTTCGATTTACAAGATCGTTTTCCAGCGTTGAATAATATTCTCTCAGTCCAGTATGGAGGAAACATAAAAAGGAAAAACTGAACCCTAAAAAAAAATTTATTTAAAGTTATGATTGGTAAGTTAAAACTTGTACCTACATACTTTACTTGGAAGGCTTATTTTTTTCATCTACTTCATCTGAACGAAGTGTATATTTGTTTGTAATGCTAGGCTGCCGCCATGGCTATAGTGGCCACCCCATCTGTAATAAAACACCGCCAAGCTATTTAGCTTTCCGGTAAACCTAGCGGGATGAATAAGAAGTATGGGTACTTTAATTCAATTGCCAAGTTTTAATGAACCAAATATGTATAGAATTTAAATATTTTTTTTCGTCAATGAACCATTAGTAAGACGATAAAAATATCTCGGTATAAATAATTTATACAATCCCCCCACCAATATCGACATATGAAATCTTGCTGTCCAGCCCTAATTTTATTGCGGTGTGGCCGACTTCATAAAATTAAAGTCCTAATTTTCGAGTAAGAAAGACTTACGTAGAACTTATCATTATTGCGGTTTAGATGGTAACGGGCTAACTTGGAAGGGGATAAGCTAGGATTTATTAAATTTTTACACGCTATCGTGCCGGAACGCTAAATCGCTTAGCGATACGTCTTTGATGGTAGAATGGTAACTAGCCACGGCCGAAGCCTTCCACCAGACCAGATCTGAGATATTTCAGAAATTATGAATTTCGAAATTGTCTCCATCGATAATCGAACTCAAGAATTCCCCTCTTATTTTTTTTTACTTTTTCGTTTCTGATTTTCTTTTATTTATATTCGTCTTAATTTTAGAGGGTTCCCTCGGATCAAAAATAGGAAATGATTGCCAAAATTTTTAAAAGTCAGCGCCATATTGAAATTATTGCACCGATGTCGTTCAAAATTGATATTTAGGGTTCCCTAGCGTCAAAAGAGACGAATTGGTTGCCAAAATTTTAAAAAGTCAGCGCCATATTGAAATTCTTTGTTATTGCACCGATGTCGTTCAAAATCGGTATTTAGCGTCAAAAGAGAGGGAATGGTGGCCAAAATTTTAAAAAGTCAGCGCCATATTGAAATTCTTTGTTATTGCACCGATGTCGTTCAAAATCGGTATTTAGCGTCAAAAGAGAGGGAATGGTGGCCAAAATTTTAAAAAGTCAGCGCCATATTGAAATTCTTTGTTATTGCACCGATGTCGTTCAAAATCGGTATTTAGCGTCAAAAGAGAGGGAATGGTGGCCAAAATTTTAAAAAGTCAGCGCCATATTGTAATTCTTTGTTATTGCACCGATGTCGTTCAAAATCAATATTTAGGGTTCCCTAGCGTCAAAAGAGACGAATTGGTTGCCAAACTTTTAAAAAATCAGCGCCATATTGAAATTCTTTGTTATTGCACCGATGTCGTTCAAAATCGGTATTTAGGGTCCCCTAGCGTCAAAAGAGAGGGAATGGTTGCCAAAATGTTTAAAAGTCAGCGCCATGTTGAAATTTTTTGTTATTGACGCTCGGGGACCCTAAATATCAATTTTCAATATGGCGCTGACTTTTAAACATTTTGGCAACCATTCCCTCTCTTTTGACGCTAGGGAACCCTAAATACCGATTTTGAACGACATCGGTGCAATAACAAAGAATTTCAATATGGCGCTGACTTTTTATAATTTTGGCAACTAATTCGCCTCTTTTGACGCTAGGGAACCCTAAATAACGATTTTGAACGACATCGGTGCAATAACAAAGAATTTCAATATGGCGCTGACTTTTTACAATTTTGGCAACCAATTCGCCTCTTTTGACGCTATGGAACCCTAAATATCGATTTTGAACGACATCGGTGCAATGACATAGAATTTCAATATGGCGCTGACTCTTAAAAATATTGGCAACCATTTCCTCTCATTTGACGCTAGGGGACCCTAAATATCGATTTTGAACGACATCGGTGCAATAACAAAGAATTTCAGTATGGCGGTGACTTTTTAAAATTTTGGAAACCATTTACCTAACACTAAATACTGAATACAATAACTCACTATAGTTAAAGGTATTAATAAAATTATTGTTTTATGATAAAAAATAAAAAAAAGTATTAATTTTACTAAAGTTTAAAAAATTTTATTGACATAATTCTTCCCATTTTATTGGAATCACCTGCGTACCTGGTATCATTACGCACGCTCAGTAATCCACGCCGCGCATGCGCGGCACTCACGTCACGCACACTAGCATATTCTCATTGGCCTGTTTTTTTTTCGTTCTTTAGTAGCGCGACACTTTTTAGACATATAAGTATTCATAGACGACAAAGTATTCTAATTGCGCCAGTGGAATTATCATCTTCACAGGTTTACATAAAAATCTTTACTTGAAAATGACCAGTTTAAGAAATTAATCAAAATACTGAGTTGGACGTGAGTTACTCACAAATTAGTCGATATTTTGATTAATTTCTTAAACTGGACACTTTCAAGTAAAGATTTTTATATAAACCTGTGAAGATGATACTGCCATCGTCACAATTAGAATGCCATAAGCCTACTTTGTCGTATTAGCTGTTTACAAATTGCGAAAAACCAAATTAAATTTGAATTTCGCGGGCAGAACCATGTCTTTATGAATTATGATGAAGGTGAATGGTTGTAGTGGATAAAGGTATATTATCTTTGATGTTTTTCGCTTACGGTGAATTGTGACGTCATTAGTCATCAGCTTTATTTAAATTTATTTTTCGATTTTTTTAGGAAATAGTTAGGGACAAAAGTTTAGACGAAATATATTTGGTAACTTTAAATTGCATTAATGATTTCCAACTCCCTAGCGACATCTGATAGCTATATTTTGTATTTTAGTTCCTATTTTTAGGTTTACGAAAATTACGAAATGTAAGTGGCACTGTTATTTTTGTCCTTGTGAGACCAGGGCCCTGATTCTGTAACTCAGTTGCTATCAAAAAATGATAGCCACTGACATATATTTTTTATCCGTTGAAGGTTTGCTACGAAAATGATACTTTTATTTTCATAGCAAACCTTCAATGGATAAAAAATATATGTCAGTGGCTATCATTTTTGATAGCAACTGAGTTACAGAATCAGGGCCCAGTCTGTGCTAAAATACGACTATTCGAGACCAAAGAACCCAACAGCCAGAAGTGAAAAATTGAAAATGCAGTGAAAGCATGCTCAAACTGTCAAAATCAAAATGAAAATCGGCGAAGACCGAAGTGAAGTGTTTTGCTATAATATTATGTATGTACCTATTAGTATTTTGTGTTTTCGTTTTGTAAAGTTGTAACTATTCCTTTCCAAAGTTATGATTATTAGTTAATAAAACCTAAGTTAATAATAAAAGTTCTTCAAGATGGATTCCTCGATTATGGTGGAAACTTTGCCTATTTTCGGCACTTGCAGCTTATGTCTCGCAGAAGGCGTCGTGAAGAGTATGCTAATTAAACAAATCACGGCAAATAAGACAGAATCCTACACCGATATGTTGCTTAAATGCTTCACAATTGATGTGAGTAACAAATTGATTAATTCTTCCATTTTACCGGGTACGTCGATTATTTTGTGCCATTAAATATGTAAGTATCACATTTTTACATAAATTGTCCAAGATATTAGGATAAGGGTCAGGCTAGACGGAGAGAGCTATGCTTGGAGTATCCCTGCTAGGTCAAATCAGAAATGAGATCCGTAGGAAAACCAAAGTCACTGAGATAGCTCAGCGAGTCGCGAAACTGGTGTGAAAATGGGCGAGGCGAATAGTTCGAAAAGCTGATGGTTGTTGGGGTCCCAAGGTGCTGGAGTGGGGACCCCGCACTGGGAATCGTAGTGTTGGCAGACCTACCCCCCCAATAGGTGGACTGATGACATCAACCAAGGAGTCGCAGAGAGCCGTTGGATTCAGGCGGTGCAAGACTGAGACCTGTGGAAGTCCATGTATCAGTACATGATTCTGAATAGCTCAGTTTTGGAATTTTACTTTGATCTTCTCACATTGGAGTATGGCCCATCTATTTGAGCACAATGGACCGGCGACGGTCGACGTGCTACAGGGCATCGAACCTGCACAGCCGTGCAACAGAACAACATGGCCCATCTATACTAGCAAAATGGCATCAACTTATTGGTACATTATCTTCTAAGCGCCAACTTTGCCTAAGAAAAATTTAGACTTTTCTGGTAACTAGCAAACATTACCTAGCTTTTACAGGCTAAGCTAAGTTAGGTGACAGTTTCCGTCAATTTTGTTTTCACAAACCTTTAGGGGAAACGTAAAAGTAGAATTGACATTGAGTTTTTTTTAATGTTTTGCACTCAGTTATCCTCTGACATAGTGTCAGAGACCTTGAGCAAGCAATTGAAGACTATATAAATGATAAAAAAGTGTGGATATAATGCGTTCCAGTGATTCATGAGACAGTAGGTGGTAATTAAACTGTATAACTATTCTATTGAATTGTAAACTTGCTTTGAAAAGAGCAACTGCGGAGTTTCTTGCTGGTTCTTTTCAGCAGGAAGGGCATTCCGAACCAGTGGTAGACTCAAAGACTATTCAAAAGCACTTTTAAAAAAAAGTTTATTTGATTGAAAAACATTTCTATTCTATTCTATCCTAGATGGGTGCTTGGTTTATGCATTAAAGTGGGGCAGTAACAGATAACAAATGCAACTGTGTTTCTACCTATTCCTGGCACAGCCTGCATATATCTAAGCCCTGGAGTTTGAGGTTGAACATGTGTCTGTTTAGTCCACAGTTTCCCGTCAAAGCTCGCACTAGAATGCATAGTTTCTTCCTACTAAGTACTAGTAGCTCAGAATCAGCCTTCTTATTAAAGAATGTGGATACCAACTGTCAAAGTTAATCCATTGACTGTATTCGTATGCGATGACATTAGCATTTAATACAGAGCGTTATGGAGCGCATCGTAAATATGTAAACGTATAAGAATGCTTACACGAAATTGAGCTCTAATTCAATGCTGTTATGGCTTATTTCACTTTGACGCTAATGTCATCGTATACGATAGTGATCAATGGAATAGCTTTGGACAATTGCAGGGTTGACCAGTACTTTAGAGTGATTTAGCCCTGGAAATTTTGCCAGCGAGTAAGCGTGTCATAGTAGCAACTATGACAAGCTTACTCGCGACGCTGGTGAAAGGAGATTGCCGAATTCCATAGAGTTTCGGACCCAGATGAACGGATGTTCACAACTCATACTTCTCATGCGTGTTCTAGTAAACCAGTCTAACAAAAAAGTTCATCAAAGTCTATCAAATAAAGTTGGGAGAAAAAAGGAATATATTCACTTGTATTGCCATGTAACGGTTAATTTGTAATGTGTACTTGTGAATAATTATATTTTTGATCTCTATCTTCTAAAAATATTGGGTTTACACAAAAAATATTCTGAAAAATATTAATTAAAATTAAATGATTTCTCAATCTGAACAGTTTTTAAAAATGCTGGGTCAAAATCGCCAACCTCCTTTGCCACTTTTAGTTAATTTCTTCTTTTTCTTTCTTTATCAACCGATAGACGTCCACTGCTGGACAAAGGTCTCTTGCATGGACTTCCACAGGCCTCGGTCTTGCGCCGCCTGAATCCAGCGGCTCCTAGTTAATTTAAATTAATAGAATTTAGGTTAGCAGGGTGAGGGCCCTTAAGAGGCATAAGTCCAGTAGGATGCATTAGATCTGATGATGATGGGTGATGGATGATGGTGTATTGTTTGCAGATGGCTGCGTTAGATTTAGACGACACTAAAAGGCTGATATGCGACGCTTGTATCAAACAGCTGGAGAACTGCTTAGAGTTCAGGCTGCAGGTGGAAGACTCACTCAAGGCTTTGGAGGAGACTGTCAAACTCAAAAGTAAGTCGTTCGCCCACTAAACATTTATTAACATTAGATTTTGCCTTATCCCTGCGAGATCAAATCAAAAATGAGGAGATCCATTGGAGAACCAAAGTCACCGACATAGCTCAGAGAGTGAAGTGCACTGAAAAAAATGTTAGGTTGGATTTAACAGATTTTGCGTAAATGTTACCAAAGTTTTAGGTTGATTTCGGTCCTATCAGGAATTTTTGTTGATTTTACCAAACTTATTAAGTTGGTGTTGTACTAAATTGTCGACATTTGTTTGGTAAAATGTACAATATTCTTTGGTAATTTACACCATGAACTCTGGTAGGGACTATATTATTTTGACCTGAACCGTTTTAGTCTTGTAAGTTCAACCGCGAGGTCTGGTAATATTTATCATATTTTTATGATAACATCAACCAGACTAAATTGTTGACATTTGTTTGGTAAAATGTACAATATTCTTTGTTAATTTACATCAAAACTCTGGTACCAAATTCAACCTTTTTTGTTTTGTAAGTTCAATAGCGAAATTTAGCGAGTTTTTGTTATATTTATCAGAGTTTTCATGTAATTTAGCCAACCTTTAATAATTTGGTAACCATTTTTTTCAGTGTGGAAATGGGCGGGGCACATAGTTCGAAGAGCTGATGGTTGTTGGAGTCCCAAGGTGCTGGAGTGGCGACCCCGCACCAGGAAGCGCAGTGTTGGCAGACCCCCCACTAGGTGGACCTACGACATCAAACGAGTCGCAGGGAGGCGCTGGATTCAAGCGGCGCAAGACCGAAGCCTGTGGAAGTCCATGCAGGAGACCCTTGTCAGCAGTGGACGTCTATAGGTTGATAAAGAAGATTTTGCCCACAGCTTCTCTCGTTAATTTGAGCTTGAATTTTCGAAAATTCTTTCTTAGTCGATACCTACGTCATAATAGCTATCTGTGTGCCAAATTTCACCGCGATCCATCCAGTGGTTTGATCTGTATGTTGATGGATCAGTCAGTCAGTTACCTTTTCCTATTACTTGTATTTTTATATTTAGGGCCGATTTCACCAACGTAAAATAAATCTTATTCGAGAGTTTTGATATTTTGGCAGCATTTTTTATACAAGAACTGACAGAACACTCAATTTATTCCCCGATTAAATATCACTCGATGTTGGTGAAATCAACCCTTGGGCATGTTCTTTCTATTCTATTTTACAAATTGCCCATTCAAAAACTCAAAAAATCAACTTTATCAGTCGGTTAAAGTTTATGGGAAGGTAGTGAAACAGGCTTTAAAAGAGATTTATTCAATAGTTTGTAAATCTTTGCTAATATTAAAATTAAGTGTGTTGGTTTCTTCAATCACGCCGCAACAGAAATATGGATTGATGTCATTTTTTTCCAAGTGTATGGGTATAGTTTAGGACATAATATGCTTGTTTTCACCAACAATTTCTAAATCATCCCCTAACTAGTACGCTAAAAGTGACTACTATAGGGGCTATATAGCTCCTGAATAGAAAACCTTACCCAATGTCATTTTCACCTGGTCCCTAAAAATTCCTGAAAACGAGATTGACAGAAAGCGTCACCTAACTTAGCGTATGTAGCCCGTAAATGTTAGGGAATGTTGGTGAAAACTGGCATGAGAGTGACATAACCTGGAACTGCCTCGTTGGTCTAGTGGTTGGCATGTTAAACTGCTGATAATGAGGTCCCGGGTTCGATTCCCGGGTCAAGTCAAGAAATGTATTACCAGTGGTACCAGTGGTAGATTCATTGACTATTCAAAAGCACTTGTAAAAGTTTATTTGAATAAAAAATATTTCTATTCTATTCTATTCTATTCTATTGGGTTTTTACTGTCGAGAAATTCCCGGTACTAGCCCGGAGTCAGGAAGTTGACGGTATTTCACCCCCGTGCCTCGGAGAGCACGTAAAGCCGTCGGTCCTGCGCTGATCTCCTTCCGTGTCCATCGGACTATGAGAGTGAGGGAATAGAGTGCCTGTACACACTTGTGCACTATAATATCTCCCGCGCAGATGGCTATTGCCGCCGTGGCTGGATTCGGTCAGTAGCACATTGTTTAATATTTTATTATAACCTGGAAAATCAAAAAGTTCGTGAAAAAGGTTACAACAATCAGCTAGCGAACAGCAATTGATTTTTATATTTATAGAGATTTGCTTGTTTCGTGTTTCAGAAGCAGAGCAGCAAACAAGTATTAAATTAGAAGAGGCAGCAGATACAAAAAATAATGGTAGGTTATATTATGGATATCTAATGCTAACTGTGGGCCTCATAAGAAGACTATGATATGTATATATGAAGGCTTTGATATGTATTTAAAAATTTATTCAGATGTCATGTTAGAGTTTTCAACCAGGCTATGATTGCCTTTTTTATCGACTTCAAAAAAAAGACCAGACCAGACCTTTGTCCAGCTGTGCGCGTCTATAAGTTGATATAGAAGTAAGGAAGTCGAAGTTGGTTTTTTTAAAGAATTTTTATATATTACTAGCTGATGCCCGCGACTTCGTCCGCGTGAATTTAGTTTTTAGTTTTTTTTTTTGTATTAAAACATTCCGTGGAACTTAAGGAACATCCAAAAAAATAAATTAACGGAATTGGTCCATCTACTCTTGAGTTATGCGCTTACCAACATTCATTTTTATTTATATAGATTATTGTTATTACATTACAGATACGAAAAGAAGATCTTTGAGAGACATGAAGAAAGAGTTGGCCTCTGCGATTGGTCTGACTAACGACAGTTATATCGACAACGATTCAGGTGGGAACATCCTATCCTACTAATAGAATAGAATAGAAATGTTTTTTATTCAAATAAACTTTTTTACAAGTGCTTTTGAATTGTTGAGTCTACCACCGGTTCGGAATGCCCTTCCTGCCGAGAAGAACCAGCATGAAACTCGGCGGTTGCTGTTTTCAAAACAAATTTACAATATAATAGATACTATGCTATGTATGCAATGTTTCCACAATGAGGGGAAGTTCCACAAAAGCATACCTAATTATAATTCAACACATGTTAAGACGGGCAGATAGAAAGTACCCACCAGTAGCATACATATTATAAATTCAATTTCAAAATTATTTATTTCACGTAGGCCAACCTGTGGCTCTTATGACACGTCATGACTCTACCACCGGTTCGGAAAACGGATTCTGTTGAGAAGAGCCGACAAGAAACTCAGCAGTTGCTCTTTTCAAAATAATCATTTTACTATATTATTATATAGCTATTACATTGTAACAAGTTTTTTATACTATCTTGTGGGCAGCTAGATGCCATGCCGATTTAACCCATGCAACTTTGTTAGAATAGAATAGAATATTTCCACAATGAGGGGAAGTTCCAAAAATGCATACTACAATTCAATACATGTTAAGATGGGCAGACAGAAAGCAAACCCCCATAGATCCCCACCTATTGCACCATTGTCGTACCCCCTCCCCTTATTTGGAGGGGGGAGTATAGTCGAGGTCAAAGTGGCTAATCAGATTTAAAAAAAAGAAATTCCAAATCTTGCTATTATAGAATAGAATAGAAATATTTTTTATTCAAATAAACTTTTACAAGTGCTTTTGAATAGTCAATGAATCTACCACTGGTTCGGAATGCCTTTCCTGCCGAGAAGAACCAGCAAGAAACTCGGCGGTTGCTCTTTTCAAAACAGATTTACAATACAGTAAATACTATGCTATATATGCAGTGTTTCCACAATGAGGAAAGTTCCAAAAATGCATACAGACTAACAGAGAATACAGACTAACTAACTATAATAATACTAGATGATGCCCGCGACTTCCTCCGCGTTTTTAAGTTTTTAATTCCAGCGGGAACTCTGTGATTTTTCGGGATAAAAAGTAGCCTATGTTCTAATCCTGGGTATGAGCTATCTACATTCCAAATTTCAGCCAAATCGGTTCATTCGTTGTGACGTGAAAGAGTAACAAACATCCATCCATCCATCCATCTTCACAAACTTTCGCATTTATAATATTAGTAGGAAGTAGGATTAGGATAAGTATAGTTCTTGCAATTCACGAGGGCGACTGACTTATGGTTGTGTGTGTGTCGTATCTGTATAAGTGTGAGCGAGCGCAATGCTCGCGCCTGCCCGCTCCCACCTAGGCTTTGACAGGCACGCACACTTATGCAATGTGCATGTACACGAAGTAACCACGAGTAAAGCTCACTCGCCTTCGTGAATTGCAAAAACTGTAAGATTAGTAGGATAATAAATATAATATTATTGTCTGCTAATGATAGTATATCTCATTCCAGATAACGAGCGGTTGGTGTTCTCTAACGTCAAACAAGAATCACTGGACAGCAGCGACTTCGACGATCATACGAGTATGTGCTACATTATATACTAGCTGAGGGCTGCAACTTCGTCTTCGTGGATTTAGTTTTAAAATCCCTCGGGAACTCATTAATTTTCGGGGATAAAAAGCCTGTCACTCTCTAGGTCCTATACCCGTGCAAAAAATCAAGTTGATCCGTAGCTTTGTAGTGGCGTGATTGAAAGACAAACCAACAAATTCAAATACACTTCCTCATGTATAATATTACTAGCTGATGCCCGCGAATTCGTCCGAGTGGATTTAGTTTTGAAATCCCTCGGGAACTCTTTGATTTTCCGTAAGCCTATGTCACCCTCCAGGTCCTCAACTATACCCATGCAAAAAATCACGTCGATCAGCGGCTCTGTTGCGGCGTGATTGAAGGACAAACCAACAAGCAAACACATTTTCGCATTTATAATATTACTAGCCGATCTGCCCGGGCTTCGCACGGCTGGCGCTTTTCTATAGATCTTTGTTTCCTTCAAATAGTTCTAAGAAGAAAAAATTTAAAACTATAACCCGAATTACACTAAACAGGTTTATATTATGCGTTGCTCTTTGATTTCTTCCGTGATTTGCCATTTCACAGGTGACAATATTTTTAGTTTTGTCCCACAAATAGATATTTAGAATTCATCCTTTCTTTTTCGGTCAAAAAAATGCTCAGAATAGGACCCAATTTTCCTTAAAATAAGGTCTATATTCACATACAAAACACTATGTATTAGCCTATATCGGACCATGAAATCTTCGAAGAAACAAATATAAAGCTCTCTGAACCCTTTCAAGTCCTTTGTATCATTTGGAAGCTATTGTCCAAGAAAAAACATCTAGGTCAACAAAAATCCTATTTCAGTAATAAATAATAATAATAAAATATAAAATATATGCAAAAAGTCGCATCAATCCGCTGTTCTGTTGAGACGTGATTGAAGGACAAACCAACAAACAAACAAACACACTTAAGCATTTATAATATCAGTAATGCTTTATTATAACACTTTTTATAATTGTCAATTTTTTTACCATACTTAACCAAAGACAAAATTACGTTTAGCTGTCATTTACGTTTTGTTATTCCACTGTCATTTGCGTTTTGTTATTCCACTGTCATTTGCGTTTTGTTATTCCATGTTTTATAGTGACTTGACGGAAACGCGGTCGAACGGGATAAAAAGTATCCTATGTCCGTCTCCTGGTTCTAAGCTACCTCTCCACCAATTTTCAGCCAAATCGGTTCATCCGTTCTTGAGTTATAAATAGTGTAACTAACACCACTTTCTTTTATATATATAGACTAGCTGATGCCCGCGTCTTTGTCCGCGTGAATTTAATTTTTAAAATCCCTCGGCATCTCTTTAATTTTCGGGGATAAAAAGCCTGTCACTCTCCAGGTCCTCAACTATACCCATGCAAAAAATCACGTCGATCCGTAGTCCTGTTGCGGCGTGATTGAAGGACAAACCAACAAACAAACACACTTCCTCATTTACAATATTATTAGAATATTAGAATGATTAAGGTTTATTATCTTTTGTTTTTTATTTTTATGTAATGTGATATTTTTTTTTGTCACTAATTATAATAGGGTATTGGTTTAATTTTACATCGCTATATTACACCATATCATTGCCATACCCCTATCTAAGTTACCTTGCAACCATAAGTAATAAGTATATTATGTTTTTAACAACCATAACCTTTTTTGTAGTTCTCAACGACTTGATAATAAAGAAGGAACTAGACGAATACCGACCCCGCACCAGGCAGAAAACCAGAAAAAAGACTTTGTCCACGAAAAAGAAGAAAGTCTCATACTCCACCAAACGACAAGCGGATTTAAGCGACGCGGAAAAGATGCTTCAATCGGGGCTATTCCCCTTCAAAATCAACAAGAACCGGATATATTCCTGCGCGGTGTGCCCCGAAAAATCCACCATCTTGGACGACATAAAAACCCACATAATGGAACACAACATAGCCAACATATCGCACGCGTTCAAAAAAATGATCTCATCCAACCTACAAACCTTCTACAAGTCCTCCCAGAAATTGCGCTGCAAGATTTGCAAGAACGAAATTCCGGACTACGATTCTCTGAAACGGCACATAAACTCCTGCGTCAACTCTAATCCGGGAAGAAATAACCTACCGTTTAAGCTGGAGAAAGATCAGTTGGATTGTCCGATTTGTAAGAAGACGTTTTTGAACTTCGTCAGTTTGAACACGCATATGAACGTGCATTATCCGAACCACATATGTGACAGTTGCGGGAAGGCGTTCGCTTCAAAAGCGAGGCTACGCGGTCACATGCGAACCCACGAAATAGGCGATTTCCCGTGCAGATACTGCGATGCTGTGTTCGACAGAGTCACGAAACGAGAGAACCACGTTTCCAAAGAACACAAATCCGGCATCAGATACGCTTGCAAGCGATGTAACATATCCCTAACCTCGTTTTACGCAAGACAGAAACATTTAGCTGAAGTCCATAACGAGGAATTGAAAAGATACAAATGCAAAGTGTGTCCGCAGAGTTATATAACACCGGGCCACCTGTCGAGTCACGTAAGACGCGACCACTTGAACGAGAGGAATCACAAGTGTAGCAAATGCGATTTGGCTTTCTATACGCGGAATTCGTTGAAAATGCACATGATCAAACACGACGGCGAACGGATACACGCGTGTAATATATGCAACAAGTCGTATCAGAGGAAGAAAACTCTGCGAGAACATATGAGGATACATAATAATGATAAGAGGTTCGTCTGTCCAGTGTGTGGGCGCGCGTTCACACAGAAGTGCACTTTGAAGGGTCACTTGAAGGTGCATGAGCGGAAAGTTGACGTCGATGATACGAGTAGGATGTCTCAGCCGTTGCACTTGCATATACAAATGTAGTTATATAACATTAATAATTGAAGGTTCAAGTTATATAACATAAATGTTAAAATTTAAACTAGCTGACCCGGCCAACTTCTCTATATAAATAAAACAAATACTACTACTACTATTAATAAAAAAGGTCCAATAAATAGAAAAGTGTATAATATATGCAACAAGTCGTATCAGAGGAAGAAAACTCTGCGAGAACATATGAGGATACATAATAATGATAAGAGGTTCGTCTGTCCGGTGTGCGGGCGCGCGTTCACACAGAAGTGCACTTTGAAGGGTCACTTGAAGGTTCATGAGCGGAAAGTTGACGTCAATGATAGGATGTCTCAGCCGTTGCACTTGCATATACAAATGTAGTTATATAACATTAATGATTGAAGGTTCAAATTATACTAGTGGTTCGCCCCGAACTGAGACCTCGCGGTAACGGTATCCCATGATTATTCATTCAATCGATACATGATAACCAAAACTGACATTATTATTATGTCCGTTTTCACCAAACATACCTAAATCATCCCCTAAGTAGGAGTCTCTTAACGTAGGTAGCTCCTAAATACAATCCTAAGTCCTAACATCCGTCCCAATATCCTTTTAGGTGTCCCGTACAGGATCGTGATAAATAAGTTGACAGAAAACATCAATCACCTAACTTATAGGTAGCCCGTAAAGGTTAGGGAACGTTAGTGAAAACATTGAATTATTTATCAAACATTGAATTTAACTCGTAGTTCCATGGGAATAGTTACTGACTGCGCCATCTATTAGCATTATTGTGAAGCTATGTTGATGCTATATGAATTACTGACGCCCATTAAAAATTAAATAATCTCGTTTCTTTATAATATTCATATAATTTTAGTATTTGTTGTTCAAGTACAGGATATAAGTGACCTAAAAACATAAAATCAGTTTGAAAATCCATAGCGGATTTTTCTAGAGAGCGTCTTCAAGCGAGCGTATAAAATCGCCACTTTGAAAGCCCCCCATTTCGTCAATTTTAAGGGAAAAATTAAAAAAAAAATATTTTTGTACTCAGTTCAAAATTATCTTTAAAATGATACGTAACAATTTTATGTAACGCGATTTTTTTTTTTTTACTTCGCATTCGCTTCTATGAGAGCCCCCCTGAAATAAAGATTTTTATAACTTTTTAAGCCATTTTCGGCTGGAGGCCATCGGTTTACATATTATATCTAAATTTGAAGTAATTACGTTCAGTAATTCAAAAGTTATAAGGCTCTGACAGACGGACGGACGGACGGACGGACGGACGGACAAGTGCAAATCGCCCTAGTTAACTCAAAGACCTTCGCTTCGCTCGGTCGATAATATAAATGTTAAAATTTAAACTAGCTGACCCGGCGAACTTTGTACCGCCAACTTATCTATATAAATAAAACAAATACTACTACTACAACTAATAAAAAAGGTCCATTAAATAGAAAAGTACACGCTTTTCTATGTGTGCGGGCGCACGTTCACACAAAGGTCACTTGAAGGTGCATGAGCGGAAAGTTGACGTCGATGATAGGATGACTCAGCCGTTGCACTTGCAAATACAAATGTAGAAGGGCGCGTGCGGTTATATAACATTAATTATTGTAGGTTCAAGTTATATAACATAAATGTTAATATTTTAAATATGTACTAGGTGAGGCGGACTTCGTACCGCCAACTTATTTATATAAATAAAAACAAATACTACTACAAGTAATAAAAAATTTTGTCCAAAAAATAGAAAAATATATAAAATTGTTATATAAAATATGTATATATAACATGAATGTTATCTAACTTGATTCTGATCTATGAACTATGAAACTGTGGCAGTTAAATAATTTGAATCATTCAAATACTGTTTTCAATTTTATTGAACTATTGTTAATATAATAAGGCATCTCATTAGTATAGAATAGATAAAAAAATTATTTATCTTTATATTTTAGTTAAATATATATATTTTTGAATAACTTGAACAAATTAGTGCAAAAATAAAACTATCACAAACAATCACATAATTAGGTAGATATTCCTTTTTATTTAATTTTTATTCTAATTTATTTACTTTTTATTGATGCATAGAATAAAGGTTATTTTTAAGTATGTAAGAATTACATATTTTTTTCGTTTTGAAGAGTAAAAAATATATTTTGTTTCATAAATGTTATTTATTAAAAATGTATTTGATGACCTCCTTGGTCTTAAAATGGGAGGTTTCAGGTTTGATTCCTGGTGGAGACAATTTAGTTTATATTTTTCTAAACTGTCTCTGATCAGGTGGGAGGCTTTGGTCGTGGCTAGTTACCACCCTACCCTCAAAGACGTGTCGCCAAGCGTTTTAAGTTTTAGCACGATAGCGTGTAGAAACCGATTAGGAGTATGGGCTTAGTTAAAGGCTTCCAAGTTAGCCCGCTACCAAGTACCGTCTTAGGCTGCATCAACACTTACCATCAGGTGAGTGAATATATTGTCATTGAATAAAAAATCGGCCAAGTGCGAGTCGGGCCTCGCTCTTATAGGGTTCCGTTAAAAAAAATTAAATAAAAATATTTCCATGTACCCATGGAAATATTTTAATTTAATTTTTTTAATTTAATTTAATTTTTATTATTTGTTGTTACAGCGGCAATAGAAATACATAATATGTGAAAATTTCATCTGTCTATCTATTACGGTTTACGAGATACAGCCCGCTGACAGACGGACGGACGGACGGACGGACAGCGTAGGCTTAGTAATAGGGTCCCGTTGGTAGTACCCTTTGGGTACGGAACCCTAAAAAGAATAATGGGACTTGTAAGGACCCTGTCCCCAGTGGTGTAGCATCATGGGCCATGTGTTTAAAAATAGTTATTAGTCTGAATAACAAATAATGAATGAATGAAATAGTGAGAAAATGACTGTATGAATGGAGAATTTTTTTTTATTTATTTATTATTTATTTATGCACGTATTGTGTACCTTCTTCTTCATCAACCGATAGACGTCCACTGCTTGACAAAGGTCTCTTGCATGGACTTCCACAGGCCTCGGTCTTGCGCCGCCTGGATGCAGCGGCTCCCTGCAAATTGTGTACCTAAAAATATTTAATGATAAAAAATTGGTTGTCTGTAAAGTCGGTTTACGGACGACAGTTTTACGTGATAACGTCATAAAGAAACATTGATGACCGTTATCCACAGCGCGCACGCGATAACTGGCGGGCTCGGCGGCCGGCGCTTTGCCAAGCCAACGCTTGGGCCGATCGTGCCTGTCTATCGCTTGTTCCGCGCTCTCGCTTGCACGCGCAGGCTCAGGCGGAACGTGACACATTTTCGTGCGTGCAGCCGGTGTTATCGATTTATAAGACGTTATCACGTCAAAAACAATTTATTATGTGTTTTTCCAGGATAAATAACTTTTTTCACCAATTCTTCACAGATTTACTGCCATACAATGAAATGATGTATTTTTTATGCCTTTTCATTTGACATATGAGAAAAAGTGCTACAAGGGTAGGGAAGGGTTTCCCAATGTCCTCTTATTAGATTTCTTTATAAGTAGGTATTATCTACTTGCTCTTATAATTGCAATTTTTATAGACTCAAAATAAAAACGTGAAATGTTCACATGTTGTAAAATATTATGTATGTGCAATAAAAAAGCTATTAAGTATTAAATTTTATAGAAAATAAAAGTTTTAAAGAAAATGAAAGATTGTTTTCTTTTTAATTCATAGGTACCTTATACTTCAGTAGATTCTTCTACAATACGAGAAATGAACAAACTTCTTGTAAAACTATTATTTCTTACCTCCTTATTAATTATTGTCAACCGTTAGACGTCCACTGCTGGACAAAGGTCTCTTGCATGGACTTCCACATGGTTCGGTCTTGCGCTACCTGTATCCCAATTCCCACGGCTTCCTGTGACTCGTTTGGTCGTCAGTCCAAATAATAGGGGGTCTGCCATCATTACCCCTGCCGGTGCGGGGTCGCCACTCGAGCACTTTGGGACGCCAACGACCATCAGCTCTTCGAACTATGTGCCCCGCCCATTTCCACTTCAGTTTCGCGACACGCTGAGCTATGTCGGTGACTTTGGTTCTCCTACGGATCTCCTCATTTATGATTAGATCTTGCAGGGATACTGCGAGCATAGCTCTCTCCATCGCCCGCTGAGTAGCCCTGAGCCTTGATTCTGATTCTTATTTCTTAGGTTATACCGAAATAAGTAAAATACACGAGCTCTGCTAGTTGTGTGATAACCATTTCAATTTATTTTATCGATTAAATTATACAAATGCGATATTTATGACGTCACAGTTCAGTTATTACTTATTTCATACAAACATAATATACACGCGTTTAGACGTTTGCTAGAGCTGCAGCTGACTTTATAGTTGGTGTTGTGGGTGTATAACTACATACTAACATACTCGTAGATAAATAAATAAGTTAATTGTTACTAACAAAATATGGACAAAGATAGTCTGAAATAAAATATGATTATTATAAACTTCTGTGTCTACATTGCTACTAAGAAATAAATGATTTATATTTGACATGAATAGAATAGAAATATTTTTTATTCAAGTAAACTTTGACAAGTGCTTTTGAATAGACGCCACAATCTACCACTAGTTCGGAATGCCTTTCCTGCCGAAAAGAACCGGCAAGAAACTCGGCGGTTGCTCTTTTCAAAACAAATTTACAATACAGTAAATAATAAGCTATATATGCAGTGTTTCCACAATGAGGGAAGTTCCAAAAATGCATACCGACTAACTTCTATCTTAAGACGGGCAGACATAAAGTAGCCCCATTCCCGCCGGTGGCACCCGTTCACGAGCATGACGCATGATGACCCAGCCATTGCTTCGCTCAACCATATTATTTGCCTAGACGAAATCAAGTTCAAGTTCAAGTTGGCCGCTACCTTCCCCGCACCGCGCCTCCAGTTTGTCTAATAGGTCCATGGTCAGACCCATAGTACAGATAGCAACGTACCTACCGCTCGCGATTGTCCGTACTTACCGTGTTTTTTTTTTCAAATTTTTGCTATTGTTATGTTTTAAACTTTTTTTGTTAAGTTTGAATTAGTTTATTTATTGTTGTTTTCAATGATGAGTAAAAAAGAAAAAAATCGGCCAAGTGCGAGTCGGGCCTCGCTCTTTTAGGGTTCCGTTAAAAAAATTAAATTAAAAGATTTTCATCTACCCACCTACCCATTTTAATTTATTTTTTTTAATTTAATTTAATTTTTATTATTTGTTGTTATAGCGGCAATAGAAATATATAATATGTGAAAATTTCATCTGTCTATCTATTACGGTTTACGAGATACAGCCCGCTGACAGACGGACGGACGGACAGCGTAGGCTTAGTAATAGGGTCCCGTTGGTACCCTTTGGGTACGGAACCCTAAAAAAGTTTTACATGGCGCAGACTATTTATTACTTTAATAAAATTAGTAACTTTCTTAGGAGAACAAAAATTAAAAACCACGCCCTTCGACATACATGACGTCATTGCCATGAAAAGCGTTGCCAGGAAGAAAACATCTGTCACAGTCGTGGAACGGTAAAAAAACGTATACAATCTTATATTTTTTGTCAACGGTACAGTATGACGTCATTTTGTAACGATAGTCGACGGCCAACTTGAAGCGAACTAGTAGTTGTTGGAACCTCTATGGTAAAGACTAGGTTCATCATCATCATCATCATCATCATCATCATCATCATCATCATCATTAGCAACCCATCAACGGCTCACTACTGAGCGCAGGTCTCCTCTCAGAGAAGGGTTATAGGCCATGGTCCACCACGCTGGCCCAATGCGAATTGGCGGACTTCACACACCTTCAAGAACATTATGAAGAACTCTCAGGTGTGCAGGTTTCCTCACGATGTTATCCTTGACCGTTGAAGCAAGTGATAGTTAATTGCTTAAACGCACTTGACTCTGAAAAGTCAGAGGTGCGTACCCGGGATCGAACCTGCGACCCCCCGAATAGGAGACCACAGTCCTAACCACTAGGCTTCATCTAGTCAAAGACTAGGTTAATAAGAGGAATTTCAAAATCACACACTTTAATTTTTTTATTACTAATAAAATGGAGGCACTCTATCACAACCCTATTAGGTAGGTACCTATATCATTTCTTTTCTCCAGTTTTTTTTTCTTTCCTAACTTTGTGCCCTTTGCCGGCATTTTCTCCGTCAATTTTTCCGCGCTTCATCATCAGCTCCTGCGGAATGGGCATTTGTCCGCGGAAGTCCACGCCTGGGCCAGGCCTCAGCTTCATCCGGTGCTCGGGGAATCGATATATCGACTCCGACGGCAGGAATCGAATGCAACCGTTGTAGAAATGTAGATCTCTGGAAAATACAAAATCTTGATTTACATAGAAAAATACGTATGGCACTCGGGGACTGCCGCGGTAAAGCTATTGCATAGCATTTTTTATCAACTTATGCAATTATGATTAATAGTAATTAGATTAGTTTAGCTATAAGTTTTTTTTGTAGGTAACATTTTAATTAAAAAAAAAATTATAATATTTATGCAATATTTTTTTTTGCATAATAAAAATTATGCAAAAAATATTATGCAATAATTAAAAAGCAAACAAACAAGAAAAGCGCACTGCCACTACTTTGCGAGTGAGATTCGAACCTGCGACATCATACACCATACGGTAAAGAAAGCGGCCGCTACTGGGCCAAACAGAGCTACTTGTTAACGGCGGGATCTTCGACCTCGACCTATTTTTGATTGAATCGTAAACAATGAAATATTCTTTGTTTTGATCGGTTAAAAATATATGTTGTAGTTTGATGTATGTTCTTAATTCTTTTGTGATTCAAAACTCTATATTTACAACTTCACCCGATCAAAAATAATTTCGAAAACAGTGTAATTTTTATCGTTTTTCAGGTCGTGTTCATAGAATATTAAAGTTAGACTAAAAAAACAAATTTCATAAAATAGGCAAACACTTTTAGAAGATTCTTTTGTGATTACTTTTTCTCTAAAAAATTTGTATTTTTTTAATCACGACGTTTTTACTTTTTATATAACAAAGTGGCTCGTGCGCTTCACTTCAGTAGCCCGAAAAGTATCATCGAGGTTGGACGTATCGCTTTCGCTGGCTCGCTGCGATCCCCGCTGATCAAGCGATCTATTGCATAGATACCTATTATTTTCATTCCGTATTCATTTATCATAGATTAAATCAAATCAGAGGGTTAATATTGTTGTAATTTTTAGTATTTATTAATAAATCTGTAAATATTAGTATTATAGGTTTTAGGTTTAGAGTCTTATTGTATAGATAGTGTTAAACTCTAATATAAGAATAATATAATAAAGTAAATATGGGGAATAAAAATGGAAGAAAGAACAAAATATCTTGATTTAAATTACGAAAACTTTCGAAATTGATATCTGGGGTTCCAGTGCTAATAAAAGAGGTAACCATCGTCTAAATAAGAAAAAAAGGCGGCCATTTTCTTTTTCTTTGTTATTGGATCGATTTCTTTCAAAATTGATATCTGGGATTCCCAGCGCTAATAAAAGAGGTATCCATCGTCAAATTAAGAAAAAGTGGCGGCCATTTTTATTTTTGTTATTGGACCAATTTCATTCAGAATTGATATCTGGGGTTCCCAGTGCTAATAAAAGAGGTATCCATCGTCAAAATAAGAAAAAGTGGCGGCCATTTTTATTTTTGTTATTGGACCAATTTCATTCAGAATTGATATCTGGGGTTCCCAGTGCTAATAAAAGAGGTATCCATTGTCAAAATAAGAAAAAGTGGCGGCCATTTTTATTTTTGTTATTGGACCGATTTCTTTCAAAATTGATATCTGGGGTTCCCAGTGCTAATAAATGAGGAAACCATCATCAAAATAAGAAAAAAAGGCGGCCATTTTCTTTTTCTTTGTTATTGGATCGATTTCTTTCAAAATTGATATCTGGGATTCCCAGCGCTAATAAAAGAGGTATCCATCGTCAAATTAAAAAAAAGTGGCGGCCATTTTTATTTTTGTTATTGGACCGATTTCTTTAAAAATTGATATCTGGGGTTCCCAGTGCTAATAAAAGAGGTATCCATCGTCAAAATAAGAAAAAGTGGCGGCCATTTTTATTTTTGTTATTGGACCAATTTCATTCAGAATTGATATCTGGGGTTCCCAGTACTAATAAAAGAGGTAACCATCATCAAAATAAGAAAAAAAAGCGGCCATTTTCTTTTTCTTTGTTATTAGACCGATTTCTTTCAAAATTGATATCTGGGGTTCCCAGTGCTAATAAAAGAGGTATCCATCGTCAAAATAAGAAAAAGTGGCGGTTAATTTTTTTTTTTGTTATTGGAACAATTTCTTTCAAAATTGATATCTGGGGTTCCCAGTGCTAATAAAAGAGATATCCATCGTCAAAATAAGAAAAAGTGGCGGTCATTTTTATGTTTGTTATTGGACCAATTTCTTTCAGAATTGATATCTGGGGTTCCCAGTACTAATAAAAGAGGTAACCATCATCAAAATAAAAAAAAAGGCGGACATTTTCTTTTTCTTTGTTATTGGACCAATTTCTTTCAAAATTGATATCTGGGGTTCCCAGTGCTATTAAAAGAGGTAACCATCGTCAAAATAAGAAAAAAGGCGGCCATTTTCTTCTTCTTTGTTATAGTACCGATTTCTTTCAAAATTGATATTCGGGGTTCGTTCCCAGTGCTAATAAAATAGGTATCCATCGTCAAAATAAGAAAAAGTGGCGGCCATTTTATTTATTTTAGTTATTGGACCGATTTCTTTCAAAATCAATATCAGAGATTCATCATACTCATGAAAGAGGTCGCCGTCGTCAAAATTAGAAAAAGTGTCGGCAATTTTTTTTTATACTATAAACATTTGTCAAATATTAAATAGGTGTTTTTATTATTCTTTGCTATTCCGATAAGGAATTTCATCCCAAATAGGTTGGGGGAAAATCTTTTCCATTTTTTTGTTCGGGCAACGGTTACCACTGTGTCATAACAGGTAAATGTTGCCAAAACTTGCCCAGGGATCTTCAGATATTGATTTTGAAAGAAATCAGTCCCATAACAAGATAAAATAAAATGGCCGCCACTTTTTCTAGTTTTGACAATGGTTACCACTGTTATGAGCACAGAGATCCTCAGATATCGATTTAGAAAGAAATCGGCCCCATATTAAGAACAAAAATGGCCGCCACTTTTTCTTGGACAATTGTTACCGCTTTTATGAGAACAAGGATCCCCAGATACGGATTTTGAAAGAAATCGGTCCAATAACAAAAAAAAAGAAAATGGCTGACATTTTGACAACGGTTACTATTTTATAAGCACAGGGAACCCCAGATATAGAGTTTGAAAAAAATCGGTCCAATAACAAAAAAAATGGCCAAGGAACTTCGTCCCAAACAGATTAAGGAAAAACTATTCTATTTTTCTAATTTTGACATCGGTTACCACTGCTATGAGCACGGGGATCCTCAGATATCAATTTTGAAAGAAATAATCGGTCCCATAACAAGAAAAAAAATGGCCACCACTTTTTATTATTTTGACGATGGTTAACTATTTAATAAGCACAAGGAACCCCAGATACAGAGGTAGAAATAAATCGGTCCAATAACAAAAAAATGGCTAAGGAACTTCGTTCCAAATAGGTTGGGGAAAAACTTTTCCATTTTTCCAATTTTGACATCGGTTACCACTGCTATGAGCACAGGGATCCTCAGATATCGATTTTGAATGAAATCGGTCCCATAACAAGAAAAAGAATATGGCCACCACTTTTTCAAATTTTGACGATGGTTACCGCTTTTATGAGTACAAGGATCCCCAGATATGGATTTTGAAAGAAATCGGTCCGATAACAAAAAAAGAGAAAATGGCCGACATTTTGGCAACGGTTAACTATTTTATGAGTACAGGGAACCCCAGATATCGAGTTTGAAAGAAATCGGTCCAATAACAAAAAAAATGGCTAAGGAACTTTGTCCAAAATAGGCTGGGGAAAAAATTTCCATTTTTCTTATTTTGACATCGGTTACCATTACTATGAGCACGGAGATCCTCAGATATCAATTTTGAAAGAAATCGGTCCCATAACAAGAAAAAAAATGGCCACCACTTTTTCTTATTTTGACGATGGTTACCTTTTTTATTAGCACTGGGAATCCCAGATATCAATTTTGAAAGAAATCGGTCCAATGACAAAAAAAGAAAATGGCCGACATTTTGGCAACGGTTATCTATTTTATAAGTACAGGGAACCCCAGATATCGAGTTTGAAAGAAATCGGTCCAATAACAAAAAAATGTCTAAGGAACTTCGTCCCAAATAGGTTAGGGAAAAACTTTTCCATTTTTCTAATTTTGACATTGGTTACCACTGCTATGAGCACGGGGATCCTCAGATATCGATTTTGAAAGAAATCGGTCCTATAACAAGAAAAAAGAATATGTCCACCACTTTTTCTAATTTTGACGATGGTTACCGCTTTTATTAGTACAAGGATCCCCAGATATGGATTTTGAAAGAAATCGGCCCAATAACAAAAAAAGAGAAAATGGCCGACATTTTGGCAACGGTTACGTATTTTATAAGTACAGGGAACCCCAGATATCGAGTTCGAAAGAAATAAAAAAAAAAAAAACAAATATGTACGTAATATGCAAAATAACAATCACACTTATATAATATAAATGTATGAATAAAAAATAAAATAAATGTTTCTAAAACTTACAAGTGTCCCTGTACTGTTAGGTACAATAAAGTTATTTAATCTATGATGTAAAATTTGGGATGAGTGAGTTCATTTGAAAAGGGCCTACGCGCACCTCACCGCGCGGGGACTGAGGTTGCTCTAAATGCCTACTGCGCCCGGAGATCCTGCCCTTAACCTCTAAAATGTTGACCGCTTACTGAACGACGATGTAAGGTTTATTTTCGTTACGGATTTTCTTGATTCGGTCGCCGCGCTCAAACTGTTTGTCCTAGTTCAAAGCCCGCGATAAAAGCTATGCAATAGCTTAAAAGTAATAGAATCAGCGATACAGCATAGTTCGGAGAGCTGATGATCGTTGGGGTTCCAAGGTGCTGGATTGGCGACCCCGCACCGGGAAGCGCAGTGTTGGCAGACCCTAAAGTGGACCGACGACATCAAACGGGTCGCTGAGAGCCGTTGGATTCGGGTAGGACAAGACCGAGACCTGTGGAAGTCCATGCGAGAGACCCTTGTCCAGCAGTGGACGACTATCGGTTGACAAAGAAGAAGAACCAGCGACCGAGTAGGTATACCTACAAGAAAGGACATAAATCATCATCATGAGCAACCCATTCTACTGAGCGCAGGTCTCCTCTCAGAGAAGGGTTATAGGCCATAGTCCACCACGCTGGCACAATGCGAATTGGCGGACTTCACACACCTTTGAGAACATTATAGAGAACTCTCAGGTGTGCAGGTTTCCTCACGATGTTTTCCTTCACCGTTGAAGCATGTGATATTTAATTGCTTAAAGTTTAAACGCACATAACTCCGAAAAGTCAGTTGCGTGACCGCGACCTTTCCCTCAGAGGACACCTGCGCTCAGTGGTGAGCTCTTGATGGTTTGCTGCTGATGATGATGAATAATTTTCTATTCAGACTACCTTTAACAAAATGCTTTCGAATCGTCAAGTTACTCTACCACTGGTTCGGAATGCCGTTCCTACCGAGAAGAACCAGCAAAAAACTCGGCGGTTGCTCTTTTCAAAATATTTATAAGGAAAAATTGACTGGCTGACTGATTTTTTTTAATATTTAAATTGTAAGTAGGTACATATTTTACAGTGAAGCTACTCATTACCGTCTCATGAATGGCTGGAGCTAGTTACGTGCACGCTTTTTATCTACCTAATGATGATGATAGAAAAGGTGACTGATTGATTTTTATATACATAGTTTATAATTACTTATTAGCGTCTCATAAATCGCTGGAGCGAGTTATGTCCACGCTTTTTTATCTGATGATGATGATGATGATGATGGGTGAACAACCTGCTGCAAGGGAACTGGAAGGGCGCAAACACGCGCTGCTCGATGTGCTGCTTGTACTGCAGCAGCGTGACCGCGACCCTTCTCTGAGACGACACCTGCGCTCAGCAGTGAACTGCTAATGGTTTACTGATGATGATGATGGGTGAACAACCTGCTGCAAGGGAACTGGAAGGGCGCGAACACGCGCTGCTCGATGTGCTGCTTGTACTGCAGCAGCGTGACCGCGACCCTTCTCTGAGACGACACCTGCGCTCAGCAGTGAACTGCTAATGGTTTACTGATGATGATGATGGGTGAACAACCTGCTGCAAGGGAACTGGAAGGGCGCAAACACGCGCTGCTCGATGTGCTGCTTGTACTGCAGCAGCGTGACCGCGACCCTTCTCTGAGACGACACCTGCGCTCAGCAGTGAACTGCTAATGGTTTACTGATGATGATGATGGGTGAACAACCTGCTGCAAGGGAACTGGAAGGGCGCGAACACGCGCTGCTCGATGTGCTGCTTGTACTGCAGCAGCGTGACCGCGACCCTTCTCTGAGACGACACCTGCGCTCAGCAGTGAACTGCTAATGGTTTACTGATGATGATGATGGGTGAACAACCTGCTGCAAGGGAACTGGAAGGGCGCGAACACGCGCTGCTCGATGTGCTGCTCGATGTGCTGCTTGTACTGCAGCAGCGTGACCGCGACCCTTCTCTGAGACGACACCTGCGCTCAGCAGTGAACTGCTAATGGTTTACTGATGATGATGATGGGTGAACAACCTGCTGCAAGGGAACTGGAAGGGCGCGAACACGCGCTGCTCGATGTGCTGCTTGTACTGCAGCAGCGGTGACCGCGACCCTTCTCTGAGACGACACCTGCGCTCAGCAGTGAACTGCTAATGGTTTACTGATGATGATGATGGGTGAACAACCTGCTGCAAGGGAACTGGAAGGGCGCGAACACGCGCTGCTCGATGTGCTGCTTGTACTGCAGCAGCGTGACCGCGACCCTTCTCTGAGACGACACCTGCGCTCAGCAGTGAACTGCTAATGGTTTACTGATGTAGCAGCAGCGCTGACAGGGTATTTTGGCGACCGAGTTTATTAAACGCTTTGAACTGGCTTCGAGTTCAGTTGCTCCTTACCGGCCGCACACGTCACACTGTTCCACTGTAGGGTTTAGTAATTTTGTAATTTATTATTAATGTGCAATTGATTAAATATTTGAAGTCACGGAGTAACTTCTTTTAACAAGCCCTATAACCTTGATAGAGAACACGGCGCTACAGACGGAGTAGTAAGGAGATTCTCTAAACTGGTGACGCAATCATCTCATACACTGATGATGATGATGGGTGAACAACCTGCTGCAAGGGAACTGGAAGGGCGCGAACACGCGCTGCTCGATGTGCTGCTTGTACTGCAGCAGCGGTGACCGCGACCCTTCTCTGAGACGACACCTGCGCTCAGCAGTGAACTGCTAATGGTTTACTGATGTAGCAGCAGCGCTGACAGGGTATTTTGGCGACCGAGTTTATTAAACGCTTTGAACTGGCTTCGAGTTCAGTTGCTCCTTACCGGCCGCACACGTCACACTGTTCCACTGTAGGGTTTAGTAATTTTGTAATTTATTATTAATGTGCAATTGATTAAATATTTGAAGTCACGGAGTAACTTCTTTTAACAAGCCCTATAACCTTGATAGAGAACACGGCGCTACAGACGGAGTAGTAAGGAGATTCTCTAAACTGGTGACGCAATCATCTCATACACTGATGATGATGATGGGTGAACAACCTGCTGCAAGGGAACTGGAAGGGCGCGAACACGCGCTGCTCGATGTGCTGCTTGTACTGCAGCAGCGGTGACCGCGACCCTTCTCTGAGACGACACCTGCGCTCAGCAGTGAACTGCTAATGGTTTACTGATGTAGCAGCAGCGCTGACAGGGTATTTTGGCGACCGAGTTTATTAAACGCTTTGAACTGGCTTCGAGTTCAGTTGCTCCTTACCGGCCGCACACGTCACACTGTTCCACTGTAGGGTTTAGTAATTTTGTAATTTATTATTAATGTGCAATTGATTAAATATTTGAAGTCACGGAGTAACTTCTTTTAACAAGCCCTATAACCTTGATAGAGAACACGGCGCTACAGACGGAGTAGTAAGGAGATTCTCTAAACTGGTGACGCAATCATCTCATACACTGATGATGATGATGGGTGAACAACCTGCTGCAAGGGAACTGGAAGGGCGCGAACACGCGCTGCTCGATGTGCTGCTTGTACTGCAGCAGCGGTGACCGCGACCCTTCTCTGAGACGACACCTGCGCTCAGCAGTGAACTGCTAATGGTTTACTGATGTAGCAGCAGCGCTGACAGGGTATTTTGGCGACCGAGTTTATTAAACGCTTTGAACTGGCTTCGAGTTCAGTTGCTCCTTACCGGCCGCACACGTCACACTGTTCCACTGTAGGGTTTAGTAATTTTGTAATTTATTATTAATGTGCAATTGATTAAATATTTAAAGTCACGGAGTAACTTCTTTTAACAAGCCCTATAACCTTGATAGAGAACACGGCGCTACAGACGGAGTAGTAAGGAGATTCTCTAAACTGGTGACGCAATCATCTCCTACACTGATGATGATGATGGGTGAACAACCTGCTGCAAGGGAACTGGAAGGGCGCGAACACGCGCTGCTCGATGTGCTGCTTGTACTGCAGCAGCGGTGACCGCGACCCTTCTCTGAGACGACACCTGCGCTCAGCAGTGAACTGCTAATGGTTTACTGATGTAGCAGCAGCGCTGACAGGGTATTTTGGCGACCGAGTTTATTAAACGCTTTGAACTGGCTTCGAGTTCAGTTGCTCCTTACCGGCCGCACACGTCACACTGTTCCACTGTAGGGTTTAGTAATTTTGTAATTTATTATTAATGTGCAATTGATTAAATATTTAAAGTCACGGAGTAACTTCTTTTAACAAGCCCTATAACCTTGATAGAGAACACGGCGCTACAGACGGAGTAGTAAGGAGATTCTCTAAACTGGTGACGCAATCATCTCCTACACTGATGATGATGATGGGTGAACAACCTGCTGCAAGGGAACTGGAAGGGCGCGAACACGCGCTGCTCGATGTGCTGCTTGTACTGCAGCCAGCGGCACTGCAGCAGTTCATTGCGCTGCAGCGAGTAGTGCTGCACGTACACGTGGTCGTAGAGGCCCTTCTCGAAAGCGGGAAGCGTGCGGTAGTTGCTGCCGATCTCCTTTGCTATTTCTGCGTGCAGAAAAAGCGATACCTCACTAACTTATTACTCATATTGTCTATAGTAGAGTTATCGCTTTTTTTCGCAACGTAACGCCTGCTTCTAAAAACAGGCGTTACTTTGCGGAATTACCTACGTGATAATCAAAGAAAAATTAATATTCCTTATTATATTATCGCTCCAATACCGGAGCAACATCAGCCTCGCTAGCCAAATAACAAATTACACATCGTTTACAAGTCGGTTTACGGACGATAGTTTTACGTGATAACGTTATAAAGATGAACAGCGTGCTCCTAGAACTTTAGCTCGCGACACATTCGCTTATTAACCACGCGATGACCGGCGCCTGGCGGGCGCTCTAATCACAAGCCAAGCCAACGCTTGGGCCGATCGTGCCTCTCTATCGCTTCTTCCGTGCTCTCGCTTGCACTCACAGGCTCAGGCGGAACGCGACACTTTTTCGTGTATGCAGCCGGTGTTTATCGATTTATAAGACGTTATCACGTCAAAAACTTTAGGAGCCCCTGCTCTAAAGCGTTAACGATAGTAGAAAGAGAATAGATACGACAATAGATACGTAATATGGCTAGGGGGCAGAAGACGTTGACTGCACAATGCTTAATAATATACGTCCACTGTTTGCTTTAAGTCGGTTGAAGACTTCCGCATGTCTCGATCTTGCGCCGTCTGAATGTAGCGGTTCCCTGCGACTCGTTTGCTGTTGTCGGTCCACCTAGTGGGGGGTCTACCAACACTGCACTTCTCGTTGCGGGGTCGCCACTCCAGCAACTTGGGACCCCAACGACCGTCAGCTCTTCGAACTATGTACCCCGCCCATTTCTACTTCAGTTTCGCGACTCGCTGAGCTATGTCGGTGACTTTGGTTCTCCTACGGATCTCCTCATTTCTGATTTGATCTCGCTGGGATACACCGAGCATAGATCTCCATCGCTCTTGTCTCCATTGGTCTACCAACACTGCACTTTGTGGTGCGGGGTCGCCACTCCAGCACCCTTGGACCCCGACTACCATCGCCTCTGCAAAGTGCAAACTATGCGCCCCGCCCATTTTCATTACAGCTTCACAACTTGATGAGCTATATCGATCTCAAGATCTCGGATCTCCTCATTTCAATTGGAAATCCTTAATAATTGATCTAGCAGGGAAACTCCGAGCATAGCTCTCTTCATCGTCCGCTGAGCGACCCCGAGACTTCTTATAGAATAGAATAGAATAGAAATATTTTTTATTCAAATAGACTTTTAAAAGTGCTTTTGAATAGTCGATGAATCTACCACTGGTTCGGAATGCCCTTCCTGCCGAGAAGAACCAGCAAGAAACTCGGCGGTTGCTCTTTTCAAAACAAATTTACAATACAGTAAATACTATGCTATATATGCAGTGTTTCCACAATGAGGGAAGTTCCAAAATGCATACCGACTAACTTCTATCTTAAGATGGGCAGACATAAAGTAGCCCCATTCCCGCCGGTGGCACCCGTTCACGAGCATGACGCATAACCCAGCCATTGCTTCGCTCAACCATATTTGAGGGCACGTAACAACCCGCATCACACGACACCACCACATAAATGTTTAAAGAGTGCGTGACATACTTATGCTACCCATATATATATGCTGCTATAATGCTCATAGCGAGTATGTTTGTAGTAACAAGGTCTTGAATCAAAGAACATTCCACATATTTTCATGCACCTACCTTCAGTGACACGAATGTCTGGCTTGCGCCGCGTCACGTGTTCACATGCTGAATACAGTTTTTTATTACTTTCCAAAGCCTGACTCATTTCTATAAATACAATTAAAAATATTAATTTATTGTATCAAAATATATTTATAGTAGGTATAGGCTTGTATCAATATAATCCTGTTGTTCCTGGTCTTGGTGCTACAGAGCTCAGACCAGGGCCCTGATTCTGTAACTCAGTTGCTATCAAAAATGATAACCACTGACATATATTTTAAATCCATTGAAGGTTTGCTATGAAAATAAATGTATCATTTTCGTAGCAAACCGTCAATGGATTAAAAATATATGTCCAGTGGCTATCATTTTTTGATAGCCACTGAGTTACAGAATCAGGGCCCAGGAAAAGCTGAACAAAGCTTAAAGGCATGGAATTAGGAATTACGACTACGTCTATCTTAAAGTTCAGTCATTTCAAAGATTAATGCAAGGAACTTAATACTCTTAACCATAGACTTGGCTGATGATCTAAGCTCCTAACGAAGATCATGTCAGTTCATATGTATTGTATCGACGATACTATACGTTGTGGATATAAACTCAACGCCCTAGTTTTAGTTGCAAATCCTAGTTCCATGCTTGAACCACATCGCATTAAAGCATTATGCCCATACAAAACTGTCATTTTTCATAGTCGTATCGTCGTATACGCCTCGAAAAGCCGAATTGATGAGTACACTACTCTATGTCTAAATGTCTATGCAATTGTCTAAAGTTATTCCATTGATCGTAATCGTATTGGATGACATTAGCGTTAAAGTAAAATAAACCATAACAGCATTGAATTCGAGCTCAATTTCGTGTATGCATTCTTATACGTTTAAGATTGTACGATACGCTCCATAACGCTCAATATTAAAATCGGTTGTACTGAATTTGTGACTAAATGAATACAATCAAGAATTGTTTTATTTTGACGCTAATGTCATCGAATACGAATACGATCAATGGAATAACTTTTAAACAATTTTTACCCAGTTCCAGCCTAAACGACTCCGTTTCTCAGGTGCTTGAAGTTATAATCAGTTCATTTTCTGTGGTATTTGTACTTAAATACTTACTCTGAGGGTATTTGGTAATTCCTAGTTCCATGGGCATGGGCCAGCGTTAGGGCTGTAACCCTTCTCTGAGAGGAGACCTGCGCTCAGTAGTGAGCCATTGATGGGTTGCTAATGATGATGATGAGGAAAGGAGTAGTAGGAGTACTTTAAATCTAGAGGATTCACTCTTTCCCTTTCTTTCTAAAATTCACTAGGTAGGAACCTAATTGGTACCTAGATACTCTTGGGTGGCTTTTTTATAAAGGTGTATAGACTACTAGCTGATGCCCGCGACTTTGTCCGCGTGGATTTAGTTTTTAAAGTCCCTCGGGAACTCCTTGATTTTCCGGGATAAAAAGTAGCCTAGATGTTGACCCGAGTAATAAGCTACCACGGTATAAAATTTTGGAGAAATCTGTGCGGTATTTTTTACGTGAAAGAAGGACAAACAAACAGACAGACAAACACACAAAAAAAAATTAGCTTCTGTTTTGACATCTGTATCTTGAAGTTGAACACAATTAGAAGCAAAAACCCTTTTTTGAATCTATTTCATGTACAGAATTGGTTTCGTTTCTGTTTTATTATATGTATAGATGCTTGACTGCAATCTAACTCGATGGTAAGTGGCGATGTGGCGTCATGTGGTGTGATGAGCGTTTCAAACCCTAGCCGTGCGGATCAGAAATGAAGACTCAGGGTACGTTTAAGCACACACGGCGCGTTGTGCGTTGCGTTGCGTTCAACGCAAACGCTTCTGCACGAACGCTCTCAGACGCGCCGCATGACATTGGTGCCCGCCGCGTTCAACGCAAACGTTTCTGTATGAATGCTCTCTACTTGGCCATAATATGTTTGAGTTAACCGCGCGACACGACGCACTACGCGCCGCGCAACGCCTCGCGTGTGCATAAACGTACCCTTAAACCGCTTCGTGCGCGTGGATGATATAATAATAAATAATGTCCTCCCGACCGAATCCGATCACGGCGGCCAACCTGCTCAGAGATTAGCCATCTGCGCGGGAGATATTATAGTGCACAAGTGTGTGCGCAGACAGGTGCACTCTCTATTCCCTCACTCTCATAGTCCGATGGAACGGAAAATCCGACACGACCGGAGAGAGATCAGGCGCAGGACCGACGGCTTTACGTGCTCTGGATATGGTGGATGATATGGTGGATGATATATCAACGATGTAGAGATGGAAGCCCTCCCGATATCTTGCGGTGCGGTGGTAAAAAGGTGACGGCCTTTGGTCTTAGGCTGAGATCGAGGTATAGATTGTACTCTGGATCTGCACTAGCCTCAAGATAGAGTTAAAATGAGACACAAATATGTCCTGACATAAATCTGTCCCGTTTTAACTCAGTCTTGAGTCTGAGCTGAGTGAAAGTGCCATCTATAGATCTCACCCTTAGATTTGGTAAGATGTAGCCACTGAACTCAAGTCCAAGCAAGCAAGAAATAAAAAAACAAGTAATAAAGACAGCAATTTTAATTTCTCTGCCTACTTTTCAGGAGTCAATTTCAACAATAGGTTTTTTTTTATTCGATGCCAAGATAGTCCTTGACTGCAATCTCACCTGATGGAAAGTGACGATACAGTCTAAGATGGTAGCGGACTAACTTGGAAGGGGTATGGCAGTGAAAATTCAACCCATACCCTTACTCGGTTTCTACACGCCATCGTGCCGGAACGCTAAATTGCTTGGCGGCACGTCTTTGACGGTAGGTTATGCTTGTTTCTTTGATGTCGCCTCCAAGAGTCTTTAGATTTGAACTTCGCGTTGCAATAACTGCAAGAGAACGCTTTGATATCTTCGTGTCTCGTCAGGTGACGCTTCTGATCAGTCTTAGTGAAGAATCGCATGCCGCATACATCACAAATGAAATTACGCTCCGCAACGTGCACTGAGCGAATGTGAATCTTTAGATTCCGCGGCGTCATGAAGGTTTTGCCACAATCCGTACATTCCGATACAGGTCTTTCGACTCCATGGTCTTTTATCATATGCTCCTGCAGCAAATAACCGTATTTGAACGTTTTATCGCATAAGAGGCAGTAGCGTTTAAGCGATTCCTCCTTTTTATGCACAAGTCTCATATGCTTCATTCTCGAATTCTGATCACTGAACACTGCGTCGCACATCGAACACTTCTTGGAGAATTTGTGCAAGAAATGTCTGTGCGTGCGCAAATTTATTCTGTTGTAATAACTCAAACCGCAGGTTTCGCAGACGTGGTTGGTCGAATGCTTGTTCATATGCATCAATAACCATAGGAACGTCTTAAAGCTCTCTTGGCATAAGACGCATTTGAAACCGTCTTCCAGCTTATAAGGTATAAACATGTGCTCAGTCGAAGAGAACTTAACCGCATGCATATCTTTTAAGTGGTTCATTAGCACCGTCAAATCCGCGCATTTCTCTGAGCACAGGTTGCATTTCAATGATGATATATCTGCGTTTTTGTACACATTCCCTGATATGTAGGGAATGGAGTGCGTTTTGTAATGTTCACGCAAATCGAGTATTGTTATGAAATCCGCCTTGCAAGAATAGCACTGGTACTTGTTTTTCAGGGATTTGAACAAACATATGTTGGAATGTTTCAGTAGAATTCTCGAGTTCTCTCGGATTTCTTCCTTTACTTTGAATTTCTTTGAGGTTATCGATGTTTCTGATTGGACATCTGGAAATAATAACAGAAGTAATATTGAATATCAATAATTATGTAAATAAAAATAATAGGCGATTTAGTGCGAATTTCTCTATCGACGAATCGTTGACGTTATCCCTTGACGTTGAACCGAAAAATCAATTTAACAGCTGCAGACAGTTTTTAGGGTTCCGTACCCAAAGGGTACCAACGGGACCCTATTACTAAGCCTACGCTGTCCGTCCGTCCGTCTGTCAGCGGGCTGTATCTCGTAAACCGTAATAGATAGACAGATGAAATTTTCACATATTATGTATTTCTATTGCCGCTATAACAACAAATAATAAAAATTAAATAAAATTAAAAAAATTAAATTAAAATATTACCATGGGTACATGGAAATATTTTTTTTAATTTTTTTTAACGGAACCCTAAAAGAGCGAGGCCCGACTCGCACTTGGCCGATTTTTTTTTATAAAAAGTCTGCCAGAACATTAAAATTAGTGGGGTATCATAAGAAAGGCCTTTACCTGTGCATTCTAAAACAGTTTTTTATTTATTTCTATATATAATAGTTTTAGATTAATCGGCCAAAATGTCGAAAAAAATACCCTAATAAAAAAATCTGAAATAATTAATATGGTCAATAGAGGTTTAAAAAATAAAACCATAACGCTCTAACTAGCATAGTTTTTTTGATATTAACAATAAACCTCTACAAACAATTTTAACGATAAATAAGCAAATTAATATAATATTATCGTTTTACTTTTACTTTTGGAGTAGGTACGGAACCCTCGGTGCCGACTCCGACTCGAGTCCGACTCGCACTTGGCCGGTTTTTATTTTATAAAAAGTCTGCCAGAGCCGAGAACATTAAAATTATTCCTCGGTTAAACGTGGTTAAACGTTACTTAGCGATGGTAAAATTGGCACAACAACGTAAAAGCAATAGTTTAAAAGCTCAACGCAACGGTAACAGCGCGGACAGAAAACTGAAATGTCGCAGGTTCAAACCCCACCCGTTGCACAGTGAACTATGGCCGTGCCCACTGCTAGCATAAGTTTTGGATGTTTGGAGACGAAAAGGGAATATTGGTTATGTTAAACAAGGCCAATATTCCTTTTTAACAAAAAATATTCACTAAATTGACGTCCAAATAAATGAAAACAAAATAAAAGCAAAAAAATTGGTTACTTGTCTGTAAAGACGGTTTGCGGACGAGTTTTACGTGATAACGTCATAAAGAAACATTGATGAAAAATTGCATACTTTTATGAATTGAATTGAATTATTATCACTAATAAAAGTTTTAGTCTTTATTTTTGACGTGTCCCGAATTTATTTTTCTATCTAGTTTTGAAAAGAGCAACTGCCGAGTTTCTTGCTGGTTCATCTCGGCAGGAACGGCATTCCGAGCCAGTGGTAGACTCATCGACGATTCAAAAGCACTTGTAAAAAAGTTTATTTGAATAAAACAACATTTCTATTCTATTCTATTCTATCTTCGAAACTTACTTACCTATTTTTTGACGTGATAACGTCTTATAAATCGATGAACACCGGTTTCACGCACGACAAAGTGTCACGTTCCGCCTGAGCCTGAGCGTGCAAGCGAGAGCGCGGAACATGCGACAGAGAGGCACGATCGGCCCAAGCGTTGGCTTATGACCACCGCCGCCCGGCGCCCACCAATTATCGCGTGCGCGCTGTGGTTAGCGGATGTGTCGCGAGCTAGTTCTAGCAGCACGATCAACGCTGTTCATCTTTATGACGTTATCACGTAAAACTATCTTCCGTAAACCGACTTTACAGACAAGCATTTTTTTATTTTATTGTTCGGTGGAGTCCAAATAAAACAATAGCTTAAATAAAAAATTGTTGTTTATTTCGAAGTTAAAAGGCAAGATACATACAAATCGGTATGAAAATATTGATAAGACATCAAGCTTTTAGGAGAGACTCGGATGGTACTACAGAAAATAATTTACCTACTTACATTACCTAAACGTATAAGAATGCATACACGAAATTGAGCTCTAATTCAATACTGTTGTTTTATTGTACTTTGACGCTAATGCCATCAAATGAATACGATTTTGATCGGCAACTTTTAGATAATTTAGATTCCTATTATCTTCTTATACATAAAAATCAATTGCTAGTTAGTCTGGCTAAAACTAAAAAACCGCTGGACCGATTTGGATTTTTTGTTTTGTTTGCCTTAATACAGAGTGGTTTAAAATAAAAAAAATAGGGAAAACCAAAACGAACATTTGAAGAATCGAATAACTTAAAATTGGTAATTTAATTTAGGAATCACCATTTCGGATTACCTACTATATGGCAGGAGCGAAGCCGCGGGTCCTAAAAGCTAAAGCTACGATCGATAAAATCAGTATGGTCACAGATCCTACGACCTGCACGCATTTCTCTTTGTATGCCTCCTTAGGGAGTCCTTGCTAGAGAACAGACAGTTGCACAGGGAACAAGAGAACTTCTTTTCACCGGTGTGAGTCAATCTGTGCCTAGCCACGTCCGATTTGGTGTAAAACACGCTGAGACACACGTCGCATTCGTGCTTCCTCTCCTTTTTATGCACGTTCTTAGTGTGGTTGTTCAACAACGCCCGCGTGATGAAAACTTTGGCGCACCAGGAACATTTGTGCTCGGGTCTCACCATCCCATGTTTTTCGACGAGATGTTGTACCTTGAAGTTTTCCTGGAAGAAGCGTTCGTCGCAATACGGGCAAGGGAACCGTCGCTTCCTCACAAACGTCGCGTTATGCTCGTTCACATCGTGATGTTTCTTCTCCGAGCGCTTGTCGAAATCCAAATCGCACTTTTCGCAACGAATCTTCCTGTGCGTACGGGTCTTGTGCAAATTTAGGAACACTAAATTGGGGAAACTGGTACCGCAAACGTCGCAAATGTGATTCGGGAAGTGTTTGTTCATGTGGATATTGAGGAACCTGAAGTTCATGAAGGTTTCGAAACAGATCTGGCACTTCATACCCTCGGTTTGTAATTTGTAAGGCACGAGCAGATCCTGGTCATGTTCGAATTTTACATCGTGTGCATCCTGGAGATGCTGTCTCAACTCGGTTAGAGACAATAATCCTTGCTTGCAAAGCTCGCATTTCAAGAAGGATATCTCGGCTTTTACGGATTTGTTCCCCTGAGCCACCATTTTGGTTCTGATATCCTGCAGGGTGTGCTTGGATTTGGTGTGACGTCTCAGTAAGTCCATGTCCGGGAAGGTCTCCTTGCAGCAAAAGCAACTGAACCAACTCTTGTTGTATTGGAATATGACCATCGTGGAGTTTTGGATGAGCTTCACGGTGTTCTCGCGAAGAATCGGCCCGGGCCCGCGTCTCTCCGTTATTTTCGTCCAGTCCTTGTCGGTGTTATCTAGAAGATAAAATATAGAACCTCAGCTGAAGACTTAGACATAGCAAATAATCGTGAATATACAATTGCGCGAAAAGAGTTCGATCCCGGGCACGCACCTCTGATTTTTCGGAGTTTAAGCAATTAAATATCACATGCATCAAAGGTGAAGGAAAACATCCTGAGGAAACCTGCATATCTAAGAGTTCCCCATAATGTTCTCGAAGGTGTGTGAATAGGAGACCACGATCCCAACAACAAGGCTATCACTGCTGACAAAATAAATTGATGCCTTGGTGCAAAAGTGATCCAAGTGACATTATATACCTAAATCTCGGCATAATGCAAGGTCTCATATAAGGGGAAAGCAAACATTTAAGCCTTTATCTAGTAGAAGTAACCTTGGCAGGGCTGCCCCTATTAATAGAACCCTTATAGCATACAATCAAATATTTAAAAAAGCTAACTTAGACATTTTTCAAAATGATGCTTCACTATTCAAGAAAAAAATTAAAAAACACTTTGCGAGTTATCATTAACCTTCATTATTATCCTAACCTTTTATGTTTTTGTGTTTTCTTTTTTTTTTTAATTATTAGTTTGTTCACTTTCTGTTCGTTGAAACATGTATAACAAGTCTTTTTATAAGTATAGATACATACCTATTATTTTTTATTTTTATATAAACTTAGGTTGTAAGCAGGGAATGTCCTAGTGTTGATATAATGTACTTATTAATGCATGTTGTGTTAGCCATTAAGTGTGTATACAATGATAATTCATAAATTTAAATAACTATATTATGTAACTATATTATAATAATCATTGTAAACCGTTGGCTTCCTAATTAAATAAATAAAAAAATAAAAAAAGTCTCGAGATATTGATGTAAATTAACCCTCATTAATCCAAAGGTTACTTTTTCTGAGTAAAGGTTGGTTCCGGATGTAGCGCTGCTATAGAGTTAATTAAAATATTTAGTAGCTAGGCTCTTGATATCAGCTCTTTTGGTAAGTGTCCTGTTTTTTCTCTTCATTTTTGGAATCCATTCTTTCCTCGCATCTTTCAGTTAAATGAGCGCTTTTCGAACTCCACCGGTTTTTATTATGTGATGCTCTATCGTATTTAATCTAGTACGTTTCCGACTTTTCGAACATTTTCGTTTATTTTTTTGCTTAATTCAGATATTTCTTTCTGAGAACTCTTTGTTCTTGCTTAAAAGAAGTCTTCTTTCCGGAATTAATTGCTGGGTAGTTTTTTGGTAGGTTAGTATTGTAGGCAGTGATAGCCTAGTGGTTACGACTGTGGTCTCCTATTCGGGGGGTCGCAGGTTCGATCCCGGGTACGCACCTCTGTCTTTTAGAAGGAAAACATCGTGAGGAAACCTGCACACCTGAGAGTTTTCCATAATGTTCTCGAAGGTGTGTGAAGGCCGCCAATTCGCATTGGGCCATCGTGGTGGACTATGGCCTATAACCCTTCTCTGAGAGGAGACCTCGTTTAGTAGTGAGCCGGATAATGATGATGATGATGATGTATTGTAAGTACCTTGTTGATTGTGGATCTCTTGAGTACCTTTGAGCTCCTCGGTGACCTCATCGATCAGTTGTTGTCTGAGAATTTCCAACGTTGCATTATTTTCTTCATCGCGTTGCGTTGGTTGAGACGCTGGATCTAAAACAACTGGTTTTCCAAGTACATTGTTAAACTTACGTTACCTAACATGAATAATTAGTGCCGTGTGGTGACGGCAGATCAGAATACAGTTGTCACCACCCCTCCTCTTCCCGCGGGTGTCGTACGAGGCGACTGAGGGAATATAACGGAGAACGGGCAGCAGCGTCCTCTGTGCTACTACTACCATCTACTGCGATCACCAACCCGTCTGCCCCGCGTGGTGATTATGGGCAAACCCTCCCCTTGGGAGAGGCCTTTAGTCCAGCAGTGCACTGTTATAGGCCATTGATGATGATGATGATGATGAATAATTCGTATTTTTTTAAATACTTGATTATAATCCCGCAACTGAGTGACAAATCTCCCTCAGAGACCTTAACTGTACCCATGCAAAAATCACGTCAATCCGTTGCTGAGTGATTGAAGGACAAATCAGTAAAAACACACTTTCGTATTAGTAAGGATGGTGGAGGAGGTATACGTATACGTAATAAGTACAAAATCTCACCGAGCTATAATAACGAATCGATGGACACCCCCCATCCATCCAACCATCAAAATCAATTCAGTAGTTTAGGTGTTAGTTGCTACTGTAGAACATAATATGTAAATAGACACATAGATAAGCTGCTAAAATAAGAACTATTCCTTTTAGCTATGCAGTAGACGGGTAAAATGCAATTTTAGAGTAGGTATACCTAACTTACATGCATAGATTTAGGATAGGTAGCTTAGTCGCTAGATACCGCCCTACCTACAAAAAATAGCTCCATAAATGCGGCAAAGTAATTTCATTTTGTTTGTAAACGTCAAACATTGGTTGCTACGCTTCGACAATTTAAAGCAAGACATGCCATAAAGCAGATTTAGTACTAAATAAATTCTACTACTTTCCGCGGGAGGTGAGGTAAACACGTACAGCACACATTTACTCACTCACTACGTCTCCATGAGCGCACACTAACTCAAAAGCTGTCACACTTACAGAAAATGAGCACACAAGCAAATAATTACTATAAACTGACCCGTACGTACGTCGTTCATGTACTTCGGCAGTGCGCTTGGCAAGTCCTTCTCTTTCTCGTCCAAGGTTGCTACGTGACTATGTGGGTACGCCAGTTCAGGCGCACTATGAATTGACGCAATTTACTGGTACGCTTACAATCTAGTAAGTGTCTAGTAGTTTGCGAAGCGACTACCAATCCTAAATCTATGGTTAAGTGTATTGAGAAATAATTTTTCGATATTCTGTAGGATGTTGGCGAATATAAAGTCAGTTTCAAATTAACATTTGGACCATGCAAAAAATTGTATGGGCAATGTTCCCACTAGTGATGTGCCGGATCGTTAAAAATGTAAGTATATCCGCGGATATTTGCATGAAAACCCTAAATCTACGGCGGATGTCGTCGTGGTAGTAAATAAAAAATCGTCAGGGTGCCCTGATGCATGAGCCAAAAGGGTCGCCAAAGGGGCTCGCCCCCCCCCCCCCCAGAAGATTTGAAAAAATATAGCTAAATGAAACCTAAGCCAATAGCGAGGGAATATCGGCCAATCAAAGCGTATATTATGTAGTGACAAAGGCTACCTTTTATTTTATTTTTACCTTCTCCAAGTCCAAAAAATCACATCGATCCAATGCTTCGCGATTGAAGAACAAACAGACTTTCACACTGACTGAAGCTTTTTTGCAAGGTCATTTATTGCACCTACACTAAAAGTAAGTACTTATGACTTACCAATTTTTCCATATCTGGACATTTAAATATCCCATGTGCGACTTTCCATACAAACGTGTTTTGCTTTAGTTTAGAAACTACATAAGTAGGTACTTACATAACGGATTGATATCAAACTTTGCAAATACGAGTAATATAATAATTAATAGCTGATGCCCGCGACTTCGTCCGCGTGGATTTAGTTTTTAAAATCCCTCGGGAACTCTTTGATTTTCTGGGATAAAAAGTAGCCTATGACCTATGTCACTCTCCAGGTCCTCAACTATACCCATGCAAAAAATCATGTTGATCCGTAGCTCTGTTGCGGCGTGCTTGAAGGACAAACAAACAAACACATTTCGCATTTATAATATTAGTAAGAATTGAGTGAGACAAAGCGAGGTGTGAAATTGGTTCATGCTGTGAAAAATAAAACAGAAACTAAGAGCGAGTTAATCACTCTACTTTTTTCTGTGTTTTCCCCCTCTCTCAAAACAATCGAAGCTATTTTTAAGACAAGATGGTCCTTGACTGCCACATCGTCACTTATCTTCAGGTGACTCACCTGAAGATAAGTGACGATGCAGTCTTAGATGGTAGCGCTTTAAATTGGAAGTGATGTGGCACTGTAAATATAACCCATACCCCTAATTGTCTTCTACACACCATCGTATTGGTACGATAAGTGACTTGACCAATCTTTGATATGAGGGTAGTAACTAGCCACAGCCAAAGCCATCAGACCAAAGACAATTCAGAAATTATCAAATACCAAATTCGTGCTGCCGTTAATCAAATCAGAAACCGCCACATAGGTAGTAAAAAAGAAGTTAGTGTTTTGAGGAAGTAAGGAACGTCTAAATCGTATCCCATAGTTTAGTTAGACAAGAGTCTGCCCGCGAAATTCAAATTTAATTTGGTTTTTCGCAATTTGTAAACTAATACGACAAAGTAGGCTTATGGCCTTCTTATTGTTATAAATTTTTTTATATAAACCTGTGAAGATGATACTGCCATTGTCGCAATTAGAATGCCATAAGCCTACTTTGTCGTATTAGTTAACAAATTGCGAAAAACCAAATTAAATTTGAATTTCGCAGGCAGACTCTTGTCTTCAACCTTAAACGTCAAATATAAAATCAGTTTATTCATCTTTAGGAATAGATTTATTATTTAATACACATTTTACATGTAACTTCTAGCCTTACAGAAACACCGTTACCCAGAGGGTTCACAGACTCAGTCTAAAATAAAACAGATGCTACAAATGAGTCGCTCTGTGTTTCTTATATTCAAGCCTATTCGTGAACCCAGACCAGCAAATACCGCAAAAGAATCTCCAGTCGGGATTGTGATGGCTTTTCAAGTGCAATTTTAGCGTCTTGTCTTGTCTATAACTCTTTTTGCATAAGGGACATACGTAGTTTCTTTCCTGCGTGTGCGTCGTCATATGCTTCCTCAAGTGGCATCGCTCTGCGAAGGTTTTCCTGCATATTTCGCAGATTATATTCCGCGTATGATACTTTATGACGTGCAAGCTCAAAGAGTGTCTCGTTTTGAACGTCAAATCGCAAGTATCACAGGCGAACGTGAACGAAACGCCGTGAGCTTCTTTCAAATGGTTAATCTTCTCGTAATGGTGTTCGAACCTTTCCAAACATTTGTGGCATTTGGCCAACTTCTTCTGGCCACGCGTTCCGTGGATTTTGTCGTTGTGGTATTTCAGTCTGGAGATGCTCGGGAAGATTTTCTTACATTTCTCGCACGGATACGTCCCGTTTTTGTGGCTTTCCATGTGTGTCATCAACCGTTGGTAAGACAGAAACCCTTTTCCGCAAGAATCGCACACTGCATTGCTATAATGAACGCTCATGTGTTTATTAAGTAAGAAGAAGCTCTGAAACGCGGTAGAACAAATATGGCATGTGAGGAGTTCGTTCGTCGTTTTTAAGTTGAATTCAAGCATGCCAGTTCCTGCGTCAGTGAAAACTTTGTTGTGAGTATCAGTTAGGTGTGCCTGAATACATTCCAAACTTGTAAACGATTCGTGGCATATCCTGCACTCCAAACCCGATATGTCAACTTTAATATTCTTTTTGCCTTTCTTTAAAATGTCCTTTAGAATCTTGTCATGTTCCAGTATTTCATGTTTCCTGGAATGCTCCAAAAGTGTTTGGAGTTCAGAGTACTTTTCCTCGCAGAAAAGACATTTAAAGGAGCTCGGGTAAAGAAGGTAGGTAAATGGAGTCACTGTAGTGTACTGTAAAAGCAATGCCGCATTCTTTCTTTCTGCCAAAGTCATGGACCATTTACTGCTCGTGGGAAGTTCTTTGGGTGGCACTGAAATAGAATATTTCTTTATTAATAAACTTAAAATCATTTTTTTCAACTTATTTGCCGTCATTCTGTATTGGGTTTAACTATTAATAAAATGATCCACAAAGTAGGTATATACATACTTTTATTTACACAATTTCGTGAACAAGATTCTTTGGTACCTAATTATCAAATTAGGAATCAACAAGGTAAGTCTTCAGTTTTTGCAGGTTCTATACCTGGACAATAAATCAGAGATCTGTATGACTCGAGCAAATAGAGTTATTTTTCGGTAGTCCGTAGTTATCAGGTAATGAGGTTGATTAAATGGAAAACTATTTTAACCAAGAGTTGCTTTAAATCCTAACTCTACCAACTGTTTTTTTATTCAGTGTTTCAATCATCAGCTTCATCGAACGCATGCCATTCGGTTACATGCTTCTCATAATCATCTTCACTGCCAAAGCCCGTCGGACACTCACTACAGGTGAATTAATAAAGTGGCTCATGAGTTTTCATATGTTTCCTCAAAGTCATGCTATGCATGTATGCATTCTTGCATACTGGACACACGAAGTTCCTTTCTCCAGTATGCCCTCGCATGTGCTGCTTTAGTTTCGACTCTATGCTAAAGCATTTAGAACACAATTCACATTTAAACTTCTCCGTGTGATATCTAGTCGTGTGCTCTGTTAACGTCCGCCTCGAGTTGAAATTCGTTTTGCATATAAGACACTGAAACGTGTTTACGATTCCATGAACAAACTTCATGTGTACCATTTTACTGTAATGCTCCTTAAACGTTTGAGGGCAAAGATTGCATTTCTTCATTTTTACTTTTCCTTTTCCTTTATGTACGATGTCAGAGTGATACTTCAACTGACTCTTCTTGAGGAACACCTTCTTGCATTGTTGACAGCTAAACTCTGTCTTCAAATGCTTTTCTTGGTGCTTCATCAGCATATGCTGGTTGAGGAATGCAGCGCCGCAATTCTCGCAAACAACTTTACCAATATGAGAGTTCATGTGTGAATTAAGGAGTGAGAACGAAGTAAATTCTTTACTGCAAATATGACAAACAAAATACCCATTTTTAGACTCCATATTGTATTCAGTCATCCCATTGCTGGCTTGACAGAACTCTTTGTCATGTTCATTTATCAAATGAGCACGTATAGCTTCAAGATTTGGATATGCGTGATCACATAACCGACATTTCAACGTCGATATGTCCACTTGCAAAGTTCGTTTACCTCTCGAAACGTATTTATCCAAAATCAGATTTCGATCTAGTACTTCGTGGGCAGATGTATGGTCTAGTAATTTAGGTACGTCAGAAAAATACTGTGCACAGTAGAAGCATTTGAAACTCCAGCCCATAAAGACAAATGGTGTCACTGTAGTATATTGTATGAAAGTGGTGGCGTTATTCCTTTCAGCGACCGTCAGTTGCCATATGCTCGTAGCTCTACAGCCTGTGGAAGAGAGATTACAGACAGTCGGGATAAGAAATTTCAACAGGTAGTAAAGCTTACCTTATGCACTAAATACGCTTTTAAAGTCCACTACACTAATAGTTCTAGGTATAATAGTATATGTATAGCCCACACGAATATACAGCGTCCATGGAAACATTTCGCAATTTACTTGAAATCTACAGTAATACCATAGAATAAGTAGAAAAACGAGAGATATTATTCCTAAAACGTGTCAATAAACATAAACAAGCACAATTCGAGACACAATAATGAACATGCGCTAAATCGCGTGGCTATTGACACGTATTTAAAGTGGTTAGGTATTTCAGATCTCTTGTCTATAATATGTCTATTAAATTTACAGGGCTACAAAATAAAATATACCGTCACAAAATTCACACACATTTATTATTATCATTTCATTAATTTGTAAAAAAAAAACATTGCAATTATTACGTGAATTAAAATTAAGTGGCACTCGGGGACTGCCGCGGTAAAGCTATTGCATAGCATTTTTTATCAACTTATGCAATTTTTTGCATAATAAAAATTATGCAAAAAATAATAATTAAAAAACAAACAAACAAGAAAAGCGAACTGTCACTACTTCGCGAGTGAGATTCGAACCTGCGACATCGGCGCTCGAAAGCGGTCGCTCGCCCACTGCGCCAAATAGAGCTACTTGAGAACTTCTAAAATGTTGAACGCTTACTGAACGACGGTGTTAGGTTTTTTTTCGTTACGGAATTTCTTGATTCGGTCGCCGCGCTCGAACTGTTTGTCCTAGTTCAAAGCCCGCGATAAAATCTATGCAATAGCTTAAAAATAGACAGGCTTAACTTAAACGAAATTGAGAGAGACCAGTATCACAGTTCTTTACTAATTCTAAAGAGATGTGTTAATCTATAGACAATAGAACTTAAAAAGCATAAACTATAACTACACTATTGCCTACTTCGACTATAGCTAACCTAACTTATTGCTCCGGATCCAAAGTTCTTTACAATAGTCCTAAACTGCCACTGAGGGTGCCACTGTTTCACGTGCTTATTATAGTCGTTACGATTATGAAATCCAGTCCCACATTCAGCACACGTGAATTTCCACACTGGCCCGTGTACCCTCATGTGCTCTTTTAACGTCCTCTCATGCATGTACGCCTTGTGGCACACAGTGCAGTAGAAATTTCTCTCTCCCGTATGTCCTCGCATATGCATCTTCAACAATGATTTCGTCCCGAAACATTTCCCGCACACTTTACACTGTATCTTTTGCGTATGCTGTTTCGTCGTATGCTCCGTCAGAGCCCTGCGAGTCGGGTACACGGCTTTACAAACTTGACAGTCAAATGTGAAAGTTATCCCGTGCACGTCTTTCAGATGTGTCATCTTTTTATAGTGTTCCGAAAATCTCTCCAAGCAATGAGGGCATTTCAATGGCTTGCTCTTCTTCGAGTTTGGCTCTTCGTGCTTTTTGAACAGATGATATCTTAATTTCAATTTCGTCGGGAAAACTTCCTGGCATCTGTCGCATCTGTGCACTCCGTTCTGGTGAACTATGCGATGGTTGATCAAACGTTGGTGAGATATGAAGCCGAGGCCACAGGTCTCGCATACGACGCTGAAGTGGACGTTCATATGTCTATTGAGCAGAAAAAACGAGTTGAATGTCTTCCCACATTTATGACAGGCTAGAAGGCCTTTCATCATACTCAAATCGTAAGCCATTAGTCCATTCCCAGCCGTATTAAACTCTTGATCGTGGAGAGTGGCTAAATGTTTTCTGATGTCATCAAGATCAGAATACTTTTGTTCACAGAGCCTGCATTTTAGAGCAGAAATATCGACCTTTATAACGCGTTTGCCTTTCCTCAAATACTGTTTAAGTAAAGTAGATCTATCAGGCACTGAATGTAAGGCTGTGTGCTGCAATACAGAAGTTACTTCTGGGAAAATTTCAGAGCAGTAAAAGCATTTGAAATTCGCCTGTTGATAAAAGAACGGCTTGACTGTGGTATGCTCTAGGAAAGTGGCAGCATTAAGCCGTTCGTAAATCGTCATTTGCCATATACTGGTGCGTGGCGTCGGTCGGTGTATGCCCGGTGACACTGCAAACAAAAGTTATTTTTTTAACCCCTCAATCCTGTTATCCGTTCAACTACAAAGCTGTGTGCAGAAACTACGAAAACAATACTGACCTTCATCTGCATTACTCAGAGAAAATAAAGGAAAGGAAAGTAAAATGATTGACAATAATAAATCCAAAAGATTATTTCTTGGACCAGTGTTGTGCGATGACTGACTTCCGCTATTTTTGGTTATAAAAGAATTATGAAAGTAAACTGTTAAGTTGTATTATCGTACAATGTGTACATGGTGTGTGTCCAACACTGGCATGTGTAGTAATAAAGATCGAAATCACGTGGAGAGCGTAAAAAATAAAATCTATAAAGCTGGTCCATGACAATGTCCCATATGAACAGCCAATGAAGCATGATCTCCACAATCTTGGCAACAAACTGAACACATTTGTCCATTTTCATGAGACTTCATGTGTTCCTTTAAATTCTTCCTCCGCGCGTAAGCCTTCCCACAGACTTCGCACTTAAAGTTCTTCTCTCCTGTATGAATCATCATGTGCCTTGACAGACAGTACTTTGAGAAGAACCTTGAATGGCAAATCCCACACTCCTGATTTCTCTCTTGCATGTGAACAGATCTTATATGAACGAATAGTTGATACTTCAAGTCGTACTCCCTCCCACAGGTTTCGCATTTAAACAACCCAGAAGTTTGGTTGTGGACGATACGTAAATGTTTTGTCCTTTGGTAGTTCGAGTTGAATCGCTCGGGACATATCGGACAAGTTCTCGGACACTGTTTTAGGTGAACCCCCCTCATGTGCATAGTCCTTTTGGCGGAATTACTGAAAACCTTATCGCACACTTCACAAGGGAAATTTCCAACTATATGCGTTTGCAAATGCCTCCTCAGCAAATGTAGAGAAACAAATACAGCGCCACAAGTTTCGCAACTATAGTTGTTGAAATGTTTGCTCATGTGGATTATTAATAAACGGAGTTTGACAAACGTTTCGTCGCATATTTGGCATTGGAAATCATCGTCTCCTAATTTGAAGGGAATTATATCGTCCTTGAATTCTGGGTCGATTTTCTTACCATGACCTTTCAAATGAATTTTTAATTCATGAAGATTAGGCAATATGCGTAGACAAATTCGGCATTGTAACAAAGCCACATCAACTTTCAAAATTTTATCTCGCACCCTGTTGTTCAATTCATTTCTGTAATCTTTAACAGTATGATCCCTTAAAGTATGTTCTCTTAAGAGTGATGTATCCAGAAATACTTTAGCGCAAATGAAACATTTATATTTATTACACGCATGAATAAAAGGATAAACGTTGGAAAATTCGAACAGAGTCAACGCGTTTTGTTTCCACGTTTGATGACCTAAATCTATAGTATTTACTTTTGGCTTCCTCGGTGATTCTTTATTCGTTTTAAGATTATATGCTTTAATATTAACTTTTTCCCCCAATGTCATATTATCGAGTGACAAAGGCTGTTTTAAGTACGACACAGGACTGTTTGTTCCTTTAGTGTGTTGCACTGCTCGTGTTAAATTACGTTTCTTAAGCCTTTTCGTTTTAACCACGTTAGTATCTTTTATCATTATGTCCTTTTTTTGTATTTCTTTACTATCTTCGTTTTCACAAATGAGTTCTTCTATGCTTATTGGATTCTTGAGAAGTGTAAGTTTGATTTCAGTTCCATCAGTATCCTTAATGATTAACGACGAATCAGTTTCTATGACGATGCCTAAAAAAGAATAATTAATTATATTATTTTCTGCAATCACTATGGCAGACTTTAGTAGTTAATTCTAATTGTCATTGAAATAGATAGTTTTAGATGTATAAAATATTGAATAGAGCGAAATTAATTCGAAATGGGTGAAAATCTTAAAAAAACAAATTGTAAACATAAAAAAATTTATTCATCTCTTTAAAACAACTTAAACATAAATAATTAATTAAAATTGTGTATAAAGCTTATAAAATGTGTTGAAGATTCTAATTATTATTAGCAGAATATTTTGAACAAAATTATGAGACATTAAAAAATAAAATAATATTATAATTACAATAGGTAAGTACTAAGTTTTGTTTATTTATTCATTGTGAAAAGTCGATAAAAATATTTATTTGTGATGAGTTTTGTATTAAAATTTATCAAACTACATCGTGCAGACGCAAATGGTCCTTTAAATTTTTCCGCCGCAGAAAAGCCATTCCACACAAATCGCATTTATGATTTTTCTCTCCCGTATGAATAACCATATGTCGTTTCAGTGTCTCCTTGTTACAGAATCGCTGCATGCAGACTTTGCATTGATGATTCCTTTCCTGCAGATGTACCGATCTATTGTGACATATGAGATGGTATTTGAGATTAAATCCGCGGCCGCAAGTCTCACACTTGTGAACTCTTGTGGACTGATTGTGGACGTCTTGAAGATGAATGGTTCTTCTGTAATTAGAGTTGAATCGCTCCGGACAGATTGGACATCTCCTTGGATATTGCTTCAAATGTACTCCTCGTATATGTAAAGATCGTTTATAGGTTGTGCTGAAAACTTTGTTGCATCTGTCACATGGGAAATTCCCTGTCTCATGCACTTCTAGATGCTTCTTCAATAGCCGCAAAGTCATGAATCCTGATCCGCATATTTCGCAACTATAGTTACTGAAATGCACACTCATGTGGATAACTAAGATGCGAACTTTTATAAACGTCTCCTCACACATAACGCACCTATACGCTCCCTCCTCTTCCTCTAACTTAAAGGGTATCATATTGTCTTTTAGTTCAGGGTCTATAGGCTTCTGATGGTCTTCTTTTAGATGATACTTCAACTGTAACAGGTCTTTTGGCTTCACTGAGCATAACTTACATTCCAGTTCCCCAACATCTACTTTCAGGACATTTTCCCTTCTATTGTTTACTAACCGTTTTAACGGTGCAAATGTATGGTTTTCATTCATATGTTGCCTTAAAAGAGAGGTTTCCAGAAATGGTTCGGCACAAACGAAACATTTGAATTTGTTGTTGCCATACACAAATGGGTAAACCGAGGAAAACTCGAAAACCGTTAATGCGTTTTGTCGATAGTCTTTTTTGGTTGATATAACTTTCAATATTCGTGGAACTTTAACTGGAGATGGTTCCCTTTGGCTCAGAGACACCGGCGATGGACTCCGAGAGGGTGTATAATCTCTCACTGAAGGAGGAGAAGGTATTCTGATCCTGTCTTTTAGTCTCAACTTTCTGAAGGCTGTCACAGTTCCCAAAGGTTTACAGAGGCTCCGATCGTAGGCCACTTGGAATAGAGGAACTATTCGTTTGTTCGGCGTCGGTCTATCCGTTGGTAAAGAGTCCGTGCCTAAAAACAGAAACAAATCTTTGTACTTTCGGCCCACTAAGTCGGACATGCAGTGAATTACGTGTAACAGATATGTGCCAACGCCATCTACGTTAAGTATAACCTGTGCATTTCCTGGATATCAAACATGTACTTGTTTTAAATCTAGTTCCAAAAACAGTCGGGTAACTATTTTTGGATAAGTATTTTTCTACAAGCTAAACTATCGTATTAGTTATATTAGAGAGTGACCTGTGACGCAAATAAATTAATGAAATGTCACTTAGATATGGAGAAATAAAACTATTTTTCAACTAGAATAGAGTAAGTATATGAGTTTTATTTAACTTTATAATTGGGAAACAAGATTATCGAATTGATTTGTCTTATTAGACGGATGATTAACTCTAACGTGGTGTTTCATGGTGCATTTCTGTACAAACGAGGCTCCACATGTCGCGCAGACAAATCGCCTATCGTTTTCATGTATCCTCATATGTTCTCTCAACGTATACTTCCTAGCATACGCTTTAGCACAAACATTGCATTTATATTTCCGCTCACCGCCATGCCTGACCATGTGATCTTTCAATTCGGTCATAGAGTAAAATTTCCATTCACACACAGCGCAAGCGTGCCTTTTAATCTTCAAATGGACAGTTTGGACATGATATCCTAATTTTCCACTCGTTGTAAACACTCTGGAACAAACGGAACATTTGAACTCTTTCAATTTCATCCCGTGAATCACCGATATGTGTTTGTTCCTCTGAAAGTAATTCCTGAACATTTCTGGACAATAAGGACATCTGTGCCGCTTAACTTTTTTGTGGACAGATGCGTAGTGCTCATTTTTAGCGTTCATAGATCGAAATACTTTGTTACAGCTTTCACAAGGGAATGTCCCAGTTTCGTGTGAAAAGGCGTGAGTTCTTAATCTATCTGGAGTTATAAACCCTGAGCCGCATTGCTCACAAATAAAGTTTTTATAATGCACATTCATGTGGTGATTGAGAGTCTTGTACTCATCGAATTTCTCATCACAAATCACGCAAGGGAAACTAGTTTTACTTATTTTAAATGGAAGGACGCCATCTTCTGTTTTAAGATCACTATTAAATTTATGTTTGTCTATCAAATGCTGCTTTAAATCATCAAAAGTCTCCGCTTCTTGTGCACACAGTTTACAATTCAAGTCTGTTATATCAACCTTTATTAGCTCGTGTTTCTTTAATTTTGGTATTGCTGCTTTTACTTGTATAGAACTTAGGGAATCGTGTTCTAAGTTGTGATGATGTCTCAAAAGCTCAGGGTCAGTAAATTGTCTATCGCAGTAAATGCATATGAACAGATTTTTCATCCATCTGAACGGACAAATCCCTGTATTCTCTAGCAGCACGGCGACGTTCCTCTTCCTGACAATTGAAGATTCTTTTAGTTTTCTTTCATTTTCTGCGCGTATATCCGTTTTTAATGTCTGAACGCCACTATCGTCCTCAATTTGACCTAAAATAACAAATACACGTGCATAAGGATAATGTCTTTAGAATGTATGTGCATGCAAATGTAAGACGACTTTTTGGGCAAAATATGTCTGCACTCCAAACGCTCACCTTCATCAGCACAAAACGACTATTATTTTAGCACTATCGAATTTTTTATTGATATTGCTGTTATCAACTTTAATTCTAAAAATAAATAATTTTTGATTAAAAAGAATATCATTATGTTTAAAGTAGGTATACGTCAATTTTAGTTCAATTAATTTTGTTGGCTGGAAATTTTGCATTTGTATAAAATAACAAAACAGATAAATTCGTAAAATGTATAATTTCGTTCGAACAAAGTTCAATATAAATAAAAGTATAAAATAATTATGCATAAGCAATCGCAAAGGAATACTGGTTTCAGTTAAATTAAGTAGACCTAGCGTTAATATTTTAGGATCTCTTTGACAATTCGAAGGAATGTTTCTGAATATAAATGTTCTACATCTGTTCTGTTACATCTTCGCTAAACGCAATATAAATAAATACCTACTCTAGTGAGAATTCAATTTTTGAGTACAACATTAATACACTTTTTTACTTAATTTCAATCTCATTAGAGTTATCGCTTAAAACATATCTGCTTTCACTTGTATGGGATGATGCACTCGCACGTGCTGTTTTAGACTACACTTTTGTATAAACGACTGACCACACACTGGACAAACAAACCGCCTATCATTGTTATGGATTCTCATATGTTCCCGTAACGTCTTTAATCTGGCGTAGGACTTCTTACACACGTCACATTGGTATATCCTCGCGCCCGCATGTTTAATACCGTGTTCTTGCAACTCATAGTTACTGAAGAACTTCATCCCACAAACTGAGCAACTATGGTTCCTCTCCTGCAAATGATGAGAGCGTATGTGGGCGGTACGGCGGCTGCACAGCTCAAACACCTTGGAACAAGAAGGGCAAGGAAACAGAGCAGTTTTCTCTCCGTGTACCGTATTCAGATGCTTCATCCTGTATTTGTAAGATGCGAATTTCTCATCGCAAATCGGGCATTTATATCTCTTATTGAATCGGTGGACTTTCGCTATGTGAGCGTAAAGGCTTGCGTACGATGTCAGAATTTCCCCGCATCGCTTGCAGGGGAAATCGCCCCGTTCGTGCGTGCGCGAGTGGTTCAGCATCCTTTGCATCGTCACGAATGCTTTGCCACAGGTTTCACAAATGAAATGCTCGTAATGGTCGTTCATATGCTTGTGAAGGCTCAGGAACATTTCGTATCGCTTCCCGCAAATCTGACAGCAGTGCTCGTCTTTGCTCAACTTGTATGGCAACACGGACTCTCCATAAGTGTCATCCAGCACCTTTCCATGGTCACACAAATGAGCTTTCAATGTGGAGTAATCGTTTATTAGTATTCCACACAAGCGGCAAGTTGTCATTGCGATGTCCATCTTAAGTGGCTCGTATTTTTTGAGTTTGAACATTAAGTCTGTATGTGTTGCCTGCGTATGCTCTCTCAATTTCTCCGGGTCCAGAAACGTACTTTTGCAAAAGAAACATAGGTATGTTCCTTTCCTGTACTTAAACGGGTAGGCTGTACATGAGGTCATGAGTATCTTAATATTCTTCCTAAATGCTGCTCGTCGGGCATTATCTTCCGCTCGGCGTTCCATATCTTTAGATTTTGCAACGCTTATCAGAGTATCGTTCTCAGTATTTATTTCTGTTTCCTGTTTAATTTCAAGGACTGCTGATTTTCTTCCTAAAAATAGAAAAATATCCAATATAACTATATAAGGTCTCCTTATAATTTTGAAATCCAACTAATGTACTAAAAATGTTATGTTTATTTTATAAAATAATAGTATGTAATTTTTAATTTATACATCTCTGAGTACTTTCATACTGTTTTTGTAATAGAAGAGTGTCATTAAGGTTTACCGAAAACAAAGCTGCTTTACTTGATAAAATATTTTGCTATCTAATAGGTGAACTTGAAAAAGAAAAAGTCAATATTCCAAATCACTTATATTATGTATAAACACACACACAAAATCAATCAATAGAGATCTTAGAAATCTCCGCACTAGGGTGGTGAGTCTTCATATGACTCTTGAGACTGCACTTCTGGACGAAAGCGTTATTACAGTACTCGCACACAAATCTCCTGTCATTGTTGTGTATTCTCATATGCTCGTTCAAAGTCCGAGACCGTGCGTAACTCTTTTTGCAGACACCGCATTGGAACTCTCTTAAGCCAGTATGTTTTATCATATGACTCTTCAATTGGCCGGCCGTAACGAATTTGCTAGGGCAGCGATCACACTGGAACTGCTTATGCTTTATGTGAACGTTTCTTATATGCTTGGTCCTTTGGTTACATAAGGCGAAAATAGCCGGACACAAATGGCAAGGATACTCCACGTTTTGGTTATGCAACTCTTTCAGATGACGCGATCGCTCTGAATAGCGTTTGAACAACAGGTTGCAATACGGGCATCTGTAACGATTTTCTGGAGCATGTTTTTTGTTTATGTGATAATTTCTCAAGAGTTTTGTCTCGAAAATTTCGTCGCATTTGGTGCATTTATGGGTTTGGTCTTGTGTTCGGCTTGATTCGTGAGTGAGCTGATGCGCTTTTAACCTATGGGCGGCAGTGAAGGCTTTTCCACAGTGAGAGCAAATGTTATTCGGATAATGTTCGTTCATATGACTGTTAAGTTTAGAAAATAGTGAGAAGCACTGCGAGCAATGCGCGCAAGTCATTTCGTTGTTCCGCAAAATGAACGGCGTTACACCAATGTCCAAATCCTTGGTTATGGGCTGTTGGTGACTATTGAAAAGATGATCTTTGAGGTGATCCAAATCATTCATTTTATCGTGACATATGGTACATTTGAGATCAGTGACTTCCACTTTAATGGTGTCGTAAGGTCGAGCGTATTGCATCGCCATTAATGGGTCAGAATGTTCTTGAGTATGATTGTAAAGATCGTCGAAATGGCCGAATGTTCTTGGACAGTGGGAACAGGTAAATGCGCCTCGTTTCCATCTAAATGGACATACGTTTGAGAACTCTATAATTATAGCTGCATTATGTCTATGGTCGTTATATACCCTGCGTCGGCGTTTCCAAACATATTTCTTGACCGTCCCTAAAAACAAAAAGAAAACACTATCAGAGTCCATCTTGATACGTGTATCAGCAAAGAACTAAAAAATATTGAAGATATAAGTATTTACCTAGTCACTTCAAATTAGTGCTCGATTAATATTGAATCGACTCATTTTCCAAAACTAGCGGAAAAAACAATAAAACGCTATTAATAATAAGGTAAATGACTTTATTTCTGATAGAAGCTATATCCTTCAAATTAAACGAATTTCTTTGCTAATGCTAACTCTCATGAAACAGATTTTTTCATATTATGTACTACCCTCAAGTGGGAATAACGGCTTGCTCCAGTACCAAAAATAGCTGGACAGAGACTACATTTGTACTCTTTTTTCTGGTCATGTACCTTAGCGAGGTGTATTGACCGAGAGTGACACGAATATAGATGCACGTCGCATATTGGACAACGATATCTCTTCTTTCGTCCATGAGCCACTTGGACGTGCCTGTACTTAAGCGCTCGATTGTTAAACACTAAATCACATTTGGGACACTTGAATTCCCCTGACTCGTGACCCCTCTGATGCGTGCGTAGCTTATGTTTCGCCGAATAACCTTTTCCGCAAGTTTGGCATACAAAGCTTTGGTAATGCACATTCATGTGTGTGAACAAATTCCAGCACGCCTCAAATATGACGTCGCAAATAACACATCTGTACTCAGATCCGGTTAAAATAAAAGGAGTCACTCCATCTCCAGCATCTATATCGAATTTTATTTTATGTTCTCTACATAAATGCAATTTTAGAACATCTATATTATTAAAATCATCGTCACATAAACGACACTTCAGATTTGTTATGTCTACTTTGAAAGGGATAGAGTTGCGCGCCGTTGGTTTTTGAATGATATCAAGTTTATTATGAATATTCGTATGGAAACGGACTTCGCTTAGGTCTGCACAAATCTTAGGGCAGTAGGCGCACATAAATTTCCCTCGGTTCCACCGAAATGCGACTGCATTCGAGTATTCTAAAATGAGGGCAGCGTTAGCTTTTTCTTCCAGTCGTGGTTTCTTTTTCCATTTAATTGATATCGTTCTGCTTTCCTCGTTTTCAGGTCCTAGAAATAAAAAGATTTGTCATTTTTCTAGCAAACGTTTACTCCTTCGAGTAAGTCTCTTCTGTGTTTTGAGCATTTTCGTGTGTTATCACGTGCCTCTTTAGTTTGGATTTGCTTAAAAAATACCAAGAACAATATGGGCAATCATATCTCTTCTCTAGTGGTTTATGGGTGACCCGAATGTGTGCAGAGCGCTTACAGCTCGTCTGGAACAATTTCCCGCACGCGGAACACTCATAGTGTCTCATCTGTTGACCATGGCCTTCGACTAAGTGTTTCGCTCTCGCGTAATACGCCGTGAAGACCTCAGGGCATCTCGGACAAGTGTATCTAACACCTTTCTTGTGAACTCTTAGTTTATGGCACATCCTAGCAGCCCTAGTTTGTAGAACTTCGTCACAATCACCGCAAGGAAAGGCACCAACTTCGTGCGATTGTACGTGTATTCTAAAACGCGACTTAGATACGAAAGCTTTTCCACAGGCGTCGCAAATATAGTTTTGGTAATGAGTGTTTATATGTTCATTGATTTTGGCGAAGCTTGTGAAATATAGCGGACATTTTTGACAGTTAAACCTATCCGCTTCTAATTTGAAAGGGAGGACGCCGTCATTATAGTCAGTATGGAATAGTTTATCGTGGACTGATACCAAATGGGATTTCAATGCATCAATACTCTCTATTCCATGTTTGCACAATCTACATTTTAAGTTCGTAACATCTACTTTGACCATATTATTTTCCGTTAGTTTCGAGAATATTCTCTTCGTTGGGACGTCGTTTAAATGGCTAAGTACATGATCACGCAAGAGTACAGGCTCTACAAATTTTAAATCGCAATATGAACAGTAAAATGCGCTGTGGAACCAACGAAAGGCCCACGCTGTTGAGTATTCTAGAATGGTCATGGCGTTTTTGCGCATCATCGTTTTAGCTATGCGTTTCTCAGATTCTTCAGATAGTTCATTGTTCGCACGTCGTCTCCGACGCATTTGTCTGGCGCACACATTCTCCTTTAACTTTCTAACACGTTTAACTCCTAGCACAACATCTCCCGAATCCGCATTTGCGGAACCTAAAAACAAAACATTGCTTTTGTTACTCGAATGCCAAAAACCCAAAACCCTAAGCCATGCAGTTATTATTATGAAAATAGTTTGATTAAAAAAATAAAATCTTATTAAATTTTTGATACATTTATTTTATAGTTAAATAATACAAAAGATATTACAACTGATTATGATTAGAAACTATATTTTCTCCAGACCAGAGAGCATGAAATCACTCATCTCCGGATGGGTGGTCCGGAAATGCTCCACCAACAATGTCTTCTGACTGAACATAACCCCGCACCATTTACAATTCAGATCCTCATGCGTTTTCAAATGTTTCCTTAACGCCCTATTTCTCGGAAAGGTCTTCCCGCAAAGCGTACAACAAAAGTTCTTCTCTCCCGTATGCTTAACTATGTGCCTTTTTAATTCATACCCAGTTTTGAAAAACCATTTACAAAAAGGGCAGGCGAAATTACGTTGTCGAGGAAAGTGTATGGATTTGACATGCGTGGCGCGTTTCCCGCTGGTTTTGAAGGAGAGCTCGCAATGAGTACACTTATAGAGCACTTCCTTTTCTCTGTGCGCTTCGTTTAGATGATTCATTCTTTCGTAATAGCCCCCAAATCTCATATCACATTGTGGACATTCGTATCTCGGACCCTTGGCGTGAGCGTTACTCTTATGATAATCCCTTGCTGCTCGCATCGTAAAGACGCGCTTGCATTTATCGCATGGAAACGTCCCTGTAATGTGCACCTCTGAATGCTTTCTCAACCGCGGTGCTGTCATGTAGCCTTTGCCGCAAGTCGCGCAAATATAATGCTGGTAGTGCGTGTTCATATGTTCGTAGAGCTTCAGGAAGTTATTGAACGTTTCATGGCAAATAACGCATCGCCATAACTCTTTATCCAAGCAAAAGGGTAGGACCCCATCCGGTTGTGAGGTGTCGAAGTCATATCCGTGTTCGATGGCGTGGTGACGCATTTCGTTCACCTCGCGAAACGGCATGGCGCATATTCTACATGACGCTTCAGTGATGTCCACATTGATGAGGGTCATTTCTTTGAATTTGCTGTATATGTCTTTGATGCCGTGCTGTGTCGAGCACAGGCGGACATGGCTCCTCAGCTCTGTGCAATCAGTGAAGTGGTCCTCGCAGTATGCGCATTTGAACCTGTTCCTTTTCCATCGGAAAGGACACAGAGACCAGCACTCGAGCAAGGCGCCGGCGTTCTTTTTCGTCACAAACCTCGCTTCGGCTCTTGCGCTTCTCTGATAGCGTCGTTTTTCGACTTTTAACGTTTCACCTAATTGTAAATTTTCTGTTGTCTCAATTTTTATCGAGCTCTCGTTTTCTGTTTGGGCGCGTTCTCCTAAAAACAGAAAACTTTTGTCAATTCTTCCGCATCGTCCATAACACTTATTTCATTTACCCAGCTTGGTCTGCCAAATATTATTCGGTTCGATTCGGTTTAAAGCTTAATTGGGATTAGGACAACGTCTTTTATCTTCCATACGTATAAAACAGTACCGTTACCGAAAAGCTGATTAGCTTTACTTAAGTAATATTCTCCTTTCCCCTCCAAATAAGCGGAAAGCTTGTGTTAAGAATAGGTACGACGATAGTGCAAAGGGAACCAATCGAACGGTCAACCTTTCAGTTTTCAGTCTGTTTGAATATTGAGTAATAAATAAAATGAGATGAAATGATGATGAAAAATGAAAAGTAATGAGTAAAATTAATACCTTCAACCGTTTGAATATTGAGGCTCTAAATCTTTAGATATCCCGCCGCAGCATACAAAATATGTAATTCTTTTGGCATACATTTTATTGTCATTAATTTTTTTATGTTTAAATTTAAATTTATTTACTTTATAAAGGCTTTTCAAAATGAAACCCATAAATAATTTAAATACGTATATTCAATAATATTAAACCTAAACCTAGGTATTAGCAACTTAGTGATGAATGGAAATTTTAAACTTAGACGATAGATACATAATTTTAACATGTTCATTTTATGATTATAAGAACTAGATATTTACAATTTTTCTAAATATAACGGTGTCAATTTGTTTATAATAGTAGGTAAAGTTCGAGGTTATCAAATCTATAGCGATATTTTATGCATACTTTATTTCGTTCATTAAAATAACTCACTCAATAATTTATTGCGATACATTCTAATAGGATACCTTACTAATATTATTTAATCATACGTTTAGGTATGTACGATACGCTCCATAACGCTCCATGTTAGTCTGAATTTGTGACTTTAAATCAATACAGTCAAGGAATATTTTACTTTGACGCTAATGCCATGAAATGAATAAGATTTTGATCGGCAAGTTTTAGACAATAGCACCTCAGTTGACAATACGGCCACGCCACGGCCCAACCGCCCGTCAGCACCGAAATTAGTAGCATGTACATACAGTACCCGGCGATATATATTGCACATCGGCCTTTGGAATAAAACGCTATTTCTATTCTATTGCAAGGAAAGCTAGCCAGAAATTCACGTAGTGATTACTGAAATCTCTTCACAATCGGCGAGCAAATCACGTAACATATATTAAAAAAATGCAGTCGAACTGTGAATAGAATAGAATAGCGTTTTATTCCAAAGGCCGATGTGCAATATATATCGCCGGGTACTGTAATTTATTATCTACGACCAGCCGATCCCACAATTTTTGAAATGAAATAATAATATTATAATAATGTTTTAAATACATATCAAATTTTTGATATGTATTTAAAATTTAAAAATATATTAATTGACCTACGAGTATTGTAGAGCTGTTAACAATATTATAGAAGAAACATAAAGTATGGAAGTGTTCACAGGTGATTATTTTTTTAATTTATTTAATAGAGGCTACCCTTGCGTCATGCCTGTTAGAAAGCAATGATTTGGTCAAGGTTGGAGCGCACTTGCCTAGAAAATGCCTATTCACTCTTGCCTTGGAGGGACTTGAGATACACAAGTTACACGTGGTAGGAAATTCGGACACAGCGTCTAAGAGCTAACAAGGAAATTATTAAAATAGATTAAAACCAGTCTGCTTCATATACTTTATAACTGAAAATTTATGGCCAGCGCCACTCGGGATGATGTAAGGATAGTAACGATAGCCCACATATACAAATCTGTTTAGGCATTTAGAAGTTACAGTGGAATAAAGAAGCTCACATACATACATGAACTCTGAAAACCTCGTTTTTTAGGGCAGTCGTGTATACAAAAAAACTTCTGACATCCATTCCTTATGAATTCGTAACAACTAACATCAGACGTGGAAATGTTTTTTCGCCACATGTTTATCTAGAGACAGTTTCGTCGCGAATCCTCTAGCACAGTGCTCGCAAGAAAACCCAAACTCCGTATCCTTCTTGGTTCGATGAACCTTCACATTGTGGTGGTACTTCTGCGATCGGGACTTGAACATCATGTGGCAAGTCGTGCACTCATACATCTCTGCCCCCGGCCTTAAGTTGTGCATCTCCATCAAATGACGCCGTCTCAACTCCCAAGTGGCGAACCTAGGCAGCGGCTTCTCTTTGCAATACGTGCACATATACGGTAGCGACGTATGCTGCGTCTTCATGTGTATATTCCTCTCTTCCATTGTCAGGAAAGTCGCCTTACATCGCCTACAGTTGTACTTGTTATCGTGAGGTATCTTCACGTGAGCTTTCAACGCAGCCTCAGTTATGAAACCCTCTCCACAAGTATCGCAAACGTATTTCTGGAAATGTTCAACTGTGTGCTTCTTTAGAGACAAGAAGTCGGCGAACGGAGTGTTACAAATAGCACAGTGCCAGTCGGATCCCTCGTTCAGTTTGAACGGCAACACCCCAGCGAGCTCGACATCGTTGTCAATTGGCTGCTTGTGGTAATCCTTCAAATGGGACAGTAGATCGTCCAGCGAGTCTATGTGCACGAAGCAAAGTTTACACTTCAGATCGGTGATGTCAACTTTGAGGAATTCTCTGCGTAGTTTTCTGCTGAAAGCTAGCTTGATGTCGTAATTCGCGTGCCGGCACGCCATGTGAGCTCGGAGACCGTTCGGATCGTTTGACTGGACACGACACAGCACACAGTTGAAGTTCTGACCCCAGGTCCTAAACGGCCAAGCGGTGGAACACTGCAGGATCAGTTCCGTGTTCCGCCTCTGCCTCAGAGCCATGCCGTATCGTGGTTTATAGCCTGAACTGTAACACTTGAATTTCCGCTCGTGCTGTTTGAGTCCGTGCTCGGATAGGAAAGTCGCACTGCAATTGTCGCAAGTAAACAGTGTTGCATGACTCCTCAAATGTCCGTTGATTTCTGAGAACCCTTGGAATCTCTTCTTGCAATACAAGCACAACCATTCGCCGGCCTCGTTCTGTCGATACGGCAGCACGCCGAAAGGTACTTCGAAGTTGACCGCTTTATTATGTTCGCGTAATAAGTGAGTCATAAATGTCTCCACACTGTCCACATCGTGCATGCACAAGTTGCATTTGAAGTAGCTTATGTCGATTTTCAGATCATCCACTACTTTATAAAATGCGCTATTGTAATCGACTTTCGCATGTTTAGTTTTGACGTGATCTCTCAAGCTTTCGATATTTTCGAACTCAATGTAGCAGTAGGAGCAAAGGATTCTATTGAAGCGCGTTTTAAACGGTATCGCGGTGGAATATCTAAGAACAAGGACAGCGTTTTGTCGAAGAGGGTTCTGCATAACGGATCTTTCGAATAACCTCATTTTTTGTTTTCTTTCTTTATCTTTGAGTCCATCACTATCCATTCTGGGCCCTAAAAAAAAGAAAGAACCATGTGATTATTGTTATTCGAAGCATCCGTTTAATAAGCGGTTCTTTTATTTCTAATCTAATATGCACACTCGAATAATTACGATAAGTTATCATCATAGAAGCAGAATGGAACTTTTCATTGTGGGTCATATAACATATCAGACATCGAAATGTTTCTTGGCAACGTGCTTATCCAAGAACAGTTGTGTGGTGAATGCTTTGGGACAGCTATGGCAGGGGTAATTAAGTTCCGTGTCCTTTTTTATCCTATGAGTCCTTGCCATGTGATTGTATTTCCCCGAGCGAGTTTTGAAAGACTTTTGACAGGTAGCGCATTCGTATTTATCCGCCCCGGTCTTGTAATTGTGTACTTCCATCAAATGTTTCTTCCTCAACTCCCAGTTAGCGAACCGCGGCTTGTCTTTGCAGTACACACACATGTAAGGCGTGGACGTGTGTTGGGTTTTGACGTGTACATTACGTTCTTCGAGCGTCGAGAACGTCGCAACACATCGACTACAGTTGTACTTATTTTCGTGAGGGATCTTAGTGTGCGCGATCATCGCAGACTCTGTAATAAAACCCTCACCGCAAGTGTCACAAACGTAGTTCTGGAAATGCTCCGAAGTGTGCTTTTTCAGTGAAATGAAATCTTTGAACTCGTTCGGGCACATCGTGCATTTCCAAATCGAGCCATCGTTTAGTCTGAACGGAAGAACACCCAACTGGGCGTCAGAATTTATGGGCTGCTGATGGTCGTTCTTCAAATGATATGTTAAGTTTTCGAAATTCTCAATAGGCATGAAGCACAATTTGCACTGAAGATCTGTGATATCTATTTTGAGAAACTCCTTGCCTAACTTTTTATAGAACGCGGCTTGCACGTCGTAATTCTCGTGCCTAGTTATCATATGGGCTCGTAGAGTGGTCGGGTCACTGGACTGAACCCTGCAAAACACGCAGTTGAAATTACTCTTCCAAGTTCTGAAGGGACAAGCCGTCGAGCACTGGAGGATGATCTCAGCGTTGGATCGCGGCCTCATCACTCTCCCGTTACGAGGTTTGTACGCCATCCTAAAGCACTTCACCTGTCTCCGGTGATCTCGCAACGCGTGCTCAGAAATAAACATGGTGCCGCATTTGTCGCAACTAAAGTTCATGAAATGTGTAGCTATATGACGCTTAAACTGTATGAACTCTAAATAATTCTTCTGGCAGTACACGCACACCCAATGATCAATAGCGTTCTGTTTGTAAGGCAGTACGCCGAACCGCGCGTTGAACCTAACCGGCTTGTTATGCTCCCTAGACAGATGACCCATCAGAGTATCGATATCTTGAATGTCCTGGTTGCATATGTTGCATTTCAAATCAGTTATGTCCACCTTGATTAAATTATCCTTCGTCCTATAGAAAACGTTTTTAAAATCTGTATTAACATGGTCGTTTTTCATATGGTATCGCAGACTGGACAACGCGTTGTATTCTTCGTGGCAGAAGGCGCACAGTATCTGACTAAATCGCGTCTTAAACGGATAGGCAGTGGAGTGCCTGAGTATCAGTTCCGCGTTACGCCGCTGCGGCGTCTGATATACGAGAATTATTTTCTTTCTCTCACTCTCATTCTCCCTACGCCCACGAATTTCCAATTTGGACCCTAAAAACAAAAAAGAAATTGGTCAATTTCACAACCAATGTGCACCAGCCTATAAGTAACAACTACCATTCAGGGCCTCCTATTTACGATTAAAAACACCCACGAATCCATTTTAGATTTTATTTCATAGAGCGCAAGTCAACAAAGAAAACAAAATAACAATAAATCGTGGCTTAAGTTTTAAATGATATTTCTGGATGATGAGTCTTCATGTGCCCATTGAGGCTGACTTTTTGAGCGAACTGCTTTTCGCAGATGACGCACGCGAATCGTTTATTATCGCTATGGATCCAAATGTGCTGTAGCAAATTCTTCTTCCTCGAAAACGTCTTCGAGCATTCGTCGCAACGGAACGGCTTTTCGCCGGTGTGACCAAACCTATGTTCCTCCATTTGCTTCTTAGTACTGAATTTGAGATGGCAACACGGGCATTTGTAGCTGTTACCGCTGTGGACCAGAGTGAAGTGGTTGTAGAACGGTTTCCGAGAGTTGAATCTCTGATCGCAGTCTGGACACTCGTATACCCTTTTCGCTCGGCCGTGCACCGCCATGAGATGCTCCTGTTTCTTTTCCCAGGAGATGAACCGGTCTCCGCAAGTGACGCAACAAAACGGCCAGCAGGGCTTGGACATTTTAATGTGCTCCCTCTTCAATTCCAACGTCGGGTAGTGACTCCAGCACTTCCTACACACGTGACTCCCGGAGTGGTTGCATCGCGTGTGGTGCTTCAACGCCTCGTTGGTCAAGTACATGCGTCCGCAGACGTCGCAAGTGTATCTGCGATAGTGGGAGGTCGTGTGTCTGCAGAGCTGTACGAGAGATGCGAATTTCTTATCACACAGAGCGCATACCCACTTATCGGCGGTCAAACGGTAGGGATGCATGCCGATGTCGAAATCTGTATTCATTTGCGAGAATCCATGATCATCGCGGATATGTGCGGCGATCTCATCCAAGCTATTGCACCTCGCGGAACATATTCTGCATCTGAGGTTAGTCAGATCCACTTTAATGTACTCCTTCCCACTCGAGCAGTGCGCAAACGCGGTTGAGACCGTGAAGGATTTGTGGCATTCGTCCATGTGGTTCCTATAGTCGTTGGGATTGGTGTACTCCTCATGGCAGTAGACGCATAGCATAATGTCTTTGCCTCGCACTCTGAAGGGATAAGCGGTGGAGTGTTCCAACACTAGTTCTGCGTTGCGTTTCGCCTTCTGTATGCTACTGGCCGGTTGCGTGACTAGAAAAAGAAAGAAAATTCCCTTGTTGACTCAAGTCTCCTGGAACGCGAGTTAGCTTGGTACTCCTATTAAGTTATATACATCGATTTTTTTTTTCAATATTAAGAACTCAATATTGAAAATAGAAATGTTTAATTTTAGGTAATTTGAAAATTTTTGTTTGCATATACTTTTAAGTTTTCTATTGTATTTACATTACGACTTATAAGATGTTCTCCTAACCTAAGCTCTTTTTTAACGAACAAGTATGTAGTTATGAAGTTTGTGATGATTTTTTTGTTATTCATTTTTTTCATGCTTCCTTACAGATTTGTGTTTTAGGGTTCCTTTATCCGTACCTCATAATGGAAAAACTCTTACTATACTTATTTTTATCGATTAAACTACAAAAAGTGAGTCAAATGTTAAAGACGTGACAGTTTACTATTTCATACATGCTGTCATCGTATGCCCGCGTTTTGACGTTTGATTAAGAGTTGCTGGTTTGATTATTTGTCAACACCCCTATTTTTCCTCAAATAATCCCCTACCTGCCTGTGAAAATTCCGTCAAAATCGGTTCAGCCGTTCCAAATATTAGTCAGCACACACAAACTGACAGACATGACAAAAAATTTTAAAAACGTGTTTCATCATCATTAGCAACCCATCAACGGCTCCCTACTGAGCGCAGGTCTCCTCTCAGAGAAGGGTTATAGGCCATAGTTCACCACGCTGGCCCAATGCGAATTGGCAGACTTCACACACCTTTGAGAATATTTTGAAGAACTCTCAGGTGTGCAGGTTTCCTCACGATGTTTTCCTTCACCGTTGAAGCAAGTGATATTTAATTGCTTAAACGCACTTGACTCCGAAAAGTCAGAGATAAGTACCCGGGATCGAACCTGCGACCCCCCCGAATAGGAGACCACAGCCCTAACCACTAGGCTATCACTGCTTCAAAAACGTGTTTGGGTTACACTAACTATCAAACTACAGTCAGACACTTCAATTTTATTTGTTTGTATTGATTAAGCATAGCTCCTAACGCTTATTCAATGTATCTACCAAATTTTTTTTACTATATCTTGATAAAAATCGACGTGGGAAAAATTACCAGTTGTTTTCGTGATCCAAGAACAAAACGTTGTAAACGTGGTGTGGCGGCAAAACAACTTCGTATCATCAAGTTACGTATGTTGCGTTTCTTTCGCAGGTTATGGAATGCCGTGGTTTTGGGCCGCTAGTAAAGTTGCTAATTTTTAGGGTTCCGTACCCAAAGGGTACCAACGGGACCCTATTACTAAGCCTACGCTGTCCGTCCGTCCGTCCGTCTGTCAGCGGGCTGTATCTCGTAAACCGTAATAGATAGACAGATGAAATTTTCACATATTATGTATTTCTATTGCCGCTATAACAACAAATAATAAAAATTAAATTAAATTAAAAAAATTAAATTAAAATATTTCATGGGTACATGGAAATATTTTTATTTAATTTTTTTTAACGGAACCCTAAAAGAGCGAGGCCCGACTCGCACTTGGCCGATTTTTTACAAGTCCCAAGGTAATGTACACGCGTTTTTAACCTATTTTCCAGTTTTCAAAAATGCCGCAATAAACTATATAAATGCATATAAATGCCTTTATACATATAAATGCGAAAGTATGTTTGTTTGTTGGTTTGTCCTACAATCGCGCAGCAACAGAGAACGGTTCGACATGCCTATTTGCCCGGGTATAGTTGAGGACTTAGAGAGTGACTACCTTTTATCCCAAAAATACAGAGGAATTCTGCGGGATTTTTAAAAACTAACTCCACGCGGATAAAGTCATGGGGAGTATAACCAAAGCTAGAAAAGCATATTCCAAATTGCTGGCACGCGTGCCCACTTACTATTGAGTGATTCAATAGTTTTGTATTTCGGGGTGATGCGTTTTCATATGGGACTTGTAACTGACGCGCTGGTTGAACTGCTTATTGCACAGGCTGCATTCGAAACGCTTGTAGTCACTATGTATCCACATGTGCTGCGCCAAATTGGCCTTTCTGGGGAACGACTTAGAGCACACCGTGCAGTCAAACAACTTTATCCCGGTATGCACGACGGTGTGCTGTTCTAGATGGCGCTTCGTACTGAACTTCCTTCCACACCACGAGCAAACGAAATTGACACCAGCGTGCATAGTCGCGAAATGGACTCTATAAGAATTCCGTGAAGTAAAAACTTGGTTGCATTCTGGACAAGAATGCGTCCTGGACGCCTGACCGTGGACAGATGTCAAGTGCTTCTCCTTCGCGGACCACTTTATGAACCTCTGGCCACATTGGATGCATTGGTACGGCCAGCATCTGGGCGAATTCTCCGCATGCTCTCGCTTCGCCTCCAACGAGCTAAACGTCTTCTTGCAACGTCTGCAGATACGCTCGTCGGGTATATGAGTGAACCTCATGTGCTGTTGCAACGATCCGTTCGTAGTGTAGGACTTTCCGCATTCCGCGCACGTGAAGTTTTGATAGTGCGTCGACATGTGCCGGCTGAGCTGTCGTAGACAAGGGAAATTCCTGTCACATATTCCGCAAAGCAGTTTCTCGCCCTCGAATTTGAACGGTTGGATTCCCAAATGGAAATCGAAGTTAATCTTCCGGTCGTGGACATCGTTTAGATGTTTCGCGGCGTCCTCTATGGTTTTGAATGCTTCTGCGCACGTTCTGCAACGGAGATCTGTGCAGTCGGTTTTGAGGTAGCCCTCGTACGGACAGTGGGCGAAAGCCGTCTCCACTTTGAAGGTTTGATGCTCCACGGTCATATGGTGCCGGAATTGCGCGGAGTCGGCGTACGACTCACAGCAGTACACGCACATAAGGGACTTCTCGGGCAACCTGAAGGGGTAGGCGGTCGTATATGTCACCATGACAGCGGCATTGCGTCTGGCGAGGGATAACGGACGATTCTCGTCTAGAACAGACAGAAATGCCTTTGGTCAATTTTCTGGTAAGCAACTCTTCAGCAATACGTTTATCTCTATGTGCCAGATTATTGTTAGCAGACGATCTAGATTGCATACTTGAACGCACGCAATCCATAGACATGTAGGGACATATGCATCGTGCAACGCGACTCCTGTCGCTGTCTCAGCGAGTCGCCCCGCCGCGGTTGTCGTATTTTATTATATAGAAAATTTTATGTGATATTGTTAGTGATTATTTATCGGTACACTGCGCTGTACACACCGTGAACACGCGAATATAATTGTGAGTACAGGGTTGGACTTATTTCTCTGCATCCAGTTTCCTATTACCCTAAAGACAAAAATCTTCTTGATAAAAATGTTTGAAGTACCGTCATTTATGTAATTTACGACTGATTTCAGTGGAATTGGAAAAGTTAAGTCAACCTCAACCCCTCGATGCCATTATTTAGCGACAATGTAACAACTTGCCCGGTCTCTGCACGACCATGCGTGAAATGAAATATGCCTAATAACCACACGGCGCGTTGCGGCACCACAAAGCAGTGATTTTATCAAACTGTGGCCACGCAGCGCAAATTAATGTTGTACCGTATGGGCATTACATTACATCGCAGAAGCGCAGCAACGACTCCGCAGTGCATCGCTTGGCATCGCTCATATGCAGTTAGCTTTATAAGCTAAATAAGTAACTACCTGAGAATTTACCAAAAAAAATTCTTTTGTATTGTATAACAGTCATCTAGAACATTTTTTCAAGAATTTAAAACAATGAGGGTAGTATTAAAAATCGGGCAATAGATTAAAGTTATTTATTTTAATACTAATATTAATAGTAAAATTATTTTATCCTGTACAATCGTTCTAATATAAACTATTCAACGAAAACAACTTCCGAAAATACTTCAACGTAACATTTAATTTAACCAATAATATCTTATTATACAATATCGTCTAAAGGTATGTATTAACTATACGGGCCTAGGAACGATATTTTTAGGATCTGTTAACATTACAAAAACTATTATTGGATACAAGCAGGCATTACTTTGCGTAATTCCATGATACTCAAGGATAATCAAAATTTTTTTCAACGCGCCGCTTTTCCAGTAGTAGAATAAATGCAATGTTTGTTTTGAGTTCTCCATTGCAATTCATGTTTCTAAATTCTTTCAAAGACCCATATAATATAAAGGCCGACCATAAACATCCGAAATCAGATCCGGAACTCAGAAACGAAAAGGGTCAGCCACTTCTCAAAAAATAACCCCTATGAATAAGGCGAAATACCCCTAAAAGCAGCAAAGAGTCTCAAAAAACGCTGTACACTGTACTTCTTTATCTACCGGACTTGATGAAACGACAGTAACTCTGATTCTTCTACGGATCTTCTCGTTTCTGAGATCTTGTCTTGATCTCTGAGAGATACATAGCTCTCCCCATCACCCACTGAGAAGACCTAAGCCTTCTTATGAGGCTTAAAGTTAGCGACTATGTAACTAACTTACTTCATTTAAATATACGTATCGGTCAAATGTTTGTGAAGGCCATCGCCATATTTGAAATGTATTTATCCCAAACTTATAAATGAGATTATTTGGCTTTTTTTTCTCATTTCGCTATGGTTGTTTTGGTTCTAATAATAACTCTAAATTATGGGTCTTAAAAATCAATCCCAATCAGCAATTTTTGAACGTAGTTCCTTATCGCGCGGTGCGAAAGGGGGCTAGACGGAAAAAATAAGGAACCGACACTCGACACTTTTTTGAAACCGACACTTTTTTGTTGAATGTGAATTTTGCATTGTGTTCGGTATTTTCGCGGTACAATATTGGGTCTCCAGTTAAAAGTCGATGGTTCGAATCCCAGCTCGACAGACTAAATTTTCTATTTTCTATTTTATTTTAAATAATTTCTACATGTATGTGGAATTTTTCCCCAATTTTTTATTGTATAAATTGGATAAAATGTTATTGTACTACTAACGCCATCTGTTAAAAAACCAGAGAAACTCTTTGGTTTTGTAACATTGCTGCAATAGAAATAAACTAAATATAATTCATCGTAGTTAATCAATTTAATACTACATGACACCACTAGTTTATTACAATTCCTTCATTAATTAATCGAAAGGAACTTCGTTCCATCCGGGTGTCCCTTGACACCTCTCAAGTTGTTCTCCCTTAATTTGGGGTCAAAACCCTAGACACTTTAGACACCTAATTCCGATTCAAATTCCGGATGTAAGTGGCCGGCTTTAATAAATTGCTAATACATAGTTTGTAAACAAAATGAACCTAGGGTTCCTTTTTCCCAGTATGAGGTACAGAACCCTAAAATCGAAACCAAAAGGCCTACATCGATCCAAACAAAAGCACCAAATTTTAAATTAAACTAGAATTCATAATAATATATCCCTTATTCAAAATGTACAAAAACGCTCTGTTTCATACATAAATGTAGGTATAAAAATTCTCTGTTGATTTTTATATCTCCCACAATGCGTCCCGCGCGATTTATCGACAGCAGTTTTTCGTTGTAGGATGATGCGGATAACAGATCAATACAACGTTAATTGTTTTGTACTATATCTTTACAGCCATAAAGTTAGAATTACTACAACTGAAATAGAATAGTCTCAATTGGTTTTAATGGTGTGAATTTGAACCTTTTATTTTACAGAATTACAGAAATATGGTACAAATAAGTTACAAATGGTACCAATTGTAAACTTGTTTTGAAAAGAGCAACCGCCGAGTTTCTTGCTGGTTCTTCTCGGCAGGAAGGGCATTCCGAACCAGTGGTAGACTCATCGACGATTCAAAAGCACTTGTAAAAGTTTATTTGAATAAAAAATAATTCTATTCTATATTCTATTCTAATCTATTAACCTAACACCCGTACCATGCTACAACAAAAAAACTGCAATCAAATGTCGATCCGCGTAAACTCGTGTTTTATCCGCGAGCCGCCTAGCGGATCCGCCGATCAACAAGAAAACAGTGCAGTGAGTTTGATATTTAAATTCATTTTCTAAATAAACCATGTATAAATAAAATATTATGTAAATAAATTATTTTGTGCGATTCAACAGTGATTTGCATCCGTCATAATACTAATGGTATTCTTGGAATAACTGCTAATTTAATCTCGAGTAAGACTTATTCCATGTTGGTTATATTGGGCCTTAAGTGAGAACGCCGCGTAAGAGATAACGTATGCCAAAAGTTAACTTCTAATCATTCGTCATTCTTCAAAACTGTAAGCACCATTTTCGCCTTATTATTTTGCATGCCCTGATAGTCCGCCAAATCTGGATGGTAGGATTTCATATGAGTCTTCCAACTGACTCTCTGATTGAACTGTTTATTGCATAAGGTACAACTAAATCGCTTCAATTCGCTATGTATCCACATGTGCTGGACGAGATTCTTCTTCCTCGGAAAAGATTTCGAGCAAACCGGACACGGGAATAGCTTTTCCTTCGTATGAATTACTCTATGGTTTTCCAAATTGCGTTTGGTGTCGAACTTAAGTCCGCAACACGTGCAAACGAAATTGTCATCCGTGTGCAAAATTTTAAAGTGAACACGATACTTCTTCCTGTCCGGGAAAACTTCCCCGCACTCCGGGCACACATACGTCCTTTTCGGAGCACCGTGCACTTCAGATAGATGCGTCTGTTTTATCGTCCAGCTCAAGAACCTCTCTCCACAGATGTGGCACAAGTGCGACCAACATCTCTTCGAGCCGCTCAAGTGGTCCCTCTTCTCCGTCAGAGAGTTGAATGTCTTCTTGCACTTCCTGCAAATTCTCTCCTGTCCCGTATGGGAATACGCTATGTGATGCTTTAAGGTTGTGATGGTCGCGTACGATTTGCCGCAAGCCTCGCAGGTGTATTTCAGGAAGTGGGATTGCGTGTGGCGGCTCAGCTGTCTGAGACACAGGGACTTGGAGTTACAAATCGCGCAGACTAACTTGTCCTTTTCTAGTTTGAACGGTTGCATGCCGAGTTCGAACGATAGGTCTATGGGCTGTTCGTGTTTGTGGTACAAGTGCTGGGCGACGTCGTCGAGTTTCTCGAACGGTTCGGCGCACAGGCGGCACTGTAGCTCGGTACAGTCCACTTTGATGAAGCCCTCGTGGCAGTGCACGAACGCCATTCGGACGTTGAAGGTCTGGTGCTCTTCGCTCATGTGCTTTCTATACATGGCGGCGTCATCGTAACTCTCCCCGCAGTACACACAAACCATGGAATCCTCTGGGAGCCTGAACGGGTACGCTGTGGTTAATCTCACGATATACTCCGCGTTGCGCCTCGCCATGTAATACGCATCACTTTTGTCTAGAACAAAAAGAAATGCCCCTGGTCATTCAGTTGATCGTTTCCAAACCAAATTAGTGTTACTTCGTTAATTCCTCTTCTCGTGCATTCTGTTCAGAATGCTTTATTATTTTCTATTACTAAATGGGATTAGTTGTTATGATGCTTGCGTTTATTAAAATTCATTTTATATTTAGGTACTCCTTATTCAGTTATCTTCCTTGTGTGGCCGGCCGTCCTTTTCTATGCCTATATAATATACAAACATTTCATGAATTTAATAAAAGTAAAAAAAAAAGATACCGGCCGAATTGAGAACTTCCTTTTTCGGAAGTCGGTTTAAAAGAAGACGTATGAGGCATGTCATGTGTCTGACAATTACACTAGCGGCACGCTATGATGGCCGGTTTGACGTTTGTCCGCTCATGAAGTTCCGTATTAATTGATAACGACTTTGAAGGAAATAATTGTATTACTTTATTGACGATAGTGATGTGCAGAGATTCATAAATTTTATCGAATGTAGTTTTAGGTTTAGGACTCAAAATTTATTTATTAAATTGATTTCTAAAATGTATACAAGTGTAGAAAAATCAGTTTGCACCATTTAAGGGGTGAATGTACTTGTGAATATGAACAATTTTCACTATGTGGACAAACCTCTGAAATCGCAAAAAAATATCAGCTGTTTCATACAAAAGGTAAAATTTTTATTTTTATATGATATATACCACAACTCGGCATTTGGTTTTCTAAATTGAAAATTTTTAAAAATGGAATCTAATACGATCGTCACATAGGATCGCTGGCTAGCACAACTACTACCTCCGGCAAACTCGCGTCAATGCTCAATGCAAAACAAAGCAGTTTCGAATTGACGTTGCTTCGAAAAGTATAAAATGCGATTGTGATATAGTTTTGACCTGGCTTTGGATTTCAAATATTGATACTGCATTACTGTTGACCCTTGCTCGTTAATTTGGACTCTGTTCAAGCCCTTTGTTGTGGATTTCGTCGATATGACCGAACGTACGCAGAGAACTGTTCTAAATAGTCAGACACGTGAGTTCGTAATACGCCTTCGTAACTATTTCGATCGTGAAGCTCAAAATGGAGGGCCAATTTTACCTATAACGTCAGTGGTTGAACGCGTAGCTGATGCGCTTAATATTGGACAACGAACTGTTAGACGGATAACTAAAAAAAAATATGGCGAGACTGGCACAGAAGAAAATAAACTTCACACACCAAAAAAGAGAAAACGAGCAAAACCAGTCGTAGGCATCGATAGCTTTGATGCCGATGCTATCCGAAGACATGTTTACGGCTACTATTTACAGAAGGAGTATCCAACAAGAAAAAAGTTGGTGCATTCACTGAAGGAAGCTGGATTATTCTTCGGTGGGGAAAGTTCTTTAACGAAGATTTTGAAGACCATTGGATTTCGATACAAAAAATGTAACAAACGCAAAATATTGATGGAAAGATTTGATATAGCGATGGCAAGGTATACTTTTTTACGGCAAGTGAAAGAAATCAAAAATTGGCAAAATGTTGTGTTCTTGGATGAAACATGGCTTAATGCTAACCATACTGTAGGCCGTTCTTGGAACGATGACACAGCAGCATCTACTTCCAAAGTTCCTGTAGGAAAAGGATCGCGACTTATAATTTGTCACGCCGGAACCATCAACGGGTTTGTCGAAGGTTCTCATGGCTTTTGCGTCAAAAACCACTGGAGACTATCATGAAGACATGAATGGAGAAAAGTTTACTGAATGGTTTACCTCAATGTTGTGTAGCCTCCCTGAACCATCTATTATAATTATGGACAACGCCCCATACCACTCGATGCAAATTGACAAGCCACCTGCCCAATCCCAAAAGAAAGCTGATATCGTCGCATGGCTTCGTAAAAATGGCGTAGATGCAAACATGAATATGTTAAAAGCGGAATTAGTACGTCTTTTAAAAGAAAACAAACCAACCAAGATCCGATACGTCATTGACGAAATAGCATTAGAACATGGGCACAGAGTTATACGGTTACCGCCTTACCATTGTGAGTATAATGCGATTGAGTTGGTGTGGGCTCAAATTAAGGGATATGCTGCAAGACACAATACAGAACCCCCATTTACCACAAAAAAATGCTAAAATTATTAGAAGAAGCTTGTGAACATGTGACTAAAGGAGACTGGGAAAAGGTTGTGAATAGAACTGTTAAATTAATAAGGGAAGATTATGAAAGAGATGTGAAAATAGATAATATTATAGAAAACGAACATATAATTATTAATGTAGGTGATGATAGCAGTGACGACAGTGAAAATAGTAGTATGGACGAATCTGATTAATTATGGCCTTTTGTGGCACCTTTTTTGGTATCTTTTGTATTCATATGTTTCTTGTGTGCATATAAAGTATGTATATTCATTTTCATTCAAATATTCAGTTCGTTCAAATAAATTAAATAAACATATACATTTTTGTTTTATTAAACCTATTTAATCAGGTACAAAAACAAAACTTAATTGTTTTTTGTTCGAGAATAAATTGACATTCCACATCACTATTGTAATGTGTCAAACCGGCCATCATAGCGTGCCGCTAGTGTAGACAGTTGTCTCTGTCCATATTTTTTCCAACCTTAATAATTACAGAAACTTAAATACGATCGTAATTATTCAACTACAAAGATAGTTTAATCAAAATACACGTTCTTTTTTTGTCCGTCCGTCTAACTGTCTGTTTATACGAGCTACTTTTGATATTAGACACACTATCCGCAAAAAAATGGTGAAAAATGGTTGGTAAAATGGCAGAGAGAGGTTATATTTTGGATAGAACCATAAGAAAATTTAGTTTATTTCATCTAGGTACATGATTGAAGAGACCTTAAGCCTATAATTGAAAATTCATACTTATTACTACTTCTTTGAAAAGCACTAAACCATCTTTAAAGCTATCTATAATTTTATCCCTCATTTTTACTCAAAACGGTATTACGCGTTTAACGTTTGTGCGTTTCTATGTTACTTCATATTCCTTAAAACTAATGGGCTGCTCAAAGTTTTTGTGTGGTTCTAACTTCTAAATAGGTTCGCACACATATTTATCGGTCATATTATGCCACAAGGGGGCACTGCAATCTTGTATTTCATTTGCCTTAAAATACCTTAAAATACACTGGAAACATTTTGCGCTATTTTAGTTTACAGTACCTATCACCACAGCGCAGGTTTTTAGATATATTTTAAGTTGTGCTGCTGGTTCATCGTAGATATTCTAAATTTTTAATTTCATGATTATCTTGTTTACACTTAATTTGATTTTAGCAAACCATGCGAATAATCAGTGTACTTTTCGCACTTCACTGGTTCATTTGGTCAGAAATTGACCAACTCGGGGTGGTAGTGTTTCATATGAGTCTTCCAACTGACGCGCTGATTGAACTGCCTGTTGCAAAGAGTGCATTCAAATCGCTTATACTCGCTGTGAACCCAGCTGTGCTGGGCCAGATTCTTCTTCCTCGAAAACGTTTTGGAGCAAACCGGACATGGAAAAGATTTCTCCTTGGTGTGCACAACCACATGCTCCGCTAGATTCCGCTTGGAATCAAACTTGAGGTTGCAAAACGAACACGCAAACGTGTCGTTCGTGTGCGACAGAATGAAGTGAGCTCGATAATGGTGCCACTTGTCGAAAACTTGGCCACAGTCCGGACAAGTGTGCGTCCTCGGAGCTTGGCCGTGAGCTTCCTTCATGTGCTCTCCCTTGATCCTCCTGGTGAGGAACCGCTGTCCACATTGCGGGCAGGAGAACGGCCAACACTTGGGGGAGTCCACCACGTGCTTCCTCCGCTCCTGCACGGATATGAAGCTCTTCTTGCACTTAATGCAGATCTTGTAATCGCTGTGCGCGTACTGTATGTGCCGCTGCAGGTTCTCCTTGTTGATGTACGACTTCCCGCACGTCTCGCACGTGTACTTGTGGTAGTGGCAGCTGGTGTGGCGGCTCAGCTCGCGCAGGCTGGGCAGCTTCAGAGTGCACAGCGCGCACACCCACTTCTCCGGACCGAGTTTGAACATCTGCATGCCGACCTCGACGTTGAGGTTGACGTCCTTGCCGTGGTCCTCAGCTATGTGCCGCGCGACCGAGGGGATTGTGTCAAAGGGCTGGTCACACACGCGGCACGCCAGCTCGCTACAGTCCACTTTGAGGAATTCCGTATAGTTGTTAGGCGTGTGCGCGAACGCCGTGTCCACGTTGAAAGTCTTGTGCTCCTCCCGCATGTGCTGCCGGTAAGCGGCCGGGTCCTCGATCTGCTCGCAGCAGTACACGCAAACCATGGCATTACTCGGTATCCTAAACGGATACATTGTCGTGTATTTCAAAACTACCTTAGCGTTGTGACGCGCCGTGATTAACCAATCCACAACTAGAACAAAGAGAAATAAAGCTCTTTTCACTATATGTAACTTTCAGATGCTTAAAAAGCTGGACAGCCTGGGGTTAACAATATTAATTTCTGGTACGAACAAAGATACTGTTTTCAAGGAGATGTCAAGAATATACATCGTTTAAAAGTATTAGTGCGCACATCAAAATATTCAAAAGTCAGAGATTGTTTACCCAATTTTTTGCAGACTCCATTTGGTATCTGACTTAAGTTTGTCCTTTTACAGAAGGAATATCTTTCACTATGAGTAACTTATAGATGATTTCTTTATTTCAAAGCTGTATAGCCTGTTAGATAGGGAATTAAGTTAGCAGGACCTAGTTAACAGATCAAAAAAACGATGGGTTCATTAAGAAGTCATTTAAATAATAGATATATTTTAAATCGATTTCCCTAATGGCACTTAGTAGAAAAAATTCCAAGTTATATTTTCCAGCTGTAGAAAAGTATTTGTGGCTACGGAAAATGTTGACATTTTCATGTTTTTAACACGAGGTTCAGAAAATCTGATCGGAAACGTTTTAAGGACATTTCCTTAAAACGTTTCCGATCAGAGGTGCGATTGTGTAAGAATTGCCGATCAAAACATCAAAGCTCGGCGTCAAAGTAAAATAAACCATAACAGCATTAAATTAGAGCTCAATTTCGTGTATCCATTCTCAACCGTTTAGGGTTTCGTACATATCTAAACGTATGAGAATGGATACACGAAATTGAGCTCTAATTCAATGACATTATAGTTTATTTTACTTTGACGCTAACTTTGACGATTTGATCGGCAACTTTTACACAATCGGGGGGCAGATTTTCGAAACGATTACGTTCCCAATCGATCAATGCCAAAAATGTTCATGAAGTATTTTCGGTGTCACGTGCGTAAGATGCTACCATTTCAATCGTTATCATAATTATAACCATTGTAGGGTGTTTTTGAAGAAGAGCGTGGACGTGACTAAGCGCATTCAATCTGAACACACGTCAAGCGGAACGGGGGGTAGTGCATAAAAACACGTTCACGCTGGAGAGCGGGGCAAGTCTTCTGCTCGCTCTCGTACCCGACACTTGTTGTTTACCTAATTTCTTTGAGAGAATTTTGTTATTTTGTTTTTATGAAATGAGTTCACATGTGTGTTTGCGAAAACTATTATGCATAATCGTTCCAAAATATATATTTCACAATTTTTAAATGAAGGTATAGATATCAAAGAGATGAATCTTTAAATATATTACTAAACAATAAATGACAGACTCAGCGTAATACGTTTGTATAAGAAATACTCGAGTAGCATAAATGAGAGGCCTAAGGTTTAGACAAAGATAACAATTAATTTTAGAGTTAAGACATTTATTCATCCGAAATCTTAAAATTCGCACGTACAATACAAAAAGAATAGCTAACTTGTGCTAACAGTTTGTGTCGTTTATGTATTTTGCATAGATAGGTAGCAAGGAGGCTTTAATTAAAGTTTCAATATTACCTTTCATTGTACAAAATCATAAAAATATTAGTTAAGTATCTCGGTAGGGAGAACGTTACTATACGGCGGAGGTCAGACCTAAACAAAAGAACTTACGCCATCGAATTATAATGCTTAGAAACGCAATAGTTGACGTGTTGATAAGCCATTTTTAGTAAGCCTTTAAAGGCCGACTACGCAGTATCGTCGCGATAGTACGATGAGCTCGCCAAAAATTTTTAATAATTTTTTTTAATATAAAAAAAAATCTTTTAAAAACCGACTTTTAACACCCGTGCCACTACAAAGTATATAATTTATTGTTGATTTTTTTAAAACCGCTCCACCGATTTCGATAAAATTTAAATGGGACCACCTGGGAGGTATACTCTTTCAAACAAAAAAGAATTTTCCAAACCGGTTCAGGCGTCTTCGAGTAATCGTTGAACATAAATATAAAAAATAAAGATTCCGACGAATTGATAACCTCCTACTTTTTTGTTGTCGGTTAAAAATTACGTACTGTGCTGTGAAAGGGTGTCATAATTCATCGCAATAGCCATCAATAACGTAATCATCAGCACCAGAAAATAATCACATGGCACTTACACATTCATTCATATGTTCGGAGCGGAACTTGATGTTGAAAAGTTGATGTTATGAAGATAAGATGTTAGAAAATTCTGTTCTAAGCGCTATAGTTCGACGACGTACGCATCCTCGAAAGCCTACGCGTTGTAACTAACGTGCGTGGACAGGTGACGTTTGTACCGCGACCGGCAAATGAACTTCATGCCGCAGTGTTTGCACACCACACAATCTTTGGAATGCTTCAGTTTGAAGTGCTGGTAGTACGCGCTGCCCTTGCTAAACGTGATGTTGCAGTCGGCACAGCGGTCTATACGCTTGCTCTGGCCGTGCTCGGTCTCCATGTGACGCTTCCTGATCTTCCAGTCGTGGAATCTCTCCGGGCATTTGGAACAGCAGTAGGGCATGCAGGACTTCTCGGTTCTCCGGTGCTTTTCCTTGGCCTCCATGTTCGGGAAGACCTTCCCACATCTGCGACAGGACACTTTGTACTCCTGGTGTTTGGACCGGACGTGTCTGAGGAGTCCGGTGGTAGCGACATAGCTCTTCCCGCAGAAGTGGCAGACGTAGCTCAGGAAGTGAGTTATCGTGTGCCGGTTGAGATGGAAAAGGGACGGACAACTCTTGGCGCACAGCACGCAGTTAAAGAAATCCTTCCGGAGAAGGTAAGGCATGACTCCCAGCTGCGCGTTTAAATCTATGCCCCGGCCGTGTACGTTTTTCAAGTGGTCCGCGACGCTTTCGAGGTTCTCGAACCGCTGCGCGCACAATCTACAGGTCAGGTTCGTCAGGTCCGCCTTGATGAACTCTAACTTGGGTAGGTTGTAGAACGCCACTCTCTCGTTGAATTGCGCGTGCTCAGAGTCCATATGCTGCCTGAACACGTCAGGGTCCTCGTATAGTTCGTGGCAGTAGACGCAGACTATGCACTTATCGTTCACCCGGAAGGGGTAGGCGGTCGTACATTTTATGATGGTACCGGCGTTTTCTCGCGCAGGGTCGGTCCACTCCTCTAAAACAAAAAAAGACCGCTATACCGACTGCTGAGACATTCCAAACTTTGTTTTCGGGTTCACGTCCTTTGTATATTTCCGGAGTATTTCTTTCTACGGCTTTAGTCCTATAATTACCCAATTCAAATGCTGCTTGAAGGGGAAGCTGCGTCAATCAACGCTACAGCCTCGATTGGGGTGATTGACTTAATTTGTGGTATTCTTGTTACAGCAATGCATTCTAGCCAGTACCGAGAGCGTAACAAGTGTTTGCGATCGTCGCAATGTCGCTATCATTTTTAAAGTTATTTAGGAACTCTGCTCTCAGAGAAGCTCGTAAGTCATCTCCTCGCTCTATAGTTTATCTATGGTGTGAATTATCACTAGCTGTCATTTTGATGTATCTAGTCTAGTATCAGTCTTCACCAAGATGCGAAATATTCGTTAAATATTATAAAATACGTATATGTACGTAATAATTAAAAGTTACATTAATGTGTGTTCTCTAAGTTTTTATTAAGTTACACCAAACAATCTACGGCCAAGTTTTCCTTTCCCTCATTCAAATGCCAAAGACGTATTATTCCTATATAACATGTTTTTCATTGTGCAATATCCACGTTCCTCTCACAAAAATATTTTTTTTTAACATAATGTCAACGCTGCGATAATTATATCGTATCCAACTAACCATACCTAATAATTATAATATTCCAAGGGGTTAGGATCTAAAATTCAGATTCCATTTCTCCCTTATAGCGATAAGCTATCTAGAAGTAATTCCGTAAGTCGATCTCTCAGATAATTAAATATTTAAGAGAAAAATTTGACGAAACTCGATCGGTAGCTAAGTATAAAGTGAAATAAGTAGTTCAAAGTATTGAATACACATTTATCTTGGCTGCAATGTATAGTTATTGACGCATTTTAAAATCAAATTGTTGTTAAAACTTATGTGCTAATTGGTAATAATTACCAAGCGAAATTATCAAATACTTAAACCAGAAATACTTGCTGGATAATTTCGATTAATAATTAATTCGTGATACGTACTACAAATATGATATTTTATCAGAATTTTATGGACGAAAGACATGTATTTTGGAGGCATCAAATTTAACCTTGTATAGGTTAAATTTAACCTATACAAATGGATTAAATTTGATGGACCTCATTTTTTATAAAGGAGTCACGTTTAGTTTGGACGCAACATTATAATGCCTACGAAATCCAAAAACGAATCCTACGAAAATTTCGCCGCCGCGCGCCGTAGATTTAAGGGCGGTTACAGGTTAACGTTTTTTGAGCGCGTATGAGCACGTTTTTGGAAGCGCGTGTAAGCGCGTACAGTTTTTGCAATTCACGAAGGCGAGTGAGCTTTACTCGTGGTTACTTCGTGTACATGCACATTGCATAAGTGTGCGTGCCTGTCAAAGCCTAGGTGGGAGCGGGCAAGCGCGAGCATTGCGCTCGCTCACACTTATACAGATACGACACACACACAACCATAAGTCAGTCGCCCTCGTTAATTGCAAGAACTATACGAGCTTAAACGCGCAAAAAAAATACAGTCAGTTTGCTTGACTTCGAATAGTCCTACCAGACGCAGCGCATCTGAAGTCTACGTACCTCATTTGGCCTTAATATGTACTTTTTTTTAAAGATTATACGTAGGTAAACATTGGGTAAAAACTTCGTCCATCAAATTCATCTAAAATAAGACCCGATCAGGTCATGAAGCATGGAAACGTCTCTTAAAATAACAACTCACAGAAAATCTCAGTGCATGTATTATTTTCAAATTATATCTACCACACCGACTTACCTGATTCTGATACATAGGCTTTGGAGTTTAACTTGAAAGGTATGAATCATTTTTATATTCCAGATCATTTGTGACGCGAAAAGAGAACCCACTGCATTATTATCTCAAAAAAGCTCCTACCATAATAATATGAATAATGGAAAGGGGTCAAACCCTCAGCAATGACGAATAAGATGTAGAGATACCCCGTATGCCAATAAATAATTTTAATAAGAATGGTTCTTGAGGTAATGGCGCGGTGCGGCAGGGGTGGTCCGGCTCACGTGGAAAGTGAAGGGACTCGTAAGTACTACATTTCGTTTTTGGTAAAATCCTTACTTATATTATAAATGTGAAAGTGTGTTTGCTTGTTGGTTTGTCCTTCAATCACGCCGCAACAGAGCTACGGATCGACGTGATTTTTTGCATGGGTAGGTAATCTTCTATATAAATAAAAATGAATGTTGGTAAGCGCATAACTCAAGAAAGAAGAAAGAAAGAAAAAAATTATAATAGATAAGTTGGCGGTACGAAGTTCGCCGTGTCAGCTAGTAGGTAATAGTAGTGTGACATAGGCTAACTTTCATCCCCTAAAACCAAAGAGTGACCCGCGGGATTTTAAAAACTGAATCTTAGAAAAATAAAAGACATTGTACTAATAATAATTTGTTTATTACAAAATAGAAGTACCTAGCAAGGTACTCGTAAAGTAAAACAATACCCATCACTGAAACTTTTCAAGGAAAGTATCATTCAAGCATTTAAGCCCTCCCCCCCCCCCCCCCCCCCACTTCACCCCCCGGACTCCTATGCGCACAACTTGCGTATTTCACTGATGTCAAAATGCTTAATTTATTTATTAATTAAAATCGAAAAGAAAATGTAACATGTAAGAATAACATTATCAATCAGGGAGGCAATCGGCCAAGATCTGCCTGACCCGCGGACTGCTCAGCATTCAAATTCTCAGGATAAGTAGGAACTAGGGCGGCAGCCGAGGATCCGCAAATCAAGCCCGGGGGGAGGGACATCCCACACCGGGGGCAGCGGGCCCCCACTGGGGCCCGCCAAACGAGCCCGATCCGGCGCCCTATCGCTCCGCTGACGCCCTCGGCGAGGGGGCGCGGTCGCCAAAGCCCCCTCTGCCCGCAGATTAGGGCACAACAAGTCCAAGTGGTCGCTTGTACACCGGGGGCAAGACCGCTGCTGAGCGCAGTGCCGGCGCAGATGCGACCCCAAGCAAGAGTAGCACCAGCGGCGCGTCTTTGCTATGCTCCGCCGGGCACTGACCGGCTTGCTCATGAAGCGAGGGCAAGCGACGACGACGTGGTCTGTCTGCCTGCAATAGCTACAGCGCAGCACCCCGTCCTCACCTTCCACGGGCATCGCATCTTGGCCCCAAACTACAACAAAATGAAATAAAGCTATTGCACAGCATTTTTTATCAACTTATGCAATTATGCAATATTTTTTATTTGCATGATAAAAATTATGCAAAAAAAAAAAACAAACAAACAAACAAGAAAAGCGCACTGTCACTACTTCGCGAGTGAGATTCGAACCTGCGACATCGTACACCATACGGTAAAGAAAGCGGCCGCTCGCCCACTGCGCCAAAGAGAGGTACTTGTGAATTTTAAAATGTTGAACACTTACTGAACGACGGTGTTAGGTTTATTTTCGTTACGGAATTTCTTGATTCGGTCGCCGCGCTCAAACTGTTTGACCTAGTTCAAAGCCCGCGATAAAAGCTATGCAATAGCTTAATAAATGAAGGGACAGGCGAGAGACCAATGACCGCCCCAGCGAGGTCAAACCACAATTATTTCAAACAACAAAAAAACAATTATGGGGTCCCCAGTCAAAGTTCAAAATAGATTTATGTACCGTACCTACTTAAATATTAGAATTTTATCTTTTCGGTTCCATTTCGGTAACAGACGCACATCCTATCAGGGTAGACTTAAACATTTCAAGATGCAAACTTTGGAATCCCGTCGGAATTATTTTCATCTGATCACTTTACATAAAATCATTCAATAGGGGAGAGGAGAATATTAGTCAAGATCAACTTGGTTGATATTCCTTTTGAAAAAAAATATCAATTAATTATGTTGGGCAATCAAAACAATTGACTCATCGTCATCATCAGCAACCCATCAACGGCTCACTACTGAGCGCAGGTCTCCTCTCAGAGAAGGGTTATAGGCCATAGTCCACCACGCTGGCCCAATGCGAATTGGCGGACTTCACACACCTTCGAGAACATTATGGAGAACTCTCAGATGTGCAGGTTTGCTCTCGATGTTGTTCTTCACCGTTGAAGCAACCGATATTTAATTGCTTATACGCACATGACTCCGAAAAGTCAGAGGTTCCCGGGATCGAACTGTGGTCTCCTATTTGGGGGGTCGCAGACCCCCCAAATAGGAGACCACAGTCCTAACCACTACAAAATTCATGACTCTGCCACCGGTTCGGAAAGCGGATCCTGCTGAGAAGAGCCGGCAAGAAGCTCAGCAGTTGATCTTTTCAAAATAATCATTTTACAATATTATTATGAAGCTATTACATTGTAATAAGTTTTTTATACTATCTTGTGGGCAGCTGGATGCCAAGCTGATTTAACCTATGCCACTTTGTTAGAATAATATAACATTTCCACAATGAGGGGAAGTTCCAAAAAAAAAAAAAAAACTACAATTCAATTCATGTTAAGGTGGCAGACAAGGGTCTGCCCGCGAAATTCAAATTTAATTTGGTTTTTCGCAATTTGTAAACTAATACGACAAAGTAGGCTTATGGCCTTCTAATTGCCGCCAGTGGAATTATCATCTTCACAGGTTTAAATAAAAATCTTTACTTGAAAGTGACCCGTTTAAGAAATTAATCAAAATACTGAGTTGGACGTGAGTTACTCACAAATTAGTCGATATTTTGATTAATTTCTTAAACTGGACACTTTCAAGTAAAGATTTTTATATAAACCTGTGAAGATGATACTGCCATTGTCGCAATTAGAATGCCATAAGCCTATTTTGTCGTATTAGTTTACAAATTGCGAAAAACGAAATTAAATTTGAATTTCGCGGGCAGAACCATGTCTTCAACCTTAAGACAAAACAATTGACTATATGGAATCAACTACGGGGAGCGGAGTTCACATAAAGATATAGTTTATGTTTCCGGTCGCGAGTGACAGTTTACAATGTTAGTTGACACCTCTTAAAGTTACCCGTACTGTCTGGGAGATGCCAACTCGCATAATGCTGTGATCTGCCTTGGAATTAGATGCTTCTCAACGACCTCTATCTATAGACGCTAAGTTCCGAACAAAGTGAGACGGCTCTGCCAAGTACCAGCTTGCTGCACTGGATTCGGTGGACAGACGCGCCAGAAGACTCATTGGCGACGAATCGCTAACTAACTCCAAACTTCAAAGTCTGGAACATCGGCGCAAGGTTGCCTGTCTGTCGGTATTCTACAGGATATATTTCGGAGAGTGTGCTCAAGAACTATTCGAACTAGTTCCTCCATCACCCTTCTACCACCGAACCGCAAGGCATCGCTCGAATCTGTACCGCTACGTGGTTGAAATTCCACGATCCCGCACTAAGCGCTTTGCTTCCTCGTTCCTAAAATTTGGAATGGCCTTCCGGCTTCCGTTTGTCCAACTGACTATAACTTGGGTACCTTTAAATCAAGAGTGAATAGGCATCTTCTAGGCAAGCGCGCTCCATCTTAGGCTGCATCTTCACTTACCATCAGGTGAGATTGCAGTCAAGCGCTAGTATATATATTAAAAAAAAAAAAGTATTTGCGGCAAAATTTACTAACTCCATCTATTGTGGGCAGCGTAAACTTGCTTGAAATTGCTTTAATGTCAGCCGGTGCGAAGGAGACGGCTTCCGTTTGTCCAACTGACTATAACTTGGGTACCTTTAAATCAAGAGTGAATAGGCATCTTCTAGGCAAGCGCGCTCCATCTTAGGCTGCATCTTCACTTACCATCAGGTGAGATTGCAGTCAAGCGCTAGTCTATATATTAAAAAAAAAAAAGTATTTGCGGCAAAATTTACTAACTCCATCTATTGTGGGCAGCGTAAACTTGCTTGAAATTGCTTTAATGTCAGCCGGTGCGAAGGAGACGGAAACAATGAATATGGTGGCTAAATACTTCGGGAAAAGTATGTGAATAAATCAAGAAATAATTTTTTCTCAAATTTGCTCGGAAATCGCTTCTTTATCTAAACAAAACGAAACGTCAATTGGCTCATTGCTGGCGTGGCGCCAGCAATTACGTAACAGGACAATAATGTAAATTGCTGGACAGGTACGAGGTTTTTAAAATGTACACTTTCCTCTATTAGGTGTTTCTCCTCTGTGATTAGGTGTTTTAAATGTGCATTTCTTTCGCTGAGTTATACAATTTAAAAAAATAAGAATGATTTTTTTTTTTAATGGAACAAAAAGAGCGTGGTTTAATTGGAGGTAAAGAATTATTGGTGACTGGTGTTTTCTTTTAAATGGATTCGGAATCGGATGAAGAATTAATGGACTTTACACCACCAGATATGGCGGAAGATTATCATTTCATAACTGTACAAATTGTACTATAACATTTAACATGAAATAAAACAGTGTTTCTTTAATTATTTTTTTGTTGTTTCCTCGCAAATTAGAGAAAAGTACTATATAAGCCTCGGCCGAAATAGCAATTCATGGCCTCGTTTACTTAAAAAGGCCTCGGCTAGCGCCTCGTCCTTTTAAAATCGCTTGGAAGTCCTCGGCTTCGCCTCGGCCTTCCAAGGTTACTCGTCCATAAATTGCTTTATTCCGAGCCTCGACAATAATGTACTATTATTTCGTATCTTAGTTGATAGTTTTTGACGACCACCCTGGCTCAGTGATGTGCGCTGTTGTCTTATAGCTGGGAGGTCCCGGATTCGATTCCCGGCGGGGTCAATTTGGGAATTTATAATTTCTGAATTGTCTCTGGTCTGGTCTGGTGGGAGGCTTTGGCCGTGGCTAGTTACCACCCTACTGTCAAAGACTTGCCGCCAAGCGATTTAGCGTTCCGGCACGATGGCTTGTAGAAACCAATTAGGGGTATCGGTTGAATATTCACTGTCATCCCCTTCGAAGTTAGCCCGCTACCATCTTAGACTGCATCGTCACTTACCATCAGATGAGATCGCAGTCAAGGACTAGCTTGTCGTCGAATAAAAAAAAAACACTTCGGCGATGAAACTTGACAACATAATAGTGCTGTCAATAAAGAGAACAATAGGATATTTGACTACTTTTGCTATGCTATGCTGAAGCTAACAAAACGTATATTTCGGCATAATTTTCAGTATTTTTCATAAAAATCGAGAAATAAATTCAAAAAAATAAATTGCCGCGGAAACGTTCCATTTGTTTACATGACATGACAGTTTACATGTCACAGTTCACACACAGTTCAATAACAATTCCAAAGCCCAAAGGTGATGTGAACTGTGACGTCATTCGAGATTCAAGAACGTTTTCGATCTCGTGAACATGGCCAGAATTATAGCAATTTTAATTAATGTTCTCTAATTAAATAAAGATTTATTTTTTAGTTTTGTCGTATGGAATAACGTTTTTAGATAATAATAATCTTTTAGGATGACACCAGATGAAACGATATTTTTAATATAGTCAAATACCCTATTAGTTCAGTTTCTACACTTTTTTGCCAAGTTGTACGAAATTAAAAATCACAGCAGTGTGTATTTGCAGTACGCTTGAGGCGTAATATAAAATTCGATCCGTAGTCAACCCAAGTCAGTTGACTATGACTATGAAAATACCTGAAAAATACGGAAGTATGACAAAATACGAATTTCATACCATATCAAAATACTTTAAGTATATGAGACGTATCCATGCTTAAAACTAAGTATACAAAAATCATGCATTTCATCAAAATATTGTCAGGTTTTGTGCTGTGCAACTCAATCATATTTTTGTAGCAGAGTATCTAGATTTTTGAAGTGTGCAATAGAAGACTCAGCGAGCGAGCCCCACACAAACGAAGTTTTATTCTTATTTGATTATGTTATCGAATTCTGTTTGTATGCTCTGGAAACTAGTATATGTTTGTGGTTTTATTTGTAATGTATAATAAATGGCCAAGTAGGCGTCGTGCCATTCGCAGTGTAGGGTTCCGTAGTTGCCAGTCACAATATTAGGCGTATAATTTTAGGCCTATATTGTACACACTTCTAAGTAGAAGTGTGTAAAATATAGGCCTAAAATTAGGCCGATCACTGCCGCTATAATCTATAATAAAAAAATCTTTTTTAAAAACCGACTTCAAACGCCCGCGCCACTACAAAGTATAGATATAGTAATTTATTGATGATATTTTCAAAACCGCTCGACCGATTTCGATAAAAATTTAAATGGGACCACCTGGGAAGTTAACCTTTGAAACAAAAAATAATTTTCCAAATCGGTTCAGTTCAGGCGTCTTCGAGTACCTAATCGGTGAACATACATAAAAAAAAAATTTTTAAAAATGTTCCGACGAATTGAGAACTCCTATTTTGAAGTCGGTTAAAAACAAATTAAATTCAAACAGTCAAATGTCTAATATTTTCATTTAGAAAGCGAAAAAGGTTTCAATCTGAAATCTGAAACCACGCAGGTTTAGTATTAAAAGGCATGATGACCGATTTTGAAAACTGTTGGATGATGTTGGAAGTATCTTCTATTTCGAAAAAATATCTTATGTAAAGAAAGCAGACACCCCAGACATAGAACAGACGCAAGCCCACAAAAAACCTTTTAAGATAAATACTAATGCAAGTTGGACCAAGTATGCTTCATATCTTTCATGACGAATACGATAAACATCCATGGGAACTTTATCTTAATAGCAGAACGTCGCGACGGCTGGAGATAAACTCGAAGCCACTGCAAAAAGACATTTTAGTTATCAGAGAACACTCTCGAACCTTCTCATGGTCTACGTGACTGCAAGCAAACGCACCCCTACCAGCCACCCTGCTATACGGGATATAAATACACGAAGCTCCGGGAACAAGACATTCAAGATCCAGCATTCATTCGACATTCGAGACTCATTCACAGTCTCTCTTCCGCGTCGCGCTGAAACTATAACTCGTTTCGCAGTACGCAAAAGTATTTGTCCGCGAATTAATTAATATAAAGTAATTTGCTCGCGTAATTAATTAAATTAATTAAGTATCAAAATTGTAAACAACTTAATAAACGCTATAACAACAAGAAGACTCCCTTATTGTCGAGAACCCTTTCTCGACTGGTGACAGCGGCCACACCTGCATAACTGGTGACAGCGGTATCCACTTCTACGAACGCCGGGCTTCGAGAAGAAACAGCTCGTCTGAAGAAGCGGAGAACCTACGAGGATTTATGAAGAAAGCAGTACTCCTTCTGGCTGCCCTGTAAGTGTCCTTTCCTTTCTCTATTTTCCTTTATTTTTATATTGTTGTGTGTTAGCTTTAATAATTTTTTTTTTCAAAATGGCTCAACCATTCAACCATCGAAAAGTATTTACCAAAATACGACGGTGACCGGGACACATTAGATTTTTTTATAGAACAAATTACAGTATTAGCAAGAGCAGCTGACCCAGATGCTAGGGCTCTTTTCCCAATTATTTTAAAAAATAAACTTAGGGGCGAAGCAATAAAGGCAGTGGCCCATGTACCTAATGGCACTGTCGACGAAATAATACAGGCTTTGAATTTTAAATTCGGGGACAATAGGTCATTAGAACAAATAATTTCAGAAATAACGCGTATTAAACGTACATTTAATGAATCACAGTTAGAATTTGCTGATAAAATTAAAAATTTACTTTATGCAGCTAAAAATAAAGCAAAAAATCAATAGGCCCAAACAATATTGGAAAATGTTTGCATCGATCAATTATGCAAGAACTTAGACCTATCTACAGACAGACTAATAAGAGCGGCAGAGCATAGCACCTTTGATGAGACTTATAACCACCTTAAACACGAACTTGAATTGCATCCAGATTATTTCGCAAGAAAATTAGAAAAATCTAAGGGATTAAAATCGTTCCGCAATTCAAATAATAATTTTCCGCAGAAATCCAATTGGAATGAGAAACAATTTTCTAATCCAATTAGGCCCTTATGGCAAAACCCTAATATGAACCCAGTTAGAAATCAAAATGTATTTACCAGCAGTTTAGATTATAATCGACCAGTAGTACAAAATAATAATAATCACTGGACAAACATGCCGCGACCAACACCTGACCAGTGGCGAAAAATGACAGTACAAAAATAAATTGCCTCACGAGGACAAAATTAAGCTAGCTCTGATTGCGTATAACAATTCGATACAGTCCGATACCAAATTAACGCCTCACGAGATATTATTTGGGCATGTTGAGGTAGAACCCCTATTTAATTTTCTTCACGATTCGCAATTATTAAATAACCTTCTGATAAAGCATCGCGAACATTTAAAAACTATTTACGAATACATTTATAAAAACAAGCGGGAAGCGCAAATAAAACGTACCGACGAATATAATAAAAACACAGAGCTTCCAGAACCTCAAATGGAAACTCAGGAAAAGCTAGAAAAATCAAAGAAACAAGTGAACGTATTCAGCACTCGTACAAAAACGTACATAAGGGACGTCACTGCTCCTAAGGTTTATTTAGATAATAGGGGAAAAAGACGTGCTGCCAATAAATTGAGACCTGTTGTTACAGGACGGTCATCGTCCAGGGCAGCGCGAGCTACGAAATAACTAAGCTAAAAAATCCTAATGGGGTCTACTTTGAAAAACTAGGAACAATAATGGAAATCGAAGGATATGAGTATATCACTAAACGTTGTAATTTATCGGAAATTTTGGAATCGATGACTAAAATAATGTCAACTAGAAATAATCAAGATAATCATTACTTAAATAATTTATATATTCATTTACTTGGAAAGCTTAGTAATTTAATGAATCATAATTTTAGAAAGAAACGTGGATTGATAGACGGTTTAGGTACTATAATTAAGTTTATCGCTGGTAACCCAGACGCAAACGATTTAAAGCAAATACAAAAAAGTGTCCAAATATTGCAAAATAACGACGTTTCTTTATATCGAAACATTAATGAGACGATTGAAAAAATAGAAATTAGATTAAATAGCATTAGAAAAGATTTAAGAGTACTTTATGATATAAGCTATACTAATAAGATTAATTTAGATATCCTAACAAGCCTTATATTATTTGAGGACATAGTAAATATGCTAGAATTAGGTATTACATTAGCTAAGCCTGGATTAGCCTATAGGGATATATTCGATAATATTAATGATGATAAGGTTGACTCAATATTCGTATATACTACGCAAAATATTATTCACTTTGTAGCGAAAATAGCCATTTTGAAATCAAAGGGTAATGCATACAATATAATCCCATTCCCAAATCCTGATGGTCAAATCCTAGAAGTCAGACATCCAATTATCCTCATAAAGGACGCTTGGTATGCCTACCCAAACACTGCTCAATGTAAAAAGAAGGAAAAAACACTCGTGTGTCATCAAATCTGGTGGAAGGACGGCAATAAGACTCCAGACTGCATACATAGAGCCCTATACAAGAAAAATCACACATGCACCATAACAAAGTTATTAGAAAGTGAAGCCATTGAAATTGTTGGTGATGGAACATTTCTTCTATTTTCAAAGAATACTGAACGAGTTAAAATTATATGCAACGAAACGTACTACGAAATCATCAAGGGACCCTACAAGCTTCAATTGGAACCGGGTTGCGAGCTCATCATGGCGAGTTTTCATACGAAAGTCATATCTAAAATTACATCACTATACAAAGAAGAGATCCAGCAGATTCAAATGCATTTAAATGAGAAACAAACTACCTATCGACCTACTCAAGAATGGGAAGCACTGAAGTTAAAACCATTGAAAGAAGATATAAGTATCATTCATCACTTATGGATACCCAGCATCTGGACTATAATAATATTAACTTTAATCATATGTGGTATCTGCTACATTTACTACATTCATAAACGCAACAAGAATAAAGAAGTGCAACAAGAAAGAAATAATGTTGTTGAGAGCCCGGGTATAACAAGTTACACCCTAAGCTCTCTCTTACGGGGGGAGGTGTAAAGAAAGCAGACACCCCAGACATAGAACAGACGCAAGCCCACAAAAAACCTTTTAAGATAAATACTAATGCAAGTTGGACCAAGTATGCTTCATATCTTTCATGACGAATACGATAAACATCCATGGGAACTTTATCTTAATAGCAGAACGTCGCGACGGCTGGAGATAAACTCGAAGCCACTGCAAAAAGACATTTTAGTTATCAGAGAACACTCTCGAACCTTCTCATGGTCTACGTGACTGCAAGCAAACGCACCCCTACCAGCCACCCTGCTATACGGGATATAAATACACGAAGCTCCGGGAACAAGACATTCAAGATCCAGCATTCATTCGACATTCGAGACTCATTCACAATCTCTCTTCCGCGTCGCGCTGAAACTATAACTCGTTTCGCAGTACGCAAAAGTATTTGTCCGCGAATTAATTAATATAAAGTAATTTGCTCGCGTAATTAATTAAATTAATTAAGTATCAAAATTGTAAACAACTTAATAAACGCTATAACAACAAGAAGACTCCCTTATTGTCGAGAACCCCTTCTCGACTGGTGACAGCGGCCACACCTGCATAACTCTTATTAATTTGACTGTACCGTTATTCGAAACATAGTTACCCTAATTGAGATAGGAACCATGTTTCCCGCCTTTATACATCTGTCTCTCTCTATCATATTGCCGTCTCGTTCTAATCCCACCACCGGTTAGTGGGGCGACTGCTCAGCGCATCGGCACTGCCGCACTTTTTACTGTAGGTAAACTCGCTTTTTCATGATTTAGCCCGAAAAGAGCAATCTAGCGCTTTTCAAGCGAGACGAAGACTTCGCACCGCGATTACCAAGTTATGAAACAATGCGCGTCATGTAGTATAGATTTCTTCTGCTTCGGCAGATATGATTTTGGAAAATTCCGATGAGGACTCTGATTTTTAACAATTTCATAACCAACTTAATTATAATTAGATTTTTCTAAATTAATACGTTTCGAATAAACAATTTTTAACCCTTTGCATTGGTATTTATGTTTTTTTTCCCTTTCTAGCACCTCTTTTGATTGCATTTGCTAAATCTAGCTCTTTTTAACTTGTCCGACTGCTCTTTTTGAAAAACCAAGGTGGCAACACTGATCGGCAGCGCTCGCCATTCCACTCATTGGCGTTTTGGTTCCCGCCGTGAACAGTTGTGCTTGCTGAAATGCTAGCACTATTCAGACTTACGGCTCCTAGTTAATATTTAGGTTGATATGAAATAAAAGCTTCTTAGATGATGAAATAGATACAAATGTATCAGCGAGTTTGTCATGCGTGTGGCTTGATTCTATCTTTACAGCAAAGTTTATAACAAGAACAAAACTGTAATATTAACATTAAACAATTGTTACCAAGTTTGCATACATATTGATGTAAGCCAGTTTTTAAAAATGATGCTCAAAGAGCTTTAACTGACATCACGCAGGTTGAGTTTGAATAGCCACGATCATTATATTATATTTAAATAAAACGACTGTGTTTTTTAAACATGTCTTTATTTCTAATCCTCATATTCAATGTCTTCTCTGACTAAAATATTATCTAGAAACTGTGCAGGTGAGAAGATAATCTAATTTTGATGCCGAGCCCATCATAGGTACCAGACTAATAGTCATCAAACGAGCACAGCTCCCAACAGTTCGCAACGGTTAAACGAAGGAGTGAAACTATCGGTTCGGGGGGTCGAATCCTGACTTCAGAACATGTCTTTGTTCTCTTTTTAATTTTTGGAACAGTTTTATAGAAGATAAATTCCGAACAAAATATTTGCGGCAAACTTTACTAACGCCATCTACTGTGGGCAGCGTGAACTTGCTTCAATGACTGTTTTTTTACGAGATAGTTCTAACATGTGGCGAGAGATGGCGTTGATTCTGAACTTCGTTCCAGCCGAGTGTTCCACGACACCCAATTTTTTTTTTATTTATAAATGCAGATACTCTTAATCTTTCTGAATTACTGCACTCTGGAACAAAACAATGGTTTTATGTATCCGGAGTTCGCTGATAACCATCCAAATTGATATATCTCTGCTCGTTCTGAGCTAGGGGCACTGACACACTCAGAGCTAGGAGCACAGACAGGTTCAGTCATAGGGCTAGATACTCTTAATCTTTCTGAATTACTTCACTCTGGAACAAAACAATGGTTTTATGTATCCGGAGTTCGCTGATAACCATCCAATTTGATAAATTATTTCTGCTTGTTCTGAGCTAGAGGCACTGATAAACTCAGAGCTAGTAGCACTGACAGGTTCAGTCATAGGGCGAGATCCTCTTTCAACAGCTTGGGTACTTGATTATGTTTCTAGTTGCCGAACTTGGCGATGAGCCCATTGCCAGCAGGCATTACATGCTCGAGCATTTGCAGGGACCTGAAATGGAATTCATGTTTAATGTTGATATCTTGATATTAAAGTAAAGAAAATAGTACAATCATTATGAACAAAGTAATCGCATTATAGAAATAAATCACATCAGTAGGGTTAGTAAAAGATTGGATAGTTAACTATGACATTACCATCATAGTAAAATAAACCATAACAGTATTGAGTTAAAGCTCAATTTCGTGTATGTATTCTTAAACGTTTACGTAACGAAAACGCTCCAAATTAAAACCGTCTTTATTGACTTTGTGACTTTAAATCGATACTATTATGGTTCATTTTACTTTTATGCTAATGTCATAGTTAACTATTACGATCAAACGAATCTAACCACATAGGTCTAACCACATAGAATAAATCCAAGAAAGTAAAACTGATCACAGATTTACTCAAGAGGGAAAAACATTATAGAATACATAATTAGCATCGTATATACCTGACGACGAGAGTTGATGTTGGCCATAATTTGAGCTCTTTCAGGATGTCCCTCTGGTAAGGGGCGTGAGTATCTGCCAGTTCGGCTATGGATGGAGATCCCACAAGAAACGCAAACTGCTTTATGACCAAATTGTCGCGCACCAATGTTACCCTCGTTCCTGTTGTTTAATTCTACCAACAAAAGGTTTATGCATTCTTGGCAAACTTGATCTTCATCAGTTACCTAAAAACAAAATAATAATAAATACGAGAAACATAATTTACTGTTTTATAAGGTAAGGTATTGTTTAAACTTAAATCAGTTCTTTTTAAAGTCTGTTTCAACCCCCTTTTTAAGGTCCACTATTGAGTACAGGTCTGCTCTCAGAATTAGATGGATTTAACCATAGTCCATAAGCAGTGATAGCCTAGTGGTTAGGACTGTGGTCTCCTATTCGGGGGGTCGCAGGTTCGATCCCGGGTACGCACCTCTGACTTTTCGGAGTCATATGCGTTTAATCAATTAAATATCACTTGCTTCAACGGTGAAGGAAAACATCCTCAACATCGTGAGGAGACCTGCACATCTGAGCGTTCTCTATAACGTGTACTGAAATTCCGAAAAACTACTGTAGGGTACCTTTGTACCTTTCATATAAAACTCTTCAGGCCAAGCATTGGACTCGAAGCCCTTATAGTTTTTGAGTAAACCACAATGAAAGTTTTTACCAATAACAATCTTAGCACAACCCTAGAAAACATAACTCGTTCTTATACCTACTACCGCGCGCCGCGCGCGTTGTAACCTATTCACGGTTAATCATAGGATTGGATTGAAGTAAGCGTATTAATATATATTGAATAAGATTTTATGTTAAAAAAATGTGCTTATTTCTATTCAATATTTTTATAGGTGATTCTTTATTAGCTACACACACGTACCCTGCAGTCATTTTTCGGACTTTCAGTACACGTTGTATAATGTTCATTGTTCTCGAAGGTGTGTAAAGTCCCCCAATTCGCATTGGGCCAGCGCGGTGGACTACGGCCTATAAACCTTTTCTGAGAGACCTGCACTCAGAAGTGAGACGTTGGTGGGTTGCTGATGATGATGAAACATAGCCCACTACGCTGGCCAATTATTCGGTTGGCAGGCTTCACACACCTTTGAAAACATTATGGAGAATCCTCAGATATGCAGGTTTCTTCTCGATGCTTTCCTTCACCGTTGAAACATGTGATATTTAAATGCTACAAACACATTTCGCATATCTGAACCATTGGGCCACTGGCAAAACTAGTGAAGTACATAATTATTATAAAACAGTTGGTTAAAAAGCACATCTAAAAACTATAATAAATAAATATATCACCTCATGTGCAATCCATTCTTCCATTATTGTTATTACGTCACGACTCATGCTTACAGTATTATAAATATACTGCTGACTTAACGGTATAATTATGTTACAGTTAATGCAGTGAGCCATATGTGAGTAATCTGAAAAGGAAATGAATATTCATGAATGCAGGCTGACAGACGCAAGCAACTAGAAATAAATAGAAGTTGTCAAGCAAAGACTAATTTTTAAAATAAACCAAAACTATGTTAAACACTACTGTTGGAGCCTGGTGGTGGCCCACTCCGAGTGTACCAGGGATCATTTTCACCGTTTCGTTGAAGTGAAATACGGCAACCCTATCAGAACCCTTTAAGTTTAAACATTTTGCATAAAGCGATGCAACAGACTGCAAATATAAGTAAACTCTAAATAGGGACTTCTTTATTCCCATGATATATGCGCAAAACTGCAGGCAATCAAGTTAGCCTAGAGGCTAACTTGATTACAAGTAGCTTATACGCCAACATAAAAGGTGTGACAGAAAAGCTTTATTCTATGATAAAATATCTTGTAGCACAACAAATCCACTTAACATTAATTCTATGTTATCACTATGCCATACTAAACTATATTTGTTATTGAATTTACTTTTCATATTTCATTCCACGTTCACACGACAGACGATTAACGTAATCCGCTTTTTTCACGAATTTGTCGTCGGAAGCTGGGCGCCTTGGAACCACAGGGGGCGAGATAAAATGTCCGAAGCCGAAAGAATTTTTTGTGTGGTCAGACAATTCATTTAATTTCTGGTTCATTCAAAGCGCGATTACCACGACTGAAAGATGCCGAAATCCAAGATCGCTGGATTGGTTCACTAATGATTCATTCGTCACTTTTATTCATTCTGTGTTCAGACGTTTCGACTCGAAATGAATGAAACAGAAATGAACTGTTTGATATCACCTTAAAGAGCTATGTTAAACCACGTATAAATGATGAATGGTACTTACATTTGAGGTTGTAAATGCGCAAGGTAGACCAATTCGAGTGTAAAGTCAAAAATCCGTTGAAGAGAAGCCAAGTCGTGAGATTAATCAGTCCGAATGTACTTGTAGATTACGAGATAGCTGTACTTTTGGTAACTTACGATATTCATCGGTAACTTCAGGAGCTATAGTGATCGTTCATTTTTTGTAACCATAACATGACTTTGAGGCTGAGCGGCTATATCTAGTGTACTAACCAATGAATATCGTTAGTTGCTATACAGTTCACATAGGTTTGGCGCATACTTTAATACTATGTAAGTATCAGTTTTCCTGGTGATCGTTCATTTTTTGAAATGAAATAGACAATTCGCAAAGTTACTCCTTTTATTACGTCATATTGGCGTATATTGCCACCACCACCAGGCGATAACAAACACGTCTCAATTAATTAAGCTTCGAATAACGGTACAGTCAAATTAATGAACGCGTTTTATAAACGCTTATTAATTTACTTACCTTATTCGAAGCTTAACCTTAAACTCTGCCTGGTGATTTTCAACGCAATCACTCGCCCCACTACCCGGTTATGGGGTTAGAACGAGACGGCAATATGATAGAGAGAGACAGATGTACAAAAGCGGGAAACATAGTGCCTATCTCAATTAATTAAGCTCCGAATAATTAATAAGCGTTTTATTGGTAGGTAAAACGCCTTCATTTCAGCAAAAAAAGGTTCGGTAGATAAAAATGCCATTTCAAGTTTTAAATTTCACGTAAAAACGCTCGACGGTGTCATGGCGTCGTTCGTGACGTCACCTCTTTGTTTTTCGAAGTAGTTATTCAAAGTTTGAAGATAGATGTGACGTACCGCTCTGATTGGGTTTAATCCAATATGGCGGATTGCTGTATTTTACAGTTTCATTTTATCAAAATAAAAATCAATCTCGCTCAAAATCCTTACTAATAATATAAATGCGAAAGTGTGTTTGTTGGTTTGTCCTTCAATCACGCCGCATCAGAGCCGCAGATCGACGTGATTTTTCGCATGGGTATAGCTGGAGAGTGACGGCTACTTTTTATCCCGGAAAATCAGTTTCCGAAGGATTTTAAAAACTAAATCCAAGTAGACGAAGTCGGGGGCATCGGCTAGTTATTAATTAGCATCAAGATGCTGTGTTAATAATACTTTAAAATGTGTGCGTGTGTTGGTTTCTGTGTTAGGGTATGTGTGAAAGGCAACAGCAAAAGACCTGACAATTTTACCGTCGACAAAGGGTATTGCTGTGAATTATTTTTTATTTTTTATTTCATTGTAGTAATTTCTACCACACGCAAGTGTAACTATTGCTGAGTTTAAGCTCGTTTTCAGAGTGGCCATAAAGATTGCCGAGGACTTTAATTGGTTAATTAATTTAATTTTAATTGATTAAGGACTTTAAAGGATTGTTAATTTGGATTTTTTCTAATTATATAATTGCATCACCTACTGTACGCTTAGTACAAGATTTGATAGTTAACTATGAATAGTAAACTATGACATTACCATCAAAGTAAAATAAACCATAACAGTATCGAGTTAGAGCTCAATTTCGTGTATGTATTCCTATACGTTTACGTAACGAAAAGGCTCCAAATTAAAATCGTCTGTATTGAATTTGTGACTTTAAATCTATACTGTTATGGTTCATTTTACTTCGATGCTTATTAAACACTATCCTACATTAAATATTTTTTTTTCATAGTCATCCATAATCGCTTTTTAGCGATAAGACCAATTGTACTTAAAGATTACAATAGAAAGGTTTTATTTGCTATATAAAGTTAAGCTTTTTTTTTTACAACTAAAATAGCATCTGCCGATTTACTTTTGATAGATTTTTTAAGATTGTATAAAGGCTTGAAATTGACTGTAAAATTTTGTATAGAACGTAACGCCCATACCTACAAAACTCCCAAGCCGTAGTTGAGGAATCACGTGCCTAATAATTTACCTATAGTGTAAATCACCACTCAATAATGCAATAGGGAATAGAATACACGAGTTTACACAAGTTTAAGTAATCAGTTAAAACTAATCTGATGAAAAAAGCATATTATGCAATTGAAGACTATATAAATGATAAAAAAGCGTGGATATAATTCGTTCCAGCGATTCATGAGACAGTAGGTGGTAACTAAACTGTATAACTATAACTATTCTATTGAATTGTAAACTTGTTTTGAAAAGAGCAACCGCCGAGTTTCTTGCTGGTTCTTCTCGGCAGTGGTAGACTCATCGACGATTCAAAAGCACTTCTAAAAAAGTTTATTTTAATAAAAAACATTTCTATTCTATTATATTCTAATAGAATTGTTTTTTTTATAAAATAAACTTTTACAAATCGCTTCAGAATCGTCAAGTAAATCCACCACTGGTTCGGAATGACCTTCCTACCGAGAAGAACCAGCAAGAAACTCGGCGGTTGCTTTTTTTAAAATATCATGTGGCATACAGGTTAATTATCACTGTCTCATGAATTGCTGGAGCTAGTTATATCCACGCTTTTTTACAATATACACAATCTTCAATTGTATAATATGCTTTTTTCATGAGAATAGTTTTAATGGATTTCTTAAACTTGTGTAAAGGCAAGTCTAAGCGTGACATCCATAGATGGCACTATCACTTAGCTCAGACTCAAGACAGAGTTAAAACGAGACAGATTTAAGTAAGGACATATTTGTGTCTCATTTTAACTCTATCTTGAATCTTAAGCAGAGCCAGAGTACGGTCTATAGATCTCAGCTTAAGATCGCCTAAGGACTTTTATTTTAGAACGTCACGCCCATTCCCACAAACAACTTTCAATATAATTTATATTTATACCCACAAAGTAATGTATGAGTTTTTTTTTAATATATAAGACCAGCGCTTGACTGCAATCTCACCTGATAGTAAGTGAAGATGCAGCCTAAGATATAGCGCGCTTGCCTAGAAGATGCCTATTCACTCTTGATTCTTGATTCTCTATGAGTGCATAATAATTCACAGCAACACCTTAAGTCGACGTAGATACAGATAAATCTAGATGCCTACCTTTTTTCTTCTTGGGTTCGGGTTTCTCCTTACTGGAGCCGGCGATCTGTTTGGTCTTCCTGGAGGGCTGGGATTTGTGCTTGGAGGAAGATTTCCTCTTCTCTGTGATCTTGGCGTTGTCCAGCAAGTCCAAAACGTCCACAGTTTCCTTTTTTGGTATCTTACTGGCCAGTTTCGTCAGCGGTTGGTCGTCAACTAGAATGGAAATTATTGTTAGGATTGTGACTTGTGCAACTGCCGAGTTTCTTGCTGGTTCTTCTCGGCAGGAACAGCATTCCGAACCAGTGGTAGACTCATTGACGATTCAAAAGTACTTTGTAAAAGTTTATTTGAATAAAAAACATTTCTATTCTATTCTATACTTGTGTCATCATCTGCAGCAAACCATCAACGGCTCACTACTGAGCGCAGCCCCCCGATTGTCTAAAAGTTGCCGATCAAAATCGTATTCATTTGATGGCATTAGCGTCAAAGTAAAATAAACCAAAACAGCATTGAATTAGAGCTCAATTTCGTGTATGCATTCGTATACGTTTAGGTATGTACGATACGCTCCGTAATGCTCCATGTTAAAATCGGCTGTACTGAATTTGTGACTTTAAATCAATACAGTCAAGGAATATTTTACTTTGACACTAATGTCATCAAATGAATACGATTTTGATCGGCAACTTTAAGACAATCGGGGGGGGGGGGGGGGGGGGGCTGGTCTCCTCTCAGAGAGGGATTATAGGCCATAGTCCACCACGCTGCCCCAATGCGAGTTGGCAGACTTCACACACCTTTGAGAACAGTATGAAGAACTCTCAGGTGAGCAGGTCTCCTCACGATGTTTTCCTTCACCGTTGAAGCAATTGATATTTTATTCCTTAAACGCACCTAACTCCGAAAAGTCAGGCGTACATGGGATCGAACCGCGACCCCCCGAACAGGAGACTACAGGCCTAACCACTAGGACTAGGCTATCACTGTTTCAGGATTGTGTAGGGGATTCCATTAGAATAGAATAGAACAGAAATGTTTTTTATTCAAATAAACTTTATTACAAGTGCTTTTGAATCGTCGATGAGTCTACCACTGGTTCGGAATGCCCTTCCTGCCGAGAAGAACCAGCAAGAAACTCGGCGGTTGCTCTTTTGAAAACAAATCTACAATTCAATAGAAACTATGCTATGTATGCAGTGTTTCCACAATGGGTTCCACAAAAGCATACCTAATTATAATTCAACACGTTAAGACGGGTAGACAGAAAGCAACCCCATTCCCGCCGGTGGCACCCGTTCACGAGCATGACGCATGACCCAGCCATTGCTTCGCTCAACCATATTTGAGGTAACGTAACAGCCCGCATCACACAACACCACCGTAGAAATGTTAAAGAGAGTGTGACATACTTAGGCTCAGCCGCGTTCAACGCAAACGCTTCTATATAAACGCTCTCATACTTGGCCATATGTTTGAGTTTACCGCGCGACACGACGCACCACGCGCCGCGCAACGCTCCGCGTGTGCATAAACGTACCCTAAGAGTTGTGCGTGTATCAAATGGCGCGCCTATAAGCGCTTCCAAAAACGAGCTTATACGCGTTAAGAAGCTAATCTGATACCGCCCTTAGAAACGAAATCACGTTCTCTTAGTAGAGTCGTATGCGGAACGATCTGGACCACCGCATTATTATCGTTACGTTACGTTCCCTCAAACATGGTTGAGCGAAGCAACGGCTGGGTCGTGCGTTATGCTCGTGAACGGGTTCCACCGGCGGGAATGGGGCTACTTTATGTCTGCCCATCTTAAGATACATTGCATTCAAAAAGTTCAAAATTCAAAATTATTTATTTCATGTAGGCCAACCTGTGGCTCTTATGACACGTCAAGATTCTACCACCGGTTCGGAAAGCGGATTCTGCTGAGAAGAGCCGGCAAGAAACTCAGCAGTTGCTCTTTTCAAAATAATCATTTTACAATATTATTATGAAGCATTGTTAGTAGGTATGCATTTGTGGAACTTCCCTCATTGTGGAAACACTGCATACATAGCATAGTATTTATTGTTTTGTAAACTTGTTTTGAAACGAGCAACCGCCGAGTTTCTTGCTGGGTCTTCTCTGCAGGAAGGGCATTCCGAACCAGTGGTAGAAGAGTCTGACGATTCAAAAGCACTTGTAAAAAAGTTTATTTGAATAAAAAATATTTCTATTCGATTCTATTCTATCCTGAGGAAACTCCTACCATTACATGAATAATGGGAAGCACGACCCTCAGCGATGAGGCATATTATGATGCAGAGAAAGTTCTTCCACCACCCTTCTGTCATTGGCGTGCCACCGAGCGGTTTAGCGTTCCGGCACGATGACGTGAAACAGATTAGGGGTATGGGTTGAATATACACTGCCATACCCCTTCCGAATTAGCCCGCTACCATCTTAGACTGCATCGTAACTTACCATCAGGTGATATCGCAGTCAAGGACTATCCTTTCATGAGATAAACAAAAATATACGTAAGTATTACATTTTGTTTCATTTAATTTGTCTAAAAGTTGATCCGTAGCTTTGTAGCGGCTTGATTGAAGGACAAACCAACAAACACACTTTCACATTTATAATATTAACGCCCCGGCTTTGCACGGGTAGTAGAGCATATTATTATGCCTACATGTTTTTTCTGTCGTAGAGCAGTTTCTTTTCGCGCGCGTTCGTTTTTATTTTGCGATAACTCCTAAGATATTCATTTAAATTGTATGGTGTAAAGGATTATCATAATGTGCATGAAATACTGTAAGGATTAATACTGTGTCTGAGTAACTAAATAGATTTCCAATTACTGTATTGTATGTGACCATATTTTTAGAATAGTGGATAGGAGCAGGCGTTACTTTGCGGAAGTTCAAGATTAGCAAGAAAAGGTTAGAATTATTTTGCTATAATCCGCCAACAGAAAAAATCTGTATGGTCAAACATGCAGTAACAAGCTAAGCACCTCAAGCTTCCCAAGAAAGCAAAGTCCTTAAGCAAGCAATGCCACCACCACACAAGACTTTTACACTACTCTCGACATTATAAAGTAGACATCTCGGTGGTGGCATTGCTTGCTTGGAAACTTGGCTTTCTTCTTTGGTTGGGAAGGTGAGCGGTACTTAGCTTGTAATTTTAAAAGATGAGATAATATAATATGCTATCGCGGACTTTTCTGTAGACAGATCGATCGTCGGTTAAGGTGTGTACTCACGATCGTCGTAATCGTCGTGTAATATCGGTAAAGGCGTGTACTCACGATCGTCGTCTAATATAAGTTAAGATGTGTTACTCACTATAGAATAGGCATGTATATTCTATAGTACGTAATAACACACACTACAGACACTACACTTTACTTGCGTACTACTCGGTCGCTTACACACGACTGACTCCCCCACCCAGTGGCTCCCGTATTTATGCGCCTCTGTGTTTTGTTTCTACAAACTATTTGCTGTATGAGCAACTAGCTGATGCCCGCGACTTTGTCCGCGTGGATTTAGTTTTTAAAGTCCCTCGGGAACTCCTTGATTTTCCGGGATAAAAAGTAGCCTAAATGTTGACCAGAGTAATAAGCTACCACGGTATAAAATTTTGTAGAAATCTGTGCGGTAGTTTTTACGTGAAAGAAGGACAAACAAACAGACAAACAGACAAAAATTAAATAAAAAGCTGTTTTGGGCTCAGTATCGATAGTAAAGCATCCCCCAATTAAAATTTTCAAAATATATTTAATGTACAGAAATCTTCCAGATACAGTTTTATTATATGTATGAGCAATGTAGACAATATGATGTCTACTGCCTATATACTACACTCACGATTGTCCTATTCGTCGTGTAATATCAGTTAAGATGTGTTACTCACGACCGTCGTATTCGTCGTCTAATATCGGTTAAGGTGTGTACTCACGATCGTCGTAATCGTCGTCGTCGTCGCCGAAGTCGGGCGCGTCACCAAAGTCGTCGTCGTCGTCGCTGAGCCGCACTTCCTCCTTCATCACCATTTCCACTTTCACCTCCTTGTCCAGATCTAAGCTCACTGCAAATTAATCAAAACATCACAATACTACCCGCAACTTCGTCGTATTATGGCCTTTACAAAAATCTAGTGAGAACGTTTTGATTTCCTACGATCAAAAGTAACTTTTGGTCGTCTCAGGATAGGAAGCTATCTCTGTGCCATATTGCGTCAAAATCGGTTCAGTTGATAGACCACAAAATGAATGTTGTATCCAATTTTCTATAATGGGTAACAGGTTGCAGCTTTACAACTTTATTCCTTTTTATTTTATGGAAAAAAAGAATTGTGATCCTGAACCTGATGACGAATAGGAATCATTTCAAAATCTGTTTTAAAACATTTTTTTTAAAACGTAAACGTCTGTTACACCTCTTGGAGGTTTTTGCTGTCAGTCCTCATTTATTCCATCAGTCCTACAACAGGGCGTACCTTGCAAGTCGTTGAGCGCGTTGGCGGGGTCCAGGCAGTTCTCTCCAGGTCCAGGTCCTTCTCGCACTCCTGCACCTGGCGCTTGAAGTCGGCCGCGTCGCGGAGGCGCGCGATGCAGGGCTCAGATGAGGCGGCTCTTGTCGTCAGTCCTACCACAGGGCGTACCTTGCAAGTCGTTGAGCGCGTTGGCGGGGTCCAGGCAGTTGACGAAGGTCTTCTCGCACTCCTGCACCTGGCGCTTGAAGTCGGCCGCGTCGCGGAGGCGCGCGATGCAGGGCTCAGATGAGGCGGCTCTTGTCGTCAGTCCTACCACAGGGCGTACCTTGCAAGTCGTTGAGCGCGTTGGCGGGGTCCAGGCAGTTGACGAAGGTCTTCTCGCACTCCTGCACCTGGCGCTTGAAGTCGGCCGCGTCGCGGAGGCGCGCGATGCAGGGCTCAGATGAGGCGGCTCTTGTCGTCAGTCCTACCACAGGGCGTACCTTGCAAGTCGTTGAGCGCGTTGGCGGGGTCCAGGCAGTTGACGAAGGTCTTCTCGCACTCCTGCACCTGGCGCTTGAAGTCGGCCGCGTCGCGGAGGCGCGCGATGCAGGGCTCAGATGAGGCGGCTCTTGTCGTCAGTCCTACCACAGGGCGTACCTTGCAAGTCGTTGAGCGCGTTGGCGGGGTCCAGGCAGTTGACGAAGGTCTTCTCGCACTCCTGCACCTGGCGCTTGAAGTCGGCCGCGTCGCGGAGGCGCGCGATGCAGGGCTCAGATGAGGCGGCTCTTGTCGTCAGTCCTACCACAGGGCGTACCTTGCAAGTCGTTGAGCGCGTTGGCGGGGTCCAGGCAGTTGACGAAGGTCTTCTCGCACTCCTGCACCTGGCGCTTGAAGTCGGCCGCGTCGCGGAGGCGCGCGATGCAGGGCTCAGATGAGGCGGCTCTTGTCGTCAGTCCTACCACAGGGCGTACCTTGCAAGTCGTTGAGCGCGTTGGCGGGGTCCAGGCAGTTGACGAAGGTCTTCTCGCACTCCTGCACCTGGCGCTTGAAGTCGGCCGCGTCGCGGAGGCGCGCGATGCAGGGCTCAGATGAGGCGGCTCTTGTCGTCAGTCCTACCACAGGGCGTACCTAGCAAATCGTTGAGCGCGTTGGCGGGGTCCAAGCAGTTGACGAAGGTCTTCTCGCACTCCTGCACCTGGCGCTTGAAGTCGGCCGCGTCGCGGAGGCGCGCGATGCAGGGCTCAGATGAGGCGGCTCTTGTCGTCAGTCCTACCACAGGGCGTACCTTGCAAGTCGTTGAGCGCGTTGGCGGGGTCCAGGCAGTTGACGAAGGTCTTCTCGCACTCCTGCACCTGGCGCTTGAAGTCGGCCGCGTCGCGGAGGCGCGCGATGCAGGGCTCGCAGATGAGGCGGCTCTGGCTGTTGGGACCCCCCGACTTGGAGTACGATATCTGCAGGGAGGGATGTATTTTTACACATTTACCAGTGAGTTACTCCGATTTCCCACACTATTTTTTCATTGAGATTTTCATACAGAAATACCATACAAATTATTACTATTTACTAGCTTATAATAATTTAAGAAATTAAATATCAAAATTGAGGATACCTGCACACCTAAGAGTTCACCATAATGATCTCAAAGGTGTGTGAAGTCTGCCAATTCGCATTGGGCCAGGGTGATGGACTATGGCCTATAACCGGCGCTCAGTAGTGAGCCATTGTTGGGTTGCTGATGCTGCTGCTGATGATAATGAGATGATGATGATGATGATAATGATGATGATGATAATGACTAGCTAATGCCCGCAACTTTTTCCACATGAAGTTTTAAGAATCAAACTCTTTGGAATAAAAGAAGCCTATGTCACTAAGGTCTTCTTACTACCTAATAACCATGCAAAAATTCATGTTGATCTATTGTTCAATTACTACATTACTGAAGGACAAACCAACAAACTTTTGCAAAATATTAGTAAGGAATATTAGCTATAGACTACACAGCTTTCACTGATATGCCTCAATTACTGTGCTTTGAGTTTTTATTATACTTGTGTGACTTATTTTTAAATCAGCTTTTGACTTTGTCTGCATGGTTTTAGTTTTTAAATTTTTTGATTTTCTCGGAATAAAAATAGGCAATGTGACTCTCTTGGCAGGTCTTCTACTATACCCATACAAAAAAGTCATGTTAATCTGTTGCTCTATTGTAGCATGATTGAAGGACAAACCCACAAACAAACACACTTTCTCATTTTTTTGGTTAATTGAGCTGTCCTCGGAAAATCTGACTGCTTAAGGTTGAAGACAAGGGTCTGCCCGCAAAATTCAAATTTAATTTGGTTTTTCGCAATTTGTAAACTAATACGACAAAGTAGGCTTATGGCCTTCTAACTGCGCCAGTGGAATTATCATCTTCACAGGTTTACATAAAAATCTTTACTTGAAAGTGACCACTTTACGAAATTAATCAAAATATCAACTAATTTGTGAGTAACTCACGTCCAACTCCAGTATTTCCTCCAAACAACTCAAATAATTCAAATTCAAAATCATTAATTCCATGTAGGCCAACTTGTGGCTCTTATGACAAGTCAAGAATCTACCACCGGTTCAGAATGCTGATTCTGCTGGCAAGAAAATCAGCAGTTGCTCTTTTCAAAACAAAAATGTTACAAAATGTAGCTTATCTATTTTGTGGACAGCTGAAGCAAAGCCAATTACTTCCAAGCAACCTTGTCATTAAGAAATTCACTAACCATATAGCCTCTACTTAAATCTACTTAAATGTGTTTTTATACACTGTTTAAAGTATAATGGCAAATCAATATATCATCACATCACTAGCAACCCATCAACGGCTCACTATTGAGCGCAGGTCTCCTCTCAGAGAAGGGTTATAGGCCATAGTCCACCAAGATGGCACAATGCGAATGGTGGACTTCACACACCTTCGAGCTCATTATGAAGAACTCTCAGATTATTATTATCTATATATATAAAAGAAAGTGGTGTTAGTTACACTAAACTAGCGGCACGCTATGATGGCCGGTTTGACACATTACAATAGTGATGTGGAATGTCAATTTATTCTCGAACAAAAAACAATTAAGTTTTGTTTTTGTACCTGATTAAATAGGTTTAATAAAACAAAAATGTATATGTTTATTTAATTTATTTGAACGAACTGAATATTTGAATGAAAATGAATATACATACTTTATATGCACACAAGAAACATATGAATACAAAAGATACCAAAAAAGGTGCCACAAAAGGCCATAATTAATCAGATTCGTCCATACTACTATTTTCACTGTCGTCACTGCTATCACGAGCAAGGGTCAACAGTAATGCAGTATCAATATTTGAAATCCAAAGCCAGGTCAAAACTATATCACAATCGCATTGCACTGACAGTTTATACTTTTCGAAGCAACGTCAATTCGAAACTGCTTTGTTTTGCATTGAGCATTGACGCGAGTTTGCCGGAGGTAGTAGTTGTGCTAGCCAGCGATCCTATGTGACGATCGTATTAGATTCCATTTTTAAAAATTTTCAATTTAGAAAACCAAATGCCGAGTTGTGGTATATATCATATAAAAATAAAAATTTTACCTTTTGTATGAAACAGCTGATATTTTTTTGCGATTTCAGAGGTTTGTCCACATAGTGAAAATTGTTCATATTCACAAGTACATTCACCCCTTAAATGGTGCAAACTGATTTTTCTACACTTGTATACATTTTAGAAATCAATTTAATAAATAAATTTTGAGTCCTAAACCTAAAACTACATTCGATAAAATTTATGAATCTCTGCACATCACTATCGTCAATAAAGTAATACAATTATTTCCTTTAAAGTCGTTATCAATTAATACGGAACTTCATGAGCGGACAAACGTCAAACCGGCCATCATAGCGTGCCGCTAGTGTATTTATAACTCAAGAACGGATGAACCGATTTGGCTGAAAATTGGTGGAAAGGTAGTTTAGAACCAGGAGACGGACATAGGATACTTTTTATCCTGTTCGACCGCGTTTCCGTCAAGTCACTATAAAACGTGGTATAACAAAAACGCATCTGACATGGAATAACAAAACGCAAATGATAGTGGAATAACAAAACGTAAATGACAGCTAAACGTAATTTTGTCTTTGGTTAAGTATGGTAAAAAATTTGACAATTATAAAAAGTGTTATAATAAAGCATTACTGATATTATAAATGCGAAAGTGTGTTTGTTTGTTGGTTTGTCCTTCAATCACGTCGCAACAGAACAGCGGATTGATGCGATTTTTTGCATGGGTATAGTAATGGATGTAGTAGTGGTTCCTCAGACCGGGAGAGCTACTTTTTATCTCGGATAATGAGAGTTCCCGCGGGATTTTTAAAAACTAAATCCATGCGGACGAAGTCGCGGGCATCAGCTAGTTATTATTATTATTTATAATAGGCTACGCAGCTGTCGCTGATGCGCCTATATCACTTGCTGTGCTTAGAGTTCCCAATGTTATGGCGGTCTAGTTTTTGAATTCATTAACTGACTTTGACGTCACTATTTCTTAGGCAACTTATTCCATATATTCACCACTCTGTTTGTTAGATAGTGTTTATAGGGATTGGACGATGCTATTTGACGCCGTAATTTAATATCATGCCCTCTTAGCCCAGGGTTGCTCTTTCTTAAAAACAAATTTTCGAAATTAGGGATGTTGTAAAACTTGTTTAAGATTTTATATGTTTCAATAAGATCCCCTCTTACTCGCCTGCTTTTTAGTGTTGTAAGTCCAAGTGCAGCAAGTCTTTGCTCATGTGGAAGATTTCTGAGCTCCCAGATGTGCAGGTTTCCTCACGACGTCTTCCTTCACCGTCGAAGCAAGTGATATTTAATTGCTTAAACGCACTTGACTCCGAAAAGTCAGAGGTGCATACCTGGGATCGAACCTGCGACCCCCCCAAATAGGAGACCACAGTCCTAAGCACTAGGCTATCACTGCTTGTAAATCAATATATAACAAATATCAATTCTTTCAGAATCAAGTTACAAAAGCGTATACTAGAATAGAATAGAAATATTTTTTATTCAAATAAACTTTTACAAGTGCTTTTGAATAGTCGATGAATCTACCACTGGTTCGGAATGCCCTTCCTGCCGAGAAGAACCAGCAAGAATCTCGGTGGTTGCTCTTTTCAAAACAAGTTTACAATTCAATAGAACAGTTATACAGTTTAATTACCACCTACTGTCTTATAAATCGCTGGAACGAATTATATCCACGCTTTTTTATTCGAAGTCATAATTATCATTTATATAGTCTTCAATTGCATAATATGCTTTTTTCATGAGATTAGTTTTAACTGATTTCTTAAACTTGTGTAAAGCCAAGTCTAAGATCGACTGTGGAATTTTATTATAAAACGTCACGCCCATTCCCACAAATGACTTTCGGACCCTCTTTAGGCGCAATTGAGGAATCACGAGCCTGTTTGGATCTCTAACCTGCCTATCGTGTAAATAAAGTAGCCCCATTCCCGCCGGTGGCACCCGTTCACGAGCATGACGCATGACCCACATTGCTTCATTGGCCATTGCTTCGCTCAACCATATTTGAGGGAACGTAACAACCCGCATCATACTCCAACCCACAAAGGATTTCTACACTTTAAGCAGACAACTCCTATTGTTTCCCACTATGTCTGGTTTATGATGGTGTCTAGTTATTAGATCATGTGTATCACCTCTTTGTTTATAGAGAGGAATAGTTAGTTAAGTATACCGATTCTCATGTCGACAAGCAACATTGCGTAACCTTTGTTAAATGATTGCGAAACTCTTTCTACTGAAAAAGACCACCAGCGATGCAGCGCGCCATGGGAAACGAGAACAATACAAGAGCAGTCCCTAACTTGGCTCGTTAGCGTTAAGACATTTTTAGTTTTTATAATTATTATAATTAATTTTAAATAAAGTTTTCAATTTCTTTTTACTTTTTAAAAACTAATAACTACGCACCCGAAATTTGACTGGCGCAGCCGATGTAGATATTTTGTGAAGCTGTATATCCAGAGGTCCCAAAATCGACTTCGCTTACGGCTAGCGAAATTACGAACCATAAATCAAATAAATAAGTCATAAGTGGCGGTGTTCCTGGAAGAAATAACTTACCTTGAACGGGAGGATGCAGATGCACAGAGGGTGAGTAGAACTTTTCGCTTTCCTGTGTTCCCATCCTATACCTGTTGGTGTAGCTATTTTTGTCCGTAATAAAAAGGGAAATTGAAACGTACTCGATAGTTCGGTCCAAAATCACCGATTATCTGATTTTTATTAGCCCTGTAATGCACTACATAGGCATTATTTAGGAATTAGTATTAGGATAACCGTGAAATTGTAAAATTGAATTAATTAAAAAGAAAAGTTGAAAAGAAAAGTTTTATTAATATTTTAATGACTATATTATAAGACTATATTATAATTAAATTAATTTAAAAAGAAAATCTTAAAAGAAAAGTTTGCATTAATATTTTATATTTTAATTGCTAATATTATAATAGAATAAGTGCGCACACTTTATTCATCACGCGCATTTTACTATTTTGTGTTATTATCTAATCAAAATGGAAAAAGTAACTATTGTCCCCCGCGAAATTGCGGAACTGATTCCGAAATTCGATGGAGAGACAAATTTATTGAACATATACCTAAGAAAATGTGAATATATCATTCACAACTTCAGACAGTCGGATAGTCCAGCCCAGGAGCTCTATTTATTCCATGTAATAACGAGTAGGCTAACAGGAAAGGCGGCTTTCCTAATTAGCGAAAGAGAGGATATTCATTGTTGGCAAGAACTGAAAGACGTTTTAATACAGCATTTCGGTGACCCTCGTTCAGAAGAATGTGTTGCCATCGAAATGGAGTCATTAAAAATAAAATCCGGTGAACCATATTCTGATTTCTGTAAACGTATCCAGCACATCAGAAGCATTTTAATTTCGAAAGTAAATAGGCTGGACGATGTTTCGCTCAAGGAGTCCAAAATGATCATCTATAATAACTTGTCGCTGAACGTATTCTTATACAACTTACCAGAGCATTTAATACGCATTGTTAGATTAAAAAATCCCAAAACACTAGAAACAGCTTTGGAATACGTCACCGAGGAAGTTAATTTTCAATTCCAGTATGACTCCAAAAATAACAAAAAATCTCATCAAAATCAGTTGAGTCCTCTCAATAATAAGCTGAGCACCCCACAAACAGCCTTTAGAACGGCAGTAAATCCATTTCAAAATCGTTTCACTATGCCTAGCCAATTTAATCAAGGGTTCAGACCCCAAACTAATTTTCAAAACCAACTGAGGTCCAATAATAATAATTTTAAATTTGGATCCCCGACGCAATCTAATAATTTTAAATTTGGAATTCCGAACCAACAGCAGAATTTTAAATTTGGCATACCTCAACAAGGTCATGGTCAAACAGAAATTTACAACACAATAATAATTACCAGAATTTCAATAGACAAGTGAATAACCCAGTTCACCCTGGAAATTCAAATCAATTTAAGTTCGGCATACCAAGGCCACAGAACAACACCATGCCGACCGACGTATCCATGCGTACCGCTCCACAAATAAGGCAAAATATGATGGAAATTCCGGAAAATGTATTTTATAACAATGACCTAGACATAAGCGAAAATTATTATTACGATAGTTGTTGCGAGACCTACCCAAATTCTAATTACGACGAAGGAATCCCGGAACCTTATTTCACAGAAAATCCAAGTTTAGAAACCGAGACTTTTTGCGAAAACCCAGAATCAAATGTTGACGAAAATTTTTGCGCAACAGCCTCGAAAAACCCAGGTCCGAGATAATACGTCTTAATTGTGATAGCATATTAAAATTGCCGCATATAGAACTCCCTGAAATTCAGGCTAAGTTCATGATCGATACCGGGAGTTCTCGATCTTTTATAAGCCCTAAAAAGGCAGACCAATATTTCTCAAGATTTAAACATGCAGAGCCTTTTGAAGTCATAAGTACTCACGCTCGCAGTAGACATAGTGAGGTGATACTCATACCTCTTTTGAAAACTTTTAAAAGCAACTCTATTCATAAATTTTACGTCTACGACGTAGACAACCGCTACGACGGTCTCATAGGATCAGATTTATTAAAACAGCTCGATGCTACAGTGGACATGAAAAATCAAATTTTACACACGCGTGACACTGACATACCTATTGTATATAAAGCTCCATACGAGTTGACCTTACAACCTCGAACCGAAACTCGTGTAAAGCTACCAACTACTTTGGAGAACGGTGAAGCTATACTAAACTTCATAGATTTCGGACAGGGCGCACATTGTTACGCGATAATGTAATTCGTGAATCGTATTCACCTTGGAGTGCCCCGGTTCATTTAGTTCCAAAGAAAACGGATGCATCAGGCCAACCTAAGTACAGAATGGTAATAGATTACAGACGTTTAAACGAAATTACCACCGATGACAAATACCCACTACCGAATATCACAGATCTCTTTGACAAATTAGGTAAATCTATTTACTTTAGTACACTTGACCTCGCTAGTGGCTTTCATCAAATCGAAGTAAAAGAGGAAGATAGACATAAAACGGCATTTACTACCCAATCAGGTCATTATGAGTTTACCCGAATGCCTTTTGGATTAAAAACGGCACCAGCCACCTTTCAGAGGGCCATGGACAACGTTTTGCGCGGTTTACAGGGTATCCATTGCCTAGTTTACTTGGATGATATCATAATCTACTCATCCAGCCTGCAAGAGCATATAGTAAAATTACGGAAGGTATTCGATCGGTTAAGGGAGACTAACTTAAAAGCTACCTTGGATAAATGTGAATTTTTAAAGAAGGAAGTTCTTTATCTAGGCCATACAATCACAAAAGACGGCCTTAAGCCAAATGACGATAAAATAAAAGCAGTGTTAGATATACCAATCCCCAAAACACCAACGGAAATTAAAAGTTTTTTAGGTCTTATTGGATATTACCGTAAATTCATAAAAGATTTTTCAAGAGTAACTTACCCCCTCACATCTTGTCTTAAGAAGGGAAGAAAGGTTGTACTCACTGAAGAATATATTGCAGCTTTTAATAAGTGTAAAGAACTCTTAGTCAATGCCCCGTTATTACAATTCCCTGATTTCAACAAACCATTTATTTTAACGACAGACTCATCCAACTTTGCCCTTGGTGCTGTCCTTTCTCAAGGAAATATTGGTAGCGATTTGCCTATTGCCCATGCAAGTCGCACCCTCAATGATGCCGAAAGTAGGTATAGTACAATTGAACGCGAGTTACTTGCTATTGTATGGGCCGTAAAAGTTTTTCGCCCGTACCTTTATGGTCGAAAGTTCCGTATTTACACAGATCATAGACCTTTAGCCTGGCTAAACTCTATAAAAGAGCCTAATAGCAAGCTTACACGATGGAAACTGCGATTATCAGAGTTCGATTACGATATAGTATACAAAAAGGGATCACAAAATACTAACGCAGACGCACTTTCAAGGATAAAACTGAACGATTTAGAAGACGATAGTTCCCTACAAGTAAACGTTGACACCATATCCCTCAGTAGTGATGACGAGAGAGAAGATAACGACAGTATTATACGCATTCCAGACTCTGACGATTCGAATATGTCTTTTCCTATTCGTACCCCATCTGAAAGTACGATAACTTGTAGCTCTAGAACCGATACTGCCCTCTCTGCCCTAGACATGGACGGTGAAGTCATCCCCGTACTTAATGAAGCCATTGACACAAAACCATACCAATTTCTCATATTCACTTGGAATAGAAATCATACCGTAGTTCAAGATTTCTCTCGGGATAAACAAAAGGTTTTTGAAGCACACATGCCTGAAGGAAATCCGGAGTTAATTAAGGATTTCCTGAAACAATACATAAACCCAAAAATTAGGCACTTTATCTATTTTGAAAGCGATACTCATCGTAAGGATTTCCAAAAATGCGTTATGGAATTGTTTAAAAAGGACTCAGTCAAAATATACGAATGCACCAAAAGAGTAGTTTACGTTTCAGACGAAAATGAACAGAGGTATATTGTCATAAAATATCACCAGGGTCCATCTTGTCATAGAGGAATAAAAGAAACCCTCATGAAAATAAAACGCACTTATTACTGGAATAATATGGACCAAACTGTTTCATCAGTAATAAATGCCTGTGAAGTGTGTAAGAAAATGAAATACGATCGTAAACCTCTAAAGCCTAAACTCCAGCTTACCCAAACTCAAACCAAGCCCTTCGAAGAAGTTTTTATGGATATTTTCTCAATAGAAGGAAAATATTTCTTAACCCTTATCGATGCTTTTAGTAAAATAGGGCAAGCAATAGAAATTAGTAACAGATCTACCCCTGAAGTTGTCCGTGCCCTAATTAAGTACTTTTCATTTTATGGTATACCTAATAAAATTAATTGTGACCCCGCAACCGAATTCAATAATATATTATTAAAAGAAACTTTAAATTTCTATAAAATCGAGCTTCACATAGGCACACCACATAACCCTAACTCAATGGGCTTAATAGAACGATTCCACTCAACCATACTAGAAATATATCGTTTAGCTAAATACGAGCACAAATTAACAGATGCTTCTTCTATTATGACTTACGCGATAATGTCATATAATCAAACGATACACTCGACTACAGGTCTTACACCCCTAGAAGTAGTTTTTGGCCATACCGATTCCTCAAATCCATTCAACGTAGATTTCAATCAATAATACACGCAGAAATTAGTAAGAGACCATGCTAAGCGAACAGCCTTCCTTTATAAACATCTTTCAGACAAAATGATAGGACAGAAGGAAAGAATTAGAGAAAAACGTGGTGGTGAAACATCATTCGACGTGAATGATGGCGATGAAATATTTATAAAGGGTGTTAATACTCGACGTAGCAAGGATAAACCCCGTTATCAGAAGGCAAAGGTGACTGGAGATATCTTCAGGAATACTGTACCTGTAAGAACCCAAAATCGCGATACTAAAGTTCCACTTAAAGATATTAAACGTCCTCCACAGGTTCGTCCTTCTGCTCATTCCAGCCATCATGATCCAGGCCCTAGTACAGAAAATGGAACATAACCCAGGTATCTTACCTGTAAAAGAAGGCCAAGCATTTATAGTAGACGATAATTGGTCTTATATTAAGGTTTTAGATTTAACTTCATTAAAGGAAGACTTAGATTATAACGTTAGAATGTATGAGCACTTAAATAAAAATTTATTAAAATACTTTGGTAATAGTACGCACTATAGCGATATAACTAATATTAAGACTCAAACAGATCATTTCCTAAATATTACATTGGACAAATGTAGGCAGCTTATTCCGACTAGTAGGGTTAAACGCGGCTTATTAAATCCCTTAGGTTCATTCATTAAAATTATTACCGGAAATTTAGACAATAGCGACGCTTTAAGGTATGATGAGTTAATCACGAACCTACAGACGCGACAGGAAAGGATATCAAGAAAAATAACCATAGTTTCTGAAATGGTGCAATCTTTCGTTAATATTACTGGTTTCTCAAAAAATAATTTAATTCAACTAGACAAGGAAATTTCCGATATTAAGACATGGATAAATAACACAAAACAAGTAATAAGCGATACTAGTTTAATTAGTACTTTTCAATTATTCTTGAATAACTTCCAAATGATTTATGTTAAAATAGATGAAATTGAAACAGCTATAGCTTTTAGTAAGTTAAGAACTTTACACCAGTCTGTAATTGATACAACCGAATTGTATAGCTTGTTAATCGATATTGAAGTAACTGATAAGCTTGTATATCCTGTTAATCTGGATAATCTTTTGTTAATAGAGCAATCTATCGAACTTAAAGCTTATTCTAAGAAAAATCAGATAATTTTTATTTTGGACATTCCCCTTGTAAAAAAAGATCTTTATAGCTACTTCCGAATGATACCTCTTCCCGTCACAAATTCATTTAACCAAACATACCTTATAATCCCTAAAACTCCTTACCTATTGGTGAAAGGTTCGAAAACCATATCGTTCGCTCAACCCTGCAAAGAAATGGACAAATTCATGTTTTTATGCCACGAAATAGAAGTCGAACCTCTGATGAAAGATGACTGCTTAGAGGCACTTATGCTACTATCCCAAAATACTAGCGCTTGTAGCCCAATTCTAGTTGAGACATCTGGAATAAAAATAGAACCCATCAAATATAACCAATGGATTTTATACAGCAAATTTGAAACACTCCTCTTGAAAGTATGTAACACAGAAGAAACTCGTGAATATATAAAAGGAACCTTCATACTTACCATAGATGACACCTGCAGCTTTAAAGTAAAGGGATTAACACTGAGAAGACATCAAACTGTTGGTAGAACTATAAACTACCCCAGGATACCAACTATTCACTTCCCCGAGATACTTACTTCAAGCCCGCTACCTGAAAAGAAGCTTTTAAACCTAGATGGCGTTAACCTTCAGCATCTTCAACAGTTAGCATACAGTTTAAAGGAAAGTGATAGTGAGAATGTGTTCGATCAAAGTGAAAGCTCTATAAATGTGAAAAGTGTTAGCGTCGGAACACTAATTTTATATGTAATATTAGCACTAAGCATTTGTATTCTTTTAATGTATAAATTCATCCCTTTACAATTTTTCCGTCAAATTCAGCAGACGGAAAATCATCCCTCTGCTGACTTTGAACTTAAGGAGGGAGGAGTTAAGTATACCGATTCTCATGTCGACAAGCAACATCGCGTAACCTTTGTTAAATGATTGCGAAACTCTTTCTACTGAAAAAGACCACCGGCGATGCAGCGCGCCATGGGAAACGAGAACAATACAAGAGCAGTCCCTAACTTGGCTCGTTAGCGTTAAGACATTTTTAGTTTTTATAATTATTATAATTAATTTTAAATAAAGTTTTCAATTTCTTTTTACTTTTTAAAAACTAATAACTACGCACCCGAAATTTGACTAGTTTGTTGTCGCTAATTACCAATACAAATAGTATCAAAATGTAGACTTTATTTACTGCAAGTAAACTTTAATAACTTGCAGATGGTGAAATAGGCACAAGTTTCCCAATGATGCTATACAAATAGAATAGAAATGTTTATTCAAATAAACTTTTTTACAAGTGCTTTTGAATCGTCAATGAGTCTACCACTGGTTCGGAATGCCCTTCCTGCCGAGAAGAACCAGCAAGAATCTCGGTGGTTGCTCTTTTCAAAACAAGTTTACAATTCAATAGAACAGTTATACAGTTTAATTACCACCTACTGTCTTATGAATCGCTGGAACGAATTATATCCACGCTTTTTTATTCGAAGTCATAATTATCATTTATATAGTCTTCAATTGCATAATATGCTTTTTTCATGAGATTAGTTTTAACTGATTTCTTAAACTTGTGTAAAGCCAAGTCTAAGATCGACTATGGAATTTTATTATAAAACGTCACGCCCATTCCCACAAATGACTTTCGGACCCTCTTTAGGCGCAATTGAGGAATCACGAGCCTGTTTGGATCTCTAACCTGCCTATCGTGTAAATCACCCTTTTTTTATATATAGTCACACAGTGTAATATACATAGTGTTCTTTATAGTTTGGAATCTTTATTAATGATGGTAATTATTGTTACTTTCTCGTTACTTCCCGACTTGAAAGTATAATCTGAGCAGAGTCTAAGTAGCCTCTATTAAGATCTCAGCCTCTATTTAAGTAAAATCTTAAAAGTTCTTATGCAGGCTTGATTCAATAGGAGAAAGGCTGTATTGATTTTATAATCTGATCAAATTGAAGAGACACGCCGTTTGATCCTATTATGATAAAACAACAAATCTATACAACTCGGTCGGGTTATACACCCAAAAAATAGGCAGAAAATGGACGCCTAACTCCATAGTGTGAAAAGGGACTATTGTGTTCAGTACTTACGGATACATCGAACGTTTCTGCTAACATCTCGGAGTACACTTCCCGCTTGCCCATCCAGAAATATTCAGTCGAAATGTCTTTGTAGCAGCCTTCTGAAAGGCAACAGCGACACACCGTAGGGCCGGGACGCCAATCCGAAGATTTCGCAGCCATTTCTGTACCACTAGCACTCGTATTCACACCAAATATAACTATCACATGTAATAATTAAGCTTAAATAATACTAAATATCTAATAGGCCGCAAATTAACACTTTTCTTGTAATCATAGCGTATTTTATAGAAAAATTAAATTAAAATATAACAATTGTGTATAACAAGTGTCGATCGACAAACGTTGGCTTCGGCCTCGGCCCACAGATTAGGTACCGGCCTCGGCATTCATTACAAAGAGTATAAAATAAAACCATTGACCACCACACTAGGATAGTGTTTAAATACTCTTTGTCAATCACCCACAGACTGAGACTAGCAAATAGTGATGTAAACCGGTTTTAAAAAACCTAAAATATACCGGTTTTCGTAAAAACCGATAAACCCTGATTTTCGTTCACTGAAACCGAATATTTTTCTCTCTCTACTTTGATCTCGCGGGGATGCTCGCACTGTTCGAAGACGGATTTTGGACGAGAAGACATCTCGGAGCTTCTCGAACGCTGCCCAGCCGAGTTAGATTCGAAGGTTGATCTCTTTCTAGAAATTGAACCTACCTAGCTTGCAGAGTTGTACAAAATAGGTAGTTTAAGAAATGTACTAAAATACAAAATGCAAATACTTTTTTGATCGACCTATTTCAAATGCAAAATACCAAATAGTGTTTTGTATTTCGGCTTGGCTCGGCTCGGCTCGGCTCGGCTATGCTCGGCTCGGCACGGCTCGGCTCGGCTCGGCTCGGCACGACTCGGCTCGGCTCGCCTCGGCTTGGCTCGCCTCGGCTCGGCTCGGATCGCCTGGTTCGGTTCGGCTAGGCTCGGCACGACTCGTCTCTTCTCGTCTTAACTTGTCTTGTTGTTGTATTGTGATGCATTGATTACAAGCATGCTTTGGTATAAATACGGGCAGCATGCCTTGCGTTTCATTCTCGCTCGAGACAGCGGACCGTGCGGAGCTCGGGTCGGCACGGCTCGGCTCGGATCGGCTCGTCTCGTCTTAACTTGTCTTGTTGTTATATTATGTTGCAATGATTAGAAGCATGCTTTGGTACAAATACGGGTGGCTGATGCCTTGCGTGTCATTCTTGCTCCAGACGTTGGACCGTTCGGAGGTCAGCTCAGCACGGCTCGGCTGCCACTGCTCTGCCGTGCACGTCGAGCCTGTCACAGCTACGGCGCGTCTGCGCCTCACCTGCTGGTGCGCTGCCATGCATGACGCAGCGTCAGCCACGGCACATCTGCGTCTCATCTGCCGGTGCACTGCCGAGCACGCAGGGGCTTGTCGCAGCGCAGGCCACGGCGTGTCTGCGCCTCACCTGCCGTGCGCGTTGGAGCGTGTCGCAGCGCTGGCCACGGCACGTCTGCGCCTAACCAGCCGAGCACGCAGGGGCGTGTCGCAGCGTCGGCCCCGGCGTGTCTGCGCCTCACCTGCTGGTGCGCTACTGAACACGCAGAGGCGTGTCGCAGAGCCGGCCGCGGCGCGTCTGCGCCTCACCTGCCGGTGCGCTGCAAAGCACGCAGAGGCGTGTGTGCCAGCCACAACGCGTCTGCGCTTCACCTGCCTGTGCGGTTCCGAGCGCGTTGGAGCGCGTCGCAGCGCTGACCACGACGCGTCTGCGCCTCACCTGCTGGTGCGCTACTGAGCTCGCAGGGGCGTGTCGAAGCGCCAGCCACGGTGCGTCTGCGCCAAACCTGCTGGTGTGCTGCCGAGCGCGTCGCAGCGCTGGACACGGCGCGTCTGCGCCTCACCAGCCGGTGCGCTGCCGAGCGCGTCGGAACAGCACAGGCCACAGTGTAACTGCGCCTCACCTGCCGGTGCCCTGCCATGCGCTTTGGAACACGGCGCATCGTTGGCCACAGCGCGTCTGCACCTCAGCTGTCAAGCTCGCAGGGGCTTGTCGCAGTGCCAGCCACTGCGCACCACTTATCGGTGCGCTGGCAAGCACGTCACCTCCTGACGCAGCGCCAGTCGTGGTGTCACTGCGCACCACCTGTCTGCGCTGGCGAGCACGTCGGGGCGTGTCGCAGCATCGGCCATGGCGCATCTGCGTCGGGTCTGGCCTCGCCTGGTCTCATCTGGTCTCGTCTGGCTCCTCTGGTCTCGTCTGGTCTAGTTTTGTCTCGTCTGTCTGGTTTAGTTTCCTCTTGTCTGGTCTCGTCTGGTCTGGTCTGGTCTCGTCTGGTCTGGTCTGGTCTCGTCTGGTCTGGTCTCTCTGGTCTAGTTTCGTCTCGTCTGGTCTGGTCTTGTCTGGTCCCATCTGGTCTTGTCTGGTCTTGTGTGGTCTCATCTAGTCTGGTCTGGTCTTGTCTGGTCTGGTCTGGTCTTGTCTCGTCTGCCTTCATCGTTTCTTCTCGTCTGGTCTCTCGTCTGTACTCGTCTGGTCTTGTCTGGTCACGTCTGGTCCCGCCTGGTCTTGTCTGCTCTGGTCTTGTGTGGTCTCATCTAGTCTGGTCTGGTCTCATCTGGTTTGGTCTGGTCTGGTCTTGTCTGGTCTCGTATGGTCTCATCTATTCTCGTCTGCTCTGGTCTTGTCTCGTCTGGTCTTGTTTAGCCACGTCTGGTCTCGTCTGGTCTCGTCTGGTCTCGTTAATGATTTGTGATAAGATATGTTATTAGTGATAAGCGATAAGATATGTTAATAGTGATAAGCAATAAAATAAGTGATTATTGTTTAGCGATAAGATAATTTATTAGTGATAAGCCTTAATATATGGCCTAACCTGTAGGTGCTTTGTCAAACACGCAGGGGCGTGTCGCAGCTCCAGCCACAGCACGTCCGCGCCTCATCTGTCTGTGTGCTGCCGGGCACGCAGGGGTGTGTCGCAGCGCTGGCCACGGCGTCTGCGCCTCATCTGTCTGTGTGCTGCCGGGCACGGCAGGGGTGTGTCGCAGCGCTGGCCACGGCGTCTGCGCCTCACCTGCTGGTGCGCTGCCGAGTACGCAGAGGCATGTCGCAGTGCCGGCCACGGCACTGCGACACATCACCACATCACCACATCACCTGCCATTGCGCTGTCGAGCTCGCAGGGGACTGTCGCAGGGCCAGCCTCGGCGCCACTGTGCGCCACCTGTCGGTGTGCGTGCGAGCGAGTCACTTCCTGACGCAACGCCAGCCGTGGCGCCACAGCACGCCACTTGTCTGCGCTGGTGAGCGCGTCACCTCCTGACACAGCGCCAGCCACGGTGCCACAGTGCGTCACGTGTCTGCACCTGACCTGCTGGTGCGCTGCCGAGCACGTCGTTGCATCTGCGCCTCACATGCTGGTGCGCTGCAGTGCGCAATGAAGCGTGTCGCAGCGCTGGCCACGGCACGTCTGCGCCCCACCTGCTGGTGCGTTGCCGAGCGTATGGGAGCGCAGCACCGACAACGGCTCGTGTGCGCCTCACCTGCCAGTGAGCTGCCGTGCGCGTTAGAGCGCGTCGCAGCGCTGGCCAGGGCGCGTCTGCGCCTCACCTGCTGATGCGCTGCCGAGCGCGTCGTTGCACAGCGCCGGCCACGATGCATCTGCGCCTCACATACCGGTGCGCTGCAGAGCGCTATGGAACGTGTCGCAGCGCTGGCCACGGCACGTCTGCGCCTCACCAGCCGATGCACTGCCGAGCACGCAGGGGCATGTCACAGCGTCGGCCACGGCGCGTCTGGGTCTCACCAGCCAATGCGCTGCCGAGCACGCAGGGGCATGTCGCAGCGTCGGCCACGGCACGTCTGCGCCTCACCTGCTGATGCGCTGCCGAGCGCGTCGTTGCACAGCGCCGGCCACGATGCATCTGCGCCTCACATGCCAGTGCGCAATGGAGCGTGTCGCAGCGCTGGCCACGGCACGTCTGCGCCTTACCTTATGTATTGTAGTGCATTATCTTGTAGTTGTATTGTTGCATTGATTACAAGCATGCTTTGGTATAAATACGGGTGGCTGATGCCTTGCGTCTGCGTGTCGTTCTTGCTCTAGATGGTGGACCGTTCGCAGCTCAGCTCAGCACGGCTCATCTGCCGGTGCGTTGCCGAGCAGGTCGGAGCTTGTCGCAGTGCCAGAAACGGCGCGTCTGCGCCTCACCTGCTGGTGCGCTGTCGAACACGTAGAGGCATGTCGCAATGCCGGCCACGGCGCGTCTGCGTCTCACCTGCTGATGCGCTGCCGAGCGCGTCGTTGCACAGCGCCGGCCACGATGCATCTGCGCCTCACATGCCAGTGCGCAATGGAGCGTGTCGCAGCGCTGGCCACGGCACGTCTGCGCCTTACCAGCCGATGCGCTGCCGAGCACGCAGGGGCGTGTCGCAGCGTCGGCCACGGCATGTCTACGCCTCACCTGCTGGTGCGCTACTGAACACGCAGAGGCGTGTCGCAGAGCCGGCCACGGCGCGTCTGCGCCTCACCTGCCGGTGCGTTACAAAGCACGCAGAGGCGTGTGTCCCAGCCACAACGCGTCTGCGCTTCACCTACCTGTGCGCTGCCGAGCGCGTTGGAGCGCGTCGGAGCGCTGACCACGACGCGTCTGCGCCTCACCTGCTAGTGCGCTACTGAGCTCGAAGGGGCGTGTCGCAGCGCTGGCCACGGCGTGTCTGCGCCAAACCTGCTAGTGCGTTGCCGAGCGCGGCGGAACAGCACAGGCCACGGTCACCTGCCGGTGCCCTGCCATGCGCTTTGGAGTGTGTCGATGAGCTGGCCACAGTGCGTCTGCGCCTCACCTGCCGGTGCGCTAACAAGCGCGTTGGAACACGGCGCATCGTTGGCCACGGCGCGTCTGTCCCTCAGCTGTCAAGCTCGCAGGGGCTTGTCGCAGTGTCACTGCGCACCACCTGTCTGCGCTGGCGAGCACGTCGGGGCGTGTCGCAGCATCGGCCATGGCGCATCTGCGTCGGGTCTGGCCTTGCCTGGTCTCATCTGGTCTCGTCTGGCTCCTCTGGTCTCGTCTGGCTCCTCAGATCTCGTCTGGTCTCGTCTCTCTGGTCTAGTTTCGTCTCGTCTCTCTGGTTTAGTTTCCTTTTGTCTGGTCTGGCCTCGCTTGGTCTGGTCTCGTCTCGCCTGGTCTCATCTGGTCTGGTCTGGTCTGGTCTGGTCTCGTCTGGTCTGATATCTCTGGTCTAGTTTCGTCTCGTCTGGTCTGACCTCGCCAGGTCTGGTCTCGTCTGGTCTGGTCTTGTCTGGTCTGATCTCATCGTCTGTTCTCGTCTGGTCCCATCTGGTCTTGTCTGGTCTTGTGTGGTGATTTCATCTAGTCTGGTCTGGTCTGGTCTTGTCTCGTCTGCCTTCATCGTTTCTTCTCGTCCGGTCTCTCGTCTGTACTCGTCTGGCCTTGTCTGGTCACGTCTGGTCCCGCCTGGTCTAGTCTGGTCCCGCCTGGTCTAGTCTGGTCTCGTCTGGTCTCGTCTGGTCTTGTGTGGTCTCATGTAGTCTGGTCTGGTCTCGTCTGGTCTGGTCTTGTCTCGTCTGGTCTTGTCTGGTCTCGTATGGTCTCATCTATTCTCGTCTGGTCTGGTCTTGTCTCGTCTGGTCTTGTTTAGCCCTGTCTGGTCTCGTCTGGTCTCATCTGGTCTCGTCTGGTCTCGTTAATGATTTGTGATAAGATATGTTATTAGTGATAAGCGATAAGATATGTTAATAGTGAAAAGCAATAAAATAAGTAATTATTGTTTAGCGATAAGATAATTTATTAGTGATAAGCCTTAATATATGGCCTTACCTGTCGGTGCTTTGTCAAACACGCAGGGGCGTGTCGCAGCTCCAGCCACAGCACGTCCGCGCCTCATCTGTCTGTGTGCTGCCGGGCACGCAGGGGTGTGTCGCAGCGCTGGCCACGGCGTCTGCGCCTCACCTGCTGGTGCGCTGCCGAGTACGCAGAGGCATGTCTCACCTGCCATTGCGCTGTCGAGCTCGCAGGGGACTGTCGCAGTGCCAGCCTCGGCGCCACTGTGCGCCACCTGTCGGTGTGCGTGTGAGCGAGTCACTTCCTTACGCAACGCCAGCCGTGGCGCCACAGCACGCCACCTCCTGACACAGCGCCAGCCACGGTGCCACAGTGTGCCTGTCTGCACCTCACCTGCTGGTGCGCTGCCGAGCACGTCGTTGCATCTGCGCCTCACATGCTGGTGCGCTGCTTTGCGCAATTGAGCGTGTCGCAGCGCTGGCCACGGCACGTCTGCGCCTCACCTGCTGGTGCGTTGCCGAGCGCGTCGTTGCACAGCGCCGGCCACGATGCATCTGCGCCTCACATGCCGGTGCGCTGCAGTGTGCAATGGAGCGTGTCGCAGCGCTGGCCACGGCACGTCTGCGCCTTACCAGCCGATGCGCTGCCGAGCACGCAGGGGCGTGTCGCAGCGTCGGCCACGGCATGTCTACGCCTCACCTGCTGGTGCGCTACTGAACACGCAGAGGCGTGTCGCAGAGCCGGCCACGGCGCGTCTGCGCCTCACCTGCCGGTGCGTTACAAAGCACGCAGAGGCGTGTGTGCCAGCCACAATGCGTCTGCGCTTCACCTACCTGTGCGCTGCCGAGCGCGTTGGAGCGCGTCGGAGCGCGTCGCAGCGCTGACCACGACGCGTCTGCGCCTCACCTGTTAGTGCGCTGCCGAGCACGTCGTTGCATCTGCGCCTCACATGCTGGTGCGCTGCAGTGCGCAATTGAGCGTGTCGCAGCGCTGGCCACGGCACGTCTGCGCCTCACCAGCTGGTGCGTTGCCGAGCGTATGGGAGCGCAGCGCCGACAACGGCTCGTGTGCGCCTCACTTGCCGGTGTGCTGCCGAGCGCGTTGGAGCACGTCGCAGCGCCGGCCACGGCACGTCTGCGCCTCACCTGCTCGTGTGCTGCTGAGCGCGTCGAAGCGCAGCGCCGCCCACTGTACGTCTACGCCTCACCTACCGGTGCGTTACTGAGCACGCAGAGGACCGTCGCAACGCTGGCCACGGCGCGTCTGCGCCACACCTGCTGGTGCGCTGTCGAACACGCAGGGGCGCGTAGTAGCGCCGGCCACGGTGCGTCTGCGCCTCACCTGCTGGTGCTCTACTGGGCACGGCTCGGCTCGGTTTTGTCTTGTCTTGTTGTTATTTATTATGTATTGTAGTGCATTATCTTGTAGTTGTATTGTTGCATTGATTACAAGCATGCTTTGGTATAAATACGGGTGGCTGATGCCTTGCGTCTGCGTGTCGTTCTTGCTCTAGATGGTGGACCGTTCGCAGCTCGGCTCAGCACGGCTCATCTGCCGGTGCGCTGCCGAGCAGGTCGGAGCTTGTCGCAGTGCCAGCCACGGCGCGTCTGCGCCTCACCTGCTGATGCGCTGTCGAACACGTAGAGGCATGTCTGCGCCTCACCTGCTGTTGCACTGCTGAGCACGTCGTTGCACAGCGCCGACCACGATGCATGTGCGCCTCACATGCTGGTGCACTGCAGTGCGCAATTGAGCGTGTCGTAGCGCTGGCCACGGCGCGTCTGCGCCTCACCTGCTGGTGCGTTGCCGAGCGTATGGGAGCGCAGCGCCGACAACGGCTCGTGTGCGTCTGACTTGCCGGTGTGCTGCCGAGCGCGTTGGAGCACGTCGCAGCGCCGGCCACGGCGCGTCTGCGCCTCACCTGCTGGTGCGCTGTCGAACACGTAGCGGCATGTCGCAGCGCCGGCCACGGCACGTCTACGCCTCACCTGGCAGTGAGCTGCCTGCGCGTTGGAGCGCGTCGCAGCGCTGGCCACGGCGCGTCTGCGCCTCACCTGCTGATGCGCTGTCGAACACGTAGAGGCATGTCTGCGCCTCACCTGCTGTTGCGCTGCTGAGCACGTCGTTGCACAGCGCCGGCCACGATGCATCTGCGCCTCACATGCCGGTGCGCTGGAGTGCGCAATGGAGCGTGTTGTAGCGCTGCCCACGGCACGTCTGCGCCTCACCAGCCGATGCGCTGTCGAACACGTAGAGGCATGTCTGCGCCTCACCTGCTGTTGCGCTGCTGAGCACGTCGTTGCACAGCGCCGACCACGATGCATGTGCGCCTCACATGCTGGTGCACTGCAGTGCGCAATTGAGCGTGTCGTAGCGCTGGCCACGGCGCGTCTGCGCCTCACCTGCTGGTGCGTTGCCGAGCGTATGGGAGCGCAGCGCCGACAACGGCTCGTGTGCGTCTCACTTGCCGGTGTGCTGCCGAGCGCGTTGGAGCTTGTCGCAGTGCCAGCCACGGCGCGTCTGCGCCTCACCTGCTGGTGCGCTGTCGAACACGTAGCGGCATGTCGCAGCGCCAGCCACGGCACGTCTACGCCTCACCTGGCAGTGAGCTGCCTGCGCGTTGGAGCGCGTCGCAGCGCTGTCCACGGCGCGTCTGCGCCTCACCTGCTGATGCGCTGTCGAACACGTAGAGGCATGTCTGCGCCTCACCTGCTGTTGCGCTGCTGAGCACGTCGTTGCACAGCGCCGACCACGGTGCATGTGCGCCTCACATGCTGGTGCACTGCAGTGCGCAATTGAGCGTGTCGTAGCGCTGGCCACGGCGCGTCTGCGCCTCACCTGCTGGTGCGTTGCCGAGCGTATGGGAGCGCAGCGCCGACAACGGCTCTTGTGCGTCTCACTTGCCGGTGTGCTGCCGAGCGCGTTGGAGCACGTCGCAGCGCCGGCCACAGCACGTCTGCGCCTCACCTGCTCGTGCGCTGCTGAGCGCGTCGAAGCGCAGCGCCGCCCACTGTGCGTCTACGCCTCGCCTACCGGTGCGTTACTGAGCACGCAGAGGACCGTCGCAACGCTGGCCACGGCGCGTCTGCGCCTCACCTGCTGGTGCGCTGTCGAACACGCAGGGGCGCGTAGTAGCGCCGGCCACGGCACGTCTACGCCTCACCTGGTAGTGAGCTGGCCACGGCGCGTCTGCGCCTCACCTGCTGATGTGCTGCCGAGCGCGGCGTTGCACAGCGCCGGCCACGATGCATCTGCGCCTCACATGCCTGTGCGCTGCAGTGCGCAATGGAGCGTGTGGCAGCGCTGGCCACGGCGCGTCTGCGCCTCACCAGCCGATGCGCTGCCGAGCACGCAGGGGCATGTGGTGGGCGTGCGGTGTGCTGCCGAGTGCTTTGGAGCAGTTTGCAGCGCCGGCCACGGCACGTCTGCGCCTCACCTGCTCGTGCGCTGCTGAACGCGTCGAAGCGCAGCGCCGGCCACTGTGCGTCTACGCCTCACCTACCGGTGTGTTACTGAGCACGCAGAGGCGTGTCTGTGCGCTGCCGTGCGCGTTGGAGCACAGCGCAGCGCCGGTTACGGCGCGTCTGCTTCTCACCTGCCGGTGTGCTGCCGTGTCCGTTGGAGCACGGCGCGTCTGCGTCTCACCTGCCTGTGCGCTGCCAAGCACGCAGAGGTGCATCGCAACGCCGACCACGTCTCGTCTGCCCTTCACCTGTCGGTGCACTGCCGTGCTCCAACGCGCGTTGGAGCACGGCGCATCGTCATTCACGGCGCGTCTCAGCCTCACCTGCCGGTGCACTGCCGACCGCGTTTGAGCTCGTCGCAGCGACGGCTACGGAGCGTCTGCGCCTCACCTGCCGAACACGCAGAGGCGTGACGCAGTGCCAGCCACGGTGCCACTGCGCGCCACCTGTCGGTGCGCTGGCGAGCGCGTCACTTCCTGACTCAGAGCCAGTCACGGTGCCACTTTGTGTCACCTGTCTGCGGTGTCACCTGTCTGCTGCGTCGTGTCGGGCCACGCCTGGTCTGGTCTCGTCAGGTCTGGTCTCGTCTGTCTGGTCCCGTGTGGTCTGGTCTCGTCTGGTGTCGTCTGGTCTTGTCTGGTTCCTCTGGTTTCGTCTGGTCTAGTTTCGTCTCTCTGGTCTAGTTTCGTCTCGTCTGGTCTGGCCTCGCCAGGTCTCGTCAGGTCTGTTCTGGTCTCGTCTGGTCTTGTCTGGTCTTGTCTGGTCTTGTCTGGTCTTGTCTGGTCTTGTCTTGTCTGGTCTTGTCTTGTCTGATCTGGTCTTGTCTGGTCTGGCCCCGTCTGTTCTGGTCTTGTATGGTCTTGTCTGGTCTTGTCTTGTCTTGTCTGGTCTGGTCTTGTCTGGTCTTGTCTGATCTTGTCTGATCTCGTCTGATCTCGTCTGGTCTCGTATGGACTCGTATGTTCTCATCTGGTCTTGTCTCGTCTGGTCTTGTCTGTTCTCGTCTGGTCTCGTCGTCTGTCCTCGTCTGGTCCCGTCTGGTCTCGTTTAGTTCTCTGGTCTCATCTGATCTCTTATCGTCTGGTCTGGTCTGGTCTCGTCTGGTCTAGTCTGGTCCTTTTTCGTCTGGTCCTGTCTGGTCTCGTCTCATCTCGTCTCATCTGGTCTTGTCTGGTCTCGTCTAGTCTCGTCTAGTCTGACCTGCAGGCCTAGCATGCACGCGCGAGAAAATTTTGTCTACCCCTTTTCTCGAATTATCGATATCTATCTAATATAATAATAATAATAATCTCTATCGAAACTAACATGGTTGCACACATGGAACCTGGAACATGGTTCGTCGAACGAGTAATCAGTCTACATCGACAATATCTCTCTCTCTCTCTCTCTCTGCGCGCGAGATATAACTTCGACATACATGCTAGGCGAGCTGGTCTTGTCTGGTTTCGTCTGGTCTCATCTGGTCTCATCTGGTCTCGTTTGATCTCGTTAGTGATTTGTGATAAGATATGTTTTGAGTAATTAGCGATAAGATAAGTAATTATTGATATGCAATAAGGTAAGTAATTATTGATTAGCGATAAGATAAGTAATTAGTGGTAAGCGATAAGATATGTAATTATTAGCGATAAGTACTTTGCGATTAGTAAAGAAATTAGTGATAAGCGATAAGATAAGTAATTAGTGATAAGCGATAAGATAAGAAATTAGTGATAAACGATAAGATAAGAAATTAGTGATAAGCGATAAGATAAGTTATTACTGATTAGCGATAAGATTAGAAATTAGTGATAAACTATAAGTAATTAGCGATAAGATGTTATTAGTGATAAGCGATAATAAGTAATTAGTTATAAACGATTATATAAGTAATTAGTGATAAACGATAAGATAAGTGATTAGCGATAAGATAAGTAATAAGCGATAAGTAATTAGTGATAAGCGATAAGATAAGAAATTAGTGGTAAACGATAGGATAAGTAATTAGTGATAAGATATGTTATTAGTAATTACCGATTAGTAAAATAATTAGTGATAAGCGATAAGATAAGTGATAAGCGATAAGATAAGTAATAAGCGTTAAGTAATTAGTGATAAGCGATAAGATAAGAAATTATTGATTAGCGATAAGATAAGAAATTAGTGATAAACGATAGGAATTAGGATAAGTAATTAGTGATAAGCGATAACATAAGTAATTAGTGATAACTGATAAGCTATAAGATAAGTAACTAGTGATAAGCGATAAGATAAGTAATTAGTAATAAGCGATAAGATGTGAGATTAAAGATAAACGATAAGATAAGAAATTATTGATAGTAATTAGTGATAAGCCATAAGGTAAGTTATTACTGATTAGCGATAGGATAAGAAATTAGTGATAAACTATAAGTAATTTGTGATAAGATATGTAATTAGTAATTAGCGATAAGATATTATTAGTGAAAAGCGATAAGTAATTAGTCATAAACGATTAGTTAAGTAAAGTGATAAGATATGAAATTAGTAATTAGTAATTAGCGATAAGATAAGTTATTAGTGATAAGCGATAAGTAATTAGTCATAAACGATTAGATAAGTAATTAGTGATAAACGAAAGTAATTAGTGATTAGTAAAATAATTAGTGATAAGCGATAAGATAAGTAATAAGCGATAAGTAATTAGTGATAAGGATAAGCGATAAGTAATTAGTGATAAGCGATAAGATAAGAAATTATTGATTAGCGATAAGATAAGAAATTAGTGATAAACGGTAGGATAAGTAATTAGTGATAAGCGATAAGATAAGTAATTAGTGATAAGCGATAAGATAAAAAATTTGTGATAAGATATGTTTAGTAGGAATTTGTGATAAGATATGTTTGGAGGAAGGTAGTTGATGAATTCTCGGAAAGACGTGTTTTATAACGCTCGGCAAAAATAAATCGTTTAAAATAATTAATTGTTGTTTACGGTCTACTTAAGTTGTGAAATTGCATTCAGCTTCATAAAATATAAACATTTAGTGAAGAACGCGAGTGGCAGAGTTATTTTAGTGTATAAGTTAATCAAATTATCTGGTTACGGGTGCGGCGGTTTGCTAACGTCGTGACAATGAAGTGTCTTGCTTGCCCAAAGGAGCTACGCAAAGACGACCTCATAAACTGTGTGGCCTGTAATGGCAAGTACCATTATCAATGCTTAAATATGACCTCGTCTTTCTATAAAGAGCAATATGTAAGCATCAAGAAATCATGGCGCTGCCCGTCATGTGAAAACGTCACTACGAGGCGCAAGGGTACTGACACACCGGTGAGACAACAATTTGTGACCTTTGACACAATATCACAGCTCGATATGTCTTGTGATGACTTGACGGGTCATATGGCAAGCGATAATATTAGTGAACGTCCTACTCAAATCGAGGCCCAATTGGGAGTTATTTCGTATCAACAGTTCGCCTCTCTCCTGGATTCGAAACTTGAAGATATGAAAGCCTGCTTAGCAAGAGAAATTCATAATCAAATAAGCTGTGCTCTTGAGAAATTGAAATCCGAATTCACAATGACAACAGACTTCTTATCCAATCAAATTAGTGATCTCAACCAGGAAGTAAATATTTGTAAAAATAAATTTAAGGACTTAGAAAATGAAAACTCTACTTTAAAGAAGTCAATTAATCAACTTCATATTGAGCTAAACGCCAGGGAGCAATCAAACTTGGCCAACGACATTCAAATCACGGGAATCCCAGAATTTGAAAATGAGTCTCTGACCCACATCGTTACCACAGTTTCAGCTAAGATAGGCCTTAAGATTGAGGCACAAGATATTGTCAGTTCGAGCAGAGTCGGTCCTAAGCGAGCTGCTGACCCATCAAGTGCAGCACATTCCTTTCGCTCGCGACCTATTGTCGTGCGACTTATGCGTCGCACCACTCGTGATGAACTGCTTAAAAACGCGCGTGTCCGTCGCGGCACAACTACGAGTGACCTCGGCCTGCCGTCGCACGAGCCCAAGCGATTCTATATTAACGAAAGGCTTACAAAAACTAACAGGCAGATCTTTGTCAAGGCGCGAGACGCTGCTCGTACGGCAAAATGGAGATTTGTGTGGACAAAACAGGGCAGAGTGTACGCCAGACGCTCTGAGTCCTCTGACGTACTTCTATTGCAAACGGAAAGTGACGTCGATAAAATATTATGCGGTCATGATACTCCTCAGATTGTTGTATAATTGCACTAGTTCTTATTTTCTTTATTCTTATTACAATAGGAAGGAAACGATTGCTTCGTCGTATAATTATTATGTTTTAATTATTTTACTAACATTAATTGATTTATCTTGTTTAAACAATGGGCCTCTTCTTGTTGACAGATATTTAGACATTGTTAAGGTAACTTTCTGTATGCACTTTATATATATACTTAATATACTCACAGCTTTTCGAATAATACCTACTTGCAAAGTCCTGTTAATTATATTGGTTAATTGTTTTTTTTGGGTTGTATGCATGGATATAATATTTCTTTGTTTGCCTCTGTTTCTATTTGCTAATTTGATGAATAAATTGGTGTATAAAAAGTTTGTATTTCACGCTTGTGTTTTTTCCAAAACACATAATGTGGAGATAAAGCCTTTGACTTGTAACAATATGCAAACTACTTTTGTCTTTTTATTTAGCAAACATTCAATGTATAATATTGTAACTTGTAACAACATTGTAACTTTTTTGTATTTGTATATTTATTTAACAAACATAATTTTTTTATTATTACTTTGTACTATGTTATGTCTATATTTGTTTCTGTTTCTACTTGCTAATTTGATAAGTAAAGTGTATAATAAGGTTGCATTTCACATTTGTTCTTTTTCTAAAATAAAATCAACATTGCCACATTCCTTGGATATGTCTCATATAACACATAATGTGGAGATGGGACCATTGGCTTTTAACAATACGCTGACTTCTTTTGTCTTTGTATTTAGCAAACATTTAGTGTATAATATTATAACTTGTAACATTGTAATTTTATTGTATTTATATATAATTATACTTAAGAAACATAATTTTTATATTAATTGTTACTATGTTGCATGCCAATGGAAAGCATTATATGGAAGGTATTATTATTTAGTTTTGTATAATTTTAAAAGTTAATAAGTCTAAATTTCTTAAATTGGGTTTGTTCAACGCAGGTTCACTTGCTACTAAACACGACGAGTTCACAGTTGCATTACATTCCCATAAACCTGACATTTTGGCTATAAATGAAACATGGATCAAAATAGGCGAAGATGCGCGGGCACCTGTTGTTCAGGGTTACAAACTCATTCACCTACCACGATCACCGAAAGTTAGGTCACGAGGGGGTGGTGTGGGATTTTACGTTAGACAAGGCCTTAAGATTCGCAAGTGTGTACACCCGCCAGGACCTGCTGAGGTTGAACAGATGTGGATATCGCTTAGTATAAATCTACACCATATCTTAGTAGGTACTGCTTACAGGCCGCCTTGGCTTGACTTGGACACATTTCTTGATACACTTACGGAATCAGTTTTGTTCTTCAACAACTTCGATGAATTTATCTTACTAGGAGACTTTAACGTCAACTTATTAAATAGTGGCAGCTGCAGTTCTCAACGACTAAATAATTTTCTAACCTGTACAAGTCTACAAAACTATGTTACAGGACCCACACACTTCAATACCCATAGTAATACTCTCATAGATATTTTTTGTGCAAACATTCCAATTATTAATCTTAAAATTCATCATAACCCTGAACTTGGTGGCCATGCTATGATTATAGCAGAAGTTAAAATAAAAAAGCCTAAGATACCATTAAAACGCGTAACCTATCGCCCGATAAAGAGAATCAACATGGTAGAATTTAATAAAGACCTCGAGAACGTAAACTGGCATGCTATTATCAACGATGTCAGTGTTGACCATATGGTGGAGTCATTTAACAAAATAATTTTAAATATTTTCAATAAACACGCACCTATAACAACATTCCAAACAAAAGATCAATACAGCCCTTGGTTGACCAGCAATGTTCGTCTCATAATGAAACTGCGTGATGAAGCTCATACAAAATACAAAGCGTGTAAGACAGATAACAAAAAACGCGAATACAAAGAGCTAAAATATCTTTCTCATTTTAGCGCTCTCAGTGAAAAAAAAACTCATTATGATCATCATATAAACCTACACCTGCGCAATTCGAGTTACTTATGGAAAAATCTGAAAAAACATGTCTTACCTAATTTCAAAAATACTTCTGATCTTCCAGAACAATTTGATAACCCGAATGCAATAAATGACCATTTCTTAAACATACCTGGCAATAATAGTATTGACGAGTCCTTGTTGGCACACTTTGTGTCACAGAAATTTTCCGCGGATAGTAGCTTTCAAATCAAAACAGTTCATGAAAATGTTGTTGCAAAAATTATATTAGGGATCAAATCAAATGCGCAAGGGATAGATCAGATTAATATGGATATGATTGTTCTCACATTACCCACTACCCTTAACGTCATTACAGCTATAGTTAACAAATCTATTCTGTCTTCGAAATTTCCTTCACTTTGGAAAACAGCTCTAGTCTTACCTTTGCCTAAAATTAACAACCCTGAAGATATAAAAGACTTACGCCCAATAAGTATTCTTCCATATATTTCTAAGATACTTGAAAAAGTTATCTACAATCAAGTTATTAAGTATTGCGAGGACAATAATATTTTACCGTATTTTCAATCGGGTTTCAGGAAACATCGTAGCACATCTTCTGCTCTTTCTGACGTTATTGATAACATACTCACTTTTCAAGATTCCGGTAAGGGTAGTTTTCTTGCGTTGTTGGACTTTTCACGAGCGTTTGACTCAATTAATATAAAACTAATGCTAGCCAAACTATCGTACTACGGATTTTCCTCAAGTACTGTTAAATGGTTCGCTAGCTACCTTATGGACAGAACGCAACAAGTGGTTATCCGGAAAAATGATGGAAATGACTTGGTATCTTCACTTAAAGCTGTCAATAGAGGGGTCCCACAGGGTTCCATTTTGGGACCACTATTATTTATATTATATTCTGCCGACATAATCAACTGCATAGAAAACTGTCAGTATCATTTATATGCTGACGACCTTCAAGTATATGTACCTGCTGATCACGAAGACGTTAGTTCTGCAATTAACCAGATGAACAAGGTTCTAAACAACATCTCACGATGGTGTCAACAAAATGCTCTTATCCTTAATCCCCTTAAGTCTAAATTTATGGTCATGGGTACTAAGAAGCAAGTCAGTAAAATACTAGTCCAGCAACCAAAACTCTGCATTGACGGAGTAAACATTGAACATGTACATGAAGCACGTAATCTTGGACTGCGAATGGATGAAAACTTACGCTTCGAAGAACACGTAATTGATCTTGCCCGGAACTGTTTTTATAGACTTAAAGTTCTGTATAAGATTAGGCCTTACATTAGTATTAACCTCAGAATTAAACTTTGTGACACACTAATTTTGTCAAAATTAAATTATTGTTTAACAGTTTATGGACCATGCTTGCTAAGTAAATCGTGGCGATTACTTCAGCGCGTACAAAATGCTTGCGCTCGTTTTTGTTTTCCTATTCCGCCAAGATCACACGTTACTCCTTTTTTAAATGAACACAATATGCTAAAAATGAAAAACAGATATAATTTACTTTTAGGCACTCTATTGTTCGGTGTTGTTAAATCCCAAAAACCTGAATATCTGTATTCGAAATTGAAATGGCGCGAGCCAAGCTTTGGGCTTAGGGCGATGGTGCCACTTTTATCAATGCCACGCCACCGGTCGGCAGCATTTCGTGGCAGCTTTAAATATCTTGCCACGAAATGCTGGAATGACATCCCTCCACCTTTTCGCAATGCAAGCTCTAAATTTGTTTTCAAAAAACTTTTCAGAGAACAGTTATTAATAACACAAAAAAATGAATAATCATATTAAAATACATAGTAAGATAGCCGTGGTAGTACATTTACAAATAATAAATTTAAAAAAAAAAAAGGAAAGGACATTATCGATTCAATTTTATAATACAATTTATATTTTACCTAATAAGTTATTTTCATATGTATAATATTTATTTACTTTAAATGACTACCCTCTTATTCGGGCCCTAGCAGAATATCAGCGCTGTGATTACATATGTATACACAGCATTTAGCTGAGCTAGAACCCTTTCATTGGCATGACACATAGTAGACACTAGTTAAGTTAGATTGTAATTACTTTCTGTTTTTCCATTTTCATGTGTATTTCCATTTTGTTTCTTATATTTTGTTTTCTTGTCAATGAATAAATAATATTCTATTCTATTCTATTCTATTCTAGTAAATAGCGATAACATAAGTAATTAGTGATAAGTGATAAGATAAGTAATAAGTGATAAGCGATAAGATAAGAAATTAGTGATAAGATATTATGTAGTTATTCATTAGTGATAAGCGATAAGATAAGTAATTAGTGATAAGCGATAAGATAAGAAATTAGTTATAAGCGATAACATAAGTAATTAGTGATAACTGATAAGCTATAGGATAAGTAACTAGTGATAAGCGATAAGATAAGTAATTAGTAATAAGCGATAAGATGTGAGATTAAAGATAAACGATAAGATAAGAAATTATTGATAGTAATTAGTGATAAGCCATAAGGTAAGTTATTACTGATTAGCGATAGGATAAGAAATTAGTGATAAACTATAAGTAATTTGTGATAAGATATGTAATTAGTAATTAGTAATTAGCGATAAGATGTTATTAGTGATAAGCGATAAGTAATTAGTCATAAACGATTAGTTAAGTAAAGTGATAAACTGTAAGTAATTTGTGATAAGATATGAAATTAATAATTAGTAATTAGCGATAAGTTATTAATGATAAGCGATAAGTAAATAGTCATAAACGATTAGATAAGTAATTAGTGATAAACGATAAGATAAGCAATTAGTGATAAGATATGGTAATTAGTGATAAGGATAAGCGATAAGATAAGAAATTAGTGATAAACTGTAGGATAAGTAATTAGTGATAAGCGATAAGATAAGTAATTAGTGATAAGCGATAAGATAAAAAATTTGTGATAAGATATGTTTAGTAAATAGCGATAACATAAGTAATTAGTGATAAGCGGTAAGATAAGTAATAAGTGATAAGCGATAAGATAAGAAATTAGTGATAAACGATAAGATAAGTAATACGTGATAAGATATGTAGTTATTCATTAGTGATAAGCGATAAGATAAGTAATTAGTGATAAGCGATAAGATAAAAAATTAGTGATATGTCATTAGTAAATAGCGATTAGTTAAGTAATTATTAATAAGCTATAAGATAAGTAATTAGTGATAAGATATGTTATTAGTAATTAGCGATAACATAAGTAATTAGTGATAAGCGATAAGATAAGAAATTAGTGATAAACGATAAGATAAGTAATAAGTGATAAGATATGTAGTTAGTCATTAGTAATTAGCGATAAGCTATAAGATAAGTAACTAGTGATAAGCGATAAGATAAGTAATTAGTGATAAGCTATAGGATAAGTAATTAGTGATAAGCTATAGGATAAGTAACTAGTGATAAGCGATAAGATAAGCGATAGAGTCATAATAATTGTCAATTAATTTGTGCATTGTGATGACTACCCTCACGTTCAGATGGGGGCTTGTCTGTCGTGTTGTGGTAAAAATGATTAGATGTGAGGTCAGGGGCCGTTATAGGGGTGGTTGGAGACGGCTTTAGGTAGGGTTTCAGCGTTAAAGCCTGATTAGTTTTTCAGTAATAATTTCCGTTTCTGGACCATGGCTATTGTGGCTATTTATTGATCAAATCAGTTCTCAGTTCTATGTAATAAATTGCTGTTCCAAATTATCCTGAAGTCTCGTTCAAGTAGCCCAAAGATCAGTCGAGAACTGATGCTGAACCTAAGAATTATCCCTCGCCCTTCACAATTCCCACATTGAATCTCGGTCACTCCGAAATACAGGATCCAAAAAAAAAAATAGCGATAAGATAAGTAATTATAAAAAAAATTGTAAAAAGTGATAAGCGATAATATAGTATGTATATAGTGATTAGCGATAAGGTATGTAATAATTTAATGTGAAATACTTTATATGTGTTGCAGACCCCGGAATATTAGCAGAAATGACTGTGTACGCTGGTTATATATTTAGATTAAATAAAAGAAACTAATTGCCGATTTACACATGAAATTTTGTAAAGTTTTATTTAAATTAAATTTTGAGAGTATAGGCATAATAGTTTCTTAAAGGTTCTTAGAACAACAAAGGTTAAATCGATGTTTTAAAATTTTTGAACAATGGAACCTAAAAAATAAACAGTTCTTTATCTATATATAACCAATTACCATTTTCTTAGCTATGTTTTATGTTACTATCTGATTACATCTCACACGGCCAATACTCAGCCGAGCTAAACATCAGGGAACGTGAAATCGGTGCAGTGCAACAGTAAAATGTACACTATTTATCCAATACACCTATGATTCATCTAGAACTGTTATGTAAGCCATGTGTTATTGCAAATCTAAAGTAAAAACTACTTGGAATTAAGTTACTAAATAAAAATTAAAATGAATTAAACGTGTCCACCTGGTTTCATTTCCGTGGGAGGAAGCCGCAGCATTCCTCAGCAAAGGTAAATCCAATTTGAACTTTTTCCTCAACCTACTATTTTGATTATAATAAAGATACTTATAAGTTAGTCCGCTACCATAGCGGCGCATCTTAGACTCCATCGTTACTTACCATCAGGTGAGATCGCAGTCAAGGACTATGGACTATCTTGTCATAGATAAAAAAAAATTACTTAAAAATTTTCGATGTTTTGATTCTTTCTTTAAGAAAAATAAGAAAAAACCTAAGAATACCTATAAAAATCGGTTTTTTTACAAAGTAACCGGTTATCAAATTTGTAATCGGTTCACATCACTACTAGCAAACAACCGGAGAATAGTGTTCTGTGCATGGAACTAGGAATTGCGTGATTGCGACTAGGATGGTTCGCAACTTCGAAGAGAATTTTTTTATATCAAACGTGCGCTAATTTTAATGGCGGCTTTATTTATCTTAGGGCCTCTTTCACGACCTTCAAGTAAAGTCTTGATTAGTTACTTCCTAATTAGCGTTAATCAACACGTAAAAGTTACAAGTAAATTTTATCAGTTTCACATTACAAAACAATGTCCCGAGTAATTTGGTACTCAAGAGATAATTGAATGATCTTTAAAATGCATTCAAACTTTCGTTCAATAGATGCTACTTTGAACGCTGCCATCTGGCACTCAATAAATTATGTCAGTTTTTTTGTAATGCATCCTTTGTTTATCGTGGTGATTTTGATTGTTTTGTTCGGTATTTCATAATTATGGTATCCTATCTATACAAACGAATAAAATTGAAGTGTCTGTTTGTAATGTCAACGTATCATCTTTTTACTAAATGCATATTATGAAAGTAAATACGGTACCTACATACTTATAAAAAAACAAAAAAAAATCTGTCTGTCTGTCTTTCTGTCTTTGTTCTGGCTAATCTCGAGAACGGCCAGGCAGATAGCTGGTGTTATAAGGAGTAAGTTAGGCTACTTTTTTAACTGACTTTCAATAAAGGAGGATTTGTGTTTTTTTTACCTACTGACATATCGATGTCCGTAGGTAAAAAAAACAAACACTGAGATATTGATCTCCGAGATTTCTTAACTAATTTGCGCAAATATTTTCCATTGAAATTATCAATTGAAAAACTTTGCGAGATGGTCCTATAAAAATTCGGGTTCTAACTCCTCAATCCTGATGCTGCAGATGCACCAATTCAAATAAATCCATTTAAAACAATAATTTCGATTTAAATACTTGGATATCAACTGTCAAGTTCGTTCGAATAACGTTACTCGTCAATTAAACAAGCTTAATTGGCATAAGTTGCAGGCTACTTTAACCGTCGATTAGTGCTACTCAGCAATTGTGAAATCCACTTTCACGTTACTCGTGACTTTAACCGGCAATTAGCCTACTCGAGACTTTACTTGAAGGTCGTGAAAGAGGCCCTTACTCTATGTTTTTCTCTGTCGTACCTACCAAGTTCGCCTCATGTTCGACAGTTCGCCTGTTCGCCTCTCCTTGAGAGTCGACAGAAAATTAGTTTTTTTTTCTCCGTATATATTATTATACTCTTTGGTTTTTTTTATGTTGATGCTGCTCGCTAGCGGACGTTCATTGCCGATTGTAAGTTCCTTATCGCACGGTGCGGAAGGACAGGAAGTGCGACACATTTTTGAAACCGACACTTTTTTGTTGAATGTGAATTTTGCATTGTGTTCGGTATTTTCGCGGTACAACATTGGGTCTCCGTAGCCTAGTGGCTCCGGCAGTTGCTTAGGTAACAGTTCAAAGTTGATGGTTCGAATCCCAGCTCGACAGACCGAATTTTCCATTTTCAATTTTATTTTAAACAATTTCTACATGTGGAATTTTTTATAACTTATAAGTTATAAAAAATTATCTGTATGTCCCAGATATACTCGTCTACAATTTCGAGTGCAGAGTTCTCAACTATTACTGGGTGGAGCGGAGCATGAGCGTTGGACATAATTATAGAACTTATTAACGTAGTGGATGCGTAGTGGTAAAATGTACAGTATTATAACAAAGTACTCTGTGGTGGTAATCTCGGACGAAGAATCAACTTCGTCCGAGGGTGGTAATGACTTACATAGTAACTAATACCTAATCTGTGGTAATGACGGTAATGATTATGGTTATGATGATGGTATAAACAGAACACTACTCATAGCGGAGTTACATGATTCTGATCTGTGATTTCCACAGACCAGACAACAAGTGATTTCCTGTGGACTAGGAGTAATAGTGTTCTCAGATATTACTTTACTCTATGTTCTCAGTTCTGTGATTTTGATTGTCAGTAATATTATAATGTACTCTGTGATTTTGATAGTGATCTGTGGTGATGGTGGTGATTTCTGAATTATTCTGATCGAACACAAAAATAATTTTATTATAGATATTAATGCGATCATAGAGAAGAATTTTATATTTGTACAAATGCGATCGAGAACAAAACATAGTTAAATGGTTTTTCAAATGTCCATATTAGCAAAGCTAAGTTGTGTACATTGTTCCGTAGCTCAAAATGAGTGACTTGAAAGCCCAGGGTCCAGTTGTGGACGCGGGTATATGCAGATGTTGCGGTATGGAGAAGAAATGCAGGCTTCTAAACGCCGAGTACTTGTGGCTGGGCCAAAAAGAAGTGTACTCGGATATGTTTGTCGACTGCTTCGGTCTTGTGGTCAGTAAAATTATGTATCAACGCGCGAGAGCAGTGTAGCATGACCGTACATTGGTTGCATTATAAAGCTCTCTATGCACGTCACGGTACTTTCATCATCAGTAGCAGCACTAATAATAATAATAATGTCCTCCCGACCGAATCCGATCACGGCGGTCAACCTCCTTCGAGGTCAGCCATCTGCGCGGGAGATATTATAGTGCACAAGTGTGTGCGCAAACACAGGTGCACTCTCTATTCCCTCACTCTCATAGTCCGATGGGACGGAAACCCGACACGACCGGAGAGAGATCAGGCGCAGGACCGACGGCTTTACTTTACGTGCTCTCCGAGCCACGGGGGTGACTAACCGCCAACTTCCTAACTCCAGGCTAGTACTGAGAATTTCTTTGGCAGAAAAACCCAATACATTTATTTTAACGGCCCGAACCCGGGAATCGAACCCGGGACCTCGTCATCCGTAGTCGAACAAGCTAACCACTAGACCAAGTAGCAGCACTACTGAGCGCGTGTCTCTCAAACAAGGGTTATAGCCTCATCACCACACTGGCCCAATGCAAATTGAGACTGCATACACCTTTGAGAACATTATGGAGCATCAGGCATGCAGGTTTCCTCGCGATGTTTTTCTTCACCGTTGAAGTAAATATTTCTTAAACCACCTCAACCTTGTTACTTGATGAGCTAAGTCTGACTCCAGTTCTATGGATCTCATTCTTGATTTTATCTTGCAGTAATCAGTCTCAGTTTGTGATACAGAGCTGAGTTACCCTGAGCCACAAGAGGTTTACCTACAATATATTCTATTCCAACTTGAATTGATCAGTAACTTACTAGTTAACCTCGTTGTAATGACGACAGATATTTTATTTTATTTTATTTTATTTTTATTTTTATTTATTTGGGTCCAAACAGTTTACATAGCACTTAAAATTAAATAAATATAAAACAAAGACAAATACCAGTAAAGAAACCACTAAAAATTTAAAACACAAACACGTTATAGGTATCTACTAGGAAACATTTTTTATATAAAAGAAAAATAGGAAAATGAAATTAACAAACAAACAGTAAACAAATTTTAAAACTATATCGATAAAAACATTGTAAGGCTTAGATCAAAACTTAAGTTTTACATTTTAAATGAAATTCTTTTTTAAATTGGTATGGGGTTAAATGCAACAAATCTAAATCAAAAAAGTTATTGTTATAGTTATGACATACACGATAAATGAAGTTATTCTTAGCATATTTAGTATTAACTGGAGGTAAATAAAAGGAAGGAGTTTTGCGACGAGCAACTATGGATTTAGGACATAAGAAGCCGATTCTACTTAATAGATATGGAGTGTCAATTTTGTTCCTTAAAATTTTAAACAAAAATGTAACATCACGAATTTGCCTACGTGTCCGTAAGGGCTGAACTATTTTGCTTTCGAAGGGTGGATGTGACCTGGCAAAACGGAATTCCAAGTGTTTACGTAATTTATTTTGCAGTCTTTCCAACATATCAATATAAACATTATATTTAGGATTCCATATAACTGAGCAATATTCCAAAATAGGGCGAATTAAGGAGTTAAATAGAACTAAAATAGTTCTGAAGTTTTCAAATTCTCTTCCAACCCTTAAGACAAAACCTAATAGTCGAAAAGCTTTGGAAACAGAGTTTTCAATATGGGCTTTAAATAAAAGTTTAGAATCTAGCAGAAGACCCAAATCTCTAACAGATGATACCCTCTCAACTACAACATCATTAAGATGATATTTATATGTGATTAAATTCTTGGTTTTACGGGAAAAAGTTATAACATTACATTTCTTTACATTTAACTGCAAACGATTTAGGTGACAAAATTCACATAATTTATTAAGATCCGATTGAAGACCCTCACAATCATTATCATTTTTAATTACCTTAAATATCTTATTATCATCAGCATATAAAAGACACTTTGAACTTGAAAAAATTTCAACCACGTCATTGATAAATATGTCAAAAAACAGAGGGCCTAAATGTGATCCTTGAGGGACCCCCGAGGTAATGGGCATGAAAGTAGAACAGAACCCCTTTATGGCCACTGCTTGACTTCTATCCCGCAAATAGGATTCCACCCAACGGAGTAGGTCACCGTGAATACCAAATTTAGAAAGTTTTTGTATAAGCAAATCATGAGAGATTTTGTCAAAAGCTTTGGAATAGTCAGTATATATACAATCAACTTGAAAACCATCATCCATAGCCAGGATAACCTGATCGATGAATTCACATAAATTAGACTCAGTGGACTTTTTGCTTACAAAACCATGTTGCTCTGAAGCAATATGAGGTCGGACTTTACTATAAATGGAATCATAAACGATTTTCTCAAATAGCTTAGGTATTGTTGACAGTTTAGAGATTGGTCGATAATTTTCAATATTGTGCCTGTCACCGGATTTATGGATAGGTACAACGAATGATCTCTTCCAGATATGTGGCATAACACCTATCCTGAGTGATAAATTAAACAGAACTGATAATGCAGTGGAAAGGTGAAGATGACATTCCCTCAAAAACTTAGGGGGTATCCCATCAGGACCAGTACCTTTGGTTACATCCAGTTTTTTAAGATACTCAGAAACCAGCGAAGGTGTGATATGTACTGAATTTAAGCTTACCGAAGTTATGCACAAAGATTCACTGATAGGACTTATACACTCACTAGGTTCAAATATTAACAGATTATTATAAATATGGTTGAGCGAAGCAACAGCTTCTTAATTACATGAAATAAATATTTTTTTTTTTCTAATTTCTTAAACTGGACACTTTCAAAGTAAAGATTTTTATACAAACCTGTGAAGATACTGCCATTGGCGCAATTAGAATGCCACATGCCTGCTTTGTCATATTAGTTTACAAATCAAATCAAATTAAATTTGAATTTCACGGGCAGACCTGTTTAGTTCACCTTAAGGTAGTTAGTTAATAACTTCTATATCACTCTGCAGGTCCTCAACTATACCCGTGCAAAAAAATCATGCTGTTCCGTCGTTATGTTGCACAATGGACAAACCAACAAACAAACACACTTTCACATTTATAATATTAGTAAAGTATGACAGTATCAATACTTAAAAGAATAGAATAGAAATATTTTTTATTCAAATAAACTTTTACAAGTGCTTTTGAATAGTCGATGAATCTACCATTGGTTCGGAACGCCTTTCCTGCTGAGAAGAACCAGCAAGAAACTCGGCAGTTGCTCTTTTCGAAATACTTTTACAATATACTTAATAGATATTATTCTATGTATGCAGAGTTTCCACAATGAGGGGAAGTTCCACATAAGCATACGTAATTATTTCTTATTATAATCACACAACACATATTAAGACAGGCAGACAGAAAGTAGCCCCATTGCCGCTGGTGGCATCCGTTCACGAGCATGGCGCATGACCCAGCCATTGCTTCGCTCAACCATATTTGAGGGAATGTAACAACCCGCATCACACGACACCACCGCGGAAATGTTAGAGAGTGTGACATACTTAGGCTTATTAGTATGACAGTATCAATACTAAATCAATAATTATGTCTCTCTCAGCTGTCACACTTGGAAGGGGAGGCTTCAGAGAGACTCATATGTGCCATGTGTGTCGCACGACTGAGGGACGCCAGTCTGTTCCGCCAGCAAGTGCTGCTGTATGAGGAAAAGCTTCTCACCTCTTACATACAACTACAGGAGGGTGAGTGTGACAATGTCAGGTTTGTGACACATATGGTACAGTCGGTGGCAAAAGTCAATATAGAATAAGCAAACAAGTTGCCTTGCATGCAGTCTGTCACACACGATAATATAAACAAGTCGTTCAACTTGTAACAGGAGTAGGAATATAAATGTTTTAAACCTACAATAATGTAGTTGTCTTAAGGTTGATATTGTCGACCTTTTATAGTACTATTGAACTGAAATTGTTTGAACATTATGTTGTTGACTTAAGGTTGACCTTTTATAGTAGTATTGAACTGAAATCGTTTGAACCTTATGTTGTTGGCTTAAGGTTGATTATTGACAGATAATATTTATTTGTGTGAGTGAGCATGCGAGTGATACACAGCATTGCTTGCGCACTTTTTTAGCCTAAGCTATGTATGGACTTTTGGCGTCGACTGTACATCTTTGACCCATATGTGGCTATGTGTGTCACAAGACAGGGGTATGAGTCTGTTCCACCAGAAAGTGTTACTGTGTGAGGAGAATCTTCTCAGTTCATATATACAAACACAGCATAGTGGATTTAACAGTGTCCCATGTGTGACACATGTACATTACTGGGCCATATGGGTCACAATTCACAAGTCCAAAGGATGTGATAGTTCATTCGCTGGACAAGTGCAAATTGGCAGACTTCCTTTGAGAGTTTCTTGATAATGTTTTTGTTTTCTATTGAAGCAAATGTTATTTAAATGCTTAAAGTGCATATAACTCTGAAACGCTAAAACTGCATTCCTGGGACTTGAACTCAGGACTCCCTGAAAAAAAGGCTGAAGGCTGTTAAACCATTCATGCGTCATGCTCGTGAATGGGTGCTACCAGCGGGAATGTGTTCTGTTGCTGTTTTCTGTCTGCCCGTCTTACATGTATTGAATTGTAGAATGCCTTTTTGGGAACTTCCCCTCACTGTGGAAAATTATTCTATTCAAACCAAGTTGCATGGGTTAAATCTGCTTGGCATCCAGCTGCCCACAAGATAGTATAAAATAAAAAACTTATTACAATGTAATAGCTATATAATAATATTGTAAAATGAATGTTTTGAAAAGAGCAACTGCTGAGTTTCTTGTCGGCTCTTCTCAGCAGAATCCGCTTTCTGAACCGGTGGTATGACGTGCCATAAGAGCCACAGGTTGGCCTATGTGAAATAAATAAATTTGAATTTAACCAATCTAATAGCAGATCAGTTTTTTAGCCTAGGTTTACTTTAAGAAAATTAGATTATCATTATTATTTTATTTTATTTCAGAAGATAAGAAACTCATTGACATAAAGGAAGAGAAGAAACCTATCAAAGTTGAATTGGACTTGGAAGTCACAGGCAAAGTTGAGGACGACACTATGTCTGACCATGATTACGATGGTACATAAATTTTTTTAGCTTAAGGTGGGAGACACGGGTCTGCCCGCGAAATTCAAATTTAATTTGGTTTTTCGCAATTTGTAAACTAATACGACAAAGTAGGCTTATGGCCTTCTAATTGCGCCAGTAAAATTATCATCTTCACAGGTTTACATAAAAATCTTTACTTGAAAGTGACCAGTTTAAGAAATTAATCAAAATATCGATTAATTTGTCAGTAACTCACGTCCAACTCAGTATTTTGATTAATTTCTTAAACTGGACACTTTCAAGTAAAGATTTTTATATAAACCTGTGAAGATGATACTGCCATCGTCGCAATTAGAATGCCATAAGCCTACTTTGTCGTATTAGTTTACAAATTGCGAAAAACCAAATTAAATTTTAATTTCGCGGGCAGACCCTTGTCTTCAACCTTAAGGGTGTGTTTCCATTGAAGCAGAGCGGAGCGCAGGAGGATGTCGATACCGATATGGACAGTTCAGATTCAAAAGTTCATGGCATTTCTAACCAGTGGTAGATTCACTTGACGATCCGAAAGCAAAAGTTTATTTGAATAAAAAATTATTCTTAGTAGAAGATCCGAACCTAAGTCGACCTTCACCGAGCTGATAATAGAATAAAACTTATTTTATAATAAATTTAGTATATTAGAAAATATATTAAAAATAGGTTTGCTAAAAAAATCCTGGACAGAATATTTTTAATAATTTTTTTTTTAAATTTTTTTCATTAAAATGTTGCAACATCAAGATAATAAGAAAATTTTATCCTGAGTTAAAGTATAAAACATATAGAATGTGCAGACGTTGTATTGTCTATTAATTACGTGGATGAACTACTGGGTTGCCAGGTATAAACAGGTATGTCGATGCCAGTTACTTTCACTTGATTGGATAAATAGAAAAAAATGTAAATCAACATAAGCGCTGTTTTATTGCGAACACGTTGATATAGGGTCACCATAATATAGGGTCATCATCAAATCATTTTTTTTAAATAATTAAAAATATTCTGTCCAGGATTTTTTTAGCAAACCCATTTTTAATATATTTTCTAATATACTCAATTTATTATAAAATAAGTTTTATTCTATTATCAGCTCGGTGAAGGTCGACTTAGGTTCGGATCTTAGACTATCTATTCTATTCAAAGAAAGCTATAAAAAGCTGTGGCTTAATTAATTATTTAGACATGATCACTACGTATTATAAACCAAAGTCCCACGCCGCGTCTGTCTGTCTGTTCGCGATAAACTCAAAAACTATCGAACGTATTTTCATGCGGTTATCACCGTTTTTAGGGTTCCGTACCCAAAGGGTACCAACGGGACCCTATTACTAAGCCTACGCTGTCCGTCCGTCCGTCCGTCCGTCTGTCAGCGGGCTGTATCTCGTAAACCGTAATAGATAGACAGATGAAATTTTCACATAATATTATGTATTTCTATTGTCGCTATAACAACAAATAATAAAAATTAAATTAAATTAAAATATTTCCATGGGTACATGGAAATATTTTAATTTAATTTTTTTAACGGAACCCTAAAAGAGCGAGGCCCGACTCGCACTTGGCCGATTTTTTTAACCCCCGACGCAAAAAGAGGAGTGTTATAAGTTTGACGTCGATGTCTGTCTGTCTGTTTGTGTGTGTCTGTGGCATCGTAGCTCTCAAACAGATGGACCGATTTCGATGCGGTTTTTTTCATTTGAAAGCCAGTTTCCTTGCGGTGGTTCTTAGCTATGTTTGGATAATATCGGTACAGTAGTGTAAGAGTATCAGCTCTTTTCCAAAATGATGTAAGGCATTTTGGCGTATGATTACTCAATTAAGTGAAGACGCGTGCCAGTATAATCGTTATATGACAATTAATTGATAACTTCGACCTGATGCTGCAACCAGAATCATACATAGTCCAGCCATAGATTCACATGTGGGGGGTGTTTTAAATAAATAAATAAACATTTATTCAGCTTTTAAAATAAAGGTCTTTAAGAATAATGATATACAGACAAAAACTTAATCACTAAATAATTTAATAATAAATTGTTCCTAAATGTTAAAGCTGAAAAGGCTACTGCCTCAGCATAATGCTGCAACATTAACGGCGGGATCTTCGACATCGACCTATTTTTAATTGAATCGTAAACAATGAAATATTCTTTGTTTTGATCGGTTAAAAATATATGTTGTAGTTTAATATATGTTCTTAATTCTTTTGTGATTCAAAACTCTATATTTACAACTTCACCCGATCAAAAATAATTTCGAAAACAGTGTAATTTTTATCGTTTTTCAGGTCGTGTTCATAGAATATTAAAGTTAGACTAAAATAACAAATTTCATAAAATAGGCAAACACTTTTAGAAGATTCTTTTCTGATTACTTTTTCTCTAAAAAATTTGTATTTTTTTTAATCACGACGTTTTTACTTTTTATATAACAAAGTGGCTCGTGCGCTTCACTTCAGTAGCCCGCAAAGTATCATTGAGGTAGGACGTATCGCTTTCGTTGGCTCGCTACGATCCCCCGCTGATCAAGCGATCTATTGCATAGATACCTATTATTTTCATTCCGTATTCATTTATCATAGATTAAACCAAATCAGAGTGTTAATATTGTTGTCATTTTTAGTATTTATTAATAAATCTGTAAATATTAGTATGATAGGTTTTAGGTTTAGATTCTTATTGTATAGTTCTTATTGTATAGATAGTGTTAAACTATAGTAATATAAGAATAATATAATAAGGTAAATATTGGGAATAAAAATGGAAGAAAGAACAAAATATCTTGATTTAAATTACGAAAACTTTCGAAATTTTATCTGGGGTTCCAGTGCTAATAAAAGAGGTAACCATCGTCAAAATAAGAAAAAAAGGCAGCCATTTTCTTTTTTTTTGTTATTGGGCAGATTTCTTTCAAAATTGATATCTGGGGTTCCCAGTGCTAATAAAAGAGGTATCCATCGTCAAAATAAAAAAAAGTGGCGGTCACTTTTTTTGTTATTGGACCAATTTCTTTCAAAATTGATATCTGGGGTGTGCTAATAACAGAGGTATACATATCCATCGTCAAAATAAGAAAAAGTGGCGGCCATTTTTTTTTTTGTTATTAGACCAATTTCTTTCAAAATTGATATTTGGGGTTCCCAGTGCTAATAAAATAGGTATCCATCGTCAAAATAAGAAAAAGTTGCGGCCATTTTCTTTTTCTTTGTTATTGTACCGATTTCTTTCAAAATTGATATCTGGGGTTCCCAGTGCTAATAAAAGAGGCAACCATCGTCAAAATAAGAAAAAAAGGCGGCCATTTTCTTTTTCTTTGTTATTGTACCGATTTCTTTCAAAATTGATATTTGGGGTTCCCAGTGCTAATAAAATAGGTATCCATCGTCAAAATAAGAAAAAGTTGCGGCCATTTTCTTTTTCTTTGTTATTGTACCGATTTCTTTCAAAATTGATATTTGGGGTTCCCAGTGCTAATAAAATAGGTATCCATCGTCAAAATAAGAAAAAGTTGCGGCCATTTTATTTATTTTTGTTATTGGACCGATTTCTTTCAAAATTGATATCTGGGGTTCCCAGTGCTAATAAAAGAGGTAACCATCGTCAAAATAAGAATAAAAAGGCGGACATTTTCTTTTTCTTTGTTATTGGACCGATTTCTTTCAAAATTGATATCTGGGGTTCCCAGTGCTAATAAAAGAGGCAACCATCGTCAAAATAAGAAAAAAAGGCGGCCATTTTCTTTTTCTTTGTTATTGTACCGATTTCTTTCAAAATTGATATTTGGGGTTCCCAGTGCTAATAAAATAGGTATCCATCGTCAAAATAAGAAAAAGTTGCGGCCATTTCTTTTTCTTTGTTATTGTACCGATTTCTTTCAAAATTGATATTTGGGGTTCCCAGTGCTAATAAAATAGGTATCCGTCGTCAAAATAAGAAAAAGTTGCGGCCATTTTATTTATTTTTGTTATTGGACCGATTTCTTTCAAAATTGATATCTGGGGTTCCCAGTGCTAATAAAAGAGGTAACCATCGTCAAAATAAGAATAAAAAGGCGGACATTTTCTTTTTCTTTGTTATTGGACCGATTTCTTTCAAAATTGATATCTGGGGTTCCCAGTGCTATTAAAAGAGGTAACCATCGTCAAAATAAGAAAAAGTTGCGGCCTTTTTATTTATTTTTGTTAGTGGACCGATTTCTTTCAAAATTGATATCTAGGGTTCCCAGTGCTAATAAAAGAGGTATCCATCGTCAAAATAAGAAAAAGTGGCGGTCACTTTTTTTTTGTTATTGGACCAATTTCTTTCAAAATTGATATCTGGGGTGTGCTAATAACAGAGGTATACATATCCATCGTCAAAATAGGAAAAAGTGGCAGCCATTTTCTTTTTGTTATTAGACCAATTTCTTTCAAAATTGATATTTGGGGTTCCCAGTGCTAATAAAATAGGTATCCATCGTCAAAATAAGAAAAAGTTGCGGCCATTTTCTTTTTCTTTGTTATTGTACCGATTTCTTTCAAAATTGATATTTGGGGTTCCCAGTGCTAATAAAATAGGTATCCATCGTCAAAATAAGAAAAAGTTGCGGCCATTTTATTTATTTTTGTTATTGGACCGATTTCTTTCAAAATTGATATCTGGGGTTCCCAGTGCTAATAAAAGAGGTAACCATCGTCAAAATAAGAAAAAAAGGCGGCCATTTTGTTTTTATTTGTTATTGTACCGATTTCTTTCAAAATTGATATTTGGGGTTTCCTGTGCTTATTAAATAGGTATCCATCGTCAAAATCAGAAAAAGTGGCGGCCATTTTTTTTGTTATTTGACCAATTTCTTTAAAAATTGATATCTGGGGTTTCCAGTGCTAATAAAAGTGGTAACCATCATCAAAATAAGAAAAAAAGGCGGCTATTTTCTTTTTTTTTTTATTGGACCGATTTCTTTCAAAATTGATATCTTGGGTTCCCAGTGCTAATAAAAGAGGTAACCATCGTCAAAATAAGAATAAAAAGGCGGACATTTGCTTTTTCTTTGTTATTGGACCGATTTCTTTCAAAATTGATATTTGGGGTTTCCTGTGCTTTTTAAATAGGTATCCATCGTCAAAATAAGAAAAAAAGGCGGCCATTTTCTTTTTCTTTGTTATTGTACCGATTTCTTTCAAAATTGATATTTGGGGTTCCCAGTGCTAATAAAATAGGTATCCATCGTCAAAATAAGAAAAAGTTGCGGCCGTTTTATTAATTTTTGTTATTGGACCGATTTCTTTCAAAATCAATATTAGAGATTCATCTTGCTCATGAAAGATGTCGCCGTCGTCAAAATTAGAAAAAGTGTCGGCAATTTTTTTTTTTTGATACTTTAAACATTTGTCAAATATTAAATAGGTGTTTTTATTATTCTTTGCTATTTCGATAAGGAATTTCGTCCCAAATAGGTTGGGGGAAAAACTTTTCCGTTTTTTTGTTAGGGCAACGGTTACCACTGTGTCATAACAGTGGTAACCATTGCCACAACTTGCCAAGGGATCTTCAGATATAGATTTTGAAAGAAATCAGGCCCATAACAAGAAAAAATAAAATGGCCGCCCCTTTTTCTAGTTTTGACAATGGTTACCACTGTTATGAGCACAGAGATCCTCAGATATCGATTTAGAAAGATAGAAAGAAATCGGCCCCATATTAAGAACAAAAATGGCCGCCACTTTTTCTTGGACAATTGTTACCGCTTTTACGAGTACAAGGATCCCCAGATACGGATTTTGAAAGAAATCGGTCCAATAACAAAAAAGGAAATGGCCGACATTTTGGCAACGGTTACTATTTTATAAGCACAGGGAACCCCAGATATCGAGTTTGAAAAAAATCGGTCCAATAACAAAAAAATGGCCAAGGAACTTCGTCCCAAACAGGTTAAGGAAAAACTATTCTATTTTTCTAATTTTGACATTGGTTACCACTGCTATGAGCACGGGGATCCTCAGATATCAATATTGAAAGAAATTGGTCCCATAACAAGAAAAAAAATGGCCACGACTTTTTGTTATTTTGACGATGGTTACCTATTTAGTAAGCACAGGAAACCCCAGATATCGAGTTAGAAATAAATTGGTCTAATAACAAAAAAAATGGCTAAGGAACTTCGTCCCAAATAGGCTGGGGAAAAACATTTCTATTTTTCTTATTTTTAACATCGGTTACCATTACTATGAGTACGGGGATCCTCAGATATCAATTTTGAAAGAAATCGGTCCCATAACAAGAAAAAAAATGGCCACCACTTTTTCTTATTTTGACGATGGTTACCTTTTTTATTAGCACTGGGAATCCCAGATATCAATTTTGAAAGAAATCGGTCCAATGACAAAAAAAAGAAAATGGCCGACATTTTGGCAACGGTTACCTATTTTATAAGTACAGGGAACCCCAGATATCGAGTTTGAAAGAAATCGGTCCAATAACAAAAAAATGTCTGAGGAACTTCGTCCCAAATAGGTTAGGGAAAAACTTTTCCATTTTTCTAATTTTGACATTGGTTACCACTGCTATGAGCACGGGGATCCTCAGATATCGATTTTGAAAGAAATCGGTCCCATAACAAGAAAAAAGAATACGGCCACCACTTTTTCTAATTTTGACGATGGTTACCGCTTTTATTAGTACAAGGATCCCCAGATATGGATTTTGAAAGAAATCGGCCCAATAACAAAAAAAGAGAAAATGGCCGACATTTTGGCAACGGTTACGTATTTTATAAGTACAGGGAACCCCAGATATCGAGTTTGAAAGAAATAACAAAAAAAAACAAAAAAAAAATAAGTAGGTAAATGTACCTATGTACGTAATATGTAAAATAACAATCAAACTTACATAATATAAATGTATGAATAAAAAATAAAATAAATGTTTCTAAAACTTACAACTGTCCCTGTACTGTTAGGTACAATAAAGTTATTTAATCTATGATGTAAAATTTGGGGTGAGCGAGTTCATTTGAAAAGCGCCTACGCGCACCTCACCGCGCGGGGACTGAGGTAGCTCTAAATGCCTACTGCGCCCGGAGATCGTGCCCTTAAAATGCTGAGCGCTGATTTTCAGACATAGCCCCAAATGAAATCGCGAGCCAACCACGAGACAGCCGTTAAGTAATAGGAAAAAGAAATAAATGAATAAATACAGATATTAACATGTGTTTCGGTTAACAGTTGATACATAGATAAATTGGGGGTAGTATAAAATTAAATCTATACTTAATATTATAATGAGGAAAGATTTTTTTGTTTGTTTGTTTTTTTATTTGTACCGAATAGGCTCTATAACTACTGGCCCGATTTTAACTATTTTTTCACCAATAGAAAGCTAAGTTATCAAGAAGTAACATAGGCTATAATTTATTTAAAAAAAATAGAGATCCTTAAGAAAATTGCAATAATGTAACCCAAAGTAGCAAAATTTTGCCTATAAAATGCATTATTTGGCGTGTGCTGAGAAAACTATTGATGATACAGAAAAATTATGTACTACATGATTAAAGTACTCATTATTCTCTACAAAAAAATCTCGGAGGGAATAGATATAACTATCATATTTAAACCACAATAGTAGCTTTTGTGTTCTAAAATTTAATTAGAAGATTAATTAGATAGGAAAAATTAATACTACGATAATAAAGGCTATTATCGTAGTATTAATTTTTCCTTGCTAATACATATTACATATGAATGCGAAAGTGTGTTTGTTTGTCGGTTTGTTGGTTTTTCCGTTAATCACGCTGCAACAAAGCTAAGGATTGACGTGATTTTTGGATATGTATAGTTGAGAACCTAAAGGGTGACATAGGCATCCCGGAAAATCAAAGAGTTCCCGCGGGATTTTAAAAAATAAATCCACGCGGACGAAGTCGCGGGCATCAGCTAGTAGTTATATATAGGTAATTTAAAAGTAACTAAGGTTAAAAATTTTAATTTTTAAATTTACTTTTGTTTACAGACATGGAAACAACAGTGTCTGTTCCAAAACAAGCTGTATGTAAAGATTCCAAGCCAATTAAAAAAAAGATCAATTCAGTGTCAACGTCTAAGAAGAGATCAAGAACAGCTAGATCAAAGAACATTGCGGCGAGCAAAGTGAAGAGAGGAAATGGAACTGACAAGAAACCTATGGATATCCACAGTATGCTAGGTAAAAATATTTTTATTGGATACGTAATGATCTCATAAGAAAATTTTTGAGTGAGTAAAAGTCAATTTTGCTCACTCAAAAGAAAGCAAAATTGACTTTTGCTTTGGAAGTGAAGAAGTGTTTTGAATTCTGTGGGTCTTGTGTATCTTTCGACTACATCATCGGTTTCTTTTAAACTGCTGTGGGATTGTTTAAAAATGATTCCATCAGTGTGACCGATTGCAATCCCACAGCGGAGTTTTGGTATTCTGCCAAACCACTTTGCTCTCTTGTTGAACAAATACAAATTGTGATCAGATCCTGTCTGGATTATCAATATGTCCAAATCGAAAAGAATCAAAAAAGGTCCTTTGAGTTCATAACAAAGAGAATACATTAAACATTTATTCAGCTTGTAACATAATATAGAGAGAAAAAAATACCAAATTTGACAAAAACTTAATTAACACCAAATCTAGATTTAGTCACGTGTATTTTAGGTACATTTAGAAAATCTACTGTCCCTAAACTAGGTAAAAACCTGTATTTTAGGCGACAGCACTCTCCTTAAAATTGACCAACGACTGACTCAAATTATACAATTATTAGGTTTAATATTACTTTTACATACAAAAATTCATATTGTTTTAATTAAAGGTGTGCGTGCGTGTGTGTGTGTGTGTGTGTGTATGTGTGTGCGTACTGTAACTGTAACCAACTCTCATCTATCTCATTCCAGAAATAATAAGGAAATCGAACAGTGAAAAGGACAAATCCCTCCTGAACGCGGTGACCCTAGTGGAGAACTCGTTCGCGTGCCCGTTCAACGCGTTCTTCAACAACTACCTGTGCATGTACTGCCGCCGCAAGTTCGTCGACCCCGACAAGCTGCGCGAGCACACGCTCACTCACGACGCGCGCAAGTACAGGGCCGTGCTCGAGAACTTCCGCAGGCGCAACAACAAGTGCCAGATAGACTTGTACAGGTACGTGGGTACGTGTGCAGCTGTGTATGTACAGCTGTGTATGTACATCCATGTATGTACAACGCGTTCTTCAACAAGTACTTCTTCCGGACCAGTAGGGTCCGAAGTTATACTCTTACAAAAAATCACGTCGATCCGCAGCTCTTTTGCGGCGTGATTGAAGGACAAACCAACACACTTTTGCATTTATAATAATATAATAATATTAGTATGATATTAGTATGATTTCTGTACATTGAAGTCGGTTTAATTTTTCCTAAATTAATTATAGGTAGTGTATTGGTGTAAAGTGCCGTTGCACTAGCAACAGTATTATAGTATAATGAAAACACATTTTCTATTTTACAGAATAGACTGTCGGCTGTGCGACGAAAAAATCGACGACTTGAACGCATTCCAAACCCACATAACGCAAGTACATGATAAGAAATTCTACACAACAACATCAGACGACGATATCATCATACTCAAATACCGTTTAACGAACGAAAACATTAAATGCACCGAGTGCAACGATGTGTTCACAACCTTTCATCCGTTGAGGCTTCATATGGCAGAGCATTTCGGCACATGTGTGTGCCACATATGCGGTACCCATTACTTCGAAGACAGATGTCTGAAAGCGCATCTAAAGAGTCACAAGCCTTCAGAAGGTATATATACATGCCCTCAATGCGGGAAGACATTCAAGTGCAAATACAATATGACGATACACATAGCGCGCTTCCATACAAAGGAAGATGTGTTTCTGTGCACACAATGCGACGAGTCATTCTTCTCCAACGCATTGAGACACAAACACATGATCGAAGTGCACAACGAAGACTTCCTATTCAAATGCAAGGACTGTGGGAAGGTTTACCAGAGCCGAAAACAGCTAAGAGAACACAACAGGAGTGCGCATTTGAAGATCTTCAAACACCTATGTCATGTGTGCGACAGGAGGTTCTATTTGCCCGGTCAGTTGAAGGAGCATATGACAGTTCATACGGGTGAGAGGAATTTCCGTTGCGAACACTGCGGCAAGAGTTATCCGAGGCTTAAGGCGTTGAAGGTACATATGCAGTCGCATAGTGCCGAGAAGAAGTATAAGTGTAGCATGTGCACCGCCTCATACAGCCAGAATGTGTGTCTGAAAAACCATATCAAACGGCAGCATCCAGCTGTTCAGATGGAGGACAGTTATCAATAGTTCTAAAAATAGTTGTTAAAATGGAGGACAGTTATTGATAGATCAAATGGAGGACAGTTATTGATAGATCAAATGGAGGACAATTATGACTAGTTCCTATTGAGGAAAGAGGATAGCTATGAATACTTCATATGGAGGACAGTTATTGATAGTTCAAATTGATGACAGTTATCGATAGTTCAAATGGAGGACAACTATCACAAGTTCCTATTGAGGAAAAAGGACAGCTGTGGATACTTCATATGGAGGACAGTTATCGATAGTTCAAATTGATGACAGTTATCGATAGTTCTGATAGCATATATAAGCAGTGATAGCCTAGTGCTTAGGACTGTGGTCTCCTATTCGGGGGGTCGCAGGTTCGATCCCGGGTACGCACCTCTGACTTTTCAGAGTCAAGTGCGTTTAAGCAATTAAATTCACTTGCTTCAACGGTGAAGGAAAACATCGTGAGGAAACCTGCACACCTGAGAGTTCTTCATAATGTTCTTGCAGGTGTGTGAAGTCCGCCAATTCGCATTGGCCCAGCGTGGTGGACTATGGCCTATAACCCTTCTCTGAGAAAAGACCTGCGCTCAGTAGTGAGCTGTTGATGGGTTGGTAATGATGATGATGATGATCGATAGTTCAAATGGAGGATAGTTGTTGATAGTTCAAATGGAGGACAATTGTTGACAGTTCATATGGACGAAATCCGAGGCTAAAAGTATTGAAGGTGCACATGCAATCGCATAGTGCAGAGAAGAAGTACAAGTGTGGCTTATGCACTGCCTCGTAAATTCAGAATGTGTCTTTGAAGAACCATCTCAAATGACAGAATCTAGCAGTTTTTACAAGGAGGACAGTTAACAATAGTTCACACTTCACATGGAAGACAGTTAGCCTTACTTCAAATGGAGGACAATTATTACTAGTTTAAATGGAGGAAAGAGGAAAGTTATACCGAGGACGAGAGGAGGAGGAAAAGAGGAGAGGATAGTTCAAAATGTAGGACAATTATCAATATGTAGTTCAAATTGAAGACAGTTATCGATAGTTCAAATGGATGATGGTTATCTTTAGTTTAAATGGAGGACAGTTATCATTAGTTCAAATGTATGATAGTTATCAATAGTTAATTGAAATACCATTTAAGGGTATGGGTGTTTAATTTTCACTGACCCCCTTCAAAGTTAGCCCGCCACCATCTTAAACTTCATGGTCACTTACCATCAGCTGAGATTGCAGTCTAGAGTGGGCTATCTGATCATTGAATAAAAAAACGAGTGTCTTAAGTGAACAGCAATTTCTGAGCTATTGACATTTATTGCGACACCACATACAGTGAAACCGTCCTATGTATGAACGGAACAAACAATATTATTGTGTCAGACATTTGTGTCGCGAGGAATGTCGGATGTTAAGGCTGGAACCACATCTGTGCGCATCGATTCGCATTTAGTTTATACAAAACTGTCATTTTTCATAGTCGTGTAGGCATCGAAAAGCCGATTTGATGCGTGCACGACTATGGAAAATGAGTTTTGTATGGGCAAAATGCGAATCGATGTGGTTCCAGCCCTAATCGAATTATTTATTTATTTCCATTTTTGTATATTACAGCATTTTTGTACTTATCCATATTATTATTTACTTATTATCTTTATATACCTATTTATTATGTTTGCGTAATTTTTTTTAACCCTACCTACGCGAAATACTTAGAATGAGATGTCAGTATTTAATTTATCGCTTTTTTGGTGCAACAATGTTTTATCTCAATTACTAGCTGATGTCCGCGACTTCGTCCGAGTGGATTTAGTTTTTAAAATCCCTCGGGAACTCTTTATTTTCCGGTATAAAAAGCCTATGTCACTCTCCAGGTCCTCAACTATATCCATGCAAAAAATCACGTCGATCCGTAGCTCTGTTGCGGCGTGATTGAAGGACAAACCAACAAACAAACACACTTTCGCATTTATAATATTAGTATCATAATATGGTAGTGATTTTAGCAAAAATCACCATTTCTTGTTCTATGAAAATTACATTAGTTGAACAGTATACTCACGAAAGACTTTACCATAAAATCTAAAACAAAGATTTTGAAAATTTAGACACCTGTTTTGAAAAATCGAGATTTTTTAGAAAAACAGAGTTTCAGCAAAAGAGCTGTATCAACTTAAGGTTGAAGACAAGAGTCTGCCCGCGAAATTTAATTTGGTTTTTCGCAATTTGTAAACTAATACGACAAAGTAGGCTTATGGCCTTCTAATTGCGCCAGTGGAATTATCATCTTCACAGGTTTACATAAAAATCTTTACTTGAAAGTGACCAGTTTAAGAAATTAATCAAAATACTGAGTTGGACGTGAGTTACTCACAAATTAGTCGATATTTTGATTAATTTCTTAAACTGGACACTTTCAAGTAAAAATTTTTATATAAACCTGTGAAGATGATACTGCCATTGTCGCAATTAGAATGCCATAAGCCTACTTTGTCGTATTAGTTTACAAATTGCGAAAAACCAAATTAAATTTGAATTTCGCGGGCAGACCCTTGCCTTCAACCTTAACTAAGTCTGAAGATGCATGTACACTTAGGTATGTATAATTTTGAAATAAACGCATCTTAAACGTACATAATGTTTTATTTTACTTTAAAAAACATCACTTAGGCACTATGCTCGACTCTTACCTGGGTTAAAAGTAGCCTATTTTCTTCTACAAGTAGCAAGCTATTTCTGTCATAGTTATAGGATAATAATTTCTGTGCGTAGTTTCAGTTCAGCTAATGGTATCAACGCCTGTAAATTTTTCAAAATCTATTTTTTGTCCGTGAAAGTGGAACAGGCACAGACTATTTTGACCTGCGCTTACTATTTAGGCTTTATAGTTTAATTCCTAACTAGTGTTTGCCAGCGTGGGATTAGCACATGGCACTGATTCTAAATATATAAAAGGAAAAGGTGATTGACTGATTGATCTATCAACGAACAGCTCAAATCACTGGACGGAAAAGATAGGATTTTTGAAAATTCATCCCCTAAGGGGGTATATAAAATAGGGGTTTTAAAAAAATCGAACTCAACGTAAGCGAACCCGCGGGCATAAGCTAGTATAATATAAAGTTGAGTTATCTTTGTCAACCGATAGACATCCACTGCTGGACCGAGGTCTTGCATGGAGTTTCACAGGCCTCAGTCTTGCGCCGCAGAATCCAGCGGCTCCCTGAGACTCTTTTGATGTCGTCGGTCCACCTTGGGACGCCTTGGCCGACCATCAGCTCTTCGAACTGTGTGCCCCGCCCATTTTGTTTGGACCCTGAGCCTTCTTTTGAGGCCCATAGACATGGGCGCTTTGTCTTTACTTACTTTTATTTAAGGCGGATTGTAATGAACAGATGAGTTCACGGGGATTCTGCTGGACGAACCCCTAACTATAGGCTTCAAGTTGAGTTAGGTTTTTCAAAAATCCCGCGCGATTTTTAAACCTATTTTTTTACTGGTTTAACGGCTGTAGATTCTAGCCCTTTTAAGCCTGTAGTTCATACTTTTCGCTGGACGGAAAATTAAATTTTTGAACCTATATTACATAGATAATAAAAATACCTATAAGGCGTAGAATATTCATTGGCTTCATGGAGTAGTACATTCATTGGTAAAAGTTATCACTTATCATATAATTCATGAATTTTTGTCTGTGTTTCATGTCTGTGGTTCCATGACTGTACCAAAGTAGGCTAGAACCTAGATCCCAGAGATATTCATTGAAGCATGGAACTAGGAATTACGAATATAGATAACCGTTACGATAAAGAGAACCGTTTAAAAGTTTACAGCTTAAGTGAACAGAAAGTTAACCAAAGAAAAAGTGATATATAGCAAGTTAGTGTCAGCTAAGTGTAAGTTGCTAGTGTACAGAGTGTCAGCACTGACGTCGCGATGCAGAGACAGTTGAGCAACGTCAGCATACAGTCGTACGACTACCAGCCCAGCAGGCGATATGGTGGGTATCTGATGTCTGCTGCATCAAACTTAAAAACGAAAAATTTTGATTTGGTTTTTCTTATTAACTGACATTTACTAACTTATTAAGCTATTGCATAGCTTCGCAGGTTCGAATCTCACTCGCGAAGTAGTGACAGTTTAATTTTTTTTTGCATAATTTTTATTATGCAAAAAAATATTGCATTAATATTATAATTGCATACCTAAGTTGATAAAAAATGCTATGCAATAGCTTCACCGCAGCAGTCCCCGAGTGCCACTTAGGGCCAGTTTTTTGATCCGTAGTAATAGTAGAGTTGACCATTTGTCAAATTGACTATAGTTAAGACACTAACTAATGGTTAAACCAAAGTTTCGTTTTTTGATCGTCATTTTAACTATAGTAAGTATTAACCAATGGTTAAAGTATTGCCATTGCTATTAACATTGACTTACCTAGGGTAAAGTCATTTTTCGTAGGGAGTCGTTATTTTCTTATGGGAATATTTGTAGATCCGATTGCATTTTGGCCATTTGTCGTGGCATTTATGTCAAATTCGTGTGAATTTTGTTTTGTGTGAATCAATTGTGCAGTTAAATACATAGTATTTGATTCTAAGCGAAACTACCATGTTTGAGAGTAGTTTTTAACTTATTATCATAATTTAATTCGATTTATAAAGATCGTAAACATTTTATTTCTAGATTCCTCCTCATAAACTTTCACATTAATTTATTATATTAGTAGGAAAGGAAGATACTCAATTATTTTGTGTATAGGCAAAACCTATCTACTTATGGATTACCCAATAATCACAAGCAAAAAAAAACTGATTATGCATGTAACCAACAAAAAGATGCAGCCTGGCGATCTCTGGCCGATAATTTCAATTCCGACACAGTTAGATATCGAACTATAAAACAACTACAATTTAACAACATGAATAAACTCAGTAGCAAGGAAGTTTGATAAATCATCCCAATGCGCCAGTGGCGAGTTACGTGGTTATTAACCTTAGGGCTTAGGTCTTAGGTCTTAGATCTTCTCATCAGGACTACGTAGTATAACTAACCGACCGTAACTACACTAGCGGCACGCTATGATGGCCGGTTTGACACATTACAATAGTGATGTGGAATGTCAATTTATTCTCGAACAAAAAACAATTAAGTTTTGTTTTTGTACCTGATTAAATAGGTTTAATAAAACAAAAATGTATATGTTTATTTAATTTATTTGAACGAACTGAATATTTGAATGAAAATGAATATACATACTTTATATGCACACAAGAAACATATGAATACAAAAGATACCAAAAAAGGTGCCACAAAAGGCCATAATTAATCAGATTCGTCCATACTACTATTTTCACTGTCGTCACTGCTATCATCACCTACATTAATAATTATATGTTCGTTTTCTATAATATTATCTATTTTCACATCTCTTTCATAATCTTTCCCTAAAGAACTTTCCCCACCGAAGAATAATCCAGCTTCCTTCAGTGAATGCACCAACTTTTTTCTTGTTGGATACTCCTTCTGTAAATAGTAGCCGTAAACATGTCTTCGGATAGCATCGGCATCAAAGCTATCGATGCCTACGACTGGTTTTGCTCGTTTTCTCTTTTTTGGTGTGTGAAGTTTATTTTCTTCTGTGCCAGTCTCGCCATATTTTTTTTTAGTTATCCGTCTAACAGTTCGTTGTCCAATATTAAGCGCATCAGCTACGCGTTCAACCACTGACGTTATAGGTAAAATTGGCCCTCCATTTTGAGCTTCACGATCGAAATAGTTACGAAGGCGTATTACGAACTCACGTGTCTGACTATTTAGAACAGTTCTCTGCGTACGTTCGGTCATATCGACGAAATCCACAACAAAGGGCTTGAACAGAGTCCAAATTAACGAGCAAGGGTCAACAGTAATGCAGTATCAATATTTGAAATCCAAAGCCAGGTCAAAACTATATCACAATCGCATTGCACTGACAGTTTATACTTTTCGAAGCAACGTCAATTCGAAACTGCTTTGTTTTGCATTGAGCATTGACGCGAGTTTGCCGGAGGTAGTAGTTGTGCTAGCCAGCGATCCTATGTGACGATCGTATTAGATTCCATTTTTAAAAATTTTCAATTTAGAAAACCAAATGCCGAGTTGTGGTATATATCATATAAAAATAAAAATTTTACCTTTTGTATGAAACAGCTGATATTTTTTTGCGATTTCAGAGGTTTGTCCACATAGTGAAAATTGTTCATATTCACAAGTACATTCACCCCTTAAATGGTGCAAACTGATTTTTCTACACTTGTATACATTTTAGAAATCAATTTAATAAATAAATTTTGAGTCCTAAACCTAAAACTACATTCGATAAAATTTATGAATCTCTGCACATCACTATCGTCAATAAAGTAATACAATTATTTCCTTCAAAGTCGTTATCAATTAATACGGAACTTCATGAGCGGACAAACGTCAAACCGGCCATCATAGCGTGCCGCTAGTGTAGTTCATCATAAGATGAACTCTCCGACATGTTAAAGTATCGGGTTATTTTTATATTCATCATTAAATGGGCCAAAACACTGAATTTATCCCAATTTCAACAAATTGAGAAAAGACAAAAACTAATAATATTATCTTGCGTCGAGGACAGATGGTCAATGGACCCAAATTAAACAAAAGAACAGATGTTCTTCCAAAAGTTAACTATTCGTTACTTGCTAAACCCTCGAGACTGCTGTGGTTAAATATTTTAACTATTTGTTACTTTTTCAACCATTAGTTAAGCTAACTATGAGTCAAAAAACGTATTTTATAGAAATTTAACAATTTGTTGCAATTTTTAACTAATGGTCGCCTTAACTACGGATCAAAAAACTGGCCCTTAATTTTTTATTTATATAGAAGTAGACAAACTAGAACATTAGATTAAGGGCCTGTTTCACCACTATCCATTCCATAGACTTATGATAACAATATGTTACATAATAATATGTTGCCAGAATTGCAGTCAGGTTTTAGGGCTGGAAGAAGTACGGCAACTGCGCTTTTAGATGTGGTGGTTAATATACTGACGGCCCAGGATAAACGAATGTGTACAATCCTGGTTTTGTTAGATTTCTCGCGTGCGTTTGACAGTATTAATATAGCGTTGTTACTGTCAAAATTATCATATTACGGCTTCGATATAAATGCGGTGAAGTGGTTCAATAGTTATTTAAGTAATAGAACGCAGTATGTTGAGGTTACACAGGAAGATGGAAGAAAATGTTGTTCTGATGTTACTGCGGTAACCCGCGGTGTTCCTCAAGGGTCAATTTTGGGTCCCCTCTTATTTATTTTATATAGTGCCGATATAGTCAAGATTATTAAAAATTGTAAATTCCACATATACGCTGATGATTTACAGGTATATTACTCTTTTGAGCCAAGTGAGTACCAACATGCAGTACAGATGCTAAACGAGCATCTGGAACGGATAGCAAACTGGTCAGAGAGGAACTCATTGGTTCTCAATCCGTCTAAATCTAAGCTTCTAATTTTTGGAACTAGGGCACAAATTAACAAAATCAATTTTAACTCTGCCAGTATTTCTTTAATGGGAAGTGAGTTGAAGCGTGTGTTTGAAGCTCGCAACTTAGGTTTGCTCATGGATTCAGAGTTAAGGTTCGAAAAACATGTAGCCGCAGTTGTGCGAAGCTGTTTTTTTCGATTAAAAATGATGTATAAGTTTCGTAAATATATTAGCCAGGATGTGCGGATTCGTTTGGTGGAAGCCTTAATTTTGTCAAAGCTGAACTACGCTGATGTGGTCTATGGTCCTCGATTGCTGATCAGAACGAGCAAGCTGATTCAGCGAGTTCAGAACGCGTGTGCACGATTCTGTTTTGGCATCCCTCCTAGAACCCATGTTACACCTTACTTAAATAAACACAAGCTTCTAAAAATGAGATTTAGGAGGAAGGTGCACCTTGCGAGCTTACTTTCGGAGTTTTTAGGAGTGGTAAACCATCCTATATTTACGATAAGCTGGGAAGGATGTACGAGGGTCGGGATCATTTTAGGGGTTTACGTAAGCCTTTGAGTGTTCCGCGTCACTGCACAGCTGCATTTAGGGGCAGCTTTAAATACGCGGCGACCCGATGTTGGAATAATATTCCTCCACCCATTCGGGACTGCCGCAGTAAGTATGCTTTTAGGCGTAATTTAAAGCAATATTTACTATTAAAGCAAACGGAATATGAAAATGTCGCTGTAGATATTTCAATCATATAGTTAGATATTCAATATGTAGTTTAGTAAATTTTATTTGTACAACTGTAGTGTAATATAATATAATATTTTAATTTATTATTTTAATTTATTTGCACGTAATCTATTGTATAAATCCTCTTTTTCTTAATAATATATTATATTTGTATAATTTATTTACACGTTACGTTTGTTGATTCTCTTACTCTTCAGCTAGACTTCCGTTATTATTTCATTGTTATTATTTTTCATGTAGTTTAGGTATAAGTACTTTATTGTCGTTTCGTTTGCTGTGATGTCACCCGGGTCACAGCTGAAAATCAGCGTCCGGGCATTATGTATGCATAATGCAGGGCATATGGCTGAGCTGTACACCCTTTCTGGGTGGTGTCACAGACAAATATATTATCATGTACAGTTCTATGTGTATAGTTTGTCTGTGATACCATCCTCCGAATAAATGAATTTTCTTTCTTTGGTCCAAGATCCCAGTGCCGCCAGACCTAAGTTATTTTCTCAGCAATTATTTGTGTACGATAGAGTACTGTTCGAATGTCCTTTCAGTATATGCGTACCAGCTAGATTGTGCCGACGGCCAATTTCCAGATACCAGGTGCTAAAGGTAGGTAAAAACTAGAATAACTTATCTTAAATTCTCAGGGCTGATTTTCATATATGTTTTAAAGAATATTGTAAAAATTAATAAATTAATACTGCCAGACGCTTACCGCCGGCGGTTACTTTAGCCAGACGCTTTGAAGCTCCCAAAAAATATATAATTTAAGTTAACTTATATTCTCAGTTCTGATTTTTATACATGATACTCAGGGAACTATTGCGATATTATCTGTAAGCTGCCAGACCTATTGGAAGGGTCAAACATCCCCCCAGACACACATTATGCGTCCCCATATGTATGAGCGCTAGAACATGATTCACTTGTTTAAGTGTGTGAGAGATAATATCATCATACTATAATATTATAAATGCGAAAGTGTGTTTGTTGGTTTGTCCTTCAATCACTCTGTAACAGAGCTATGGATCGACGTGATTTTTTGCCTGGGTATAGCTTAGGATCTAGAGAGAGAGAACTATTGCAATATCTTCTGCAAGCTATACCCAGGCAAAAAATCACGTCGATCCGTAGCTCTGTTGCAGAGTGATTGAAGGACAAACCAACAAACACACTTTCGCATTTATAATATTATAGTATGATGATATTATCTCTCACACACATAAACAAGTGAATCATGTTCTAGCGCTCATACATATGGGGACGCATAATGTGTGTCTGGGGGGATGTTTGACCCTTCCAATAGGTCTGGCAGCTTACAGATAATATCGCAATAGTTCCCTGAGTATCATGTATAAAAATCAGAACTGAGAATATAAGTTAACTTAAATTATATATTTTTTTGGGAGCTTCAAAGCGTCTGGCTAAAGTAACCGCCGGCGGTAAGCGTCTGGCAGTATTAATTTATTAATTTTTACAATATTCTTTAAAACATATATGAAAATGAGCCCTGAGAATTTAAGATAAGTTATTCTAGTTTTTACCTACCTTTAGCACCTGGTATCTGGAAATTGGCCGTCGGCACAATCTAGCTGGTACGCATATACTGAAAGGACATTCGAACAGTACTCTATCGTACACAAATAATTGCTGAGAAAATAACTTAGGTCTGGCGGCACTGGGATCTTGCTCTATTTCTTTCTTTACTTAGAATTTTTTCTGATCCATTCTATATATCTATCTGATATCTGTCAGATATATCTGTTTGATTTTATCAGAGACTTTATCTGCTAGAATGTCTTAATCGACACTTGTGTAACAGAAATTTAAACGTTATCTGTCAGATAAGCTGTGGATTTTTCTTTCTTTCTTTCTTTACTTAGAATTTTTTCTGATCCATTCTATATATCTATCTGATATCTGTCAGATATATCTGTTTGATTTTATCAGAGACTTTATCTGCTAGAATGTCTTAATCGACACTTGTGTAACAGAAATTTAAACGTTATCTGTCAGATAAGCTGTGGATAGGCTATCAGGCACTTTATCGGGAAGTGTTTATTGGAAAGTGTGGCAAATATGACTGAATTAAACAACTTACATTACACTAGCGGCACGCTATGATGGCCGGTTTGACGTTTGTCCACTCATGAAGTTCCGTATTAATTGATAACGACTTTGAAGGAAATAATTGTATTACTTTATTGACGATAGTGATGTGCAGAGATTCATAAATTTTATCGAATGTAGTTTTAGGTTTAGGACTCAAAATTTATTTATTAAATTGATTTCTTAAATGTATACAAGTGTAGAAAAATCAGTTTGCACCATTTAAGGGGTGAATGTACTTGTGAATATGAACAATTTTCACTATGTGGACAAACCTCTGAAATCGCAAAAAAATATCAGCTGTTTCATACAAAAGGTAAAATTTTTATTTTTATATGATATATACCACAACTCGGCATTTGGTTTTCTAAATTGAAAATTTTTAAAAATGGAATCTAATACGATCGTCACATAGGATCGCTGGCTAGCACAACTACTACCTCCGGCAAACTCGCGTCAATGCTCAATGCAAAACAAAGCAGTTTCGAATTGACGTTGCTTCGAAAAGTATAAACTGTCAGTGCAATGCGATTGTGATATAGTTTTGACCTGGCTTTGGATTTCAAATATTGATACTGCATTACTGTTGACCCTTGCTCGTTAATTTGGACTCTGTTCAAGCCCTTTGTTGTGGATTTCGTCGATATGACCGAACGTACGCAGAGAACTGTAAACCTATTTAATCAGGTACAAAAACAAAACTTAATTGTTTTTTGTTCGAGAATAAATTGACATTCCACATCACTATTGTAATGTGTCAAACCGGCCATCATAGCGTGCCGCTAGTGTAGTTTCACAATATATTTATAACAACATAATATTTGTCAGACAGAACAATGAATTACAAAAAAAAGGGTGATTTACACGATAGGCAGGTTAGAGATCCAAACAGGCTCGTGATTCCTCGATTGCGCCTCAAGAGGGTCCGAAAGACATTTGTGGAATGGGCGTGATGTTCTTTAATAAAATTCCACAGTAGATCTTAGACTTGCCTTTACACAATTTTAAGAAATCAATTAAAACTAATCTCATGAAAAAAGCATATTAAGCAAATTGTTTGAATTGAATTATAACTGATTCAGACTCAGGTGATTCCGGTATAACAACACCATGATGTGTAGAGTCACCTAGAAAAAATATAATTATGAATACAAAACATGTAATTTAATTTAGTCTAGGTCTTGTGCCTATCTAATCAGTACATTTATGTAATATAAAGTTAATTATGTAATAGTAAGTTATAGTTGAGTATACCTGATTTGCTGGGTTCATTTCTTCTATTTTTTTTTGCTTGGGGCTGCAGAATAGACTGGGACTCTTCCCACTCTTCTTTTTTGAGACCGTTATTGAACTAAATCATGAAAAAAATACAGCATAGTCAATGTTAAATTGTATATCATATGCTTATATTGGCTCTTACAAAGTATAGCCGAGTATTCAGTCAATATATTTTTATGAATACCTAGTTTTTGTCTGTCTTGTTGTCACCTTGTCTGTATACCATTTAAGCAAATAAAGAATGAAATTGAATTGAACATGTTTCCTTTATTATCCCGCCTCACATTGTCCTCGGGTTCGGCTCGGTAAGGGCTCGTTACTGGACACGCGGCGCGTCGCGTAGCGAGGTGCGTCGCGCGATTCTCCATTTATGGAGGCGTCGCGTTGCGTGAAACGTAGCGACACCAGCGACGGGGCCCGCGTCGCCGCTCTTAAACTTGGCCATATGTTGGAGTTAACCGTGCAACGCGCCGCGTGTCCAGAAACGAGCCCTTACAGACTAGTATAATAGTAATCTGTGCCTTACTGTACAAAATTCAAGTAATACTTACCATCTTTGAAGTTATTATTTCAATATTTTATAAAATTAATTTACAAATTATGACTTTGTATCAGTACCACAGACGACAGACGACGAATGAGACTTTTTTTCAGATGACAGGTCTTTTGCTGAAACTTGTACCTACTCTCCTCTCGAGCTACTCTCTAAATCTTAAAAAAAAAAATAGTAAACAAAGAGTAAAATATCCACGTGATAAAAATTAAAAAAAATCAAATGTCAATTTCGGATTTACTTTACGATTCCTATTGATTCCTCTAGGAGTAATAGTGTTCAGCCCCTCCTTTCTCTCTAATAATAATAGTTGGTAGTTATCCAGTTTTCCTGTCCCTATCATACTCATATTGGTGCCAAGCGTTCTCGCTCTATTTCACACTACCAAAAGTTCGCATTATCGTCATTTCCTGCCTACGTAAAGTTTCCGGTGCTAAGTTTAACATTATCCGTGCCTTTAAATCTTTTAGTTTCTAATATTAAAATTTACTGTATAAAATTAGGAATTGATTACTTATTTAAGGTGTGTATAAATAATGTAGTTTTTAACAAAAGAAATCTCAAGTTAACAATTGATAAAGCTTAATATTTTCTGTACTTTCACTATCGTAAAAGTTATGATTAATGAACGAAAATAATACTATTATCCGTTTTGTAGGTTCTTCCCGGTACTTCCAATTTTATAGCCGTAGGTACTTATATTCTTTTCTATTATGAAAATTCTCGACAAATGGCGGCAGCGGAACGGTGTTTTTTATCAGGATATCATTTTTATTACTTTCTATCCCCTATTTCCATTCTCAATTTTAAGTTCCTTGTGTTTCATCTAGATAGTTATATGGTCTGATTTGTGCTGTGCCTTATCACACGTTATTTTGTGCAAATAAAATGTGCCTTCAGTGCGAGTGCTAAACTTTTTCATCCAGGATGCGGTCATGTTGTGTCCCTAAATGTTATAACAAAGTAAATTTACACAGAATACCGTTTACTTGTCCCGACAGATGGAAGGTATGGTTGGATATTTGCCCATTTTTGAGTAACTTCTCCCGGACGCAATTAGAAAATATTAGAATTTGTCGTAGTCATTTCAAACCAGAGCACATTAATAATAATTTAAGATTAACTTCAGATGCAATTCCTTCATTAAATCTACCTCTAAATGAACAATCACTTCACAATCAATCGTCAAATCTTAAATATCTTGAGATATCTCCGCTTGTTCCCGAGGGCGGTATCTTTAACATCGTTAAAGTTACCAGCCATATCCCAATTGCGTCCAGGCATATAGACCAAATTACACATGGAGATTCATCTTCCTCTTCGGTTTTGACATCTAATGCATCAATCGTCGTTGGGGTCACAAGGTGCGGGAGTGACGACCCCGCACCGAGAAGGGCAGACCCCCAACCAGGTGGACCGACGACATCAAACGAGTCGCAGGGAGCCGCTGGATTCAGGTGGCGCAAGACCGAGACCTGTGGAAGTCCATGCAAGAGACCTTTGTCCAACAGTGGACGTCTATCGGTTGATAAAGAAGAAGAGAAAAATGTAGAACATCTCTCAACAATAGATATCATTCAGACCTCGCAGTCGAGGCTGAACTCATGCAATGCTATGCTCATTGATGATGATATTCCAAGTACATCTTGTAACTTACTACTGAGTCCCACTGATTGTATCCCAAGTACATCTTGTAACTCGCAACAGAGTCCCATTCCATCAAAAACCATACCTTCCAATGAGACATCTTGTTTGGATCAGACCACCCCAAAACGTAAAAGATCATATAGCCATGCTATAAGATCATATAAAAATACAAAAATTCGCGAAATACGAATACGAAAGAAGGCAGAACTAACCCCACGCAAGCAAAAGATGTATCAGCAATGTCAAACATTACGCTTGAAGCTGAAATCATTAAGTACTAGATATAAAAAATTAAAATCAAAGTTTCAGTCTTTTTATTATAAATATAAAATGTTTATTAAAAAGTATCCACTTTTAAGTAATTTTGGCAAATTATTAGTAGATTCACAGTTGAGATTGTCAGGTGTAAAGCCTAAAGGAGTGAGATACACTATTGATGAAAAAGTTTTTGCACTCTCACTGTATAAATTAAGTCCAAAATGTTATAGATTTTTACAGAAGTGTAATGTTAAATTACCAGCTAAATCTACCATATCTTCTATATTAACCAATGTCCCACTAAGACCAGGTATTAATGATTTTATATTCCAACATTTGGCAGATGCTGCGAAGACCAAAAATACTATGGGCTTGCAATGTACGCTACTCTTTGATGAAATGGCCATTAACAAAAACTTGTTTTTCAATTTCCATACTGGTGTTATTGAAGGTTTCGAGGATCTAGGAGGTGGTGAACGCACTCATAATGTTGCTGACAAAGCTTTAGTTTTCATGTTGCGTGGAATATTTTCACCTTGGAAAATACCCATTGCATTTTATTTTGTTCGTGATGGTATTAAAACCATGTCTCTAAAAAAGATACTTAAAGAGATTATTGCTGAAGTTCTTAAAACTGGGTTTGATTTGAGAGTAACTGTGTCTGATCAAGGCTCTGCCAATGTTGCTGCAATAAATTCGTTAATATCTGAGACACGTGAAAATTTACTTAGAACTGGTCATAATGATCCTCACGTTATTCATTATGAAATCAATAATAAGAAAATTTATCATATGTATGATGCACCCCACTTGCTGAAATGTTTTCGAAACAATTTTCAGAAAAAGGATCTGCTCATCGGCAACAAGCGCGCTCAGTGGGATTACGTTGAGAGGCTGTATGCTATTGATGGGATCCACGGTGTTGCCAAGTCTACCAAACTCACCGACAAACACATAAAACCTTCTTCTTATGACAAGATGAAGGTAAGTGTACATTTTATAGAATATAATAATAATATTCTCCCGACTGAATCCAGTCACGGCGGCTAACCTCGCTCAGAGAGTAGCCATATTGTAGGAGTATTATAGTACAAGTGTGTGCACAAAAACAGGCGCACTCTATTCCCTCAGTCTCATAGTCCAATGGGATGGAAAGTCTGAAACAACCAGAGAGATAAGGTGCAGGATTGACGGCTTTACGTGCTGTCTGAGGCACAGAGTGACTCACCGCCAACTTCCTTCCTCCTCCAACTTGGTATTTTGGCTCTTGATTAAAAATAAATAAGTAGGTATATTACATTTTTTGAAAATGTTACCCCCAAAGGGATAAAATAGGGGTTGATAGTTTGTATAAAAGTCCGTCAATTTTTAAGTTCTGCCTATGAAACTTTGTATTTGGGCTTTCGATTAAAAACAAAGAAGTAAATCTTTCAAAGTTTCTTTAAATTGTAGCGCAAAAGGGGTTGAATGATTTCATGATAGTCCTTCATATTCAAGTTATGTATATGAAACTTGGTATTTTGGCTCTTGATTAAAAATAAAGAAGTGGGTAATCACATTTTTTGAAAATTTCATCCTCAAAGGGATAGAATAGGGGTTGAAAGTTTTTATGAAAGTTCGTCATTTTTTAAGTTCTATCTATGAAACTTTGTATTTGGGCTTTCGATTAAAAACGTAGAAGTAAATCTTTCACAGTTTCTTAAAATTCTAGCCCAAAAGGGGTTATACAGGGGTTGAATGTTTGTATGATAGTCCTTCATATTCAAGTTATTTTTCAAGCTATGTGTATGAAACTTGGTATTTGGGCTCTTGATTAAAAAAAAAGAAGTAGGTATATTACATTTTTTGAAAATAATACCTCAAAGGGATAAAATAGGGGTTGATAGTTTGTATGAAAGTCTGTCATTTTTTAAGTTCTACCTATGAAAATTTGTATTTGGGCTTTCGATTAAAAACAAAGAAGTAAATCTTTCAAAGTTTCTTTAAATTGTAGCGCAAAAGGGGTTGAATGATTTTATGATAGTCCTTCATATTCAAGTTATGTATATGAAACTTGGTATTTTGGCTCTTGATTAAAAATAAAGAAGTGGGTAATCACATTTTTTGAAAATTTCATCCTCAAAGGGATAGAATAGGGGTTGAAAGTTTTTATGAAAGTTCGTCATTTTTTAAGTTCTACCTATGAAAATTTGTATTTGGGCTTTCGATTAAAAACAAAGAAGTAAATCTTTCAAAGTTTCTTTAAATTGTAGCGCAAAAGGGGTTGAATGATTTTATGATAGTCCTTCATATTCAAGTTATGTATATGAAACTTGGTATTTTGGCTCTTGATTAAAAATAAAGAAGTGGGTAATCACATTTTTTGAAAATTTCATCCTCAAAGGGATAGAATAGGGGTTGAAAGTTTTTATGAAAGTTCGTCATTTTTTAAGTTCTATCTATGAAACTTTGTATTTGGGCTTTCGATTAAAAACGAAGAAGTAAATCTTTCACAGTTTCTTAAAATTCTAGCCCAAAAGGGGTTATACAGGGGTTGAATGTTTGTATGATAGTCCTTCATATTCAAGTTATTTTTCAAGCTATGTGTATGAAACTTGGTATTTGGGCTCTTGATTAAAAAAAAAGAAGTAGGTATATTACATTTTTTGAAAATAATACCTCAAAGGGATAAAATAGGGGTTGATAGTTTGTATGAAAGTCTGTCATTTTTTAAGTTCTACCTATGAAAATTTGTATTTGGGCTTTCGATTAAAAACAAAGAAGTAAATCTTTCAAAGTTTCTTTAAATTGTAGCGCAAAAGGGGTTGAATGATTTTATGATAGTCCTTCATATTCAAGTTATGTATATGAAACTTGGTATTTTGGCTCTTGATTAAAAATAAAGAAGTGGGTAATCACATTTTTTGAAAATTTCATCCTCAAAGGGATAGAATAGGGGTTGAAAGTTTTTATGAAAGTTCGTCATTTTTTAAGTTCTATCTTTGAAACTTTGTATTTGGGCTTTCGATTAAAAACGTAGAAGTAAATCTTTCACAGTTTCTTAAAATTCTAGCCCAAAAGGGGTTATACAGGGGTTGAATGTTTGTATGATAGTCCTTCATATTCAAGTTATTTTTCAAGCTATGTGTATGAAACTTGGTATTTGGGCTCTTGATTAAAAAAAAAGAAGTAGGTATATTACATTTTTTGAAAATAATACCTCAAAGGGATAAAATAGGGGTTGATAGTTTGTATGAAAGTCTGTCATTTTTTTAAGTTCTACCTATGAAAATTTGTATTTGGGCTTTCGATTAAAAACAAAGAAGTAAATCTTTCAAAGTTTCTTTAAATTGTAGCGCAAAAGGGGTTGAATGATTTTATGATAGTCCTTCATATTCAAGTTATGTATATGAAACTTGGTATTTTGGCTCTTGATTAAAAATAAAGAAGTGGGTAATCACATTTTTTGAAAATTTCATCCTCAAAGGGATAGAATAGGGGTTGAAAGTTTTTATGAAAGTTCGTCATTTTTTAAGTTCTATCTATGAAACTTTGTATTTGGGCTTTCGATTAAAAACGAAGAAGTAAATCTTTCACAGTTTCTTAAAATTCTAGCCCAAAAGGGGTTATACAGGGGTTGAATGTTTGTATGATAGTCCTTCATATTCAAGTTATTTTTCAAGCTATGTGTATGAAACTTGGTATTTGGGCTCTTGATTAAAAAAAAAGAAGTAGGTATATTACATTTTTTGAAAATAATACCTCAAAGGGATAAAATAGGGGTTGATAGTTTGTATGAAAGTCTGTCATTTTTTAAGTTCTACCTATGAAACTTTGTATTTGGGCTTTCGATTAAAAACAAAGAAGTAAATCTTTCAAAGTTTCTTTAAATTGTAGCGCAAAAGGGGTTGAATGATTTTATGATAGTCCTTCATATTCAAGTTATGTATATGAAACTTGGTATTTTGGCTCTTGATTAAAAATAAAGAAGTGGGTAATCACATTTTTTGAAAATTTCATCCTCAAAGGGATAGAATAGGGGTTGAAAGTTTTTATGAAAGTTCGTCAGTTTTTAAGTTCTATCTATGAAACTTTGTATTTGGGCTTTCGATTAAAAACGAAGAAGTAAATCTTTCACAGTTTCTTAAAATTCTAGCCCAAAAGGGGTTATACAGGGGTTGAATGTTTGTATGATAGTCCTTCATATTCAAGTTATTTTTCAAGCTATGTGTATGAAACTTGGTATTTGGGCTCTTGATTAAAAAAAAAGAAGTAGGTATATTACATTTTTTGAAAATAATACCTCAAAGGGATAAAATAGGGGTTGATAGTTTGTATGAAAGTCTGTCATTTTTTAAGTTCTACCTATGAAAATTTGTATTTGGGCTTTCGATTAAAAACAAAGAAGTAAATCTTTCAAAGTTTCTTTAAATTGTAGCGCAAAAGGGGTTGAATGATTTTATGATAGTCCTTCATATTCAAGTTATGTATATGAAACTTGGTATTTTGGCTCTTGATTAAAAATAAAGAAGTGGGTAATCACATTTTTTGAAAATTTCATCCTCAAAGGGATAGAATAGGGGTTGAAAGTTTTTATGAAAGTTCGTCATTTTTTAAGTTCTACCTATGAAAATTTGTATTTGGGCTTTCGATTAAAAACAAAGAAGTAAATCTTTCAAAGTTTCTTTAAATTGTAGCGCAAAAGGGGTTGAATGATTTTATGATAGTCCTTCATATTCAAGTTATGTATATGAAACTTGGTATTTTGGCTCTTGATTAAAAATAAAGAAGTGGGTAATCACATTTTTTGAAAATTTCATCCTCAAAGGGATAGAATAGGGGTTGAAAGTTTTTATGAAAGTTCGTCATTTTTTAAGTTCTATCTATGAAACTTTGTATTTGGGCTTTCGATTAAAAACGAAGAAGTAAATCTTTCACAGTTTCTTAAAATTCTAGCCCAAAAGGGGTTATACAGGGGTTGAATGTTTGTATGATAGTCCTTCATATTCAAGTTATTTTTCAAGCTATGTGTATGAAACTTGGTATTTGGGCTCTTGATTAAAAAAAAAGAAGTAGGTATATTACATTTTTTGAAAATAATACCTCAAAGGGATAAAATAGGGGTTGATAGTTTGTATGAAAGTCTGTCATTTTTTAAGTTCTACCTATGAAAATTTGTATTTGGGCTTTCGATTAAAAACAAAGAAGTAAATCTTTCAAAGTTTCTTTAAATTGTAGCGCAAAAGGGGTTGAATGATTTTATGATAGTCCTTCATATTCAAGTTATGTATATGAAACTTGGTATTTTGGCTCTTGATTAAAAATAAAGAAGTGGGTAATCACATTTTTTGAAAATTTCATCCTCAAAGGGATAGAATAGGGGTTGAAAGTTTTTATGAAAGTTCGTCATTTTTTAAGTTCTATCTATGAAACTTTGTATTTGGGCTTTCGATTAAAAACGAAGAAGTAAATCTTTCACAGTTTCTTAAAATTCTAGCCCAAAAGGGGTTATACAGGGGTCGAATGTTTGTATGATAGTCCTTCATATTCAAGTTAGTTTTCAAGCTATGTGTATGAAACTTGGTATTTGGGCTCTTGATTAAAAAAAAAGAAGTAGGTATATTACATTTTTTGAAAATAATACCTCAAAGGGATAAAATAGGGGTTGATAGTTTGTATGAAAGTCTGTCATTTTTTAAGTTCTACCTATGAAAATTTGTATTTGGGCTTTCGATTAAAAACAAAGAAGTAAATCTTTCAAAGTTTCTTTAAATTGTAGCGCAAAAGGGGTTGAATGATTTTATGATAGTCCTTCATATTCAAGTTATGTATATGAAACTTGGTATTTTGGCTCTTGATTAAAAATAAAGAAGTGGGTAATCACATTTTTTGAAAATTTCATCCTCAAAGGGATAGAATAGGGGTTGAAAGTTTTTATGAAAGTTCGTCATTTTTTAAGTTCTATCTATGAAACTTTGTATTTGGGCTTTCGATTAAAAACGAAGAAGTAAATCTTTCACAGTTTCTTAAAATTCTAGCACAAAAGGGGTTATACAGGGGTTGAATGTTTGTATGACAGTCCTTCATATTCAAGCTATTTTTCAAGCTATGTGTATGAAACTTGGTATTTTGGTATTACATTTGGTATTTACATTTATTCTGTAAAAATGACTAGCAATTTGAATTTTTCAGGTCGTGTATGCTGCGCAAGTTTTCAGCAGGGCGGTTTCGGGAGTTTTACACAACCAGATGAAGACATATGAACATCTTCAAATAGTTCATAATTATAGTGTACCATTTGTGAACATTGATAATGGCTATTTCACTGCCGAGATCCTTATGTTCATTAATGATTTGTTTGACAGCTTGAATTGTTCTGGTCATTCAAGTGTTAATTTACGTAATGCTTTGTCTTTAAATTCAGTCCACTTAGAGTTTTGGAACGAAGCCTTGAAGAAGCTAGAATCAATGAAATTTGATGCTTCAGACTCAAGAGAATGTAAGCCACTGTCGTTACGTAACTTTATTCATGACATTAAAACCATTAAACACCTTTGGTCAGAACTAAGATTGATTCCGGGAGTTAAATTTTTGAGTTTGAAGCGTTTAAACCAGGATCCCCTCGAAAACTTTTTTGGACAAATTCGAGGACAGGGTGGATGTAGCACACATCCAGACTGTCAACAATTTGTTGCCTTGTATAAGACATTGCTCATTAATGAGATATCAACTGGTAAATCTTTATATGCAAATTGCACCCCTGATGATGATAAAATGCTGGGAACTCTAAAAAATTTAATTATCAAACGAAATCGAAATATCAATGACATTCTCCATAGTTCGGATGCTCAAAATTTTATTTTCATTGAAGAAAGTATTCCATCCGAAAATACTTTCCAAACCCACGCTGTGTCATACATTGCTGGTGCAGTTTGCCGTTATTTACTACCCAGACTAGATTGTGCGCAATGTCAACATTGTAAAAATGCACTGTTATCTAATGAAATTGAACCATTTCATTCTTTAATATCAATTAAAGAATATGATAATAGTAAAAGAAAATTGTATTATCCATCAGGTAATCTGTCGGCTTTAGTATGGCACTACATTTATATTATCGAACGGACCTTGCCAAAACTCTGTAAAGTTTACATCTACACAGATATTATTAAACAATTTGACAATCTCGATACATCTTGGTATACTTGTCGTGAACACAAATCTGATTTTTTGAAGGCGTTTGGATTGTTTGTTACAAGAATGCAAGTTAGACAATGGTGCATTAATTTTAATAGACGAATTCACAATGTAGATTCAAGGAAAAAGGGAGCAGAAATGGAAAATTTGATTGCAACCAAAGTTTCCAAAGGTGGCAGTTATAGATCAGTGCGACGTCAAAGTAGTTAACATTGTTGTAACCTAAAATAGGTAGAAGTAAGAAACATTAATTTTCTTTTTATTAACCGATTTCAAAAAAGGAGGAGGTTCTCAATTCGTCGGAATCTTTTTTTAATTTATTTTATGTACGTAGAGAATTAAGACGCCTGAACCGATTTGAATTTTTTTTTAATAATTTCAAAGGGTATAAATTCCCAGGTTCCCATAAATTTTATCGAAATCGGTCAAGTGGTTTTTAAAAAATCAACAATAAATTATACACCTACTTTGTATAGTGGCGCGAGAGTTTGAGTCGGTTATTTAAAAAGAATTTTTTATAATAAATTATAACCATTGTTTGTGCTTTAATGTTTGCATTTCTGTGCTCATCTCATTTATTTTCACTGTGTAAGAAGTATTGTGTTCTCTGTATCAACATTATATTTGTATTTGTTATATTTAGATAATAACACTACTTGACCCAGCTTTTTCAAAGGTTTTCAAAATCAGTTCTGATTTGACGAAATTACGTGTTACCTACATCGACACAAATTTTCATCCCCTATTGCGCGCGAAACCTACTGTTTTTCAGGATATCAAAGTCAATGTTTAGTTTTAGTCCTCTTTGTCCCGGGGACAAATTATTAGACTTTTTAATTGCAAACAATTTTAACCAAAACTTCACAATTTTGTCGATAGATGGCGCTGTCACCAAAACTTGTCATTAACATTAATTTTATAAAAAAATAAATATGTAGTAGGTAACTTTACTAATCATTAGAAATAAATCCTTAGCATATTTTATTGAAATCGATTCCGTGGTTTTAGACTACGGAGTATCTGACAGCCTGACAGACTTATTCAGTATGAATACCATCCACAATAAAATAGTAGTTTCCAATTTTTAATATTATGTTATCGTAGGGAAATATAAAGTTAATTAATGTAGATACAATTAATGAAGGGTAGGTTTTAAATATACATTTGTATGTCAAAACCCGTTTAAAGTCATTTTATTTTAGTATTTTCTCTTGCGATCAACAATTAGAATGAATTTTATTGATCACTCATGACATTGACACATTGACATTGATTTCAGCAATTGAATCAATAAACAGTACGCAATCTTTTTATTTAATTTGTGCAAAAGTCACAACGGAAATTTATTTCATGAATTTTTCATTAAGTTATAATTACTACGTGTGATACGTTAAATTGTAATTCAGTTAAGTGCTATATTGTATGATACATTGTAATTAGTTGTAAAAAGATTTAGAGAAAACTTTTACGAGTACTTTGCAAAAGGCATGATGACAGAAATATCTATTTCGAAAGAATAAAAAATAATATCTTATATCAGCAAAATAGATAAAATATGTCGTCATAATATTTTATCAAAATTTGAAGATATATTATGTGATGTAACTTTCGCTCTTATCTCTGTTCAATTCAATATGGTGGATTGCTGTATTTTATGGTTTTATTTTATCAAAATAAATATCAATCTCTGTCAAAATAGTCGAATAAATAAATACATTTTTTATATTCCATGAATCCTATTTCCATGGATATAATATTCATAATTTCATTGTTTCTTCGCAACTGTCATCATGCCTATTCATGTTCATGCCTAAATGGACGTAGTTATGCATAAATGTTCCAACCCACAAGTCTGTCGAAATTGAGTTAATAGTACTAAACTGGTTTTATACTAAGAACTTTCCAGTCCTTACATCATTATTCTTTTATTTCCAATGTTCCAACCAACAATGTGTAACACATTTGTAGCAAAAAAAACAATTAAAACTGCATCAATCTGACTGAAAACTTGCTGTGGGTTGGAACATTTTTGCATAACTACGTCCAAATATTATGCTGATTTTTTAATTCAAACAACTGATTTTTACTTAAGTAACTTTTCGTATTTTTATCTTTTTTATGACGTTTAGACCTATTATTTATGTACATATTTAAGACCCACTTATAAATCGCCAAGGGAAATTTAATCAACGAATAAATTTGACGTTTAGACAGATTTTCATTACGAAAAACTGCTAAGCAAAAATCAATGAAGGCAATGGGGCTGTCTTAATTTAAAAAATGCATTTAGTGTAGTATGGATGTATGGATATTGGATTGTGATCGTTACAGTTTATAGAACTGGAAGCACGGGCGCCTTTCCAAAAATATCACGATCGCGATGACTGTCACTATTAGACCATTTCGAGGCGCTAACATAGGATAAACATCTGGAAAACCTATCTATTTGGTATATGTTATATTATGGGCATGGGCGTTTAAATATTTAAAAGGGAAGTCAAATTTATTCCGCGTTTAAATGGAACAACTGCGATGGTGATATTAATATAATGTACTAGACAATATATTTTTAAAAGAGTAACTGTTGAGTTTCTTACCGGATTCTTCTCAACAGAAAACTACATTCCGAACCGGTAGTAGCTTAAAATATGAAAATGAATAAACCAGCTATTCAAAGTAAAAATTTCTTTTATTTTACAACCTTAATATTTAAATTAGAATTTAGAATCATAGAATACAGAAAAAAAATCGGTAAATATAAAAAAACCGGTACTCGAAAACCGATAAGTACATCACTATAATTATAAACTTACGGTTCACTCCGATGGGCCTATCCCATCCCTAAATAAAATAAAAAGTAACCGCTTCCGGTTCCGCTATGACGTAATTCTGCTTAAGCGATGGACCAATAAGCATCGAGTTCCGCTATTGCTATACATCGTGTTAGAGCAGGACATGCTGGGTTATCAATGAAATTTGCTTAAACATGAATGGATAGAGTCGTTAAATCACGGGAGAGTGAGATGCAAGATAGAAAATGTATAGATGTACCATAGTGAAGGAACACGCACACTAGAATCCTGTTAAGATTCTATTTTAGGCTCTATGGAGTTTGACGTCTATATCCTAGTGTTCGTGGTCTATGGTGTTCTGTGTTCCTATATTTTTCCAGTTTTACTGAGAGAATTTATGAATAAAAATCATTAAAAATGAGCGTAAATACACGTAAAGGCCCCATATTTGATCCCGGACTATGCAGGTGTTGTGGTGCAATTAAAAAGTGTCGCCTGCTAAACGTAGAATATGAGTGGAATGGCCAAAAAGAAATTTACTCCGATATGTTCGTGGATTGTTTCGGTTTATTGGTTTGTAGCCTTTTCTATATATCTAGCTTTTGCCTGCATATAGTTTGCATGGGTTTTTTTTAAATCCCGTAGGAACTTTGTTTTCTTAGGTTATATATGACCTTCTTTATTAAACGATGGGTGTCCACCGCTGGACAAAGGTGTCTTGCCTGGACTTCCACAGGCTTCGGTCTTGCACCTCCTGCGTCCAGTGGCCTTTGGCTCCCTGCGACTCGTCTGATGTTGGTATACCTAGTGGGGGGGTTTGCTAACACTGCGCTTTCCGGTGCGGGGTCACCTCTCCAGCACCCCCTTATTGACACTTTAGCTTTGCGATTCGATGAGCTATGTCGGTAACTCTGGTTCTCCTTTAGATCTCATAGTTTATGATTTACCCACAAAGGTACTCTGAGCTCTCACAATCACCCACTGAGCTACCCAGAGCCTTATGAGGTCCATAATTGTAAACAACCATGTTTTGGATCCTTCCATATGGGTCAGAGGATATTCATCCATTATTATTATAGCGAAGCAATGGCTGGGTCATGTGTCATGCTCGAGAACAGGTTCCACCGGCGGAAATGGGGCTACATTCTGTCTGCCCATCTTAACATGTGTTGAATTATAATTAGGTATGCTTTTGTGGAACTTCCACTCATTGTGGAAACACTGCATGTATAGCATAATAAGTACACAGTAGCTTATGACACATGGTATGGAAGATATATGATAAAAAAACTTGAGAGGTGTCAAGGGATACCCGGATGGAACGAAGTTCCTTTCGATTAATTAATTTGGCATTGTGTTCAATATTTTCACACTACAATATTAGATCTCCATAGCCTTGTGTTTTCTTTAAAAACAGTTAAAGGTCGATGGTTCGATTCCCAGCTCGACAGACTGAATTTTCTATTTTCAATTTTATTTTAAATCATTTCTATATGTGCAATTTTTCCCTAATTTTTTTAGTTTTGTTATTAATTTATTATTTAATAAACTGGAGCTGGGATTCGAACCATCAACCTTTAACTGTTTAGCGACTGTAGAAACCACAAGGCTACGGAGATCTAATATTGTACTGTGAAAATATTGAACACAATGCTAAAATTCAGATTCAAAAAAGTGTTGGTTCAATTTAGTCTTAATTTTTTTCCGTCTAGCCCCCTTCTGCACCGCGCGATAAGGAACTACATTCCAAAATTATACAATACATGGTAGTGGTAGCCTAGTGCAGTCTTCTGTAGTGTAAACTGCCGTCTTCTGTTAGGGAGGTCACAGGTTTGATTCTGGGTATCCACATCTGACTTTTCACACATAACATAGTTACTTGGGTTTAAATATCACATACTTCAATGCTGAATGAAAATATAAGGAAACCTGCATGCGTATGAGTCCTCCATAATATTCTGAAAGGTGTGTGAAGTCTACCAATTCACATTGGGCCAGCATGGTGGATTATGATCAGGAACCCTTCTCTGAGAGGCCTGCGCTCAGTAGTGAGATGTTAATGGATTTCTCATGATGATGAAGATACATATTATTTTTTTATTTATACAAAAGCTAAGGATGCTGATTGCGGATCTTAGTTTGTAGGGAACCACAAGGCTTACCCCAGTTCTTTAAAGGGTGGGGGAGCTCATAGGCTCCCCAGCCCCTATTTCTAATGTGTAGGGCTTGTCGCCAGTTGTCGCACCTGGACGGCGAGGCGGCGGCGAGGCTCATCTGCGCGACGTGCGTGTGCCGTCTGCGCGACGCGGCCGGCTTCCGCGGCCAGGTGCTGCGCTGCGAGGAGCGGCTGCTGGCGCGCATACACGGCACAGGTAATGTTGTCGCAGCTGGACGGGACGGCGAGGCGGCGGCGAGGCTCATCTGCGCGACGTGCGTGTGCCGTCTGCGCGACGCGGCCGGCTTCCGCGGCCAGGTGCTGCGCTGCGAGGAGCGGCTGCTGGCGCGCATACACGGCACAGGTAATTTTGAACCAACTTCAAAAAAAGACATGGATTTCGCGTCATCGTCACCTTCACAATCGTCACCTGGAGATTTCAGTAAGCTTTCAACATGCTATAAGTTTGTGCAGCGCAGCAGGCAAGCAGCCGCCTTCTTGACCGTTTAGTGTATGATGTAGCAGGTTCGAATCTCACTCACGAAATCGTGACAGTGCGCTTTTCTTATTAATTTTTAATTATTAACAATTTTTTTGTTTTTACTTCTATCAGCAGTCCCTATCTTCTTATTCTTTTACTTTATCAACCGATATACGTCCACTGCTGGACAAAGGTCTCTTGCATGGACTTCCACAGGCCTCGGTCTTGCGCCGCCTGGATCCAGCGGCTCCCTGCGACTCGTTTGATGTCGTCGGTCCACCTGGTGGGTCCCTATGTCTGTCAATAATATTTTTTTTAATTTTTTTGGCCTATCAACACCTTATATAAGCTTTACACTCGTCACCCCACCCATTTGATAAATCAAATATCCTCAACTAGCGGCCCGTCCCGGCTTCGCACGGGTAGACATAAATAGGTACAGATATTTAAGTTATAAGCATGCTAATTAAAATGACCATGAATCACTAAATTAGAAAAAAATTGTATGCTTATTTTAAAGCCTCCCTGTACACTATGTTGGCTGTGGTATTTGTAATACTAAAACTAAGTAGCTCTGAAAAGAACTTTTTAAGTGAAGCATAAAAATGTGTTAAAAAAACTCGAAATATTCAATGTCGCTTGCGTCCACTGCGTAAGGAGCCAACCGCGCAAATGAGCCGCGCGGCTATTATAGTTCATAATGGTGCACCCCCTTCTCCCGCACTGCCCCTCTCACGAAGAGTTAGTTACTCGATGTGCTGCGTGGCGGCCGCGGCATGTATTTTTATTTTAATTTCATGATATCTTTTGAATGGAATGTCCGATTTCAATAATTCAAAAAGTAATCATCAGGTATTGAGACAGTCTTGAATATTAAATTATTTATTTGGATAAAAATTTATAAATGGTATGGATAACACGGTCTGATTTTGATCGGCATTTCTATCAATTTGTTAAATGTAAAAAAGTAGTTATAGTGACGTAACTACAATAGTTAGACACATGGTCTCGCGAAGTTTTTTGTAGATATTGATATATTCTATAATATTGTCGAACATTTTTTTGTCCTATCATTAATACTCTTCGCAGCGTATGCAATGAAAGACATTTTATGGCTAATTTTTTTACACCTTCGGTTGGTTTTAATAGGAATTTCTAAAGATTTCTATAGTAATCTAGTACTAAATATAGCCTATGTTACTCAGTGATAATGTAGCTTTCTAATGAAAAAAAAAATATTAAAATCGGTCCAGTACTTTTGAGTTTATTCGTTACATACAAAAATACAAATCTTTCCTCTTTATAATATTAGTGTAGATATGCGTTTTGCAAGCTCAAATAGTTTCAAAATATTTTTCATATTGTTAGTATGTTCTTTCAGATGGGGAGAGCAATGAAGTGAAGTTAGAAGTGGGTGTGAAGGAAGAGTTAGCCAACGTTGATGTAGTCGAGCCAGTGGCAGCGTGCACCGAGTATGATGATGACACTCACCATGCGGAGAATGGTATGTCCATAACAAGAAAACAGTTTGAAAAAAAAAAACTTGAGAGGTGTCAAGGGACACCCGGATGGAACGAAGTTCCTTTCGGTTAATTAATTTGGCATTGTGTTCGGTATTTTCGCGGAACAATATAAAATCTCCGTAGCCTTGTGGTTTCCACAGTCGCCTAACAGCCAAAGGTTGATGGTTCGAATCCCAGCTCGACAGACCGAATTTTCCATTTTCAATTTTATTTTAAACAATTTCTACATGTAGAAACCACAAGGCTATGGAGACCCAATATTGTACCGCGAAAATACCGAACACAATGCCAAATTCACATTCAAAAAAGTGTCGGTTTCAAAAAGTGTCGATCAGTGTCGAGTGTCGGTTCAATTTTGTCTTAATTTTTTCCGTCTAGCCCCCTTCCGCACCGCGCGATAAGGAACTACGTTCCAAAAAAAACTGTAGAAATAAGAAACTAAACTGATAACCCAGACCCAGATAACCCACCCAGACCCAGATCCAGATAACTGTAAAAATAAGTAAAATTGTTGCATCTGTCCTATTGATTTTGTTCATATAAAATATAGCCTATGTCACCAAGATCATAATAATGAATCTGTAGGACAAAGGACACATGCTAACTATGGGCCTCATAAGAAGGCTCAGGATCACTCATCGAGCGATGGAGAGAGCTATGCTCGGTATATCCCTGCGAGATCAAATCAGAAACGAGGAGATTCCTAGGAGAACCAAAGTCACCGACATAGCTCAGCGTGTCGCGAAAATGAAGTGAAGATGGGCGGGGAATATAGTTCGAAGAGCTGATGGTTGTTGGGGTCCCAAAGTGCTGGAGTGGCGACCCCGCACCGGCAAACGCAGTGTTGGCAGAGCCCCCCACCAGGTGGACCGACGACATCAAACGAGTCGCAGGGAGCCGCTGGATTCAAGCGTAGGCTAATAAAAAAAGATACCCACCGGATAGAGAACCTCCTCCTTTTTGGAAGTCGGTCAAAAAATGAGACAATCTACTAACACTAAATCATGTTATTGCATTTTTAGATATAGAGGAAAACACATTGCCACCATCAAGCAAAACCAGGCGAAAGTCTCCGAGGCAAAAGTTAAAACGAAGCAAGAAAAAGAAAACTCTCAGGACAGAATCAGCAGTGGCTGTGGAAATGGAACACCTGGATGGAGATGAGACCCTTGTACAATTTCAAGAGTATAGTAAGTGCTTTTTAATCCCTTCATTTTTTGATTCTGATAATAATTTTTGTTAATAAATCGATTGTACCAAACTATTTGCTACTTATAAACAACCATTACAGCATATAATTATGTATGTACATTCAAACTAAGCCTCAATAGCCCAACGGTTAAAAGTGCGTACTGAAAACTGAAAGGTCGCTGGTTCGAATCCCACCCATTGCACTATTGTCGTACCCACTCCTAACACAAGCTTTCCGCTTATTTGGAGGGGAGAAGAGAATATTAGGCAACTTAAACCTTGCTGATATTCTTTTTTTTTTAAAGACTTAATCAATGCAGTAAAAGTATTGAAAAATACTGGTAGACTCATCGACAATTCAAAGCACATGTAAAAGTATATTTGAATAATGTAGCAGCAGCGCTGACAGGGCATTTTGGCGACCGAGTTTTATTAAACGTTTGGAACTGGCTTCGAGTCAGTTGTTCCTTACCGGCCGCACACTTCACACTGTTCCACTGTAGGGTTTAGTAATTTAATATTAATGTGCAATTAATTAAATATTTAAAGTCACGGAGTAACTTCTTTTAACAAGCCCTATAACCTTGATAGAGAACACGGCGCTGCAGACGGAGTAGTAAGGAGATTCTCTAAACCGGTGACGCAATCATCTCCCACAAATAAAAACAATTATTTATATTCTAATGAAAATCTGATATTAAAAAATCTTGTTTCAGATCTTCAAGAACAAAAGCCCTCGAAACAAAACGGCTGCCGAGCGGACAATCCGAAACTGAACAACGATATACTGACCATTATCGAAAACTCTTACGTCTGCCCATTCGATACATCCTTCAGCGATTATTTCTGCATATACTGCAGAGAAGTGTTCACAGACCCGCAAAAACTGAGAGATCACACCATGACTCACGATCCAACTACCTTGAGAGATGTCCTGAAGAACACGTCTACCAACAAAAAGCTCCAAATCGACATATACAGGATAGACTGCAGGCTGTGCCCCGAACAAATCAGTGATCTTGAACATCTCAAACTCCACTCCTCCATCCATGGAAAGACTTTTGGGGATACCAAAGATTGTCTCAAGTTTAAGTTGACACCGGGAAAGTTAAGTTGTACGGAGTGCGATGCAACGTTTGGGTTCTTTCATGCGTTGAAGAAACACATGGCAGAACATTTCGGCACGTGTATATGTGATGTGTGCGGGGCGCATTACTTCGAGGAGCGAATGCTTCTTCTGCATCAGAAGACGCATCAGAACGCCAAGGTATGTGTTGATTTCTACACATGAGTAAATATACAAGAAAACGCAAAGCATCTAAAAACTGTACGAAAAACTGCATACAACGGAGACTTACAAGACAAAAAGATAGATTACTTAAACCTACTACAAGTCCGCTTTAAGTTGGCTTTCAAGTCGACAACCGTTACAAAATGATGTCATACTGTACCGTTAAATGATTGTATTTCTTACTGTCGTGGTACCAACACAACTGTGACGGAAGTTTTCTTTTCTGGCAATTCTTTTCATGGCATTAACCTCTTGTATGTCGAAGGATGTGATTTTTAATTTCATATTTTTCTCCTCTTTGAAGAAAGTCATTAATAATAGAGGTCCTAGAGGAGATCGAACGATTTTACTCTCAGCTATACTCCTCCAAAGCTCCAAAAGCGGCTCAAGACACGAACGACAAACGTGCGACATTGACCCGCCACTATACCGAAGACATCCCAGACGTTGACCTTGGCGAGATGCGAATAGCCCTCAATCAACTTAAAAACAACAGGGCACCTGGCGATGACGGCATCACATCAGAGCTTATGCACGTAGGTGCAGGAGGTACTCCGATCTTGAAAGAGCTAGCAGAGCTCTTTAATGACGTCTTTGCAAACGGAACAACGCCAAAAGCATGGAGCAAGATTGTGGTAATCCTTTTCTTTAAGAAGGGTGACAAGGAGCTTCTGAAGAACTATTGGCTGATATCACTCTTGAGCCATGTTTATAAGTTGTTTTCGAGGGTGATCACAAATCGCCTCGCTCGAAGACTTGACGATTTTCAACCTCCGGAGCAAGCTGGGTTTCGAAAAGGCTACAGCACCGTAGACCACATCCACACCTTAAGGCAGATTATACAGAAGGCCGAAGAGTATAATCTACCACTCTGCCTTGCTTTTGTGGACTACGAGAAAGCCTTCGACTCTATCGAAACTTGGGCTGTTCAGGAGTCATTGCAGAGATGCCAAGTCGATTGGCGTTATATTGAGGTGCTGCGATGTATTTACGATACTGCGTCAATGACCGTCCAAGTACAGTCTCAGCAAAAAAAACCAATAAACTTGAGAAGGGGGGTTAGACAGGGGGATATAATATCCCCAAAACTAGCTGTTTAATAGTGCACTAGAAGACCTCTTCAAAACGCTGGACTGGACAGGACGAGGCTTTAATATAAATGGCGAATACATCTCACACCTGCGGTTCGCCGACGATGTGGTTATCATGACAGAGAGTCCAGAAGATCTGGAACAGATGCTGAGTAGTCTAAGCCGCTCTTCCAGACAAGTTGGTCTTGGGATAAACATGGACAAAACCAAGGTTATGTTCAATCAAAATGTTGTCCCGATACCCGTGAATGTCGAAAATGTTGGAATCGAAATTGTTTTAGAGTACAATTACCTTGGCCAGACCATACAATTGGGTAGAAACAATTTCGACGAAGAAGCCAACAGAAGGATACGGCTGGGCTGGGCGGCGTTTGGAAAATTAAGTCGCTTCTTCTCATCGTCAATACCTCAATGCCTGAAGACGAAAGTCTTCAATCAATGTGTCCTTCCCGTCCTCACTTATGGCGCTGAAACGTGGACACTAACAAAAGGCTTGATCCACTTTAAAGTCACTCAGAGAGCTATGGAGAGGGCTATGTTAGGAGTTTCTCTTAAGGACAGGATTCGGAATGAAGAGATCCGTAAGAGAACCAAGGTCGCCAACATAGCCCAAACCATTAGCAAGCTGAAATGGCAGTGGGCAGGCCATGCTTGTCGCAGAAGCGATGGCCGTTGGGGCCGAAAAGTCCTAGAGTGGAGACCGCGAACAAGTAAGTGTAGTGTGGGGCGCCCTCCAGCACGTTGGACTGACGATATAAAGCGGCTGGCGGGAAGTGGCTGGATGAGGAAGGCTGAGGACCGGGTGTGGTGGCGTTCTCTGGGAAAGGCCTATGTTCAGCAGTGGACGTCCGCAGGCTGAGATGATGATGATGATTAATAATAATTAAAGTAATAAATAGTATGCAAACTTTTCCTTTTTTCCTCATCGTAGAAAACTACACGCGATCTATCGTAAACAAAGAACAATAGATAACTAGTTAAACTTAACAAAAACGTATCAAAACAAAATTTTGAAAAAACGCGGTACTAAGTGGGTCTGACTTGAGGTGCGGTGCGTGTAGCGGCCTACTTGAATCGGACGTGTAGTACTGGGCTGGCCCTCACCATAGCTCGCTTGTGACAGGCGGAGGAGTCATTCCCGTGCGCGGAGTGCGGCAAGAGCTTCAAGTCGAAGTACACGCGGCACATCCACACGGCGCGCACGCACACGCGCGAGGCCGCCTACCAGTGCAGCAAGTGCGACGAGGAGTTCTTCTCGTACACGCTGCGCTACCGGCACATGATGGCGGCGCACGGCGAGCAGCGCACGTTCCCGTGCGAGCAGTGCGAGCGCGCGTACGACAGCCGCAAGTCGCTGCGGGAGCACAACAGGCGCTACCACCTCAAGATCCTCAAGCACCAGTGCGAGCTGTGCGACAAGCGGTTCTACCTGCCCTCGCGGCTGAAGGTGCGTACGTAGGTTCCAGGTGCTGGTGGTGAGGTGAACGCTCCTCCGTATGTACGCCCGCACGCACGTTCACGTGCGAGCTTGCGTACGACCACTGCGAGTACGCGTACAAGTACGAGTGCGCGTACAAGTGCGAGTGCGCGTACGACCATTGCGAGTGTGCTTGCGACACGTGTGAGTGCACGTACGACTAGTGCGAGTGCGCGTACGATCAGTGCGAGTGCGCGTACAGCATCTAGTTTCATGAACCGTGGTGACGACGGATTGAACGGAAACGATTGGAACTGTCGAAAAGTCAATAATTCCGACACGTACCACGGTAAAATTTACCGCTATACTTATTTTATATTTTTTTATATATATTTATTAATTAAGACATCTAGGTCCACATGTCCTTAGGATGAGGTATGTCCTTATGTCCCCGATTAGCATATTATTGCTTTATATTGCTTAAATTATTTAAGCCCACTCCAAAAAGTAATTTTTCCATGATAGGAGCACATGGCCAGCCACACCGGCGAGCGCAACTTCCGCTGCGAGCGCTGCGGGAAGAGTTACCCGCGGCTGCGCGGCCTCAAGGCGCACCTGCAGTCGCACGCGCCGCACGCGCGCCACCCGTGCGCGCAGTGCGGCGCCGCATTCGCGCACGCCGCCAACCTCGCCACCCACGTGCGGCGGCACCACCCGCCCGCACCCGCACCCACCGCGCTGCAGTAGCCTCAAGGCGCACGTTGAGAGTTTTAGTCTGTGGTTGTAGTTTACAATTGGGCCCTGATTCTGTAACTCATTTGCTATCAAAAAATGATTGCCATTGACATTGACGCACACGCACACGCACGCACACATCTTTGTCGAGGTACAGATACAGATACAGGTTTTTTTACCTAGTTTAGGGTCAGCAGATTCTTGAATGTATGAATGTACTATCTTTACGCTGGGATAAGACGTACTTTAAGTTGGTGAAATCGACCCCTAATGTTTTTGGAGATATAATGTTTATTTTTACTCATATTTTACTCGTGTTTAATTTTGGTTATGTTTTGAATATATTTTTAATGTTATTGATAAAATGTGGCCACATCATAAAATGTCTGCTCAAATCGTGGCAATTCACCTTGTAATGCAAGAATAAGGTGAATTCTTACTTGGTAATTTTCAGACTGTAATTAGTACAGTCCGATTCAAACTTTAAGACTTCTCGGACTTCGTGCGTTTCGATGCGCAGAATTCAATAATCGGTAGCAGCCAATCAGCGGCGCGCGGGAGGCGGCGAACCTGCGCGAACGTACACTCGCGGCTAACATCTGTGTGGACATAAAGTTTGAATTGAACTCTATGTAATAATTAGTTATTCAAGTCAGATGTCAATTGCTTTTTAAGAATTGTACTACGCGTTCGTTTCAAGTTGAGCCTTGCACCTTATAGCAAAGTAATCGACGTAGTCGTAATTCCTAGTTCCATGCCGACAGTACGGACACAGTATAGGATATGCAGTAGTTTGACACCTTTGATCTAGTGGTACTACGCGTTACAAATTTCCCCTAGCTCGCACCGCACCTCAAGTCAGACCCACTTAGTAAACCGCTCGCGAAGCACTGCTTATTAAAAATAAATTTCAAATTCAAATTCAAATTATTTATTTGCACAGATTGAGTAGTACAATGGTGTTACATTATAATAAAAGTCCTTACAATCTGCCGGATAGGCATGCAAAAATAATATTTAATAATAATAATTTCTTATTCTAAGTTTACGTATTAAAAGTTCAATTTATTAAATTGAACTTTGGATATTAGGAGTTTTGGTAGGTTTGGTTAAAAAAACAAAGAATGTTGTATACTTATCGTAAAGCATTAGAATAATAAACACTTTTTTTTTATCGACCGAGCGAAGCGAAGGTCTTTGAGTTAACTAGGGCGATTTGCACTTGTCCGTCCGTCCGTCCGTCCGTCCGTCCGTCTGTCAGAGCCTTATAACTTTTGAATTACTGAACGTAATTACTTCAAATTTAGATATAATATGTAAACCGATGGCCTCCAGCCGAAAATGGCTTAAAAAGTTATAAAAATCTTTATTTCAGGGGGGCTCTCATAGAAGCGAATGCGAAGTAAAAAAAAAAATCGCGTTACATAAAATTGTTACGTATCATTTTAAAGATAATTTTGAACTGAGTACAAAAATATTTTTTTTTTAATTTTTCCCTTAAAATTGACGAAATGGGGGGCTTTCAAAGTGGCGATTTTATACGCTCGCTTGAAGACGCTCTCTAGAAAAATCCGCTATGGATTTTCAAACTGATTTTATGTTTTTAGGTCACTTATATCCTGTACTTGAACAACAAATACTAAAATTATATGAATATTATAAAGAAACGAGATTATTTAATTTTTAATGGGCGTCAGTAATTCATATAGCATCAACATAGCTTCACAATAATGCTAATAGATGGCGCAGTCAGTAACTATTCCCATGGAACTACGAGTTAAATTCAATGTTTGATAAATAATTCAATGTTTTCACTAACGTTCCCTAACCTTTACGGGCTACCTATAAGTTAGGTGATTGATGTTTTCTGTCAACTTATTTATCACGATCCTGTACGGGACACCTAAAAGGATATTGGGACGGATGTTAGGACTTAGGATTGTATTTAGGAGCTACCTACGTTAAGAGACTCCTACTTAGGGGATGATTTAGGTATGTTTGGTGAAAACGGGCATAATAATAATGTCAGTTTTGGTTATCATGTATCGATTGAATGAATAATCATGGGATACCGTTACCGCGAGGTCTCAGTTCGGGGCGAACCACTAGTATATTTTATTATTTATACCAATTCGAATTCAATATTCATAGTTAAGACAGGTCAGCTTGTACTTAATAAATAAAACAATAGATAAACTATTTTAAGCATCTTCTTATGCTGTGTCTTTACTGTGGGTCTGACTTGAGGTGCGGGGAAGCGCGAGGGGTGAAGATTTCTTTACTCTATGGTGCAGGGCTCAACTTGAAACGAACGCGTAGTATATAAATGTATATGCTCAAAACCTCATAGATATAAAAAAATTGGATTGAATGACATACTTCATAATTCATAATTCTAATTCTGACATATTTTATCCATTGAAGGTTTGCTACGAAAATGATATTTTTATTTTCATACCAAACCTTCAATGGATAAAAAATATATGTCAGTGGCTATCATTTTTTGATAGCAACTAAATTACAGAATCAGGGCCATAACCACAGATAGTTTCCACTGTTTTCCTTCACTGGCGAAGGGCTTGTCATAAAACAGTGTAAAATACCCTATCATTATGTATAATAAATAAATTGATGGTCTATTTTGTTTAATTTATGACTAATATCTGTTTTTAATATTGATTTCAAATATTTATAAGAAATCGCTGCTAATTTATGATTTTTAGCCGAATGCAAGAGTATTTAAATAAAACAATATGTACTCAAGACTTCAGTTCATTGTTCCTCCTATTAGGCACACGTATCATCATCCTCATCCTTCGCCGACCCACTACAGAACACACAGATCTCTCGAAAAAGAAGGTTTTAGGCAAAGGTTTGTGCCTCAAGATGGGATAGAGCATATGGAACAAGTGAAAATGGACGTGCCCCGCCCCCAAGGTGTCCCCCTCTATAAGTCGTCGGTGACGAGTAACGACATTAGGCGAACCTTTGGATAAGATTAAGGATAGGTCTCTGCTGGGCTTCTGAAAGTTCAGGATAGGATAAGTATCCTAAATCTTTACAAGAAACCTTTTGTGTAGACTCCAGCCTTGGAACGACGATCGATATCGGTTGTAGAAGAAAAAGAATGTACCAATCTGTGATATTCATCGAGTCTGTGACACATGGAATTAGGAACAAGGAACATATTTACTGAAGATTAGGAACTTTGAGTATATATTGGTTATATACTCAAAGATTAGGAAGTACAGGGAAGTACCCTTTGAGTACTAATTCTTAGATTCCTGACATAGAAACTGCAAAAATTGTTTATTTTGCATATTTCCATAGTATTATGTCATACGGAATCTTACTATGGGGTAAAGCAGCCGACATTGGAAAAATTTTTGTATTGCAGAAGAGGGCAATTCGCGCAATCTACAATTTAAAACCGCGGGATTCCCTTCGAGAAAAATTTAAGGAAATAGGCATTCTGACAGTAGCTTCACAATATATTTATAACAACATAATATTTGTCAGACAAAATATTTTAAGTTACAAAAAAAAGGGTGATTTACACGATAGGCAGGTTAGAGATCCAAATAGGCTCGTGATTCCTCGACTGCGCCTCCAGAGGGTCCGAAAGACATTTGTGGGAATGGGCGTGACGTTCTATAATAAAATTCCACAGTCGATCTTAGACTTGCCTTTACACAAGTTTAAGAAAGCAATTAAAACTTCTCTCATGGAAAAAGCATATTATACAATTTGAAGACTATATTAATGACAAAAAAGCGTGGATATAACTCGCTCCAGCGATTCATGAGACAGTAATAATCAACCTGTGTAACAAAATTATCCTGTGCTATTCAGTGTTTCTACTTTATTTGTGTCTAAGTGATGTCTTAAAATTAGCATTTGAATATTAGTTTTCAGTTTGATGCCTTGACATGGGTAGCATAAGTATGTCACGCACTCTTTAAACATTTCAGTGGTGGTGTCGTGTGGTGCGGGTTGTTACGTTCCCTCGAATATGGTTGAGCGAAGCAATGGCTGGGTCATGCGTCATGCTCGTGAACGGGTGCCACCGGCGGGAATGGGGCTACTTTATGTCTGCCCATCTTAAGATAGAAGTTAGTCTGTATGCATTTTTGGAACTTTCCTCATTGTGGAAACACTGCATATATAGCATAGTATTTACTGTATTGTAAATCTGTTTTGAAAAGAGCAACCGCCGAGTTTCTTGCTGGTTCTTCTCGGCAGGAAAGGCATTCCGAACCAGTGGTAGATTCATTGACCATTCAAAAGCCCTTGTAAAAGTTTATTTGAATAAAAAATATTTCTATTCTATTCTATTCTATTCTAGGTAGATTTTTACTTGGACCAAGCGGCCACACTCATTCACATACTTAATTTTCTGTGATGGTCATTGGTCTGTGTCATAGAGAAAAGTAATATATTGGTCTGTGTTCCGTGTTTGATCTGTGGAGTGTGGTATGATTCAAAAAAATAAAAAAAAATGAAAATGCACAAATAGCGACAAAAAATACAGTTTTCAGAAAACTAAACATTTGTGAAATTGTAAATGAATAAAAATGAACGTTAAAAAAGGAAAAGGTCCCGTGTTCGATCCAGGTCTGTGTCGATGTTGTGGTATGATTAAGAAGTGCCGTGTTTTGAACGTGGAATACGAGAGTTTGGGCCAGGTGGAAATATATTCGGATATGATGATGGATTGTTATGGTCTTCTGGTAAGTAGCTACCAACCATAAGGTACCTTAAGATACTTCTTAATGCCCGGTTCCTATATTGTACAACTAGATGATGCCCGTAGAATTCTAATGGTGAAAGAATTTTTCAAATCGGTCCATTAGTTTCAGAGCCTATTCAATTCAAACAAACAAATCTTTCCTCTTTCAATATTAGTGCAGAAGGAACAAACCCGCCACCTCCCATAACGCCTCCAACCTCGCGGTTATAACTTATATGGGCCGAAACACTGGGAGGGCGCCCGGTACTTGCTCTTGGCGTGTTTCCCGGTGCGCCTTCTTGACTCCCTACAAGTTCTTTTTCTCTCATCCTATGTCCCTTTAGTCACTCTCCCCCTTCTGGGGCTAGACGTCACCGCACAGGCTTGACTCGCTTGTCTATTGCATGGCAATAAAAATTTATAATTATTTGCCAGATTATGTTAAGGTTATGACTTAATAGATTCAAAAATTACATGTTAAATAAATTATTAAATGATAATATTTATGAAATTAATGATTACTTTAAAATCAAAAATTAAAAGACAGACATCTCAAAGCTTGACATCTTAATTTTTGACATTAATAATGGGTATACCTTAATTTGAACGAAATTAAATCTTAATATTTGCACGCCTTTAAGGCAATACATGTTTGGAATCACAAAATATCTTTGTAACCTATTTGTGACCCAAGCAAATAAACGAATTTATTATTATCACTCTCACCGCCATACGTCTATAAGGTTTTTACAGTGCAGCAGGCCATGTGGGCGGCCGGCGGGACACGTCGTTAACTTTACCGGCAGGCCATGAGGTCGGCTGTGATCCCACAAATTCATATAATTTTATAGAGCTTGGCTTGCTAGATAAAGATTCGAAAATTATTGCTTTGATTAGTTTAGTCAAAACGCTACCCATAAAAAAAGTTTGATGAAAATTGGACTATATTTAAAGAACCATAGGGGTGAAAACTGAGTAAGTAAAACTAGTACCAAAAATATTTATTTTTATTTCTTTAAAAAACAATTAAAATCAAAAATCTTAATGTTAATATTTATTAGAAAAAATAAGGTTTAATTTGAACATGGATTTCTGCGTAACATTGGCCACAAACACTAGATTGAGTTGGGCATTTCAGGCATACAGGGTTTACTTTTTTGTTTGATCCCTGGCTTATTTTAGGTGACAGTCCACCATTTTTATTGTTTTCATAACAATGTATACATTTTTGGCTAATAAGTCTTCCTCTATGATCAAACTGTGATGATTTTTTGAAAAATTTATGAAAAAATTCTTTCCCAGCAGGCCACGTGGGCGGCACGCGGCCAACTGACCTAATTATACTGATGGCCTGCCAGTTAAAATTCAAGAAACCGATAGTGGCCTGCTAGGATAGAATTTTTGTGGGCCGCGGGCAGCCCACGTGGCGGTGAGAGTGTTATTATTATTTATTATTAACTCTCTGTGGCTCCTTGCCTATGTAGAAGGAACATGGAAGTAAAGTGGAGTGAGAGATGTCGGTGCATGTTTCCAGCTGTCCCACCTGGACGGGCAGGCGTCGGAGAGGCTGGTGTGCGCCACGTGCGTGCTGCGGCTGCGCGAGGCGCTGGCGTTCAAGCTGCAGGTGCTGCGCTGCGAGGAGGCCTTCCTGCAGCTGAGGATGGGCGACGCTGAACAAGGTACATATCACACCGTCACAATATCTGTGCACCTGGCGACTGTTGCATGTGGGTAAATCTAAAAAGTAATAAAGTCAGTTGTGTCACCGACGCGGTCTTTGATTCAGTGCTCTGGACTCATTTATTGCCTTTTTAATATTAAGATTCAACTGGCGACGAGAAAATCGCGTATAATACTTAGCATTATTGTAAAATTTATAATTTATCAAAATGCCCATCGGAAAAATTGAGTGCTTCGATTTAACTAGTAAAAAATGGTCGGCGTACATAAGACGCGTGGAACAGTTTATCGAACTCAACCAAATTGATGACCATTTGAAGGTGGCTACTTTGATTACGGTAGTTGGCCAAGCTACTTATGATGCAATGTGTGATTTGTGTGCACCGGACACGCCAGAGATGAAATCATTTGAAGACTTAGTGAAGCTAGTCGGTGAACATATTGAACCTAAGAGGTCCGACATTGCGGAGCGGCACGTATTTCGGCTTCGCCGGCAGAGGGCGGGCGAGACGCTCAGTCAGTACACTACAAGCTTTGAAACACTTAGCGAGTACTTGCAATTTTCGATCAAATCTCGAAGAAAATTTAAGAGATCAATTCGTATCGGGGCTGGCGAATGATGATATGAGACCTCCCTGGCGCAGTGGTGAGCACAAGGTGGTGAATAAGAAGGTACATATCACACCGTCACAATATCTGTGCACCTGGCGACGACTTCCCTGGCGCAGTGGTGAGCACAAGGTGGTGAATAAGAAGGTACATATCACACCGTCACAATATCTGTGCACCTGGCGACGACCTCCCTGGCGCAGTGGTGAGCACAAGGTGGTGAATAAGAAGGTACATATCACACCGTCACAATATCTGTGCACCTGGCGACGACCTCCCTGGCGCAGTGGTGAGCACAAGGTGGTGAATAAGAAGGTACATATCATCACAGTCACAATATCTGTGCACCTGGCGACGACCTCCCTGGCGCAGTGGTGAGCACAAGGTGGTGAATAAGAAGGTACATATCACACCGTCCCAATATCTGTGCACCTGGCGACGACTTCCCTGGCGCAGTGGTGAGCACAAGGTGGTGAATAAGAAGGTACATATCACACCGTCACAATATCTGTGCACCTGGCGACGACCTCCCTGGCGCAGTGGTGAGCACAAGGTGGTGAATAAGAAGGTACATATCACACCGTCACAATATCTGTGCACCTGGCGACGACCTCCCTGGCGCAGTGGTGAGCACAAGGTGGTGAACAACAAGGTACATATCACACCGTCACAATATCTGTGCACCTGGCGACGACCTCCCTGGCGCAGTGGTGAGCACAAGGTGGTGAATAAGAAGGTACATATCACACCGTCACAATATCTGTGCACCTGGCGACGACCTCCCTGGCGCAGTGGTGAGCACAAGGTGGTGAATAAGAAGGTACATATCATCACAGTCACAATATCTGTGCACCTGGCGACGACCTCCCTGGCGCAGTGGTGAGCACAAGGTGGTGAATAAGAAGGTACATATCACACCGTCACAATATCTGTGCACCTGGCGACGACCTCCCTGGCGCAGTGGTGAGCACAAGGTGGTGAATAAGAAGGTACATATCACACAGTCACAATATCTGTGCACCTGGCGACGACCTCCCTGGCGCAGTGGTGAGCACAAGGTGGTGAATAAGAAGGTACATATCACACCGTCACAATATCTGTGCACCTGGCGACGACCTCCCTGGCGCAGTGGTGAGCACAAGGTGGTGAATAAGAAGGTACATATCACACCGTCACAATATCTGTGCACCTGGCGACGACCTCCCTGGCGCAGTGGTGAGCACAAGGTGGTGAACAACAAGGTACATATCACACCGTCACAATATCTGTGCACTTGGCGACTGTTGGATGTGGGTAAATCTAAAAAAAAATCGGCCAAGTGCGAGTCGGGCCTCGCTCTTTTAGGGTTCCGTTAAAAAAAATTAAATTTTTATTATTTGTTGTTATAGCGGCAATAGAAATACATAATATGTGAAAATTTCATCTGTGTATCTATTACGGTATACGAGATACAGCCCGCTGACAGACGGACGGACGGACGGACGGACAGCATAGGCTTAGTAATAGGGTCCCGTTGCTACCCTTTGGGTATGGAACCCTAAAAATGGTCGGCGTACATAAGACGCGTGGAACAGTTTATCGAACTCAACCAAATTGATGACCATTTGAAGGTGGTTACTTTGATTACGGTAGTTGGCCAAGCTACTTATGATGCAATGTGTGATTTGTGTGCACCGGACACGCCAGAGATGAAATCTTTTGAAGACTTAGTGAAGCTAGTCGGTGAACATATTGAACCTAAGAGGTCCGACATTGCGGAGCGGCACGTATTTCGGCTTCGCCGGCAGAGGGCGGGCGAGACGCTCAGTCAGTACACTACAAGCTTTGAAACACTTAGCGAGTACTTGCAATTTTCGATCGAATCTCGAAGAAAATTTAAGAGATCAATTCGTATCGGGGCTGGCGAATGATGATATGAGACCTCCCTGGCGCAGTGGTGAGCACAAGGTGGTGAACATCAAGGTTCATATCACACCGTCACAATATCTGTGCACCTGGCGACGACCTCCCTGGCGCAGTGGTGAGCACAAGGTGGTGAACATCAAGGTTCATATCACACCGTCACAATATCTGTGCACCTGGCGACGACCTCCCTGGCGCAGTGGTGAGCACAAGGTGGTGAACATCAAGGTTCATATCACACCGTCACAATATCTGTGCACCTGGCGACGACCTCCCTGGCGCAGCGGTGAGCGCTGTGGTCTTATCTCAAATATGGTCGAGCGAAGCAATGGCTGGGTCATGCGTCATGCTCGTGAACGGGTGCCACCGGCGGGAATGGGGCTACTTACTGAACGTCTTAACATGAATTGAATTGTAGTAGCTTTTGGAACTTACCCTCATTGTGGAAATATTAAATTCTATTCTATTCTAACAAAGTTGCATGGGTTAAATTGGCTAGGCAATCCTGCTGCCCACAAGATAGTATAAAATACTTATTACAATTTAATAGCTACATTATAATATTGTAAAATGATTATTTTGATTCGGTTTGATCCCGGGTATGCACCTCTGACTTTTCAGAGTCAAGTGCGTTTAAGCAATTAAATAACACACGCTTCAACGGTGAAGGAAAACCTTGTGAGGAAACCTGCACGCCTGAGAGTTCTCAAATGGTCTCAAATGTGTGTGAAGTCTGCCAATTCGCATCTTTTACTTGGACCGTTGGTATTCTACAGGATATATTTCGGAGAGTGTGCTCAAGAACTATTGCGAAGTGCAAGAAGTGTGCGAAGAAAAAAAAACTACTCTTTACTACCTAGCTGATCAAAATTTTGTAACATTGTACACCGCAAACGTTTTGTGCCCAGTTGGCACACTAAAAGCCATTACTTGGGAATTGAATTGAATTGAACTATTCATTGAAAATATTAGAATGTGCGAGAGAAAAGGATGCGAAATTTAATAGACCTCTTAGTAATATTTTATTTCTAAAGACTGGATTAAAATCTATCTAGATCTTAAATCCATTTTTTTTAGTCCAATACTTAAAATTTGAAAGTTTTTGGAGCATTGCCCATCACTACCTGTTGTAAGTGAAATGTCAACCAACAGGGGCCGTTAAGCCTGGAGAGAGCGATTCCAAAATAGAAGTAGAAGTGAAGATGGAGCCAGAAGACCTCCCTGAGGAGGGCCCGCGGTGCCCCTCGCCGGAGCCACCCGTCGACGCGCTCGCCGACGACGCGCACTGTGACAACACCACTGACCTCTGTAAGTGGGTATTTGACTGTTATCAAAAACTTGATATCCATTAATTTTTTAATTAAGGTCAAGGGGAGTAAGAGAAACGGTGGGGTAAGAGAAACACAAAGCTTTATCTAGCAAACTATGCAGTTTATTGAAATTTGCTATCAGTCGATAAAACAGTATTGTCGAAGTGATTTAAATTTTTTTTAAGAGATGTCGCTGCGATAATTCTTCAAGGTTATATTAAAGAAAGAAATTTGCCATTTTTCAAAACTCAAAACACGAGTTAGACACGGTTTTATTTATTGCTTGTTTTAAAGTGATTTTATAGAGTTTTCAACAGATTTTTGTGGTAAGTACTTAGAGTAATGTATAGATTTAATGTTCCAATTGTTTTTTCTGTCTTAAACGTTCAGTTAATTAATTTAAGACATGTTAAAGATTCTAGTCACTAAAAGTTCCGAGTGGGAAAGTGAAACAGAGATGAGCGGGGAAGAGAAACATATGTTTCACTCATATATTTTATAGAGTTCTGATCATAGTTTCACTTACCCCATTTCGGGGGTAAGTGAAACAAAACCATAGTCTACTTTTAATGAATAATTTCGTCGTTTTTTGCATGACTAGAGGGCTTGAAGATCATGTCATAAGAAAGCCGATTTAATGAAGAGTATATAGCATTTATTGTTATTTAAATTGACAATCTTTTTACTGACGTACAGGTCATTTTCTAGAAAAAACAGTAAAGTATGTTTCACTTACTCCCCCTGACCTTATTATAGAATATAAACTTTTTGATATCCATTAACTATATATCATCATCATCATCATTAACAACCCATCAACGGCTCACTACTGAGCCAGGTCTCCTCTCAGAGAAGGATTATAGGCCATAGTCCACCACGCTGGCCCAATGCGAATTGGTGGACTTCACACACCTTCGAGACCATTATGAAAAACTCTCAGGTGTGTAGGTTTCCTCACGATGTTTTCCTTCACCGTAGAAGCAAGTGATATTTAATTTCTTAAACGCGCTTGACTCCGAAAAGTCAGTGGTGCGTACCCGGGATCGAACCTGCGACCCCCCGAATAGGAGACCACAGTCCTAACCACTAAGCTATCACTGCTTATCCTATTAACTATCCTATTATCCTACTAATATTATAAATGTTAAAGTTTGTGGGGATGTATGGATGGATGGATGGATGTTTGTTACTCTTTCATGCCACAACGAATAAACCGATTTGGCTGTTTGGTATGGAGATAGCTCATGCATACCCAGGATTAACACATAGGCTACTTTTTATCCCGGAAAATTAAGGAGTTCCCGCGGGAATTAAAAAACCTTAATTCACGCGAACGAAGTTGCGGGCATCATCTAGTATTATATAATTCAATATAAAAAATTCCGTTTATAAACCGACTTCAAACACCCGTGCCACTACAAAATATACACCGATTTCGTTTTCGATGTTCGAAAATTTAAATGGGACCACATGGGAAGTATATATACCCTTTAAACAAAACATAAAATTTTAATCTTTCAATCGAACAAATCAAATTCAATCACAACATGAATTCAAATTCAAATTCAAAATCATTTATTTCATGTAGGCCAACCTGTGGCGCTTATGACAAGTCATGACTCTACCACCGGTTCGGAAAGCGGATTCTGCTGAGAAGAACTGGCAAGAAACTCAGCAGTTGCTCTTTTCAAAATTACACATTTTACAATATTTTTTTGTAGGTAATATGTATTTACTAGTAAATATCTTTCGTCTATGGTATTTACATTTTAATAACTTTTTATAATATCTTGTGGGCAGCTGGATGCCATGCCGATTTACCCCATGCAACTTGTTAGAATAGAATATTTCCAACAATGCGATGATATAATATTTATAGAACAACTCCAATGAACAACAACTCCATGATAATTCTTCCGATAGTTGAATAATCTCATTCAAGCCGGAATTCCGTAGATCAGCAGGCCTAGCTTGCATGCGCGATATAATTTTGTCTACCCTTTTTCTCGTATTATCTCTAATATATCTAACATGTTGCACACATGATTCGTCTAAATATATATATTTACGTCATTGGGCCAGCATGATGGATTATGGCCTATAACCCTTAGAGTGAGAGGATACCTGCGCTCAGTAGTGAGCCGTTGATGGGTTGCTGATGATGATGTATTTGTTAGATGAGAGGAAACCCCTAGTACCCGCGACCACCTACGCGTCGTCTAATGAAGACGTCCCGCTGCAAGTTCTAGTGGCGAAGAGGCCGCGGAGGACTCTCAGGGACTGCGGTGCTGTTCTGAAGAGGCCCGGAGACAGACCAAGTAAGTGGGGCTAAAGAAAAAAAGTGTGTGTGTCAGCTCCGACGCACGACTGGAGTTTACTCCTTAAAACGTCGTAATGCATTCGCGGCGCTCGCTGCGTCTCGGCGCCGCTCGGACCCGATCGGTACGCGCTCGGCTTCCCGAAGCGAAAGCTCTTTCGCATTCGACAACTCAAGCGAAAACTAACCTTATTTACTCAACGTTAGGGTAGAAATTTGCATCGTTGTGAAAAACGTAAGCGGGCATTCGACAACTCAAGCGAAAACCAACCTTATTTACTCAACGTTAGGGTAGAAATTTGCATCGCTGTGAAAAACGTAACGAGGTCATTCATAAGTAGATTTTACTCCTCGAATTTTTCTCATACCGGGCGCCTAAAATCGATTCTTAAGGAGTAAACTCCAAAAAAACTTGAGGTGTGTGAACTTGAGGATGGAACGTAGTTCCTTTCGATTAATTAATTTGGCATTGTGTCGACACTTTTTTGAAACCGATACTTTTTTGAAGGCATTGTGTTCAGTATTTTCGCGGTACAATAATGGGTCTCCGTAGCCTTGTGGCTTCTGCAGTCGCCTAACAGCCAAAGGTCGATGGTTCGAATCCCAGCTCGACAGACCGAATTTTCCATCGACTTTTAACTGTTAGGCGACTGCAGAAGCCACAAGGCTATGGAGACCCAATATTGTACCGCGAAAATACTGAACACAATGCCTTCAAAAAAGTATCGGTTTCAAAAAAGTGTCGATCCGTCTAGCCCCCTTCCGATTTCCGTACCGTGCGATAAGGAACTACATTCCAAAAAATTGGTTGTCAGTAAAGTTGGGGTTACAGACGATAGTTTTACGTGATAACGGCATAAAGAAACATTGATGAATAAAAGTGTCACAAGCCAACGCTTGGGCCGATCGTCCCTCTCTATCGCTTGTTCCGCGCTCTCGCTTGCACGGTCAAGCTCAGGCGGAACGTGACACTTTTTCGTGCGTGCAGCCGGTGTTCATCGATTTATAAGACGTTATCACGTCAAAACGAGTGTGCTTTAAACCACACGACTGAAGTAAAACTTACGAAACGCAACTGGCTATGAGAGAAAGAAAATGTGTGCTCGCACCTCTCTCTCTTGCCCCTACATTAATCTACGAGACGTAACTCTCTCTCTTTCTATCTTCACTAACTTATATCTCCCTCTCAACTTCCGTTCGTCTAAGGGGGTAAAATAGGGGTTTGAAAAATCGAATCTAACATGAGCGAAGCCGCGGGTAAAAGCTAGTTGTTAATATAAAAAAAACTGATAATTAGAGCGATTTAGAGCGTTGGTTTTGTTTTTCCTGTAAAATATATACATAAACCTCAATTTTACCACATCTTTTTTCTACTGAAATAAGATTTTTTTTTTGAACACCATCCAACAGTTTTTCAAAATCGGTACATCATGCCACTCTTGACAGCGCCATTTTGTGCGCCATCTTGATTTATTACTTATTAGTGACGTCTTCGATAACAACTAACTACTTTCGCCTACAGATGGCGTTGTCTTACCATCGTGATATCGCAGTCAAGAGCTATACTATATATCGTACCTTTAATAAATAACATTTGCACGCCATCACATGGCAAAACATGTTTGGATCATCAAAATAATTTTAATCTATCTATCTGTAACCCATGTTTGATGCAAATAAAGGAATTGTTATTGGAACGTAAGTTCCTTATCGCGCGGTGCGGAAGGGGGCTAGACGGAAAAAATTAAAGGACTGACACTCGACACATTTTTGAAACCGACACTTTTTTGTTGAATGTGAATTTTGTATTGTATTCGGTATTTTCGCGGTACAATATTGGGTCTCCGTAGCCTAGTAGCTTCGGCAGTCGCTTAACAGTTACAAGTCGATGGTTCGAATCCCAGCTCGACAGACTAAATTTTCTATTTTCAATTTTATTTTAAATAATTTCTACATGTGGAATTTTTCCCTAATTTTTTATTGTATAAATTGGATAAAATGTTATTGTACTACTAACGCCATCTGTTAAAGAACCAGAATAACTCTTTGGTTTTTTAACATTGCTGCAATAGAAATAAACTAAATATAATTCATCGTAGTTAATCGATTTAATACTACATGACACCACTAGTTTATTACAATTCCTTCACTAATTAATCGAAAGGAACTTCGTTCTATCCGGGTGTCCCTAGACACCTCTCAAGTTTTTTATTATTGTTATCGATTAAACAAAACTTTTTCCAGAGTATAATATTTTTTGTTCCAGAGATACCAATGTCAAAGCTGCAACAGCGCATGCGAGAAAGAGACCCGTCTTACATAACAGAGACGAACATACTGACAATAGTCGAATTCTCATACGTATGCCCATTCAAATGTCGTCACAGCCATTTACTTTGCTTCTACTGCGGAGAAAACTTCTCCGATCCACAGTTACTTAGAGACCATACAATGTCTGTCCATCATCCGAAGAAGTTCAAAGTGACAGGCCACAAAAACATGCTCAAAGTCGACCTAACCAGGATAGACTGCAGGCTGTGCCCTGAGACCATCACTTCTTTAGAAGACTTCAAAAAGCACATAACAAGCGTCCACAATAAGAAGTACTACTTCAACTCCCGCGAAATGATACTTCCCTTCCGTTTGTCGAAGCATGAGTACAAATGTGCTATGTGCGACGCAGTTTTCCCGTATTTCCACGCCCTTAACAAGCATATGAACGAGCATTACAGCAACTTTATGTGCGAGACGTGCGGACTTGGTTTCGTTGATCGCGCGAGGTTCCTGATGCACCAACAGAGGCACGATGAGGGGGATTTCCCTTGTGAGGAATGCGGGAAGGTGTTCAAAGCGCAGTACAACAGGGAGCTGCATGTTGATCGCGTTCACAGGAAGCGAGGTGAGCCCCGTTAATGACTGTAGTGACCCATTGCTTTCAGCCGTGACCCCATTGATGACAGCCGTGACCCCCATTGATGACAGCCGTGACCCCCATTATTGCAGTCGTGACTCGTGACACCATTGATGACAGACGAGTATAAATGTGCGATGTGCGACGCAGTTTCGCGTATTTCCACGCCCTGAACAAGCACACGAACGAGCATTACAGCAACTTTATGTGCGAGACGTGCGGACTTGGTTTCGTTGATCGCGCGAGGTTCCTGATGCACCAACAGAGGCACGATGAGGGGGATTTCCCTTGTGAGGAATGCGGGAAGGTGTTCAAAGCGCAGTACAACAGGGAGCTGCATGTTGATCGCGTTCACAGGAAGCGAGGTGAGCCCCGTTAATGACTGTAGTGACCCATTGCTTGCAGCCGTGACACCATTGATGACATCCGTGACCCCATTGATGACAGCCGTGACCCCAATGATGACAGCCGTGACCCCCATTATTGCAGTCGTGACTCGTGACCCCCATTGATGACAGACGAGTATAAATGTGCGACGCAGTTTTCGCGTATTTCCACGCACTTAACAAGCATATGAACGAGCATTACAGCAACTTTATGTGCGAGACGTGCGGACTTGGTTTCGTTGATCGCGCGAGGTTCCTGATGCACCAACAGAGGCACGATGAGGGGGATTTCCCTTGTGAGGAATGCGGGAAGGTGTTCAAAGCGCAGTACAACAGGGAGCTGCATGTTGATCGCGTTCACAGGAAGCGAGGTGAGCCCCGTTTATGACTGTAGTGACTCATTGCTTGCAGCCGTGACCCCATTGACGACAGCCGTGACCCCCATTATTGCAGTCGTGACTTGTGACCCCCCTTGCTGGCAGTCGTGACCCCGTCACAATAAATAGACTCCTATTGAAGATTGGGAAGGTGTTCAAAGCGCAGTACAACAGGGAGCTGCATGTTGATCGCGTTCACAGGAAGCGAGGTGAGCCCCGTTATTGACAGTCGTGACACCATTGCTGACAGTCGTGACCTCATTAATGACAGCCATGGCCCCCATCATTGCAGTCGTGACTCGTGACCCCCCTTGCTGGTAGACCCGTCACAATGGATTGTCCTATTGAAGATTGGAAAGATATTCAAAGCGCAGTACAATAGGGAGTTTCACGTTGACGGCGTTCACATGAAACATGGTGGGGCCCCATTATTGACATACATGACACCCACTGTTGGCAGTCGTGACCCCTATTTCTATCAGCAATGACCCCTTTGTTGACAGTCGTGACCCCTATTTCTATCAGCAATGACCCCTTTGTTGACAGTCGTGACCCCTTTATTGACAGTCGTGACCCCAATATTGCCGGTGGTGACCCCGCATTTCTGTCTGTTGCAGGTCGCGTGTACTGCCCCAAGTGCGACGCGCGCCTCATGACGTACCCGCAGAAGCTGAAGCACCTGAAGGAGGTGCACGGCGACGCGCCCATGGCCTTCCCCTGCAACATGTGCGACAAGGTACTCCCCCCCCCCCACCATAGAGAGGTGACCCCCCATAGAGAGGGGTCACCCACACGGTGACACGCTCGACGGTGTCATGGCGTGTTAGTGACGTCAGCTAAATGATTTTTAGGGTTCCGTACCCAAAGAGTGCCAACGGGACCCTATTACTAAGCCTCCGCTGTCTCCGTCTGTCAGCGGGCTGTATCTCGTAAACCGTAATAGGTAGACAGTTGAAATTTTCACAGAGTGTGTATTTCTATTGCCGCTATAACAGCAAATTATAATAAAAATAAAATTAAATAAAAAATACTTGAAAAAGGAGTCCAAATGAAATTTTATTTTTTTACCCTGGCATGTGGGGTGTCATTGTCTAGAACTCATTAAGTGAGTTCAAATATATTTTTTATTATTTTTTTAGCTTCAAAAATTAAGAAATGCGGCCATCAAAGTTTTTTTTTTATATATATATATTTCAGTAGTAAACCTGTTGGTATTAATTATCCAACAACCTTAAAAACTAGAAGAATATAATTACCTAACTAATAACTAAGTGCTAATACAATTAGGTACTTACTAATAACTCCTAACTTAACTAATAATATATAACTGCTTAGCTGCTAACATACTTATTTAACTAAATACTTTTATTATACATGCAGCATGTATAATAAAAGTATTTAGTTGTTGATGGATTTATAAGCATGTAACATGCTTATAGATCCATCAACAACTAAATTTATGCGAGGTCCCGGGTTCGATTCCCGGGTCGGACCAAAAATTGTATTGAGCTTTTCTGCCAAAGAAATTCTCAGTACCAGCCCGGAGTTAAAGTAGCCCGGAAGTAGGCGGCGTGTCACCCCCGTGCCTCGGAGAGCACGTAAAGCCGTCGATCCTGCAGTTGATCTCTCCGGTTGTGTCGGACTTCCGTCCCATCGGACTATGAGAGTGAGGGAATAGAGAGTGCACCTGTGTGTGCGCACACACTTGTGCACTATAATATCTCCAGCGCAGATGGCTGATCTCTGAGGAGGTTGGCCGCCGTGATCGGATTTGGTCGGGAGGACATTATTATGTACTAGCTGATGCCCGCGACTTCGTCCGCGTGGATTTAGTTTTTAAAATCCCTCGGGAAATCTTTGATTTTCCGGGATAAAAAGTAGCCTATGTCACTCTCCAGGTCCTCGAGTATAGCCTTGCAAAAAATCGCGTCGATCCGTAGCCCTGTTGCGGCGAGATTGAAGGACAAACCAACAAACCTACGAACACACTTTCTCATTTATAATAGATTAGCTGATGGCAGCGACTTCGTACGCGTAGATTTAGTTTTTAAAATCCCTCGGGAAATCTTTGATTTTCCGGGATAAAAAGTAGCCTATGTCACTCTCCAGGTCCTCGAGTATAGCCTTGCAAAAAATCGCGTCGATCCGTAGCCCTGTTGCGGCGAGATTGAAGGACAAACCAACAAACCTACGAACACACTTTCTCATTTATAATAGATTAGCTGATGGCAGCGACTTCGTACGCGTAGATTTAGTTTTTAAAATCCCTCGGGAAATCTTTGATTTTCCGGGAGAAAAAGTAGCCTGTGTCACTCTCCAGATCCTCAACTATAGCCATGCAAAAAATCGCGTCGATCCGTAGCCCTGTTGCGGCGTGATTGAAGGGCAAACCAACAAACACACTTCCGCATTTATAATAATAAGGATGATTATACGGGTCTGCCCGCGAAATTTAATTTGATTTTGAATTTGACAAACTAGGCTAATGGCATTCTAATTGCGCCAGTAGAATTATCATCTTCACAGGTTTACATAAAAATCTTTACTTGAAAGTGACCAGTTTAAGAAATTAATCAAAATACTGACTAATTTGTGAGTAACTCACGTCCAACTCGGCCGTATTAGTTTACAAAATGAGAGAAACCAAATTAAATTTGAATTTCGCGGGCAGACTCGTATAATCCACCTTAAGTAAGGATTCTGTGCTGACCTCTTTAGTACCGTTGCTTGTTGGTCGCAGGTGTGCGAGACCCGGCGGCAACTCACCATACACGCTCGCAAGGCGCATCTAAAGGACTTTAGGTGAGTTCCCGATATAATTTGGACTCCAAAGGGGGCTCCCAAAGCTTTTTTCCCCTCAAATATGAGCGAGGCAATGGCTGGGTCATGCGTCATGCTCGTGAACGTGTGCCACCGGCGGGAATGGGGCTACATTCTGTCTGCCCGTCTTAACATGTGTTGAATTATAATTAGGTATGCTCTTGTGGTATATCCCTGCGAGATCAAATCAGAAATGAGGAGATTCGTAGGAGAACCAAAGTCACCGACATAGCTCAGCGTGTCGCGAAACTGAAGTGGAAATGGGCGGGGCACATTGTTCGAAGAGCTGATGGTCGTTGGGGTCCCAAGGTGTTGGAGTGGCGACTCCGCACCGGGAAACGCAGTGTTGGCAGACCCCCCACCAGGTGGACCGACGACATCAAGTCGCAGGGAGCCGCTGGATTCAAGCGGCGCAACCGAAGCCTGTAGAAGTCCATGCAGGAGACATTTGTCCAGCAGTGGACGTCTATAGGTTGATAAAGAAGAAGAGAGAGAGAGATGCTCTTGTGGAACTCCCCCTCATTGTGGAAACACTGCATACATAGCATAGTATCTATTGTATTGTAAACTTGTTTTGAAAAGAGCAACTGCCTAGTTTCCTGCTGGTTCTTCTTCGGCAGGAAGGGCATTCCGAACCAGTGGTAGACTCATCGACGATTCAAAAGCACTTGTAAAAAGTTTATTTGAATAAAAAATACGTGTGGCACTCGGGGACTGCCGCGGTAAAGCTATTGCATAGCATTTTCAAGCACAGAACACTATTTGTTTTCTAGTCGCACGCACAAAAAACACCGTGCCGAAGTCTGCCGAACTGAAACGACGGTGTTAGGTTTATATTATTCGTTACGGAATTTCTTGATTCGGTCGCCGCGCTCAAAGCCCGCGATAAAAGCTATGCAATAGCTTAAAAACATTTCTATTTTATAGATCTCACCCTAAGAGACCTGCGCTCAGTAGTTTGTAGTTGATGAATTGCTGCTGATGATGACAACTTCTTTCAGATACGAATGCCAGTGTTGCGGCCAGAAGTTTTTCACTCGCTTCGCTCTCACCAACCACATGCCGACGCACACCGGCGAGCGCAATTACAAATGCAAGGTGTGCGAGAAGACTTACCCGCGCCTCAAGACGCTCAAAGACCACCTCCGGATCCATACCAACGACCGGCGGTACCGCTGCCACGTGTGTGGACAGGCCTTTATACAGAACTGCAGTCTGAAGGGGCATATGAAGACCCAGCACCCGGAGTACAGCTAACTTCTGAAGTATTCTACTTCTGTATCAACCGATGGATGCCCACTGCTGGACAAAGATTTGCAGCGGCTATCCAGCGGACTATCGAATGGACTATATCTAATGTAAAATTGTTAATTTATTGTACATAGTTTTTAAGTGGTGTACAAATAAAGTGTGTGTGTGTGAATTTGTTTTTGATTCTTTAGCGCTTTTAGCATGAATAGAATAGAAATGTTTTTTATTCGAATAAACTTTTTACAAGTGCTTTTGAATCGTCTCTCTAACAGTGGTTCGGAATGCCCTTCCTGCCGAGATGAACCAGCAAGAAACTCTGCAAACATGTGGATTGAACAGCTCATAAAGAAAGATGGAAAGTCCCAAAGGGTACGTGCATCTTCTGACAAATCGCTCAAAAGAGCGGTAAGTCAAAGAACAAAGATATCGATAGTTAACTATATTTTATTAATAAACACTTTGGACTATGGCTCAGACGCTCGACGCGCGGAGCCACTGAACGGAAGAAGAAGAGAAGTTAACTATATTTTAAGATAAAACGATTGAAACTGTTCATGCCGTGACATATGGTTTTCATGATTTAAAAAAAAATAGTCGCAGGTATGTTGTTAGATCGTCTACTCAACAACAGATGGCGCTAACTATGAATTAAACCACAGACAAATAACTTAAAAAATTAATTGGAGTTGCCAGATTGTGGGGAGAATCCACCAAAAGAAAACTATTATTTTACCGAGTGACAAAGCTGACTGAAGGAAATTGTTGAGCTTTGTTAGGTACTGAAACTGTAATATAAAGAAAAAGAAGAGACGATTGGAAAAGTACAAATCTAAATCCCAGCCGATTTGCTCCAAATCAACTCCAAGATAAAAACATACATTACAAACATACAGCAGCAAGTTTGACTTCTTACGCAAACGCATACAGACGCAAGTGTATGATAATGTGTACAATTAATCAAAACTTGATTTCGGTAAAGTTACGAGAGAACGCGAGATGGTCATCTGGCAATACTAATATAATATCTTTATGCGGCATGGACATATAGTAAACAAAAAGAACTAGAACCACAGAGTATTATACATTATTATATACTAGAACCCAGAGACGTTAAATCACCAATTTTAAAGAAATAAAAAGTAAAAACAATCACCAAAAATCAGAAAATCACGAAATGAAAATAAATAGATAATTATAAATACGTATTGTTTTAAAGTATTTTTTTCCTATCAAAAAACGAAAACGCAGAGAATTACAAACACTTTGTGACAAACAAGTGAAGACAAAAGATTAATGGTGTAAAGTGCAACATAAAGTGAAAGTGATTCAGTGATAATTTGTTTAAAACAATGGCTAATGTGGCCACAAATAAAAATAAGGGACCCATAATCGACCCAGCGCTGTGCCGCTGCTGCCATTCGATAAAGAAATGCCGTCTGCTCACCGCCGAGTACGAGTTCAACGGATCGAAAGAGGTGTATTGCGATATGTTTATGGACGTGTTTGGACTTCTGGTAAGTAGAGCTATAAGGCACCTCATCATCATCAGTGACCAATCAATGGCTCACTACTGTGCGTAGGTCTCTCAGAGAAGGGCTATAGGCCATAGTCCACCACACTGGCCCAATGTGAATTGGCAGACTTCCACATCTTTGAGAACATTATGAAAAACTCTCAGATGTGTAACTGTAGGTTTCCTCACGATGTTTTCCTTCAGTATTCAAGCATTTGACTTTTAACTGCTGTCACAACCCTGAAGAGTCAGAAGCCTGAAGTCGAACCTGCAGTTTCTAGGAGACTGTATATACCAAATAGGAGACTGCAGTCCCAATTACTTGACAGTGCTTCTATGACTGCCCAATAGAGCTAACTTGGAAGGACAGTGTTTATTATACTAGCGGCACGCTATGATGGCCGGTTTGACGTTTGTCCGCTCATGAAGTTCCGTTAATTGATAACGACTTTGAAGGAAATAATTGTATTACGTTATTGACGATAGTGATGTGCAGAGATTCATAAATTTTATCGAATGTAGTTTTAGGTTTAGGACTCAAAATTTATTAATTTATAAATTTTAAACCGGCCATCATAGCGTGCCGCTAGTATAATAAAGCCATACCCCAAATCAGTTTCTATTTCTACATGGTATGATGGTACTGGAACACTAAATTGCTTGGTAAGGAAGTCTGACTGTAGGGGAATAAGTGATCACAGCCAAAGCCTCCCATCTTTTTTTCATTGACAAGATATTCCTAGACTGCTATCTCACCTGGTGGTAAGTAGTAAACCTGTCTTAGATGGTGGCTGGCTAACTTTGAAGGGGATGTCAGTGTTCATTCGACCTCCCTCCAGACCAGACCAGAGACAATTCAGAAATTATAAATTCCCAAACTGTCCTTGCCAGGAATTGAACAAGATGAATTGACCACAGGGCTCACCTAGACTGCATAGTCACTTAACATCCGTTAAGATTGCAGTCAAGGGCTTCTTCACCTTTATCAAGTAAATAGTTACAACATAGATTTAGGATTGTTTCACACCTATTAGTTATTGTCAGCGTACTAGTAAATTGCGGCAAATCAAAGTACCCCTAAACTGGCGTACCCAAATAGTCTTGTAGCAAGCAATGTTTGACATTACAAACTATATTGTTGCCGCATTTAAGGAGCTATTGTTTGTAGGAAGGGGTTATCCAGTAGCAACTAAACTTCCAACCCCAAAATGAGTTATACATGTTATATTACAGTTACCACACCTGGACGGCGACAGCATGGACTGCTGTATATGCGCCACGTGCGTGGCCCGGCTGAGAGAGGCCTGCGACTTCAGGAAGCAGGTGCTGCAATCTGAGCAGTTGTTCCTCGAGGCACGTCTCAAGGGTAAAGATGTTGTATTACAGTTACCACACCTGGACGGCGACAGCATGGACTGCTGTATATGCGCCACGTGCGTGGCCCGGCTGAGAGAGGCCTGTGACTTAAGGAAGCAGGTGCTGCAATCTGAGCAGTTGTTCCTCGAGGCACGTCTCAAGGGTAAAGATGTTGTATTACAGTTACCACACCTGGACGGCGACAGCATGAACTGCTGTATATGCGCCACGTGCGTGGCCCGGCTGAGAGAGGCCTGCGACTTAAGGAAGCAGGTGCTGCAATCTGAGCAGTTGTTCCTCGAGGCACGTCTCAAGGGTAAAGATGTTGTATTACAGTTACCACACCTGGACGGCGATAGCATGAACTGCTGTATATGCGCCACGTGCGTGGCCCGGCTGAGAGAGGCCTGCGACTTCAGGAAGCAGGTGCTGCAATCTGAGCAGTTGTTCCTCGAGGCACGTCTCAATGGTAAAGATGTTGTATTACAGGTACGACACCTGGACGGCGACAGCATGGACTGCTGTATATGCGCCACGTGCGTGGCCCGGCTGAGAGAGGCCTGCGACTTCAGGAAGCAGGTGCTGCAATCTGAGCAGTTGTTCCTCGAGGCACGTCTCAAGGGTAAAGATGTTGTATTACAGTTACCACACCTGGACGGCGACAGCATGGACTGCTGTATATGCGCCACGTGCGTGGCCCGGCTGAGAGAGGCCTGCGACTTAAGGAAGCAGGTGCTGCAATCTGAGCAGTTGTTCCTCGAGGCACGTCTCAAGGGTAAAGATGTTGTATTACAGTTACCACACCTGGACGGCGACAGCATGAACTGCTGTATATGCGCCACGTGCGTGGCCCGGCTGAGAGAGGCCTGCGACTTCAGGAAGCAGGTGCTGCAATCTGAGCAGTTGTTCCTCGAGACACGTCTCAAGGGTAAAGATGTTGTATTACAGGTACCACACCTGGACGGCGACAGCATGGACTGCTGTATATGCGCCACGTGCGTGGCCCGGCTGAGAGAGGCCTGCGACTTCAGGAAGCAGGTGCTGCAATCTGAGCAGTTGTTCCTCGAGGCACGTCTCAAGGGTAAAGATGTTGTATTACAGTTACCACACCTGGACGGCGACAGCATGGACTGCTGTATATGCGCCACGTGCGTGGCCCGGCTGAGAGAGGCCTGCGACTTCAGGAAGCAGGTGCTGCAATCTGAGCAGTTGTTCCTCGAGGCACGTCTCAAGGGTAAAGATGTTGTATTACAGTTACCACACCTGGACGGCGACAGCATGGACTGCTGTATATGCGCCACGTGCGTGGCCCGGCTGACAGAGGCCTGCGACTTCAGGAAGCAGGTGCTGCAATCTGAGCAGTTGTTCCTCGAGGCACGTCTCAAGGGTAAAGATGTTGTATTACAGTTACCACACCTGGACGGCGACAGCATGGACTGCTGTATATGCGCCACGTGCGTGGCCCGGCTGAGAGAGGCCTGCGACTTCAGGAAGCAGATGCTGCAATCTGAGCAGTTGTTCCTCGAGGCACGTCTCAAGGGTAAAGATGTTGTATTACAGTTACCACACCTGGACGGTGACAGCATGGATGGCTGTTTATGCGCCACGTGCGTGGCCCGGCTGAGAGAGGCCTGCGACTTCAGGAAGCAGGTGCTGCAATCTGAGCAGTTGTTCCTCGAGGCACGTCTCAAGGGTAAAGATGTTGTATTACAGTTACCACACCTGGACGGCGACAGCATGGACTGCTGTATATGCGCCACTTGCGTGGCCCGGCTGAGAGAGGCCTGCGACTTCAGGAAGCAGATGCTGCAATCTGAGCAGTTGTTCCTCGAGGCACGTCTCAAGGGTAAAGATGTTGTATTACAGTTACCACACCTGGACGGCGACAGCATGGACGGCTGTTTATGCGCCACGTGCGTGGCCCGGCTGAGAGAGGCCTGCGACTTCAGGAAGCAGGTGCTGCAATCTGAGCAGTTGTTCCTCGAGGCACGTCTCAAGGGTAAAGATGTTGTATTACAGTTACCACACCTGGACGGCGACAGCATGGACTGCTGTATATGCGCCACGTGCGTGGCCCGGCTGAGAGAGGCCTGCGACTTCAGGAAGCAGGTGCTGCAATCTGAGCAGTTGTTCCTCGAGGCACGTCTCAAGGGTAAAGATGTTGTATTACAGTTACCACACCTGGACGGCGACAGCATGGACTGCTGTATATGCGCCACGTGCGTGGCCCGGCTGAGAGAGGCCTGCGACTTCAGGAAGCAGGTGCTGCAATCTGAGCAGTTGTTCCTCGAGGCACATCTCAAGGGTAAAGATGTTGTATTACAGTTACCACACCTGGACGGCGACAGCATGGACTGCTGTATATGCGCCACGTGCGTGGCCCGGCTGAGAGAGGCCTGCGACTTCAGGAAGCAGGTGCTGCAATCTGAGCAGTTGTTCCTCGAGGCACGTCTCAAGGGTAAAGATGTTGTATTACAGTTACCACACCTGGACGGCGACAGCATGGACTGCTGTATATGCGCCACGTGCGTGGCCCGGCTGAGAGAGGCCTGCGACTTCAGGAAGCAGATGCTGCAATCTGAGCAGTTGTTCCTCGAGGCACGTCTCAAGGGTAAAGATGTTGTATTACAGTTACCACACCTGGACGGCGACAGCATGGACTGCTGTATATGCGCCACGTGCGTGGCCCGGCTGAGAGAGGCCTGCGACTTAAGGAAGCAGGTGCTGCAATCTGAGCAGTTGTTCCTCGAGGCACGTCTCAAGGGTAAAGATGTTGTATTACAGTTACCACACCTGGACGGCGACAGCATGAACTGCTGTATATGCGCCACGTGCGTGGCCCGGCTGAGAGAGGCCTGCGACTTCAGGAAGCAGGTGCTGCAATCTGAGCAGTTGTTCCTCGAGACACGTCTCAAGGGTAAAGATGTTGTATTACAGGTACCACACCTGGACGGCGACAGCATGGACTGCTGTATATGCGCCACGTGCGTGGCCCGGCTGAGAGAGGCCTGCGACTTCAGGAAGCAGGTGCTGCAATCTGAGCAGTTGTTCCTCGAGGCACGTCTCAAGGGTAAAAATGCTATCCTTCATCACGAGCAACCCATCAACGGCTCACTACTGAGTGCAGGTCTCCACTCAGAGAAGGGTTATAGGCCATAATCCACCACGCTAGCCCAATGCGAATTGATAAACTTCACTCACCTTTGAGAACATTATGGAAACTCTCAGGCATGCAGGTTTACTCACATTGTTTTCCTTCACCGTTGAAGCATGTGATATTAAATTGCTTAAATGTACATGACTGAAAAGTCAGAGGTGCATGCCCAGGATTGAACCTGCGACCCCCCTGAATAGGAGGCAGCAGTCCTAAGAACTAAGCTATCACTGCTCTTACTTCTTATTATAAAAATATGTGAAAGTTTGTGAGGATGGATGGATGTTCGTTACTCCTTCATGTCACAATGAATGAACCAATTTGCCTGTTTGGAATGGAGATAGCTCATACCCAGGATTAACACATAAGCTTTATTTCATCCCATTATATTAAAGAATTCCTGCTGGATATAAAAAAACTTAATCAATGCAGACAAGTCACAGGCATCATGTAGTAAGAAAATATTTTCACTTTCAGAAAATGACAAGAACGTTATGCTGGAAATTAAAATGGAGCCAACCTGTGACTCAGATGCACGTGACAATGTGGACGACTCAGCACACCACGATGACGGTATGTTCTACCTATCTTAACTATTCTATAAAAACTATTCTCCTGAAAAAAAGCATATTGCACAATCGCAGATTATATAAATGATAAAGTGTGGACAGTATAACCATAGTACAAACAGAATAGTAGGCTAACTAAGGCCGATCGGCGAGTTAATTACCTACTCTTGTGTTGACGCCTAGGGTTGTCACTTTTATTTTTGACTAGCTGATGCCCGCGATTATTAATAGGTAGGTTACTACGTTTATTGAAAAATTAAACAAACAAAAAAGAGCGAGCGTGCGACGTAATACGCAATTGCGCGCGATTAGCACAGCGGCGCGATATATACAAAAGCACTCTGTGGCGCGCCGCGCGGCCCGTACTGCCGGCCGATTGAGCCGGTTGAGATTTTGCGAATGTGTGCGTGAAACTTCCGTGCGTACACGGCGCCCGCTGCTCACGCATACATTCAAACCGGCAGCGGCCACTTTGTAAGAAGTTAGCCTACTATTCTGTTTGTACTATGGTATAACTCGCTCTAGCAATCCATGGGACAGTAATCGTTAACCTGTGTTCAACATGATATTTTATTAAGCAGGGTATTAAGGTTGGCAGTATAACCCGTGTCATTAAAGAAAGAAATTGTAAATGGCGTCGCTAATCATTCCCTCTCACTCGCACACGTCGTTACAGCACGCAAAAAAATTATCAGTCTGTATCTGCTTGCACACTGTGTTTTTGTTACTGTTCTTTGTCTTGTTTTCTGTTAAGCTTTTACGTTGTTATTGTCGTTCGTATGCTGTTTATTGATCAATAATTATCTTACGTTTAAAAAATGAGCTTTAATTTAATGAATGTTACAAAATATTTTGAAAAAGAAATATAAAATACGTTGCGACCTGACGCGAAACATACAAGATAAGTTAGAGGACTTAAAGATAACAAGAAATAAATAAATACCTAGAGATATTAAACATGTGCTAACTATATAAATCAATAGTAATATATAGGTATATTTAATAACATAATATAGGTACATAAATGAATAAGGTATCAACACAAATACTAAATAAATAATATAAACATACAATGTGTGTCTGTATAGCTACACATATAGCAGCCCAGCTTCGCTTCGTTTTTTGCTGACGGTCCAACCTGTGCCTGTCATTACAAGTACAAGCCGCCATTTCAGATTCCTTTCTTTATTGACACGGCTTATACCAAAGATTAGTGCAAGGTCTCATATAATAGTATATTAAGCCTCTATCTAATAGAAGTAACTTTTGGAACTGTTATAGCATACAATCAAGTATTTAAAAAACAGACATATTTCAAAATTATGCTTCACTTTTCAAGAAAAAAATCAAGAAAAACTCTCTTTTGTTTTTTTATTTTTAGTTTTTTTTTTTTCTATTCATTTAAATATTATTATAACAAGTTTCATCATAAGTATAGATTGGAATTTCCTATTTTTGATATAATGTACTAAATAATGCATGTCGTGTTAGCCTCTAAGTTTAAAAAAAATAACTTTTTATCCAGGAAAATTACTTAGTTCCCGCGTGAATTAAAACACTAATCCACCCGGACGAAGTCGCGGGCATCATCTAGTAAATAAATATTTTAAAAAAAAGCAACCGCAGAGTTTCTCTGGTTATTCTCGGTTAGAACGGCATTCCAAACCAGCAGTGGTGGATTCACTTGTCAATAATTCTGAAAGCACTTTGTAAAAGTTTATATGAATAAAAAATTATTTTTTTCTATTCAATTATAATATTTTGTCTGACTAACTCCATTCAAAAATAGTTTACATTTTTTTTTTTGTTTGCTCTAATACAGGAGTGGTTTAAAATGATAAGGAAAATAGTGGAAGCCCGAAACTTTTAATACAAGGCGGGAGCTATAAGCATTTTGGAATTTATATCAACGAGTCTGAAGCATTGTGATTGTCAATTTTCAGATTCAGAAACGGATTCGGTAGCGGATAAAGCAACAAAAACTGTAAATGTAGCTAAGAGCAGAGGGCGCCACAAGTCGCTGAAGAGGACCAGGAATGGCCGCACTAAGTCTGAACAGATGACCGCCGCCGGCAAGATTCAGAGGCTGCATCGGAAAATGGAGAAGTTATTAAACCCAGGTGAGCATTATAACTAGGGGCCTCATAGAATAGAATAGAATAGAATAGAATAGAAATATTTTTTATTCAAATAAACTTATACAAGTCCTTTTGAATAGTCGATGAATCTACCACTGGTTCGCAATGCTTTTCCTGCCGAGAAGAACCAGCAAGAAACTCGGCGGTTGCTCTTTTCAAAACATTTACAATACAGTAAATACTATGCTACATATGCAGTGTTTCCACAATGAGGGAAGTTCCAAAAATGCATACCGACTAACTTCTATCTTAAGATGGGCAGACATAAAGTAGCCCCATTCCCGCCGGTGGCACCCGTTCACGAACATGACACATGACCCAGCCATTGCTTCGCTCAACCATATTTGATCATAAGAAGGCTCAGGGTCACTCAGCGGGCGATGGAGAGTGGAAATGGGCGGGCACATAGTTCGAAGAGCCGATGCTCGTTGCCCGTTGGGGTCCCAAGGTGCTGGAGTTGCGACCCCGCTCCGGGAACCACAGTGTTGGCAGACCCCCCACTAGGTGGACCGACGACATCTAACGAGTCGCTGGATATAGGCGGCGCAAGACCGAAACCCGTGGAAGTCCATGCAATCAGTTGATAGAGAAGAAGAAAATGTAGGTTTATGTTTACATAATAATACTAGCTGACTCAGCGAACTTCGTACCGCCAACAAAAATATTTAGGGGTGGGTCACCCTTATCATTTAAGAGTATGAAAAATAGATGTTGGCCGATTCTCAGACCTACCCGATAAGCACACAAAATTTCATAAAAATCGGTCCATCCGTTTCGGAGGAGTTTGGTGACAAACACCGCGACATGAGAATTTTATATATTAGAAAATTAGAAGATGTTCCATCGAAATGCCTTAAAACCATTGAGCCCATTTTGATGCATAAAGTATTATAGTCTGGGTGACATAGGCTACATTTTGTACTAACAAAATTGAATGGTCTAGGAACAAAATCAATGAGATGAATATTACATTTCTATAGTTGGAATACAATTTTTAAATTTTTTTCTTTATTTGATGACCTCCCTGGCGCAGTGGTGAGCGCTGTGGTCTTATAACTGGGAGGTCTCGGGTTCGATTCCCGGCGGGGTCAATTTGGGAATTTATAATTTCTAAATGAATTGTCTCTGGTCTGGTCTGGTGGGAGGCTTTGGCCGTGGCTAGTTACCACCCTACCGTCAAAGACGTGCCGCCAAGCGATTTAGCGTTCCAGCACGATGGCGTGTAGAAACCGATTAGGGGTATGGGTTGCATTTTCAGTGCCGTACCCCTTCCAAGTTAGTCCGCTACCATCTTAGACTGCATCGTCACTTACCATCAGGTGAGATCGCAGTCAAGGACTATCTTGTCATCAAATTAAAAAAAAAAGTTTATGTAGCGTACAATAAAAGTATTACAATAAATTCATTCAATAAATTCATTCAATAAATTCATTCAATAAATTCATTACAATAAATTCATTCAAAAAGTATATCCATTCATTCAATTTTTATTTTTCCAGCACCCGCAGCCGAGAAATCTCAAACGAAGAAGCAAAACGAACCAATAGACCAAAACCGTATGGCGCTAATCAACACCGTTATGGTCGTAACGTATTCATACGCGTGTCCCTTCCTCAATCGGATAAGCTTCTACTACTGCTTCTATTGCAGGGACCAATTCACCAACCCCACAGAACTAAGAGACCACACGCTCACCCACGATCCAAAACTATTCGAGAACACCATAGAATACAATAAAGTACCAATGGTAGATACCACCCGAATAGACTGTAGACTGTGCTCAGAAAAAATCGATGACGTTGAAAAATTCAAAAACCACCTATCGTCTAAACACCAGAAAGTACTATTCCCCGTGGAAAACGAGTTTTTAAAGTTCAAACTTACATTAAACAACCTAACATGCACCGAGTGCAACGCAGTGTTTCCTTTCTTCGATTCCTTGAAAAAGCATATGGTCGACCATTTCGGAACGCATACGTGTGACGAATGCGGCGCTCGGTTCATTGAAGTGTCATTATTGCGCTCGCATATTAAAAAAACTCACAATAAAGTGGACGCGAACTACCCCTGTGAGATATGCGGGAAGAATTTAAAATCTAAGTACAGTATGGGTCTCCACGTCGCGACGGTACACGAAAAAAAACCGACCATCAACTGCTATAAATGCGACGCCGCGTTCCTCTCTTACGCATTACGCAACCGGCATCTGATCGAGGCGCACGGCGATAAACGCACGTTTCCTTGCAAGTTGTGCGACAAAGTTTACAATCGGCGGAAAACTTTGATAGAGCATCACAGGCGGACGCATTTGAAAGTCTTCAACCATCAATGCGATCTGTGCGCTCAGACTTTCTATCTACCCTCTAGTTTGCAGGAACATATGGCGGTACATACTGGGGAGAGGAATTTCAAATGTCAACAGTGTGATAAGAGCTATCCGGGTCTAAAATCTCTGCAGTGCCATATGCGTTCGCATAAACGATAAGTTTTGGAAAGAAGTTCCTTATCGGACGGTACGGACTTGGTGCATGGGGGCTAGGCGAAAAAAAGTGTAAGAATTTTTCCGTCACGAACTTGGTGTGTTGCCTTCGTTTATAACACATGTTCCGTCATAGCTTTAGTGGCGTAGCGGCTAAACGAAGGAGTGAAACTATCGGTTCGGGGGTTCGAATCCTGACTTTTTGAATACTTTCATTAAGTACTACTTGTCTAAAATAATGTAATTTACCTGTGCCTCAGTGATGACATTTACCCTTTCAATGTCTTCAGGCTTACTCACGGTCTCATTATTGCCATGTCATCTCATAATTTTGCACGCATTTTTTGACTATGGCATAGCCCAAAGGAAGGGCTATTTATGATTTTAGCAGTGTACGTCTATTTCTTAATAAACAACGACCGAATATAAAATTTTGGCAAATTGAGTAAAATGCTGACCTAAAATAACTATTATGGTATTAATTAATATTAGATTCGATTTTATAGCAGCTTAAAAAAAATTACTTTTTCGTCGATTCCCGAAAGTTTAAGCTTTTGGATTCGGTCTTTTTTTGTGTACCATAAACACACTATTTACGTAATATGTTCTACCTTAGGACCTTAAATACTGAGCCGATTTTTTACTTATTAGTACGTACATTCGTTTCGAACATGATTTTTTATTTTTGTAATATTTAGATTTATATAAATTAATCAGATCAAAACAAATAGGAAAATAAGTTAACTTTTTTATGTAATGAGTATCCATCGAATTTTTTAAGTATTATAATAATTATGTTAAATTATTAAATTTTAAATATAATGTTGTTATAAAGTTTTAGTTTTATTTGTAACCTAAGCCTACTGTTAATTTATATTTGATGGCAAGATCGGTATTGAATGCGATCTCAACTGATAGTAAGTGATGATGCCGCCTAATATGAAAGCGGGCTAACCTGGAAGGCAGTGTAAGTTAAACCCATATCCCTAATTGGTTTCTAGTTTCTACACGCCATCGTATAGGAACGCCAAATCGCTTGGCGGCAAACCTAAGAAGGTAGGGAGGCAGCCATTGCTAAAGCCTACCTGGACCATAGACAAGAGATAATTGAAGACATGAATGGTTGAAGGTGAAATGTCGCATTTTTGGATTTTCGCTGTTTTATGCATGGATGAAGGTATGTCCATACACACAATTTTAAACCTTAAATCAACCAGTTTTGTAGCTATTTTAGAAATTAACTACTTGATGAAGATGTTATGTACACTATTTTTCTTAAACCAATATTGGAAGCAGGAACCTATGGGCAAAAAAAAACAATGCCAAAAAAGTAAAAAGTTTACTTTTCTGCAGTAGAAGAAGGAGCTGTGTGGCATTGCACTTTACTTCAGCGAATGAAGTTGTTATGTGCTGAACATATTCCCTTCATTCATAAAAACAGCGTCACTATTACGTTCAGTTCATTCCCGCACTTTTGGAACTCGGGCGCACTTACTGCTTGCACAAATTTTATTTCGCGGAAGGAGTTATGTTCAGTTATTTTTAAAATAAAGTACCTTCTCAAAATACATTTTATTTCTCAATTTCTCTCCTATTATAGGAATGCTGAACACCATTTTTTGAAAGCGTTTTGAAATATTATCTTAAAATGTTTACTCGAAATTATAATTTTGCGATATATTATCACCTTCATCCATTCATGTTTTCAATTATCTCTAGTCTATGCCATAAATTATAATTGAGAAATTATTTTCCAAGCTGGCCTCTGCTGCGAATCGGATCCAAGACTTATCTTATGATGTGCCAGCCAGGGAAATCATCAGTTTAGCTTTAGTTTGTGTACAACAGAACTCGCTAGTGGGTAGTGGCTAGGTGCGGCAGCAGCGTAGCGATTTAGCCTGGCATAGATTATAATTATGGGTATGGATGGGTTTTCTCCAATGGCCGTGAAGCCAGCCATCGGTCGTCGAGACAGCCTCCTTACTTGCTAGTTTTCGATTTTGAAACTCAAACCTTTCAACGCCATCGCCATTTTGCGCCATCTAGTCTATCCCTAGCCAAACCTTCAAGCGTTTGCTATCATCTAAAGAGAAATAGACAATCGTTAATGTAACATGGCTACGGGGGCTGATTTCAGTTTTCACTGGCATGGCATAATCTATACATGGCATGACACTTGGCAGGCGTAAACAGAACAAATATATGTTAATTCGCTGATGACGCCACAGGTGGCGCTGTTATATAAATATTCTATGGTTAATATTCAAAGTATATACATTGCCATCTCTTGTTAAATAGATACACATTGTATCTACTCAACAATAGATGGCAGTGTACTGTAGGACTGATAATAAAATACTCTTAGAACTTTGTGAATTACATACTCTTCGGTAAATAAAAAAACAAATACAAAATACGAAGTTATTACTCTTTGGTAAAGTAAATAATAATAAAAAAAAAACAAACAAAAAATACGAATTACGAAATCACAATTCAGTATTCACAAACAGTAAATTGAAATTGATTACAAATAAAAATAATTAAGCATTCATTCGAGAAAAAATAATTAATAAAACTTTCTGTGACAAAACATCAAAACTAATAAAATCAAATAAAATGGCAAGGCGTGATAGGTAAACCTTTCTAACAAATTGCTATCAGTTTGTTCAGCAAAATGGCCAATATTACTGCAAAGAAAAATAAAGGACCTATAATCGACCCGGCGTTGTGTCGCTGTTGCCACTCCATCAAGAAATGTCGCCTCCTCACCTCCGAGTACGAGTTTATGGGAGCCAAGGAGGTGTATTCTGATATGTTTATGGATGTTTTTGGTCTTCTTGTGAGTACTTTATCTACTTAACACCTCTTCATTTCAAATCTTCGCCTGCCTTCTACTGAGTACGAGTCTCCTAACGAATGGGAAGGGTTAAGGCTATGGCCCACCGTGCTGAACATGTCTGCCACCACCTTTGCAAACACTAGCAAAGCAATGGCTGGATCATGCGTCATGCTCGTGAATGGGTTCCACCAGCGGAAATGGGGCTACTTTCTGTCTGCCCGTCTTAAAATGTGTTGAATTAAAATTAGATATGCTTTTGTAGAACTCATTGTGGAAACACTGCATACATAGCATAGTATCTATTGAATTGTAAACTTGTTTTGAAAAGAGCAACTGCCAAGTTTCTTCACTGGTTCTTCTCGGCAGGAAGGGCATTCCGGACCAGTGGTAAACTCATCAACAATTCAAAAGCACTTGTAAAAAAGTTTATTTGAATAAAAACATTTCTATTCTATACTATGGAGAACTCTGGGTTGTATTTAGGTTTCCCCACTATGTATTCTTTTGCTGTTCAAGCTGGTGACATTTAATTGCTTTAAATGCACTTAATATATCTGTAAAAAGAGTGGCTACATTGTAAAGTGACTACAAACAAATATATTGAAAACTAACTTCCAGCCACATTAGTAAGGTTTTTAAAAATTTCTCAACAACCTTATGTTTTTCTAGGATAAAAGGTATGTTGCTCTCCAAGCGCTCAACTTTACCTATGCAAAAGCCACATCAATCCATGGCTCTGTTGCTGCAAGATTGAAGGACAAACAAACACACTTTCATATTTATATTAGTCATCATCATCAGCAACCCATCAATGGCTTACTACAGAGCACAGGTCTCCCTTGAAGGGTTATAGGCCATAGTCCACCACCCTAGCCCAATGTGAGTTTGCAGACTTCACACACGTTCGATAACATTATGAACTCTCAGATGTGCAGGTTTCCTCACGATGTTTTCCTTCACCGTTGAAGCGAGTGATAGTTAATTGCTTAAACGCACTTGACTCCAAAAAGTCAGAGGTGTGTGCCCGGCATCAAACCTGCGACCCCCCGAATAGGAGACCACAGACCTAACCACTAAGCTATCACTGCTGTTAATGATGAAACCCATCAACGGCTCACTACTGAGCGCAGGTCTCCCTCTCAGAGAAGGGTTATACTATATGAATATCATCATCATCAATAGCCTATAACAGTCCACTGCTGGACTAAAGGCTTCTCCCAAGGGGAGGGTTTGCCCATAATCACCACGCGGGGCAGACGGGTTGGTGGCCGCAGTAGATGGTAGTAGTAGCACAGAGGACGCTGCTGCCCGTTCTCCGTTATATTCCCTTAGTCGCCTCGTACGACACCCGCGGGAAGAGGAGGGGTGGTGACAACTGTATTCTGATCTGCCGTCACCACACGGCAAATATGAATATTAGTCATTAATAATTTTTTGTTACAGCTGTCACACCTGGATGGGGACGGCCCGGACTGCTGTATTTGCGCCACCTGCGTGTCGCGGTTGAGGGAGGCTGCCGAGTTCAGGAGGCAGGTGCTGCAGTCGGAGCAGGTGTTCCTGGAGGCTCGGCTCGGAGGTGAGGACCCTCATGTTGCAAACGTCACATCTGGACCGAGTGGGGGCAGCTCAGACTGCTGCATATGTGCCCAAACTACGTTTGTGGGAATGGGCGTGACGTTTTATGATAAAACTAGCTGACCCAGCGAACTACGTACCGCCAACAAAAATATTTAGTGGTTGGTCACCCTTATAATTTAAGGGTATGAAAAATAGATGTTGGCCGATTCTCAGACCTACCCGATATGCACACAAAATTTCATAAAAATCGGTCCACCCGTTTCGGAGGAGTAAGGTAACTAACATTGTGACACGAGAATTTTATATATTAGATTCCACAGTCGATCTTAGACTTACCTTTACACAAGTTTAAGAAATCAGTTAAAACTAATCTCATGAAAAAAGCATACAATTGAAGACTATTTATATGATAAAAAAGCATGGATATAATTCATTCCAGCGATTCATGAATCATGACTCATGAGACAGTAGGTGGTAATTAAACTGTATAACAAATTAATTCTATTCTATTCAGTGTTTCCACTTTATTTGGGTCTAAGTCATTTCTTAAAGTGAAGATTTGAATATTAGTATCAATTCGATGCCTTAACATGTGTAGCCTAAGTATGTCACACTCTCTTTAAACATTTCTGTGGTGGTGTCGTGTGATGCTGGTTGTTACATTCCTTCAAATCCATATTTGACCAAAGCAATGGCTGGGTCATGCGTCATGCTCGTGAACGGGTTCCACCGGCGGGAATAAGGCTACTTTCTGTCTGCCCGTCTTAACATGTTGAATTGTAATTAGGTATGCTTTTGTGGAAGTTCCCCTCATTTTGGAAACACTGCATACATAGAATAATATCTATTGAATTGTAAACTTGTTTTGAAAAGAGCAACCGCCGAGTTTCTTGCTGGTTCTTCTCGGCAGGAAGGGCATTCTGAACCAGTGGTAGACTCATCGACGATTCAAAAGCACTGGTAAAAAAGTTTATTTGAATAAAAACATTTCTATTCTATTCTAAAACACTGAATAATATAACAGCTTCATACTCTTTTCTTCTTCTTTGTCAACCGATAGATGTCCACTGCTGGACAAAGATCTCTCTCTCTTGCATGGACTCGGTCTTGCGCCGCCTGAATCCAGCAGCTCCCTGCGGTACTCGTTTGATGTCGTCGGTCCACCTAGTGGGGGGTCTGCCAACACTGCGCTTCCCGGTGCGGCGTAAAAATTTTGCGTACTCTTTTATAATTGCTAATATAATTGCAAATTTGAAAAATACATTGCTGCATAATTTTACTCGAGTATTAATTTACAACTAAGTAATAGTTAACTTCGAAATAATATTATTGTTAAAATGAAAGCTTCTCGTTTAATTTAGTATCGTGTCCCTAGATGTCGCTGTCGACATTTGGCATCGCGGTGGTGCGAGACGTCCCCCACGAGCATAAGTACTGAAAGCAACTACAGTTCACAATAATAATAATTTCTATTCTTCTTATCAACCGATAGACAAATTTTTGAACAGATGCAAAGTGGCATCTTAATAAATCTATAATAAAATAAGCTAGCGATAAGCGATGCAAACTGTGAAGAGTTTGTACTTAGTATGGATGTCTCGTGTCTACTGAGTAGTAGGAGTGGTCTGTAACAGGTAAAATGAGAAACCTGTTCCGCCTGTTCCAGTTCCAGTAAGATAACAGTTTCGGAAACCTGTTCCAAAATAACAGCAACAATTCGGTAGCCCAGTGATGAGGAACGGTTCAAGTGTATGTTCCTGAAGTGAAAACCATCCTTCATGCTTTAACAGAATGACTTTCCAAACAAACAAAAATCAAAATAAAAACAACAGAACTTGACATGACACGACCTACTCTATGCCGACCACAGACAAACAACTTGTTTTTTTATCTGGCCTTTCGGACAGGCGAAGGTCTGAGATTATGCTGCCTCGTCAGTAACTTCAAGCTTGTAAAAGGCATAAAAGCTGCTATCTCGTTCTAATAAAGGTAAGCTGCGTAAGCTAGAATAGAGAAGAGCATGTTCCGTGGTGTTATCTCTTCCTAACAAAGATTCGGGCTGTTGTGAAACTGGAACAGTTTAAGGATAACAGCTGCTATCTCATTCTAACAAAGGTAAGCTGCGTAAGATAGAATAGAGAAGAGCATGTTCCGTAGTGTTATCTCTTCCTAACAAAGATTCGGGCTGTTGTGAAACTGGAACAGTTTAAGGCATAACAGCTGCTATCTCATTCTAACAAAGGTAAGCTGCGCAAGCTGGAATAGAGAAGAGCATGTTCCGTAGTGTTATCTCTTTATAACAAAGATTCGGGCTGTTGTGGAACTGGAACAGTTTCTCATAAGTTTAGACAACAGTTAATATACTGTTGTTTAATGAAACCTGTTATTTTTATCTGTTCCGATATATACGCCTAACTCCTACTGAGTAGTTGAGTACTGAGTCAACCCGAGATGACTCTGGCACTGCCTGCATTGTTTTCATTTTATTTTTAATAGGATTTACTCGAGTATTAATTTACAACTAATAGTTAACTTCGAAATAATATTATTGTTAAAATGAAAAAATCGGCCAAGTGCGAGTCGGGCCTCGCTCTTTTAGGGTTCCGTTAAAAAAAATTAAATAAAAATATTTCCATGTTCCCATGGAAATATTTTAATTTAATTTTTATTATTTGTTGTTATAGCGGCAATAGAAATACATAATATGTGAAAATTTCATCTGTCTATCTATTACGGTTTACGAGATACAGCCCGCAGACAGACGGACGGACGGACGGACGGACAGCGTAGGCTTAGTAATAGGGTCCCGTTGGTACCCTTTGGGTACGGAACCCTAAAAAGATCCTATTAAAAATAAAATGAAAACAATTCAGTGCCAGAGTCATCTCGGGTTGACCGAGTCGGTACTCAGTAGACACTTAGAAAGTTAGACTGGAGACAGCCATACTAAGTTCAAACTCTTCACAGTTTGCATCGCATAGCGCTAGCTTTTTGTAGGATCATTAAGATGCCACTTTGCATCTGTTCAAAAATTTGTCTATCGGTTGATAAGAAGAATAGAAATTATTATTATTGTGAACCATAGTTGCTTTGAGTACTTATGCTCGTGGTGGACGTCTCGCACCACCGCGATGCCAAACGTAGACAGCGACATCTAGGGACACGATACTAAATTAAACGAGAAGCTTTCGGTTATGTGGGAAATTATTGTTTTTTTTTGTTTTGACGTGATATTTGTTTAACAGTTATTTACAAATCAAATAAAAATATTTCAACTTTATTTATTTTATAGCTTTTCTATTTTCTAGATACAAATTAGTCAAATATGTAACTACCTATTTTGTAAGGGTAAACATTTGAAGTAGGTAAAATTATTGCCCAATACAGATTTTTAGCAAAATTGTTTTCGAAATTGTAATTATTATCTGCTCAAATAAAGACACAACAAAAATTAATTACCTATGTTGCAATTAAAATTAAAAAATCAAAGAAGGGAACTACTTAGGTATTTACAAGTTTTGTATGAACGACATTTTTGGGAAAACCACGTGAAAAGTCAGATAAGATTTTCCTGCGTAGGTACCTATCTCTAGGTCTTCAACTGTACCGATATGCTTTAACTAGATCGATCCGTAGCTCTGTTGCGACGTGATTGAAGGACAAACCAACAAACACACAATTCTTCTGGTTAGTAGACTTAAGTCATCATCATCATGAGTGACCAATCAATGCCTCACTACTGTGCGCAGGTCTCTCCGAAAAGGGTTATAGGCCACTAGGCGATGCCCGCGACTTCGTCCGCGTGGATTTAGTTTTTAAAATCCCTCGGGAACTCTTTGATTTCCCGGGATAAAAAGTAGCCTATGTCACTCTCCAGGTCCTCAACTATACCCATGCAAAAAAATCACGTCGATCCGTATCTCTGTTGCGGCGTGATTGAAGGACAAACCAAAAAAACACACTTTCGCATTTATAATATTAGTATGACTAGATGATGCCCGCGACTTCGTCCGCGTGGATAATTTTTTCTCCCCGCGGGAACTCTTCAATTTTCCGGGATAAAATTTAGCCAATGTTTTAATCCTGGGTATGAGCTATCTCCATTCGAAATTTCAGCCAAATCGGTTCATTTGACTAACTTTCGCATTACAATAGGTATTAGGATTATGGATGAAAGTAATTGTTAAAGTTTTTATGCTGGCACGGCTTTCTAAAATCGCATGAAGCCACACTCAACGTGCCGTGCGGTGTGGCAGATTTCACACACCTTTGAGAACATCATTCTAAGCCTGAGACGACCTCCCTGGCGCAGTGGTGAGCGCTGTGGTCTTATAAATGGGAGGTCTCGGGTTCGATTCCCGGTGGCGGCAAGTCGGGAATTTTAGTATTGTCTCTGGCCATGTCTGGTCGGAGGCTTCGGCCGTAGCTAAAAACCACCCTACGGTCAAAGACGTGCCGCCAAGCGATTTAGCATTCCGACACGTGTATATGTTGAATATTAACTGCCATGACCCTTCCAAGTTAGCCCGCTACCATCTGACCGCATCGTCACTTACCATCAGGTGAGATATTCGCAGTCAAGGACTATCTTATCGTTGAATAAAAAAATCCTCAATAGCCTAACGCTTAAGGCACTAAGAGGTGTGAAATGCCTAAATTCCATGATAAGATTTAAGGTGAACTAAACGGGTCTGCCCGCGAAATTCTAATTTGGTTTGTCGCAATTTGTAAACTAATACGACAAAGTAGGCTTATGGCATTCTAATTGCGACGATGGCAGTATCATCTTCACAGGTTTATATAAAAATCTTTACTTGAAAGTGTCCAGTTTAAGAAGTTAGTCCGAGTATCGAATAATTTGTGAGTAACTCACGTCAAACTCCATATTCGGACTTTTTTTTTTAATTTTTCTTATATTTTTTTAGACTGGACACTTTCAAGTAGATATTTATATAAACCTGTGAAGATGAAACTGCCACTGGCGCAATTAGAATGCCATAAGCCTACTATGTCGAATTAGTTTACAAATTGCAACAAACCAAATTAAATTTGAATTTCGCGGGCAGACCCGTTGGCTATTTAGTGCGCCTTAAAGAAAAATAACACTCCTTTGCTAAAAAAACAGAATAAATCTTTAACACTCGAAGTCCGTTTCATTTCATTGCAAAGAAATTCGAAAGATTTATATTCTGTTCGGCGGATTAAAGCACAGCTGTATACTAGCAAAAAGTAGAGCTTTTTGAGGGCTCGCGTAGTTTAATTTTTAAGTTAATGGTTATAAAATTTAATTTTTTTCGACAGTTATCACATCTGAATATGAAGTTAAATTACTATGTTAAATCACAAATCTATAGGCGTGATAGTTTTTCAGTAAAGTGTACCACAAAATGCTCAGGTTGTGGGATATTGATAGGTCTCGCTCCGCTCGCCCTAATTATTTTTTATTTTTATTATCTTAACTATGTGTGTGTTTTTTTTGCACATAGTTCGAAGAGCTGATGGTCGTTGGGGTCCCAAGGTGCTGGAGTGGCGACCCCGCACCGGGAAGCGCAGTGTTGGCAGACCCCGCACCAGGTAGACCGACGACATCAAACGAGTCGCAGGGAGCCGCTGGATGCAAGCGGCGCAAGACCGAAGCCTGTGGAAGTCCATGCAGGAGACCTTTGTCCAGCTGTGGACGTCTATAGGTTGATAAAGAAGAAGATTCTTTAAAAAATGTATGGGGAACTCTCAGGCGTGCAAGTTTCCTCGCGATGTTCTCCTTAGTTATCAATCTCCCGTTATCTTGCAGACAGCGACAAGCAAGTGAAGCTAGAGGTGAAGCGTGAGCCGGCCTGTGACGACGGAGACGACCCGCACGACGACGGTGACAACCACGCTGTTCATAATGGTGGTAAGTGGTACTCATTTTTTATTTAATTTATTCGTTGCATAAACTCTGTTACATTAAGTCTTACAAAAATAATATGCTCATACAGATTACCAATGTCTGGCGCGCAACACACTTAAACATAACTATTCATTCATTATTTTATATTGAATGGGTATATATTCATTTATCAAGCAGTGATAGCCTAGTGGTTAGGACTGTGGCCTCCTACTCAGGGGGTCGCAGGTTCGATCCCGGGCACGCACCTCTGACTTTTCGGAGTCAAGTGCGTTTAAGCTATTAAATATCACTTGCTTCAACGGTGAAGGAAAACATCGTGAGGAAACCTGCACACCTGAGAGTTCTCCATAATGTTCTTGAAGGTGTGTGAAGTCCGCCAATTCGCATTGGGCCAGCGTGGTGGACTATGGCCTTAAACCCTTCTCTGACAGGAGACCTGCGCTCAGTAGTGCTGAACTCAGTTCTACTGAGCTCAGTTCTACTGAGCTCAGTTCTCCTATATGGCCGATAACCCATCATCATCTTTGGCAAATGATGATGGGTTATCGGCTAATGATAACCCATCATCATTAGCCGATGATGGGTATTGCTAATGATGATGATGATGATTGATGATTCTTTTCTAGATTCAGAAATGGACGTCGGAGTGGACGTCTCACCGTTAGAGCCAGATCTGAACATCGCAAAGGACAAGGTGTCGAGGAGGACCAGAAACGGTCGCAAAGTGAGAGTGAGGGAACTGAGGACGGCCAAGATGCCGAAACTGCGTATGAAACTGGACAAATCACTGAAACCAGGTTGGTTCTTTTATAAGGACTTTTATAAGACCAGTGAAAGTAGTCAAGATTTGGCTTTTGACGCTGGACTGAGGAAAAACTGAAAAAAAATTTATTTATATAAAATTTTATTTTATTTTTAATATAATTTATTCTTCTTCTTCTTCATCATCAACCGGTAGACGTCCACTGCTGGAAAAAGGTCTCTTGCATGGACTTCCACAGGCCTCGGTCTTGCGCCGCTTGTATCCAACGGCTCCCTGCGACTCGTTTGATGTCGTCAGTCCATCTAGTGGGGGGTCTGCCAACACTGCGCTTCCCGGTACGGGGTCGCCACTCCAGCACCTTGGGACCCCAACGACTATCAGCTCTTCGAACTATATGTGCCCCGCCCATTTCCATTCCAGTAATAATTTATTACATATATTTGAATATAATTTCTAGGTATATCCTACTTATAAATTTAAAATTGGTATTCGCTTCGTACACTACTAGATACCGTCGGCGTACTAGTAAATTGTGGCAATTCATAGTACGCCTGAACTGGCGTACCCACATAGTCACGTAGCAACCGATGTTTGACGTTTCAAACAAACTTTGAAATTACGTTGCCGCATTTTATGGAGCTATTGTTTGTAGGAAGGGCGGTAACTAGTAGCGACTAAGCTACCAATCCTTAATCTATGATCCTACTATACTATCCTACTATGTTATAAATGGGAAAGTTTGTGAAGATGGATGGTTGGATGGATGTTTATTACTCTTTCACGCCACAACGAATGAACCGATTTGGCTGTTTGGAATAGAGATGCAGGATTAACACATAGGTTACATTTTATCCCAAAAAATTAGTTCCCGCGGAAATAAAAAAAATCATAATCCACGACCTTTCAGTTTTCAGTCCGCACCTTTAACCGTTGGGCTATTGTGGCTTATTGAGGTTAGGACTGTGGTCTCCTTTTCGGGGGTCGCAGGTTCGATCCCGGATATGCCTATGACTTCTAGGGGTTGTGTGCGTTTAATCAATTAAATCACATGATGAAGGAAAACATCGTGAGAAAACCTGAACGCCTGAGAGTTCTCCATAATGTTCTCAAAGTTATGTAAAGTCCGCCAATTCGCATTGGGCCAGCGTGGTGGACTATGGCCTTTCACCCTTCTCTGAGAGGAGACCTGCGCTCAGAAGCCTAGTAGCAATTTCCGTTGGGGTTTTGTAGCCAACGGTTGGGAGATGGTAGTGGTGATGCCGAAGTCCCTTCGTAAGGCCAACCAGATCCCGCTTTTTTACGTTTGATACCACGATTTTTTTAGTCTGTCTGTTGGCCATCCAAACTCCCTAGTTTGTTGAAAAGGTCCAATTAATAGCGAACGCAAAAATGCTACTGTCGTAATACACTACACTAGCGGCACGCTATGATGGCCGGTTTGACGTTTGTCCGCTCATGAAGTTCCGTATTAATTGATAACGACTTTGAAGGAAATAATTGTATTACTTTATTGACGATAGTGATGTGCAGAGATTCATAAATTTTATCGAATGTAGTTTTAGGTTTAGGACTCAAAATTTATTTATTAAATTGATTTCTAAAATGTATACAAGTGTAGAAAAATCAGTTTGCACCATTTAAGGGGTGAATGTACTTGTGAATATGAACAATTTTCACTATGTGGACAAACCTCTGAAATCGCAAAAAAATATCAGCTGTTTCACACAAAAGGTAAAATTTTTATTTTTATATGATATATACCACAACTCGGCATTTGGTTTTCTAAATTGAAAATTTTTAAAAATGGAATCTAATACGATCGTCACATAGGATCTCTGGCTAGCACAACTACTACCTCCGGCAAACTCGCGTCAATGCTCAATGCAAAACAAAGCAGTTTCGAATTGACGTTGCTTCGAAAAGTATAAACTGTCAGTGCAATGCGATTGTGATATAGTTTTGACCTGGCTTTGGATTTCAAATATTGATACTGCATTACTGTTGACCCTTGCTCGTTAATTTGGACTCTGTTCAAGCCCTTTGTTGTGGATTTCGTCGATATGACCGAACGTACGCAGAGAACTGTAAACCTATTTAATCAGGTACAAAAACAAAACTTAATTGTTTTTTGTTCGAGAATAAATTGACATTCCACATCACTTGTAATGTGTCAAACCGGCCATCATAGCGTGCCGCTAGTGTAATAATACTCATAATAATTATAAAATAACAGGCAATAAAGAAGTAAACAATAAATGTTGAAATTCGAACTAGTGCTTTGGCATCCGTACTAGGAAAACCTGTGTTACGGGCACCGCAGCCTACTCTCGAATCCATCGATTAAATGTAGTAATGAGCCGTTGATGGGTCGTTGATGACGACTCCAATTTATTGAAGTAAATTAACTTCTTTACGCACGCTTGACTTGTGGAGTAAGCTGGTGAATGCGTTACGAAAAGTGTGATCGGGCGAGGCGAACGGAAGTTGAGAGAGAGATATAAGTTAGTGAAGATAGAAAGAGAGAGAGTTACGTTTCGTATATTACTGTAGGGGCAAGAGAGAGGTGCGAGCACAAATTTTCTTTCTCTCTTTCTCTCATAGCCAGTTGCGTTTCGTAAGTTTTACTTCAGTCGTGTGGTCTAAAGCACACTCGTTTTTTTTGTCCATTTCCAGAACTACCCGCAGATAAATCCGCGAAGAAGCAAGCGGAAGAAATGGACCAACACCGCATGGCGCTCAGCAACACGGTGACCATAGTGAACGCGTCATACGTCTGTCCGTTCCACAACCGGATAAGCTTCTACTACTGCTACTACTGCCGCGACCAGTTCACCAACCCGGCCGAACTCAGGGAGCACACGCTTTCGCACGACCCCGTCGAACTCTTCGAGAACTCCATAGAAAACAAGAAGATCCCCAAAATTGATATCACGAGAATCGATTGCCGGTTGTGTCCGGAAAAAATCGACGATCTCGATACCTTCAAGAGTCACATCTCCACGCGACATAAAAAGAACCTCTACCCTGTCACGAACGAATTCTTGAAGTTTAAGCTGACATTAAACAATCTAACTTGCACCGAGTGCAACGCAGTGTTTCCTTATTTCGATTCCTTAAAAAAGCATATGGTCGATCATTTCGGTACGCATACGTGTGACGTTTGCGGCGCGTGCTTCCTAGAGCCCGCTTCGCTGCGTACGCATATTAAAACACACAGTAAAGTAACCGCGAACTACCCCTGCGAGATATGCGGGAAGAATTTGAAATCCAAGTACAGTATGGGTCTGCACGTCGCGACGGTACACGAAAAAAAACCGACCATCAACTGCTATAAATGCGACGCCGCGTTCCTCTCGTACGCATTACGCAACCGGCATCTGATCGAGGCGCACGGCGATAAGCGCACGTTTCCTTGCAAGTTATGCGATAAAGTTTACAATCGTCGGAAAACATTGATAGAGCATCACAGACGGAACCATTTGAAGATTTTCAACCATCAATGCGATCTTTGCGACCAGCGTTTCTACCTCCCTTCTCGGTTAAAAGAGCACATGGCGACCCATACCGGGGAGAGGAACTTCAGATGCGAGTTCTGCGACAAGAGCTACCCGCGTTTGCAGTCGTTGCAGGAACACACGAGGTCTCACGGCGATAGGAGGTTCAAATGTGATGTATGCAGCACGACATTCGCTCAGTGCGCCAGTTTAAAGAGCCACATGAAAAGCCACCATGGCGTGTTCGATTTGGACGCTAGTTTCAATAATTGAGATACTCTTTGCCACAATTTGGCCTGAGTACATGATCGCACATCTAGATCAAAAGAGAGGCAGCTCAAAGTCTCTGTTCCCTAGTAGTAGAATGAAACTCAATTTTATTTCAGGTCACATTTCACAACATAATAATATATGACATGAAATAAAATTAAATTTCAACAAAAGATTTAGAAATACTTTTTTTACTACTAGGAAACAGAGACATTTTTTGAATTGTCTCACTCTTGAATTAGGTGTGCGATATATGAAATTATTGTTTTTTTTTTTATTGATTTTGTTATTTGTTGTGCTTAACTTGACTACTCTATATTCGTGAAATCGTCTGATTGAAAAACGTTACATACAAAAGTGACAGGTGTGCTCTCTATTATATCATTTATCACAGTTTTTACTTTTTGACCTTGCCGTTATTCACGAAAATCTTATTGTTTAAATTATACGTACCATTTTTCCAAAATGGCGGCGATCGCTCAAGGTCCCAAACTCGGAATATTAATTGAGGCCACCAAACTGTTCAAATCCTGCCAAATCAAAATTCTTGACCATCAAACTAAAACGCTTAGAAACGCAGTGGCCGAAGCGGTGATAAGCCATTGAAAGTAAGCCTGTAAAGGCCGACTACGCAGTATCGTCGCATTAGTATGATGAACTCGCAGAACATTATTATAAAATTACGTACTGTACTGTGAAAGGGTGTCATACTCATAATTCATCACAATAACAATCAAAAACGTAATTATTATTAGTACCAGAAAATAAAAACATGGCACTCACACATTCTTTGGTTGTTTGGAGCGAACTTTGTTAGAAACTTCTGTTCAAATGTTCTTGACTTTTTATAAGGACCTATACCCATTGAATGACCTGGCATGTACTTATTTGAATTGATTTTGTTGTATTTTTAGTGACTGTAAGTTATGTAGGTAAGTCAATACTAACAATATATTGTATTTTTTTTATTTATTTATATAATAATGATTTAATTTAGAAACTACCGATTGACTGGTCTCGTATGTATTTATTTGAGTTTATTTTGTTGTACAGACACTAAAATAATGTAAATACCTAATATATTATTGTAATTTATATCTACATATAAAATGATTAGATTTTTTAAATAAATTATTGTCAGTTTTATTTGTTGTTTTATTACTAGAAATATATTTCATCATGATCAGCAACCCATCAACGGCTCACTACTGAGCGCAGGTCTCCTCTCAGGGAAGGGTTATAGGCCATAGTCCACCACGCTGGCCCAATTCGAATTAGCGGACTTCACAAACTGAGAACTTTATGGAGAACTCTCAGGTGTGCAGGTTTCCTCACGATGTTTTCCTTCACCGTTGAAGCATGTGATATTTAATTGTTTAAACGCACATAACTCCGAAAAGTCAAAGGTGCGTGCCTGATTGAACCTGCGACCCCCTGAATAGGGTACCACAGTCTTAACCACTAGGTTATCACTGCTGACTCCTGTTAATAAAATAAAACTGGATGGAGTGAAATAGAAGATGATAGTTTTTGTCGATTTTACTACATAACTACGTCAAACCTGAGCCCATTTTGATAATTAGGTATTTGACTGTAGTTATCGACCGAGCGAAGCGAAGGTCTTTGAGTCTACTTGAGTGAATTTGCACTTGTCCGTCCGTCCGTCCGTCTGACAGAGCCTTATAACTTCTGAATTACTGAACGTAATTACTTCAATTTTAGATATAATATGCAAACCGACGGCCTCCAGCCGAAAATGGCTTAAAAAGTTATAAAAATCTTTATTTCAGGGGGGCTCTCATAGAAGCGAATGCGAAGAAAAAAAAAATTTTTTGCATTTCATAGGGTTACAGTACCTCATTTTAAAGATAATTTGGAACATAGTACAAAAGTATTTTTTTTAAAATTTTTTTCCTAAAATTGACGAAATGGGGGGCTTTCAAAGTGGAGATTATATTTGACCTCACAACGGAATAACCATTGAGAGCTGTTCCTTGAAAGTTTTATAATTTTAGCGTAATATCATGTACTTGAACAACAAATACTAAAATTAGATAAATGTAATAAGGAAACTAAATTATTTAACTTTTAATGAGCAGCAACAACAGAACTTCACAATGATGTCAATAGATGGCGCTCTCATCTCATATAGCAAATGCAGCTATATGTAACATATTATTCAATGAAAATTATTATTTAAACTAGCGGCACGCTATGAAGGCCGGTTTGACGTTTGTCCGCTCATGAAGTTCCGTATTAATTGATAACGACTTTGAAGGAAATAATTGTATTACTTTATTGACGATAGTGATGTGCAGAGATTCATAAATTTTATCGAATGTAGTTTTAGGTTTAGGACTCAAAATTTATTTATTAAATTGATTTCTAAAATGTATACAAGTGTAGAAAAATCAGTTTGCACCATTTAAGGGGTGAATGTACTTGTGAATATGAACAATTTTCACTATGTGGACAAACCTCTGAAATCGCAAAAAAATATCAGCTGTTTCATACAAAAGGTAAAATTTTTATTTTTATATGATATATACCACAACTCGGCATTTGGTTATGGCGTGAAATACGTTAAAAATGGCGTAGATGCAAACATGAATATGTTAAAAGCGGAATTAGTACGTCTTTTAAAAGAAAACAAACCAACCAAGATCCGATACGTCATTGACGAAATAGCATTAGAACATGGGCACAGAGTTATACGGTTACCGCCTTACCATTGTGAGTATAATGCGATTGAGTTGGTGTGGGCTCAAATTAAGGGATATGCTGCAAGACACAATACAGAACCCCCATTTACCACAAAAAAAATGCTAAAATTATTAGAAGAAGCTTGTGAACATGTGACTAAAGGAGACTGGGAAAAGGTTGTGAATAGAACTGTTAAATTAATAAGGGAAGATTATGAAAGAGATGTGAAAATAGATAATATTATAGAAAACGAACATATAATTATTAATGTAGGTGATGATAGCAGTGACGACAGTGAAAATAGTAGTATGGACGAATCTGATTAATTATGGCCTTTTGTGGCACCTTTTTTGGTATCTTTTGTATTCATATGTTTCTTGTGTGCATATAAAGTATGTATATTCATTTTCATTCAAATATTCAGTTCGTTCAAATAAATTAAATAAACATATACATTTTTGTTTTATTAAACCTATTTAATCAGGTACAAAAACAAAACTTAATTGTTTTTTGTTCGAGAATAAATTGACATTCCACATCACTATTGTAATGTGTCAAACCGGCCATCATAGCGTGCCGCTAGTGTAGTCATTTAGCAAACATCAATAAAACTTCACGTTGCAGTTTGTTTTTACATGTTTTCTGATCGTGTCGATAGTTGACGCTGTGTACAAGTAATTTAATTTGAATGTTCCAAAAAACTATACCTACCTAAGTTTGATTGAGGCCTTGAGGATTTCACTATAACAGTTCCCTAACCTTTACGGGCTACCTATGTTAAGTTAGTTGACACTTTCTGTCAACTTTGTTATTACGAACCTCTACGGGACAACTAAAGGTGAAAATGACATTGGGATGTTAGGATTGTATTTAGGGGCTACCTACGTAAAGAGACTTCTACAAAGGGGATGATTTAGGTATGGTTGGTGAAAACGGGCATAATAATAATGTCAATTTTGATCGTCATGTATCTATTGAATGAATAAGTAATAATGGGAAACCGTTACCGCGAGGTCTTAGTTCGGGGCGAACCACTAGTATTATATAAAATACTAGCTGACCCGGCGAACTTCGTACCGCCAACTTATCTTTATAAATAAAACAAATAAACTTTCATAATCAAAAAAACTATCCTATCTTTCAAGTTGGACCAAATTACAGATAGTTACGAAGTTTGATCTAAATCGGTTCGGTAGTTTAGGAGTCCATCGCGGACAAACAACGTGACACGTAATTTATATATATTAAGATTGATATTCATTACAAGCTTTTATTTAGCTTGACCAGTTTATTTATTTGTTTGTTTGGGTCAAATCTTGCAAGATGAATTAGAACCACTTCCCGGTTTCCGATTGAGCTGTGCATGTATGTGTAAATCGGATGACAATGCAATATTATTGTGACATGGAGCTGATCTGATGATGGAGACGGAAGATGGCTATCGGAACTCTGTAATAAAACGATGTAACCCCATCGAGTTTGGGATCGTTTGATTCGTCATGACAAGAACTCTGATCCTAGATGATATCTAGAGTCTAATGATGTAGCTACTAAAAAGCTTGTATTTAAAAATAAAATTTTTAATTTACACTTGTTTACCTACTCGAAAATTTAACATTTGTAAAAACAGAAAATAAATCGGTCCAAAAACAAATAAGTTATAGAGAGCTTATAGTTCCGAGACTAGTAAATAGGTATATTTAAAAAATCGGCCAAGTGCGAGTCGGGCCTCGCTCTTTTAGGGTTCCGTTAAAAAAAATTAAATTAAAAGATTTCCATCTACCCACCTACCCATTTTAATTTAATTTTTTTAATTTAATTTAATTTTTATTATTTGTTGTTATAGCGGCAATAGAAATACAAATTATGTGAATATTTCATCTGTCTATCTATTACGGTTTACGAGATACAGCCCGCTGACAGACGGACGGACGGACGGACGGACAGCGTAGGCTTAGTAATAGGGTCCCGTTGGTACCCTTTGGGTACGGAACCCTAAAAAGAGAAATGGCATTGTGTTATAATAATTAAAAACGTAATTTTCAATAAATAAAAAAATATCAGTCCATTCAAATACCCCATTCTGTACGCGTAAAATAAATCGCGCAGACTTTTTTGCAGACCGCAGTGTGTGCTGAAAAGAGAAACTCCATTAAAATAATACAACTTGAAATAGGATTGAGAAGGTTTATTTTTATGTGATAAATACTAACACTTTTTGAAATATTAAAACAGTTTTACAAGTTTAAAATTACAGATGTACCTAAAGTAGCAGTAAGTAGTACTTAGTAGTAAATTAAAACTAGGTAAAGATCTAGGTAGGATAGCTCTCGCAGGCGGATGGCTATGTAATATCCATTTTTAATACCGCCAACAGCGACCTCTTTGCGTATCATGGCGACCCTAATATAAGGTGGAGAACATAAAAAGTTCGTTTGCGCACTCACATTGAAGGTAGTTGGCGATTGTTCTACGAAACATCCACAAACGGCAGCTATGGCTGAAATCACATCTGTGAGCATCGATTCGCATTTCGGCGGATGGTTTTTGTCACACTTATAAGCACCGCGCGTCGACGCATGCGAAAGGATCGCATGCGTACTGTTACATCCCTAGTTCGAAGCCATGTATTGCTGAGCCATGATTATTATCGATTTACGTAAATAATAAAATGTTAATCAGCAATATAATATGCCTATAAAACGGCTAATTATTTCCAACTCTTCGCAGTCGTTCTGGTATTAGCCTAATTGCCACCAGCTACGGACCTGGCTTCTGCCCGCCGGTCTGGTACAGCAAGGAAGCTAAAGTCCTGAACTTAGTCGCCGAAAGACCTTTTGGAGGTCCTCGCGAGTCACGTAATTTTAAAAGTAAATTAGTGATTTGAGTAATTATCTAAAGTCAGTCAAGTTGTGAGAATCATATATAAAAACAATAATCTATATTTAGTTCCAATACTCGTTTGTGTTATTTTTACCTTCGAGTGCTAGAGACTAACAGAACGCATCCTTATGCATGCGAACGGATAAAGATTGTTATCTGCGTAAGGATGTTCGATAATGGCATCGATGTTTTCCTCGCTAGTTCAACCTCGATATTGATCTTCTACAGCAGTGATGAATGGGTTAGAACTGTGGCCTCCTATTCAGGGGGTCGCAGGTTCGATCCCTGGCACGCACCTCTGACTTTTCGGAGTTAGGTGCGTTTAAGCTATTAAATATCACATGCTTAAACGGTGAAGGAAAACATCGTGAGGAAACCTGCACACCTGAGTGTTCTCCATAATATTATCAATGGTGTGTGAAGTCCGCCAAATTTGCATTGGGCCAGCGTGGTGGACTATGGCCTACAACTCTTCTTTGAGAGGAGACCTGCGCTCAGTAGTGAGCCGTTGATGGGTTACTGATTATTTTTCTATCTTCCAAAATGGTTTGTCCTGACTGATTGTGAGTGATTTCTTTGTTTAGTGATTGTTTCCCTGGTTCAATACACGTTGAACCCCCAGCACGTAGCTATATGAATAAGTAGTAAGTAATACATCAGTATTTATCGAACTACCCTAGTAAAAACAGACACAATAGAATTTCAAAATATGTTCAGAAAATTTTACCGACATATCGATACTTTTTGGCACTTGATGCATTCCTAGTTGCCATTAGCTGAGTCAAGACGCAAGAATCGAAATTAAATTCAAATTTATTTATTTCACGTAGGCCAACCTGTGGCTCTTATGACACGTCATGACTCTACCACCGGTCCGGAAAGCGGATTCTGCTGAGAAGAGCCGGCAAAAAATTCAGCAATTGCTCTTTTCAAAACAATATTATTATGTAGCTATGTATTTATATTGTAAAATAAGTTTCAAGCTATTGCATAGCTTTTATCGCGGGCTTTGAGCGCGGCGACTGAATCAAGAATATTCCGTAACGAAAAAAATATGTGAGCCGTCACGGGACGCCTGGCAGATGTGAAACATCGACATTATTTTGTAAAAGTAATTTATGCAGAAAAGAACAGATTGTGATGGGAACTAAATATGTCACTAAGTATACACAATATAACATCACATGCCGTGGCGACGTGTCGCCACGCATGCGTCGCCACGCCAGAAATCTGTTTTACGTGCGGCTATAGATGTTTCACATCAATAAACCTAACACAGCATCGTCTAACGTCGTTTCAGTTCAGCAGACTTCGGCATGGTGTTTGTGTGCGTGCAACTAGACGAATGCTATGCAATAGCTTTACCGCGGCAATCCCCGAGTGCCACACGTATTTATTATACTATCTTGTGGGCAGCTGGATTAACACTTGTACGCATTTGAGGTACAAAAATGCGAAAGCTGAATCGATGCGAAAAGCCGAATTGATGCGTACACGACACCATACTAAATAACACTTTTTAGCACAAACAGGACAAAGATGCGCACAGATGTGATAGAGTCACCTATATAGTTCTTGCAATTCACGAGGGCGACTGACTTATGGTTGTGTGTGTGTCGTATCTGTATAAGTGTGAGCGAGCGCAATGCTCGCGCCTGCCCGCTCCCACCTAGGCTTTGACTGGCACGCACACGTATGCAATGTGCATGTACACGAAGTAACCACGAGTAAAGCTCACTCGCCTTCGTGAATTGCAAAAACTGTATCTCCTACTGGTTGTGAGATCGCATATGAGCGTTCAACGATTTAAGTCCCCCGTAGCTCTTATCGCAGTGTTTACACTTAAAGTTCCGCTCCCCAGTATGCGTCGCCATATGCGCCTGTAAAACCGACGGTAGGTAAAAAGTTCTGGCGCAAACATCGCACTGGTGGTTCAACGCCTTCAAATGGCAGCGCCTATGGTGCTGCGATAAATTTTTCCGGAGACGGAAGACTCTGTCGCACAATCTGCAGGGGTAAGAGCGTTTATCGCCGTGCGCCTCGATCAGATGCTGGTTGCGTAATGCGTACGAAATGAACACTTCGTCGCATTTATAGCAGATGATAGTCGGTTTTTTTTCATGTACCGCCGCGACGTGGAGATCCATACCGTACTTGGATTTTAAATTCTTCCCGCATATCTCGCAGGGGTATTTCACGTCCGCCTTGTTGTGGATTCTGATGTGAGCACGCAGCGACGCTTGCTCCAGGAAGCACGCGCCGCATACGTCACAAGTGTGCGTACCGAAATGGTCGACCACGTGTTTTTTTAGCGAGTCGAAAAAAGTAAACGCTGCGTCGCACTCAGTGCATTTGTAATCGTTTAATGTCAGTTTGAACTTCAAAAACTCGTTCTTCACCGGATGCAACGCCTTCTGGTGCTCGGAGGTTATATGGCTTTTGAAAGTTTCTATGTCGTCTATTTTTTCTGAGCACAATCTACAGTCGATTCTCGTGATATCGACTATCGGTATCCTGTTGTAATGGACGAGTTTACTCTCGAACTCTTTGGGATCGTGGGTGATGGTGTGGTCTCTAAGTTCTGCGGGGTTTGTGAACTGGTCCATGCAATAGAAGCAGTAGTAGAAGCTGGTCCGATTGCGAAAGGGACACACGTAAGAGTTTGTGACTATAGTGACGGTGTTTTCGAGGAGCATCTGGTTCTGGTCGGGGGCTTCGCTCTGCTTTAAGCGAAGTCCAAAAATGGAGGAAGACGTTCTCAACGCGTCGCGTATGTTTATTGTTTTCCGTTTCGCAGGCCGTGGTTCTGAAACAATACATTTCATTAGCAACCCATTAACGTCTCACTACTGAGCGCAGGTCTGATCTCAGAGAAGGGTTATAGGCCATAGTCCACCACGCTGGCCCAATGCGAGTTGGCGGACTTCACACACCTTCAAGAACATTATGAAGAACTCTCAAGTGTGCAAGTTTCCTCACGATGTTTTCCTTCACCGTTGAAGCAAGTGATATTTAATTGCTTAAACGCACTTGACTCCGAAAAGTCAGAGGTGCGTGCCCGGGATCGAACCTGCGACCCCCTAATAGGAGACCACAGTCCTAACCACCTATCACTGCTTCAAAACAATACATACAATAGTAAAAATAAAGTAAACACGCAGGTTTTAGGCTCAGGATCCCTCAGCGGGCGATGGAGAGAGCTATGCTCGGAGTGTCCCTGCGAGATCAAATCGGAAATGAGGAGGTACGTAGCAGAACCAAATTCACCGATATAGCTCAGCGAGTCGCGAAACTGAAGTGGAAATGGGCGGGCACATAGTTCGAAGAGCTGATGGTCGTTGGGGTCCCAAGGTGCTGGAGTGGCGACCCCGCACTGGGATGTGCAGTGTTGGCAGACCTCCCAATAGATGAACCTACTACATCAAACGAATCGCAGGGAGTCGCTGGATTCAGGCGGCGCAAGACCGAGCCCTGTAGAAGTCCATGCAGAAGACCTTTGTCCAGCAGTGGACGTCTATTAGTTGACAAAGAAGAAGAAGCAGATTATTTAATTTTGATGAGAAAATGATAAGTTTACTCACTCAACCAACTGCAAAGTTTTTAAATTAAGTATTTTGTATCAATAGGAAAAAACTACACTAGCGGCACGCTATGATGGCCGGTTTGACGTTTGTCCGCTCATGAAGTTCCGTATTAATTGATAACGACTTTGAAGGAAATAATTGTATTACTTTATTGACGATAGTGATGTGCAGAGATTCATAAATTTTATCGAATGTAGTTTTAGGTTTAGGACTCAAAATTTATTTATTAAATTGATTTCTAAAATGTATACAAGTGTAGAAAAATCAGTTTGCACCATTTAAGGGGTGAATGTACTTGTGACAATTTACTTATGAACAATTTTCACTATGTGGACAAACCTCTGAAATCGCAAAAAAATATCAGCTGTTTCATACAAAAGGTAAAATTTTTATTTTTATATGATATATACCACAACTCGGCATTTGGTTTTCTAAATTGAAAATTTTTAAAAATGGAATCTAATACGATCGTCACATAGGATCGCTGGCTAGCACAACTACTACCTCCGGCAAACTCGCGTCAATGCTCAATGCAAAACAAAGCAGTTTCGAATTGACGTTGCTTCGAAAAGTATAAACTGTCAGTGCAATGCGATTGTGATATAGTTTTGACCTGGCTTTGGATTTCAAATATTGATACTGCATTACTGTTGACCCTTGCTCGTTAATTTGGACTCTGTTCAAGCCCTTTGTTGTGGATTTCGTCGATATGACCGAACGTACGCAGAGAACTGTTCTAAATAGTCAGACACGTGAGTTCGTAATACGCCTTCGTAACTATTTCGATCGTGAAGCTCAAAATGGAGGGTCAATTTTACCTATAACGTCAGTGGTTGAACGCGTAGCTGATGCGCTTAATATTGGACAACGAACTGTTAGACGGATAACTAAAAAAAAATATGGCGAGACTGGCACAGAAGAAAATAAACTTCACACACCAAAAAAGAGAAAACGAGCAAAACCAGTCGTAGGCATCGATAGCTTTGATGCCGATGCTATCCGAAGACATGTTTACGGCTACTATTTACAGAAGGAGTATCCAACAAGAAAAAAGTTGGTGCATTCACTGAAGGAAGCTGGATTATTCTTCGGTGGGGAAAGTTCTTTAACGAAGATTTTGAAGACCATTGGATTTCGATACAAAAAATGTAACAAACGCAAAATATTGATGGAAAGATTTGATATAGCGATGGCAAGGTATACTTTTTTACGGCAAGTGAAAGAAATCAAAAATTGGCAAAATGTTGTGTTCTTGGATGAAACATGGCTTAATGCTAACCATACTGTAGGCCGTTCTTGGAACGATGACACAGCAGCATCTACTTCCAAAGTTCCTGTAGGAAAAGGATCGCGACTTATAATTTGTCACGCCGGAACCATCAACGGGTTTGTCGAAGGTTCTCTCATGGCTTTTGCGTCAAAAACCACTGGAGACTATCATGAAGACATGAATGGAGAAAAGTTTACTGAATGGTTTACCTCAATGTTGTGTAGCCTCCCTGAACCATCTATTATAATTATGGACAACGCCCCATACCACTCGATGCAAATTGACAAGCCACCTGCCCAATCCCAAAAGAAAGCTGATATCGTCGCATGGCTTCGTAAAAATGGCGTAGATGCAAACATGAATATGTTAAAAGCGGAATTAGTACGTCTTTTAAAAGAAAACAAACCAACCAAGATCCGATACGTCATTGACGAAATAGCATTAGAACATGGGCACAGAGTTATACGGTTACCGCCTTACCATTGTGAGTATAATGCGATTGAGTTGGTGTGGGCTCAAATTAAGGGATATGCTGCAAGACACAATACAGAACCCCCATTTACCACAAAAAAAATGCTAAAATTATTAGAAGAAGCTAGTGAACATGTGACTAAAGGAGACTGGGAAAAGGTTGTGAATAGAACTGTTAAATTAATAAGGGAAGATTATGAAAGAGATGTGAAAATAGATAATATTATAGAAAACGAACATATAATTATTAATGTAGGTGATGATAGCAGTGACGACAGTGAAAATAGTAGTATGGACGAATCTGATTAATTATGGCCTTTTGTGGCACCTTTTTTGGTATCTTTTGTATTCATATGTTTCTTGTGTGCATATAAAGTATGTATATTCATTTTCATTCAAATATTCAGTTCGTTCAAATAAATTAAATAAACATATACATTTTTGTTTTATTAAACCTATTTAATCAGGTACAAAAACAAAACTTAATTGTTTTTTGTTCGAGAATAAATTGACATTCCACATCACTATTGTAATGTGTCAAACCGGCCATCATAGCGTGCCGCTAGTGTAGAGATAGGATTTTTAAAGTACTTTAGCTATAGGGGTCTGAGGTATCAGTTCATTTTGGAAAAGGGGTCTCTTGCCCAAAATAGTTTGAGAATCCCTGCACTAGACTATCACTGCTATACACTAGTCCTGCAGTCTCTGATTTGGGGAGGTTCCCAAGTTCGATCCTGGTCACCTGACTTTTCAGTTTTTTTTTTTTTTTTTTTTTAATTTATTTGGAAAACATACAGCTTAAATAAATAAAATATAGCTAATACAATAATTATATCACTGGAGCCAGTTAAGTTTCCACGTTTTGGTAAAATACAATATTTTGGGTGGGAGTCCATCCTAAACTTTTAGTAAACAAAAATATAATAATAATAAAAGATAAATAAACATGTACCATAAACGAGATGGGTCCACTCCTGCCATCAAGCCTTGTATTATGTGCATTTCTTGATGGCAGAGACGAACCCCCCACACTTATATTTAAATTGGTCTACTTTGAAATATTTCTTATTATACGTATCACAAGCTCGAACGATGAATCTGTTATGACTATAGTTATGTGCATTCAAGCAATTAAATACACACATACACAAATCACATATTCAATAAATAGAAATAGAAATGTTTTTTATTCAAATAAACTTTTTCAGAAGTGCTTTTGAATCGCAATAGTATAAGAAAACATCGTGAGGAAACCTGAACGCCTGAGATTTCTCCACAATGTTCTTGAAGGTATATGAAGTCTGCCAATTTGCATCTCGATTCCCTTACTTTCATAGTTCGACGGAATCTTGGAATCTTGAAATCTTGGAATCTAACAACTGAGAATTTTTTTGATAGAAAAAGCCAATACCTAGATGTTTTTGGCCTAACTTTGTCATAAGTACCTCAGGGCCACCCTGAGGTATTTATGAGAAAGTTACTACCCGGTTACTAAAAGAATGGACCTGGCGTCGATGACGTCACTGCGACGCATGGGTACAGTGTGCAAAAAAGATTCATTAAGAATATTTATGAAAATTAAATGTTAGTGGAAACTCTAGGTATGCTGTGTTAGTATTGTCTTATCACACATTGAAATAAAAGATATTTTGCGGAAACTAAAGCGTATATTCTATTATTTGATACATCCGACATTTCGCACTCTTTACAGAGGACGTGGTCACGGGCCGACTCAAATAATAAAATATACGCGTCAGTTTCCGTAAAATATCTTTTATTTCAATATGCTGTGTTAGTTTTGATAATTGGAATAATAATCATAAGACTGAACTCAGCGGTATACAGTCCGTATGACAAAAACTTAATAAAAACAGTCCAAAACGTAACAATTATAACAAAACAAACTAAAACAATTCAACAAAAAACTTAACAAGGATATTCTAAAAACTGAACGTTTTGCTAAAGACGAAAGTAGACACGTATCGGTGACAAAGATGCGAACCGTACTGACGCGTCAGGACGAACGCGGAGAGGTGAGCGGGGAAGCGGGAGAGGCGTCACATTCCAGCGAGGTCCAATCTTTTAGTAACCGGGTTGTACATGAGACATTTACATGAGATAAATAATAATGCCGCGGTAAAGCTATTGCATAGCATTTATTATCAACTTATGCAATTATAATATTTATGCAATATTTTAATAAAATTAAAAAAAAAAAAACAAACAAGAAAAGCGCACTGTCACTACTTCGCGAGTGAGATTCGAACCTGCGACATCATACACCATCGCTACGCTATCGCTAACAGAGCTACTTGTGAACTTCTAAAATGTTGAACGCTTAGTGAACGACGGTGTTAGGTTTATTTTCGTTACGGAATTTCTTGATTCGGTCGCCGCGCTCAAACTGTTTGTCCTATTTCAAAGCCCGCGATAAAAGCTATGCAATAGATTAAAACTTGTTCTGACTGACTGATCTTTCAACACACAGCCTAAACCAAAAGAGTTAGAAACTTGAAATTTTGACAGCAGGTTCCTTTTATTGCATAGGTATCCACTATGAAAGGATTTATTGAAATTCTGATTTCGAGAGGGTTAAATAGGGGATGTTTGTATTAAGAATATAAAGCTTGTATGTAAGTCTGTCATCTCTCATGTTATATCCATGAAAATTGGTATTTGGGCTTTCAATAATAAAAAAAAATGTGTTTCACAGTTTTTAAAAATTTCACCCCCAAAGGGGTTGTATATAAGGGTTGAATGTTTGTATGAAAGACCATATTTTTCATGTTATATCTATGACAATTGATATTTGGGCTTTCAATAAAAAATAAAAATAATGTGTTTCACAGTTTTTAAAAATTTCAACCCCAAAGGGGATAAAGAGGGGATGAATGTTTGTATGGCAGTCCCTAATTTTTCATGTTATATCCATGAAATTTTGAAATCCATGAAAGTTGAAAGTTATTTGGGCATTCAATTAAAAATAAGGAAATGTGTTTCAGTTTTTAAAAATTTCACCCCCTAAGGGGATAAATAGGGGATGATATAATAAAGCTAGTTTTATGAATCGACAAATCTGAATCTAACCTTGGCTTATGGAGACCTTCATTGATCTATATAACCTCCGGATCCTGTCAGCCGTACTCAGGGCCTCCTCACATGGCATGTCCTGCCCAATTCTGGCTCTTTTCAAGGACTTAATACTAGACACATCAATAGTTATTGGCTTGGACTTTTCATCAATAGTTTTTGGTGTTTCATCCATTGTAGCGTCGACTTCTGAATCTGTAATTAGATTTTGGAATCATCAAAAAATATTGTTTGAAGAGTAAATTACAAAAATAAAAATAAATACCTACACACCTTAAGTTTAGATAAAACTTGTGAAATATTTTATTTTGCTATAATAAAACAAAGTTTTTATTCAAATAAACTTATTCAAAGTGCTTTTCGATTGTCCATTGAAGCTTATAGAAATTTATGAGTTAAATACAAAATCATTTATTTTCTGGTGCTCAATACAAAACAAACAAGACTGCGTGGAGTAGGGGTGTTTAGGTTTCGTTTGTAGGTTATGTTCTACCCTTTTTAAACCTACCATCATTATGGTCTAGATAGTGTTCAAACTTCAAATAAACTTTTTCAAAGTGCTTTTGGATCTTCTATTGAAGCTTATAGAAATTTAATAGTTAAATACAAAAATATTTATTTTCTGGTGCTCAATACAAAACAAACAAGACTACGTGGAGTAAGGGTGTTTGGGTTTCGTTTGTAGGTTATGTTCTCAGTTCTACCCTTTTTAAACCTACCATCATTATGGTCTTGATTGTGTGAGTCAGACTCGCAGATTGGTTCCATTTTAACTTCTACCTTAACATTATTGGCCTTATCTGCAACAAAAAAACCTTAATAATATACCTTGATATAATGTTCTTATTTTAAGAGGGTGGATGCCCCAAATTCTATCAATATTAGTTTTTTAAAAGATTTCTATTTCGTGCAAACTTTCATAAAATTACACACATAAAGTTTCATTAAAAAAAATCACAGTCATATGATTTCTTTTAATGAAACTTTATGTGTGAACCAAATACACAAAACTCACAATTTAACATTGACAAGACGGCATACTTTACTCAATAATAATTTATATAAATGAAATAACTAATTAATTATTGAAGTTTTTGTAAATTTCAACTAAATTATTGTTTGAAAATATTGATTAGTTTGTTATCTACAAGTTAGTTAGTTAGTTTGTGATCCAAATAAAAAAAAAATACAACTACAAACAAAAACTATATTGGAAAGAAACATTATAATAAAAAGGATCCTCTGGGTTATTTACAAAAAAAAAACTGATTTTTGTTGATCAGTCTTAAAAATACTGACTCTGACTGACTTTACTGATCAGTTGCGACTCCTTCCTTAACTCGAGCCTCGAGGAACAACTGCTCAGATTGCAGCACCTGCTTCCTGAAGTCGCAGGCCTCTCTCAGCCGGGCCACGCACGTGGCGCATATACAGCAGTCCATGCTGTCGCCGTCCAGGTGTGGTAACTGTAATACAACATCTTTACCCTTGAGACGTGCCTCGAGGAACAACTGCTCAGATTGCAGCACCTGCTTCCTGAAGTCGCAGGCCTCTCTCAGCCGGGCCACGCACGTGGCGCATATACAGCAGTCCATGCTGTCGCCGTCCAGGTGTGGTAACTGTAATACAACATCTTTACCCTTGAGACGTGCCTCGAGGAACAACTGCTCAGATTGCAGCACCTGCTTCCTGAAGTCGCAGGCCTCTCTCAGCCGGGCCACGCACGTGGCGCATATACAGCAGTCCATGCTGTCGCCGTCCAGGTGTGGTAACTGTAATACAACATCTTTACCCTTGAGACGTGCCTCGAGGAACAACTGCTCAGATTGCAGCACCTGCTTCCTGAAGTCGCAGGCCTCTCTCAGCCGGGCCACGCACGTGGCGCATATACAGCAGTCCATGCTGTCGCCGTCCAGGTGTGGTAACTGTAATACAACATCTTTACCCTTGAGACGTGCCTCGAGGAACAACTGCTCAGATTGCAGCACCTGCTTCCTGAAGTCGCAGTCCTCTCTCAGCCGGGCCACGCACGTGGCGCATATACAGCAGTCCATGCTGTCGCCGTCCAGGTGTGGTAACTGTAATACAACATCTTTACCCTTGAGACGTGCCTCGAGGAACAACTGCTCAGATTGCAGCACCTGCTTCCTGAAGTCGCAGGCCTCTCTCAGCCGGGCCACGCACGTGGCGCATATACAGCAGTCCATGCTGTCGCCGTCCAGGTGTGGTAACTGTAATACAACATCTTTACCCTTGAGACGTGCCTCGAGGAACAACTGCTCAGATTGCAGCACCTGCTTCCTGAAGTCGCAGGCCTCTCTCAGCCGGGCCACGCACGTGGCGCATATACAGCAGTCCATGCTGTCGCCGTCCAGGTGTGGTAACTGTAATACAACATCTTTACCCTTGAGACGTGCCTCGAGGAACAACTGCTCAGATTGCAGCACCTGCTTCCTGAAGTCGCAGGCCTCTCTCAGCCGGGCCACGCACGTGGCGCATATACAGCAGTCCATGCTGTCGCCGTCCAGGTGTGGTAACTGTAATACAACATCTTTACCCTTGAGACGTGCCTCGAGGAACAACTGCTCAGATTGCAGCACCTGCTTCCTGAAGTCTCAGGCCTCTCTCAGCCGGGCCACGCACGTGGCGCATATACAGCAGTCCATGCTGTCGCCGTCCAGGTGTGGTAACTGTAATACAACATCTTTACCCTTGAGACGTGCCTCGAGGAACAACTGCTCAGATTGCAGCACCTGCTTCCTGAAGTCGCAGGCCTCTCTCAGCCGGGCCACGCACGTGGCGCATATACAGCAGTCCATGCTGTCACCGTCCAGGTGTGGTAACTGTAATACAACATCTTTACCCTTGAGACGTGCCTCGAGGAACAACTGCTCAGATTGCAGCACCTGCTTCCTGAAGTCGCAGGCCTCTCTCAGCCGGGCCACGCACGTGGCGCATATACAGCAGTCCATGCTGTCACCGTCCAGGTGTGGTAACTGTAATACAACATCTTTACCCTTGAGACATGCCTCGAGGAACAACTGCTCAGATTGCAGCACCTGCTTCTTGAAGTCGCAGGCCTCTCTCAGCCGGGCCACGCACGTGGCGCATATACAGCAGTCCATGCTGTCGCCGTCCAGGTGTGGTAACTGTAATACAACATCTTTACCCTTGAGACGTGCCTCGAGGAACAACTGCTCAGATTGCAGCACCTGCTTCCTGAAGTCGCAGGCCTCTCTCAGCCGGGCCACGCACGTGGCGCATATACAGCAGTCCATGCTGTCGCCGTCCAGGTGTGGTAACTGTAATACAACATCTTTACCCTTGAGACGTGCCTCGAGGAACAACTGCTCAGATTGCAGCACCTGCTTCCTGAAGTCGCAGGCCTCTCTCAGCCGGGCCACGCACGTGGCGCATATACAGCAGTCCATGCTGTCGCCGTCCAGGTGTGGTAACTGTAATACAACATCTTTACCCTTGAGACGTGCCTCGAGGAACAACTGCTCAGATTGCAGCACCTGCTTCCTGAAGTCGCAGGCCTCTCTCAGCCGGGCCACGCACGTGGCGCATATACAGCAGTCCATGCTGTCGCCGTCCAGGTGTGGTAACTGTAATACAACATCTTTACCCTTGAGACGTGCCTCGAGGAACAACTGCTCAGATTGCAGCACCTGCTTCCTGAAGTCGCAGGCCTCTCTCAGCCGGGCCACGCACGTGGCGCATATACAGCAGTCCATGCTGTCGCCGTCCAGGTGTGGTAACTGTAATACAACATCTTTACCCTTGAGACGTGCCTCGAGGAACAACTGCTCAGATTGCAGCACCTGCTTCCTGAAGTCGCAGGCCTCTCTCAGCCGGGCCACGCACGTGGCGCATATACAGCAGTCCATGCTGTCACCGTCCAGGTGTGGTAACTGTAATACAACATCTTTACCCTTGAGACGTGCCTCGAGGAACAACTGCTCAGATTGCAGCACCTGCTTCCTGAAGTCGCAGGCCTCTCTCAGCCGGGCCACGCACGTGGCGCATATACAGCAGTCCATGCTGTCGCCGTCCAGGTGTGGTAACTGTAATACAACATCTTTACCCTTGAGACGTGCCTCGAGGAACAACTGCTCAGATTGCAGCACCTGCTTCCTGAAGTCGCAGGCCTCTCTCAGCCGGGCCACGCACGTGGCGCATATACAGCAGTCCATGCTGTCACCGTCCAGGTGTGGTAACTGTAATACAACATCTTTACCCTTGAGACATGCCTCGAGGAACAACTGCTCAGATTGCAGCACCTGCTTCTTGAAGTCGCAGGCCTCTCTCAGCCGGGCCACGCACGTGGCGCATATACAGCAGTCCATGCTGTCGCCGTCCAGGTGTGGTAACTGTAATACAACATCTTTACCCTTGAGACGTGCCTCGAGGAACAACTGCTCAGATTGCAGCACCTGCTTCCTGAAGTCGCAGGCCTCTCTCAGCCGGGCCACGCACGTGGCGCATATACAGCAGTCCATGCTGTCGCCGTCCAGGTGTGGTAACTGTAATACCACATCTTTACCCTTGAGACGTGCCTCGAGGAACAACTGCTCAGATTGCAGCACCTGCTTCCTGAAGTCTCAGGCCTCTCTCAGCCGGGCCACGCACGTGGCGCATATACAGCAGTCCATGCTGTCGCCGTCCAGGTGTGGTAACTGTAATACAACATCTTTACCCTTGAAACGTGCCTCGAGGAACAACTGCTCAGATTGCAGCACCTGCTTCCTGAAGTCGCAGGCCTCTCTCAGCCGGGCCACGCACGTGGCGCATATACAGCAGTCCATGCTGTCACCGTCCAGGTGTGGTAACTGTAATACAACATCTTTACCCTTGAGACGTGCCTCGAGGAACAACTGCTCAGATTGCAGCACCTGCTTCCTGAAGTCGCAGGCCTCTCTCAGCCGGGCCACGCACGTGGCGCATATACAGCAGTCCATGCTGTCACCGTCCAGGTGTGGTAACTGTAATACAACATCTTTACCCTTGAGACATGCCTCGAGGAACAACTGCTCAGATTGCAGCACCTGCTTCTTGAAGTCGCAGGCCTCTCTCAGCCGGGCCACGCACGTGGCGCATATACAGCAGTCCATGCTGTCGCCGTCCAGGTGTGGTAACTGTAATACAACATCTTTACCCTTGAGACGTGCCTCGAGGAACAACTGCTCAGATTGCAGCACCTGCTTCCTGAAGTCGCAGGCCTCTCTCAGCCGGGCCACGCACGTGGCGCATATACAGCAGTCCATGCTGTCGCCGTCCAGGTGTGGTAACTGTAATACAACATCTTTACCCTTGAGACGTGCCTCGAGGAACAACTGCTCAGATTGCAGCACCTGCTTCCTGAAGTCGCAGGCCTCTCTCAGCCGGGCCACGCACGTGGCGCATATACAGCAGTCCATGCTGTCGCCGTCCAGGTGTGGTAACTGTAATACAACATCTTTACCCTTGAGACGTGCCTCGAGGAACAACTGCTCAGATTGCAGCACCTGCTTCCTGAAGTCGCAGGCCTCTCTCAGCCGGGCCACGCACGTGGCGCATATACAGCAGTCCATGCTGTCGCCGTCCAGGTGTGGTAACTGTAATACAACATCTTTACCCTTGAGACGTGCCTCGAGGAACAACTGCTCAGATTGCAGCATCTGCTTCCTGAAGTCGCAGGCCTCTCTCAGCCGGGCCACGCACGTGGCGCATATACAGCAGTCCATGCTGTCGCCGTCCAGGTGTGGTAACTGTAATACAACATCTTTACCCTTGAGACGTGCCTCGAGGAACAACTGCTCAGATTGCAGCACCTGCTTCCTGAAGTCGCAGGCCTCTCTCAGCCGGGCCACGCACGTGGCGCATATACAGCAGTCCATGCTGTCACCGTCCAGGTGTGGTAACTGTAATACAACATCTTTACCCTTGAGACGTGCCTCGAGGAACAACTGCTCAGATTGCAGCACCTGCTTCCTGAAGTCGCAGGCCTCTCTCAGCCGGGCCACGCACGTGGCGCATATACAGCAGTCCATGCTGTCACCGTCCAGGTGTGGTAACTGTAATACAACATCTTTACCCTTGAGACATGCCTCGAGGAACAACTGCTCAGATTGCAGCACCTGCTTCCTGAAGTCGCAGGCCTCTCTCAGCCGGGCCACGCACGTGGCGCATATACAGCAGTCCATGCTGTCGCCGTCCAGGTGTGGTAACTGTAATACAACATCTTTACCCTTGAGACGTGCCTCGAGGAACAACTGCTCAGATTGCAGCACCTGCTTCCTGAAGTCGCAGGCCTCTCTCAGCCGGGCCACGCACGTGGCGCATATACAGTAGTCCATGCTGTCGCCGTCCAGGTGTGGTAACTGTAATACAACATCTTTACCCTTGAGACGAGCCTCGAGGAACAACTGTTCAGATTGCAGCACCTGCTTCCTGAAGTCGCAGGCCTCTCTCAGCCGGGCCACGCACGTGGCGCATATACAGCAGTCCATGCTGTCGCCGTCCAGGTGTGGTAACTGTAACCATTCATTCATGTCAACTCATTATGGGCCCATTACTGGTGGCTCAAAATTTCAAAATTCAAAATTATTTATTTCACGTAGGCCAAACTGTGGCTCTTATGACAAGTCATGACTCTACCACCGGTTCGGAAAGCGGAATCAATATTCAAAAGTAGTATTCTATTCTATTTCTTAAGTAGGCTATATGATCCACCACACTGGCAAATTGCAGATTAGCAGACTTTAACAGACTTTTGAGCATTATGGAGAACTCTCATATATAGGATTCAAAATTCAAAAATTCAAAATTATTTATTTCACATAGGTCAACCTGTGGCTCTTATGACATGTCATGACTCTACCACCGGTTCGGAAAATGGATTCTGCTGAGAGGAGCCGGCAAGCCGATTTAACCCATGCAACTTTGTTAGAATAGAATATAATATTTCCATGATGAGGGAAATTTCCAAAAAAGCGTACTGCAATAGTTCAATTATTCATGTTAAGACGGGCAGATTGAAAGTAGCCCCATTCCCGCCGGTTCCTATTTCATTCAAATTTATGCATTGAGTCTATAGCAATTATTAGACTTTTCCAAGTCATTATCATAATAATCATTAAGACTAGGCTGTGCCAGTTAACATACTAACCAAACCTAAGTTGAAATTCCATTTAATAAGTTGAACCATATGCACCTAAGGTAACTGAAAACTCACCGCAATATTATTCAAAGAAACCCTAACCATTATTTGATTAATGGAAATAATAATAATAAATATTTTATTTCAACCATCTGGGTTATAGTGTGTTAGTAACAATAAACTTAAACCTATATTATGTTAGTAACACTAAAACCTAAAAACTTAACCTAAGATGGCACCGATTTGTCAGCACATGAACCATGCAACAGTGGTTCAAGTACTGGCAATCGATCCTGTCAGCAAATGCCCTCAGGAAGCTATTAGAGCTGGCCCGGACTCTATGCAACAGGGATGTGCACCGCTTTCGCATAGTGGTGTAGAAGCAGTCTACACTAGTGTCGGCGATCATCCCTGACGCGCTGAAGAATCGGGGCAGTCCCAATAGCATCCTGAACGCATTATTATACTGTACACGCAGGGCGTTGTACTGCTTCTGCGTATAACTGATCCACAGGCTGCTCGTGTAAAAGGAGGTGCAGTATGCTCTAAAAAGGGTGATTTTGACTGGCACCGAACAACGAGCAAACCTGCGGACAATCATGTTTGCCCTGATAGACAACGCCCTGCGCTCTCTCTCTCTATATCAGCATCGTCTTTCAGGTCAAAGGAAATCAGACGGTACGGACCCAGGTATTTAAACTGAGACACCCTCTTCAACGGGGTACCGTATAATTTAATGGGTGGGAAAGGGTCACGTTTCTCAAAAATTCCTCATTTTACGCTTACGAAGCAGTGTGTTTATTAACTTACGCTAAGACCAAACACCTCCATAAACATATCGCAATACACTTCCTTGGCGCCATTGAAGTGGTACTCCGAATTGAGCAGGCGACACTTCCTTGTGGAGCGGCAGCATCGACATACGCCTTCGCTGATGATGGGGCCCGTGTTAATATTTACATTCGTATTGGCCATTTTAACAAATTGTTTTTAACTTAGAATAAAGAAAATCACTACATCCGAATTTACGAATCACTATTTTTTTACACAGCCTAATCAGCACCACATCAGCACCAACAGCACAGATCAGCACAATTCTTTTTTCTTTCAATTTTTGTTGTTTTAACTACTACGCGTTCGTTTCAAGTTGAGCCCTGCACCATAGAGTAAAGTAATCGACGTAGTCGTAATTCCTAGTTCCATGTCGACAGTACGGACACAGTATAGGATATGCAGTAGTTTGACACCTTTGATCTAGATTCTAGTGGTACTACGCGTTACAAATTTCCCCTAGCTCTCTCGCGCTTCCCCGCACCGCACCTCAAGTCAGACCCACTTAGTAAACCGCTCGCGAAGCACCGCTTATTAAAAATAAATTTCAAATTCAAATTATTTATTTGCACAGATTGGGTAGTACAATGGTGTTACATTATAACTAGTGGTTCGCCCCGAACTGAGACCTCCCGGTAACGGTATCCCATGATTATTCATTCAATCGATACATGACGACCAAACCTGACATTATTATTATGCCCGTTTTCACCAAACATACCTATATCATCCCCTAAATAGGAGTCTCTTTACGTAGGTAGCTCCTAAATACAATCCTAAGTCCTAACATCCGTCCCCATGTCCTTTTAGGTGTCCCGTACAGGATCGTGATAAAGAAGTTGACAGAAATCATCACCTAACTTATCATAGCCCGTAAGGTTAGGCAACGTTAATGAAAACATTGAATTAATAAGTACTAACGAGTGAAAACGGGTTACGGGCATCTGTACAAATCGTTATCTATCGACGCGAATAGAAAATATACAAAATGCAGTAATTAATAGTTTATTGAAGTTTGATATTTAACTAAACAATAATTTTAATTGAATAATAAGTTATTATTTTATGTAACTAAATAATAATGTTCGACGAAAAACTGTTTTTGGGATACCTAGTCGTAACTCCCTAGTTCCATGGAATAGTAAATGACTGCGCCATCTATTAGCATTATTGTGAAGCTATGTTGATGCTATATGAATTACTGATGCCCATATAAAATTAAATAATCTCATTTCTTTATAATATTCATATAATTTTAGTATTTGTTGTTCAAGTACAGAATACAAGTAAAACAAAAAACTAAAATATGCTCGAAAATACATAGTCAATTCTCCTAGAGAGCGTCTTCAAGAGAGCGTATTAAATCTCCACTTTGAAAGCCCCCCATTTCGTCAATTTTAAGGGAAAATTAAAAAAAAAATATTTTTGTACTCGGTTCGAAATTATCTTTAACATGATATGTTACAATTTTATATAACGCGATAAATTTTTTTTTACTTCGCATTCACTTCTATGAGAGCCCCCCTGAAATAAAGGTTTTTAAAGTTCGGCCGTTCAGAGAATGCGTTCCTGACACGTGTCAGTTAGTCACGACAACTGTCACAAAATTATAACATTAATTGATTATTGATATAATAATGTTGTTTTAATGCTCATCAATTGTTAAAACGGTAAACAACCAGCAATAATATTTTTATCGTAACTGCAACGCCATTACAAAGTTACGTCATCAGTTCAATCGCGACGTGTCAGGAACGCATTCTCTGAACGGCCGTAGTATATAATTTTTTTATGCAATATTCGGCTGAAGGCCATCAGTTTACATATTATATCTAAATTTGAAGTAATTACGTTCAGTAATTCAAAAGTTATAAGGCTCTGACAGACGGACGGACGCGACGGACAGACAAGAGCAAATTCACCTAGTAGACTCAGAGACCTCGCTTCGCTCGGTCAATAAAAGTCCTTACAATCTACCGGATAGGCATGCAAAAATAATATTTAATAATAATTCTTATTCTAAGTTTACGTATTAAAATTTCAATTCATTAAATTGAACTTTGGATATTAGGAGTTTTGGTAGGTTTGGTAAAAAAAACTAAGAATGTTGTATATCGTAAAGCATTAGAATAATAAACACTTTTTTTTAAATGTTTTTTTATTATTTATACCAATTCGAATTCAATATTCATAGTTAAGACAGGTCAGCTAGTACTTAACAGATAAAACAATAGATAAACTATTATACTGCATCTTCTTATACTGTGTCTTTACTAGCTGTGGGTCTGACTTGAGGTGCGGTGCGGGGAAGCGCGAGGGGTGTAGATTTCTTTACTCTATGGTGCAGGGCTCAACTTGAAACGAACGCGTAGGTACCTACACTAGCGGCACGCTATGATGGCCGGTTTGACGTTTGTCCGCTCATGAAGTTCCGTATTAATTGATAACGACTTTGAAGGAAATAATTGTATTACTTTATTGACGATAGTGATGTGCAGAGATTCATAAATTTTATCGAATGTAGTTTTAGGTTTAGGACTCAAAATTTATTTATTAAATTGATTTCTAAAATGTATACAAGTGTAGAAAAATCAGTTTGCACCATTTAAGGGGTGAATGTACTTGTGAATATGAACAATTTTCACTATGTGGACAAACCTCTGAAATCGCAAAAAAATATCAGCTGTTTCATACAAAAGGTAAAATTTTTATTTTTATATGATATATACCACAACTCGGCATTTGGTTTTCTAAATTGAAAATTTTTAAAAATGGAATCTAATACGATCGTCACATAGGATCGCTGGCTAGCACAACTACTACCTCCGGCAAACTCGCGTCAATGCTCAATGCAAAACAAAGCAGTTTCGAATTGACGTTGCTTCGAAAAGTATAAACTGTCAGTGCAATGCGATTGTGATATAGTTTTGACCTGGCTTTGGATTTCAAATATTGATACTGCATTACTGTTGACCCTTGCTCGTTAATTTGGACTCTGTTCAAGCCCTTTGTTGTGGATTTCGTCGATATGACCGAACGTACGCAGAGAACTGTTCTAAATAGTCAGACACGTGAGTTCGTAATACGCCTTCGTAACTATTTCGATCGTGAAGCTCAAAATGGAGGGCCAATTTTACCTATAACGTCAGTGGTTGAACGCGTAGCTGATGCGCTTAGTATTGGACAACGAACTGTTAGACGGATAACTAAAAAAAAGCATTAGAACATGGGCACAGAGTTATACGGTTACCGCCTTACCATTGTGAGTATAATGCGATTGAGTTGGTGTGGGCTCAAATTAAGGGATATGCTGCAAGACACAATACAGAACCCCCATTTACCACAAAAAAAATGCTAAAATTATTAGAAGAAGCTTGTGAACATGTGACTAAAGGAGACTGGGAAAAGGTTGTGAATAGAACTGTTAAATTAATAAGGGAAGATTATGAAAGAGATGTGAAAATAGATAATATTATAGAAAACGAACATATAATTATTAATGTAGGTGATGATAGCAGTGACGACAGTGAAAATAGTAGTATGGACGAATCTGATTAATTATGGCCTTTTGTGGCACCTTTTTTGGTATCTTTTGTATTCATATGTTTCTTGTGTGCATATAAAGTATGTATATTCATTTTCATTCAAATATTCAGTTCGTTCAAATAAATTAAATAAACATATACATTTTTGTTTTATTAAACCTATTTAATCAGGTACAAAAACAAAACTTAATTGTTTTTTGTTCGAGAATAAATTGACATTCCACATCACTATTGTAATGTGTCAAACCGGCCATCATAGCGTGCCGCTAGTTTTAGTATAAATTTTTGACAACACATACATTTTTTGTTTTTGAATGGTTTTTGACCACCGGGTTCTTCTTCTTCTTCGTTTGATTAGTGGCTCCGCGCGTCGAGCGTTTGAGCCATAGTCAAGTTTTTCTGATCCTTTCCATTCCGTTTCTTCAAATCCCGCCCGATTCCACCATTACAAAATAAGTTTCTCTGTTCCAAACAAAAATCTATTTCATTATTGGATAGAAGCAGGCGTTACTTTGCGGAAGTTCATGATTAGCAAGAAAAGGTTAGAATTATTTTGCTATAATCCGCCAACAGAAAAAATCTGTATGGTCAAACATGCAATTAAAAGCTAAGCACCACTCACCTACCCAGCCAAGCAAAAAAGCCAAGTTTCCAAGCAAGCAATGCCACCACCACTCACATGCACCACCACACAAGACTTTTACACTACTCTCGACGCACGTTTCGCCCCGACACCGGAGCATCCTCAGGAGATGTCGACTTTACAATGCTGTATTGTCTAGTGAAGCTCGTTCAAATGCGCGGTATTATATACCTTTTTCCTACCCCCACTACTGTTGCCCCGCCCACTACCCCCCAGAGAGTAGTGTAAAAGTCTTGTGTGGTGGTGCATGTGAGTGGTGGTGGCATTGCTTGCTTGGGAACTTGGCTTTTTTGTTTGGCTGGGTAGGTGAGTGGTGCTTAGCTTTTAATTGCATGTTTGACCATACAGATTTTTTTTCTGTTGGCGGATTATAGCAAAATAATTCTAACCTTTTCTATTTCATTAGTTTAATAGTTTCTACAAAATGTGGTTTATTTTATCCAATTTAGGCATGTCGATCTTCTAAAATTATTCATATGTATTGAAATCATGTATCCATAGCAAAAATATTTTGTTTACAAAAAATTAAGCGTCATTATTCCACCATTTTTTGACCTCACTTATCACTTATTACACTAGCGGCACGCTATGATGGCCGGTTTGACACATTACAATAGTGATGTGGAATGTCAATTTATTCTCGAACAAAAAACAATTAAGTTTTGTTTTTGTACCTGATTAAATAGGTTTAATAAAACAAAAATGTATATGTTTATTTAATTTATTTGAACGAACTGAATATTTGAATGAAAATGAATATACATACTTTATATGCACACAAGAAACATATGAATACAAAAGATACCAAAAAAGGTGCCACAAAAGGCCATAATTAATCAGATTCGTCCATACTACTATTTTCACTGTCGTCACTGCTATCATCACCTACATTAATAATTATATGTTCGTTTTCTATAATATTATCTATTTTCACATCTCTTTCATAATCTTCCCTTATTAATTTAACAGTTCTATTCACAACCTTTTCCCAGTCTCCTTTAGTCACATGTTCACAAGCTTCTTCTAATAATTTTAGCATTTTTTTTTGTGGTAAATGGGGGTTCTGTATTGTGTCTTGCAGCATATCCCTTAATTTGAGCCCACACCAACTCAATCGCATTATACTCACAATGGTAAGGCGGTAACCGTATAACTCTGTGCCCATGTTCTAATGCTATTTCGTCAATGACGTATCGGATCTTGGTTGGTTTGTTTTCTTTTAAAAGACGTACTAATTCCGCTTTTAACATATTCATGTTTGCATCTACGCCATTTTTACGAAGCCATGCGACGATATCAGCTTTCTTTTGGGATTGGGCAGGTGGCTTGTCAATTTGCATCGAGTGGTATGGGGCGTTGTCCATAATTATAATAGATGGTTCAGGGAGGCTACACAACATTGAGGTAAACCATTCAGTAAACTTTTCTCCATTCATGTCTTCATGATAGTCTCCAGTGGTTTTTGACGCAAAAGCCATGAGAGAACCTTCGACAAACCCGTTGATGGTTCCGGCGTGACAAATTATAGGTCGCGATCCTTTTCCTACAGGAACTTTGGAAGTAGATGCTGCTGTGTCATCGTTCCAAGAACGGCCTACAGTATGGTTAGCATTAAGCCATGTTTCATCCAAGAACACAACATTTTGCCAATTTTTGATTTCTTTCACTTGCCGTAAAAAAGTATACCTTGCCATCGCTATATCAAATCTTTCCATCAATATTTTGCGTTTGTTACATTTTTTGTATCGAAATCCAATGGTCTTCAAAATCTTCGTTAAAGAACTTTCCCCACCGAAGAATAATCCAGCTTCCTTCAGTGAATGCACCAACTTTTTTCTTGTTGGATACTCCTTCTGTAAATAGTAGCCGTAAACATGTCTTCGGATAGCATCGGCATCAAAGCTATCGATGTCTACGACTGGTTTTGCTCGTTTTCTCTTTTTTGGTGTGTGAAGTTTATTTTCTTCTGTGCCAGTCTCGCCATATTTTTTTTTAGTTATCCGTCTAACAGTTCGTTGTCCAATATTAAGCGCATCAGCTACGCGTTCAACCACTGACGTTATAGGTAAAATTGGCCCTCCATTTTGAGCTTGACGATCGAAATAGTTACGAAGGCGTATTACGAACTCACGTGTCTGACTATTTAGAACAGTTCTCTGCGTACGTTCGGTCATATCGACGAAATCCACAACAAAGGGCTTGAACAGAGTCCAAATTAACGAGCAAGGGTCAACAGTAATGCAGTATCAATATTTGAAATCCAAAGCCAGGTCAAAACTATATCACAATCGCATTGCACTGACAGTTTATACTTTTCGAAGCAACGTCAATTCGAAACTGCTTTGTTTTGCATTGAGCATTGACGCGAGTTTGCCGGAGGTAGTAGTTGTGCTAGCCAGCGATCCTATGTGACGATCGTATTAGATTCCATTTTTAAAAATTTTCAATTTAGAAAACCAAATGCCGAGTTGTGGTATATATCATATAAAAATAAAAATTTTACCTTTTGTATGAAACAGCTGATATTTTTTTGCGATTTCAGAGGTTTGTCCACATAGTGAAAATTGTTCATATTCACAAGTACATTCACCCCTTAAATGGTGCAAACTGATTTTTCTACACTTGTATACATTTTAGAAATCAATTTAATAAATAAATTTTGAGTCCTAAACCTAAAACTACATTCGATAAAATTTATGAATCTCTGCACATCACTATCGTCAATAAAGTAATACAATTATTTCCTTCAAAGTCGTTATCAATTAATACGGAACTTCATGAGCGGACAAACGTCAAACCGGCCATCATAGCGTGCCGCTAGTGTAGGTACCTATTGATGCCTGATTTCACTACAGTTCCGTAACCTTATATTAAGTTAGGTGAAGCTTTCTGTCAACTTTGTTATCACGAACGTAACGGGAACGTGTACGGGACACCTAAAAGGACATTGGGTCGGATGTTAGGACTAAGGATGGTATTTAGAGTCTACCTACGTAAAGAGACTCCTACTTATGGGATGATTCACTTAGGTATGGTTGGTGAAAACGGGCATAATAATAATGTCCGTTTTGGTCGTCATGTATCGATTGAATGAATGAGTATGGGATACCGTTACCGCGAGGTCTCAGTTCGGGGCGAACCATGTATGTGAAGTTGAAGAGTTCTCCAAGTTCACAACTAGGTAGGTATAGGCAAAAAATCACATCGATATACGTATAAGTTTTTTTTTTTTTACAGTCAAGAGCTCCTAACATTTCATAAGCTCTCGACTGCTTATACCTACCTACCTGCCTACCTACTTACCTACCTACGACCTATATTCATACTTTTCCCATCCTCGATAATATATCTACTTGCCCCCCCCATTGGCCCTCGGCTGGCGGTGCCCTTGCCATGGGCGTAAGGGTTTTAAAAATTCAGCGTTAGTGAAAATATGTGAAAGCGTCATCTATCGACAAGAACAGAAAATATACAAAATGTAGTAATGAATAGTTTATTGATGTTTGATATTTAACTAATTAATAATTAATTTAAATTGAATAATAATATGTTATTATATTTATTAGTAGGTACCTGTTACACAAAATAGTAATGGTCGACGCAAAACTGGATAGTCAATGACAGCGCCATCTATTAACATTATTGTGAAGCTATGTTTAAAAATACTGATGCCTATTAAAAATTAAATAATTTCGTTTCTAAATATTCATATAATTAACCGACTTCAAAAAAAAACAAAATGAGGAGGTTCTCAAATCGACGCGTATTTTTTTTGTCAGTGTTGCTCCTTATCTCCCTCAAATCTTATCCGATTTAAAAGGGCGTATCTGCAGGTAGGCCCTCTCCCAAAGCGGAGAAAATTCTGAGTTGTCTTTATAATATTAACTAAACCGAGCGACAGTAAAATACCATAATAATGCATAAGAATACTACTAGCGCCATCTATCGGTGAACATAAATACGAACCATATGATGATTTTACATCACCTGTAGCACAAAGTAGTTCAAAGTACATTGAATATAGGGCTACCTGTAGTCGGGTTTTTGAAACTAAACTTGCTAAAGTTTTTGCAATTCACGAAGGCGAGTGAGCTTTACTTGACTTTAGGTGGACTATACGGGTCTGCCCGCGAAATTTAAATTTAATTTGGTTTTTCGCAATTTGTAAATTAAGGGTGGAACCACATTTGTGAGGATCGTTTCGGATTTCGCCCATACAAAACTGTCAAATTCCATAGAAACGTGTACGGATCAAATCGGCTTTTCGATGCGTACACGAATGTATGGAAAATGACAGTTTTGTATAGGCAAAATCCGAATCGATCCTCACAAATGTGGTTCCACCCTAAAGCGACAAAGAAGGCGGCATTCTAATTGCACCAATGGCAGTATCATCTTCACAGGTTTATACAAAAATCTTTACTTGTAAGTTTAAGAATTAGAATATCGACTAATTTGTGAGTAACTCATGTCAAACTCGATACTCGTACTAATTTCTCAAACTGGAGACTTTCAAGTAAAGATTTTTATATTAACCTGTGAAGATGATACTGCCATTGGCGCAATTAGAATGCCATAAGTCTACTTTGTCTTCTTAGTTTACAAATTGCGAAAAACCAAATTTTTGAATTTCGCGGACAGACCCGTATAATCCACCTTAAGATGAGAAGCTAACTTCGTATGTATGGGGCGCGCTTGAGTCTCCTCTTAACGACTTGAGTACCTATTACTTAAAGCCAACAAGTTTTATAGCCTGGTCAATTTAGACATCCATGGTTACAATAATTCACACTTGGCTGGAAATTGGCAGGATTGTTCAAAACACTATTATAAATGAAATGTGAAAAGTCGTCATGGGCAATACGGTATTTGACTACTTTTAGAAAATCATCTTAAATTGTTGATAATGCTATGCTGAAGCTAACAAAACATATATTTCGGCATAATTTTCATTATTTTTCATAAAAATCGAGAAATAAATTCAAAAAAATAAATTGCCGCCGAAACGTTCCATTTGCTCTCATGACGTAACAGTTCACATTTCAAACAATGACAATTTTATAATATGTGTTTAGGCCGCGTGTCGCATACTATTTGGTATTTAATAAAATAGTAACGATGAAAAACAGACGAAATTAGCCTATTACGCCGCACAAACACGTTGAAATGTATTGACAAAATGAGAATTCCATAGGTGGTGTGGACTGTTACGTCATTCGAAATCACGGAACGTTTTCGATCACGTGACCATGGCCGGAATTATAGCAATTTTATTTAATGTTTTCTAATTAAATAAAGCTTTATTTTTTAGTTTTGTCGTATGGAATAATGTTTTTAGATAATAATCTTTTAGGATGACACCAGTTGAAACGATATTTTTACTATAGTCAAATACCCTATTCTCCTAAATGTTGGCTAAGGCATGTCCCAGGCTGAAGAACGTAGGTTAAAACTAACTCAGGCTTATGAAACTTTTTTTGTAGATACTAGATAGTGTCCTCTATATCGTCCATCAAGAAAAAGAAGATAAAAGAGGTGAGATCCAGCTGAAAAAAAAATTTAAACCTCCATTTTCTAACCTCCATGACTGTCCCACTGCTTATGTTGTATGTAACAAACTTATTTATTTAAAAACATAGTCGATTAAAAATTCTCAAAAAAAATTATTTCATTAATGAATAATTAATCTTTAAAATAACAACAGTAGCGTGAGGTTACGTCTTAGAATTAGTTTTTTATTAGTATTTAAAGTCTGTCCCACGACTTTTTAATCATTACCGTGCTCTTGTGCAAACACTATCGTAACTACCCACATGTCCATACAATCCGCATCGTCGTCGCGTCTAACGTACAAAGTCAGTTGCCTTGAGCAATTCATGTCGAATGGAGGTGTGTACGTCGTCGGGTTACTGAAATATTTGGCATTCTCCAACGGAAATTTCATTTTGGCAACTTTAATCGCTCATTCATAGGACTCTCACCATACCGTAAGTAGTTATCACATTTATATGTTTGTATTTTTTATATATTTAAAATATGTTTTACTTTCTAACAAAGCACATTAAAAAAAATTACTATGTTTACTTATCAAGTAAAAATTTAATTACTAACCAATTCTAATTACCATGATCCTAATTACCATTATTACCAGGGCCATTTTACGTACTATGGTAATTGGGCATTAGCTAGGTAATTAGAGTAATGCTTGATTGTATGGGATCTTCTAGATTTTAACGACCTCCCTGGCCCTGTGGTGAGTACTTTGGTCTTAAAAACGGGATCTTCATGGGTTTGACTCCCTGCTGGTGCAATTTTGGATTTTGTAAAATTGTCTCCAGTCTGGTCTGGCCGAGGCTATTTACCATCCAATACTCTACCAGCAGAGATGTGCCGCGCCATGTGATTTAGCGTTCTGGTACCTATCAGCGTAGAAACCGGTAAGTTGTGTAAGTTTAATACCAGGTAAGCTCGAAACCATCTTAGATGCATTCACCACTTACCCCAGATTATCGCAGTCAAGGACCAACTTGTAGTAATATATAAAAGTTAAAAGTAATCTGTGTTGAATGATTATGGTTGTATTTTGATACTGTTTGGGTGTTGGTAATAACAACATCGTTATATTTACCAACAAAAAAATAACTAAACCGAAAAAGATGGGCAAAAAAGGCTCGAATGGTATGCGAAGATAAAAAAAGATTCTTTATTATACCGAAAAAGATGGAGAATAAATCTTAATTCTTTTTATAGCTCAATCGCAATCAAACTCGCAGCATTGCAGCGTTGTATGGCGATTGACGACCTTTGGACCAGGTAAACCCCAGAACGTGGATCGCAACCCCTTCACCTTAACCAACGGCCGATATCGTGGAACAATCGCTTAGCTTCCACAGGATCATCATGCTGCTTGCCATCCATGTGACTCAAACCGGGTGGCTCGAGTACACACTACGCAGGGTACGTTGACCGAGATGAGGGCTGTGCGGACGATATCGTTCAGAGAGTGGTGACGAGAGAATCTGGCCACACAACGACTGCAACTCAATGCGTGGTGGCCGTTGGCTTTCAACATGTAACCGCAGATGCATCGATGGAATTCGCAAACAGGCATGCAACCATGTTGGGAAGTCCTCAGTAGATATGTAATCTTCGGCACAGCAAAATAGTTTTGCAAGAGCGTAAGCGTAACATGGGCCGAAAGATCTTTCCAATGCTCTTGAATGGCGGAGTGGCCTCCTTGCCTCAGTGGCTTCCGGGATAGCAGAAGAAAAGATAGGAGATCCCAAGAGGAAAAAATTGTCAGCGTTAAACTCCTTGAGCCCAGGAACTAGGTCTTCAAAGTGAGGGAACAGAAGACGGGACTCTGGATTACATACAGGGGAAGAACTCTCACTTAGGAATGTTCACGTTCAACCCCAGCTCCTTCAAGCAATGTATTAAAAGCAGTAGCTCACGTTCCACAACATCAGGTTTGCCTCCTATAGTACCTACATCGAGTTACCAGATATTAAGGGGGGATTTGAGGTCGTGAAGAACTTTCTGAATGCTGAGGCTGAAGATGAGAGGTCTAAGCGGATCTCCCTGTTGGACATCAATCTGCGAAAGGATAGAGGTTTGGTTATAGAAGACATTGGAGGGGGAATGTTAAAATTGCTGAAGAAAAGGATACAGAGTAGGAATCATAACTTTGCTTCGCTCAGTAGAATGTCCTTTTCCAGTGTATTGAAAGCGTTATGTATGTCAAGCTCCATGATAACACAGTCATTGTTGCTTGGTTCTATAGCGAACAAATGCGTTGCGTGGATAGCCTAGCTTAGTGTCAAGACCTAACAGGTGCGGTCGCAGGTAAGTCACTATTTCCTCCAAAGGCCCTAGACCCTTATTTGATTAGAAGATTACCGAATATATAGATCTCATCAACGACACTGACAATTCTGTATCAAATTTTATATTATAATAATAATTATTAATTATGTTTGATGTTATTTGAAGAATATTTTGTGTACATAGGGCTATCTTATGTTAAACTTATAATATAATTAGACGCGTTTTGTAGGTAAGCCTAGGTAGGTCTGATAGGAAAATAACTGAATTTATTGATCTCGTCAGCAAGGCAGACTTTTGTTATGAATCTTTGTACGATTATGATTGGCATGCCGTTTTTACGAGATTTACTTAGACGCTTCTTCTAGGTAACTAATTAACTATAATAATTAATCAATAAATAATCGGAATTGAATCAAGAAAATTTATGAGTGACATTTTTATCCATTTTGTAAATCGTGATTGGTACATTTGATTTATCAATTTTGAGGACTAGTAGTAAGTACCTACTTACCTAAGCAGTTTTTTTTTTATATTTAAAGAAATACTACGATATTTCTTTCAGTTTCATTACTGTATTTTTCCACATTTACAGATTAAATAGATTTTATTAACAAAAACACTTATGTTTTATTTTTGTTTCTCATTCACAAAATTCTAACAAATTACCATATAGCATATTCTAATCACCATATTCCGGACCTCATTACCATGTCACAATTTATCCTTACCATGGACACCATAATTACCAAATACGCTATTTCTCCAAGAAAACTAGGTTCTGGTGGAGGCCTTCCTCATCACTGTGATAAATGAAGGCACCTCTCTATCAAGGCATACTTAAAAAACCAATAACTCAAAAAAAATAATTTTTTTTTTCGTCGGACGTTTTAGCCAACAATTAGGAGAACTGCCCTCATCGATCCGACACCTGGAAAAAAAAATTTACTCGGGGTCAAAGGTCACAAAAACGGGGTTTTTCGCGATTTGCAACCAAAACTGTAAGTTTTATCATAAAAATTAGCCTTGACAAAAATTGTAGATCAGATGATGATTATTATCTATAAAAAATGTCTAAATACTTTTTTTCCTAAAAGTCACCGTTTTTGAGATACCTATAACTGACGTCTCTCTATGCATTGGACACTCCCTCTTCCATCTTAGACTAGGCAATGGGGCGGTTTGTTGTATGGAGACCCCCGCATCAAATCCTCAGTCGATGAAACTTGGCAGGGTTGTAGTATGGGATGACCCAAAATTTACACAAAAATATCCAAAAAAAAATCCATGCGGAAGTTGGGTATTTATACCTAAAAGTACAAATCGCTTAATATTTTGAACAGAATAATTTCTCCGTCCAATTTTTTTTTACCAAACTAATTATTAGCCTTAATAAGAGGTACTTGATAAAAATCCAAAACTTTTTTCAAACGGAACTGTCATTTTTAAAGAGGTTTCCTTTTTTTGTCCGTAATTTCGACCAGAAAATTGCTCAGTCAATTTTTTATTTTCAAATGTCCTTAAAATGTAATTTAGCATAACGTGTAAGAAAATCCAAAAAAAAATCCATACCAAAATCTATTTATCTTACTTCAACTGAAAATTGTTTATAACACGGAATGAAAAATTTCTCTATCCAATTTCTTTTTTTTAACATAGTCGGTAGTCACATTTACACACTTATCCTAAATATCCAAAAAAAATATCACGAAGAACATCGATATTGAAACAGAGTTTTTGAAATCTAAACTGCGTTTTCGCGATAATGTACCTTAATGCTTGAATCATTGGGTATAGTTTAGCGTGCGCGAGCGAAGCGACTTCACAAATAATATAATATTACTACATGACTTCTACGATGCTAAATAATAAACATAAATGTGTACCTCAACATTAATTTATTTATACAACCACTAATTGTAGCGACTTAGCTTCCAGATAATTAATGAGCTATTTCAATAGTTTAATTAAGGGCCCTTAAGCATAATTTGTTTCTCCGAATTAGTTTATTTTGGGAAAATTTAAAAAAAACAACATAAAATTGCCATAACAGCTTATATTAACTAATATTCATTTCCTTCACTGAAAATAAAATAATATGTATCTGCTTCAAACAACCAAAAAATAACATCTTTATTTTGAAAAAGTATAAAAAATTATGAAGCTCTATAATGTTTAAAAACAATTGTTTTTTGGCAAAAGCTTCATTGATTACTTTGTTACCAAAACCTTTTTAACCGACTTCCAAAAAGGAAGTGGCTCTCAATTCAGCACTTATTTTTTTTAACTTATGCACGGTATTTTAGAATCCCTAAAAAAGTGACATACTGTTTTTATTCAAGACTAGCTGATGCCCGCGACTTCGTCCGCGTGAATTTAGTTTTTTGTTTTTTTTTTTGTATTAAAACCTTCCGTGGAACTTAGGAACATACAAAAAAATAAATTAACCGAATTGGTCCATCCATTTTTGAGTTATGCGCTTACCAACATTCATTTTTATTTATATAGACTAGCTGATGCCCGCGACTTCGTCCGCGTGAATTTAGTTTTTTGTTTTTTTTTTGTATTAAAACCTTCCGTGGAACTTAAGGAACATACAAAAAAATAAATTAACCGAATTGATCCATCCATTTTTGAGTTATACGCTTACCAACATTCATTTTTATTTATATACTAGCTGATGCCCGCGACTTCGTCCGCGTGAATTTAGTTTTTTGTTTTTTTTTTTTTGTATTAAAACCTTCCGTGGAACTTAAGGAACATACAAAAAAATAAATTAACCGAATTGGTCCATCCATTCTTGAGTTATGCGCTTACCAACATTCATTTTTATTTATATAGATAAGATAGATAAATTCGTGTATTATGAATGAATACAATACAATAAAATATAAAAAGAGCATGACACTTTTTAGGGATCCTAAAACACCGTGTGTTGTATGTACAACGGTTTCTTCGAGATTTCTGAACCGATTTGGATAATTTTTATTTCACTTGCTAGAAAAAATTCTCGAGATGGTTCCCCAATAATTTCTGGATCCAACTTTTCAATTCTAATGCCTCATTCTGAAGTCGGGCGAGCATAAAAACACGCCCAATGTCAACATAATGTATAGAAACTAAAAACTTTTTTTTAACACACTTGCTCATAAAGTGGCTCTAATAGTCTAGTTGACAAGTTCAAAATGGTACAAAATAGAGATACTGGTCTTAAAATTATGTGCGATAGTTCATTGGATCCGGAATGATGCCTAGAAAAATGTTACAAAAGCGTGTATTAGCACATAAAAAATTGCAAAAGTTATAAACAATTAAAGATGAAAAAAAATGGCATTTCGTTTTTTGCCAATATTTCATAAACTATTAATATTTAAGAAATTTCAAAAAAAGATTCTAAAAGAAGAGGAAATTTTCAATAAAAAACTCCGAACTCACGGAACTCTATCTCCATTATTTATAATTTTAATTTAACGCTGAAAATAGGTCTGCGCGCGACATTTTTAGGTTGCGCGCGCGGCGTCAAAAGCGAGTACGGCACATTAATTAATTTATTTAAGGTATTGAATATTTTTTTAAAAATTTGAAAAAATTATGGTGTGTTTTGAACACTATAAATAATTTATTCTCGTTGGAAATTTTACTTAAAGTTAATTTTTCAACAAGTTAAACAATTGTTAACTAACAAAATTTTCTCGAACTTCCGTCTTAATTGTAAGTGAAAAAAATGTTTAAATAATTGTCGTAAAAAATTTTAGCTTCGTAGAGCCTTTTTTACATAAATATTTAACAAGATCGCGCCATAAAAGTTAAAAAAATATTTATGTTTTTTTTATAATAATTTTTTATACTTGAACAAAAACTGAAAAATCCAAGTAATGTTGTAAAGTAAAATAATTATTATAAACAAAGTATAAATTTTTTTACCTTTTATGGCGCGATCTTGTTAAGTATGTATGTTAAAAAGGCTCTATGGACTATCTACAGGCTCACGTCGCCGTGAGCAAAGTCGGGTCTTGTGACGTCATCACGCTCCTGCTCACTCCTTGTTATGGAGTAACATCGGCACAAAAAAAAACTTCGAATTGATAACCTGCTCCTTTTTTTTTGAGTCAGTTAAAAATAGCCATAACAACTTATAAAATAATAATATCCATTTCTTTCAAATTCAAATTTATTTCACGTAGGCCAACCTGTGGCTCTTATGACACGTCGTGATTCTACCACTGGTTCGGAAAGTAGATTCTGCTGAGAAGAGCCGGCAAGAAAGTCAGCTCTTTTCAAAATTGGTATGTTATGCAGAAAAAATGTATACCTAAACCTAACTAAACTCGCTCCTAAATCATCAATTTTCGGTGTGAAGAGGTGACGAAAAATCATTTTTATAGTACTAAAAAGAAAGATTTTTCACCAAACCAAAACCAAAAATTGGAGATAAAGGACCAATCTCTGTGTGTAGTAGTTTTTAGTTCCATTGTATTTTGTTCGAATTAGTTACAAAATGATCCGAAAACTCCAATAGTTTAACGGATTTGCATTAGCGCCCTTAAAATTGTGCAGTAATGTCGCTATGATATGGATTTCGTGCCCCTTTTCGAGCGGGATGGCAAATTATCGTTTTCTCGTGAGTGAGAAATAGAGTGATAGACGCGCGACGTACTTTTGACGACGTACTATTTTTTACCTAATTACAAGTTACTTAAAATACAAAATTGCATATTATTATACACTCTTAAAGCAGTTTTTGTCTCAGCATTTAAACTAGTTTTAGATCTGTGTGCGATTTTTCGCTTTAATACCATGACAATATGGTTCAACACCATTTGACCGACACAGTCACTGTAGTTGCCAAAAGTTTTTGATTGAAAATTGAACTGTCGACTCAACGACACATTCGATTATCGAGTACTGGCTCGCGTCACAAAAGGCAGATACTAATGTCAGTCTCGTCACTGAATAGATGAAGTCTCGTTATAGTCCGGGAGCCAGGTACAAATTCGGTCAATTATTTCCTCTCGAGCGAAACTTCGTGAAACGCATTAGGGATTTATATTATGAATATTCGCGACCGTCAGCTGCGACTCTGTGGGTGGGGCGGGCAGTGGCAGCCTCCAACGCATGGAGAAAAAAAAGTTTTTTAGTCATTTCCTCCCATTTGAAAATTTGACAGATTATTACCTAATATTTTGAAGGAAAATTAAAGTCAGCTGACCATAACATGGTGGACCATGTTATGGTCAGCTGACTTTATTTCTTTTCTATATATCTGACAAATTTTCAAATGGGAGGAAATGACTAAAAAACTTTTTTTTTCTCCATGCGTTGGAGGCTGCCACTGCCCGCCCCACCCACGGAGTCGCAGCTGACGGTCGCGAATATTCATAATATAAATCCCTAATGCATTTCACGAAGTTTTAATTGGGAGGGACTTGGTCATGAAAATCTGTCACTGGCTCCCGGACCATTACGTCAACTCACCACGCTCCTGCTTCCCTTGATGGATTAAATATAAAATATTTCTTTCTAAAATTTTTATAGTTTTTAATGCGCTTGATTATTTTTTTGGATATTTTGATACTTGATACAAAAAAAATAATTGTAATCATATCAATTAAAAAAATGGATGGAGAAATTTTGCACTGTGAGTAAAAGGGTAGTTTTTGAAAAAAATATAGTCTCTTGGTATATTGTTTGGATTTTCAAGTTGTAGGTACAAAACGGCTATAAAAGGACATTCCAGTGAAAAAAATTCACAGAGCAATTTTTCGCTGCAAGTTACATTAAAAAAACTTATTTTTCAAAATTTGGTGGTTTCAACTAGGAGTATATTTTGGATATTTTATATTTTGTTTCTAGACTTTACATGAATGTTTCAGGTGAAGAAAGTTTTGACCGAGCATTTTGTCGAACTGAGATATTAAGCATAAAAGAGTTTAGGTAAAAATACCTAACTTCCGTTCAAATTTTTTTTTGGATATTTATAAAATACGTTTAACTACTGATACTTTATCATTCTGTAAAGTTTCATCGCCTGAAGAATTGCTGTTGGGGTCCACTAGCTTCATTGCCTAGACTATCTGACTGAGTACGCCAAAGGTGTACAATGTACACGAGAACGGGCATGATCCAGCCGTAAGCTCGGGACCATATAGGCAATGTTGGCAATGGCGCCCGACATTATTATTATTTTATATTAAGATGCCACTTTGCATCTGGTCAAAAATTTGTCTATCGGTTGAGATGACGAATGATAATGACCAAAATATGGTTGTTTTATGACCTTATACCTTGGGACCAAGCTCACAACACCGCGATTTAAAGTACAACAGCGCCATCTAGTGACGGTGAAAAGCGCTCTTTTCACAGATTGCTCCTAAAGAAATACTCCACCTTGTACTTGAGCTTAGGCTTTGAGACTGAAATTGCTGAACGTCGAGCGTTAAAAGATTTATTCTGTTTCGCGGTTTATAGCAAAGGAATATTAATTTTATACGGGTTATTATTAAATAAGGGTACAACTGGCGACCTTATCGCTTAGAAGCGATCTCTGCCCGGCAACCACGTTGCAGAGGCCATGATCTTTTTCTAAGAACATTAGTAATAAGGCCCGCTTGCAGAAACGCCGGGTTATCCTTTTAACCCAGAGATTTCGTATAGAGCTTCTGTCAAAATAATTACAAATTTATTCCCGTGTTAAATCTAACCCGGCGTCTCTGCAAGCGGGCCTAAGGATTAAAAAATAATAAGACAACATTCGACATTATAATTTAATTAAAAAAATTAATAATTTAAAATAACCATAGGTATAAATCATAATTATTATTAAATATGTCTGTGATGATTTTATTTTGTAAAAATTTACAATAACTTAATTCATTACTCTTAAAAATATAATAATACTATTATTGTATGTATTTAAAATATAAAATATGACTGTCTTGCTTGTTCAATACATGAATTGTTTCCTTATTCCTAATGTGTAAAGCAATAGTCACACAGAACGAGTCTCGATTTTTTTATTAACAGTTTACATTTTATGTAGCCACTATTTACAATAAAAATAATCTAGTAAAATCAATAAAATTACTTCAAATAATAATAAAGACTTAAAAGAGCGAAAAAAAAAATAACTTCAAAGCGTCCAAAAAGATCAATGTGAAGTATGACGTCATAGTATAATACTATCTTAGCTTGGATTTCTGTGCGACATTATAGTTCAGAGGAGTTTACCTCGAGCGATCTCCATACAAACGATTCTTTTTAGAAGTAGTTTATTTAATAAATAATGTGTGTACTGTGCAGTAATAATTTAGATTTAATTCAAAATGAAAAAAATATATACTTATACAAACTCTAGAAACTCTTCAGTTTTTGTGGTTTCCATACAAATAATTTATTTCAATTAATATTTTTTTACTTCATAACCACAGGCACAGAAAATTCCAAAATCATGTAGTAAGTACAAAAATATTTCACTGACTTTGATAGCTTACTTCGTATGTACGGGGCGCGCTTGAGTCTCCTCTTAACGATTTGAGTATAACTTAAAGCCAATAAGTTTTAATACTAAACTAAATGCATAACCACTCCCAAAGGTACATTTTTATTATCTTCATATGAGCCATCCTATTTAGGTACTTCAAAAATCACTGACCTGTATAATATTAGTACATTGGACACAAGTATATCCGTGATATTTAAATTTTTTCGATCTGCGACATTTCACACCATTTATTTCGTATCTGAGATAATTTTCAACAGTAAATTAGACTAAAGAAATCAGCTTTCCCCCTTAATTTAAGGATTTTTATGTCATCTAAATAGAAATTTTAATAATGTGATTATTCTGTAAAAATATAGTCTCACTTTTTGTACTTTTTAAAAGATTTTATGTTGATTAAACAATTTGTACATAACGTAATATACACACTGTTTAATTTAGCCACTAGAATCCTTCACCAACTGTCATTTTATACATAATATGTCCCCAAGATAGTATAAAAAGCTTATTACAATGTAATAATATTGTAAAATAATTATTTTGAAAAGAGCAAATGCTTAGTTTCTTGGCGACTCTTCTCAACAGAATCCGCTTTCCGAACTGGTGGTATAATCATGACTTGTCATAAGAGCCACAGGTTGGCCTACGTGAAATAAATAATTTTGAATTTTATGTCAGCCAGCGTACTAGTATCATAGAGGTCATAAATGCATATTTTATAGCTACCACCATTCCCATCTTTTAAATGCTAACAGAATTGTGTATTATAAAGGTACTTATGAACGAAGCATTGTATAAATTAAACTAATAAAAAAAAATTGTGATATTTCTCACAGCGAAAGTTACATAGAATATCGATAGACTATCGATAACTCGATCGATGTCGATATTATCGATACTTTGGAATGGGATATTACTATTGATGGTATTTATGTCATTAGTGCCTCAATTATTAAAAGTACCTATACTATCAATACGATATTGTAGCTATTAAAATATACTATCGATAGTATCGACACTATCGAAGTTATTGATAGTATTTTAACTATTTATTAGTATTGTAACTAACGATTCACGACAATAGCGATACTCTCGATAATGAAGCTACTTTTGACTTCAAATCTGCGATACTATTGACAATATTATACAAAAATATTGCTGTCATCAATAGTATGATCTAATTTCAAACTACAGATACTATCGATACTATTTTAATTCGCAATGCTATCGATAACCTATTTTTAAAGTGAAACTATCGATATTTTATATTATAATTCGCAATACTGTCGATAGGCCTCGCCATAGATTTAGGGTTGGTGATCGCTTAGCACAACTAGACAACGTCAGCGTACTAGCAAATTGCGGCAATAGGCTATTTGACTACTTTTAGAAAATCATCTTAAATTGTTAATAATGCTATGCTGAAGCTAACAAAACATATATTTCGGCATAATTTTCATTATTTTTCATAAAAATCGAGAAATAAATTCAAAAAAATAAATTGCCGCCGAAACGTTCCATTTGCTCTCATGACGTAACAGTTCACATTTCAAACAATGACAATTTTATAATATGTGTTTAGGCCGTGTGTCGCATACTATTTGGTATTTAATAAAATAGTAACGATGAAAAACAGACGAAATTAGCCTATTACGCCGCACAAACACGTCGAAATGTATTGACAAAATGAGAATTCCATAGGTGGTTTGGACTGTGACGTCATTCGAGATCACGGAACGTTTTCGATCACGTGACCATGGCCAGAATTATAGCAATTTTATTTAATGTTTTCTAATTAAATAAAGCTTTATTTTTTAGTTTTGTCGTATGGAATAATGTTTTTAGATAATAATCTTTTAGGATGACACCAGTTGAAACGATATTTTTATTATAGTCAAATACCCTATTCATAGTACGCCTGAACTGGCGTACCCACATAGTCACAAACAAACTGATATTAGGTTGCCGCATTTATAGAGCTATTGTTTTTAGGAAGGGCTATTGTTTTTTGACGACCTCCCTGGCTCAGTGGTGAGCGCTGTTGTCTTATAACTGGGAGGTCTCGGGTTCGATTCCCGGCGGGGTCAATTTGGGAATTTATAATTTCTGAATTGTCTCTGGTCTGGTCTGGTGGGAGGCTTTGGCCGTGGCTAGTTATCACCCTACCGTCAAAGACGTGCCGCCAAGCGATTTAGCGTTCCGGCACGATGGCGTGTAGAAACCAATTAGGGGTATGGGTTGAATGTTCACTGCCATATCCCTTCCAAGTTAGACCGCTACCATCTTAGACTGCATCGTCACTTACCATCAGGTGAGATCGCAGTCAAGGACTAGCTTGTCTTCGAATAAAAAAAAAAAAAAAAAAAAAAAGGGCGGTTTCTAGTAGCTACTAAGCTACCAACCCTAAATCTATGGGCCTCTCGCCATTTTAACCTTTTTTGAAGATCAACTATAGATAGTTCCGCTATCAATAGTTCTGCAACACTAGTCTTACGTGTACCTCTAGGTACAGAAAGTTTTAATTCCTTTCATCGTAAGACTAAACTATGACATTAGCATTAAAGTATTGAACCATAACAGTATAGATTTAAAGTCACAAATTCAATACAGACGATTTTAATTTGGAGCGTTTTCGTTACGTAAACGTATAAGAATACATACACGAAATTGAGCTCTAACGCAATACTGTTATGGTTTATTTTACTTTGATGGTAACGTCATAGTTTACTATTTATAGTTAACTATCAAATCTTGTAGTAAGCGTACAATAGTATCATCGTATCGATAATATTTTAATTCGCAATACTATCGACAACCGATTTTAAGGTCAACTATCGATAGCAATCTATCGATAGTTCTGCAACACTACTCTTACGTGTACCCCTAAGTACAGAAATCACTATAGTTCTTGCAATTCACGAGGGCGACTGACTTATGGTTGTGTGTGTGTCGTATCTGTATAAGTGTGAGCGAGCGCAATGCTCGCGCCTGCCCGCTCCCACCTAGGCTTTGACAGGCACGCACACTTATGCAATGTGCATGTACACGAAGTAACCACGAGTAAAGCTCACTCGCCTTCGTGAATTGCAAAAACCGTACAGAAATCGCTATCAAAATTAAAAATAACACCCTTCAATATCACATTCCGGGTGATGACTCTTTATATGAGACTTCAAGCTCGCATTCTGTATAAAGGCCTGCCCACATATGTGGCATCTATACCTCCTGTCATTCGTGTGTGTCCGTATGTGGTACTGCAACGACTTGAGCCGTGGATAGCTCTTATCACAGTGTTCGCATCTAAAGTTCCTTTCCCCCGTATGAGTTGCTATGTGTTCCTTCAAACGGGACGGCAAGTAAAACCTCTGATCACAATACTCGCACTGGTGTTTCAATACCTTCTGGTGGTTCCGTCTCTGATGCTCGGTCAACGTCTTCTGTCTATTATACACTTTATCGCACAAATTGCACGGGTAAGTACGCTTCTGACCGTGCGCTTCGGTCAAATGTTTGTTCTTCAACGCGTATGACATGAAACACTCATCGCACCTGGGACAACGGATAATCGCTTTCTTCTTATGAACTATATCCACATGCATGTCTTTATAGTGGTTTGATTTGAACACTTTACCGCACACTTCACACGTATGTCTTTCATCGTCTTTATGTCTCTTCAAGTGAGCGTCTAACCTCGGTTTCTCTAAGAAGCACAACCCGCATATGTCACATGTATAATTGCTGAAATGCTCGACCATATGTGTGTTTAGAGTGTTAAAGTCTTCATATACACCGTTGCACATGACACATACTAAATCATTCCATGTTAGTTTGTATAAAAGCATCTTATCCGGTGCCTCGAAGTATATTTTCTTCTTGTGCACTTGGTCGATGTGGTGTTTGAATATTTCCAAGTCGTTGATCTTCAAAGGACACAAGCGACAGTCTATCCTTGTTATATCGAGTTTGGGCATCTTTTTGTAGCCCATTAGGAGTTGGAACGGCTTCGTATCATGTGATATTGTGTGTTCTCTCAAATCCTCTGGCTTCGGATAGTAGTCTTTGCAGTAGAAACAGTAGTAGTTGTTCCGTCTGTTCTTGAAGGGGCACACGTAGGAGTATTGTATGATGGTGAGCAGATTTTCTTCCGACATACACTCCAAGTTGCGGTCGTATGTGTTTTTCTTCTCTGCGGGCGGATTCTTTATTTTCAGTTCTTCGTCCATCAATGATTCTGGAAAACATACAGTGTAATTGTGTTATTTAAAGTTGTGCTAGTTGCGCAAAAATACTAGTTCAGTATGAACTCTATGTGTACATTATTCGTCTATGGTGTACCATAGACAAATAATATTTACTATCATTTGTCAAAGATGTACACACATCAAATCTGAAGACTAAAGTTTTCGAACAGTGTGTGTTGCCAGTGATGACTTACGGATCCGAGACATAGTCGCTAACTGTGGGCCTCATAAGAAGGCTCAGGGTCACTCAGCGAGCGATGGAGAGAGCTATGCTCGGGGTGTCCCTGCGAGATCGAATCAAATGAGGAGAAATGAGGAGATCCGTAGGAGAACCAGTCACCGACATAGCTCAGCGAGTCGTGAAACTGAAGTGGAAATGGGCGGGGCACATACATGTTACATTCCCTCAAATATAGTTGAGCGAGGCAACGGCTGGGTCATGCGTCATGCTCGTGAATGGGTGCCACTGGCGGGAATGGGGCCACTTTTGTCTGCCCATCTTAAGATATATTGCATTGTTAGTAGGTATGCATTTTTGGAACTTCCCTCATTGTGGAAACACTGCATACATAACATAGTATTTATTGTTTTGAAAACTTGTTTTGAAAAGAGCAACCGCCGAGTTTCTTGCTGGTTCTTCTCGGCAGGAACGGCATTCCGAACCAGTGGTAGACTCATCGACGATTCAAAAGCACTTGTAAAAAAGTTTATTTGAATAAAAAATATTTCTATTCTATTCAGAAAGGCGACCTGCGCTCAGTAGTGAGCTGTTGATGGGTTCCTGATGATGATGAAGTTCATGATGAAAAATAAATTATAACCAACCTTTCTTACTCTTTAAATCTTTACTCTTCTTTTTGATCTTGGTCCCCTTCCTCTTGCCAAGTTTCTTCTTCGTCCCGGGCTTCTTGGTCTTCTTCGTCTTTACCTTCCTCTTGATGGGTTTGTCAGAGTCAGACGAGGAGTAATCGTTCAGCCCATTGTCGTGATAGTCCACATCGTCAACGTCTTCGTGGTCTACCTCCATTTCGATGGGGGGTTCCTTTGGTGCTGGTAATTCAGGCTTCGACTCTTCTTCTTTGGGCTTGACATCTGAAATGAGGGTAGTTTCTTCATATGTCATGTCTTATAATGAGTATTTGAATATTAGTTTCAATTCGATGCCTTAACATGGATAGCCTAAGTCACGCTATCTTTAAACATTTCTGTGGTGGTGATGTGTGATGCTGGTAGTTAAGTTCCCTCAAATATGGTTGAGCGAAGCAACGGCTGGGTCATGCGTCATGCTCGTGAACGGGTGTTACCGGTGGAAATGGGGCTACTTTCTGTCTGCCCGTCTTAACATGTGTTGAATTATAATTAGGTATGCTTTTGTGGAACTCATTGCGGAAACACTGCATAATAGCATAGTATCTAGAATTGTAAACTTGTTTTGAAAAGAGCAACCGCAGAGTTTCTTGCTGGTACTTCTCGGCAGGAAGGGCATTCCGAACCAGTGGTAGACTCATCGACGATTCAAAAGCACTTGTAAAAAAGTTTATTTGAATAAAATACATTTCTATTCTATTCTAATAATTTTATTTTTTTATTTTTATAGAAATTGTTTGTTTATTATACATTATGTAATATGTTACATTTTCGATTATAAAGAACTAGCTGATGCCCGCGACTTCGTCCGCGTGGATTTAGTTTTTAAAGTCCATCGGGAACTCTTTGATTTTCTGGGAGAAAAAGTAGTCTTTGTCACTCTCCAGGTCCTCAACTATACCTATGCAAAAAATCACGTCGATCTGTAGCTTTGTTGAGTGATTGAAGGACAAACCAACAAACACACTTTCGCATTTATAATATTAGTATGATTAGTATGATGAAAATCAACATTTTGGCAATAGTCAAATTCCCAATAGGGTATTTGGCTACTTTTAGAAAATCATATTAAATTGTTAATAATGCTACGCTGAAGCTAACAAAACGTATATTTCGGCATAATTTTCAGTATTTTTCATCAAAATCGAGAAATAAATTCAAAAAAAAAATAAATTGCCGCGGAAACGTTCCATTTGTTTACATGACGTCACAGTTCACACACAGTTCAGTGACAATTCCAAAGCCCAAAGGTGGCGTGAACTGTGACGTCATTCGAGATAGCAATCTTAATTAATGTTCTCTAATTAAATAAAGCTTTATTTTTTAGTTTTGTCGCATGGAATAATGTTTTTAGATAATAATCTTTTAGGATGACACCAGATGAAACGATATTTTTAATATAGTCAAATACCCTATTGTCATCAAATACCTTTAGGCGGAGGTGCGATGTACTCGACGGCTGCCAGATCGTTGTTCTCTTCATGCCCGGTGGAGTTGTGCTCACTGACGTCGTCCTTTGGCTCCGTTTTGAGTTCTATCTCTGCAATCTTCTTTGTTTCTGGAAACAAAAATCATCAATTTGACGCGTGTTTTTTTTGTCGATGTTACTTCATAACTCCGTCAAATCTGGATCGATTAAATATTTTTTTTTATAGGAAAGGACATGCGTTCTATCTCTGAAATCTTCTTTGTTTCTGGAATCAAAAATCATCAATTTGACGCGTATTTTTTTTGTCGATGTTACTCCATAACTCCGTTAAATCTGGATCAATTTCAATTTTTTTTTATTTGAAAGGACATAACAGTTGGTTCCATTTAAATTTGGTGAAGATCTGATGATATCTTCGTGATGGAGGACAGAACTCCTCAATGAATAAGAGCAAAACGCTCGCGATCAGAGACTGTGTTTAGATTAAGCTACACTAAAAATTACATATACCTACCCTGTTCACAGTTCACACATATGTCACACACTCTTTAAACATTTCTGTGGTGGTGTCGTGTGATGCGGGTTGTTACGTTCCCTCAAATATGGTTGAGCGAGATAAGGCTGGGTCATGCGTCATGCTCGTGAATGGGTGCCATTGGCGGGAATGGGGCCACTTTATGTCTGCCCATCTTAAGATATATTGCATTCTTAGTAGGTATGCATTTTTGGAACTTCCCTCATTGTGGAATACACTGCATACATAGCATAGTATTTATTGTTTTGTAAACTTGTTTTGAAAAGAGCAACTGCCGAGTTTCTTGCTGGTTCTTCTCGGCAGGAAGGGCATTCCGAACCAGTGGTAGAGTCAGACGATCCAAAAGGACTTGTAAAAAACAAGTCTATTTGAATAAAAAATATTTCTATTCTATTCAAAGTTAAAACACTGATAAAGTATCTATAATACCTAGCATATTATAATACCTAGTATATTATATCTACCGTCTCTATCCTGCAGCTTGGCGCTCAGGAACAGGTCCTCGCACTGCAGCACCTGCTGGCGGAAGGCGACCGCGTCGCGCAGCCGCACCACGCACGTCGTGTACCTACCGTCTCTATCCTGCAGCTTGGCGCTCAGGAACAGGTCCTCGCACTGCAGCACCTGCTGGCGGAAGGCGACCGCGTCGCGCAGCCGCACCACGCACGTCGTGTACCTACCGTCTCTATCCTGCAGCTTGGCGCTCAGGAACAGGTCCTCGCACTGCAGCACCTGCTGGCGGAAGGCGACCGCGTCGCGCAGCCGCACCACGCACGTCGTGTACCTACCGTCTCTATCCTGCAGCTTGGCGCTCAGGAACAGGTCCTCGCACTGCAGCACCTGCTGGCGGAAGGCGACCGCGTCGCGCAGCCGCACCACGCACGTCGTGTACCTACCGTCTCTATCCTGCAGCTTGGCGCTCAGGAACAGGTCCTCGCACTGCAGCACCTGCTGGCGGAAGGCGACCGCGTCGCGCAGCCGCACCACGCACGTCGTGTACCTACCGTCTCTATCCTGCAGCTTGGCGCTCAGGAACAGGTCCTCGCACTGCAGCACCTGCTGGCGGAAGGCGACCGCGTCGCGCAGCCGCACCACGCACGTCGTGTACCTACCGTCTCTATCCTGCAGCTTGGCGCTCAGGAACAGGTCCTCGCACTGCAGCACCTGCTGGCGGAAGGCGACCGCGTCGCGCAGCCGCACCACGCACGTCGTGTACCTACCGTCTCTATCCTGCAGCTTGGCGCTCAGGAACAGGTCCTCGCACTGCAGCACCTGCTGGCGGAAGGCGACCGCGTCGCGCAGCCGCACCACGCACGTCGTGTACCTACCGTCTCTATCCTGCAGCTTGGCGCTCAGGAACAGGTCCTCGCACTGCAGCACCTGCTGGCGGAAGGCGACCGCGTCGCGCAGCCGCACCACGCACGTCGTGTACCTACCGTCTCTATCCTGCAGCTTGGCGCTCAGGAACAGGTCCTCGCACTGCAGCACCTGCTGGCGGAAGGCGACCGCGTCGCGCAGCCACACCACGCACGTCGTGTACCTACCGTCTCTATCCTGCAGCTTGGCGCTCAGGAACAGGTCCTCGCACTGCAGCACCTGCTGGCGGAAGGCGACCGCGTCGCGCAGCCGCACCACGCACGTCGTGTACCTACCGTCTCTATCCTGCAGCTTGGCGCTCAGGAACAGGTCCTCGCACTGCAGCACCTGCTGGCGGAAGGCGACCGCGTCGCGCAGCCGCACCACGCACGTCGTGTACCTACCGTCTCTATCCTGCAGCTTGGCGCTCAGGAACAGGTCCTCGCACTGCAGCACCTGCTGGCGGAAGGCGACCGCGTCGCGCAGCCGCACCACGCACGTCGTGTACCTACCGTCTCTATCCTGCAGCTTGGCGCTCAGGAACAGGTCCTCGCACTGCAGCACCTGCTGGCGGAAGGCGACCGCGTCGCGCAGCCGCACCACGCACGTCGTGTACCTACCGTCTCTATCCTGCAGCTTGGCGCTCAGGAACAGGTCCTCGCACTGCAGCACCTGCTGGCGGAAGGCGACCGCGTCGCGCAGCCGCACCACGCACGTCGTGTACCTACCGTCTCTATCCTGCAGCTTGGCGCTCAGGAACAGGTCCTCGCACTGCAGCACCTGCTGGCGGAAGGCGACCGCGTCGCGCAGCCGCACCACGCACGTCGTGTACCTACCGTCTCTATCCTGCAGCTTGGCGCTCAGGAACAGGTCCTCGCACTGCAGCACCTGCTGGCGGAAGGCGACCGCGTCGCGCAGCCGCACCACGCACGTCGTGTACCTACCGTCTCTATCCTGCAGCTTGGCGCTCAGGAACAGGTCCTCGCACTGCAGCACCTGCTGGCGGAAGGCGACCGCGTCGCGCAGCCGCACCACGCACGTCGTGTACCTACCGTCTCTATCCTGCAGCTTGGCGCTCAGGAACAGGTCCTCGCACTGCAGCACCTGCTGGCGGAAGGCGACCGCGTCGCGCAGCCGCACCACGCACGTCGTGTACCTACCGTCTCTATCCTGCAGCTTGGCGCTCAGGAACAGGTCCTCGCACTGCAGCACCTGCTGGCGGAAGGCGACCGCGTCGCGCAGCCGCACCACGCACGTCGTGTACCTACCGTCTCTATCCTGCAGCTTGGCGCTCAGGAACAGGTCCTCGCACTGCAGCACCTGCTGGCGGAAGGCGACCGCGTCGCGCAGCCGCACCACGCACGTCGTGTACCTACCGTCTCTATCCTGCAGCTTGGCGCTCAGGAACAGGTCCTCGCACTGCAGCACCTGCTGGCGGAAGGCGACCGCGTCGCGCAGCCGCACCACGCACGTCGTGTACCTACCGTCTCTATCCTGCAGCTTGGCGCTCAGGAACAGGTCCTCGCACTGCAGCACCTGCTGGCGGAAGGCGACCGCGTCGCGCAGCCGCACCACGCACGTCGTGTACCTACCGTCTCTATCCTGCAGCTTGGCGCTCAGGAACAGGTCCTCGCACTGCAGCACCTGCTGGCGGAAGGCGACCGCGTCGCGCAGCCGCACCACGCACGTCGTGTACCTACCGTCTCTATCCTGCAGCTTGGCGCTCAGGAAAAGGTCCTCGCACTGCAGCACCTGCTGGCGGAAGGCGACCGCGTCGCGCAGCCGCACCACGCACGTCGTGTACCTACCGTCTCTATCCTGCAGCTTGGCGCTCAGGAACAGGTCCTCGCACTGCAGCACCTGCTGGCGGAAGGCGACCGCGTCGCGCAGCCGCACCACGCACGTCGTGTACCTACCGTCTCTATCCTGCAGCTTGGCGCTCAGGAACAGGTCCTCGCACTGCAGCACCTGCTGGCGGAAGGCGACCGCGTCGCGCAGCCGCACCACGCACGTCGTGTACCTACCGTCTCTATCCTGCAGCTTGGCGCTCAGGAACAGGTCCTCGCACTGCAGCACCTGCTGGCGGAAGGCGACCGCGTCGCGCAGCCGCACCACGCACGTCGTGTACCTACCGTCTCTATCCTGCAGCTTGGCGCTCAGGAACAGGTCCTCGCACTGCAGCACCTGCTGGCGGAAGGCGACCGCGTCGCGCAGCCGCACCACGCACGTCGTGTACCTACCGTCTCTATCCTGCAGCTTGGCGCTCAGGAACAGGTCCTCGCACTGCAGCACCTGCTGGCGGAAGGCGACCGCGTCGCGCAGCCGCACCACGCACGTCGTGTACCTACCGTCTCTATCCTGCAGCTTGGCGCTCAGGAACAGGTCCTCGCACTGCAGCACCTGCTGGCGGAAGGCGACCGCGTCGCGCAGCCGCACCACGCACGTCGTGTACCTACCGTCTCTATCCTGCAGCTTGGCGCTCAGGAACAGGTCCTCGCACTGCAGCACCTGCTGGCGGAAGGCGACCGCGTCGCGCAGCCGCACCACGCACGTCGTGTACCTACCGTCTCTATCCTGCAGCTTGGCGCTCAGGAACAGGTCCTCGCACTGCAGCACCTGCTGGCGGAAGGCGACCGCGTCGCGCAGCCGCACCACGCACGTCGTGTACCTACCGTCTCTATCCTGCAGCTTGGCGCTCAGGAAAAGGTCCTCGCACTGCAGCACCTGCTGGCGGAAGGCGACCGCGTCGCGCAGCCGCACCACGCACGTCGTGTACCTACCGTCTCTATCCTGCAGCTTGGCGCTCAGGAACAGGTCCTCGCACTGCAGCACCTGCTGGCGGAAGGCGACCGCGTCGCGCAGCCGCACCACGCACGTCGTGTACCTACCGTCTCTATCCTGCAGCTTGGCGCTCAGGAAAAGGTCCTCGCACTGCAGCACCTGCTGGCGGAAGGCGACCGCGTCGCGCAGCCGCACCACGCACGTCGTGTACCTACCGTCTCTATCCTGCAGCTTGGCGCTCAGGAACAGGTCCTCGCACTGCAGCACCTGCTGGCGGAAGGCGACCGCGTCGCGCAGCCGCACCACGCACGTCGTGTACCTACCGTCTCTATCCTGCAGCTTGGCGCTCAGGAACAGGTCCTCGCACTGCAGCACCTGCTGGCGGAAGGCGACCGCGTCGCGCAGCCGCACCACGCACGTCGTGTACCTACCGTCTCTATCCTGCAGCTTGGCGCTCAGGAACAGGTCCTCGCACTGCAGCACCTGCTGGCGGAAGGCGACCGCGTCGCGCAGCCGCACCACGCACGTCGTGTACCTACCGTCTCTATCCTGCAGCTTGGCGCTCAGGAACAGGTCCTCGCACTGCAGCACCTGCTGGCGGAAGGCGACCGCGTCGCGCAGCCGCACCACGCACGTCGTGTACCTACCGTCTCTATCCTGCAGCTTGGCGCTCAGGAACAGGTCCTCGCACTGCAGCACCTGCTGGCGGAAGGCGACCGCGTCGCGCAGCCGCACCACGCACGTCGTGTACCTACCGTCTCTATCCTGCAGCTTGGCGCTCAGGAACAGGTCCTCGCACTGCAGCACCTGCTGGCGGAAGGCGACCGCGTCGCGCAGCCGCACCACGCACGTCGTGTACCTACCGTCTCTATCCTGCAGCTTGGCGCTCAGGAACAGGTCCTCGCACTGCAGCACCTGCTGGCGGAAGGCGACCGCGTCGCGCAGCCGCACCACGCACGTCGTGTACCTTCCGTCTCTATCCTGCAGCTTGGCGCTCAGGAACAGGTCCTCGCACTGCAGCACCTGCTGGCGGAAGGCGACCGCGTCGCGCAGCCGCACCACGCACGTCGTGTACCTACCGTCTCTATCCTGCAGCTTGGCGCTCAGGAACAGGTCCTCGCACTGCAGCACCTGCTGGCGGAAGGCGACCGCGTCGCGCAGGCGCACCACGCACGTCGTGTACCTTCCGTCTCTATCCTGCAGCTTGGCGCTCAGGAACAGGTCCTCGCACTGCAGCACCTGCTGGCGGAAGGCGACCGCGTCGCGCAGCCGCACCACGCACGTCGTGTACCTACCGTCTCTATCCTGCAGCTTGGCGCTCAGGAACAGGTCCTCGCACTGCAGCACCTGCTGGCGGAAGGCGACCGCGTCGCGCAGCCGCACCACGCACGTCGTGTACCTACCGTCTCTATCCTGCAGCTTGGCGCTCAGGAACAGGTCCTCGCACTGCAGCACCTGCTGGCGGAAGGCGACCGCGTCGCGCAGCCGCACCACGCACGTCGTGTACCTACCGTCTCTATCCTGCAGCTTGGCGCTCAGGAACAGGTCCTCGCACTGCAGCACCTGCTGGCGGAAGGCGACCGCGTCGCGCAGCCGCACCACGCACGTCGTGTACCTACCGTCTCTATCCTGCAGCTTGGCGCTCAGGAACAGGTCCTCGCACTGCAGCACCTGCTGGCGGAAGGCGACCGCGTCGCGCAGCCGCACCACGCACGTCGTGTACCTACCGTCTCTATCCTGCAGCTTGGCGCTCAGGAACAGGTCCTCGCACTGCAGCACCTGCTGGCGGAAGGCGACCGCGTCGCGCAGCCGCACCACGCACGTCGCACATACGCCACTGTCCTTGGCCTCGTCATCCACGTGTGACAGCTGAGGATAATATAATATATAAGGAGGATAATGTTATATTTTTATTTTTTATTAGTGTTAACCTACCTTAAGGAAATATCAGAATTAATTTATAAACATTTATCAAAAATTCCGAAGCCAGCGGGATTCGAACCCACATCTCTTGGGAATCGCGTCCGAGTGTGTTAGCCACCTACACCATGGCTATGGTCGAACTACACATCAGCATCAAAGCCCATAATTGTTGTTAAAGTTACAAATGCACTATTGTTTTGTGCTAAATAGGTATGTATGTAAGTGGCTGTTTTATTCCTGAATAAAAGCCTATCTATCTATCTATCTATGTATAACAAGGAAAAAATTTGATATAATATATAACAAGCCCTTTGATTTTCGGGATAAAAAGTAGCCAATGTCACTCTCCAGGTCCTCAACTGTACTCATGCAAGAAATCACATCGATTTGTTGCTCCATTGCAGGACACATTGAGGGACAAATCAAACATACTTTCATATTTATAATACTAGTAAGATGTTCCACCGTTGACCCTAAACTACTGAGTCTATGTCCAGGTGAACAACTGGTAACAAACCAACAAACACACACACTATTTCATTTATAACTAAATGATGCCCATGACTTCATCCACTTGGATATAATTCATTTATTTTATTATTATTATTTTATTATTAGCCTTTATTAACAATCTTACATTTAATACAATATTTACAAAATTATTTATAATAAACTAAAATTTAAGACACCGGTAATGTTCGATTGTTTTGCCCGTCAGCATAGGCCTCCCCCAGATACTTCCATGTTCTACGGTCATATGTTTTCCTCCTCCATAAAACTCCTGCTGTGGCCCGTAGGTCATCTTCCCACCTTCGAAAAGGCCTCCCCCTTTTCCTCTTGCCCTCTCGTGGATACCACTCTGTTACGTATGTTGCCCAATTATCTTTTTTGTTTCTGGTAAGATGACCAGCCCATTTCCATTTGAGTTTCTTAACCGTGTAACCTACATCAGTGACCTTTGTTTTGCTTCTTATAATTTTAAATTTATTTTATCCTTTCTCTTAATGCTAAGCATGCTCCTTTCAATGTTGTGTTGACATGGATATAATTCATAATAGGGATAAAATGTAGCCTATGTGCTAATCCCGGGTATGAGCTATCTCCATTCCAAATTTCAGCCAAATCGGTTCATTTGTCGTATTAAAGAGTAACAACCAAACATCCATCCATCCATCATTATAATATATCCATATTATAATATTTTGTAAGCATATTATCGCTTTGTTCTGTTATGGCCCATAACAGAACAAAGCGATAATATGGGCAAGAAGTCAAGAAAGGTGAGAATAGAATAACTTACGAGTATGCCAAAGCAATCCATTATCATATCAGCATACACCTCTTTCTTGTCCGTCCAAGTGTATTCGGCGGTCAGTATTCTGCACTTCTTTATAGCCCTGCAGCATCTACACAGCGCTGGGTCTATTATAGGCCCGTTATTCGTGTTTATTAAAGCCATATTCTTGTGGCAGACTCCTTCATTCACCACAGCATTTATGTCCCCGCTAATTCTGGGTGTAATTATTGAGTGAAAAAATGAAACTATACCAGCATCTTTTTATTTTATTAGTTCCTAAAAACTACATGAATTCCCTACACTTTTATCTGCCCCATTCTCCACGATTTTCCCTAGTTTAATTGGATTGGAATCGAAAATTCGAAAAGCCAAAACAAGAAATTGTCAAATGCACAGATTATTTAGACCATTACCACCTATGATTACCACCACAGAACACTAATATTCCCACCAGTCCACCACCACAGACCCAGGACCAAAGACCTTACGCTTACTAACAAGTGTAAGGTCTTTGCCCAGGACACAGAACACTATTACTCCTAGGACCAGGAACAACAAGACCACCACAGATCACTACTATAGTCTGTTGGGTGGAACCACATCTGTGAGGATCGATTCGCATTTATGCCGATGCTATAAGACACACTTGTAAGGATCGCGTCCTTACGGATCCGAAAGGATGCGTACGCGTCCTTACGGATCCGTAAGGATGCGTACGCGATCCGTAAGGAGGCGAAAGCCTATAAACATTGTTGTCTGCGTAGGGATGGTCGATATTTTAATTTCTAGCTCAACCACGATATTAATCTTCTTCTACACAGAGGAAATGGATGCCAAAAATTGAAAAAGTCGCCGCCATATTGAAATTCTTTGTTTTTCGACCGATTTCGTTCAAATTCGATATTTGGGCTTCCCTGTGGTCAAGAAAGAGGAAATGGATGCCAAAAATTAAAAAGTCGCCGCCATATTGAAATTCTTTGTTTTTCGACCGATTTCGTTCAAAATCGATATTTAGGCTTCCCTTGGGTCAAGAAAGAGAAAATAGATGCCAAAATTTTAAAAAGTCACCGCCATATTGAATTTCTTTGTAAATGGACCGATTTCGATCAAAATCGATATTTAGGCTTCCCTTGGCTCAAGTAAGAGGAAATGGATGCCAAAAATTAAAAAAGTCGCCGCCATATTGAAATTCTTTGTTATTGGACCGATTTCGTTCAAAATCGATATTTGGGCTTCCTGGGGTCAAATAAGAGGAAATGATTTGCAAAATTATAAAAAGACGCCGCCATATTGAAATTCTTTGTTATTGGACCGATTTCGTTCAAAATCGATATTTAGGCTTCCCTTGGGTCAAGAAAGAGGATATAGATGCCAAAATTTTAAAAAGTGACCGCCATATTGAAATTCTTTGTTATTGGACCGATTTCGTTCAAAATCGATATTTGGGCTTCCCTGGGGTCAAATAAGACAAAATGATTGGCAAAATTATAAAAAGTCGCCGCCATATTCTTTGTTATTGGACCGATGTCGTTCAAAATCGATATTTAGGCTTCCCTTGGCTCAAGTAAGAGGAAATGGATGCCAAAAATTAAAAAAGTCGCCGCCATATTGAAATTCTTTGTTATTGGACCGATTTCGTTCAAAATCGATATTTGGGCTTTCCTGGGGTCAAATAAGAGAAAATGATTGGCAAAATTATAAAAAGTGACCGCCATATTGAAATTCTTTGTTATTGGACCGATTTCGTTCAAAATCGATATTTGGGCTTCCCTGGGGCCAAATAAGAGGAAATGATTGGCAAAATTATAAAAAGTGACCGCCATATTGAAATTCTTTTTTATTGGACCGATTTCGTTCAAAATCGATATTTGGGCTTCCCTGGGGTCAAATAAGAGAAAATGATTGGCAAAATTATAAAAAATGACCGCCATATTGAAATTCTTTGTTATTGGACCGATTTCGTTCAAAATCGATATTTAGGCTTCCCTTGGGTCAAGAAAGAGGAAATAGATGCCAAAATTTTAAAAAGTGACCGCCATATTGAAATTCTTTGTTATTGGACCGATTTCGTTCAAAATCGATATTTGGGCTTCCCTGGGGTCAAATAAAAGGAAATGATTGGCAAAATTATAAAAAGTGACCGCCATATTGAAATTCTTTGTTATTGGACCGATTTCGTTCAAAATCGATATTTAGGCTTCCCTTGGGTCAAGAAAGAGGAAATAGATGCCAAAATTTTAAAAAGTGACCGCCATATTGAAATTCTTTGTTATTGGACCGATTTCGTTCAAAATCGATATTTGGGCTTCCCTAGGGCCAAATAAGAGGAAATGATTGGCAAAATTATAAAAAGTGACCGCCATATTGAAATTCTTTTTTATTGGACCGATTTCGTTCAAAATCGATATTTGGGCTTCCCTGGGGTCAAATAAGAGAAAATGATTGGCAAAATTATAAAAAATGACCGCCATATTGAAATTCTTTGTTATTGGACCGATTTCGTTCAAAATCGATATTTAGGCTTCCCTTGGGTCAAGAAAGAGGAAATAGATGCCAAAATTTTAAAAAGTGACCGCCATATTGAAATTCTTTGTTATTGGACCGATTTCGTTCAAAATCGATATTTGGGCTTCCCTGGGGCCAAATAAGAGGAAATGATTGGCAAAATTGTAAAAAGTGACCGCCATATTGAAATTCTTTTTTATTGGACCGATTTCGTTCAAACTCGATATTTGGGCTTCCCTGGGGTCAAGAAAGAGGAAATAGATGCCAAAATTTTAAAAAGTGACCGCCATATTGAAATTCTTTGTTATTGGACCGATTTCGTTCAAAATCGATATTTGGGCTTCCCTGGGGTCAAATAAAAGGAAATGATTGGCAAAATTATAAAAAGTGACCGCCATATTGAAATTCTTTGTTATTGGACCGATTTCGTTCAAAATCGATATTTAGGCTTCCCTTGGGTCAAGAAAGAGGAAATAGATGCCAAAATTTTAACTAGTGGTTCGCCCCGAACTGAGACCTCGCGGTAACGGTATCCCATGATTTGAATAATCAATCGAAAATTCAATCGATACATGATAACCAAAACTGACATTATTATTATGCCCGTTTTCACCAAACATACCTAAATCATCCCCTAAGTAGGAGTCTCTTAACGTAGGTAGCTCCTAAATACAATCCTAAGTCCTAACATCCGTCCCAATATCCTTTTAGGTGTCCCGTACAGGATCGTGATAAATAAGTTGACAGAAAACATCACCTAACTTATAGGTAGCCCGTAAAGGTTAGGGAACGTTAGTGAAAACATTGAATTATTATGTAGGTACTAACGAGTGAAACCGGGTTACGGGCATCTGTACAAATCGTCATCTATCGACGCGAATAGAAAATATACAATATTTAACTAAAATTTAACTAAAAAATAATTTTAATTGAACTAGTGGTTCGCCCCGAACTGAGACCTCGCGGTAACGGTATCCCATGATTATTCATTCAATCGATACATGATAACCAAAACTGACATTATTATTATGCCCGTTTTCACCAAACATACCTAAATCATCCCCTAAGTAGGAGTCTCTTAACGTAGGTAGCTCCTAAATACAATCCTAAGTCCTAACATCCGTCCCAATATCCTTTTAGGTGTCCCGTACAGGATCGTGATAAATAAGTTGACAGAAAACATCAATCACCTAACTTATAGGTAGCCCGTAAAGGTTAGGGAACGTTAGTGAAAACATTGAATTATTATGTAGGTACTAACGAGTGAAACCGGGTTACGGGCATCTGTACAAATCGTCATCTATCGACGCGAATAGAAAATATACAATATTTAACTAAAATTTAACTAAAAAATAATTTTAATTGAATAATATGGTACAAAAAAAATTACAATACAATTATTGTATTATAATAAGTAACTAAATAATAATGGTCGACGCAAAACTGTTTTTGGGATAGGTCGTTAGTCGTAACTCGTAGTTCCATGGGAATAGTTACTGACTGCGCCATCTATTAGCATTATTGTGAAGCTATGTTGATGCTATATGAATTACTGATGTACATTAAAAATTAAATAATCTCGTTTCTTTATAATATTCATATAATTTTAGTATTTGTTGTTCAAGTACAGGATATAAGTGACCTAAAAACATAAAATCAGTTTGAAAATCCATAGCGGATTTTCCTAGAGAGCGTCTTCAAGCGAGGGTATAAAATCGCCACTTTGAAAGCCCCCCATTTCGTCAATTTTAAGGGAAAAATTAAAAAAAATATATTTTTGTACTCAGTTCAAAATTATCTTTAAAAATGATACGTAACAATGTTATGTAACGCGATATTTTTTTTTTTACTTCGCATTCGCTTCTATGAGAGCCCCCCTGAAATAAAGATTTTTATAACTTTTTAAGCCATTTTCGGCTGGAGGCCATCGGTTTACATATTATATCTAAATTTGAAGTAATTACGTTCAGTAATTCAAAAGTTATAAGGCTCTGACAGACGGACGGACGGACGGACGGACGGACGGACGGACAAGTGCAAATCTCTCTAGTTAACTCAGAGACCTTCGCTTCGCTCGGTCGATAATATGGTACAAAAAAAATTACAATACAATTATTGTATTATAATAAGTAACTAAATAATAATGGTCGACGCAAAACTGTTTTTGGGATAGGTCGTTAGTCGTAACTCGTAGTTCCATGGGAATAGTTACTGACTGCGCCATCTATTAGCATTATTGTGAAGCTATGTTGATGCTATATGAATTACTGATGTACATTAAAAATTAAATACTCTCGTTTCTTTATAATATTCATATAATTTTAGTATTTGTTGTTCAAGTACAGGATATAAGTGACCTAAAAACATAAAATCAGTTTGAAAATCCATAGCGGATTTTCCTAGAGAGCGTCTTCAAGCGAGCGTATAAAATCGCCACTTTGAAAGCCCCCCATTTCGTCAATTTTAAGGGAAAAATTAAAAAAAAAAAATATTTTTGTACTCAGTTCAAAATTATCTTTTAAATGATACGTAACAATTTTATGTAACGCGATATTTTTTTTTTTACTTCGCATTCGCTTCTATGAGAGCCCCCCTGTAATAAAGATTTTTATAACTTTTTAAGCCATTTTCGGCTGGAGGCCATCGGTTTACATATTATATCTAAATTCGAAGTAATTAGGTTCAGTAATTCAAAAGTTATAAGGCTCTGACAGACGGACGGACGGACGGACGGACAAGTGCAAATCGCTCTAGTTAACTCAGAGACCTCGCTTCGCTCGGTCAAAAAGTGCCCACCATATTGAAATTCTTTGTTATTGGACCGATTTCGTTCAAAATCGATATTTAGGCTTCCCTTGGGTCAAGAAAGAGGAAATAGATGCCAAAATTTTAAAAAGTGACCGCCATATTGAAATTCTTTGTTATTGGACCGATTTCGTTCAAAATCGATATTTAGGCTTCCCTTGGGTCAAGAAAGAGGAAATAGATGCCAAAATTTTAAAAAGAGACCGCCATATGGAAATTCTTTGTTATTGGACCGATTTCGTTCAAAATCGATATTTGGGCTTCCCTGGGGTCAAATAAGTGGAAATGATTGGCAAAATTATAAAAAGTGACAGCCATATTGAAATTCTTTGTTATTGGACCGATTTCGTTCAAAATCGATATTTAGGCTTCCCTTGGGTCAAGAAAGAGGAAATAGATGCCAAAATTTTAACTAGTGGTTCGCCCCGAACTGAGACCTCGCGGTAACGGTATCCCATGATTTGAATAATCAATCGAAAATTCAATCGATATATGATAACCAAAACTGACATTATTATTATGCCCGTTTTCACCAAACATACCTAAATCATCCCCTAAGTAGGAGTCTCTTAACGTAGGTAGCTCCTAAATACAATCCTAAGTCCTAACATCCGTCCCAATATCCTTTTAGGTGTCCCGTACAGGATCGTGATAAATAAGTTGACAGAAAACATCACCTAACTTATAGGTAGCCCGTAAAGGTTAGGGAACGTTAGTGAAAACATTGAATTATTATGTAGGTACTAACGAGTGAAACCGGGTTACGGGCATCTGTACAAATCGTCATCTATCGACGCGAATAGAAAATATACAATATTTAACTAAAATTTAACTAAAAAATAATTTTAATTGAATAATATGGTACAAAAAAAATTACAATACAATTATTGTATTATAATAAGTAACTAAATAATAATGGTCGACGCAAAACTGTTTTTGGGATAGGTCGTTAGTCGTAACTCGTAGTTCCATGGGAATAGTTACTGACTGCGCCATCTATTAGCATTATTGTGAAGCTATGTTGATGCTATATGAATTACTGATGTACATTAAAAATTAAATAATCTCGTTTCTTTATAATATTCATATAATTTTAGTATTTGTTGTTCAAGTACAGGATATAAGTGACCTAAAAACATAAAATCAGTTTGAAAATCCATAGCGGATTTTCCTAGAGAGCGTCTTCAAGCGAGCGTATAAAATCGCCACTTTGAAAGCCCCCCATTTCGTCAATTTTAAGGGAAAAATTAAAAAAAAAATATTTTTGTACTCAGTTCAAAATTATCTTTAAAATGATACGTAACAATTTTATGTAACGCGATATTTTTTTTTTTACTTCGCATTCGCTTCTATGAGAGCCCCCCTGAAATAAAGATTTTTATAACTTTTTAAGCCATTTTCGGCTGGAGGCCATCGGTTTACATATTATATCTAAATTTGAAGTAATTACGTTCAGTAATTCAAAAGTTATAAGGCTCTGACAGACGGACGGACGGACGGACGGACAAGTGCAAATCGCTCTAGTTAACTCAGAGACGTCGCTTCGCTCGGTCAAAAAGTGACCACCATATTGAAATTCTTTGTTATTGGACCGATTTCGTTCAAAATCGATATTTAGGCTTCCCTTGGGTCAAGAAAGAGGAAATAGATGCCAAAATTTTAAAAAGTGACCGCCATATTGAAATTCTTTGTTATTGGACCGATTTCGTTCAAAATCGATATTTAGGCTTCCCTTGGGTCAAGAAAGAGGAAATAGATGCCAAAATTTTAAAAAGTGACCGCCATATGGAAATTCTTTGTTATTGGACCGATTTCGTTCAAAATCGATATTTGGGCTTCCCTGGGGTCAAATAAGTGGAAATGATTGGCAAAATTATAAAAAGTGACAGCCATATTGAAATTCTTTGTTATTGGACCGATTTCGTTCAAAATCGATATTTAGGCTTCCCTTGGGTCAAGAAAGAGGAAATAGATGCCAAAATTTTAAAAAGTGACCGCCATATTGAAATTCTTTGTTATTGGACCGATTTCGTTCAAAATCGATATTTAGGCTTCCCTTGGGTCAAGAAAGAGGAAAGAGATGCCAAAATTTTAAAAAGTGACCGCCATATTGAAATTCTTTGTTATTGGACCGATTTCGTTCAAAATCGATGTTTGGGCTTCTTCTTCTTCTTCTTTATCAACCGATAGACGTCCACTGCTGGACAAAGGTCTCTTGCATGGACTTCCACAGGCCTCGGTCTTGCGCCGCCTGAATCCAGCGGCTCCCTGCGACTCGTTTGATGTCGTCGGTCCACCTGGTGGGGGGTCTGCCAACACTGCGCTTCCCGGTGCGGGGTCGCCACTCCAGCACCTTGGGACCCCAACGACCATCAGCTCTTCGAACTATGTGCCCCGCCCATTTCCACTTCAGTATCGCGACTCGCTTAGCTATGTCGGTGACTCTGGTTCTCCTACGGATCTCCTCATTTCTGATTCGATCCCGCAGGGACACTCCGAGCATAGCTCTCTCCATCGCCCGCTGAGCGGTCCTGAGCCTACTTATGAGGCCCTTAGTTAGCGACCATGTCTCGGATCCGTAAGTCATCACTGGCAACACGCACTGTTCGAAGACTTTAGTCTTCAGGCACTGAGGAATTTTGGACGAGAAGACATCTCGGAGCTTCCCGAACGCTGCCCAGCCGAGTTGGATTCGGCGGTTGATCTCTTTCTCGAAATTGGACCTACCTAGCTGGACTGTGTGTCCCAGGTAAATATACTCGTCGACAATTTCGAGTGCAGAGTTCTCAACAATTACTGGGTGGAGCTGTGCATGAGCATTGGACATGATTTTCGTCTTGCTCATGTTCATTTTCAGGCCCACCTGTTGAGAAACCCTGCTGAGATCATTGAGCATTGTATTGAGGTCTCTCAGAGTCTCTGCCATGACTACTATGTCATCGGCAAATCGCAGGTGAGTGATGTACTCGCCGTTTATGTTGATGCCAAGCCCGTTCCAATCCAGAAGCTTAAAGACGTCCTCCAACGCAGCGGTAAAGAGCTTCGGGGAGATAACGTCTCCCTGTCGCACTCCACGCTGCAAGTGGATTGGCCTCGTAGTCTGGTCCTGTATACGTACTGACATTGTGGCGTTTTCATACAAGCACTTCAACACTTGGATATACCGGTAGTCAATCCGGCATCTCTGCAGCGACCTCAACACAGCCCAAGTTTCCACCGAATCGAAGGCTTTCTCATAGTCCACAAACGCTAAGCAAAGTGGCCGGTTATACTCTTCTGTCTTTTGTATAACCTGCCGCAGCGTATGAATGTGATCTATGGTACCAAAGCCTTTTCGGAATCCGGCTTGTTCGGGAGGCTGGAAGTCGTCAAACCTACGAGCGAGACGATTCGTAATGACTCTCGAGAACAACTTATAAACATGACTCAACAACGAGATGGGTCTATAATTCTTCAACAAGGTATTATCACCCTTTTTGAAGAACAGAACCACCACGCTCCTGTGCCATGCTTCCGGCGTTGTGCCCTCGTGGATGATGGAATTGAACAATCGCTGAAAGATCTTAAGTACCGGTTTTCCACCCGCTTTCAGGAGTTCCGCAGTGATTCCGTCATCACCTGGCGCCTTGTTGTCCTTAAGCTGTTTGAGAGCCATTCTAATCTCGTATAGGCTGACGTCCGGGATATCTTCGGTATAGTGTCGGGTCAGTTTGGCTCTGGGATCTTTCGCCAGATCTTCAATAGGTTTTTGTGTCGTGGTATATAACTGTCCATAGAACTTCTCAACCTCTCCCAAAACCTCAGGTCGAGAAGAGACGAGACGGCCGTCATCAGTTTTCAGCCGCGTCAACTGGCTCTGTCCGATAGACAGATCTCTCGTGAACACTTTTGAGCCTTTGTTCCGCTCAATGGTATCTTTAATACACTTGGTATTAAAGACACGGAGGTCGCGAGTTTGTGCTTTAGAGATCTGCCTATTAATCCGCCGGTAGGCAGCCGCGTCTGCCGATGACTGCAGCCTCATCTCTTGTCTCTCCTTCATTAGCTTGAGAGTATGGTCAGAGAACTTTTCGGTTCTTTTCCTGCGGTGGGTCTTAAAGAATTTAGACCCCACAGTATGAACAGTTTCCACGAACCTGTTGTTTAGATCGTCCACAGAAACGCAGTCTGCTAGGCACTCGAATCGGTTCTGCAGTTCGAGTTGGAAGTTTTCGGGATTTTGGATATGAGCACGAGAAGGTCGGAGAGTGGACTTCACCAGTCTGGCCCTTTCCAGCTTCACATTAATATTCAACGTGCCTCTTACCATCCGGTGATCGCTACCGGTTTTCACCCTATTGATCACAGAGACATCATTGAATATATGCCGCTTGGTCGACATAATGAAGTCGATCTCATTTCTCGTGGAACCATCGGGACTCAACCATGTCCATTTTCTGTGTGGCCGCTTCCTGAAGAAGGAGTTCATCATAAAGAGGCCCTCCTTCTCCATGAAGTCGGCCAACATTTGGCCCCTTTGGTTCCTTCGCCCATACCCAAAATGCCCCACTCTCGTCTCTGCACCGCTTCGTTCGCCCAGCCTTGCATTGAAATCCCCCATCACAACACTGTAATGAGTGGTAGAGGCGTGTATGGCTTTTGATATATCCTCATACAGCGCCTCCACCTCCTCGTCAGAATGTGTCGATGTCGGTGCGTAGACCTGTATAACCTTCAGCGAATACCGTTTGGTGATTCTGAGTATAAGGTACGCTACCCTACTCGACACACTCTTGACTTGTACAATGTTGTTGACGAGGGACTTGTGGACGATGAACCCGACACCACCCTGGGACTGTTGATCGCCCTCCCGGTAGTAAAACAAGTTGCCGGAATTAAGGATTATCGAGTCCTCCCCCTCTCGTCGGACTTCAGACAATCCTATAATGTTCCAGCGCAACTTGCTCACTGCTTCTTCCAGCTCGATGATCTTTTCGTCGGTCCTCAAAGTGCGTGCGTTATACGTCACCAGGTCCAGTCGTCGGGGTTGGCAGCGGAATCTCGTCCGGAGATTCTTAGCACCCCCTGCCCCGCCATTACCGTGACCGCTGCCAGGGTCAGGAATAGCGAGGCCGCCGGGAACTAGGGGCCATGGTCTTGTGCGAATATCCATACAAGGTTTTGCCCATAATGACCACGCTGGGCAGGCGTGTTGGTCATCGCAGGGCTAAACTGATCGCACCCGTGTCGCTGCTGCCCGACACAGGCCTGTGCCATTTGCTCAGTTTAGCCAGTATGAAATGGTTATACCGCCATTTGTCGGTCGTCATAGCCTCGTCAGTAGACTAGCAGGGGGCACCGCGGGCAGGTGAGGTTGACGTTTGGAGCGCTAGATGGAGGTGCGCTCCCTTACCCCCCGTGCGCTCCCTTACCCCCCTTTGGGCTTCCCTGGGGTCAAATAAAAGGAAATTATTGGCAAAATTATAAAAAGTGACCGCCATATTGAAATTCTTTGTTATTGGACCGATTTCGTTCAAAATCGATATTTAGGCTTCCCTTGGGTCAAGAAAGAGGAAATAGATGCCAAAATTTTAAAAAGTGACCGCCATATTGAAATTCTTTGTTATTGGACCGATTTCGTTCAAAATCGATATTTAGGCTTCCCTTGGGTCAAGAAAGAGGAAATAGATGCCAAAATTTTAAAAAGTGACCGCCATATTGAAATTCTTTGTTATTGGACAGATTTCGTTCAAAATCGATATTTAGGCTTCCCTTGGGTCAAGAAAGAGGAAATAGATGCCAAAATTTTAAAAAGTGACCGCCATATGGAAATTCTTTGTTATTGGACCGATTTCGTTCAAAATCGATATTTAGGCTTCCCTTGGGTCAAGAAAGAGGAAATAGATGCCAAAATTTTAAAAAGTGACCGCCATATTGAAATTCTTTGTTATTGGACCGATTTCGTTCAAATTCGATATTTAGGCTTTCCTTGGGTCAAGAAAGAGGAAATAGATGCCAAAATTTTAAAAAGTGACCGCCATATTGAAATTCTTTCTTATTGGACCGATTTCGTTCAAAATCGATATTTGGGCTTCCCTGGGGCCAAATACGAGGAAATGATTGGCAAAATTATAAAAAGTGACCGCCACATTGAAATTCTTTTTTATTGGACCGCTTTCGTTCAAAATCGAAATTTGGGCTTCCCTGGGGCCAAATAAGAGAAAATGATTGGCAAAATTATAAAAAGTCGACGCCATATTGAAATTCTTTGTTATTGGACCGATTTCGTTCAAAATCGATATTTAGGCTTCCCTTGGGTCAAGAAAGAGGAAATAGATGCCAAAATTTTAAAAAGTGACCGCAATATTGAAATTCTTTCTTATTGGACCGATTTCGTTCAAAATCGATATTTGGGCTTCCCTGGGGTCATATAAGAGGAAATGATTGGCAAAATTATAAAAAGTGACCGCCATATTGAAATTCTTTGTTATTGGACCGATTTCGTTCAAATTCGATATTTAGGCTTCCCTTGGGTCAAGAAAGAGGAAATAGATGCCAAAATTTTAAAAAGTGAAAGCCATATTGAAATTCTGAGTTATTGGACCGATTTCATTTCCAATTTCATTTTATAATTTTGCCAATCATTTTCTCTTATTGGACCCCAGGGAAGCCCAAATATCGATTTTGAACGAAATCGGTCCAATAACAAAGAATTTCAATATGGCGGTCACTTTTTATAATTTTGCAAATCATTTCCTCTTATTTGACCCCAGGGAAGCCCAAATATCGATTTTGAACGAAATCGGTCCAATAACAAAGAATTTCAATATGGCGGTCACTTTTTAAAATTTTGGCATCTATTTCCTCTTTCTTGACCCAAGGGAAGCCTAAATATCGATTTTGAACGAAATCGGTCCAATAACAAAGAATTTCAATATGGCGGCGACTTTTTATAATTTTGCCAATCATTTTCTCTTATTTGACCCCAGGGAAGCCCAAATATCGATTTTGAACGAAATCGGTCCAATAATTAAGAATTTCAATATGGCGGTCACTTTTTAAAATTTTGGCATCTATTTCCTCTTTCTTGACCCAAGGCAAGCCTAAATATCGATTTTGAACGAAATCGGTCCAATAACAAAGAATTTCAATATGGCGGCAACTTTTTATAATTTTGCCAATCATTTTCTCTTATTTGACCCCAGGGAAGCCCAAATATCGATTTTGATCGAAATCGGTCCAATAAAAAAGAATTTCAATGTGGCGGTCACTTTTTATAATTTTGCCAATCATTTCCTCTTATTTGGCCCCAGGGAAGCCCAAATATCGATTTTGAACGAAATCGGTCCAATAACAAAGAATTTCAATATGGTGGTCACTTTTTATAATTTTGCCAATCATTTCCTCTTATTTGACCACAGGGAAGCCCAAATATCGATTTTGAACGAAATCGGTCTAATAACAAAGAATTTCAATATGGCGGTCTTTTTTTAAAATTTTGGCATCTATTTCCTCTTTCTTGACCCAAGGGAAGCCTAAATATCGATTTTGAACGAAATCGGTCCAATAACAAAGAATTTCAATATGGCGGCGACTTTTTATAATTTTGCCAATCATTTTCTCTTATTGGACCCCAGGGAAGCCCAAATATCGATTTTGAACGAAATCGGTCCAATAACAAAGATTTTCAATATGGCGGTCACTTTTTATAATTTTGCAAATCATTTCCTCTTATTTGACCCCAGGGAAGCCCAAATATCGATTTTGAACGAAATCGGTCCAATAACAAAGAATTTCAATATGGCGGCGACTTTTTATAATTTTGCAAATCATTTCCTCTTATTTGACCCCAGGGAAGCCCAAATATCGATTTTGAACGAAATCGGTCCAACAACAAAGATTTTCAATATGGCGGTCACTTTGTATAATTTTGCCAATCACTTCCTCTTATTTGACCCCAGGGAAGCCCAAATATCGATTTTGAACGAAATCGGTCCAATAATAAAGAATTTCAATATGGCGGCGACTTTTTATAATTTTGCCAATCATTTTCTCTTATTTGACCCCAGGGAAGCCCAAGTATCGAATTTGAACGAAATCGGTCCAATAATTAAGAATTTCAATATGGCGGTCACTTTTTAAAATTTTGGCATCTATTTCCTCTTTCTTGACCCAAGGGAAGCCTAAATATCGATTTTGAACGAAATCGGTCCAATAACAAAGAATTTCAATATGGCGGCGACTTTTTATAATTTTGCCAATCATTTTCTCTTATTTGACCCCAGGGAAGCCCAAATATCGAGTTTGAACGAAATCGGTCCAATAAAAAAGAATTTCAATATGGCGGTCACTTTTTACAATTTTGCCAATCATTTCCTCTTATTTGGCCCCAGGGAAGCCCAAACATCGATTTTGAACGAAATCGGTCCAATAACAAAGAATTTCAATATGGCGGTCACTTTTTAAAATTTTGGCATCTATTTCCTCTTTCTTGACCCAAGGGAAGCCTAAATATCGATTTTGAATGAAATCGGTCCAATAACAAAGAATTTCAATATGGCGGCAACTTTTTATAATTTTGCCAATCATTTTCTCTTATTTGACCCCAGGGAAGCCCAAATATCGATTTTGATCGAAATCGGTCCAATTAAAAAGAATTTCAATGTGGCGGTCACTTTTTATAATTTTGCCAATCATTTCCTCTTATTTGGCCCCAGGGAAGCCCAAATATCGATTTTGAACGAAATCGGTCCAATAACAAAAAATTTCAATATGGTGGTCACTTTTTATAATTTTGCCAATCATTTCCTCTTATTTGACCCCAGAGAAGCCCAAATATCGATTTTGAACGAAATCGGTCTAATAACAAAGAATTTCAATATGGCGGTCTTTTTTTAAAATTTTGGCATCTATTTCCTCTTTCTTGACCCAAGGGAAGCCTAAATATCGATTTTGAACGAAATCGGTCCGATAACAAAGAATTTCAATATGGCGGCGACTTTTTATAATTTTGCCAATCATTTCCTCTTATTGGACCCTAGGGAAGCCCAAATATCGATTTTGAACGAAATCGGTCCAATAACAAAGAATTTCAATATGGCGGTCACTTTTTATAATTTTGCAAATCATTTCCTCTTATTTGACCCCAGGGAAGCCCAAATATCGATTTTGAACGAAATCGGTCCAATAACAAAGAATTTCAATATGGCGGTCATTTTTTAAAATTTTGTCATCTATTTCCTCTTTCTTGACCCAAGGGAAGCCTAAATATCGATTTTGAACGAAATCGGTCCAATAACAAAGAATTTCAATATGGCGGCGACTTTTTATAATTTTGCCAATCATTTTCTCTTATTTGACCCCAGGGAAGCCCAAATATCGATTTTGAACGAAATCGGTCCAATAATTAAGAATTTCAATATGGCGGTCACTTTTTAAAATTTTGGCATCTATTTCCTCTTTCTTGACCCAAGGGAAGCCTAAATATCGATTTTAAGCGAAATCGGTCCAATAACAAAGAATTTCAATATGGCGGCAACTTTTTATAATTTTGCCAATCATTTTCTCTTATTTGACCCCAGGTAAGCCCACATATCGATTTTGATCGAAATCGGTCCAATAACAAAGAATTTCAATATGGCGGCAACTTTTTATAATTTTGCCAATCATTTTCTCTTATTTGACCCCAGGTAAGCCCAAATATCGATTTTGATCGAAATCGGTCCAATAAAAAAGAATTTCAATGTGGCGGTCACTTTTTATAATTTTGCCAATCATTTCCTCTTATTTGGCCCCAGGGAAGCCCAAATATCGATTTTGAACGAAATCGGTCCAATAACAAAGAATTTCAATATGGCGGCGAGTTTTTTAATTTTTGGCATCCATTTCCTCCTACTTGACCCCAGGGAAGCCCAAATATCGATTTTGAACGAAATCGGTCCAATAACAAATAATTTCAATATGGCGGTCACTTTTTTAAATTTTGGCATCTATTTCCTCTTTCTTGACCCAAGGGAAGCCTAAATATCGATTTTGAACGAAATCGGTCCAATAACAAAGAATTTCAATATGGCGGCGACCTTTTAAAATTTTGCCATCTATTTCCTCTTTCTTGACCCAAGGGAAGCCTAAATATCGAGTTTGAACGAAATCGGTCCAATAACAAAGAATTTCAATATGGCGGCGACTTTTTATAATTTTGCCAATCATTTTCTCTTATTTGACCCCAGGGAAGCCCAAATATCGATTTTGAACGAAATCGGTCCAATAACAAAGAATTTCAATATGGCGGCGACTTTTTATAATTTTGCAAATCATTTATTCTTATTTGACCCCAGGGAAGCCCAAATATCGATTTTGAACGAAATCGGTCCAATAACAAAGATTTTCAATATGGCGGTCACTTTGTATAATTTTGCCAATCACTTCCTCTTATTTGACCCCAGGGAAGCCCAAATATCGATTTTGAACGAAATCGGTCCAATAACAAAGAATTTCAATATGGCGGCGACTTTTTATAATTTTGCAAATCATTTCCTCTTATTTGACCCCAGGGAAGCCCAAATATCGATTTTGAACGAAATCGGTCCAATAACAAAGAATTTCAATATGGCGGCGACTTTTTTAATTATTGGCATCCATTTCCTCTTACTTGACCCCAGGGAAGCCCAAATATCGATTTTGAACGAAATCGATCCAATAACAAATAATTTCAATAAGGCGGTCACTTTTTAAAATTTTGGCATCTATTTCCTCTTATTTGACCCCAGGGAAGCCTAAATATCGATTTTGAACGAAATCGGTCCCATAAAAAAGAATTTCAATATGGCGGCGACTTTTTATAATTTTGCAAATCATTTCCTCTTATTTGACCCCAGGGAAGCCCAAATATCGATTTTGAACGAAATCGGTCCAATAACAAAGAATTTCAATATGGTGGTCACTTTTTATAATTTTGCCAATCATTTCCTCTTATTTGACCACAGGGAAGCCCAAATATCGATTTTGAACGAAATCGGTCTAATAACAAAGAATTTCAATATGGCGGTCTTTTTTTAAAATTTTGGCATCTATTTCCTCTTTCTTGACCCAAGGGAAGCCTAAATATCGATTTTGAACGAAATCGGTCCAATAACAAAGAATTTCAATATGGTGGCGACTTTTTATAATTTTGCCAATCATTTTCTCTTATTGGACCCCAGGGAAGCCCAAATATCGATTTTGAACGAAATCGGTCTAATAACAAAGATTTTCAATATGGCGGTCTCTTTTTATAATTTTGCAAATCATTTCCTCTTATTTGACCCCAGGGAAGCCCAAATATCGATTTTGAACGAAATCGGTCCAATAACAAAGATTTTCAATATGGCGGTCACTTTGTATAATTTTGCCAATCACTTCCTCTTATTTGACCCCAGGGAAGCCCAAATATCGATTTTGAACGAAATCGGTCCAATAACAAAGAATTTCAATATGGCGGTCACTTTTTATAATTTTGCAAATCATTTCCTCTTATTTGACGCCAGGGAAGCCCAAATATCGATTTTGAACGAAATCGGTCCAATAACAAAGAATTTCAATATGGCGGTCACTTTTTAAAATTTTGTCATCTATTTCCTCTTTCTTGACCCAAGGGAAGCCTAAATATCGATTTTGAACGAAATCGGTCCAATAACAAAGAATTTCAATATGGCGGCGACTTTTTATAATTTTGCCAATCATTTTCTCTTATTTGACCCCAGGGAAGCCCAAATATCGATTTTGAACGAAATCGGTCCAATAATTAAGAATTTCAATATGGCGGTCACTTTTTAAAATTTTGGCATCTATTTCCTCTTTCTTGACCCAAGGGAAGCCTAAATATCGATTTTGAACGAAATCGGTCCAATAACAAAGAATTTCAATATGGCGGCAACTTTTTATAATTTTGCCAATCATTTTCTCTTATTTGACCCCAGGTAAGCCCACATATCGATTTTGATCGAAATCGGTCCAATAACAAAGAATTTCAATATGGCGGCAACTTTTTATAATTTTGCCAATCATTTTCTCTTATTTGACCCCAGGTAAGCCCAAATATCGATTTTGATCGAAATCGGTCCAATAAAAAAGAATTTCAATGTGGCGGTCACTTTTTATAATTTTGCCAATCATTTCCTCTTATTTGGCCCCAGGGAAGCCCAAATATCGATTTTGAACGAAATCGGTCCAATAACAAAGAATTTCAATATGGCGGCGAGTTTTTTAATTTTTGGCATCCATTTCCTCTTACTTGACCCCAGGGAAGCCCAAATATCGATTTTGATCGAAATCGGTCCAATAAAAAAGAATTTCAATGTGGCGGTCACTTTTTATAATTTTGCCAATCATTTCCTCTTATTTGGCCCCAGGGAAGCCCAAATATCGATTTTGAACGAAATCGGTCCAATAACAAAGAATTTCAATATGGCGGCGAGTTTTTTAATTTTTGGCATCCATTTCCTCTTACTTGACCCCAGGGAAGCCCAAATATCGATTTTGAACGAAATCGGTCCAATAACAAATAATTTCAATATGGCGGTCACTTTTTAAAATTTTGGCATCTATTTCCTCTTTCTTGACCCAAGGGAAGCCTAAATATCGATTTTGAACGAAATCGGTCCAATAACAAAGAATTTCAATATGGCGGCGACCTTTTAAAATTTTGCCATCTATTTCCTCTTTCTTGACCCAAGGGAAGCCTAAATATCGAGTTTTAACGAAATCGGTCCAATAACAAAGAATTTCAATATGGCGGCGACTTTTTATAATTTTGCCAATCATTTTCTCTTATTTGACCCCAGGGAAGCCCAAATATCGATTTTGAACGAAATCGGTCCAATAACAAAGAATTTCAATATGGCGGCGACTTTTTATAATTTTGCAAATCATTTCCTCTTATTTGACCCCAGGGAAGCCCAAATATCGATTTTGAACGAAATCGGTCCAATAACAAAGATTTTCAATATGGCGGTCACTTTGTATAATTTTGCCAATCACTTCCTCTTATTTGACCCCAGGGAAGCCCAAATATCGATTTTGAACGAAATCGGTCCAATAACAAAGAATTTCAATATGGCGGCGACTTTTTATAATTTTGCAAATCATTTCCTCTTATTTGACCCCAGGGAAGCCCAAATATCGATTTTGAACGAAATCGGTCCAATAACAAAGAATTTCAATATGGCGGCGACTTTTTTAATTTTTGGCATCCATTTCCTCTTACTTGACCCCAGGGAAGCCCAAATATCGATTTTGAACGAAATCGATCCAATAACAAATAATTTCAATAAGGCGGTCACTTTTTAAAATTTTGGCATCTATTTCCTCTTATTTGACCCCAGGGAAGCCTAAATATCGATTTTGAACGAAATCGGTCCCATAACAAAGAATTTCAATATGGCGGCGACTTTTTATAATTTTGCAAATCATTTCCTCTTATTTGACCCCAGGGAAGCCCAAATATCGATTTTGAACGAAATCGGTCCAATAACAAAGAATTTCAATATGGTGGTCACTTTTTATAATTTTGCCAATCATTTCCTCTTATTTGACCACAGGGAAGCCCAAATATCGATTTTGAACGAAATCGGTCTAATAACAAAGAATTTCAATATGGCGGTCTTTTTTTAAAATTTTGGCATCTATTTCCTCTTTCTTGACCCAAGGGAAGCCTAAATATCGATTTTGAACGAAATCGGTCCAATAACAAAGAATTTCAATATGGCGGCGACTTTTTATAATTTTGCCAATCATTTTCTCTTATTGGACCCCAGGGAAGCCCAAATATCGATTTTGAACGAAATCGGTCCAATAACAAAGATTTTCAATATGGCGGTCTCTTTTTATAATTTTGCAAATCATTTCCTCTTATTTGACCCCAGGGAAGCCCAAATATCGATTTTGAACGAAATCGGTCCAATAACAAAGAATTTCAATATGGCGGCGACTTTTTATAATTTTGCAAATCATTTCCTCTTATTTGACCCCAAGGAAGAACAAATATCGATTTTGAACGAAATCGGTCCAATAACAAAGATTTTCAATATGGCGGTCACTTTGTATAATTTTGCCAATCACTTCCTCTTATTTGACCCCAGGGAAGCCCAAATATCGATTTTGAACGAAATCGGTCCAATAACAAAGAATTTCAATATGGCGGCGACTTTTTATAATTTTGCCAATCATTTTCTCTTATTTGACCCCAGGGAAGCCCAAATATCGAATTTGAACGAAATCGGTCCAAAAATTAAGAATTTCAATATGGCGGTCACTTTTTAAAATTTTGGCATCTATTTCCTCTTTCTTGACCCAAGGGAAGCCTAAATATCGATTTTGAACGAAATCGGTCCAATAACAAAGAATTTCAATATGGCGGCGACTTTTTATAATTTTGCCAATCATTTTCTCTTATTTGACCCCAGGGAAGCCCAAATATCGATTTTGAACGAAATCGGTCCAATAATTAAGAATTTCAATATGGCGGTCACTTTTTAATATTTTGGCATCTATTTCCTCTTTCTTGACCCAAGGGAAGCCTAAATATCGATTTTGAACGAAATCGGTCCAATAACAAAGAATTTCAATATGGCGGCAACTTTTTATAATTTTGCCAATCATTTTCTCTTATTTGACCCCAGGGAAGCCCAAATATCGATTTTGATCGAAATCGGTCCAATAAAAAAGAATTTCAATGTGGCGGTCACTTTTTATAATTTTGCCAATCATTTCCTCTTATTTGGCCCCAGGGAAGCCCAAATATCGATTTTGAACGAAATCGGTCCAATAACAAAAAATTTCAATATGGTGGTCACTTTTTATAATTTTGCCAATCAATTCCTCTTATTTGACCCCAGGGAAGCCCAAATATCGATTTTGAACGAAATCGGTCTAATAACAAAGAATTTCAGTATGGCGGTCTTTTTTTAAAATTTTGGCATCTATTTCCTCTTTCTTGACCCAAGGGAAGCCTAAATATCGATTTTGAACGAAATCGGTCCGATAACAAAGAATTTCAATATGGCGGCGACTTTTTATAATTTTGCCAATCATTTTCTCTTATTGGACCCTAGGGAAGCCCAAATATCGATTTTGAACGAAATCGGTCCAATAACAAAGAATTTCAATATGGCGGTCACTTTTTATAATTTTGCAAATCATTTCCTCTTATTTGACCCCAGGGAAGCCCAAATATCGATTTTGAACGAAATCGGTCCAATAACAAAGAATTTCAATATGGCGGTCACTTTTTAAAATTTTGTCATCTATTTCCTCTTGCTTGACCCAAGGGAAGCCTAAATATCGATTTTGAACGAAATCGGTCCAATAACAAAGAATTTCAATATGGCGGCAACTTTTTATAATTTTGCCGATCATTTTCTCTTATTTGACCCCAGGTAAGCCCACATATCGATTTTGAACGAAATCGGTCCAATAACAAAGAATTTCAATATGGCGGCGACTTTTTATAATTTTGCCAATCATTTTCTCTTATTTGACCCCAGGGAAGCCCAAATATCGATTTTGAACGAAATCGGTCCAATTATTAAGAATTTCAATATGGCGGTCACTTTTTAAAATTTTTTCATCTATTTCCTCTTTCTTGACCCAAGGGAAGCCTAAATATCGATTTTGAACGAAATCGGTCCAATAACAAAGAATTTCAATATGGCGGCAACTTTTTATAATTTTGCCAATCATTTTCTCTTATTTGACCCCAGGTAAGCCCACATATCGATTTTGATCGAAATCGGTCCAATAACAAAGAATTTCAATATGGCGGCAACTTTTTATAATTTTGCCAATCATTTTCTCTTATTTGACCCCAGGTAAGCCCAAATATCGATTTTGATCGAAATCGGTCCAATAAAAAAGAATTTCAATGTGGCGGTCACTTTTTATAATTTTGCCAATCATTTCCTCTTATTTGGCCCCAGGGAAGCCCAAATATCGATTTTGAACGAAATCGGTCCAATAACAAAGAATTTCAATATGGCGGCGAGTTTTTTAATTTTTGGCATCCATTTCCTCTTACTTGACCCCAGGGAAGCCCAAATATCGATTTTGAACGAAATCGGTCCAATAACAAATAATTTCAATATGGCGGTCACTTTTTAAAATGTTGGCATCTATTTCCTCTTTCTTGACCCAAGGGAAGCCTAAATATCGATTTTGAACGAAATCGGTCCAATAACAAAGAATTTCAATATGGCGGCGACCTTTTAAAATTTTGCCATCTATTTCCTCTTTCTTGACCCAAGGGAAGCCTAAATATCGAGTTTGAACGAAATCGGTCCAATAACAAAGAATTTCAATATGGCGGCGACTTTTTATAATTTTGCCAATCATTTTCTCTTATTTGACCCCAGGGAAGCCCAAATATCGATTTTGAACGAAATCGGTCCAATAACAAAGAATTTCAATATGGCGGCGAGTTTTTATAATTTTGCAAATCATTTCCTCTTATTTGACCCCAGGGAAGCCCAAATATCGATTTTGAACGAAATCGGTCCAATAACAAAGATTTTCAATATGGCGGTCACTTTGTATAATTTTGCCAACCACTTCCTCTTATTTGACCCCAGGGAAGCCCAAATATCGATTTTGAACGAAATCGGTCCAATAACAAAGAATTTCAATATGGCGGCGACTTTTTATAATTTTGCAAATCATTTCCTCTTATTTGACCCCAGGGAAGCCCAAATATCGATTTTGAACGAAATCGGTCCAATAACAAAGAATTTCAATATGGCGGCGACTTTTTAAATTTTTGGCATCCATTTCCTCTTACTTGACCCCAGGGAAGCCCAAATATCGATTTTGAACGAAATCGATCCAATAACAAATAATTTCAATAAGGCGGTCACTTTTTAAAATTTTGGCATCTATTTCCTCTTATTTGACCCCAGGGAAGCCTAAATATCGATTTTGAACGAAATCGGTCCCATAACAAAGAATTTCAATATGGCGGCGACTTTTTATAATTTTGCAAATCATTTCCTCTTATTTGACCCCAGGGAAGCCCAAATATCGATTTTGAACGAAATCGGTCCAATAACAAAGAATTTCAATATGGCGGCGACCTTTTAAAATTTTGCCATCTATTTCCTCTTTCTTGACCCCAGGGAAGCCCAAATATCGATTTTGAACGAAATCGGTCCAATAACAAATAATTTCAATATGGCGGTCACTTTTTAAAATTTTGGCATCTATTTCCTCTTTCTTGACCCAAGGGAAGCCTAAATATCGATTTTGAACGAAATCGGTCCAATAACAAAGAATTTCAATATGGCGGCGACCTTTTAAAATTTTGCCATCTATTTCCTCTTTCTTGACCCAAGGGAAGCCTAAATATCGATTTTGAACGAAATCGGTCCAATAACAAAGAATTTCAATATGGCGGCGACTTTTTATAATTTTGCCAATCATTTTCTCTTATTTGACCCCAGGGAAGCCCAAATATCGATTTTGAACGAAATCGGTCCAATAACAAAGAATTTCAATATGGCGGCGACTTTTTATAATTTTGCAAATCATTTCCTCTTATTTGACCCCAGGGAAGCCCAAATATCGATTTTGAACGAAATCGGTCCAATAACAAAGATTTTCAATATGGCGGTCACTTTGTATAATTTTGCCAATCACTTCCTCTTATTTGACCCCAGGGAAGCCCAAATATCGATTTTGAACGAAATCGGTCCAATAACAAAGAATTTCAATATGGCGGCGACTTTTTATAATTTTGCAAATCATTTCCTCTTATTTGACCCCAGGGAAGCCCAAATATCGATTTTGAACGAAATCGGTCCAATAACAAAGAATTTCAATATGGCGGCGACTTTTTTAATTTTTGGCATCCATTTCCTCTTACTTGACCCCAGGGAAGCCTAAATATCGATTTTGAACGAAATCGGTCCCATAACAAAGAATTTCAATATGGCGGCGACTTTTTATAATTTTGCAAATCATTTCCTCTTATTTGACCCCAGGGAAGCCCAAATATCGATTTTGAACGAAATCGGTCCAATAACAAAGAATTTCAATATGGCGGCGACCTTTTAAAATTTTGCCATCTATTTCCTCTTTCTTGACCCAAGGAAAGCCTAAATATCGAATTTGAACGAAATCGGTCCAATAACAAAGAATTTCAATATGGCGGTGACTTTTTATGATATGGCCAATCATTTCCTCTTATTTGACCCCAGGGAAGCCCAAATATCGATTTTGATTGAAATCGGTCCAATAACAAAGAATTTCAATATGGCGGTGACTTTTTAAAATTTTGCCAATCGTTTCCTCTTATTTGACCCCAGGGAAGCCCAAATATCAATTTTGAACGAAATCGGTCCAATAACAAAAAATTTCAATATGGTGGTCACTTTTTATAATTTTGCCAATCATTTCCTCTTATTTGACCCCAGGGAAGCCCAAATATCGATTTTGAACGAAATCGGTCCGATAACAAAGAATTTCAATATGGCGGCGACTTTTTATAATTTTGCCAATCATTTTCTCTTATTTGACCCCAGGTAAGCCCAAATATCGATTTTGAACGAAATCGGTCCAATAACAAAGAATTTCAATATGGCGGCAACTTTTTATAATTTTGCCAATCATTTCCTCTTATTTGGCCCCAGGGAAGCCCAAATATCGATTTTGAACGAAATCGGTCCAATAACAAAGAATTTCAATATGGCGGCGAGTTTTTTAATTTTTGGCATCCATTTCCTCTTACTTGACCCCAGGGAAGCCCAAATATCGATTTTGAACGAAATCGGTCCAATAACAAATAATTTCAATATGGCGCCCAACTAGCAAAAATAAGTCATATAAGAGTTTTGCAAACGTTTTGGATATAACTGAATGGTATGCAATTAAGTCATACAATGGTCATACAAACGTTTATACAACGCGGTTTTGGCGCAGTTACTATGGCTATAAAGTCGTAAAGCTGTCATTTAAAAGTCATAAGCAAAAACATTTAGTCAATTAGGTGTAATAAAATTAATATTTTAAGTATATTTCGTCATAGTAGTGTTGTAATTTATTATTTGTATGAGTATTTAGTCGTATAGTTATCATAGGGCAGACGTTTGTCTGACCAAGTAATCGTTTTGATGCAGTTTTGAAGCGCTTTCAATCATAAGTAATATTAATAAATTCTATTGTCTGTGAGCAGCTCGGCGTCTTCAAAAAATAAAAAAAACAAAGAGTAATATGTATTTAATATTTTATACTTCAGTGTAATCAATATTCACAAGTTTGAAATGGGATGTGTTTATTGTTAAGTTAGGAAAACTTAATGCGAATGTCACTTTTGCGACCAACTTTTTAGGTTTATTAATAAATTTTAAATGCCCCCTTGATTTTATTTAAATTTAATTATATTTTTCTTTAATAAAAATAAATTATTATTTGTGATAATGCCATTATGATTTACAAAATACTTATATACGATAAATACTGCTGTGTTAAGAGTAAAAACTCCTTCATAATGCCATTATGAGTTACAAAATACTTATATACGATAAATACTGCGGTTTTAAGAGTTAAAAATTAAAGAACGCCATCTAAGACGCCATCATTACAAACCTATCAGAGTTCCTTAAAACATTTTAGTAATCCGTCATTTTGTCATTCCAAAACATAGTTCTTTTACATTATCAGAACATTTTAGAGAACATAACTTTTTTGGGAATATAACTATTGCATAGATAGGTATATTATAGACCTCGCCTAACGTTTTAGTCGCAATTGTATTTTAAGAAAGTAATAATAATTGCAAACAATTTCTATGGTATAGTATAGTACAGTTGGTATACTTACCTAAATGTAAATTTTTGTGCATCAAGTTGTGCACCTATAACTAGTACCTACCTACTATTTTTTTTTAGATTTCAAATTTATAGACGTGGCCTTTCTGGATGTGGACGATTTTCTTAAGAAAAGCGATTTTGAATTATTGAGAGAATTAAAATGGCCGTGGCAAAAAACACATTTTGTCAAAGTCGAAAAATGTCATAATTGTCGGTTTCCAACTTTATCCACAATGCTTAAACATTTTGTCATGCCAAATAACAAAAATATAATAATGCTGCTTCACTATAACTTTTTTTGGTGCCAGCAGTGCAAAGATTTCGCTATTTATGATCAATGATCATTATCCATGCGATGAATGTATCTGTAACGAGTAGATAATCAAGAAGCAAATTAAGGTTTATTTTGTACTACCATGGTAGGTGTGTTTTATTATATAAGCCGTGTCAATAAAGAAAGGAATCTGAAATGGCGGCTTGTACTTGTAATGACAGGCACAGGTTGGACCGTCAGCAAAAAACGAAGCGAAGCTGGGCTGCTATATGTGTAGCTATACAGACACACATTGTATGTTTATATTATTTATTTAGTATTTGTGTTGATACCTTATTCATTTATGTACCTATATTATGTTATTAAATATACCTATATATCACTTGATTTATATACACACATCAAAAGTGTCTAGGGATCAACATATATTTTTGCAATAACTTTTCTCCTGATTGATATTAATTAAAATTTTCTTTAAGGATTCATCAAATAAAGTGTTTTCGTTTGTCACAGTAACGATAAACCAAGTCACCTTTGCATTAATAAAGAAATTTGCCATTTTCCTAATAAAGGGATTTTTGACATTTGAACCACTAACATTAAAGTTCGAAAAAAAGACTGAAATAACAGTTTTCTTTAAAATTTTATTGGGTAACTTAAACAATTAATAATCCGTGTTTCTACCGCGAACACTAACAACACAAGAACATCGGTTTGGCATACTCAAAATGAGTTCATCCAAATCACGCTGTGGAATGGCCGCCCATGTTCGTTGCAACAACAAAAAAAGGTCTTCTTGCCACTGGATACCCTCCATATTCGGCAGAGCTCTTCTCTGTAGCATATCCCATGCATGCTCAATCGGGTTCAAGTCTGGCGACTGAGCAGGCCAGGGCAGGACATTGATGTTAGCTGCGGCGAGAGTCTGTCTTACAACTCTTGCGGTGTGCGGTCGTGCATTATCATGCATTAACTGAAATAAGGGACCGATTTGCACTTGTAGAGGAACGATGACGTCTGATACAATCGTCTCAGCATAAATTTGAGCGTTGAGGTTGCCTCTGATCCAAATCAACTCAGTTCTTCCGCCGATCCAAATACCCGCCCATACCATGATGGTTCCACCACTATAAGGATGGACTTCCTGGCAGGATTTTAATCGCTGTTGGCGTCCAGGGGTTCTCCAGTGTCGTATACGTCTTGTATCCGGTCTCATACCAAAACGAGACTCATCAGAAAAGCACACGAAACGCCATTGTTCTTCTGCCCAATTTCTGTGTTCAAGAGCCCATTGATATCGAATCCTACGATTGTGCATTGCTATAGGTGGTACCCGTAGCGGTCTTCGGGAATGAAGGTTCACTTCATGCAAGCGGTTTCTGACTGTTTGGTCGCTAATTAAGTTCCCTGAAGAGTGATGAAGCCTCACGGCTAACATCATGGCGGTTATTGTTGGAGCTCTTCGAGTTAAGATTTGAATGTATCGGTCTTGTCTCCGTGTGGTGCAGCGATACCGTCCTCCATGGCGCTCAGCCACGGTACCAGTGCTTCGGTAACGTGTCCAAAGTCGACTGATAACACTCTGACTTGTATTCAGAGCTAAAGCCACTATACGTTGCCGGGAACCAGCTTCTATCATTCCCACGGCTCTGAGCATTTCTTCCCTGCTTAAATGACGTCGCCGCTCCATAATAACGTTGGTTTTAATCAGTAGTAGGGAAACAGTAGCACTAATAATGTCTTCAATGCGTTGTATGTTTTTATAGGGAAAATATTGACAGCTGATTTTCATCTTTTACTCGAATTTGATTGACAGTTCCTGATTCAAATTATGAAATGCACCAAAAAGGATCCATATAAATTTATAAAATCATAAATTTATTACAAAGCCACATCTCAATCTCAAGAAATCCGCATAAAAATGCTTGATCCCTAGACACTTTTGATGTGTGTAGTTAGCACATGTTTAATATCTCTAGGTATTTATTTATTTCTTGTTATCTTTAAGTCCTCTAACTTATCTTGTATGTTTCGCGTCAGGTCGCAACGTATTTTATATTTCTTCTTCAAAATATTTTGTAACATTATATACGATTTCACCCTCATCACTTCGAAGAATCTTTCCTCGTTTCGCGTAAACGCTCATTAAATTAAAGCTCATTTTTTAAACGTAAGATAATTATTGATCAATAAACAGCATACGAACGACAATAACAACGAAAAAACTTAACAGAAAACAAGACAAAGAACAGTAACAAAAACACAGTGTGCAAGCAGATACAGACTGATAATTTTTTTGCGTGCTGTAACGACGTGTGCGAGTGAGAGGGAATGATTAGCGACGCCATTTACAATTCCTTTCTTTAATGACACGGGTTATACTAGTAACTAGAGGATGCCCGCGACTTCGTCCTCGTGGATTAAGGGTTTTTAATTCCCGCGGGAACTCTTTAATTTTTCGGGTTAAAATGTAACCTATGTGCTTTAATCCTGGGTATGAGCTATCTCTATTCCAAATTTCAGCCAAATCGGTTCATTCTTTGTCGCGTTAAAGAGTAACAAACATCCATCCATCCATACATACCTACATCATCACAAACTTTCACATTTATAATATTAGTATGTGATTAACTTTAAAGAAATTTTATCTTCTTCATAATTTTAATCAATTTCATAATTTTTTCTTTTTCTTCTTTCATAATTTTACGGTTTATGTACGGAACCATCGCACTCTCTGTCGCGTTCATTTAAAATGTCAGAATTCTGACGTTTTGAACCAAACAAATCATAAGCACTAGCTTTTAGAAATACAGTGGTTTCGGATATGACATTTATATGACTTTATTGCCATGTAACATTCATAAGAAACCGAAATTTTGACTAGTCTTACAGTTGCGGATATAAAAGCTTTTATATAACCAAATTGCTATAAGGTGTCATATATAAGTTGTAATACCAGCCAAAATGTCCTGGCTAAGATGTTTGTATGACTGTTTATTTTCTGCGATTAAATTGCTTTATAGCTATGTCATACAAACGTTTGTACGAGGACATTTTATTACCAAATTGCATTAAAACATAAATGCAACATACATGACGCCTGTACAACTTCACGTTTTAAAACTTGCTAATATACGATACTTATAGGACGAATTAGTCATAAAAGGTTAAAATGTTATGACCATTTTGTTAGTTGGGCGGTCACTTTTTAAAATTTTGGCATCTATTTCCTCTTTCTTGACCCAAGGGAAGCCTAAATATCGATTTTGAACGAAATCGGTCCAATAACAAAGAATTTCAATATGGCGGCGACCTTTTAAAATTTTGCCATCTATTTCTTCTTTCTTGACCCAAGGGAAGCCTAAATATCGAGTTTGAACGAAATCGGTCCAATAACAAAGAATTTCAATATGGCGGCGACTTTTTATAATTTTGCCAATCATTTTCTCTTATTTGACCCCAGGGAAGCCCAAATATCGATTTTGAACGAAATCGGTCCAATAACAAAGAATTTCAATATGGCGGCGACTTTTTATAATTTTGCAAATCATTTCCTCTTATTTGACCCCAGGGAAGCCCAAATATCGATTTTGAACGAAATCGGTCCAATAACAAAGATTTTCAATATGGCGGTCACTTTGTATAATTTTGCCAATCACTTCCTCTTATTTGACCCCAGGGAAGCCCAAATATCGATTTTGAACGAAATCGGTCCAATAACAAAGAATTTCAATATGGCGGCGACTTTTTATAATTTTGCAAATCATTTCCTCTTATTTGACCCCAGGGAAGCCCAAATATCGATTTTGAACGAAATCGGTCCAATAACAAAGAATTTCAATATGGCGGCGACTTTTTAAATTTTTGGCATCCATTTCCTCTTACTTGACCCCAGGGAAGCCCAAATATCGATTTTGAACGAAATCGATCCAATAACAAATAATTTCAATAAGGCGGTCACTTTTTAAAATTTTGGCATCTATTTCCTCTTATTTGACCCCAGGGAAGCCTAAATATCGATTTTGAACGAAATCGGTCCCATAACAAAGAATTTCAATATGGCGGCGACTTTTTATAATTTTGCAAATCATTTCCTCTTATTTGACCCCAGGGAAGCCCAAATATCGATTTTGAACGAAATCGGTCCAATAACAAAGAATTTCAATATGGCGGCGACCTTTTAAAATTTTGCCATCTATTTCCTCTTTCTTGACCCCAGGGAAGCCCAAATATCGATTTTGAACGAAATCGGTCCAATAACAAATAATTTCAATATGGCGGTCACTTTTTAAAATTTTGGCATCTATTTCCTCTTTCTTGACCCAAGGGAAGCCTAAATATCGATTTTGAACGAAATCGGTCCAATAACAAAGAATTTCAATATGGCGGCGACCTTTTAAAATTTTGCCATCTATTTCCTCTTTCTTGACCCAAGGGAAGCCTAAATATCGATTTTGAACGAAATCGGTCCAATAACAAAGAATTTCAATATGGCGGCGACTTTTTATAATTTTGCCAATCATTTTCTCTTATTTGACCCCAGGGAAGCCCAAATATCGATTTTGAACGAAATCGGTCCAATAACAAAGAATTTCAATATGGCGGCGACTTTTTATAATTTTGCAAATCATTTCCTCTTATTTGACCCCAGGGAAGCCCAAATATCGATTTTGAACGAAATCGGTCCAATAACAAAGATTTTCAATATGGCGGTCACTTTGTATAATTTTGCCAATCACTTCCTCTTATTTGACCCCAGGGAAGCCCAAATATCGATTTTGAACGAAATCGGTCCAATAACAAAGAATTTCAATATGGCGGCGACTTTTTATAATTTTGCAAATCATTTCCTCTTATTTGACCCCAGGGAAGCCCAAATATCGATTTTGAACGAAATCGGTCCAATAACAAAGAATTTCAATATGGCGGCGACTTTTTTAATTTTTGGCATCCATTTCCTCTTACTTGACCCCAGGGAAGCCTAAATATCGATTTTGAACGAAATCGGTCCCATAACAAAGAATTTCAATATGGCGGCGACTTTTTATAATTTTGCAAATCATTTCCTCTTATTTGACCCCAGGGAAGCCCAAATATCGATTTTGAACGAAATCGGTCCAATAACAAAGAATTTCAATATGGCGGCGACCTTTTAAAATTTTGCCATCTATTTCCTCTTTCTTGACCCAAGGAAAGCCTAAATATCGAATTTGAACGAAATCGGTCCAATAACAAAGAATTTCAATATGGCGGTGACTTTTTATGATATGGCCAATCATTTCCTCTTATTTGACCCCAGGGAAGCCCAAATATCGATTTTGATTGAAATCGGTCCAATAACAAAGAATTTCAATATGGCGGTGACTTTTTAAAATTTTGCCAATCGTTTCCTCTTATTTGACCCCAGGGAAGCCCAAATATCAATTTTGAACGAAATCGGTCCAATAACAAAAAATTTCAATATGGTGGTCACTTTTTATAATTTTGCCAATCATTTCCTCTTATTTGACCCCAGGGAAGCCCAAATATCGATTTTGAACGAAATCGGTCCGATAACAAAGAATTTCAATATGGCGGCGACTTTTTATAATTTTGCCAATCATTTTCTCTTATTTGACCCCAGGTAAGCCCAAATATCGATTTTGAACGAAATCGGTCCAATAACAAAGAATTTCAATATGGCGGCAACTTTTTATAATTTTGCCAATCATTTTCTCTTATTTGACCCCAGGTAAGCCCAAATATCGATTTTGATCGAAATCGGTCCAATAACAAAGAATTTCAATATGGCGGCAACTTTTTATAATTTTGCCAATCATTTTCTCTTATTTGACCCCAGGTAAGCCCAAATATCGATTTTGATCGAAATCGGTCCAATAAAAAAGAATTTCAATATGGCGGTCACTTTTTATAATTTTGCAAATCATTTCCTCTTATTTGACCCCAGGGAAGCCCAAATATCGATTTTGAACGAAATCGGTCCAATAACAAAGAATTTCAATATGGCGGTCACTTTTTAAAATTTTGTCATCTATTTCCTCTTTCTTGACCCAAGGGAAGCCTAAATATCGATTTTGAACGAAATCGGTCCAATAACAAAGAATTTCAATATGGCGGCGACTTTTTATAATTTTGCCAATCATTTTCTCTTATTTGACCCCAGGGAAGCCCAAATATCGATTTTGAACGAAATCGGTCCAATAATTAAGAATTTCAATATGGCGGTCACTTTTTAAAAGGAGTTTGGCGAACGCCCATAGTGTTTCTGACCCAGACTTGCGGCCCACGTGCACGAATCAAAATTCTGATACTTGTTCTAGTAAACCAGACTAACAAAAAAGTTAATCAAAGTCAATCAAGTAAAGTTGGGAGAAAAAAGATATTCAGTAGTAAATGATTAAAAATGAGGTTATGTTTCCATTTAATATATTTAAGACATATATTACCACTTAAGCTTTGGATCAATCATTAATCTGTGCTTTGAATAATCTAATAGGCACAGATTATTATTACCTTACTTATACTTAAAATGTGTAATTCGAATAGTTCTGTTATATAATGCGGCCAATGGTATTATCATGGAACTAGGAATTACGATTACGTCTAAGGTATTGTTATATAATGCGGCCAATGGTATTATCATTGAACTAGGAATTACGACTACGTCTAAGGTATTATGATAGTGCATGGAACTAGGAAAACGACTAAGTGATGGTGGTTGTCACTTGTCATGCTGTTCTATTTAAGTAGGTACTAAGTAGGTATTTAAGAATCTCAGTAGGTATTCATGCACGAGATTTAATGATGATGGTGACTACTGACTGATCAGTGATCACTGAATACGAGTACCTACATAGTGAGGTAAGTTCACATAGTGCAGCGGCTGACAGCGGCAGTGGGAGTTGGATTTATTTGAATGACATAAATAATACAAGTTTATCTTTACCATAGAACTAGGAATAACGACTACGTATTTATGGTAAAATGCTTCGATAAGTATTGCCATTAGAATGGTTATTTATAATGCGTCGTGAATAATTGTATTTTTGATCCCCAACTTCTAAAAATATGGGGTTTACACAGAAAAATACTTTGAAAATTATCAATTAAAATGAAATGAATCCTGAATCTGAACGGTTTTTAAAAGTTCGGGGTCAAACTTCGCCATTCTTCTTTTGGCATCTATTTCCTCTTTCTTGACCCAAGGGAAGCCTTAATATCGATTTTGAACGAAATCGGTCCAATAACAAAGAATTTCAATATGGCGGCGACCTTTTAAAATTTTGCCATCTATTTCCTCTTTCTTGACCCAAGGGAAGCCTAAATATCGATTTTGAACGAAATCGGTCCAATAACAAAGAATTTCAATATGGCGGCGACCTTTTAAAATTTTGCCAATCATTTTCTCTTATTTGACCCCAGGGAAGCCCAAATATCGATTTTGAACGAAATCGGTCCAATAACAAAGAATTTCAATATGGCGGCGACTTTTTATAATTTTGCAAATCATTTCCTCTTATTTGACCCCAGGGAAGCCCAAATATCGATTTTGAACGAAATCGGTCCAATAACAAAGATTTTCAATATGGCGGTCACTTTGTATAATTTTGCCAATCACTTCCTCTTATTTGACCCCAGGGAAGCCCAAATATCGATTTTGAACGAAATCGGTCCAATAACAAAGAATTTCAATATGGCGGCGACTTTTTATAATTTTGCAAATCATTTCCTCTTATTTGACCCCAGGGAAGCCCAAATATCGATTTTGAACGAAATCGGTCCAATAACAAAGAATTTCAATATGGCGGCGACTTTTTTAATTTTTGGCATCCATTTCCTCTTACTTGACCCCAGGGAAGCCTAAATATCGATTTTGAACGAAATCGGTCCCATAACAAAGAATTTCAATATGGCGGCGACTTTTTATAATTTTGCAAATCATTTCCTCTTATTTGACCCCAGGGAAGCCCAAATATCGATTTTGAACGAAATCGGTCCAATAACAAAGAATTTCAATATGGCGGCGACCTTTTAAAATTTTGCCATCTATTTCCTCTTTCTTGACCCAAGGAAAGCCTAAATATCGAATTTGAACGAAATCGGTCCAATAACAAAGAATTTCAATATGGCGGTGACTTTTTATGATATGGCCAATCATTTCCTCTTATTTGACCCCAGGGAAGCCCAAATATCGATTTTGATTGAAATCGGTCCAATAACAAAGAATTTCAATATGGCGGTGACTTTTTAAAATTTTGCCAATCGTTTCCTCTTATTTGACCCCAGGGAAGCCCAAATATCAATTTTGAACGAAATCGGTCCAATAACAAAAAATTTCAATATGGTGGTCACTTTTTATAATTTTGCCAATCATTTCCTCTTATTTGACCCCAGGGAAGCCCAAATATCGATTTTGAACGAAATCGGTCCGATAACAAAGAATTTCAATATGGCGGCGACTTTTTATAATTTTGCCAATCATTTTCTCTTATTTGACCCCAGGTAAGCCCAAATATCGATTTTGAACGAAATCGGTCCAATAACAAAGAATTTCAATATGGCGGCAACTTTTTATAATTTTGCCAATCATTTTCTCTTATTTGACCCCAGGTAAGCCCAAATATCGATTTTGATCGAAATCGGTCCAATAACAAAGAATTTCAATATGGCGGCAACTTTTTATAATTTTGCCAATCATTTTCTCTTATTTGACCCCAGGTAAGCCCAAATATCGATTTTGATCGAAATCGGTCCAATAAAAAAGAATTTCAATATGGCGGTCACTTTTTATAATTTTGCAAATCATTTCCTCTTATTTGACCCCAGGGAAGCCCAAATATCGATTTTGAACGAAATCGGTCCAATAACAAAGAATCTCAATATGGCGGTCACTTTTTAAAATTTTGTCATCTATTTCCTCTTTCTTGACCCAAGGGAAGCCTAAATATCGATTTTGAACGAAATCGGTCCAATAACAAAGAATTTCAATATGGCGGCGACTTTTTATAATTTTGCCAATCATTTTCTCTTATTTGACCCCAGGGAAGCCCAAATATCGATTTTGAACGAAATCGGTCCAATAATTAAGAATTTTAATATGGCGGTCACTTTTTAAAATTTTGGCATCTATTTCCTCTTTCTTGACCCAAGGGAAGCCTTAATATCGATTTTGAACGAAATCGGTCCAGTAACAAAGAATTTCAATATGGCGGCAACTTTTTATAATTTTGCCAATCAGTTTCTCTTATTTGACCCCAGGTAAGCCCAAATATCGATTTTGATCGAAATCGGTCCAATAAAAAGAATTTCAATGTGGCGGTCACTTTTTATAATTTTGCCAATCATTTCCTCTTATTTGGCCCCAGGGAAGCCCAAATATCGATTTTGAACGAAATCGGTCCAATAACAAAGAATTTCAATATGGCGGCGAGTTTTTTAATTTTTGGCATCCATTTCCTCTTTCTTGACCCAAGGGAAGCCTAAATATCGATTTTGAACGAAATCGGTCCAATAACAAAGAATTTCAATATGGCGGCGACCTTTTAAAATTTTGCCATCTATTTCCTCTTTCTTGACCCAAGGGAAGCCTAAATATCGATTTTGAACGAAATCGGTCCAATAACAAAGAATTTTAATATGGCGGCGACTTTTTATAATTTTGCCAATCATTTTCTCTTATTTGACCCCAGGGAAGCCCAAATATCGATTTTGAACGAAATCGGTCCAATAACAAAGAATTTCAATATAGCGGCGACTTTTTATAATTTTGCAAATCATTTCCTCTTATTTGACCCCAGGGAAGCCCAAATATCGATTTTGAACGAAATCGGTCCAATAACAAAGATTTTCAATATGGCGGCGAGTTTTTTAATTTTTGGCATCCATTTCCTCTTTCTTGACCCAAGGGAAGCCTAAATATCGATTTTGAACGAAATCGGTCCAATAACAAAGAATTTCAATATGGCGGCGACCTTTTAAAATTTTGCCATCTATTTCCTCTTTCTTGACCCAAGGGAAGCCTAAATATCGATTTTGAACGAAATCGGTCCAATAACAAAGAATTTCAATATGGCGGCGACTTTTTATAATTTTGCCAATCATTTCCTCTTATTTGACCCCAGGGAAGCCCAAATATCGATTTTGAACGAAATCGGTCCAATAACAAAGAATTTCAATATAGCGGCGACTTTTTATAATTTTGCAAATCATTTCCTCTTATTTGACCCCAGGGAAGCCCAAATATCGATTTTGAACGAAATCGGTCCAATAACAAAGAATTTCAATATGGCAGCGACTTTTTATAATTTTGCAAATCATTTCCTCTTATTTGACCCCAGGGAAGCCCAAATATCGATTTTGAACGAAATCGGTCCAATAACAAAGAATTTCAATATGGCGGCGACTTTTTTAATTTTTGGCATCCATTTCCTCTTACTTGACCCCAGGGAAGCCCAAATATCGATTTTGAACGAAATCGGTCCAATAACAAAGAATTTCAATATGGCGGCGACTTTTTATAATTTTGCAAATCATTTCCTCTTATTTGACCCCAGGGAAGCCCAAATATCGATTTTGAACGAAATCGGTCCAATAACAAAGAATTTCAATATGGCGGCGACTTTTTTAATTTTTGGCATCCATTTCCTCTTACTTGACCCCAGGGAAGCCCAAATATCGATTTTGAACGAAATCGGTCCAATAACAAAGAATTTCAATATGGCGGCGACTTTTTATAATTTTGCAAATCATTTCCTCTTATTTGACCCCAGGGAAGCCCAAATATCGATTTTGATCGAAATCGGTCCAATAACAAAGAATTTCAATATGGCGGCAACTTTTTATAATTTTGCCAATCATTTTCTCTTATTTGACCCCAGGTAAGCCCAAATATCGATTTTGATCGAAATCGGTCCAATAAAAAAGAATTTCAATATGGCGGTCACTTTTTATAATTTTGCAAATCATTTCCTCTTATTTGACCCCAGGGAAGCCCAAATATCGATTTTGAACGAAATCGGTCCAATAACAAAGAATCTCAATATGGCGGTCACTTTTTAAAATTTTGTCATCTATTTCCTCTTTCTTGACCCAAGGGAAGCCTAAATATCGATTTTGAACGAAATCGGTCCAATAACAAAGAATTTCAATATGGCGGCGACTTTTTATAATTTTGCCAATCATTTTCTCTTATTTGACCCCAGGGAAGCCCAAATATCGATTTTGAACGAAATCGGTCCAATAATTAAGAATTTCAATATGGCGGTCACTTTTTAAAATTTTGGCATCTATTTCCTCTTTCTTGACCCAAGGGAAGCCTTAATATCGATTTTGAACGAAATCGGTCCAATAACAAAGAATTTCAATATGGCGGCAACTTTTTATAATTTTGCCAATCATTTTCTCTTATTTGACCCCAGGTAAGCCCAAATATCGATTTTGATCGAAATCGGTCCAATAAAAAAGAATTTCAATGTGGCGGTCACTTTTTATAATTTTGCCAATCATTTCCTCTTATTTGGCCCCAGGGAAGCCCAAATATCGATTTTGAACGAAATCGGTCCAATAACAAAGAATTTCAATATGGCGGCGAGTTTTTTAATTTTTGGCATCCATTTCCTCTTTCTTGACCCAAGGGAAGCCCAAATATCGATTTTGAACGAAATCGGTCCAATAACAAAGAATTTCAATATGGCGGCGACCTTTTAAAATTTTGCCATCTATTTCCTCTTTCTTGACCCAAGGGAAGCCTAAATATCGATTTTGAACGAAATCGGTCCAATAACAAAGAATTTTAATATGGCGGCGACTTTTTATAATTTTGCCAATCATTTTCTCTTATTTGACCCCAGGGAAGCCCAAATATCGATTTTGAACGAAATCGGTCCAATAACAAAGAATTTCAATATGGCGGCGACCTTTTAAAATTTTGCCATCTATTTCCTCTTTCTTGACCCAAGGAAAGCCTAAATATCGAATTTGAACGAAATCGGTCCAATAACAAAGAATTTCAATATGGCGGTGACTTTTTATGATATGGCCAATCATTTCCTCTTATTTGACCCCAGGGAAGCCCAAATATCGATTTTGATTGAAATCGGTCCAATAACAAAGAATTTCAATATGGCGGTGACTTTTTAAAATTTTGCCAATCGTTTCCTCTTATTTGACCCCAGGGAAGCCCAAATATCAATTTTGAACGAAATCGGTCCAATAACAAAAAATTTCAATATGGTGGTCACTTTTTATAATTTTGCCAATCATTTCCTCTTATTTGACCCCAGGGAAGCCCAAATATCGATTTTGAACGAAATCGGTCCGATAACAAAGAATTTCAATATGGCGGCGACTTTTTATAATTTTGCCAATCATTTTCTCTTATTTGACCCCAGGTAAGCCCAAATATCGATTTTGATCGAAATCGGTCCAATAACAAAGAATTTCAATATGGCGGCAACTTTTTATAATTTTGCCAATCATTTTCTCTTATTTGACCCCAGGTAAGCCCAAATATCGATTTTGATCGAAATCGGTCCAATAAAAAAGAATTTCAATATGGCGGCGACCTTTTAAAATTTTGCCATCTATTTCCTCTTTCTTGACCCAAGGGAAGCCTAAATATCGATTTTGAACGAAATCGGTCCAATAACAAAGAATTTCAATATGGCGGCAACTTTTTATAATTTTGCCGATCATTTTCTCTTATTTGACCCCAGGTAAGCCCACATATCGATTTTGAACGAAATCGGTCCAATAACAAAGAATTTCAATATGGCGGCGACTTTTTATAATTTTGCCAATCATTTTCTCTTATTTGACCCCAGGGAAGCCCAAATATCGATTTTGAACGAAATCGGTCCAATAATTAAGAATTTCAATATGGCGGTCACTTTTTAAAATTTTGGCATCTATTTCCTCTTTCTTGACCCAAGGGAAGCCTTAATATCGATTTTGAACGAAATCGGTCCAATAACAAAGAATTTCAATATGGCGGCAACTTTTTATAATTTTGCCAATCATTTTCTCTTATTTGACCCCAGGTAAGCCCAAATATCGATTTTGATCGAAATCGGTCCAATAAAAAAGAATTTCAATGTGGCGGTCACTTTTTATAATTTTGCCAATCATTTCCTCTTATTTGGCCCCAGGGAAGCCCAAATATCGATTTTGAACGAAATCGGTCCAATAACAAAGAATTTCAATATGGCGGCGAGTTTTTTAATTTTGCCAATCATTTTCTCTTATTTGACCCCAGGGAAGCCCAAATATCGATTTTGAACGAAATCGGTCCAATAACAAAGAATTTCAATATAGCGGCGACTTTTTATAATTTTGCAAATCATTTCCTCTTATTTGACCCCAGGGAAGCCCAAATATCGATTTTGAACGAAATCGGTCCAATAACTAAGATTTTCAATATGGCGGCGAGTTTTTTAATTTTTGGCATCCATTTCCTCTTTCTTGACCCAAGGGAAGCCTAAATATCGATTTTGAACGAAATCGGTCCAATAACAAAGAATTTCAATATGGCGGCGACCTTTTAAAATTTTGCCATCTATTTCCTCTTTCTTGACCCAAGGGAAGCCTAAATATCGATTTTGAACGAAATCAGTCCAATAACAAAGAATTTCAATATGGCGGCGACTTTTTATAATTTTGCCAATCATTTTCTCTTATTTGACCCCAGGGAAGCCCAAATATCGATTTTGAACGAAATCGGTCCAATAACAAAGAATTTCAATATAGCGGCGACTTTTTATAATTTTGCAAATCATTTCCTCTTATTTGACCCCAGGGAAGCCCAAATATCGATTTTGAACGAAATCGGTCCAATAACAAAGAATTTCAATATGGCGGCGACTTTTTATAATTTTGCAAATCATTTCCTCTTATTTGACCCCAGGGAAGCCCAAATATCGATTTTGAACGAAATCGGTCCAATAACAAAGAATTTCAATATGGCGGCGACTTTTTTAATTTTTGGCATCCATTTCCTCTTACTTGACCCCAGGGAAGCCCAAATATCGATTTTGAACGAAATCGGTCCAATAACAAATAATTTCAATAAGGCGGTCACTTTTTAAAATTTTGGCATCTATTTCCTCTTATTTGACCCCAGGGAAGCCTAAATATCGATTTTGAACGAAATCGGTCCCATAACAAAGAATTTCAATATGGCGGCAACTTTTTATAATTTTGCCAATCATTTTCTCTTATTTGACCCCAGGGAAGCCCAAATATCGATTTTGAACGAAATCGGTCCAATAACAAAGAATTTCAATATGGCGGCGACCTTTTAAAATTTTGCCATCTATTTCCTCTTTCTTGACCCAAGGAAAGCCTAAATATCGAATTTGAACGAAATCGGTCCAATAACAAAGAATTTCAATATGGCGGTGACTTTTTATGATATGGCCAATCATTTCCTCTTATTTGACCCCAGGGAAGCCCAAATATCAATTTTGAACGAAATCGGTCCAATAACAAAGAATTTCAATATGGCGGCGACTTTTATAATTTTTGGCATCCATTTCCTCTTACTTGACCCCAGGGAAGCCCAAATATCGATTTTGAACGAAATCGGTCCAATAACAAAGAATTTCAATATGGCGGAAAAGTGGCACCTGTGTTTGCACACATACTTGAGATAAAAACTAATTTCATTGATATATCGATACTTTTTGGCACTTCATGCATTTCCCTAGTTGCCGAAGACGCTTTCGCACGCGTAAGGATCCTTACGGATCCGTAAGGATCCTTTCGGATCCGTTCGCGTCCGTAAGGATCCGTTCGCATCCTTACGGATCCGTAAGGATGCGAAAGGATCCTTTCGCATGCGAAACGTGAGCTACACTTGTAAGGATTTTAGGCACTTTTAGGTACAAAAAATGCGAAAGCCGAATCGATGCGAAAAGCCGAATTGATCCGTTCACGTTTCTATGGAATTTGACAGTTTTGTATGGGCGAAATCCGAAACGATCCTCACAGATGTGGTTCCACCCGTAGTATCAAAATGGACTTCGCTCTGAGACTTCGCTCCTGAGCTTCGCTCATGAACTTAATATACAAACAGAACTGAACACTTGGAAAATTTGTATTTACGAAAATGAACCTTATAACAAGTACATAAAGTATATTTCCTGTTGCGCATTACACAGAGGCTAACCCGAGCCGAGAGAGATAGTAACAACGGAGGCCGTGTGTCTCGTTCTTTCATTCATGCCAGCCTAAAAAAATGATTTTGATCAAAGATTTTGGCTAAAAAATCAGTTGAGACACTTACGTTTTAATTTTATTTTAACATTTTTAAGTCACCGTATTTAATTGCATTAATTTCGATAGATATATTTCTTAACAAAAAAGAAAATATAAATTTTTATCTAGTCTATTTTTTTCGAGCGGCAACCCGTTAAAACGTGAAGGCTAAATCTACAACTATGTTGACCATGAATTTTTAAATTCTTGTATTGTGTGATGGGTCGAATACGTACGATGCAGATGCCGATTACGATGGTCCCTTACTCCTTACTTTTGTATTATTATTACAATTTTCATTATTTTAATGTTTATTTCATACCAATAGAACAGAATTTCTGTACAAGCCTTACCTAACCTAAGATTTTGGTAAATATACCGATCGTGCGGCGGTATTTGTATTATTTTTTTCGTAATCAATCCCTAATCCCTAAGAAATTTTCCATTGCTAATGAAAAGCTTCAATAATTGTGTTTATAATAAACTTATAATTAGTAGGAAGATTGCAAGATTGAATTTGTCCCACATATATCGAAAATCTTATTGTCACCCTGTTAGAAAGGGACACACGGCCTCTGTACTAGCTATCTCGCTCGGCTCGCTTTTCAGCTGCGAGTAGTCGGTCCTGTTTGTTTCATAAGTCCATGGCTCCGCTAGGAGTAATGTTGTTCTGTGCTCGTGAGTCTGAGTCGTGTTGACCTGTGGTGTTGGCTTTCATTGGCTTTGGTCTTTGGTTATCCTAGTGTTCGTGGTCTATGGTCTTTGGTTGATACACGTGTGCACAGAACCACGTAGTGGTTACATTCTCTTTGCACAGAACACTATTTACTCCTAGCCACAGCTCCTAGCGCACGTGTGCCGTGCGGTGATTTACTGTGGTGATTTACGTAGTAACTAGTACCTAATCTGTGGCGGTGATTTTTGGTATGATTTTTGGTGTTTTTTTTTGGTGAAAAGCAGCGATGCCAGATCGTTCCCTAGGGAACGAAAAGCGTTCTATTTTATGATCAAGCGTTCCCTCGGCGTTCCCTTACTTCAACCGTTCTTTTCGTTCTTTTATGAAAACAAAATTAGAAAATAATTAAGGAAGTCAAGACTACTTAATCTGTGTTCAAGAATCAAGAACAAAAAATTGCGTTTCGTTTCTCCATCCGGCCCAAAACTGCCGCCCTTTCCTAAGCAAGTACGAACGCAGCCATAACAAAAAAATACGCTTCTTTAGTCTGTGGCGAGCGAGACGACTGCCGCCGAGTGCCGCCGCGCCGTTCCGGCGACTGCAGTTGCACTATATTCAATATACTCTATGGGCGACTGTGTGTGTGATGTTCTGTGGTGAAGTACACGGACTGCCGCCGAGTGCCGCCGCGCCGTTCCGGCGACTGCAGTTGCACTATATTCAATATACTCTATGGGCGACTGTGTGTGTGATGTTCTGTGGTGAAGTACACGGGTCACGGAGTAAATCTAAATTGGTAAATAAACAAAGTTTTTGATTTGCTGCAGCTTGGGAGTTGGGAAGTTTTTTCACTGAGTGTGTGTATGTATAAGCCGTGTCAATAAAGAAAGGAATCTGAAATGGCGGCTTGTACTTGTAATGACAGGCACAGGTTGGACCGTCAGCAAAAAACGAAGCGAAGCTGGGCTGCTATATGTGTAGCTATACAGACACACATTGTATGTTTATATTATTTATTTAGTATTTGTGTTGATACCTTATTCATTTATGTACCTATATATGTTATTAAATATACCTATATATTACTATTGAATTATATAATTAGCACATGTTTAATATCTCTAGGTATTTATTTATTTCTTGTTATCTTTAAGTCCTCTAACTTATCTTGTATGTTTCGCGTCAGGTCGCAACGTATTTTATATTTCTTCTTCAAAATATTTTGTAACATTATATATACGATTTCACCCTCATCACTTCGAAGAATCTTTCCTCGTTTCGCGTAAACGCTCATTAAATTAAAGCTCATTTTTTAAACGTAAGATTATATAACAATAACAACGAAAAAACTTAACAGAAAACAAGACAAAGAACAGTAACAAAAACACAGTGTGCAAGCAGATACAGACTGATAATTTTTTTGCGTGCTGTAACGACGTGTGCGAGTGAGAGGGAATGATTAGCGACGCCATTTACAATTCCTTTCTTTAATGACACGGGTTATACCTACTTTTAATTTTATGTTTTTATGGGGTTATTATTGTGTGCTAGTTAGTAGTTTGCTGCAGCTTGGGAAGTTTTTTCACTGAGTATGTACCTACTTTTTAATTTTATGTTTTTATGGTGTTAGTATTATGTAAATTATTACTTGCACAATTAAATTTTCTGGAAAAAAATTGATTTAAAAACTTATGTTCTTCGTTCCCTCACCTCGAATTTCGTTCCTTTTCAGACACCCCGACGTTCTATTTCTCCAGCCGCCAATGGCAACACTGGTGAAAAGTAGCACGTTCAATATTTTTTGTGGTGGTGGTGACGGGTGAGTACGAATGGAGGTGGATACACCTCCGAAGCCCCCAGACCCTGACGGGTCTCAAAAGGTGTGACGCGTCATGACAGGCCGCCTCCTCTCGGAAGCGTCCTGTCGAATCCAACCAGTCCGCTGCAGTGAGCAGCAAGAAACTCGTGACGGACCCGTCAATACAATAGTTATTTATCCATTCCTCTCGCTGAAGGTGCTAAAAGTTATAGCAAGGACGACAAAGGTCCCTTCATAGTTCACGTCTCGCGAGAGGTCGCAGACCCATCGGCAGGAGTTACTATTCGAGCCCTCAAATTTGGCCAATTTTTACATTCAAATACATTTTCAAAATTATTAATAACGCACAGTGATTCCCTTAGAACAAGCTAGGTGGACAAGAACATTTTTTTGTGCATTCTAATTTTTATAGCTAAGAACTATGATATTTTGTTGTAAAATTGCATACATTTCCTGCGATGTTGTTAAAGAAAAGGCTACCTACCTGTTTACACTGCTCATGTAGCCATTTGGCATCAGATAAGGACTGTCCAGAGTTTTTCCGTCAACAAAACACAGTTTTGTCTTAAAAAAATAAACGTTTTTTTCAAAGTGTCTCAAAAAACTTTTATCATGATTTAAGGTAACGGCACCTAATTCCGCGGTATTTTCATCAAAACTTGAAAAATCATCAAAAATTAAGCATTCACTATACCTTTCTACCGGACTGGCTATTTTTATCTGAAGTGTTATTTGACTTACTCTTGAAATAAGCTAAAAGTTTGATAATTAAACCTTAATTTATATGTAAAATTAAATAAAATATGAAAATAGTCCGGAGCACCTAATTCCGATGTAAAAATCCTAATTCCGATGCATTTGGTACCTAATTCCGAGTGTTCAAAATACAAAAGGAAAAGGAGTAGAAAGAGTACTACAGAGTGTTTAAAAGCCAACTGCATTTATTAAATTTGGTTTCTAAATCAGACTAGTCTGTCTTCTTAGATGACTAGTAAAATGATATCACAATCTACCATTAATAATATTCTTATGGTGAGTAATATTAATTACCATAATAAATTATTACTCCTAAATAACATCCAATGTTAAATGTCCGTCTGTCAGAGCCTTATAAATTTTTTGTTGCTTTTCATAGGCTCGCGAAATATCTTTTTAAAGACGATTTTGAACAAAGTACAAAAATATATTTTTTTAATTTTTTTTAAATATTTTTTTTTAAACTAATTTTCCCTAACCTTTACGGACTACCTATGATGATGATGTTAGGTGATGATTTCTGTCAACTTCTTTATCACGATCCTGTACGGGACACCTAAAAGGACATTGGGACGGATGTTATGACTTAGGATTGTATTTAGGATATACCTACGTCAAGAGATTCCTACTTAGGGGATGATTTAGGTATGTTTAGTGAAAACGGGCATAATAATAATGTCAGTTTTTGTCGTTATGTATCGATTGAATGAATAATCATGGAATACCGTTAACGTGAGTATAAGTCATAAAGCGAGCGAGTAATGACGGTATAAGTCAACGTGGGAAGGCGCCTGTCCGTTTACCTGGTATTCCCGTTAGTTTCCCGTTAGGGTTGATGTTGGTACCTGTTTTCCGAACCAACAAGGTGGATGCTAATACAGTTAATTGTTAACCGTTAAGTAGGTGCCGGTGGTCATTGAGGTACATAATACTTCAATGCCGGTGGTAGTCTTAACTTGTCATAAAAGCCACAGATTGGCCTAGATCAAATAAATAATTTTGAATTTTAATTGGTGTAAATTAGTTTTTACTTTCATGCGGTGTCGTTTAAGTTTAATTGTTTTCTATAAAAACTATTAACTTTATTTATAAAATTAACTAGTTAAAACTACGGGTGATTTTTTTGCACGTGGTAATACTAACGTGCCTGGTAAGACCTGATTTCCCGTGGTATTACCAGTAGTACCACCGGTAGTACCACGGGTAAGTACCCCTTATTTCATTATTGTATTTGCAAATTTTACATAAACATTTTAGATTACGAATGTTATTTTAAATGGCAAATATAATACACTGAAATCATACACACTGCGGTAATATTGTGAACATCCTGTATTTAACTTCTGTTTATACCACGTAATAAGGTGCTCATAGAACCTAACTCCGATGTATATACATCGGAATAGCGTTTTATAACAAAAAACATGTTTCTTAATTCCGAGTATTAAAAAAGAAAAGATTTTTCCACAGTAAATAAATAAATTATTTCTCAATTGCAATATCTTCGCAAAAATATACTATACTCTCTCAACATTGCATCGAAATACGTATGAACTTAATTTTCCTTTCTTAACTTTCCCATACGATCAGTTAATGAATTACCAAAATAGATAATCTTTGATATGCTATAATTAGTTATTTCGACGCCAAAGTGTACCTCGGAATAAGGTGTTCTTATGCTGATTGACCATTTAAGTATTAGAAATCAAAGCAAGAAATGCTTATCATAAAAACGGCTCTAAGAATTGAAAAAATGTTTAGGCCTATGAAATTGCTATTCCGCGGTATACCTCGGCATTAGGAACCGGCTAAAATATTTGGCACCTAATGCCGTGTTATTTTTAATATTCATTTTCAACTTCATTTCTTTACAAAACCTTACAAATGTTAAGCGTTTTCGATAAAAAATGTAATCCTTCCAATATTTTAACCTAAACAAAAACAAAAACTGTACAAAATTAACGAATGAACACTATTTAAAAAATTTAGGTACTCACGTGCACAAGGTTCAGAATGTATGAAGCGTGCGTTCGGGCCTTCTGCTACCGCAAAATTTATCGGATAATTTAAAACTTACACACATAAAACCAACCTTTTTGTCAATCAATCACGGAACGATAAACTATCAATTGATTAAAATAGCTTGCAGTGCATATGAGCTTGGTAATGGGTAGAAAAAGCTGTTTTTCTATATACATCGGAATTAGGTGCCAATTTTAGAATCCCTCGGAATTAGGTGCCCTTACCTTATATAGGTGAAAGTTGTAAGTTATACTTTATAGTGATGTGCCTTGACCAAAATTATTCTATTTTTTTAAGTAGGTATTGCGAAAGTTAACTAGATATTTTGATGGTCAAGTTTTCACAAGATTAATTTTTTCATTATTTAGTGGCAATCTCTATGGGGAAGCATTCTGATGAACGGATGAACTATCTACTTAAAGCACTTGGCCTTTAACTCTTCTCTGAGAGGAGACCTGCACTCATAGTGAGTCATTGAAATAATCTCTTATTAGAAATCGTCATAAACTAGAAATACCATCCTGTTACCTGCACAAAGTGCAAAAACCTTTGTAGGATTGAGCAAACGCTTATATTAATATGATTCCGAAGAAATTGCTAGGTTTTCCACTGCACAAATTTAAACAATGCCTAAAACTCACTGAGTTGCGGTCATTACAAAGTTAGTGACTTTCTTAGTGACAAAGTTGCATGGGATCTTAAAATGAGTATATGAATATTAGTATTCAATTTGATGCCTTTACATGGGTAGCCTAAGTATGTCACTTTCTTTAAACATTTTTGTGGTGGTGTCTCGTGGTGCGGGTTGTTACATTCCCTCAAATATGGTTGAGCGAAGCAATGGCTGGGCCATGCGTCATGCTCGTGAACGGGTGTCATCGGCGGGAATGGGGTTGCTTTCTGTCTGCCCTGTATTAACATGAATTGTAGCACAAATTTTGGAACTTCCCCTCATTGTGGAAATATTCTATTCTATTCTAACAAATTGGATGGATTAAATCAGCTTATCATCCAACTGCCCACAAGACAGTATAAAAAACTTATTACAATGTAATAGCTACATAATATTGTAAAATGATTATTTTGAAAAGAGCTACTGCTGAGTTTCTTGCCATCTTATTTGCCACAGGTTGGACTATGTGAAATAAATAAGTTTGAATTTTTAATAATTTTAAATTGTATAGTTGATGATTGGGTTGTCAGGTACACACCTCTGACTTTTCGAAGTTAAGTATGTTTAAGAAATTAAATATCACATGCTTTAACAGTGAAGGAAAACATCGTAAGGAAACCTGCACACCTGAGAGTTCTCCATAATGTTCTCGAAGGTGTGTGAAGTCCACCAATTCGCATTGGGCCAGTGTGGTGGACTATGGCCTATAACCCTTCTCTGAGAGGAGACCTCGCTCAGTAGTGAGCCAATGATGGATTGATAATGATGATGATAATGAATGATAGTTGATGATGATGATAATTGAACTCGCTTAGTAGTAAACTTGTTTGTCAACAGATTACAAGACTTCATATCAAAAAGATAAGCCGCACAAAACACCAATTAAAAAATAATAAGACTGTGACAATGTTAGCACCTGATCATAGTGATTTACACTTACTAGAAAACATTCAGAGACAATGAGCAGATATTATCGACACAGATGTGGTGAAAACTGAAGCAAACAAGTTGTTAATGTTGGTTGATGAAGACATGGAGGTGAAACATGAAGATGATCATGCTGACTGTGTCAATGATGAGTTTGTTGCTCCTTGTGAAGAATACTCATCAGATCGTAGTATAAAGTTAGAAACAGAACTATTCGATGATGCTATTCTCAAAGCTCTAAATAGAAAAGCAGCAGTTTCTACACAAGTGGCTGTAAAACAGGATATATTGAAGTGCGAAAGTGCCCCCTACCAATGTACACTTTGTTTGGAGGAATTTGTTCTTGAACATGCGTACTTGCAACATTTGAGCACGCATCGTCAGGTAAGACATGTTGATGTATTTGCTGTTTCTATTTAAACTCAAACGTGTAAGCACTTTTGTCAACTTGCTGAGTTCATGAGCTGGCTGGATCTGAGGAGAACAAAGTTAGCGACGTAACTCATCGAGATGCGAGCTGAAGGGGCAATGGGCGGAGCACATAGTTGAAAGAACGTCACGCCCATTCCCACAAACAACTTTCGGACTTTCTTGAGACGTAGTCGAGGAATCACGATCATATTTGGATTTTCTCATTTGCCTAGTGTAAATCACCCTTTTTGTGACTGTACTCCGACTCGCTCAAGCTATCTCAAGACGGAAGTATAATGAGCTTATTTTCATTCGGCAGAACGGCGCCGCTGCTGACGACCCTCAACAGCTGAGTGACGACCCTCGCCCTTCCGCAGACTTTTCTTCCACGTCAGGTGAGATCAGCTTCGTTAGTCATTCAAATAACAGTGAAAATACGTTCCTTTTCAACTGAACCTTGTCAAGTAGAATATAATATTACTAGATGATGCCCGCGACTTCGTTCGCGTGGATTAAGGGTTTTTAATTCCCACGGGAACTGTCATTTTCCGGGATAAAAAGCTAGCCTATGTGCTGTTCCAGACAATCTATGTCTGTGCCAAATTTCAGCCAATCAGCTAATTCGTTGTGGTGTGAAATAGTAACAAACATCAATCCAATTTTCCATCCATACATCCTCACAAACTTTCGCATTTATAATATTACTAGGAAATGGGATATATTTTTTTAAATATGACCACGCCTTACTTTTTACAGAGTCGTTGGAGTTTGATAATTATTTTTTTTATATTGGATAGGTTGAACCTCGAAATTAGTCACATTTAAAGAAAAATATATTTTGCGAACGGTTTTTCTGTTTACCGATTCTATCGCGCATAACTTTGTGCTGGACTATCCGTTTTTTATGATTCTTTTTTATTGCTATTATCATTTTTTTTTAAAGCTTAATTTTTTAGAAGCTTTCGTCCGACACGGACACGCCAGCCCCATCGTAACCTAACTTACATTGTTCTAAAATTAATTACAATAAAATTCTGGTGGAATGTAACAGAAACCACTGAAGCAGAATTCACTGCCTGTGCAGATATATATCAACATTAGATTTAAAGCCTTCTGTAGGAGGAAGACAAAGCACCTACGTCATATCTCTGCACAAGCACTTCCCGCTGTACACTGTATCTGCTACACTCCACCAGTAGCTATATTATCATACTAATATTATAAATGCGAAAGTGTGTTTGCTTATTGGTTTGTCCTTCAAGCACGCCGCAACAGAGCTACGGATCGACGTGATTATTTGCATGGGTATAGTTGAGGACAAGAACAAGCCGGATTCTGAAAAGGCTTTGGTACCATAGATCATATTCATACGCTGCGGCAGGTTATACAAAAGACGGAAGAGTATAACCGGCCACTTTGCTTAGCGTTTGTGGACTATGAAAAGCCTTTGATTCGGTGGAAACTTGGGCTGTGTTGAGGTCGCTGCAGAGATACCGGATTGACTTCCGGTATATCCAAGTGTTGAAGTGCTTGTATGAAAACGCCACAATGTCAGTACGTATACAGGACCAGACTACGAGGCCAATCCACTTGCAGCGCGACAGGGAGACGTTATCTCCCCGAAGCTCTTTACCGCTGCGTTGGAGGACGTCTTTAAGCTTCTGGATTGGAACGGGCTTGGCATCAACATAAACGGCGAGTACATCACTCACCTGCGATTTGCCGACGACATAGTAGTCATGGCAGAGACTCTGAGAGACCTCAATACAATGCTCAACGATCTCAGCAGGGTTTCTCAACAGGTGGGCCTGAAAATGAACATGAGCAAGACGAAAATCATGTCCAATGCTCATGCTCCGCTCCACCCAGTAATTGTTGAGAACTCTGCACTCGAAATTGTCGACGAGTATATTTACCTGGGACACACAGTCCAGCTAGACTGCTAGACACAGTCAATTTCGAGAAAGAGATCAACCGCCGAATCCAACTCGGCTGGGCAGCGTTCGGGAAGCTCCGAGATGTCTTCTCGTCCAAAATTCCTCAGTGCCTGAAGACTCAAGTCTTCGAACAGTGCGTGTTGCCAGTGATGACTTACGGATCCGAGACATGGTCGCTAACTAAGGGCCTCATAAGTAGGCTCAGGACCGCTCAGCGGGCGATGGAGAGAGCTATGCTCGGAGTGTCCCTGCGGGATCGAATCAGAAATGAGGAGATCCGTAGGAGTACCAGAGTCACCGACATAGCTAAGCGAGTCGCGATACTGAAGTGGAAATGGGCGGGGCACATAGTTCGAAGAGCTGATGGTCGTTGGGGTCCCAAGGTGCTGGAGTGGCTACCCGCACCGGGAAGCGCAGTGCTGGCAGACCCCCCACCAGGTGGACCGACGACATCAAACGAGTCGCAGGGAGCCGCTGGATTCAGGCGGCGCAAGACCGAGGCCTGTGGAAGTCCATGCAAGAGACCTTTGTCCAGCAGTGGACGTCTATCGGTTGATAAAGAAGAAGAGAAGAAGTTGAGGACATGGAGAGTGACATAGGCTAGGGATAGGATTTTGAAAAACTAAATCCACACGGGTGAAGTTGCGGGCATCAGCTAGTATTTAATAAAATGTAATGACTCAAAGTAAAATGACACTGACCTTGTAATCCTGCTTCCCATTTGTGAGTGTCGTCAACCGTAAGTTTGTCGCGTATACCTAAATTATACAGCTAAAGAATATTGCCTTCCTTTTGGTGAAATCAGATAAAAATCTATAGAAAAGTCCACTGGTGCGAAGCAGGGTTCGAGGATATATATCAAGATATATATCCGATTTATATTCGATATATATATCAAACTGGGTTGGACGATATATATCAAATGTTTTTTATAATATACTAGCTGATGCCCGCGACTTCGTCTGCATGGATTTAGTTTTTAAAAATCCCGCGGGAACTCTTTCATTATCCGAGATAAATAGTAGCTCCCCCGGTCTGAGGAACCACTACTACATCCATTACTATACCCATGAAAAAAATCGCATCAATCCGCTGTTCTGTTGCGACGTGATTGAAGGACAAACCAACAAACAAACACTTTCGCATTTATAATATCAGTAATGCTTTATTAAAACACTTTTTACAATTGTCAAATTTTACACTATACTTAACCAAAGACAAAATTACGTTAAGCTGTCATTTACGTTTTGTTATTCCATGTCAGATGCGTTTTTGTTATACCACGTTTTATAGTGACTTGACAGTTGACGGAAACGCGGTCGAACGGGATATCCTATGTCCGTCTCCTGGTTCTAAGCTACCTTTCCACCAATTTTCAGCCAAATCGGTTCATCCGTTCTTGAGTTATAAATAGTGTAACTAACACCACTTTCTTTTATATATATAGATTGCAATACAAAAATGGTTAAAAAAAATTAATATTAGGTAATTTTTAGCATTTGTTAGTATTTCTACTGCCCAAATGAAGATGGCGTGGGATGATAAGTTCTAATCATAGAAATAGGAAGACTATAGTCGTAATTCCTAGTTCCATGGTTCTAATCCATTAAAGGTGTCAGTCCATCAGACGTGTCAGAAAAATTTCGTTACAAAAGAGTTACTTATTTTGTGTAGTACAATAAAATAATAATATGGCTTTCATACAAAATTGATATATATCAAACTTGATATCTATACATATAATAAAACTGTAACTGGAAGATTTCTGTACATTTAATATATTTTGAAAATTTTAATTGGGGGATGCTTTACTATCGATACTGAGCCCAAAACAGATTTTTATTTAATTTTTGTGTGTTTGTCTGATTGTTTGTCCTTCTTTCACGTAAAAACTACCGCACAGATTTCTACAAAATTTTATACTGTGGTAGCTTATTACTCGGGGTCAACATCTAGGCTACTTTTTATCCCGGAAAATCAAGGAGTTCCCGAGGGACTTTAAAAACTAAATCCACGCGGACAAAGTCGCGGGCATCAGCTAGTATATCATGAATATCCGATATTTTGATATTTATAATAAATATCGGATATTTTCGAACCCTGGTGCGAAGCCAGAGTCCCTTTTCATTCCGTCCCGACTCCTCATTTCATCAAGCAAAGCCATAAATAACCAAGAAATATAAACAATATTACGTTGCAGTCGCTCTGCCCGCGAGACGTGCGACGAATAACGAAACTAAAGTGCCTCCAGCCGAAGAAGATGACTCTAACGACGAACAAGGGCCTGCGAGTGGTATTGCCTCGGAAGATGTCGGTTGTCCGGCGACTAGTCAGAATAAAGTTCCTACGACACTGAATAACTCTAACTTATCAAGTTTACAAAGTAAAACACTTTGTTCAAATAATGACGTTAATATACCGTATAATAGTTCACCAGCGAATGTTGAGAGGAAATTGTTTTCCTGTGACGTTTGCCCAAAAATTTACAAAAAAAAAGGTTTCTTCATAAAGCACATAAAAACTCATACCGAAGTAATAGAGTTGAATTGCAAGATTTGCCAGTATAAATGTAAAAATGAAAATGCTTTGAAGAGACATATTATGCACGTTCACACTGGCGACAAGCCTTTCGTTTGTGAGCTATGTAAGCATAAATTTTCACAAAATAGAGATTTAGTAAGGCACATGAGAACTCACAGCGGCGATAAGCCTTTTATTTGTAAGCTATGCAAGTATAAATGTTCATTCAAGAGTCGTTTAGTAGTACACATGAGAACTCACACTGGCGACAAGCCTTTCGTTTGTGAGCTATGTAAGCATAAATTTTCACAAAAAAGTAATTTAATTAAACACATGATAACTCACACTGGCGACAAGCCTTTTATTTGTAAGCTATGCAAGTTTAAATTTTCATGCAAGAGTAGTTTAGTAGTACACATGAGAACTCACTCTGGCGAAAAGCCTTTCGTTTGTGAGCTATGCAAGTTTAAATGTTCACACAAGAGTAGTTTAATAGTACACATGAGAACACACACCGGCGACAAGCCTTTCGCTTGTGAGCTATGTGAGTATAAATGTTCACGAAAGAGTCATTTAATTAGTCACATGATAACTCACTCTGGCGACAAGCCTTTTATTTGTAAGCTATGCAATTTTAAATGTTCATACAAGTATAGTTTAGTAGTACACATGAGAACTCACACTGGCGACAAGCCTTTCGTTTGTGAGCTATGTAATTATAAATGTTCACAAAACAGTGGTTTAGTAAGGCACATGAGAACTCACACCGGCGACAAGCCTTTTATTTGTAAGCTATGCAATTATAAATGTTCATACAGGAGTAATTTAGTAGTACACATGAGAACTCACACTGACGAAAAGCCTTTCGTTTGTGAGCTATGCAAGTTTAAATGTTCAAACAAGAGTAGTTTAGTAGTACACATGAGAACTCACACCGGCGACAAGCCTTTCGCTTGTGAGCTATGTGAGTATAAATGTTCACAAAAGAGTTATTTAATTAGTCATATGATAACTCACACTGGCGACAAGCCTTTTATTTGTAAGCTATGCAATTTTAAATGTTCATACAAGTGTAGTTTAGTAGTACACATGAGAACTCACACTGGCGACAAGCCTTTCGTTTGTGAGCTATGTAAGCATAAATTTTCACAAAAGAGTCATTTAATTAGTCACATGGTAACTCACACTGGCGACAAGCCTTTTATTTGTAAGCTATGCAAGTTTAAATGTTCATACAAGAGTAGTTTAGTAGTACACATGAGAACTCACACTGGCGAAAAGCCTTTCGTTTGTGAGCTGTGCAAGTTTAAATGTGCACTCAAGAGTAGTTTAGTAGTACACATGAGAACACACACCGGCGAGAAGCCTTTCGTTTGTGAGCTATGTAAGCATAAATTTTCACGAAAGAGTCATTTAATTAGTCACATGATAACTCACACTGGCGACAAGCCATTTATTTGTAAGCTATGTAAGTTTAAATGTTCATTCAAGAGTAGTTTAGTAGTACACATGAGAACTCACACTGGCGACAAGCCTTTCGTTTGTAAGCTATGTAAGTATAAATGTTCAGCAAGTAGTGATTTAGTAAGGCACATGAGAACTCACACTGGTGACAAGCCTTTTGCTTGTGAGCTATGTGAGTATAAATGTTCAGACAAGAGAAATTTAACAAAACACATGAGAACACATACTGGCAACAAGCCTTTCGCTTGTGAGCTATGCGAGTATAAATGTAAATACAAGGGTAATTTAACATCACACATGAGAACACACACAGGCGACAAGCCTTTTGCTTGTAAGCTATGCAAGTATAAATGTTCATTCAAGAGTCAGTTAACAATACACATGAGAACACACACTGGCAACAAGCCTTTTGCTTGTGAGCTATGTAAGTATAAATGTTCACGTAAGAATAGTTTAGTAAGTCACATGAGAACACACTAGAAAAAAGCGTTTAACTTGTGAGCTATGCAAGTATAAATTTTCACGTAGATAAAAATAGTTTAGTAGAAGTATAGTTTTTGCAATTCACGAGGGCGACTGACTTATGGTTGTGTGTGTGTCGTATCTGTATAAGTGTGAGCGAGCGCAATGCTCGCGCCTGCCCGCTCCCACCTAGGCTTTGACAGGCACGCACACTTATGCAATGTGCATGTACACGAAGTAACCACAAGTAAAGCTCACTCGCCTTCGTGAATTGCAAAAACTGTACCAGAAGTTAATTCAATTTAGAACCAGTTATTTTTATTTTTTTAGAAAATTCTGGATTTTCAGAAAAAGGCGAAGAGCTTTTCTCTTCGCCTTTTTCTACTGCATAACATATTTGTACAATAATTAATTACGGTAGTAAATATCATTCGTCTATGAATAATTATTTACAGGGCAAAGTAGCATTATATACAGGGCCTTTTATGAGCTAAACAAAATCATTTAAGTGATAACAATAAAGTCAACATGCTTAATTTTGTGATTATTCCCATTTTATTTTGTTTTCCCATAACCATTCATGATTAGCAGTAGATATCTATCTAGTATAGTTCTTGCAATTCACGAGGGCGACTGACTTATGGTTGTGTGTGTGTGTGTCGTATCTGTATAAGTGTGAGCGAGCGCAATGCACGCGCCTGCCCGCTCCCACCTAGGCTTTGACAGGCACGCACACTTATGAAATGTGCATGTACACGAAGTAACCACGAGAGCTCACTCGCCTTCGTGAATTGCAAAAACTGTAACTGAAAACTGGTACTCGTAAAAAAATCACGGAAATCTATTAAGAAATCGAAGATATGAAGTTTCTTTGGTTTTCAGTAATTTATATGATAATATCTGGGTGATTTTTTTTGGTAAATCGTGTTTTTGGAAATTATATATTTAAAAAAAAATTAAAATAAAATAATAAAAAGTAACCCGTTTATTATTTTATTATTATTATCTTCTAGGCAAGCGCGATCCATCTTAGGCTGCATCTTCACTTACCATCAGGTGAGATTACAGTCAAGCACTAGTCTATACATTAAAAAAAATGCGTGAGTGTCGTGGAACACTCGGTTGGAACGAAGTTCCTTTTAATAATAAACTAATAATAAAAATAAAAAAATTAGGGAAAAATTCCACATGTAGAAATTATTTAAAATGAAATTGAAAATAGAAAATTCTGTCTGTCGAGCTGGGATTCGAACCATCGACCTTTATGCGACTGTAGAAACCACAAGGCTACGGAGATCTAATATTGTAGTGTGAAAATATTGAATACAATGCCAAATTCACATTCAAAACAGTGTCGGTTCAATTTAGTCTTAATTTTTTCCGTCTAGCCCCCTTTCGCATCGCCCGATAAGGAACTACGTTCCAAAAAAAAATGTACTCTGTACAGAGATCTTCCACGACAACAGAGCTCACCTCTGCAGGAGTATTTAGTGTTCTGTGCCTCTGCATCCGAGAGAAACGGAGTGATCTAAAAATAATCAATGCTCAGGGAGATCGCAAAAAGTAGAAAAAAAGCTGTTGCAAATGATTATGTCCCAAGGTATTCAAAAGAAAAATTCAAATTCAAATTGTGTATAACATTTATTTCTTATTATAATTCTTAAACTATGTAATTAATATGAAAAATAAAACTAAAAATCGCCCGCCCAATCAAAATAATAATTTTATTTGATATATTTGTGTACAAATCACTTGTTTTTATTTATACATAAAGTAATCATACTTTATGTATAAATAAAAACAAGTGTACCCTTAAAAAGTCAAATCCATATCTATCTATCTTCTATAATATAATAAAACTGTAACAGGTCCAATTCTGTACATTGAAGATATTTTGAAAATTTTTGTTTGAGGGCACTCTATAATCGATACTGAAGCCAAAACAATTTTTTTTTAATTTTTTGTCTGTCTGTCTGTATCTTGGCCGCGCATCACGCCGAAACTACTGAACGGATTTAAATGAAACTTGGCACGATTTAAGTTAATACTACGAGGTATAATATAGGATACTTTTTATCCCGAAATTCAGCACGGTTCCCTTGGGAGAGGGGATGAAAGTCAAAATGTGTATTTCGCTGTAGTTCATTAAGGCGTATTCCGATTTCGTTCATTCTTTTTTTTATTAGAAAGGAGGTCTTTTAAGATTGTCCTGTAATTATTTCAACGTCGTCGGTTTAGTAGTTCAGAAATTATAGTCATCACAATCCTCAGTAAAAGGTCCAAGTAACTTGAACCCCGGAATGCATAGGAAACTTTGAATGTACGGGCCATCTTAAGCTGGCATGTACACCTTATCGTATAGCGCATCTTGGATAGGCTTATTTTGTCAAAATTGTCTACTCCAAAGTAGTCCAAAGGCGTCGGTAGCCAAACGATCATTATACATAGTAGGTATGGATGTAAATTGTAATACATCGTATGGACGTACCTAATACAGTATTTGCGTATGCAATTTAATACTAAATCATACTAATATTATAAATGCGAAAATGTGTTTGTTTGTTGGTTTGTCCTTCAATCACGCCGCAACAGAACCACGGATCGCTGTGATTTTTTGGATGAGTATAGTTGAGGACCTGGAGAGTGACATAGGGTACTTTTTATCCCGGAAAATCAGAGTTCCTGAGGGATTTTAAAAACTAAATCCACGCAGACGAAGTTGCGGGCATCAGCTAGTAATATAATAAAACTGTAACAGGTCCAATTCTGTACATTGAAGATATTTTGAAAATTTTTGTTTGAGGGCACTCTATAATCGATACCTACTGAAGCCAAAACAATTTTTTTTTAATTTTTTGTCTGTCTGTCTGTCTGTATCTTGGCCGCGCATCACGCCGAAACTACTGGACGGATTTAAATGAAACTTGGCATGATTTATTTTTATCCCGAAATTCAGCACGGTTCCCTTGGGAGAGGGGATGAAAGTCAAAAGATGTATTTAGCTGTAATTCATTAAGGCGTATTCCGATTTCATTCATTCTTTTTTTGTTAGAAAGGAGGTAATTTAAAGATTGTCCTGTAATTATTTCAACGTCGTCGGTTTAGTAGTTCAGAAATTATAGTCATCACAATCCTCAGTATTAGGTCCAAATAACTTGAACCCCGGAATGCATAGGAAACTTTGAACGTACGGGTCATCTTAAGCTGGCATGTGCACTTTATCGTATAGCGCATCATGGATAGGTCTATTTTGTCAAAGTTAAACTACTCCAAAGGCGTCGGTAGCCAAACGATGATTATACATAGTAGGTATAGATGTAAATTGTAATACATCATGTGGTCGTAATACAGTATTTGCGTATGCAATTTAATACTAATCATACTAATATTATAAATGCAAAAATGTGTTTGTTTGTTGGTTTGTCCTTCAATCACGCCGCAACAGAACCACGGATCGTCGTGATTTTTTGGATGGTTATAGTTGAGGACCTGGAGAGTGACATAGGCTACTTTTATCCCGGAAAATCAAAGTGTTCCTGAGGGATTTTAAAAATTAAATCCACGCGGACGAAGTCGCGGGCATCAGCTAGTGTATAAATAAAAACAAGTGTACCCTTAAAAAGTCAAATCGATATTATATCTAAAAATGATTACTATAGCAGCATGGCGATCGCAATCACCCCTAAATGGCTGGTCTTCTTCTTTATCAACCTATAGACGTCCACTGCTGGACAAAGGTTTCCTGCATGGACTTCCACAGGCTTCGGTCTTGCGCCGCTTGCATCCAGCGGCTCCCTGCGACTCGTTTGATGTCGTCGGTCCACCTGGTGGGGGGTCTGCCAACACTGCGTTTTCCGGTGCGGGGTCGCCACTCCAACACCTTGGGACCCCAACGACCATCAGTTCTTCGAACTATGTGCCCGGCCCATTTCCACTTCAGTTTCGCGACACGCTGAGCTATGTCGGTGACTTTGGTTCTCCTACGAATCTCCTCATTTCTGATTTGATTTCGCAGAGATATACCGAGCATTGCTCTCTCCATCGCTCGCTGGGTGACCCTGAGCCTTCTTATGAGGCCCATAGTTAGCGACCATGTCTCGGATCCGTAAGTCATCACTGGCAACACGCACTGTTCGAAGACTTGAGTCTTCAGGCACTGAGGGATTTTGGACGAGAAGACATCTCGGAGCTTCCCGAACGCTGCCCAGCCGAGTTGGATTCGGCGGTTAATCTCTTTCTCGAAATTGGACCTACCTAGCTGGACTGTATGTCCCAGGTATATATATACTCGTCTACAATTTCGAGCGCAGAGTTCTCAACGATTACTGGGTGGAGCGGAGCATGAGCTTTGGACATGATTTTCGTCTTGCTCATGTTCATTTTCAGGCCCACCTGTTGAGAAACCCTGCTGAGATCGTTGAGCATTGTATTGAGGTCTCTCAGAGTCTCTGCCATGACTACTATGTCATCGGCAAATCGCAGGTGAGTGATGTACTCGCCGTTTATGTTGATGCCAAGTCCGTTCCAATCCAGAAGCTTAAAGACGTCCTCCAACGCAGCGGTAAATAGCTTCGGGGAGATTACATCTCCCTGTCGCACTCCACGCTGCAAGTGGATTGGTCTCGTAGTCTGGTCCTGTATACGTACTGACATAGTGGCGTTTTCGTACAAGCACTTCAACACTTGGATATACCGGTAGTCAATCCGGCATCTCTGCAGCGACCTCAATACAGCTCAAGTTTCCACCGAATCAAAGGCTTTCTCATAGTCCACAAACGCTAAGCAAAGTGGCCGGTTATACTCTTCCGTCTTCTGTATAACCTGCCGCAGCGTATGAATGTGATCTATGGTACCAAAGCCTTTTCGGAATCCGGCTTGTTCGGGAGGCTGGAAGTCGTCAAACCTACGAGCGAGACGATTCGTAATGACTCTCGAGAACAACTTGTAAACATGACTCAACAGCGAGATGGGTCTATAATTCTTCAGCAAGGTATTCTCCCAAAATCTCAGGTCGAGAAGAGACGAGACGACCGTCATCAGTTTTAAGCCGCGTCAGCTGGCTCTGTCCGATAGACAGATCTCTCGCGAACACTTTTGAGCCTTTGTTCCGCTCGACCTTTATCGCTCCGCTATTTCCGCTCGTTATCTTTAATACACTTGGTATTAAAGACCCGAAGGTCGCTGTTGAGGCCAACGGCTTGGCCAACGAAACAAGACCTGGACTGCTAGATTCAGGGGCCCATCAGCTGTAACCCGAGTCCAGGGTCGTTGCCCTAAGGGCCTTTCTCCGCGGTCAGATTTGGTCTCTCCGTAACTTATTAGTAGGGTTGCACTTACCTTCTTCGGAGCAGTCAATCCTTGTATAGGGCTTGAGAGGGTATGATAGAGTGTGTTGTAGTATATTGTGAGTGAGTATATGGTGAAGTTGAGTGTAATGTGGGTTAGTGTGGAAGGTTAGGTGTACTTCTCAGGCCGCTAGTCGCAGCGGGCAGGCAGCCAGCTGATGGCCTGCAGGCTGTAGACGCTGGTCACTAGTTAGACCACTAGAGGTGGTCAAAGGTCACTTTTCACACACTTTTCTGCCGAGCACGTTGCGAGCAAAGTCGGCAGGTTCCAAAAAGTGTTCTTTCGTCACAAAATGTTAGGTCGACACATAAATCGCTCAACTTCGCAACAAAAACGTAAAAGTAAGCTAAATCTAGAAACTTAAAAGCAAAACGGGGCGCGAGGGACCCGGGAATTTTCCGTGAACACGTATGAGCTGTCAAACCGAACTTGCAAATCACCCAAAACGGCGGGAAGTTTTTTACCTTTCAAGTGTCATCTGTCAACTTCAATTCCGAGCCACAGAGAGATTGCCCGCGCTATGACCATGGAACTAGGAATTATGGCGCGAACAATCCCCCCGCCCGTGGGCGTAAGGATTTACGTCCACTTACTAGTAAATGGGTAAGCGTGATAAGGAGCAAACGGCTCGCTGCAAGACAGAGTCTCCGACCATTACCTCGGCAACCCTGGGAACCCCATCCGACCCGTAGATCAGCTTAAGAATGCGCCCACGGCGCCAGTATAAAGGCAACAAATTAGGTTCCTTAATCAACACTAGGTCACCAACCTTGGGTGGGTCAGATTTGTCAGCCCACTTAACCCGCTGCTGCAAAAGATGCAAATACTCTAGTGACCAACGGTGCCAAAAACTCTGAGTCATCTGTTGCAGCAGCTCAAACCGGGACAAACGTGAGACCTTCACGTCCCTGAAGGGGTATTCGGGTAGAGCGTTAAGGGGCTGACCAATCAGAAAATGACCGGGAGTTAAGACCTCCAGGTCATTTGGGTCAGATGAGAGGGGACAGAGTGGCCGAGAATTGAGTACAGCCTCAATTTTGCAAAACACGGTGGCGAGTTCTTCAAAGGTTAAAACAGTTTCGCCTATAACGCGCCGGAGATGAGTCTTGGCCACCTTAACCACAGCTTCGAATATTCCACCCCAATGAGGGCAAGCTGGGGGGTCAAACTTCCAGGTTACCCCCATCTTGGACAATGCTGTACTTAATCTAATCTTATTGCTAGACAGGAATTCGACAATCTCTTTTAAATATCTATCAGTGCCCTTATAATTGGTGCCGCAATCCGTGCGAATCAGGTCAGGCAATCCTCGACGAGAGACAAATCTACCTAGCGTGGCTACAAAGGCTTCAGTGCTTAAGGCACTCACAAGTTCTAAATGTACCGCCTTGGTAGCGAGACATACAAAAACGCAGAGGTAGGCCTTGAGCGATCTGGCGTTGCGGAGGTTAGAGCTCTTGATGGCAAACGGGCCAGCAAAATCAGTGCCAACCCCAGCAAAGGGTCGAGTGGCTAGAACGCGGTCGGAGGGCAGATCACCCATCATCGGCTGTGAGGTAGTAGCCTTCAAGCGGTAACACGGAATACATTTGAAAATGACGTTCCGGATGGTGCGTCTCCCTGCCAGAATCCAAAACTCGCGCTGTAGAATAGCCGAGAGTGCATTACAACCAGCGTGGGCATTTTTAAGATGGTAGTGTGTCACTAGCAATTTGACAAAGGTGCCGTCCTTAGGTAGCAAAAGGGGGTGGCGAGCACCATAGGGCAGATTGGAATTCTTGAGGCGTCCTCCAACGCGTAGCATTCCGTTATTGTCCAAAAAGGGGCTTAGGCGAGCAAGGGGGCCCTTCAAAACTAAACCTCTCTTTAGAGTGTCAATCACGGATGAAAAATGCTCCACCTGAACCACACGCACCCAGTAGTTCCGGGCGTCTTGGCGTTCAAGAGGGGAAAGCACAGGACTCAAATTTTTATTTTCTGAATTCCGCCCATTATGGATAAAACGTCGAATCCAACCGGTAACACCAATTAGTTTATCAAGGGAACTGTAACGGTCCAAAAGAAAGTTCAAGTCGGGGATCTGTTTATCCTCAACCACTCCGACTCTTAAGCCCGGCAATACTTCGGGAGCGGAAAACCTATTTTGAGGCCAAGTCGTCTTGGATTGGGATAGCCAACTTGGATCCCACCAAAGGTGATGGTGGACCAGTGAAGAGGCCTCACAGCCGCGGGAGGCGCAATCGGCCGGGTTCAGTTCTCCGGGTACGTGTCTCCAAATCACAGGTACTGCAGAGCTCTGAATTTGGGAGACCCGATTCGCAACAAAAACCTCTAAGTTGTGAGGCGCGGCTCGTAGCCAGCAAAGGACAATCTCACTGTCCGTCCAGGCATAAACGTCGGTCAGATCGACCGCAGATGCCAAAGAGGAACGTACGTGGTTCAAGAGGCGTACCAGAAGGGCGGCGCCAGACAATTCTAATTTCGGAATAGTTAACCGTGACCGAATAGGGGCCACCTTGCTTTTTGCCAAGACGAGATGCGTCGCGACCTCACCGGCGACATCGACAGTCCTCAAATATACCACGGCGGCGTATCCTCGTTCGGAGGCGTCGCAAAACCCGTGGAGACTGGCATGACACCTTCCTGTTGGAAGGAAGCGTCGAGGCATGGAAATTCGGTTAACCTCAGGAAGTGAAGACACAAGGGAGTTCCACTCCTTCAATAACTTCCCAGAGAGTGGTTCGTCCCAACCGAGTTCAGCAATCCAAAGTTTCTGGAGGAAACATTTAGCTAAAAATATTACGGGAGTGATCCATCCATTGGGATCGAAGGTGCGAGCAACCGTAGACAATACGGAACGCTTAGTCCAGACCTTAGGAGGTGGGTCTAATTTGACCCGGTAGGTGAAAACGTCTTGGACGGGCTGGTACTGTATTCCAAGGACCGTCAGCAAATTGGGATTTTCGGGATTTTCAAAAATATGAGGATCCTGCTGATCCTTTCCCGGAAGATCCTTCAAGACGTGAGGGGAGTTGGACTGCCACTTGCCCAACTCATAACCTCCGGACTTCAGTATTGCAATTAATTCATCGCGAAGAATCAGAGCTTCCTCAACGCTCGAGGCTCCCGTGCAAATATCGTCCATATAGACTGACGATTCCAAGGTGGCTGATGCGCGAGGGTAGTTCAGTCGCTCCCGGTTAGCTAGTTCTAACAAGGTCCTGATAGCAATATAGGGGCTTGACTTGAGTCCATAGGTCGTGGTGTTCAACTCAAAGACACGCATTGGCTCATTAGGATTTTCGCGCCACAGAATCATTTGGTATCTCCGATCATCGCGATGTACTATCGACTGTCTAAACATCATCTTGATGTCAGCTACGAAAACAATTTGATGCCGGCGGAAATGCGTGAGGATATCGGAGATATCCTTGATCAGCTTAGGACCGGAGTGCAAGCATTGGTTCAATGTCACCCCGTTGGATGTGGCCGCGGAGCCGTCAAAAACCACTCGAATCTTCCCCCCAGGGGTCTTCAAGACGGCATGGTGGGGTAAGAAGTAGTGCTCGTGTGCGCGCCAATCAAAATTGGATGGTGACATATGCCCCAGGTCCTCGTACTCGCGCATAAATTCAACGTACTTGGAGCGGAAGGTGGGGTCGCGCCGCATGCGCCGTTCCATGGACAAGAGCCTCTTTTCCGCCAAGGCCCGCGATTGACCAAGCGGGGGGCGAGAAGCGAGAAAGGGCAAGCGAGTTACAAATCGCCCATCAACACGGCGGCCTGTGTTGTTTTGATAAAACAACTCACATTCAAGGTCAAGAGGGTCAACTCGTGCGGCATGCGGCGGCTCCTCAACTTCCCAAAAGCGTTGGACCACGTCCGACAGCGTCAAGCCGGCTGCTTGCAATGGGTCCAGCACCGGTAGGTCCGAAGACCATAGCACGGGTCCAAAAAAGCTAGAACCGAATATAGTGGACATGGCACATAGGCCGTCCTTCTGCAAAACCCTAATTTCCCCTGACAAGACCAGGCCCAACACGTCGGAACCCAACAAAAGGTCCGTAGGACCGGGTTCAGTCCAGTGGGGGTCAGCTGGGTTTAGGCCTGATGCACAGGACACCGCAGCGTCAGTTATTCGGACCTGCGGTAGGGGACCTAAGATATTGTCAAGGACTGACACCTTGACCAAGACCCTAAGATTGCCCGTAACGGGGCCAAACATTAATTCCGCTTCCCCGGTAGGAGTCGAGGGCTCTATACCCCCGATACCTATCACCCGTCCTGTTCGAGGACTCCAGGGGAGCCCTAGCTCACCCACCAAACGAGAAGAAGCAATACAGCGCTGTGAACCCGAATCCAAAAGGGCGCGAACGATTAAAAATTCACCCTTCGGGTTGAATACCTTCACTGAGACAGTCGGCAAAAGAATGGTCTGACAGACAGACTGCCGGAGATTCAAGGTCTCAGGAGAAGTTGCTGTGGTGGGGGCTAGGGCGGCAACTACCTATTGGTGGTCGTCCTCATCAAACCCGTCCTCTAACCGGGGAATCTCATATTGAGACTCAGGGGGGACCTCCAAAGGTGAGGGGGACAGACCTCCATTTGGGTAAACCCATGCGTCATCTCGTGGCGGCAGCACGGGCCTAGTCATACGGGCTGAGGTCGGTAGGACGTAGTAAGTCTGTCGACCCGCTCGAGGTGGGCGGCGTTCGAGGCGTGGCCACTCATGAAGCGGAGGTGAATGGCGGGTAGGTCGAACCGTAGACGGAGCCGCCACAAATCTCCCATCAGAACGTCGAGGGGGGTTGGCGCCCCCCTCACGGGGGGGTGAAGCCCCCATAGGCGGGGTCGAAAGCCGGACGCGTCGGGATTCATGGCCCTGATCAGGGGACCGACGCAAATAATCCGGGGAGCGATCGGTAAGAGCGCCCCCGCCCGTGCGGGGCGCGCCCTCACTCTCCACCTGGCGGCCAACACCATTCTTGTTGGCGCACAAAATCTCCAGGTGGTTACCCCTACAGATTGGGCATGGCCGTTGCTGTTGGCAGTCCCGTTGCATGTGAGCTCCCAGACAGCTATAGCACCAGTGGCGGTCCCTTGCAATGCCCCTCCGATCCTTAATCCGCTTAGAGAGAAACTGGGGGCAAGAAAGCACCCGGTGGCCTGGACGCCTGCAATAGTTACAGGGGGCGGGTTCAGTGGCAGCAAGTCCAGTGTAAACGGGCCTTGGTCTCCGGTCGGAGGCCCCTTTACCAGGGACGCCCGTGTGACCCTTTTCCTTCCTCAGCTGGGCAGGCCGCTCTGGGGTCCTTGAAGGACCAGCAATACCGGAGTTATCAGCCTGCCGGCACTCTTCCTCAAGGAACTTTAAAAGGTCCGAAAAGGGGGGCAGGTAGCTGGCCCCGTCCCCACCATACCTTTGCTCAAAACGCAGTTTCAACTCGGAAGGTAGGCGGGACAACACAATGTGTAGTAAAAGAAAGGACCACTGGTCCACGGGAAGCTCTAAACGCTTAAGAGCGTTGCAGGCTATAATCAGTGGATTTAAGAGCGATTCTCTTAAATGAGACACCCCATAGACACGTGGCAGCGCTAGAATTTGTGCCACGTGTGTGTCTGCTAACCGGCGCACGTTGGCATACCGCCGAGTCAGTAGTTCCCGCGCGGTGGGATAACTCTCCTCGGAGAGGTCTAGGTGGCTAACTAAACCCAGAGCCTCTCCCTGCAGGGAAGAGAGTAAATAGGCCAGTTTCTGGCAGGGAGACAGGTCCCTTCTCGCGTCCACCAGGCTATCAAAGAGGCTGAGAAAGCCTAGCCACTCGCTCAGGTTGCCAGAAAAGTGGGGCAAGTTTATTGTTGGCAACTTGCCCTGTAACGCAGGCTGTGTGGTGGGTCTAGTGGGAGACTCAAGAATAGAGCTCATTCTCGCCTCCTTCTTGAGCCTCGCGGCCTCCTCCACTAGACCGTCTGTCAGCTCAAAGAACTGTTCGTAGTCCCGCACTGAGGACTCCAGCGATTCTGGAGGTAGCTCCAATGCCATGAGGTCTCGGAAGGCCCCTTCGACGACTGCCTGCCTGGTCCGCACCTGCTCGCACCGCTGGAGCAGTGCGGATGCCCGGTCCTCCCGGCCTACCAAGGCGTTGGCTGTAGCAGCCCAACGCAGCTCTGATTGAATTTGCACGCTCAATTTTTTGTGGGCTGCCATCTTAGGTAGGTACAAAATAACTTAAATAACAGTAGTTAACAACTTAAATAACAGTTATTCTAATAACAGTTAAAAAACATAAAATAACAGTTATTTTAATAACAGTTAAAAAACATAAAATAACAGTTATTTTAATAACAGTTTTTAATAACAGTTAAAAACAAAGTTATTTGTTACAAGTTATGTTTCAACTTCAACCCAACAAATTAATAATCAAACAAGAATTACCCACTTTAAACACAAACAAATTACTACTTAAATACTATTTATTAAGAATACAAGAATTATTAACTTTAAAACAAGAATTATTTATTTTAAAGACATCAAACAAACTGCTCTGTTACCTAACCACGAGGGGTTTTAGTAAACAAACAAAGTATTTGTTGGTTAAAAGTTCCAAGAGATACAAATTAAGCTATCAACAATCTATGTTAAGTCAATCAATAACATAAATTAAGATAAAAGAAAAATTAAGTTTTTAATTACCCGTACTAAGCCACTAGACTCATACTAGGTACTGCAAATTACAAATTGGCTTGGTAAGAACCCTACAATTATCAAATTATATTAATATTAAGTTTATTTATTTACAATCTACATCTAACTGTTGGCCAGTTACGGGCCACAAACAACAATCGGATACTATTAATTATTAATCAACAAAATTAACAAAACAAAACCCTAGAACGGCTAAGTTAAGTCACAGTAATGCCAAATCTGTCCGCGGAATCAATTCAACCACGCTCTGCTACCAAATGTTGAGGCCAACGGCTTGGCCAACGAAACAAGACCTGGACTGCTAGATTCAGGGGCCCATCAGCTGTAACCCGAGTCCAGGGTCGTTGCCCTAAGGGCCTTTCTCCGCGGTCAGATTTGGTCTCTCCGTAACTTATTAGTAGGGTTGCACTTACCTTCTTCGGAGCAGTCAATCCTTGTATAGGGCTTGAGAGGGTATGATAGAGTGTGTTGTAGTATATTGTGAGTGAGTATATGGTGAAGTTGAGTGTAATGTGGGTTAGTGTGGAAGGTTAGGTGTACTTCTCAGGCCGCTAGTCGCAGCGGGCAGGCAGCCAGCTGATGGCCTGCAGGCTGTAGACGCTGGTCACTAGTTAGACCACTAGAGGTGGTCAAAGGTCACTTTTCACACACTTTTCTGCCGAGCACGTTGCGAGCAAAGTCGGCAGGTTCCAAAAAGTGTTCTTTCGTCACAAAATGTTAGGTCGACACATAAATCGCTCAACTTCGCAACAAAAACGTAAAAGTAAGCTAAATCTAGAAACTTAAAAGCAAAACGGGGCGCGAGGGACCCGGGAATTTTCCGTGAACACGTATGAGCTGTCAAACCGAACTTGCAAATCACCCAAAACGGCGGGAAGTTTTTTACCTTTCAAGTGTCATCTGTCAACTTCAATTCCGAGCCACAGAGAGATTGCCCGCGCTATGACCATGGAACTAGGAATTATGGCGCGAACAGTCGCGAGTTTGTGCCTTAGAGATCTGCCTATTAATCCGCCGGTACGCAGCCGCGTCTACCGATGACTGTAGCCTCATCTCTTGTCTCTCCTCCATGAGCTTGAGAGTATGGTCAGAGAACTTTTCAGTTCTTTTCCTGCGATGGGTCTTAAAGAACTTAGACCCCACAGTATGGACAGTTTCCACGAACCTGTTGTTTAGATCGTCCACAGAAACACAGTCTGCTAGGCAATCGAATCGGTTCTGCAGTTCGAGTTGGAAGTTTTCGGGGTTTTGGATATGAGCACGAGAGGGTCGGAGAGTTGACTTCACCAGTCTAGCCCTTTCCAGCTTCACATTAATATTCAATGTGCCTCTTACCATACGGTGATCGCTCCCGGTTTTCACCCTGTTGATCACAGAGACATCATTGAATATATGGCGCTTGGTCGACATAATGAAGTCAATCTCACCTCTCGTAGAACCATCGGGGCTCATCCAAGTCCATTTTCTGTGTGTCCGCTTCCTGAAGAAGGAGTTCATCATAAAGAGGCCCTTGAAGTCGGCCAGCATTTGACCCCTCTGGTTCCTTCGCCCATAACCAAATCGCCCAACCCTCTCCGTAATGGCTGGTACTCTCTTCCTATTTGTTAAAATGTATTGATGCAGCAAGAACGCGATAAATTCACCCAATCAGAAGTGATTGCGAACGTGGCACTGTAGCAATAATAATTTTTAGACAATCCAGATTTTCACCCTTAAGGTTGAGAAGCCAGTACCTTCTTCATACAAACGTAGATGAGTGATTACTACATTAATTGATATTGTACGCTCAAAACTAAGTATTATGTCGATTCGCCTCGTCATTATCTAGGTTTATTGATATATAAAATATTGAAAAAATATTCTTTATAAAGTTACGAGCCTCGAAAGATCGTCATGTTCACACTAAATTTATGACAACTTTGGGCGCAAATAAATAACATTAGGAGTATGAAAATTCCAAAAAAAATTATCATTAGACATAGTTTATTTATTCATCAGTTCAAATAACTTTACTTTGTAAACATACATTTAGTAGTTTTTTCTCAAAAACACTTTTCCCAAACAACTGTTCAACCCTTTTCGCGCGCTTGATTTCGGTGTAAATTATCGCGCCTCTCACCCGACACGGAGCGGGAGCGGGACGGTAGCACGGAAGTATGCGCGCATGCACTCGCTGGTCGCTACACTGAGTCTATCTCTTTCTCACACAATGTTAGGTGAAATAGCAAGCAGGTTACCCACGTGCGCCGGCAACTTCGATCGCGCATACTGAGCCCCCTTAAACATTAAGGGCGTAGGCTGGAACCACATCTGTGCACATCGATTCGCATTTTGTCCATACAAAACTGTCATTTTTCATAGAGTCGTGTACGAATCAAATCGGCGTTTCGAGCCGTTGTTGATGGGTTGCTAATGATGATTATCTATACTTCTATATATAAAATTCAGATGTCGCGGTGCTTGTTACCAAACTCCTCCGAAACGGCTGGACCGATTTTTACGAAATTTTGTGTGCATATCGGGTAGATCTGAGAATCTTCCAACATCTATTTTTCATACCTCTAAATGATAAGGGTGACCCATCCCTAAACATTTTTGTTAGCAGTACGAAGTTCGCTGGGTCAGCTAATAAATTTTGTACCCGAACTTTTAAAAACATATTTTTACTAGATGATGCGCGACTTCGTCCGCGTGGATAAAGATTTTTAGGGTTCTGTACCCTAAGGGTACCAACGGGACCCTATTACTAAGCCTACGCTGTCCGTCCGTCCGTCCGTCTGTCAGCGGGCTGTATCTCGTAAACCGTAATAGATAGACAGATGAAATTTTCACATATTATGTATTTCTATTGCCGCTATAACAACAAATAATAAAAATTAAATTAAATTAAAAAAATTAAATTAAAATATTTCCGTGGGTACATGGAAATATTTTTATTTAAGATTTTTTTAACAGAACCCTAAAAGAGCGAGGCCCGACTCGCACTTGGCCAATTTTTAATTCCCGCCGGATCTCTTTAACTTTCCGGGCATATACCTGCGCAGTAGCGTTCTACTTCAATACACGTTCATGCATCACAAAATGTGCTCTGCCCTGTGATGCATGGACTGCATGCGCCGTTACAATACGCGTAGCCTCTGGGCTTTCCTCAGTGACAGTACACATTTATATTCATCATCATCATCATTTAACAACCCATCAACGGCTCACTACTGAGCGCAGGTCTCCTTTCAGAGAAGGGTTATAGGCCATAGTCCACCACGCTGGCCCAATGCGAATTGGCGGACTTCACACATCTTCGAGAACATTATGAAGAACTCTCAGATGTGCAGGTTTCCTCACGATGTTTCCCTTCACCGTTGAAGCTTGTGATATTTAATTGCTTAAACGCACTTAACTCCGAAAAGTCAGAGGTGTGTACCCGGGATCGAACCTGCGACCCCCCGAACAGGAGACCACAGTCCTAACCGCTAGGCTATCACTGCTTCATCTTCATTCATCAATCATTTCTCCATCACCGTGGACCTCTTCGTAATGTTTCCTCAAAGTGTACACCCTCTTGAAACTCTTCCCACACATACACACAAAGTTCTTCTCGCGCGAGTGCTTCACCTGATGATTCTTCAACTCGTGAAGCATAAGAAACTTCTTGGGACAGTGCTGGCACTTGTATTTCTTCTCACCGTTGTGTCGCTTCCTGACATGAGCGTGGAAGTATGGCCGCCAAGTGAACTCCTTCCCGCACTCTTCGCAAGTGATAGTCTTCACTTTTTCCTTATGCACTTCAGTGACATGCCTGTGCCGTTGGAGCATGTCTACGAACTTCTCTGTACAGTAAGAACACTTCACTGCCAGCTCTTGTTTATGAACAAGAGAGATATGCTTCGCCCTGTACCGCTTTAAAGTGAACACTTTATCGCATTTTTCACACGGATATGAGCCAACTTTGTGCACAAACAAATGTTTGTCCAAACGCGACGCCGCCAAGAAGGTGTCCCCACACTCGTAGCATATGTAGTTACAGAAGTGGCGGTTCATATGAGCATCGAGGTGACCGTAGTTGTGGAATTTATCTTTGCATAGAACACAGATGAAATCGAGGGTCAAAGAGTATGGTATGATCTTCGTGTATGCCTCATCGAACCCAATGCTGTGGGTTTTAGCGAAATGCACAAACATTTTATTCCAATCAGGTAACGCCATGTGGCATTCTTTACAGTGTAAGTTGAGTATGTCCATTTTGATGACTTCGTTCAGCCAATGAGGTTTCATATGTCGTTCGATGCTGGTGATTCGCTCAGATTGATGTATCTTAGTGTGTTGCCTCAAATCCTCGGGGTCCTCAAAGCTCGGTCCATCGCCGGAACAGTAGAAGCAGTTGTATCTGTTGCTTGCTTTCGTCTTGAACGGCATAGCGTTGGTGTATTGCAGGAGATTTTTGATATCTTCTATTAGCTTGTGGTGCTTCTCCTGGTTTACGTTTTTGGATATATCTGCAAAACATTGCGAGAGTGAGTTAATGACAGCTTTCATAATTATCAAGATAATAATTATACTTCTCGATAATTATCACCTGTAGGCCGATTCTAAAAGCTCAATCATTACACATTCTCAATAGGGTATTTTACTCTTTTTTGAAAGTATCTAAATTTGATTCTAAGGTGCTACAAAATTTAATTAAATCGATAAGTACACAAAAAATTCATTTAAAGTTTGCCTTTTAAATTTCCGCGTGTAAACGCTAGACACCTCACGTTAAGTCACGTCAGACGATGTGGTGACGTCGTAAGGGCAATAAATTCGTTCGCTCAAATGGTTGGCGCTCTTTGTAAAGCCGACACATAGCGACCGGCGATACATGCCGAAGGCGGCGCGACTTGAATGCATTTTATAGACAACTTTGGGTTACATTATTCCAATTTTCTTAAGGATCTCTAATTTTTTTTGAAAATACATTATATTATAGCCTATGTAACTTCCTGATAACTTAGCTTTCTTTTGGCGAAAAAAATTGGTTAAAATCGGTCCAGTAGTTTCAGAGCCTATTTGGTACAAACAAACAAAAAAAATCTTTCCTCTTTATAATATTACTAGCTGACCCAGCGAACTGCGTACCGGCAACAAAAATATTTAGAGGTGAGTCACCCTTATCATTTAGGGGTATGAAAAATAGATGTTGGCCGATACATAATGCGCTATGCAAAATTTTTCCTATTTACGTAGAAAACTGTGTGTTGTGTAGGCAGACCCCCCACCAGGTGGATCGACGACATCAAACGAGTCGCAGGGAGCCGCTGGATTCAGGCGGCGCAAGACCGAGGCCTGTGGAAGTCCATGCAAGAGACCTTTGTCCAGCAGTGGACGTCTATCGGTTGATAAAGAAGAAGAAGACGTAGAAAACTACACGCTAACCAAACAATGTTACAACGTTACGTTACATGTAATATAATTCGGCCGTTCAGAGAATGCGTTCCTGACACCTGTCAGTTAGTAACGACAACTGTCACAAAATTATAACATTAATTGATTATTGATATAATAATGTTGTTTTAATGCTCATCAATTGTTAAAACGGTAAACAACCAGCATAATATTTTTATCGTAACTGCAACGCCATTACAAAGTTACGTCGTCAGTTCAATCGCGACGTGTCAGGAACGCATTCTCTGAACGGCCGTAGTTTAGTAACAAACATTTTCGATTATTATAATTAACTAGCTGATGCCCGCGACTTCGTCCGCGTGGATTTAGTTTCTAACATCCCGCAGGAACTCTTTGTCACCCTTCAGGTTCTCAACTATACAGCTACTAAAAAATCACGTCAATCCGTAGCTTTGTTACATCGTGATTGACGGACAAACCAACATGTATTAGTAAGGAAGAATTAATACTACGATAACAATCTAATTAAATTTTAGAACACAAAACCTACTATTGTGACTTAAATATGATAGTTAGATATATTCTCTCGGGGACTTTTTGTAGAAAATAATGAGTACTTTAATCATGTAGTACATAATTTTTATGTATCATCAATAGTTTTCTCAGCACACGCTAAATAATGCATTTTATAGGCAAAATTTTGCTACTTTGGGTTACATTATTGCAATTTTCTTAAGGATCTCAAATTTTTTTGAAAATAAAAAATTATAGCCTATGTTACTTCCTGATAACTTAGCTTTCTGTTGGTGAAAAAATGGTTAAATTCGGTCCAGTAGTTACAGAGCCTATTTGGTACAAACAAACAAAAATCTTTCCTCTTTATAATATTAGTATAGATGAAAATCAACATTTTGAGAAGTCTAATAACCAATTAACTAATTGAGGGTTTGGCTTACCTTCCCCTTTTGTTGCCTTGTTGAACTTAGTCCTCAACGTCGCTTTGGGTATACCATAGAGTCTTGTAGCGTTAGCAAATGACACTTCCCCACTCATGACCTTTTCTACAGCTTCACGCAAGTCATTCGCAGTATATGCCTTTTTTCTGCTACCCTTGCGTTTTGGAGGGTAGTTAGGTTTTTGCGGCTCAGGTGACGACGCTTCGGAACTTGAGGGTACATCTAAAACAAGGTGTTGGTTATAATGTTTCACCCTACCGTCACAGACGTGCCGCCAAGCGATTTAGCGTTCCGGTACGATGGCGTGTAGAAACCGATTAGAGGTATGGTTTGAATGTTCACTGCCATACCCCTTCCAAGTTAGCCAGCTACCATTTAGACTGCATCGTCACTTACCATCAGGTGAGATCGCAGTCAAGGACTAGCTTGTCATCGAATAAAAAAAAATGTTTACATATTCGTATCTTAAAATATATGTACATTGATTTACTAAATTATAACTTAAATTAATACATTTAAACAAGCATGTTATAGTGTGTGTGTGTGTGTGTGTGTAGTAGTGAGCAGATGATGGGTTGATAATGATGATGAATAACCTTATAACAATTTTCTACTTGTCCAATTCTAGTTTGCCTTTGATGAACGTTACAAAATGACGTCATACTGTACATTTAAAAAGAAATTGTATATTTTAATGTTACTACAACTGTAACAGAAGTTTTCTTTTCTAGTAATGCTTTTCATGGCAATGACGTAGTGTCAAAGTGCGTGATTTTAAATTTCTTCTATTTCTCCTCTTCAAAGAAAGTCATTAATTAAAGTAATAAACAGTCTGCACTATGCAAAACTTTCTCCATTATTGATAAACATACAATCTCTATTCCCTAACTCTCATAGTCCCGGAGAGAGACCTTTATTTAACAGTCAACATCTATCGTTGATAAAAAAGAAATAGGGGCCAGACCTCACTTAAGGTATTTTCAACCGATAGACGTCCACTGCTGGACAAAGGTCACTTGCATGGACTTCCACAGCCCTCGGTCTTGTGCCGCCTGGATCCAGCGGCTCCCTGCGAGTCTTTTGATGTCGTCGGTCCACCTGGTGGGGGGTCTGCCAACACTGCGCTTCCCGGTGCGGGGTCGCCACTCCAACACCTTGGGACCCCAACGACCATCAGCTCTTCGAACTATGTGCCCTGCCCATTTCCACTTCAGTTTCGCGACTCGCTGAGCTAAGTTGGTGACTTTGGTTCTCCTACGGATCTCATTTCTGATTCGATCCCGCAGGGACACTCCCAGCATAGCTCTCTCCATCGCCCGCTGAGCGGTCCTGAGCCTACTTATGAGGCCTTTAGTTAGCGACCATGTCTCGGATTTTGGACGAGAAGACATCTTGGAGCTTCCCGAATGCTGCCAGCCGAAATGGATTCGGCGGTTGATTTCTTTCTCGAAATTGGACCTACCTAGCTGGACTGTGTGTCGCAGATATATATACTCGTCGACAATTTCGAGTGCAGAGATCTCAATAATTACTGGGTGGAGCGGATCATGAGCATTGGACATGATTTTCGTCTTGCTCATGTTCATTTTCAGGCCCACCTGTTGAGAAACTCTGCCATGACTACTATGTCATCGGCAAATCGCAGGTGAGAGATGTACTCGCCGTTTATGTTGAGTTAAGGTATAAGGGTTGTATAAAAAAGTAGATTACCTTCAGGCTCATTTTCATCAAATGTTTCAAGGATATCAGCCCTGTCGCAGTCTGCTTCAGAAGTAGCTTCTTCTTTCACTTCTGATTTAATATTTTTTATGTATACACCTGCAACACAAAATAAACAACATATGTAGGTATGTATATACATAAGAGCATCTACACACTGCCCTAATATCAGAGGCAATATCAGGGAAGCGGTGGGGAGCACCCAAGATTGCTCTCTTGATTGCCTTGTGTGTAGGCAAATCGTAATCAGTATTATTATTACTAGTGGTTCGCCCCGAACTGAGACCTCGCGGTAACGGTTTCCCATGATTACTTATTCATTCAATAGACACATGACGATCAAAATTGACATTATTATTATGCCCGTTTTCACCAACCATACCTAAATTATCCCCTAAGTAGAAGTCTCTTTACATAGGTAGCCCCTAAATACAATCCTAACATCCCAATGTCATTTTCACCTTTAGTTGTCCCGTAGAGGTTCGTAATAACAAAGTTGACAGAAAGCGTCACCTAACTTAACATAGGTAGCCCATAAAGGTTGGGGAACTGTAGTGAAATCAGGCATCAATAGGTATCTAGGTATAGTTTTTTGGAACATTCAAATTTAATTATTTGTTCACAGCGTCGTCTATCGACACAATCAGAAAACATGCAAAAACAACAATGCATAAAACTTAACGTCGCGACGTATGTTAATGTATTAGTACTTCTGCTGCGTTTGCAATATGAGTTGAGAGCGCCATTTATTGACATCATTGTGAAGTTCTGATAAAAATACTGCAGCTCATTAAAAATTAAATAATTTAGTTTCCTTATTATATTTATCTAATTTTAGTATTTGTTGTTCAAGTACATGATATAACGCTAATAATTATAAAAGTTTCAAGCACGGCCTTTCAAGCGATCGTGACTTCTGAGGTCAAATATAATCTCCACTTTGAGAGCCTCCCATTACGTCAATTTTAGGAAAAAAATTAAAAAAAAATACTTTTGTACTCTGTTCCAAATTCTTTAAAATGATACACAGCAACCATATGAATCGCAAAAAAATATATTTTACTTCGCATTCGCTTCTATGAGAGCCCCCCTGAAATAAAGTTTTTTATAACTTTTTAAGCCATTTTCGGCTGGAGGCCAACGGTTTACATATTATATCTAAATTTGAAGTAATTACGTTTAGTAATTCAGAAGTTATAAGGGTCTGACAGATGGAAGGATGGACGGACAGACGGACGGACGGACGGACAAGTGCAAATTCACTCAAGTAAACTCAGAGACCTTTGCTTTGCTCGGTCAATTACCAATAACTCAGAAATTGGTTCGGGCGAAGCGAAGTTTGGGCGGATTTAGGGCCGATTATCGTCTAGGGAGTGTCGTCCGAGCATGTATAGCAAACGGGACCGATTTCACCGCAGTGTGCGTGAGAGCGTAGTGGCAACAGGACGTGTTTTTTGTAAATCAATTTTTATTTTTTATTTCGAGAAGAAGCGAGAGGCCTGGACGAGCGCTTTGCTTCACGGTGGGTTACGTATTAACAGGCAGGCAGGCAGGGCAGGGACGTATTTAGAGGAGTAGCCGATGTCATCCCCACCATCACTCTCCCGATATTGCCTGATGCCTCTGATATTAGGGCTGTGTGGAGACGCTTTAACATGTGCGTTGATAATGCAGATTAAGTACAAACAGACCCTGTCTGGAATATTAAAATGTCCAGATTTTTTTCAATTTAATGACAAGATAATCCTTCAAAAATTATATACTACACATCTGATTCAAGTGGGCCGCTACCTCGCGTCGCGCTTTCCCGCACTACACCTCAAGTCAGACCCACTTAGTACATTTTAGCATCATATTGTCATTGTTTTTCCAAACTTTTGTTTCGTTACATTTTAAATTGTTTTGTTAAATTTTAAATAGTTAGTTAATGTTGTTAGGTTACCATTGTTTACTTGTACTTTTCTATGATGAGTTAAAAAAGGAAAAGTTTTGTATAGCATAGACTATTTATATGACTTTAATTAATGACTTTCTTCGAAGAGGAGAATAAAATAAGAAATTAAAAATCACGCCGTTTGACATTCAAGACGTCATTGCCATGAAAAGCATTCCTAGAAAAGAAAACTTCCATCACAGTCGTGGTAACCGTAAAAAATACAATAATTTTCTTATGTCAACGCTACAGTATGACATCATTTTATAACGGTTGTCGGCGGCCAACTTGAATCAAACAGGTAGTATACATAAATAAAATCTTGTGAACGGGTGCCACCGGCGGGAATGGGGCTACTTTATGTCTGCCCATCTTAAGATAGATGTAAGTCGGTATGCATTTTTGGAATTTCCCTCATTGTGGAAACACTACATAGTATTTACTGTATTGTAAATGTTTTGAAAAGAGCAACTGCCGAGTTTCTTGCTAGTGGTTCTTGTCTGCAGGAAGGGCATTCCGAACCAGTGGTAGAGCCAGACAATTCAAAAGCACTTGTAAAAAGTTTATTTGAATAAAAAATATTTCTATTCTAAATAAAGGAAAAATAGGAATACCTTCTTGTAACATCTCCTGTGTGGTCAAGATCTCCAGCTTGAAGTCTATGGCTTCCCTCAACCGAGAGACGCACACCTCACAAATCATCTCAGGCGTCGCTGATGGTTCCCACTACAATTAAAATATAAAAGAAAACTAGTGTTCAACACAACAAACCAAGTATACTTTTTTAAAGAAAGAATTTTAGGTTACTTTATAATCTGGATGGATGTTTCTTACGCTTTCACGCCACAACGAACAAACCGATTTGGCTGAAATTTGGAATGGAGATAGCTCATAGACAGAATCAATACATAAGCTTAACATTTTAACCTGGGAAAGTAAAGTTCCCGCGGGAATCAAAAACCTTAATCCGCGCGGATGAAGTCGCCGGCATCATCCTAATCCTAGTAATTTTCATAAAAACGTAAGGTTGTTTACTTTAGCCACCTTTGGAGGAGGTCTTGGGTTCCGATCCCACAGTTCAATCTTTCAGGGAGTTGTGTACGTATTATGTAGTCAGTAGGTCAACATTACGTTTAAGATATCATAAATTCGTTCATATTTTGTTCTTATACGAACCGAAATACCGAAACACTCCTTTAACATTTCGCCATAATTCTCGTTTTCTCCTTCAAACTCGTGATTTTCCCACATATTCCGTAACTCAATCTCACTTAAACAACACTTGCATCTACCATTCGAATCAGTAATCATAGAATCCTCATCCTCGTCCATTTTTCGTTTTTTGTTTACAACACCGACCAGGAAACGTTTACAAAACTTTGTAGTTAAAGAATTCAGAATCAGAAGCAGAAAAATTCGTTTTTACAATTTGGAGAAGCCAAAGAGTATAAATATTATCCCTTAGAATGACATCTGTCAAATGTATCGAATTACAGTGGAAGGTCCAGGCGCGCATTTCAATTTCGCGCCATTTTCTCTCTTAGCAGTTTTTCAAGTTTTTCTTCAAATATTATTATTACAACTTGTATAAATTATATGTTTTTAAAAACTAGATGAAATTTCCTACTTGGCTATCTTTGTTATATGTCTACAAACGGTATGAAATAAAAACAATCCTGGATGAAATCTAAGAGTTTCGATTTTTTTCGTTCTTTTATTTTAAAACCCATAAAAAACTGAAATTTTACCCTTACAAATACTATTATTTGCATTAATTGCAAAGTTAGATACCTGGTTTACATGAATGAATTACAGAAATAAATCATAAAGCATTAAAACTCGAAATAATCAATAAGAATTACCACCTTCTACAACAGGCGCATCTGAACAAAAAGTATCTTTCATCTGTGGTCGCATTGACTATGAGGTACGTTGCGATGCAGAAAAGTGCAAGTGCATTTACTCTATGGTGCAGGGGCCCGTGTACCGTGCATCGTAGCGAACTCTGGGTTATAGTAGTAGTATGTTCCTTGGTGTTCCTTGGTAACGAAAAAAAAAATCGTCTATGGTGTGTGAATTCCTGTGATAATTAATATTTTAATTAATTAAAAATATTAAAATAACTAAAGATGGTAAGTATGTATGAGCTACAAAATAAATGCTGAAAGCAACACTTTTCATAAAGCATTTCAAGATACAATAGAAGTTTACACTGATGGATCGAAAACCAAACTTGGTACAGGAGCTGGAGCTTACTGCCAAGAACTCAACATGAAGATAAGTCACACACTTGGTAAGGATAACTCTGTTTTCCAAGCAGAGTGTGTGGGCATCTTAACAGCAACTACAGCTATAATTAACAGACAGGTAAAAAACTTTAAAAATCGTTCCCATTCCCTTCAGTGAGTACAAGACATGGTTGCATGAACTAACACTCAGAGCATTCCCTACTTTGGTAGAATGCAACAGACTGCAAGCAGACTAAGGAAGCCTTTCCTTATCTAGACAAACAACTAACAAACAGACTACTCCGCCTGGACAGAGATAAACTCAGGAAGGTGGTGGGAATCATAACGGGGCACAGCCCACTAAACAAACACCTTTTTATTATAGGTGTCACCTACAGTCCTCTGTGCAGGGCCTGCATGAAGGCAGATGAAAGTTGAAACACCCACGCACGTGCTCTTGTCATGCACGGGCGTGGAAGAACACAAGAACCACCTCGGATCTCCAGCTTCACTTCAAGAAGCCCTTGGCAACATGGGCGGCCTACTAGGCCTCTGTTGAGATCTGGGATGGTTGGAGTAACAACACAACAGACCATCACGGATTACGTGTGGAAACCAGCCCAGAAGAAGAAGTATTACTTGAATTTTGTACAGTAAGGGCTCGTTTCTGGACAGGGGGCGCTTTGCACGGTTAACTCAAACATATTATGGCCAAGAGTGGTCCAAAAAGGAGCCCTTACCTAGATGAGAGGCGGGATAATAAAGGAAACATGTTCAATTCAATTCTTTATTTGCTTAAATCGTATACAGACAAGGTGACAACAAGACAGACAAAACTAGGTATTCATAAAAATAAATTGACCAATACTTGGCTATACTTTGATATGATAGATAGATGTTCTCTTAAGGTGTGAATAGTTAGAGTAAAAGTCAGAAAGGAACAGTGTTTGAACTCGAGACCAGTAGAGTAATTTAACACTCAGGTGTGCAGGTTTCCTCACAATGTTTTCCTTCACCATTTCAACAGTGAAGATGTTAATTATCTAAATTAATAAAGATATAAATATACTAAGGCAGCAAGAGATGGAGCAGCTTCTGGAACTTGCTCCACTACGTCATGGCCCCCCTCCCGCCCCCCCGGAACACGAAGGTTCTTCCAAAGTTAAACTGAAACAGAAAATGTAAACCTATACTCTCAAACAGGCAGTCTCCAGAGGGAGGTCATGGAGGGTACTGGTGTCTCCTCGGGTTGTGTACCCGATAAGGAACCTTAAAAAAAACAATTATTACAGATAATTTGAAAAAGATATAAATGTGCAGTGATTTAGCCCAAGGAAAAACAATTAATACTTAGAATAAAAGTAATGAAGAAAAGAAATTGATTTATTATTGTTAAAAAAAAATCAAAATTATTTATTTCATGTAGGTCAACTTGTGGCTCTTATGATAAGTGGAGAATCAACAAACATTGTTAAAAAAATATACCTTTCAAAAACCTCACTCCCCTTACAGCCTGTCCTCTCCCCCGTCTGCCTCTTCTCTCCACATTGCCGTCTGTCAATTGACTCATCCTGCCAACAAACCCATAAAAAATATATATTAATCTATACTAATACATAAAGCGTAAGACTTTGTTTGTTTGCTTGAATGTGCTAATCTCAGGAACTACTGGTCTGATTTGAAAAATTCTTTCAGTGTTACTATCTAACACTGAATGTTTAGAAAGTAACTTATTGACTGAAATAAAGGCTATTTTTATTTTATTTTATCTAACACTGAACGATTTTAATAGAATTGAAAGAAAAAAGAAACAAATCAGAATCTGAGAATCAGCCCATTTATTGTGGAAGGCTATAGGCTATATATCATAACGCTAAGACCAATAAACTATTCCAGATGTCACGGGCAGAAGCAAGTGTTATACATAAAAGGACTTTATATGGACTTTATGTGTTTGAACAATGTTAGTGATATAGAGTGTACTTTGTAAATGGACAATAGGGGTGCTATTGAATTGACCAATAAACTATTCCACTATTAAACTATTCCAGATGTCACGGGCAGAAGCAAGTGTTATACATAAAAGGACTTTATATGGACTTTATGTGTTTGAACAATGTTAGTGATATAGAGTGTACTTTGTAAATGGACAATAGGGGCGCTATTGAATTAACTAACTCATAAGAAAATTCTAAGCGAGCTAAACACAAAGTTGGAAAACAATCCTTATTAATATCATAAATGTGAAAGTTTGTTTGATGGTTTGTCCTCCAACACGCAGCAAGGAGGAGCATCGGATCGACGTGATGTTTTGCATGGGTACTTAGGACCTGGAGAGTGACATCTAGGCTACTTTTTATCCCAGAAGTTCCGCGGGATTTTAAAAGCTAAATCTACGCGGACGAAGTCGCGGGCATCAGCTAGTATAAAATATAAGTCTAATTAATAAAATTCCATGCTAAATTAACATCGCCTGGCTTTGGGTGAGCTTCACTAGTATACGTAATGAAAATTATAAATTTGGGTTTTTAGATGTCTCTGCATGCTCTCTTTTGTTTTGAAATGATATTTTAAGATATTGTCCCTACAATGCAACAGGATTTAACCAGAAAATGTTAAATTACTTTGTAATTTCACTTTTTCAAAATGTGTAAACAATGTTGTAAACAATTTGGGATAGTCCACTTTTTAAGTACAAAACATAAATGAAAACGAATAGATACGCATAAAACAACCTCATAATTAGTTTAATTAAACAATTTACTCACCTTTTACAATTTTGCGTCGCAAAAAACCACGTAAAACACACAAAGAGCACCAATTGAAAATTCACCTCAGAAAAACGATCTGTTTTTGATCTGCGTATCTATGGCGCGTCGAAAATATTTTTTTTTTTCTAACTCCTGCCTAGTATTGCATGACGAATCTGAGCAATTTGTAGCCCGTTTCTTCCGGAACATTATCATAATGGCTAATTTGGCTTGATGGTTCAAAAAGGTTTTATTTTTATGGATAAAATAAAAGCGGGAAATGGTGGACAAGTTTGTTCTTGGACCTACCAGTGTAATTTTTGACAGTGGACAAGTATGGTCTTGGACCTGCCAAGTCCATCCTAGTGTTCGTGGTCTATGCTGCCAAGGGATAGGAGAAGCTTGGGAACATAGAGCCCATAGACCACGACACAAGCCGTTATTTTGTATGTGGACTTTATGTGGGTTATCATGGAACTAGGAATTACGATTAGTCTTAGCCTATTTGTGGGTGATGGTCGATTTCACAGGAAGCTCAGGTGAAAGTATCGAAAAGAACTCTATTTTGATACGGTATTTGACTATATTAAAAATATCGTTTCATTTGGTGTCATCCTAAAAGATTATCATCTAAAAACATTATTCCATACGACAAAACGAAAAAAAAAGTTTTATTTAATTAGAAAACATTAAATAAAATTGCTATAATTCCGGCCATGGTCACGTGATCGAAAACGTTCCGTGATCTCGAATGACGTCACAGTCCACACCACCTATGGGTAGAGGTGGGCGTTATAACACACAACACATTATATATTACAATATATTTTTATAACAATATAACACATTAGACGAAATGCCACCAGACTGTTGTAATATATATTATTTTCTGTCAATCTGTAGCTCTTTTTTTATAGCAAATACGATTGTTATACTGCAACACAGTATTCAAAGTAATGTAAACACTTTCTGTGAAACAATAAGAGCTAATTTTACATGCGATAAAATTACAACAGTGTTTTAACAGTGTGTGTATCCACAGACCGGAACAACAGATGGCTCTTATTTTTTTTAGCAAATACGATTGTTGCAACCTTCAAAGTAATGTAAACACTTCCTGTGAAACAATAAGGGTGGAACCACATTTGTGAGGATCGATTCGGATTTTGCCTATACAACTATGGAATTTGACAGTTTTGTATGGGCGAAATCCGAAACGATCCTCACAAATGTGGTTCCACCCTAAGAGTTACTTTTACTTGCGATAAAATTACAACAGTGTTAGTTTGGATCGCAAAGTAATGTAAATACTCTATTCATAACTCTAAGAGCTATTTTTGCTTGCGATGCTGGGGGTTATCTGTGTTGCGATGAGACGAAGATGTTATTTTTATGATTCTAGATAAACATTGAACAACACTTTCATTAGTTTCATTCATTGTACAACCAGAAGTTGAGTGCAAAGTTAAAGTTACTGACATAGTTTTAATATAAATAGACAATTGGTGTAAATAAAAGTTTTGTGCATGTAAATAATTAGTTGCTCGAGTTTTTCAATTCAATTTCAATTGGTTCAGTAGTTTAGGAGTCCATCGCGGACAAACACTAACACTAAGTAACTGCAAACCGCAACAACAGCAAGCAACAGTGTAAATAATTTCTATCAAAATTTATAACATATAATATATATTATAACACTTTAAAACAGCAGCTAGAAAAGTATATTATAACAGTATATTTCATTGAAAAATTTTAACAGTTTAGCCCACCTCTACCTATGGGCTGTGGAATTGTCATTGTTTGAAATGTGAACTGTGACGTCATGAGAGCAAATGGAACGTTTCGGCGGCAATTTATTTTATTGAATTTATTTCTCGATTTTTATGAAAAATACTGAAAATTATTCCGAAATATACGTTTTATTAGCTTCAGCATAGCATTATTAACAATTTAAGATGATTTTCTAAAAGTAGTCAAATACCCTATTCTCATTTCATAACCATGACACAACACTCATAGTTTCATAATTATATTTGGTTTGTGGTATTGTCTATGGATAATGGATTACACTCTTTGGTGTCTTGTTGTTCGGTCCTGTGCTTTGGTGGTCAGACTCTTTATAATTTTATAATAATAATATAATTAAACGACTTTTTATAATTTTGCAAATCATTTCCTCTTATTTGAGCCCAGGGAAGCCCAAATATCGATTTTGAACGAAATCGGTCCAATAACAAAGAATTTCAATATGGCGGTCACTTTTTATAATGTTGCCAATCATTTCCTCTTATTTGACCCCAGGGAAGCCCAAATATCGATTTTGAACGAAATCGGTCCAATAACAAAGAATTTCAATATGGCGGCGACTTTTTATAATTTTGCAAATCATTTCCTCTTATTTGACCCCAGGGAAGCCTAAATATCGATTTTGAAGGAAATCGGTCCAATAACAAAGAATTTCAATATGGCGGTCACTTTTTAAAATTTTGGCATCTATTTCCTCTTTCTTGACCCAAGGGAAGCCTAAATATCGATTTTGAACGAAAACGGTCCAATAACAAAGAATTTCAATATGGCGGCGACTTTTTATAATTTTGCAAATCATTTCCTCTTATTTGAGCCCAGGGAAGCCCAAATATCGATTTTGAACGAAATCGGTCCAATAACAAAGAATTTCAATATGGCGGTCACTTTTTAAAATTTTGGCATCTATTTCCTCTTTCTTGACCCAAGGGAAGCCTAAATATCGATTTTGAACGAAATCGGTCCAATAACAAAGAATTTCAATATGGCGGCGACTTTTTATAATGTTGCCAATCATTTCCTCTTATTTGACCCCAGGGAAGCCCAAATATCGATTTTGAACGAAATCGGTCCAATAACAAAGAATTTCAATATGGCGGCGACTTTTTATAATTTTGCAAATCATTTCCTCTTATTTGACCCCAGGGAAGCCCAAATATCGATTTTGAAGGAAATCGGTCCAATAACAAAGAATTTCAATATGGCGGCGACTTTTTATAATTTTGCAAATCATTTCCTCTTATTTGAGCCCAGGGAAGCCCAAATATCGATTTTGAAGGAAATCGGTCCAATAACAAAGAATTTCAATATGGCGGTCACTTTTTAAAATTTTGGCATCTATTTCCTCTTTCTTGACCCAAGGGAAGCCTAAATATCGATTTTGAACGAAATCGGTCCAATAACAAAGAATTTCAATATGGCGGCGACTTTTTATAATTTTGCAAATCATTTCCTCTTATTTGAGCCCAGGGAAGCCCAAATATCTATTTTGAACGAAATCGGTCCAATAACAAAGAATTTCAATATGGCTGTCACTTTTTATAATTTTGCAAATCATTTCCTCTTATTTGACCCCAGGGAAGCCCAAATATCGATTTTGAACGAAATCGGTCCAATAACAAAGAATTTCAATATGGCGGTCACTTTTTAAAATTTTGGCATCTATTTCCTCTTTCTTGACCCAAGGGAAGCCTAAATATCGATTTTGAACGAAATCGGTCCAATAACAAAGAATTTCAATATGGCGGTCACTTTTTAAAATTTTGGCATCTATTTCCTCTTTCTTGACCCAAGGGAAGCCTAAATATCGAATTTGAACGAAATCGGTCCAATAACAAAGAATTTCAATATGGCGGCGACTTTTTATAATTTTGCCAATCATTTTCTCTTATTTGAGCCCAGGGAAGCCCAAATATCGATTTTGAACGAAATCGGTCCAATAACAAAGAATTTCAATATGGCGGTCACTTTTTAAAATTTTGGCATCTATTTCCTCTTTCTTGACCCAAGGGAAGCCTAAATATCGATTTTGAACGAAATCGGTCGAATAACAAAGAATTTCAATATGGCGGCCACTTTTTAAAATTTTGCCATCTATTTCCTCTTTCTTGACCCAAGGGAAGCCTAAATATCGAATTTGAACGAAATCGGTCCAATAACAAAGAATTTCAATATGGCGGCGACTTTTTATAATTTTGCCAATCATTTTCTCTTATTTGAGCCCAGGGAAGCCCAAATATCGATTTTGAACGAAATCGGTCCAATAACAAAGAATTTCAATATGGCGGTCACTTTTTAAAATTTTGGCATCTATTTCCTCTTTCTTGACCCAAGGGAAGCCTAAATATCGATTTTGAACGAAATCGGTCCAATAACAAAGAATTTCAATATGGCGGCGACTTTTTATAATTTTGGCATCTATTTCCTCTTTCTTGACCCAAGGGAAGCCTAAATATCGATTTTGAACGAAATCGGTCCAATAACAAAGAATTTCAATATGGCGGTCACTTTTTAAAATTTTGGCATCTATTTCCTCTTTCTTGACCCAAGGGAAGCCTAAATATCGATTTTGAACGAAATCGGTCCAATAACAAAGAATTTCAATATGGCGGCGACTTTTTATAATTTTGCAAATCATTTCCTCTTATTTGAGCCCAGGGAAGCCCAAATATCGATTTTGAACGAAATCGGTCCAATAACAAAGAATTTCAACATGGCGGAAAAGTGGCACCTGTGTTTGCATACATACTTGAGATAAAAACTAATTTCATCGATATATCGATACTTTTTGGCACTTCATGCATTTCCCTAGTTGCCGATGACGCTTTCGCACGCGTAAGGATCCTTACGGATCCGTAAGGATCCTTTCGGATCCGTTCGCGTCCGTAAGGATCCGTTCGCATCCTTACGGATCCGTAAGGATGCGAAAGGATCCTTTCGCATGCGAAACGTGAGCTACACTTGTAAGGATTTTAGGCACTTTTAGGTACAAAAAATGCGAAAGCCGAATCGATGCGAAAAGCCGAATTGATCCGTTCACGTTTCTATGGAATTTGACAGTTTTGTATGGGCGAAATCCGAAACGATCCTCACAGGTGTGGTTCCACCCTCAAGCAGACAACATGGACCACGAACATTATGATAGCAGGCAACAGAGTAAAGTTAATCCATAGACTAGCTACTTATCTATGATTTATGAGTTCATCTGGATCAACTGCAGTTTCTGTGAACTGCAGACTGCTTGACACAGAACACTTTATTAGAATAGAAATATTATTTATTCAAATAAACTTTTACAAGTGCTTTTGAATAGTCGATGAATCTACCACAGCGATGATGATTGCGATCATCGTGCTGCTTAAGTAATCATTTTTAGGGTTCCGTACCAAAATGGTAAAAATGGGAACCCTTATGGTGAGACTTTCTCCGCCCGTCCGTCTGTCACAGTGGATTATTTCATTAACTATTAAAGCTATCGACATAAAATTTGGCATAGTTGTGTATAATAGTGGCCCAACATCATTGGAATAAAGAAAAATCAAAAATTATTTTTAGTTTTATTAAAAAAGGGGGAAAATCGGGGGTTTGAAAAAAAATACTATACCGAGTGGGGTATCATATGAAAGGCCTTTACTTGTGCATTCTAAAACAGTTTTTTATTTATTTCTATATATAATAGTTTTTGAGTAATCGGCCAAAATGTCGAAAATAAAAAAATCGGCCAAGTGCGAGTCGGGCCTCGCTCTTTTAGGGTTCCGTACATATGACCAAATATTTTTTTTTAAACTAGATACACATTTAGATATCTTAGTTCTTAGAAAGTACTAAATTAGCATATGGGGAAAAAATGCTCGTTTGTTTTGGTCACAACTTACAAACCGCATTATAAATCGGTGTTTTCAGTATTTGTTGTTTAAATTTATTTATTTATTGAAAAGGTACACAAAACAGGTTGCAACCAAATATAAACGTAATACAATAACAACAGATTTGGGTTCCAGGTAACAACCCTTAATATGTGTACACAGCGATTATAAAATTTATGCATAGGATTTATACAGATTATAGTTAGAATTACACAGTTTACTCAGTTACACAGTTAGTAAAGATAACATAGGTAAATATTTAAAACTTATTAAAACTTAAAGTGCATTTTTGAATATAAATATGCCTGTCTAAAACTAAAGTTGTAAGTTGCTTGATTATGAGGTCAGAAAAAAAATTTGTATTTGGTTTTTAAATATGTTTGCGTTATTATTGAAAATGTCAATATTATTGTGGTTAGTTGTTGTAAAGATCATTAAATAGGCGGTAGGATATACGAACAATGGGATTGTAAAAGGAAGTATTATTTTTGTGGACACTAAGAGCAAAAGTATTTGGATTTCTTGATCGGAAGTTAAAATTAATATTGATCAACGAGAGTGAGACAGGAGAATCTATTTTGGAATGAATAATTTTATGTAAAGTGATCAGATGAAAATAATCCCGACGGGATTCCAAAGTTTGCATCTTGAAATGTTTAAGTCTATCTTGATAGTATGTGCGTCTGTTACCGAAATGGAACCGAAAAGATAAAATTCTTAATAACTTCCTCTGAACGCTTTCTAAACGATCACAATGAGCTGCGTAATATGGAGCCCATATTACAGAGTTGTACTCCATAATACTTCGAACCATGGTTTGATAAAGATGTATCGAACTAGATGGTATTTTAAAATTTCTTGTCGATCTCAAGATAAATCCTACCAATTTATTGCATTTGGCAATTATGTATTCATAATGATCCCTAAACGACATTTTATCGTCGAATATAACACCAAGATCTTTTGCTGACATCTTTCTTGTGAGCGTACGTCCTTTTAAACAATAGTTAAATTCAATCTTTTTAGATTTACGTTGAGTAAAGCTAACCACAAAACATTTATCAATATTGAGACTCATATGATTTTCTGTACACCAGTTAGCCACAGCATTCAAATCTGTCTGGAGACAAAGGGCATCGTTTACGCTGTCAATTGATTTGAAGATCTTGAGATCATCAGCATAAAACAGGCTCTCGCAGTTCAATCTATCCACAAGGTCATTAACAATTAAGATAAAGAAAAGTGGGACCAGGAGAGAGCCTTGTGGGACACCTGACGTGATTACGGTTGGTGACGAGATATGCCCTTTAATGGCCACAAAATTGAGATCTCTTAAGTAAGTAGGATTGTACCCACCGCAAAAGATTGCCACAAATTCCATAAGCTTCTAGTTTATGACATAGAATAATATGATTGACCTTATCGAATGCCTTGGAGAAGTCGGTGTAAATTGTGTCTATTTGACCTTGTCTAGCAAATGACCTGCAAATAAATTTTTTATATTATAATAAATTAGTTGTAGTTGAACGATTTTTGACGAAGCCGTGTTGTTTAGGTGTTATAATGGCGGAAACATGATGGTAAATGTTATCGTATACCACTGATTCTAAAACCTTTGAAAAACAGGATAATATACTAATGGGAAATAAATATATATAAAATATACTAAATACATAATATACCAAATAATATAATAAATATTACATAATATACCAAAATTTCAAATTCCTAACTAGTTTAGATTTTGAGATAGACCCCCAACAAAATTGGTTTACAACCGACAACTTTGATGACCCCCATTTCGTCATTTTTGTAGCTAAAAAATAAAAAAAATATATATTTGAACTCCACTTAATGAGCTCTAGACAATGACACCCCACATGCCAGGGTAAAAAAATAAAATTTTATTTCGACTCCTTTTCCATTTTTGCCTTTATTTTTTAATTTAATTTTATTTTTATTTTTAACTGTCTATCAATTACAGTTTACAGACAGACGGACGGATGGACGGACGGACAGCGGAGGCTAAGTAATAGGGTCCCGTTGGCACCCTTTGGGTACGGAACCCTAAAAATACCGCCCCCCCCCCTTATCTCCGAAGTTTACCAATCGAAAAATCTGAAATAATTATGGTCAATAGAGGTTTATGTATATTTTACAGGAAAAATAAAATCAAAGCGAAAATTATTTAATTAAAAAAGGGGGAAAATCAGAGGTTTTAAATTTCAAAGTAAGATAATTATACCGAGTGGGGTATCATAAATGAAAGGCCTTTACTTGTGCATTCTAATACAGTTTTTTATTTATTTATATATGTATATGTAACAGTTTTTAATTAATCGGCCAAAATGTCGAAAAAAATACCGCCCCCCCCCCCCCCCTTATCTCCGAAGTTTACCAATCGAAAAATCTGAAATAATTATGGTCAATAGAGGTTTATGTATATTTTACAGGAAAAATAAAATCAAAGCGAAAATTATTTAATTAAAAAAGGGGGAAAAATCAGAGGTTTGAAATTTCAAAGTAAGATAATTATACCGAGTGGGGTATCATATGAAAAGCCTTTACTTGTGCATTCTAAAACAGTTTTTATTTATTTATATATATATGACGGAGGCCGCATGCGTGGGTGGCTCCTCATTATCGTGGGCATGTTCTTCGTCTTGATCTGATTGCATAGTTGTGGGTACTCGGGCAAATAAACGCGAGAAGCTGATTACATGATTTATTGCACTGCACACAATATTTAAAAGTTTGTAGAATCAACGTACAGTAGTTCAAAACACAATTACTTTAAATACTTTGTAAATAGCTAGGTAAATAATTAACACCACCATATAGCGAACGATGGGTTTGGCGCGACGGTGTGACTGGGAGACCATGCTCCACCAAGCTCTCATGAACAACCGAGACCAACTGTCTCGTGACTATGACTGTCTAATAATGATAATAATAATGACCGTCTGGCGGGCACCAGCCCTACTTATAGACGAATCGTCAACCCCCGCCACGCCAACTCCATCCAGGTTTGAATGTCAATGGAGTCAATTGAGTGATTGAATAAACTAGTACATCCAATACCTGAGTTCGCTTATAGAGGGCGCTTTCGAGTCACTTGAGTGACTTAATAAACTTGTACAAACAATACCCGAATTCAATATAGATGTCGCTTTCGAGTCAATTGAGTAATTTAATAAACTAGTACAAACAATTCGAGTCAATTGAGTGACTTAATAAACTTACCAACAATTCAAGTCAATTGAGTGACTTAATAAACTAGTACAAACAATTCGAGTCAATTGAATGACTGAATAAACTAGTACAACTATTCCATAACAGATGGCGCTTTAAATAATGACCATTTTAATTTTAATCTCCGACACGGCCAGAACTGACAATCACACGTCCGCGTGTGACTGATCTGCAAACAAAAAAAAATTATTGGAAGGTAATCTGTTCGGCTATCCTGCCATAAGATCTTATCAATGAGGAGTTTACATTTGTTTCACATGAAAGACATCCTAAAATCTCAATACTAACATTTCATTTCAATGTTTTTAAAATATTGTGACAAATAACAAAGATGCCACGATCAACAAAGTTATTACAACAAAAGGTCTTAGTATTTCTTTAAATATCATGAACACCAATCATAAAAGGGATCACTTTGAACACAAATTGCCAGTCCGTCGGCAGTAGCCAGTCCATCGGCTATAAGTTTTGCCAGTCCATCGGCAGTAGCCAGTCCATCGGCTATAAGTTTTGCCAGTCCATCGGCAGTAGCCAGTCCTTCGGCTATAAGCTTCGCCAGTCCATCGGCAGTAGCCAGTCCTTCGGCTATAAGTTTTGCCAGTCCATCGGCAGTGTGACTCGTACGCAGAAGCTATCCATCTCAGCCGCGTAAGTGCTCTCCTTCCAAGGATAGAGAAACACCTATTACATGCTCCGGTGCAACTGGTACTGTCACAAACATACAACGCCCAATCCTTCGGGCATTCAATCAGTGTGAAAAGTGAAACCAAAAAAAAAAATTTATTTCTCGTCACCGTCATCATCCTCACATAAAATGTCTAATTCTGGAGGAACTTGTTGATCGGGTATCTTTCTGACTCTATCATGAGGATACTTATAAGTTCTCTTAGAGGTTAATGATTTTAGCAAATATCTATCACCATCCAATACTTCAACGACCTTAAAAGGTCCCTTAAACTTAGGATAACAAAACATAATCATCAACATTAAATCTTACAATTTTATAGCTTTAGTTGCATCAAACCTAACTATATCATAATTGAATTTTTTAGTTATATTCTGGACCACCTGCTCTCTTACGTCAGAAAGATCTATTTCAACTTCGTTATCATCAGGACTCAATAATGACAACGGTCTCGCTACACGCCCTATTAGAAGTTCTAAAGGACTCGACTTTGTCACACGACTGATTGTACAATTGATAGCAAGTTGTACTTCACGAAACACCTGAATGCAATTCGTAGGTTTTAGCTATTTCTGTCCTGCAGATATCTCATAACCAAGATACTCGACTTTACGTTTAAGAAAAAGAACACTGAAAGTTTTTAGAGAAAACCCACATTTGGTTAAAGTGTCAAGAACAACACGTAGTCTTTCGAGACCCTGATCGACGTCATGTGATGGTATCATAACATCATCGATGTAAATAATAGCATACGAATGCACTAAGTCACCAAGAGCCTGAGTGACTGAACGTTGGAAAACGCTGGGTGCATTACGTAATCTAAAAGACATGGTAAGATACTCAAATTGACCGTCCGGGGTTACAAATCCAGTAAGATCAACGCTATCTGGATGGACTTTAATTTGATTAAACCCACTGGCACAGTCTAGACACGTAAAATAATTACCCCTACATAGACTCGCAATTTGATTCGAAATAATAGGTAAAGGAAAACGATCAGAAAGCGTGTTGCTGTTTTAGTTCTCGATAATCCACACATAACAGATCTGTACCGTCTCGTTTTTAACTAATATTATGGGACTCGAAAAAGGTGAACAACTAGGTTGGATAATACCCGCATCCAACATTTAATTAATTTTATCACGAACTATCTGCCGCTCATCAGGCGAAAGACGGTAAGGACGACGTTGAACCGTTTTACTAGGATCTACTAAACGAATCTTTAGTTCTCCGGTTGTAACTCTTGAACGTTTTAATCCGTTAATAAAAGCATCTGAATATTCGTTAAGCAATGACAATAGTCGCGGTCTATCCTCAGCTGGTATATCCGTATCAATATTCGTAAAATCAATATCCGAATTAGAAATACTACATTCATCAACAATCTTACACTTTGAAATAGAAAAAGTACTATCCGCAGTCATTGTACTTAATTGAAAAAAAAGCTTTAAAATATCACGACCTATCATAATTTCTAAATGTTAAAACTCATCTGATATCACGTGAAACAAAATTTCTAAACTACGTCCATCAATCGTAATCATTACTTAAAATTTGCAATTTACTATCAACACTTTAATTTCCACGGTAATATTTAAGACTTTATTATAACGCACACACGATAACCTATTTGCAACACTTTCTTTGACGAGAGAGCATTCGGCACCAGAATCATAACAAAATGAAAACGACCGACCTGATTGATTTAATCGACCGGTGACCGGGCGAATCTCGCATGTATCCATGCGTCGCCGCTCAGACGCCCCAGGACTGCTGCTGCCGGCCGCATGCGCCGCACGCACTGCCGCCGACTCTGCCGGCGCCACTGCCGATAAGTGTCATGCGCAGAAGCACCGCGCTGGTATCCAATTGCACGAAGTATTCACATGTAAATAAAAAAATCATTTTTAAGGTACATTCAAACTTCCCAAAGTACTTAACTGAAAACGAAGTACCCACATTTAAATAATAATCATGGTTTAAGTAGGTACCTGCAAACTTTTGCATTAATCAGTGGGTGAACGGGTACGTTCAAGTTTCATTGAACCTAACTAACAACTTGTAATTGTAATTTTAATGTCTAAACTGAATATCGTAAAAAGGGAATTTAAAATAACCTAAAATTCTTAAATATTCAGAGATGGGAATCGAATGTTAAAAAGCTCTGTCTAACTCTTCAACAACTCGTAGGTACTACATTAATACACACAACTAAGCGTACCGCCGTACGCATGGGCTAAGACAACGAAATAATAAAGAGACTATAAGCCGTGTCAATAAAGAAAGGAATCTGAAATGGCGGCTTGTACTTGTAATGACAGGCCCAGGTTGGACCGTCAGCAAAAAACGAAGCGAAGCTGGGCTGCTATATGTGTAGCTATACAGACACACATTGTATGTTTATATTATTTATTTAGTATTTGTGTTGATACCTTATTCATTTATGTACCTATATTATATTATTAAATATACCTATATATTACTATTGATTTATATAGTTAGCACCTGTTTAATATCTCTAGGTATTTATTTATTTCTTGTTATCTTTAAGTCCTCTAACTTATCTTGTATGTTTCGCGTCAGGTCGCAACGTATTTTATATTTCTTCTTCAAAATATTTTGTAACATTATATACGATTTCACCCTCATCACTTCGAAGAATCTTTCCTCGTTTCGCGTAAACGCTTATTAAATTAAAGCTCATTTTTTAAACGTAAGATAATTATTGATCAATAAACAGCATACGAACGACAATAACAACGAAAAAACTTAACAGAAAACAAGACAAAGAACAGTAACAAAAACACAGTGTGCAAGCAGATACAGACTGATAATTTTTTTGCGTGCTGTAACGACGTGTGCGAGTGAGAGGGAATGATTAGCGACGCCATTTACAATTCCTTTCTTTAATGACACGGGTTATACAAAATAGTATCACTAAACATTGGAACGATACAATGAACTCACCGTACAATCCAGTAGTACTTTATAGTGATAAGGTGGTAGCCATACACCAGAATTCCTTAGTGTTAAGATTTTGCCACACAGTCATAATCGTTGACGTCAAACGATTTCCATACGCAGCTAGACACTTATTTTCTTTCGGACAACTATTACTCAAATTAATTAAATTAAGGCTGCAGCTGTAGTTTCATTACTGTCGCATCTCGCTAGGAAAATGTCCTTAAACTGGTTCCAAGTAATACCATACGCCGGTAAACGGAAACTTGCGGAAGCCACGTAGATGCAGTTCCTTTCATCGCTTTACTCAAAGCATTCATAAGCGCACAACCCTGGAGAGGCTTCTCAGACAAACACAGGTCTATAACAGTGGAGCACCATGCCCGTGGATCCGTATCTTGGTGTTCAGGATTGAAATCAGGCAGCGATATTTTCGGCACGGAGGGTAGTTTAATCACCTCGATTAACTGCTTCATATTTTGGTTTTGTAAGTCCATTACAACACTCAATTAATCATCAGTCTTCTCGGTAGCCCGAGGCGATCCCACTTCTGATGACGGAGGCCGCATGCGTGGGTGGCTCCTCATTATCGTGGGCATGTTCTTCGTCTTGATCTGATTGCATAGTTGTGGGTACTCGGGCAAATAAACGCGAGAAGCTGATTACATGATTTATTGCACTGCACACAATATTTAAAAGTTTGTAGAATCAACGTACAGTAGTTCAAAACACAATTACTTTAAATACTTTGTAAATAGCTAAGTAAATAATTAACACCACCATATAGCGAACGATGGGTTTGGCGCGACGGTGTGACTGGGAGACCATGCTCCACCAAGCTCTCATGAACAACCGAGACCAACTGTCTCGTGACTATGACTGTCTAATAATGATAATAATAATGACCGTCTGGCGGGCACCAGCCCTACTTATAGACGAATCGTCAACCCCCGCCACGCCAACTCCATCCAGGTTTGAATGTCAATGGAGTCAATTGAGTGATTGAATAAACTAGTACATCCAATACCTGAGTTCGCTTATAGAGGGCGCTTTCGAGTCACTTGAGTGACTTAATAAACTTGTACAAACAATACCCGAATTCAATATAGATGTCGCTTTCGAGTCAATTGAGTAATTTAATAAACTAGTACAAACAATTCGAGTCAATTGAGTGACTTAATAAACTTACCAACAATTCAAGTCAATTGAGTGACTTAATAAACTAGTACAAACAATTCGAGTCAATTGAATGACTGAATAAACTAGTACAACTATTCCATAACAGATGGCGCTTTAAATAATGACCATTTTAATTTTAATCTCCGACATATATATATAATAGTTTTTGATTAATCGGCCAAAATGTCGAAAAAAAATACCGCCCCCCCCCCCCCCCTTATCTCCGAAGTTTACCAATCGAAAAATCTGAAATAATTATGGTCAATAGAGGTTTATGTATATTTTACAAGAAAAATAAAACCAACGCTCTAACTAGCATAGTTTTTTTTTTATATTAATTCTACAAACAAAGTTAACGACACCCCACATGCCAGGGTAAAAAAATAAAATTTTATTTCGACTCCTTTTCCATTTTTGCCTTTATTTTTTAATTTAATTTTATTTTTATTTTTAACTGTCTATCAATTACAGTTTACAGACAGACGGACGGATGGACGGACGGACAGCGGAGGCTAAGTAATAGGGTCCCGTTGGCACCCTTTGGGTACGGAACCCTAAAAATACCGCCCCCCCCCCTTATCTCCGAAGTTTACCAATCGAAAAATCTGAAATAATTATGGTCAATAGAGGTTTATGTATATTTTACAGGAAAAATAAAATCAAAGCGAAAATTATTTAATTAAAAAAGGGGGAAAATCAGAGGTTTTAAATTTCAAAGTAAGATAATTATACCGAGTGGGGTATCATAAATGAAAGGCCTTTACTTGTGCATTCTAATACAGTTTTTTATTTATTTATATATATATATATATATATATATAATAGTTTTTGATTAATCGGCCAAAATGTCGAAAAAAATACCGCCCCCCCCCCCCTTATCTCCGAAGTTTACCAATCGAAAAATCTGAAATAATTATGGTCAATAGAGGTTTATGTATATTTTACAAGAAAAATAAAACCAACGCTCTAACTAGCATAGTTTTTTTTATATTAATAATAAACCTCCACAAACAAAGTTAACGATAAATAAGCAAATTAATATAATATCGTTTTACTTTTACTTTTGGAGTACGGAACCCTCGGTGCGCCAGTCCGACTCGCACTTGGCCGGCTTTTGAGATATAATATTATGGATTTGAATTTTTAAGGGTACGCTTGTTTTTAATTTTTATTTGTACATAAAGACTAAAGTTAATTATATATCAAGTAAAATTATTATTTTGATTGGGCGGGCGATTTTAAGTTTTATCTTTCATATTAATTACATAGTTTAAGAATTATAATAAGAAATAAATGTTATTTCTTATTATAATTCTTAAACTATGTATGTTGAATTTTTTTATTTTTAATACCTTGGGACATAATCATTTGCAACAGCTTTTTTCTACTTTTTGTGATCTCCCTGAGCATTGATTATTTTTAAATCACTCCGTTTCTCCCGGATGCAGAGGCACAGACCACTAAATACTCCTGCAGAGGTGAGCTCTGTTGTCGTGGAAGATCTCTACACAGAGTACATTTTTTTTTAATATATAGTCTAGCGCTTGACTGCAATCCGTCTGATGGTAAGTGAAGATGCAGCCTAAGATGGATCGCGCTTGCCTAATAAAATAATAAACGGGTTATTTTTTATTATTTTATTATAATTTTTTTCTAAATATATAATTTCCAAAAACACGATTTACCAAAAAAAGCCGGCTAAGTGCGAGTTGGACTCGCGCACCGAGGGTTCCGTACTCCAAAAGTAAAAGTAAAACGATAATATTAATTTGCTTATTTATCGTTAACTTTGTTTGTAGAGGTTTATTGTTAATATAAAAAAAACTATGCTAGTTAGAGCGTTGGTTTTATTTTTCCTGTAAAATATACATAAACCTCTATTGATCATAATTATTTCGGAGATATATAATTATTTCGGATAATAACTTCGGAGATAAGGGGGGGGAACGGTCTTTTTTTCAACATTTTGGCCGATTACTCAAAAACTATTATATATAGAAATAAATAAAAAACTGTTTAAGAATGCACAAGTAAAGGCCTTTCATATTATGATACCCCATTCGGTATAAAATTATCTTACTTTGAAATTTCAAACCCCTGATTTTCCCCCTTTTTTAAATAAAATAAAATAATTTTCGCGTTGATTTTATTTTTCCTGTAAAATATACATAAACCTCTATTGACCATAATTATTTCAGACTAGCTGACACGGCGTACTTCGTACCGCCAAAATGTTTTTTTTTTTATTAAGTATTAAAACCTTCCGTGGACCTTAAGGAACATACAAAAAAATAAATTAACCGAATTGGTCCATCCATTCTTGAGTTATGCGCTTACCAACATTCATTTTTATTTATATAGAAGATTTTTAGATTGATAAACTTCGGAGATGGGGGGGGGGGGGGGGGAGAACGGTATTTTTTTCGACATTTTGGCCGATTACTCAAAAACTATTATATATAGAAATAAATGAAAAACTGTTTTAGAATGCACAAGTAAAGGCCTTTCATATGATACCCCACTCGGTATAATTATCTTACTTTAAAATTTCAAACCCCCGATTTTCCCCCTTTTTTAATAAAACTAAAAATAATTTTCGATTTTTCTTTATTCCAATGATGTTGGGCCACTATTATACACAACTATGCCAAATTTCATGTCGATAGCTTTAATAGTTACTGAAATAATCGACTGTGACAGACGGACGGACGGAGAAAGTCGAAAGTAATAGATTTCCATGTGATTTTTTACGAGTACCAGGTATGTTTTCAGATACTAGATAGATATCTACTACTAATCATGAATGGTTATGGGAAAACAAAATAAAATGGGAATAATCACAAAATTAAGCATGTTGACTTTATTGTTATAACTTAAATTATTTTGTTTAGCTCATAAAAGGCCCTGTATATAATGCTACTTTGCCCTGTAAATAATTATTCATAGACGAATGATATTTACTACCGTAATTAATTATTGTACTTATATGTTATGCAGTAGAAAAAGGCGAAGAGAAAAGCTCTTCGCCTTTTTCTGAAAATCCAGAACTTTCTAAAAAAATAAAAATAACTGGTTCTAAATTGAATTAACTTCTGGTACAGTTTTTGCAATTCACGAAGGCGAGTGAGCTTTACTTGTGGTTACTTCGTGTACATGCACATTGCATAAGTGTGCGTGCCTGTCAAAGCCTAGGTGGGAGCGGGCAGGCGCGAGCATTGCGCTCGCTCACACTTATACAGATACGACACACACACAACCATAAGTCAGTCGCCCTCGTGAATTGCAAAAACTATACTTCTACTAAACTATTTTTATCTACGTGAAAATTTATACTTGCATAGCTCACAAGTTAAACGCTTTTCTCTAGTGTGTTCTCATGTGACTTACTAAACTATTCTTACGTGAACATTTATACTTACATAGCTCACAAGCAAAAGGCTTGTTGCCAGTGTGTGTTCTCATGTGTATTGTTAACTGACTCTTGAATGAACATTTATACTCACATAGCTTACAAGCAAAAGGTGTGTAGCCAGTGTGTGTACTCATGTGAGTTATTAAATTACACTTGTGTTTATATTTATACTTGCATAGATCACAAACATAAGGCCTTTTGCCAGTGTGCGTTCTCATGTGTATTGTTAAATGACTCTTGTATGAACATTTATACTTGCATAACTTACAAGCAAAAGGCTTGTAGCCAGTGTGTGTACTCATGTGAGATATTAAACTACACTTGTGTGAACATTTATACTTGCATAGCTTACAAGCAAAAGGCTTGTCGCCTGTGTGTGTTCTCATGTGTGATGTTAAATTACCCTTGTATTTACATTTATACTCACATAGCTCACAAGCGAAAGGCTTGTTGCCAGTATGTGTTCTCATGTGTTTTGTTAAATATCTCTTGTCTGAACATTTATACTCACATAGCTCACAAGCAAAAGGCTTGTCACCGGTGTGAGTTCTCATGTGCCTTACTAAATCACTACTTGCTGAACATTTATACTTACATAGCTTACAAACGAAAGGCTTGTCGCCAGTGTGAGTTCTCATGTGTACTACTAAACTACTCTTGAATGAACATTTATACTTGCATAGCTTACAAATAAAAGGCTTGTCGCCAGTGTGAGTCATCATGTGACTAATTAAATGACTCTTTCGTGAACATTTATACTCACATAGCTCACAAGCGAAAGGCTTCTCGCCGGTGTGAGTTCTCATGTGTACTACTAAACTACTCTTGAGTGAACATTTAAACTTGCACAGCTCACAAACGAAAGGCTTTTCGCCAGTGTGAGTTCTCATGTGTACTACTAAACTACTCTTGTATGAACATTTAAACTTGCATAGCTTACAAATAAAAGGCTTGTCGCCAGTGTGAGTTACCATGTGACTAATTAAATGACTCTTTTGTGAAAATTTATGCTTACATAGCTCACAAACGAAAGGCTTGTCGCCAGTGTGAGTTCTCATGTGTACTACTAAACTACACTTGTATGAACATTTAAAATTGCATAGCTTACAAATAAAAGGCTTGTCGCCAGTGTGAGTTATCATATGACTAATTAAATAACTCTTTTGTGAACATTTATACTCGCATAGCTCACAAGCGAAAGGCTTGTCGCCGGTGTGAGTTCTCATGTGTACTACTAAACTACCCTTGCGTGAACATTTAAACTTGCATAGCTCACAAACGAAAGGCTTTTCGCCAGTGTGAGTTCTCATGTGTACTACTAAATTACTCCTGTATGAAAATTTAAAATTGCATAGCTTACAAATAAAAGGCTTGTCGCCGGTGTGAGTTCTCATGTGCCTTACTAAACCGCTGTTTTGTGAACATTTATACTTACATAGCTCACAAACGAAAGGCTTGTCGCCAGTGTGAGTTCTCATGTGTACTACTAAACTACACTTGTATGAACATTTAAAATTGCATAGCTTACAAATAAAAGGCTTGTCGCCAGTGTGAGTTATCATGTGACTAATTAAATGACTCTTTCGTGAACATTTATACTCACATAGCTCACAAGCGAAAGGCTTGTCGCCGGTGTGAGTTCTCATGTGTACTATTAAACTACTCTTGTGTGAACATTTAAACTTGCATAGCTCACAAACGAAAGGCTTTTCGCCAGAGTGAGTTCTCATGTGTACTACTAAACTACTCTTGGATGAACATTTAAACTTGCATAGCTTACAAATAAAAGGCTTGTCGCCAGTGTGAGTTATCATGTGTTTAATTAAATTACTTTTTTGTGAAAATTTATGCTTACATAGCTCACAAACGAAAGGCTTGTCGCCAGTGTGAGTTCTCATGTGTACTACTAAACGACTCTTGCTTGAACATTTATACTTGCATAGCTTACAAATAAAAGGCTTGTCGCCGCTGTGAGTTCTCATGTGCCTTACTAAATATCTATTTTGTGAAAATTTATGCTCACATAGCTCACAAACGAAAGGCTTGTCGCCAGTGTGAACGTGCATATGTCTCTTCAAAGCATTTTCATTTTTACATTTATACTGGCAAATCTTGCAATTCAACTCTATTACTTCGGTATGAGTTTTTATGTGCTTTATGAAGAAACCTTTTTTTTTGTAAATTTTTGGGCAAACGTCACAGGAAAACAATTTCCTCTCAACATTCGCTGGTGAACTATTATACGGTATATTAACGTCATTATTTGAACAAAGTGTTTTACTTTGTAAACTTGATAAGTTAGAGTTATTCAGTGTCGTAGGAACTTTATTCTGACTAGTCGCCGGACAACCGACATCTTCCGAGGCAATACCACTCGCAGGCCCTTGTTCGTCGTTAGAGTCATCTTCTTCGGCTGGAGGCACTTTAGTTTCGTTATTCGTCGCACGTCTCGCGGGCAGAGCGACTGCAACGTAATATTGTTTATATTTCTTGGTTATTTATGGCTTTGCTTGATGAAATGAGGAGTCAGGACGGAATGAAAAGGGACTCTGGCTTCGCACCAGGGTTCGAAAATATCCGATATTTATTATAAATATCAAAATATCGGATATTCATGATATACTAGCTGATGCCCGCGACTTTGTCCGCGTGGATTTAGTTTTTAGTCCCTCGGGAACTCCTTGATTTTCCGGGATAAAAAGTAGCCTAGATGTTGACCCGAGTAATAAGCTACCACGGTATAAAATTTTGTAGAAATTTGTGCGGTAGTTTTTACGTGAAAGAAGGACAAACAAACAGACAAACAGACAAAAATTAAATAAAAATCTGTTTTGGGCTCAGTATCGATAGTAAAGCATCCCCCAATTAAAATTTTCAAAATATATTAAATGTACAGAAATCTTCCAGTTACAGTTTTATTATATGTATAGATATCAAGTTTGATATATATCAATTTTGTATGAAAGCCATATTATTATTTTATTGTACTACACAAAATAAGTAACTCTTTTGTAACGAAATTTTTCTGACACGACTGATGGACTGACACCTTTAATGGATTAGAACCATGGAACTAGGAATTACGACTATAGTCTCGTCCAACCCAGTTTGATATATATATCGAATATAAATCGGATATATATCTTGATATATATCCTCGAACCCTGCTTCGCACGAGTGGACTTTTCTATAGATTTTTATCTGATTTCACCAAAAGGAAGGCAATATTCTTTAGCTGTATAATTTAGGTATACGCGACAAACTTACGGTTGACGACACTCACAAATGGGAAGCAGGATTACAAGGTCAGTGTCATTTTACTTTGAGTCATCACATTTTATTAAATACTAGCTGATGCCCGCAACTTCACCCGTGTGGATTTAGTTTTTCAAAATATCCCTAGCCTATGTCACTCTCCATGTCCTCAACTATACCCATGCAAATAATCACGTCGATCCGTAGCTCTGTTGCGGCGTGCTTGAAGGACAAACCAATAAGCAAACACACTTTCGCATTTATCGACCGAGCGAAGCGAAGGTCTCTGAGTTTACTAGAGCGATTTGCACTTGTCCGTCCGTCCGTCTGTCACAGCCTTATAACTTCTGAATTACTGAACGTAATTACTTCAATTTTAGATATGATATGTAAACCGATGGCCTCCAGCCGAAAATGGCTTAAAAAGTTATAAAAATCTTTATTTCAGGGGGGCTCCCATACGAAATGGGGGGCTTTCAAAGTGGAGATTGTATTCGAGGCTAGATTTCTAAAACCACTTTGTTTTAAAACTTGAAACTTACACATAATTTGAGTTATATTCTGTACTTGAACAACAAATAATCAGATTAGATAAATATTATAAAGAAACGAAATTATTTGAGTTTTAATGGGCATCAATGTTTTTAACAAAACTTCACTATACTGTTACTAGATGGCGCTGTCTTTAATATTGTAAATATGCATCCCATCCACGAAAGCAGATGACGATTGACGTCATCAGATTCGGCGCGTTTTAATTACAATATAATATAGTTAAAACTACCTTATGGGAATTATGGGATACCGCGAGGTCTCAGTTCGGGGCGAACCACTAGTAATATTAGTATGATAATAGCTACTGGTGGAGTGTAGCAGATTTAATTTTGTAATTTTATTGTAATTAATTTTAGAAAAATGTAAGTTAGGTTACGATGGGGCTGGCGTGTCCGTGTCGGACGAAAGCCTCTAAAAAATTAAGATTTAAAAAAAAAATGATAATAGCAATAAAAAAGAATCATAAAAAACGGATAGTCCAGCACACAGTTATGCGTGATAGAATCGGTAAACAGAAAAACCGTTCGCAAAATATATTTTTCTTTAAATGTGACTAATTTCGAGGTTCAACCTATCCAATATAAAAAAAAATAATTATCAAACTCCAACGACTCTGTAAAAAGTAAGGCGTGGTCATATTTAAAAAAATATATCCCATTTCCTAGTAATATTATAAAAGCGAAAGTTTGTGAGGATGTATGGATGGAAAATTGGATTGATGTTTGTTACTATTTCACGCCACAACGAATTAGCTGATTGGCTGAAATTTGGCACAGACATAGATTGTCTGGAACAGCACATAGGCTAGCTTTTTATCCCGGAAAATGACAGAGTTCCCGTGGGAATTAAAAAACCCTTAATCCACGCGAACGAAGTCGCGGGCATCATCTAGTAATATTATATTCTACTTGACTAGGTTCAGTTGAAAAGGAACGTATTTTCACTGTTATTTGAATGACTAACGAAGCTGATCTCACCTGACGTGGAAGGCAAGTCCGCGGAAGGGCGAGGGTCGTCACTCAGCTGTTGAGGGTCGTCAGCAGCGGCGCCGTTCTGCCGAATGAAAATAAGCTCATTATACTTCCGTCTTGAGATAGCTTGAGCGAGTCGGAGTACAGTCACAAAAAGGGTGATTTACACTAGGCAAATGAGAAAATCCAAATATCATCGTGATTCCTCGACTACGTCTCAAGAAAGTCCGAAAGTTGTTTGTGGGAATGGGCGTGACGTTCTTTCAACTATGTGCTCCGCCCATTGCCCCTTCAGCTCGCATCTCGATGAGTTACGTTGCTAACTTTGTTCTCCTCAGATCCAGCCAGCTCATGAACTCAGCAAGTTGACAAAAGTGCTTACACGTTTGAGTTTAAATAGAAACAGCAAATACATCAACATGTCTTACCTGACGATGCGTGCTCAAATGTTGCAAGTACGCATGTTCAAGAACAAATTCCTCCAAACAAAGTGTACATTGGTAGGGGGCACTTTCGCACTTCAATATATCCTGTTTTACAGCCACTTGTGTAGAAACTGCTGCTTTTCTATTTAGAGCTTTGAGAATAGCATCATCGAATAGTTCTGTTTCTAACTTTATACTACGATCTGATGAGTATTCTTCACAAGGAGCAACAAACTCATCATTGACACAGTCAGCATGATCATCTTCATGTTTCACCTCCATGTCTTCATCAACCAACATTAACAACTTGTTTGCTTCAGTTTTCACCACATCTGTGTCGATAATATCTGCTCATTGTCTCTGAATGTTTTCTAGTAAGTGTAAATCACTATGATCAGGTGCTAACATTGTCACAGTCTTATTATTTTTTAATTGGTGTTTTGTGCGGCTTATCTTTTTGATATGAAGTCTTGTAATCTGTTGACAAACAAGTTTACTACTAAGCGATTTCAATTATTATCATCATCAACTATCATTCATTATCATCATCATTATCAATCCATCATTGGCTCACTACTGAGTGAAGTCTCCTCTCAGAGAAGGGTTATAGGCCATAGTCCACCACACTGGCCCAATGCGAATTGGTGGACTTCACACACCTTCGAGAACATTATGGAGAACTCTCAGGTGTGCAGGTTTCCTTACGATGTTTTCCTTCACTGTTAAAGCATGTGATATTTAATTTCTTAAACGTACTTAACTTCGAAAAGTCAGAGGTGTGTACCTGACAACCCAATCATCAACTATACAATTTAAAATTATTCAAAATTCAAACTTATTTATTTCACATAGTCCAACCTGTGGCAGATAAGATGGCAAGAAACTCAGCAGTAGCTCTTTTCAAAATAATCATTTTACAATATTATGTATTATGTGTTATGTGTTATTGTGCCGTGTGATGACGGCAGATCAGAATACAGTTGTCACCACCCCTGCTCTTCCCGCAGGTGTCGTACGAGGCGACTAAGGGAATATAACGGAGAACGGGCAGCAGCGTCCTCTGTGCTACTGCTACCATCTACTGCAATCACCAATCCGTCTGCCCCGCGTGGTGATTATGGGCAAACCCTCCCCTTGGGAGAGGCCTTTAGTCCAGCAGTGGACTGTTATAGGCTATTGATGAATTGATGATGATGTATTATGTAGCTATTACATTGTAATAAGTTTTTTACACTGTCTTGTGGGCAGTTGGATGATAAGCTGATTTAATCCATCCAATTTGTTACAATAGAATAGAATGTTTCCACAATGAGGGGAAGTTCCAAAATTTGTGCTACAATTCATGTTAATACAGGGCAGACAGAAAGCAACCCCATTCCCGCCGATGACACCCGTTCACGAGCATGACACATGACCCAGCCGTTGCTTCGCTCAACCATATTTGAGGGAACGCAACAACCCGCACCACGAGACACCACCACAAAAACGTTTAAAGAAAGTGACATACTTAGGCTATCCATGTAAAGGCATCAAATTGAATACTAATATTCATATACTCATTTTAAGATCCCATGCAACTTTGTCACTAAGAAAGTCACTAACTTTGTAATAACCGCAACTCAGTAAGTGAGTTTTAGGCATTGTTTAAATTTGTGCAGTGGAAAACCTAGCAATTCCTTCGGAATCATATTAATATAAGCGTTTGTTCAATCCTACAAAGGTTTTTGCACTTTGTGCAGGTAACAGGATGGTATTTCTAGTTTATGACGATTTCTAATAAGAGATTATTTCAATGACTCACTATGAGTGCAGGTCTCCTCTCAGAGAAGAGTTAAAGGCCAAGTGCTTTAAGTAGGTAGTTCATCCGTTCATCAGAATGCTTCCCCATAGAGATTGCCACTAAATAATGAAAAAATTAATCTTGTGAAAACTTGACCATCAAAATATCTATAATAACTTTCGCAATACCTACTTAAAAAAATAGAATAATTTTGGTCAAGGCACATCACTATAAAGTATAACTTACAACTTTCACCTATATAAATCATGATAAAAGTTTTTTGAGACACTTTGAAAATAACAAAAACAAAAACGTTTAATTTTTTTAAGACAAAACTGTGTTTTGTTGACGGAAAAACTCTGGGATAGTCCTTATCTGATGCCAAATGGCTACATGAGCAGTGTAAACAGGTAGCCTTTTCTTTAACAACATCGCAAGAAATGTATGCAATTTTACAACAAAATATCATAGTTCTTAGCTATAAAAATTAGAATGCACAAAAAAATGTTCTTGTCCACCTAGCTTGTTCTAAGGGAATCACGGTGCGTCATTAATAATTTTGAAAATGTATTTGAATGTAAAAATTGGCCAAATTTGAGGGCCCGAATAATAACTCCTGCCGATGAGTCTGCGACCTCTCGCGAGACGTGAACTATGATGGGACCTTTGTCGTCCTGGGTAAAGTATAGATATACTGGTACTCGCGTACGAGGTTGGGGGTGGGGGAGGGGGGTGGGGGGAGGGGGGGAAGTTCCCCCCACCTTTCCCCTTTGGCGGAAATGTATAGTTTTTGAGTAATGATTTTTTTTATAAATCATAACCTCACTTCTTTTACACAGGAATATTGACCTATATATTAATTAATAATAATAATAATAATAATAATAAATAAGCCTTTATTCAGACACAATAGTTTCATTAATTTTTACAAAGTTATTCTAAATCTACCACCGTGCTCCCGTCTGTGTGCCTTTTGGCAAAGGCCTCTTCCATCTGCTTCCATACATTCCTGTCCCTAGCTCTCCTCGTCCATGCTTTCCCAGCCACCTCTGTTATTTCATCGACCCATCTTTTAAATGGTCGACCTCTTTTTCTTTTTAGGTGCCTGGTATGCCAGTTCATTATAACTTTTGTCCATTTTTCTGCTCCTCTAATTGTATGCCCGGCCCACTTCCATTTTAATTTTTTGATGGTAACAGTAACATCTTTAGTCTTTGTGTGTTTTTTGATAGTCGTGTTTCGTATTCTATCTGATAGTTTTTTACCCATCATGCTTCTTTCCATGGAAGCCTGGCAGCTCTCCAGCTTTTTTACGTGGTTTCTGGTGAGTGCCCATGTTTGACATCCATACGTTAGTACTGGCAACACACATGTGTCAAACAGTTTTCTTTTTATGGACATGTTCATATTTTTGTTTTTCATCACCTCCTTGAGGCTCCAATATTGTTTCCATGAGTTTGCTATACGTCGGTCAATCTCTTTGGAATCTCAAAATCAATCAATCTCCAAAGAGATATATTAATTATCCTGTGTTAAATATACTGTTAAAACATAATATCCCTTAGCACGAGGGGGGATGGAGGTGGAGGGAGGGGAGGGGGTGATAGAACTCAATGCTCAAGTTTTTCTAGGCGGTAGAAAATAATTAACACGAAGGCTGTGGCGTGAGTTGCGTTTTGTTCAAGCTACAAATCAAATGGGTTACGCCAGAAGACTCGCTCCGTCGCCCCTTCATTCAGCTTCGTTAGGTTGGGTTAGAACATAAGGAGGGGAAAAGGAGTAGAGTAGATGGGAGCTCATGTTTATAAAATATAAAGAATGACAGACATGGACTGATATAGGTCGAACAGTGTGACAGAACCGAATTGGCCAACCCCAACTCCACGTAGTCTTGTCTGTCCTACCCCTAGAGTGTTTTTATGAAGCAATGAAGAATGTGTTTTTTCGTACGCGAGTACCAGTATATCTATACCCAACCCGTCGTCCTTGCTATAACTTTTAGCACCTTCAACGAGAGGAAGGGATAAATAAATTTCGTATTGACGGGTCCATCACGAGTTTCTTGCTGCTCACTGCAGCGGACTGGTTGGATTCGACAGGACGCTTCCGAGAGGAGGCGGCCTGTCATGACGCGTCACACCTTTTGAGACCCGTCAGGGTCTGGGGGCTTCGGAGGTGTATCCACCTCATAGACATATTATCCACCTCCATTCTTACTCACCCGTCACCACGGACCAGGAAACAAAGGCCGTCACCACCACCACAAAAAATATTAATTAAAACTATTATTAGGTTATATTCTCTTGTTAACGCCAACACCACCTGCCAACCACCTGCCAACACGACTCACTGCGACTCACAGACCAGGAACAACTGCGACTCACGAGCGTGGTCCGTGGTCCATGGTCTATGCTCACGAGCGCAAAGAGAATGTCAGGAGCTAAGTCAAGCGAAGTCCACAGAGAATAGAGATTAACCAGCACAGAACACTATTACTCCTAGCGGAGAAGAATGACAACTTCATAGTAAAACCATAAGTAACCAGCCCCCACTATAGTACTACGCTATGGATGGCATATCCCCAGACTAGTTTAATAGCATTTTAATAGTGATCTGTGGGTATTACTCGTAGCCACAGACCACCACAGAGTACAGAGTACAGACCACAGTACAGACCAAGAGTCCAAGAACAACTAGTGCTTGAACTCTTACTCAGGAATGGATTTGTTGATTTGTATTTTGTGATTTTCTTGAAAATGGATTTAACCTAGCTATAAAACAGTGAATATGGGTAAAATTAAAAAGCCCGGCCAAAGCCAGAAGTGCCGATGCTGTTTAAAGGAGTTCGGCCTCAAGGAATTGTGGACGGAGTACTACAACGGTGACGATCGGGAGGTTTATGGTGAAATGTTGAACGATTGCTTCGCTTTGCCCGTAAGTGTGTAGTATAAATATTATAGGCACCGCAAGCTTCGTTTAAATCCTGTTGCCGTCAGAAGTGCGGTGCAGAGTTTGAAAAGGCTAGTAAACAAGCCTCTTGGCCTAGATATAGGTACCGCGTTTGGCCAACGCTTGCAGTGCTTACCATCGACTTATTATTGGATGGTGGTTGTCGCCTACTTGCAGAGAGGCAGTGGCGGACTAAGGCTGAGATGAGAGATCTATAGATCGTACTCTGGCTCTGCTCAAGACTCAAGAGTTAAAATGAGACAAATAAGTTATGATATAAATGTCTATTTTTAACTCTATGTATGTCTACTCTCTATATGTCTAGTTTTAACTCGGTCTTGAGTATGAGCTGAGTGAGAGTGCCATCTATTTAATACTAATAATAATGTTATAAGACTTGAAAATATTACCATGTAATAATACTCCATAATTTTTCCACATAATTATATATTTAATTTAATTTTATCCTATTTCTATTGTAATAATTGTAGTTTGATACCTGTTCAGGACAGATCCCGAACTTGCACCAGTTCTTCGGTCAGGGGTTGTGTCGGTGCGGGGGAGGTGAAATGAAAGTCCGGTGTCAGAGAGAGATCAACCGCCCGTCGCTGTTAGCCCGCCCGCTGGAGTGTTGATGTGTCTCTTCTACTCTTCGGAGAGTCTTCTCTCTCCTCTTGAGCTTCCTGTCTTGATCGCTGGAGCCGCGGAAGTGCCGACGTCGCCCAGGGGTCGACTATATATACAATTTCGTCCAGCGAGCGGGTGAAGCGGGGAGCGTGGTGCTTTATTTGTCTCATTCATTTGCAAGTACATCTAACCCTTTTACACACAGTCGTCTTTTTGTATGTCTGTCCCTGTCGCACATTTCCTTTCATATGGGACTTATCTAGAATTTTCCTCATTATGCCTATCCTTTTCTAGAATCTAGAACAATCGTGATGATGCAACTTGTTTACATTATTAGTTAGGTATATTCCAGAACGCCAACCAAGGGCTAGTAATGCTTTATGACGCAAGAATATAATTTCTTTGTCTACGTTTACGATTTACAGCTTAGGGTATCTAGCCTATTAAATACCTAAGCCTACGCCTGACCATAATTCAATATAATACAATGATACCTAACCTAACTTACGACTAAAGGGTTAGATTTCGCCATTATTTACCTATAATTATGTACAATGAGAATGAGACTTAGCCTAAATACAGTATGTACATCCAATCTAAGACCTATTCTAAGTACATACTATACATAACACTATATACACAACACCGTTTCACTGTTTTTCACATCACTTTTCACTTTCGTCGTGCACAATACCTACCTATGGACAATTTACTGTCTGAAGTAAAATATTTTTATTTATTTATTTTTTATTATTTCTATAGATCTCACCCTAAGTCTGTCCGAGGCCTAGGGCGGCAAAGCTGAATGAGGCCCCTAGTTTAAGAAATTGATGTAATTTTACGAGCTTTTTATTCAGTTCACATTTGTATGTATACATGTGTATGTTTATTTATACAAGCCACAGTTAAATACTTGAATATTTTATTTTCATGCAATAAATATAAAATCAGAATCAGATCAGAATACAGTTTTCACCACCCCTCCTCTTCCCGCGGGTGTCGTACGAGGCGACTAAGGGAATATAACGGAGAACGGGCAGCAGCGTCCTCTGTGCTACTACTACCATCTACTGCGATCACCAACCCGTCTGCCCCGCATGGTGATTATGGGCAAACCCTCCCATTGGGAGAGGCCTTTAGTCCAGCAGTGGACTGTTATAGGCTATTGATGATGATGATGATGATGATGAAATATAAAATCTACCAGTAACTGTGCAAACGTGACACTTGCTACTTGTGTACAGTTACTTCCACTCCATATTTATTGTATGAAAATAAGTGGCTTGTATTCGAGACAGGACACATTTGTCCACGTTTGCACAGCCCCTTAGTTAAAATCTTGTAAGTGAAATTTAAATTCGATAAACTGGAACTAAAACTACAAAGATTAGCAGTAGTAGTAATTTTATTTATAAACTAGCTGATGCCCGCGACTTCGTCCGCGTGAATTTAGTTTTTTTTTTTTTTGTATTAAAACCTTCCATGGACCATAAAGGAACATACAAAAAAATAAATTAACCGAATTGGTCCATCCATTCTTGAGTTATGCGCTTACCAACATTCATTTTTATTTATATAGATAGATTGTAGAATATTGGTTCAGGCTGTATTTATTTATTCATATTTTATCTGTATGGGACCTCGCAACTCCAAAACACCTCTTACATAGGTACAAAACATATTTTTAAACCCTTGTTTAGGGTTTGATCAAGGGAACATGGAGGCGTTTGGGGGCCCTCCAGGACTAGAGGCCTGGGGTGGGCTTCCCTTGCTGCCCCCCTGTTAGTACCACTGCTTAAGGGCCATCCTTAAATGAAATAATCCATCGTGACATATATTTTTCAATTTTATATTTCAGAAGTTTAAACTGTAATTAATAAAGCAGCTTTTCCAAATTTTTTTTTAAATTAAAAATAATCTTTGAATAAATTAAAATAAAGTCAAATATTTGAGATAATGGAGTTACAAGTAATATTTTAAGTTTTTTGTGTATAAATTTCGTGTTTTAGTATTTTAGATTTTTTAACAAGTGATGTCACATAGCTTTTAACCCCCCCTGTCCCTTGTCACACAATGTCACATTTTGTTGGCCCCCTCCCCCCCTCAACCTGTGACGTAATTAATGGTTGGTCCCTTATAGGTGTTTGGCTGAAGAAGTAACATCTTTGTTACAGTGGGAATGGGCGTGACGTTCTATAATAAAATTCCACAGTCGATCTTAGACTTGCCTTTACACAAGTTTAAGAAAGCAATCAAAACTTCTCTCATGGAAAAAGCATATTATACAATTGAAGACTATTAATGACAAAAAAGCGTGGATATTATTCGTTCCAGCGAGTCATGAGACAGTAATAATAATTAACCTGTACTGTATTGTAAATTTGTTTTTAAAAGAGCAACCGCTGAGTTTCTTGCCGGTTCTTCTCGGCAGGAAGGGCATTCCGAACCAGTGGTAGAGCCAGACGATTCAAAAGCACTTGTAAAAAGTTTATTTGAATAAAAAATATTTCCATTCTATTCTATACAGTGGGAGCCCCAGCCCGGCAAGTCTGAACACATCTGCGATGGCTGCGTCGGCCGCCTACGCGACGCTGTCAGCTTCAAGAAGGAGATACTCTGCGCCGACCAGTTGCTCACTCAACATGCCAATGGTAACACTTTATGTTGCATGTTAACACATTGTCATCATCATCAGCAACCCATCAACGTCTCACTACTGCGAGCAGGTCTCTTTTTTTTTTATTTGATGACAAGATAGTCCTTGACTGCGATCTCACCTGATGGTAAGTGACGATGCAGTCTAAGATGGTAGCGGACTAACTTGTAAGGGGTATGGCAGTGAACATTCAACCCATAACCCTAATCGGTTTCTACACGCCATCGTGCCGGAACGCTAAATCGCTTGGCGGCACGTTTTTGACGGTAGGGTGGTAACTAGCCACGGCCAAAGCCTCCCACCAGACCAAAACAGAGACAATTCGGAAATTATAAATTCCCAAATCGACCCCGCCGGGAATCGAACCCGAGACCTCCCAGTTATAAGACCACAGCGCTCACCACTGCACCAGAGAGGTCGTCAAAAAGTCTCCTCTCAGAGAAGGGTTATATGTCCACCATACTGGCCCAATGCGAGTTGGCGGACTTCACACACCTTCGAGAACTTTATGGGGAACTCTCAGGTGTGCAGGTTTCCTCACAATGTCTGTCATTGTTAAAGCATGTAATAATTGATTAAATGCACTTAACTTCGAGAAGTCAGAGGCGTGTACCCAGGATCGAACCTGCGATTCCCCGAATAGACAAACCAACAAACAAACACATCATATTAATATTATTGTAAATGTGAAAGTGTGTATGTTTGTTGGTTTGTCCTTCAATCACACCGCAACAGAGCTACGAATCAGCGTGATTTTTTGCATGGGTATAGTTGAGTTAATATACCTACTATGTCACTACATAGGCTACTTTTTGCCTCGGAAAATCAAAGAGTTCCCGAGGGATTTCAAAATATTAATCCACGCGGACGATGTTGCGGGCATCAGCTAGTTTATTCATAATAATAGTGAGGATTTGTGTTCATGTATGTATTTTTTGATTTTTTTGTGATTTAATAAACCTTGACTGTACCATAATTTTATCCAATAAATATTTACTTACTTCCAGATTCCAAAAACAATGTGAAGCAGGAGGAAGAGTCAGACACAGAGATAGAGACAGAGTACCTGAGCTTAGATTATATGGATGATGAAGACAAGGATAAGAGTCTTTTAGGTAAATACTTCTTGTTAATTGGTGGTGGAAATTATAACCGTTGCAAAGGACTCGAGCCTTTGAGTAATTTTGAAGATGCTAAGTTTGAGTCATTTAACATTCATTCAAGCTTATAAAAGGACTCGATGAAGGGTGTAGGCATTAAAAAGAAAAGATTCCACAAAGATTGAACTGGATGTTATTTATTGGGAGCACTTTAACACGTCCATCCGGTGGTCAGCCGTAGGCCAGAGAGAAAGTAGAAACTTGATTGACGTTTGACAGGTACAAAAAATATTAAGTAACCACAGACACACCACCGTACTCTATAATGATTCGTTTACACGTCCAACACTCAAGCCTTACAAAGGACTCTTCTTAAAAAAACTTGAATCTTGAAAAGCAAAACAAATTTTTGATGTGATACATTTTATAGCGGCGGGAGACTTGGCATGGCGACGCATCACCACAGTATATATGTGTGTGTAGTATGCATGTATGTAGTACGAAACAGTGTTGTTTACTACAGTACACATAACCTGTGTCTTACTTAAAATAAATAATTTTTATTTTTTACAATAAAATTTGCCTGAAGTGATAGTTTAGAAAAAGTGTGCATTTATGTGTGTACTAAACCTAATATTACCTGTACAAAATAATTTCAATGTTTCACATCTGCCAGGCGTCCCGAAACTGCTCACAATTTTTTTAAGGCTCAAGTACTCTGTGCAAGGCTTGAATTATATTATGATGACTTGAAAGAGACTCCAACCTCAGTCTTCAGAATTCTGTAAAACAACACATGCTTTAATGGTGAAGGGAAACATCGTGAGGAAACCTGCATGCCTGTGAGCATAGCCGTCTCTATCTCCTGTAGAGAGCCATGAAGTGGATGTGGCAACGTCGCAATTTACTGTCACTGGTAGGCTCATGGGTAAAATGAAAAATCAATAGGAATATATAGCTGTATAGACTTCGGTGTTGATAATTATTTACTGATACTAATTAGCTGCTTTATTTTTATGGCGTCCACATGAATGAGAACTAACATATTAAATAATTACATAATTTTGTGTTTTTAGAAACATCGAAGAGTGAATTGAAAAGGTAATGATGTAACAAAGTTACAATGTAAACGACATTATGGTACATAACTTTGAAACTACTGACCCGATCTTGATGAAATTTGCACTGTTTCCTAAGTTAAAAGATTCTTAAAACAATTAAGAAAGATTTTTGATAATGATAAAGTAGGTATATCAAAAAATAAAATAAAACTTCTTCAAAAAGCGAATATTCTCTTTATTTAATGGCTTCTTATTATTCAGCTTGTTTTTATTTCATTGCCTTTTTAAGAAGAATCTAACACTGGTTCGGAATGCTGCTCTAACCTTAGCGAGAAGAACCAACAAGAAACTCTGCATCGTCTATGCATTGTAACTTAAAAGAAAAAACAATACCTATTTAAGAGTATTATCATCATCATAATTTAGACTACTTCAACAATCACTATGAACTAACAGAAAGCAGCAAAAATTTAGTTAAAACAATGTCATAGAGTAAAACATATGTTTTTATAAAAGTAGACAACATTAAAATAGTCAACCTATTTAGTCAACAAATGAATTAAAATCTCTATCTGATTTCTCTTTTAGGTAATACACATACTTTTTTTATAAAAATAGTCAAAGCAATTACATTTACAAGCAAGTATAAAAGTAGTCAACCTATAGTCAACGCAATAACTTATTAAAATCTCTATCTAATTATTCTTTTAGGTAAAACACATACATCATACTTCATACTAATATTATAAATGCGAAAGTGTTTTTTGGTTTGTTCGTTTGTTGGTTTGTCCTTCAATCACGCCGCAACAGAGCTACAGATCGACGTGATTTTTTGCCTGGGTGTAGTTGAGGACCTGGAAAGTGACATAGGCTTATTTTTATCCCGGAAAACATAAGAGTTCCCAAGGAACTTTAAAAACTAAATCAATCATCAGATAGTTTCTTATAAAAATAGTCAAAGCAAGCACATTAATAAGCAAGTACAAAAGTTATAGTCCATATCTTACTAAACTACTGAACTGATTTTGATGAAACTTGCGCTGATTCCTAAGTTAACAGATTCTTAATCCAATTAAAAGAAAATTACTTGTTGCAATTTGTTTCCAAATTTCTGAGAAATATACGTGGATATACATACACACACTTATGAAATTTGACATCTATTTTGAAACCCACAGAGATTAACTTATACGAATATTGTGCATTGTTGGACAATATTATATACATTCGGGTCGAATTTTTGGATTATTTTCTGCGTAACCTAGAATAGTTTTGGACTTATACTCGGCCACTTTTTATATAAATTTCATCAATCAATAAATTTACAACTTTCACCCTTTCTACCCACGTAGAGCATATTGATTTTAAATAACAATAATTATTTTCTGATGAATTCGGACACAGGCCAGTCATTGAAGTTATTTGCTGCAAATGTCTTGGAGTTGGCAAGATTAGGTATTGCCTCAAAGTATTATAGGCACAGGAGGAAATACTAAATATCACAAATGAAAATATAAGTGTAGCAACACTATATCTACGTTGCTTATTTTTTAACAATTTTATTTGGTCTAGAACTAGCTCTGCAGCAAAATTATCAATTTCAATATTAACTGCTTCGTTCAAATAATTAAGACCTATCGAGACAATATTCAAATGACTTTGTTGGTTCACAACTATTGTTATAATAACGAGATAGTATATTTTCAAGCTGTGACCATCTGCTTAGCTTAAGTTCACTAGGTAATATCCAGCTTAAATCTTCACGATGCATTAAAATATGTCCTTTTACATATACCTGAATGCTTAGATTTTCATCCACCAACACACTATTAACTACTTTCACATTGCAGTCACTGTCACCATTATTACTTTCAATATCAAGATTTAACAAATAAAAATAGAGCTTCTTATTAGGTATCACTCGATATAACCATTTAGAGTCTCCTAACTTTTCTTGGAATTTATGCACTTGTCTTTGAATGACGAAATTAAATTAGACACCTGCTCCTCATGAAATAGTTCAGCTCGTTGTCTCCTTTTTTCGGGGTTGCTTCTTGAAGGTGGAGTGCTCTTTGACATGTATGATGGGAGATTATTGAATATATGGGGTACTGCACCCTCGACTAAACGTGGGTATTTCAATTTCTGTTTAAACACATCCGTCACTTCCAATGACAATTTCCTCAGTCTGGATTTCATGGGTTGAAAAATAGTTGCAGCATACAACTGAGTGTTTTGTAGGTACCCAGTCTTTTCGTGGAATGGCACGTAACCACTCTTGAGATGAGCATCTTTCGGGAAAGAAAATGTACTTTTAGCTCCTTCAATGCGGATTACACTGGCTTAATTTGATTTGCATTCTGGCACACAGCATTTTCTTGGCATCTGAAACGGTTAAAATAACTTTTATAAACAAACAAAATGAAATAATATAAGTATTTTTTTTGTAGGTTATGTTTTCAAACCTAGATAGGTACCTACTTATTTAAATTATGAGTCTAGCACTTAATTGTAAGTTACTGCACATCTTTAATCGAAAATATCTTCATTTGTTACATTAAAACATATTGACAGTAGTAGTCAGTCAGTAATAAACTTAACTTTCTTACCTTAGCAGGTTTGTTTACACTTTGCAGTCCATATAAAGTTAACCACGAAAACGGATTTATCTCGTCATAACTGATGTATTTTTAAAAGGTTTCTATCTACCTTGAGTGAAAACGTACATTAATCACCAAAATTATTGTATCTTTTGTTAAATAATTATGATTTAAATACAAAATAACACGACGCGAAACAAAACCAAACACCAAACACAAACTTGTCGATGTCGACTGACAGAGCCTACCTGCGACGTTGCCAGACTTCTACTTCATGGCTCTCTACAGAAGATAGAGACGGCTATGCTGTGAGTCATCCATAATGTACTCAAAGGCGTGTGAAGTCCGCCAATTCGCATTGGGCCAGCGTGGTCGTCTATGACCTATAACCCTTTTAGAATAGAATACAAATGTTTTTTATTCAAATAAACTTTTTTTACAACTGCTTTTGAATCGTCGATGAGTCTACCACTGGTTCAGAATGCCCTTCCTGCCGAGAAGAACCAGCAAGAAACTCTGCGGTTGCTCTTTTCAAAACAAGTTTACAATTCAAAAGAATAGTTATACAGTTTAATTAAATGTTTAATTAAATTTTATGGAAGAAGACCTGCGCTCAATAATGAGCGGTTGATGAGTTGGTGATGATGATGATGATGATGATTCTATTTCAGAAATCAAAATAGAACAAGAGAGCAAGTCAGAAGCGACCGTCAAAGAGGAAGACCCCTCTCCGTCCAAGCGAACCAAGCGCTATTCCGAGGAGGACCTGAAGAAATGCATCGAAGCCGTGACGAGTGGGACGATGTCGCAGACCAAAGCCGCCTACACCTACCACGTGCCGAGGAGAACCATCAGCGCTGCGCTAGCAAGTGAGTGTGATTTCGCTTTTAGTATGTAAGACTACATAGACAAATGCTCAGTTTGAGGCAACGCGAGCGGTAAAAAGGCTATTATTATTACGCTGTAGCTAATATCGCTCGCTCCATGACAGTTACGGCTAATATCGCCCGCTCCATGGTTGCTACGGCTAATATCGCCCGCGCCTTGACTGTGGTATGGTTTATATCGCCCGCGCCTTGATTTGGAGAAATACACCTAAAGGTAAACCTGCAATCTGCAATGAAGCGATGTTATTTTAGAATGTAGAAGCGTATAGAAGCAGTGAGGAATAGGAAGACGTCGCAGACCAAAGCCGCCCACACCTACCACGTGCCGAGGAAGACCATCAGCGCAGCGCTAGCAAGTGAGTGTGATTTCACTTTTAGTATGTAAGACTACATAGACGAGTGCTCAGTTTGAGGCGACGCGGGCGGTAAAAAGGCTATTATTATTACCCTGTAGCTAATATCGCTCGCTCCATGACAGTTACGGCTAATATCGCCCGCTCCATGCCTGCTAAGGCTAATATCGCCCGCGCCTTGACTGTGCTATGGTTTATATCGCCCGCGCGTTAATTTGGAGAAATACACCTAGAGGTAAAGGTAAACCTGCAATCGAAGATGAAGCGATGTTATTTTAGAATGTAGAAGCGTATAGAAGCAGTGAGGAATAGGAAGACGTCGCAGACCAAGGCCGCCTACACCTACCATGTGCCGAGGAGGACCATCAGCGCAGCGCTAGCAAGTGAGTGTGATTTCGCTTTTAGTATGTAAGACTACATAGACAAATGCTCAGTTTGAGGCAGCGCGGGCGGTAAAAAGGCTATATTCGCTGTAGGTAAAATCGCTCGCTGCGTTACTGACTACTGTTACGGCTAATATCGCCCGCTCCATGCCTGCTAAGGCTAATATCGCCCGCGCCTTGACTGTGCTACGGCTTATACCGCCCGCGCGTTAATTTGGAGAAATGCACCTAGAGGTAAAGGTAAACCTGCAATCGAAGATGAAGCGATGTTATTTTAGAATGTAGAAGCGTATAGAAGCAGTGAGGAATAGGAAGACGTCGCAGACCAAAGCCGCCTACACCTACCACGTGCCGAGGAGGCCCATCAGCGCAGCGCTAGCAAGTGAGTGTGATTTCGCTTTTAGTATGTAAGACTACATAGACGAGTGCTCAGTTTGAGGCAACGCGGGCGGTAAAAAGGCTATTATTATTACGCTGTAGCTAATATCACTCGCTCCATGGTAGTTACGGCTAATATCGCCCGCTCCATGACTGCTACGGCTAATATCGCCCGCGCCTTGACTGTGCTATGGTTTATATCGCCCGCGCGTTATTTTGGAGAAATACACCTAAAGGTAAAGGTAAACCTGCAATCGAAGATGAAGCGATGTTATTTTAGAATGTAGAAGCGTATAGAAACAGTGAGGAGTGGGAAGATGTAGTAGACCAAAGCCGCCTACACCTACCACGTGCCGAGGAGGACCATCAGTGCAGCGCTAGCAAGTGAGTGTGTTGTGTGCGACAAGCATGGCCTGCCCACTGCCAATTCAGCTTGCTAATGGTTTGGGCTATGTCGGCGACCTTGGTTCTCTTACGGATCTCTTAATTCCGAATCCTGTCCTTAAGAGAAACTCCCTACATAACATAGCCCTCTGAGTGACTTTAAATTTGTGGATCAAGCCTTTTGTTAGTGTCCACGTTTTAGCGCCATAAGTGAGGACGGGAAGGACACATTGATTGAAGACTTCGTCTTCAGGCATTGAGGTATTGACGATGAGAAGACCCAACTTAATTTTCCAATGCAAATCAAGATTTAATATGCCACATCAACTTAGTAATTAATTCCGTAGAACAAAGTGTCATGTGTACATAGGTCAACGCATTTTCCGGGGAACAATTTCGTAAGGTAACAAAAAGCGTCCTAACTTACGTAGAACAACATCGCATGTCAATATAAGAGGACTATTTAAAAAAAAAATAGATATACTGGTGATTGTCTATAAACGACCCTTAATATGATGATAAATGCTAATTGTAAGTTATAACTCATTAAAGTAATTAGGAAAAAACATGCCGAAAAATCCCAGTTCAAAACTGCTCTCCCTTAAAGTAGCAATTTTGTAGAAGTGACTTTGTTCTATGACAGTGTCGATAAGTTGAGAAAAAATTTGAAGAGTCGCCGACTTGATGATGTCAAAAATAATCACCAGTACATTAAAATAATTATGTAATAATTATAAAGCATCTAAATAAAAAAAAATGGTCAAGTGCGACTCGAACTCGTGCGCCGAGGGCTCCGTACCTACCCATTATACCGCCATTATTGTATTATTATATATAATATTAATAATAATATAATTTTCAAATTTTTTATTTTTTGGAATTTTTCCTTTATTTGTGCTGTAAGACCTTGCTTTTTGCCAAATTTCGTGATTCTAGGTCATCGGGAACTACCATATAGGTTTTCGACCCAAAACCTATAGGGTACCTCCGGTTGACCTAGAATTGTGAATCTAATTTGAAACTCGAACAAGGTAACCTTGTTCGAGTTTCAGAATCGCAAACTAGATGGCGCTTAAATTATCTAATTTACTATATTGAGCATTTTAATGGACAGTGAATACAGTGAATAATTTATGCATTTTAAATGCTAAAGAAAACATTTATAATACAAAATGCCGCGAAATATTATCAAGACAATTCTGACTTTGATCAGCTGTAGCGCCATCTAGTCTAGCCCTAGCCAAAACTTTAAGCGCCAACGATCGTAGAAAGCGAATAGATACAATGAAGTTTAACTTGGTTAGAGGGGCCGATGCCCGGTTTCTGAAAAACTTTTGTCGACAGTACACACACAGACAGACAGATCTGTTCAATAGCGCTATTGGTTCGATAACTTACGAAAGTGCGTTTCTGAACAACGCTATGACAGAAAAACTCCGTTTAAACTGACGTTTCTATATTGAGTGAGTCTAACTAAATGTTAGCTACACATTGCGTTTTTAAAGAGTTTCTACTTTAAAACTTTCACTGAAAACATTCAATGAATAGGTAGTATTAAAATTACCCTCATCATTACTATGCAGTTGCATAAATAGCTATATACATTTATGTACTAAACATTTAAATCTGAGACAGAAATTATGTAATGAAATGAATGGAAACGTGCGCAAAGGAAAATTTATCTCTACAGGAGAGATTTCTTCCAGAATCCCTTAAATAGCAATGAGAGGGAGTAAGTTGCAGGGAAAGAGAGAAGCTAAATCCCACAAAGGATTTCTGCACTTTGTGCATAACCGCATCAGAATACCAACTCGGTAAAACCGAAGTGTAAGCGTACTGTAACCAGTCAAACTCGGTTTCAATCTTTTCAGAAATGCCGACAGAGCCAGACCTAGCAATGAAGCGTCCTAGAGATGCATCTGGCTTGCGGAAGCGGCAGGACAATTTGGACACTCTCATGCGATTCACAAACGCGACCCCTTTCAGAGACGTTCGCAAGGGATACATCTGCTACTTTTGTCACTCGGAACATGATGATGCGGCGGATTTAAAAACGCATACAATCGAAGATCATTTGCGAGTACTAGAAACAGACGTGATGAGGATTAAAGTCATCCCAGACAAGAGTATTAAACTGGACGTGACTGATTTAACTTGTGAAATATGCGGTGATAAGTTACCGATATTAGAAAGCGCCTTTGAACATTTGAGAGTACATCACGAGGTTGAAATCCACACGGATTCGAAAGACCACCTTGTTCCGTTCAAATTCGACGGGGCAACTCAAAAATGTGTGGTTTGTCACGAAGAGTTTCTCAGCTTTAAGCTGCTAAACGACCATATAAATCTGAAGCATTACAAAAACTACGAATGTGAGACATGCGGGCGCGGTTTTATAAACAAGAGATCCCTGCAAACGCACGGTTACATCCACCAAAAAGGGGAATTCCCCTGCAAGTATTGCGGCCAAGTGTTCACGATCCGCATGCGTCGGACACAACACGAGAGATACGTGCACTTGGAAAAGAAGAAACGCAACAAATGCTTGTACTGCCACGAGAAGTTTCTGGACAACGCGCAGAAGTTGAAACACCAAAGCGACATCCACGGAGTCGATCGACCGACGTACCAATGCAAATCCTGCGAGAAGGTTTACCACAGCTCCACAACCTTGCGTAGACACATTGAAACGTACCATTTGATGCTGCGGCCGCATAAATGCTGCGAGTGTGATGCGAGTTTTTCCAAACAACACGTGTTGGATAACCATATGTTGAAACACACGGGCGAGAGAAGGTTCCAATGCGATGTATGTAAAAAGCGTTATGGGAGGAAGCAGACTTTGAGGGAACATTTGCGGATTCACGCGGGCGATAGGAAGTACAGTTGTGAGCGATGCGGCAGAGGATTTGTCCAAAAGTGCAGTTGGCGCGGACACATGCGGAGCAAGCACCACGAAAATGTGTGAGGGCCTTGCGCAATCCTAAAGAACCACTAATCAACAAGCAAAATAAAAACCCTAAGCTTTCAGGCTGGAACCACATGTGTGCGCATCGATTCGCATTTTGCGTACACGACTATGAAAAATGACGTTTTTGTATGGACTAAATGCGAATCGATGCACACAGATGTGGTTCCAGCCTTATTCTATTTAAGGTGGAAGACACAGTTCTGCCCGCGAAATTCAAATTTAATTTGGTTTTTCGCAATTTGTAAACTAATACGACAAAGTAGGCTTATGGTATTCTAATTGTGACAATGGCAGTATCATCTTCACAGGTTTATATAAAAATCTTTACTTGAAAGTGTCCAGTTTAAGAAATTAATCAAACTATCGACTAATTTGTGAGTAACTCAAGTCCAACTCAGTATTTTGATTAATTTCTTAAACTGGTCACTTTCAAGTAAAGATTTTTATGTAAACCTGTGAAGATGATAGTTCCACTGGCGCAATTAGAAGGCCATAAGCTTACTTTGTCGTATTAGTTTACAAATTGCGAAAAACCAAATTAAATTTGAATTTCGCGGGCAGACCCTTGTCTTCCACCTTAAAGTAAATTAAAAACCTATGCTTTTAGGCTGGAACCACATGTGTGCGCATCGATTCGCAATTTGTCCATAAACTCATTTTTCATAGAGTCATCACTCATCAGTCAGAGTACGCATCAATTCGGCTTTTCGACGCGTACACCACTCTATGAAAAATGACAGTTTCTTATGGACTAAATGCGAATCGATGCGCACAGATGTGGTTTCAGTGTTATTCTTTTTTTATACAAATATAATATACTGAATGAATATATATAAATACTTTTAATTACTCGAAGTTTTAAAATTCCATTTTAATTTTTAATCCTTTGTAATTATCCAGTTTCTAAATAAATTGTATTGGAAGATTTATCTGTTATTTGTTATTTTTAACCGACTTCAAAAAAGGAGGAGGTTCTCAATTCGTCGGAATCTTTTTTTTAATGTATGTTCACTCGGAGACGCCTGTACCGATTTGGAAAATTCTTTTCCAAATTCCCAGGTGGTCCCATTTAAATCGGTCGAGCGGTTTTTAAAAATCAACAATAAATTACTTTGTAGTGGCGCGGGTGTTTGAAATCGTTTTTTTTTAAAGAATTTTTTATATTGAACTAGCTGACCCGGCGAACTTCGTTCCGCCAACTTATCTATATAAATAAAACAAATAAACTATCCTAATCCAAGAAAACTATCCTATCTTTCAAGTTGGACCAAATTACAGATAGTTACGAAGTTTCATCAAAATCGGTTAAGTAGTTAAGGAGTCCATCGCGGACAAACAACGTGACACGTAATTTATATATATTAAGATTATAGCAAAAAAGGTATTCAAATTCAAATTCAAAATTATTTAAGTATTTCACATAGGCCAAACTGATACTGAACTGGTTCTTATGATACGTCACATGACTACCACTGCACCGGTTCGGAAAGCGGATTCTGCTGAGAAGAGCCGGCAAGAAACTCAGCAGTTGCTCTTTTCAAAATAATCATTTTACAATATTTATCTACTCCAACATCGAAAAGTTCCAATTTCGAGTTTGACAGCTGAATCGAAATGGACCCTCTTTAGGTTTTGCTTCTCATTTCGATGCAGCTCGTTGTATGGGAGCTGAATCGAAATGGTTATCTTCTTAAAATAGGATACCTAAAGCTATGGCTCTGAGTTCTGGCACTTTGGTACCGTTCATACGACAGAGGCGCCATAAGCGGCTGGTGGCGGCTTACGGAGTTACTTTTTGTTGACAGAGGCGCCACAGGCGGCTGGTGGCGGCTTACGGAGTTACTTTTTGTTACTTTATTGAGCCTACGGCGTATTTTGTTAATGATTTTATTTTCCTTGTCGTAGATAAAATCTTGTATGCAACTGAACGTAATTAGTCATTTTAATTCTCGTACTATCCTATTTTGATACTCGGCAAGCCTCGTATCAAAAAACAGCACTCGAATTAAAATGACCCTCATTACGATGCAGTTGCATAAATAGCTATATTATACAGCTATTACAATGTAATAAGTTTTTTATACTATCTTTTGGGCCGCTGGATGCCAAGCGGATTTAATAATAATAATAATAATAATAATAAATGTTTTATTATCAGGTTACAGGACCCATAGTTTTTCTTTTTACATATATATTACATACATTTAAACATACATACATTTAAACCATGCAACTTGTTAGAATAGAATATAATATTTCCACAATGAGGGGAAGTTCCAAAAAAAACGTAGGTAGGTACTACAATTCAGTTCATGTTAAGACGGGCAGACAGAAAGTAGCCCCAGTTTGGTAGATAAAATCGCCATTTCAATTTTAAATTTTAAAATTCACGCAGAAATGTTCACCGGTGTCGTGGCGTCGTCCGTGACGTCATCTCTATGTTTTTGCATATTAGTTTCTCAAAGTTTAAAAATAGATGTGACGTATCGCTCTGATTGGTGTTCAGTCCAATATGGCAGATTTCTGTATTTTATAGTTTTATTTTATCAAAATAAATATCAATCTCGCTCACAATAGAAAAATAAATACGTTTTTTTATAATCCATGAATCCTATTTCATTAGATAAATTCATAATTTTATCAACCGACTACAAAAAAGGAGGAGGTTATCAATTCGTCAAAATCTTTTTTTTATGTTCACCGATTACTCGAAGACGCCTGAACCGATTTGGAAAATTCTGTTTTTGTTTCAAAGGGTATACTTCCCATTAAAATTTCATCTCAATCGTTCGAGCGGTTTTAAAAAAAATCAATAATAAATTATATACTTTGTAGTTGGAGTCGGTTTCTTGATTACTGTCATCATACATATTCAAGCCGTGCATATATTGCCTCCATAAGCCGCACGTAACATACTGAGCTGTTTCTTCATCCTTTCTACCACATTGTTCCAGAACTTTTTTATTAAGCTATTGAATAGCTTTTATCGCGGGCTTTGAACTAGGACAAACAGTGTGAGCGCGGCGACCGAATCAAGAAATTCCGTAACGAAAATAAACCTAACACCGTCGTTCGGTAAGCGTTCAACATTTTAGAGGTCCACAAGTAGCTCTGTTTGGCGCAGTGGGCGAGCGGCCGCTTTCTTTAGATGTCGCAGGTTCGAATCTCACTCGCGAAGTAGTGATTGTGCGCTTTTCTTGTTTGTTTGTTTTAATTATTTTTTTGCATAATTTTTATTATGCAAAAAAAATATTGCATAAATATTATAATTGCATAAGTTGATAAAAAATGCTATGCAATAGCTTTACCGCCGCAGTCCCCGAGTGCCACTTAATTTTTATAATCTACTTACAAACCATAGTCATGCTTATTAGATTGTACACAATTGTAAAACTAAATTAACAGATCTCTAAATGTAGTGCCATCTCTTTCATTATGTTCCCTGTGGAAGAGGATAGCGTTAAGTTTAGCCTTGTCAGTGTAACAACTGTGGGATTGGCTAAAAATTATTGCTACAGTGTGAGGATGGCAATCAGATGTGATAGCGATGGTCTTTTTTTTTTCGATGACAAGCTAGTCCTTGACTGCAATCTCACCTGATGGTAAGTGACGATGCAGTCTAAGATGGTAGCGGGCTAACTTGTAAGGGGTATGGCAGTGAACATTCTAGCCATACCCCTGATTGGTTTCTACACGCCATCGTGCCGGAACGCTAAATCGCTTGGCGGCACGTCTTTGACAGTAGGGTGGTAACTAGCCACGGCCAAAGCCTCCCACCAGACCAGACCAGAGACTGTTTAGAAATTATAAATTCCCAAATTGACCCCGCCGGGAATCGAACCCGGGACCTCCCAGTTATAAGACAACAGCGCTCACCACTGAGCCAGGGAGGTCGTCAGGGAGTGGTCACACTGTAGCAATCATTTTCAGACCATCCAGCGAATCCAGTAGCACTATTGACAAACTGCAAGTTCAATCTATCGACTTTAATGTCAACTTGAATAACTTCAATTGCACAAGCAAATTTTAACTATATTTCTGCCTGATGGTTAACCAATTTCAAACTATATACAGAACATCCTACTATCGAAAAAATCAATGCGACAAAAGTATGATAACCTAAAATACAGTAAGTTAATGAAGCTGCGATCAAAAACTTGTTCTAAGACGTATATCGTTCCCACGCACCAGAAAGACAATGCTTGTACCATAAAAATCTTCTAGAGAAGAAAAGAGAAGGAAAATAATCTGTCCTGTTTATTTGTAGGACGGCATCGCGCCCGCACCAGTGAGACAAACTCAAAGCATAAAGAAACGAGCGAAATGAGTGTCGAAATGAATGAGTTCCATAACAGAATGTTCCCCGAACTAGAGAATTTCGGGAACGACCTGAGTGTCTTACTGGACTGCTCCAATGCGACGCCTATCAGATGTCGAGGTGGTATCGGGTACAAATGCTGCTATTGCAAGGACGAATTCCCTGAAGCCGCAGACCTTAAAGATCACACCACAAAAGCACACGACAGCAAAACAAGATGCGGTCTAATTAAAGGCAAATTCGGAGCATCCACTTTAGTTAAGCTAGACATCACATCACTACAATGTAGCATATGCCAATACAATATAGATACATTGGAAAACCTCATAGACCACCTCGTCGAAGACCACAAAAAGAGCATACACAGGGACATCAAAAACTACATCTTGCCCTTCAAATTTCACGGCGAGGAAATCCGTTGCGTCATTTGCTTCACGCTTTTCAACAAATTCAAAGTCCTCCAAGAGCACATGAGTACGCATTTCAGGAACTTCATTTGCGACTATTGCAGCTCGGGATTTGTCACGAGAACGATACTCTTGAACCACATGAAGGGTCACGAAATGGGTTTCTACAAATGCGACTTTTGTCCAAAAACCTACAACACCCACCGGAAGAAGAAAGCCCACGAAAGACTGGTACATATACACAGGAACATGTTGAACAAGTGTGGGTATTGCAACGAGAAGTTTAATAGGTTCCAAAAGAAGGAGGAGCATCTGGTTAGAGTTCACGGGGTTCGTTCTGTCACCATCAAATGCCAGGCGTGCGAAAAAATCTTCGTTTCCCAAAGGGCTTTGTCGGATCACACGAAAAGGGACCACCTGCTTGAACGTAGGCACAGATGCGACGTTTGCGATATGAAGTTCTTCAGGCAGAGTGATGTTAGGAAGCACATGGTGAAGCACACAGGGGCAAGGACGTTTCAATGCGAAGTGTGCCTTAAGTCGTATGGCAGAAGGAATACTTTGCGTGAGCACATGCGCATTCACGCGGACGACAGGCGGTTTAAGTGCGAACATTGTGGGCAGGCCTTTGTCCAGAAGTGCAGTTGGCGCGGACACATGCGTTCTAAGCATGGCGAGCAGTTTTTAAATGTACCCTCATAAAACGTAAATTATATAAATACGATATCCTCTGTTAACCAAATTCCAAAAAAATCAAAATTATTTATTTCACGTAGGCCAACCTGTGGCTCTTATGACACGTCATGTCTCTACCACCGGTTCGGAAAGCGGAATCTGGTGAGAAGAGCCGGCAAGAAACTCAGCAGTTGCTCTTTTCAAAATAATCATTTTACAATATTATTATGTAGCTATTACATTGTAATAAGTTTTTTGTACTATCCTGTGGGCAGCTGGATGCAAAGCCGATTCAATCCATGTAACTTTGTTAGAATAGATTCAATTCATGTTAAGACGGTTAACAAGTTACGGCCTATAACACAATCTAATTAAGTTGACAGTTTTGACAGTCTTTATGTCTGTCAAAACGTTAAAATGTGTCGCTTACTGCCGCACTCAGTCGTTCATTAAATTATGATTAATTAATCATTGACTTGTGATTAACCGTTGCACTCAGCCGCATGTATTAAATTATATTTAATGATTAATTAATTAATTAATTATCATTAAATCTATTACTGAATTATCATTAATGTACAAACGAAGCGTTAACAAAGAAGTTCTGAGAATGAAACTTTAAAATCTAAGATTAGTTTAAAGTTCAAGTTAAGTAACGATTAGCGACTCTGAGTGCAGCAGTTAAGGTTTTATATTTCAGGTTTATTATTATAGGTTGTAATTCAATTCTGTATGTTTAACAGCAATTTTATTGTGTATTTATGTTGAATTTACAGTGTTTATACTATTAGAAATGTTACTTAACTTTTTAGTTGTTTCTATTCATAAATTACAATATTGTTTTGTTTTTAAAATTTTAAATATAAATAAACTAATTAATACTAAGTACTTATAATACTTTAAAATGTAGAGTATATAAGTAAATTGATACAACTTTATCTTTCTGTTTCACAAGTATCTGATAAGTCAATCTGGCAGTCAAACTCAAAAAGATATCAGGCAGACTTTTATCTCTGAATCTGACAGATAAAATATCTAACTGTTAGAGATATCACGCACTTTATCAGCAAGTTGTGAAACAGGCCGTAAATATTGTTTTTTCTGTTCATACTGCTCTTTGCAGATAAGAACAGCTTGTTTTTGACTTTTATTCTGTCAATTTCATTTATTTGAAACTGTTTATTTAATTAAGTACAGAATAATATATACTAAATATTATGTTATAATAATTAATTAACAGCAATTAAAAATTGTTTAAGCAAATTGTTAATATTTTATTTTACATATAATAAGAAGCAAATATTATGTATTATATAAAATATAAAAATTACGTATCAGCTCGTCTGAAAATTTATAAATTTTATAGGTTTGGTATATTTTTAACCGACTTCAAAAAAAGGAAGAGGTTCTCAATTCGTCGGAATCTTTTTATGCTCTATCATTTTTGTAAAAAAAAAAAACGTTCAATCGCTAAAGTTAGTCTGAGCGGAAGGTTTTTTTTAATACTTACCTTCGGAGGAAAAATCTAAGACTTCACTTCCGTCACAAAATGTGTTCCCTCTAGTAGTTAATAACCAATTTTTTGTTAGCAACGCGGTCGTTACAGAAGTTGCGTTTCAAATATTATATTCTTTCGGTATCACCTTATGAGAATGGCTTGGACTTAACATATCCTTTCTTTATAGGCATAACCCAAGAAGAAAAAGAGGTCAAGAAAGAGAAACAGAAATCACCAAATAAGCCCAAACAGGAGGAAATGAGAAAACACGGCGATAACATATACTCAATGTTCCGATACACAAACGCATCTCCGATACGATGCAAGAACGATTTAGGTTACGCTTGTTGTTTTTGCGCAGGAGTCTATCAAGAACCCAACCTACTTAAAGACCATACGATAAAGGACCACGCATCTGAAATGAAAACTACATTCATGGAAGGCAAGCGTTTAGGCGATTATTTGGTGAAACTGGACATAACGCATCTTAAATGTAACATTTGTAAAGCAAACTTACAAACTCTGGATGAAGCTTTCACCCATTTGAGAGAGCATGGCAAACCGATACATTTAGACATAAACAATCACATTGTGCCATTTAACTTCGAAGGGGAAGACCTCAAGTGCGTGTACTGTAACGTCATATTCCACAAGTTCAAGAAACTTCTCGAACATATGAACCGCCATTACAGGAATTGCGTCTGCGATATTTGCGGGGCTGGATTCATAAACCGCAGCACGTTCACCGTACACTACCAGGGCCACAGAACTGGCCACTTCCCCTGCCAGCGTTGCCAGAAAGTTTTCGACACTAAAAGGAAGCAGAGGTCTCACGAAAACGCAGTCCACATTCACGCGCAGAGGTCTTACAAGTGCGGGTATTGCAACGAGCATTTCAGCACGCACTGGCAGAAAGAGAGGCATATAGCGAGCCAGCACGGTGTCGACTTACCCAAAATACAATGCCAGGTTTGCGACAAAATTTGTTTGACCGCAAACTCTTTGAGGGTACATATGAAAAGGGACCATTTAATGGAACGCCGGTACGAATGCAACGTTTGCGAACACAGATTCTTCGGTGCACAGGAGTTGAGGGAGCACATGGTGAAGCATACTGGTGTTAGGGATTACAAATGTGACGTTTGTTTCAAATCGTACGGGAAGAAGTCTACTTTACGCGAGCATATACGAATCCACGCGGACGATAGACGTTTCAAGTGCCAGCATTGTGAACAGGCGTTTATACAGAAGTGTAGCTTAAACAATCACTTACGATCCAAGCATGGACACTTTCAGCAGTAACTTAACTATTTCTTGTATGACTATAGTTCTTTCTTTGAAGCATAGTGCGGGTGACATGCTTCAAGAGCGATACTTATTTTCTACCGTTACATTGTTACATTCACAATATCCGCTATAAAAAAAGGATAGTATTACTTTTAGACCTAACGAAATAGGACCAATATGCTTTGAAATTGTTACTTTAAGTAAAAAAACTTTGTATACTAAAATAAAATAAATATTGCATGTGAAATCATTCAATTATCATTCATCTTAAGTTGATCCTTAGCCAGGCACAGTTCTTTCGAGTGAGAAGACTTCACACACCTTCGAGAACATTATGGAGAACTCTCAGGCGTCCAGCATTCCTCACGATGTCAGCATTCTTCACCATTCACCAATAAGACTAAAAATTTATACTGGCTAAATTAAATTATACTAAGGTAGACTAAGAAAAAATGCTTTCTCGCCAAATAAATCTGTCTCGGTGCATAAAACAGTGAGAGAAAACGAATTGGATTCATCAGATTACTTCATTGGATAACGTATTGTGTCCTTTCTTTATAGGCATGCGGAAAGACAGAGTAGAAAAGCCCGCAGAAGCTACAAACTCGCACAAACCCTACCAAGGTGAGAAATCTAAACTAATCGATAACATTACAACCCTTTTGAAATACACGAATGCAACACCAATACGTTGCGAACGAGATTCGAGGTACGGGTGCTGCTTTTGCGCAAATTTTTACCAAGAACCAGCCGATCTTAAGAAGCATACCCTAAGAACACACCCATCAGACATGGATACGATCCTAGTTGGTAAAAAGTTGCACAATCACGTAACCAAACTGGACATTACAGGATTAAAATGCGTCCTCTGCTCTGTAGAAACAGATGATTTGAACGAAATCATGGAACACCTTAAAGATCACGGGAAAGTTGTTCACACAGATATTAACAATCAGATATTCCCGTTCAATTTCGAAACTGACGAACTGAAGTGTGCGATTTGTAAAACGGACTTCAACAAGTTCCGGAAGCTTCTCCAACACATGCACACGCATTATAAAAACCATATATGCGAGATATGCGCCGCTGGGTTCATAAACAAACGGTCCTATGACGTGCATTACGAAACCCATCAGAAGGGGACATTCCATTGTGAATTCTGTCAGAAGGAGTTCGACACTCTGGGCAGGAAAAGATCCCACGAATCGGGGGTACATAGAAATTCCCAAAGGTGCGTATGCAGCTATTGTGGCGAGAGGTTCAGCAACTCCTATAAGAAGGAGAAACATGTGTCGACTGTGCACAAAGTTCGCGTACGTGAGATTAAATGTAAACAGTGCGACAAAGTTCTGTCCAGCATGGAAGCTTTGAGGGTCCACACGAAACGTGACCACTTATTGGAGAGGCGTTTCGAATGTTTGCTTTGCAATGAAAGTTTCTACAAACGGGAGCAGTTGAAGAATCATTTGGTGCGTCACACGGGCACTCGAGAGTACCAGTGCGATATTTGCGAGAAGAGGTTTGGCAGGAAGACTACACTGAGGGAACATATGCGGATTCACTTGAATGTTAAGAGTTTTAAGTGCGGATTTTGTGGTCAGGCGTTCCTGTCTAACGCCAGCCTGAAAGCTCATTTGCGTTCCAAACACAAGGCGTTTGATAAAGCTGTTAGGTAGCTAGACCTTATTTGTACGACAGTACGCGAGGCGTAAGCCCAGCTTGCGAATGTGTGAGTGATTGCCAAAATTACTATTAAATAGGCTGTCAAAAAACCCGGCTGAATTGAGACCTCCTCCTCCTTTTTTGGAAGTCGTTTAAATATAGCTTCTTGCGGACTGTAGCTGTATTATACTCGAATCCGTTTTTTTTTTTCAATTTTTATTTATTTATTTCAAATACTTCATTACAATAAAAACTCCGTATGTAGGTAGCTATTACTTAATAAAATTATATTTTGTCAACATTAATAAAACAATATGTTTTTAACTTAATGTGAGTGTTATCCAGCTTAGAATAAATGTTTCAATAACTTAGGATTTATTATTTTATTATATTATTTTATTTTATTATACTTATTTTATTTCACCCACGGTACATATCTATGTTCTGATGTTTCGTATTTAAATTAAGACGGCGATTTTTGGTTGATTTTTTGGTTGAACATATTATCTCAATATTGAGTTTTCAGCTTTAAAAGCTGTTACGTAATAAACCTAATCTAAAAAGATAGCACTATTACCGGTATTTTAAAGGCTTTGTTTTGAGATCTGTAGTCATTAGGTACAACTGAATTATTTATCAGTATACCAATTCTGGATCTTAAAATTTCCATGTGATTCATCATCATCAGAAACCGATTAAAGTACTCACTACTGAGCGCAGGTCTCCTCACAGAAAAGGGTTATAGGCCATAGTCCACCAAGCTGGTCCAATGCGAATTGGTAGACTTCACACACCTTTGGAAACATTATGAGAACTCTCAGGCGTGCAGGTTACCACACGGTATTTTCCTTCGCCGATGAAACATGTGATATTTAATTGCTTAAATGCACATATATAAATCAGTGGTGCTTGTCCGGGATTGAACCTGCGACCCCCCGAACAGGAGACTACAGTCCTAACCACTAGGCTATCATTGCTGCATATGATTCAAATTCAAAATCATTTATTTCATGTAGGCCAACTTGTGGCTTTTATGACAAGTCAATAATCTACCTCCCACCGGTTCGGAAAGCTGATTCTGCTGAGAAGAGCCGGCAAGAAACTCCGCAGTTGCTCTTTTCAAAACAAAAATGTTACAAAATGTAGCTTATCTATCTGGTGGACAGCTGAAGCAAAGCCGATTAGAATATAACAGAAATATTTTTCATTTAAATAAACTTTTACAAGTGCTTTCGTGTCTATGATTATGATGAATGAATTTGTTGGGACGGCTTTAGTAATTGTACTAGTTGGATTGTCTCAGTTATAAAGAAAAATACCGTAGCAATGTTTTTTTTTATAAGAATAGCGAGCAAACGAGCAGGCGTTTCACCTGATGTTAAGCGATTACCGCCGCCCATGAACATTTGTAGCACCAGAGGCACTACCAATAACATATATATAAAGTTCTCATGTCGCAGTGTTATTTACCAAACTCCTCTGAAACGGCTGGACCGATTTTTATGAAATTTTGTGTGCATATTGGGTTGGTCTGAGAATCGTCCAACATTTATTTTTCATACCCCTAAATGATAAGGGTGACCTACTTCTAAATATTTTTGTTGGCGGTACGAAGTTCGCTTGGTCAGTTAGTAACAAACATAAAAATGTATACTAGTGAAATCAGAATCAAGGGCCTTATATTTTTACGTCGTTATATCCAAATAATGCATAAAATATCTTATCTATATCAGCAGGCCTAGCATGCACGCGCGCATGCAGAAAATTTTGTCTACCCTTTTTCTCGTATTATCTCTATATCTCTATCGAAACTAACATGGTGGCACACCATGATTCGTTTCGTCACGTGAAAAGTAGAGGAAAAATTATCTATCTATTTTTCTCTACGAACTCTAACATGGCGAGGGGCGACGTCATTTTCTCGAATTTTGAAGTTTAAAAGAGTAAACAAGAAATCGGTCTACATCGACAATATCTCTCTCTCTCTTCGCGAAATATCACTTCGACGTGCATGCAAGGCCTGCTGGTGTGGTTTTCCAAGAATCTTCACACATTCTTAAAGCCTGAATTGCATACTTTCCACAGATACTTTCTATCAAAGTCTGGAATACTTCTGGAGAGCTTAGCTCCTAAATACTTTCAGAAAATATAAATTGTAATAATTTATGCACAAATAAAGTATTTTACTCAACCTTCGCAGAAGATTTCTGTGAAGAAGAAAAAGAAGAAGATGATGCTCCAGTATAATTTGACATGTTATAAAAAGTAAAAATGAAACGTACAGCTAATAAAAAACATGGAGTGAAATGCCCTCAATTCAATATCTCCTTTCTCTACAGATCCCGGGAAGTCAAAAACAGTGCAGAAGAAGAAGATATCGAACGACCCCAGGAAACGCGAAAGGAGCAAGCATATGGATAACATAACGACCCTGTTCAATCACACAAACGCCACACCCTTACGCTGTCAGAAAGACACCGGATACGGGTGTTCCTTTTGCGACAAGTTTTATGAAAAACCTGCCGAACTAAAAGCGCATACGAGACAAAATCATCAATCCCATATAAAAAACATAATGAGGAAGAAATCTCTAAACGCTTATCATGTGAAACTTGATATAACTGACTTGCAATGCAACGAATGCAATGCCAAGATAGGTAATTTAGAGGACATGATGCGTCACCTTCAGGAGCACAACAAAAGTATTCACTGGGACATAAACAATCATATAATGCCTTTCAGTTTTGAAGATGAAGAACTGCGTTGCGTCGTCTGTAAAGCGGAATTCAACAAATTCAAGAAACTGTATGAACACTTGAACAAACATTACAGAAATCGAGTTTGCGACATCTGCGGCTCTGGTTTTGTTAACGAAAAAACTTTTCGGAATCACATGAGCCAAGTTCACAAAACAGGCAAATTCCCTTGCAAGTTCTGTCAAAAAGTCTTCGACACGGTTGGAAAGCAAAGAACCCACCAATCAGCTGTGCATATACATTCGCAGATGTTGAACAAATGCGGGTATTGCAACAAAAAGTTTAGCTCCTACAGGAGTAAAGAGAAGCATATTTCGAGCGTACACGGCGTACGTCCTAAGGAATACAAATGCAAATTGTGCGGCAAAGTATGCTTGACCACGAAAGCTTTGCGAGTTCACACGAGGCGTGATCATTTGAAAGAACGGCCTAACGAGTGTCAGGAATGCGATTTTACGTCGTTTAGTAGTACCTGTCTGAAGAGTCACATGCTGAAGCATACGGGACTCAGAAATTTCCAGTGCGATATTTGCTTGAAGTCGTACGGCAAGAAGCAAACGTTGAAGGAACATATGCTTATACATACGGATGATAGACGTTTTAAATGCGAGTACTGTGATCTGGCGTTTATACAGAAGTGCAGCTTGAAGGGGCATATGCGATCCAAACACAGCGATTTGGTGCCCTCGGTGTAGAAAATCTTTTGCCTCTTCTCTTCAACTTCCTCTCACACAAATATTTTTGCATCGAACAGTTTTATATTCCGATTTGCATAGTTGTAATAATCCGATTTGCAGAAACAGAAAAAATCCAAAAGCGAATGCAATGACTTATATAGTGGTTTTATTTATCTAGTTTCAAAAATAAAATATATACTAGTGAAATAGGAAACAAGTGCCACCTTGTATTTTTTTGACGTTGTATCCAAATTATGTTATCTACCTTTATCTGGTGTGTTGTTCAAGTTGTCTCATATTCTTGAAGCCTGGAGAGCGTACTTTCTATGAAATGCTGCACTACTTCTTGAGATATTATCTCCCAGTTGAACAGGAAAATATAAGATGTAATAAATTACACACACAAAGTATTTCCATCAAAAACCGCAGAACATTTCGGCCAGATGTCTCAAGTTCAAAAACGTGACATTTAAAAAGAAAACATTTAAAACTATTTTCTACCCTTTGTAGATCCAGAATGGACAGGTTACACCACTGGTGCTGTACATTATTTATGGATGCTCTAGTACTATAATTCTTTTTGACTTCGTTCTAAAGAGTAAAAATAAAACGTACAGCTAATAATAAAACAAGGAGTGAAGTGCCCTGAATTAAATATCTCCTTTCTCTACAGATCCCGGGAAGTCAAAAACAGTGCAGGAGAAGAAGATATCGAACAAACCCAAGAAACGCGAAAGGAGCAAGCATATGGATAACATAACGACCCTGTTCAATCACACCAACGCTACACCCTTACGGGACACACACGAGATTACAGAAAGACATCGGGTACGGATGTTCCTTTTGCGAAAAGTTTTATCAAACATCTGCTGAGTTAAAAGAGCATACGAGACAAAGTCATCAATACGATATAAAAAACATAATGGGGAAGAAATCACCAGACGAATATCATGTGAAACTTGATATAACTAACTTACAATGCAAAGAATGCAATACCAAGATAGATAATTTAGAGTATATGATGCGTCACCTTCAGGAGCACAATAAAAGTATTCATTGGGACATAAATAATCATATAATGCATTTTAGTTTTGAAGATGACGAACTGCGTTGTGCCATCTGTAAAGCCATTCAACCATTTTAAGAAACTGACTGAACACATGATCAAACATTATAGAAATCGAGTATGCGACGTCTGCGACGCAGGTTTTATTAACGGAAAAACTTTACGAAATCATGTGAGCCAAGTTCACAAAAAAGGTATTTTCCCTTGCAAATTCTGTCAAAAAGTCTTCGACACGATTGGAAAGCGAAGAACCCACCAATCAGCTGTACATATACATTCGCAGATGTTGAACAAATGCGGGTATTGCAACAAAAAGTTTAGCTCCCACAGTAGTAAAGAGAAGCATATTTCGAGCGTACACGGCGTACGTCCTAAGGAATACAAATGCAAATTGTGCTGCAAAGTATGCTTGAACAAGAGAGCTTTGCGAGCTCACACGAGGCCTGATCATTTGAAAGAACGGCCTAATGAGTGTCAGTATTGCAATTATTCGTCGTTTAGTAGTTCCTCTTTGAAGAATCACATGTTGAAGCATATCAGGAATTTCCAGTGCGATATTTGCTTGAAGTCGTACGGCATGAAGCAAACGTTGAAGGAACATATGCGTATACATGCGGATGATAGACGGTTTAAATGCGAGTACTGTGATCTGGCGTTTATACAGAAGCGCAGCTTGAAGGGGCATATGCGATCCAAACACAGAGATTTGGTGTCCTCGGTGTAGAAAATCTTTTGCTTCTCTTCCTCTCAAATTATTGAAATTATTGACATTACTAGATTTGATAAACAATTTTGACATATTAATGAATAATATACTAATTTATTATCGATATAATTAAATGTGTACTGTGAAATATCCAATTTTTAAAAATTGTATAATTTTCTATTGTGATTGCACACCATTAGATTGGTAATACACTATGCCCTACAATCTAGTGTACCTACCATCTCATGCTACTAGTGTATAATGCAATAAATAAATTCTAAATTCTAATTCACACAAATATTTTTGCGGCGAAAAGTTCGTATCGTTTTACATTCCGATTTGCATAGTTGTAATAATCCGATCTGCATTAAGAGACAGAAAAAATCCAAAAGCGAATGCAATGGTTATTATAGTTTATATTTGTTTAGATTCAAAATAACCTCGTGTTTTTAGAATAATAATTAGTTTTTAAGTGATGCTTATGCAAATTGGTAATTGCATGTATGAATTTTTCCCAATTAAATTTATTATTTGTATTTCCTGTTATATTTTTTATGTCCAAAAGAGATTTTATTCAAGTCACTTGCCTTAAATTAGGCTTATTTAAGGCATGTGAGTTAAATGAAATTAATGAATTTGCTGTGCAAAAGTCGTCGCGTGAAAAGTCTGAGTTGTAATAACAAATATAAACATGTGTACTGGTGAAATTGAAAACAACACCTTGTATTTTTTTAATGTTCTATCCGAATTATGGTATGTCTTTATCTTGTGTGTTGTACAAGTTATCTCTCATTTTTGAAGCCTGAAGAGCATACTTTCTTTCAAATGCTGCACTACTTCTTGAGAGATTAGCTCCCAGTTAAATTTCAGGAAAATATAATAAACTGAAACAGGAAACGGAACTGAACACAACGTATTTTCATCAAAACCTGCAAAAAATTTCGGCGAGACGTCTGAAGTTCAAAATCTTGACATTTAAAAAGAAAACATTTAAAACTATTTTCTACCCTTTGTAGGTCCAGAATGGACAGGTTACACCACCGGTGTTTATGGATGCTCTAGTGCTATAATTCTTATTGACTTTGTTCTAAAGAGTAAAAATGAAACGTACAGCTAATAATAAAACAAGGAGTGAAGTGCCCTCAATTCAATATCTCCTTTCTCTACAGATCCCGGGAAGTCAAAAACAGCGCAGAAGAAGAAGATATCGAACAACCCCAAGAAACGCGAAAGAAGCAAGCATATGGATAACATAACGACCCTGTTCAATCACACCAACGCCACACCCTTACGCTGTCAGAAAGATATCGGATACGGGTGTTGTTTTTGCGAAAAGTTTTATGAAAAACCTGCCGAATTAAAAGAGCATACCAGACAAAGTCATCAATCTGATATAAAAAACATAATGAGGAAGAAATCACTAAACGATTATCATGTGAAACTTGATATAACTGACTTGCAATGCAACGAATGCAATACCAAGATAGATAATTTAGAGGACATGATGCGTCACCTTCAGGAGCACAACAAAAGTATTCATTGGGACATAAACAATCATATAATGCCTTTCAGTTTTGAAGATGACGAACTGCGTTGCGTCATCTGTAAAGCAGAATTCAACAAATTCAAGAAACTGAATGAGCACTTGAACAAACATTACAGAAATCGAGTTTGCGACGTCTGCGGCGCGGGTTTTATCAACGAGAGAACTTTTCGGAAACATTCGATCCAAGTTCACAAAACAGGCGTTTTCACTTGCAAATTCTGTCAAAAAATATTCGATACGATCGGGAAGAAACGATCCCACGAATCATCTGTACACATACACTCGCAGATGTTGAACAAATGCGGGTATTGCAACAAAAAGTTTAAATCGCACAGAAATAAAGAAAAGCATATTTCGAGCGTGCACGGAGTGCGTCTTAAGGAATACAAATGCAAATTGTGCGGCAAGGCTTGCTTGACCGCGAACGCTCTGCGAGTGCACACGAGGCGTGACCATTTGAAAGAACGGAATTACCAATGCCACTTGTGCGATTTCTCGTCTTATGGGAATAGTTGTTTGAGGAGTCATATGTTGAAACATACCGGGATCAGGGATTTCCAGTGTGATATTTGCTTGAAGTCGTACGGTAAGAAGAAGACTTTAAAGGAGCATATGCGTATACATGCGGACGATAGACGTTTCAAATGCGAGTACTGTGGGCTTGCGTTTATACAGAAATGCAGCTTGAAGGGACATATGCGGTCCAAACATAGAGATTTGGTACCCTCGGTGTAGAAATCCTTTGCACCTCCTCTCACATAATTAAGTATTTTTTGTTGTAACTAGATAATTTTATTATTTTCATAGTTGAAATTATGTACTAGATTGTTCGTATGTGTATTGTACATGAGAAGTTACTATGTATTTCCTATTTGACGTTTTAATAGTTCAAAGTGTTATGTTTTTAGAACAAATAATAAATTATCTTTAGCATTACATCAGACTTTCTTTTTTGTTGATTCAAGTTATTGATTGGAGTCCAAAAATGTATAAATAAAATTAGTAGGTACTTAACTTAACATTTTAGATTGATTTAAGAAAGTCTGATATCGATTTTTGAGGCCTAATGGTTTGTGGGCGGACCAATTTGAATTATTCGTTTTACCTAACTATAGCGAAAACGCTCCAAGCTTCAGTAAATATAATGTGTGATGGTCTCAGAGGGGGCTCTAGCTCATGTAGCGCCCGTGTGCAATCAATACCTTTGCGCCCTCTGGTAGGCGCGCGGTCAAAATGAAATACAAGAATATCATTGACTTACAATTATATTTTCACCAGTGAACGGAAATTAAGGTGCAAATGGTGCAATTTTAAATGATGTCGGGAAGGAATAGGTACACGAGTTAAAAGTATTGTTTAGGAAGGGGTTACATGAATAAAAAAGCTCAAATTTGTGTGCTGTTTGGAGATGTCGCGAGCATCGCTTGGCGCGGCGCCCCCTAACACCCTGCGCCCGTGTGCGCTGCATACTCGGCACCATAGCTAAAGCCGCTGCTGGATGGCTTCAGGCATTCGATGGGTCTTTAGAGACATTATTTCAGATGATTCCATTAATATATATATAGCTGCTCTTGCTGATTCACTGATTGATTCACTGACTGATTCACTCACTCATTGATCACCTCTCCTGTAAAATTTTGTATGAAAATTTTTTTTTACACCGATGGTTTCGTATTGAGGACAAAAATTCATTCGGAGGAAAAATATGGAGAGAGCTGATGATTGAGAATTTCGGAGACGGGTGAGGAGCACGGCCAGGGCATTGAAGATAGGTGGGGGGTGCTCGAACAAATGTCACTCAAAACCTCATCCAATTCGCAGTGAGCTGAAAATAAATTCAAATGGCGGAAAAAAGATGGCCGCCATACAAATTTCGTCGGTGTCTATCTCGGGGAGTATAAAAGATGGAGGAGTGGTTTCTTGGCAAAAGATGATCAAGACCCAAAGGTCTATTTGATGAATAGAAAAAAAATCCAAGATGGCGGAATTTTTTTTTCTTCATACAAAATATATGGCGAATATTGAATAGACTAGAAGCCGGGAATCATGCAAGACTTTGATACGGTTCCTTTTCAAGATTTGTTTTTACTGAAGAATTTTCATTATGACAAATGATGACATATGATGATCGAGGGTTTGGAAGGTGGGTGAGGAGCACGGCCATGGTAATGAAGATAGGTCAAACAACAACAAAAGTCACTCGAAACCTCATCCAATTGGCAGTGAGCTGAAAAAAAATCCAAAATGGCGGATTCAAGATGGCGGCCATACAAACTTCAACGGTGTCTATCTCGGAGAGTATAAAAGATGGAAGAGTAGTTTCTTGGAAAAAGATGATCAGAACCCGAAGTTCTACGTCTTGGTGAATAGAAAAAAAAATCAAGATGGCGGAATTTATTTTTCTATACAAACTATGCAAGAGGAAGTTTCCCTTTCAAAATTTGTTTTTATGGAAGACTTCTCATCCTGACAAATGATTCGGAGAAAAAATATGGAAAGTAATGCTGATCGAGGATTTGGAAGATGGGTGAGGAGCATGGCCAGGGTATTTTAGATAGGTGGGGGCTGCTCAAACAAAAATACTCGAAACATCATGTAATTGGCAGTGAGTTGAAAAAAAATTCAAAATGGCGGATTCAAGATGGCAGCTATAAGAATTTCATTCAGGTGTCATCTCAGGGAGTTTAAAAGATGGGAGAGTGGTTTTTTGATAGAAAATGATCAAGACCTGAAAGTCTACTTGACGAGTAGAAAATACGCGGTCCGCTTGCGGGCCGCGCACCCACGCGCCCTACTAGTCTAATATATAAAGTTAAGTTTTAAATCTACTCTTTTTAATATAACATAATTGCTAGTGGTTCTCCCGTAGATGCATCTTCAGTCAGTTTCTTTGTATTCAAACAGCGCCATCTATTTTCGAATTTCGGACTAAATATTTGTATACTGATGCTTATTAAAAATTAAATAATTTCGTCTCTTTATAATATTTATCTAATTTTAGTATTTGTTGTTCAACTACAGGATATAACTGAATTTATACAGGATATAACTGAGTTACAGCTTTTAATGTATAGCCGTTTTTGAGATAGACCCTCGACATCAATCTCCACTTTGAAAGCTCCTCATTTCGTCAATATATGAGAGAAAAAAAAATATTTTTGAACTCTGTCCCAAATTATCTTTGAAGAAATATTCCACCAGCCGTTTTAACGCCTTAAAAAATATTTTACAAGCAATATTCGGCTTAAGGCCATCGGTTAACATAATATTATGTTAAAATTGGAAGTAATTACGTTCACTAATTCAGAAATTAAAAGACTTGGACAGACGGACAAGTGCAAATTCATTCAAGTAGAGTCGCTCCGCGAGACCTCGCTACGCTGTTACCGCGAAAATTTAACTCATTTTTGGTATCTCCTAATACTACTTTTTTTTTCATTATAATAATATGCACAAGACCATGGAAAGAATTAGAAAAGTTTACCTATAATTCCTTAAAAATCATACAAAGTTATGGCTTGACCAAAAGGAAGTAAAACAACTTATATCGTAATTTGATTCTCACCGCTAAGATCATATACGCCAATTTGTGGAAAGACGTGATTTAACCTTTTACTAAAAATTTTTCTTTTCAGATAAACAAGACAGCCCGGGTCGAAGCAAAGCCAACGATAAACTTAATTCTAAACAAAGTGATCAATCTGAAATGGACCAACACAGAAACAATATCATAGTCGTATTACAAAACACAAATGCAACCCCATTCGAAAGACAAGGCGAAATCGCTTACACTTGTTATTTTTGCAAAAGCGTATACTCAAATCCGAGAGAATTGAAGAGACATACACTCGAAACCCATAATAATGATGATTATAACGAGATTTGTAAAGGAAAATCGTTGCGCTACTACCTTGTGAAATTAGACATAACTGACTTAATCTGCAGAATTTGCAATGAAGAAATAATCTCGCTAGAAAAATTGTTTGACCATCTAAAATATCATGGCAAAACAATATTCAGAGATATAAATAATAGAATAATACCTTTCAGGTTCGACAGTGATAATCATATATGTACAATTTGCTCGGTTGAGTATAATAAATTCAAGCCTTTACGCGATCACCTCAACACCCACTTTAGGAATTATGTTTGTAAATTCTGCGACGCTGGTTTTATTACACTGGGTATGCTATCTTCGCATGAGCCGAGCCATAAAACTGGCGTGTACACGTGTCGTTATTGTGACAAAAAATTCAATTCGGATAAAAATAAAGAGGTGCACGAGACTGTAATACATGCAGATTTCGTTGAGAATGTAAAGAGAAAGGGAATACAACACGAAAAAGGTAATATCGCACATGATCCTAAAGAAAGAAGGAAGAAAGGAGCAAAAGAAGATTTATCTGATGAATCCAATGAACAAATTACAGATACAACTAAATCTGCAGGATTGAGTCGAAAGACAGCAAAGGATAAGCATCGTGATAATATATTTGTTGTTATAGAGAACACAAACGCAACGCCTATCGGTAAATGTAATGATACTGGATACGGCTGTCAGTATTGCCCGAAAAAATATCTAAACCCCAGAGATTTAAAGGACCACACATCAAAAACTCATGCCAGCGCCGATTCCTTAAACATTTGTACGCGTGTAGACTCCTATATTGCCAAACTAGACATCACAGATTTAGTTTGCAAGGTTTGCAACAGTGGCGTCCAAGATTGGGATGAATTATTCAACCACTTAGAAAGCCATGGCAAAGTGATTCACAGAGATATAAAAAACCACATCATACCGTTCCAATTTGATGGAGATAAACTTGTGTGCGCGATTTGCCGCAGGGGTTTCAACAAATTTAAAGTTCTCCGTGAACACATGAATAGACACTTCAGTAACTATGCATGTAATGTTTGCCATTCTAGTTTCATCACCGAAAGAATGCTCTCCGCTCACATGCAGGGCCATAAAACCGGAGTTTTCCAATGCAGCTTTTGCGAGAAAAGTTTCAATACGAACAGAAATAAGAAGGCTCACGAGAACGTTGTTCACGTTCACTTCAACTACGCCAGCAAATGCGGCTTTTGTAAGAAAAAATTCAAGACTTACAAGCAAAAGAACGACCATCTATACGACGTTCATGGCATCACCCGGAAGCAATTTAATTGTTTAGCTTGCAATAGATCTTTTGAGAGCCAGGCTAAGTTGACAAATCATGTCAAGAGAGACCACCTTATGGAACGTCTTTACAAATGCAATGAATGCGATAGAGCCTTTTTCTCTAAATTGTATTTGTCACGACATCTGGTGAAGCACAGTGGCTTAAAGAAGTTTGTATGCGACGTGTGCATGAAAGCTTTCATTTATAGAAAATCTTTAACGGACCACATACGCATTCATTTGAATGATAAACGATTCAAATGTGATCGGTGTGGAATGGCGTTCATTCAGAAGTGGAATTGGCTGAGCCATATGCGCAGGAAGCATAGCATGGAATTTGCGGATCTCGTAACAAAAGAGGGACAAGTACAAGTTTCAAAAAATTTAGAATAAAAAGTAGATATATAAAAAGTTTTAGAATTACTGCGAATTTGCCTGCAGCAGAATGTTAAAACATGATTTTATATTTTAAATGCAATTAAGAATTATAATTATAATCTACGAAAAGTAAAATAAAAATAGTAGTGTCTGTATTAAAGAATAACCAATTTAAAGGTTAAATCTGGCCTGCAATATGCAAATAAAGAATTGAATTGCCCCCCTAGCCAAATTACCTTTTCTCGATCGCTCATTCTATACCGTGGAGCGAATGAGCGATCGAGAACGTTGTTTCGATTTGACTACCAATTAATAGTGTTCCCAAAGTGTTTTTTATCATGCCTCCTATCCTTTCAGAAGGAAGACGCGATAAAAATTTTTGGGAACTCCTGATCTAAAGCGTTAACGATCATAGAAAGAGGATAGAAACTATACATAATATGTAATTTGGCTAGGGGGGCTGATCAATTGAGCCTCGTAGTGCTTGTAGTCTCAAGTTGGTCTTCTTTATTTAACATTAATTGTAATTTCGTGGTGTCAAATTATAATTATATTCGTAAAATAATTTTAATATATTGAACCATGAATGCCATTTATGAGATATATGAGGATAAATAAAAGAAATATTCAAAACATTTTATTTTTTAATTATAATTTTTGCGTAAAGTAAATAAAAATGACATATGTACCTTGTTTATCTATTATTTTGCGTGGAACAATAAAATAAGCAATGGTTAAGAAACAACCAGACCGCTCGAACGCTCAACTGTTTACCTCTTTTGAAAAATTAAATTCTTTTTCGTTTTTATTTATTCTTCTTCGTCGCCTTCGATATTCTAGAATGGAAAAAGAAATACTATTCAAATATCCCTGGAATAAACGAGCAATTCTTGTATATATATATATATATATATATACAAGAATTGTTAAAAAAAAAAAGGTCGTTTTATCCGTGTTTTCAGGCAATGAAAAACCCCTTACAATATCATTGCAATACGAAGGTAAATTTCGCCGTCATCTATTAATTCCCGATAGCTCCACGGTTGACGGAAGACCCTGGTTCGAGTCCAAGATTATATTTTCCCCTGTGAATGTTATTATTTTTTTTTATTTATCTATTATTTTTTTTAATATATAATTTCCAAAAAACACGATTTACAAAAAAAATCACCCAGATATTATCCCTGGAACTACTAAAATGATAACTACTCGTAGCTCTTGGACACATTCTAAAGAGTAATAATATGTAAACTACCCACACTTGATAAACAATGAAGGAAAGTAGACAAAAAATCAACTCTATGTCCTTTCTCTACAGATCCCGGGAAGATAAAACCGAAACAGAAGAAGAATGGAAAAAACAACGCCGAAAAAGATGAGAGAAGCAAGCACATGGATAACATAACCACCCTTTTCAAACACACCAACGCCACACCCTTACGCTGTCAGAAGGACATAGGATACGCATGTTGTTTCTGCGCACAATATTGTGAAAAGCCTGCAGATCTAAAAGAGCACACAAGACTATCTCATCGCTCCGATATACAGAATATTATGAGAAGGAAATCAGTGAACGACTATTATGTCAAACTTGATATAACTGGCTTGCAATGCAACGAATGCAATACCAAAATAGATAATTTAGAAGACATGATGCTTCATCTTCAGGAACACAACAAAGATATACATCTGGACATAAATAATCACATAATGCCTTTCAGTTTCGACGACGATGAACTGCGCTGCGTCATTTGCAAAGAGGAGTTCAACAAATTCAAGAAACTGACTGAACACATGAACAAACATTACAGAAATCGCGTTTGCGATGTCTGCGGCGCAGGTTTTATCAATGAAAAATCGTTTCAGATACATTCACAAGTTCATAGAATAGGCGTTTTCACTTGCGAATACTGTCAGAAAGTCTTCGATACTTCGATGAAGAAAAGGTCCCACGAATTAGCCGTACACATACACTCACAGATGGTGAGCAAATGCGGGTATTGCAACAAGAAGTTTAAATCGCACAGGGATAAACAGAAGCACATTTCTAGCGTGCATGGCGTACGTTTTAAGGAGTACAAATGCAAATTGTGTGGTAAGGACTACTTGAGCGCGAACTCTTTGCGAGTTCACACGAGGCGTGACCATTTGAAGGAACGGCCTTATCAGTGTCAGTTGTGTGATTTTACGTCGTTCGGTAGTAACTGTTTGAGGAATCACATGTTGAAGCATACAGGAGTCAGGGATTTCCAGTGCGATATTTGCTTGAAGTCGTATGGCAAGAAGAAGACGTTAAGGGAACATATGCGTATACACGCGAATGATAGACGATTCAAATGCGAGTACTGCGGACTGAAATTTATACAGAAATGCAGCTTAAAGGGACATATGCGGTCCAAACACAGAGACTTGCTGCCCGCGCTGCAGTGAATGTCTTCTTCTTCATCTCTTCAACTCGCTTCGTGAGTTATTTGTGTGTTGAGGGTAGTTCGTTCAGTCATATTGAATACTTACATTTTGTTGTGGTAATGTAAATAGTTAGATAATAAATACATTTATGAGATACCTAATTTTTCAAGATTATTAGCCATGTTATACTTGATTAGTATTCCTCTTTCCCCTTAAGTTTAAGCTTTTGTTAGGAGGGGCATGATAGTAGTACAAGTAATCTAGACTCTAGTGCAACGTTTGAATCGTCGACCTTTGATGAAGATCTCGTCGTAGATGAAAATTGTATGGAGCGTAGTCTTGTGACATCACACTTCAGTAGCGCTCTCTTTGTCTAACAGGAAACTTTAATGCTCTATATTTCCGTGACTTAACAAGAGTCTTGAACTTTTTAAATCTAATTGTATACCTCCGTATACAATTAGATTTAAAAAGTTCAAGACTCTTGTTCTCCATCTCTCATCTTGTTCTAGACTAGCTGATGCCCGCGACATCCGTGTGGATTTCGTTTTTAAAATCCCTCGGGAACTCATTGATTTTCCGGGATAAAAAGCCTATTTCACTGTCTAGGTCCTCAGCTATGCATAAACTCACGTCGATCTCTGTTGCGACGCGAGTGAAGAACAGACCAATATACTTTCGCATTTCTATTATTAATGTAGTGAGGATATATTATATTATTATTATTTATTATTTTATGGATAATAAAATTGTTATGTTGTATTTAATATTATACTTATATCTAAATTTAATTCTAAAATTAAAACTAAAATAAAAAACTAATTAAAATCTAAAACCCCATCCAAGCCACCGCAGTGTGGCATAGTACCCAAGATGCTGGCAGCATTACCTCTTTGGATGGCCAAGCTAATCCTTTGGCCAAGGTAGCTGCCAGCTCTTGGATCCCCGGTAGACTCGATCACTCTTTTTGATATCTCTAAAAAAAGTGCGCGAGCCTCCGGGCCCCACGGCCCCAGGAGGATTATTATTATTATCATCATCGACTCTGAGTGTGGCAGTTAGCGTGCAAGCAAGCAATAATAAAAATATAGGTACCTACCTTACCTACCATAGACTTCACTATTATAAATTATATATTATTATTATAAATTTTCACTTTCTTAGGTACATAAGTTATTCTTCTTAGTTTGCACAACTCTATGTTATGAATGCTGTGTACAATCATTATTGATATTCATATCAGCTACTTGTTTTATGTAATTGTTAATTTATGGCAATGTTTAATATGTATATTGTGATTGTACCTTATTTAATAAATAAAAAATAAATAAATAGACAGTAGTTATATAGGTACCTACAAGACTGAGACTACGACGACGCTGCCGCCTGACAGGGTGCTCCCAGTCGACGCGCGCATGTGAAGGGAGGCAGATGGACGACAAAGTTATCATCAGCAACCCAACAACTCACTACTGAACCCCCCTAGCTATTGTCGTGCAGGGTCTTTAGTGCAGGGGCTCCCGAAGTTTTTAGCTCGTCTCCCTTCTGAAAGGATAGGAGGCGTGATAAAAACTGGGAACCCCTACTTTAGAGGAAGCGATCTTAGAAACGATTAATTGGTAGCCAAGTCGACACGTTTTCGATCGCTTCTTCGCTCCACGGAATAGAATTCACGCTACACGCTTATACATATAACATACACGCTTACGCATACGAATACATGCTTCCTCTAAAGCAGGAGTTCCCAAAGTTTATTATCACACCGCCTATCCTTTCAGAAGAGGCGTGATAAAAATCTTTGGGAACCTGTGCTCTAAAGCGTTAACGATCATAGAAAGAGAATAGATACAACGAAGTGTAATTTGGTTAGGGGGGCTGGTCTCCTCTCAGAGAAGTGTAAGTATAGTGCACCACGCTGAGCCAAAACAAATCGGCTGACTACACACATTTGAGAACATTATGGGGAACTCAGGTGTGCAGGTTTCGTCACGATGTTTTCCTTCACCATCGAAGTATGTGATATTTAATTGCTTAACACGAAGTCAGAGGTGCCCGGGCCGAGGCAGTGCCCGTGATCGAACCTGCGACCCCCCGACCACAATCTAACCACTAGGCTTCACTGATTATTATCACTTGTAGGTACCTTCTTATATCAGATGAGTTTTGATGTGAATGAGGGTATTTAAATAAATAAAAGCTGAAAGCTATTAATTCTTTATTACATTATTTTATATTGTCACAACAAATAAATAATAATATTTATAAATGTCCTCCCGACCGAATAGGATCACAGCAGCCAACCTCCTTAGAGATCAGCCATCTGCGCGGGAGATATTATAGTGCACAAGTGTGTGCGTAAACACAGGTGCACTCACTATTCCCCCACTCTCATAGTCCGATGGGACGGAAATCCGACACGACCGGAGAGAGCTCAGGCGCATGACCGACGGCTTTACGTACTCTCCGAGCCACGGGGGTGACTAACCGCCTACTTCCTAACTCCGGGCTAGTACTGAGAATTTCTTTGCCGAAAAACCCAATACATTTTTTTAACGGCCCTACCCGGGAGTCGTATCCGGGACCTCGTCATCCGCAGTCGAACAAGCTAACCACTAGACCAACGAGGCAGTTGTACGGTGTATGGTTTCTAAAACATCAGTATCTATCAAAATTAGGTTCTAGAGCCCAGATAACCGCCATGGTGAGCCTTCATATGACCTTTTAAACTACAGTTCTGCACAAAAGCTTGCCCGCACACCACACACACATACCTCCTGTCATTATTATGTATCCGCATATGTTCTTTCAGAGTTTTCTTACGTGCGTACGTCTTCTTACAAACCATACACTCATACGTCCGTTCACCATTGTGTTTCACCATGTGAGCTTTCAGTTCCGTACCAGTGAAACATTGGTAAGCGCATAACCTACATTGTATATCCTTAACATCCAAATGCCGGCGTTTCATGTGACACGATAGCCCGTACCGTCGTTTGAAGGACATATCGCAAACGTTGCATTTGTATCTTAAAGGGGGATCCCCATGTACATCGACCATATGCTTGTGGCGGTTGAAGTAATCGGCGAAACGTTCGGAACACTTTGGACATTTGTTCCTTTTGACCATTTTATGAACTGCATCATTGTGGGACTTGTGTTTGTGCTGCGTATCAAAAACCTTCTTGCAAATATCGCACGGGAAAGTGCCGAGAACATGGGAGCATTTCAGGTGCACTTTCAATCTACTTTTCGTAACATAACCAGCACCGCACTTATCGCATACATAGTTCCGATAGTGTACGTTCATATGCCTCTCTATAGCTCCGAAAGTTTCGCAATTGACCCCGCAGTTCAAACATTGGTACTCATTAAGCTTTGTCAGTGTGAACGGCACGATTCTGTCCCCGTATTCGGGAAACAATTTCTTTTTGTGTACTTTAACCAGATGTTGTTTTAGTTCGTTTAAATTTGGTATACTGTGATCGCAAATGGTACATTTAATATCTGTTACGTGAACGTAAACCACTAGACTCTCGGTGGGGATTTTATAGAGTAACTTTTTGATGTTTCTTTTGCATTTTTCATTCATTTGATGGTCGTGAAGTTGGTCGAAGCTCTCGCAAATGCTGCTGCAGTAAAAGCACGGGTATCCCAAGCTTCTCTTCGTTTTGAATGCTGTTAAGTTGGAATGCTCCAGAACAGTTGATACGTTGATAACGTGAGCCACTTTTTCTGTTACGTACACCTTTGATGGCGCTCTTTTGGAAGTTTGATCTAGTAGTTTCCTTATTGAATCTGCTGATATTATTTTACCTGAAAAAAAATCATTACTTTGTTTATAAAGTCTAAGTTTTTAACAATTTTAGGGGTGCACCAAGGTAGAGTTGCAGACCTGTCTTATTCTTACTGTACATCAATGACTTCTTCACAAAAATATATAGAATTCAATTCAATTTTTCGTTATGGCGCGTAGGTGCACCCAGAGAGCGCGGTTTAGAAGAACTAGCCGATGACAGCGACTTCGTCCGCGTGGATTTGGTTTTAAAGAATTCCGTGGGGACTCCCATGGAAATTTTCTGGGATAAAAAGTAGCTTATGTCACTCTCCAGGTACTCAACTATATCCATGAAAAAATCACGTTGATCCATAGCTCTGTTGCGGCGTGATTGAAGGAAACCAACAAATAAACACACTTTTGCATTTATAATATTCTTCTTTTTACTAACTATCAATTGATATACGTCCATAGCTGGACAAAGATCTCCTACATGATCCTCCACAGGCTTCGGTCTTGCGCCGCCTGAATCCAGCGGCTCCCTGAGACTCGTAATAATATTAGTAAATTATGAAACAGTGAAAAGAAATTAAAACCTGTTATACCTTTCAGTAATGCAAGTTGTTTGAAAAACTGTTCATTTTCGAGGTCCTTTCTTTTCGGGAGAGGTTTCAAGATGTTAGACGGAAACCGGGCTGTCAGTTCTGGCTCCCCATCTACTAAGTCATTGTCTGACGTGGCGTCCAAAAGATCTATAACAGAAACAACATTCATCATCATTTAGTCTGGTGGGAGGTATTGGTCATGGCTTGCCACCCTACTGTTAAAAGCTGTTCTGTTCAATAAGTCATTTTATTGACATCGGTTACTTTTTCCACTTTTTCCACCTTTCCATATTGTGTGCATCATCATCATCATCATCAAAAAATTCAAAATTCAAAATTATTTATTTCATGTAGGCCAACCTGTGACTCTTATGACACGTCAAGATTCTACCACCGGTTCGGAAAGCGGATTCTGCTGAGAAGAGCCGGCAAGAAACTCAGCAGTTGCTCTTTTCAAAATAATCATTTTACAATATTAATAAGTAGCTATTACATTGTAATAAGTTTTTATACTATCTTGTGGGCAGCTGGATGCCAAGCTGATTTAACCCGTGCATCTTTGTTAGAATAGAATATGACATTTCCACAAAACGTACTACAATTCAATTCATGTCAAAGACGGGCAGACAGAAAGTAACGCATTCCCGCCGGCGGCACCCGTTCATCATCATCATCAGCAACCCATCAACGGCTCACCACTGAACACAGGTCTCCTGTCAGAGAAGGGTTATAGGCCATAGTCCACCACGCTGGCCCAATGCGAATTGGCAGACTTCACACGCCTTTGAGAACATTATAAGGCGTGCAGGTTGCCTCGCGATGTTTTCCTTCACCGTTGAAGCATGTGATATTTAATTGCTAAATCTAACATAACTTGGAAAAGTCAGAGGTGCAGGCTCGGAATCGAACCTGCGGCCACCCGAACAGGAGACCACAGTCCTAACCACGAGGCTATCGCTGCTTACTATTGTGTGCATAGTTAATTTTTATTAACATTAGATTAATTTTTATGTAAATTAACAAACTGTTTGATTCATCAATTACCCTTTCAAATGTTGCTACAAACTATTTTTTAATACCCATTTCAACTGACTTATTGAACAGGCTCTACCACCAAATGATTTATCGTTCTGGTATGAAGGCGTGTAGAAGCCAATAAGGGGTTGATTGAATATGTATGTCACACACTCTTTAAACATTTGTGTGGTGGTGTCGTGTGATGCGGGTTGTTACGTTCCCTCAAATATGGTTGAGCGAAGCAATGGCTGGGTCATGCGTCATGCTCGTGAACGGGTTCCACCGGCGGGGCTACTTTATGTCTGCCCATCTTAAGAAATTAGTTGGTATGCATTTTTTGAAATTTCCCTCATTGTGGAAACACTGCATATAAAGCATAGTATTTACTGTATAGTAATTTTTTTTGAAAAGAGCAACCGCCGAGTTTCTTGCTGGTTCTTCTCGGCAGGAATGGCATTCCGAACCAGTGGTAGAGCCAGACGATTCAAAAGCACTTGTAAAAAGTTTATTTGAATAAAAAATATTTCTCTATTCTAATTTAAATAATTTTTGGAACAAAGTTCCTTATAGCAGAGTATGGACTTTGCAGATGGAGGGGCTAAGCGAAAAAGTGTAAGAATTTCCGTCACGACCCCCTTTCTATAGTGTAGACATGTGGCAAGATATGGTGTTGACTCTAAAAGGTAATGTTTTCATTATTAGAAGATAATAATTTCATATTATTGTTTAAATAGGTACCATATTTTTTTGTTCTCAAATTAAAAAATATTACCATAATTATAATTTATCAAAAGGAATTTCGTTCCAACCGAGTGTTCCACGACACACGCATTTCTTTATTTTGTACTAGCTGACCCAGCGAACTTCGTACCGCCAACAAAAATATTTAGGGGTGGGTCATTTAGGGGTTTGAAAAATAGATGTTGGCCGATTCTCAGACCTACCCGATAAGCACACAAAATTTCATAAAAATCGGTCCATCCGTTTCGGAGGAGTTTGGTGACAAACACCGCGACATGAGAATTTTATATATTAGATTTCTAATTTATTCGATTATGTCCTACATAATATACTATACAATATACATTAATACATAAATATTCATTATAATAATATTTTATTACTATTGTTATATATTATATATTCATTATAATGTTACGATATAATCATATTACTATACTATTAACACGCACTTTAAGCACTTGTAATGGTAACTCTCTCCACCTAGTTAAGTCCTCTGATTAAGTTTTACTTAAGCAATCGTAAGAAAGTCTTCACGGCACAGGATTTTACCTAGAGTGAAGACCAACGGCAAAACAAATGTATTATTTTTCTTTTTGTCAATAAAGTTTTTTTATTTTTTTATTTATTTCCAGGCAGTGATAGGCAGTGATAGCCTAGTGGTTACGAAGGCAGTGATATCCTAGTGGTTACGACTGTGGTCTCCTATTTGGGGGGTCGCAGGTTCAATCCCGGGTACGCACCTCTGACTTTTCAGAGTCAAGTGCGTTTAAGAAATTAAATATCACTTGCTTCAACGGTGAAGGAAAACATCTTGAGGAAACCTGCACATCTGAGAGTTCTTCATAATGTTCTCGAAGGTGTGTGAAGTCCGCCAATTCGCATTGGGCCAACGTGGTGGACTATGGCCTATAACCCTTCTCTGAGAGGAGACCTGCGCTCAGTAGTGAGCCGTTGATGGGTTGCTAATGATGATGATGATGATGATTTATTTCCAACTAAACTATGTATCGTGGTACCTGCTCGTATAAGATATCACAATTCACTACTATGGCTTGTAATAAAATTATTATGAAGATAATATTTCAGATAAAGATCACGTATGTGAACCCTTGAGAGTGTACACGTGATCCGCGAGTTCACGGGCGTTTGGAGTTTAAATTATACATCTGATTTTATTAATTTACTAATCAAGCTAATTGAGAGGGCAATAATAATAATAATTTAATAACTTTTCAATTTTTAAGTTTTTAATATTTATGTTAACTGTATAATAAAATTACTAGCTGATGCTCGCGATTTCGTCCGCGTGGATTTAGTTTTAAAGTCCCTCGGGAACTCTTTGATTTTCCGGGATAGAAGTAGCCTATGACACTCTGGTATACCCATGCAAAAAAATCACGTCGATCCGTAGACAAACCAACAAACACACTTTCGCATTTATAATATTAGTATGAAGTATGAAATATGAAGTAGGTATGGTAAATCATTTCTATAGACTCATTGCATAAATTTTATAATTCCTACTGCGCACACATAAATTAAGGATTGTTACTTGGAACCCAATTCTGATGTTATTGTATTTCGTCCATGTTTTGGTTGCAAGCTGTTTTGTGTAGCTATTCAAATAAATAAATAATTATTAAATCCTTACTTATATTACAATTGCGAAAGGTGTTGGTTCGTCCTTCAATCACGCCGCAACAGAGATACGCGCAACGGCTCGAAGACGAGATTTTTTGCGTGAGTATAGGTGAATACTTGGAAAGTAAGTAATGTGGGCTATTTTTTATCCCGGAAAATTAATAAGTTTCCATAAGATTTTTAAAAACTAAATCCACCATTATTGAATCCTTACTAATATTATGATCGCAAAGGTATGTGTATGTTTGTTGGTTTGGTCCTATAATCACGCTACAACAGAGATACCGATTGACGTGATTTTTTGCATAGTTATAACTACGGACTTGAAGAGTGGCATAGGCTACCCTTTATCCCGGAAAATATCTTGGATTGCTCGCTTGATGTAGAGTAGCCAGCAGTCCCGCTCAGTGCGGTCTTACCTTTATAAATTAATCCGTTCCCTCGAAACACCCACACTATACTTTCCTGATCAACTGAAGATCAATAAAAGCTTCTATCTAATAAATAAAGTTGGAACGTGCTTTATGATCAAAGACGTGACGTTATGATGCAGTAAATGAACCTTTATATAACTTTTGACCTTTACACAGCTTTGCTATTACATTTTCCTTAAAAGAAAATTTTAAGAATAGAATTTAATATTCGGATGGACTCTTGTTCCTGGAAATATTTTTTCTCACCTCCGGGCGGAAAGCGTCAATTTTCCTCCCGCTGCGCTAAACGAAAATGGCGCTTTACGCCTCCGTCGAGGAGAAAAATAGTATACACACCACGGGCAGTAAATAAGAAATGTCTCAGATCACATGTAATTGTTGTCCGAGGCGAAGCCGAGGTCAATAAACATTACTGCCCTAGATGTGTAATATACTATATATCGGCCTTTCAATAATTATTAATATTATAAATAATCGTGCTTATTCGGTTTTCGGTTATATAGAGAGAGCTATGCTCGGAGCCACAGTCGGAGCTTTGAGAATTAAACCATTTTATACTCAAAGGCTCGGAGTATCCCTGCGAGACCAAATCAGAAATAAGGAGATCCATAGGAGAACCAATGTCACCGACATAACTTAGCGAGAGGCGAAAAAGAGGCGAAGTCCCAAGTATCAGCTGGTATTGTATCAGCTAGTATTATACAAGCGTACACTCGTGTCGTTTTGAAACATACGTAGAAAACGTTTCCGTGCTGATGTTAATTTTCGTCCGAAAAATGACACAGCCCTCTGTTGCAAATACAACGTTTTCATTCGCGAAACTATTTTCATGAGAAAACGGTACTCAATTTTAAAATTGCCGTTACGAAAGAAGTTTTGCCATGTAAGTATGAATATACCTTCGCTAAAATAATATGAAAGTAACGTCGCGATAGCTTCAAGCACGTATTTTCGTGAATGTAACTTTGTATTTGAAAATGATAAAAATATACCTAACTAGCTGATGCCCGCGACTTCGTCCGCGTGGATTCAGTTTTTAAAATCCCGAGGGTACTCTTTGATTTTCCGGGATGCTTTACACTACAGGTTCTCAACTATACCTATCCAAAAAAATCACGTCAATCCGTAGGTTTTTGCAGCGTGATTGACGGACAAACCAACAAAGACAAAATTACGTTTAGCTGTCATTTACATTTTGTTATTCCACTGTCATTTGCGTTTTGTTATTCCATGTCAGATGCGTTTTTGTTATTATATCACGTTTTATAGTGACTTGACGGAAACGCGGTCGAACGGGATAAAAAGTATCCTATGTCCGGCTCCTGGTTCTAAGCTACCTCTCCACCAATTTTCAGCCAAATCGGTTCATCCGTTCTTGAGTTATAAATAGTGTAACTAACACCACTTTCTTTTATATATATAGATTTGCAAAATACTTTGGCACTGGCCAAGGGGATTGTCAGATTTCACACACACCAGGACTTCACACGCCTTCGAGAACATTATGGAGAAGTCTCAGGCATGCCGGTCTCCTCACAATGTTTTCCTTCACCATTAAAGCCATTGATATTCAGTTTAGATAATATTATATTATAGTCTTACCATGAAATTCCTCTGAACAGTTCTCATCAACTTCTGTACACAACTCATTCAGTTCCTCTTTGATTTCAGAGGTTTTTTCTATTTTGACATCTACGTCTATATGTGCATCTCTCACTGCAAGAAAAATCATACTAACATTTTATAACATAGTACTTCATCTACTTGTACTATTTTTGTTAACGTTTTTTTAACAGGTGGACCAAAAAAGTAAGAATGAACATCTAACATTTCACTAATATAATAAATGCGAAAGTGGGTTTATTTATTTATTTATTTCATATGATACACCATCAATACACTGTATAAGCATTAAAAATATTACATTGCGATAAGTTTTCTAGTCCTAGTACAGTTATCATTACAGGTGTACACAGCATTAAAAAATTTGTCCGGTTAACAAGTAGCGCAAATATGCGGTAAGTACCTTTACAGTTACAGAAACAGAGAGTTAAAAATTACTATAAAAATAATACCTAATAATATTGTCAATGAGATATGTAAGTAAATTAGAACGATAATAATGCTATAATATTATACAGGGCTATGCATGTTGATATAATTTTTTCTTAAAACTAGAGTGTCGTGGAAGATGTCGATGTCATGGTTTGTCAAATTGTTATACAAGCTAGTTATTCTATTAATAGGGGAAAATTTGCCTAAGTTAGTCTTCGAAGTTTTTGAAACGAATGTTTTTTGTAAAGGGTGTCTGGGAATGCAGCGGGGGACATTGATGCTTATGAGCTGTAGCAGGTCAGGGGAATCCGTGATATTACGAACAATTTTGTAGAGAGTTATGAGGTCAGTCGCTTGCCTTGCGAGGGAGTGTATTTTAAAATGTTTTAAGCGAGCATCGTAATCGGCTCTGTAAGGACATGTTTTGTCTTTAAACGCCAGATACCGCGTAAAAGAACGTTGTATTCGCTCTATTCTGTCTATGTGTGTTCTATAGTGTGGGTTCCATACTGGGACCGCGTACTCCAGAATGCTGCGTACTAATGTTTATCCTTCAATCACGCAGCAATGGAGCAACAGACCAATGTGATTTTTAGTATAGTAAGTGAGCACAATGTATTGGCATTGGTCGACATGCTACAGAGACTCAGGAACTGAAGCAATTTTTTGTTTCTATTTTTAGGGTTCCGTAGTAAACAAGGAACCCTTATAGTTTCGCCATGTCAGTCTGTCTGTCCGTCCGTCCATCCGTCCCTCCGTCCACGGTTTAGCTCAGACTATTGGTACTAGAAAACTGTAATTTGGTAAGGGTATAAATATTAATCACGCCAACAAAGTGGTGAAATAAAATTGTGAAAAGTAATTTTTTTAGGGTACCTCCCCTACATGTAAAGTAGGGATGAATTTTTTTTTTCTCATCTATCCCATAGTGTGGGGTGTCGTTGAATAGGTCTTTCAAAAATATTGTGGGTCTGCGAACACTATTTGTCGATTCAGGGGTCTGTTTGTGAAAAATGATATTTTAAAGTGCTAAATTTTATTAGAGTCAAGTGTCCCCTCCACCCTCTGCCAGCTAAATGGTTGTTTATAGGATAAATGAAAAAATTCACAGCAGTAATATAAAGAATTTTATAGGAAAAATATCACGGCTAAGTAGGGTTCATAAGTCAAGGAGTTATATCTGTTTTTTCTGTGTAGTATAAGTTGCATATTTTGTAGTATATTATAGTATTTAAACCATGGAACTCAAAATATATTCAATATTCATAAATAAAATAAAAGCACTATCCTAGGTCAGCAATAATATTTGTGACTTGCTACTACGGAACCCTGCACTCTGTGTGGTCCGACACACACTGGGCCGGCTTTTTCATTTTGTTTTTGTTTCCACGTGAATAAAGTTGCAACCATCAGCTAATCAGTTGATAAAGAAGAATATCTTATCTAATAACCTACTATTAACAAACAACATCTCCTTCTCGTCCAATGCATTTATCAGTCTTTTCTCCGACTCCACCACCATGGCACGGAAGGTGCTTGCATCCAACAACCTCTCCACACACGATGAGCAGATGAGGGAACTGCGGGCAGAGTTGGTGCAGAGCTGGAAGGTAACAAACAATAGGGTATTTGACTACTTCTAAAAAATCATATTAAATTGTTAATAATGCTATGCTGAAGCTAACAAAACGTATATTTCGGCATAATTTTCAGTATTTTTCATAAAAATCGAGAATAAATTCAAAAAAAATAAACTGCCGCGGAAACGTTCCATTTGTTTACATGACGTCACAGTTCACACACAGTTCAATGACAATTCCAAAGCCCAAAGGTGGCGTGAACTGTGACGTCATTCGAGATTCAAGAACGTTTTCGATCTCGTGAACATGGCCAGAATTATAGCAATTTTAATCAATGTTTTCTAATTAAATAAAGCTTTATTTTTAGTTTTGTCGTATGGAATAATGTTTTTAGATAATAATCTTTTAGGATGACACCAGATGAAACGATATTTTTAATATAGTCAAATACCCTATTATTGTGATAGAATTTGATTCTGATCATCAATGAGAGTAGAGCGAGGCTGAAATAAAAATTGACCAAGTGACCATTATTATAATGTCCTCCAGATCCAATCTGGTCCATTTATCCATCAATGGATGGCATATTTTTGGGCCATTGATAATATTGTCTATGTTAGGAACTAAGTTTTTAATAATCCTGTGCAGGCATAGTCTATGCCACTCTGCAAGTCGTCGACTATACCCATGCAAAAATCACATAGATCTGTTGCTGTGTGATTGAAGGACAAACCAATAGACATACACACTTTCGCATTTATAACAACTAGTATGGATACATCCTTTAAAAATGTTACTATGTTCTATTTTGAGAAAAATTATTACCATACATAATTTGATCTTTTAGGTATAATTTGTTTATTTTACACTCCATTGAATGCATATGCAATCTTGCCAACGGCCCCGACAGGTTAATAACTCAATACTTTACATACTCATCATCATCATTCATCATCAGCAACCCATCAACGGCTCACTACTGAGTGCAGATCTCCTCTCAGAGAAGATTATAGGCCATAGTCCACCACGCTGATCCAATGCAAACTGGCAGACTTTACATACTTACGTATAAATTAAAACATTCTTGAAACAATTCGTAATAAACTTCGCGAGTCCCATTACGTGCGTATTCCTTCATGATATCCCTGTGATTGCCCTTTGATAAACAAAACCTGCATTTACCGTAGCGGGAACTATTTAGAGGTTCCATTATTAGTAATTTATTAATATCAAATTAAACAAATTAATCAAAACATTTTTGTTTTGATATTAAATTTTTTTTAATTTGAATTTGACAGACTTGGACAATTGACACATGCTTTTTTACTTGTTTCATTGCTCTGGGTTCTAGCTCTTTTGATGTTTGCAGACATCATAGTCGTTTTCCTAGTTCCATGTTCACACGGTAGTAAAAATACGTCTATGCAGACCACCTACAATGCTTTAAAAATAAAACTGTTTATGATAGCAGTGATAGCCTAGTGGTTAGGACTATGGTCTCCTATTCGGGGGGTCGCTGGTTCGATCCCGGGTACGCACCTCTAACTTTTCGGAGTCAAGTGCGTTTAAGCAATTAATTATCAATTGCTTCAACGGTGAAGGAACACATCGTGAGGAAACCTGCACATCTGAGAGTTCTCCATAATGTTCTCGAAGGTGTGTGAAGTCCACCAATTCGCATTGGTCTAGCGTGGTGGACTATAGCATATAACCCTTCTCTGAGAGGAGACCTGCGCTCAGTATTGAGCAGTTGATGGGTTGCTAATGATGATGATGACACCTATGGTTAATACATACCTATCATGGTCGATGGGTCGAACCGGTCGATCGTGTGAGAGCTTCTAAGCTCCAACAGTAAAACTTGGAGCTATCATCTTTGGCAAGTAATGATATTTTATGACACACTGTTGATTCCACAGATTTATAATTTTTCAAACCCCTATGTTACCTTTAAGGGGTCGAATTTTCAAAAATCCTTTCTTACCGGATGCCTACGTCCGTCATCCCGATCCCGGATCCGTCCAGTGCAGCAGTGGTTTGAGCTGTGCGTTGATAGATCAGTCAGACAATCACCTTTCCTTTTATATTTATTTAAATATCCGCTATTTTACAGATGGAGGACCGAGGAAGATATGATAAACTATTGGCGTAGTTTTCAATAGTTTTTAATATATTCATGTAAATAAAGTAACAATAAATAATTAATATTATTGTAATCAATATTCAATTCGAAAGCACTTTGTATTTTATTTAATAAAAATTATTCTATTCTATTCTATTCAATAAATACAGTATAAGTAAAGGTAAATTAACAAATAAACCAGTCTATCATTATTTGTATAAATTATAAAATTAGGTAGGTAAGTATAGGTATGTTACATACATTCTTGCCTGTGATTTTAAAATATACAGTCTACTATTATAAGAATTTCCTATATTTAGATAATTTATTTATACCTAATGTTTAAATTACACTTAATCAAAAATTATCTGTAATTCGCACTTAATTATTTGCTGTGAATTTGTTACATATACATCAGAAGAAATATACATTTCACCTTGCAAAAGTACTATATCTTATTTAACTTTCTACACATTATTTCTTTCACCCTGCCCACATAATCAAAGATTAACTGGAATAAAATGCCTTTAGGTATTAAGTTCGGCTTTATACAGTAGGTATATATTAGTATTGTATTATAACTATCTAATATAAATAAATTAAACCTACACTATTTGGGTCGGATTTATAATCCCGACTCCACGCAGTCTTGTCTGCCGCCCCCTAAATGAGGTTAGGTTAGGTATTGAGAGAAGCGAGCCGTGCATGCAAAACTTCTAGGTACAACTTTTTTTGGCGTATCGAAAAATCGGAAAAATCTTATGTGCAGGTACCAATTAGGTACTACATCTTTACGAAGAGGAATTAGTAGTAACGCCTTTAACTGAGAATACCCGACGTGGTCCAACCATTCTGACGCCCACGATCCGTAGCTCTGTTGCAGCGTGACTGAAGGACAAACCAACACACTTTCGCATTTATAACATTAGTAAAATGTATCTCCTTTTTGACGACCTCCCTGGCTCAGTGGTGAGCGCTGTTGTCTTATAAATGGGAGGTTCCGGGTTCGATTCCTGGCGGGTCTATTTGGGAATTTATGATTTCTGAATTGTCTCTGGTCTGGTCTGGCGGGAGGCTTTGGTCGTGGCTAGTTACCACCCTACCGTAAAAGACGAGCCGCCAAGCGATTTAGCGTTCCGGCACGATGGCGTGTAGAAACCAATTTGAGGTATGGGTTGAATGTTCACTGCCATACCGCTTCCAATTTAGCCCACTACCATCTTAGACTGCATCGTCACTTACCATCAGGTGAGATCGCAGTCAAGGACTAGCTTGTCATCGAATAAAAAAAATCTCCACGCAATTTGTGGTAGGAACTTATACCCCCTTTCCTTCTTTTTACAAGCTTTTATTTAGCTTGACCAGTTTATTTGTTTGGGTCAAATCTTGTAAAATGAATTAGACCCACTTCCCGGTTTCTGATCGAGCTGAAATTTTGCATTTATGTGTAAATCGTATGATAATGCAATATTATTGTGACATGGAGACGGAAGATGGCTATCGGAACTCTGTAATAAAACGACGTAACCCCATCGAGTTTGGGCTCTTTTGATTCGTCATAACAAGTACTCTAATCCTAGATGATATCCAGAATTCCAGAGTCTAAAGATGTAGCTACTAAAAGCTTGCATTTAAAAATAAAATTTTTAATTTACACTTGTTCTCACTTAACTCCCGATACAATTCACACGATTCGAATCCAACCCTTTATTGCACTTGCAATTCGGGATGGTGTGTCTTTATATGCCCCTTCAAGCTGCAATTCTGTACGAAAGCTTGCCCGCACACCTGACAGGCGTATCGCCTATCATTATTGTGTATCCGCATATGCTCTTGCAGCGTTCTCTTTCTCGCATATGTCTTTTTGCAGACCGAGCACTCGTGTACTCGCTCGCCATTATGTTTTATCATATGCAGTTTTAACGTGAAGTTTGTATAACAGGTGTACGAACACAGTTCGCACTGGTAATCCTTCTGTTTTAAGTGATATCGCTTCTTATGCGCAGACAATCGGATTTGTCTGTCAAACACCTTATCACACACCTTGCATATATATTCAAGTTTTGCAGCACCGTGCACTTCCTCCATATGCTTTTGTCGTTTCAAATATTCAGTGAAACGCTCGTCACACTCCATACATTTGAACCTTTTAACCATTTTGTGAACGATGTTCACATGATTTTTTAACTTTAGGGGGGTAGCGTAAACTTTTTTACACGTATCGCATTGAAAACTACCCTCTTCGTGCTGTTTGGAGTGCACTTTGAACCGACTTTTAGTAACGAAACCTGTCCCGCACTCCTTGCAGACGTAATTCCTAAAATGGACGTTCATATGCCGTTCCATAGCTCCGAAAGTCTCAAAATTACATTTGCACACTTGACACTCAAACATGTTCGGCGTTAATTTGAACGGGACGATACGGTCGGGGCAATCTTGAAATTTCTTGTCATGTTTCTTAGCCAAATGCGATTTGAGTTCCGTCAAAGTCGGGACTTGTTCGTCGCATATCGTACATTTGAGGTCTGTGACGTCGACGTTGACAATAAACGCTTCGGCTCCTTGAGCACTTAAAACAGTCTTTAGTTCGGTTTTCGTGTGCTTCTTTTGGTGTTGCCGCATTGCGGGTAGTTCGTGGAATGCCACCGAACAGTAGAAACAGGGGAAGCCGTTCTGGTATTTGGGTTTGAATGGCGTGACGTTAGAGTTATCTATGATGAGGGTAGTGTTGTGAATGTACGCTAGTTTTTCCTTTCTGTTGTTATTTCGTGTTTGCCAGGGTGACTGACGTGTCGAGTCTTTGTATTCTTTATCTGTGTCTGTGGAAAAAAATAACAGATAATGAAATTTAAAATTATTTATTCCATGTAGGCTAACCTGTGGCTCTTATGACACGTCAAGACTCTACCACCAGTTCGGAATGCAGCATACACAATATTGTACAAGATATACAGTGGCATGCAAAATATTTTGTTTTATTCATGCTTGAAAAGTAACACCTGATGGAAAATTATAGTGTAGGTATAAGATAAAAGAAACACGTTTGTCTGGAAGATGACTATTCACTCTAGTTTTAAAGATATCCAGGTTGCAAGTTTCTGCGAGAACACATTCAATATATTTTTCATAGTAAGCGACACATCACGTGACCGAAAGTTCGCGTAGCACGCTGAATGTCGCGTAATAGAAATAGAAATAGAAATCTTTTTTATTCAAATAAACTTTTTACAAGGTGTTTTTGCATCGTCTGGCTCTACCACTGGTTCGGAATGCCCTTCCTGCCGAGAAGAACCAGCAAGAAACTCGGCGGTTGCTCTTTTCAAAACAAGTTTACAATACAATAAATACTATGCTATATATGCAGTGTTTCCACAATGAGGGAAGTTCCAAAAATGCATACCGATTAAGTTCTATCTTAAGATGGGCAGACATAACGTAGCCCCATTCACGCCGTTGGAACCCGTTCACGAGCATGACGCATGACCCAGCCGTTGCTTCGCTCAACCATATTTGAGGGAACCTAATAACCCGCATCACACGACACCACCACAGAAATGTCTAAGGTAAGGCTACGATCACATCTGTGCGCATCTATGTGCGCATCGATTCCAGATGTGATTCCAGCCTAATTGGGTATTTGACTGATGTCAAAATGTTGATATTCATTGATTATAATCGAAAATGTTTCACAGTGGTCTGTGACTGTATATGTCTTGTGACGTCTCACATCAGTATCGCCGGCTAGAGCGTCGCCAGCCGATGGCCAAGGGGGGGCAAGTTGGCATTATTATGGAGGACGGCAAAAGTATGAATAAATAAAACTTATGCATTGAGTTACTAGTACTATATTTTTCAAATGTCTAGGGGGGGCAGCTGCCCCTCTGTCTACAGCAAACTTTAGAGTTAAAGTTTAACTGAATATTTCCGTGACTAATAAACATATTTAAAAAAGACTTGGTAGACTCATCGATGATTTTTTGAATCATACTTGTAAAAAAGTTTATTTGAATAAAAAACATTTCTATTCTATTCTATTCTAAAGAAAACTGGCATTGTGTGAACAATTTATGATATTTAAAATCTTTATTTAAGATGTATAAAAAATAGCAGTCAAATACCCAACAGTTCGCCACATTTTGTGGGTATGCTTCGTCGTTGTAATAAAACCTTATTAATATTATTAAATGCAAGAGTGTGTTTGTTTGTTGGTTTGTCCGTCAATCACGCCGCAACAGAGCTACGGATCGACGTGTTTTTTGCATAGCTATAGATGAAGACCTGGAGTGACATAGGCTACTTTATCCTGGAAAATCAACGAGTTCCCGTGGGAGTTTTAAAAACAAAATCCACGCAGACAAAGTCGCAGGCATCAGCTAGTCAGTAATAATAAAAATTAAAATAACCTGGTTCGTCCTGCTCAGACATGGAGTCATCATCAGAGTCCCCATCGTTCTGGTCTGCATCACTCGACTCCGCCTTCAGATCTGGTTGTTCGCTCTTTATTTCCACAACAAGCATTGATGATATTGTTGATGGCTCCATTGCATCTGAAAGGTTAAAACACTTTTTTTTTATTATAATATGAAAAAATATTACACTTTAATTAAACCTACACTTCCAGTCAAAAATCACATAAGGGTTTTTGCTGGTGTAGTCTTAAGTACTATTATATTATACATTATGTAGTCTATTTTATATTATACATATTATAATTACTTAGTAAGTGTTGTATAATTCATAAGGTACTTATATAAAATACTAGCTGATGCCCGCGACTTCGTCCGCATGGATTTAGTTTTTAAAAATCCCGCGGGAACTCTTTCATTATCCGAGATAAAAAGTAGCTCTCCCGGTCTGAGGAACCACTACTACCTACATCCATTACTATACCCATGCAAAAAATCGCATCAATCCGCTGTTCTGTTGCGACGTGATTGAAGGACAAACCAACAAACAAACACACTTTCACATTTATAATATCAGTAATGCGTTATTAATTTATTATTTAACATTTTTTATGATTATCAAATTTTTTACCATACTTAACCAAAGACAAAATTACGTTTAGCTGTCATTTACGTTTTGTTATTCCACTGTCATTTGTGTTTTGTTATTCTATGTCAGATGCGTTTTTGTTATATACCACGTTTTATAGTGACATGACGGAAACGCGGTCGAACGGGATAAAAAGTATCCTATGTCCGTCTCCTGGTTCTAAGCTACCTCTCCACCAATTTTCAGCCAAATCGGTTCATCCGTTCTTGAGTTATAAATAGTGTAACTAACACCACTTGCTTTTATATATATAGATAATATTATTGTGGTAGGTAGTTTGAAGTAAGTTAAATAAAGGCAGTCACTATCAGCAGCTGGTCATTACATTACATGGTGACAGCGGTGTTCAATTTAATTTATAATTAAGGTGATTCAAAGTGCCATTTCTTGGGAATTGAATTGAATTGAATCAATGTGTTAATTCTAGGTAGTGGTACTAATAATTTTATTGTGAAAGAACTTTTTTACACTTGTATTACATTGCAAGTTTCTATTTTATGTAAAATATCTATTGGGAACTCATTAAGTAAAGAGGGGAGTAGATAATCCCAGGTACGCTTGCCATAGACATTATTATGACTTGCTGTAAATAGTTGATCTTACGTAGGTGTTCAGGTCTTGTATACTTTTTTAGTGAGCTCACCGGCTATAAGTTGTCAATTAGCTCTAAGTTGTTTCTAAGATGTTGAGAAGCAGTGATAGCCTAGTGGTTAGGACTGTGGTCTTCTATTCGGGGGGTCGCAGGTTCGATCCCGGGTATGCACCTCTGACTTTTCGGAGTCAAGTGCGTTTAACCAATTAACTATCACTCGCTTCAACAGTGAAGTGAACAACAACAACAGTGAGGAAACCTGCACATATCTGAGAGTTCGTCATAATGTTCTCGAAGGTGTGTGAAGTCCACCAATTCGTATTGGGCCAGCGTGGTGGACTATGGCCTATAACCCTTCTCTGAGAGGTGACCTGAGCTCAGTAGTGAGCCGTTGATGGGTTGCTAATGATGATGATGATGATGTTTCGAAATCGTACCATTTCCAGCATTCTCTTGCTTCATCTCAAAGCTGGTCAGGCTCCGCTCCGCTTCCAGTACCATCTTCTTGAAGCTGCTCGCATCCCTCAGCCTCAGTACACAGGATGTGCAGATCAGGTTGCTCTTGCCAGCTCTTGTGCACAACTAGAATATAATAAGGTATTTGACTATATTATAAATATCGTTTCATCTGGTGTCATCCTAAAAGATTATTATCTGAAAACATTATTCAATATGACAAAACTAAAAAATAAAGCTTTATTTAATTAGAAAACATAAATTAAAATAGCTATAATTCTGGCCATGTTCACGAGATCGAAAACGTTCTTGACTCTCGAATGACGTCACAGTTCACGCCACCTTTGGGCTTTGGAATTGTCATTGAACTGTGACATCATGTAAACAAATGGAACGTTGCCGCGGCAATTTATTTTTAAAATTTAGTTCTCGATTTTTATGAAGAATACTGAAAGTTATTCCGAAATATACGTTTTTTAGCTTCAACATAGCATTATTAACAATTTAATATGATTTTCTAAAAGTAGTCAAATACCCTATTCTGCATTAACATGTGTTGAATTATAATTAAGTAGATATAATTAGGTATGCTTTTGTGGAACTTCCCCTCATTGTGGAAACACTGCATACATAGCATAGTATCTATTATATTGTAAACTTGTTTTGAAAACAGCAACTGCCGAGTTTCTTGCTGGTTCTTCTCGGCAGGAACGACATTCCGAACCAGTGGTAGACTCATCGACAATTCAAAAGCACTTGTAAAAAAGTTTATTTGAATAAAAAACATTTCTATTCTATTCTATTCTATACATTAAGTTTTTCGTCCAGAGACTGTCGTTTCTATAACAAAGACTACGATATTGGTCAACTTGCCAACAATCATCAGCAACCCATCAACGGCTCACTACTGAGCGCAGGTCTCCTCTCAGAGAAGGGTTACAGGCCATAGTCCACCACGCTGGCTCAATGCGAATTGGCGGACTTCACACACCTTCAAGAACATTATGAAGAACTCTCAGATGTGCAGGTTTCCTCACGATGTTTTCCTTCACCGTTAAAGCAAGTGATATTTAATTGCTTAAACGCACTAGACTCCGAAAAGTCAGAGGTGCGTACCCGGGATCGAACCTGCGACCCACCGAATAGGAGACCACAGTCCTAACCACTAGGCTATCACTGCTTCAATAACAGATTCGAATGATGAGATTGGAAAACAGGACTTTACTACAGCTGTATCCGATTATTTTAATAGTGTCGAGAAGTCTGTTATACACTAGATTCTTATTTTAATATGCAATAAATACCTCAATAACAGGGAATACTTACGAATACATTGAAACACTCCAAAAATATTTTGAAATAAACTTCTCTTGCGCCGTTCCACTCGTACTCTTTCATCAGGTCGCGGTGGTGGCCCGGCGCGGAACAGCACCGACATTCACCGTACTTCGTGCTGTCTTCACTTTCATTCATTTTTCTAATATTTTTTATAATTACTTAAGGCATGGATGGGCGTATTATTCTATTTAGATTCCTAAAATATTTTTAGTTTATTTTGATTTTTTTTTTCATTTTTTACCACAGACTAAAAATTACAGAGGGGTCACGTCACCCGTCGGCCGTCGCAGAACATTTAGACGTAGTCGTAACTCGTAATTCCTAGTTCCATGTGTTTGCTTCTTTTATGTACCCAATACCACTGTGTAGCAAACACAGTAAACAGTGGTGATGAATAATTATTATTAACATTAGGTGGAAGACACAGTTCTGCCCGCGAAATTCAAATTTAATTTTGTTTTTCGCAATTTGTAAACTAATACGACAAAGTAGGCTTATGGCATTCTAATTGCGACAATGGCAGTATCATCTTCACAGGTTGATATAAAAATCTTTACTTGAAAGTGTCCAGTTTTAAAGAAATTAATCAAAATATCGACTAATTTGTGAGTAACTCACGTCCAACTCAGTATTTTGATTAATTTCTTAAACTGGTCACTTTCAAGTAAAGATTTTTATGTAAACCTGTGAAGATGATAATTCTACTGGCGCAATTAGAATGCCATTAGCCTAGTTTGTCGTATTAGTTTACAAATTGCGAAAAACCAAATTAAATTTGAATTTCGCGGGCAGACTCGTATAATCATCCTTAATACTCAAAGTTATCTTCGCTCAACTTCACTGCAAACCTTTGGCTGAATTCAGAAACTCACCTCTATCCTAATATCGAATATTGCACAAGAATATTGTAGATCGTAGTCCTAATTCCTAGTTCCATGTTGTAGATAGTACCCAAAGTACAAAGCACGTACAAACAGTGAATCGTGAACCCTTCGTGAGCCAGTAGGTATGTTGTCACCCTCTACACGCGCGAAATTTTGAAACAAACTAAATCCACTTGGTCCGGCAATTTACACCGCTACCACTATTTAGTAGTACTATTATAATTATAGGGAATTAAAACACCAAAACACTAGAAATGTATAAATAACTCATCATTATTTAATTTCGAACAAGGTATTTGCATGTTAAGAGTAAATTCGCAAAGCGAAAGGTCTCGACATAACAGTAATAAATTAGATACTTGTTCAAGTTACATTTAATAATAACTTATTAGTTAAAGCTAAATTTAAAAAAATAAAACGCCAATAGGTCTGTCTATATTTCATTATTCAATTCATCTCATAAATAAATTACCAACTGAAACAAAATAATAAAATTTTGGAAGATCAAAAAGCTTTAACCTATATAACAAAAGAAAAGAAGTAATCTATAATTTAGTAATAACTTATTATTTAGGTACAGTTAAAGCTAAATTAAACTAAGGTCACGCTAGTCGCACGACTCATCATAAAAAAAAAACGCTAATAGGTCTATTTTTATTCAATTAATCTCATAAATAACTTTGCCTACCGAAACAAAATTGTAAAATTTTGGAAGATCAAAAAATCTTAATTAACTATATTATAACAAAAAAGAAGATAAAGTAATCTTTACATATTAACAAGTTCTAGTTCGAAAAATATTTATTAATTTTGGAAACAAGTGTAAATAAAAATTTAAAACACCCCTGACTGTATACCAATCAATCGGACATGTTAAAGTTGGTAAGACCCCTTTGTCAAGTACAGTTTTTGCAATTCACGAAGGCGAGTGAGCTTTACTCGTGGTTACTTCGTGTACATGCACATTGCATAAGTGTGCGTGCCTGTCAAAGCCTAGGTGGGAGCGGGCAGGCGCGAGCATTGCGCTCGCTCACACTTATACAGATACGACACACACACAACCATAAGTCAGTCGCCCTCGTGAATTGCAAGAACTATAATGAGCTGATGATCTTTAAACGCTTGAATATTTCTTCATAAATTATAGCTCAATCACAAAACAAGAGTTTCAAAGCCGACGTATCTCTCGATCACGTCGGCTTTGAAACAGGAAAAACCGCATCAAAATCGGTCCATTGATTGGGCAGTTACGAGGAAACCGACAGACACGAAGATACTTTTTGTGTTAGGGGTTAAAAATAGCTAAATACCTACCTGATCTGAAAACTGATCCAAACTTCGTGCATGTCAATAGTAAGTGTTCAGTGAAAAAACATTCTCACAACACACAATCACTAGCTAGGGCATCTGGAAGAGATCCTCTTTTGTAGCGATAAGATGTCCTTGTACACGTCCTTTTATATTTAAGTTTAGTTTTTAAGTATTAAAATGTACAGAATAAATAAATAAATCCTACTAATATTATAAGTGTGAAAGTTTGTGAGGATGGATGGATGGATGGATGGATGGATGGATGGATGGATGGATGGATGTTTGTTACTCTTTAACGCCACAACGAATAAACCGATTTGGTTAAAATTTGGAATAGAGATAACTTATACCCAGAATTAAAATATAAGCTACATTCTATGCCGGAAAATTAAGAAATTTCCACGGGAGTTAAAAATCTTAATCCACGCGGACGAAGTCGCGGGCATCATCTAGTAAATAAATAAATAAATAAATAAATAAATCACGTGATACTGAGGAGAGGACTATTAAAACTAACTTATAATTATGTATAAACTACTAACTAAATTAACTTGATAAATCTAAACCCTCATTGATTCCACAGCAGCAGGGCATAGTATCCAAGTTGTCCCTTTGGCTGGCCAAACATATTTAATTTGGCCAACATTTTGGTTATTTTATAACATTTCTTTGGCCTTAAATATCTAACTTATTTAAACGAATAATATACTCATAAGGTCTTAAGCTCAGTCTAATATTCATAAATACATTTTAGCTATATAATACATTTTATCTATATCAATCATCATTAGCAACCCATAAACGGCTCACTACTGAGCGCAGGCACAGAATATATAATAGTACTACGTACAGAAGTTTCACTCCTTTGATGTTGACTACTTGCCGCGCGGCGCTTTAATAGCCTACATATTTTTTATAAAATAGATAAATCACGCACGCAAGCTAAATTAGACTTTATAGCTCGGCGCGAGGATCCATATTGCTTTGGATCTGTTCGCCTTCCTACGTCACGGACGCCGTGGCGTGGTTGCCTAGGGCTGTCAACAAGGAGTAAAAAACTTTTATTTATTTATTTATTTTCCCATAATATAAACAAAGAGGTGATACACATGATCTATTAACTAGACACCGTCATAAACTACTAGGTAGGTAGTTAAACAACAAAATTAGTTAAAATCTTGTAAACCATAAATTAGTTTACAAGATTTTGACTTATGAAGTCCTATTCTAGGTAGGCCTATACCTATTTCAGTATTTTGTGTTAAAACATAAATTACTTACTTAGTTGTTATAAACAGGCAATATAGGTATATAGTAGGACCCGCGCTCGCCCAGCTAGACGAGTGCAGGTCGTGGGTGGCGTAGGCGGGAGGGGCAGCCATCGGCAAATCTGCGCGCGACTCATAAGTAGGTACAACTTCGATAGTGAAGTATAAAACAGTTAAATTCTGTGATAGGATATAGGTACCTACATAGTGTAAGTACTACTGTGGTTAATTTATTGTATAGTTAGTAAGTTTTCGCTACGTAAATAAATAACTAGATACTGTAGGTATAAATTGGTACACACTCCGTACAATACCTTAATAATTTTAAGTAGGTACCTTCTAACATAATTTTAATTATGAAATAAACTCACCTTTCAGTATCCTTGGGTAACATAAAATATGATAAATAATCATCTTTTGAGCTCATAAGGCTCATATCCACACAACAATAATTACTACGACGAATTTTTGCCATTGTTTCATTATTTTATGTCCATCCATATAAAATATAAATGTCTACAACTATTTTATCCTACAACTAAATATACTAAACATAAATTAAAACTATTTAAACCAATATTTACAAAAAAGAATTTACGCGTAAGCCATGTTGAAATCAGTAATACGTCACTCGCCTAGAACGCGCTAGCCCCGACTGTCGTTGCACTCAGTGAGTGTGCGCGACTGTAGGTATCTAAATCGCATAAGTACCAAGAGTGAGACAGGCCTGGCGCAGGTCTCCTCTCAGAGATGGGTTATAGGCCATAGTCTGGCCCAATGCGAATTGGCGGACTTCACACACCTTCAAGAACATTATGAAGAACTCTCAGGTGTGCAGGTTTCCTCACGATGTTTTCCTTCACCGTTGAAGCAAGTGATATTTAATTACTTAAGCACACTTGACTCCGAAAAGTCAGAGGTGCATAATCGGGATCGAACCTGCGACCCCCCGAATAGGAGACCACGTCCTAACCACTAGGCTATCACTGCTTCTATCTATATTAGATATAGCTTCTAGATCTTGCTTTAGATCTTGCTTTTATCTATATTAGATCTATCAAAATATATCAATATTCATATTTGAATACTGATATATTTTGTGACATAATAGTGACATAATATTTGAGTGTACATCTATCATATATACTATTGCGCCTGCAATTCTGGATGGTGCGTCTTAATGTGACCTTTTAAGCTGCAGTTCTGTACGAACGCCTGCCCGCACGCCTGGCACGCGAAACGTCTGTCGTTGTTATGTATCCGCATATGCTCTCGCAGGGTTTTCTTTCTCGCATACGCCTTTTTACACACTGAGCACTCAAATATACGCGACCCCTCATGTTTTATCATGTGATTTTTCAATTCTTTTGGAGTAAAACAGGTGTACGAACACATTTCACATTTGTGGTCTCTTTGCTCTAAATGATCACGTTTCATATGTGTAGATAACAGATATTTTCTGACAAATATTTTGTCGCAGACATTGCATTTGTACTCAAGTTTTGCTACGCCGTGTACTTCCACCATATGTTTCTGTCGTTTAAAATACTCAGTGAAACGCTCGTCGCATTTTGCACATTTCAATCTTTTATACATTTTGTGAACACAGTCGATGTGATTTTTTAACTTTTGGGGGGTAGTGTAAACTTTTTTACACGTCTCGCATTCAAAACTACCCTGGCTATGTTGTTTGGTGTGCGCTTTGAAACGAGTTTTAGTAACGAAGCCTGTACCACATTCCTCGCACACATAGTTTCTGTAATGGACGTTCATATGACGTTCAATTGAGCCGAAAGTTTCAAAATTACATTTACAGACTTGACACTCGAACATGTTTGGGGTTAATTTAAATGGGACAACACGGTCTGAGCAATCCTGTAGTTTCTTCTTATGTTTTTTAATCAAATGGGATTTTAGTTCTGCCAGATTCTGAATGTCTTCATCACATATTGTACACTTCAAGTCTGTGACATCAACATAGACAATAAATGCTTCAGCTCCTAGTATATTTAATATAGTCTTTAGTTCAATTTTCGTATGCTTCTGTTGATGTTGTTTCATCATGGATATATCTTCGAATAGCATTGAGCAGTAGAAACAGGGAAAACCGGTCTGGTATTTGCTTTTGAACGGTGTGACGTTAGAGTTCTCTATAATGGTTGTTGTGTTGTGAATGTACGCTAGTTTTTCTGTCTTGTTGTTGTTTTTAATTTTGCAGAAAGTTGCTCGTACTGTTTCTGCATAAGTACTTGGATTGCTTTCTTTCACTTTGACTGTGAACAAAATACAAAATAACTATCAGTAATAATAAATAATAATTAAGAGGGGACTCTTCTTCTTCTTCTTCTTTATCAACCTATAGACGTCCACTGCTGGACAAAGGTCTCCTGCATGGACTTCCACAGGCTTCGGTCTTGCGCCGCTTGAATCCAGCGGCTCCCTGCGACTCGTTTGATGTCGTCGGTCCACCTGGTGGGGGATCTGCCAACACTGCGTTTCCCGGTGCGGGGTCGCCACTCCAACAACTTGGGACCCCAACGACCATCGGTTCTTCGAACTATGTGCCCCGCCCATTTCCACTTCAGTTTCGCGACACGCTGAGCTATGTCGGTGACTTTGGTTTTCCTACGAATCTCCTCATTTCTGATTTGATCTCGCAGAGATATACCGAGCATTGCTCTCTCCATCGCTCGCTGGGGGGAGGATGAGAGGACAGGAGGACTCTAGTCCCAAGGAATTTGAAAAATAGGTATTTGAAGAAACTATTGCCGTCGCATCTAACTCCAACCTGCCCCATTAAAGTACGAAAGGGATAACTGCAGCTCAGGCTGATTTTACCTACAAAACCTTGACCAAAAGACGTTGCGTATTCTGCTGTTTCCTTCTTCAAAACTGAATAGATCTTAAAAATTCTTATATCAAAATTTAGAGAAAAGTATATCTATGCTTCTATTATTTTCTTTTTTGTCAAAAACTTATGAAATTTGTTTGATAGTCGTCTGAACATGGCGGTAAAAACGAGTTTTTTTTTCGGGTTTTTGGATTGTCATATTTCTTTTAGTGATTATGTTTTGGAAAAAGGAAATGATAGGGGCGCGTATTGGAAAAAAAATCATTGCTCTAGAGGCATTATCCACGATGAAAACAGCAGAATACGTTTGTATGGAGAAAGGCCCAATAGAGTCTTCTCTTCAAATTCAAGTCAAATTATACTTCCCTTTTTTCACTATTAGTTACTTTAAGTTTGTACTTCTTCACGTTAAATTACAAGGGAGGCCGCAGTTTTATCTCACTGTAGTGTACTACAGGTCACTAATAATATAATGTGAAAGTAATACTGTCTGCCTGTTTGTTACGCTTTCACGCATAAACCACAGAACCAATTTAGATGAATTTTGGTATAGACGTAGACCAGACCTAGAAGAAGGACATAGGCTAACTTTTGTTAACTTGAAGGGAGTGAAATATGAGACAATAATTTTGGCCATTTTACTCCATAACTTCGTCACACCTAACCAATTTTAATAATTCTTTCTTTATTGGAAAGTGTATCATCAGGTAAGTTTTGACCAAAGGTATATATAAACATGCTGAATCAATCTTGATCAAATCTGACACAGATGATTGTCAGATTTGATCAAGAACCCCTTTAGTACTCTTTGATTTACTCTAAAATCAACGAGTACTAAAGGGGTTCTTTAAAAACCTCTTGAGTACTCTTTGATTTTATCCTGGAAAATCAAAGAGTACTCAAGGGGTTTTTAAAGAACCATAGCCACAAAAGCACAGGCTCTTTAAAAACTGAGCCTAAAAAATTACCTGGTTCTTCAGGCTCGGGCCAGGAATCATCATCCGAGTTTCCATCATCCTCGACATAGCTGGAATCAATGCTTGCGATTGGTTCACTTTTTATTTCCACTTCAACCAGCGACGAGGAGGTTGGGTCTATGGGATCTGGAAGATAAAATGCTACCATGAGAAAATGTGTGAGGATTACAGAGATTACAGAGGAGATGACTTTCTTAATGATAATGCATGGAAAAATTTGACACATCAGGACTCTACCACCTGTTTGAAAAGCAGGTTCTGCTGAGAAGAGCCAGCAAGAAACTCAGCAGTTGCTCTTTTCAAAACATTTTTTTTTTTTATTTCTGGATAGGCTTGCGCTTGACGACAATCAATGCTGGACAGCACTGATGAGGTCTAGGTTGGAGCGCGCTTGCCTAGAAAAAAACAATACCTAAACATAACTTATTATTAACAATATTATTATGTAGCTATTTACATTGTAATAAGTTTTTATTCTATCTTGTGGGCAGCTGGATGCCAAGCCAATGCAACTTCTTAGAATAGAATATAGTAGAATATTTCCACAATGAGGGGAAGATCCAAATTTGCACAGTACAATTCAATACATGTTAAGACGGTTTCAATACATTTAGAGCTATGCACATTTTAAGCAATTAAGTATCTTATTTTTTTATTCAATAACTAAATAGTCCTTGACTGCTATCACACCCAATGGTAAGTTATGATGTAAAAATAAATAATAATGTCCTCCCGACCGTATCCGATCACGGCGGCCAACCTGCTCAGAGATTAGCCATCTGCGCGGGAGATATTATAGTGCACAAGTGTGTGCGCAGACACAGGTGCACTCTCTATTCCCTCACTCTCATAGTCCGATGGGACGGAAAATCCGACACGACCGGAGAGAGATCAGGCGCAGGACCGACGGCTTTACGTGCTCTCCGAGGCACGGGGGTGACTCACCGCCAACTTTCCTAACTCCGGGCTAGTAATGAGAATTTCTTGACAGAAAACCCAATACCATTTTTTTTTTGGCCCAACCCGGGAATCGAACCCGGGACCTCGTCAGCTGTAGTCGAACGTGCTCACCCCTAGACCAACGAGGCAGTTAAGTTATGATGTAGTAAGATGGTAGCGGGCTAAATTGAAAGGGGTATGGTGTACATTCTGTTCTTTTGGTTATATATTGTTCTTGGGATTAACCCTGGACTCAAAGCTGCAATGGGGCACCCATATAGCAACACTTGCTGGCAAGCTTAGCTCTGCTGCTTACGCAGTTAGGAAGATTCGACAGTTAACTGACATAGAATCTGCAAAAATTGTTTATTTTGCATATTTCCATAGTATTATGTCATACGGAATCTTATTATGGGGTAAAGCAGCTGATATTGGAAAAATTTTTGTATTGCAGAAGAGGGCAATCTATAATTTAAAACCGCGGGATTCCTTTCGAGAAAAATTTAAAGAAATAGGCATTCTTACAGTAGCTTCACAATATATTTATAACAATATAATATTTGTCAGACAAAACATTGTGAATTACAAAAAAAAAGGGTGATTTACACGATAGGCAGGATAGAGATCCAAACAGGCTCGTGATTCCTCGATTGCGCCTCAAGAGGGTCCGAAAGACATTTGTGGGAATGGGCGTGACGTTTTATAATAAAATTCCACAGTCGATCTTAGGCGACGTTTTAGCATAGGCGTGGCGTTGCGCGGCGCGTGCGGCGTCGAGTCGCGCGTGAAACTCAAACATATGGCCAAGTATGAGAGCGTTTACAGAGAGGCGTCAGCGTTGAACGCGGCGGAGCACGCGGCGGGCGCCGACGCGGGCACCGCGGCGACGCACAGTGGGTCGAAACAGCTATATGAGGGACATAGGATTTTTGTTACAAATTCCATTAAAAATATACCTATCGAAAGACCTCGTCATTTTGATGAATAATTGTTATTAAACGTTTTTCTCTAAAACTGATAGTTTGCCCGGAAAAAAATATTTTCAGTTTTTGTTGTATGGAATGAAACAGAAACTGCTTAAATTTGGCCAAGTCTTGAGAGGTCTTGCTTTAAAACTACTTTATTCTTATTCTTTGGCTTGTTGGCTATAACTCTATGCTATCAGCTTGCACCCAAACTTGCCTGTTCAAAGTTATGAGAATCCGAAATTTAAAAAAAAATATGATTTTTATTGATTTTATAATGTCGTGGATTATCAAATATTTGACCAAAATAATGTGCTGCATGAAAATTCTATGAATAAATATTGAAATTAACTTTAAAGCACTAGTTCATCGAAGAGAAACTTATAAGTTAAGCACTTAAAAAAGGATATTTCATAGATTAAAACTGCAAATTATATTAAAATAACGTGAATTCAAACAAAGGATCTACAAAAATAAAACTTTCAAAATATAGCTTACTTTATTTCTTTTTAACAATTCATTTTATTATGTATCTAATGTATCTCCTTAGCTAAACTGTCTTTGTTGTTGGAAAATAATTACAAACAGTGAAAAATTAGCTAATCATACTTAATATTATAAATGCGAAAGTGTGTTTGTTGGTTTGTCCTTCAATCACGCTGCAACAGAGCTACGGATCGACGTGATTTTTTACATGGGTATAGTTGAGGACCCGAGAGTGACTTTTTATCCCGGAAAATCAAAGAGTTCCCGAGGTACTTTAAAAACTAAACCCACGCGGACGAAGTCGCGGGCATCAGCTTATTATTAGCAAATTTTAGTAGTTTCTGTTTCATTCCATACAACAAAAACTGAAAATATTTTTTTCCGGGCAATCTATCAGTTTTAGAGAAAAACGTTTAATAACAATTATTCATCAGAATGACAAGGTCTTTCGATAAGTATTTTTTTTAAATGGAATTTGTAACAAAAAATCCTATGTCCCTCATGTAGCAGTTTCGACCCACTGTGCGTCGCCTCTATGCCCGCCGCGGTGCCCGCCGCGACACGACGCCGCTGCACGCGCCGCGCAAGGCCACGCCTATGCTAAAACGTCGCCTTAGACTTGCCTTTACACAAGTTTAAGAAATCAGTTAAAACTAATCTCATGAAAAAAGCATATTATGCAATTGAAGACTATTTAGATGATAAAAAAGTGTTGACATAATTCGTTCCAGCGATTCATGAGACAGTAGGTGGTAATTAAACTGTATAACTATTCTATTGAATTGTAAACTTGTTTTGAAAAGAGCAGCCGCCGAGTTTCTTGCTGGTTCTTCTCAGCAGGAAGGAAGAGGAGGAGTGGTGACAACTGTAATCTGATCTGCCGTCTGATCTGATCAACACACGGCAAAATAATATATTATGTGTAATTAATGTACTGTATCATGTTACATAATGTATTTTGTATCATGTAATATATTTAGGTATCTATTTGTATATAATTTAGTATATTATATGTATATTATTATTATATTCAAAATATGTATGTATTATATATTTATATATTATACTCTTTTTACCCTACTCTTTTGCACACCTACAAGTGTTGTCTCACATATCAAGGTTGACTGGTAGAAAATGCTTTAGCATTAAGTCCTACTTTTGTACTTTTTTGTGCAATAGTGTTTAAAAAAAAAAAAATTATATGTATTTGGACTTATTGTGATTCCCAGTCTCTCAGTACATTATGTTCTCTAGTAGAGATTGCCTGGAAGAGATCACTATTAGTGTTAAGGCCACCTTTTGTATTAAAATTGTCTCTTTAATTAAATATTTTTTGATCTTGTATGCAGTAAAGTTGTATAAATCAACAGTAAAAATCTGTTATAACGACCTTGAAGGGACTACTCATATTTGGTCGTAAAAACCATAGTCGTAACAGCCAGTGAAGTTTCCGAGGTACAAAGTATTTTTTTATGAAGTGGTATTATTGAATGTGTGGGTTTATATAAATCCAGATATTAATAGGAAAAATGTATTCATGTATAAAGTAAATAAAATTACATTCTTTTATACAATAACTCAACAATAAGTTTAAGTGTGTCTTGTGTACAGATAAGTAACAAACTGACTGAAGGGATATGAAGAAGCGAGCTTTGATTATGCTGCATGCACATGTATTTTGTTTCTAAGAATTACAAAAGACCCTAAATTCGACACGTTTTTGTTTAGTTTGTGATCTTAATAGGCATTGACCATTATATTGTGCCCCAGATGTGGATACTACCTATTCAAATTGTTTACAATACAGCTGTTCGTTCTAACAGATATCATTCTCCGAAGATATTAGTAAAATGTAGTCGCTTAATCAGATATGTCGTAGTAAGCGATGTCGTAAAAAGCGATATTTTTAATAAGGCGGTCATATATCATTCAGCAGCGGCCTTTGATTTTCGTCAATATAACCAATATGTTGTTCTAACTAAATGATGTCGTCGTAAACGGTTTTAACTGTTGATAAAATAAAAACCTGCTTATCGAACCTTCTTGCTTCATCTCGCAGTTGACCAGACTCCTCTCCGCTTCCAGCACCATCTTCTTGAAGCCGCTCGCATCCCTCAACCTCAACACACAGGATGTGCAGATCAGGTTGCTCTTGCCAGCTCTTGTGCACAACTAGAACAAGATATTGTATGTTGTTATCATTAGCAACCCATCAACGGCTCACTACTGAGCGCAGGTCTCCTCTCAGAGAAGGGTTATAGGCCATAGTCCACCATGCTGACCCAATGCGAATTGGCGGACTTCACACACCTTCGAGAACATTATGAAGAACTCTCAGGTGTGCAGCTTTTCTCACGATGTTTTCCTTCACCGTTGAAGCAAGTGATATTTAATTGCTTAAACGCACTTGACTCTGAAAAGTAAGAGGTGCATACCCGGGATCGAACCTGCGACCTCCCGAATAGAAGACCACAGTCCTAACCACTAGGCTATCACTGCTTTCAATTGTTAATCATATTTCAATAAAAAGGACCCACATAGTTGATGGCTGAATTTTTTATCAAAAAAATCACTCTAGCCATTAAAGAATTATGAAAGAGTTTATAAATAAACTAGCTGACCCAGCGAACTTCGTACCGCCAGCAAAAATATTTAAGGGTGGGTCACCCTATCATTTAGGGGTATGAAAAACAGATGTTGGCCGATTCTCAGACCTACCCGATATGCACACAAAATTTCATAAAAATCGGTCCTCCCGTTTCGGAGGAGTAAGGTAACTAACATTGTGACACGAGAATTTTATATATTAGAAGATAAAATGGATTTGTATCTTATTCAATACCTCATAGAGCTTTGTGAAATGTGTGTGAAGTGGTCGTGCTTCGTGAATTAAATAATTTACAAATGTTTTTGAATAATTATAATTAACATTTTACATAATTATACTCACGAACACATTAAAACACTCCAAAAATATTTTGAAATATACTTCTCTTGCGCCGTTCCATTCGTACTCTTTCATCAGGTCGCGGTGGTGGCCCGGCGCGGAACAACACCGACATTCACCATACTTCCTGTTGTCTTCAACTTCATTCATTTTTCTATTATTTTTATTCACCAAAATAATTTTCTACATGTAAAACAAAGAGTATAATAATGTAAAACAAAACAATAATAATTTTCCTACGTATCAATCAGTGTCAATCAGTAAAATATCATTCGTCTATGGTTGGTATCGGCGATAGGTCACAGAATCATAGACCAGGAACACTACACAGAACACTATTACCGATAGGTTCACAGACGAATAGTTAAGGATAGGTTGTAGACAAAAAGTACTGTGGTTGTAGAACCAAGAGAAAAAATGACAGATGGAAGTTATCAGAAAAAAAATGTTTTCATGTACCATCTGTACCATTGCCACCATAGACATGCTACTTATCTAAAAAAAAATTGGTTGTCTGTATGAAAAGTCGGTTTATGGACGATAGTTTTACGTGATACCGTCATACAGAAACATTGATGAAAAATTGCATACTTTTATGAATTGAATTATTATCACTGAATTATCATTATTTTGTATAATACAAAGAAGGAGTTACCTAATTGAAAATTACAATTTATTCTACACTAGCGGCACGCTATGATGGCCGGTTTGACGTTTGTCCGCTCATGAAGTTCCGTATTAATTGATAACGACTTTGAAGGAAATAATTGTATTACTTTATTGACGATAGTGATGTGCAGAGATTCATAAATTTTATCGAATGTAGTTTTAGGTTTAGGACTCAAAATTTATTTATTAAATTGATTTCTAAAATGTATACAAGTGTAGAAAAATCAGTTTGCACCATTTAAGGGGTGAATGTACTTGTGAATATGAACAATTTTCACTATGTGGACAAACCTCTGAAATCGCAAAAAAATATCAGCTGTTTCATACAAAAGGTAAAATTTTTATTTTTATATGATATATACCACAACTCGGCATTTGGTTTTCTAAATTGAAAATTTTTAAAAATGGAATCTAATACGATCGTCACATAGGATCGCTGGCTAGCACAACTACTACCTCCGGCAAACTCGCGTCAATGCTCAATGCAAAACAAAGCAGTTTCGAATTGACGTTGCTTCGAAAAGTATAAACTGTCAGTGCAATGCGATTGTGATATAGTTTTGACCTGGCTTTGGATTTCAAATATTGATACTGCATTACTGTTGACCCTTGCTCGTTAATTTGGACTCTGTTCAAGCCCTTTGTTGTGGATTTCGTCGATATGACCGAACGTACGCAGAGAACTGTTCTAAATAGTCAGACACGTGAGTTCGTAATACGCCTTCGTAACTATTTCGATCGTGAAGCTCAAAATGGAGGGCCAATTTTACCTATAACGTCAGTGGTTGAACGCGTAGCTGATGCGCTTAATATTGGACAACGAACTGTTAGACGGATAACTAAAAAAAAAATATGGCGAGACTGGCACAGAAGAAAATAAACTTCACACACCAAAAAAGAGAAAACGAGCAAAACCAGTCGTAGGCATCGATAGCTTTGATGCCGATGCTATCCGAAGACATGTTTACGGCTACTATTTACAGAAGGAGTATCCAACAAGAAAAAAGTTGGTGCATTCACTGAAGGAAGCTGGATTATTCTTCGGTGGGGAAAGTTCTTTAACGAAGATTTTGAAGACCATTGGATTTCGATACAAAAAATGTAACAAACGCAAAATATTGATGGAAAGATTTGATATAGCGATGGCAAGGTATACTTTTTTACGGCAAGTGAAAGAAATCAAAAATTGGCAAAATGTTGTGTTCTTGGATGAAACATGGCTTAATGCTAACCATACTGTAGGCCGTTCTTGGAACGATGACACAGCAGCATCTACTTCCAAAGTTCCTGTAGGAAAAGGATCGCGACTTATAATTTGTCACGCCGGAACCATCAACGGGTTTGTCGAAGGTTCTCTCATGGCTTTTGCGTCAAAAACCACTGGAGACTATCATGAAGACATGAATGGAGAAAAGTTTACTGAATGGTTTACCTCAATGTTGTGTAGCCTCCCTGAACCATCTATTATAATTATGGACAACGCCCCATACCACTCGATGCAAATTGACAAGCCACCTGCCCAATCCCAAAAGAAAGCTGATATCGTCGCATGGCTTCGTAAAAATGGCGTAGATGCAAACATGAATATGTTAAAAGCGGAATTAGTACGTCTTTTAAAAGAAAACAAACCAACCAAGATCCGATACGTCATTGACGAAATAGCATTAGAATGTAACGGTGTACTACGAGCAGGATGGTAAAGAAACCCCTTATTGCTTCATGTCGAAGAGTCGAATAATAATTTAATGGAAATGCACTCTCAATTTATACAAACAGGCTTAAAACTAATCACCAATAAAAAACAAGATTAAAATATTTACAATTTTCGTCCACCAATCAGAACGCTTACATAAAATCAATTAGGGCGTTCGCGCTTCCAAGAAAATCTATTTTTAGACACAGATCTTGTTTCGTAGAACTTGCATTCCTTAGCCATGACGTAATCCTACATAACTCGGCGAGCGCGCGAGGGGCGCGACGCGCGGGGAGGCGACGCCGGCCGCGCACGCCAGTTGCTATCGGCGGCCGGCGCGAGTCGCGATGTTAGTCCAGCTTCGACCGCCACCAGCGGCGCGCGCGCACCTCGCCGCTCCGCTCGTTCAAAGTGAAAATTCCCGCGAAGTTTTTTTCGTAAGATGGCGCCAACTTGAAGAATTTTTCCTGGTGACTTCTTCTCAGGTGAGTTTTCTTTCAGTGTCATCGATGATCACACAAATGTGCAGATTGGTTCATTGAGGAGCCTTTTTCGAGGCTAAATTTTCCTTTTTTCCGAAATGAACTCTGCTTGCTCCCGTTCACGAAGAAACGACATCTTCTTTACGTTCACCCGTGAGCTCTTGTCTTTTTCAGGGCAACCTCACACCTTCCATATGGGTGTTCGTATAGAAACAAGCGATGTCGATAAAAAGTTATTTACATACAATCTGTGTTTTATTTCTCTCCTTTAATAAAGTGAATTCCTTGTGTACTTATTTCTCTCTTATTCCTTTCCTTGCTCCCGGTAATTGAGATAAATCCCCGGTAATATTAATGGGGATCGGTAACATGGTAACTGTCCTGGTATTTGTAAAAAAAGGTAAATAAATAGGTAATAGGTAAATAGGTATTTGGAAAAGGTATGTATAAGGTATGTTTTAAACAAAAGGTATTTTTGGCGGGAAATGGTGAGCTGCGGATGACGTCAGCGTAAGTATCGTAAGTATTATTACCTATATGTGCTAGGTAGGCACAGTATCCCCCATCAAGCGAAGCGTACATTTTTTTTCACGATGCGTCCGCTTCTCGTGGTGATGTAAGGTGTAGGTACACTCGCTTGAGCCGGGTTCATTGAGCCGGTCGTTGCCTTCGTACTCTGTGTTCCGTTGGTCACTGGGTCATGGTTCACTGAACTTGAGCTCTTGCTTTTTAATGTAGTATTCTTGTCGCTTGCGCTTGAGTCTTCTTCGTTTAGTATGTAGGCAGGCTTTAGTCTATCCAATGATATCACAGTTGTTCGTAGGGGTAACTGTATCTTGAAATATTTTTCGTGGCGCTTCAAAACTTGATAGGGTCCGTCGTACGGCGGTGTTAATGGTGGTCTGACTGTATCGTTCCGTACGAAAACGTGCGTGCATGTAGCTAGGTCCTTGTGCACGAATGTAGGTCTTGATGATGTCATCGCGCGTTGTGTAGGTATTAAGGAGTTCATTGTTTCACTGAGGCGTCGTACGTAGTCCGCATCTTCAATATTCGACTTTGTAGGTACGAAGAAATCAGATGGTATTCGTAGTGCTGCGCCGTAGGTCATCAATGCAGGGCTGAGATTATCTTCTTCACGCAGCGCGGTACGTAGACCCAGTAGCACAGTGGGTAACTCTTCTGTCCAGGTAATCGATGCGCCTCTTGCCATGAGTGCTGCTTTTAGTGTGCGATGTAGTCGTTCGACCTTGCCGTTTGCCTGCGCGTGGTAACTGGTTGTACGTATTCTTGATATTCCCCATTTCTTCAGTAGCGTGTTGAATAGCCTCGATTCAAAGCTCTGGGCTCGGTCACTTGTGAGGCGGTCTGGAACGCCAAACCTGATGATCCAATTCTCATAGAGAACCTTCGCTAAACTTTCTGCGGTGATCTCTTGAACCGGTACAGCTTCAGGCCATCTGGTGCATCTGTCTATTATGGTGACACAGTACTTGCAGTCGTTGGATAATCGTAGCGGACCCACGACGTCTATGTGTATATGCTCGAAACGTTGAGAAGGTGGAAATTCCGCCAGGGGAGTGACGACGTGGCGATGCACCTTGCTGCGTTGACAGTTGATGCAAGCTTTTGCCCATGTTGCTACTTCTTTGTTCATGGCTGGCCAGAAGAACTTCGATGCTACTTGTTTCCGGGTCGATCGTACTCCAGGGTGGCATAGACCGTGTTGCGCTTTAAATGCAGCAAAGCGGTATGCTTTAGGTAGGTACGGCCGGGGCGATGCAGTGGATAGCTCGCACGTGATTGGTCGATCGAGTCCGGGAAGAGTTATTTCGGCAAACTTCAAGTTAGGTTTTTTCTTCAAATTCTCCAATTCTTCATCGTTGCACTGGTCTATTGCAAGTTGATTGTAGTCTAAGATGCTTGGGCTCTGGATGTCTTCGATGCGTGATAGGGCGTCGGCAACTGGATTTTCTTCACCTTTGATGTATTTGATTCTCGAACAAAACTGTGATACGAAATGTAACTGTCGCTCGCGTCTAGGCGTGTCGCTACTGCTCGCTGGCCTACTGAGTGCGAAAGAGAGAGGCTTATGATCGGTGAGTATCGTGACTTCGCATCCCTCGATCAATCTCCTGAAGTGCTTTACAGCTGTGTACATAGCTAATAATTCGCGATCGTACACACTGTAGCGACGTTGCGTGGGACTCATTGTTTTCGAGAAAAATGCCAACGGTTTCCAGTGGTTCTCAACCTTCTGTTGAAGCACTGCACCCAAACTGTGATCAGAGGCATCTGTCATGATAGCGAGTTCGCAGCCAGGAACAGGGTAGCTTAGCGTTGTTGCTTCGGTGATGCTTTGACGGCATTTTTCGAAGGCTTCGTTAGCTTCTGGTGTCCATTCTATTGGCGTTTTGTCATTCTTTTTCTTGTTGTGAAGAAACTTGTTGAGTTCGTGTTGATGTTCGGCTTGATGTGGTAGGCAGTCTCGGTAGAAATTAATCATGCCTAGGAATCGACGTAACTCGACGACAGTCTTCGGTTTCGGATACGTAGATATTGATTCGATGCGTTCCTTCGTAGGTTTTATTCCGCTGGCGGAGACTTCGTAGCCTAGGAAGTTGATCGTTTCTACTCCGAATTGACATTTGTCGACGTTGAGTGTGACGCCGTATTTGTCGAGACGTTCTAGGACTTGATGGAGAAGCTTCTGATGTTTTTCTTCGTCTTCGGAAAATAAGAGAATGTCGTCAACAAAACAAAAGCAGTCTTCTATGCCTCGGAGAACTTGATGCATGAATCGTTGAAATGTTTGACTGGCATTTCGAAGCCCGAAATTTAAGCATGTGAACTCATATAAACCGAACGGAGTGATCAACGCTGATTTTTGCGCGTCTTCTTTGCTCGCCATAGGTATCCAGTAATATGCCATCTTGAGATCAAGTTTTGAAAATATTTTCTTGTTGTTGAGTGAGTACGTGAAATCTTGAATTCGCGGAATAGGATAGCGATCCGGTTGCGTCACTGAGTTTAATCTTCGGTAGTCGCCGCACACGCGAAGTCCGCCGTCTTTCTTCTTAACGACATGTAGAGGACTGGCCCATGGACTTTTCGATGGTCTGCAGATGCCAAGTTCCACCATCCGTTCAAATTCGGCTTTTGCGGCTTTGTATTTATCGGGCGGTAGAGGGCGGGCGCGAGCGGAAAGCGGAGGACCTGTTGTTTCTATGTGATGTACGACGTCGTGCTTGGCTGGTTGCTTCAAAGACATGGGTCGCAGTACGCCAGGATATTGCTTCAAGATGTCGTGGTACTGCTGATCGGAACTCACGATACGAATGGACTCAGCTGTTGTCGATATTTGTATGGCGTCGATGGTGAGTTTGGTTTCGTCGTCAATCAGTTTCTTCTTGTGAAGGTCCACAAGGAGCTTGTAATGACGAAGAAAGTCTGCCCCCAGTATGGATGTCTTCACATCAGCGATGATGAATGTCCATGTGAAACAGCGCCGTAGTCCTAGGTTAAGCTTGATAGTTCTCTCTCCGTAGGTATTTATAGGTGAGTTGTTCGCCGCGTAGAGCTTGTAGGTATTTGCGACCTTTTTCTTCATTTTTGATGTTGCGGCCAAAACAGATATGTCCGCGCCAGTGTCCACGAGGAAACGTTCGTATGTGTCGCGATCATGAACACAAAGGCGGTTGCTGGACTTGGGAACACCGACGTCCGCCACCGTCGGTGTTGATGTTAGTTTTCCGACGTCTTGTTACGTTGAGCGCACGGTGACTCGCAGCGTCTTGCGTTCTTCCCAAACTTGTGATGGTATCGGCATAACCACGTAGGGTCGCCAGGCTTCACACGTGCTGATGATGATCTTGACTGAGAACGTGAACGGTAGCGTCCTTGGAATGGTCGACGAGGTGTTTGGCGCGTGGACTCCCGTGCTCGCAGTTCCGCTACTTCTAGCGTTAGTTTTTCAAGCTTTGACAATATTTCTGCATATGCTGGCTGATTAGACGGTGTTGCTGGAGGGGTTGGGTGTGAAATTGCTGCTACGGTGTTTCCGGACGTACTCCCAGCGTACTCCATCATCCTGTCTGCCATCGCTGCGAGGGTATCGAGCGAGGACTCTTTGTTGACGGAGAGCACGCAGCGGCAGTGGGCTGGTATGTGATTTAGCCATTCAATCTTCAGACCCTCTTCTGTGATAAGTCCGTTGTTAAGTTCTCGCATTTTTCGGAGCAGCACACTGGGTTTCTGGTCCCCGATGTCTAGGCCGCTGATGAGCTTTTGAAAATTCTCGACTTCCGATTTTTCGTATACGGTGAGCAGCCGGTTCTTGACAGCTTCGTATTTTCCGGTTGCCGGTGGACTGTACAGAAGGTCGGTGATGTGCTGTAGATCTGCCGGTTCCAGCTTCGACAGGACGTAGCGGTACTTTTGGTCATCTGAAGTCTTGAGAGGATCGACGACTGCTTCAAACTGGACGAACCACGCTCTTGGAACGGTGCACCAAAACGGAAGGAGCCTCGACTGGACAGAAATTGCTGCCAGGTCGGAGAGCTTGGATTCCGTGGCGATTTTCACGTCGGTGGCTTCTTTTTCGGCCATAGTTTCAGGCTTCTTGATTATTCTTGATTATTCTTCTTTTTTCCAGCGTCGGTGGTCACCACTGTAACGGTGTACTACGAGCAGGATGGTAAAGAAACCCCTTATTGCTTCATGTCGAAGAGTCGAATAATAATTTAATGGAAATGCACTCTCAATTTATACAAACAGGCTTAAAACTAATCACCAATAAAAAACAAGATTAAAATATTTACAATTTTCGTCCACCAATCAGAACGCTTACATAAAATCAATTAGGGCGTTCGCGCTTCCAAGAAAATCTATTTTTAGACACAGATCTTGTTTCGTAGAACTTGCATTCCTTAGCCATGACGTAATCCTACATAACTCGGCGCGCGCGCGAGGGGCGCGACGCGCGGGGAGGCGACGCCGGCCGCGCACGCCAGTTGCTATCGGCGGCCGGCGCGAGTCGCGATGTTAGTCCAGCTTCGACCGCCACCAGCGGCGCGCGCGCACCTCGCCGCTCCGCTCGTTCAAAGTGAAAATTCCCGCGAAGTTTTTTTCGTAAGATGGCGCCAACTTGAAGAATTTTTCCTGGTGACTTCTTCTCAGGTGAGTTTTCTTTCAGTGTCATCGATGATCACACAAATGTGCAGATTGGTTCATTGAGGAGCCTTTTTCGAGGCTAAATTTTCCTTTTTTCCGAAATGAACTCTGCTTGCTCCCGTTCACGAAGAAACGACATCTTCTTTACGTTCACCCGTGAGCTCTTGTCTTTTTCAGGGCAACCTCACACCTTCCATATCCAGGGTGTTCGTATAGAAACAAGCGATGTCGATAAAAAGTTATTTACATACAATCTGTGTTTTATTTCTCTCCTTTAATAAAGTGAATTCCTTGTGTACTTATTTCTCTCTTATTCCTTTCCTTGCTCCCGGTAATTGAGATAAATCCCCGGTAATATTAATGGGGATCGGTAACATGGTAACTGTCCTGGTATTTGTAAAAAAAGGTAAATAAATAGGTAATAGGTAAATAGGTATTTGGAAAAGGTATGTATAAGGTATGTTTTAAACAAAAGGTATTTTTGGCGGGAAATGGTGAGCTGCGGATGACGTCAGCGTAAGTATCGTAAGTATTATTACCTATATGTGCTAGGTAGGCACAAGAACATGGGCACAGAGTTATACGGTTACCGCCTTACCATTGTGAGTATAATGCGATTGAGTTGGTGTGGGCTCAAATTAAGGGATATGCTGCAAGACACAATACAGAACCCCCATTTACCACAAAAAAATGCTAAAATTATTAGAAGAAGCTTGTGAACATGTGACTAAAGGAGACTGGGAAAAGGTTGTGAATAGAACTGTTAAATTAATAAGGGAAGATTATGAAAGAGATGTGAAAATAGATAATATTATAGAAAACGAACATATAATTATTAATGTAGGTGATGATAGCAGTGACGACAGTGAAAATAGTAGTATGGACGAATCTGATTAATTATGGCCTTTTGTGGCACCTTTTTTGGTATCTTTTGTATTCATATGTTTCTTGTGTGCATATAAAGTATGTATATTCATTTTCATTCAAATATTCAGTTCGTTCAAATAAATTAAATAAACATATACATTTTTGTTTTATTAAACCTATTTAATCAGGTACAAAAACAAAACTTAATTGTTTTTTGTTCGAGAATAAATTGACATTCCACATCACTATTGTAATGTGTCAAACCGGCCATCATAGCGTGCCGCTAGTTTAGTCACAAGCCAAGGCTCGTGCCCATCGTGCCTCTCTATCGCTTGTTCCGCGCTCTCGCTTGCACGCACCAGGCTCAGGCGGAAAGTGACACTTTTTCGTGCGTGCAGCCGGTGTTCATCGATCACAGATTAGAATGGATACTACGTATTCATCGATATAGAAGACGTTATCACGTCACTATGATCTAAGGACGTACCTACCAATTATACCTAACTTGTTTTGAAAAGAGCAACTGCCGAGTTTCTTACTGGTTCTTCTCGCCAGGAAGGGAATTCCGATTTCCGAACCAATGGTATTATGGTAGACTCACCGACGCGTCGACGATTCAAAAGCACTTGTAAAAGTTTATTTGAATAAAAAATATTTCTATGCTCTTCTAAAGAGAATTGAACCACTACGATCTAGTACCTGTTTCTGCTTACTGCAGGCCCAGTGGTTAAAACTACGATTTTGAGCTACACCCTTGACTTCGTTCCACGTCATCCCTAACTCAAAACTTCCGCCACATACCCGCATCTTCTTCTTCTTCTTTATCAACCGATAGACGTCCACTGCTGGACAAAGGTCTCTTGCATGGACTTCCACAGGCCTCGGTCTTGCGCCGCCTGAATCCAGCGGCTCCCTGCGACTCGTTTGATGTCGTCGGTCCACCTGGTGGGGGGTCTGCCAACACTGCGCTTCCCGGTGCGGGGTCGCCACTCCAGCACCTTGGGACCCCAACGACCATCAGCTCTTCGAACTATGTGCCCCGCCCATTTCCACTTCAGTATCGCGACTCGCTTAGCTATGTCGGTGACTCTGGTTCTCCTACGGATCTCCTCATTTCTGATTCGATCCCGCAGGGACACTCCGAGCATAGCTCTCTCCATCGCCCGCTGAGCGGTCCTGAGCCTACTTATGAGGCCCTTAGTTAGCGACCATGTCTCGGATCCGTAAGTCATCACTGGCAACACTCACTGTTCGAAGACTTGAGTCTTCAGGCACTGAGGAATTTTGGACGAGAAGACATCTCGGAGCTTCCCGAACGCTGCCCAGCCGAGTCGGATTCGGCGGCTGATCTCTTTCTCGAAATTGGACCTACCTAGCTGGACTGTGTGTCCCAGGTAAATATACCTACTCGTCTACAATTTCGAGTGCAGAGTTCTCAACAATTACTGGGTGGAGCGGTGCATGTGCATACCCGCATGCCTATTCATAATGTTCTCAAAGACGTGTGAAAGCATTGGCAGCCTCAGCAGTGAGCAAACAGATTACTGCACGGCCAGGCGCGATAGACATTGTGAGAGATCTAAACCTTGGGCCCAAAAGTATATATACATACCTCCTTTATCAACCTATAGACAAAGGTCTCCTGCATGGACTTCCACAGGCTTCCACAGTCTTGCGCCGCTTGCATCCAGCGGCTCCCTGCGATTCGTCTGATGTCGTCGGTCCACCGGTCATACATCCTACCTACTCACAGGTAAAGAATGCTTTCATCATGTTTCTTCCATGAGATATCCATGAAATCACTGATACTTATTCAAAAAAGCAATATACGTTTGCCATTAATAGGTAGGGAAGCTGTTCAATTTAAATAATACAATTTATTATTAAACTAGCTGATACCCGCGACTTCGTCCGCGTGGATTTAGTTTTTTAAATCCCTATCCCATCACATGCATCCATACATCCCGTCCATCCATCCGTATGCTAAGTACATCTATCCATCCAATCCAATCCATCCTCACAAACTTTCACATTAATAATATTAGTGGGATAAGTAGCATAGGATATAGTTAATGTAGTTAAAGTTAGTAACAGGAGGATACAAACAAACATACACACATACATACATGCATGCATACATACATACAAACATGCATACGTACATACATACATACATACATGTATGCATGCATGCATATTGGCGCATAATTTAAGAATAAATACGTGAGAAGTAGCATTTCGAATATCCCGCGGGAACTGTTTGTTTTCCCGGGATAAAAAGTAGCTGTTGTTACTTTTCCGGCCCTCAACTATGCCTATCCAAAAAATCACGTCAATCTGTAACTCCGTTGGCGCATAATTAAAGGATAAATATGTGAAAAGTAGCACACTAATATCCCGCGGGAACTGTTTGTTTTCCCGGGATAAAAAGTAGCCTTTATTACTTTTCCGGTCCTCAACTATGCCTATCCAAAAAACCCCCTTCAATCTATAACTCCGTTGGCGCATAATTGAAGGATAAATAAGTGAAAAGTAGCACACTAATATCCCGCGGGAACTGTTTGTTTTCCCGGGATAAAAAGTAGCCTTTGTCACTTTTCAAGTCATCAACTATGCATATCCAAAAACCCACGTCAATCTGTTACTCCGTTGGTGTATAATTGAAGGATAAATATGTGAAAAGTAGTATACTAATATCCCGCAGGAACCGTTTGTTTTCCCGGGATAAAAAGTAGCTTTTGTCATTTTTCAGGCCCTTAACTTTACCTGTGCAAAAAAATCACGTCAATCTAAAACTCCATTGGGCGTATTTTGAAGGACAAATGCGTAAAAAATAGCGATGCTATCCCGCAGGAACTGTTTGCTTTTCCGGGATAAAAAGTAGCCTATGTGCTATTCCTGACTATAATCTATGTCTGTGCCAAATTTCAGCTAAATCGGTTCAGTAGTTACGGCGTGAAAGCGGAACAAACATACAAACAAACTCACTTTCCCATTTATAATAGTAAGGATTACTAAAGTTATTATTCTAAATGGGAAAATAAAAATAAACTGACAGTTATAAAAATAATTTATTTTAATAGATTGTTTTTTTAAATAAAATTATAATAACAGAATAAATAAAACAAAAAATAGAATCTTACTATAATATTAGACTTAAAGATCGCACAATCTTATTTGACCGGACTCTGCCCCCGATCGTCTAAAAGTTGCCGATCAAAATCATATTCATTTCATGGCATAAGCGTAAAGTAAAATATTCCTTGACTGTATTAATTTTAAGTCAATCGCACCTCTGGCCAGGCGCACTCCGCATTTTAGGTATAAAGCTACAAGTACCCGGCGTGGCTCCGTCCGGACGGGCCAACTGAATGGGCAAACACAGCGCGAAGGGATATGAGTTCCGCGATAGAAAGGGAGGCAATTCCTAGGTGAATATGACTGTAGGTAAGTTAGCGCTGTGCGACCTGAATTGCACTTTATCGTGGGGTAGCAAGAGTCCCTATTTATTTAAATGATTTTGTTATAATTTTAATATTTTCCATTATAATTTAACAGTCGCAATAAATAAAATCTAAAACAGCCAGTTGTTGTAGTAAAACATGAAAAACAATTGTACTTAATTTTACCAAAATAAATGTATGCATAACAGGGAACGATGGGAGTTTATGTATTTGCAGAATCAACTTTGCAATTTTTTCTATCGAGAAAAGTTTGCGTCATCGTTTTTAGGAAACAGCCATCAAGGCCAGAAATACGATCAATTATAACTACTTTTTTTTCCATAATATTATGACCCATAGATTTTAAATAAGACGATCTTCATTCGGCTTGTGATTCAGCTCCACGAATGAAGAACACCGCGCCTTAACTAGGCGAGGAACTAGGTAAGTGTTCGTGCGCACAGGTGGCGCACGACCTAGGCCTGTAGAAGTCCATGCAAAAGATCTTTGCCAGGGCGAACTCGAGGCGAAAATCTTTTCACAAAATTCATAGGGATTTTGTGATGCAATTTGGGATGATAAAAACCTATTGCGCCTGCAATTCTGGATGGTGCGTCTTAATGTGACCTTTTAAGCTGCAGTTTTGTACGAACGCCTGCCCGCACGCCTGGCACGCGAAACGTCTGTCGTTGTTGTGTATCCGCATATGCTCTCGCAGAGTTTTCTTTCTCGCGTACGACTTTTTACAAACAAAGCACTCAAATATACGAGACCCATCATGTTTTATCATGTGGTATTTCAATTCGACTTTAGAAAAGCATCTGTAGGAGCACAGTTCACATTGATAATCTCTTTGTTCTAAGTGATCTCTTTTCATATGTGTAGATAACAGATATTTTCTGACAAATATCTTGTCGCAAACATTGCATTTATACTGAAGTTTCGCGACGCCGTGCGTTTCCACCATATGTTGTTGTCGTTTAAAGTACTCCGTGAATCGCTCATTACATTTCATACATTTGAACCTTTTAATCATTTTGTGAACAATGTCGATATGGTTTTTCAACTTTTGGGGGGTAGCATAAACTTTTTTACATGTATCACATTGAAAAGTACCCTCCTTATGTTGTTTAGAGTGTACTTTAAAACGCGTTTTAGTAACGAAACCTGTCCCGCATTCCTCGCACACGTAATTTCTGTAATGGCCGTTCATATGACGTTCCAATGCTCCAAAAGTTTCAAAGTTACATTCGCAAACTTGACACTCGAACTTATTTGAGGTTAATTTGAATGGGACAATGCGTTCGGGGCAATCCTGTAGTTTCTTTTTGTGTTTTTTGATCAAATGTGATTTTAGCTCCGTCAGATTTGGAATGTCTTCGTTGCATATTGTACACTTCAGGTCTGTGACGTCCACATAAACTATAAACGATTCAGCTCCTGATATGTTTAGTATAGTCTTTAGTTCAATTTTCGTATGCTTCTGTTGATGTTGTCTCATCTTTGTTATATCATCGAATAGCATTGAGCAATAGAAACAGGGGAAGCCAGTTTGGTACTTGCTTTTGAACGGCGTGACATTAGAGTTCTCTATAATGGTTGTTGTGTTGTGAATGTACGCTAGTTTTTCTGTCCTGTTGTTGTTTTTCATTTTGCAGAAACTTGCACGTACTCTTTCAGCATACGTGCTTGCATTGGTTTTTTTAACTTTGCCTGCAATAAACAAATAAAAGTTAAAAACTGTGACTGGATTAAGAAAATTCGATGTAACATCTGTCATATTGACTTTGTATTATTAAATGTCGCCTATGTCACCCGGACCATCATAACAAATCGATTGTCACCACTGATTATCTAATATATTATAAAATTCTCGTGTCACAATGTTAGTTACCTTACTCCTCCGAAACGGGTGGACCGATTATTATGAAATTTGTGTGCATATCGGGTAGATATGAGAATCGGCCAACATCTATTTTTCATACCCTTAAATAATAAGGGTGACCAACCACTAAATATTTTTGCTGGCGGTACAAAGTTCGCAGGCTCAGCTAGTTATTATTATATTATTATTCATCAAAATTGACTCACTAGTTTATTTACTATGGTGGAACATTAGTTCGGAGTTATGTGTGTTTAAGCAATCAAATATCACATGCTTCAACAGTGAAGTAAAACGTCGTGAGGAAACCTGCACGCCTGAGAGCACTCCATAATGTTCTCAAAGGCTTCACACACCTTTCTAATTTTCTATGAACTTGCATTGGGCCTGTGTGGTGGACTATGGCCTAAAACCCTTCTTTGAGAGGAGACCTGCACTCAGTAGTGAAATGTTTATGGGCTGCTCATGATGATGATCAGTGTAATGATCAGAAGTATTTGAGTTTTATAACACAGATTTTCCGTTCTGTACTTACATATCTACAAAATACAATACATCTTACCTGGTTCTTCTTGCTCACTCATGGAGTCATCATCATTGTTCTCTGTGTAGCTATTGGTGCAGCTGTCATTGAGCTCTCGTTTTATTTCCACTTCAACCATTGATGATGATGATGGGTCTATAGGATCTGGAAGGTAAAATGGTGTCATGAAAAAAAATTCAAGGACTATTATTTTTTTTGTTTTAAAAAAGAATATTAGCCAAGCTTAAGTCGACTAATATCTTCCTATCCCCTCTGAATAAGCAGAAAGTATGTGTTAGGTGAGGGTAAGACAATAGCAATGGGTGAGATTCGAACCTGCAACCTTTTAGTTTTCAGTCCATACCTTTAACCGTTGGGCTATTGCTGGAGACTTTGCATGGATTTGAATTCTTTAATTTTCCGAGATAAAATGTAGCCTATGTGTTAATCCTGGGTATGCGCTATTGCCATTACCAGCCAAATCTGTTCATTTGTTGTGCCATGAGCGAGTAATTAACATCCATCCATCATCCTCACAAACTTTAGTACATTTGTATGCTTACTAATATTAATTCAATTCCCAAGCAGTGGCTTTTAGTCATGCCAACTGGGCACAGACTTACTAATATTATTAATTTATTTGTTAAAGTTTGTCTTTCAATCACACCGCAACAGAGCTACGGATCGACGTGACATTTTGCATGGGTATAGCTGATGACCCGGAGAGTGACATAGGCAGGCATAGGCAGAGTGACATACTTTTTATCCCGAAAAATCAAAGAGTTCCCACAGGATTTTAAAAACTAAATCCACGAGGATGAAGTCACAGGCATCAGCTATTGATTAGTTGACTCATGTCACCAATGGCAGAGCATTCCGGCTTCATCTCAAAGCTGGTCAGGCTCCGCTCCGCTTCCAGTACCATCTTCTTGAAGCTGCTCGCATCCCTCAGCCTCAGCACACAGGATGTGCAGATCAGGTTGCTCTTGCCAGCTCTTGTGCACAACTAGAATACAGGTAGATTTTTTAATTTAAGTTAAAGTCATTATTAATTCATTACCATTGACAGCCCACTAATGAGTGCAGGTCTCTTCTCAGAGAAGGGTTATAGGCCATAGTCCACCATCACACACCTTTGAGAACATTATGGAGAGCTCTCAGGTGTGCAGGTTTCGTCATGATGTTTTCTTTCACCGTTGAAGTATGTGATATTTAAATGCTTAATCGCACATAATAGTCCAGTCGACGGGTAGGAAAAAGTGGAGTTTGGTGGAAAAAGGTCGGAAGTTAATAAAACTTTGGGATGTTGTTCAGTTCAGGGATGGTCAATTAACATTTTCTCAAGTTTTGGACCTCGAGGACCCTGTGCTAAATGAGGAGGGAAGGGCGGGAATCTGCATCGCCCAGGTTTTTCTAACTTTTTTCCATAAGTCTACTTTTTGTAGAGCGTTAAATTTCCTACAATTTTGACTACTCAAACATGTTTTTATGTTAATTCGTTACCGAGATTACGAACTGAGATTACTTACAAACAGATTAAAACACTCCAAAAATATTTTGAAATAAATTTCCCGTGCGCCGTTCCACTCGTATTCTTTCATCAGGTCTCGATGGTGGCCCATCGCAAAACAACACCGACATTCACCATATTTTGTGTTGTCTTGAATTTCATTCATTTTTCATTGAATTTCATCACAGATTAGGTATTAGTTACTACGTAACAGATGCTGGATGCGACAGTGACTTTTTCTACACCCAGTTTCCAATTTGTGTATTATCTATGTTCCAATTGATCCGTTTTGGCGCTGCTGTAGCGTTGCAGCTAGGGCTTACCCAAGTCGATAACTCGTTATCGATACTTTAGTGATGTACTTCTATCGACAACCAAATAATGTAGGGATTTCCTAAATACTTAAAATTAAAAATAAAAAACAAAAAAGTTAAATTTAAAACTTATTTATTTAAAACTTTTTCCTTAATTTAAAACACTTTATCTATGTTCCAATTGATCCGTTTTGGCGCTGCTGTAGCGTTGCAGCTAGGGCTTACCCAAGTCGATAACTCGTTATCGATACTTTAGTGATGTACTTCTATCGACAACCAAATAATGTAGGGATTTCCTAAATACTTAAAATTAAAAATAAAAAACAAAAAAGTTAAATTTAAAACTTATTTATTTAAAACTTTTTCCTTAATTTAAAACACTTATATTTTACACAAGCTATTTCTTGAATATCAGCCATTTCTGATACGTATTTTTCTTCCATATCCCCTTTTAATATTTTATTTTAAAACTTATTCTTTAATTTAAAACACTTATATTTTACACAAGCTATTTCTTGAATATCAGCCATTTCTGATACGTAGGTATTTTTCTTCCATGTCCCCTTTTAATATTTTATTTAACATATTGCACCAATTGTGCACATATTGTAATCTTATAACATGTTTTAAAAATATATTTTTTAATAATTCTGTATGTGTGGAACAACACCCCAACCAGAAAAACCTCAAAGAATGTTTAATGCAACCTATTTTATATTTCTACCAATATTTTTTTTATGCCCATTCTCATTTAAATAGTTATGTATACAATATACATATATGTACTCGCATCCCTGTACAGAATTACAAAATGTTCATTAGGATATGCTAAATTATCAATTTTTAACAATTTATATTCTCTGTTCTTTAAGAGCCTAATAAACAATTTAGATAGTAAAGTAAGATTACAATTTACAGAAAATAATTTAAAACGTAAACTAAAATCATATTTTTTGGATAAGTTGGTTTGTTAATGTTATTATAGGTATTTGTGTTTAACAGAATTGGCTTATAGCTCACAATTTAAACCTAAGTGGTTTTTTGTGTGCTATTAAGAACATTTTTGTATATTCCTCTTAGGGGTCATCCATAAATTACGTCACACGAATTTCATGATTTTTTTGCCCCTCCCCCCGTCCTTGTCACAACTGGTCACATTTGTGAGACTCCCCCCTCAATAGTGTGACGTCAAATATTTTGCTTTACAAAGAAATCACCGCTAGGTGCAATGCGTTTGGCGGCATTTATCAAAGGGTACGCCTAGGCGGTCGGCGCGTAACCCTAGTAGAGCGAGTGGTTGACAAAACAATTGGTATCTCTATATTTACACATAATATATAGTTGAATATGTTTTTGAGGTTTTCGTAAAGTAATAGTTTAACGTTCTTGTTTTAACACTTGGATAAAATAGATATTGAAATGTGACGTCACGAAATTAAGGACCCCTCCCACCCCCTTGTTACACAATGTCACACTTCGTCGACCCCCTCCCTCCCCCTTAACGTGTGACGTAATTTATGGATGGCCCCTTATTTGATAATAAAAAAAAAAAGTATGAATAGATATTTTCATCCGTAGAGCTGCTTCTGTAAGTTTATAAGCAACCCTTACACTGGTTTTTTTTGTCATTTTACAAAATATGAAGCCAGCAGTATATGCTGAGCATTTCACTTTAATTTTCTCTAATATAATTTGATCACTCAATATAGACTCACTTGGACAATCTCGTTCTTTTTCCTGTGAAGTGGATGGGATTTGATTACAATCATTAACATTTTTTTAATTTTCATCTAATTCATCTTGAAATAAAAAAAAATTCCATCCAATAATGTATCACCATTATCCACTTCACAGTTTGCGAATTTTGAATGAGGGCACAAAAAATTTGATAAAATTAATGACTTAAATGAATAAAGAAATGTGTTGATATGTGAATTAATATTCAATAATTTAGAGCCCTTCCAAAAAAATTTACTAATCGGTCTTGATTAATAAATCTTGGATAAAAATACTCTATGCTGTACTTTTTGAATAATAATTTGGATATCCTTATGAATCTCTAAGGTTATCCAACCTTCTAGGGATGAAAAATGCACAAGTCGAGGTTTTCCTGATTGTATAGCAAGTTTGCTAGTACTGTCTTCAAATTTTAAATCTTTAATTTTTTTATAGCTTCTGTCCAAAATGTTTTGTGCGGGGAATTAATTTTAACTGCTTTATGCAGTTTTCCTTTGGCTGCACCACCATGTCAAATAGTTTATCGAAAAATTCAAAAACTTCTGCCGTTGTCTCCATAGTACTTGTCTTTCCAGTGTGAAAGTTATCTGAAAAATATTAAAAATATACATAGGTAAGTAAAGTATGTAGGTTGATGGTACATGTAAATTTTTATTATTAGAACACTAACTTTAAAACATGGTTGATTTGTGAATAATATTCTTGTAAATTATTGTCTTTACATAGAAATAGATACAGTTAATTTATTAATAAGAATAATTTTTATGGGCATTGGCACTCTTAATAATTCTATGCTAGTTAAGTCATACTAATATTATAAATGCGAAATTGTGTTTGTTTGTTGGTTTTTCCTTCGATCACGCCAAAACAGAGCTATGGTACGTGATTTTTGCATGGGTATAGTTGGACCTGGAGAGTGACATAGGCTACTTTTTATCCTGTAAAATCAAAGAGTTCCAGAAGGATTTTAAAAACGAAATCCACGCGGATGAAGTCGCGGGCATCAGCTATTAATTCATTTGTATACTTACTGAGTGCATTGGTGTATTTTAGCATTGCAGCAGTTCGAGCACTAAACAAGCAGCAACGCTGACTTTCATTTTCTTTATCATTTAATTGATCCCATGACGATCGATTCGCGTATCGCATCACAATCCTAAAAGCTGCACGCTATTAAAGATTATCGCATCAAACAACGGAGGAGAATTTGGAAATTAACTCAGCAAATGCGAGGAAAACTCGGCAGTCGGATGTCGGATATCTAGTATCCTCTAATCTGTGTCGGATATCAACAAAATCAAAACAAAAATGGCGACATATGTTAGCGACAAGTTAACGAGTCCAAGCTAGGTGTGTATTCTGTGGCCCAAGCTAACGATTGCAGCGCCAAAACGGCTCATTTGGAACTAAGCTGTCATAGCCCTGAATTTCATTCGGATTTATTCAACATTAAAACAAAAAAAAAGTGTCAACAACTCGGACGAAGAATCAACAATTTCCAGTAATCTATGTCTGATGTCATAGACCATGAACACTGTTCCATTACGTAACGTAGTATCCAATCTGTGGTTCCATGTTTTACCACAGCAGCCTTAGCATGGGAAGGGGACTATTTATCCACGGGGAAAGGATAAAATGATTCTCCCCTCGCTCAGTTTTATCCACCCATAGAGCATGGGCACAGCGGTGGATATAATATCCACGGTGGATAAAATGGGAGAAAAATTTATCCCCGCAATTATTGCCATTATAAGAAAATCATGGTAGTACTTTGGTAGCATTTGGTAGTAAGAGGTAGAAATGCATAGAATAAGTAAAAATGCCCATGGAACTAGGAGATAGGACTTGGAAATGCCACAAATAGTACTTCAAAATGTATGTTCAAGTGTCAACTGAATGTCGAAAAGTCATTACAATTGATTTTGACAATTCCTATTTTTCGTAATTTTGTTTGAACTAAATGTGGCATAATAAACGAGAAACCAAGAGAAATATTGGTTTTATTTAACTGAAAGAATTCCACTAGACGAATAAATAACAATTATATAAATATTGACTCATAATAATAAAGTATGACAGTTGACACGTTTGGTATTGACAACACCAAGGAGATCGTATAGGAGGATCGTATCGCGGAGGTCGCATATCACCTCATTCTCCCACGGTTCAGTTTTCACTCTCACTCCCATCAACCACAAAGTCCGTTAGGTAGGAGGGTAATTTCCGCGTCCTATTAGATCTCCTGGGGAGTCCAGTCCGAAGAACTGGCGAGGACGTCGTCGACTCTTCTACACGAGACGATGACGAAGGAGCGTTATTTTCAGGTGGAGGTGTGGAGTTATTTTCAGATGGAAACGTGAGGTGATCATCTTCGGAGGCCGTTTCAAAGCTATCGTCTCTGCTATTATCAGTAGTACTGGGGCAAGGAGACAATTGACGGTTTGATACCATTGAGGTTTCTCCATTATCCCGTCTTATGAGAGAGTAGTAGGGATTGATCTCTAAGAGCTCAGCTTCCTCGACAAGAGGGTCCGTTTTTGAAGAGCGGACGTTCTTTTTAACAAAGATCGGTCCCGGCGTGAACCAAGATGGCAGTGAATCTCCGTTCGGGGATCTTCTAGGGTATTTGAAAAGTTTTTCGTGCGGAGTGGCGTTTGTTGCCGTACACAGGAGGGAGCGGATACAATGCAATGCGTCCTTCAGTACTACTTCCCACTTTTCTATCGATAATCCCTTTGACCGAAGGCTAAGTTGAATAGTTCGCCAGAGTGTTCCGTTTAGTCGCTCCACTTGGCCATTACCCTGGGGGTTATAGGGCGTCGTTCTGGATGAGGCTATGTTTGACTGTCGTAGGAATGATTTGAACTCTTCGGACATGAATGACGATCCTCTATCACTATGAATATAGAGAGGTTGGCCAAATGTCAGAAAAAGATCTTTCAGGCAAGTAATGACAGTGGCTGAGGTCAAATCCTTACATGGGTAAGCAAAAGGAAACCGACTGTACTCATCAATAATCGTAAGTATGTACTTGTTGGCTGTTTCAGAAGGTAGTGGTCCTTTAAAATCTATGTTGATCCGTTCAAACGGCGACGTAGCTTTTATCAATTGACCCTTGGCCTTTAGAAATCTCGGTTTTATTTCGGCGCAGGTAGGGCACGAGGCGGTCATCTCCTTGACATCATTAACTGAGTAGGGTAAGTTTTTAAATTTTACCCAGTGATACATTCTAGTTACCCCCGGGTGGCAGAGTGCGTCATGTAGTTCTTTCAACTTGTTTATATTCATGTAGGCGCATACGCGAGATAGAGCGTCCGCAACAGCGTTTTCAGTGCCTGGTCTATAAACTATATCAAATTTGAAGCATGACAGTTCCAACCGCCAACGTTGGATCTTCTCATTTTTTATTTTACTGTTATGATTTTGATTGAACATGAAGGCTACCGATTGTTGGTCTGTTATAAGAAGAAAATGTCTACCAATCAGGTAGTGTCTCCATTTCTTTAGGCTCTCTACTATCGCACAAGCCTCTTTTTCGATTGAGGATTGTTTGCATTCCGAGTTATTCAGTGTCCGAGAGAAAAAGGCAACTGGTTTTCCAAGTTGAGTCAGCGTAGCCCCTAGCGCGAATTCCGAAGCGTCTGTTTCGACTGTAAACATTTCATTGTCGTTAATGGCTACTAGAGCGGCTGCCTTGATATCTTGCTTGAGTTCTTCAAAACTCTTTAGCGCATCAGGCGACAACGGGAAAGTAGTCACGCATGTAAGTGGCTTTATTTTTTCGGAGAAACGCGCAATCCATTTAGCGTAATGAGCAAGCATACCTAGGACTCGTCTTAGTTCACTAGTTTTAGTTGGAGCAGGAAGCTCTAAAAGAGGTTTTAGTCTTTCCGGGTCAGGACTGATTGTATTATTTTCAACAGTATATCCAAGCAAGTTGATTTTAGTCTTATTGAAAACACTCTTCTGTTCGTTTAGAGTTAAATGAAATTTATTAGCGGCGTCCATAAAGCGTTTTAGATTACGGTCATGATCCCTTTGATCTTTACCGCAGACGGTTACATCGTCTAAGTAAGCGAACGTTCCTTCTAGTCTCTCTTCTGTTATGATGAAGTCCAGGGTTCGTTGAAAAGCCGCAACGCCATTAGTCACGCCAAATGGAATGCGTGTAAACTGGTACAATTTGCCGCATGCTTCGAAAGCTGTATATCTCTTTTCATTTTCTAAGATGGGTACTTGATGATATGCGCTCTTTAAGTCAATTTGACTGAACACTTTAAATCTTGATACGTTGTTAACGACTGATTCTATGTTTGGCAAAGGGAAGGCATCCAGTTCGGTGAATTTGTTTATGGTCATGGAGTAATCAATGACAAGTCGTTTTCGATGAACCTTTCCTCCTGCTACAAGGACTTGGGCTCTCCAGGGGGAAATACTTGTTTCAATGACCCCGTCTTCAAGTAATTTAGACACTTCTTGTTTTATAAAGTCCTCATCTTCCTTACTGTATCGCCGACTTCTCACGGCGATCGGTCTAATGTTCGGCGATAGATTCGTAAATACGGAGACTGACGGTACCGAAGCTCGTAACACGTTGCATATCTCTAAAGGTTCGCCAGGCCCACCAAGATTGAAATGAATACTCGAGTGATGTTTAAGCAAGTCATGGCCAATTATGACGTCGGCACAGAGGTTGTCGACAACTAGAAGAGGTGTTTGTTTGTAAGTATGCTTATTCATCGCAATGGTAGCAAAACAGATACCTTCGACAAAGGAAACTTGATTGAGAGAAGCGAGATTGACTGTCTGCTTGCAGGGTTTTTTGCGTAGTTTCATTATGCGAGCAACTTTAGCGTTAATGAAGCTGACTGAACTTCCTGTATCAATGAGTGCATCAGCCTTGTAATCGTTGACCATTATTGGAATTGTCGCACTTCTAAGACTCGAAGGAGAGGCAGCAGAAATAGCTCCACTGTAGAACCGGTCGTTGTTAGAGATCGTAGGATCTTCAACTGTCGTGATGTTCAAGTTCCTATTACTATTGCCCGATCTACAGACGCTTGCGAAGTGTCCTTTCTTTGAGCACTTTTTGCAGGTGGATTTGTTGGCTGGACATCTGAACCTTGGATGAAGACTCCCACCGCAAAAGAAGCAGGGTTTAGCCGGAGGTGGCGTGGTCGGAGCGGCTTGAAAAGTTCGTGACGATGGAGCTGCTGCTAGATTTTCGGATTCCTCGTCTCGTGAACTACCTTGCGATATGGCAGTAAGTTGCGGAGATCTGTCACCAATAGCAACTGCATCCTTCTCTGCCGTTTCTAGAGCTACGGCTTGGTTAATTGCTTCTGAGAGAGTGAGTTTAGAGTTTTCTAGTAACCGCTCGCGAATCCTTCGTGATAGTAAGCCGGATATGAGAGCGCTACGAACTGCTTGGTCTTCATGCTCTTGGGCTATGACGTCTTCGAATTTACAATCTTTCGCGGAAAGCCGGAGAGCTCTAACATAGTCAGAGATCGTTTCGTCGGCTCGTTGCTTGCGATTGAAGAGAATGTGTCGAGCTAGAATAGTATTTTTCGGTTTGACATAGATGTCTTCTAGAACTTTCATTGAATCTTTATAAGTGGAGCAAGTTTTGATATGCTTGTAAATCGATGCCGATAAGTGGTTAACTAGCAGCTTACGCTTAAGAGAGTCTGGTACATCTTCGGTAATCTCTTCTGCTAAGAAGCTTTCGAATGTCGATTTCCAATGTAGCCATTTTGCATCGGCGTCCGCGACTTCAGGCTCGATGTCAAACTTATCGGGTCGCAGATATCTTAATAGCGTAGACTTGCCTAGTTTTTCGTCAGGCATTTTCAGTTAAATAAATTGTGGCATAATAAACGAGAAACCAAGAGAAATATTGGTTTTATTTAACTGAAAGAATTCCACTAGACGAATAAATAACAATTATATAAATATTGACTCATAATAATAAAGTATGACAGTTGACACGTTTGGTATTGACAACACCAAGGAGATCGTATAGGAGGATCGTATCGCGGAGGTCGCATATCACCTCACTAAACAAACGTTGTCGGGTTAATTATTTTCAATTTCACTAGTTTTTAGAGTTTACGTGGTTCTGATTTATTGTACTTACTTACCTAAAGCTTACGAGGAGCGAAAGCTAACATGAGTGCCAAAACGTAAGTAGATACTAGGTATATCCTCACATCACTTCACATCACAAAATGTTAGCAAAATCGAAATGTAAACGTATCTTATTTTCTCGACAAATATTTAACTAAGTACACATTTTATTTCATTCAGGTCAAGAAGCAACAAAATAAAGATTAACATGTAGGTCGACCATGACCATAGCAAGACCCTTAGAAGTAAAAAGGGCAGACTCCCAGTGTCAAAAACTAAAAGACTTAATAAGAGCATGGGCTAAACAGGACTGTTGAACAGTGGAAGCAGGTAAGTCCACAACATAATATTACAATTTCATGGTAAAGTCAGTAGGTACACAAAATAAAACATTACAAAAGGTAATCATACAAATATTATATTTTAGCTGAAATAAGAATGGATTAATCTCTGTCTTGTTTGTCTGATACAATTGTCAGCAGCCTGGTTTGATCCACAGTAGATTTGAAGGAGGATTGCTCTTTTCACTTTTTACATCCGAGTTGTCCATTGGAATTCTGCAATACATAAAAATTAAATATATTAGCCTGATTCCCCTGTAAAATATTTGTTTCTATTAATGCTGTACTGTAATATAGATGTCAATTAATGCCTGCTTATTGTCTTTTCAGATTTCCACAAAGATTGCTGAAACTTAAAAGTACTGACTGAAAAGCAGCTCTTGAAATTAGAATTTAGCCTGCATAGTGTTTGCAATGTGTTTATACAAATAAACAATTTTATGATCATGTGTTTTTTTTATATTCTTTAAATTATTTAAATTAGCCTGTTAGATATTAACTAGGCTTGCTTTATACTAAGTTTGATAGAAATTAAATTTAAACAATAATAGCTAAAATATAGTATCGACTAATTCTGAAACTCTGATCTATTTACCTACACAAGAGGCTAAAGTGTTTTGCAAATCACATTCTAACAATAGCTTCAGTGACTTGTGTAAGGTATTTGCTGATTATTATTGTTCGAACAACAACCATTCCATGACCCCTGCCTCTGGTAACTACCGGCTGCCAACAGTCTGATAGATATGAGTACCTAGCAAAAAATTTAAAGTTATGCTAGCTAGCCACAATATTATGTAAACATACAAATAAGTAAGAATTGAAGTTTGTTTGTAATGACAAAATAATAGCATTTTTACAAAATGCATGCATATGTTATAATTTGGTACTTAGAATATCCATATTTTAAATTTTTGTCTGTGTTCGTTTTTGTTTGGGCTAATTTTGGGAACAGCTGGACCGTTATTGACGGGACTTTCACTGGCAGATAGCTGATGTTATAAGGAGTAACTAAGGCTACTTTTTTAACCTACTTTGAAAAGAAGAGTTGTGTTTTTCTACCTATGTATATCGATATCTCCATGATTTTTAAACCAATTTGCATGAATTTTTTTTAATGGATACAGAAACTTTGCGAGATGGTCCCATAAAAAACTTAGAGTTCTAACTCCTCAATCCTGATGCTGCAGGGTTGTCCACCTAAATTGTGGTTAATAACTGTTGATTATTATGAATGTTGTAGATACCTACCAAGCAGACTACATAGTTAAATTCGACCCAATTTTGGGTTCTGTCCAACCCAAGGGGTTCTGTCCAAGCGGACGAAGTCGCGGGCATTAGCTTGTTGTAAATATACCTAGGTACTATTATTATAGTTGCTTATATATAGTATGTTTGCTTAAGATGGTTGTAATTGATGCTTACTTTATACGTGCACTGGATGTCCATCCACAGCATTGATTTAAAGTCCATCCACGGCTTTAAAGTCTCACGGAACTCTTCACGTAAATATAAAACAGAATTTCTTCATCCGAAACTGGCGTTGAAATTCGGTGTCGGAAAACTTTAATAGATTAAATACTCTGATCACGTCATGATCGAGGATGTAATTTTCTTTCTTGTTTTTCCGTTTCTGATGCAATAATGAGGGTCTAGGAGGCTCTAGACATATTTTTTGTTATGAAATGGTATGAAGATAAACTTATACCCACGTCCTATGCACGAGGATAAAATTATCCTTTCAAATGTCAAAAAGGGAGAATTGTATCTCTTTCATTTGAGTCCATGCTCTAGCTGGGGGGAAGTTTATCCACCGTAATGTCAAACAGGGATATACTTCTCCTTTCCCCTGTCGCCATGCTCTAGCAAAGGGAAAAGATAATTTTATCACTTTTGAGTGGATAAAATCGGGGGATAAATTTTTTATCCCCTGCCCATGCTAAGGCTGCAGAGAATGTAATCACCATCACTACGTTTTACCTTCCCTAACTTTACTCTATGAGAGAGTATTATATTCTGTGACTCTATGAGTTCAAGAGAAAAACAAAGGTGAAAAGACATAGAGTAATCAGTAAAGTAATACCAAGGAACATTTGCAAAATCTGCGTGGTACTCTATGGTGAACAGTCGCAAATCCTAGTTCCATGAGTCAAACGCACCAAAAAAAGGGTAGTGCAGGGTTGAGGGTAGTGCTGGGTGCACCTTGGGGCCTTGGGTGCACAGCGGGTGGCACAGAACTGGTCTGTGGCACGGAATACTTTATACTCCTAGCGCCCCTAGCGCACAGAATACTTTATACGGAGGCGGCGGGCAAAGAAACACCCTCCCTTTAAATAATAGAAAACAGAAATATTCTTAGACAGTACTCTTCTTCTTTATCAACGTCCACTGCTGAACAAAGGTCTCCTGTATGGACTTCCACAGGCTTCGGTCTTGCGCCGCTTGAATCCAGCGGCTCCCTGCGACTCGTTTGATGTCGTCGGTCCACCTGGTGGGGGGTCTGCCAACACTGCGTTTCCCGGTGCGGGGTCGCCACTCCAACACCTTGGGACCCCAACGACCATCAGCTCTTCGAACTGTGCTCCGCCCATTTCCACTTCAGTTTAGACTTAATTTATTTCTTAGACAGTAAATTAGTAATATCGTTGTGAGACATTTAAAATTAAACCGATCGCGCGGAAATTATTATCGTTTACACGCTTATCGAGTCTGGACTTCGAATCAGAGAAGACCATTTGTTTAATTTTCTATTATTATTCGGTTCTGCTGTCAGTGTGTCTATCACTTTGTGAGGTACATAGAATCTATCAAAATCTTATTGCAGTAAAAATTTCAGATTGGGAACTGCCTCGTATCGTACCTACCCGTAGGTGCCCGTAGTCAAAAAGTTGTTAGTGAGGTACCTTCAACGAGCGTGAACACCATCGCACCAACAGGCAACGCGTAGACTGGCGCCTTCCAGCACCGATAGGTGCTGGTGACAAGCGCTGCGACAGGCAGTGACATGCCTCACCCACCGGGTCGTCACGTGACCCGATGCTATTCACACCACACATCGAAGCCGCTCGTGACTCATGAAGCTCTTGAAGCTTCATGCTCTTACGTGAAGTACACTCACGCAACTTCAATGGGAAATTTACCAGAACCTTAAATTTCCAAAATCAGAGATGGAAATCGAACGGTAAAAGGCATTCAATCCCACGCCTGATATTGGCGGACCCTTATTAATTTACAAAAAAAATTACAAAGTAAGGAATTCTTCATTTAGCAAATATCCGTTACTCAATAATTGAATAATCAATACAACTCAAGTAGGTATAAGGAGACCCGACCGGCGTAATATCTCAAAGCAGAATGGCGCCTGACGTCGATACTTGTTGGCTTTTATTGAATTGACGAACGGCGCACTCGGTAGTTATTATAAAAATCTACCCTCAGCTAACAGTATTTAAACCATGGAACTCAAAATGTATTCAATATTCATAAATAAAATAAAAGCACTATCCTAGGTCAGCAATAATATTTGACTCAACTACGGAACCCTACACTGCGCGTGGCCCGACACGCACTTGGCCGGTATTTTTATTATTATTAATATGTCTTGTGCCTATGAATCCCTTACTTTGCTTGCTCGAGATTCAAACTTGAAAAACTTTTGCTCTCTTTTGCTGAACAAATATATTTGAGCAAAAACCGGTTTATATGTACTTGCACTGTTTTGCTACCCGTGCAAAGACAGGACGTAATCGCCAGTCGGGAAATATTAATAAAAACACAGAATTAAATAATTTATTATTAAGTCTATAATTTCATAATTATTTTCTATCAATTTGACTATAATATAACTTAAATATAATAATGCAATTGTCATGATTTTATAAAAAAGACGGTGTTAAATGAATTTTTCAAGTGGCAATTCTTTCAGTGTGGCAACACTTGTTTATGTTGGTAATTTGTTAGTTGTTGGCAAACATGGTTGCGTTGGCCAATCAGGAATAAGCACGTGTAGCCCCGACAAAATGACGCAGAGTGGGAAAAATGGGGGGGATAAAGCGAGTGCCGGATGGTCGAGAGCGGAGGACAGTTAGTTAGTGATTTATCTTTGAATAGCTCGGTTAAAAATGGGCAAAGTATCGATATTTGTGACACAATGTTATTTTTTGTTAATGACTAATTAAAATTACACAGTACATTGTTTTCTGCAAATAAATAATTTATTTATTTATTTAATCGTTTACTTGCAATAATTTTAAAATCATGTTAACTATGTTCTATTATTAATAAAGGTCGGTGCGCCATTTACAATAATATTAGTTCCAGAGAGACTCGTATCGTATCACATATGTCAAATGTGGCACTTCAAATAATTGATCCTTAATAAAAGCTGTTATCTATAATCTATATCCTTTTTTAATATATAAAGCTGAAGAGTTTGTTTGTTTGTTTGCTTGCTTGAACGCGCTAATCTCAGGAACTACTGGTCCGATTTGAAAAATTCTTTCAGTGTTAGATAGCCCATTTATCGAGTTAGACTATAGGCTATATATTATCATTACGCTAAGACCAATAAGAGCGGAGCACCAATGAAGAATGTTTCAAAATCGGGGGAATTTGTTTTTCTTTTGAGAGCTTCCGCTGCGTGCGCTGCGTAAACAGTTAAAGTTACACAAAAATCACGTATTACGGAATTGTTGAAAAGATCTTTTAAGGTTGGCTCACTATAATTATCCTTTTTTATGCTAACCAAATTTGTTCTAAAATAATGCACTATTTGCGAAGGTGTTCTAAGGTTGTGAAGGTGAAGTTAAAACTATTTCACGCGGCTGAAGTCGCGGGCAGAAGCTAGTTTATGCATACAGGGACAGCCAATCCAGAGTGATTATACAGATCAGTGGTGCACCCGCAGTTATTAATTTGCGGCGTGGGCCTTCTCTCGGGACAATCGGTTGACGAGTGCCCGTAGGCTTAACATTGGTGGCATTTTGGCAAATGGCGTCTTGCTCTCTCCTCGCCGTACCTCAACTGTCACCTCCGCATCCGAAATACAAAGGATACAGGTCTCGAAGCTCCTATTGGGTCATGTGAGATAGCTGTACGAAATACCTATAAATACTAAAACCTATCGCACCTGCAGTTCGGGATGGTGTGTTTTAATGTGTCCTTTTAAACTGTAATTCTGTACGAACGCCTGCCCGCACGCCTGACACGCGAAACGCCTGTCGTTGTTGTGTATCCGCATATGCTCTCGCAGGGTTTTCTTTCTCGCGTACGACTTTTTACACACTGAGCACTCGAATTTACGCGACCCCTCGTGTTTTATCATGTGACATTTTAATTCACTCTTAGCAAAACAAGTGTACGAACACATTTCGCATTGGAAATCTCTTTGCTCTAAGTGATCTCTTTTCATATGTGCAGATAATAGATATTTTCTGTCGAATATCCTGTCGCAGACGTTACACTTATACTCTAGTTTTGCTTCGCCGTGTGCTTGCACCAAGTGCTGTTGACGTCTAAAATACTCAGTAAAACGCATGTCGCATTTCATACATTTGAACCTTTTGAACATTTTGTGAACAAGGTTAGTGTGATTTCTTAACTTTTTGGGGGTAGCGAAAACTTTTTCACACGTCTCGCATTGATAACTACCCTCATTATGTTGTTTGGAATGTACTTTAAAACGCGTTTTAGTAGCGAAACCTGTCCCGCATTCCTCGCACACGTAATTTCTGTAATGGACGTTCATGTGACGTTCCAATGCTCCAAAAGTTTCAAAATTACATTTGCATATTTGACACTCAAACACATTTGGTATTAATTTGAAAGGGATAATGCGTTCAGGGCATTCTTGCAAGCTCTTCTTATGTTGTTTAATGAAATGTGATTTTAGTTCTGTCAAATTTGGGATTTCTTCGTTGCATATAGTGCATTTTAATTCTGTGATATCGACATAGACAATAAATGCTTCAGCTCCTTGAGCGAATAGTACTGTCTTTAGTTCCGTTTTCGTATGCTTCTGTTGATGTTCCCTTATGTTTGGTAGATCTTGGAACCGTTCTGAGCAGTAGAAACAAGAGAAACCAGTCTGGTACTTGGCTTTGAACGGTGTGACATTAGAGTTCTCGATAATGAGGGTAGTGTTGTGAATGTACGCAAGTTTCTCCGTCCTATTGTTGCTCTTCATTCTGCTGTAAGTTTCATGTGTATTGTTGTGATTCTTTAGGTTCTCCGTCCTGTTGCTGTTTTTCAGTTTACAATAAGCTGCACGCACAGTTTCTGCGTATGTACTGGGATTGTATTCTTTCACTTTATCTGTGGGCAAAATTATTTTATTTATTACTTTTATTTCCACTTCAAGTTAGTTTGGGGGTCATTGTTACCATTATGTTATTATTGTTCTTATATCGTGATAAAACAAGCACAGGTACAATATATTGCATCCTGGGGACAGTTTAAAGAAATTTTCCATCTGAGAAAAGAGGTTTTAGAGAGAGGTCAGACTACTTTTGGCGGCAGCGATCGCGCGTTTTTATTTATTGCCTTTAGCGTTTTTATGACGTTTTGCGTGTATTGCGTCTAGCGCGTGCGAAAATCACGACTCAAACGCGTTCACGTTGGTATGGCTTTCGATCACAGAATCGCGAAACGGGATGCACGCGAAAGGTCATAAATAAAACAATAAGTCATATACTAGTGGCGCGGGTATTTGCAGTCTGTTTTTAAAAAGCATTTTTTATATTAAATTATTGTCGTAATTGACACATAAGTGAAGGAAAAAAAACTTGAGAGGTGTCAAGGGACACCCGGATGGAACGAAGTTCCTTTCGATTAATTAATTTGGCATTGTGTTGAATTTTCACACTACAATATTAGATCTCCATAGCCTTGTGGTTTCGACAGTCGCCTAACAGCCAAAGGTCGATGTACTTATAAGTTATAAAAAATTAGGGAAAGGTTCCACATGTAGAAATTTTGTTTTAAATAAAATTGAAAATTCGGTCTGCCGAGCTGGGATTCAAACCATCGACTTTTAACTATTAAGCGACTGCAGAAGCCACAAGGCTACGGAGACCCAATATTGTGCGGCGAAAATACCGAACACAATGCCAAATTCACATTCAAAAAAGTGTCGATCCGTCTAGCTTCCGAGTTCCGCACCGCGCGATAAGGAAATACGATCCAATACACTGATTAAAGTAGGTTTTTTGAGGCCTAGGTTGATATTTTTAATAACTTTACTGGGTAATAACAATTACCTGGTTCTTTCAGCTCAGGTGTGGAATCATCGTCAGAGTTCCCACTATCCTTCTCTGTATCGCTTGATTCACAGCTCACGTCTGGTTCTTTTTTTATTTCCACCTCAATCATTGTTGATGATGATGGGCCTATGGGATCTGGAACAGGAAAATGTTTATAAAGAAAGGGCCATAGTCCAACACACTGGCCCAAATCAAATTGGTGGACTTCACACACCTTCAAAAACATTATGGACAACTCTCAGGTGTGCAAGTTTCTTCACCAAGGTTTTTCATCACCATTAAAGAAAGTGATATTTAATTGTTCAAAACACATAACTCCAAAAAGTCAGAGGTGCATGTCCAGAATCGAGCCTGCGAGCCCCCCAACAGTCCTAACCACTAGGTTATCACTGCTTAACTAACTTGAGAACATCAAGTATAGAGTACCCTCAGGCATGCAAGTTTCTTCTCTGAAAAGATGAATGCCTGGGATTGAACTGGACCCTCTGGCAAGAAGTTTGATATCTGAACCACTAAGCTATGACTGCTTCTACATACAAACAGTAAAAGTTAAATAAAACCTTGTAAATAGGTGACTAGTAGGTAGGTACCCTTGTAAAAAAAACCCCAAAAAAAAATTAGATTAAGGGCTCGTTTCCGGACACGCTAAGCGTTGCGCGGTTAATTCAAACATATGGCCAAATATGAGAGCGATCTTGCAGAAGCGTTTGCTTGTTAACGCGGCGGACAAAGTGGTGAAGCACGTAACGAGACCTAAGGGAGAGGGCAGACTGGCTTCTTTTAGCGGCAGCGTTCGCGCGTTTTTATGGCGGCTTTCGATCGCAGAATCCCGAAATCGTACGAAACGCGATGCACACAAGAGGCCATACAATCGCTAAAGGTCATAAAAACGCCGCGATCGCTACCGCTAAAAGTAACCAGTCTGCTCTCTCCCTAAAAAAAAAATAGGTATCAGATACAGAACCTTCTTGCTTTATCATACAGCCGGTCAGGCTCCGCTCCGCCTCCAGCACCATCTTCTTGAAGCTGCTCGCATCCCTCAGCCTCAGCACACAGGATGTGCAGATCAGGTTGCTTCTACCAGATTTTGTGCATAACTGCAATGCACACATTATTTATTTTTATTACACTTGTACAAAAAATGTCTATTAAACTTAATATTAAATTCAAACAAGGTGCAAGAAGTGTAATGGCTCACAGAGAACAAAAATGTCATACATACAATACAGGTACTTGAAACTGTATGGGCTTGTTTTATTATGGCACTCTAGGAAGTCACTGGGCTTAATAAGTAAGAAAGTCTTTGAAATTATGTGCTTAAAAAATCTGCTTCTTACTGGGCCGCCTCAATAAGGTATTATCTCATAGTAAATATGATGTCTCTGGGTATTTTACTGTTTTTTGAAAAGTGTTCCTAAGGTGATAATATAATATGACTATAAAATTTAATAAATAATTTTTATTAAATGGATAAGTACCAAAAAATGCATTTACCGCGTGTAAACGACAAAAGATCACTAGATGCCAGGTGATTACATCGTCTGTATAGTGAATTCATTCGCTCAAATGGTTTGCTCCCTTTGTAAAGCCGACACATGGCGACCGCCGGTCCATGCCGAAGGCGGAGCAACCTATGTGACCTGCTCTGTTCTTTTGTGCATCGTGCTAAATTTTTGTGTGTTGTATTGTGATGACAGTATATTATGCATGTATATTGTGTGTGCGTAGTATAGTGATGATTTAGATCTAATATTACCAGTATTTTGATTTTGTGTTGCTTCATTAATCTAAAATAATTGAAATAAATGAGGTATTAAATGATTAAATAATGTATTTATTTATTTTCCCAAAATACCTTGTACTTATACTGCAAACTATTTGAGCGTATGAACTTTAAAGACTACTTACTGACTTAATGACATATTGTAATGGCTGGTACCATTTGAGCATTTGGCATATTTTGTAGCATAGATAAAAAGCGAAAACTTTGAAATAAACTATAAAAATTGTTTTTTAATTTTGTGAACTGAAACTTACACTTTCCAATTTCTTCTTGAATAGACATGTTGATATTTTTAGATTATTTCTCACTAGGAGTAAAATACCCTATTAATCAAAGCCAATGTTGATACTGAGACGACGATGGTGTGATAATTTGGGTAAACTGATGCATAGAATAGAAAGAAGTGGAATAATCGGAGCTCCACTGCCCAGGTTTAGGTGTTGTAAACTTGTTTTGAAAAGAGCAACTGCCGAGTTTCTTGCTGGTTCTTCCCGGCAGGAAGGGCATTCCGAACCAGTGATAGACTAATCGACGATTCAAAAGCACTTGTAAAAATAATTGAATAAAAATTATTTCTTTTCTATTCTATTCGAGTCCACCGTCCAGTCGTGGGACAGCTCACGCTAACTTAGAATCTATACTAATATTATAAAGAGGAAAGATTTTTTTGTTTGTTTGTTTGTATGTTTGTACCGAATAGGCTCTGTAACTACAGGACTGATTTTAACCATTTTTCCACCAATAGTAAGCTTAGTAATCAGAAAGTAACATAGGCTATAATTTATTTTCAAAAAAATTAGAGGTCCTTATGAAAATTGCAATAATGTAACCCAAAGTAGCAAAATTTTTCATATAAAATACATTATTTGGCGTGTGCTGAGAAAACTATTTATTGATGATACATAAAAATTATGTTCTACATGAATAAAGTACTCATTATTTTCTACAAAAAAGTTCCCGAGGGAATATATCTAACTATCATATTTAAGTCACAATAGTAGCTTTTGTGTTCTAAAATTTAATTAGATTGCCTTTATTATCGTAGTATTAATTCTTCCTTACTAATACATAATTTATGCGAAAGTGTGTTTGTTTGTTTGTTGGTTTGTCCGTCAATCACGCTGCATTTGCACGCTGGATTGACGTGATTTTTGGATAGGTATAGTTGAGAACCTGGAGGGTGACAAAGAGTTCCCACGGGATGTTAAAAACAAAATCCACGCGGACGAAGTCGCGGGCATCAGCTAGTCTATTAATACTTACAAACATCTTATAAAACGTAACCCAAAACAGAGTAACTGAACTCAATAATTATCACAGAAATAATAATTAAGTAGGTACTTACGAACACATTAAAACACTCCATAAATATTTTGAAATAAACTTCTCTTGCGCCGTTCCACTCGTACTCTTTCATCAGGTCGCGGTGGTGGCCCGGCGCGGAACAGCACCGACATTCACCATACTTCGTGTTGTCTTCACATTCATTCATCATGTTTTATAATTCATAAAAGGTGGTAAACAACGAAAACTACACGAAAACCGAAAACAGTAAGAAACGAAAATTCCCAAATAATTTTTGACATTTTAAAAATCAACAAAGTGAATAACATGCTCTTTGTTAAAAACACAGAGTACATTCTGTAGTTTCAAGTCTGTACAAAAATATGTAGCGGGTACATACTCTTTGAGTAAAGTCAACAAAGAGTATATTATTCACTATGGGAACAAAGAGATATATACCAAACAGCACTAATAACCTTTAGCATTTTTAATCTGGGATAGGCAGTAGGCATAATCCTCAACATCCTCAACGAAATTCTCAATGAAATATGTACTGTACAATTATTTCACAATGAAAGGATTTTACGAAATTTCTCTGTTTACGATTTTTCTTCTTTGGTACTGGTACAAGATATTTTCTGACTTTAACCATGGAAATAGGTAGTAGGTACTCATATAGCTGTGCGTCACAAACACTCACAAACTTGTATACTGCTTCACAAATCACAGGTCGTCACTTAAATACAGATTAAAATTGAATGACGGAATTTTGCTACGTTTGATCGAAAGGTCAACTGATCGACTGTTATGGTAGACTGATCATTTGGTCGATTGATCAACCCAAATGGACTGTTCGTCAATCGTCGATTAATTGATCAAGCAATTAACCCAATTGTTCGATTCTGAAGTGGGCAAAGCCTCGGGAGTCGCGACGCAACCATACCAAACCATACACATTAAGCTGTGCAACCGCATCCCGCTTGAAATCACGCAGCATGCAATTGTATTGCATTGAATTGTAGCAGTGATAGCCTAGTGGTTAGGACTGTGGTCTCCTATTCGGGGGGTCGCAGGTTCGATCCCGGGTACGCACCTCTGTCTTTTCTGAGTCAAGTGCGTTTAAGCAATTAAATATCACTTGCTTCAACGGTGAAGGAAAACATCGTGAGGAATCCTGCGCTCCTGAGAGTTCACCATAATGTTCTCAAAGGTGAGTGAAGTCTACCAATTCGCATTGGGCCAGCAGCGTGGTGGACTATGGCCTATAACCCTTCTCTGAAAGGACACCTGCGCTTAGTAGTGAGACGTTAATGGGTTGCTCACAACAAACACATAAGCGGCTAGGCATTCGGCACGCCCGTGAGATAAAATCGATTGTGTAGATAAATATAATTAGGTATGTTCGGGTAAAAGGCCTCTAGCTGTACATTCGATTCGGCTAAGCCGAGCCGAGCGTTACGAATCAACTGCCAACTTTGCCGATCGATCAACATTTCTTCAATAGAGCTAAAACTTTAGCCTAGAGACAAGAATCCGAGCGAAAGCCGAATAGAGTATTTGACTATATTAAAAATATCGTTTCATCTGGTGACATCCTAAAAGATTATTATCTAAAAACATCATTCCATACGACAAAACTAAAAAATAAAGCTTTATTTAATTAGAAAAGATTAATTAAAATTGCTATAATTCTGGCTATGTTCACGAGATCGAAAACGTTCTTGAATCTCGAATGACGTCACAGTTCACGCCACCTTTGGGCTTTGGAATTGTCATTGAACTGTGACGTCATGTAAACAAATGGAACGTTTCCGCGGCAATTTATTTTTTTGAATTTATTTCTCGATTTTTATGAAAAATACTGAAAATTATGCCGAAATATACGTTTTGTTAGCTTCAGCATAGCATTATTAACAATTTAATATGATTTTCTAAAAGTAGTCAAATACCCTATTGTGTCGAGCCAACGAAAATGCCTTTTCAGCGTAGTGAACGGAACGGAATGCCGGGCGGTTCCAGCCGAATATTTTGTAGTACCTTGTTGTTCAACAAATACTGCAGACTCGAATGTGCCGACTGCCGAATAAGTGTGTTAACGATTTTTTTGAAGTTCAACGGTAAATTATAATGACGTTAATGAAATTCAAAACTTTATTCACACTAAAATAAAGTACAGATTACCTACTTCAAATGTAAAATTAATTTGTATATAATATGTACCTTCACATAGTATTCACATGGTAGATTCATCAACTATTCAAAAGCACTTGTAAAAGTTTATTTGAATAAAAAATATTTCTATTCTATTCTATAGATTAATTCAAATATGTAAAATCGATTAATTTATTTAAGCGGATGACAAGTTACCTCAAGGGCTCAACCTGAATCGAGTCAACAAAATTGGGTTTTCTATCCAGGAATTCTCATTTCTCAGAAGGTACTAGCCTGTAGAAAGTTGGTGGTGAGTCACCCCCGTGCATCGGAAACCATCCATCAAAACCATCGGTGTTGGATCTCTCTCCGGTCGGTTGAGTCGTATTTCCGTCCCATCGGACTATGAAAATGAGGGAATAGACTGCGCACTTGTAATAAAAACAGGCGCACACACTTGTGCAATCTCCCGCGTAGATGGCTAATTAATCTCTATGGAGATTTGCCGCCGTGGCCGAATGACAATTATTTAATTTTATTTTCATGTGCCCGCATATGCTCCTGCAGAGTGTATCTCCTTGCATACGACTTGCAGCACACAGTGCAAGTGAATGCCTTTTCACCTGTGTGTTTCAACATATGCTTCTTCAGACTATGATTTGTAATAAACGCCATCGCGCATACTTTACACTTTTTGTTCTTATGCCCGTGCGTTTGCCTTATATGCGTTGCCAAATAGTGCTTTATGTTGTACTCTCTATCACAAAATGGGCATTTGAATATGTGCGTTATATTATGCGCTTCGGACATGTGTTTGATACGATCGTTATAGTGCTTCATAGGTTTGAAACATATTTGACATTTGATCACTCGATTCGAATGCGAGCTCTCCATATGATTCGCTTGAGAAGTTTTCGTTTTAAGAACCTTACCGCATGCGGTGCAAGGGTATACGCCGTTTTCGTGAGTCCTTTTATGGACTTTCAAGCGTTTCGAATTCATGAAAGATTTGCCACAGACATCGCAAATGCAGTTCGCGTAATGTTCGTTAAGATGCGTGGTCAATGTTCTGAACACGTGAAATTCTTTTTCACATAAATGACAAATATAAGGACTCGAATTGACTTTGTAGTCGGCTATGCATTCTTTGTATATCGTTTTGTTATGTTTCTCGATGAAATGGTGCGCCATGTTTTCGACATCTGTCAAAACTGTACAACAATGGCGGCATTCCAAATTTGAAATTTCGATTTGAAGCGAGCGAGGGTAGCGTTTTATTTTTTGTAATTCTTGTTCAACATCCGAATGTGTTTGAGAATGGTGTTTTCTTAGTGAATTAATATCCATAAAGTCTTCAGTGCAGAAAAAACATCGGAACCAGCTTTTATGATGGCGAAAAGGACAAGCGGTTGTCTCTATGAGAACAATGCTACAAGTTAAGATTATACGTCTCCGTTCAGATATTTGTTTGATACTAGTTTTTGATTGATCTGGAATAAAAATGGTTACATTATACAGGAATTCAATAATGCAATTATGCCACTATCTGTTGTGTGTTGAATAAATGAGAGCAACAAAGTTTCACTGTGAAGAAAAAATTCTTACTAGTTTTTTTTTTCATTAAAGCATGGTGTGTGTTTTACAGATTAAAACTTATTTTGTACCAAACTTTTGTAATCATAAGATTCAAACTGAATCCTTAGGTTATGAAAAAACAATTCAGGATTATCATCTTAATAAATATAAACTTACCAGTTATGTTATTTTCAACTTTATGTTCAGACAATTGTAGTCTATTTTCTTTTACTTCTTCAGTTAAAGAGTCATTCTCAAAAAGATCTGCGGCTTCTGTTGTAGAATTATTCTTCAGTCTGGCTATAGGGGTGTCAGAATCACCATCACATCCATCGTCAATCTCTTTATGTTCCCATTTCATTGGCTTCAGATGATTGTTTTGTTTTATTTTTGAATGTTTCTTATAAGATTTTGACTGTCTACTTGATGAGTAATCTACAAAGAATTTAGAATAGTTGGGTAAAGAAATTATAAAGGAAAATGAGCTCACTGAAATGTAGTTTTAGTCTAAAAATACAAGACCTTTATCCAGCTGAAGATCTATTGCAGTAAATGAAGAAGAAGAACTCAACAACATATTTTTTTATTCGATGATAAGATAGTCCTAGTTCTAGTTCCCGGCGCGGAGGGTGCATTGAGGGTACGGGCACTTCCTAGTGTGGACCCGTAACATTAATCACCTTCTAGCGGAGCATCCTCATGCTACCGGGCGGGTCGGCAGGTTGTGGATAGCCGCGTCTGTCTGCGGCCGGAGCGCAGCCTGCATGCGGACTGTGGTCCGGTCGTAGGCACCCCGAACAAGAGGTTCAGCCAATGACACTCCCAACGCTGGCTGGAATCCTTCAGACCCTTGTCCATGATCCCCTCCTATAACCTTCACCCTAAGTCCTACTGTCCCCATAAATAAAACATACACTCATACACACTAGTACACACATTAACACTCTACAATCCACACAAACCTTCGGAAAGAATGAAAGCGATATGTAAAGAGATACTACCCCAGAGGGGTACCGACTCCCATGTTGGAGCCGGAGAATCCCCAACTGTGGCTCTGCCTCCGGCAAAGAACGGAGACAGGGCCACAGGCAGCCCCTCGTACTCTGGGGGGGGCCAACAATCGCTTTGTGCTATGCACACCCGACAACCACAGGCAAACGAACGGACCACGACGGACACTCCTACCTCTTTGACCCCAAGCTCTGACACCCGGATTCCGAAGGACCCGCCCCACATATCTACTAGGACTGACAAACGGACGCCCCCGCACACACCTAGACCTCTAGACCTGGCCTCCCTAGCGGCGGTCATCCCCGAGACCCCCACTGCCCAAAATCCATGGGTACTGGTTGAGGCCAGGGTCAAGAGGAAGAAACCCAAAAAAAGGAAGACCACCAGAAAAAGCACAAGACGGACGGACTTCCCTACGGGTGAAAGTGGCGGCAGGCCAAGACAGGAACTCGGAGGGACGGCGACCGCGAGCGAACGCGCTCGGGAGAGAGGCTTGCATGGACAAAGCGGAGGTGGGCGGCCGCCCAAACAGGGCCGCTGCCCGCCCGCGGAGACCGTCGTCTCTAGCCAGAGCGTGGGCGCAGAGGACGCCGCTCAGCCGGGAACCAGCCGAGGCCCGCCCGCGGACACCCGACAAAAACATGTTACCACTAGTGAGAACACTCCGGCCCAACGCCGGCCGCACCCTGTCGCCCACCGGTCGAATACGTACTGGAGAGGGCGGAGCAGCGGCGTGGCAGGCGATGGGCCCAACGACCCCGGACCGTCGACGGGCCAGTCTAGCCAAAAGCGAAACAGGCCTGACGACAACACCCCTCCCCGGGTTGTACAGAAACGTCGAAGAACAGACAGACCGACGCACCCAGCAGGCTCATATGCCCGCGCGGCGAAATCGCACCTGGACGTAGCGATCACGCTGGTGCCTCGAGGCAACATGACTCAACAGGAAGCAGACAGCATACAGGGTTCGATCCAAAAAGAAATCTTTTCTGTCTGCATCAAACCACCAACACCAGGCACCACACCTTACGCACCATCCTTCGAGGGGAGAGCCTTCCTCGGCGAGGGAGTGCTTAAGCTGTGGTGCACCGACGAACAATCCCTCTCGTGGCTGCGAGACGTCGTTTCACGACTGAAGTCGCCAAGGGAGGGCACAAGGCTCATGTTGATAAACCAGGCCGACATACCAGTGCGGGTTAGGTCGGCACTCTTTGTGCCGAACTACGACGAGGCGATAGGACATTTACACCAAATCCTGTCCCTCCAAAACCCCTGGTATGAGGTCTCAACGTGGACCTTGTATACTTACCAAAGAGTACAAGGTAGGACTCCTGGAGTATTCCTCGTATTGGGAATACCCAAGGAGCAAATAGAAAACATCCTCGCACGGGGAAGGAAAGTGTCGTACTCCACAGGCACGATTTACATCCGTTTCTTCACCAAAGAAGGAGCGAGCGATGTACCGCCCAAGGAAGCCTACCAACCCGAAACACGCATGGACACCGACGTGCCTACTGACGCGACAGACGGAAAGAAAGGCACGCAGACAGACACACAGACAGAAGATGACACACCCGCCGTCGGTGCTCCCGTGCCCTCCGTCAGCACTGTACTCGAGAACATCGATGCAATGCTGACGGATGAACCCTCGACTCCTCCACCTAACACCGCGTGGAGAGAGACGCAGGAGTCGGACATGTCAGACTCGACGGACACGACAGCTCTTACAATCAAAGAGCTGTTGGAAAGGATGGTCCCTCAGACCAAATAACAACAAGGGCCCACGTTCTCTAGTATAAGGGTCCTTCAAACCAACCTCCAGCATAAACACCTCGCGACGGCCACTTTACGTAAGTATCTGGAGGTTGAGGCCGAGACCATCGCCCTGATCCAAGAGCCGTGGATCCGGGCAAATCGCATATGCGGCCTTGGCAACTGTGATGGTAAGATTTTCTATAATAGCTTGCAAGAGCCGCCTAGAACATGCATATACATACCACGCTGTATAACGGCGACACTACTAACACAGTTCTGTTTCAGAGACCTAACCGCAGTAAAAATACAGAACGGAATACAACAACACAATGGGATGGCACCTAGACCAATAGTCCTGGCATCTTTATACCTACCCATTGAAGGCCAGATCCCCACAAGACAAGTCGCGGACCTGGTAAACCACTGTGAAGAACATAATACGGACCTTGTTATCTCGGTCGACAGCAACGCGCATCATACCCTCTGGGGAAGCGCTACGAACAACAGAAGAGGTGAGGAATTAGTATCTTACCTTCTAACTACTAACCTTAACATAGTAAACAAGGGTACAGAACCAACGTTTGTCTCGAGCCGTTTTCAGACAATCATTGACCTGACCCTTGCATCACATAACATAACGGATCAAGTCAGAAACTGGCATGTGAGCGACGAACCATCGCTCTCTGACCATAGAAGGATATCTTTCGAACTGGCTCTGATCAAGAAACAAGAGGTACCTTGTAGAAACCCAAGGAAAACAAACGGTAAGCAATTTAAAGCACTGATAACACGACACATAAAGGTAGCGGATAATCTCAAAATACAAAATGTGTCAGAAATAGACAGTAACGTTAACAACTTAACGGACAACATCAGGACATGCTACGAGCTAGCATGCCCAATGCTAATACGCAAAACAAAACAAACACCAAAACACAGTTGGTGGGGCCCCGACCTTGAGAAGAAAAGACAAAAGTTGAGGCACCTATTCAACAGAGCTATGAACACCCGACAAGAAGAAGATTGGGACAACTACAAAGTAGCACAATCCCAGTACAAAAAACTTGTTCGAAAAAAAGAAAACCAATCATGGCAACGTTTCTTTTCAAACATAGAGACGTACGACACGGCTACTAGGATCCGGAAGATCCTAGCCGAGGACAATAGCCGCACACTCGGTTCACTTAAAAAAGCCGACGGTAGTTACACCACGGATGACAAAGAAGTCAGCCAGACACTAATGGAGACACATTTCCCAGGCTGCAGGATTCTGAACACAAACACAACTGTGTGGACAGAAGAACCTCAATGGATACCCACAGAGGCCGACTGGGAGATAGCCAACAAAATAGTTACACACGAGAAGGTTCAGTGGGCCATAGACACCTTCCAACCCTTTAAGTCAGCTGGGTCAGACAATATTTTCCCTGCACTCCTACAATGGGGAGCAGCAAAAATAATACCATGGCTAGTGAAGATATATTCAACCTGTATAGCCTTTGGATACATACCTCTATTATGGAGAGAAGTCAAAGTAGTATTCCTACCAAAACCCAGTAAAAATGACTACACACAGCCGAAATCATTCAGACCTATCAGTCTTACATCGTTTTTGCTGAAAACATTAGAAAGACTTGGTGACCGCTTCCTTAGAGACGGGGCACTGAGACACATACCAATACATCGAAACCAACACGCATACAGCACTGGGAAATCCACGGAGACAGCGCTCCACTCTGTAGTATGCAAGATAGAACACGATTTGGACAACAAACTGTCAACTTTAGGAGCCTTCATAGACATTGAGGGAGCCTTTGACAAGACGACTTTCAGAAGCATTGATAGCGCTCTTGAGAGATACGGAACACCACCGACACTTCGAAAATGGATAAGAACCCTACTTGAAAAAAGGGTAATCCAATTGAACATAAACGGCACAACTAGAGGTATAGTAGCCAGGGGCTGTCCACAAGGAGGAGTATTGTCCCCAATCCTGTGGAACCTCGTAGTTGATGACCTGATAACAAAATTAAACAAACGTGGCTTCTTCACAATAGGATACGCGGATGATCTAACGATCCTCATAAGCGGAAAACATGAAAATACGCTGAGTGCGATAATGCAAAACGCACTAAAACTCATAGAGAAATGGTGCAAAGAAAACGAACTGACGGTTAATCCTAAAAAAACAGAGCTCATTCTGTTTACTAACAAGAGAAAGCCGGACATCCCAAACATGCCAACACTGTTTAGCACAAGTCTGGCACTATCAAAAGAAGTGAGATACCTTGGGGTAGTGCTAGACAGCAAGTTAAACTGGAAAACACACGTAGATACAAAGATACAAAAAGCTACAATAGTCCTAAATCAATGCAAACGCATGATTGGGAAGACCTGGGGTCTAAAGCCACAGATAATGAAGTGGCTCTATGTATCAGTCGTAAGAAGCTCCCTAACATATGCGTCACTAATATGGTGGCCACGAACACTCCTTACGACAACCCAACAGGAACTACAAAAATTTCAAAGACAAGCGTGCCTAGCTATCACAGGCTGTATGAGCACCACACCATCAAACGCATTAGAGGTAATACTGGGAATCCCACCTCTGCACCTATACATAAGGGAAGAAGCAACCCTTGCAGCCCTCAGAATAAAAACCTACGGGCTGTGGAAGGAAACTATCACACCACACACCTGGATACTATCACATGAACAAATGAAGTGTCCACAACTAGGGTGGGTTTGTGACAAAACACAAAAGATACATGTGATAGAAAAAACTTACAAGATCAACATGGAAGACACAACAACACGGTCATCTAACATAGATACCATCGAAGTGTACACTGATGGATCCAAAACAAGCTCGGGCACCGGGGCTGGTGCCTACTGTCCAGAGCTAAATATCAACATTGCCTACGCCCTCGGTAAGAACAACTCAGTTTTTCAAGCAGAGTGCGTCGGCATCACAGCAGCAGCCATTGCTATGGCCCAGAGGCAGGTAACGAATTTTAATATAAACATTAATACAGACAGTCAAGCAGTTTTGAGAGCCCTAGCCAAAAATACGACCTGCTCAAAACTCATACTTGACTGCCAAAATGCACTACGTAAGATTACAAAGTCAAACATTGTCACACTACGCTGGGTAAAAGGTCACAGTGGCAATATTGGAAACGACGCAGCCGACGAACTAGCACGGCGAGCCGCAGCATTGAAGGTGATGGGACCGGAGCCGATGGTTCCCATACCCTTCTGTGAATACAAAACGTGGTTGCATAACCAAACAGTAAGTACACATGCCGAACTTTGGGCAAATACTACAGACTGCAGACAAACGAAAGAGGCGTTTCCACGCCTCAATCAACGCCTCACAGCGAAACTACTACAACTAAACCGAACCAAGCTAAGGGTAGTTGTAGGTACGATCACAGGACACTGTTCACTTAACAAACACCTTTTTATTTTAGGTATTACCGACAGTCCTCTATGCAGAGCATGCATGGAGGACGACGAGACACCGGAACACGTACTGCTTAAATGCAGGGGTGTATCCAACCAACGAGAAAAGTACATTGGCTCTCCAGCAACACTTCCGGAAGTCCTCGCCGACCTGGGTGGCCTGCTAGGTTTCTGGAGGGAGCTCGGCTGGATGGAGTGATCCGGCGGAGGGCCTCACCAGTGGAACCACGCAAAACGGGCGGACACGCCTACTTGCGGAGAAAATTCCCAGGAGTAAAGAAGAAGAAGAAGAAGAAGATAGTCCTTGACTGCGAATGCGATCTCACCTGATGGTAAGTGAAGATGCAGTCTTAAATGGTAGCGGGCTAACTTGGAACTGGTATGGTACTGTACTTTCAACCCATACCCCTTATGTGTTTCTATACATCATCATGCTGGAATGCTAAATTACTTGGCATGTATTTGATGGTCAAATTTTGGCCCCACCAGGAATCGAATCTGAGACCTCCCAGTTATAAGACCACAGCGCTTACCACTGCTTCTGGGAGTTTGTCAAAATATGAACATAATGAGACTTCTCCATAAAGGCACTTACCTTTTCTAGTGGACCAGTAATGTGAGAACCGTTTGTCTGCCCGAACAACAAGCTCATGGAAACTGGAAGCACTGCGAAGTTGCTTCACACACAAGTCACAAACCAAGTGACTGGCATTCATTTCATTCATACACGAGAGCTGAAATTTATTACAAATGATATCACATCTATTATTCATTACCCTAATAATAAATGCGAAAAAAATTAATATTATAAATGCTAGTGTGTTGGTTTGTCCTTCTATCACACCACAGCAGCGCCACAGATCGACGTGATTTTTGCATGGGTATAGTCGAGGACCTGGAAAGTGACATAGGCTACTTTTTACCCCGGGAAATAAATAATTCCCAAGGGATTTTAAAAACTAAATCCATGCAGACAAAGTCTTGGGCATCAGCTAGTAAATATTACGAGTATAATCATTGATTTATGCTATATCTAGCACACTGAATCCCCATTCAGAAAGGAAAACAAAAAATTACCAGTGCATTTCAACTTTTTAGAAAGGTTTAAAACGTTCACACTGTTGAAACACAAGCCTATCAAATAAGCAAAAGCTGAATTTGTGGCTGGCTCTTCTCAGCAGAATCTGATTTACAATGGGTGATAGAGGTTTTTCTTATAAGAGCTACAAGGTGGTCTACATGAAATAAATAATTTTTAATTTTGACCAATAGGTAAACAAGTTCGAATTTTTATTTGCGTTTAGTGAATCGAAACGTAGCTATATTCAAAGCTTTCAAAAAGTTTGGCGCGGAGTAGGACAGTATAAATAACTCACAGAAACACCAAAACAATCGTGTAGTATCTCTGCGAACACTTCCTTCACACCTGCGTCTGTTACGTAAGCCCTTGTCAGGTCCCACGTCCCGCTGCCTGATAAGCAGCATCGGCATACATCTGGCTTCGAAATCCAGCCCGTAATATTATCAACATCCATGACTTTAATATAAAACTTTCTTCTGAATCTCTTGATTCAACTTTATTAGTGGCCATACAAATAAATAAACAATAAACATAAAACAGATGACAGTTGTTTGCGGTTTGACAGCATGAAGGTCACAGACGGCCATGTTTAGATCTAAATCTGACTTTTCTGAGTGACTACCAACATTATAAAAATATTAAGTTATATCTGTGGTTAAATGAATTTTTTTTTACGTAGAAAACTCCACAGACAGAACCGACAGAAAGTGATACTCATTTGTTATTCATAGTCTTTGTATTCGTCTGTGGTATTCGTTGAAAAGTGGTTGAATGAAAAACAGCGGGAACATTAATTGAGTAATTTTCTTCTACAATAATTTTCAATTATCTTATGTACTTAGTACTTTACTTTAAGAATGCGTAACGTAGAAATAAAAGCGAAAATCAATGATTACGACGCTATTTGCAAGATTGCTGAGGAGCTGAGTGGTTCGGCACCAACTTTAATCCATCAAGACGACACGTTTTACAAAGTAAATAAAGGCAGATTGAAAATGAGGGTCTACTCTGATGAATCTGCAACTCTAGTGAGGTATGATAGAGATGATGAAGAAGGTCCGAAGCTGTGCGATTACGATTTGTTGCAGTTTTCCGTCAGTGAAAATAAGAAGGCCAAGGAGTTGGATGACATCTTGAAAAAGTGTTTAGGAATACGTGGTAGAGTTATTAAAGAACGGTAAGAAGAACTAACTATCGAAGTTTTAAGCTATTGCATAGCTTTTATCGCGGGCTTTGAACTATAGCACAAACAGTTTGAGCGCGGCGACCGAATCAAGAAATTCCGTAACGAAAAAAAACCTAACACCGTCGTTCAGTAAGCGTTCAACATTTTAGAGGTTCTCAAGTAGCTCTATTTGGCGCAGTGGGCGAGCGACCGCTTTCTTTGATGATGTCACAGGTTCGAATCTCACTCGCGAAGTAGTGACAGTTCGCTTTTCTTGTTTGTTTGTTTTTAATTTTTTTTTCATAATTATTTTATTAGGTATGCAAAAAAAAAATATTGCATAAATATTATAATTGCATAAGTTGATAAAAAATGCTATGCAATAGCTTTACCGCGGCAGTCCCCGAGTGCCACTTAATTTTTTTCATTCAATGACAAGGTGGTGGTGATTGCAAACTCATTTGATGGTAAATAACCATGCTGTCTAAGATGGTAGCGGGATAACTTGGAAAGGGGTATGGCAATGTAAAATTCAAAATACAAAATTATTTATCTCACGTAGGCCAACCTGTGGCTCTTATGACATGTCATTACTCATGAGTCATGACTACCACCGATTCGGAGAGCGGATTCTGCTGAGAAGAGCCAGCAAGAAACTCAGCAGTTGCTCTTTTCAAAATAATCATTTTAAAATATTATTATGTAGTTATTAAATTGTAATAAGTTTTTTATACTATCTTGTGGGCAGCCGGATGCCAAGCCGATTTAACCCATGCAACTTTATTAGAATAGAATATAATATTTCCACAATGAGGGCAAGTTCCAAAAAAGCATAGGTACTACAATTCAATTCATGTTAAGATAGGCAGACAGAAAGTAGCCCCATTACCGCCGTTGGCACCCATTCACAAGCATGACACATGATTGTAATTAAACCTATAACCCTAATCGGTTTCTAGTTCTACATACCATCATACTGGAATGCTTATTCAATTGGTACATCCTTGATGGTAGGTTGGTACCTATCCAAAGCCTAATTAAAAATTTCAAAATTGTCAGGAATCAAACCTCACACCTCCCACATATTGAGTATACCATGGTGCTTACCTGTTCGTCAGGAAGTTCATCAGAAAGTTGGAGGGGAAAGATTCTTTACAATAAATATACTTTTGCTTTGCTTAATTGCTTCTCTATGGCCTGTACTTTATAAATAATATAATTATGTATTTGCAGGAGATTGTATATGGTTGGCCAAACCCGTATACACATAGATAGAGTACAAAACCTTGGTGACTTCATGGAGTTGGAAGTAGTTCTCCGACCAGAACAGAGTTTAGAAGAGGGTCAAGATATAGCTAGGAATCTGCAAATCAAACTTGGTGTGAAGGATGAAGATCTAATACAGTGTGCCTATGTTGATTTATTGGATAATAAAGATTAAGGTTTCAGTAATCAATTCTTTATTAATATTATCGGAGCAAACAAAGTACCCTTAACTCATACGGTGGGGCCCAGAGGCTCAAGGATTCTTTAAAGAACTTTGAAAAAGGTTTTTGAGTTTACCGGCGATCCAAGAGCAGAACTGGCAGTTACCTTGGCTAAAGACAAATGAAGTTTTAGATTTAATTTAGTTTTAATTTTAGTAGTAATTTAGATGGCCACATTAGATATAATAATATCACTACATTGACTTTTAATACTGTAAATCAAGATAGATTCGTAATTCTAATCTATTATTAAAATATGTTCATCCCCTTAGCTCTAGTGAAAAATAGATAAGACCCCGGGACAAGAGGGGGCCCCTTTCCGTCGCTTCATTTTACTATTTTTAACGCCCAACATGTCTGTCTGTTCCCTCATAGTTCCCTAATTAATGCACCAATTTTGATGCGATTTCTATTGTTTGAAAGCTAACGAAATCGAATCTTAGCTATGATTTATGAAGATCTGTTCAGGAGTTTGAAGATCATCAGCTCATTTCCGACGTAAAGGGTCTTACAAACTTTTACCGGTGCGATTGATTTCACAGATTAGAGGATACTACGTATATTGATTTGCTATCATTTCTCTGATTCTGACCGTATACGGAAATTGTTGTTTTTAGTCTGTGATTCACCGTTAGGGCCTAGGAGTATACATATAGTATTCTGTGCTGTGGTTACAAAAAAAATAACCTTTTGAGTCTTGTTGTTCGTCTATGTTTTGAGTTTTGACTTTTGTTGTGATTTGTATTTTGTAAACATTTCGAAAAATCAATTAAAAAATATTTGTAGCGTTAAAATGGAGAAGAGAAATAGTACGTTATACGGACGATGCCGGTTTTGTTTATCGAACGGCCACCATAAAGATATAATGAAGGAATACTACGTCAATGGCGCGAGAGAAGTTTATATTGATATTTTTATGGAATGCTTTAATTTATACGTTAGTATTTTCTGTTATTTGTTGGTTAAGACTTCTTAAAATGTTAATAGGGGTGGTTTTTAACTTCCTGCTCACCTTTTGGATAAATACTTAAGGTGGAAGACACGGTTCTGCCCGCGAAATTCAAATTTAATTTGGTTTTTCACAATTTGTAAACTAATAAGACAAAGTAGGCTTATGGCATTCTAATTGCGACAATGGCAGTATCATCTTCACAGGTTTATATAAAAATCTTTACTTGAAAGTGTCCAGTTTAAGAAATTAATCAAAATATCGACTAATATGTGAGTAACTCACGTCCAACTCAGTATTTTGATTAATTCCAGTATTTCCTCCAGTTTCAACTTGTAAAGTTATAATATAGTTAGTTGAACCCACAGTTCTTGGACAGCCACAGATAGAGAATAGCCCTATACTGAGCTTATGGTCAGTGCAGACCGATCAGCTCTATTTGACGTTTCTTAATATTCATCATCATCATCATCATTAGCATCTCATCAACGGCTCACTACTGAGCGCAGGTCTCCTCTCAAGGGTTATAGGCCATAGTCCACCACGCTGGCCCAATGTGAATTGACGGACTTCACCGTTGAAGCAAGTGATATTTAATTGCTTAAACGATAAGAACTCTCAAGCGTGCAGGTTTCCTCACAATGTTTTCCTTCACTGTTGAAGCTTGTGATATTTAATTTCTTAAAACAAACCTAACTTAGAAAAGTCAGAGGTGCATGCCCAGGGTCGAACCTGCAACCTCCCAAATAGGAGACCGCAGTACTAACCACTAGGCTATCACTGTTTTATAGGTATGTACATATTATAAACCTATACAGCAGGACCTCTTTAATCCGAACTGAAAATTTATCCCCCGTTCTGATTCGTGGAGCATTTGGATTATAGTACAGATAAATAATTTATAGGGTAGTTTTTATGAAATAAAACTGCAAGATGAGAGAGCACGAGAGCAGTGATGAGATGCACGAGTGACGCAATAGCTTCACAAATTGGCATACAAGTAACAATAACAAATGTGCATGACACCTACTCGACATTTGGTAAGCAACTGGCGAAACGGCAAGTGAAAAAGCAGTGAGGTGTTCAGATTACAGAGGTGTTCGGATTACAGAGGTGTTCGGATTACAGAGGTGTTCTGATTAGAAGGGGTTCGGATTAAAGAGGTCCTGCTGTATGTTGCTTTCATTTCATAGCCTTTATTGCTGATTACAAATTATATTACATAAATAGTGTTTTTTTTTTACAAAGTTTAAATTAAACATCAGCTTGTCCTGCGACATAGGCCTCCTCCAGAGACTTCCAGCTGCTCCTCTCTTGTGCTGTTCTGCGCCATGTAGCACCAGCCACCACTCTTAAGTCATCCTCCCATCTTTTTCTTTGCCTTCCTTTACACCTTATCCCATCCCTAGGATACCACTCGGTCACTTCTTTTGTCCATTTGCAACCTTGTCCCTCATCATGTGCCCAGTCCAACGCCATTTAAACCTTCTTATATGCTCTGTCACATCTTTTACTTTGTTGCATAATGCATGCATGTCTTCTCTTCTTCTTTATCAACCTATAACAAAGGTCTCCTGCATGGACTTCCACAGGCTTTGGTCTTGCGCCGCTTGAATCCAGCGGCTCCCTGCGACTCGTTTGATGTCGTCGGTCCACCTGGTGGGGGGCCTGCCAACACTGTGTTTCCCGATGCGGGGTCGCCACTCCAACACCTTGGGACCCCAACGACCATCAGCTCTTCGAACTATGTGCCCGCCCATTTCCACTTCAGTTTCGCGACACGCTGAGCTATGTCGGTGACTTTGGTTCTCCTACGGATCTCCTCATTTCTGATTTGATCTCGCAGGGATATACCGAGCATAGCTCTCTCCATCGCTCGCTGGGTGACCCTGAGCCTTCTTATGAGGCCCATAGTTAGCGACCATGTGGTTGTAGTTAGCGGCATGCATGTACATATTATAAACATATGTATATGTTGCTTTCAGTTATCCACAAATAACGCTCTGAGCACACTGATATGTTCGTCGTGTGTGCAGCGTCTACGTGAGGCACACAGTTTTCGCAGCATGGTGGTGAGCACCGAGCAACAGTTGCTGGCCACTTTGAACGAGAAGGACACCGTTTTTATTAATGGTAATCCTACTTTTTTTTTTATTCAATAACAAGACTGCGATCTCACCTGATGTTTTTGTATTGTATTGTATTTGTGGAGGGGCGCCTGCTAACGCCAGGCGGGTGATCAGTCCTGTGTCGGAACAATTCCACCCAGTTCCCCGTGTTTGGACACAGGTTACTGGTGCCCGGGCAGCCCACCCCCCTCAAACCTACCTGTAGCTTTCGTAAACCTAACAATGTCTCCTATTGAAAGGTTTGTCAGGTCTTGTTCACTTAATCTATCCTTACCTTGCAGTTCCCATCTTACCAATGAGTACATAGGGCACTCAGCTATAAAGTGGAAGCTGGTCTCTTCCTCACCACACTCTGAATAGGATGGGTCTTCTTGAATTCTCATTATTGTGAGATGTTTATTTAGCAGACAGTGTCCCGTTGCTATTCCTATTACCAATGCACCTGATGTTAAGTGACGATGCAGTCTAAGCTGGTATAGTTATTGCAATTCACGAAGGCGAGTGAGCTTTACTCGTGGTTACTTCGTGTACATGCACATTGCATAAGTGTGCGTGCCTGTCAAAGCCTAGGTGGGAGCGGGCAGGCGCGAGCATTGCGCTCGCTCACACTTATACAGATACGACACACACACAACCATAAGTCAGTTGCCCTCGTGAATTGCAAGAACTATGGCGGACTAACTTGATAGGGGTATGGCAGTGAAAATTCAAGCCATACCCCTAATCTGTTTCTACACGCCATCGTGCCGGAATGCTAAATCGCAAGGCGGCACGCCTTTAGGGTGGTAACTAGCCACGGCCAATGAAAGCCTCCCACCAGACCAGACCAGAGACAAATCAGAAATTATAAATTCCCAAATTGCCCCCGCCGGGAATCGAACCCGAGAAAAAAATTTTTTTTTTTCCTACCATAAGGCACCATTACGTAACCGTAGCCTTATTTTTTACTGCAATCTAGCCTAAGGGCTAATTAGCAATATTATTTTAACTTAAACTTCTACTTATACACTTGTAATTAAATTCTATATCTAATTTACAGTCCAATAACTGTCCTTAGTTAATCTTAATATATATAAATTACGTGTCACGTTCTTTGTCCGCAATGGACTCCTAAACTACTGAACCAATTTTGATCAAACTTCTTAACTATCTGTAATTTGGTCCAACTTGAAAGATAGGATAGTTTTTTTTTTTATTAAGATAATTTATTCGTTTTATTTATATAGGTTAGTTGGCGGTACGAAGTTCGCCTGGTCAGCTAGTTCTAATATATAAGTTCACTATGTTTTTGTGGCCTAGTCAAATAACAAGCACTGCACTGACACTGCACTTATGCACTTTTAAACACTAGTTCGAACGGTTTTGTTCTTTTAAGTCTAAAAAATAAAATAAATAAATAAACATGAAGAAGTCATGCTCTTGTCCCCAGTGGGTGACATCAATGGTGTGGAGGTGAAGCTGGAGCAACAGACGGTGAAGCAGGAGCCCGCCACAGACTGTGACTATACGTCCTATGACGATGACGATGACGCTGGTGAGTAGCTGCAGTTGAGGACAATATAATATTCGCACCCTGAACTACGATCGTGTGCGAGCTCGTGCTATTTTTCAACACGCGCGTGTATTGCGTAGGGATACAGCACTCACACTAAGGGCCGATTCACACCGGAATGGCAGCGGTCGGCAGCGACCGTCAGCGGCTGGTAGCGGCCGGCAGATGCACGAGGAAAGCTCGCGTCACCGCCGGCGGCCGCTCGCAGCCGTTGGCGGCGGCTCGAAGCCTCCCGCCACCGCGCGCCTAGTATCCTCTTGCCAGTTTAGTTTCTACACTCGGCAAGGAAACTCGTGTGTTTGAAGTGAAAATAATGGAATTGATTATTATAGCACTTATTTCTGAAGAAAAAGAAAGAAACAAACAAAGGAAAAAAGAAGAGGTGTGCAGAGCGGGGAGCGCGCGGCCGCCGTCTCCGCAAGCGGCCGCGTGCCCTTTTCAAGCGATACTGGTCTTTAAAATAATGTACATAAAGTTTAAAATTATTTCACACTTAATAGTGCTCGCCGCGCCGCTGCCGGCTGCTGCCATGCCGGTGTGAATCGGCCTAAAGGTATAGCCACATAGCTCATTATTATTATATACCATAAAATAGATTGACCAAACACTTGTGTTTTGAAAAGAGGAACTGTTGAGTTTTGTGCTGGCTCTTCAAAGCAGAATCGATGGTATTCTAACTTGTCATGAGAGCTATTACATGATATAAATTGATACACTTACTCCTATTACTAGCTGTACGCTAAGTTGGAGGACGAAGGGGAAGCCATGCTTATCATGACTAATATTTAAAAAAAACCAATTATTTTTTTAATTCCACACAGCACCAGAGGCTACATTTGAGGATATAGAAGACATAATCGATCGTGAAGCGGAGCTCTTAGCAAGGTTTCCCAACAGCCAGTACCGCCTGCCCACCCGCCGGGGCCTGTACTATAACGCGTGTCACCGCTACGCCGCGCACTTGGACATGTTGAGAGGTATGTCATGTTGCCCAACAGCCGGTACCGCCTGCCCACGCGCCGGGGCTTGTACTGTAACGCGTGCCACCGCTACGCCGCGCACTTGGACATGTTGAGAGGTATGTCATGTTGCCCAACAGCCAGTACCGCCTGCCCACGCGCCGGGGCTTGTACTGTAACGCGTGCCACCGCTACGCCGCGCACTTGGACATGTTGAGAGGTATGTCATGTTGCCCAACAGCCGGTACCGCCTGCCCACCCGCCGGGGCCTGTACTATAACGCGTGTCACCGCTACTCCGCTCACTTGGACATGTTGAGAGGTATGTCATGTTGCCCAACAGCCGGTACCGCCTGCCCACGCGCCGGGGCCTGTACTATAACGCGTGTCACCGCTACTCCGCTCACTTGGACATGTTGAGAGGTATGTCATGTTGCCCAACAGCCGATACCGCCTGCCCACGCGCCGGGGCCTGTACTATAACGCGTGTCACCGCTACTCCGCTCACTTGGACATGTTGAGAGGTATGTCATGTTGCCCAACAGCCGATACCGCCTGCCCACGCGCCGGGGCCTGTACTATAACGCGTGTCACCGCTACTCCGCTCACTTGGACATGTTGAGAGGTATGTCATGTTGCCCAACAGCCGGTACCGCCTGCCCACCCGCCGGGGCCTGTACTATAACGCGTGTCACCGCTACTCCGCTCACTTGGACATGTTGAGAGGTATGTCATGTTGCCCAACAGCCGATACCGCCTGCCCACGCGCCGGGGCCTGTACTATAACGCGTGCCACCGCTACGCCGCGCACTTGGACATGTTGAGAGGTATGTCATGTTGCCCAACAGCCGATACCGCCTGCCCACGCGCCGGGGCCTGTACTATAACGCGTGTCACCGCTACTCCGCTCACTTGGACATGTTGAGAGGTATGTCATGACTCATTTTGCTTAACAGCCAGTACCGCCTGCCCACGCGCCTATATGGTGAGTCTAGTATAACGATCTAAGAATAGAATAGAATAGAAATGTTTTTTATTTAATTAAACTTTTTTACAAGTGCTTTTGAATCGTCGATGAGTCCACCACTGGTTCGGGATGCCTAAAAAAAACACTATATCCTTACTAATATTGTAAATACGTGTTTGTTTGTTGGTTTGTCCTTCAATCACGCAGTAACGGTTTGGTGTGGTTTTCTGCGTGGATATAGTTGAGGTCTTGGAGAGTGGCATAGTTTTACCTTTTATCTGGGAAAAACAGAGGATTCTCGAGAGATTTTTAAAATTCTCCACGTGGAAGAAGTTGAAGGCAACGGCTAGTTATAATGTTAGTTATAATGAATTAGACATCATCTCACTGGCTTTGCTAAAACTGCAAAATTTGCTATAAATATACTTTAATATTTCCAGGTAAACTAGTTGTACCAAAAAGCATAGAGGCATTACTTCAAGAAGGACAAGAAAAGGGATCAGGCGTGAAGGTCTTCATCACCGAAAAAGTGGCCCACATACAAAACGCGGCGCTAATTCTCGAACATTCCAACGTGACGCCCTTCAAGGGTCGAAACAAGTCCGGTTTCCCATGCTTCTACTGCCGGAATTTATACGAAAACCTAGAGAAACTCAAGGACCACCAGAAATCCCACGAAAAATCGGAAATCAAAAAAGTCCTCGGCACTTACGGCGCTGAGAGTCTGATAGTTTACGTCGATGTGACAGACATGAAGTGTACGGTATGCGATGAATCAATCCCGAACATAAACGAGTTAAAGTCGCATTTGATCAAAACCCACAAGAAAAAGTTCCATGCAGAATTCCCAGACAGGGTCATACCGTTCAAATTGTCCACCAACAACGTTTACGAGTGCCAATCTTGTGGGTTTAACTTCGAAACTTTCGGGTCAATCGAGAGACATATGAACGTCCATTACAGGAACTGCGTTTGCAGTCAATGCGGCAGCGGATTCGTAAACAAATACCGTTTGAAAGTCCACATAAAGAGCATGCACATCGGCGGGAATTTCCCTTGCGATATATGCAAAAAGGTGTACACCACTCAGCAGAAGCATAAGAATCACGTTGACACTGTCCACAATTTGGTGAAAAGGTTCAAGTGTCCGAAATGCCCTGAACGTTTCACGGAGTATTTTCGGAGACAGAAACACTTGGTCGAAATTCACGGGGTCGCCCCTTTGCGGTATAAATGCAACGTGTGCGATAAGGCGTTTGAAAGACGGTACACGTTGTCCAGGCATATGAAGCGGGATCATTTGGAGGAAAGGGATTTCCAGTGCCAGTTGTGTTCGTACAAATGTTTCACGAACGTGGAACTGAGGGTGCACATGGTGAAACACAATGGAGAGAGGATCTTCGAATGCTCCGTGTGCAAGAAATCGTACGCTCGTAAGAAAACTTTGAAGGAGCATATGCGGATACATAATAACGACCGGCGATTCGTGTGCACTTTGTGTGGGCAGGCTTTTGTACAGAAGTGCAGTTTGAAGGGGCATTTCAAGACGCACCATGCGGACTACACTATGTCCGAAGTTATGAGGTGCGTCAGGTAAAAAAGGCATAACATGGAAATGTTGAAGTCCATACAACTAGTCTGGCATTCGCATTGGGTCAGCGCGGTGGACCATGGCCTGTAACCCTTCTCTGAGAGGAGACCTGTGCTCAGTAGTGAGCTGTTGACTGATGATGAAAGAACTAGAGTAATGGATTTACTTCATGAGTTGAACAGAATTATAGAAGTGGAAATAAGCGGGGCACACAGTTCTATGACCCAATGTCTCGGATAGGGTTCAGAAGGTGTTGGAATAGAATAGAATAGAAAAGAAATATTTTTTATTCAAATAAACTTTTTTACAAGTGCTTTTGATGAGTCGATGAGTCTACCACTGGTTTGGAATGTCGTTCCTGCCGAGAAGAATCAGAATCTCGGCGATTGCTCTTTTTAAAACAAGTTTACGATAGGTACAATAGTACCAGCGGAAAAAAGTATTAGTAAGTATACCTAATATGTAATCTGGATGTACCTTATGAGATATGAATAATAATATAATTAATTGCTTACAGTGAATAAAATATATTTTAACAAATTAACTAATTGTTGTTTTATTAAAAAACCAACCCTTCCTAATATCGTTCGAACGGATAAAATCTGATTGTTCCTTTTCGCTGTTGTCTGCGATTTTTCGCATCCTATTCTTTATAGTAGCAACTAGCTGACTCGGCGGACTTCGTACCGCCAACTTATCTATATAAATAAAACAAATAAACTATCCTTATCCAAAAAAGCTATCCTATCTTTCAAGTTGGACCAAATTAGAGATAGTTACGAAGTTTGATCAAAATCGGTTAAGTAGTTGTCCATCGCGGACAAACAACGTGACACGTAATTTATATATAATTTATTAAGACTAGCTGACCCAGCGAACTTCGTACCGCCAACTTATCTATATAAATAAAACAAATAAACTATCCCAATCCAAAAAAAGCCGGCCAAGTGCGAGTCGGACTCGCGCACCGAGGGTTCCATACTCCAAAAGTAAAATTAAAACGATAATATTATATTAATTTGCTTATTTATCGTTAACTTTGTTTGTAGAGGTTTATTGTTATAAAAAAAACTATGCTAGTTAGAGCGTTGGTTTTATTTTTCCTGTAAAATATACATAAACCTCTATTGAACATAATTATTTCAGGTTTTTCGATTGGTAAACTTCGGTGATAAGGGGGGGGAGGGGGAACGGTATTTTTTTCGACATTTTGGGCGATACTCAAAAACTATTATATATAGAAATAAATAAAAAACTGTTTTAGAATGCACAAGTAAAGGCCTTTCATATGATACCTAACTCGGCATAGTTATTTTACTTTGAAATTTCAAACCCCCGATTTTCCCCCTTTTTTAATCAAACTAAAATAATTTTCGCGTTGCTTTTATTTTTACTGTAAAATATACATAAATCTCTATTAACCATAATTATTTCAGATTTTTCGATTGGTAAACTTCGGAGATAAGGGGGGGGGGGAACGGTATTTTTTTCGACATTTTGGCCGATTAATCAAAAACTATTACATATAGAAATAAATAAAAAACTGTTTTAAAATGCACAAATAAAGGCCTTTCATATGATACCCAACTCGATATAGTTATTTTACTTTGAAATTTCAAACCCCCGGTTTCCCCCCTTTTTTAATCAAACTAAAATAATTTTCGCGTTGCTTTTATTTTTCCTGTAAAATATACATAAACCTCTATTGACCATAAATATTTCAGATTTTTCGATTGGTAAACTTCGGAGATAAGGGGGGGGGGGGGGGGGGACGGTATTTTTTTCGACATTTTGGCCGATTAATCAAAAACTATTAGGTATATATAGAAATAAATAAAAAACAGTTTTAGAATGCACAAGTAAAGGCCTTTCATATGATACCCCACTCGATATAGTTATTTTACTTTGATATTTCAAACCCCCGATTTTCCCCCTTTTTTTAATAAAACTAAAAATAATTTTCGATTTTTCTTTATTCCATTGATTTTGGGCCACTATTATACACAACTATGCCAAATTTCATGTTGATAGCTTTAATAGTTACTGAAATAATCGTCTGTGACAGACGGACGGAGAAAGTCTCACCATAAGGGTTACATTTTTACCATTTTGGTATGGAACCCTAAAAACTATCCTATCTTTTAAGTTGAACCAAATTACAGATAGTTACGAAGTTTGATAAAAATCGGTTCAGTAGTTTAGGAGTCCATCGCGGACAAACAACGTGACACGTAATTTATATATATTAAGATTTAGTTTAGAGATTGTTGGTTAAAATAATACGCAAATTGTGACGTAAGTTTATTTTTTATTAATTTCCAAGTTACTTATGACAGAGAATGTGATACATACCCAATTACTAAATCTTTCGCAAACAAACGAAAAATATGGTGGGAGTTTAGAACAATATTCATAAAAAATTGACGTCCTCAGATGAATAATTTATAATTTTTTTTTTTATTTAATTATACTTAAAACTACTACATTTTTACATAACATCTACATAGACAAAGCTTAAATTACTAGTGACTTTTGCGGTTATTGTTATAAAAATAAAACTTGTACCTACTAGAATTTTTTATTCAACAGCTTATTTCTACAGGGAAAACAATTAGTAAAAAACGAATTAAAAAAAATGTTTTTTAAGAGAAAGGTGGGTGTTATTAATGTTTTTCCACATTTTAAGCTTACAATCTTATCTATGGACTATTGTTAACTTCAAAAGAAAATAAAACATAGTCAAAAAAAATAATTATAAAGTAGGTAGTGACAAAACAAAATATAAAAAAAAAAGAAACGGCTTTGATTCTTAGCGTCTAGATGTCTATGGCGTTCATAAAAAGAGTAAAAAAAAGAAGATGTATTTTTAAAACGATAACGACAAAAGTTACATTTTGCTTTTTTTTAAACTACACATGCAGTTTGAACTGTCGGCGTTTAGATGTCCATGCCAAGCAGTTTCTTGTCGAAGATGAACTCCCCGAGAGCTGAGTGGCGGTCCATCATCTTCTTGAGCGTGGAAGCTTTGCCAGCGAGGTCGCGCTGGCCCTTGTACTGCTCCTCGAGGAAGTCTCCGGTCAGGTAATCCACGAGCTGTCAATGTCAAAAGTGACAGATTAAAAAAAATTAAGTGGCACTCGGGGACTGCCGCGGTAAAGCTATTGCATAGCATCTTTTATCAACTTATGCAATTATAATATTTATGCAATATTTTTTTTGCATAGTAAAAATTATGCAAAAAAAATAATTAAAAAACAAACAAACAAGAAAAGCGCACTGTCACTACTTCGCGAGTGAGATTCGAACCTGCGACATCATACACCACACGGTAAAGAAAGCGGCCGCTCGCCCACTGCGCCAAACAGAGCTACTTGTGAACCTCTAAAATGTTGAACGCTTACTGAACGACGGTGTTAGGTTTATTTTCGTTACGGAATTTCTTGATTCGGTCGCCGCGCTCAAACTGTTTGTCCTAGTGCAAAGCCCGCGATAAAAGCTATGCAATAGCTTATTAAATAAATTTTTTTTTAATAAAATATTAACCACATTTTGTCAAAAGTATCTGAGACTTTTACAATAATTATTGAAAATATTATGTGCGAGAGAGGATGCGAAATGTAATAAGTCCTCGTAATAAAGATATCTTCTTCTTCTTTATCAACCTATAGACGTCCACTGCTGGACAAAGGTCTCCTGCATGGACATCTTGCTTTGGTTTTGCGCCAGCTGAACCCAGCGGCTCCCTGCGACTCGTTTGATGTCGTCGGTCCACCTAGTGGGCGGTCTGCCAACACTGTGCTTCCCGGTGCGGGGTCGCCACTCCAGCACCTTGGGGATACTAAAGACAGCGAAAGCATCAATCTCACGTGATAGTCGTTGTTGTCGTTGTCCTCGCGGTCCTGCTCGCACTTGATGATGACATTCCTGATGGCCTTGGTCACCTCCGTCTCCATCTTCAGAGCCTCCTCGAGCGCCGCCTGCCCCGACGCCCAGAACTTGTGCTCGGGGGGCTGCAAACACACAACACAATATAATATAGCCTATGTGTGGGATTAGCTGTGCTACTAACTTAGAGTTACCAACCAAGAATGAAATTATGAATTTGCTAGATGATGATGATGGATAGTCTTTTGATTCCCGAGGGAATTCTTTATTTTTCCGAGATAAAATGTTGCTTATGAGTTAGTCCTGGGTATGAGCTATCTTCATTCCAAATTTCAGCCAAATCGGTTCATTCGTTGTGGCGTGAAAGAGTAACAAACATCCATCCATCCACCCTCACAAACTTTCACATTTTTCTAATTTTCCGGGATAAAAAGTAGCCTAAGTATGTGTTATAGAATAGAATAGAATAGAAATGTTTTTTATTCAAATAAACTTTTTTACAAGTGCTTAAGAATCATTGATGAGTCTACCACTGGTTCGGAATGCCCTTCCTGCCGAGAAGAACCAGCAAGAAACTCGGCGGTTGCAGTTGAATCAATGAAATTATTAATTTACTAGATGATGATGATGGATAGAGTCTTTTGATTCCCGAGGGAACTCTTTACTTTTCCGGGATAAAATGTTGCTTATGTGTTAATCCCGGGTATGAGCTATCTCCATTCCAAACAGCCAAATCGGTTCATTCGTTATGGCGTGAAGGGGTAAAAAACATCCAGCCATCCTCACAAACTTTCACATTTTTGTAATTTTCCGGGATAAAAAGTAGCCTAAGTATGTGTTAGTCCTAGGTATAAGCTATCTCCATTCCAAACAGCCAAATCGGTTCATTCGTTGTGGCGTGAAAGAAAAACAAACATTCAGCCATCCTCAAAAACTTTCACATTAATTGTAATACTAGATGATGCCCACGACTTCGTCCGCGTGGATTAAAGTTTTTCATTCCCGCGGGAACTTCGTAATTTTCCGGGATAAAAAGTAGCCTGTGTTAGTCCTGGGTATGAACTATCTTCATTCCAACTTTCAGTCAAATTGGTTTATTCGTTGTGGCGTGAAAGTAACAAACATCCATCCACCATTATCGCAAACTTTCACATTTAGGTATAATATTAGTAGGATAAGTAAGGATAATGAAGCAGTGATAGCCTAGTGGTAATAGTGGTTAGTACTGCGGTCTCCTATTTGGGGGGGTCGCAGGTTCGATCCCGAGTATGCACCTCTAAGCTTATCTAAGTTATGTGCGTTTAAGAAATTAAATATCACAAGCTTCGACAGTGAAGGTAGACATCGCGAGGAAACCTGCACACCTGAGTTTTTAATGTTCTCAAAGGTGTGTAAAGTCCGCCAATTCGTTTGGGTCAGCATCGTGGACTATGGCCTATAACCCTTCTCTGAGAAGACACCTGCGCTCAGTAGTGAGCCGTTGATGGGTTGCTGATGATGATTATGAAGAAAGGATTTTGACGACCTCCCTGGCTCAGTGCTGAGCGCTGTTGTCTTATAACTGGGAGGTCTCGGGTTCGATTCCCGGCGGAGTCAATTTGGGAATTTATAATTTCTGAATTGTCTCTGGTCTGGTCTGGTGGGAGGCTTTGGCTGTGGCTAGTTACCACCCTACCGTCAACGACGTGCCGCCAAGCGATTTAGCGTTCCGGCACGATGGCGTGTAGAAACCGATTAGGGGTGTGGGTTGAATGTTTACTGCCATACCCCTTCCAAGTTAGCCTGCTACCATCTTAGACTGCATCGTCACTTACCATCAGGTGAGATGGCAGTCAAAGACTAGCTTGTCATCGAATAAAAAAAAAGGATGGACGACTATGGCCTATGACACAAAGTAACAAACAAAGAGAGTAACAAACTTTCATATTTATATTAGGGGGGGGGGGGGGGGGGTCGTGTGCCTCTAGGTCTAGCTTATCTACATTATGTGCGGTTAAGAAATTAAATATCACAAGCTTCAACAGTGAAGGAAGACATCGTGAGGAAACTTGCACACCTGAAAGTTTTTAATGTTCTCGTAGGTGTGTGAAGTCCGCCAATTCGCATTGGGCCAGCGTGGTGGACTATGGCCTATAACCTTTCTCTGAAGAGACCTGCGCTCAGTAGTGACTCACTACTAGTGAGCCGTTGATGGGTTGCTGATGATGATGATGATGATAAAAAGGATGGTCGTCAGCTCACCCTGATGGTGATCAGCGAGGTGACGTTGGTGGTGAGCTCGCCCCTCATCAGCAGGTATTCGATCAGCTTAAGCGCGTGCTCGCGCTCTTCGGAGCTTGCCTCGAAGAACAGCTTAGCGAAGCCGGGCCGGTTCACCTGCACAAACGTAACATTGGTCACGTATTTAGAATATAATAGAATAGAAATGTTTTTTATTCAAATAAACTTTTTTACAAGTGCTTTTGAATTGTCGATGAGTCTACCACTGGTTCGGAATGCCCTTCCTGCCGGGAAGAACCAGCAAGAAACTCGGCGGTTGCTCTTTTCATAACAAGTTTACAATATAATAGATTAGCAAGAAAAGAAAAGGTTAGAATTATTTTTCTATAATCCGCCAACTAGACAATACAAGAAAAGAAAAGGTTAGAATTATTTTGCTATAATCCGCCAACTAGACAATACAGCATTGTAAAGTCGACATCTCCTGAGGATGCTCCGGTGTCGGGGCGAAACGTGCGTCGAGAGTAGTGTAAAAGTCTTGTGTGGTGGTGCATGTGAGTGGTGGTGGCGTTGCTTGCTTGGGAACTTGGCTTTTTTGCTTGGCTGGGTAGGTGAGTGGTGTTTAGCTTTTAATTGCATGTTTGACCATACAGATTTTTTCTGTTGGCGGATAATAGCAAAATAATTCTAACCTTTTCTTGCTAATCATGGACTTCCGCAGAGTAACGCCTGCTTCTATCCAAATATAATAGATACTACGCTATGTATGCAGTGTTTCCACAATGGGAGGAAGTTCCACAAAAGCATACCTACTTATAATTCGACACATGTTAAGACGGGCAGACAGAAAGTAGCCCCATTCCCGCCGGTGGCACCCGTTCACGAGCATGACGCATGACCCAGCCATTGCTTCGCTCAACCATATTTGAGGGAACGTATTGCTCACATTTGCCCCTCGCATTCGAAAAACTCTCCTTGTGTAACTCGCCTCATCTTATGTGGGCTCGTTTCTGGACACGCGGCGCGTGGTGCGTTGCGTCGCGCGGTTAACTCAAACATACGGCCAAGTATGAGAGCGCTTTTTCAGAAGCGTTTGCGTTGTACGCGGCGGGCTACGCGGCGGGCGACGCGGTGCCCGCCGCGTGTCCAGTAACGAGCCTTAAGTCATTACAATGAGTCAATAACTCACGGAATCCTTGGAGAAGTGCGCGCCCATGGCCAAGTACTGCACGGAGGCCGCCACCTCCATCTGGATCTGCTTGCGCACCGCGTTGCGGCACCCGTGCGACATCGTGATCCATTGCTCAGTGTATAATGAGTCAACAACTCACGGAATCCTTGGAGAAGTGCGCGCCCATGGCCAAGTACTGCACGGAGGCCGCCACCTCCATCTGGACCTGCTTGCGCACCGCGTTGCGGCACCCGTGCGACATCGTGATCCATTGCTCAGTGTATAATGAGTCAACAACTCACGGAATCCTTGGAGAAGTGCGCGCCCATGGCCAAGTACTGCACGGAGGCCGCCACCTCCATCTGGACCTGCTTGCGCACCGCGTTGCGGCACCCGTGCGACATCGTGATCCATTGCTCAGTGTATAATGAGTCAACAACTCACGGAATCCTTGGAGAAGTGCGCGCCCATGGCCAAGTACTGCACGGAGGCCGCCACCTCCATCTGGACCTGCTTGCGCACCGCGTTGCGGCACCCGTGCGACATCGTGATCCATTGCTCAGTGTATAATGAGTCAACAACTCACGGAATCCTTGGAGAAGTGCGCGCCCATGGCCAAGTACTGCACGGAGGCCACCACCTCCATCTGGATCTGCTTGCGCACCGCGTTGCGGCACCCGTGCGACATCGTGATCCATTGCTCAGTGTATAATGAGTCAACAACTCACGGAATCCTTGGAGAAGTGCGCGCCCATGGCCAAGTACTGCACGGAGGCCGCCACCTCCATCTGGACCTGCTTGCGCACCGCGTTGCGGCACCCGTGCGACATCGTGATCCATTGCTCAGTGTATAATGAGTCAACAACTCACGGAATCCTTGGAGAAGTGCGCGCCCATGGCCAAGTACTCCACGGAGGCCGCCACCTCCATCTGGACCTGCTTGCGCACCGCGTTGCGGCACCCGTGCGACATCGTGATCCATTGCTCAGTGTATAATGAGTCAACAACTCACGGAATCCTTGGAGAAGTGCGCGCCCATGGCCAAGTACTGCACGGAGGCCGCCACCTCCATCTGGATCTGCTTGCGCACCGCGTTGCGGCACCCGTGCGACATCGTGATCCATTGCTCAGTGTATAATGAGTCAACAACTCACGGAATCCTTGGAGAAGTGCGCGCCCATGGCCAAGTACTGCACGGAGGCCGCCACCTCCATCTGGATCTGCTTGCGCACCGCGTTGCGGCACCCGTGCGACATCGTGATCCATTGCTCAGAGTATAATGAGTCAACAACTCACGGAATCCTTGGAGAAGTGCGCGCCCATGGCCAAGTACTGCACGGAGGCCACCACCTCCATCTGGATCTGCTTGCGCACCGCGTTGCGGCACCCGTGCGACATCGTGATCCATTGCTCAGTGTATAATGAGTCAACAACTCACGGAATCCTTGGAGAAGTGCGCGCCCATGGCCAAGTACTGCACGGAGGCCGCCACCTCCATTTGGATCTGCTTGCGCACCGCGTTGCGGCACCCGTGCGACATCGTGATCCATTGCTCAGTGTATAATGAGTCAACAACTCACGGAATCCTTGGAGAAGTGCGCGCCCATGGCCAAGTACTGCACGGAGGCCGCCACCTCCATCTGGATCTGCTTGCGCACCGCATTGCGGCACCCGTGCGACGTCGTGATCCATTGCTCAGTGTATAATGAGTCAACAACTCACGGAATCCTTGGAGAAGTGCGCGCCCATGGCCAAGTACTGCACGGAGGCCACCACCTCCATCTGGATCTGCTTGCGCACCGCGTTGCGGCACCCGTGCGACATCGTGATCCATTGCTCAGTGTATAATGAGTCAACAACTCACGGAATCCTTGGAGAAGTGCGCGCCCATGGCCAAGTACTGCACGGAGGCCGCCACCTCCATTTGGATCTGCTTGCGCACCGCGTTGCGGCACCCGTGCGACATCGTGATCCATTGCTCAGTGTATAATGAGTCAACAACTCACGGAATCCTTGGAGAAGTGCGCGCCCATGGCCAAGTACTGCACGGAGGCCGCCACCTCCATCTGGATCTGCTTGCGCACCGCATTGCGGCACCCGTGCGACGTCGTGATCCATTGCTCAGTGTATAATGAGTCAACAACTCACGGAATCCTTGGAGAAGTGCGCGCCCATGGCCAAGTACTGCACGGAGGCCGCCACCTCCATCTGGATCTGCTTGCGCACCGCGTTGCGGCACCCGTGCGACATCGTGATCCATTGCTCAGTGTATAATGAGTCAACAACTCACGGAATCCTTGGAGAAGTGCGCGCCCATGGCCAAGTACTGCACGGAGGCCGCCACCTCCATCTGGATCTGCTTGCGCACCGCGTTGCGGCACCCGTGCGACATCGTGATCCATTGCTCAGTGTATAATGAGTCAACAACTCACGGAATCCTTGGAGAAGTGCGCGCCCATGGCCAAGTACTGCACGGAGGCCGCCACCTCCATCTGGATCTGCTTGCGCACCGCGTTGCGGCACCCGTGCGACATCGTGATCCATTGCTCAGTGTATAATGAGTCAACAACTCACGGAATCCTTGGAGAAGTGCGCGCCCATGGCCAAGTACTGCACGGAGGCCGCCACCTCCATCTGGATCTGCTTGCGCACCGCGTTGCGGCACCCGTGCGACATCGTGATCCATTGCTCAGTGTATAACGAGTCAACAACTCACGGAATCCTTGGAGAAGTGCGCGCCCATGGCCAAGTACTGCACGGAGGCCACCACCTCCATCTGGATCTGCTTGCGCACCGCGTTGCGGCACCCGTGCGACATCGTGATCCATTGCTCAGTGTATAATGAGTCAACAACTCACGGAATCCTTGGAGAAGTGCGCGCCCATGGCCAAGTACTGCACGGAGGCCGCCACCTCCATCTGGATCTGCTTGCGCACCGCGTTGCGGCACCCGTGCGACGTCGTGATCCATTGCTCAGTGTATAATGAGTCAACAACTCACGGAATCCTTGGAGAAGTGCGCGCCCATGGCCAAGTACTGCACGGAGGCCGCCACCTCCATCTGGATCTGCTTGCGCACCACGTTGCGGCACCCGTGCGACATCGTGATCCATTGCTCAGTGTATAATGAGTCAACAACTCACGGAATCCTTGGAGAAGTGCGCGCCCATGGCCAAGTACTGCACGGAGGCCGCCACCTCCATCTGGATCTGCTTGCGCACCGCGTTGCGGCACCCGTGCGACATCGTGATCCATTGCTCAGTGTATAATGAGTCAACAACTCACGGAATCCTTGGAGAAGTGCGCGCCCATGGCCAAGTACTGCACGGAGGCCGCCACCTCCATCTAGATCTGCTTGCGCACCGCGTTGCGGCACCCGTGCGACATCGTGATCCATTGCTCAGTGTATAATGAGTCAACAACTCACGGAATCCTTGGAGAAGTGCGCGCCCATGGCCAAGTACTGCACGGAGGCCGCCACCTCCATCTGGATCTGCTTGCGCACCGCGTTGCGGCACCCGTGCGACATCGTGATCCATTGCTCAGTGTATAATGAGTCAACAACTCACGGAATCCTTGGAGAAGTGCGCGCCCATGGCCAAGTACTGCACGGAGGCCGCCACCTCCATCTGGATCTGCTTGCGCACCGCGTTGCGGCACCCGTGCGACATCGTGATCCATTGCTCAGTGTATAATGAGTCAACAACTCACGGAATCCTTGGAGAAGTGCGCGCCCATGGCCAAGTACTGCACGGAGGCCGCCACCTCCATCTGGATCTGCTTGCGCACCGCGTTGCGGCACCCGTGCGACGTCGTGATCCATTGCTCAGTGTATAATGAGTCAACAACTCACGGAATCCTTGGAGAAGTGCGCGCCCATGGCCAAGTACTGCACGGAGGCCGCCACCTCCATCTGGATCTGCTTGCGCACCGCGTTGCGGCACCCGTGCGACGTCGTGATCCATTGCTCAGTGTATAATGAGTCAACAACTCACGGAATCCTTGGAGAAGTGCGCGCCCATGGCCAAGTACTGCACGGAGGCCGCCACCTCCATCTGGATCTGCTTGCGCACCACGTTGCGGCACCCGTGCGACATCGTGATCCATTGCTCAGTGTATAATGAGTCAACAACTCACTCACTCCCCTATCTTTGGCCAAACTCGAGTGGCAGAAACCAGTGGTACTAAGCACCTCTGACCGGGAGACCGTATGGAAGGAGAGGGAGTTGCATGGACCTTTTTTAAAGCTCTTAATGAGCCGCACGTAGATAAAAAAGCGTCCGTGCAATGGCTGCGCTTCGGTGACCTCTTTGGGGAAACCGAAGGTTTTGTGTGTGCAATACAAGATCAGGTGGTTAAGACGCGGAACTACCGAAAGTACATCCTGAAGGATGGCACTCACGACATCTGTCGAGCGTGTCGCCATCCCGGTGAGTCACTCAGGCATGTGCTCTCGGGATGTTCGGCTCTTGCTAACACTGAGTATCTGCACAGACACAACCAAGCGGCCAAAATCCTTCACCAAGAGCTTGCTCTGAAGTACGGTCTCCTGGATGAGAGAGTGCCGTACTATAGGTGGCCGTATACACACCGGTGCCGGTACTTGAGCGTGACGGGGTCCGGCTCTATTGGGACCGGTCCATCATCACGGACAGGACGATTCTGGCGAATAAGCCTGACATCGTGCTGATGGACCGGGCACAGTCGAGGGTGTTTTTAGTGGACATCACCATCCCACATGACGGGAACCTCGTCAGAGCGGAGACAGAGAAAAAACGAAAGTATCTAGATCTGGCTCACGAGGTTACTGGCATGTTGCATGTGGAGTCCACTGAAACCATCCCAATCGTCATTTCTGCGAATGGGTTGATCCCAGTCAGCCTCGCTCACCATCTGAGGCGACTGGGGTTCCGTGGCAGTTCGCTCGCGGCCAAGATGCAGAAAGCGGTGCGGCTAGACTCGGCTAGGATAGTCCGTCGGTTTCTCAGCCTGTCGCCCTGACCCCCGGCCGTCTGGTCTCCCCTGCCGGGGCGTAATCCTCCGCCCGCTACAAGTATTTATTTATGTAATCTATATGTAAGTTTATTATATGTATATATATTTATGTTTATTATATTTCTTTTTGGCTTAATATGTATTTATTTTGTACGCGGGTGTGGGAGTATAACAAAAATTGATCAAACAATAGACATCAAATAATAATAATATCACGTCCACAACAATGGTGTTGCTATCAATAAAAACTTTAAAACTATATCAAATACAAGGAGTATAATGTGTTGGTTATATACCTACTCAAAGAGTATAATAGGGTATTTGACTATATTAAAAATATCGTTTCATCTGGTGTCATCCTAAAAGATTATTATCTAAAAACATTATTCCATACGAAAAAACTAAAAAATAAAGCTTTATTTAATTAGAAAACATTAATTAAAATTGCTATAATTCTGGCCATGTTCACGAGATCGAAAACGTTCTTCAATCTCGAATGACGTCACAGTTCACGCCACCTTTGGGTTTTGGAATTGTCATTGAACTCTGTGTGAACTGTGACGTCATGTAAACAAATGGAACGTTTCCGCGGCAATTTATTTTTTTGAATTTATTTCTCGATTTTTATGAAAAATACTGAAAATTATGCCGAAATATACGTTTTGTTAGCTTCAGCATAACATTATTAACAATTTAATATGATTTTATAAAAGTGTCAAATAATAATAATAATATAGTATTTGGTCTACTTTTTGTTAGCGTCCAGGTGCACTGAGAGCCAGTGTTTAAAAATAGAACAGTCCAGATTCCCAGCCAACGTACTGAGGATCTAGTTGTCGGAGGCACGCAAACGGCTCCAAAAAGATGCGATTCGCGATCTAATGATCGCAAAGAAATCCGGTACTCTGGCCTTAGCGAACATGTCCGACGCGCTGCAGTAACGTGGCAACTTCATCAGGATACGATACGCATCATTGTATTGCACCCTGATGTTGCTGACAGCACGGCCTGGTGAATTTGACCCAAAGCTGACATGTGTAGAAACATAAACAATATGCCCTAAACAATGTCAGCTTTGCTTCGGCACTGCACTTTGCAAACCGTCGTGCGAGCATGTTACATCTAACAGCCAGAGCACGACGCGCGACGTTCCCTCTCTATATTATTATCTTCATCATCAACGAGATCCTCAGTCAGCATATGACCGAGGTACCTGAACCGCTCAACCCTCTCGAGTACATCTCCATCCAGATAAACCTTCGGAACCCTCAATTTTTTTTTTCAATTCTTTATTTGCATATGCAGGTACAGACAAGATGTTATACAATTATATAGGTTCAATTCACCACATATGGCCATAGAAATAGGTAGCGTGCAAAATTTTACAATAATAATAAATGATGTCAATTCCAGTTACAAAAATAAATGTCAATTCGATGCTATTTTCAATACAAATATGTCAAATGTTACAATTGTCTAAAAATTCCTGAACACTATAATAACCTTGGTCAATTAAATATTCAAAGAATTTTTTTCTAAACTTGGGCATTGGTAGACTTTTAGTGCTGTCCGATAGTTTATTAAATCCTCTCCGGACCTCTGCCTGAACGGAACGGAAAAAACAACTATCTCTTCGAAATCATAGGTACGCTCGAAACGACTCGAAATAAACACTCGACATAACCTCAAAGTTGAGTGCAAAAGAGTGTTGACTGTTGAGTGACTTGAGTGTTGACATAAGTATTTTGACAGCTAGGATACATTCCATCAGCCATCTTACGTTCCGTTACAATAGGGACCTTCCCTGTTTTGTTCCTGTATACAGTTTTGAGACGTAATTGTAATACATCCACGGATTCACATACAACTTCGTGTAAACTTGTGTATAGGTTCATGAATACATCTGACTATACCGCACCACAGCACTGCCGCTTTCAGGGGTAGTTTTAAATATGCTGCAACTCGGTGCTGGAACAATATTCCTCCCCCCATACGTGATTCCCGGAGTAGAACTACATTTTTTAAAAAGTTAAAAATGTTTTTACTACTGAAACAAAATGAATATGAAAATTTAGCGGTAGATATATCAGTTATTTAATTTTATATGTTATGTTGCACAATTTTATATTATTTTCTTTTAAATATTATTGCAGTATAGGTATTATATAAAATATATTTACCTATGTTATATGTATATAATATTATATGTGTATAAAGCTTCCTCCTTAACACTGGTGATAATACTTTTATACTTAGCCTTTATATTATTTAATAATGTGATTATATTTGATACTACTGCTTACTTACTGCTTCCTTTGAAATCTGATTGAATTTACTGTTGTAAAAAAAACAACTAAAAAAAAAAAACACTAAACTAATATTGTAACTAACCTAAAAAAAACACTATATCCTTACTAATATTGTAAATACGTGTTTGTTTGTTGGTTTGTCCTTCAATCACGCAGTAACGGTTTGGTGTGGTTTTCTGCGTGGATATAGTTGAGGTCTTGGAGAGTGGCATAGTTTTACCTTTTATCTGGGAAAAACAGAGGATTCTCGAGAGATTTTTAAAATTCTCCACGTGGAAGAAGTTGAAGGCAACGGCTAGTTATAATGTTAGTTATAATGAATTAGACATCATCTCACTGGCTTTGCTAAAACTGCAAAATTTGCTATAAATATACTTTAATATTTCCAGGTAAACTAGTTGTACCAAAAAGCATAGAGGCATTACTTCAAGAAGGACAAGAAAAGGGATCAGGCGTGAAGGTCTTCATCACCGAAAAAGTGGCCCACATACAAAACGCGGCGCTAATTCTCGAACATTCCAACGTGACGCCCTTCAAGGGTCGAAACAAGTCCGGTTTCCCATGCTTCTACTGCCGGAATTTATACGAAAACCTAGAGAAACTCAAGGACCACCAGAAATCCCACGAAAAATCGGAAATCAAAAAAGTCCTCGGCACTTACGGCGCTGAGAGTCTGATAGTTTACGTCGATGTGACAGACATGAAGTGTACGGTATGCGATGAATCAATCCCGAACATAAACGAGTTAAAGTCGCATTTGATCAAAACCCACAAGAAAAAGTTCCATGCAGAATTCCCAGACAGGGTCATACCGTTCAAATTGTCCACCAACAACGTTTACGAGTGCCAATCTTGTGGGTTTAACTTCGAAACTTTCGGGTCAATCGAGAGACATATGAACGTCCATTACAGGAACTGCGTTTGCAGTCAATGCGGCAGCGGATTCGTAAACAAATACCGTTTGAAAGTCCACATAAAGAGCATGCACATCGGCGGGAATTTCCCTTGCGATATATGCAAAAAGGTGTACACCACTCAGCAGAAGCATAAGAATCACGTTGACACTGTCCACAATTTGGTGAAAAGGTTCAAGTGTCCGAAATGCCCTGAACGTTTCACGGAGTATTTTCGGAGACAGAAACACTTGGTCGAAATTCACGGGGTCGCCCCTTTGCGGTATAAATGCAACGTGTGCGATAAGGCGTTTGAAAGACGGTACACGTTGTCCAGGCATATGAAGCGGGATCATTTGGAGGAAAGGGATTTCCAGTGCCAGTTGTGTTCGTACAAATGTTTCACGAACGTGGAACTGAGGGTGCACATGGTGAAACACAATGGAGAGAGGATCTTCGAATGCTCCGTGTGCAAGAAATCGTACGCTCGTAAGAAAACTTTGAAGGAGCATATGCGGATACATAATAACGACCGGCGATTCGTGTGCACTTTGTGTGGGCAGGCTTTTGTACAGAAGTGCAGTTTGAAGGGGCATTTCAAGACGCACCATGCGGACTACACTATGTCCGAAGTTATGAGGTGCGTCAGGTAAAAAAGGCATAACATGGAAATGTTGAAGTCCATACAACTAGTCTGGCATTCGCATTGGGTCAGCGCGGTGGACCATGGCCTGTAACCCTTCTCTGAGAGGAGACCTGTGCTCAGTAGTGAGCTGTTGACTGATGATGAAAGAACTAGAGTAATGGATTTACTTCATGAGTTGAACAGAATTATAGAAGTGGAAATAAGCGGGGCACACAGTTCTATGACCCAATGTCTCGGATAGGGTTCAGAAGGTGTTGGAATAGAATAGAATAGAAAAGAAATATTTTTTATTCAAATAAACTTTTTTACAAGTGCTTTTGATGAGTCGATGAGTCTACCACTGGTTTGGAATGTCGTTCCTGCCGAGAAGAATCAGAATCTCGGCGATTGCTCTTTTTAAAACAAGTTTACGATAGGTACAATAGTACCAGCGGAAAAAAGTATTAGTAAGTATACCTAATATGTAATCTGGATGTACCTTATGAGATATGAATAATAATATAATTAATTGCTTACAGTGAATAAAATATATTTTAACAAATTAACTAATTGTTGTTTTATTAAAAAACCAACCCTTCCTAATATCGTTCGAACGGATAAAATCTGATTGTTCCTTTTCGCTGTTGTCTGCGATTTTTCGCATCCTATTCTTTATAGTAGCAACTAGCTGACTCGGCGGACTTCGTACCGCCAACTTATCTATATAAATAAAACAAATAAACTATCCTTATCCAAAAAAGCTATCCTATCTTTCAAGTTGGACCAAATTAGAGATAGTTACGAAGTTTGATCAAAATCGGTTAAGTAGTTGTCCATCGCGGACAAACAACGTGACACGTAATTTATATATAATTTATTAAGACTAGCTGACCCAGCGAACTTCGTACCGCCAACTTATCTATATAAATAAAACAAATAAACTATCCCAATCCAAAAAAAAGCCGGCCAAGTGCGAGTCGGACTCGCGCACCGAGGGTTCCATACTCCAAAAGTAAAATTAAAACGATAATATTATATTAATTTGCTTATTTATCGTTAACTTTGTTTGTAGAGGTTTATTGTTATAAAAAAAACTATGCTAGTTAGAGCGTTGGTTTTATTTTTCCTGTAAAATATACATAAACCTCTATTGAACATAATTATTTCAGGTTTTTCGATTGGTAAACTTCGGTGATAAGGGGGGGGAGGGGGAACGGTATTTTTTTCGACATTTTGGGCGATACTCAAAAACTATTATATATAGAAATAAATAAAAAACTGTTTTAGAATGCACAAGTAAAGGCCTTTCATATGATACCCCACTCGATATAGTTATTTTACTTTGATATTTCAAACCCCCGATTTTCCCCCTTTTTTTAATAAAACTAAAAATAATTTTCGATTTTTCTTTATTCCATTGATTTTGGGCCACTATTATACACAACTATGCCAAATTTCATGTTGATAGCTTTAATAGTTACTGAAATAATCGTCTGTGACAGACGGACGGAGAAAGTCTCACCATAAGGGTTACATTTTTACCATTTTGGTATGGAACCCTAAAAACTATCCTATCTTTTAAGTTGAACCAAATTACAGATAGTTACGAAGTTTGATAAAAATCGGTTCAGTAGTTTAGGAGTCCATCGCGGACAAACAACGTGACACGTAATTTATATATATTAAGATTTAGTTTAGAGATTGTTGGTTAAAATAATACGCAAATTGTGACGTAAGTTTATTTTTTATTAATTTCCAAGTTACTTATGACAGAGAATGTGATACATACCCAATTACTAAATCTTTCGCAAACAAACGAAAAATATGGTGGGAGTTTAGAACAATATTCATAAAAAATTGACGTCCTCAGATGAATAATTTATAATTTTTTTTTTATTTAATTATACTTAAAACTACTACATTTTTACATAACATCTACATAGACAAAGCTTAAATTACTAGTGACTTTTGCGGTTATTGTTATAAAAATAAAACTTGTACCTACTAGAATTTTTTATTCAACAGCTTATTTCTACAGGGAAAACAATTAGTAAAAAACGAATTAAAAAAAATGTTTTTTAAGAGAAAGGTGGGTGTTATTAATGTTTTTCCACATTTTAAGCTTACAATCTTATCTATGGACTATTGTTAACTTCAAAAGAAAATAAAACATAGTCAAAAAAAATAATTATAAAGTAGGTAGTGACAAAACAAAATATAAAAAAAAAAGAAACGGCTTTGATTCTTAGCGTCTAGATGTCTATGGCGTTCATAAAAAGAGTAAAAAAAAGAAGATTTATTTTTAAAACGATAACGACAAAAGTTACATTTTGCTTTTTTTTAAACTACACATGCAGTTTGAACTGTCGGCGTTTAGATGTCCATGCCAAGCAGTTTCTTGTCGAAGATGAACTCCCCGAGAGCTGAGTGGCGGTCCATCATCTTCTTGAGCGTGGAAGCTTTGCCAGCGAGGTCGCGCTGGCCCTTGTACTGCTCCTCGAGGAAGTCTCCGGTCAGGTAATCCACGAGCTGTCAATGTCAAAAGTGACAGATTAAAAAAAATTAAGTGGCACTCGGGGACTGCCGCGGTAAAGCTATTGCATAGCATCTTTTATCAACTTATGCAATTATAATATTTATGCAATATTTTTTTTGCATAGTAAAAATTATGCAAAAAAAATAATTAAAAAACAAACAAACAAGAAAAGCGCACTGTCACTACTTCGCGAGTGAGATTCGAACCTGCGACATCATACACCACACGGTAAAGAAAGCGGCCGCTCGCCCACTGCGCCAAACAGAGCTACTTGTGAACCTCTAAAATGTTGAACGCTTACTGAACGACGGTGTTAGGTTTATTTTCGTTACGGAATTTCTTGATTCGGTCGCCGCGCTCAAACTGTTTGTCCTAGTGCAAAGCCCGCGATAAAAGCTATGCAATAGCTTATTAAATAAATTTTTTTTTAATAAAATATTAACCACATTTTGTCAAAAGTATCTGAGACTTTTACAATAATTATTGAAAATATTATGTGCGAGAGAGGATGCGAAATGTAATAAGTCCTCGTAATAAAGATATCTTCTTCTTCTTTATCAACCTATAGACGTCCACTGCTGGACAAAGGTCTCCTGCATGGACATCTTGCTTTGGTTTTGCGCCAGCTGAACCCAGCGGCTCCCTGCGACTCGTTTGATGTCGTCGGTCCACCTAGTGGGCGGTCTGCCAACACTGTGCTTCCCGGTGCGGGGTCGCCACTCCAGCACCTTGGGGATACTAAAGACAGCGAAAGCATCAATCTCACGTGATAGTCGTTGTTGTCGTTGTCCTCGCGGTCCTGCTCGCACTTGATGATGACATTCCTGATGGCCTTGGTCACCTCCGTCTCCATCTTCAGAGCCTCCTCGAGCGCCGCCTGCCCCGACGCCCAGAACTTGTGCTCGGGGGGCTGCAAACACACAACACAATATAATATAGCCTATGTGTGGGATTAGCTGTGCTACTAACTTAGAGTTACCAACCAAGAATGAAATTATGAATTTGCTAGATGATGATGATGGATAGTCTTTTGATTCCCGAGGGAATTCTTTATTTTTCCGAGATAAAATGTTGCTTATGAGTTAGTCCTGGGTATGAGCTATCTTCATTCCAAATTTCAGCCAAATCGGTTCATTCGTTGTGGCGTGAAAGAGTAACAAACATCCATCCATCCACCCTCACAAACTTTCACATTTTTCTAATTTTCCGGGATAAAAAGTAGCCTAAGTATGTGTTATAGAATAGAATAGAATAGAAATGTTTTTTATTCAAATAAACTTTTTTACAAGTGCTTAAGAATCATTGATGAGTCTACCACTGGTTCGGAATGCCCTTCCTGCCGAGAAGAACCAGCAAGAAACTCGGCGGTTGCAGTTGAATCAATGAAATTATTAATTTACTAGATGATGATGATGGATAGAGTCTTTTGATTCCCGAGGGAACTCTTTACTTTTCCGGGATAAAATGTTGCTTATGTGTTAATCCCGGGTATGAGCTATCTCCATTCCAAACAGCCAAATCGGTTCATTCGTTATGGCGTGAAGGGGTAAAAAACATCCAGCCATCCTCACAAACTTTCACATTTTTGTAATTTTCCGGGATAAAAAGTAGCCTAAGTATGTGTTAGTCCTAGGTATAAGCTATCTCCATTCCAAACAGCCAAATCGGTTCATTCGTTGTGGCGTGAAAGAAAAACAAACATTCAGCCATCCTCAAAAACTTTCACATTAATTGTAATACTAGATGATGCCCACGACTTCGTCCGCGTGGATTAAAGTTTTTCATTCCCGCGGGAACTTCGTAATTTTCCGGGATAAAAAGTAGCCTGTGTTAGTCCTGGGTATGAACTATCTTCATTCCAACTTTCAGTCAAATTGGTTTATTCGTTGTGGCGTGAAAGTAACAAACATCCATCCACCATTATCGCAAACTTTCACATTTAGGTATAATATTAGTAGGATAAGTAAGGATAATGAAGCAGTGATAGCCTAGTGGTAATAGTGGTTAGTACTGCGGTCTCCTATTTGGGGGGGTCGCAGGTTCGATCCCGAGTATGCACCTCTAAGCTTATCTAAGTTATGTGCGTTTAAGAAATTAAATATCACAAGCTTCGACAGTGAAGGTAGACATCGCGAGGAAACCTGCACACCTGAGTTTTTAATGTTCTCAAAGGTGTGTAAAGTCCGCCAATTCGTTTGGGTCAGCATCGTGGACTATGGCCTATAACCCTTCTCTGAGAAGACACCTGCGCTCAGTAGTGAGCCGTTGATGGGTTGCTGATGATGATTATGAAGAAAGGATTTTGACGACCTCCCTGGCTCAGTGCTGAGCGCTGTTGTCTTATAACTGGGAGGTCTCGGGTTCGATTCCCGGCGGAGTCAATTTGGGAATTTATAATTTCTGAATTGTCTCTGGTCTGGTCTGGTGGGAGGCTTTGGCTGTGGCTAGTTACCACCCTACCGTCAACGACGTGCCGCCAAGCGATTTAGCGTTCCGGCACGATGGCGTGTAGAAACCGATTAGGGGTGTGGGTTGAATGTTTACTGCCATACCCCTTCCAAGTAAGCCTGCTACCATCTTAGACTGCATCGTCACTTACCATCAGGTGAGATGGCAGTCAAAGACTAGCTTGTCATCGAATAAAAAAAAAGGATGGACGACTATGGCCTATGACACAAAGTAACAAACAAAGAGAGTAACAAACTTTCATATTTATATTAGGGGGGGGGGGGGGGTCGTGTGCCTCTAGGTCTAGCTTATCTACATTATGTGCGGTTAAGAAATTAAATATCACAAGCTTCAACAGTGAAGGAAGACATCGTGAGGAAACTTGCACACCTGAAAGTTTTTAATGTTCTCGTAGGTGTGTGAAGTCCGCCAATTCGCATTGGGCCAGCGTGGTGGACTATGGCCTATAACCTTTCTCTGAAGAGACCTGCGCTCAGTAGTGACTCACTACTAGTGAGCCGTTGATGGGTTGCTGATGATGATGATGATGATAAAAAGGATGGTCGTCAGCTCACCCTGATGGTGATCAGCGAGGTGACGTTGGTGGTGAGCTCGCCCCTCATCAGCAGGTATTCGATCAGCTTAAGCGCGTGCTCGCGCTCTTCGGAGCTTGCCTCGAAGAACAGCTTAGCGAAGCCGGGCCGGTTCACCTGCACAAACGTAACATTGGTCACGTATTTAGAATATAATAGAATAGAAATGTTTTTTATTCAAATAAACTTTTTTACAAGTGCTTTTGAATTGTCGATGAGTCTACCACTGGTTCGGAATGCCCTTCCTGCCGGGAAGAACCAGCAAGAAACTCGGCGGTTGCTCTTTTCATAACAAGTTTACAATATAATAGATTAGCAAGAAAAGAAAAGGTTAGAATTATTTTTCTATAATCCGCCAACTAGACAATACAAGAAAAGAAAAGGTTAGAATTATTTTGCTATAATCCGCCAACTAGACAATACAGCATTGTAAAGTCGACATCTCCTGAGGATGCTCCGGTGTCGGGGCGAAACGTGCGTCGAGAGTAGTGTAAAAGTCTTGTGTGGTGGTGCATGTGAGTGGTGGTGGCGTTGCTTGCTTGGGAACTTGGCTTTTTTGCTTGGCTGGGTAGGTGAGTGGTGTTTAGCTTTTAATTGCATGTTTGACCATACAGATTTTTTCTGTTGGCGGATAATAGCAAAATAATTCTAACCTTTTCTTGCTAATCATGGACTTCCGCAGAGTAACGCCTGCTTCTATCCAAATATAATAGATACTACGCTATGTATGCAGTGTTTCCACAATGGGAGGAAGTTCCACAAAAGCATACCTACTTATAATTCGACACATGTTAAGACGGGCAGACAGAAAGTAGCCCCATTCCCGCCGGTGGCACCCGTTCACGAGCATGACGCATGACCCAGCCATTGCTTCGCTCAACCATATTTGAGGGAACGTATTGCTCACATTTGCCCCTCGCATTCGAAAAACTCTCCTTGTGTAACTCGCCTCATCTTATGTGGGCTCGTTTCTGGACACGCGGCGCGTGGTGCGTTGCGTCGCGCGGTTAACTCAAACATACGGCCAAGTATGAGAGCGCTTTTTCAGAAGCGTTTGCGTTGTACGCGGCGGGCTACGCGGCGGGCGACGCGGTGCCCGCCGCGTGTCCAGTAACGAGCCTTAAGTCATTACAATGAGTCAATAACTCACGGAATCCTTGGAGAAGTGCGCGCCCATGGCCAAGTACTGCACGGAGGCCGCCACCTCCATCTGGATCTGCTTGCGCACCGCGTTGCGGCACCCGTGCGACATCGTGATCCATTGCTCAGTGTATAATGAGTCAACAACTCACGGAATCCTTGGAGAAGTGCGCGCCCATGGCCAAGTACTGCACGGAGGCCGCCACCTCCATCTGGACCTGCTTGCGCACCGCGTTGCGGCACCCGTGCGACATCGTGATCCATTGCTCAGTGTATAATGAGTCAACAACTCACGGAATCCTTGGAGAAGTGCGCGCCCATGGCCAAGTACTGCACGGAGGCCGCCACCTCCATCTGGACCTGCTTGCGCACCGCGTTGCGGCACCCGTGCGACATCGTGATCCATTGCTCAGTGTATAATGAGTCAACAACTCACGGAATCCTTGGAGAAGTGCGCGCCCATGGCCAAGTACTGCACGGAGGCCGCCACCTCCATCTGGACCTGCTTGCGCACCGCGTTGCGGCACCCGTGCGACATCGTGATCCATTGCTCAGTGTATAATGAGTCAACAACTCACGGAATCCTTGGAGAAGTGCGCGCCCATGGCCAAGTACTGCACGGAGGCCGCCACCTCCATCTGGATCTGCTTGCGCACCGCGTTGCGGCACCCGTGCGACATCGTGATCCATTGCTCAGTGTATAATGAGTCAACAACTCACGGAATCCTTGGAGAAGTGCGCGCCCATGGCCAAGTACTGCACGGAGGCCGCCAGCTCCATCTGGATCTGCTTGCGCACCGCGTTGCGGCACCCGTGCGACATCGTGATCCATTGCTCAGTGTATAATGAGTCAACAACTCACGGAATCCTTGGAGAAGTGCGCGCCCATGGCCAAGTACTGCACGGAGGCGGCCACCTCCATCTGGATCTGCTTGCGCACGGCGTTGCGGCACCCGTGCGACATCGTGATCCATTGCTCGGTGTATAATGAGTCAACAACTCACGGAATCCTTGGAGAAGTGCGCGCCCATGGCCAAGTACTGCACGGAGGCCGCCACCTCCATCTGGATCTGCTTGCGCACCGCGTTGCGGCACCCGTGCGACATCGTGATCCATTGCTCAGTGTATAATGAGTCAACAACTCACGGAATCCTTGGAGAAGTGCGCGCCCATGGCCAAGTACTGCACGGAGGCCGCCACCTCCATCTGGATCTGCTTGCGCACCGCGTTGCGGCACCCGTGCGACATCGTGATCCATTGCTCAGTGTATAATGAGTCAACAACTCACGGAATCCTTGGAGAAGTGCGCGCCCATGGCCAAGTACTGCACGGAGGCCGCCACCTCCATCTGGATCTGCTTGCGCACCGCATTGCGGTACCCGTGCGACATCGTGATCCATTGCTCAGTGTATAATGAGTCAACAACTCACGGAATCCTTGGAGAAGTGCGCGCCCATGGCCAAGTACTGCACGGAGGCCGCCACCTCCATTTGGATCTGCTTGCGCACCGCGTTGCGGCACCCGTGCGACATCGTGATCCATTGCTCAGTGTATAATGAGTCAACAACTCACGGAATCCTTGGAGAAGTGCGCGCCCATGGCCAAGTACTGCACGGAGGCCACCACCTCCATCTGGATCTGCTTGCGCACCGCGTTGCGGCACCCGTGCGACATCGTGATCCATTGCTCAGTGTATAATGAGTCAACAACTCACGGAATCCTTGGAGAAGTGCGCGCCCATGGCCAAGTACTGCACGGAGGCCGCCACCTCCATCTGGACCTGCTTGCGCACCGCGTTGCGGCACCCGTGCGACATCGTGATCCATTGCTCAGTGTATAATGAGTCAACAACTCACGGAATCCTTGGAGAAGTGCGCGCCCATGGCCAAGTACTGCACGGAGGCCGCCACCTCCATCTGGATCTGCTTGCGCACCGCGTTGCGGCACCCGTGCGACATCGTGATCCATTGCTCAGTGTATAATGAGTCAACAACTCACGGAATCCTTGGAGAAGTGCGCGCCCATGGCCAAGTACTGCACGGAGGCCGCCACCTCCATCTGGACCTGCTTGCGCACCGCGTTGCGGCACCCGTGCGACATCGTGATCCATTGCTCAGTGTATAATGAGTCAACAACTCACGGAATCCTTGGAGAAGTGCGCGCCCATGGCCAAGTACTGCACGGAGGCCGCCACCTCCATCTGGACCTGCTTGCGCACCGCGTTGCGGCACCCGTGCGACATCGTGATCCATTGCTCAGTGTATAATGAGTCAACAACTCACGGAATCCTTGGAGAAGTGCGCGCCCATGGCCAAGTACTGCACGGAGGCCGCCACCTCCATCTGGATCTGCTTGCGCACCGCGTTGCGGCACCCGTGCGACATCGTGATCCATTGCTCAGTGTATAATGAGTCAACAACTCACGGAATCCTTGGAGAAGTGCGCGCCCATGGCCAAGTACTGCACGGAGGCCGCCACCTCCATCTGGATCTGCTTGCGCACCGCGTTGCGGCACCCGTGCGACATCGTGATCCATTGCTCAGTGTATAATGAGTCAACAACTCACGGAATCCTTGGAGAAGTGCGCGCCCATGGCCAAGTACTGCACGGAGGCCGCCACCTCCATCTGGACCTGCTTGCGCACCGCGTTGCGGCACCCGTGCGACATCGTGATCCATTGCTCAGTGTATAATGAGTCAACAACTCACGGAATCCTTGGAGAAGTGCGCGCCCATGGCCAAGTACTGCACGGAGGCCGCCACCTCTATCTGGATCTGCTTGCGCACCGCGTTGCGGCACCCGTGCGACATCGTGATCCATTGCTCAGTGTATAATGAGTCAACAACTCACGGAATCCTTGGAGAAGTGCGCGCCCATGGCCAAGTACTGCACGGAGGCCGCCACCTCCATCTGGACCTGCTTGCGCACCGCGTTGCGGCACCCGTGCGACATGGTGATCCATTGCTCAGTGTATAATGAGTCAACAACTCACGGAATCCTTGGAGAAGTGCGCGCCCATGGCCAAGTACTGCACGGAGGCCGCCACCTCCATCTGGATCTGCTTGCGCACCGCGTTGCGGCACCCGTGCGACATCGTGATCCATTGCTCAGTGTATAATGAGTCAACAACTCACGGAATCCTTGGAGAAGTGCGCGCCCATGGCCAAGTACTGCACGGAGGCCGCCACCTCCATCTGGACCTGCTTGCGCACCGCGTTGCGGCACCCGTGCGACATCGTGATCCATTGCTCAGTGTATAATGAGTCAACAACTCACGGAATCCTTGGAGAAGTGCGCGCCCATGGCCAAGTACTGCACGGAGGCCGCCACCTCCATCTGGATCTGCTTGCGCACCGCGTTGCGGCACCCGTGCGACATCGTGATCCATTGCTCAGTGTATAATGAGTCAACAACTCACGGAATCCTTGGAGAAGTGCGCGCCCATGGCCAAGTACTGCACGGAGGCCGCCACCTCCATCTGGACCTGCTTGCGCACCGCGTTGCGGCACCCGTGCGACATCGTGATCCATTGCTCAGTGTATAATGAGTCAACAACTCACGGAATCCTTGGAGAAGTGCGCGCCCATGGCCAAGTACTGCACGGAGGCCGCCACCTCCATCTGGATCTGCTTGCGCACCGCGTTGCGGCACCCGTGCGACATCGTGATCCATTGCTCAGTGTATAATGAGTCAACAACTCACGGAATCCTTGGAGAAGTGCGCGCCCATGGCCAAGTACTGCACGGAGGCCGCCACCTCCATCTGGATCTGCTTGCGCACCGCGTTGCGGCACCCGTGCGACATCGTGATCCATTGCTCAGTGTATAATGAGTCAACAACTCACGGAATCCTTGGAGAAGTGCGCGCCCATGGCCAAGTACTGCACGGAGGCCGCCACCTCCATCTGGACCTGCTTGCGCACCGCGTTGCGGCACCCGTGCGACATCGTGATCCATTGCTTGGGAATGTTTACCGGGTTCACATTACCTGGGGCGAAAAGAAAAATTACTAAGTAGGTGATACCCGAAATTTTTCGCGATTCATTTCTTAAAATTCCGCGGGAGCTCTTTCTTTCCGGGATAAAAAGTAGAATAGGCATTTTACAGTTCTATTTTATAAAAATAAATATCAATCTTGCTCAAAATTAATACGTACGTTTTTTATAATCCATGAATCGTATTTCATTAGATTCTATACTAATCCTACTTACTTAATAAATGCTACTTTAATACTAAATTATAATATTATAAATGCGAAAGTTTATGAAGATGGATGGATGTTTGTTACTCTTTCACGCCACAACGAATAAACCGATTTGGCTGAAATTTTGAAAGGAGATAGCTCATACCCAGGATTAACGCATAAGCAACATTTTATCCCGGAAAAGTAAAGAGTTCCCGCGAGTGCGTGTGCGATTGTCTTAAGTTATTCCATTTATCGTAATCGTATTCGATAACATTAGCGTCAAAGTAAAATAAACCATAACTACATTAGATTTTACAGCTCAATTTCGTGCATGCATTCTTATACGTTTACGTATGTACGATACGCTCCATAACGCTCCATATTAAAATTGGTTGTACTGAATTTGTGACTTTAAATCAATACTATCAAGGATTATAATTTTACTTTGACGCTAATGAATACGAATACGATCAATGGAATAACTTTTAGGCAATTGGTACCCAGGTATGTACTAGTGTAATACATAATTTATTGCCACTTTTGGAACGAAGTTCCTTATCGCGCGATGCGAAAGGGGGCTAGACGGAAAAAATTAAGACTAAATTGAACCGACACTTTTTTGAATGTGAATTTGGCATTGCGTTCAATATTTTCACACTACAATATTAGATCTCCGTAGCCTTGTGGTTTCTACAGTCGCATAAAGGTCGATGGTTCGAATCCCAGCTCGACAGACTCAATTTTCTATTTTAAATTTTATTTTAAATAATTTCTACATGTGGAATTTTTCCCTAATTTTTTACTGCTACAATTTATTTGCTATAATATTTTAAAAAATTACGTCGGTTTATGCACATTAAGAACTTCGTTCCATCCGGGTGTCCCTTGACACCACTCAAGTTTTTTTTTATGTAGGTATTTTTATAGGTGTGCTAAAAACAAAGTTACACAATCAGAGCTCCCATTTGCGCAGTATTGACTGTGGATACACGATATGACCTGAGTCATTATCTAGAACACATCAGGCTATTAGTTCACGTCGGCTTTGCGATAGATAACAAACGCTACAATAAATCTATACTTATAATAATTATAATCCTACTAATATTATAAATCCTACTTCCTCCTAATACCTATTGTATCGATGGATAGATGGATGGATGTTTGTTACTCTTTCACGCCACAACGAATGAACCGATTTGGCTGAAATTTGGAATGGAGATAGCTCATACCCAGGATTAACACATAGGCTACTTTTTATCCCGGAAAAATAAAGAGATCCCTCGGGAATCAAAAGACTCTATCCATCATCATCATCTAGTAAAATTCATAATTTCATTGATTTGGTTGGTTACTCTAAGTTAGTAGCACAGCTAATCCCACGCATAGGCTATCCCCTTAAACACGCTAAAAATATCCCTTTTTAAAAATCCACCCCTAAAGGGGATAAATAGTGGATGATGATAAATGATGGACTTTCAAAATCATCCAGCAGCAGTTTATTAATTCAGTGACACACACACATACATAAGAATTAAGTTTAAAAAGATAGTGAGTTAATAATCATAAAGAAAAGAGTATCATTGAATTTGCAACACATAGATCGGATTTGATTTTTTATCTTATCTACTTGAATAAAATGTGATGTTGAGAGTTTTATTACAAGTATTGATAAGCTTAGACGACTAGGTGATAAAGTGTTTCTAAATGATCTAAGATAAATTTTGAGTGTATCGAGGCTTAGGGTAAAGTGTTTTATCTCATTTATAATTATTATTTGTATTGGTACCTACCAATACCTATTAATTTGTTCTAGTACCAAATGTGTGATCAGTAATCATCACCAGCAACCCATTAATGGCTCACTACTGAGCACAGGTCTCCTTTCAGAGAAGGGTTATAGGCCATATTCCACCACACTGACCCAATGCAAATTGACATACTTCACACACCTTCGAGAACATTATGGAGAACTCTCATGCGCGCGGTTTGCGCTCACGATGTTTTCCTTCACCATTGAAGCATGTGATATATAATTGCTTAAACGCACATTACTCTGAAAAATCAGAGGTGCGTGCCCGGGATCGAACCTGCGACCATCCGAAAAATAAAAAATCCGTTTTAAAAAACAGACTTCAAACGCCCGCACCACTACAAAGTACATATATCACTTATTGTTGACTTTTAAAAACCGCTCGACAGATTTCGATAAAATTTAAATGGGACCACCTGGGAAGTTTAGCCTTCGAAACAGAAAGAAGAATTTTCCAAATGGGTTCAGGCGTCTTCAAGTAATCAGTGAACATACATTAAAAAAAAAGATTCAGACAAATTGACCACTTCCTCCTTCCTTGAATTCAGTTACAAAATTTATTTATTTATTTATTTATTTATAAGCCTATATCGGACAATATAAAATATTTTTAATAGTTTATTGCTGTTTATATTTGCTAGTCCGTGTGCCCTTTGGCAAAGGCCTCCTCCAATCCTTTCCAATCCTTCCTATCTGCTGCTCGTCTCATCCATGTTTTTCCTGCTATAGCCTCAATTTTGTCTCGCCATCTCTTGTTTTGTTGCCCCTTCCTTCTCTTTCCCTCTGTTACAAAAACCTCATGGCAAAGTAGCAAGCAAAACATAGAGAGTAATTTCTGGTCACAATTTAAACAGAAACAGAAAACATGTTGTTATTCCATGCAATTAGATTCTGACTATATGAGTCATCATTAGCAACCCAACAACGACTCACTACTGAGTGCAGGTCTCCTCTCAGAGAAGGGATATAGGCCATAGTCCACCACGCTGGCCCAATGCGAATTGGCGGACTTCACACACCTTCGAGAACATTATGAAGAACTCTCAGGTGTGCAGGTTTCCTCACAATGTTTTCCTTCACCATTGAAGCAAGTGATAGTTAATTATGACTATATGAGTAATTGGTACTAAAACTTGAGCATGATCCAAAATTTTGTATCCAATAATCATTGTATTATTTTGTAAACAGTGGGTAGATACCTTATTAGATAGTATCAAAATTAGTGGGTAACATTGTTTTCTTTTAAGTTTAGTTTTGACTGTCTATGGTAATTACTTAACTTAAATAATATTGTATCGCTTTTTATATTGTCATTGGTAACATTTATGACTATGTATAAACAACTTCACTTTAGCAGAGTTCACTAACTTTTATCTAAGAACTTAGTTAGAAAATTTTTAGAAATGGAAGGAATGGAAGTATTACATTTTGTGAGGTATGGAAGGATTAAGATTCTTTTATTTTGGAGTGTACTTAATATACCTACTAGATGATACTACTAATAAGAATGTGTTTCATTACTTAATTATTTAGAAAAATAGGTAAGTATAATTATTTTTATTGATTAATGTAGACTTGAAGCATTAATTAAAAACAGTATCTATTACGTAAAGCAATAGGTCGAAATTTCATAATCAAAATATTGTAACCTTTGTCACCATTAATTAGCACAAAGAAAAAAAAAAGTAAAAAGAAAACACAACATTTAACTTACATTGAGTGGCGAATGCTGATGAGCAGACCCCCAGAACAGCTCCGATGATCAGCAAACAGGTCTTCATGTTTTTTTTTCTACAATAAAATCACAGATACTTTGACGATAAAACAAGGTTGCACCGCAACGAATTGACGATTGTTATTGACAGGAGCCTTTACACTCACTGGCGCAGAAGGCTACTTATCAATGCGACTCAAAATGAAAGACAACAGGCTATTTCCGAATGTTCTGAATTAAAAATATTGAACTACGCAGCGATAAGGGGACCATCTCGTGTTGACAAGCGGTTCACAATGAAAATGACACACGATGTGCGAGCGAGATGGAAGATTCGCGTACAAAACAAAAGTCCCCCGAGGTTTTGTGTTCCAAGCTGCAAGCATTTCATGGAATATTTATACGCTCTCAAACGGGTTTTTGCTCGATCCCGAGAGGTTTTTTGCTCAATTTTTACATTGTTCAAATAAAAAGATGGATCTCCACAGGAGAATGAGGCTAAAAAACCATTTGGAACAGATGAAAAATTGTGACGAAATCTCTTGCAACACAAAACCTCAGCATATCAGATTGTGCGAGTAGGTGAGAGATACGTCATTCTTGAAACTCATTGAGGGGGTGAGGCGAAGGGAGGCGGGCGTAATTTAATACCAGCTAGCAAAGTTTACGCACATTAGTGGTATTTACATGCAAAAGAACAGTGATAATTAGAAATTGTATTCGATTGCAAAGTACTTCTTGTCTAGTGAACTTCGCTACATAATATTGTGTGACCAATTTTTTGAACTAATTTGCCGAAAAGTGCATAAAAAATAAGAGAATTTACCGTCCAACAAACACTTGCGCACAGTTAGTAGTTTTTCTTGCAATATTATGTTTTCTAAAATACAGGGTGGGCCAAACCAGGTGGATATAAAATTTTTTTTAGATTGTTCACTTAGGGGCCTACCAGGACCCGAAAGGAAAAAAATCGGTTCCAACCCGATTACGAGAAAAAAAAATTATTTAAAATTTTGGAATATCATTGCTTTGACGAACTTTTAATTTTTTTTTAATTTTTCCAGTGACAATTTCCGCAATTTTTTATGGAATATCTTTACCTAATAACTGTACTCTCTTAGAAAAAAATTCCAGTCTGGTTAGCTGGTTTTAAGAGCATTAAATTTTAAATTATTTCAAGAAAATTAAGTTCATCCAAAATCTACAGAAAACTTTAAAATTCCATTAAAAATAAAAAAAAAAGAAGTTCATAGCACTGGTGATTTTTTTAAAAACTGTAGCAACTTATGTTCTTTTGATTGCCACAAGAAAAATTGTATGTCAATGTGCCGGATAAAAAGAAAACTAACTAACGAAGACTTTTGAAAAATCATAACTTTTTATCCGGCACATTGACATACAATTTTTCTTGTGGCAATCAAAAGAACATAAGTTGCTACAGTTTTTAAAAAATCACCAGTGCTATGAACCTCTTTTTTTATTTTTAATGGAATTTTAAAGTTTTCTGTAGATTTTGGATGAACTTAATTTTCTTGAAATAATTTAAAATTTAATGCTCTTAAAACCAGCTAACCAGACTGAAATTTTTTTCTAAGAGAGTACAGTTATTAGGTAAAGATATTCCATAAAAAAATTGCGGAAATTGTCACTGGAAAAATTAAAAAAAAATTAAAACTTCGTCAAAGCAATGATATTCCAAAATTTTAAATAAAATTTTTTTTCTCGTAATCGGGTGGGAACCGATTTTTTTCCTTCCGGGTCCTGGTAGGCCCCTAAGTGAACAATCTAAAAAAATTTTATATCCACCTGGTTTGGCCCACCCTGTATTTTAGAAAACATAATATTGCAAGAAAAACTACTAACTGTGCGCAAGTGTTTGTTGGACGGTAAATTCTCTTATTTTTTATGCACTTTTCGGCAAATTAGTTCAAAAAATTGGTCACACAATATTATGTAGCGAAGTTCACGGGGAGACGGGGGTGATATAATTAAAGTACCTTTGTATTTGGTCGCTGTCAGTCGATAAACTACGCGGAAAAACAGTGATAAAGCATTAATATAACATTGTTTTGTCTTTTCGGACAGTTATCGCGTCGAGTTCTTTGTATTGAAAGTCGCCTTCTGCGCCAGTGTGTGTAAAGGTTGCACTTTCGACGGAACTTTGTACGTCTCGCTAATCTAGTAATTATAAATCAACCTTTTTGAACACCGCAATTAATTTAAGGTAAGTTTTTTGATAATAATATGCTACATGTTTGTCAATTAATTAACCATTGACCTTATTTGTTCGATATTCAAACACCTCGAGCCGATGACTGTCAGATACTTCTTCAAAAAAGGAATAAAATGGAGTTTGTAACGCTGCCAAATATATTGAGTATTAACCCAATAAAATGTTAAAAAAGTTCCACGCGAGGATATTTTGATCAAAAGCAAGCACCTCTCAAATTACGCTCATAATCAAGTTTCATGAAAATTGGCTTAGTAGTTTTTAGAGTTCTGAGATCCTGTTACTAAGTCTCCGCTGTCTGTCAGCAGACTATCTCATGAACCGTAAAAGATAGATAAGTAGGTACTTACATAAAATTTTCACTGAATGCTGCTTTAGGAACAAATAATAATAAAAAACCTTTGTGTGTAGGTTTGACGCGCACTGGGCTGTTTTTTTTCAAATATTCATTACAAAAAGGCAGGGTTCGAGGATATATATCAATGGATATATATCACGATATATATAGTCTAGCTATTCAAAGGGGGAACGCTGCCAGTATCTTCGGAACATTGCCTAAAGGGACTCCTTTTAATAATATATTTTAGTTATTATATTTTATTTATAAGTTAATTTTAATTTAAAGTACTTATGTATTTTATCATTATTAAACATTTTTTATGTCTATCACGATATATATCCGATATATATCAAACTGGGTTCGATGATATATATCAATGGATTTTTTTAATTTGTTTTGTTACATAAATGTAGGTATGACCATTGACTGATTAGAATTTATAAAAAAGGTTTTATGTTTTTGAGTTGCGTTTTTGATATACATGTATAAGATTTTATGTTTTTAGTGGATTTTGCCTAATCTATATAAATAAAAATGAATGTTGGTAAGCGCATAACTCAAGAATGGATGGACCGATTCGGTTAATTTATTTAAAAAGAAAACTAACTAACGAAGACTTTTGAAAAATCATAACTTTTTATCCGGCACATTGACATACAATTTTTCTTGTGGCAATCAAAAGAACATAAGTTGCTACAGTTTTTAAAAAATCACCAGTGCTATGAACCTCTTTTTTTATTTTTAATGGAATTTTAAAGTTTTCTGTAGATTTTGGATGAACTTAATTTTCTTGAAATAATTTAAAATTTAATGCTCTTAAAACCAGCTAACCAGACTGAAATTTTTTTCTAAGAGAGTACAGTTATTAGGTAAAGATATTCCATAAAAAAATTGCGGAAATTGTCACTGGAAAAATTAAAAAAAAATTAAAACTTCGTCAAAGCAATGATATTCCAAAATTTTAAATAAATTTTTTTTTCTCGTAATCGGGTGGGAACCGATTTTTTTCCTTCCGGGTCCTGGTAGGCCCCTAAGTGAACAATCTAAAAAAATTTTATATCCACCTGGTTTGGCCCACCCTGTATTTTAGAAAACATAATATTGCAAGAAAAACTACTAACTGTGCGCAAGTGTTTGTTGGACGGTAAATTCTCTTATTTTTTATGCACTTTTCGGCAAATTAGTTCAAAAAATTGGTCTCACAATATTATGTAGCGAAGTTCACGGGGAGACGGGGGTGATATAATTAAAGTACCTTTGTATTTGGTCGCTGTCAGTCGATAAACTACGCGGAAAAACAGTGATAAAGCATTAATATAACATTGTTTTGTCTTTTCGGACAGTTATCGCGTCGAGTTCTTTGTATTGAAAGTCGCCTTCTGCGCCAGTGTGTGTAAAGGTTGCACTTTCGACGGAACTTTGTACGTCTCGCTAATCTAGTAATTATAAATCAACCTTTTTGAACACCGCAATTAATTTAAGGTAAGTTTTTTGATAATAATATGCTACATGTTTGTCAATTAATTAACCATTGACCTTATTTGTTCGATATTCAAACACCTCGAGCCGATGACTGTCAGATACTTCTTCAAAAAAGGAATAAAATGGAGTTTGTAACGCTGCCAAATATATTGAGTATTAACCCAATAAAATGTTAAAAAAGTTCCACGCGAGGATATTTTGATCAAAAGCAAGCACCTCTCAAATTACGCTCATAATCAAGTTTCATGAAAATTGGCTTAGTAGTTTTTAGAGTTCTGAGATCCTGTTACTAAGTCTCCGCTGTCTGTCAGCAGACTATCTCATGAACCGTAAAAGATAGATAAGTAGGTACTTACATAAAATTTTCACTGAATGCTGCTTTAGGAACAAATAATAATAAAAAACCTTTGTGTGTAGGTTTGACGCGCACTGGGCTGTTTTTTTTCAAATATTCATTACAAAAAGGCAGGGTTCGAGGATATATATCAATGGATATATATCACGATATATATAGTCTAGCTATTCAAAGGGGGAACGCTGCCAGTATCTTCGGAACATTGCCTAAAGGGACTCCTTTTAATAATATATTTTAGTTATTATATTTTATTTATAAGTTAATTTTAATTTAAAGTACTTATGTATTTTATCATTATTAAACATTTTTTATGTCTATCACGATATATATCCGATATATATCAAACTGGGTTCGATGATATATATCAATGGATTTTTTTAATTTGTTTTGTTACATAAATGTAGGTATGACCATTGACTGATTAGAATTTATAAAAAAGGTTTTATGTTTTTGAGTTGCGTTTTTGATATACATGTATAAGATTTTATGTTTTTAGTGGATTTTGCCTAATCTATATAAATAAAAATGAATGTTGGTAAGCGCATAACTCAAGAATGGATGGACCGATTCGGTTAATTTATTTAAAAAGAAAACTAACTAACGAAGACTTTTGAAAAATCATAACTTTTTATCCGGCACATTGACATACAATTTTTCTTGTGGCAATCAAAAGAACATAAGTTGCTACAGTTTTTAAAAAATCACCAGTGCTATGAACCTCTTTTTTTATTTTTAATGGAATTTTAAAGTTTTCTGTAGATTTTGGATGAACTTAATTTTCTTGAAATAATTTAAAATTTAATGCTCTTAAAACCAGCTAACCAGACTGAAATTTTTTTCTAAGAGAGTACAGTTATTAGGTAAAGATATTCCATAAAAAAATTGCGGAAATTGTCACTGGAAAAATTAAAAAAAAATTAAAACTTCGTCAAAGCAATGATATTCCAAAATTTTAAATAAATTTTTTTTTCTCGTAATCGGGTGGGAACCGATTTTTTTCCTTCCGGGTCCTGGTAGGCCCCTAAGTGAACAATCTAAAAAAATTTTATATCCACCTGGTTTGGCCCACCCTGTATTTTAGAAAACATAATATTGCAAGAAAAACTACTAACTGTGCGCAAGTGTTTGTTGGACGGTAAATTCTCTTATTTTTTATGCACTTTTCGGCAAATTAGTTCAAAAAATTGGTCACACAATATTATGTAGCGAAGTTCACGGGGAGACGGGGGTGATATAATTAAAGTACCTTTGTATTTGGTCGCTGTCAGTCGATAAACTACGCGGAAAAACAGTGATAAAGCATTAATATAACATTGTTTTGTCTTTTCGGACAGTTATCGCGTCGAGTTCTTTGTATTGAAAGTCGCCTTCTGCGCCAGTGTGTGTAAAGGTTGCACTTTCGACGGAACTTTGTACGTCTCGCTAATCTAGTAATTATAAATCAACCTTTTTGAACACCGCAATTAATTTAAGGTAAGTTTTTTGATAATAATATGCTACATGTTTGTCAATTAATTAACCATTGACCTTATTTGTTCGATATTCAAACACCTCGAGCCGATGACTGTCAGATACTTCTTCAAAAAAGGAATAAAATGGAGTTTGTAACGCTGCCAAATATATTGAGTATTAACCCAATAAAATGTTAAAAAAGTTCCACGCGAGGATATTTTGATCAAAAGCAAGCACCTCTCAAATTACGCTCATAATCAAGTTTCATGAAAATTGGCTTAGTAGTTTTTAGAGTTCTGAGATCCTGTTACTAAGTCTCCGCTGTCTGTCAGCAGACTATCTCATGAACCGTAAAAGATAGATAAGTAGGTACTTACATAAAATTTTCACTGAATGCTGCTTTAGGAACAAATAATAATAAAAAACCTTTGTGTGTAGGTTTGACGCGCACTGGGCTGTTTTTTTTCAAATATTCATTACAAAAAGGCAGGGTTCGAGGATATATATCAATGGATATATATCACGATATATATAGTCTAGCTATTCAAAGGGGGAACGCTGCCAGTATCTTCGGAACATTGCCTAAAGGGACTCCTTTTAATAATATATTTTAGTTATTATATTTTATTTATAAGTTAATTTTAATTTAAAGTACTTATGTATTTTATCATTATTAAACATTTTTTATGTCTATCACGATATATATCCGATATATATCAAACTGGGTTCGATGATATATATCAATGGATTTTTTTAATTTGTTTTGTTACATAAATGTAGGTATGACCATTGACTGATTAGAATTTATAAAAAAGGTTTTATGTTTTTGAGTTGCGTTTTTGATATACATGTATAAGATTTTATGTTTTTAGTGGATTTTGCCTAATCTATATAAATAAAAATGAATGTTGGTAAGCGCATAACTCAAGAATGGATGGACCGATTCGGTTAATTTATTTTTTTGTATGTTCCTTAAGTTCCACGGAAGGTTTTAATAAAAAAAAAAAAAAAAAACTAAATTCACGCGGACGAAGTCGCGGGCATCAGCTAGTCTAAAATAAAATTTTATGTTTTGGTTTCATTTGTCTGAATTTAAGTAAATAAATAAAACATTAAAACATTTTAGTTTTTTTCATAATTTTAGCATGTTTATGCACATATGCAAATAGTATTCATAAATAATACAATAAAATATTAATATGGCTTTCATACAAAAATGATATATATCAAACTTGATATATATCGGATATATATCATAAATATCCGATATTTTGATATTTATAATAAATATCGGATATTTTCGAACCCTGCAAAAAGGTATTTTCCTAAAGCATATCCAATGTGGAAAAATTACAAACTTTATTTGCGGTCCAAAGACAGCAATCAACAGCATAATAAATAAACTTACATGTTCAAAACTTTGAATGACTACCATATCCAGTCCATCCTATCCAGTCACTTAATAAATTAATATAAAAAATTATTTTTAAAAACCCAATTTCAAACACTGCGGGTGCAACCAGTACAAAGTATATAATTTATTGTTGATATTTTAGAAACCGCTTGACCGATTTTGATAAAATTTTAATGGTACCACCTAGGAAGTTATACCCTTTGAAACAAAAAAGAATTTTCCAAATCGGTTCAGGCTTTTTCAAGTGAACCGATGAATCAGTGAACATAAATAAAAAATAAAAGATTCTGACAAATTAAGAACCTCCTCCTTTTTTGAAGTCTGTTAAAAATAATTTGTCTATGGCGCTGTATGTCTATACTTAATATTATAAAGAGGAAAGATTTTTTTGTTTGTTTGTACCGAATAGGCTCTTTAACTACTGGATCGATTTTAAAAACTGTGACACACATACTTTATTATTTTTAATTGAAAGCCTAAATACCAAGTTTCATGGATATTAGGTACTTGAAAAATGACGGACTTTCATTCAAACTTTCACCCCCCACCCAACTTCAACCCACTTAGAACCTCCAAGTTAGAGGTACATTTTCAAAAAATCCTTTCTTGGTGGGTGCTTGCCTTGTAAGATGAACCTATTGCCAAAATTTCAAGATTCTAATTTCAGTAGTTTAGGCTGTGCATTGATAGACCAGTCAGTCAATCAATCAGATAAAGCAGTCTTTTTATAATTAAAAAAATAGAGTATAGTTTTATCCAATGCTCAAAACCAATACTGTTTGTAAAATGATACAATTTTCGTTACATTTAATACACTAGAAATGAACATTGTTTGTATAATGTATTTATCCTCTGTTTTGGATAAATACCTAGTTACTCAAGTTAAAATTGATATTTATGAGTATTTATTCATTTTGAGTATTTATCCGTATAAATGCCCATCACTAGCCATAGTCCTTATAGTTTTGAAATATCTTTTGTAATAAAAAACATAATTTAGGTAAAAATGTTGCTTACTAAAGTTGGCGGTGATGGCTCGAGGTTATCGAGTTGTAAAGCTAATGCGCTGGAATGAAAGCACCGGGCCCTTAACGTCGTAAGCGCCGGGTTGCATTGTCGTTTACGCGTTTCTCCTAATGCTTTGTGCTTTTAATACCATTTAAGGCAGCTATGGAAACATTCCTAGTCATTTTATGAATGCGAAGGTGTTTTTGTTAATAGATTTGTCCTTGAGTAACTCGGCAACCAACAGATTGATATGATTTTTAACCGACTTCAAAACAGGAGGAAGTTCTCAATTCGTCAGAATCGTTTTTTTTATGTATGTTCACCGATTACTCGAAGACGCCTGAACCGATTTTGAAAATTCTTTTTTTGTTTCAAAGAGTATACTTCCCATGTGGTCCCATTGAAATTTTATCGAAATTGGTTGAGCGCAGGCATTTGAAGTTGGTTTTTTAAAAAGAATTTTTTATATTAAATTATTTGCATACGCAGTGTTGAAGACCTGGCGAGTGACATAGGATAGATTTCATCCCAGAAACAAAGTTTCCGCAGGATTTTTGTTAAACTAAATCCATGCGGACTTAGTTGTAGACATCAACTAATAGATTAAAATAATGAATGATGTTGCAGAAAGATGAAGGCTATTCTCGCTATCGCCTGCCTCCTGGCTGCGTCCGCCGCCGCCGAAGTGTGCTACAACGAGGTGTCCATGGAGTGTGGACGCGCTACCAACAGCTTAGGTGAGATATTTAGTTTCACTTTATTTCCACTTTACTTTCACTTTATTTTCATTTCATTTTCACTCGATTTTCACTTCTGTTAATTTTCATAAACTATTACTGATAGTGAATTATGTAAATGAATTAATTAATGCTAATAATGTAACAAGCTTCTGTTGTATAAGACAGCTATAAAGCCAATATGGACATATGGAATACAGCTCTGGGGATCAGCATGCAATTCCAGCATTGAAATCATCCAAAGATCGCAAAACTATATTTTAAAACCAGTTTCCAACGCGCCATGGTTCCTACGGACGTCGGAACTTCATGGACACCTAAATGTGAACACAGTGAAGCAAGAAATTTAGAACTTCAACTGTACTTACAAGGCAAGGCTGTCTGGTCATCCAAATGACCTAGCAGTACAATTAACGATGACAGAAGCGATACGCCGCTTAAAGAGACGGCATATACTGGATAGTGTGGCTTCAATTCAATTCAATTCAAAATTATTTATTTCATGTAGGCCAACCTGTGGCTCTTATGACACGTCAAGATTCTACCACCGATTCGGAAAGCGGATTCTGCTGAGAAGAGCCGGCAAGAAAGTGGCTCTTTTCAAAATAATCATTTTACAATATTAATAAGTAGCTATTACATTGTAATAAGTTTTTATATTATCTTGTGGGCAGCTGGATGGCAAGCTGATTTAACCCGTGCATCTTTGTTAGAATAGAATATGACATTTCCACAAAACGTACTACAATTCAATTCATGTCAAAGACGGGCAGACAGAAAGTAGCCCCATTCCCGCCGGCGGCACCCGTTCATAGGACATGTAGAGTTCTTCCTGCTTCCTGGAAAGTTGTCTCCGAACGATACTAATTCCCAGAACGAATCTGCTCATAGTCTGGCGACTGATCGCATGATGTACACATTAAAAAATATATATATAATGTATGTAATGATGTGGTAATGCTGCCAGCATCTTGTGTACTATGGTTGTGTACACCACACTGTGGTGACTTCGATGGGGATTTAAATTATTTCAAACTAGTTGATGCCCGCAGCTTCGTCCGCGTGGATTTAGCTTTTGAAATCCCTCGGGAACTTTGATTTTCCGGGATAAAAAGTAGCCTATGTCACTCTCCAGGTCCTCAACTATACCCATGCAAAAAATCACGTCGATCCGTAGCTCTGTTGCGACGTGATTGAAGGACAAACCAACAAACACACACACTTTCGCATTTATAATATTAGTATGATGCGAAAGTGTGTTTGTTTGTTGGTTTGTCTTTCAATCACGCCGCAACAGAGCTACGGACCGACGTGATTTTTTGCATGGGTATAGTTGAGGACCTGGAGAGTGACATAGGCTACTTTTTATCCCGGAAAATCGAAGAGTTCCCGGGGGATTTTAAAAAACTAAATCGACGCGGACGAAGTCGCGGGCATCAGCTAATTTATTTATAATACTAGCTGATGCCCGCGACTTTGTCCGCGTGGATTTAGTTTTTAAAGTCCCTCGGGAACTCCTTGATTTTCCGGGATAAAAAGTAGCCTAGATGTTGACCCGAGTAATAAGCTACCACGGTATAAAATTTTGTAGAAATCTGTGCGGTAGTTTTTACGTGAAAGAAGGACAAACAAACAGACAAAAATTAAATAAAAATCTGTTTTGGGCTCAGTATCGATAGTAAAGCATCCCCCAATTAAAATTTTCAAAATATATTAAATGTACAGAAATCTTCCAGTTACAGTTTTATAATATGTATGTATAGATTAATAAGATTTGGTTTTGTCCATTAGCCCTGCCCAGCTGTAACGCGGTGTACGGCAACTTCGGCCGCCAGGGCAACGTCGCCAACGAGATGCAGGCGTACGCCAACCTGCACCTGAGAAGATCATACGAGTTCCTGCTGTCCTCGGCGTACTACCACAACTACCAGGTCAACCGGCCCGGCTTCAGCAAGCTGTTCCGGAAGATGGCTGACGACTCCTGGGCGAAGACCATTGAGCTCATCAAGCACGTGACCAAGAGAGGTGAGCCTGAGTGCCGTGTCATGATACCTGAGTGGTGTCATGATACCTGAGTGGTGTCATGATACCTGAGTGTTGTGTCATGATACCTGCGTGGCGTGTCATGATACTTAAAGTGGTGTGTCATGATACCTTTTTTTTTAATGAATTGAGACAACAGTTTCTTTAATAATCACAAAGTTAGAGAAGGAAGTGGGACAGCGGCTGCTAACGGTATAAAATGCTGTCATGATACCTTAGGCCTTGTCCACATTTGATCATTGTGACGTATCGTATATCCGTCGCCATTGTGATTCTGTATCTGATACGCCCCGTTCAGCACTAAACCGCGTATCTGACCCACCTCGTATCGGATTCAAGTATTGTGATCGAAATTATGGACGTATTTTGATACTGTATCACGATTAGTGTACTACGACTGTAGTAGTTATTTTAGACAATCTCACAGAAGAGTGCTGTATCATGATACCTGTTTAGTTTAGGTAATAATACCTTAGTATTGTCATTATATCTGAGTGGTATGTAACGATACCTTTCTCTGAAACGTTTTTGGAGTTTACTATCTTAGGGCCGCTTTCACCAACGTAAAATAAGTCATAATCGAACGTAAATTTGATATTTTGACAGATTTTTAAACGCTCAATTTATCCCTCAGTTAAACGTCACTCGACGTTGGTGAATCGACACTAAGAGAGCTAAATGAAATGAGAGGAACAATGCGAGCGAAGTGAGCGCAAGATTTATTTTAAGCACACGTTAATTGACCGAGCGAAGCGAAGGTCTCTGAGTTTACTAGAGCGATTTGCACTTGTCCGTCCGTCCGTCTTTCAGAGCCTTATAACTTTTGAATTACTGAACGTAATTACTTCAAATTTAGATATAATATGTAAACCGATGGCCTCCAGCCGAAAATGGCTTAAACTGTTATAAAAATCTTTATTTCAGGGGGGCTCTCATAGAAGCGAATGCGAAGTAAAATTTTTTTTTTTGCGATTCATAGGGTTTCTCTGTATCATTTTAAAGACAATTTGGAACAGAGTACAAACGTATTTTTTTTTAAATTTTTTTCCTAAAATTGACGAAATAGGGGGCTTTCAAAGTGGCGATTTAATACGCTCGCTTGAAGACGCTCTCTGGGAAAATTGGCTATATATTTTCAAGCTGTACTTATTTTTTTACTTCACTTGTATCCTGTACTTGAACAACAAATACTAAAATGATATGAATATTATAAAGAAACGAGATTATTTAATTTTTAATGAGCATCAGTAAATTTCACATAGCTTCACAATAATGCTAATAGATTGCGCACTCATTAACTATTCCATAGAACTAGGACTACTAGGAGTTACGACTACGATCTATCCCAAAAACAGTTTTGCGTCGACTACTATTATTTAGGTACATAATATAATAACATATTATTCAATTAAAATTATTCTTTAGTTAAATATCAATCATCAATAAACTATTAATTGCTGCATTTTGTATAATATTTTCTATTCGCGTCGATAGATGACGATTTGTACAGATGCCCCTAACCCGTTTTCACTCGTTAGTACCTACATAATAATTCAATGTTTTCACTGACGTTCCCTAACCTTTACGGGCTACCTATGATAAGTTAGGTGATGATTTCTGTCAACTTATTTATCACGATCCTGTACGGGACACCTAAAAGGACATTGGGACGGATGTTAGGACTTAGGATTGTGTTTTGGTCTTTTGGAGCTACCTACGTAAAGAGACTCCTACATAGGGGATGATTTAGGTATGTTTGGTGAAAACGGGCATAATAATAATGTCAGTTTTGGTCGTCATGTATCGATTGAATGAATAATCATGGGATACTGTTACCGCGAGGTCTCAGTTCGGGGCGAACCACTAGTAGGTTTCGGATAACATAATCAAGTTCCTCTGTCCCCGCAGGTGGCACCATGGACTTCCACAGCCGCAGCACGCAGGAGACTGTCGAGGAGAAGAACAGCACCATCGAGCTGCAGGAGCTGGAGTCGCTGGCGAGGTCGCTGGACATCCAGAAGGAGCTGGCGGAGCGCGCCTTCTTCATCCACCAGGAGGCCACCAGGAACAACCACAAGACGCACGACCCTGAGGTGAGACCTGCCCCCCGATTGTATAAAAGTTTTTGGAGTTTACTCCTTAAGAATCGATTTTAGCAGCCCGGTATGAGAAAAATCCGTGCAGTAAAATCAATTTATCAATGACCTCGTTACGTTTTTCACAACGTTGAAATTTCTACCCTAACGTTGAGTAAATAAGGTTGGTTTTCGTGCGAAAGAGCTTTCGCTTCGGGTAGCCGAGCGCGTAGCGATCGGGTCCCCGAAGCGAAAGTCGGTCGGGGCGTGACCCGAGTCGCGCGCATAGAGAAGGATATAGCGTCGCGCGTAAACTCCAGTCGTGCGTCGGAGGCCGGAGCTGACACACACTTTTTTTTTTATTATTCGATGACAAGCTAGTCTTTGACTGCGATCTCACCTGATGGTAAGTGACGATGAATTCTAAGATGTTAGCGTGCTAACTTGGAAGGGGTATGGCAGTGAACATTCAACCCATACCCCTAATTGGTTTATCTACACGCCATCGTGCCGGTACGCTAAATCGCTTGGCGGCACGTCTTTGACGGTAGCGTGGTAACTAGCCACGGCCAAAGCCTCCCACCAGACCAGACAATTCAGAAATTATAAATTCCCAAATTGACCCCGCCGGGAATCGAACCCGAGACCTCCAAGTTATAAGGCAACAGCGCTCACCACTGAGCAAGGGAGGTCGTCAAAATTGCCGATTAACATCTTATTCGTGTTGGGTCGTGTGATGCGGGTTGTTACGTTCCCTCAAATATAGTTGAGCGGAGCAACGGCTGGGTCATGCGTCATGCTCGTGAACGGGTTCCACCGGCGGGAATGGGGCTACTTTATGTATGCCCATCTTAAGATATATTGCATTGTTAGTAGGTATGCATTTTTGGAACTTTCCTCATTGTGGAAACACTGCATATATAGCATAGTATCTATTGTATTGTAAACTTGTTTTGAAAAGAGCAACCGCCGAGTTTCTTGCTGGTTCTTCTCTGCAGGAAGGGCATTTCCAACCAGTGGTAGACTCATCGACGATTCAGAGGGGAAGTTCCACAAAAGCATACCCACCTACAATTCAATACATGTTATGACGGGCAACTATAACAGGGAACACAGGGAATATGTTAAATTACTACATAAAAAATTGGTTGTCTGTAAAGTCTGTTTACAGACAAATAGTTTTTCGTGATAACGTCATAAAGAACATTGACGATGACTGGCGGGCGGCGGCGCGGTCACAAGCCAACGCTTGGGCCGATCGTGCCTCTCTATCGCTTGTTCCGCGCTCTCGCTTGCACGCTCAGGCTCAGGTGGAACGTGACACTTTCGTGCGTGCAGCCGGTGTTCATCGCTTTATAAGACGTTATCACGTCAAAAATACATAATGTGTCAATGTCGTCAACAGATCGCGCAGTACTTAGAGGAGGAGTTCATTGAAGACCATGCTAAGACCATACGCGACCTCGCCGGCCACACCGCCGACCTGAAGCAGTTCATAACCGCCAACGAGGGCAAGGATCTGTCCATCGCCCTCTTCATGTTTGACGAGTACCTCCAGAAGATCGCTTAAAAACAATAAATTCTCAAAAAAAATACAGTGTAAACTCTTTATAACAAACTTCTATTTAACGAAAACCTCCTTAAAAAGTAGAAATTACTAAGGTTAAATCACCACCAACGAGGGCAAGGACCTCTCCATCGCCCTCTTCATGTTTGACGAGTACCTCCAGAAGATCGCTTAAAAACAATAAATTCTCAAAAAAAAATACATTGTAAACTCTTTATAACAAACTTCTGTTTAACGAAAACCTCTTTAAAACGTAGAAATTACTAAGGTTAAATCACCACCAATAAGGGCAAGGACCTCTCCATCGCCCTCTTCATGTTTGACGAGTACCTCCAGAAGATCGCTTAAAAACAATAAATTCTCAAAAAAAAAAAATACAGTGTAAACTCTTTATAACAAACTTCTATTTAACGAAAACCTCCTTAAAACGTAGAAATTTAATAAGGTTAATTTTCATTTTTAGTATTACTCTTACATTGTAACTCCACCAGATCCCAATAAATTTCTTTTTAATTTTAAAAAATGTGTTTATTTTTATGTTACATATTACCTAGCACCCAAAACAACAAAATAACCGGTCCCTTCATTTTCGCTATATAGAGTTTACACTGAATTGTCTTTCACTATTTAGAAAATATTTTCCAATCCTAGCATTTTTGAACAAAGATAAAAGTCAAATTTCACAATTTCCTGTTGTAATTTATAATCTACCAATAAAGTAGAAATTAGATATTCTGGCAACACCGTTGCGTACAAAGTGATTGGCTGTTTATGTAGTGTATGTTATATTTAAATTAAGTTCAGAAATTGTATTTTTAAGTGTAGAAAATGTATGATTATTACTTTTTTTCAAATAAATATTAATTAACCACCGTTACCAGTATTTGATTTACCACTGGTATGGAACTTCCATGTGGGTTTTTAGATTGATAAGGCCCATATGTTTAGACTTTAGATCTTCGGGCAGATATACTTTTTTTTGTATCATTTAAGCTGTAGTGACAACCTTCGTTTGAAGGATTTTATATGATTACATATTAGATCTTTAATGTTATTGTCTAATCTCTTATTTGAAGTCGACTTGCCTCTTTTGTCACTTTGGTGCAGTACCTGTAATTTTCAATGACTTTTTTGTTTTTAAAGAATATCAGCCAATTTGAAAATGACTAATATTGTCCTCTCCCCTCCAAATAAGCGGAAAGCTTGTGTTAGGAGTGGGTACGACAATAGTGCAACGGGTGGGATTCGAACCTGCGACCTTTCAGTTTTCAGTCCGCACCTTTAACCGTTGGCCTATTCAGGCTTAAGAAGAACTTTTGAAGATGTTCAAGTTTTCCTTTAGTAAGCCCAAATATGGATAAAAATGCCTTATAGCAAACAGGTAGGTACTTCCTTAGTGTCATCATTTTCTATCACCCTCACCTTGTAAGTGAAATGGGTTAGGTGAAAATTAGCATCCATTTCATTTGTCTTTCTACTTCGCCTTCTTTTTATTGAACACACATTCATCAAGCCACATAAGTTTAAATTTTGATCATCTGTGCCCTACATGCTGTTGACGTCTTTAAGTAATTTTACACGTTGCTCTGATGATATTCTATCAAAACATTTTAATCTTTTACACCTACAATCATCTCCTGGCTCGTGCGTAGCAACTCTCATTTTTTTTCATCACTTCCCGAATTCTTCCTGTTTTCTTTCGTTTCTTTGTTTTATGCACAAAGCTGTTATTATTTTTTATCTACTCCAGCATCGAAAAGTTCCAATTTCGAATTTGACAGCTGAATCGAAATGGACCCTCTTAAGGTTTTGCTTCTCATTTCGATGCAGCTCGTTGTATGGGAGCTGAATCGAAATGGTTATCTTCTTAAAATAGGATACCTAAAGCTAAGGCTCTGAGTTCTGGCACTATTGTACCTTTCATACGACAGAGGCGCCACAGGCGGCCGGTGGCGGCTTACGGAGTTACTTTTTGTTACTTTATTGAGCCTACGGCGTATTTTGTTAATGATTTTATTTTCCTTGTCGTAGATAAAATTTTGTATGCAACTGAACGTAATTAGTCATTTTGATTCTCGTACTAGGTATCCTATTTTGATACGAGGCAAGCCTCGTATCAAAAAACAGCACTCGAATTAAAATGACCCTTATTACGATGCAGTTGCATAAATAGCTATTTCGTCACTTTCACTCATATAGACCGAAAATAATAATATATATAATAATAAAGCCTTTAATGGGCTCGGGGTGCGGCTAGATCAGCCCGATATAGCCCAAAAACTAACGGAGCGCATCGACGACCTGAAGCAGAAAATCGCTGCATGGGGGAACCGCATCCGACGATACTCGGAAAGAGTCGAGCGCTTTCAGCAAAATCGCCTCTTCTCGAGTGATCAGAAAAGGTTCTATAAAAAACTGGTGTGCTTTTTAGGGTTCCGTACCCAAAGGGTGCCAACGGGACCCTATTACTAAGCCTCCGCTGTCCGTCCGTCCGTCTGTCAGCGGGCTGTATCTCGTAAACCGTAATAGATAGACAGTTGAAATTTTCACAGATTGTGTATTTCTATTGCCGCTATAACAACAAATAATAAAAATTAAATTAAATTAAAAAATAAAGGGGGCTCCCATACATGGAAAAGGAGTCGAAATAAAATTTTATTTTTTTTACCCTGGCATGTGGGGTGTCATTGTCTAGAGCTCATTAAGTGGAGTTCAAAGATATATTTTCATCATACCTATTCGAAAAACGAATATTGGCTTCAGAGGATAGCGGGAGCAAAATTTAATTTTAACCCCATGGGACTTTTCATTTCTCTCTTCTGATTGGTCCGCGTTCGTGCTTTAGCATACTAAAGCACTAACGCGGACCAATCAGAAGAGAGAATTCAAAAATGTGTCGGAATTCAAAAATGTTTGAGAAGCTGTTGTCTTCGATAAGTCACGTGATCAAATTTGTCGATTAGATATAATATACGCCCATACTTCCAACATAAATATTAATGTTTAATTATTTCATAAAAAATATTTGTGTTTTATTTAAACTTTCAATATACGTATTGGTAATGTCTATACTCTATACATAGTAGGTTGATATTCCTAGCTTTTTCTCATAGGTAATGATGAAAAATAGTATGTGTCATTCGGGGCCAAAATTTTTTGTTCTCGGGCGGCGTATATTGAATTCCTCGCTACGCTCAGGATTCTACTTTAGAATCCCTCGCTGCGCTCGGGAGTCTACTATAGAATCCTTCACTTCGCTCTGAATTCAAAATATAGAATCCTTCACTTCGCTCTGAATTCAAAATAACGCCCTCGGGGAACAAAAAATTCCTTTGGCCCCATATAACACAAATAACTATTTTTTATTTTTTAGCTACAAAAATGGAGAAATGGGGTGCCATCAAAGTTGTCGGTTTTAGATCAATTTTTACGGAACCCTAAAAGAGATTTTTAGTTTATCACAGTTAAATTTAGTATGAGACTTCGTCAACATACTATTATCAAAAATTCAAATCACACTTTCGCATTTATAATATTTATTTAAAAGCCCGTGACTTCGTCGACGATGCCACGTTTCGTCTAAAACTTATGTTCTGAACATCAGTGAGTCATAGCGCGATGTTGATTGCAAGTGGCGCCATCTAGTTTTACATATAGAAATGAGAAGCTCTTTAAAGAATAAAAGGTAGATGAACAGTAGGTAGGTACTAGGGAGCCTTCAAATTTGGAAGCCCTTAAAAAAGAGATAAAAAAAGCGACCGAGCCCGGCTGAACTCATCGCCTTTTGGCGGAGTGTATGGTCAAGAGAGGTGGAGCATGAGGAGGGCCCTTGGATTGCGGCGGTAGAGGAAGCATGTGCCTCAATAGAGCCGATGAACCCTGTCGCCATCTCTTCGGAGGATGTAGCTGGTGCGGTGCGCCACTGGACTGGAAAAGTCCGGGACCCGATGGGCTGCATCACTACTGGTTGAAGGGTTTTTCGCTCTGCCATGCTACTTTGGCTCGACAATTCCAAGATGCTCTCGAGCAAAGGGCACTCCCGAGCCTTTTCACCACCGGGATCACTCATTTAGCTCCTAAGTCAACCGATACCGCTGACCCAGCTAAGTACCGCCCCGTCACATGTCTAACTACCATCTATAAGACATTGACATCCGTTCTGAGCCTTAAGATTTCCCGTCACGTAGACGAGAACAACATCATGTCTGGGGCTCAGAACGGATGTCGGGGCGGTGGTCGTGGTACTAAGGAGATCCTTCTCATCGACTCCGTCGCGGGCCAACTGGTCAAACGCAATCGCCGGAATTTCTCTGCCGCTTGGATTGACTATAAGAAGGCATTCGACTCGGTGCCCCATTCATGGCTCTTGAGGGTCCTTGAGCTGTACAAAGTCGATAGTACAGTTCGAGACTTCCTCGGAGAGTGTATGGGGCAATGGAGTACGATCCTTTGTCTCCATGGCGAGCGGTTAGCGGCTGCGGGTGACCGGATCAAGATACGGCGGGGTATCTTCCAGGGCAATTGTCTGAGTCCATTATGGTTTTGTCTGTCGCTGAACCCTCTCAGCTCTTTGCTGGAGAGATCAGGGACAGGCTTTCAGTTTCGGAGAGGAGGGACAAAAGTACCTCACCTTCTCTACACGGATGACCTCAAGCTGCTAGCACCCAATGCCACCCGCCTGAGGGAGTTGCTGAATATCACCACTGAGTTCAGTAACTCCATCAGGATGGAGCTTGGACTAGACAAGTGTGCGGTCTTACATGTGGAGAGGGGACAGGTTACTCATTTGGCCGAGATCAATCTCGAGCCATCCAACATCAGGACCCTCTCTGAAGCTGAGTCATACCGGTATCTGGGTATGTCACAATCCGTGGGGGTACCTAAAGGAGGCGGGCGTGAAACAGTCGGTTTGTGAGGTCTTTTTTGGCCGCCTGACAAAAGTTTGTAAAAGCTATTTGTCGGGCGCCAATAAGGTCTATGACTCTCTACCGCATGCACCACCCCAAATCGTCTGTTATGAGGTTGTTTATACCCCGAAAATGTGGTGGTCGAGGCGTATTAAGCGTCAAGACCATGCATAATCGGGAGATATCCAGCCTCAGAACCTACTTTGACTCAAAGTAGGTTCTGAGGCTGGATATCTCAAAGTCTTTGAGACGAAGAGGGAGTGTCCAATGCATAGAGACGTTATAGAATGTGACAAAGGACTCACTCCCCTATCTTTGGCCAAACTCGAGTGGCAGAAACCGGTGGTACTAAGCACCTCTGACCGGGAGACCGTATGGAAGGAGAGGGAGTTGCATGGACGCTTTTTTAAAGCTCTTAATGAGCCGCACGTAGATAAAAAAGCGTCCGTGCAATGGCTGCGCTTCGGTGACCTCTTTGGGGAAACCGAAGGTTTTGTGTGTGCAATACAAGATCAGGTGGTTAAGACGCGGAACTACCGAAAGTACATCCTGAAGGATGGCACTCACGACATCAGTCGAGCGTATCGCCATCCCGGTGAGTCACTCAGGCATGTGCTCTCGGGATGTTCGGCTCTTGCTAACACTGAGTATCTGCACAGACACAACCAAGCGGCCAACATCCTTCACCAAGAGCTTGCTCTGAAGTACGGTCTCCTGGATGAGAGAGTGCCGTACTATAGGTGGCCGTATACACACCGGTGCCGGTACTTGAGCGTGACGGGGTCCGGCTCTATTGGGACCGGTCCATCATCACGGACAGGACGATTCTGGCGAATAAGCCTGACATCGTGCTGATGGACCGGGCACAGTCGAGGGTGTTTTTAGTGGACATCACCATCCCACATGACGGGAACCTCGTCAGAGCGGAGACAGAGAAAAAACGAAAGTATCTAGATCTGGCTCACGAGGTTACTGGCATGTGGCATGTGGAGTCCACTGAAACCATCCCAATCGTCATTTCTGCGAATGGGTTGATCCCAGTCAGCCTCGCTCACCATCTGAGGCGACTGGGGTTCCGTGGCAGTTCGCTCGCGGCCAAGATGCAGAAAGCGGTGCGGCTAGTGAGGTGTGTAGTAGAAAGTATAGATATAAGTAAAGAATATTAATTATAATAAAGTAGTAATAAACGGGTTTCGATTAAGTAAAGACGTGTTTATCATTTATGTAGTCTTCCATCTCTTTCCCTCTCGTGGCCACACTACATGGCGACCCTGCCAGCGCGAGCTCAAGTTTCGTCGCGATTTTGATTCATCGGCATTTTTCACGGAAAATTACGGGCGATCAAAAAACGTGTATAATGTCGCAACTGGGGCATGATGCAACCTTTTTCCCAATTATTACTGGTGGCCGAGCTTCAAAACAAGTACGTTGGGACAACTTTTAAAGGAAAAAATGGGAAAAGAGTGTTCTAAGTGCATCTGTGAAAACAAGGAGACGGTGCTCTCTCAATACGGAGGGGCAAACGGCGCAGGGGTTGACACGTCGACTCATATATGGACAAATAACGTGCTCTTATCAACATTGATAGCAGTGTGCGGTGCGGCAATTGTCTTTATAATTTTGAAACAATACCAAAAATGTCAAATAAACATGGCGCAACGCCAGCTTCGAGACGACGCCTTCAGGAGGATTCAGATGAGGTTATCCGGCCACGCGCGTGGCGCCCGTGAAAATCAGGACCCATCCCCAGCCTGATGACCATTCTAGCGGAACAGCTCAAGAGAAGAATCAAGACGGTTTGCGATATGCGTACTACCTTAGTTAATATGTCAAGTAGGTAAAATGTTCTTTAGTTATAATAATAAATAAATGACAGAAGAATTATGCGTTATATTTCATAAGTTAGAAGATATTAGAATTACATTAAGAAAGTTAGGCCCCCGCAATAGGAAAAAATATCCCGATAGGGTGAATATATTATTTGAAAAAGCTCATGAGCTCCGAGAATCTTTTAAATTAATTTTTGAGTTGGAATTGCAAAAGAAAAGCTTAAAAGTTGATTTTGCAGATTATATTTTAGATAGTTTAGTGGATAAGGTAGAACAATCGTATAATAAGATAAGAAGTTATTGTATTTTTTTTAAGTGCGTCCCAGCAAACATTAAATATGGAAACATTTAACTTAAAAACAGCGGCAAATTTGGTCCCTGTTATGGACGGAAAGGAAGAAACGGTTGAAAAAATTATCTCTAATGTAGAACTATACAACAGTGTTCTAAAAGATGCAGCTAGCAAGAAATTATTAGCATCTTTTGTTGTGAAAACAAGGTTAACAAAGTCGGCTAAACTAAAACTAAAAAATGAGTATGATAACTGTGAAGACTTAATAAAAGACATAAAATTATTCTTACTAACTAAAAAATCGCCGAATTCCTTGTTGGCTCAACTAAATGCTTTATCTCAAAATGAGTTGTCTATCACAGAGTATGCGTCAAAAATAGAAGAACTTATGGTAGATCTTACTATTTCGCAAGCAGGTACAAACCAAAAAGCTTACGAAATATTAGGACCGATAAACGAGAAAATGGCCATAAAAAGATTTGCGGATGGTCTACGGAATAGACGGTTAAGCACGATAATTACAGCACGAAATTACGACGAGCTCAAGGACGCGGCGCGTGCTGCCCTGGACGAGGAGCTGGCCCGACCATCTACTTCCAACTCGATGCTACACATGGTACGTACTAGAGGTAGACCCTTTATTCAAGGTCGCGGTAGTAACAACTACAGAGGTTATAGAGGAAAACTTAACCAAAATTGGAATTATAACCACCCCAATGCCAGATTTTACCAAAATATTAATTTCCGCGGGAGACAGCCACGTGGAGCTGCCACGCGATCGAGTCGCGGTCGGGGTCGAGTAACTCATGGTAGGGGATATTATCGTGGTAACGTACATTTGGCACAGCAAGTGACTCAAGAAGGAGAAAATTCGGAAGGTCAAAATTATACAAATCAGTTTTTTCGGGCTTAAGGATTACATTCTAACATGTCATGTAAGAAACGCTAAATACATTTTTTTAAATGTGAATGAAACAAGATGCTCATGGTTACTTGACACCGGCGCGTCAATATCAGTAGTTCGTACATCGTGCCTACCAGAAAAAATACCTATTTATGAAGACAAAATTGTAATACATGGCATCGGAGGGAAAATTTATTCAAATGGTTACGTTTTTCTCACTATTAAAACATCCGATGGCATACCGTTTCGTCATAAATTTTACATTTTTGAAAAATTGCCTTGCAAGTCTGATGGAATTTTGGGTCAGGATTTCTTTAATAAATTCAATGCAATAAATTATGACTTAAAAAATTCAATATTAACTTTGCATGGTTCTGAAAATAAATATAGCCTTAAACTTTATAGTGATCCTACGTTATGCTCAGAGTTTTTAACTATTCCGGCTCGTAGTGAATCAATACATTACATACAAATAAATAGCGTTACCCAAGATTGCGTCATACTTCCTAAAGAAATACAAGAAAACATATTTCTCGCGAGTATCATAGTGAAACCAAAAAACAATATCATACCCATTAAAATACTTAATACAAGTTACGAAACTGTCATTATTCCTACTTTTCAACCCGATTTTGAATTATTAAATAATTATGAAATATGTTCTTTTGAAAAATGTGATTCTAATTCCATTCGAGCAAATAAGTTGTTGCCATTGTTGAAATTGGATCACTTGCATTCCAATGAACGGAAAACAATAGAATCTATTTGTACAAAATACGCTGACATATTCCAATTGCCCGGCGATAAGCTTACAACCACCAAGGTATATGAGCAATCTATTACACTGAAACCTAATACGAAACCAGTGTATACTAAACCGTACCGAATACCTAATAGTTTAAAATCTGAAGTAGAGAAACAAATACAGGGTTTGATTAGAGATGATATTATTGAGGAGTGTCGGAGCGAATGGTCCAGTCCTATTTTATTAGTTCCAAAGAGAAGTGATGATTCAAAAAAAAGTTGGAGATTAGTCATTGATTACCGAAAATTAAATGAAACAATTCAGGACGATAAGTTTCCACTTCCCAATATTAACGAGATTTTAGATTCATTGTCTGGTGCTATTTACTTTACTCATTTAGACCTTAGCCAATCTTATTATCAAGTACGCTTGACACCCGATAGCCGCAATATGACAGCTTTTACAACTAACACAGGCCAATACCAGATGAAACGTTTACCTATGGGACTAAAAATAAGTCCAAGCGCATTTTCACGCGTAATGACCGTTGCCATGTCCGGACTTACGTATGAAAAATGTTTCGTTTACCTAGATGACCTCGTAATATTTGGCAGAAACATGGAGAGTCATAATAAGAATCTTATCGATGTATTTGAAAGATTACGAAAAATTAACTTAAAACTTAATCCGAGTAAATGTCAATTTTTGAAAATGGAGTTATTATATTTAGGACACGTTGTGTCGAAAGATGGCATTTTACCAGACCCAAATAAGATTACAGCTATTCAAAAGTATCCAACACCTAAAAATTCGGATGAAGTACGACGATTTGTAGCTTTTTGTAATTACTATCGGAAATTCATTAATAAATTTGCAGAAATAACAGTTCCTTTAAACCAACTCTGTCGTAAAGGGGTACCTTTTGTGTGGTCAGCGGAATGTGATCAGTCATTTCAGTTGTTAAAAAATAAACTAATTTCTCCACCTATACTACAATATCCCGACTTTTCGGAAAACAATCAATTTATACTACAAACAGATGCGTCTAGCTTAGCAATTGGAGCTGTATTATGTAATAAAGACCTAAGACCAGTAGCCTACGCTAGTAGACCACTGAATAAAGCAGAAAAAAATTATCCAACCATACAAAAAGAGTAAGTAGCCATTGTATGGGGAATCAAGTATTTCCGACCATATTTATTTGGTAGGAAATTCACCATTATGACCGACCACAAGCCGTTGATATATTTATTTGGCATGAAGGACCCAAGTAGTAGGTTATTAAAGTTTAGATTGACACTCGAAGAATACGATTTTCAAATAGTTTATGTTAAAGGGAAAAATAACGCGGTAGCAGATGCTCTATCTAGAATTACAATTACATCCGAAGAATTAAAGACGATGAATGAAAGTATGATTAATGTTATGACAAGAGGGCAAAAGAGAAGGCTAGAAGGAATGAAAGGATTGAAAGGTGATGTTATCCCTAATATTGACAAGGACGAGCGGCCTGATCAACCGCGAGTTGTGGAAATATTACGGATACCAAATGAATCAGTAGAGATGATTTTAGTAGAAGAGAATAAATTAAAGAGGATAAAGCAAAAGGAGAAAATAAATGCGGAACGGGAATGTTTTGCTTTTACGAAAATAAAGAAAATATTATACATTAATCTTGATTTTAAATCACATTTTACGCGAGACGAATTTGTGGTTAAATTAAGTGATTTTTGTAAAGAATTAAATATCAATGAAATCTGTATAATAAAGACAGAAAACAATGCATTGTTTATAAGAGATTTAATTGATGAAGTGAAAAGTAAAAACACATATCAGGGCCCTAAGATTTGTGTTTTAAGAGGAATACAAAGAATAGAGGATAGTAAAGAAAAGGATTTCATTTTGAATGATTATCATTTGCTACCTACTAGCGGACACGCAGGGGTGCGCAGAATGATTAATAATTTAAGAAAACAATTTTACTGGCCAGGAATGGAAAATGATGTTAGAGACTATATTCGTAAATGCGAAAAATGTCAGAAAATGAAACACTCAAGACATACTGTAGAACCCATGGTTATTACAACAACTGCTACATCAGCTTTTGAAAAAATCTTTCTAGATTTAGTAGGTCCCTTAGATAAAGACGAGGAAGGCAATGTCTACATTCTCACACTCCAGTGTGAACTAAGTAAATTTGTAGAAGCTTATCCTATTAGAAATAAGGAAACGAAAACTGTAGCTAGAGCATTTGTGAATAATTTCATACTAAGATTTGGAATTCCAAATTGCTTGGTAAGCGATCGAGGTTCTGAATTTTTATCTTCAACGATGACGGAAGTCTGTAAATTATTAGAAATTGAAAAACTTAATTCAACTGCCCATCACCACCAAACTATAGGGTCATTAGAAAATACACATAAACACCTAGGTGCATTTCTGAGGACAATGTGCGATAAACAACCTGAAACTTGGAGTTTTTGGCTACCCTTTTGGTGCTTTTCATATAACAATACCGTTCATACAGCGACCAAATATGCCCCATATGAATTAGTATTCGGTAAAAGTTGTCGGATACCAAGTAGATTAAGTAGTGATGTAGAGCCATTATATAATGTAGATAACTATAGTTTAGAGTTAAGATACAGAATGCAAGTAGCGCATAAGGACGCTCGTGAAAATTTAATACAGTCAAAACTAGATAGGAAATATAAGTACGATAAAAAAGTGAATACAGTGACATATAAAAAAGACGATCAAGTGCTAGTGAAAAATGAGTGCGGTAGAAAACTTGACTGTTTATTTGAGGGCCCTTATACAGTGATAAGTGACGTCGGACCAAACGTAATAATACTTAAAAATAACAAAAGTGAAGTAGTACATAAGAATAGAACTAAGCTCTTTGTTCCTAGTTTTTAAGGTATATAACCACCTGCGTGTGGTAGTAAGTAAAAAAAAAAAAAGTGTAAATTATTTTACATTTTTTTTTTTATTCTCCTGCCCGGGTTGTGAGGTGTGTAGTAGAAAGTATAGATATAAGTAAAGAATATTAATTATAATAAAGTAGTAATAAACGGGTTTCGATTAAGTAAAGACGTGTTTATCATTTATGTAGTCTTCCATCTCTTTCCCTCTCGTGGCCACACTACACTAGACTCGGCTAGGATAGTCCGTCGGTTTCTCAGCCTGTCGCCCTGACCCCCGGCCGTCTGGTCTCCCCTGCCGGGGCGTAATCCTCCGCCCGCTACAAGTATTTATTTATGTAATCTATATGTAAGTTTATTATATGTATATATATTTATGTTTATTATATTTCTTTTTGGCTTAATATGTATTTATTTTGTACGCGGGTGTGAGAGTATAACAAAAATTGATCAAACAATAGACATCAAATAATAATAATATCACGTCCACAACAATGGTGTTGCTATCAATAAAAACTTTAAAACTATATCAAATACAAGGAGTATAATGTGTTGGTTATATACTCAAAGAGTATAATAGGGTATTTGACTATATTAAAAATATCGTTTCATCTGGTGTCATCCTAAAAGATTATTATCTAAAAACATTATTCCATACGAAAAAACTAAAAAATAAAGCTTTATTTAATTAGAAAACATTAATTAAAATTGCTATAATTCTGGCCATGTTCACGAGATCGAAAACGTTCTTCAATCTCGAATGACGTCACAGTTCACGCCACCTTTGGGTTTTGGAATTGTCATTGAACTCTGTGTGAACTGTGACGTCATGTAAACAAATGGAACGTTTCCGCGGCAATTTATTTTTTTGAATTTATTTCTCGATTTTTATGAAAAATACTGAAAATTATGCCGAAATATACGTTTTGTTAGCTTCAGCATAACATTATTAACAATTTAATATGATTTTATAAAAGTGTCAAATAATAATAATAATATAGTATTTGGTCTACTTTTTGTTAGCGTCCAGGTGCACTGAGAGCCAGTGTTTAAAAATAGAACAGTCCAGATTCCCAGCCAACGTACTGAGGATCTAGTTGTCGGAGGCACGCAAACGGCTCCAAAAAGATGCGATTCGCGATCTAATGATCGCAAAGAAATCCGGTACTCTGGCCTTAGCGAACATGTCCGACGCGCTGCAGTAACGTGGCAACTTCATCAGGATACGATACGCATCATTGTATTGCACCCTGATGTTGCTGACAGCACGGCCTGGTGAATTTGACCCAAAGCTGACATGTGTAGAAACATAAACAATATGCCCTAAACAATGTCAGCTTTGCTTCGGCACTGCACTTTGCAAACCGTCGTGCGAGCATGTTACATCTAACAGCCAGAGCACGACGCGCGACGTTCCCTCTCTATATTATTATCTTCATCATCAACGAGATCCTCAGTCAGCATATGACCGAGGTACCTGAACCGCTCAACCCTCTCGAGTACATCTCCATCCAGATAAACCTTCGGAACCAATGACTCTATTATACTAGTAGACGCGGCATACGCCAACATCATTGCACTAAAAAACAGCGCAATTAATACATACCTACTTACTAACGCACTACATGGCCCTATACTCCGTCCAATCGCTCCGAGAAAGGGAAACAACATGGATGATGGATGTCAACATACGCCTTATCTGTTATTAGAAAGAGATGAATATAGAATCTGAGTACACCGTTGTTAATTTTCGTCAATTTTCGTCCATGGGTCGAGCCGCGAGCGCTTACGAGGTAGCTACAAGAGGAGGTTGGGCGAAAGTTGTACACTCGATTTTAATTCAGATTAGACTAATAAATGACCAATCTTTAGATTCGATTAGGTAAAAAAAATATCTTTTTCTTTTTCAAATTTATTTTATTAATTCGAAATTAACAATAATAAAACACAAATACCTAAATAAATATGCTTTATAGACTACACCATAATATTAATTCCTAAAATTGTTCTTTTTGAAAACAAAATTGGGGTCTGTAGCAATTTCACATTATTGAAAATAACCTAACGGGACGCTAACGGAATTCAGATACAGAACTTCTATTTCACTCATATAATGCATGCACAGATATATTACCGAAGTGTTAATAATAAATATCAAAATAGAGAGCGTATATATAGTATGCATAATATATATTTATATACCTTCGAATAAACTTAATTTATTCCTCTTTTGTCTTTTATAATCAGTTTTACTGACTGGATTGCTTTTGTATGCGAAATGTATACGAACATTTATAAACTTTTCAATAACAGCGCGAATAAGGTGTAGCCTATGATTTGACGTTGGATGTTGCTGTAGAGAATGTGGGTTTAAAGATGCAAATACGTCATTACAACTTATAAATGACTAGCTGATGCCCGCGACTTCGTCTGCGTGAACTTAGCCTTTAAAATGCCTTGGGAACTCTGACTTTGCGGGATAAAAAGTAGCCTGTCACTCTCCTGGTCCTCAACTATCAACAACAACATCAATTTCAAACACAATTCAAAAAAAAAACTAAGTGGGTCACCATGAAATTTTTTTATTGATTTGAACAATTTCAGGTTTTATATAATTTTGTGAGGGTGAATAAAGACTAGTTCCATTTTCCCCAACTTCCCCTAGCAGTGGCGATTCCGAGTAGCAGTTCGCCGCCGATCGCCATTATCACCAATACAGTTGTTCTCTCTTTCACTCTCACGCACGAGACATACTACATGTCTCACTCATGTACTTCGTAATAACAACTGCCGATTAAAATATAAAAAGTAACATTTTTCGGTTAGAATAAATCAATTCACAGTACTTACGTATGAAATGAAACTTTTTTATTTTCCGTAACAGTTACAGTATAATTCCTGCAACGTCTAAAAACACATGAAGGCATTTTGTTGGACACTTTTACTACAATACGCGTTAATTAAAAGAACGTCCAGCCACGACGCTGAAATCTGAATGGTGCGTGACTAAGTGAAACTCGGGCACTTAGCTGAGTTTTTTCTTGCCAAAATAGAGAGCGGGTAACGTATCTAAAGCTTTTTTATATATCATAGTTCGGAACCCTCAATTTTTTTTTTCAATTCTTTATTTGCATATGCAGGTACAGACAAGATGTTATACAATTATATAGGTTCAATTCACCACATATGGCCATAGAAATAGGTAGCGTGCAAAATTTTACAATAATAATAAATGATGTCAATTCCAGTTACAAAAATAAATGTCAATTCGATGCTATTTTCAATACAAATATGTCAAATGTTACAATTGTCTAAAAATTCCTGAACACTATAATAACCTTGGTCAATTAAATATTCAAAGAATTTTTTTCTAAACTTGGGCATTGGTAGACTTTTAGTGCTGTCCGATAGTTTATTAAATCCTCTCCGGACCTCTGCCTGAACGGAACGGAAAAAACAACTATCTCTTCGAAATCATAGGTACGCTCGAAACGACTCGAAATAAACACTCGACATAACCTCAAAGTTGAGTGCAAAAGAGTGTTGACTGTTGAGTGACTTGAGTGTTGACATAAGTATTTTGACAGCTAGGATACATTCCATCAGCCATCTTACGTTCCGTTACAATAGGGACCTTCCCTGTTTTGTTCCTGTATACAGTTTTGAGACGTAATTGTAATACATCCACGGATTCACATACAACTTCGTGTAAACTTGTGTATAGGTTCATGAATACATCTGACTATACCGCACCACAGCACTGCCGCTTTCAGGGGTAGTTTTAAATATGCTGCAACTCGGTGCTGGAACAATATTCCTCCCCCCATACGTGATTCCCGGAGTAGAACTACATTTTTTAAAAAGTTAAAAATGTTTTTACTACTGAAACAAAATGAATATGAAAATTTTGCGGTAGATATATCAGTTATTTAATTTTATATGTTATGTTGCACAATTTTATATTATTTTCTTTTAAATACTATTGCAGTATAGGTATTATATAAAATATATTTACCTAGATGTTATATGTATATAATATTATATGTGTATAAAGCTTCCTCCTTAACACTGGTGATAATACTTTTATACTTAGCCTTTATATTATTTAATAATGTGATTATATTTGATACTACTGCTTACTTACTGCTTCCTTTGAAATCTGATTGAATTTACTGTTGTAACTTGTAACTGTGACGTCACCTGGATCACAGCTGAAAATCAGCGCCTGCATAGCCGTCTCTATCTCCTTTAGAGAGCCATGAAGTAGAAGTCTGGCAACGTCGCAGGTAGGCCGTAGGTCTATCTATGGCTCTGTCAGTCGACATTGACAAGTTTGTGTTTGGTGTTTGGTTTTGCTTCGCGTCGTGTTATTTTGTATTTAAATCATAATTAATTAACAAAAGATACAATAATTTTGGTGTTTAATGTACGGTTTCACTCAAGGTGGATAGAAACCTTTTAGAAATACATCAATTATGACGAGATAAATCCGTTTTCGTGGTTAACTTTATATCGACTGCAAAGTATAAACAAAGCTGCTAAGGTAAGAAAGTTAAGTTTATTACTGACTGACTACTGTCAATATGTTTTAATGTAACTAATGAAGATATTTTCGATTAAAGATGTGTAGTAACTTACAATTAAGTGCCAGACTCATAATTTAAATAAGTATCTAGGTTTGAAAACATAACCTACAAAAGAAATACTCATATTATTTCATTTTGTTTGTTTATAAAAGTTATTTTAACCGTTTTAGATGCCAAGGAAATGCTGTGTGCAAATCAAATTACGCCAGTGTTATCCGCATTGAAGGAGCTAAAAGTACGTTTTCTTTCCCGAAAGATGCTCATCTCTCTCAAGCGTGGTTACGTGCGATTCCTCGAAAAGACTGGGTACCTACAAAACACTCAGTTGTATGCAGCAACCATTTTACAACCCATGAAATCCAGACTGAGGAAATTGTCATTGGAAGTGACGGACAAGTGTTTAAACAGCAATTGAAATACCCACGTTTAGTCGAGGGTGCAATACCCCATATATTCAATAATCTCCCATCATACATGTCGAAGAGCACTCCACCTCCAAGAAGCAACCCCGAAAAAAGGAGACAACGAGCTGAACTATTTCATGAGGAGCAGGTGTCTAAATTTTTAGAGAGTGACATAATTACATCATTCGAAGACTTAGTGCATAAATTCCAAGAAAAGTTAGGAGACTCTAAATGGTTATATCGAGTGATACCTAATAAGAGGATTTATTTCTATTTGTTAAATCTTGATATTGAAAGTAATAATGGTGACAGTGACAGCAGTGTGAAAGTAGTTAATAGTGTGTTGGTGGATGAAAATCTAAGCATTCAGGTATATGTAAAAGGACATTTAATGCGTCATGAAGATTTAAGCTGGATATTACCTAGTGAACTTAAGCTAAGCAGATGGTCACAGCTTGAAAATATACTATCTCGTTATTATAACAATAGTTGTGAACCAACAAAGTCATTTGACTATTGTCTTGATAGGTCTATTAATTATTTGAACGAAGCAGTTAATATTGAAAATGATAATTTTGCTGCAGAGCTTGTTCTAGACCAAATGAAATTGTTAAAAAATAAGCAACGTAGATATAGTGTTGCTACACTTATATTTTCATTTGTGATATTTAGTATTTCCTCCTGTGCCTATAATACTTTGAGGCAATACCTAATCTTGCCAACTGCAAGACATTTGCAGCAAATAACTTCGATGACTGGCCTGTGTCCGAATTCACCAGAAAATAACTATTGTTATTTAAAATCAATATGCTCTACGTGGGTAGAAAGGGAGAAAGTTGTAAATTTATTGATTGATGAAATTTATATAAAATGTGTCCTAGAGTATAAGTCCAAAACTATTTTAGGTTACGCAGAAAATAATCCAAAAAATCTTGCCAAAACCGTACAGACTTTTATGATTAGCTCTGCATTTGGTAACAAAAAAGAGGTTGTTAAGTTGTTACCAGTACATAATATATCTGGGAAATTCTTGTATGAAAATTTATTGCTCATTGTAAATTACATACAATCATTTGGACTGAAAGTACTTTCAATAATTTCTGATAACAATCGTGTAAACCAAAATTGTTTTAAGTTATTAACAGATGAATCAAATTGTAGCTTCAGTAATCCTAAATATACAGATGAAAAAATATTTGTCTTGTATGATCCAGTTCATATCTTTAAAAACATTCGTAATAATTGGATAAATTTAAATAATTGTACTTTTACATATCCTGACTTACATGAAGATAATATTATAAAAAAAGCATCCTTTCATCATTTGCGAGAATTATATAGGACTGAAAAAAATAAGTTGTGTAAAAAAGCTTTTAAATTAAACAATAAATCTATCAATCCTAATACATTTGAACGGCAAAATGTCATGTTAGTAAACAATATTTTTCATGATACCACTATCGCTGCTGTAAAATCTGAGGGTTATGTGGAAACATCAGATTTTCTACAAATTATTAGGGACTGGTGGGATATATTGAATGTGAAAAACACAGTCAAAGGTCAAGTATTAAGAAAACATAACTCTACGCCAATATTTCATAGGGATGATGATAAATTGAAGTTTTTGAAGTCAGTCTGTATTTGGCTAAGAAAATGGAAATCTTTAGAAACTTGTGTAGGTTTGACAAGAGATACTTATGAAGCTATGTTGCATACCACATCTGTCATAATTGATATTTCAAGGTATTGTTTTGAAAATTTTAATTTTGTGGTGTACATACTTCTTGGGAAGTTTCAAACTGACAATATAGAAAAAAGATTTAGTAGGTACAGGTCACTTTCTGGATGTAATTATAATGTAGCTTACAGACAAATTGTTGAGTCTGAAAAAAAATAAGACTTCAACACTTACTAAAGCAGCGAGATCTGGTCTTTCTCAAATCTTGTACATCAGCTGAATGTTTTCAAGATGAAGTTAATATTGAGAAATTTATGTTTATAATAAACTGCAGTAATTATTTGGAAGCATGTGAAATCGATATTTCGTCTCAAATTTATGTATGTGGTTATGTTTCACATAGTTTACTAAATCGGTTTTCCTGTGAACATTGTAGAAATGTTTATATTGATGAAAATACGGCGGTAAATGATGAATATTTTAATTTGTTGCAAAGAGGGGGTTTATGTGCACCAACTGACCAAATCATGTTTATTTATTATCACATGACAGCAATTTTGGAATATATTATTAATGATGTTGATTTAGAAGTATCCTTCCTGGAATTTGTGCAACACAAAAGTTTACTTCATAATTTAACACTGTACAGCCTTCAAGCTGATACTTTTTATGTAGACTTTACAGCAGTGTGTAGTGTATGTGGAAAACAGAATAAAGAATATTATAGCATTGCTGCAAATATCTTGGCAAACATTATGCTAAATAATTATACTAAGCATAAGAATGATGTTGACAAGACAATTAATTATAAACGACGTAAATTAAACACTTTGGTTTAGTATTAAGATAGAATAGTTACTGCACATACCTATTATTATTTTTATTTAACCAATTTAAAAAAGGAGGTTATCAATTCCACCTGTATGTATATAATATTGTTTGAAATGTATAATATTCATATAAGTTTATCTCTGTAGGTTTCAAAACAGATGTCAAATTTCATAAGTGTTTTATGTATGTCTACGTATTTCTCAGAAATTTGAAATCAAATTGCAACAAGTAATTCTCTTTTAATTGGGTTAAGAATCTTTTAACTTAGCGATCAGTGCAAGTTTCATCAAAATCAGTTCAGTAGTTTAGTAAGATATGGACTATAACTTTTGTACTTGCTTGTAAATGTGCTTGCTTTGATTATTTTTATAAGAAACTAGCTTATGATTAATTTAGTTTTAAAGTCCCTCGGGAACTGTTTGATTTTCCGGAATAAAAAGTAGCCTGTGTCACTCTCCAGGTCCTCAACTATGCCCATGCAAAAAATCACGTCGATCCGTAGCTCTGTTGTGGCGTGATTGAAGGACAAACAAACATACGAACAAACCAACAAACACACTTTCGCATTTATAATATTAGTATGAAGTATAATGTATGTGTTTTACCTACAAGTTATTGCGTTGACTATAGGTTGACTAAACTAGCGGCACGCTATGATGGCCGGTTTGACGTTTGTCCGCTCATGAAGTTCCGTATTAATTGATAACGACTTTGAAGGAAATAATTGTATTACTTTATTGACGATAGTGATGTGCAGAGATTCATAAATTTTATCGAATGTAGTTTTAGGTTTAGGACTCAAAATTTATTTATTAAATTGATTTCTAAAATGTATACAAGTGTAGAAAAATCAGTTTGCACCATTTAAGGGGTGAATGTACTTGTGAATATGAACAATTTTCACTATGTGGACAAACCTCTGAAATCGCAAAAAAATATCAGCTGTTTCATACAAAAGGTAAAATTTTTATTTTTATATGATATATACCACAACTCTGCATTTGGTTTTCTAAATTGAAAATTTTTAAAAATGGAATCTAATACGATCGTCACATAGGATCGCTGGCTAGCACAACTACTACCTCCGGCAAACTCGCGTCAATGCTCAATGCAAAACAAAGCAGTTTCGAATTGACGTTGCTTCGAAAAGTATAAACTGTCAGTGCAATGCGATTGTGATATAGTTTTGACCTGGCTTTGGATTTCAAATATTGATACTGCATTACTGTTGACCCTTGCTCGTTAATTTGGACTCTGTTCAAGCCCTTTGTTGTGGATTTCGTCGATATGACCGAACGTACGCAGAGAACTGTTCTAAATAGTCAGACACGTGAGTTCGTAATACGCCTTCGTAACTATTTCGATCGTGAAGCTCAAAATGGAGGGCCAATTTTACCTATAACGTCAGTGGTTGAACGCGTAGCTGATGCGCTTAATATTGGACAACGAACTGTTAGACGGATAACTAAAAAAAAATATGGCGAGACTGGCACAGAAGAAAATAAACTTCACACACCAAAAAAGAGAAAACGAGCAAAACCAGTCGTAGGCATCGACAGCTTTGATGCCGATGCTATCCGAAGACATGTTTACGGCTACTATTTACAGAAGGAGTATCCAACAAGAAAAAAGTTGGTGCATTCACTGAAGGAAGCTGGATTATTCTTCGGTGGGGAAAGTTCTTTAACGAAGATTTTGAAGACCATTGGATTTCGATACAAAAAATGTAACAAACGCAAAATATTGATGGAAAGATTTGATATAGCGATGGCAAGGTATACTTTTTTACGGCAAGTGAAAGAAATCAAAAATTGGCAAAATGTTGTGTTCTTGGATGAAACATGGCTTAATGCTAACCATACTGTAGGCCGTTCTTGGAACGATGACACAGCAGCATCTACTTCCAAAGTTCCTGTAGGAAAAGGATCGCGACTTATAATTTGTCACGCCGGAACCATCAACGGGTTTGTCGAAGGTTCTCTCATGGCTTTTGCGTCAAAAACCACTGGAGACTATCATGAAGACATGAATGGAGAAAAGTTTACTGAATGGTTTACCTCAATGTTGTGTAGCCTCCCTGAACCATCTATTATAATTATGGACAACGCCCCATACCACTCGATGCAAATTGACAAGCCACCTGCCAAATCCCAAAAGAAAGCTGATATCGTCGCATGGCTTCGTAAAAATGGCGTAGATGCAAACATGAATATGTTAAAAGCGGAATTAGTACGTCTTTTAAAAGAAAACAAACCAACCAAGATCCGATACGTCATTGACGAAATAGCATTAGAACATAGGCACAGAGTTATACGGTTACCGCCTTACCATTGTGAGTATAATGCGATTGAGTTGGTGTGGGCTCAAATTAAGGGATATGCTGCAAGACACAATACAGAACCCCCATTTACCACAAAAAAAATGCTAAAATTATTAGAAGAAGCTTGTGAACATGTGACTAAAGGAGACTGGGAAAAGGTTGTGAATAGAACTGTTAAATTAATAAGGGAAGATTATGAAAGAGATGTGAAAATAGATAATATTATAGAAAACGAACATATAATTATTAATGTAGGTGATGATAGCAGTGACGACAGTGAAAATAGTAGTATGGACGAATCTGATTAATTATGGCCTTTTGTGGCACCTTTTTTGGTATCTTTTGTATTCATATGTTTCTTGTGTGCATATAAAGTATGTATATTCATTTTCATTCAAATATTCAGTTCGTTCAAATAAATTAAATAAACATATACATTTTTGTTTTATTAAACCTATTTAATCAGGTACAAAAACAAAACTTAATTGTTTTTTGTTCGAGAATAAATTGACATTCCACATCACTATTGTAATGTGTCAAACCGGCCATCATAGCGTGCCGCTAGTGTACTTTTGTACTTGCTTGTAAATGTAATTTCTTTGACTATTTTTATAAAAAAAATTATATTGTGTATTACCTAAAAGAGGAATTAGATAGAGATTTTATTAAGTCATTTGTTGACTAAATAGGTTGACTATTTTTATACTTGCTTTTAAAGTTGTCTACTTTTTTATACCAGAGTAACTATTAGTAGGTATTCATCGACAATTGCGCTTGCGGCGCATTATTACCCATCCCTATTGTATCAATATAGGTAACTATAGTTCACCTGTCCACACTGCGTATTGGGCGAACAGTGAGATATTAGCACTCTATACCTACTAATAGTTACTCTGAGTTTTTTATAAACATATGTTTTACTCTATAAAGACTCTATGACATTGTTTTAACTAAATTTTTGCTATTATCGGCTATTTCATAGTGATTGTATGATGTAGTCTAAATTATGTTGAAGTTGATAATACTCTTAAATATTGTTTTTTCTTTTAAGTAATAATGCATAGACGCTGCAGAGTTTCTTGCTGTTATTTGCTTGTTAGAGCAGCATTCCGAACCAGTGGTAGATTCTTCTTAAAAAGGCAATGAAATAAAAACAAGCTAAATAATAAGAAACCATTAAATAAAGAGAATATTCGCTTTGTGAAGAAGTTTTATTTTATTTTTTGATATACCTACCTACCTACTTTATCATTACCTATCTAAATATCTTCCTTAATTGTTTTAAGAATCTTTTAACTTAGGGAACAGTGCAAATTTCATCAAGATCGGGTCAGTAGTTTCAAAGATATGTACCATAATGTCGTTTACATTGTAACTTTGTTACATCATTACCTTTTCAATTCACTTTTCGATGTTTCTAAAAACACAAAATTATGTAATTATTTAATATGTTAGTTCTCATTCATGTGGACGCCTTAAAAATAAAGCAGCTAATTAGTATAAGTAAATAATTATCAACACCGAAGACCGAAGTCTATACTGATCTATACATTCGTACTGATTTTTTCATTTTACCCATGGGCCTACCAGTGGCAGTAAATTGCGACGTTGCCACATTCACTTCATGGCTCCCTACAGGAGATAGAGACGGCTATGGCGCCTGGCATTGTATGCATTTTTTTGCATACGACGCAAGGCATAGTGCTGAGTTGTACACGTACACCCTTTCTAGGTGGTGTCACAGACAAAATTATACTTTTGTACAGTCGAAGACCCATACTTGGGACTATTTTCACTTTTACAGCCTAAATATTGACATAAGAAATGACAATAAAACTCAATGGGACTAGCTTATATATTGGACTGTAGTTAAATAATTAGTTTCTGCAGTGGTGAATATGCAATCTATCTTAGTTTTCTCTTTTTTTAAAAAAAAAACATTGTCCCAAGTAAGACTGCTAGCTACCTAACTTGGGACACTAAATATTTTAGCTTATATCCCATGATAGATAGCTAGAAATAAAACATGGGACAGTTTATGAGTTTATAAAAAGTGTATTTTTTATTAAAAAATACACAAGGTTGAAAAAAACCCATACAAGTAGAAGAAAGAGGGCATAAACATTTTATGTTATTTTTTATTTATAATAACTGATAACTAATGAAAATCGTATTAATTTGGAATAATAATCATTTATTTATTAATATTATCACTTAAATTTACGTTCAACATTTAAATTTTAAGAAAATTAGAAATCTATAATTTCTTATATTAAATTACAAAATTGTATCGGCCCCTAAATTGGGACACTGGTATCAATTACTTTACGATTTTTTTAAACGGCACATTTTCATCAACATCTTCTACAACAGGAAAAATGAAAACTTCTCCAGAACCTTTGTAGCTTCTCATAAATGAAATTTCACAAGAATTACTCCTGACACATATTATCTTGCCTACGAATGTCTTTTTTGATTGATTTTTTTTCCTTCATCATAAATGTAATTAACTAATACAAAATCATTAGCCGCATAATTTCTTTCATTAGTACAGTCTCCTTCATTCTCTGTTTTCTCATTTCCCTCATTCACCGTGTCAGCGAATGCATCTGTCAAGTCTTCAGCAATTGACGTAAAACTATCATTTGCAATCTCTTGTACATTAATAGTTTCAAAGCCATTGGGTTCACTGTGAATTTCATCATTAAATAAATCTGAAAAATCTTCTTCGCCAATTGATGTTGAACTATCATGAAGTGACATAATACAATTATCATCAGAACTTTGAGTAATAAATTGCTGGTTTATTACTCAAAGCATCAGAACTATCAACCTCCTCATCATTGCAACCTCTTGCTTTTATTTCCTTTCGCCTTTTAAAATGTGTATTTTCTTTGCCCCTTGTCTTTCGTTTGTATGCAGTCACTTCTTTTGCTCTGCTTTGCATATTTTTTCCTGTAATTTTTTTGGAACTTTCCGACTCTTTGGTTTTCAATTGTTGCATTATATCTCCTTCGGTTAGACTTTTGCCAGGTAAAACGTCAATCTTCTTTTTCCGCGCTGTAACAACAGTTTCTTTCTCTCATGTACTCTTCAAAAAATCTTCAAACGACTGCACCCAGCGTGATCCAGAATCAGCTTCGTCTTCTGTATTTGAAACTTTTGGCATATTTTCAAGAACTTGGTGTTTATTCAAAGGTGAAATTCCGCTCTTTTTGAATCCAGCTATCAAATTTTGAGCAGTCCGATCGTTAAGTACATCCAAGCTGTTCCATGATAAAATGGATGACAGATGGTGACGTGGTGTTCAGAATTGTCAAACGTCATTTTTTGCTACGGATTTTGTAGGGGTATGGAAATTTATATTGTACAAAGGACTGCCCGTGATTCGCATCAAGAACATCAAGAAACGCAAGATTGGTCCTTCGAGCCAGATCCACAAAGGACTAGCGCGCGGGGACAAGACTTGTGGCGCGAATTCGCATCACCGCTAGGCGCAACGTGACTCGGTGAAACGTGCCAGCTAAGCCATTATCCCATCTAATCCTTAAAATCCTTATCCCTTCAATCCTAATTCCTGTTCTAATACCGTGTTAAACTGTCCAACATTGCATATATACGCGCTATAATCTACAAACAAAACTGTAAGTAAGTTTACTCCTGTTTGTACAAATCACCTAAGAAAACATGTCTAAAACTGATCTTGTTATGCCTAAGTCTCCGTTGTTGGACCCCACCGCGCAATTAATCAAAGAATTGGTCAAACAAAGGGGAGTTTTAAAGGGCAGATTAACCAAATTGTCTGCTTATGTTAGATCTTTCGAGAATCAGTTCTTAGACCGCAGTAAGCGAGCTGAATTAAACCTGAGAATACAAGGTGCAGCTAATTTATTGTCTGAGTTTAATCAGATTCAAACTAAGTTAGACGGGGTTCTTCCGGAGTCAGAAAATGATGAACAGCTGGAGGAGAGAGAGATTTTTGAGAATAAATATTACTCTATTTTAGCACAAGCTGAGTGTATGTTAGGTAATGATTCAGTGCCATCTACAGTTCGTAATGAGTGTCCAAACAATGTGCATCAGGCGGTAAAGCTGCCAACTATTAATTTACCTACCTTTGATGGTTCGTACGAACAATGGCTTGAATTCAAGAATATATGTGTCCCTCGTTCATATGTCAAATACTATAAGTAATATTCAGAAATTTCACTATCTTAAATCCTCGCTTAAGGGACCTGCAGAGTTAGTAATTAACTCACTAGAATTTACACCAGATAATTACTTTGTTGCATGGGAATTACTTATGAATAGGTATAATAATAGTAGGTTACTCATCCATAATCATGTCAAAGCGTTGTTCAGTATCCAACAAGTATCTAAAGAGTCACCTGTATTACTGCGAAAGTTAATTGATATAGTGTTGAAGAACCTTCGGGCTCTAAAGTTACTCGGTGAGCCCACAGAACACTGGGACACCTTAATTATTTATATGGTTGTTTCAAAGTTGGATGGTTGGATGAATCAACAGAACGAGCCTGGGAAAAACATAGTTAAGTGAATTATTAGGGTTCGGTGAACGACAAAATGATAGTACGGGTAAAGTGTTAGTACGAGTTAGTGATTTGTTGGAATTCTTAAAGGGAAGGGCTGATATGTTGGAAACATTACACATGTCACATAGTAAAAACAATCAAGATTTTAATTTTACAAAACATTCTAGTTATAACTCGGTTTTACGGGTAACAAGGTTCGCTGCAATGTGTCAACCCCTATGTCCCCTAATTCGGATAATAAACAGGGGGTCTATCGCGTAACTTTTTATCTGTCCTTAAAGGACTGCATCAATGTCAAAATATGATTTTGGGCTTCTCCTATTGGCCAAAACCATGTTTTGACATTGAAATAGTCCTTTAAGGACAGCGACATAAGTTACGCGATCGCCAGGCAGTATAAACGTGTCTGCCCTTATTGCAAGTCAAATCACAATTTGTATTCTTGTCAAACCTTTTTGGATCTACCCATAGACGATAAAATCAACTTTATTAAGACAAACAAATTATGCGTTAATTGTATGCGAGCTGCTGGGCACAGTGCCAGCGCATGCAGGTTTGGCCCCTGCCGTAGGTGTAACCTGAAACACAATACAATTTTGCATCAGGGGCACAACACAACCGAGGGTCAAGTGGCCCTACCACTAGCGCCATCACAAGGTGTAAACGCTGGTGATTCGTCTCAATGCACATCTGTTCAGACATATTCGTCGCAGGTTATCAGTGGTACAGAAGTCCAATGCGCGCAGGCTTCACTCACACAACCTGTCTTATTATCGACTGCGCTAGTCAGATTGACAGATGATTCAGGAAAAACTATTATATGCCGCGTTCTACTTGATAGTGGAAGCCAATGTTGCTTCATACGTGAAGCTATTTGTGACCAAATTAATACTCCAAAAATAAAGTCCACACAAAAAATACAAGGAATAGGAAACTCCATTACGCAAAGTTTTCAATCATGCAAAATTAATATTCGCTCACTAAATGGGGAATATTCTACCCATATACAATGTTTGGTGCTACCGCAAATAACACCACCGGCACCACCTGTGCCTTTTAATATCAATCAAATTAAAATACCGCAACACATAACCCTAGCTGATCCTTCATACCTGGACGGCTATGATGTAGATATCTTGATAGGTGCTGACCACTTTTGGGACCTGTTAAGTGAGGGAAAACTTCCCCTTGAGAGTAGTCCTTTTCTGCAAAATACAAAGTTAGGTTGGGTCATCTCAGGACCTATAAATAAATTAAAGGTTAATTCTAACATAGTATTTTGCAATTACACACAGTCAATTGACTCTCAGCTACGAAAGTTCTGGGAGCTTGAGGAAGTTTTTCCTATTGTTCCTGCGCAGTCTGAGATGGAGCGCGCTTGCGAAAGTGACTTCGTTAAAAACACAAAGCGCGACCCTCAAGGACGATTTATTGTTACAATTCCCTTTCGCGAGTCTCCCACTTTATTAGGGGACACATACACACAAGCATACAGACGGTTAATTGCTCTTGAAAAAAGGCTTTCCCGTTCACCAAATTGCTCAAAACTTTACAAAGCGTTTATTGACGAGTACATAAGGCTGGGTCACATGGATCGTGTCTTTAATTACTCTACTACACACTATTTCATGCCGCATTTTTGTGTGTTTAACGAAAACAGCACCACAACCAAACTACGTGTCGTTTTCGACGCAAGCGCAAAATCATCCAGTGACAAATCGCTAAATGACTTACAAATGGTCGGACCACCTATCCAAGGTGACTTACTTGCAATTTTACTGCGTTTCCGCGAAAGCGCCTATATAGCATGCGCTGATATAGAGAAAATGTATAGGCAGGTGTTAATAACTGACAGCCAGCGCGACCTTCAACTCATCCTATGGCGTTCTCATCCCACAGCTCCGTTAGAAATGTATAGGTTGAATACGGTAACGTATGGAACGGCATCAGCACCTTTCCTCAGCGTACGATGCTTACAGTAGTTGGCTACAGAGTGCGATGATGCAGACGTAAAACGAGTCATCACACATGATTTTTATGTTGACGATATGATAACCGGGTCGGACAACAAAAGCGAGTTACTAAGTTTATGTCACAAAACAGCAAACGTTTTAGCCACAGGTTGTTTTCCCCTTCGCAAGTGGGTCTTTAATTTTAAACACGATGATCAGCTCTTATCGTCTGATACTCCTTCGCCAAAAGATCTATCCTTAGGTGAGCCACCTCAGTCGAAGACGCTTGGTTTGAGCTGGATTTGTCAAACTGATGAACTTAATTATCAATCTAAAATTAGCCAACCGTCCAATAAAATTACAAAACGCGTTATTCTTTCCACAATATCGGAGATATTTGACCCTTTAGGTCTACTAAGCGCTACTATCATGACAGTTAAAATAGTGTTACAAAAATTATGGCTGTTAAAAATTGATTGGGATACGCAATTACCCGACGACGTGTCTAACGAATTTAATCGGTTTGTTAGTAATTTAGACGCACTTAGCAGTTTACGAATACCGCGTCATTGTTTTGCTAGGGAGCGCAAGTGCGCGGAATTACACATATTTACGGATGCTTCGCAGAAGGCATACGGGGCATGTGCATACATACGCACGTTGACACCAAACGATAGCGTAACGGTAAGGTTACTATGCGCGAAAGGGAAAGTAGCTCCTTTAAAACCTTTAACCGTTCCTAGACTTGAGTTATGTGGTGCCGTGATAGGTGCTAAGCTATGCGTTAAAATAATCGAATCGTTGCGTTGTGAGTTCGATGACGTCACTCTGTGGACGGATTCAACTATAGTGCTAGGGTGGCTACGTATGGCACCCTATCAACTTAAAACGTACGTACAAAATAGAGTAGTCGAGGTGCAAGAAATGACGCGTGATTATGCGTGGTGTCACGTAGCTACTCAAGATAACCCCGCTGACTTAGTCTCGAGGGGTGTTGATTTAAAATCGCTTCAAAATTTGACTCTGTGGTGGGAAGGCCCGCGCTTCTTGCACGATCCAACTTTCACGCCACATTCTGGTGAGGCACCTACTCAGGTGAATTTGCCGGAAATTAAAGTTTTACTTACCGAACATGAAAGTCCTCAAGAGGATCATTTTGTAGATCCTGTAATCGCGTTTTCCAGATTCTCTCAGTTCAACCGCATTCAGCGTACTATGGCGTATGGTAGGCGTTTCATTCACAATGCGCATTCACCTAGTGAGAGACGTACCAGTGCGCTGAGTGTGGATGAGCTGAGAGAGGCTGTCAATACTCTCGCTCGGTTATCGCAACAGGAATCATTTCCTGAATATAACACGTTACAAAATAATAAACCGTTGACAAAACGGAGTAATTTAATGAGGTTAAGCGTATTCATTGATGAAAATAGATTAATACGAGTAGGCGGTCGTTTATCCAATGCTAACGACTTCGACTATAACAAAAAGCACCCCATTCTTTTATCAGGAAAGCATCACTTTACATACTTATTGTTTCGCCATGAACACATACGTCAATTACATGCTGCGCCACAGTTGCTATTATTTACTATTCGAGAGTCGTGGTGGCCTATTGGTGGTAGGAATCTCGCCAAAAGGGTTGTGCATAAATGCGTAACTTGCACACGGTTCAGCGGCAAAACTCTTACACCAATAATGGGCAATCTCCCAGCAGAGCGTCTAACTCCAAGTTTTCCATTTGCAGTTAGCGGCGTTGACTATTTTGGGCCAGTGTTCGTATTGAATCGAAAAGGTAGAGGCGCTAAATTATATAAAGCATACGTCTGTCTGTTTGTTTGTTTCACAACACGCGCTATTCATCTTGAGTTAGTGGGAGATTTGTTGACTGATGCATATTTTCTCGCGCTAAAGCGTTTCATCGCTCGGCGTAGCAAGCCAGCGGAAATATTTTCCGATAACGGAAGGAATTTTACAGGCCTAATGACAGAATTCTCGAAATTTCTAGCTAATTGCGCAGACGAAATAAAAGATTTCGCTGTGAACAACAATATTAAATTTAAATTCATTCCTCCATATTCGCCACATTTCGGTGGTTTGTGGGAAGCAGGGGTGAAGTCTTGCAAACATCACATTCGAAGGGTAGTTGGTAACGCTAATTTTACTTTTGAAGAGTTTAGCACAGTGTTAACGCAGGTAGAAGCCGTCCTTAACTCTCGTCCTTTATCTCCCATGTCGACTGATCCAAACGACTACACCCCTCTTACACCCGCACATTTCTTGGTTGGCCGTCCACTGACGTCGCCCGCTTGTGAGGACTACAACCAAATCCCAGCGCATCGACTGACGCGCTATCAGCGAGTTGAGCAAGCCCGACAACACTTCTGGCGCCGTTGGGCCAAAGAATATGTCTCCGAGCTCCAGATAAGAACGAAATGGAGTAAGGCCGGTGACACTTTAAAAGAAGACACGCTTGTGCTTATAAAGGATGACAACAGTCCTCCATTGAAGTGGAGTATGGGACGCATCATTGCTACGTTCCCCGGGAAGGATGGAGTCTCCAGGGTTGCATCCATACGTACGGCGTCTGGTGGCGTGATACGGCGGGCGTTCTCGAAGATCTGCCCCTACCAGTGGTGTGTGAAGATTAGTGCATGGATTCTGCCTCTTGGAAGTGAGGACTTCCAAGGCCGGGGGCAATGTTCCATGATAAAATGGATGACAGATGGTGACGTGGTGTTCAGAATTGTCAAACGTCATTTTTTGCTACGGATTTTGTAGGGGTATGGAAATTTATATTGTACAAAGGACTGCCCGTGATTCGCATCAAGAACATCAAGAAACGCAAGACAAGCTCTTCTTTAGAAGCCTAGGAAACTGGTCTTTCCTTACACTACCCTTGTATTTCATTTTCCATTCTGTAAGCTGTTGTCTTCATACTGTTTTCAAGGGGCTGAAGAATGCCAAATCCAATGGTTGGCACAAATGTGTGCTATTAGGGGGTAACAGAATAAATTGGATGTTATTGCTAATGCATAGTTCCAAAACATTCACTGAGATATGACTAGCAAGGTTGTAACCTGTGATAGCTTTGCGGCAATCTCCTAGGTTCTTAAGGTACGGCAAAGCTATAGTTTTAAACCAATCCTCGAAAAGGCTACCCTCAAACCAGCCAGATTTACTTTTATTGTATCTGGTTCCTGCTGGCCCACCTTCCATCCATGAGTCATATAGATTCTCAGCTTTATATACAATATAAGGAGGTAAAGAGACACAACTCGCTGTCCCAGCAAACATAACACTGAAATTTGATTTTGAGAAATCCATAATTCTTTCAGGCTTCTTACATGTTCTCCTCACAATAACCTTGTTATTCCCAGGATTATCTTGCATACTGGTCTCATCATAGTTAAGAATTCCTTCTACAGGTACATCTTTTAACGACTCTGAAAGTTCGGCAAAGTAGGACTCTATAATTTCTGGGGTTACAGCTGCCCTAGATCTCTTGATATTGTGAGCCATGCGTGTTTTCAAATCAGAGCTCTGTCTTTTCAGGAAGCCTCTCATCCAATTCTTGCCCGGCATATTATTTTTGAATCTTGACTCAATAATGCCTTTCCTATCTAAAAATCTTTTGACAATGCATTTTACGTCAAAAGAAGTAAGGGGAAATCCCCATTCAGCTGCTAAACCCAAACAATGAGACAGTTGTGCTTCTTCTGTTTCGTTAAATACAGGTGGTCTGCCAAAACGATTTTGTTGAATATTTTTTATTTTTCTTTGAATTGTTGATTTTGGTATGTTGAATTTTTCTTCTGCTTTTCTATAAGACAGTCCCTTCTTAACAGCCTCAGCTGCTAAAACTAATGTTTTGTCATCAAAACATCGATACAACTTCTTTTTCCTTCCTTCCATTTTTCACTTCGTTCTGAAATAATAATAAACAACACCAAATAGGTTATGTACTCAGATGTAAAACGTATTTGATAAAAAATATAAAATCATGTACCTATCCCTTATAATAGATGCTACCATTTACATGGTACCTAACTAAAATTGAAACCTAAATTGCAACGTAAGCCAAGCAACAGTAAGCAACGTAAATTAGGACAGCAACGTAAATTGGGACAGTGTCCCAAGTAAACGTACCCATGCCACGATTTGGAAAAAAGTCTAATAAATAGGAAACAAAACAAGCTTCTGGCAAAACAATATTTGACAAGTATTACTGAAATATTATGTTTTCGATGAGAGCTAATAACAATAAAGCATAGTAAGAAATGTGGAAAGAGCACTTGAAGTTATCTAACAGTTATCTTATTTCTTACCTTTTTGTCTCTGTAATTTCAGTGGCACATACTCCATTAGAGCCATCATGAAGTGACAGATCGAGTGTTGCCATGGTGCATAAATTCACAGAGAGCGAAAAAATAAAAATGCCATAGATAATAATCTATTGATAGTATTAAAAAAGACCGTTAACTAAAACGACTCAGAGCGTCTCATGTAAGAATACCGTTCCAAGTATGGGTCATCGACTGTAAGTAATTAGTTTTGTCTGTGTCACCATTAGTGAATAAAGATGTTTTCTTTCTTTCTTTCTTTCTAGACTTGTTTTTACGCTTTTTAAAAAATACTCGGGAAAATGAAAATATTGCCATCAAAAATAAACTTTTTGAATTTTCGTGACATTCCTGGTTTTGCCCCTGTACCCTTCATATCATAAATGCGAAAGAGTGTTTGTTTGTTGGTTTGTCCTTCAATCACGCCGCAACAGAGCTACGGATCGACGTGATTTTTGCATGGTTATAGTTGAGGACCTGGAGAGTGACTTAGGCTCCTTTTTATCCCGGAAAATCAGAGAGTTCCCTAGGGATTTTAAAAACTACATTCCACGAAGTCGCGGGCATCATAGATGTGCAGTCTTTCAGTCACTAAAACTCCTATAATTTCAATTAAAGTATATTATGATTTATGATTTATTTATTTATTTAAGATGGAGAGAGCTATGCTCGGTATATCCCTGCGAGATCAAATCAGAAATGATGAGATTCGTAGGAGAACCAAAGTCACCGACATAGCTCAGCGTGTCGCGAAACTGAAGTGGAAATGGGCGGGCACATAGTTCGAAGAGCTGATGGTCGTTGGGGTCCCAAGGTGTTGGAGTGGCGACCCCGCACCGGGAAACGCAGTGTTGGCAGACCCCCACTAGGTGGACCGACGACATCAAACGAGTCGCAGGGAGCCGCTGGATTCAAGCGGCGCAAGACCGAAGTCTGTGGAAGTCCATGCAGGAGACCTTTGTCCAGCAGTGGACGTCTAAAGGTTGATAAAGAAGAAGAAGATGATGATTTATGACTATTTATTTGATATTTACTAGGAACATAAAAAAAATTGGTGCAAAGTCACCCCAAGATACGGTAGTGTATTTTACCTTAAAGCTTGGGTGCAATGATCTCAGGATAGGAGTGAGGTACCTACTAGAAATTTTACGGATTCTAGATTACATCATTCGTTCAGGGATGCAGGGGAATATCTAAGGGGCGAACCACTAAAATATTTAATAGTAGGCATGAAAAGGTATCACTTATTGCCATAGGTATATGTATATACAGATACAGCTAGAGTGTTTCTTTCATCATTTTGCCGCTAAGTTATTTCAACTCGAGAATTGAGATTAGGTACAATAATTTCGAGATAATCTTATTTTCTGACGAGTATTGACAGCTGTAGGTATCTATACCTATCTCTTTATCGACCTGTAGATACGTGTGCGATAACACGCGTTTGACCCACACGTACGTGAATAACTCAAGGGATCAACCTTTTTCACCTCGTTACTATCTATTCTATACTTATAAAAAGACTTGTCCTGACTGACTGACTGACTGATCTATATAGAATAGAATAGAATAGAATAGAATAGAATAGAATAGAATAGAATAGAATAGAATAGAATAGAATAGAATAGAATAGAATAGAATAGAATATAGAAATATTTTTTATTCAAATAAACTTTTACAAGTTCTTTTGAATAGTCGATGAATTTACCACTGGTTCGGAATGCCTTTCCTGCCGAGAAGAACCAGCAAGAAACTCGGCGGTTGCTCTTTTCAAAACAAAACAAATTTACAATACAGTAAATACTATGCTATATATGCAGTGTTTCCACAATGAGGGAAGTTCCAAAAATGCATACCGACTAACTTCTATCTTAAGATGGGCAGACATAAACTAGCCCCATTCCCGCCGGTGGAACCCGTTTACGAGCATGACGCATGACCCAGCCATTGCTTCGCTCAACCATATTTGAGGGAACGTAATACGTATAAACGCACAGCCTAAACCACTGAAGTTAGAAACTCGAAGTTTTGACAGTAGGTTCCTTTTATGACGGGCACTAAGAAAGGATTTTTTGAAATTCCATCCCCAAGGGGGTTAAATGGGGGGATAAAGTTTGTATGGAAGTCCGTCATTTTTCAAGTTATATCCATGAAACTCGGTATTTGGGCTTTAAATTAAAAACAAAGAAGTAGGTGTTTGACAGTTATGGAAAATTCTACCCTCAAAGGGGTTAAATAGGGGTTGAATATTTGTATGATATTCCTTTATTTTTCAAGTTATGTTTATGAAACTTGGTATTTTAGCTCTTGGTTAAAAATAAAGAAGTACATATTTCACATTTGTTGATAATTCTACCCCCAAAGGGCTAAAATAGGGGTTGATAGTATGTATGAAAGTCCATCATAAGTTCTATCTATGAAACTTTGTATTTGGGCTTTCGATTAAAAACAAAGAAGTACATCTTTCAGTTTTAGGAAAATCTACCCCCAAAGGGTTTAAATAGGGGTTGAATGTTTGTATGATAGTCCTTCATTTTTCAAGTTATTTTTCAAGTGATGTGTATGAAACTTATGGTATTTTGGCTCTTGATTAAAAATAAAGAAGTAAGTATTTTATATTTTTAACCGACTTCCAAAAAGGAGGAGGTTCTCAATTCGACCGGTATCTTTTTTCTATGTATGTCCACCGATTTCTCCGGGATTACTGGACCGATTCGCGTGATTTTTTTTTAATCGACAGAGGATGTTTGCGAAATGGTCCCATAAAAATGTTCACCTTCAACTCCTCAAGTCTGATGCTGCAGGGATATTGCCCACCTAAAATAAAGAGATTTAGGAAATGTCGATTACGAATTATTATTGTAGGTAACAAGTATGGACTACATCATGGAGCTCCAGGTCTTAGCTCCTCAATCCTGATGCTGCAGGGTACTGCCTACCTAAAACTAAGGGATTTAGGAAATTTCGATTACGAATTGATATTGTAGGTAACAAGTATGGACTACATCATGGAGCTCCAGGTCCTAGCTCCTCAATCATAGGATCACTTAAAAGCTTAAAATAAAAATTCTTTTCAAAAAACCGACTTCTAACGCCACTACAAAGTATAAAAATAATTTTAGTTTGTCCACGTTTGTTGAAGTCGGGCGGGCCTAAAATACAAACTATGAAACCGACTCGCGATGCTCGCTCGACTTCTACAAACGAGTCTCTCATATTGTGTAGCGTCGCGCATCGGTTTCATAGTTTGTATTTAGGCCCGCCCGACTTCAACAAACGTGGATAAACTAAAATTATTTTTATACTTTGTAGTGGCGTTAGAAGTCGGTTTTTTGAAAAGAATTTTTATTTTGAAAATTCTTTTATCCGTAGACGGATAAAAGTATAGACGAGAAATTCGGAAAAAGAACTGCGTCACAGTTTCGATTGCGCGGGGGCTGAGGTAGAGAGGGGAGCCGGCGTGGTGAATAAGGTTGCAAATTGTGCGCGACCGCAATCGCAGAAGCGTGCCGCACCCCGCACATCGTAGTGTGTGCAGTCGTTCCTAATAAAAAAGTATTTGAATAAATCAAGAAATAATTTTTATTTCGTATCTAGTTTTACGAATTACAATGTTGTTGTCTAATTATTCACTTTATTAAGTAACTATACTTTTTTTGTTACTTACTTGAATATTATAGGCATTGTTGGCTTTTCAATTCACAATTAGGTACCTAGAAAGTTTTATCGCAAAAATAGCGCCCGCGTCCGTACGTCGCGAGTGCCACGGTCACAATAACTGTATTGCTCGGCATTCAGTGCAACTCAGTTGAACATGGTAAGTGTTCGAAACCGCGTATCTAGTAGATACTACATTTGTATCGGTGACGTTATTGGTATCGACAAGATACATTAAAATATTACATGAACATTTCCGATGTTTGTTATTTTACCAAAATTTTACTTTTATTAAATTCATGTAAAGCACTAAAGAAATAAGTGTTAATCATTTTTGAAGGTAAAGTAATTATTTAAAATGATAACCTTGTGTTAGCTGAGGGTAGATTTTTATAATAACTACCGAGTGCGCCGTTCGTCAATTCCATAAAAGCCAACGAGTATCGACGCCAGGTGCCATTCTGCTTCGAGTTATCACGCCAGTCAAGTCTCCTTATACCTACTTGTTGTTCGCCATTATGCGAATGATGTGAGGAAGATAGGATTAAGCCGTAAAATTATTAATCCACCATTATGATTTCACTAATTTATTGAGACATTTTGCACAGTTGGTCACATGTTCACACGCGAAAGATGGCGCACAGAGTGATGCCAACTCGAGACCCGTGTTGCCAGTAAAAAAGAATTATCTTGTGTACAACACTTGTGTTGTATTAATTATTCAATTATTACAACGGGTATTTGCTAAATGAAGAATAGGGTATTTGACTATATTAAAAATATCGTTTCATTTGGTGTCATCCTAAAAGATTATTATCTAAAAACATTATTCCATACGACAAAACCAAAAAATAAAGTTTTATTTAATTAGAAAACATTTAATACTAGTGGTTCGCCCCGAACTGAGACCTCGCGGTATCCCATAATTCCCATAAGGTAGTTTTAACTATATTATATTGTAATTAAAACGCGCCGAATCTGATGACGTCAATCGTCATCTGCTTTCGTGGATGGGATGCGTATGCCTACAGTATTTTACTAAAATTCAGCTGGTTCGCTGAACGGGTGTTACGTAGTATACGATTTCATAATAAAAAAAATTATAAACTGCCATGACTGCGCGCTAGCGAGTTGCGACACAGTACCATCATACGGTAGTAAATAGGTGCTAACGTCTAATTATTGTAAATAGAAACGGATTTACTTTTGCAAAAACAACGTGATAGTTTTATTGATAATAATTTGCTAATTGAATATCATAATTAGTAATAGACAAAATAAGAATAGCTGACGCAAAACTGTATTTACAATATTAAAGACAGCGCCATCTATTAACAGTATAGTGAAGTTTTGTTAAAAACATTGATGCCCATTAAAACTTAAATAATTTCGTTTCTTTATAATATTTATCTAATCTTAGTATTTGTTGTTCAAGTATACAGAATATAACTCAAATTATATTATGTAAGTTTCAAGTTTTAAAACAAAGTGGTTTTAGAGATCTAGCCTCGAATACAATCTCCACTTTGAAAGCCCCCCATTTCGTAGAGAGCGCCCCTGAAATAAAGATTTTTATAACTTTTTAAGCCATTTTCGGCTGGAGGCCATCGGTTTACATATCATATCTAAAATTGAAGTAATTACGTTCAATAATTCAGAAGTAATAAGGCTCTGACAATTCGCATTGGGCCAGCGTGGTGGACTATGGCCTATAACCCTTCTCTGAGAGGAGACCTGCGCTCAGTAGTGAGCCGTTGATGGGTTGCTAATGATGAAGGCTCTGACAGACGGACGGACGGCCAAGTGCAAATTCACTCAAGTAAACTCAGAAGACCTTCGCTTCGCTCGGTCGAAAATTGCTATAATTCCGGCCATGGTCACGTGATCGATGATGGCGTCACAGTCCACACCACCTATGGGCTGTGGAATTGTCATTGTTTGAAATGTAAACTGTGACGTCATGAGAGCAAATGGAACGTTTCGGCGGCAATTTATTTTTTGAATTTATTTCTTGATTTTTATGAAAAATACTGAAAATTATGCCGAAATATACGTTTTGTTAGCTTCAGCATAGCATTATTAACAATTTAAGATGATTTTCTAAAAGTAGTCAAATACCCTATTCCTTGCTTTGTGTTTTTTTGTAAAAATAATAAGGGTCCGACAATACTTGTTGCGAGGGTCGTCTTCGCTGGCCGTGGCCAGCGGTCCAGTCAGTCCAATTGGGAAGGCTTGGGATTGTGAGCGGGGAGGTTGCTGTGGCTGGCCGGCCGCTGGCGCAGCAGGCGGGGCCGCACGGCCCGCTTGCTGGGTCGAGCGGTGTTCGGCGGGCGGTGGAGTGCGGCGTGGCGCGGACGGCGCCGCGGCTGCCGCGGCGTAGGAAGTGCTCGGCAGAGGGGAGTGCGGCCGAGACAAGTCCATCGGCACTGGAGATGCGAGACCCGCGTAGCTGGTCGAGTCTCGTGGCCAGCTTGCGGTCGCAGCCTGCGATGACGATGCGGCTGCGGATTCGGTCGAGACGGCGATATTTGCCGTCGCGTCGACTGGCGGTGGGTGTGCGACAGGGACGGCATGATGTGCCGTTTCACCTGCGGGCATGGTGGCGGGGGGCGGGGGGAGCACCTCCGGTTGCGGGGGCTGCTCTGCGGGGGCGGGGGGAGCACCTCGATGAGAGGCCGGCGCGTGGGAGGACTGGGCGACCTCGGCGACTCGTCTGAGAAGTCTTCCGGCGGTGGTAGAAGCGCAGAACGAGATGAAAGCTTGGTCCGCTTGTCTTCCTGGCCGTCAGATGTCCCCGAGGGGGACGAGCTCGGGCGCGCACGTTTGGCCAACTCACCACCGTGCGGAGCCAATGTTCCGGCGGTAGTGATCGGCTGCGGTGCGGCGTCGTCGGAGCTGTCCTCGCTGCTCGAGGACGTGGGGTCCGAAAGGCGGCGTGGTGGCGCCGTCTGCATCGGCGTGGGGCGGCGTGTTTCAGCGGCGGCGAACGGTGCGATCGAATGATCGAAAATATCCCTACGCACTGCTGAGCGCGGGATACCCGTTCGGCCGCGTCCCGAACGTTGCGGTCGGGGATGTTCGTCCGACATCGTTTAGCATGGAGGGTTGTTGTACGTTACGTACGTGCGTCCCTTGCAGGGCGACCGAGCGCAATCGCGTGCAACCCAGCCAGGCGAGACCCCTAAGGGAGACCCAGCTTAGGCGCCCGCGTACACACTCGATCAACCCCGCGCGGTATGAGGTATGACGGTACGTGTACAGTAATCCTGTGTCTTTTTCCACGAAAAAGAACCGGATTTGGGCCGCGCAGTTTTCGCGGGCGGGGCGCAGGGGCGCCGACGCGGGTCGAACCCGGCCGCTTCCTCAAGCCGCACGAGTGCGGCGAGTACCACTGGCACCGGGGAACGCGACGGGCGGCGGTAGACGCGAGCCGCGAAAAGACTGCGGGATATATTACAATTCACTAGCTCGACGAGGGCTCAACGAGACGGTCTCGGAGCACACTCGGAGATGCAGACAACAACTCGATACAAAAAAAAGCAAAATAGCTAGCAGCAGAAAATTAGCGAATTGCGATTTGCGATACGATACTTACTTGTTAAATTATTGACGGTCAATTTAATTCACATCTCTAGATGGCACCACTGGTGTTTTAAGTCGCAGTAATGCATCACTGACTGCGTATTATAAGGTCTGTGGCGAAAGTATTTCTTAATTTCCGTACATGTTATTATTAACACATGTAATTTTTGAAATTGGGACTTTGTCCAAAGCTTGGTCCCGACCACAGAACACTATTACTTAGCGGTGGGTCGTAATCGCTTTTACACGTAATCGGTTGTACGTAGTTTCGCGGGTACGCGTAATCTGTTTCAGTAACGATTATTTTCGTAACTAGTTACATCCATAAACAAAGCGACGATTTGTACACCTACTACTTACATGATCGTTACGCTTACGACTATAGAGACGATATAATATCATCTACAAGACAAACTGTTACGAGTTAAAAATTATCAGTTTTATTTATTATTTTAAATTTTAAATAATTTTGTCCAATCGGGCAATAGTAAATAAACGAATGAAAAATTTAGTAAGTGAATGAACTTTCCTCCTCTATCCAGGCTTAGAACTGGCAAATCTATGGATTAGAAATTTGAGTATTTTATATATTTTTTTATTGTTTACGTTATGCAGGCGTATTTAGAAGTTAATATTTTAGATTAATTAAATTTAATGTATAGTTATGAGTTATTTTTTACAGAACACTATTTAAAGTAGGTCTATTATGTATACTTAAGTATACAAAATAGGTACATAAATATGCAATTTTTAGTAAATTTTAAATCAATTTGGATCTAAAATAGTTTTACATTTAAATATTACTAGCGGGCATCACCCGCGACTTCGTCCGCGTGGATATAGTTTTTAAAATTCATGGTATACCAACCATACCATATAACCATGCAAAAAATCACGTCGATCCGTAGCCCTGTTGCGGCGTGATTGAAGGACAAACCAAGAAACCAAAAAACCAAAACACCAACAAACCAACAAACAAACACACTTTCACATTTATAATATTAGTAAGGATGTTAACTGTGTGTTAGATATGCACGTGACGCAACATTCATCAATAGTCCATTACACAGGTAAACTAATAAAATAAGTCTAAAATTAGAACTAAAAAAACCCAATCCCAGGTCAAGTTTTCTCCCGACAATTACTATTATTAAAGAAACATACCTACATACTTAAGAAACATAATGAACTTTGTCGCAAGCATATAACGCACAAGTTCGCATAATCTTTATTTGCCATGTCAAAGTTTGTAGTAAAACAAACTATAACTCATTCTTTTTATTGTACAGATTACGTACCAGCCGACCTACCTGCTCGCTAGCTCAAATATCCCGAGACGTTGGCGAAATATTTATGTTAAGTGTGTCATACGCATACAATCAATTGAAGTGGTTGTAACTTGTAACTTGTTTAAGTGGATGTGATAAGTGATGTGAGTTGAAGTACCCAGTGTCTGTGATTCGGTTACGCGCCGCGTCACTTCAACGCGTTGTTTATGAAGTGCTTACGTAAAATAATCGTTACATTCTGAACCACGAAACTACGTATTCGATTATCAGTCGCACAACTAGTTTCTCGAACCGATTACGTTACAAAACGCCCACTACTACAGTATTACTCCTAGCGGTGTTCCCGACATACTCTTTGTTCCCGACTAAAAGTAGGCATTGGGCAATGTAGCTTTTTCTGAATTTGTAATCGAAATTCGAAACTAAATTATTGAATGAACATTCTCGATATTATTTTGATATCCGAATCCGATAAGGCAATATTTATATCTAGCATCGATAATCGTAATCGTAGGCAGAGAATAGGTTAACAAGGTTAAATTCTTAAACGCGACGGTATGCCAAATATCGTAATTCGTAATATTCGTATTAATTAACATATTATTAAGTCATAAATTACTCATAACTAAATTAATTTTGTTGATAAGGTGAATGCTGAGTGGCTACTTGGGCCAAAGACGATATGGAATTTCTATTAAGGATGAATAGACGAGTCTGCCCGCGAAATTCAAATTTAATTTAGTTTTTCGCAATTTGTACACTAATACGACAAAGGAGGCTTATGGCCTTCTAATTGCGCCAGTGGAATTATCATCTTCACAGGTTTACATAAAAGTCTTTACATGAAAGTGACCAGTTTAAGAAATTAATCAAAATACTGAGTTGGACGTGAGCTACTCACAAATTAGTCGATATTTTGATTGTGTACTTAATTTTTTTTAATTTACATATCATTAAACGTAGTAGCATTATTATATAGTGTAGCAACGATATAAGAAGCTACGTAGGCTCTACGAAGGTGCTACGGATTTAAATTATAATAAGAACGATCATGAAAACTTCCCACTTTCTGTGTCACTACAAAAACTTCCCGAATAAGCCTCCCAGAGATAAAACAGTGAAATAAAAGGAAGGTTTATCAAACTCTCTCAGGAGTTCAGGCAGGTACCTAGTTTGGCTCGTATTCAAATTTTACTTAACATAGACACATTCCTTTTTAAACCTAAACCTGATTTATTAGTTTGAGAAGCTTCCGAAAACCCCTAACTGGGGGCCGATCGCGCTATTTTTTACGACTGAAACGTAACTGAACTGCAAACGAACCGCAACCGCTTTTTGAACGTTTCGTATCGCGCTAACAATTTGACAGCTAGGTGACACTCAGTTGAACTTGAGTTGGAACGCAACTGCTGTCAAACGAACGTTTTTGCAACAGTTCAATAGACGCTACTTTTTTATAGTTGAAGTTCGATCGCAACAGTTCAATACAGTGTTTACAAGTGTAGTGTTTATTTATATTAAAGTTGAATTGTAGTTGCACCACAATCGCAACTGATCCATAACTGAACTGTAAACGTTTCGTTGACAATGCAAATAGCGCGATCGGCCTCCAGGATCCGACTAAACCTACTAGATGCGGAATTATATGCGCGCTTTGAAACTACCATGTTGGCATTATTTCGCTTTTGTGAATAGCTAAGTAGTGCAAATTGAGTTGTTTGCCTATCGCCGTTGAGAAAGCCTCTAGTCTGAATATACGCGGTTTATTAGAAATTGAATTTACTAGGTGGTCTTGGATAATAATTATATCTACGGTTAATTGAATTACAAGCATATATCACATTTATCTATACTTCTATACTAATATTATAAAGCGGAAAGATTTTTTTGTTTGTTTGTTTGTTTGTAGTGCTAACACTGAAAGAATTTTTCAAATCGGACCAGTAGTTCCTGAGATTAGCGCGTTCAAGCAAACAAGCAAACTCTTCAGGTATAGATACATTTTTCTAATTAAAATAATATTCGTCTGCCAACACTGCGTTACAAACACTGTGTTTAATGGTTAACGACCACTGACCTCTTTAATCACCCTATATTAATTCTCTTAGAAATTTAGTGTACTATTAATATTTATAAAAACAAAAATGTCTGTCATCATTGGGCCATAGAAGTAGGAATTACCTACCTCTACCTTTGTCACCTGGTCAACAGTGTAGCCAACCCAAGGTCCTAAAAAAAACAACTTTTTTTTATTTTTTCTTATATTTTTATTTTTTTATCATATATTTTTAATCCCTCAAGCGTAGCGCCCAGTCCCGTTCACTCGTCGTCGCTGGAGTCGGAGGCGGCGTCGTCCACGTCCACGGTGAACTTGTACTCCTGGTCGGCGCCGAGGTACGCGTCCGACATGAAGTACAGCGTGTACGCGTGCCGGCCGGCCGCGCCGCACACGAAGTCGAGCCGCACGCGCGCCGCGCGCCCCAGCGACACGCGCTTGATGGACAGCAGGGTGTTCGTCTTGGGGTCGCCGATCACCACCCACCACCCCTCCTCGCGTTTCTGGACATTAGGGGGTTTATGACAAAGTAAAAAAAAAATAGACATAAAGTAGCCCCATTCCTGCTCGTGAACGGGTGCCACCGGCGGGAATGGGGCTACTTTATGTCTGCTCATCTTAAGATTGGTATGCATTTTTGGAACTTTCCTCATTGTGGAAACACTGCATATATAGCATAGTATTTACTGTATTGTAAATTTGTTTTGAAAAGAGCAACCGCCGAGTTTCTTGCTGGTTCTTCTCGGCAGGAAAGGCATTTCGAACCAGTGGTAGATTCATCGACTATCCAAAAGCACTTGTAAAAGTTTATTTGAATAAAAAATATTTCTATTCTATTCTATTCAATGATGTAACCAAAAAACATATAATCCGTTGAAAGTTTTCCCTAGTTATAAATGTAAATATATATAGATTTGTAAGTTGGAATGCTATTATATAAAATGAATAACTAATACTAGCTATTGCCCAGCGGTTTCGCTCATGTTAAGTTTGATTTTTCAAACCCCTATTATACCCCCTTAGGCCCGCTTGCCTCTGCAAGCGTGCCTAAGGGGGTAGGTTTAACCCAGGAATAAAGTTATTTTGGGCACGGAACCCTAAAAACGGCTCAATAGTTTCGGCGCCATAATTGGAACATGCGTTAATAGTCACAAACAAACATACATGCATAGATTGTTAGAACCATAACCCTTCCTTTTAGCTTTGAGGTATTCGGATAAAATTCTTTTTTTTTTAAGAATTAGGACATTAAAATGGAAGTGGGCCGGACACGTTTGTAGATTATACAATATGAGATGGACAAAAAGAGTTACCGAATGGGTACCAAGAGGAAGGAAATGGAAAAGAGGCCGCCAAAGGAAGAGATGGCGGGACATATTTTTGGAAAAATGCGGACCAATAGAGGCGACTTATGCGTGAAACATTGTATTTTTTAACTATGATATAATTTTGTAATATAGTTTATGAAATCTATATTTTATCAAATTGTGAAAGTTTAAAAGATTATATTGATAAATTAAAGAATAATGTAACTTAATGCGAATAGATCTACTTGTACTTTGAAACGTAGTAGAAATAAAGGGCTTTTTTATTTTTATTTTATTATTCGGATACAATCGGTCCCCTCACCTGCGGGAAGAAAGGTGCGATGACAGGTCCGACGATTTCATCCTCTCTTTCAAGTGACACTTCCACCACGATCGGTTTGCCGGCTCGCAGCCGCCGCTCGTTCTGCACCTAGGAAATTAATAACAATAGACATGACCGATTTTGAAAAACTGTTGGGTATCTATACTATTTCAAAAAAATAACGATATTTTTTTGAAATAGTATAGATACAGCAAAAAAAATGAGTGTCTTGGAACACTCGGTTGGAACGATGTGCCATTTAAAACATTACCTTTTAGAATCAACGCCATCTCTCACCATATGTTAGAACCATCTCGTACAAATTAAGCAGACATTAAAGCAAGTTCACACTGGCCACAATAGATGGCGTATAAAAAATTCGTTCGTTCCTTCGTTCCAAAAATTGAATTTGAAAAAAAAAATTGTGAACAGTTACCTCGTAGGTGAGTTCAACGTTGGGGTACCGGTTGCAGAACCTGGCCACGTCGGCCATCTCTGTCGCCGACAGCTGCAGCAGCTTGGCTCGCGCGTTGTCTTCCAGCTCCATCACATCGAAGACTGTCTCCACACCCTGGAAATTGTTGATGCGAAACATCTATAGCAGCAGGTCAGATTGGCGTCGCGACAAGCAGTATGTATATAGTATGTATGTCATCATCATCATCATCATCAGCAACCCATCAACGGCTCACTACTGAGCACAGGTCTCCTCTCAGAGAAGGGTTTAGGCCATAGTCCACCACGGTGGCCCGTTTTTGGCGGACTTCACACATCTTCAAGAACATTATGAAGAACTCTCAGGTGTGCAGGTTTCCTCACGATGTTTTCCTTCAACGTTGAAGCAAGTGATATTTAATTGCTTAAACGCACTTGACTCCGAAGAGTCAGAGGTGCGTACCCGAGATCGAACCTGCGACCCCCCGAATAGGAGACCACAGTCCTAACCATTAGGCTATCACTGCTACTAGTACGAAACAGTGTTGTTCACTACGGTACACGTAACATGTGTCTTACTTAGTGCCGATTTCACCAATGTCGAGTGAAGTTTATCCAAGGGATAAATTGGGCGTTTTGACAGTTTTTAGGGTTCCGTACCCAAAGGGTACCAACGGGACCCTATTACTAAGCCTACGCTGTCCGTCCGTCCGTCCGTCCGTCTGTCAGCGGGCTGTATCTCGTAAACCGTAATAGATAGACAGATGAAATTTTCACATAATATGTATTTCTATTGCCGCTATAACAACAAATAATAAAAATTAAATTAAATTAAAAAAATTAAATTAAAATATTTCCATGGGTAGGTACATGGAAATATTTTTATTTTAATCTTTTTTGACGGAACCCTAAAAGAGCGAGGCCCGACTCGCACTTGGCCGATTTTTTGTATTAAAAAAATAAATTGGTTGCCTGTAAAGTCGGTATACGGGCGAAAGTTTTACGTGACAACCGAAATAGAAGCGCAAGACATGAACCGGTGTGTATGCCTATCTCTCTCACTCTCTCTTTCTCGCTCTGTCTCTCTCGCTCTTAGGCGGGCTAACTGTACTCGAGTGGAAGGGACGCGTGCCTTTCACTTTTTATGTCTGTCTCTCTCGCTCTTAGGCGGGCTAACCATGCCTCTCACTCGCTCTCATTGTGAGCGCATAACGTGAGCGGAGCGTAACGCAGTTTCTTGAAGTGTCACCCGGCAAACCAATTTATAAGACGTTGTCACGTCAAAAACTCTGTCAAAATATAAAATTTACTCTGGGATAAGACTTATTTTACGTCGGTGAAATCGGCCCTTAAAAGAAATACTTTTAACAATAAAATATGTCCGATAGTGATAGTTTAGAAAGTGAAAGTGAACAGTCTCTTGTAAAGAAAGAAAAATATAATTAGAGTGTGCATTTACGTGTGTACTAAGCTCGATATTAACTGCACAAAATGATTTTAACGTTTCACATCTACCAGGCGTCCTGCGGCGGCTCACAATTTTTTTTATGTAGCTTGTGAAGGTCGGATATAGCTTTTTATCGTCACGCCCATTCCCACAAAATACTTTCTTAAGGCGCAGTTGAGGAATGACGATCCCACCGACGTACTTTAACTTTTACGAGCTTTCTGTCAATTTTGTTTTCTTGGAACACCTATAGATGAGACTGACTTTGGGTAAGGTATAGTATTAAGAAGCTACCTACTCCTACTTAGGAGATGATTTACGTATTGGTTGGTGAGAACGGGCATTAGTTGCCTATCGTGTAAATCACATTTCTTGTGTTATTGGTTGTTTTTTTATTAAGTGTATGGTGTGCAGTAAAGAATATTTCATTCAATCATTCAAGAATAAATAAAATAAGTTAATAAGGTTTGAAAGTGGGTTGGTTATAAAAGTGCCGTTTTAGAACCACCTCGTAAAAAATAAGCAAACATCAAAGCAAGTTCAAGCAAGTTCGCGCTGCCCACAGTAGATGGCGTGAGTTTTTGCCGCAAATATTTTATTCGGAATTTCTATTCTATAAAACTTCGTTCCGAAAAATAGAATAAAGGACAAAAACATGATCTGATGTCAGGATTCGAACCCCTGAACCGATAGTTTCACTCCTTCGCTTAGCCACTACGCCACCAAAGCTATGATGGAACGTGTGTAATAAACGAAGGCAACAAGGGTCGTGACGGAAAATTCTTATAGTTCTTGCAATTCACGAGGGCGACTGACTTATGGTTGTGTGTGTGTCGTATCTGTATAAGTGTGAGCGAGCGCAATGCACGCACACTTATGCAATGTGCATGTACACGAAGTAACCAAGGGTAAAGCTCACTCGCCTTCGTGAATTGCAAAAACTGTACACATTTTTTCACCTAGCCTGCATCCGCCAAACCGTCGGAAAAGGAACTTCGCTTCAAAAGCGCACCGTTGATAACGTGAGTCTCACCTTGTCAGCGCACCGTTGATATCGTGAGTCTCACCTTGTCAGCGAACCGTTGATATCGTGAGTCTCACCTTGTCAGCGTACCGTTGATAACGTGAGTCTCACCTTGTCAGCGCACCGTTGATATCGTGAGTCTCACCTTGTCAGCGCACCGTTGATATCGTGAGTCTCACCTTGTCAGCGCACCGTTGATAACGTGAGTCTCACCTTGTCAGCGCACCGTTGATATCGTGAGTCTCACCTTGTCAGCGTACCGTTGATAACGTGAGTCTCACCTTGTCAGCGCACCGTTGATATCGTGAGTCTCACCTTGTCAGCGCACCGTTGATAACGTGAGTCTCACCTTGTCAGCGCACCGTTGATAACGTGAGTCTCACCTTGTCAGCGCACCGCTGCACCAGCTCCGGCGTGAAGTGCGGCAGCTGCCGCAGGTAGGAGTCCTTGGCCCACATGGCCTGCGTCACCATCTGCGCCAGCTCCATGGCGGCCACCGCGGGCGACAGCCACCCGCTGCTGGACACCACGTCCACGCACGCCTGGATCAGGCGGATGGCCTGCACACATAGAGGGAGTATGTCTCACCTTGTCAGCGCACCGCTGCACCAGCTCCGGCGTGAAGTGCGGCAGCTGCCGCAGGTAGGAGTCCTTGGCCCACATGGCCTGCGTCACCATCTGCGCCAGCTCCATGGCGGCCACCGCGGGCGACAGCCACCCGCTGCTGGACACCACGTCCACGCACGCCTGGATCAGGCGGATGGCCTGCACACATAGAGGGAGTATGTCTCACCTTGTCAGCGCACCGCTGCACCAGCTCCGGCGTGAAGTGCGGCAGCTGCCGCAGGTAGGAGTCCTTGGCCCACATGGCCTGCGTCACCATCTGCGCCAGCTCCATGGCGGCCACCGCGGGCGACAGCCACCCGCTGCTGGACACCACGTCCACGCACGCCTGGATCAGGCGGATGGCCTGCACACATAGAGGGAGTATGTCTCACCTTGTCAGCGCACCGCTGCACCAGCTCCGGCGTGAAGTGCGGCAGCTGCCGCAGGTAGGAGTCCTTGGCCCACATGGCCTGCGTCACCATCTGCGCCAGCTCCATGGCGGCCACCGCGGGCGACAGCCACCCGCTGCTGGACACCACGTCCACGCACGCCTGGATCAGGCGGATGGCCTGCACACATAGAGGGAGTATGTCTCACCTTGTCAGCGCACCGCTGCACCAGCTCCGGCGTGAAGTGCGGCAGCTGCCGCAGGTAGGAGTCCTTGGCCCACATGGCCTGCGTCACCATCTGCGCCAGCTCCATGGCGGCCACCGCGGGCGACAGCCACCCGCTGCTGGACACCACGTCCACGCACGCCTGGATCAGGCGGATGGCCTGCACACATAGAGGGAGTATGTCTCACCTTGTCAGCGCACCGCTGCACCAGCTCCGGCGTGAAGTGCGGCAGCTGCCGCAGGTAGGAGTCCTTGGCCCACATGGCCTGCGTCACCATCTGCGCCAGCTCCATGGCGGCCACCGCGGGCGACAGCCACCCGCTGCTGGACACCACGTCCACGCACGCCTGGATCAGGCGGATGGCCTGCACACATAGAGGGAGTATGTCTCACCTTGTCAGCGCACCGCTGCACCAGCTCCGGCGTGAAGTGCGGCAGCTGCCGCAGGTAGGAGTCCTTGGCCCACATGGCCTGCGTCACCATCTGCGCCAGCTCCATGGCGGCCACCGCGGGCGACAGCCACCCGCTGCTGGACACCACGTCCACGCACGCCTGGATCAGGCGGATGGCCTGCACACATAGAGGGAGTATGTCTCACCTTGTCAGCGCACCGCTGCACCAGCTCCGGCGTGAAGTGCGGCAGCTGCCGCAGGTAGGAGTCCTTGGCCCACATGGCCTGCGTCACCATCTGCGCCAGCTCCATGGCGGCCACCGCGGGCGACAGCCACCCGCTGCTGGACACCACGTCCACGCACGCCTGGATCAGGCGGATGGCCTGCACACATAGAGGGAGTATGTCTCACCTTGTCAGCGCACCGCTGCACCAGCTCCGGCGTGAAGTGCGGCAGCTGCCGCAGGTAGGAGTCCTTGGCCCACATGGCCTGCGTCACCATCTGCGCCAGCTCCATGGCGGCCACCGCGGGCGACAGCCACCCGCTGCTGGACACCACGTCCACGCACGCCTGGATCAGGCGGATGGCCTGCACACATAGAGGGAGTATGTCTCACCTTGTCAGCGCACCGCTGCACCAGCTCCGGCGTGAAGTGCGGCAGCTGCCGCAGGTAGGAGTCCTTGGCCCACATGGCCTGCGTCACCATCTGCGCCAGCTCCATGGCGGCCACCGCGGGCGACAGCCACCCGCTGCTGGACACCACGTCCACGCACGCCTGGATCAGGCGGATGGCCTGCACACATAGAGGGAGTATGTCTCACCTTGTCAGCGCACCGCTGCACCAGCTCCGGCGTGAAGTGCGGCAGCTGCCGCAGGTAGGAGTCCTTGGCCCACATGGCCTGCGTCACCATCTGCGCCAGCTCCATGGCGGCCACCGCGGGCGACAGCCACCCGCTGCTGGACACCACGTCCACGCACGCCTGGATCAGGCGGATGGCCTGCACACATAGAGGGAGTATGTCTCACCTTGTCAGCGCACCGCTGCACCAGCTCCGGCGTGAAGTGCGGCAGCTGCCGCAGGTAGGAGTCCTTGGCCCACATGGCCTGCGTCACCATCTGCGCCAGCTCCATGGCGGCCACCGCGGGCGACAGCCACCCGCTGCTGGACACCACGTCCACGCACGCCTGGATCAGGCGGATGGCCTGCACACATAGAGGGAGTATGTCTCACCTTGTCAGCGCACCGCTGCACCAGCTCCGGCGTGAAGTGCGGCAGCTGCCGCAGGTAGGAGTCCTTGGCCCACATGGCCTGCGTCACCATCTGCGCCAGCTCCATGGCGGCCACCGCGGGCGACAGCCACCCGCTGCTGGACACCACGTCCACGCACGCCTGGATCAGGCGGATGGCCTGCACACATAGAGGGAGTATGTCTCACCTTGTCAGCGCACCGCTGCACCAGCTCCGGCGTGAAGTGCGGCAGCTGCCGCAGGTAGGAGTCCTTGGCCCACATGGCCTGCGTCACCATCTGCGCCAGCTCCATGGCGGCCACCGCGGGCGACAGCCACCCGCTGCTGGACACCACGTCCACGCACGCCTGGATCAGGCGGATGGCCTGCACACATAGAGGGAGTATGTCTCACCTTGTCAGCGCACCGCTGCACCAGCTCCGGCGTGAAGTGCGGCAGCTGCCGCAGGTAGGAGTCCTTGGCCCACATGGCCTGCGTCACCATCTGCGCCAGCTCCATGGCGGCCACCGCGGGCGACAGCCACCCGCTGCTGGACACCACGTCCACGCACGCCTGGATCAGGCGGATGGCCTGCACACATAGAGGGAGTATGTCTCACCTTGTCAGCGCACCGCTGCACCAGCTCCGGCGTGAAGTGCGGCAGCTGCCGCAGGTAGGAGTCCTTGGCCCACATGGCCTGCGTCACCATCTGCGCCAGCTCCATGGCGGCCACCGCGGGCGACAGCCACCCGCTGCTGGACACCACGTCCACGCACGCCTGGATCAGGCGGATGGCCTGCACACATAGAGGGAGTATGTCTCACCTTGTCAGCGCACCGCTGCACCAGCTCCGGCGTGAAGTGCGGCAGCTGCCGCAGGTAGGAGTCCTTGGCCCACATGGCCTGCGTCACCATCTGCGCCAGCTCCATGGCGGCCACCGCGGGCGACAGCCACCCGCTGCTGGACACCACGTCCACGCACGCCTGGATCAGGCGGATGGCCTGCACACATAGAGGGAGTATGTCTCACCTTGTCAGCGCACCGCTGCACCAGCTCCGGCGTGAAGTGCGGCAGCTGCCGCAGGTAGGAGTCCTTGGCCCACATGGCCTGCGTCACCATCTGCGCCAGCTCCATGGCGGCCACCGCGGGCGACAGCCACCCGCTGCTGGACACCACGTCCACGCACGCCTGGATCAGGCGGATGGCCTGCACACATAGAGGGAGTATGTCTCACCTTGTCAGCGCACCGCTGCACCAGCTCCGGCGTGAAGTGCGGCAGCTGCCGCAGGTAGGAGTCCTTGGCCCACATGGCCTGCGTCACCATCTGCGCCAGCTCCATGGCGGCCACCGCGGGCGACAGCCACCCGCTGCTGGACACCACGTCCACGCACGCCTGGATCAGGCGGATGGCCTGCACACATAGAGGGAGTATGTCTCACCTTGTCAGCGCACCGCTGCACCAGCTCCGGCGTGAAGTGCGGCAGCTGCCGCAGGTAGGAGTCCTTGGCCCACATGGCCTGCGTCACCATCTGCGCCAGCTCCATGGCGGCCACCGCGGGCGACAGCCACCCGCTGCTGGACACCACGTCCACGCACGCCTGGATCAGGCGGATGGCCTGCACACATAGAGGGAGTATGTCTCACCTTGTCAGCGCACCGCTGCACCAGCTCCGGCGTGAAGTGCGGCAGCTGCCGCAGGTAGGAGTCCTTGGCCCACATGGCCTGCGTCACCATCTGCGCCAGCTCCATGGCGGCCACCGCGGGCGACAGCCACCCGCTGCTGGACACCACGTCCACGCACGCCTGGATCAGGCGGATGGCCTGCACACATAGAGGGAGTATGTCTCACCTTGTCAGCGCACCGCTGCACCAGCTCCGGCGTGAAGTGCGGCAGCTGCCGCAGGTAGGAGTCCTTGGCCCACATGGCCTGCGTCACCATCTGCGCCAGCTCCATGGCGGCCACCGCGGGCGACAGCCACCCGCTGCTGGACACCACGTCCACGCACGCCTGGATCAGGCGGATGGCCTGCACACATAGAGGGAGTATGTCTCACCTTGTCAGCGCACCGCTGCACCAGCTCCGGCGTGAAGTGCGGCAGCTGCCGCAGGTAGGAGTCCTTGGCCCACATGGCCTGCGTCACCATCTGCGCCAGCTCCATGGCGGCCACCGCGGGCGACAGCCACCCGCTGCTGGACACCACGTCCACGCACGCCTGGATCAGGCGGATGGCCTGCACACATAGAGGGAGTATGTCTCACCTTGTCAGCGCACCGCTGCACCAGCTCCGGCGTGAAGTGCGGCAGCTGCCGCAGGTAGGAGTCCTTGGCCCACATGGCCTGCGTCACCATCTGCGCCAGCTCCATGGCGGCCACCGCGGGCGACAGCCACCCGCTGCTGGACACCACGTCCACGCACGCCTGGATCAGGCGGATGGCCTGCACACATAGAGGGAGTATGTCTCACCTTGTCAGCGCACCGCTGCACCAGCTCCGGCGTGAAGTGCGGCAGCTGCCGCAGGTAGGAGTCCTTGGCCCACATGGCCTGCGTCACCATCTGCGCCAGCTCCATGGCGGCCACCGCGGGCGACAGCCACCCGCTGCTGGACACCACGTCCACGCACGCCTGGATCAGGCGGATGGCCTGCACACATAGAGGGAGTATGTCTCACCTTGTCAGCGCACCGCTGCACCAGCTCCGGCGTGAAGTGCGGCAGCTGCCGCAGGTAGGAGTCCTTGGCCCACATGGCCTGCGTCACCATCTGCGCCAGCTCCATGGCGGCCACCGCGGGCGACAGCCACCCGCTGCTGGACACCACGTCCACGCACGCCTGGATCAGGCGGATGGCCTGCACACATAGAGGGAGTATGTCTCACCTTGTCAGCGCACCGCTGCACCAGCTCCGGCGTGAAGTGCGGCAGCTGCCGCAGGTAGGAGTCCTTGGCCCACATGGCCTGCGTCACCATCTGCGCCAGCTCCATGGCGGCCACCGCGGGCGACAGCCACCCGCTGCTGGACACCACGTCCACGCACGCCTGGATCAGGCGGATGGCCTGCACACATAGAGGGAGTATGTCTCACCTTGTCAGCGCACCGCTGCACCAGCTCCGGCGTGAAGTGCGGCAGCTGCCGCAGGTAGGAGTCCTTGGCCCACATGGCCTGCGTCACCATCTGCGCCAGCTCCATGGCGGCCACCGCGGGCGACAGCCACCCGCTGCTGGACACCACGTCCACGCACGCCTGGATCAGGCGGATGGCCTGCACACATAGAGGGAGTATGTCTCACCTTGTCAGCGCACCGCTGCACCAGCTCCGGCGTGAAGTGCGGCAGCTGCCGCAGGTAGGAGTCCTTGGCCCACATGGCCTGCGTCACCATCTGCGCCAGCTCCATGGCGGCCACCGCGGGCGACAGCCACCCGCTGCTGGACACCACGTCCACGCACGCCTGGATCAGGCGGATGGCCTGCACACATAGAGGGAGTATGTCTCACCTTGTCAGCGCACCGCTGCACCAGCTCCGGCGTGAAGTGCGGCAGCTGCCGCAGGTAGGAGTCCTTGGCCCACATGGCCTGCGTCACCATCTGCGCCAGCTCCATGGCGGCCACCGCGGGCGACAGCCACCCGCTGCTGGACACCACGTCCACGCACGCCTGGATCAGGCGGATGGCCTGCACACATAGAGGGAGTATGTCTCACCTTGTCAGCGCACCGCTGCACCAGCTCCGGCGTGAAGTGCGGCAGCTGCCGCAGGTAGGAGTCCTTGGCCCACATGGCCTGCGTCACCATCTGCGCCAGCTCCATGGCGGCCACCGCGGGCGACAGCCACCCGCTGCTGGACACCACGTCCACGCACGCCTGGATCAGGCGGATGGCCTGCACACATAGAGGGAGTATGTCTCACCTTGTCAGCGCACCGCTGCACCAGCTCCGGCGTGAAGTGCGGCAGCTGCCGCAGGTAGGAGTCCTTGGCCCACATGGCCTGCGTCACCATCTGCGCCAGCTCCATGGCGGCCACCGCGGGCGACAGCCACCCGCTGCTGGACACCACGTCCACGCACGCCTGGATCAGGCGGATGGCCTGCACACATAGAGGGAGTATGTCTCACCTTGTCAGCGCACCGCTGCACCAGCTCCGGCGTGAAGTGCGGCAGCTGCCGCAGGTAGGAGTCCTTGGCCCACATGGCCTGCGTCACCATCTGCGCCAGCTCCATGGCGGCCACCGCGGGCGACAGCCACCCGCTGCTGGACACCACGTCCACGCACGCCTGGATCAGGCGGATGGCCTGCACACATAGAGGGAGTATGTCTCACCTTGTCAGCGCACCGCTGCACCAGCTCCGGCGTGAAGTGCGGCAGCTGCCGCAGGTAGGAGTCCTTGGCCCACATGGCCTGCGTCACCATCTGCGCCAGCTCCATGGCGGCCACCGCGGGCGACAGCCACCCGCTGCTGGACACCACGTCCACGCACGCCTGGATCAGGCGGATGGCCTGCACACATAGAGGGAGTATGTCTCACCTTGTCAGCGCACCGCTGCACCAGCTCCGGCGTGAAGTGCGGCAGCTGCCGCAGGTAGGAGTCCTTGGCCCACATGGCCTGCGTCACCATCTGCGCCAGCTCCATGGCGGCCACCGCGGGCGACAGCCACCCGCTGCTGGACACCACGTCCACGCACGCCTGGATCAGGCGGATGGCCTGCACACATAGAGGGAGTATGTCTCACCTTGTCAGCGCACCGCTGCACCAGCTCCGGCGTGAAGTGCGGCAGCTGCCGCAGGTAGGAGTCCTTGGCCCACATGGCCTGCGTCACCATCTGCGCCAGCTCCATGGCGGCCACCGCGGGCGACAGCCACCCGCTGCTGGACACCACGTCCACGCACGCCTGGATCAGGCGGATGGCCTGCACACATAGAGGGAGTATGTCTCACCTTGTCAGCGCACCGCTGCACCAGCTCCGGCGTGAAGTGCGGCAGCTGCCGCAGGTAGGAGTCCTTGGCCCACATGGCCTGCGTCACCATCTGCGCCAGCTCCATGGCGGCCACCGCGGGCGACAGCCACCCGCTGCTGGACACCACGTCCACGCACGCCTGGATCAGGCGGATGGCCTGCACACATAGAGGGAGTATGTCTCACCTTGTCAGCGCACCGCTGCACCAGCTCCGGCGTGAAGTGCGGCAGCTGCCGCAGGTAGGAGTCCTTGGCCCACATGGCCTGCGTCACCATCTGCGCCAGCTCCATGGCGGCCACCGCGGGCGACAGCCACCCGCTGCTGGACACCACGTCCACGCACGCCTGGATCAGGCGGATGGCCTGCACACATAGAGGGAGTATGTCTCACCTTGTCAGCGCACCGCTGCACCAGCTCCGGCGTGAAGTGCGGCAGCTGCCGCAGGTAGGAGTCCTTGGCCCACATGGCCTGCGTCACCATCTGCGCCAGCTCCATGGCGGCCACCGCGGGCGACAGCCACCCGCTGCTGGACACCACGTCCACGCACGCCTGGATCAGGCGGATGGCCTGCACACATAGAGGGAGTATGTCTCACCTTGTCAGCGCACCGCTGCACCAGCTCCGGCGTGAAGTGCGGCAGCTGCCGCAGGTAGGAGTCCTTGGCCCACATGGCCTGCGTCACCATCTGCGCCAGCTCCATGGCGGCCACCGCGGGCGACAGCCACCCGCTGCTGGACACCACGTCCACGCACGCCTGGATCAGGCGGATGGCCTGCACACATAGAGGGAGTATGTCTCACCTTGTCAGCGCACCGCTGCACCAGCTCCGGCGTGAAGTGCGGCAGCTGCCGCAGGTAGGAGTCCTTGGCCCACATGGCCTGCGTCACCATCTGCGCCAGCTCCATGGCGGCCACCGCGGGCGACAGCCACCCGCTGCTGGACACCACGTCCACGCACGCCTGGATCAGGCGGATGGCCTGCACACATAGAGGGAGTATGTCTCACCTTGTCAGCGCACCGCTGCACCAGCTCCGGCGTGAAGTGCGGCAGCTGCCGCAGGTAGGAGTCCTTGGCCCACATGGCCTGCGTCACCATCTGCGCCAGCTCCATGGCGGCCACCGCGGGCGACAGCCACCCGCTGCTGGACACCACGTCCACGCACGCCTGGATCAGGCGGATGGCCTGCACACATAGAGGGAGTATGTCTCACCTTGTCAGCGCACCGCTGCACCAGCTCCGGCGTGAAGTGCGGCAGCTGCCGCAGGTAGGAGTCCTTGGCCCACATGGCCTGCGTCACCATCTGCGCCAGCTCCATGGCGGCCACCGCGGGCGACAGCCACCCGCTGCTGGACACCACGTCCACGCACGCCTGGATCAGGCGGATGGCCTGCACACATAGAGGGAGTATGTCTCACCTTGTCAGCGCACCGCTGCACCAGCTCCGGCGTGAAGTGCGGCAGCTGCCGCAGGTAGGAGTCCTTGGCCCACATGGCCTGCGTCACCATCTGCGCCAGCTCCATGGCGGCCACCGCGGGCGACAGCCACCCGCTGCTGGACACCACGTCCACGCACGCCTGGATCAGGCGGATGGCCTGCACACATAGAGGGAGTATGTCTCACCTTGTCAGCGCACCGCTGCACCAGCTCCGGCGTGAAGTGCGGCAGCTGCCGCAGGTAGGAGTCCTTGGCCCACATGGCCTGCGTCACCATCTGCGCCAGCTCCATGGCGGCCACCGCGGGCGACAGCCACCCGCTGCTGGACACCACGTCCACGCACGCCTGGATCAGGCGGATGGCCTGCACACATAGAGGGAGTATGTCTCACCTTGTCAGCGCACCGCTGCACCAGCTCCGGCGTGAAGTGCGGCAGCTGCCGCAGGTAGGAGTCCTTGGCCCACATGGCCTGCGTCACCATCTGCGCCAGCTCCATGGCGGCCACCGCGGGCGACAGCCACCCGCTGCTGGACACCACGTCCACGCACGCCTGGATCAGGCGGATGGCCTGCACACATAGAGGGAGTATGTCTCACCTTGTCAGCGCACCGCTGCACCAGCTCCGGCGTGAAGTGCGGCAGCTGCCGCAGGTAGGAGTCCTTGGCCCACATGGCCTGCGTCACCATCTGCGCCAGCTCCATGGCGGCCACCGCGGGCGACAGCCACCCGCTGCTGGACACCACGTCCACGCACGCCTGGATCAGGCGGATGGCCTGCACACATAGAGGGAGTATGTCTCACCTTGTCAGCGCACCGCTGCACCAGCTCCGGCGTGAAGTGCGGCAGCTGCCGCAGGTAGGAGTCCTTGGCCCACATGGCCTGCGTCACCATCTGCGCCAGCTCCATGGCGGCCACCGCGGGCGACAGCCACCCGCTGCTGGACACCACGTCCACGCACGCCTGGATCAGGCGGATGGCCTGCACACATAGAGGGAGTATGTCTCACCTTGTCAGCGCACCGCTGCACCAGCTCCGGCGTGAAGTGCGGCAGCTGCCGCAGGTAGGAGTCCTTGGCCCACATGGCCTGCGTCACCATCTGCGCCAGCTCCATGGCGGCCACCGCGGGCGACAGCCACCCGCTGCTGGACACCACGTCCACGCACGCCTGGATCAGGCGGATGGCCTGCACACATAGAGGGAGTATGACAATCGCGAATTTATAAAAAGACGAGTGCGCTTTAGACCAGACGACTAAAAACACAAGTAAAACTTACGAAACGCAACTGGTTATGAGACAAAGAGAGAAAGAAAATGTGTGCGAAAACGTAACTCTCTCTCTTTCTATCTTCACTACCTTATCCCTTGAAGTGGCGCGCGACCAGATTTGGGATTCGATAAATTAGCACACGATTGCGCGGCGTCCCAAATCTGGCTCCAACGATTTTCACTCTGTGTGTGTAAAGATGTAATGAAAAGATATATAAGAATTTTATTATTTATTAAAAAAAAATTAGATTAGATAAGATGAGATGAGATGAGATGAGATATCATATCTTGCTATCTATTTCAATAATTGTGTATGGACAAGTATATTAAATTAAAGCCTAATTCAACACGATTCCAACAATATCAGTCTTATACATATGTTCTATACAAAATTTTAGAGAAATTAATTTTTAATTAGCGCGCGCCGGATTTCCCACGCGTGGACAGATGACGCGGCGCAATTTACGCATAGAGTCCCAATTCTGGCTGCGCAAATCCAAGGGTTATATCTCCCTCTCAACTTCCGTTCGCCTCGCCCGTTTCAAACAGTTTCAGTTTCGAGTTTATTTCGATTTTTTTTTTCAAATTCAAAAAAACAAAGAAACAAGTGGACTCGATAATAGTAATGCTTAAAGCGATTTAACTCGCGATGACTTTAAAACCACAAATTTATCACCGTGTATAATAATAATAAGTAAAACTTCGTTATGCACGCTTGACTTGGGGTGTAAGCTGGTGAATGCGTTACGAAAAGTGTGATCGGGCGAGGCGAACGGAAGTTGAGAGGGAGATATAAGTTAGTGAAGATAGAAAGAGAGAGTTACGATTCGTAAATTACTGTAGGGGCAAGAGAGAGGTGCGAGCACACATTTTCTTTCTCTCTTTCTCTCATAGCCAGTTGCGTTTTGTAAGTTTTACTTCAGGCGTGTGGTCTAAAGCACACTCAACAAAGATTTATTTTCTGTTTATACAAATGTTATTCTCAAATATTACATATTCGATTATAAATAACGATAATCAACATTTTGTCTACAGTCAAATACCCAATTAGTGAGAGAGAATAAGTAGAGTTCAGTCGCCATCTTCTCCGCATATCCCCGTCTCCCTCGCTCCCGCGGCGGCTCACCTTGACAAGAACGAGGTAGCAAGGCGGGTAGCTGCATCCGCGACAGGTGTGCCTTGACGTGCGGCTCGTTGTAATTCACCGCGCCTCCGGCTTGTGGTGCACATATGTCTGTGTGTATATGGCGCCGAGGAGGAGGACAGATCCCCCCCCCCCCCCCCCCCATAAGGACTTTACGGGACTAGATGCTGGATGGGATCGTTCGCGGGGAGGCGGGACCAGTCTACTACAAGGACCTTGTTGCGTCGGCGGAAAACTACAACCGGCTGCGGGAGTTCGCGCACCAATGGCACAAGAGGCGAAGCGGATCGGAGCGAACAGGGACCAGGCAAGGAGCCACAGAGCGACGACGTGAGTCAAGCCTGTGTAGTGACGTCCAGCCCCAGAAGGGGGAGAGTGACACAAGGGACAAAGGATGAGAGAAAAAAGAACTTGTAGGGAGTCAAGAAGGCGCACCGGGAAACACACCAAGAGTAAGTAGCGGGCGCCCTCCCAGTGCTTCGGCCCATATAACCGCGCTGCCGGCTCGTGGCGCGCGTATCCCCGTCCCCCTCGCTCCCGCGGCGGCTCACCTTGACGAGAACGAGCGCGGTGTCGGCCTGCAGCTCGGCGGGTAGCTGCATGCGGGACAGATGCGCCTGCAGCAGCACGTGCGCCTTGACGTGCGGCTCGTTGTACTTCACCGCGCCGCCAGACGGCGTGGCCGGCTTGTGCGGCACTCTGCGGGACATCACGAACATACGTACTGTTTCATCATCATCATCATTAGCAACCCATCAATGGCTCACTACTGAGCGCAGGTCTCATCTCAGAGAAGGGTTATAGGCCATAGTCCACCACGTTGGCCCAATGCGAATTGGCGGACTTCACACACCTTCGAGAACATTATGAAGAACTCTCAGGTGTGCAGGTTTCCTCACGATGTTTTCCTTCACCGTTGAAGCAAGTGATATTTAATTGCTTAAACGCACTTGACTCCGAAAAGTCCGAGGTGCGTGCCCGGGATCGAACCTGCGACCCCCCGAATAGGAGACCACAGTCCTAGCCACTAGGCTATTATCACTGCTTGTACGTACTGTTTAGGGTGCACTAATTCATAATTATTACGCACCTCTGACTTTTCGGAGTCAAGTGTGTTTAAGCATTTAAATATTTTTTTTTATTTGTGTGGAAATTGTTAACACCTACTTTGGAAGGGATTTTTTGTCATTGTCATTTGTATGGGATTACGTGACAGCGAGAGCGCTATACTAACTTGTCTCCGTGAATAGAGTATAGTCGCAGACAACTCACTTGGCAGCCAGCGTCTTGATGATGTTCTCCTCGCGGTGCCGGATGCACAGGTCGGAGTACTCCGCCGCAGAGGATATGATCTCCAGCTCGCACACACACACACACACACACACACACTCGCACTCTCCCCCGTATTCACCAGTCACAGACAACTCACTTGGCAGCCAGCGTCTTGATGATGTTCTCCTCGCGGTGCCGGATGCACAGGTCGGAGTACTCCGCCGCAGAGGATATGATCTCCAGCTCGCACACACACACACACACACACACACTCGCACTCTCCCCCGTATTCACCAGTCACAGACAACTCACTTGGCAGCCAGCGTCTTGATGATGTTCTCCTCGCGGTGCCGGATGCACAGGTCGGAGTACTCCGCCGCAGAGGATATGATCTCCAGCTCGCACACACACACACACACACACACACTCGCACTCTCCCCCGTATTCACCAGTCACAGACAACTCACTTGGCAGCCAGCTTCTTGATGATGTTCTCCTCGCGGTGCCGGATGCACAGGTCGGAGTACTCCGCCGCAGAGGATATGATCTCCAGCTCGCACACACACACACACACACACACACACTCGCACTCTCCCCCGTATTCACCAGTCACAGACAACTCACTTGGCAGCCAGCGTCTTGATGATGTTCTCCTCGCGGTGCCGGATGCACAGGTCGGAGTACTCCGCCGCAGAGGATATGATCTCCAGCTCGCACACACACACACACACACACACACTCGCACTCTCCCCCGTATTCACCAGTCACAGACAACTCACTTGGCAGCCAGCGTCTTGACGATGTTCTCCTCGCGGTGCCGGATGCACAGGTCGGAGTACTCCGCCGCAGAGGATATGATCTCCAGCTCGCACACACACACACACACACACACACTCGCACTCTCCCCCGTATTCACCAGTCACAGACAACTCACTTGGCAGCCAGCGTCTTGATGATGTTCTCCTCGCGGTGCCGGATGCACAGGTCGGAGTACTCCGCCGCAGAGGATATGATCTCCAGCTCGCACACACACACACACACACACACACTCGCACTCTCCCCCGTATTCACCAGTCACAGACAACTCACTTGGCAGCCAGCGTCTTGATGATGTTCTCCTCGCGGTGCCGGATGCACAGGTCGGAGTACTCCGCCGCAGAGGATATGATCTCCAGCTCGCACACACACACACACACACACACTCGCACTCTCCCCCGTATTCACCAGTCACAGACAACTCACTTGGCAGCCAGCGTCTTGATGATGTTCTCCTCGCGGTGCCGGATGCACAGGTCGGAGTACTCCGCCGCAGAGGATATGATCTCCAGCTCGCACACACACACACACACACACATTCTCGCACTCTCCCCCGTATTCACCAGTCACAGACAACTCACTTGGCAGCCAGCGTCTTGATGATGTTCTCCTCGCGGTGCCGGATGCACAGGTCGGAGTACTCCGCCGCAGAGGATATGATCTCCAGCTCGCACACACACACACACACACACACACTCGCACTCTCCCCCGTATTCACCAGTCACAGACAACTCACTTGGCAGCCAGCGTCTTGATGATGTTCTCCTCGCGGTGCCGGATGCACAGGTCGGAGTACTCCGCCGCAGAGGATATGATCTCCAGCTCGCACACACACACACACACACACACACACACTCGCACTCTCCCCCGCAGTCACCAGTCACAGACAACTCACTTGGCAGCCAGCGTCTTGATGATGTTCTCCTCGCGGTGCCGGATGCACAGGTCGGAGTACTCCGCCGCAGAGGATATGATCTCCAGCTCGCACACACACACACACACACACACACTCGCACTCTCCCCCGCAGTCACCAGTCACAGACAACTCACTTGGCAGCCAGCGTCTTGATGATGTTCTCCTCGCGGTGCCGGATGCACAGGTCGGAGTACTCCGCCGCAGAGGATATGATCTCCAGCTCGCACACACACACACACACACACACACACACACTCGCACTCTCCCCCGTATTCACCAGTCACAGACAACTCACTTGGCAGCCAGCGTCTTGATGATGTTCTCCTCGCGGTGCCGGATGCACAGGTCGGAGTACTCCGCCGCAGAGGATATGATCTCCAGCTCGCACACACACACACACACACACACACTCGCACTCTCCCCCGCAGTCACCAGTTACAGACAACTCACTTGGCAGCCAGCGTCTTGATGATGTTCTCCTCGCGGTGCCGGATGCACAGGTCGGAGTACTCCGCCGCAGAGGATATGATCTCCAGCTCGCACACACACACACACACACACACACTCGCACTCTCCCCCGTATTCACCAGTCACAGACAACTCACTTGGCAGCCAGCGTCTTGATGATGTTCTCCTCGCGGTGCCGGATGCACAGGTCGGAGTACTCCGCCGCAGAGGATATGATCTCCAGCTCGCACACACACACACACACACACACACACTCGCACTCTCCCCCGTATTCACCAGTCACAGACAACTCACTTGGCAGCCAGCGTCTTGATGATGTTCTCCTCGCGGTGCCGGATGCACAGGTCGGAGTACTCCGCCGCAGAGGATATGATCTCCAGCTCGCACACACACACACACACACACACACACTCGCACTCTCCCCCGTATTCACCAGTCACAGACAACTCACTTGGCAGCCAGCGTCTTGATGATGTTCTCCTCGCGGTGCCGGATGCACAGGTCGGAGTACTCCGCCGCAGAGGATATGATCTCCAGCTCGCACACACACACACACACACACACACACTCGCACTCTCCCCCGTATTCACCAGTCACAGACAACTCACTTGGCAGCCAGCGTCTTGATGATGTTCTCCTCGCGGTGCCGGATGCACAGGTCGGAGTACTCCGCCGCAGAGGATATGATCTCCAGCTCGCACACACACACACACACACACACACTCGCACTCTCCCCCGTATTCACCAGTCACAGACAACTCACTTGGCAGCCAGCGTCTTGATGATGTTCTCCTCGCGGTGCCGGATGCACAGGTCGGAGTACTCCGCCGCAGAGGATATGATCTCCAGCTCGCACACACACACACACACACACACACTCGCACTCTCCCCCGTATTCACCAGTCACAGACAACTCACTTGGCAGCCAGCGTCTTGATGATGTTCTCCTCGCGGTGCCGGATGCACAGGTCGGAGTACTCCGCCGCAGAGGATATGATCTCCAGCTCGCACACACACACACACACACACACACTCGCACTCTCCCCCGTATTCACCAGTCACAGACAACTCACTTGGCAGCCAGCGTCTTGATGATGTTCTCCTCGCGGTGCCGGATGCACAGGTCGGAGTACTCCGCCGCAGAGGATATGATCTCCAGCTCGCACACACACACACACACACACACACTCGCACTCTCCCCCGTATTCACCAGTCACAGACAACTCACTTGGCAGCCAGCGTCTTGATGATGTTCTCCTCGCGGTGCCGGATGCACAGGTCGGAGTACTCCGCCGCAGAGGATATGATCTCCAGCTCGCACACACACACACACACACACACACTCGCACTCTCCCCCGTATTCACCAGTCACAGACAACTCACTTGGCAGCCAGCGTCTTGATGATGTTCTCCTCGCGGTGCCGGATGCACAGGTCGGAGTACTCCGCCGCAGAGGATATGATCTCCAGCTCGCACACACACACACACACACACACACACACTCGCACTCTCCCCCGTATTCACCAGTCACAGACAACTCACTTGGCAGCCAGCGTCTTGATGATGTTCTCCTCGCGGTGCCGGATGCACAGGTCGGAGTACTCCGCCGCAGAGGATATGATCTCCAGCTCGCACACACACACACACACACACACACACTCGCACTCTCCCCCGCAGTCACCAGTCACAGACAACTCACTTGGCAGCCAGCGTCTTGATGATGTTCTCCTCGCGGTGCCGGATGCACAGGTCGGAGTACTCCGCCGCAGAGGATATGATCTCCAGCTCGCACACACACACACACACACACACACTCGCACTCTCCCCCGTATTCACCAGTCACAGACAACTCACTTGGCAGCCAGCGTCTTGATGATGTTCTCCTCGCGGTGCCGGATGCACAGGTCGGAGTACTCCGCCGCAGAGGATATGATCTCCAGCTCGCACACACACACACACACACACACACACACACTCGCACTCTCCCCCGTATTCACCAGTCACAGACAACTCACTTGGCAGCCAGCGTCTTGATGATGTTCTCCTCGCGGTGCCGGATGCACAGGTCGGAGTACTCCGCCGCAGAGGATATGATCTCCAGCTCGCACACACACACACACACACACACACACACTCGCACTCTCCCCCGTATTCACCAGTCACAGACAACTCACTTGGCAGCCAGCGTCTTGATGATGTTCTCCTCGCGGTGCCGGATGCACAGGTCGGAGTACTCCGCCGCAGAGGATATGATCTCCAGCTCGCACACACACACACACACACACACACTCGCACTCTCCCCCGCAGTCACCAGTCACAGACAACTCACTTGGCAGCCAGCGTCTTGATGATGTTCTCCTCGCGGTGCCGGATGCACAGGTCGGAGTACTCCGCCGCAGAGGATATGATCTCCAGCTCGCACACACACACACACACACACACACTCGCACTCTCCCCCGTATTCACCAGTCACAGACAACTCACTTGGCAGCCAGCGTCTTGATGATGTTCTCCTCGCGGTGCCGGATGCACAGGTCGGAGTACTCCGCCGCAGAGGATATGATCTCCAGCTCGCACACACACACACACACACACACACACACACTCGCACTCTCCCCCGCAGTCAACAGTCACAGACAACTCACTTGGCAGCCAGCGTCTTGATGATGTTCTCCTCGCGGTGCCGGATGCACAGGTCGGAGTACTCCGCCGCAGAGGATATGATCTCCAGCTCGCACACACACACACACACACACACACACACACTCGCACTCTCCCCCGTATTCACCAGTCACAGACAACTCACTTGGCAGCCAGCGTCTTGATGATGTTCTCCTCGCGGTGCCGGATGCACAGGTCGGAGTACTCCGCCGCAGAGGATATGATCTCCAGCTCGCACACACACACACACACACACACACACTCGCACTCTCCCCCGCAGTCACCAGTCACAGACAACTCACTTGGCAGCCAGCGTCTTGATGATGTTCTCCTCGCGGTGCCGGATGCACAGGTCGGAGTACTCCGCCGCAGAGGATATGATCTCCAGCTCGCACACACACACACACACACACACACTCGCACTCTCCCCCGTATTCACCAGTCACAGACAACTCACTTGGCAGCCAGCGTCTTGATGATGTTCTCCTCGCGGTGCCGGATGCACAGGTCGGAGTACTCCGCCGCAGAGGATATGATCTCCAGCTCGCACACACACACACACACACACACACACTCGCACTCTCCCCCGTATTCACCAGTCACAGACAACTCACTTGGCAGCCAGCGTCTTGATGATGTTCTCCTCGCGGTGCCGGATGCACAGGTCGGAGTACTCCGCCGCAGAGGATATGATCTCCAGCTCGCACACACACACACACACACACACACACTCGCACTCTCCCCCGTATTCACCAGTCACAGACAACTCACTTGGCAGCCAGCGTCTTGATGATGTTCTCCTCGCGGTGCCGGATGCACAGGTCGGAGTACTCCGCCGCAGAGGATATGATCTCCAGCTCGCACACACACACACACACACACACACACTCGCACTCTCCCCCGTATTCACCAGTCACAGACAACTCACTTGGCAGCCAGCGTCTTGATGATGTTCTCCTCGCGGTGCCGGATGCACAGGTCGGAGTACTCCGCCGCAGAGGATATGATCTCCAGCTCGCACACACACACACACACACACACACACACACACACACACACACACACACTCGCACTCTCCCCCGTATTCACCAGTCACAGACAACTCACTTGGCAGCCAGCGTCTTGATGATGTTCTCCTCGCGGTGCCGGATGCACAGGTCGGAGTACTCCGCCGCAGAGGATATGATCTCCAGCTCGCACACACACACACACACACACACACACACACACTCGCACTCTCCCCCGTATTCACCAGTCACAGACAACTCACTTGGCAGCCAGCGTCTTGATGATGTTCTCCTCGCGGTGCCGGATGCACAGGTCGGAGTACTCCGCCGCAGAGGATATGATCTCCAGCTCGCACACACACACACACCACACACACACACACACTCGCACTCTCCCCCGTATTCACCAGTCACAGACAACTCACTTGGCAGCCAGCGTCTTGATGATGTTCTCCTCGCGGTGCCGGATGCACAGGTCGGAGTACTCCGCCGCAGAGGATATGATCTCCAGCTCGCACACACACACACACACACACACACACACACACTCGCACTCTCCCCCGTATTCACCAGTCACAGACAACTCACTTGGCAGCCAGCGTCTTGATGATGTTCTCCTCGCGGTGCCGGATGCACAGGTCGGAGTACTCCGCCGCAGAGGATATGATCTCCAGCTCGCACACACACACACACACACACACACACACACACACACACACACACACACACACACACACACACTCGCACTCTCCCCCGTATTCACCAGTCACAGACAACTCACTTGGCAGCCAGCGTCTTGATGATGTTCTCCTCGCGGTGCCGGATGCACAGGTCGGAGTACTCCGCCGCAGAGGATATGATCTCCAGCTCGCACACACACACACACACACACACACACACTCGCACTCTCCCCCGTATTCACCAGTCAACAGACAACTCACTTGGCAGCCAGCGTCTTGATGATGTTCTCCTCGCGGTGCCGGATGCACAGGTCGGAGTACTCCGCCGCAGAGGATATGTCCGCCGCAGAGGATATGATCTCCAGCTCGCACACACACACACACACACACACACACACTCGCACTCTCCCCCGTATTCACCAGTCACAGACAACTCACTTGGCAGCCAGCGTCTTGATGATGTTCTCCTCGCGGTGCCGGATGCACAGGTCGGAGTACTCCGCCGCAGAGGATATGATCTCCAGCTCGCACACACACACACACACACACACACACTCGCACTCTCCCCCGTATTCACCAGTCACAGACAACTCACTGGCAGCCAGCGTCTTGATGATGTTCTCCTCGCGGTGCCGGATGCACAGGTCGGAGTACTCCGCCGCAGAGGATATGATCTCCAGCTCGCACACACACACACACACACACACACACACACACTCGCACTCTCCCCCGTATTCACCAGTCACAGACAACTCACTTGGCAGCCAGCGTCTTGATGATGTTCTCCTCGCGGTGCCGGATGCACAGGTCGGAGTACTCCGCCGCAGAGGATATGATCTCCAGCTCGCACACACACACACACACACACACACACACACACACTCGCACTCTCCCCCGCAGTCACCAGTCCACAGACAACTCACTTGGCAGCCAGCGTCTTGATGATGTTCTCCTCGCGGTGCCGGATGCACAGGTCGGAGTACTCCGCCGCAGAGGATATGATCTCCAGCTCGCACACACAACACACACACACACACACACCACACTCGCACTCTCCCCCGTATTCACCAGTCACAGACAACTCACTTGGCAGCCAGCGTCTTGATGATGTTCTCCTCGCGGTGCCGGATGCACAGGTCGGAGTACTCCGCCGCAGAGGATATGATCTCCAGCTCGCACACACACACACACACACACACACACACTCGCACTCTCCCCCGGCAGTCACCAGTCACAGACAACTCACTTGGCAGCCAGCGTCTTGATGATGTTCTCCTCGCGGTGCCGGATGCACAGGTCGGAGTACTCCGCCGCAGAGGATATGATCTCCAGCTCGCACACACACACACACACACACACACTCGCACTCTCTCCCCCGTATTCACCAGTCACAGACAACTCACTTGGCAGCCAGCGTCCTTGATGAAGTTCTCCTCGCGGTGCCGGATGCACAGGTCGGAGTACTCCGCCGCAGAGGATATGATCTCCAGCTCGCACACACACGACAACACACACACACACACACACTCGCACTCTCACCCCGTATTCACCAGTCACAGACAACTCACTTGGCAGCCAGCGTCTTGATGATGTTCTCCTCGCGGTGCCGGATGCACAGGTCGGAGTACTCCGCCGCAGAGGATATGATCTCCAGCTCGCAACTCACACACACACACACACACACACTCGCACTCTCCCCCGTATTCACCAGTCACAGACAACTCACTTGGCAGCCAGCGTCTTGATGATGTTCTCCTCGCGGTGCCGGATGCACAGGTCGGAGTACTCCGCCGCAGAGGATATGATCTCCAGCTCGCACACACACACACACACACACACACACACTCGCACTCTCCCCCCGTATTCACCAGTCACAGACAACTCACTTGGCAGCCAGCGTCTTGATGTTCTCCTCGCGGTGCCGGATGCACAGGTCGGAGTACTCCGCCGCAGAGGATATGATCTCCAGCTCGCACACACTCGAACACACACACACACACACACACACACACACACACACACACACACACACACACACACACACACACTCGCACTCTCCCCCGTATTCACCAGTCACAGACAACTCACTTGGCAGCCAGCGTCTTGATGATGTTCTCCTCGCGGTTGCCGGATGCACAGGTCGGAGTACTCCCGCCGCAGAGAGGATATGATCTCCAGCTCGTGCACACACACACACACACACACAGCACACACACACACACACTCGCACTCTCGCCCCGGTATTCACCAGTCACAGTACAACTCACTTGGCAGCCAGCGTCTTGATGATGTACTCCGCCGCAGAGGATATGATCTCCAGCTCGCACACACACACACACACACACACACACTCGCACTCTCCCCCGTATTCACCAGTCACAGACAACTCACTTGGCAGCCAGCGTCTTGATGATGTTCTCCTCGCGGTGCCGGATGCACAGGTCGGAGTACTCCGCCGCAGAGGATATGATCTCCAGCTCGCACGACACACACACACACACACACACACACACACTCGCACTCTCCCCCGTATTCACCAGTCACAGACAACTCACTTGGCAGCCAGCGTCTTGATGATGTTCTCCTCGCGGTGCCGGATGCACAGGTCGGAGTACTCCGCCGCAGAGTGATATGATCTCCAGCTCGCACACACACACACACACACACACACACACACACACACACACACACACACACACACACACACACACACACTCGCACTCTCCCCCGTATTCACCAGTCACAGACAACTCACTTGGCAGCCAGCGTCTTGATGATGTTCTCCTCGCGGTGCCGGATGCACAGGTCGGAGTACTCCGCCGCAGAGGATATGATCTCCAGCTCGCACACACACACCACACACACACACACACTCGCACTCTCCCCCGTATTCACCAGTCACAGACAACTCACTTGGCAGCCAGCGTCTTGATGATGTTCTCCTCGCGGTGCCGGATGCACAGGTCGGAGTACTCCGCCGCAGAGGATATGATCTCCAGCTCGCACACACACACACACACACACACACACACACTCGCACTCTCCCCCGTATTCACCAGTCACAGACAACTCACTTGGCAGCCAGCGTCTTGATGATGTTCTCCTCGCGGTGCCGGATGCACAGGTCGGAGTACTCCGCCGCAGAGGATATGATCTCCAGCTCGCACACACACACACACACACACACACTCGCACTCTCCCCCGTATTCACCAGTCACAGACAACTCACTTGGCAGCCAGCGTCTTGATGATGTTCTCCTCGCGGTGCCGGATGCACAGGTCGGAGTACTCCGCCGCAGAGGATATGATCTCCAGCTCGCACACACACACACACACACACACACACACACACTCGCACTCTCCCCCGTATTCACCAGTCACAGACAACTCACTTGGCAGCCAGCGTCTTGATGATGTTCTCCTCGCGGTGCCGGATGCACAGGTCGGAGTACTCCGCCGCAGAGGATATGATCTCCAGCTCGCACACACACACACACACACACACACTCGCACTCTCCCCCGTATTCACCAGTCACAGACAACTCACTTGGCAGCCAGCGTCTTGATGATGTTCTCCTCGCGGTGCCGGATGCACAGGTCGGAGTACTCCGCCGCAGAGGATATGATCTCCAGCTCGCACACACACACACACACACACACACTCGCACTCTCCCCCGTATTCACCAGTCACAGACAACTCACTTGGCAGCCAGCGTCTTGATGATGTTCTCCTCGCGGTGCCGGATGCACAGGTCGGAGTACTCCGCCGCAGAGGATATGATCTCCAGCAGCCCGCGGATCTTGGTCTTCGACGTGAGCGACAGGCTGAACAGTTCTGTGGAACGAAAGGTGACGTTCATACACTCTGTCAGCTATGCTTGAGGGAATTAAGTTTGCGACAGCAAAGATGAGTCGACGAAAGGAAACGGAGGCTTTTACTTTTAACTATAATTAACTAGCTGCACCCGGCATGCATTGCAATACAACATAGCATGAAGAAATAAATTATATTATAGATATTGTGGGTCAGGAACTCTCGCAGGCATCCCCAGAACACACTACCAAAGTTTCACCACAATCTGATCAATGGTTTCGGAACGCATAAAGGACAAACATGCAAAGATTGATTTTCATTTATATAGATTACTAGCTGACTCGGCGAACTTCGTACCGCCAACTTACCTATATAAATAAAACAAATAACTACTAAATCTATCCTATCTTTCAAGTTGGACCAAATTACAGATAGTTACGAAGTTTGATCAAGTTTAAGTAGTTTAGGAGTCCATTGCGGACAAACAACTGACACGTAATTTATATATATTAAGATTTACTATAATTAAAGAACTTAAACCTAGCTTAATTCTGTGTCGATATTAGATACAGGTCTAATGCTTTTCTCTAACTCTTAAACCCTAGCTTAAATATCTAAATTCCTACCACTACAGTCTGCTCGGAGACGCTGGAATGCGTTTGCCGACGTGATGATAGCTGCATAGCTCTACGGCCATACGCTGATGCATGCAGATAACATACCATCACGTAGGAATATGTAACTAGGGTAATGACCATCTAATAATTAATCCATTGACCATCTATAAGCAGTGATAGCCCAGTGGTTAGGACTGTGGTCTCCTATTCAGGGGGTAGCAGGTTTGAGCCCGGGCACGCACCTCTGACTTTTCGGAGTCAACTGCGTTTAAGCAATTAAATATCAGATGCTTCAACGGTGAAGGAAACCATCGTGAGGAAACCTGCACATCTGAGAATTCACCATAATGTTCTCGAAGATGCGTGAAGTCTGCCAATTCGCATTGAGCCAGCGTGGTGGACTATGGCCTATAACGCTTCTCTGAGAGGATACCTGCGCTCAGTAGTGAGACGTTAATGGGTTGCTCACAAACAACAAACAAAATATTTTTTTGGATCTATTTGATTGACGCCATTTTGATGCTGTAAGCGTGTGTCATTTCATTTGAAATCATAGATTAATTATAGAGCTCGGTGCGCCATTTGCAATATTATTAGTTCCAGAGACACTCGTATGTCAAACGTGTCGCTTCAGATAGATCAACGATTAAGCTGTCATTTTTATAGGGACAGCCAATCCAGTGATAATCATACATTAAATATAGAGGTTGGTACGCCATTTGCAATATTATTAGTTCCAGAGACACTCGTATGTCAAATGCGTCGCTTCAGATTGATCCACGATTAAGCTGTTATTTGTATAGGGATAGCCAATCCAGTGTAAATCATAGATTAATTATAGAGGTTGGTACGCCATTTGCAATATTATTAGTTCCAGACACTCGTATGTCAAATGTGTCGCTTCAGATTGATCCACGATTAAGCTGTTATTTGTATAGGGATAGCCAATCCAGTGTAAATCATAGATTAATAATTATAGATGTTGATGCGCCATTTGCAATATTATTAGTTCACACTCGAATGTAAAATGTGTCGCTTCAGATAGGTCAACGATTAAGCTGTTATTTGTATAGATTAATTATAGATGTTGGTGCGCCATTTGCAATATTATTAGTTCCAGACACTCGTATGTCAAATGCGTCGCTTCAGATAGATCAACGATTTAGCTGTTATTTGTATAGGGACAGCCAATCCAGTGTTAATCATAGATTAATTTTAGATAATATGTTACATAGACGATTCCATGTTGTAATTAATTAAAAAATGATCGGACAGGTGGTCTGACAGACGACTCACCTATAGTGGTGTAGTTGATGTAGTAGTAGGACGCGATCATGCCCAGGTTGAGCGGCTGCACGTCCATCTCGTCCTCGATCGCGATGCACTTGGACTGCTCCAGGTCCGACAGCGTCGTCTCCACGAGCTCGGACAGGTGGTCTGACAGGTGTCTGCACAAATAATCACATTTTGACTGTCAGATTCCTCAAAGAAGAACACATGTTCCTTAGCCATTTTTGATTACTTTTCGGTAAGGAATCTAACCCTAGAAATATGGGGATTCGTCATAAACACGTAGTATAAGAGAAGTCTATAAATAAAAATACAAATTATCACCTGTGCGTCACTCCCTGCAGGTTGTAGTAGTTGGGGTTCTGCGTCAGGCGCCGGTACAGGAACGTCCACGTGAGGTAGTCGACCGCGTCCTGTTTGTTCTCTATGGTCTTCGTCACTATTTCCGCGTTTATGTGGTCATGCAGGCGGTGGTCCAGGTGGCTCTGTACCAACGAAATTGTCTCGGTCAAGGCAGATTCGTTAAAGACAAGGCAGAGTTAGAGAGAGATTGACTGATACTGATAACAGGTTACTGATGGTGGGAGGAGTCTCCCCTGTGGCCTCCAACTTCCCTTACAGCCACCCCAAGCTACCATATAGTTCACCCGTCTAATTGACTGAAACTGATAACTGCCGGCGGATTATGTATTAGCTGCATCTATGTTTAAATATGGTTTTCGCAGGACGTATGATTGATACAGTCTTTAAAGGATCGATGTGAGATAAAAATATTTTTTGACAGTTCCATGTCACCACTGATCAAATTGTACGGGAAATGCGATTGTGTAAGAGTTTTGAAGTGAGAATACTGAGGCATCAGTCCCGCCCGTTTTATCTTAACGATCGATTACTGTAACGATCATGATCCTTAAGGATAAATCCTTAAATATGCGATTTATTGTAATTTTTAGACGATCCCACAGCTGATGACGGGAGAAACCCTTCCCAGTGGCCTCCAACCCCCCAACAGCCTCCCCATAGCAGTTAGCACTGCACTGGTCTAATTGACTGATAATTGGCTACAGATCGCGGAAAGAACACCTCTCAGTCTACAACCTCCCTTAGATCTAATTGACTGATACTGATAACTGGTTACAGATCGCATGAGGAACACCTCTCTATGCCCTCCAACCTCCTTAGATCTGATTGACTGATATTAATACCTGGTTACAGATCGTGGAGAGAACACCTCCCAGTGGTCTCCAAACTCCCTTAGATCTGATTGACTGAGACTGATAAATGGTTACAGAGCGTAGGAAGAACACCTCCCAGTGGCCTCCAACCTACCCTACAGCCACCCCATTCAACACTGCACTGGTCTTATTGAATAATACTGCTAACTGCTGACATCGCGGAAAGAACACCTCCCTGTGGCCGCCAACCTCCCCAGCCGCCAACCTCCCCTACAGCCACCCTATAACAATCAGCACTGCACTAGTCTGATTGACTAATACTGATAACTGGTTACAGATCGTGGGAAGAGCACGTCCCCAACCTCCCTTCCTCCAGAGGCTGTTGGGGCCTCCGACGTCCCCTACAGGCATCCAAACTACTTCAGGGTCAAAAGGCTCACCTCAAGCGGCAGGCAGTCGTTGAGCAACTTGGTGAAGAAGGTCTTGTGGTGCGCGGCGCACATAAGCACGCCCACCGCGTGCTCGTCCTCCAGCGGGCGGCACGCGCGCCCCAGCATCTGCAGCACCGTCGTGATGGGGTACTGCTCGTAGCAGTGCAGCTTGCCGTTGTAGCTGTCAAATGAGGGTTATTGTTATGAGAGCGTTTGTGATGAGAGCCATTGTGGCGGTTACATAAGGGTTGTTGTTAAGAACTTGTCTTCAAAATTCATGTCGAGTAGTGAAAGTGAGTTCTCTGTGGTTCTTCTGACGCAAGGACGCGTCCTGCACCCCGTCCGCGGACGTTTTAGGCTGACAAAAACATCCAGCGGGCCGGATTTCTCTCGGAAGTCCGAACTCTCACTCGTCGAACGTCCACTCACACGTGCGTGTCGGCGATGATGACGGTGTGCACGTGCGCGGCGAACGCGAACGCGAGCTCCGCGGCCACGACGCACAGCTGCGCCGCGCCCGACTCCAGCAGCTGCTGCGCCGCGCGCCGGTCGCCGGGGGACACGCCCTCGTGCAGGTACGCCACCCCGGCCGGTGTCGGGAGGTGTCGGGTCCACTCACACGTGCGTGTCGGCGATGATGACGGTGTGCACGTGCGCGGCGAACGCGAACGCGAGCTCCGCGGCCACGACGCACAGCTGCGCCGCGCCCGACTCCAGCAGCTGCTGCGCCGCGCGCCGGTCGCCGGGGGACACGCCCTCGTGCAGGTACGCCACCCCGGCCGGTGTCGGGAGGTGTCGGGTCCACTCACACGTGCGTGTCGGCGATGATGACGGTGTGCACGTGCGCGGCGAACGCGAACGCGAGCTCCGCGGCCACGACGCACAGCTGCGCCGCGCCCGACTCCAGCAGCTGCTGCGCCGCGCGCCGGTCGCCGGGGGACACGCCCTCGTGCAGGTACGCCACCCCGGCCGGTGTCGGGAGGTGTCGGGTCCACTCACACGTGCGTGTCGGCGATGATGACGGTGTGCACGTGCGCGGCGAACGCGAACGCGAGCTCCGCGGCCACGACGCACAGCTGCGCCGCGCCCGACTCCAGCAGCTGCTGCGCCGCGCGCCGGTCGCCGGGGGACACGCCCTCGTGCAGGTACGCCACCCCGGCCGGTGTCGGGAGGTGTCGGGTCCACTCACACGTGCGTGTCGGCGATGATGACGGTGTGCACGTGCGCGGCGAACGCGAACGCGAGCTCCGCGGCCACGACGCACAGCTGCGCCGCGCCCGACTCCAGCAGCTGCTGCGCCGCGCGCCGGTCGCCGGGGGACACGCCCTCGTGCAGGTACGCCACCCCGGCCGGTGTCGGGAGGTGTCGGGTCCACTCACACGTGCGTGTCGGCGATGATGACGGTGTGCACGTGCGCGGCGAACGCGAACGCGAGCTCCGCGGCCACGACGCACAGCTGCGCCGCGCCCGACTCCAGCAGCTGCTGCGCCGCGCGCCGGTCGCCGGGGGACACGCCCTCGTGCAGGTACGCCACCCCGGCCGGTGTCGGGAGGTGTCGGGTCCACTCACACGTGCGTGTCGGCGATGATGACGGTGTGCACGTGCGCGGCGAACGCGAACGCGAGCTCCGCGGCCACGACGCACAGCTGCGCCGCGCCCGACTCCAGCAGCTGCTGCGCCGCGCGCCGGTCGCCGGGGGACACGCCCTCGTGCAGGTACGCCACCCCGGCCGGTGTCGGGAGGTGTCGGGTCCACTCACACGTGCGTGTCGGCGATGATGACGGTGTGCACGTGCGCGGCGAACGCGAACGCGAGCTCCGCGGCCACGACGCACAGCTGCGCCGCGCCCGACTCCAGCAGCTGCTGCGCCGCGCGCCGGTCGCCGGGGGACACGCCCTCGTGCAGGTACGCCACCCCGGCCGGTGTCGGGAGGTGTCGGGTCCACTCACACGTGCGTGTCGGCGATGATGACGGTGTGCACGTGCGCGGCGAACGCGAACGCGAGCTCCGCGGCCACGACGCACAGCTGCGCCGCGCCCGACTCCAGCAGCTGCTGCGCCGCGCGCCGGTCGCCGGGGGACACGCCCTCGTGCAGGTACGCCACCCCGGCCGGTGTCGGGAGGTGTCGGGTCCACTCACACGTGCGTGTCGGCGATGATGACGGTGTGCACGTGCGCGGCGAACGCGAACGCGAGCTCCGCGGCCACGACGCACAGCTGCGCCGCGCCCGACTCCAGCAGCTGCTGCGCCGCGCGCCGGTCGCCGGGGGACACGCCCTCGTGCAGGTACGCCACCCCGGCCGGTGTCGGGAGGTGTCGGGTCCACTCACACGTGCGTGTCGGCGATGATGACGGTGTGCACGTGCGCGGCGAACGCGAACGCGAGCTCCGCGGCCACGACGCACAGCTGCGCCGCGCCCGACTCCAGCAGCTGCTGCGCCGCGCGCCGGTCGCCGGGGGACACGCCCTCGTGCAGGTACGCCACCCCGGCCGGTGTCGGGAGGTGTCGGGTCCACTCACACGTGCGTGTCGGCGATGATGACGGTGTGCACGTGCGCGGCGAACGCGAACGCGAGCTCCGCGGCCACGACGCACAGCTGCGCCGCGCCCGACTCCAGCAGCTGCTGCGCCGCGCGCCGGTCGCCGGGGGACACGCCCTCGTGCAGGTACGCCACCCCGGCCGGTGTCGGGAGGTGTCGGGTCCACTCACACGTGCGTGTCGGCGATGATGACGGTGTGCACGTGCGCGGCGAACGCGAACGCGAGCTCCGCGGCCACGACGCACAGCTGCGCCGCGCCCGACTCCAGCAGCTGCTGCGCCGCGCGCCGGTCGCCGGGGGACACGCCCTCGTGCAGGTACGCCACCCCGGCCGGTGTCGGGAGGTGTCGGGTCCACTCACACGTGCGTGTCGGCGATGATGACGGTGTGCACGTGCGCGGCGAACGCGAACGCGAGCTCCGCGGCCACGACGCACAGCTGCGCCGCGCCCGACTCCAGCAGCTGCTGCGCCGCGCGCCGGTCGCCGGGGGACACGCCCTCGTGCAGGTACGCCACCCCGGCCGGTGTCGGGAGGTGTCGGGTCCACTCACACGTGCGTGTCGGCGATGATGACGGTGTGCACGTGCGCGGCGAACGCGAACGCGAGCTCCGCGGCCACGACGCACAGCTGCGCCGCGCCCGACTCCAGCAGCTGCTGCGCCGCGCGCCGGTCGCCGGGGGACACGCCCTCGTGCAGGTACGCCACCCCGGCCGGTGTCGGGAGGTGTCGGGTCCACTCACACGTGCGTGTCGGCGATGATGACGGTGTGCACGTGCGCGGCGAACGCGAACGCGAGCTCCGCGGCCACGACGCACAGCTGCGCCGCGCCCGACTCCAGCAGCTGCTGCGCCGCGCGCCGGTCGCCGGGGGACACGCCCTCGTGCAGGTACGCCACCCCGGCCGGTGTCGGGAGGTGTCGGGTCCACTCACACGTGCGTGTCGGCGATGATGACGGTGTGCACGTGCGCGGCGAACGCGAACGCGAGCTCCGCGGCCACGACGCACAGCTGCGCCGCGCCCGACTCCAGCAGCTGCTGCGCCGCGCGCCGGTCGCCGGGGGACACGCCCTCGTGCAGGTACGCCACCCCGGCCGGTGTCGGGAGGTGTCGGGTCCACTCACACGTGCGTGTCGGCGATGATGACGGTGTGCACGTGCGCGGCGAACGCGAACGCGAGCTCCGCGGCCACGACGCACAGCTGCGCCGCGCCCGACTCCAGCAGCTGCTGCGCCGCGCGCCGGTCGCCGGGGGACACGCCCTCGTGCAGGTACGCCACCCCGGCCGGTGTCGGGAGGTGTCGGGTCCACTCACACGTGCGTGTCGGCGATGATGACGGTGTGCACGTGCGCGGCGAACGCGAACGCGAGCTCCGCGGCCACGACGCACAGCTGCGCCGCGCCCGACTCCAGCAGCTGCTGCGCCGCGCGCCGGTCGCCGGGGGACACGCCCTCGTGCAGGTACGCCACCCCGGCCGGTGTCGGGAGGTGTCGGGTCCACTCACACGTGCGTGTCGGCGATGATGACGGTGTGCACGTGCGCGGCGAACGCGAACGCGAGCTCCGCGGCCACGACGCACAGCTGCGCCGCGCCCGACTCCAGCAGCTGCTGCGCCGCGCGCCGGTCGCCGGGGGACACGCCCTCGTGCAGGTACGCCACCCCGGCCGGTGTCGGGAGGTGTCGGGTCCACTCACACGTGCGTGTCGGCGATGATGACGGTGTGCACGTGCGCGGCGAACGCGAACGCGAGCTCCGCGGCCACGACGCACAGCTGCGCCGCGCCCGACTCCAGCAGCTGCTGCGCCGCGCGCCGGTCGCCGGGGGACACGCCCTCGTGCAGGTACGCCACCCCGGCCGGTGTCGGGAGGTGTCGGGTCCACTCACACGTGCGTGTCGGCGATGATGACGGTGTGCACGTGCGCGGCGAACGCGAACGCGAGCTCCGCGGCCACGACGCACAGCTGCGCCGCGCCCGACTCCAGCAGCTGCTGCGCCGCGCGCCGGTCGCCGGGGGACACGCCCTCGTGCAGGTACGCCACCCCGGCCGGTGTCGGGAGGTGTCGGGTCCACTCACACGTGCGTGTCGGCGATGATGACGGTGTGCACGTGCGCGGCGAACGCGAACGCGAGCTCCGCGGCCACGACGCACAGCTGCGCCGCGCCCGACTCCAGCAGCTGCTGCGCCGCGCGCCGGTCGCCGGGGGACACGCCCTCGTGCAGGTACGCCACCCCGGCCGGTGTCGGGAGGTGTCGGGTCCACTCACACGTGCGTGTCGGCGATGATGACGGTGTGCACGTGCGCGGCGAACGCGAACGCGAGCTCCGCGGCCACGACGCACAGCTGCGCCGCGCCCGACTCCAGCAGCTGCTGCGCCGCGCGCCGGTCGCCGGGGGACACGCCCTCGTGCAGGTACGCCACCCCGGCCGGTGTCGGGAGGTGTCGGGTCCACTCACACGTGCGTGTCGGCGATGATGACGGTGTGCACGTGCGCGGCGAACGCGAACGCGAGCTCCGCGGCCACGACGCACAGCTGCGCCGCGCCCGACTCCAGCAGCTGCTGCGCCGCGCGCCGGTCGCCGGGGGACACGCCCTCGTGCAGGTACGCCACCCCGGCCGGTGTCGGGAGGTGTCGGGTCCACTCACACGTGCGTGTCGGCGATGATGACGGTGTGCACGTGCGCGGCGAACGCGAACGCGAGCTCCGCGGCCACGACGCACAGCTGCGCCGCGCCCGACTCCAGCAGCTGCTGCGCCGCGCGCCGGTCGCCGGGGGACACGCCCTCGTGCAGGTACGCCACCCCGGCCGGTGTCGGGAGGTGTCGGGTCCACTCACACGTGCGTGTCGGCGATGATGACGGTGTGCACGTGCGCGGCGAACGCGAACGCGAGCTCCGCGGCCACGACGCACAGCTGCGCCGCGCCCGACTCCAGCAGCTGCTGCGCCGCGCGCCGGTCGCCGGGGGACACGCCCTCGTGCAGGTACGCCACCCCGGCCGGTGTCGGGAGGTGTCGGGTCCACTCACACGTGCGTGTCGGCGATGATGACGGTGTGCACGTGCGCGGCGAACGCGAACGCGAGCTCCGCGGCCACGACGCACAGCTGCGCCGCGCCCGACTCCAGCAGCTGCTGCGCCGCGCGCCGGTCGCCGGGGGACACGCCCTCGTGCAGGTACGCCACCCCGGCCGGTGTCGGGAGGTGTCGGGTCCACTCACACGTGCGTGTCGGCGATGATGACGGTGTGCACGTGCGCGGCGAACGCGAACGCGAGCTCCGCGGCCACGACGCACAGCTGCGCCGCGCCCGACTCCAGCAGCTGCTGCGCCGCGCGCCGGTCGCCGGGGGACACGCCCTCGTGCAGGTACGCCACCCCGGCCGGTGTCGGGAGGTGTCGGGTCCACTCACACGTGCGTGTCGGCGATGATGACGGTGTGCACGTGCGCGGCGAACGCGAACGCGAGCTCCGCGGCCACGACGCACAGCTGCGCCGCGCCCGACTCCAGCAGCTGCTGCGCCGCGCGCCGGTCGCCGGGGGACACGCCCTCGTGCAGGTACGCCACCCCGGCCGGTGTCGGGAGGTGTCGGGTCCACTCACACGTGCGTGTCGGCGATGATGACGGTGTGCACGTGCGCGGCGAACGCGAACGCGAGCTCCGCGGCCACGACGCACAGCTGCGCCGCGCCCGACTCCAGCAGCTGCTGCGCCGCGCGCCGGTCGCCGGGGGACACGCCCTCGTGCAGGTACGCCACCCCGGCCGGTGTCGGGAGGTGTCGGGTCCACTCACACGTGCGTGTCGGCGATGATGACGGTGTGCACGTGCGCGGCGAACGCGAACGCGAGCTCCGCGGCCACGACGCACAGCTGCGCCGCGCCCGACTCCAGCAGCTGCTGCGCCGCGCGCCGGTCGCCGGGGGACACGCCCTCGTGCAGGTACGCCACCCCGGCCGGTGTCGGGAGGTGTCGGGTCCACTCACACGTGCGTGTCGGCGATGATGACGGTGTGCACGTGCGCGGCGAACGCGAACGCGAGCTCCGCGGCCACGACGCACAGCTGCGCCGCGCCCGACTCCAGCAGCTGCTGCGCCGCGCGCCGGTCGCCGGGGGACACGCCCTCGTGCAGGTACGCCACCCCGGCCGGTGTCGGGAGGTGTCGGGTCCACTCACACGTGCGTGTCGGCGATGATGACGGTGTGCACGTGCGCGGCGAACGCGAACGCGAGCTCCGCGGCCACGACGCACAGCTGCGCCGCGCCCGACTCCAGCAGCTGCTGCGCCGCGCGCCGGTCGCCGGGGGACACGCCCTCGTGCAGGTACGCCACCCCGGCCGGTGTCGGGAGGTGTCGGGTCCACTCACACGTGCGTGTCGGCGATGATGACGGTGTGCACGTGCGCGGCGAACGCGAACGCGAGCTCCGCGGCCACGACGCACAGCTGCGCCGCGCCCGACTCCAGCAGCTGCTGCGCCGCGCGCCGGTCGCCGGGGGACACGCCCTCGTGCAGGTACGCCACCCCGGCCGGTGTCGGGAGGTGTCGGGTCCACTCACACGTGCGTGTCGGCGATGATGACGGTGTGCACGTGCGCGGCGAACGCGAACGCGAGCTCCGCGGCCACGACGCACAGCTGCGCCGCGCCCGACTCCAGCAGCTGCTGCGCCGCGCGCCGGTCGCCGGGGGACACGCCCTCGTGCAGGTACGCCACCCCGGCCGGTGTCGGGAGGTGTCGGGTCCACTCACACGTGCGTGTCGGCGATGATGACGGTGTGCACGTGCGCGGCGAACGCGAACGCGAGCTCCGCGGCCACGACGCACAGCTGCGCCGCGCCCGACTCCAGCAGCTGCTGCGCCGCGCGCCGGTCGCCGGGGGACACGCCCTCGTGCAGGTACGCCACCCCGGCCGACAGGGTCTCCCGGAGCATCTGTGGGAAACGTGAAATCTTCATCTATATGAAGTTTATACAATAAAATAAAACTTTTACAGGTGCTTTTGGATCATCGATGAGTCTACCACTGGTTCGGAATGCCCTCCCTGCCGAGAAGAACCAGCAAGAAACTCGGCGGTTGCTCCTTTTAAAACAAGTTTGCAATACAATAGATACTATGATATGTATGCAGTATTTCCACAAAGCGATTTAATGCATTAAATCGCTTTGTTAAGATGGGCAGATAACCCCATTCCCGCCGGTGGCACCCATTCACGAGCATGACGCATGACCCAGCCTTTGCTTCGCTCAACCATATTTGAGGGAACGTAACAACCCGCATCACACCACACCAACACAATAAGTTTAATAACATAAGGAATCCTAAGGGACTCACAACCTCTCGATCGTAATTTTTTTTTACTAAAATAGACTTCTCCCCTACAAATAAGCTTAAAGCTTGTGTAAGGAGCGTAATGTGTATCAACTCTGTAGCCTCACGGGCTCGCCTCGCTCGCAAGCTGTCCATCGCTCATCGACGATTCAAAAGCACTTGTAAAAAAGCTTATTTGAATAAAAAACATTTCTATTCTATTCTATTTAGCACCTGAACCTGCAGTAGATATCCCCCACCTTGTCCTGTATTTTTAAAATTCAACAATTAAACCTACAGTAGCATAATCTTCAACGTGACCTGTATTTTTAATGAACATATTTAGTACAATCCAGTAGCATAATTCTGAACTTATCCTATATTTTCAATATTCAGCACCTGACCCTGCAGTAGCATAATCCTCAACTTGTCCTGTATTTTCAATATTCAGTACCTGAATCTGCAGTAGCATAATCCTCACCTTGTCCTGTATTTTCAATATTCAGCACCTGAATCTGCAGTAGCATAATCCTCACCTTGTCCTGTATTTTCAATATTCAGCACCTGAATCTGCAGTAGCATAATCCTCACCTTGTCCTGTATTTTCAATATTCAGCACCTGAATCTGCAGTAGCATAATCCTCACCTTGTCCTGTATTTTCAATATTCAGTACCTGAATCTGCAGCAGCATAATCCTCACCTTGTCCTGTATTTTCAATATTCAGCACCTGAATCTGCAGTAGCATAATCCTCACCTTGTCCTGTATTTTCAATATTCAGCACCTGAATCTGCAGTAGCATAATCCTCACCTTGTCCTGTATTTTCAATATTCAGCACCTGAATCTGCAGTAGCATAATCCTCACCTTATCCTGTATTTTCAATATTCAGCACCTGACCCTGCAGTAGCATAATCCTCACCTTGTCCTGTATTTTCAATATTCAGCACCTGACCCTGCAGTAGCATAATCCTCAACTTATCCTATATTTTCAACAATATTCAGCACCTGAATCTGCAGTAGCATAATCCTCAACTTATCCTATATTTTCAACAATATTCAGCACCTGAATCTGCAGTAGCATAATCCTCAACTTATCCTATATTTTCAACATTCAGCACCTGCATCTGCAGTAGCATAATCCTCAACTTATCCTATATTTTCAATATTCAGCACTTGCACCTGAAGTAGCATAGTCCTCAACTTATCCTATATTTTCAATATTCAGCACCTGAACCTGCAGTAACATAATCCTCACCTTGTCCTGTATTTTCAATATTCAGCACCTGCACTTGCAGTAACATAATCCTCAACTTATCCTATATTTTCAATATTCAGCACCTGAACCTGCAGTAACATAATCCTCACCTTGTCCTGTATTTTCTTGAGGAAGGGCTGCACCAGGTCGGATCTGGCGTGCAGGAACCTCGTGGGGTTGCCGTGCGCCGCCGCCAGTGCCAGGAGGTCCGCAGCGAGGAGCCTCGCGTGCCGCCTGGAGGGCACGAACACGGCGGCAGGCCTGGACCCCGCGTGTCGGATCACGCTGTTGTATATCGGCTTCGTCATGGCTGCGAGGCGGGACGCTGCGTGTGATATGTTGAAGCCCTAAACCAGCAAAAATTTAATAAAAAATCCGAGTACGAGTTAGAGAATATAAACTGAACAAGCTATAATTTCGGAAAAATTAGACCGACTACAATATACCGAAATAAGAAATAACTGAAGGGAAAAGTTACTTAGTAAAAGTTCTTACAAAACTGCTAAACCGATTTTGATGAAACCTTTACTGTTCCCTAAGTTGGGTTGCACTGGGGTGGAAATCGAATGCATTTGGCGTTGCAGCAGAGCCATTGCTACACGTCACGTGTGTTCACTAGGAACGACAAGTCTACTATGCGACTTGGACACTCAGTCTTATGAATATAGCAATAAAGTTCAATTTCACCTGCACATGAAGTTCCAAAGGTAGGGGCCGCACACTAGGGTGGAAATTAAACGCACAGTTGGCGTTGCAGCCGAGCCATTGCCATACGTCACGTGCGTCCGCCAGGGGGAGTGATAAGGCAACTATGCGGATCGGACGACCTGAAAATAACACAAAGAAAGAAAACTTTATTTGTTCAAACAGGATACATAATACTATTAAAATTGCTGCACCCTTTACAGGGAAACACGCACGAGTACAACGGTACTCATAGCTGTTCGCAAAAGATTAATATTTAGGAATACATATTAAGCGTGATACTAATATTATAAATGCGAAAGGTGTGTTCGTTGGTTTGTCTTTCAATCCCGCCGCAATAGAGCCACGGTTCTACAGATTTTTTGCATGGGTATAATTGAGGACCTGGAGAGTGACATAGGCTACTTTTATCCCGGAAAATCAAAGAGTTCTCGAGGGGTTTTAAAAATTAATTTCACGCGGACGAGTCGCGGGCATCAGCTAGTATTATAATATATTGCTTAAACGCACATAACTCCGAAAAGTCAGAGATGCGTGCCCGGGATCGAACCTGCAAACCCCCTAATAGGAGACCACAGTCCTAACCACTAGGCTGTCACTGTTTTAAAATTCATGTAAAGCATTTAAATTTAGGGTTCTAAAGCTGGAGCACCAATCAACATAATAACTGATGAAGGAACACAATTTGAGTCATACAGTTCACTTAGTTTCTAAGGAGGAGAACCTTACCAATCTGCGAAGCAATGTACCGCATCCTCGAACAAACCACTTCTAGGACGGGGCCTTCCTCTCCACCCAGTAGTTGTAGCGCATCTACTATGAATAGAGACACGCTCTGGACGCTCTTGCGGACTTTCCATCTATTGAAAAAGTAAAAGGATTATTAAAACCTTAAAATAATACAAGCTTTGCTCACGTTAAATTCGATTTTTCGAACCCCTATCAAAGCCCTAATAACCCCTATAAGGGGTTCCTTAGGGGTTGTTTTTTTCAAAAATTCTTTCTTAGCGGATGTCAACGTCATAACAGCTATCTGTATACCAAATTCCAACTCGATCCGTCCAGTGGTTCGAGCTGTGTTCGAAGATAGAAGAAGAAAATTTAACACCAGGCACCTACCACCATAAGGCCGGCCGTAAACATCCGGAATTCCGAAACGAAAAAGGGTTACCAACTCAAAAAAACCTTTTAAGGTAAGTTGAAATACACATACATAAATCCTAAATCCAACAGTTAAAAGTAAAGAACTTTTTAAACAACAGTCAAAAGTCTTATAACTACTGAAACGTATATTTTAAAATTAGATGATGCCCGCGACTTCGTCCGTGAAGATTAAGGTTTTTGATTCCCGCAAGAATAATTAATTTTCCAGGATAAAATGTAGCCTATGTATAAAGCGAGTCGCAGGGAGCCGCTAGATGCAGGTGGCCCAAGAAAGAGGATTGTGGGAGTCCATGCAAGGGACCTATGTCTAGCATTGTACAACCCGGTTACTAAAAGATTGGACCTCGCTGGAATGTGACGCCTCTCCCGCTTCCCCGCTCACCTCTCCGCGTTCGTCCTGACGCGTTAGTACGGTTCGCATCTTTGTCTACTTTCGTCTTTAGCAAAACGTTCAGTTTTTAGAATATCCTTGTTAAGTTTTTTGTTGAATTGTTTTAGTTTGTTTTGTTATAATTGTTACGTTTTGGACTGTTTTTATTAAGTTTTTGTCATTGGACTGTTGTTTTGTTATAATAGGCTATTTGACTACTTTTAGAAAATCATCTTAAATTGTTAATAATGCTATGCTGAAGCTAACAAAACATATATTTCGGCATAATTTTCATTATTTTTCATAAAAATCGAGAAATAAATTCAAAAAAATAAATTGCCGCCGAAACGTTCCATTTGCTCTCAGGACGTAACAGTTCACATTTCAAACAATGACAATTTTATAATATGTGTTTAGGCCGCGTGTCGCATACTATTTGGTATTTAATAAAATAGTAACGATGAAAAACAGACGAAATTAGCCTATTACGCCGCACAAACACGTCGAAATGTATTGACAAAATGAGAATTCCATAGGTGGTGTGGACTGTGACGTCATTCGAGATCACTGAACGTTTTCAATCACGTGACCATGGCCAGAATTATAGCAATTTTATTTAATGTTTTCTAATTAAATAAAGCTTTATTTTTTAGTTTTGTCGTATGGAATAATGTTTTTAGATAATAATCTTTTAGGATGACACCAGTTGAAACGATATTTTTATTATAGTCAAATACCCTATTGTTACGTTTTGGACTATTTTTATTAAGTTTTTGTCATACGGACTGTATACCGCTGAGTTCGGTCTTATGATTATTATTCCAATTATCAGAACTAACACAGCATATTGAAATAAAAGATATTTTACGGAAACTGACGCGTATATTTTATTATTTGAGTCGGCCCGTGACCACGTCCTCTGTAAAGAGTGCGAAATGTCGGGATGTATCAAATAATAGAATATACGCTTTAGTTTCCGCAAAATATCTTTTATTTCAATGTGTGATAAGACAATACTAACACAGCATACCTAGAGTTTCCACTAACATTTAATTTTCATAAATATTCTTAATGAATCTTTTTTGCACACTGTACCCATGCGTCGCAGTGACGTCATCGACGCCAGGTCCATTCTTTTAGTAACCGGGTAGTACGTCATTTCACCTTCTGGAGAGCACGTCCCATTTCTCAGCGGTGGTGATGATGATTTGTCCCTTGTTGAGCAGTTTGTGGTCTGTGGCCGTTTCACCTGTCAGTTGCACTACCTGTGGAATGAAAACAATATTTTTACCGTTTATAATACTGACTTACTTATGGTGCGGATAGATGGCGCCAGTAGTACATTACCTTGCACTTTGAAGAACTTAGTTTTATAGTGATAATAATTTGTATGATAACATGATAGTCCTGCGATCTCAATTCTCACCTGGTAGTAAATGATGATGTAGTCTAAGATGGTAGCGGGCTAACTTGGAAGGGGTATGTGATGTGTCTTGCACCTATTTATTTCACGTAGGCAAACCTGTGGCTCTTATGACACGTCATTACTCTACCACCGGTTCAGAAAGCGGATTCTGCTGACAAGAGCCGGCAAGAAACTCAGCAGTTGCTCTTTTCAAAATAATCATTTTACAATATTATTACGTAGGTATTATCATCGTAATCAATTTTTCATATTATCTTGTGGGCAGCCGGATGCCAAGCCGATTTAACACATGCAACTTTGTTAGAATAGAATAGAATATAATATTTCCACAATGAGGGTAAGTTCCAAAAAAAAGCGTAGGTACAATTCAATTCCTTACGTTCCCTCAAATATGGTTGAGCAAATCAATGGCTGGGTCATGCGTCATGCTCGTGAATAGGTCCACCGGCGGGAATGGGGCTAATTTATGCCTGCCCATCTTAAGATAGAAGTTAGTTGGTATGCATTTTTGGAACTTCCCTCATTGTGTAAACACTGCATAAATTACTGCATAAATAGTATTTACTGTATTGTAAATTTGTTTTGAAAAGAGAAACCGCCGAGTTTCTTGCTGGTTCTTCTCGGTAGGAAGGGCATTCCGAACCAGTGGTAGACTCATCGACTATTCAAAAGCACTTGTAAAAGTTTATTTGAATAAAAAATATTTCTATTCTATTCATTTTAAGACGGGTAGTTAGAAAGTAGCCCCATTCCCGTCGGTGGCACCCGTTCGGGAATGTATACCTGTCTACAGTATGGGCACCTTGCTGCCGTTCGTTTCGCGGGCGTGCTCACCTTCAAGTTGAACCTGGTGCCGAACTTGTGGTACCAGTCGGCGAACACGATGTCCGCGAGCGCGTCCCTCGGCAGCAGGTAGACGGCGCGGCCGGCCGCGTTGGCGGACAGCAGCCGCAGCAGCGCCAGCTCCGCCACCACCGACTTGCCGGAGCCGGAGGGCGCGCCCACGAACACGTTGTCGTCAGAGTTGTACACCGCGTTGAACACCTGCCGTGCGGACCAATAGCAATCATCATCATTAGCAACCCATTAACGGCTCACTACTGAGCGCAGGTCTCCTCTCAGAGAAGGGTTATAGGCCATAGTCCACCACGCTGGCACAATGCGAATTGGCGGACTTCACACACCTTCCAGAACATTATGGAGAACTCTCAGGTGTGCAGGTTTCCTCACGATGTTTTCCTTCACCGTTGAAGCTAGTGATATTTAATTGCTTAAACGCACTTGACTCTGAAAAGTCAGAGGTGCATACCCGGGATCGAACCTGCGACCCCCCGAATAGGAGACCACAGTCCTAACCACTAGGCTATCACTGCTTCAATAGCATTACACTCAGGAATATCAACAAAAAACTTGAGAGGTGTCAAGGGACACCCGGATGGAACAAAGTTATAAGTTATAAAAAATTAGGGAAAAATTCCACATGTAGATATTATTTAAAATAAAATTGAAAATAGAAAATTCAGTCTGTCGAGCTGGGATTCGAACCATGGACTTTGAACTGTTTAGCGACTATAGAAACCACAAGGCTACCAAGATCTTATATTGTACTGTGAAAATATAAAACACAATGCCAAATTCACATTCAAATAAGTGTCAGTTTCAAAAAAGTGTCGGTTCAATTTTGTCTTTTTTTTCCGTCTAGCCCCCTTCCGCACCGCGCGATAAGGAACAACGTTCCAAAAATTCGCGAGTCTCGTAGAAGACACGGTTGGAACGAAGTCAGGATTCGAATCTCCAAACCGATAGTTTCACTCCTTCGTTTAGCCGCTACGCCACCAAAGCTATGACGGAACGTGTGTAATAAACGAAGACTACACACAAAGGTCGTAACGGAAAAATTGTTACACTTTTTTTTCACTTCCCCATCAGCCAAGTCCGTACCGTTCGATAAGGAACTTCGTTCCAACAATAATATGTGTATTATCCCAAGAAAGCTCATACCATTATATTTATAATGAAAAGGGGTCACGACCCTCATCAAATGACTTACATACGTTGTATTTTGGTACCATACACAGTGTTATATGAATAGACGCGGTGGAAGAGGGAAATTATAATATGGAAGGGTCTGGGAACCTACCATTATCCATGAATAATGGAAAATGGTCACGACCCTCAGCAATGAGAAGAACGACGCAGAGAGAGAGAAGAGAAAATAAGAGAGAGTAAGAGAGAAATAGAGAGGGAGATGTACCTGCGTCTGCACGGGGTTGAACTGCGGGAAGGTGTCGGCATACAGCTCCTCGTATTTGGCGTTACGCAGCGCGGAGATTGGCAGAGGCTGCAGGTCCAGCAGCTCCGTGGGCGGCAGGTTCTTCTCCGGCAGGATCAGGTGGCGGAACGAGACAGGCAGCTGCGTCTCTGCTGCTATCCATCTGGAAGTAAGGGTTTATCCAAATGTATGAAGGAAAAGGTGACTGACTCACTGATCTAGCAACGCACAGATCAAACCGATGGATGGCTAAGGAAGTAATGTGGAGGCAGAGGCTCGAACAGATTTACGTGGTTTTCGTCGTAATACAACTTCTGCTTGAGAGAAACTAGCAAGAAGTGGAACACCCACAAGTTTTCTGGCTCACCTGTCGTAAACCACCTTGAGGAAGTACTTTAGTGGTAGCGGCTCAAACACCGGCACGAACAGCTTGACGTGGTGCTCGTAGCAACATTTCTTTTGCTTAAGAGGAACTATAGAGAACAAGTGGAACACTCCACATGTTTTGTGGCCACTCTCAGGAAGTACTTAGGCGGTAGCGGCTAAAACACCGGCACGAACAGCTTGTTGTGGTACTCGTCGCGTCAGTAATTCTGCTCTAAGAAACTATAGAGAAGAAGTGGAACAATCCACATGTTTTGTTGCTCACCTCTCGGAGACCACCCACAAGAAGTAATGTGGAAGCAGAATCTCAAACAGGTTTACGTGGTTTTCATCATAATAGAATATTTGCTCGAGAGAAACTAGCTAGAAATGGAACACTCCACAAGTTTTCTGGCTCACCTGTCGGAGACCACCCTCAGGAAGTACTGCGGTGGAAGCGGCTCAAACACCGGCACGAACAGCTTGAAGTGATACCCGTCGCGTCAGTAATTCTGCTTTTAAGAAACTATAGAGAAGAAGTGGAACGCTCCACAAGTTTTCTGGCTCACCTGTCGGAGACCACCCTCAGGAAGTACTGCGGTGGTAGCGGCTCAAACACCGGCACGAACAGCTTGACGTGGTGCTCGTCTCGACAGTACTTCTGCTTGAGCAGGAAGTACTCGTGGTGGAGGATCACCTCAGAGTCCACGTCTTCCACTAGGATCCAGAACGCTTCGGATTGCCCGTGAATCTAGGGAATGGACGACATATTCTTATTAATTAATTAATTTTTTTTTTTAATTTTTTTTATAAAAATAGCGAGCAAACGAGCAGGCGACCACCTGATTGATGTTAAGCGATTACCGCCGCCCATGAACATTTGTAGCACCAGAGGCACTACCAATGCATTGCCAGCTTTTCAGGAATTTGTTGGTCTGCCTCTTGAATAACCCCAACTTGTAATTAAGCGGGAACACAGTCGATGGGAGTTGGTCCCAGTTTGGTAGTGCGTGGAAAAAAGATCTGGCACAACGGATAGTCGAAGTGCTCCAGGTGATGTGGGTGAAATTGCTTTCAGTGGCGTGCGGTGTGGTTGTAGAAAAGAGAGGGTGGTATATGGTCAAATAGCTCTTCAGAACACTCCCCGTTATATAGCCGATAGAATACGCAGAGAGCTTACGCCTCTGCGGTGCTCCAGGCTTTCCAGTGAGCTAGTTAGTTTGGGATTGTCCACAACCCGTACTGCCCTCTTTTGAAACCGGTCAAATGGAAGGAGTTGATATTGAGGTGCTCCGGCCCAAAGGTGAGAGCAATACTCCATGTATGGGCGGAATTGCACTTTATAAAGTAAGAGCCTGTGCTCGGGCGCAAAGTACCGCTTTGCTCTGTTGAGCACCCCAAGTTTTTTAGAGGCTTATTTAGCTTTCCTTCCAAATGATCCCGGAACTGGACTTCTTTCGAAACGCGAACACCAAGAATCCCTTTTTTAAATATTATTTATTCAGTATAATCATTAAACTATATTTATACCTGTCATACCTCGCTGCATTCTCATGAATAAAGCATTATTTATTTATTTAGGTCACCTTGTCATCCCACTGGAAGTCCGGAGTGATGGTCAGCTCCACGCGCAGGGTGGAGCGCGTCACGGGCTGGATGTGCGTGCTCAGCTCCAGCTTGGGGAACTGGTGCACGTACTTGTGGATCATTTTGCCCAGCTTCGGGGCCCGCACCAGCTCCCCGATCTCGTTGGGCCCGAGGTCGTACAGCTTCTCCCATGGGAAGTTCTTCTTCTCCAACTTTTTTATTACCTGCAGAGGATGAAGAAAAGGTTTATTGATGGAGAATTGAATTAGTAGCTGTTCATTGTACTGGTTTATTATATTATGGTATAGGAAGCAGTGATAGCCTAGTGGTTAGGACTGCGTTCTCCTGATCGGGGGGTCCCAGTGTGCCATAAATACTAACCTCTTCAGGCATTTTCTTAAACTGCCGGAGCGGCGACATGGACTGCCACATGCGGCGGTCAACCATCTTGCACAAAGCTAACGTTTTGTCGACCAGCTGCGCCCAGCCTGGAATAAAACAAATTTTACTTTGACGTGACAGAATACGATCAATGGAATATCTTTTAGACAATCGCCAGGATGGTCACTAACTGTTGGCCTCATAAGAAGGCACAGGGTCGCTTAGCGAGCGATGGAGAGAGCTATGCTCGAAGTATCCCTGCGAGAAAAATGCCCTCAATCCCTGCAAATCAGAAATGAGGAGATCCGTCGGAGAACCAAAGTCATGGATCAGCGAGGCGCGAAACTGAAGTGGAAATGAGCGGACACATAGTTCGAAGAGTTGATGGTCGTTGGGGGTCCAAGGTGATGTAGTGGCGATCCCGCACCGGGAAGCGCAGTGTCGGCAGACCCCCTGTAGGTGGACCGACGACATCAAACGAGTCGCAGGGAGCCGCTGGATGCATCAGGCGGTGAAAGACTTCCACAGGCTTCAGCCTGTGGAAGTCCATGCATGAGACCTTTGTCCAGCAGTGGACATCTATCACCAGACAAGAAGAATAGAAACAAAATCCTCACCCCTATGAAGGACAATCTCGAAGATAGCCCTCAGCAGCCTGCAGGCGGACTGCGTCACGTACACCATGTCGGCCATCAGCGCGAACCCCTCCAGCTTCAGCTGCGAGATGTACGCCTGCAGCAGCACGTTGATTTTGGCTGACGGCTCCTCTATGCTCTCCTTTATCGGTATCGGGACCTGTTGAAGAATAGTCGGCTTATACTACATTTGGAGTACCATTTAAGAGGACTATTATATATCGCATTACATTTGGAGTACCAATTAAGACGATTATTACCTCTACCACTACCTCTACATCTCCTTTTTAAAGTGAAACTTTTTCGTCTGTGTGTTGCATGTCGCGTGACGGTGACGTCAGAGCAGCCAAGGCCAATATGGCGGCGCCTATAGTTTGCAGCAGCTGACCGTGTAGTGTAAAGAGTATAGACTATTACTCATTTATGTGTATAAATGTCTATAATGTGAAAAAATTTTTCACTTTTACCGTGGTTTCATAAAACCACACAATCCTTTTTTCTTTTCCTTAGCTCACGTTAGCATTTAAACAGAAAAAACGCATCAAAATCGGTCCTTTCGTTAGCGAGCTACGAGGGAAAAGACAAACATACGCACGTCAAACTTTTAGCAACCCTCTCTTTTCCGTCAAATTCAAATTCAAATTCAAATTATTTATTTGCCAGATTGAGTACATTTAAGATCTTAACAATTATAATACATTCGCTTCAATCCGCCACAGAGTAGCATGCAAATTTGTAATTAGTTACATAGTTAATAGTTGTCCTTATAACTAAGTAATATTATTATTAATTTCAACTACTGAAAAGGTTGCAAGAAATCGTTTATAGTATAAAAATTTTTTTCTTGCAACCATTTCTTAAGTTTATAATTAAATTTTTTCTGTGGGAGCATCCTAATTTCTGCGGGTAGTTTATTAAAAATCTTTATGCACATAACGTAACAATTTTTCCGACACAGTGCCGTTTTTGAAATTCTGTCAAAAATTAATTTATTCGTCGGGGGTAATGAGGACTATTACATTTCGCATCCCTCTCTCTCTCGCACATTCTAATATTTTTAATGATTGTAAAAGTCTCAGATACTCTTGACAAAATGTGGTAAATTTTTATCTTCGACAATTAAATTAGGGATATTTTAGACTAGCTCATGCCCGCGACTTCGTCCACGTGTAAAAAGTAGCCTATATGCCACTCTCCAGGTCCTCAACTATACCCATGCAAAAAATCATGTCGATCCGAAGCTCTCTTGAGGCGTGGTAATATGTCACTTTTTTTAACCTTTTCTTTCACCGTTTAAACTTTCCCTGGACTACGACAAACATTTCAAAACCAAAACCAGCTAAATCGGCCCAGCCGTTCTCGAGTTTTAGCGAGACAAACGAACAGCAATTGATTTTTATCGACCGAGCGAAGCGAAGGTCTTTGAGTTAACTAGAGCGATTTGCACTTGTCCGTCCGTCCGTCCGTCCGTCCGTCCGTCTGTCAGAGCCTTATAACTTTTGAATTACTGAACGTAATTACTTCAAATTTAGATATAATATGTAAACCGATGGCCTCCAGCCGAAAATGGCTTAAAAAGTTATAAAAATCTTTATTTCAGGGGGGCTCTCATAGAAGCGAATGCGAAGTAAAAAAAAAAATAACGCGTTACATAAAATTGTTACGTATCATTTTAAAGATAATTTTGAACTGAGTACAAAAATATTTTTTTTTTAATTTTTCCCTTAAAATTGACGAAATGGGGGGCTTTCAAAGTGGCGATTTTATACGCTCGCTTGAAGACGCTCCCTAAGAAAATCCGCTATGGATTTTCAAACTGATTTTATGTTTTTAGGTCACTTATATCCTGTACTTGAACAACAAATACTAAAATCATATGAATATTATAAAGAAACGAAATTATTTAATTTTTAATGTACATCAGTAATTCATATAGCATCAACATAGCTTCACAATAATGCTAATAGATGGCGCAGTCAGTAACTATTCCCATGGAACTACGAGTTACGACTAACGACCTATCCCAAAAACAGTTTTGCGTCGACCATTATTATTTAGTTACTTATTATAATACAATAATTGTATTGTAATTTTTTTTGTACCATATTATTCAATTAAAATTATTTTTTAGTTAAATTTTAGTTAAATATTGTATATTTTCTATTCGCGTCGATAGATGACGATTTGTACAGATGCCCGTAACCCGGTTTCACTCGTTAGTACCTACATAATAATTCAATGTTTTCACTAACGTTCCCTAACCTTTACGGGCTACCTATAAGTTAGGTGATTGATGTTTTCTGTCAACTTATTTATCACGATCCTGTACGGGACACCTAAAAGGATATTGGGACGGATGTTAGGACTTAGGATTGTATTTAGGAGCTACCTACGTTAAGAGACTCCTACTTAGGGGATGATTTAGGTATGTTTGGTGAAAACGGGCATAATAATAATGTCAGTTTTGGTTATCATGTATCGATTGAATGAATAATCATGGGATACCGTTACCGCGAGGTCTCAGTTCGGGGCGAACCACTAGTATATATATAGATAGATATAGTTTTATTAAGATTCATACATTTTCATACATATTACATCTGAATCACCACGTTATTTATACTATCATCACGATTTCAATCAACAAGATTTTTATGTAAACCTGTGAAGATGATAATTCCACTGGCGCAATTAGAAGGCCATAAGCCTACTTTGTCGTATTCGTTTACAAAATGGGAAAAACCAAATTAAATTTGAATTCCGCGGGCAGACTCGTATAATCCACCTTAAGCAAATAACTTACCCTCTCCATCAACTTGTGCAACTCCAACTTCTCTTCATCCCTCACGGCGATATGTTTGAACTCTGACGAGAGGGAGAACACCCTGAACAGCTCTATCTCCGCTAGAGTGGGCTTCAGCAGCTGGTTGTAGCTCTGCATGGTCTCGTACGTGCAGTAGAAGTGAGAGGCGATGCGGCCTAGCTCCGTCGCCTGGAAGTGGCCGGATTTGCGCTCGTACTTTATAAGGCCGGCTCTGAAAAAACATAAAAAAAAAAAATTAAGTGGCATTCGGGGACTGCCGCGGTAAAGCTATTGCATAGCATTTTTTATCAACTTATGCAATTATAATATTTATGCAATATTTTATTTTGCATAATAAAAATTATGCAAAAAAATAATTAAAAAACAAACAAACAAGAAAAGCGCACTGTCACTACTTCGCGAGTGAGATTCGAACCTGCGACGGTGTATGCACCATACGGTAAAGAAAGCGGCCGCTCGCCCACTGCGCCAAACAGAGCTACTTGTGAACCTCTAAAATGTTGAACGCTTACTGAACGACGGTGTTAGGTTTATTTTCGTTACGGAATTTCCTGATTCGGTCGTCGCGCTCAAACTGTTTGTCCTAGTTCAAAGCCCGCGATAAAAGCTATGCAATAGCTTAATAAAATGCGTGAGTGTCGTGTATGGTACCTATTTAAACAATACTAGAGGTCACCCATTGGTCGAAATTCGACCCGTTAATGTTCTATGTCGAAGCATAATAAAAGTAGAAAAACTTTCATTGTGGTTATGTTTGACATTCAGTAAGACTTAATCTATTCTCAATTTGACGTGTGTGTGTCTAATACATGGTAATGGTGTAATGGTTTTTTTTATATATTTATTTAATGTATTTTTTATGCATAATTTTATAAAAAATCCATTCTGCACTCCTTCTCTATATAAACTATAATAAGTGTGGGAAATTTCATACTCCTCCGTCCGCGCAATTTTCGTAAAAAGGGGTACAAAGTTTTTGCTTCACGTATTAATATTAAGGGGACTCAAGCCAGTACCTTCTTCATACAAACGTAGATGAGTGATTACTACATTATTTGATATTGTACGCTCAAAACTAAGTATTATGTCGATATGCCTCGTCATTATCTAGGTTTATTGATATATAAAACATTGAAAAAAATATTCGTTATAAAGTTACGAGCCTCGAAAGAGCGTCATTTTCACACTAATGTCAACTTTGGGCGCAAATAAATAACATTAAACTACGGCCGTTCAGAGAATGCGTTCCTGACACGTCGCGATTGAACGGACGACGTAACTTTGTAATGGCGTTGCAGTTACGATAAAAATATTATTGCTGGTTGTTTACCGTTTTAACAATTGATGAGCATTAAAACAACATTATTATATCAATAAACAATTAATGTTATAATTTTGTGCCAAACTGAGTGTCAAATAACTTGGTAAACAATATTTTTCTAAATCTAAACTGCGCTATTACAAGGTTATGTCAGCGCTTTATATTTGTAGTGCTGTGCTAACAATAACAGGCAATAATAGTATTATCGTAATCTGTTCTTATACAGTTATACTTTATAAAAGAATACGTTTTGTTTTTCTTTTTAAGAATTTGAAAATAATGGACTATAAGATAACTTTTATTAAATATAAAAATAAAACTACGACCAAACCGAACGCGCGAAAGAAAGTAGCATTTTTATATTTAGGTTGAAAATGGTAATATTCATGGATAATGCCTCCTATCACTCGGTTCAAATACAGAAACCACCTACCCAAGCTAATAAAAAAGAAGAAATGGTGGCTTGGTTACAAGCAAAAGGCATTGACGCAAATATGCAGATGCTAAAAGCAGAGCTAATTAAATTAGTTACAGAAAATAAAGCGGCAAATGTGCGATACGAAATCGATGAACTGGCTCTGGAGTACGGTCATCGCGTTCTAAGAATTCCACCGTATCATTGCCAATATAACGCGATTGAGCTAATCTGGGCTCAAATAAAAGGTTACGCCGCCCGCCACAATACTTCCCCGCCATTCAGCACGAAAAAGATGATGACCCTATTAAAAGAAGCCTGCGGGGAAGTCACAAGAGATGACTGGGCAAAGGTTGTTGAGAAGACTAAAAACCTGATTGTGGAACATTTTGACCGAGATATCAGGATTGATTCTGTTATTGATAATAATATAATTATACATGTAGGCGAAGATGATGATGATGACACCACCTCCTCAAGCGAATCGGAGTCTGATTAATATTCTGTACGCACATTCAATTCAATGTACTTTATTGCATAGAAATACAGATTGTAACTTTGTAACAAAGAATAAATAAAACAATTTTATTATATTAATATTATCCTTTTTTGGTTTCCACTTAAATAACTAAATTATAAATTTTAAATGATTCCGCCAATTTAAAACGAAAATAATCTTAAAAATAACGCGGCTGTTCATTTTGGAGGAACGGTAACGAACTCAGTGTTATGTTGTGCCCATCACTAGTCTTGACTAACTGATAGGTGTCAGGAACGCATTCTCTGAACGGCCGAACTTTAGGAGTATGAAAATGCCAAAAACAATTATCATTAGACATAGTTTATTTATTTATCAGTTCAAATAACTTTACTTTGTAAACATACATTTAGTAGTTTTTTTCTCAAAAACACTTTTCCCAAACGACTGTTCAACCCTTTTCGCGCGCTTGATTTCGGTGTAAATTATCGCGCCTCTCACCCGACACGGAGCGGGAGCGGGACGGTAGCACGGAAGTATGCGCGCATGCACTCGCTGGTCGCTACACTGAGTCTATCTCTTTCTTACACAATGTTAGGTGAAATAGCAAGCCGGTTACCCACGTGCGCCGGCAACTTCGGTCGAATGTACTGAGTCCCCTTAAGCATTAAATATCACATGCTTCAACGGTGAAGGAAAACATCGTGAGAAAACCTGCACGCCTAAGAGTTCTCTATAATGTTCTCGAAGGTGTGTGAAGTTCACCAATTCGCATTGGGCCAGCGTGGTGGACTATGGCCTATAACCCTTCTCTGAGAGGAGACTTGCGCTCAGTAGTGACACGTTAATGAGATGCTCATGAAGGAAATGAATGAATGAATTAATATTATGATTATGAAAATATTATCTTCTAATAATTAAAACATTACCTTTTCGAATCAACGCCATCTCTCGCCACATGTTAGAACAATCTCGCAATAAATAAGCGTCTACTCACTTGTCCAGCAGGCTGGCGGCGGTGTGCACGAGGTCGGCGCGGTGCAGCTCCAGCAGGTTGTCCTCCTGCAGCTTCTCCGGGGACACGCCGTACAGCGCCGGCTGACGGAGCATCCGTATGTACAAGTATGTGGAGCTACTCACTTGTCCAGCAGGCTGGCGGCGGTGTGCACGAGGTCGGCGCGGTGCAGCTCCAGCAGGTTGTCCTCCTGCAGCTTCTCCGGGGACACGCCGTACAGCGCCGGCTGACGGAGCATCCGTATGTACAAGTATGTGGAGCTACTCACTTGTCCAGCAGGCTGGCGGCGGTGTGCACGAGGTCGGCGCGGTGCAGCTCCAGCAGGTTGTCCTCCTGCAGCTTCTCCGGGGACACGCCGTACAGCGCCGGCTGACGGAGCATCCGTATGTACAAGTATGTGGAGCTACTCACTTGTCCAGCAGGCTGGCGGCGGTGTGCACGAGGTCGGCGCGGTGCAGCTCCAGCAGGTTGTCCTCCTGCAGCTTCTCCGGGGACACGCCGTACAGCGCCGGCTGACGGAGCATCCGTATGTACAAGTATGTGGAGCTACTCACTTGTCCAGCAGGCTGGCGGCGGTGTGCACGAGGTCGGCGCGGTGCAGCTCCAGCAGGTTGTCCTCCTGCAGCTTCTCCGGGGACACGCCGTACAGCGCCGGCTGACGGAGCATCCGTATGTACAAGTATGTGGAGCTACTCACTTGTCCAGCAGGCTGGCGGCGGTGTGCACGAGGTCGGCGCGGTGCAGCTCCAGCAGGTTGTCCTCCTGCAGCTTCTCCGGGGACACGCCGTACAGCGCCGGCTGACGGAGCATCCGTATGTACAAGTATGTGGAGCTACTCACTTGTCCAGCAGGCTGGCGGCGGTGTGCACGAGGTCGGCGCGGTGCAGCTCCAGCAGGTTGTCCTCCTGCAGCTTCTCCGGGGACACGCCGTACAGCGCCGGCTGACGGAGCATCCGTATGTACAAGTATGTGGAGCTACTCACTTGTCCAGCAGGCTGGCGGCGGTGTGCACGAGGTCGGCGCGGTGCAGCTCCAGCAGGTTGTCCTCCTGCAGCTTCTCCGGGGACACGCCGTACAGCGCCGGCTGACGGAGCATCCGTATGTACAAGTATGTGGAGCTACTCACTTGTCCAGCAGGCTGGCGGCGGTGTGCACGAGGTCGGCGCGGTGCAGCTCCAGCAGGTTGTCCTCCTGCAGCTTCTCCGGGGACACGCCGTACAGCGCCGGCTGACGGAGCATCCGTATGTACAAGTATGTGGAGCTACTCACTTGTCCAGCAGGCTGGCGGCGGTGTGCACGAGGTCGGCGCGGTGCAGCTCCAGCAGGTTGTCCTCCTGCAGCTTCTCCGGGGACACGCCGTACAGCGCCGGCTGACGGAGCATCCGTATGTACAAGTATGTGGAGCTACTCACTTGTCCAGCAGGCTGGCGGCGGTGTGCACGAGGTCGGCGCGGTGCAGCTCCAGCAGGTTGTCCTCCTGCAGCTTCTCCGGGGACACGCCGTACAGCGCCGGCTGACGGAGCATCCGTATGTACAAGTATGTGGAGCTACTCACTTGTCCAGCAGGCTGGCGGCGGTGTGCACGAGGTCGGCGCGGTGCAGCTCCAGCAGGTTGTCCTCCTGCAGCTTCTCCGGGGACACGCCGTACAGCGCCGGCTGACGGAGCATCCGTATGTACAAGTATGTGGAGCTACTCACTTGTCCAGCAGGCTGGCGGCGGTGTGCACGAGGTCGGCGCGGTGCAGCTCCAGCAGGTTGTCCTCCTGCAGCTTCTCCGGGGACACGCCGTACAGCGCCGGCTGACGGAGCATCCGTATGTACAAGTATGTGGAGCTACTCACTTGTCCAGCAGGCTGGCGGCGGTGTGCACGAGGTCGGCGCGGTGCAGCTCCAGCAGGTTGTCCTCCTGCAGCTTCTCCGGGGACACGCCGTACAGCGCCGGCTGACGGAGCATCCGTATGTACAAGTATGTGGAGCTACTCACTTGTCCAGCAGGCTGGCGGCGGTGTGCACGAGGTCGGCGCGGTGCAGCTCCAGCAGGTTGTCCTCCTGCAGCTTCTCCGGGGACACGCCGTACAGCGCCGGCTGACGGAGCATCCGTATGTACAAGTATGTGGAGCTACTCACTTGTCCAGCAGGCTGGCGGCGGTGTGCACGAGGTCGGCGCGGTGCAGCTCCAGCAGGTTGTCCTCCTGCAGCTTCTCCGGGGACACGCCGTACAGCGCCGGCTGACGGAGCATCCGTATGTACAAGTATGTGGAGCTACTCACTTGTCCAGCAGGCTGGCGGCGGTGTGCACGAGGTCGGCGCGGTGCAGCTCCAGCAGGTTGTCCTCCTGCAGCTTCTCCGGGGACACGCCGTACAGCGCCGGCTGACGGAGCATCCGTATGTACAAGTATGTGGAGCTACTCACTTGTCCAGCAGGCTGGCGGCGGTGTGCACGAGGTCGGCGCGGTGCAGCTCCAGCAGGTTGTCCTCCTGCAGCTTCTCCGGGGACACGCCGTACAGCGCCGGCTGACGGAGCATCCGTATGTACAAGTATGTGGAGCTACTCACTTGTCCAGCAGGCTGGCGGCGGTGTGCACGAGGTCGGCGCGGTGCAGCTCCAGCAGGTTGTCCTCCTGCAGCTTCTCCGGGGACACGCCGTACAGCGCCGGCTGACGGAGCATCCGTATGTACAAGTATGTGGAGCTACTCACTTGTCCAGCAGGCTGGCGGCGGTGTGCACGAGGTCGGCGCGGTGCAGCTCCAGCAGGTTGTCCTCCTGCAGCTTCTCCGGGGACACGCCGTACAGCGCCGGCTGACGGAGCATCCGTATGTACAAGTATGTGGAGCTACTCACTTGTCCAGCAGGCTGGCGGCGGTGTGCACGAGGTCGGCGCGGTGCAGCTCCAGCAGGTTGTCCTCCTGCAGCTTCTCCGGGGACACGCCGTACAGCGCCGGCTGACGGAGCATCCGTATGTACAAGTATGTGGAGCTACTCACTTGTCCAGCAGGCTGGCGGCGGTGTGCACGAGGTCGGCGCGGTGCAGCTCCAGCAGGTTGTCCTCCTGCAGCTTCTCCGGGGACACGCCGTACAGCGCCGGCTGACGGAGCATCCGTATGTACAAGTATGTGTAACCTGAGGGCGGGGAAAATATTTTACATCATCATCATCATCATCATCATCATCATTAAAAAAACCGGCCTAGTGCGAGACTCGCTGAGGGTTCCGAAGATACAATACTGTCAATACCGAATGTGGCTACGCACTTCTCAGGAATGGCACTAGATGGCGCTACGCTACAAATAGTGCAATTTCAGTTTTTACGTAATATTTCATCACAGAGTTAAACTAGAAACTTGAAATTTTCACAGCAATAAGTTATAATCGTCCTTTGTATTCAGTATAAATTTCAACTTAGTAAATCAAGCCGTTTTTGAGAAAATAGGCCTTGACACACGGACAGACAGACGCACAAAGAAGCGAGCCTATACCCTTATGGGTTCCGTTTTGTTTCGGAACCCTATAAAGCGGCGAAGAGGTTGAGCATGTTGGGCAGCTTGCCCACCAGCTGCGACTAGATGGGCAGCTGCTGGTTCAGCAGCGACAGGTAGTACTGCAGCTCCGAGTGGTCGGCGATGAGGATAGTTACCCAGCCAGGTGACCGCGTCGCGCACGCTCTGCACGGAGCCCAGCACGATCTCCGCGTTGAGCATGTCGGGCAGCTTGCCCACCAGCTGCGACTCGATGGGCAGCTGCTGGTTCAGCAGCGACAGGTAGTGCTGCAGCTCCGAGCGGTCGGCGATGAGGATAGTTACCCAGCCAGGTGACCGCGTCGCGCACGCTCTGCACGGAGCCCAGCACGATCTCCGCGTTGAGCATGTCGGGCAGCTTGCCCACCAGCTGCGGCTCGATGGGCAGCTGCTGGTTCAGCAGCGACAGGTAGTACTGCAGCTCCGAGTGGTCGGCGATGAGGATAGTTACCCAGCCAGGTGACCACGTCGCGCACGCTCTGCACGGAGCCCAGCACGATCTCCGCGTTGAGCATGTCGGGCAGCTTGCCCACCAGCTGCGACTCGATGGGCAGCTGCTGGTTCAGCAGCGACAGGTAGTGCTGCAGCTCCGAGCGGTCGGCGATGAGGATAGTTACCCAGCCAGGTGACCGCGTCGCGCACGCTCTGCACGGAGCCCAGCACGATCTCCGCGTTGAGCATGTCGGGCAGCTTGCCCACCAGCTGCGACTCGATGGGCAGCTGCTGGTTCAGCAGCGACAGGTAGTACTGCAGCTCCGAGTGGTCGGCGATGAGGATAGTTACCCAGCCAGGTGACCGCGTCGCGCACGCTCTGCACGGAGCCCAGCACGATCTCCGCGTTGAGCATGTCGGGCAGCTTGCCCACCAGCTGCGACTCGATGGGCAGCTGCTGGTTCAGCAGCGACAGGTAGTACTGCAGCTCCGAGTGGTCGGCGATGAGGATAGTTACCCAGCCAGGTGACCGCGTCGCGCACGCTCTGCACGGAGCCCAGCACGATCTCCGCGTTGAGCATGTCGGGCAGCTTGCCCACCAGCTGCGACTCGATGGGCAGCTGCTGGTTCAGCAGCGACAGGTAGTACTGCAGCTCCGAGTGGTCGGCGATGAGGATAGTTACCCAGCCAGGTGACCGCGTCGCGCACGCTCTGCACGGAGCCCAGCACGATCTCCGCGTTGAGCATGTCGGGCAGCTTGCCCACCAGCTGCGACTCGATGGGCAGCTGCTGGTTCAGCAGCGACAGGTAGTGCTGCAGCTCCGAGCGGTCGGCGATGAGGATAGTTACCCAGCCAGGTGACCGCGTCGCGCACGCTCTGCACGGAGCCCAGCACGATCTCCGCGTTGAGCATGTCGGGCAGCTTGCCCACCAGCTGCGACTCGATGGGCAGCTGCTGGTTCAGCAGCGACAGGTAGTACTGCAGCTCCGAGTGGTTGGTGATGAGGATACCTGAAATAAAAAAAAAATTAACATCCAAATAATTGTCCTGAACAACCAAAACGGAGAAGCCGACTCTGATTCGGCCGGGCAGCGTTTGTAAAGCTCAAAATTTCTCCGATCCTGAATACCAAAGCCTTCTAACAGTGTCATGCCTCGGCTACTCAGTCTCTCCAGCGCATCCAGCTCACTCTAACTCCCCTTCTCAGCGTAGTATACCTCATCTAATACAATACCCTACTCACCCTCTCCCTTAGTTTCATGCCTCGGCTGCCAAGTCTCCCCAGCGCACCCAACTCGCTCCACCTTCCCCTTTCAGGGTCATACACCGAGTCCACTATACAGTGCCCTACTCACCCTCCCCCTTAGTTTCATGCCTCGGCTGCCAAGTCTCCCCAGCGCACCCAACTCACTCTATCTTCCCCTTTCAGAGCAATACACCGAGTCTACTATAAAGTGCCCTACTCACCCTCGCCCTTAGTTTCATGCCTCGGCTGCCAAGTCTCCCCAGCGCACCCAACTCACTCTATCTTCCCCTTTCAGAGCAATACACCGAGTCTACTATAAAGTGCCCTACTCACCCTCGCCCTTAGTTTCATGCCTCGGCTGCCAAGTCTCCCCAGCGCACCCAACTCACTCTATCTTCCCCTTTCAGAGCAATACACCGAGTCTACTATAAAGTGCCCTACTCACCCTCTCCCTTAGTTTCATGCCTCGGCTGCCACGTTGCCACTTGCTGCCAGAGCACCAAGCTCACTCTAACTCCCCTTCTCGGCTTAATATACCTCATGTACTACACTGCTCCACGCACCCTCTCCCATAGTTCCAAGCCTCGGCTGCCAAGTCTCCCCAGCGCACTCAACTCGCTCCACCTTCCTCTGTCAGGGTCACACACTGAGTCAACTATACAATGCCCTACTCACTCTCCCTTAGTTTCATGCCTCGGCTGCCAAGTCTCCCTAGCGCACCCAAATCACTCCACCTTCCTCTTTCAGGGTCATACACCGAGTCAGCTATACAGTGCCCTACTCACCCTCTCCCTTGGTGTCATGCCTCGGCTGCCACGTCTCCCCAGCGCACCAAGCTCACTCTAACTCCCCTTCTCGGCTTAGTATACCTCATGCACTACAATGCTCGACTCACCGTCTCCCATAGTTCCAAGCCTCGGCTGCCAAGTCTCCCCAGCGCACCCAACTCGCTCCACGTTCCTCTTTCAGAGCAATACACCGAGTATGCTACACAGTGCCCTACTCACCCTCTCCCTTGGTGTCGTACTGCGGCCGGCCCGCTCTGCCCAGCATCTGCAGCACGTCCAACGCGCCCAGCTCGCTCCACCTCCCCTTCTCGGGGCTGTACACCTGCGTGCCCTTCACGATGACCGTGTGCGCGGGGAGGTTCACACCCCACGCTAGGGTCGCTGTGGACACTAGGACCTGAAACAAAAAAATCTGATTAACGATCTAACCGACGGTTTTTGATGTTTTTAGATTATACCACTTAAATTTTTTTACCACTATAATTTTTTGACAACCACTAATTTTTTGACAACCACTTTAATTTTTTGACAACCACTTTAATTTTTTGACAACCACTTTAATTTTTGTCGTGATAACGTCTTATAAATCGATGAACACCAGCTGCACGCGAGAAAAAGTGTCACGTTACGACTGAGCCTACGCGTGCAAGCGAGAGCGCGGAACAAGCGATAGAGAGGCACGATCGGTCCAAGCGTTGGCTTGTGACACATTTATTCATCAATCTTTATGACGTTACCACGTAAAACTATCGTCCGTAAACAGACTGTACAGACAACCAATTTTTTGATAAGCACTCATTTTTTGACAACCACTTTAATTTTTTTACAACCACTTAAATTTTTTGACATTCACTTTAATTTTTGACAATCACTTTCATTTTTCGACACTTAATTACGTTTTTCGACACCACTTTAATTTTTTGACAATCACTTTCATTTTTCGGCAACAACTTTAATATTTGACAACCACTTTCATTTTTTGACAACCACTTTAATATTTGACAACCGCTAATTTTTTGGACAATCACTTTAATTTTTTGACAACCACTTTCATTTTTTGACACCCTCTTTAATTTTTGACCACTTTAATTTTCCAACAACCACTTTAATTTTTTGACAACCACTTTCATTTTTTGACACACAAATTTTTTGACAAACACTCTTTTTTTGACAACCATTGATGTTTTACAACCACTTTCAGGATATACCTCTCTATCGATCTCACCTGTATATGCCTGTCCGCGAACAGATCCTCGACCAGCGTCCTGTCCACCCGACTCATGCCCGCGTGATGTATGGCGAAGCCGTACGGCAGCAGCTCACGTAGTTCTGGATTCTTGACCTGCTCAGCCTCCGTCCGCAGCACCTCCACGCTCGCGGACCCTTCCCTGCAAACACGGCAGACTTAAACACACAATTTATAAAAAACTAGAGCTTCATACCTAAAATTCAGAGTTTATGAGAATTCCGCGAGGCCGCCGCGCCACCGAAGCGAGCGCGTGTAGAGACCACGTTACTACATCAAAATTTAAAAATACATATTTTTGAATAAATATGTATTTATAAATAGAATCTTATAATATAATCTCTTTTTAGAATAAATTTATAAATACATATCAATATTTCCGAAGCCAGCGGGATTCGAACCCACATCTCTTGGGAATCGCGCCCGAGTGTGTTAGCCACCTTCACCATGGCTACGGTCGAACTAAACGTCAGCATCGAAATAAGTGTAACACATATCGAATGAGCACTTTCACCAATAACTTTTTTGCTCTAAGATTGGTGAATGAAACTTTCCCGCTAACATTTTCAGGATACCATTAGAACTTGAAAGCATTCTTATACGCGCTGAAAAACCCTTAATCTGAAACCGCCCTAAAAGTTATCCCCAAAGGGTAGGATAATATTCAATCATCATCATTAGCAACCCATCTACGGCTCACTACTGAGCGCAGGTCTCCTCTCAGAGAAGGGTTATAGGCCATAGTCCACCACGCTGGCCCAATGCGAATTGGCGGACTTCACACACCTTCAAGAACATTATGAAGAACTCTCAGGTGTGTAGGTTTCCTCACGATGTTTTCCTTCACCGTTGAAGCAAGTGATATTTAATTGCTTAAACGCACTTGACTCCGAAAAGCCAGAGGTCGAACCCAGGATCGAACCTGCGACTCCCTTAATAGGAGATGACAGTCCTAACCACTAGGCTGTCACTGCTTCTATCATACTAATATTATAAATGCGAAAATGTGTTTGTTTGTTTGTTGGTTTGTCCTTCAATCACGCCGCAACAGAGCTACGGATCGACGTGATTTTTTGCATGGGTATAGTTGAGAACCTGGAGAGTGACATAGGCTTTTTATTGCGGGAAATCAAAGAGATCCCGAGGGATTTAAAAACTACATTCACGCGGACGAAGTCGCGGGCATCAGCTAGTAGTTAATATTCAATAGTTACCTTAAAAACTGTCCAAGCGTGTCCTTTTCGAGACACATGTCTCGGATGGCGCGCGCGGTCTTGCCCGTCTCCTTGCGCGAATGTACAAACACCAGAATCTGTCCACAAGTTGTTAATTGTTCAACAATAGACAACAAAGAGGTTTAACAAAGGTGTTACTTCTTCTTCTTCTTCTTCTTTATCAACCGATAGACGTCCACTGCTGGACAAAGGTCTCTTGCATGGACTTCCACAGGCCTCGGTCTTGCGCCGCCTGAATCCAGCGGCTCCCTGCGACTCGTTTGATGTCGTCGGTCCACCTGGTGGGGGGTCTGCCAACACTGCGCTTCCCGGTGCAGGGTCGCCACTCCAACACCTTGGGACCCCAACGACCATCAGCTCTTCGAACTATGTGCCCCGCCCATTTCCACTTCAGTATCGCGACTCGCTTAGCTATGTCGGTGACTCTGGTTCTCCTCCGGATCTCCTCATTTCTGATTCGATCCCGCAGGGACACTCCGAGCATAGCTCTCTCCATCGCCCGCTGAGCGGTCCTGAGCCTACTTATGAGGCCCTTAGTTAGCGACCATGTCTCGGATCCGTAAGTCACAAAAGGTGTTACAAATCACACTAATATTATAAAGGCGAAAGTTTGTGTGTCTGTGTGTATGTTTGTTACTCTTTCACGCAAAAACTACTGAACGGATTTGGCTTAAATTTGGAATGGAGATAGGTCATACCCAGGATTAACACATAGGCTACAATTTATCCCGGAAAAGTAAAGAGTTCCCGCGGGAGTTAAAAAACCTTAATCCACGCGGACGAAGTCGCGGGCATCGTCTAGTTACTATTATTAATTAAAATTAAATTTTATGTATTTTATCCATGTATTAAAAATTAAAATTTATGTATTGGGTTTTTCTGCCAAAGAAATTCTCAGTACAGTTAGGAAGTTGGCGGTGAGCCACCCCCGTGCCTCGGAGAGCACGTAAAGCCGTCGGTCCTGCGCCTGATCTCTCTCCGGTGGTGTCGGATTTCCGTCCCATCGGACTACGAGAGTGAGGGAATAGAGAGAATAGAGGGAATAGATAGCGCACACACTTGTGCACTATAATATCGCCCGCGCAGATGGCTGATCTCTAAGTAGGTTGGCCGCCGTGATCAGATTCGGTCGGGAGGACATTATTATTATTAATTAAAATCTTGTATAGAGTCAGGCGATATTTAAAGAAAAATTAATATTACTTTGCTATAATCTGCTAAACACAACAAATCTTGTAACACTCGACGTAAGTACGTTTTGCTCCGATACCGGAGCATTATTTATCAGACGTTGACTCCACAATTCGCAATTGCAAAGTCAATTTTCTTTGCAATTGCAAATGCTGAATACGGTTGAGCGAAGCAACGGCTGGATCATGCGTGATACTCGTGAACGGTGCCACCGGCGGGAATAGGGCTTCTTTCTGTCCACCCGTCTAACATGTATTGAATTGTAAATAAAAAATCTATTTTTATTTTTAAGGATTGTTTTTTTTGTACATAAATAATAAAAATAAAATAAAAAATTAAGTGGCACTCGGGGACTGCCGCGGTAAAGCTATTGCTTAGTATTTTTATCAACTTTTATGCAATTATAATATTTATGCAATTTTTTTTTTTGCCTAATAAAAATTATGCAAAAAAAAATTAAAAACAAACAAACAAGAAAAGCGCACTGTCACTACTTCGCGAGTGAGATTCGAACCTGTGACATCTAAAGAAAGCAGCCGCTCACCCACTGCGCCAAACAGAGCTACTTGTGAACCACTAAAATGTTGAACGCTTACTGAACGACGGTGTTAGGTTTTTTTTCGTTACGGAATTTCTTGATTCGGTCGCCGCGCTCAAACTGTTTGTCCTAGTTCAAAGCCCGCGATAAAAGCTATGCAATAGCTTAAAAAATAAATCCGTGTGTGGTCACCTGGTTCCTGCCGGCGTGTTCCATTGCCTTCTCGTAGACGATGTCGTTCATGACCTGGAACCTCTTAAGCGCCTTCTTCTCCGTCACCCCGATGTACTGCTGCTCAAGCGCCACCGGCCTGAAGAGTGACATTCAAAAAAAATGACATTCAAAGAGGACCTGAGAGTGACATAGGTTACTTTTTAACCCGGAAAATCAAAGAGTTCCCATGGGAGTTTAAAAACTAAATCCACGCGGACGAAGTCGCGGGCATCAGCTAGTTTTAAATAAATAAAAAAATATCAGTCAAATACCCAATTGAGATGCGGCTAGTCCGAGTTTTAATTCGTTTGATCGTAATAGTTAACTAAATGACCTTAGTAATTAAATATGTAGATTGAAAGTCACAAATTAATTACAGACGATTTTAATTTGGAGCGTTTTCAAACGTATAAGAATACATACACGAAATTGAGCTCTAACTCGATACTGTTATGGTTTATTTTACTTTGATGGTAATGTCATAATAATTCAAAAAATTCAAAATTATTTATTTCACGTAGGCCAACCTATGGCTCCTATGACAAGTCATGACTCTACCACCGGTTCGGAAAGCGGATTCTGCTGAGAAGAGCCGGCAAGAAACTCAGCAGTTGCTCTTTTCAAAATAATCATTTTACAATATTTTTATGTAGCTATTACATTGTAATAAGTTTTTTATACTATCTTGTGGGCAGCTGGATGCCAAGCCGATTTAACCCATGCAACTTTGTTGGAATAAAATATAATATTTCCACACATACTCCAAAGGATTAGTGATCGTCACCTGATGAAAGGGTTTGTTTGGATGTCTATTGTCTGACTGACTGTGATAACCTTCTTCTTCAACCGATAGACGTCCAATGCTGGACAAAGGTCTCTTGCATGGACTCCACAAGCCTCGGTCTTGCGCTCCCTGCGACTTGTTTGATGTCGTCGGTCCACCTAGTGTTCTGCCGACACGCGTTTCCCGGTGCGGGGTCGCCACTCCCCCACCTTGGGACCCCAACGACCATCAGCTCTTTGAACTATGTGCTCCGTCCATTTTCACTTCAGTTTCGCGACTCGCTGAGCTATGTCGGTGACTTTGGTACTCCTACAGATCTCCTCATTTCTGATTTGATCTCGCATAGTTTTTATCATTATGTTTTTCTGTTTTGTTCTCTATTACAGGGTTGATTAAAAAAAAATAAGGAAAACCCAAAAGAGCAGCTGAAAAACCACCATCACGACTTCGGATTACTTTTAATAGATGGCGGGAGCGAAGCCGCCGGGTTAAAGCTAGAAAAAAATATAAATAATGCGCGAGTGTCGTGGAACATTCGGTCGGAACGAAGTTTCTTTTAATAATAAATTAAGTAATAATAAAAATAAATAAAATAAAAATAAATAAAATAAAAATAATATTCTAAAGTCAGGATTTAAATCCCCGAACCGACGGTTTCACTCCTATGTTTAGCCGCTACGCCACCAAAGCTAAGGCGGAACGTGTGTTATAAACGAAGGTACAGTTTTTGCAATTCACGAAGGCGAGTGAGCTTCACTCGTGGTTACTTCGTGTACATGCGCATTGCATACGTGTGCGTATCTGTCAAAGCTTAGGTGGGAGCGGGCAGGCGCGAGCATTGCGCTCGCTCACACTTATACAGATACGACACACACACAACCATAAGTCAGTCGCCCTCGTGAATTGCAAGAACTATAACACACAAAGGAAAAATTCTTACACATTTTTTCGCCTAGCCCCATCCGCCGTCCGTACAGTTCGATAAGGAACTTCGGTCCAATAATTACCTGAAGGAGTTGTCGAAGTAGAACAGCCCCTTCTCGGGCTTTACCCTGAGGAAAGCCGCCACGTCGGTGTAGTTGGGCAGCGTGGCCGACAGCCCCACGAGCCGCACCTGCAACGACAACCGCCAAGCAAGCGTGAGAAAACACAACCGAGTCTGTAGGGTTAGTACAATATTGGTTAATTAACTATGCATAGATTTTTTTTTGGAGTTTATTGGAGTTTACTCCTTAAGAATCGATTTTCATATATAAGGCGCCCGGTATGAGAAAAATTCGAGGAGTAAAATCTACTTATGAATGACCTCGTTACGTTTTTCACAACGATGCAAATTTCTACCCTAACGTTGAGTAAATAAGGTTGGTTTTCGTGCGAAAGAGCTTTCCTCGTTACGTTTTTCACAACGATGCAAATTTCTACCCTAACGTTGAGTAAATAAGGTTTGTTTTCGTGCGAAAGAGCTTTCCGAGGGAAGCCGAGCGCGTACCGATCGGGTCCGAGCGGCGCCGAGACGCAGCGAGCGCCTCGAATGCATTACGACCGATGTTTAGACAATCGTACTTAAGGAGTAAACTCCAGTCGTGCGTCGGAGCTGACACACACACTTTTTTTCTTAATATTAGTTCTATCATGCGATCAGCTACAACAGCTATAAGCAGATCTTTTCAGGGTTTGTTGGCATGGGAGGCTGTCCATCCAGTGATGGATCTGCCTCTTAGGCGACGTTTTCGCATAGGCGTGGCTTCGCGCGGCGCGTGCGGCGTCGTGTAGCGGCGGGCACCGCGGCGTTCACCGACGCGGGCACGGCGGCGGGCAGCGCGGCGGGCACCGAGGCGACGCACAGTGGGTCGAAACAGCTATATGAGGTACATAGGATTTTTTGTTACAAATTCCATTTAAAAAAAATACTTATCGAAAGACCTTGTCATTCTGATGAATAATTGTTATTAAACGTTTTTCTCTAAAACTGATAGTTTGCCCGGAAAAAAATATTTTCAGTTTTTGTTGTATATGGAATGAAACAGAAACTGCTAAAAGCTAATAATAAGCTGATGCCCGCGACTTCGTCCGCATGGGTTTAGTTTTTAAAGTACCTCGGGAACTCTTTGATTTTCCGGGATAAAAAGTCACTCTTGGTTCCTCAACTATACCCATGTAAAAAATCACGTCGATCCGTAGCTCTGTTGCGGCGTGATTGAAGGACAAACCAACAAACACACTTTCGCATTTATAATATTAAGTATGATTAGCTAATTTTTCACTGTTTGTAATTATTAGTTTCCAACAACAAAGACAGTTTAGCTAAGGAGATACATTTGATACATAATAAAATGAATTGTTAAAAAGAAATAAAGAAAGCTATATTTTGAATGTTTTATTTTTGTAGATCCTTTGTTTGAATTCACGTTATTTTAATATAATTTACAGTTTTAATCTATGAAATATCCTTTTTTAAGTGCTTAACTTATAAGTTTCTCAACATTCATCCATACAAAAAAAACTGAAAATATTTTGTTCCGGGCAAACTATCAGTTTTAGAGAAAAACGTTTAATAACAATTATTCATTAGAATGACAAGGTCTTTCGATAAGTATTTTTTTAAATGGAATTTGTAACAAAAAATCCTATGTCCCTCATATAGCTGTTTCGACCCACTGTGCGTCGCCGCGGTGCCCGCCGCGCTGCCCGCATCGGCGCCCGCCGCGTGCGACGGCGCGTGCTCCGCCGCGTTCAACGCCGACGCCTCTCTGTAAACGCTCTCATACTTCGCCATATGTTTGAGCTTCACGCGCGACTCGACGCCGCACGCGCCGCGCGACGCCACGCCTATGCGAAAACGTCGCCTTAGGTAATTAATAGGTTTTCCTCAATCTGTGAAGTCCCATAAGGAACCGCGTTTAAGCCTTCTAAATTCCATTGGGAAACCAAGTGATGTAGCTAATTTGTTTTGGTGAGTTTTCAACCGTTCTTTGTAGGTCTTAACTATGCATAGAATAGATTAAAAATAATTTTTATTCAAATAAACTTTTTTACAAGTGCTTTTGAATCGTCGATGAGTCTACCACTGGTTCGGAATGCCCTTCCTGCCGAGAACCAGCAAGAAACTCGGTGGATGCTCATTTCAAAATAAGTTTACAATACAATAGATACTATGCTATGTATGCAGTGTTTCCACAATGAGTGGAAGTTCCGAAAATGCACACTACTTACAATGATTCAATACATATTAAGATGGGCAGACAGAAAGTAGCCCCATTTCTGCCGGCGGAACCCGTTCACGTGCATGACGCATGGCCCAGCCGTTGCTTCGCTAGTATAACATGTAATAGGAAGTAACATAGGCTATAAAATTTATTTTCAAAAAATTAGAGATCCTTAAGAAAATTGCAATAATGTAACCCAAAGTAGCAAAATTTTCCTAAAAAATGCATTATTTGGCGTTTGCTGAGAAAACTATTGATGATACATAAAAATGATGTACTAAAAATTCTCTACAAAAAAGTGCCCGAGGGAATATATCTAACTATCATATTTAAGTCACAATAGTAGCTTTCGTGTTCTAAAATTTAATTAGATCGCCTTTATTATCCGTCAATCACGCGGCAACAAAGCATTGATTGAAGATTGACGTGATTTTTTGGATAGGTATAGTTGAGAACCTGGAAGATGACATAGGTATCCCGGAATATCAATGAGTTCCCGCGGGATTTTAAAAAGTAAATCCATGCGGACGAAGTCGCGGGCATCAGCTAGTAAGGTATATATTCACTCACCTCCTCCTGCGTATGTTCGACTGTCCGCAGCGTCCAAGCAAGCAATGCCTCCAGTACAGGCCCCCGTTCGTCGTAGAGCAAATACATATCTCATCTAATATCAACCTAAGCCCGACGTAATAAGGTTTATATTCATAAACCTCCTCTTGCGTATGTTCGACTGTCCGCAGCGTCCGAACAACCAATGCCTCCAGCACAGGCCCCCGTTCGTCGTAGAGCAAATCTCTCATCTATTATCAACCTAAGCCCGACGCAATAAGGCATATATTCATTCACCTCCTCCTGCGTATGTTCGACTGTCCGCAGCGTCCGAGCAACCAATGCCTCCAGCACAGGCCCCCGTTCGTCGTGAAGCAGATGTATCTCGTCGATAATGATCAGACGCACCAGGTTGGTGAACGACCTTTCACCGCCTGTCGACAATAAATGCTGTCATATAAAAAATCGAAGGAAATACATCAATAGTTATTGAAGTAAAACTTCTTTACGCACGCTTGACTTGGGGAGTAAGCTGGTGAATGCGTTACGAAAAGTGTGATCGGGCGAGGCGAACGGAAGTTGAGAGGGAGATATAAGTTGGTAAAGATAGAAAGAGAGAGTTACGTTTCGTATATTGCTGTAGGGGAAAGAGAGAGGTGCGAGCACAAATTTTCATTCTCGCTTTCTCTCATAGCCAGTTGCGTTTTGTAAGTTTTACTTCAGTCGTGTGGTCTAAAGCACACTCGTTACTATCCACCAAACCCAACCAAACAATGCAGCAAGGCTATGTTAAATCATCGAAGTAGAAATGGGTGGGGCACATAGTTCGAAGAGCTGATGGTCGTTGGGTCCCAAGGTGCTGGAGTGGCGACCCCGCACCGGGAAGCGCAGTGTTGGCAGACCTCCTGCTACGTGGACCAACGACATCAAAAAAGTCGCAGGGAGACGCCGGGTGCAAGTCCGAGGCTTGTGGAAGTCCATGTAAGAGACCATTGTTCAGCAGTGGACGTCTATCGGTTGATGATGAAGAATAAGAAGACAACACTAGGTATGTTAAGTTTGTTTGTAAAGGATTCATCATCATCTTAACCGTACATCAGCAATGTATATCTGCTGGGCAAAGGTCTCATGAAACGATCGCCACAGAACACGATCCTGTGCCGTCGGCATCCAACGGCTGCCAGCGACTCGCCCGAGATCACTTGCGAACGACACGCCCATTCCTACAAACGACTTTCGGAATTTCTCGAGGCGTAGTTGAGGAACCGCCGAAGTCGCCGACCTGGCCACGGCTCCGACACTCACCCTTCCTGGTGACGATGTCCCACTTCTCGGGCGTGCACACGATGAGCTGGGTGGCGTCGATCTGCTCCCGCGTCAGCTGGTGGTCGCCCGTCAGCTCCGACACCTTCATGTTGTACGCCGCGAGACGCTCGCTGAAGTCGCCGACCTGGCCACGGCTCCGACACTCACCCTTCCTGGTGACGATGTCCCACTTCTCGGGCGTGCACACGATGAGCTGGGTGGCGTCGATCTGCTCCCGCGTCAGCTGGTGGTCGCCCGTCAGCTCCGAAACCTTCATGTTGTACGCCGCGAGACGCTTGCTGAAGTTGCCGACCTGGCCAAGAAACAGAGTAAAATTAAAGATCGAGTCTTTTTTGGTGATGGCTGTGACCCCTTTTGTATTAATCAAAAAATGGTTGTAATGGACTGTATTTAAAAATCGGTCATCTACGAAACCATTCCCATTTGTTTCTGTTTTGTTCATCTGTATCAGCGACCTAGCGACGTAGATAATCTTGAAGTCGTGCCACGTTGACGGTGCCTTCATGTCTTAAAGAACAATGCAAGCGAAGTGAGCGTCAAATTTTCATTAATTTTATACTCACCATCTTCTGCTGCTGCACGAACGACCTCATGAGCGCGACAAGTCGTGTACGTTGACGGTGCAGCCGTCGTCTACGCAAGCAAAGCGAGCGTCAAATTTTCATTAATTTTGTACTCACCATCTCCTGCACGAGCGACCTCATGGGCGCGACGTAGATCATCTTGAAGTCGTGTACGTTGACGGTGCCGTCGTCGTTCACGTGCTTGCCCACTTCGCGCAGGATGCACAGCAGCGCCACGTTGGTCTTGCCGGCGCCGGTGGGCGCGCACACTAACAGGTTCTCATCTGTCTCTAGGGCCGCTTTTGATATCCGACTCTATAAATAAAATTGGGATGTTGATTGAAATGAAAAAAAGATCGGTCAAGTGCGAGTCGTGCCTCGCTCTTTTAGAGTTCCGTACATATGACCAAATCACTTTTTTAAAACTAGACACATGCTTATTAAGATATCTTAGTTCTTAGATGGTAGTAAATTAACATATTTTGGGGAAAAAGTGCTCGTTTCTTTTCATCACAATTTTTGAAGCTACAAAATAATAACAAATATATTTGAACTCCACTTAATGATCTCTAGACAATGACACCCACATGCTAGGGTAAAAAAAAAATTATTTCGACTCCTTTTCATGAAAAGGGGAACTGAATTAAAAAAATAAAGGGGGCTCCCATACATGCATGGGAGCCCCCCTTTATTTTTTAATTTTATTTAATTTTTATTATTTGTTGCTATAGCGGCAATAGAAATACACATTCTGTGAAAATTTCAACTGTCAACAGCCCGCTGACTGACGGATGGACGGACGGACAGCGGAGGCTTAGTAAAGGGTCCCGTAGGCATCCTTTGGGTACGGAACCCTAAAAATGATTTATCTATAAATGAATGTCTGTTTACAACAGTATTAGGAATCCCGATTTAAGTTTGAATAAGCCTGTATCACAGGATTCCAGCTCTTTCTCTGTCGTTTCTGTAGTACTATAAGTTTGTTCACAATAAGAAAGTGCGTGGCCAAACAGAGAAATAACGCTACGATTTTTACATAGCAACCTACACAAGCCACTTGACAAGTGTCAAACTCAGCAGTGAGTTCTATCTTAAGATAGAAGTTAGTCGGTATGCATTTTTGGAACTTCCCTCATTGTGGAAACACTGCATATATAGCATAGTATTTACTGTATTGTAAACTTGTTTTGAAAAGAGCAACCGCCGAGTTTCTTGCTGGTTCTTCTCGGCAGGAAAGGCATTCCGAACCAGTGGTAGATTCATCGACTATTCAAAAGCACTTTTTGGCACCATTTTCACGATAGATTTAGGATTGGTAGCTTAGTCGCTGCTAAATACTGTCAGCGCACTAGGAAATGGCGGCAATTCATAGTACGCCGGAACTGGCGTACCCACATAGTCTCATAGCAACTAATGTTTGTTGTTTTCACACAAACTATGATAATACGTTGCATGCTGCCGCATTTATGGAGCTATTGTTTGTAGGGAGGGCGGTATCTAGTAACGAAGATCCTAAATCTATGACGTTGACATTGATGCAGTGATCTGATACCGAAGTTAGGGAATCAAGCTGGATATTGTATTGCCTGCCTAACAAAAAAGGTAAATAAGCACAACAGCGCCCTCCAATTCCAGGCACATTGTTATTGTGAACAGACTATAGCTGGATAAACTCACCTGTATCCTGTTCAAGGTCTTGAACCCGTCGAAGGCAGGCTGCACGTATTTGGGCAGCTTCTCTACCGGCACCAGGGTCTCGTCTTCCTCGAACGGTTTTGGCTTCAGCGCTGGCACGTGGACTTCTTCGTACCCTGGTTTATGATAGACAAAGGTATTTTTAGGGTTCCATACCTCAAAGGGTAAAAAAGGAACCCTCATAAGATCACTCTCTTGTCCGTCTGTCACCACAGATTTTCTCAGGGACGGGTGGAACTAGCAAGTTGAAATTTATACCTATACAGTACTGAGGTCTATAGTCCCTATTAGGGGTATAACAATCAACGTCCTGAGTCAACACGATAAAAAGATATGGACAAATTTAGATTTTCGCGAAAACTTGTAAGTACCAAAATTTTCAACTTTTTTTATTTTTCGGAATTTTCCCTTTACTTGTGCTGTAAGACCTTGCTTTTAACCAAAATTGTCAATTCTAGGTCAACCAGAAGTACCCTATATATTTTTGGTTGAAAACCTATAAGGTAGTTCCCGTTGACCCAGAATCACGGAATTTGGCAAACAGCAAGGTTTTACATCACAAATAAAGGAAAAATTCCAAAAAATAAAAAAAATTGAAAATTATATATGTCGAAGATTAAAATTAGTGATTATTAATTAAAGCGCCATCTATTATGAAACAGTCGTACTACACAATATTGTAAAGCGCCATCTATCGGGCATTCATTGTACTAAGTTTATTCAATCACTCAATTGATTCTAAAGCGCCCTCTATATGAGGTATTGTTTTACTAAGTTTATTGAGTCACTCAATTGACTCAACAGCGCCCTCTATAAGCAAACTAAGCTATTGTTTGTACTAAGTATTCAATCAGTCAATTGACTCGACAGCGCCCTCTATAGCGAACTCAGGTATTGTTTGTGCACTTTATTTAATTGCTCAATTGACTCAATAGTCAACTGACATCCTTTCAAACCTGGATGGAGTTGGTGGGCCGGTGGTGATGGTTTATAAGTAGGGCTGGTGCCCAACAGACAGTTCAGTTATCATTTAGTCATCAGACAGTTATAGTACAGTGCAGTTATCGTTGAGAATTTGGTAGAGCATGGTCTCCCAGTCACGCCGCGCCGCGCCAAACCCATCGTTCGCTATATAGTGCTTCTATTTACTTAGTTATTTACAAAGTGTTTAAAGTGATATCTGTGTGACCCACTGTGTGTTAATTTAATTCTACAAAGTGTAAATATTGTGATTTGTGTGCAATATATTATGTGATCTGCTTCTTGTGTTTATTTGCCCGAGTACCCACAACTATGAATTCAGATCAAGAGGAAGAACATGCCCACGATAATGAGGTGCCTCCTCGGCCTCCGTTATCAGAAGTGGGATCGCCTCGGGCTCCAGAGAAGCCTAATGATTTACTGAGTGGATTACTAGAGTTACAAAATCAAAACATGAAACAGTTAATCGAGGCGATCAAACTACCCTCCGAACCGAAATTATCGCTGCCTGAATTTAATCCTGAACACCAAGATACGGATCCAAGGGCATGGTGCTCCACTGTTATAGACCTGTGTTTGTCTGAGAAGCCTCTGCAGAGTGGCATGCTTGTGATTGCTTTGAGTAAGGCGATTAAAGGAACTGCATAGCTACGTGGCTTTCGCAAGTTTCCGTTTACTGGCGTACGGTATTACTTGGGACCAGTTTAAGGACATTTTCCAAACGAGATGCGACAGAAATGAAACCAACTGCAGCCTTAATTAATTTGAGTAATACTCGTCCAAAAGAAAACGAGTGTCTAGCTGCGTATGGAAGTTGTTTGATGTCAACGATTATGACTGCGTGGAAAATATCTTAACACTAATTGATACTGGTGTATTGCTATTTGCTATCTTACCTTGGTGTGATTGTACACACACTATAAAGTACTACTGGATTGTACGGTGAGTTCATTGTATCGTTCCAATGTTTAGTGATACTATTTTGTAGTCTCTTTATTATTTCGTTGTCTTAGCCCAATACGTACGGCGGTATGCTTAGTTGTGTGTATTAATGTAGTACCTACGAGTTGTTGAAGAGTTAGACAGAGCTTTTTAACATTCGATTCCCATCTCTGAATATTTAAGAATTTTAGGTTATTTTAAATTCCCTTTTTATGATATTCAGTTTAGACATTAAAATTACAATTACAAGTTGTTAGTTAGATTCAATGAAACTTGAACGTACCCGTTCACCCACTGATTAATGCAAAAGTTTGCAGGTACCTACTTAAACAATGATTATTAGTTACATGTGGGTACTTCGTTTGCAGTTTAGTACTTTAGGAAGTTTGAATGTACCTTAACAATGATTTTTTATTTTCATGTGAATACTTCGTGCAATTGGATACCAGCGCGGTGCTTCTGCGCATGTCACTTATCGGCAGTGGCGCCGGCAGAGTCGGCGGCAGTGCGTGCGGCGCATGCGGCCGGCAGCAGCAGTCCTGGGGCGTCTGAGCGGCGACGCATGGATACATGCGAGATTCGCCCGGTCACCGGTCGATTAAACCAATCAGGTCGGTCGTTTTCATTTTGTTATGATTCTGGCGCCGAATGCTCTCTCATCAAAGAAAGTGTTGCAAATAGGTTATCGTGTGTGCGTTATAATAAAGTCTTAAACATTACCGTGGAGATTCAAGTGTTGATAGTAAATTGCAAATTTTAAGTAACGATTACGATTGATGGATATAGTTTAGAAATCTTGTTTCACGTGATATCAGATGAGTTTTTACATTTCGATATTATGATAGGTCGTGATATTTTAAAGCTTGGTTTTTCAATTACGATGACTGCGGGTACTTTTTCTATTTCAAAGTGTAAGATTGTTGATGAATGTAGTATTTCTAATTCGGATATTGATTTTACGAATATTGATACGGATATACCAGCTGAGAATAGACCGCGACTATTGTCATTGCTTAACGAATATTCAGATGCTTTTATTAACGGATTACCGCGTTCAAGAGTTACAACCAGAGAACTAAAGATTCGTTTAGTAAATCCTAGTAAAACGGTTCGACGTCGTCCTTACCGCCTTTCGCCTGATGAGCGGCAGTTAGTTCGTGATAAAATTAATGAAATGTTGGATACGGGTATTATCCAACCTAGTTGTTTACCTTTTTTGAGTAGCATAATATTAGTTAAAAAAAAAACGAGACGGTACAGAGCGGTTAAGTGTGGATTATCGAAACTAAACAGCAACACGGTTCCTGATCACTTTCCTTTGCCTATTATTTCGGATCAAATTGCGCGTTTATGTGATGCTAATTATTTTAAGTGTTCAAATTAAAGTCCATCCAGATAGCGTTGAGTTTATATGCCGTTCGGATTACGCAATGCACCCAGCGTTTTCCAACGTTCAGTCACTCTGGCTCTTGATACTTAGTGCATTCGTATGCTATTATTTACATCGATAATGTTATGATACCATCACATGACGTCGAGACCCTGATCTCGAAAGATTACGTACAGTTCTTGACATTTTAACCAAATGTGGGTTTTCTCTAAAACTTTCGAAGTGTTCTTTTCTCAAACGTAAGGTCGAATATCTTGGCTATGAGATATCTGCAGGACAAGTTAAGCCAAATCCTGGTAAAGTTAAAGCGCTTACAGATTTATCTCCCCCTGAAACTGTCCAACAATTAAAGCAATTTATTGGACTTGCTTCTTATTTTCGAAAATTTATTCCAAATTTTTCGAAAGTAATGAAACCTCTTTTCTCTTTGACGACTGGTAAAGGTAAACTTAATTGGAAACCAGAGCATGAAAAGATTCGCCAGCAAATTATCGCGATTTTAAGCGACAAACCCGTACTGATGATTTTTAACCCTGACTATCCCATAGAGTTGCACACGGACGCCAGCGCTGATGGCTACGGTGCCATTCTTTTTCAAAAAGTTGACGGTGTCTTGCGTGTAGTAGAATACTTTAGCAAACGTACCACCAGTCCAGAGTCTAGATACCACTCTTATGAGCTGGAGACTCTAGCGGTCGTTAATGCCATAAAACATTTTAGGCATTACTTGCAAGGTCGCAAGTTCACTGTGTTCACAGATTGTCAATCCTTAAAAATGTCTCGTAACAAGATAGATTTAACCCCCCGAGTCCACAGGTGGTGGGCTTTCTTACAGGCTTTTGAGTTCGATATTGTGTATAGAGAAGGCAAAAGGATGAACCATGTAGATTTTCTGTCTAGAAATCACCTTCACGAGCCTTCTGCTCCAGTTAAGCCGGTTACGTTAAATAAGGTAGAACAGAAACGTGTAGACATAGCGACTCTGTCCGATAATTGGTTACTTGCAGAGCAAGAACGCGATCCCGAAATTCAAATGCTCGTTAATAAGATTAAAACCGACGAACTACCTAAAGAGATAGCTAAAACCTACGAACTGCGTTCAGGTGTTTTGTTTCGTAAAGTACAACGAAATGGTCGTACTCGTTGTTTACCGATAGTGCCTAGGGCGTTCCGCTGGTCTGTTGTTAATCAGGTGCACGAGTCTATCGTACACTTAGGCTGGGAGAAGACACTTGAGAAGGTCTTTGAACACTATTGGTTTGAAAAGATGTCTAAATTTGTTCGAAAATTTGTTGAAAATTGCATGACGTGTAGACTTTCGAAAACTAGTTCCGGAAAAGTACAGGCAGAGTTACACCCTATACCAAAAATAAGTGTCCCCTGGCACACGGTCCACGTGGACATTACAGGAAAATTAAGCGGCAAAAGTGACCGAAAAGAGTATGTGATAGTACACATTGACGCGTTTACTAAATTTGTTCTTTTGAACCACACCGTGCGTATCGACGCTAAAAATGCGATCGAAGCTCTTAAAGCAAGTGTTTCGTTGTTCGGGTCGCCAGTTCGTGTCATTGCAGACCAGGGTAGATGTTTCTCTAGTAAAGAGTATAGGGAGTTTTGCGATTCGCACAATATTAAATTACACCTCATAGCTACTGGCTCCAGCAGAGCCAATGGCCAAGTAGAGCGTGTGATGAGTACTTTAAAAGGAATGCTTACTGCGGTAGAGACAAGTGAGCGTTCGTGGCAAGACGCACTTGGTGAAGTACAACTTGCTATCAATTGTACAATCAATCGTGTGACAAAGTCGAGTCCTTTAGAACTTCTAATAGGGCGTGTAGCAAGACCGTTGTCATTATTGAGTCCTGATGATAACGAGGTTGAAATAGATCTTTCTGACGTAAGAGAGCAGGCGGTCCAGAACATAACTAAAAATTCAAATTATGATAAAGTTAGGTTTGATGCAACTAAAGCTAAAGTTGTAAGGTTTAATGTTGACGATTATGTTTTGTTGAAAAATGAAGAACGCAACCAGACTAAACTTGATCCTAAGTTTAAGGGACCTTTTAAGGTTATTGAAATTCTTGATGGTGACAGATATGTTTTGAAATCTTTAACTGGTAACCGTACTTACAAGTACGCGCACGACAGGCTCCGAAGGTTGCCTGAATGTGAAGTTCCCTTAGAGTTGGATAACGATAGTGACGAGTATGTTGATGATGAAGCTTAAACGTACACATTGGCTAGGCGTAGCTGCAGACATCGGACGTGTCGCTTCCAAACTTTGTATTGGTGTAATGAGCGTCCGACTATGTGGTGAAACCTGGGTCTCAGTGGAGACTACTTTTGGCAACTTGGTGTTGCTTGGGTCTCAGTGGAGACTACTTTTGGCAACTTGGTGTTGCTTGGGTCTCAAAGGAGACTACTTTTGGCAACTTGGTGTTGCTTGGGTCTCAGTGGAGACTACTTTTGGCAACTTGGTGTTGCTTGGGTCTCAGTGGAGACTACTTTTGGCAACTTGGTGTTGCTTGGGTCTCAGTGGAGACTACGTTTGGCAACTTGGTGTTGCTTGGGTCTCAGTGGAGACTACGATTGGCAACTTGGTGTTGCTCGGGTCTCGTGGAGACTACGGTGTTGGGCCTTTGTGGCCGGGGCCTTTGTGGCCGGGGTCTCTGATGAGACTACTGTGTTGGCCTAGGGTGGCCGGGGTCTCTGATGAGACTACAGTTTTTGGTTGAATCACACATTGTGGTGTTAACCTGGGTGACCAATGGTCGCTACTTTTGCGCTGCATGTGGCAGTTGGGCCAAGATGTACGATTAAGCAATTTTTGATTCCTTTAATGGATGGTATAGTACTATGATGTACTGATATGTAACTGTTACTTTGATCGATTTTGATTAATTTTGATTAATGGGAACTTTTCATTTGGTCAAATGATTTTGATTACAATTAATTGTGTACAGATGAGTGACATTGCTTCATTTTGAATAACATGTCAGGTAGGCCGAACCTTGTAACTAAGGTGCCTCAAATGTTTCTTTTCGTTGTCGACAGATACGCTGCCACACGGGGACGTGTGATTGTCAGTTCTGGCCGTGTCGAAGATTAAAATTAGTGATTATTAATTAAAGCGCCATCTATTATGAAACAGTCGTACTACACAATATTGTAAAGCGCCATCTATCGGGCATTCATTGTACTAAGTTTATTCAATCACTCAATTGATTCTAAAGCGCCCTCTATATGAGGTATTGTTTTACTAAGTTTATTGAGTCACTCAATTGACTCAACAGCGCCCTCTATAAGCAAACTAAGCTATTGTTTGTACTAAGTATTCAATCAGTCAATTGACTCGACAGCGCCCTCTATAGCGAACTCAGGTATTGTTTGTGCACTTTATTTAATTGCTCCATTGACTCAATAGTCAACTGACATCCTTTCAAACCTGGATGGAGTTGGTGGGCCGGTGGTGATGGTTTATAAGTAGGGCTGGTGCCCAACAGACAGTTCAGTTATCATTTAGTCATCAGACAGTTATAGTACAGTGCAGTTATCGTTGAGAATTTGGTAGAGCATGGTCTCCCAGTCACGCCGCGCCGCGCCAAACCCATCGTTCGCTATATAGTGCTTCTATTTACTTAGTTATTTACAAAGTGTTTAAAGTGATATCTGTGTGACCCACTGTGTGTTAATTTAATTCTACAAAGTGTAAATATTGTGATTTGTGTGCAATATATTATGTGATCTGCTTCTTGTGTTTATTTGCCCGAGTACCCACAACTATGAATTCAGATCAAGAGGAAGAACATGCCCACGATAATGAGGTGCCTCCTCGGCCTCCGTTATATATAATAATAATAATAATATAATGGGTAGGTACGGAACCCTCGGCGCACGAGTTCGAGTGAGTGAGACAATATAATACTGTCTCACTCACTCTCAGTATGTGAGAGTGAGTGAGACTGAGCTGTCAAGAAACTATTAATAAAATGGACAAAGTATAGTACCTTTCCGCTGTTTCCTGAAGGAGCCGGGCGGCAGCTGGCAGCGCTTGTTGGCCATGAAGTGCGCGCCGGCCGCGAACACCAGCTCCTCCAGCTGCAGCACCTTGCGCGCGCCGCCCACCGTGCCGCCCACGCCGCCCACGCCGCCCACACCGCCCACGCCGCCCGCCTCCGCGCCGCCCGCGTGCCGCCTGCGCGGCGCCGTAGACTGCTCCAGCGTCTACGGACAAACATATTCTACTATAGTGTATATACTTACTAGAGTTAATAGTATAAGTAGTTTCTAACTGATTGTTTAGTTAATAGTAAAGTTAGCTAGTATTTTTAACTAGCTTTTGCCCGCGGCTTTGCTCATGTTAAGTGCAATTTTTCAAACCCCTATTTTAGCCCCTTAGAGATTTAATTTTCAAAAATCCTTTCTTAGCTGATGCCTACGTCATAAAAGCTATCTGTGTGCCAAATTTCAACCCTATCCGTTCAGTGATTTCAGCTGTGCGTTGATAGATCTGTCAGTCAGTCAGTCAGTCAGTCACCTTTTCCTGTTATATATTTAGATATACAGCTTGTTGCTGAGCTTGGATCCTTTTTTCGGGTTGTGCCGCACATTACATATTATGTTAACCCGGCGCTTCTGTTGCTTGGGATTTTAGATAAATGCTCGGGAGATGAAGGCGCTGGGGTAATTTTCCTTAGAGTATAAATAGTACAATTGTGGCACAACTTTTGAAATAAATGCTATTTCTTTCTTTCTTTCTATAACCATCATGAACGCAGGTCTCCCCTCAGAGAAGGGTTATAGGCCATAGTCCACCACGCTGGTCCAATACGAATTAGCGGACTTCGAGAACATTATGGGGAACTCTCAGGCGTGCAGGTTTCCTCACGATGTTTGCTTTCACCGTTGAAGCATGTGATATTTAATTTCTTAAACGCACATAACTTAGAAAAGCATTTTGTCTGGCGGGAGGCTTTGGCCGTGGCTAGTTACCACCCTACCGTCAAAGACGTACCGCCAAGCGATTTAGGTTCCGGCACGATGGCCTGTAAAAACCGATTAGGGAGTTGAAGGGGTATGTCATACACTGACATAACCCTTCCAAGTTAGCCCGCTACCATCTTAGACTGCATCGTCACTTACCATCAGGTGAGATTGCCGTCAAAGACTATCTTATCATTGAATTAAAAAAAACAAAATAAAAAAATACGCGTCGAATTGAGAACCTCCTTTTTTTAAAGTTGGTTAAAGGAGACTGCAGTAGAATAGAATAGAATAGTAATGTTTTTTATTCAAATAAACTTTTTTACAAGTGCTTTTGAATCGTCGATGAGTCTACCACTGGTTCGGAATATAGTTTCCACAATGAGGTGAAGTTCCACAAAAGCATACCTAATTATAATTCAACACATGTTAAGACGGGCCGACAGACAGTAGCCCCATTCCCGCCGGTGGAGCCCGTTCACGAGCATGACGCATGACCCAGCCATTGCTTCGCTCAACCAAATTTGACTTCGCTCAACCATACTAACCACTAGGCTATCACTGCTTCACACTATGCACAGTTTTATGTATTACCTCGTCATCCCCCTTGCCAGTGTCGAGTTGTGCCAGGATCTTCTGCAGGTGAGGTTGTTTGGACATCTCTTCTCTTATAGAAGCCCGTTCGCTTTCCGACTGTGAAGACGCGAGCTTCGTGCAGTATAGAACTAAAAAAAAATTGCTTGTCTGTAAAGTCAGTTTACGGACGATAGTTTTACGTGATAACGTCATAAAGAAACATTGATGAAAAATTGCATACTTTTATGAATTACTAGCTGCCCGGACAGACTTCGTTCTGTCAAAAGTTAAAAGTAAAAATTTTTTTTTTGTTTTTTGTTTATTAAAACCTTCCGTGGACCTTAAGGAACATACAAAAAAATAAATTAACCGAATTGGTCCATCCATTCTTGAGTTATGCGCTTACCAACATTCATTTTTATTTATATAGATAGATTATCACTGAATTATCATTATTTTGTATGATACAAAGAAGGAGTTAATTGAAAATTACAATTTTCTCTAGTCACAAGCCAACGCTTGGGCCGATCGTGCCTCTCTATCGCTTGTTCCGCGCTCTCGCTTGCACGCGCAGGCTCAGGCGGAACGTGATACTTTTTCGTGTGTGCAGCCGGTGTTCATCGATTTATAAGACGTTATCACATCAAAAATGTGTTTGAATTGTGCTAGTTTATTGCGGTCTAGTAATCATATGAGCACTAAGTATAGATATCGCAACCAACCTGCCCCCCCGATTGTCTAAAAGTTGCCGATCAAATCTTATTCATTTCATGGCGTTAGCGTCAAAGTAAAATAGACCAAAACTGCATTGAATTAGAGCTCAATTTCGTGTATGCATTCTCATACGTTTAGGTATGTATGATACGCTCCATAACGCTCCATGTTAGAATCGGTTGTACTGAATTTGTGACTTTAAACCAATACAATCAAGGAATATTTTACTTTGACGCTAATGCCATGAAATGAATAAGATTTTGATCGGAAATTTTTAGACAAATTCACCTAAGATTATAAACCGTTTAATGGAATAGGATGACTATGTGACAAAAACAGATGAAAATAATATCTGACCATAGAAATAGTTTATTTAGATAATTTAAAATATAACCTATAGTCAATTAGCAATCACGCGTTTGTTTCCTAAAAACGAAATGCAAACACCCCGACTCCACGCAGTCTTGTCTACCCCACCCCTGCAGGCTTAGCATGCACGTCGATGTGATATCTCGCGAAGAGAGCGAGAGATATTCTCGATGTACACTGATTTCTCGTTTACTCTTAAACTTCAAAATTCGTAGAGAAAAATAGAGAAAATAATTTTATCTTTCTTTTTACGTAACGAGACGAATCATGGTGTGCAACCATGAGAAAAAAGGTAGACAAAATTTTCTCACGCGTGCATGCTAGTGTTTTTTTAAAGCGAGGAGCCAGAAGCTCGCAAAGGTCCCGAACGAAAGTGGAGTGGGTGAAGTTGAATGAATGGGCGACGGAGCGTGTTTTTCTTTGCTCAGAATTGACAGTGAGCCGGTGATGGGTTGTTGATGATGATGATGATGATGAATAAGCAACAAATGAATGTGACATTGAACATATAATGATAAGCCACTCACTCGTGTATCTGTACTTGTTGAGTACTTTGACGAGCTCAAAGCAGTCGTACCCCAGCAGCAACACTAGTCTGTTCTCCAGGTCCCGGTCATCGGCCGCGTCCGACAACGCTCGCAGCACTTCCGACGACTTCGCCTGCGGAATACATAAACACAATAGAGAATATATGCACATATCACCTCTCCTGTAAAATTTTGTATAAATTTTTTTTTTCACCAATGGTATCGTATAGAGGACAAAAATTCATTCGGAGGAAAAATATGGAGAGAGCTGATGAGTGAGGATTTCGAAGACGGGTGAGGAGCACGGCCAGGGTATTAAGATAGGTGGGGGGTGCTCGAAAAAATGTCACCCGAAACCTCATCCAATTGGCAGTGAGTCGATAAATCCAAAATGGCAGATTCAAGATGGCGGCCATACAAACTTCGTCGGTGTCTATCTCGGAGAGTATAAAAGATTGAAGAGTGGTTTCTTGGCAAAAGATGATCAAGACTCGAAGGTATATTTGATGAACAGAAAAAAGATCCAAGGTGGCGGAATTTATTTTTCCATACAAACATTTAATACTTTATTTGATACGGTTTCTTTTCAAAGTTTTTATAGAAGAAACTCTCATTCTGACAAATTATGAGATATGATGATTAAGGGTTTGAAGGTGGGTGAGGAGTACGAACAGAGTATTAAAGATAGATAGGTGGGGGCTGCTCAAATAAAATATACTCGAAACCTCATCCAATTGGCAGTGAGCTGAAAAAAAAACCAAGATGGCAGATTTAAGATGGCGGCTATACAAATTTCATAGGTGTCTATCTCGGAGAGTATAAAAGATGAAAGAGTGGTATTTAAGTAAAAAATGATCAAGACCTGAAACTCTAATTGATGAACAGAAAAACCGCGGTCTACTTTAGTGGGCCGCACATCCACGCTACTACTATATATATATAGATATGCAAAATCGCTTCTGAGACTGTTCTTATATTAGTGGGATGTATGTAACCTGTACCTGTGAGACCATAGCGTCCGGGAGGTGTCTCGACAGCCTCCGCTGCAGCCAGTAAGCGTCGATGTCCATCGGGTGCAGCACAGCGTCCCGTCGCTTCTGAGACTGTTCTTATATTAGTGGGATGTATGTAACCTGTACCTGTGAGACCATAGCGTCCGGGAAGTGTCTCGACAGCCTCCGCTGCAGCCAGTAAGCGTCGATGTCCATCGGGTGCAGCACAGCGTCCCGCCGCTTCTGAGACTGTTCTTCTGACAGCTGCAAACAGATGATAATTTAAATCATTACTGTACTGTTTTCGAGATAGGTATCGTCATTTTCCTGCATACATAACAGTCATAATGGTGTCATATTTTTTAGATTTCTTAACTGCCGCCATTTTGGATTTGATTGACGCCATTTTGGCGCTGTATGCATACTACGAGTGTCTTTGGAACTAAAAATATTGCAAATAGGCATAACGACAGTATCAAAAAATGGTCGATTTAATGTTTTTAGGGGAAAATTTATATTAAATAAATTTAAAATACTGGTTTAGTTTTATTAAAAATATTAAGATTATTAAGATTTTCAATAAAATAAAACATTAAAATACTGCAATCGGCCATTTTGACTGAAACACCAATCCTAGCGCGTGACGTCACGCTTAGGTAAACTTCACGTCAGCTGTGTTTTGTTGTTGTGAATACGCATCATTTGGATTGATTTTGTATTCTTTCACGTGTGATTTATCGACTCCACGCTACTGTAACAATGGAACCAAGCTTTATTAAGGCAAATAGCTCAAATTTGCCTAGGATTGATGTATTAATGTTGGGCGATTTCCTCACAACAAATAAGGAATTATGCTCGTCCGAGTTTAGAAACGTGAAAACTTCCTTGTAAGTAAACTTTGTATTCACCTATATTTACCCTAGATATAAGTACAACCAATAGATATAATCAAGAATTAGATATATTTCGAACTCATGTGAGTTTATTTTATTTTACTTTCATAGGTTATTTTTACAATAAACTTGTTACTGTTTATTTTTGAGGTTTGCTCCTTCACAGCTTGTAAGTTGCTGTTTGAGAGTTAATAACATGTTAATACCCGATAAAATAGTAATTTTCTGTAACTAAAAAGCACCTACAAGTAATAGTAATATTTTTCCTCATAGTAAACACCTAAAATCTGTTAAATCACCAAGTCAATGTGTATGTATTCTTTCTTATTAATTTCAAGTATTTCAGGTCTTCAAGACCATCATATGGGGATGATGCAATCAGTTATGTGCTACTAAAAATGGGAAGGAAACATTTGTACAGTAAAGTGCAAGATTTGCCCAGAGCATAAAGTACACTCAAAACTATATGCTGTTACATTGATAGTTGATGAAGATGAACAAAAAGTGATATCAATTGAATGCCATGATTGTGTTGCTGCCTAGGGCAGATGTAAGCATGCAATAGCGCTGCTTATGTGGATCCACAGGCAAAGCGATGAACCTTCACGCACAGAAGTTCAATGTTGCTGGTGGAAATCATAGCTATCAACAGTTGGCACTACCTTTAAATGTATGTCGGCCAAAGATCTATCTAAGGGTAGCCCTATATTGCCTTCTAACAATAGAAGGCAAATAAAAATATAGAAATTATTTATGTATAACTTTTGATGAACAATTTATGTCAGGCTTTCTTGAAAGTGTTATTAAATTTTAGAAAACCCATGTGTATCCATTGTTATATAAAAGTATATAATAGAAAATAAAAATGCATAAATTTTATTTGTTTTTTTAATAATTAAATCAAAGAGAATCTTGTATATTAATCAAACCACAAGCTATAGTTATCATATCATCAAGAAATGTGGTCTTAACATGTTGAATTCACGTAACCGTCCACCCACTCAACATGAATTTTTAAGCTAGCTATTTGTTTAGTTTCTTTAGCTTCAGCTTTAGTTCACTTACATCCAGATGCAAGACTTGGAGGCTGTATTAATAGCACACCCTTCCATATTATGTGTACTTGAATTGATTTATCCAACACTCTCGGTGTTAACTTCTTAGTGGGAACTTCTTCTACATTCTGCTGAACTGTAAAACAAATATTTTGTTATTTAAATGTTATAATTATGAACACAAATCTGAGATTACTTGGTCACAGAAAAGTCTATGTAGTTTTGAGTGTACTTACTATGTACTTATGTAACACTCAGAATAAAATAAACTTTTTCAATGCTATATTCTAACAAATAAGTTAATAATATATAGGTACCTGAACTACCAGATGCAATTTCTTCAATACTTGATTGTTATCTGTAACTATACATTTTTCTTCAAATTCCTTTTTACACTCTTCAAGAATCATCATTCTTTGTTTCTTAGCTATATAGGGTCACTCTGTTGTGTCAGATGTTCGTGTTTTCCTGTCTGGTTGGCATATAAATTTATGGGGCATACATCCTGGTTTCATAAATGCTTGTGATACTGACCCCATCACATGATACTCCATATAATTTTCCATATCATTTGGTAACTGAAAAAAAAATGTAAACGATTAAAATTGATAATAAGAATGATAGCCAAGACCAAAACAAACATAACCTCAATAAATTAGTTATTCTATAGCCTCAATATTTCAACTACAAGTAGTAAGTATTTCAATTTTCACGTCAAAGAAACATTTTAAGTTTAAAACTTATCAATATATGATAACATACTTACATCAAAGTGGTCTTCACAGAAATAAAGTGGCGAATTCGCTACGTCCGCGTCGTTCGGCTTTAACCACTTATTTTATTATTTTCTTGTTTGGAACATGTACAAACACTTTGTTGGGCATTCATATTGATGTGGTTTCACACTGCGGTACTGCACACCACTTAAAAACTTTGGAATTCATCTTATCACACGAATTAATTTAATATTTTGTTTACTTTCTTCCCTACGCGTAGACACAATGACATGTTTACCTAAGCGTGACGTCAGAGCAGACTCCATGACACCTGCGAGCTGTTTTCGCGCCGTATTTAAAAAATATTAGAAAAATGGCTTTAATCTTCGTTAAACTTAAGTTTATTACCGAAATAAAGGTTTTTTTCGTAAATAGTAAATGTATACCCACATTACGGAAGAGGATTTCAAAATTTTTCGTCACGCCTATTGGTCACCAACCTCTGTAATTAATTCTTTCATATGAAATCATAGATTAATTATAGATCATTTACAGTATTATAAGTTCCAGAGACACTCGTATGTCAATTGTGGAGCTTCAAATCCTACTAATATAATAAATGCGAAAGTTTGTGATGGATGTATGGAATGGATGTCTGGATGGATGTTTGTTACTCTATAACTCCACAACGAATGAACCGATTTGGCTGAAATTTGGAACGGAGATAGCTCATACCCAGGATTAACACATAGGCTTTTTAACCCGGAAAATTAGAGTTCCCGCGGGAATTAAAATATCTTAATCTACACGGACGAATCCATAAATAAGCTGTCATTTGTATAGGGACAACCAATCCAGTGTTAATCCTAGATTAACTCGCTCTATCAAGTCAATTCGCTCCGTTGCTGCGTGACTGGAGGACAAACCAATGGTGTATGGAAAAGTAGAATGTGTCGTGGTGTATGTGGTGCGCTCACATTGGCGTGTATGGCATTCTTCTTCCCCTCCCCGTCGCTGTCTTCCCCAGAGCTCTCCTTCCCCCCCTCGTTGTCCGACGCGTCGGCTTCCTCCTTTTCCTCGTCGCGGACCTGAAGATAAAAAGATAAAGATTAATTTCATCAGACTGTATGGACTTGGATGGGGGCTAGGCGAAAAAAAGTGTAAGAATTTTCCGTCACGAGTAGTGTAGACGGCTATCCGTAGCGCGTATGCTATATTACGAGATGGTTCTAACACGTGGCGAGAGATGGCGTTGATTCTAAAAGGTACGGACCTGAAGACAAAAAGATAAAGATTAATTTCATCGGACGGTATGGACTTGGATGGGGAAGAATTTTCTGCCACGAGTTGACGGTTATCCATAGCGCGTATGCATATTACGAGATGGTTCTAACATGCGGCGAGAGATGGCGTTGATTCTAAAAGGTAATGTTTTCATTATCAGAAGATATTTCAAATTCAAAATTATTAGAACGAAGTTACGTATCGGAAGGTACGGCAGATGGGGGCTAGGCGAAAAATAGTGTAAGAATTTTCCGTTACTAATAGTGTAGACGGTTATCTAAAGCGCGTATGCTATATTACGAGATGGTTCTAACTTGCGGCGAGAGATGGCGTTGATTCTAAAAGGGAATGTTTTCATTAGTAGAAGATAATATTTTCATATTATTGTTTAAATAGGTACCATAATTATTATAATTTATTAAAAGGAACTTCGTTCCAACCGAGTATTCCACACACTCACGCGTTTTTATTTCACGTAGGCCAACCTGACTTTTGACACGTCATGACCCTACCACCGGTTCGGAAAGCGGATTCTGCTAAGAGAGAATTTTCTGGAATATGGGTGTAAAAATAGATACAAAAAAGATAAAGATAGATATCTTCTTGAATATAGGTATGAAAATAGATACAACTAGCTGATGCTCGCGACTTCATCCAAGTGGATTAAGTTATTAAAATCCCGAAGGAAACCTTTATTTTTCCGGGATAAAAAGTAGCCTATGTCACTCTCCAGGTCCTCAACTATACCCATGCAAAAAATCACGCTACTATGTTGCTGAACGATTGAAGGACAAAGGATCTTCTTTATCAACCGATAAACGTCCACTGCTGGACATAGGTCTCTCGCATGGACTTCCACTGGCTTCGGTCTTGCGCCGCCTGAATTTAGCGGCTCGCTGCGACTCATTTGATGTCGTCGGTCCACCTGGTGGGGGTCTGCCAACACTGCGCTTCCCGGTGCGGGGTCGCCACTCCAGCACCTTGGGAATCCAACGACCATCAGCTCTTCGAACTATGTTCCCCACCCGTTACCACTTCGACGATTTTACATAGCCTTGCTGCGATCAGTAGAATCACTTTTTACAAGTGCTTTTGAATCGTCTGACTCTACCACTGGTTCAGAATGCCCTTCCTGCCGAGAAGAACCAGCAAGAAACTCGGCGGCTGCTCTTTTCAAAACAAGTTTACAATACAATAAATACTATGCTACGTATGTACAGTGTTTCCACAATGAGGGAAGTTCCAAAAATGCATACCTACTAACAATGCAATATATCTTAAGACGGGCAGACATAAAGTGGCCCCATTCCCGCCGGTGGAACCCGTTCACAAGCATGACGCATGACCCAGCCGTTGCTTCGCTCAACCATATTTGAGGGAACGTAACAACCCGCATCACACACCATCACAGTAGCGAGCCGTTGATGGTTACAGTTTTTGCAATTCACGAAGGCGAGTGAGCTTTACTCGTGGTTACTTCGTGTACATGCACATTGCATAAGTGTGCGTGCCTGTCAAAGCCTAGGTGGGAGCGGGCAGGCGCAAGCATTGCGCTCGCTCACACTTATACAGATACGACACGCACACAACCATAAGTCAGTCGCCTGAACTATAACTGCCTGAACTAAAGAACTATAGCTGATGATGATGATGATGATGATGATGCGTACCTCGCCGTACGCGTCTTCGTCATCCTCCTCGGAGGACTCCTCGAACTGCACGTTGATGCCGTACGTCTCGTCGATCTCTGTGTTGCCCTCCGCTGAAGAGCTTATCGTGAAGTCTGTTATCTTCTTACCTGCGCAAACAAGTCAAGTCTTAAAATGAGTATTTGAATATTAGTATTCAATTAACTCATTCAAGTAATTAATTAACATGGGTAGCCTAAGTGTGTAGTTTCGGATTATGTATGCTGCTGGCCCTACTGGCCGCTACAGCGTCACCGGGGGGTTGGCAAGCGCGAAGCTCTGCCTGGGATTTGTAGAGAGCTCTAGGGCTCGAAGAAATCGGGGGGCAACGTCTTCCTTAGGGCGCCTCCTGTGAGGCTCGGACCACGACTTAGGATGACGTTGGAACGAATGGGAGAAGTGGCTGGACTAAGTTAGTCCGTACGTCCCCGTGATCGTGGTAAGGATCCACGCCAGGTGAGGTGTGACGTTAGAAATCGGGGACCTCGTCTTCGCCGGCGAAGACGCTCTGCAGAGGTTGTTGGTGTGTACTGCCCTACTTGATAAGGAGCGTTGTCGGTCGTTGTCTGATCGTCTGGACCGAAAAGGACGTGTTTGGGACGTCGTTTGTCGGGTGGGTCATTGCGGGGTAGCCTAAGGATGTCACGCTCTCTTTAAACATTTCTGTCGTGGTGTTGTGTGTGTGTGTTGTCATTTTGACATTTTTTTTATTCTATGACAAGCAAGTCCTTGACTGCGATCTCACCTGATGGTAAGTTACGATGCAGTCTAAGATGGGAGCGGGCTAACTTGGAAGGGGTATGGCAGGGAACATTCAACCCATACCCCTAATTGCCATTCATTCATTCATTCATGATGATGATGTTAATGATGATGGTGTAAAGTAAAACTCACCTAAGTTGACTAAAAGTGCGAATCTCTCATCAGGAATGGGGCCGAGTAGCATTTCTATCTCTTTCTTCCTCTCAGGATCCTTGAGTTTGTCGTTCTTTAGGACCACCAGAACCTGGAAATGAGGAACAACAACAGACAAGTTTAATAGTTTCTTTACTAATGGACAAGCTGCCCCGATAGTCTAAAAGTTGCAGATCAAAGTCGTATTCATTTGATGGCATTAACGTCAAAGTAAAATAAACCATAATGACATTGAAGTAGAGCTCAATTTCGTTCTTATACGTTTAGGTATGTACGATACGCTCCATAGCGCTCGATGTTAAAATCGGTTGTACTGAATTTGTGACTAACTCAATAAGCAATTGACATTTGACATATGAGCAATTGACGTTTTGACAAACATAGACAACAGAAGTAGATGGATACACTCTGGGAGTTGCCATTCTACAGATATATAGGGAGCTGTACCGTTACTGGTACGGCTCCCCACCCAAGTGGGTGGGTTTACACCCACGCAAAATGTCCATTTTGCGTGGGTGTATTGAATGCTTGCAGAAACAAAATGGTCAAATGGTTCAAATATGGTCGAGCGAAGCAAGGCCTGGATCATGCGTCATGCTCGTGAACGAGTGCCGCCGGCGGGAATGGGGCTACTTTGTGTCTGGCCGTCTTAACATGAATTGAATTATAGTACTTTTTTTTTTGGAACTTCTCCTCTGTAGTGTGACACTATACATACTATATAAAACACGTTACCAAAGTTACCCGCAGTAGGGTGGTATAAAATACAATGTTAGCCACACAACCAATCTCACCCCACCTTAATCGAGGTTCGCGGATTATTTAGTATCTGTGCAAAACTTGAGTCAAACTCGAACCGCGAAAATTCGAATCAATTTAGTCTCGCTCACACCTGCAACAACAGCTATATAGCTGTCTTGCTCGTTGAGGAGCATTTTTTAGTTCCAGCGCGTCCCGCCTCTGGCTTTTGATGGCGCTAAACAAGCGCGTGGGCAGGTTGGTGGTCATGCAAGCAGTTCCTCCAGAAACACGGTGTCGAGAGCGCGTATACAGCCTTGTAGAAGACAATGTGAGCGTTGTGTTGTGGAAATATTATATTTTATTCTAACAATGTTGCATAGGTTAAATCAGCTTGGCATCCAGCTGCCCACAAGATAGTATAAAAAACTTATTACAATGTAATTAATAGCTTCATAATAATATTGTAAAATGATTATTTTGAAAAGAGCAACTGCTGAGTTTCTTGCCGGCTCTTCTCAGCAGAATCCACTTTCCGAACCGGTGGTAGAGTCATGACTTGTCATAAGAGCCACAGGTTGGCCTACGTGAAATAAATAATTTTGAATTTTTTTTTGAAAACCCATACCATGTATCCCGGGCCTTACCTCGTCGCACGCGCCGCACAGTATGTCCCTGGGCTGGTCTCCGAGAGCGCTCTGCATGAACGCCAACAGTAGCTCGTACGCGTGTCTCGTGTGTTGCGCTCTAGGCCGGTACAGCACTCCGGCGGGGGTGTCGTCCGTCCATACACTGCATCCCGGGCCTTACCTCGTCGCACGCGCCGCACAGTATGTCCCTGGGCTGGTCTCCGAGAGCGCTCTGCATGAACGCCAACAGTAGCTCGTACGCGTGTCTCGTGTGTTGCGCTCTAGGCCGGTACAGCACTCCGGCGGGGGTGTCGTCCGTCCATACACTGCATCCCGGGCCTTACCTCGTCGCACGCGCCGCACAGTATGTCCCTGGGCTGGTCTCCAAGAGCGCTCTGCATGAACGCCAACAGTAGCTCGTACGCGTGTCTCGTGTGTTGCGCTCTGGGCCGGTACAGCACTCCGGCGGGGGTGTCGTCCGTCCATACAGTACATCCCGGGCCTTACCTCGTCGCACGCGCCGCACAGTATGTCCCTGGGCTGGTCTCCGAGAGCGCTCTGCATGAACGCCAACAGTAGCTCATACGCGTGTCTCGTGTGTTGCGCTCTGGGCCGGTACAGCACTCCGGCGGGGGTGTCATCCGTCCATACAGTACATCCCGGGCCTTACCTCGTCGCACGCGCCGCACAGTATGTCCCTGGGCTGGTCTCCGAGAGCGCTCTGCATGAACGCCAACAGTAGCTCGTACGCGTGTCTCGTGTGTTGCGCTCTGGGCCGGTACAGCACTCCGGCGGGGGTGTCGTCCGTCCATACAGTACATCCCGGGCCTTACCTCGTCGCACGCGCCGCACAGTATGTCCCTGGGCTGGTCTCCGAGAGCGCTCTGCATGAACGCCAACAGTAGCTCGTACGCGTGTCTCGTGTGTTGCGCTCTGGGCCGGTACAGCACTCCGGCGGGGGTGTCGTCCGTCCATACAGTACATCCCGGGCCTTACCTCGTCGCACGCGCCGCACAGTATGTCCCTGGGCTGGTCTCCGAGAGCGCTCTGCATGAACGCCAACAGTAGCTCATACGCGTGTCTCGTGTGTTGCGCTCTGGGCCGGTACAGCACTCCGGCGGGGGTGTCGTCCGTCCATACAGTGCATCCCGGGCCTTATCTCGTCGCACGCGCCGCACAGTATGTCCCTGGGCTGGTCTCCGAGAGCGCTCTGCATGAACGCCAACAGTAGCTCGTACGCGTGTCTCGTGTGTTGCGCTCTAGGCCGGTACAGCACTCCGGCGGGGGTGTCGTCCGTCCATACACTGCATCCCGGGCCTTACCTCGTCGCACGCGCCGCACAGTATGTCCCTGGGCTGGTCTCCGAGAGCGCTCTGCATGAACGCCAACAGTAGCTCGTACGCGTGTCTCGTGTGTTGCGCTCTGGGCCGGTACAGCACTCCGGCGGGGGTGTCGTCCGTCCATACAGTACATCCCGGGCCTTACCTCGTCGCACGCGCCGCACAGTATGTCCCTGGGCTGGTCTCCGAGAGCGCTCTGCATGAACGCCAACAGTAGCTCATACGCGTGTCTCGTGTGTTGCGCTCTGGGCCGGTACAGCACTCCGGCGGGGGTGTCGTCCGTCCATACAGTACATCCCGGGCCTTACATCGTCGCACGCGCCGCACAGTATGTCCCTGGGCTGGTCTCCGAGAGCGCTCTGCATGAACGCCAACAGTAGCTCGTACGCGTGTCTCGTGTGTTGCGCTCTGGGCCGGTACAGCACTCCGGCGGGGGTGTCGTCCGTCCATACAGTACATCCCGGGCCTTACCTCGTCGCACGCGCCGCACAGTATGTCCCTGGGCTGGTCTCCGAGAGCGCTCTGCATGAACGCCAACAGTAGCTCGTACGCGTGTCTCGTGTGTTGCGCTCTGGGCCGGTACAGCACTCCGGCGGGGGTGTCGTCCGTCCATACAGTACATCCCGGGCCTTACCTCGTCGCAAGCGCCGCACAGTATGTCCCTGGGCTGGTCTCCGAGAGCGCTCTGCATGAACGCCAACAGTAGCTCATACGCGTGTCTCGTGTGTTGCGCTCTGGGCCGGTACAGCACTCCGGCGGGGGTGTCGTCCGTCCATACAGTACATCCCGGGCCTTACCTCGTCACACGCGCCGCACAGTATGTCCCTGGGCTGGTCTCCGAGAGCGCTCTGCATGAACGCCAACAGTAGCTCATACGCGTGTCTCGTGTGTTGCGCTCTGGGCCGGTACAGTACTCCGGCGGGGGTGTCATCCGCCCACGCCACCCGGGATTTGGACTTTGACAGTTCGTAAGAGGCTTCGTCACGCTTTTGACGTCTGGGAAAAAGGAATTATAATTTTAGACAATGTTATTGTCGCCTGGTTTCACTAGCTTGTACTAGCGCGGGCGTCAGTCAGTTGTCCCGTACCCGCCGCTCGCACTAGTCCACTGATAGGCTCTTGTAATTTAGTATAAATGTAAAGTTAATTAAATGTTTGAAGTCACTGTGTAAGTTCTTTAGTAATATACCAAAACCTAGATAGGGAACACAGCAGTAGACACGTGGAGATACTCATCACCAATACCTTCCCCATTAGTTGAACTATCTCTACATATCAATTATCATAGACGCAACAGCGATAGCTGCGTAGGCTATTATAAACAATAATAATAATTATAATTATGGTATGGTAGATTCATCGACTATTCAAAAGCACTTGTAAAAGTTTATTTGAATAAAAAATGTTTCTATTCTATTCTATTACATATTATAAAAGTTTATTCACATAAGACCATGGAATTATTTCGGACCAATGGGCAGTACAAATGGCACAGAGAAGTTACAATTTTAGTTATAACCCTTTATAAGGCGGTTGTTTAAAAATAATTTTTTATATTCAATTATTTCGACTTCTACATGTCTCTGTCCTGCGCAGTCTGTATCCAGCACTCCCAAAAGCCCAGCTATAGTTCCAGATACTCACTTAGCCTTCCTTTCCTCTGCTTTGTCCGGCTTGGTCCTCTGCGCACGGTCGCCCATGCGCGTTCCAGTCAGTTTGCCTGACAGAGACAACACCTCGCCCGTCGCCTCATCGCGACCGCGACGCTCTATGAGCCGCACATCAGCTTGAAGCACCAAGTTCGAATTCTGGTAACAATATTATTGATATTAATAATAATCCTTACTAACACCCTACATAAGGGCTTTGAGAAGTTGGTAAGTTTAGAGAAGTTTGAGCTACTTTTCCTGTGAGAGCACAAAAATTACAAATTTAGTATACTAAATCTGTCAAAATTACAAATGAGGTTGGAAAATTTTGATCCAGCATTTTTAAAAACCGTTCAGATTCAGAAATCATTTAATTGTAATGAATATTTTTCCGAGTATTTTTCTGTGTAAACCCAATATATTTAGAAGATGTGGATCAAAAATATAATTATTATTCACAAGTACACATTATAAATAACTGTTACATGGCAATAAAAGTGAATAATCTTTTCTCCCAACTTTATTTGATAGACTTTGATAAACTTTTTTGTTAGACTGGTTTACTAGAACAAGCATGAGAAGTTTGATTAATGAACGTGATTAATGAACACGGTTCAGTTTGTCTGGGTCAGAAACTCTATGGAATTCGCCAATCTCCTTTATTCCTAACCTAAAGGGGTTAAACCTAAACCCTAAGTACACAAGGGGCTAACTTGGAAGAGGGTATAGCAGTTTTACGTAAACTCCCACCCCTATTCAGTTTCTACAGGCTATCGGTGCTGGAACGCGGAGTCGATTAGCAGCATTCAAAATTCAACATTATTTTTTAACGTAGGCCAACCTGTGGCTTTTATGACAAGCCATGACTCTACCACCGGTTAGGAAAGCGGATTCTGCTGAGAAGAGTGGGCAAGAAACTCAGCAGTTGCTCTTTTCAAAATAATTGGGTTTGTATTTGGTGGTAATTATTGGGTGGTAATTAGCCCTGACCAAGGACTTGCTCCAGACCAGACCTTTCAGAAATTATAAATTCCCAAATTGTCCTCGCTGGGCAACCTTTCAGCTTTATACGCTTCTACGAAATATAAGTAAGTACCACATCCTAGTATTTTAAAATAGTTTAGAGAATGTTGCACAACAACAAAAAAAGTTAGAAAACATAAACTTACGGCTTTATACTCATATTGCAGCTGTCTGGCAGCCGCGTCCGCCATACTCCCAGTTTATATGTTATTCACAATCACAACACAGTGTTCTTTTTATTATTCTGCAAAAATAATGAAAATGTAAATGCGTAAAAACAATGTATTGAGCACTACACTAGCGGCACGCTATGATGGCCGGTTTGACACATTACAATAGTGATGTGGAATGTCAATTTATTCTCGAACAAAAAACAATTAAGTTTTGTTTTTGTACCTGATTAAATAGGTTTAATAAAACAAAAATGTATATGTTTATTTAATTTATTTGAACGAACTGAATATTTGAATGAAAATGAATATACATACTTTATATGCACACAAGAAACATATGAATACAAAAGATACCAAAAAAGGTGCCACAAAAGGCCATAATTAATCAGATTCGTCCATACTACTATTTTCACTGTCGTCACTGCTATCATCACCTACATTAATAATTATATGTTCGTTTTCTATAATATTATCTATTTTCACATCTCTTTCATAATCTTCCCTTATTAATTTAACAGTTCTATTCACAACCTTTTCCCAGCCTCCTTTAGTCACATGTTCACAAGCTTCTTCTAATAATTTTAGCATTTTTTTTGTGGTAAATGGGGGTTCTGTATTGTGTCTTGCAGCATATCCCTTAATTTGAGCCCACACCAACTCAATCGCATTATACTCACAATGGTAAGGCGGTAACCGTATAACTCTGTGCCCATGTTCTAATGCTATTTCGTCAATGACGTATCGGATCTTGGTTGGTTTGTTTTCTTTTAAAAGACGTACTAATTCCGCTTTTAACATATTCATGTTTGCATCTACGCCATTTTTACGAAGCCATGCGACGATATCAGCTTTCTTTTGGGATTGGGCAGGTGGCTTGTCAATTTGCATCGAGTGGTATGGGGCGTTGTCCATAATTATAATAGATGGTTCAGGGAGGCTACACAACATTGAGGTAAACCATTCAGTAAACTTTTCTCCATTCATGTCTTCATGATAGTCTCCAGTGGTTTTTGACGCAAAAGCCATGAGAGAACCTTCGACAAACCCGTTGATGGTTCCGGCGTGATAAATTATAAGTCGCGATCCTTTTCCTACAGGAACTTTGGAAGTAGATGCTGCTGTGTCATCGTTCCAAGAACGGCCTACAGTATGGTTAGCATTAAGCCATGTTTCATCCAAGAACACAACATTTTGCCAATTTTTGATTTCTTTCACTTGCCGTAAAAAAGTATACCTTGCCATCGCTATAACAAATCTTTCCATCAATATTTTGCGTTTGTTACATTTTTTGTATCGAAATCCAATGGTCTTCAAAATCTTCGTTAAAGAACTTTCCCCACCGAAGAATAATCCAGCTTCCTTCAGTGAATGCACCAACTTTTTTCTTGTTGGATACTCCTTCTGTAAATAGTAGCCGTAAACATGTCTTCGGATAGCATCGGCATCAAAGCTATCGATGCCTACGACTGGTTTTGCTCGTTTTCTCTTTTTTGGTGTGTGAAGTTTATTTTCTTCTGTGCCAGTCTCGCCATATTTTTTTTTAGTTATCCGTCTAACAGTTCGTTGTCCAATATTAAGCGCATCAGCTACGCGTTCAACCACTGACGTTATAGGTAAAATCGGCCCTCCATTTTGAGCTTCACGATCGAAATAGTTACGAAGGCGTATTACGAACTCACGTGTCTGACTATTTAGAACAGTTCTCTGCGTACGTTCGGTCATATCGACGAAATCCACAACAAAGGGCTTGAACAGAGTCCAAATTAACGAGCAAGGGTCAACAGTAATGCAGTATCAATATTTGAAATCCAAAGCCAGGTCAAAACTATATCACAATCGCATTGCACTGACAGTTTATACTTTTCGAAGCAACGTCAATTCGAAACTGCTTTGTTTTGCATTGAGCATTGACGCGAGTTTGCCGGAGGTAGTAGTTGTGCTAGCCAGCGATCCTATGTGACGATCGTATTAGATTCCATTTTTAAAAATTTTCAATTTAGAAAACCAAATGCCGAGTTGTGGTATATATCATATAAAAATAAAAATTTTACCTTTTGTATGAAACAGCTGATATTTTTTTGCGATTTCAGAGGTTTGTCCACATAGTGAAAATTGTTCATATTCACAAGTACATTCACCCCTTAAATGGTGCAAACTGATTTTTCTACACTTGTATACATTTTAGAAATCAATTTAATAAATAAATTTTGAGTCCTAAACCTAAAACTACATTCGATAAAATTTATGAATCTCTGCACATCACTATCGTCAATAAATTAATACAATTATTTCCTTCAAAGTCGTTATCAATTAATACGGAACTTCATGAGCGGACAAACGTCAAACCGGCCATAATAGCGTGCCGCTAGTGTAGAAGTGAGGTTATGTTATGCCGCTGCCGCCATCTTTGACTTCACTTTGACAATAATTGCGAGTTTGCAATTTCTTGCCCAATAACAGAGTTGCTAGATCTAATAAAAAAAATCCTAAAATTTTATTTCCATGCAATGTAAACTTATTAATCATAATATTGTATGATTGTTTTTGTATTTAATTATGTAATGAGTTTTATACATAAGCAGTACATAATTTCATTGTTAATGTTTAATGGATACGTCTGGATACCATCATAAAGTTAAGTAATTGTGCAAAATACCTACAAGAGCTTTTATAGTTGTTTAATACGTAACGACGCAAGTGCCAGTGATTTTAATCGAGCAACAATCTTAAATCGCATATATTTTGATGAATTATAAGAGTAAGACCCTACTTTTCTTTACCTGCACCCCGATTCAAAACATTTCGACAACTTACCGTTTCGATACGATTAGATATCGATCTCGAATCGATTTTTTTTGTCGTGCGATTCAGAACGTTCGGTTAGAGAATTCGATCCGATGTCGACTACGGTATCGGCTTTGTTATCGGTACGACAAGATACATTATATTACATGTGAATTTACGAAGTTTGTTGTTTTACCAACATTTTACTTGTTATTAAATTCATGTAAGCACTAAATAAATAGGTTTTAATCATTTTCGAAGGTCATTAAAGTAATTAATTAAAATGATAATTTGTGGGGGGGGGGGGTCATCTCCGACGACCCAAGTCAGTCAGGGGTACGGGCTGGCTTCGAGCCTGGGCCTCCTTGCCCGGGCGTGTCCTCACAGGTAGCAATATGCTACCTGGGCTCTTTCTTTCAGTCCCTTTCAGTCGAGACTGGGGCCGCGCCTGTGAAGCACCGGCCGCTGGGTAAAATTTGTAGGTGGATCTCTCAATGAAGTGGGAGTATTATCCAGTAGTATCGATTCCGGAGGCAGTAGTGTCATATCCAGTGCGTCGTCCTCTTCGTCACTAGTGTTGGGATGTGCCGGAGACGCGGGAAGTAGGAGTTCGCGGGGCAGGGGACGTCCGTCTGGTGGTCTCGCTTGAATCTGGGCTATTCCATGGAGGTGCGTGCACGTACTTGTGTGCGCGCAAGATGGTGATAACTTGTTAAATTATTGATGGCCAATTTTCATCCTCGTCGATAGATGATGCTAGGTCAATGTTCCACCCCTCTGGGTTCTTATTTTGTTTTGTTGTGGTGTACACAATCATGTATTATTTTAATGTTATAATACGTAGTTAAGTAACCAAAGCCCAGTAGGTCATAATTCTGTCGCATTAGCAACATTGTATTTTACGACTTGCTAGTTTTACGACGCAAAGCGTATCGCTTTCCTAATTAACAATAGAGTATTTAAAACATATTTCTAAAATTCCTAATTTTATAGTTTCTTAAGTCCAACTTTATTGCTCTTCGCGAAAACTGTAACATAAGCAGCTTATCAGCATCCGGCTACTTGTATGTAGGACTCACCAAGAACCCCACCATCTCATGAGTAATTCTTTAGCTTAAATACAGCGACTAGGCTCCTCCATCCTCATTCTGTTCGGTAGTCTCCTCCTCATACGTATAAGTTATACTTATAATTTTCTTCATATTTGTAACAAGTGTGTAATCGTAATAAAAGTACTTATATTCAGTGAAATTAAATTCATTTAATTTAAATCATCTCCCCAACGCGTAACTCTTCAAGAAATATATAAGTCGGGTGGAAGCCGAACCCGCCGCTCAGCACCGAGACGGCATCATCAGCGAGTTCATCATCCAGAGCTCCCAACCACCACGGCCCCGACCATCACTGGCGCAGTCGGTAGGATCCACAGTAACAAAAGGTGACCACAAGGAACGAAGTAAGTGGAATTTTTATACAACTGAATTCGCCTGGAGTTACTTTCTTCCAAGAATTGATGTGGAAAACGAACCTACAATTTTATCTACGCATTTGAGGGAGCAAATTCAAGGAGAACAAAACCGGCAGAATCGGGAGGATCTATATGTCGATTCATCGCGACTTTCCTTCCTTAACAAAACCAACCCATTCCCTTTATAGACGTTAACATACATAAACTGTAGAATTACGTGTAAGTGTGGAATAGGGATAAATTTTTTTTGTTGTTTTGTTGTAAAATTTTTTTTTATTTTTTTTTTGATAGCATATGATTCTCGGTAAAGGGACATAAGAGCCGTCGAGACATATAGCTAGGGGGGATAAAACGCTCAAAAGCGATTATTATATTTGAAGTGAGGATTCCGAGTGAGAATACCCACTAATTAAAAGGCCATATTATATTTTATGTGAGGATTCCGAGTGAGAATACCCACTAATTAAAGGGCAGAGTTCCCATATTATTTTACTGATCGATCACATTTACAATTATTGTTATATATATATGTATTAATTTTTTTTTAGCAGTTGAGTGGTGATTAATGTATATAATTAGGGGCCCCACAATAGAATAAATAGGGTATGACTATTACCCCCACAATAAGAATAAATAGGGTATAACTTATATCCCATATTAAATGATCATTGTTAAATATTTGTGAAAATTAAAATAAGGTACCATTTCTACCTCATTTTTACATTGTAAAATTAATGAAACAGGGTTTTGAATATTATATTTTGACACATAATAGTAATTGCATAACAATTTTATTTAGGTTTCATAACGCTGTAATAACGCATTGTCCTTTATCTAAGAAATATCCTAAAAACGTTTTAGTAAAAATATTTTACTTATTACCTTTAAAACTCATTTGTGTTAGCTACAGGGAATATCGCGGGACATTTTATTACCAATTAAATCAATTTAATTAAATTAATTAAATTAATTAAATTTCTTTCAAAATGCTTCCTTTGACTCGTCTTGCAACACAAACGGCACACGCAGTAATTGATCATGCTAGGGGATCGCGACAGCAAGCGCATCCTCAAGCGCCGCCTCAAACGCCTCAAACGCCTCAAACACCTCAAACGCCGCAACAGGCGCAAACATCACAAAATATACCTTTAGTTCACCCAGTAGTACATGAGAGTAGGTTTGATGACGAGGAAGGACGGACGTCGACTTATTCCCCAGCCTTTAGTGATTTTTCTCAAGAACGACCCCCTCCTTACTCGCATGAGGTCCACCGACAGGAGGAACATGCTCCATCTAGTAGAAATAAAATCTCGGAAATGTCGGCATTAATTCCTACGTTTGATGGTAACTCGAAACACCTAAATTTATTCACAAAAAAGTGTGAATTTATCATTAATCAATACGGTGACGGGTCAGAATTAAGGTATAACCTAATATTGGAAGTGATCACGAGTAAATTGATAGGACGCGCAGCCACCGTAATTAGCGAAAACGATTACGTAATGCATGATTGGGATTTGCTGAAACAAATCCTGATACAATATTTTGATGACCAAAAGTCAGAAGAATGTCTTAAATTAGAGTTGGATTCCTTATCGATTCGAGCAGGCGAAAAATATACAGATTTTTGTAATCGTGTCCAAACAATTAGGTCAGGACTATTTTCTAAAATAAGTAATAGTCCAGAAAGGCAGTCAAAAATGGTTATTTACAACGAAATGGCATTGAAAGTATTTTTATATAATTTACCTGAATCTTTGCTCTTATTAGTTAGATTAAAGAAACCCAGAACATTAGAACAGGCACTTGAAATTGTAATTGAAGAAACTAATTTTGACAAACAGTATCAAATGAGAAGACGTAACTTACAGACACCGAATACTTCAAAGAGTAGGCCAACTAATTTGAGTCAACAGCCTAGAATGCCTACTAATTTTAGATCATATTCACATCCTAGTTCTTCTTCTAATTTTTATCAGCAGACGCCTAGACCTTATATACAGCATAATAGTAATAGGCAACATTACAGTAATGCACAACGCCATTCTCAGCCTATTAATGCAAATCAGACACCCCAACGGTCGGTACACCCAATATTAGACCCTAACGCGTTCATGCAATTCAGGAGACGTACAAACCCTCCAGATGCATACCCCAGCTCATCGAACAGGAAGCCACATATTCCACCGCATAAAAGATTTTATCCAAACCAAGAGAATAGGTTATTTTTACATACACATAATAGACCTCAACAGTTTTTATTTCAACGTGATCAGGCCCGAGAAAGAGCGAATAATAACCAGAGTACCAGCCCTATAAATCGCGACGAACTTAACTTAGATCAACAATCGTCACGTCAGTCACAAAATTTTCAGGCACAAGCCTCAACATCGCGTCAGAGCGAATAGACAACCCTATTACGAACAAACAGACAACTATAAAATCATTTTTACCTTACATCCATATTAAAGAAATAGATGCTAATTTATTAATAGACACCGGTAGCACTAGATCATTTTTGAGTAATAAAAAGGCAATAAAATATTATAATGACTTAAAGAGATTAGAACAGTTTAATGTCGTGTCATCACATGCAGTGAGCACGCATAACGAGACAATTTGTATTCCAATATTTAAAGAATTTAATGAAAAGTTTTTACATAAATTTTATATTTATGATTTGGACCAACCCTATGATGGATTAATAGGTTTTGATTTATTACAAAAGTTGAGCGCAACATTGAATATAAAGAATAAGTTACTTAAGACATCAAACGCTATTAACTCGATAAATTATTCAAATATGCATTCAATAAAAATGCCCATTCTCACAATTAAGTTACAACCGCGCACGGAGCACAGAGTTATAGTTCCTACAGCGCTACGAAATGGATACGGTATTTTAGAATTCCAAGAATTTTATACGGATGTACGCATGCCCTCAGCAATGGTACATTGTAAAGATGGTTACGCTCACACAACTATACAAAATTTAACGGATAAATTTATTACTATTAAAATAACTTCACCTTTTAACATTATACAGTGTGATGAAAATTCAACACCATTATTAGGTAATGATTCTAATAAAATATTATGTAATTATATGAATTATGATGATTCATTATTATTAGACAATCTTAATAAATTACGGACAAGTCACATGAATGAGGAAGAAAAGAAAGAGATTTTTAAAATTTGCTATGAATTTAGAGATATTTTCTACAACGAAAACATTCCCTTGAGCTTCACACATGAAATTAAGCACCACATCCGTACCAAAAATGATAATCCGATTTATGTCAAACCATATAGACAGTCGCCAACACAAGCGGCCGAGATAAAAGCTCAGGTAGATAAATTATTAGAAAATAATATAATAAAACCAAGTTTTTCACCTTGGAGCGCACCTCTACATATCGTTCCTAAGAAACTAGATGCTTCAAACGAGCAAAAATATAGAATGGTTGTCGATTATAGGAAATTAAATGAAATTACTATTGATGATAAATATCCCTTGCCTAATATCTCAGATATTTTCGATAAATTAGGGAACAGCACATACTTTTCCACCTTAGATTTAGCCTCAGGTTATCATCAGATCGAAGTTTCAGAAAACGATCAACCTAAAACCGCTTTTAGCACACAATTCGGTCATTACGAATTTTTACGAATGCCTTTCGGTTTGAAGACAGCACCCGCTACTTTTCAAAGAGCGATGGATAACATCTTAAGAGGATTACAAGGCATCCATTGCCTGATATACTTAGACGATATAATAGTATTTTCCTCTAGCCTTCATGAGCATATTTCTCGATTAAGGAAAATTTTTACGACGCTTCGTAATGCTAATTTAAAAGTTCAATTGGACAAATCCGAATTTTTGCGAAAAGAAGTTTTATATTTGGGACATAGTATTACGCCTGAAGGATTAAGACCTAACGAAGATAAAATTAAAGCTGTATTAAACTTTCCCTTACCCAAAAGCATCAAGGACATTAGATCTTTCCTAGGATTATTGGGATATTACAGAAAATTTATTAAAGATTTTGCTGAAATAACAAAACCAATGACCTTATTATTAAAAAAGGGTCAAAAGTTCCATATCAGTAAAGAATTTTTAGAATCTTTCGAAACGTGTAAGACTTTACTTACTAACGCACCCATATTACAATATCCAGATTTTACTAAGCCCTTTATCTTAAACACCGACGCTTCTAACTTTGCGTTAGGCGCCGTACTTTCGCAGGGAACAATGGGTCATGAAAAACCAATAGCTTATGCGAGCAGGACATTAAATTCTGCTGAACAAAAGTACAGTACAATTGAAAAGGAACTACTAGCCGTAATTTGGGCCGTTAAACATTTTAGACCTTATCTTTATGGGAAAAAGTTTACTATATATACAGATCATAGACCATTGGCATGGTTATATTCTTTAAAGGAACCTGGGAGTAAATGAACCCGATGGAGATTAAGATTACAAGAATACGATTTCGATATTATTTATAAAAGCGGAAAACATAACGTAGTAGCAGACGCACTTTCTAGAATTGAATTAAACACCTTAAGTGTCATCGATTTAGATCAACCATCGATCGATTTAGTTCAACCATCGACGTCATTCTATGAAAACATCGATAATAGTGATAATGTATCGGAAGTCACTATGACTGCATCCGAAACTTCAGAGGCTCAGAATCTAGATTTTCAGGAAGACGATAGTTTCATCCCGGTTCTATATGAAGCAATTGACATAAAACCAAACCAATTATTAATAAATCAATGGTACAAGGATGAGGTTAAAATAAAAGATAAATCGAATAATAAGTCTAAAATATTAGAAGTATTCTTACCATTAAATTCTAAATTAATAGAAAGGTTTTTAAAAGATAATATAGAGGTACATAAAAAGTACTTTATTTTCTTTGAGAATACTAAATTACGCGATTTATTTAATAAAATAATCTCAGAATTATTCGACAAGACTTCAGTTCCATTTATAGAATGTACAAAAAGATTAACAATCTTAGAAAATGAAAAAGACCAAAAAGACGTGATAATTAAATATCATGAGGGTAAAACTTGTCATAGAGGAATAAATGAAACATATAATCAATTAAAAAGGAATTATTATTGGCCTAATATGAAACAATTAATAACAGCAATTATTAATGAATGTAAAGTCTGTAAAAGAATGAAATATTATAGAAAACCATTGAATCCTTTGATTCAATTGACACAAACTCAAAATAGACCATTTGAAGAAATTTTCATGGATTTATTCTCGATAGAAAAAGTTACTTATTTAACTTTAATTGATGCCTTCAGTAAATTTGGACAAGCAATTCCAATTGCAAATAGATCAACTCCGGAAGTAGTAAAAGCCTTGGTTAAATACTTTTCATTATATGGTTCACCATATAAAATAAGTTGTGATCCGGGCTCCGAATTTAATAACTCCTTAATAAAAGAATTACTCAATTTTCATAAGATAGATTTACATATTGGTACTCCTAATAACCCAAATTCAATGGGAATTATTGAGAGATTCCATAGCACTTTAATAGAGATTTACAGATTAGCAAAATATGAACATAAATTTACAGACATATCAGACGTAATGTCATATTCGATTATGGCCTATAATAATAGTATTCACTCCATGACCGGCTTTACACCTTTCGAAGTTCTTTTTGGACACACAGATGCAAGAAGTGTGTTTGATACACAAATCCATCAGCATTACATGCAAAAACTAATTAGAGATCATGTAAAAAGAACTAAAGTTTTGTATAAATATATAGGTAATAAATTACTTAAATTTAAAGAGGATAATAGGAAAAGATTAGAACCATTGGCCTCTACGAGTCATGAATTCCAAGTAGGGGATGAAATCTATACAAAAATGGTTAATAAAAGATTAGCTAAAGACAAACCTAGGTATGAAATAGCAACGGTTTCAGCTAATCCTGAAAGAAACATAGTACCAGTTACTATTAGAAATCGTGAAACAACGGTTCCAGTAAAAAACGTAAAGAAACCTAACAAATTGAGAAGAACACTCAATTTCTTAAGAGTAATTAATTTTTCAAATAAATAATTAAAGTTTTATGAACCCTATTTCATTAATTCATTAATAAATTGATTAATTGTACAATTCTAGAGCTATATACAACTAGATGAGTTAGTATAGAAAATAGGTTAGAAATCCGGATTAGTCATAAGGTTATCTATTATTAAAAAAATTTAATCATAGGATTAGTTTCACTATAGACTAATTATTATACGGGTTATGTACGGGTTAATAATAAATTATAACAGTACCGATTAGCGGAATAATTGAGATAATTTTGTAAAACGTCTATAATCCCTTTTACTACCCTTATCCTTTCATCGACTTCATTGAACGAACATCTATGTCAAGATGACCAACGAGAAAGAACTACGTGAAGGAAGTCACAAGGAAATGACTTTGAGGAATAATTTGTGAAACTTTTTATCAGTAGTATCATAGAATATTGCTCGGGATCAACACCTTACAATAACGAACTTCAAGAGCCACAGCTACGAGCGCTACGAGAGCTACGGGAGGCGGACGCGTTTCTTGTACTCTACGCGTAGCCAACTCTACAGCGTGTTATCCAGTACATTCAGTGCAAGTGTTTAGTGAGACTCAAAGTGAATATAACAGTGAAAGGGTAGCATAAGAATCAAAAGGGTAATATAAGATGTTTAGTTTAAGATATTATGAGAGGAAACTTTAATAAAAATTACTTTTTCAATAATTACTATCTCAAAAGGTAATTTTTATCTTAAGGAGGGAGGAGTTAAGTAACCAAAGCCCAGTAGGTCATAATTCTGTCGCATTAGCAACATTGTATTTTACGACTTGCTAGTTTTACGACGCAAAGCGTATCGCTTTCCTAATTAACAATAGAGTATTTAAAACATATTTCTAAAATTCCTAATTTTATAGTTTCTTAAGTCCAACTTTATTGCTCTTCGCGAAAACTGTAACATAAGCAGCTTATCAGCATCCGGCTACTTGTATGTAGGACTCACCAAGAACCCCACCATCTCATGAGTAATTCTTTAGCTTAAATACAGCGACTAGGCTCCTCCATCCTCATTCTGTTCGGTAGTCTCCTCCTCATACGTATAAGTTATACTTATAATTTTCTTCATATTTGTAACAAGTGTGTAATCGTAATAAAAGTACTTATATTCAGTGAAATTAAATTCATTTAATTTAAATCATCTCCCCAACGCGTAACTCTTCAAGAAATATATAAGTCGGGTGGAAGCCGAACCCGCCGCTCAGCACCGAGACGGCATCATCAGCGAGTTCATCATCCAGAGCTCCCAACCACCACGGCCCCGACCATCACTACGTACAATATGGTAAATAAACATTTACACAACAAAATCATTCATCATGATCATTCTATACGAAAAACTAGTAAACACAGTACGTAAACAAAAGGATACCGGATACCCTGTAGCTTTCGATAAGTAACCAACTAAAATTGTTGGACTTTTGGAAAACCTTATTCGATAATGTTGTTGTGAATATTTAGCGTTTGATAGAAGGTATCGAACGATATCTAAGTCGGTTCGATTCAGTTTCGATTTCGACAACTTCTGTGTTGATACGATTATTCTGAATTGAAAATTCATCTTATCGATACCAAAACGAATCGATCGATAATTATGTTATCGAAGGTTCTGAATCGGGGTGCAGATCGATTAGGGAAAAAGCGAACAATAAAAGTAGTATGGAAGGCTTGAGGTAAGTAAGAGGGCTTGTTTCACCACCTTTCAAGTAAACTTTAACTGGTAAATTAATTTGACATTTTGACAGTTTTTGTAGGGGCAATCTGTTAGAACGTCAAATTTATTCGTCATTTAAAGTTTACTTAAAGGTGGTGAAACGGGCACTTATTAATTTGCACCAGCATCAGCATACTGAAGAATTTTCCAATAAAGCTTAGCTACATATTTTGCTATTTCCCTTAAAACTAGTGAAGACTATTACTCAGGCAACACTCACTAATAACTATGTTATTATAATAGTTCAAAAATTCTTTGAAATGATAAAAGGAATTAAAAAAACTTATTATAGCTTTTAATTTAAAGTAATAAATATTTGTTTTGAAATAAATAATGTTAAGTTAACTCTTTATTATTAAAATATTAATATAAATAATAAATGTTACTTTTTAAAACGAATCCATAATTCAAATCTCGTAATGTTGGTAGAACGTAATTTGCTAAGAAGAATTTCAAAATAAGGGCCTACTAACACAGATGCGATTCCAGCTACACTTTTTGGTATCTAAAATCATAGTGAGAAGGGAATGCACGGACATCAACTTCCATATTGTATGTGCATCTTTATCCTACTCACTAAACATTTAAAAATAGGAATTTCAGTGCAAACTCCAACGACCTTCAACTCAATCACTAAGGTTCATTCGCCCTCAATCAGCTGATAATGACAGCAGACAGCTTACATCATTGTGTCAAAAACAGCAGCAGCACGCGTACAAATTCTAGACCTCCTGATGATTCCAAGATAATCTTCTTCTTTATCATCCGATAGACGTCGACTGCTGGGCAAAGGTCTCTTCAAGAGAAGATAAAAGGATAGGAAAGAGGTCCAAAAGAATATACCTAAAACGAAAACTATCGACTTTGGTGTCCAAATTTTAAATTCATCTAAATTTATTTTTATGCTAGTACACAGTGCAAAGTTATGTTAGAAGTAACAACAGTAAAAAAAACACTTATGATTAGTATGTACCTACTCGTACTGTACACAATTATTTCATTCAAATCGGTCAATCATTACGGTGTATGTGATAAGTAACACATTTATTTTAAAATGAAATACTTAATAATTATCATAACTTGTCTTCAATACATATTAACTTTAGCACTTTGTATAATCCAAGCTTTAGCATATTTTCATCGGCGTGGCTTTAGGTCTAAAACAAAAAATCTGCCCGTCAGCTTCATTAGATAAAAATAGGAATAGTTAACAGTCCAGCCATGTCTCGTTTAGTGAGGTTGGTTTCATGTGCAAGTTTTGATCAGTGAAATGCCCAAATTTTTATTAAAACGGGACCAGCATTTTTTAAATGAAACTTGTAAACAAACAAATCGAACGCTCTGTTTTCATCACGTGATGTAAATAAATAGTCAGTGAGTGAGTCATAAAGTCAACTTATCGTTCATTCACTGACAGCTGACGCTGGCGTATTCGAATCTTGTTAGGGCTGTAAAAACTACAAATATCACATTTCATTAATACGAACGTCACAATTTAGCTGCTAAGCCTAAGCAGATGATATTTTAATTCTTGACATTTTACTTTTTCCCATTAAGTTAAAAAAATTATCAATTTTAACAAAAATCATTAAGATTAAACATGATCATCGAAGTGGATAGTCGCCTAACTTTACATAATAAAAGTTTAACCTCAAAATATCTCAAAGCTTAGACTAATATTATAATTCTGTGCAAAAATTGGGACAGAAATATAAATAAAATACATAAGAAATATTTTTTAAATTTATGGTTTTACATTAAATACGTATCTAATTAGCTTTATATGAATATACTGGTTGATTATGGTTATAATTGAAATATTTTTACATTATTTGAATCATCTTTGATCTTGGCAGCCCTTTATTATTGATTGACGCCACGCCTGACGCCAACGTCACTGTAGCATTGTTTAGTAAGTTTGCGAGTGTGCGTTATTTCGCAAGTGTCAAATGAAAAGTAACAACGAAAGGCTAACAAAAATCGTTAAAAATTAGCCAGTCAAGATGGCGACTCCATCTAATGGTAGTGGCAATTTGGTTGAAGAATTTGAGGAATCTTTTCAGGTAAGTAAAATTGTTATTCATCAGTTGTTTCATCTCATAAAACTAAAATATTCCAATGATAATCCTAACCTCTTCTGTGAATTTGTTTGTTGTGGATCTGTCAAAATAAGGAATGATACCAACATGACAAACTAAAACAGCTTTGCGGTGTTGCCGCAGTAAGGTCGTGAAAGCTAATCCCTACAATGGAGTTGGACTACGTGACCCGATTTCGTACTATGCGTCTTCGAGTTCGATCGCTAGATTTTGTTGCAAGCGCATCTCATTCATGTCGGCCATTTTACTGATAATGTTTTTTCGTTACATAGTTCATCGTGGTGAATTTTATTTTTAATTTAATCGCGCATTGTCCAGTTTATTATAGTTAATAAATAGGTAAAGTGTTAATGTGACATTCGATGAAATATGGTGGCATGGACATTCGTGTGAAACTTGTGTTTCGATGATGAAACTTTGTTGTTTGGAACTCGTGTAATCGTGAAATATATCGAGAATGTCGTCGGTCGGGGACGAACCTGCGCCTTCTGGGAGTGGATTATCCATCCAAACGTTCCGCCCTACGTGGGACGAGTTCAAAGATTTCAACAAGTATGTGCAGTACATGGAATCGAAAGGTGCACATAAAGCGGGCCTCGCCAAGGTGATCCCTCCGCCTGAGTGGGTGCCGCGGAAGGGTGGCTACGATTTGGACCAGCTGAACATCACGATACCTTCCCCTATATGCCAGGTAGTGACCGGGAAGCAGGGGTTATTTCAGCAAATCAACATACAGAAGAAATCCATGACAGTGAAACAGTTTGCAGTGATGGCCAACTCTGCGAAGTACTGCACCCCGCGGCACACCAACTACGACGATCTGGAGCGGAAGTACTGGAAGAACGTCACGTATGTCGCGCCGATATACGGTGCTGACGTGAACGGCAGCATCACAGACCCCGACGTGAAGGAGTGGAACATCAACCACCTCGGCACGATTCTCGACTTCGTAAACACAGACTACGGCATAGAAATCGACGGTGTGAACACGGCTTATCTATATTTTGGTATGTGGAAGACCACCTTCGCTTGGCACACTGAAGACATGGATCTGTACTCGATAAACTACCTTCATTTCGGGGAGCCTAAAACCTGGTATGCTATCCCACCTGAACATGGAAAGCGGTTTGAGAGAATAGCCGCTGGCTTCTTCCCGACCTCGGCCAAAACTTGCCAAGCGTTCCTCAGACACAAAATGACTCTAATATCTCCTCAGATTTTGAAACAATACTCTGTACCGTGCAGTAAAATAACACAGGAGGCGGGTGAAATAATGATAACTTTCCCATTTGGTTACCACGCGGGCTTTAATCATGGTTTTAATTGTGCCGAGTCGACGAACTTTGCTGCACCGAGATGGGTGGAGTATGGTAAGAGAGCCAACCAATGTACTTGCAGCAATGACATGGTGAAGATATCGATGGACACATTTGTCAAGCGATTTCAACCTGATCGGTACGAACTATGGCTCAAAGGTCAAGATATAGGCTGCCATCCGGAACAGCCCGAGAAAATGGTACCAGCGCCACATCCTTCAGGCCAAGACATTCTCTGCAATAAAAATAACACTGAGCTACCTGAGTCGTTCATAGAAGCTGAAGTGGAAGGGTTGAAGAAGAAAAAGAGACATCCTCTACACTTGAAACGTGCAATGGCCAGCAAGAGCATATCAGAAGGGGCTATCGCTGTGTCGATACTTGGTCATGATGTCATGGACGATGATGAAATGACGATGGCTGAAGGAGACTTAGATATGATGACGTCAATGAAACGCCCCATGATGCCACTAGACCCTGATGACACTCAACTTGCTGCTCTTGAAGACATTTGGCTGAAAGGAGACGAGATGGATCCTTCTGAAGCAATGCTTCCTGACATCGGATACATAGACTCTGACAGAGATTCTGATTATATGGCACCGAGCAAAAAGACAAAATCGAAAAAGAAACGTAAAGAAACTGTCAAGAAGGAGCCAAAAGAAACTGTCAAGAAGGAGCTAAAAGAAACTGTCAAAAAGGAGCCGAAAGAAACGGTCAAAAAGGAGCCGAAAGAAACAGTCAAAAATCAGCCAAAAGGTATTTTAATAGCACCAATGGAACCCAGTGAAGCCGTGCAGCAGACGAAAAAGGTGCGCAGGAAAATGCAAACAAAAAAATTATCCAACGAACAGTTAGATTCTAGCATGGCCAACATTATATCCAACTGGGAGTCTCCACCACATACTGAGGAAACTCCAGTGCCAGTGCATGAAATCCCAATACCTGGCGAAGATCCCCTCAATGACTCTACGCAATCGCTGAAATCCTACACTAATACTTCGAGCTCCACTATTGATAACACTACAATAGACACATCACAAGAGGTCAAAAAGGAACAGAAACCGAAACAAAAACGTAAACCGAAAGAAAAGTCGGACACAGAGAAGCCAAAAAAAGAGAAGATAAAGAAGGAACCGATCAAACGGCAACCAGTTATCAAAAAAGAAGGTGAAATTCAAGTGAAGAAGCCTAGGAAACCAAGACAACCGAAGAGCAAACCAGCTTTTGAGTACAACTCACCGTTACAACCGGTAATGGGCAAACAGATGAAACTATACAGACAAATGGAAGAACAGAAACCTTACACAATAACTTCCGAGGCAATTAAATCACCACAACACTCAGGGAATACCCCTAAAGTGTACTTTGGTCTCAAAATTGAGTCGAATTCACGAGTACCTGCAATCTTAAAGCCGATTGACAAAAACCCTAATGCTTTCCAAGGCGAATTCCACAAATTCATGACGAGTGCAACGAATGTCTTGAACATAACACCAGCCAAAGAGCCTAAACCACCAAAAAAGACTCCGAAGAAAGCACCTCCCAACCGGGAACCTCAAGAACAACAGCAATCAAAGGTCTCCATGCAGAACTTTAACGACATACCCTCACCGATTGGGCAGTACAACGACAATATATTCCTCGAAACCCCAATCGACTACAGAACTTATCAGCCACAAAATCTGCAGCAGAACTCTGACAGACTTCAAGATAACATCAATCATAATATGAATTATGCTGAACGTATGCCTTGGAGACAGCAGTTCTACCCTAGCCAACAGGTTGTGCATAATATGCAGCCAATGTACGGACAAATGAACTCGAACCAGTACTTCAGAAGTCCATACCAATCACCGTGGTACGGTTACCAGAAATAAATCTAGGATATCTCAAATAAGTAGTATTATTCTGCACATTAGTCGTGATAGTTATAATATTATTGTGTAAATGTAATTCCCAATGCTGAGTTTATGAAAATTAAGGGACTGTTAACACCTTCAAGTAAATTTCAACCGATGAATAAAGTTGACGTTTTGACAGTTTTTGTATGGGCAATCTGTCAAAACATTCAATTTATTTGTCGGTTGAAGTTGAACAGCCTATCTCACCAACCCCAACTAAGTTTTAGCCGATGCATAAATTCTGACAGTTTGTCAATACAATATTTGTCAAAATGTCAAATTTATTTGTCGGTTACAGTTTACTTGGTTATGGTGAAATAAGCCCTGAATTAATTAATAATTAAGGTATGATCCGTCATTTGTTTGTGTGAGTGCATAGAGTATGTGAGGTTTTTATTAATGTACAGTTGACAAATAAATTTATTGAAAATTTACAACTGTTTGAATTTGGGAGTAAAAAAAAAAGTTTGGGGGTGTACTAATCTTAAAGGCTGCTTCACACTATTCTAGTTTCTACATCCAATAAGTGAACTACTGGACTTACTAATAGTGTGAATCAACCATTTAAGAGAATTTTATTTAAAAACAAATATCATATTATTTAGGATTTATTTTAAATTTTAATCATGTAGGAATTTGAGATTGACTTTAATTTAAAAATCTATTTAAATAAATTAAGCTATACTTAATTTAATTTTAAACCTTTGCAAGGGTTTATTTTGACTGAGTTATTTTTATTTATAAGAATTAGTATCATTATTTTAATAATTTCTTTATATTTTGTTTGTTATTTTGTAAAATAAATACAAATAAGATCATAGAAAACTATGTTTTTTAATGCATAGGTAGTGTTTTTTTCCTTTAGAGAACGAATATGAATAATTTTGGTTGTACACAATGTCTAAACTCTAAACCTTAGACTAAAATAACACATAGACTGATAGTTCCATACAACGAGACGGCCCTGTTTCTGTAACTTAGTTGCTATCAAAAAATGATAGCCACTGACATATTTTTTATCCATTGAAGGTTTGCTATGAAAATAAAAGTATCATTTTCGTAGCAAACCGTCAATGGATAAAAATATGTGTCAGCATCATTTTTTGATAGCAGCTGAGTTACAGAATCAGGGCCCAGCATAACGTAACCATTTTTCGAACTATGTGTGCTAAGAGACTTCGTGTATCTACGCTCTCCGACACGTACATTAGTGTGCGTGCAGGTAGGCGAAACTAGTCTTTAAAGGCTACCATGAAAGGGTTTATTTTCGCTCGCCGACACGTGCGTGCCGATAAGCGTAAAGAGCCTTTGAAGGCCTCCATGAAAGTGTTCCACTCCGCGCGCGGCTACTGTCTTTCTATGCGTTATAATTCTATGATCGAAACTAAAGTAAAAAGTTAAAATTACTATATTGCTATTCTTTTCCACACGAAGCATCATGAAAGGGATAGCAGGAAGATCAATCTTAGAGATTGTGTGCAATAGAATTATCCACAGTGTGTGCTTTATTCTTTTCCTTAAGGTGGAAGACACGGGTCTGCCCGCGAAATTCAAATTTAATTTGGTTTTTCGCAATTTGTAAACTAATACGACAAAGTAGGCTTATGGCCTTCTAATTGCGCCAGAGGAATTATCATCTTCACGGGTTTACATAAAAATGTTTACTTGAAAGTGACCAGTTTAAGAAATTAAATACTGAGTTGGACGTGAGTTACTCACAAATTAGTCGATATTTTGATTAACTGGTCACTTTCAAGTAAAGATTTTTATGTAAACCTGTGAAGATGATAATTCCTCTGGCGCAATTAGAAGGCCATAAGCCTACTTTGTCGTATTAGTTTACAAATTGCGAAAAACCAAATTTAATTTGAAATTCGCGGGCAGAGTATAATCCACCTTAAACTAAAGCCGGCTTTACATCGTTGCAAAGAATCCGCCGGCTTTTAACGGCTGCATACTGGATAGTAACGATAGTAAAGTAAATTGGTCGCGCTGTGGTCACAGATATAAAATGCGTGAGTGTCGTGGAACACTCGGTTGGAACGAAGTTCCTTTTAATAATAAAGTGATAATAAAAATAAATAAAATAAAAAAATATTTAAAATAAAATTGAAAATAGTAATTAAAATTAAAAATAAAGTAATAATAAAAATACTTAAATAAAATAAAAAATTATTTAAAATAAAATTGAAAATAGAAAATTCAGTCTGTCGAGCTGGGATTCGAACCATCGACCTTTATGCGACTGTAGAAACCATAAGGCTACGGAGATCTAATATTGTAGTGTGAAAATATTGAACACAATGCCAAATTCACATTCAAAAAAGTGTCTGTTCAATTTAGTCTTAATTTTTTCCGTCTAGCCCCCTTTCGCATCGCGCGATAAGGAACTTTGTTCCAAAACGTAATCAATACATTGCTCTTTTAAATCGTGAGAGATTAATTAAAAAGTAGGTATAGATTTCTAACGTATCATACAATAGATTATAGACGACGAGCACTAGGATACAATAGATCAAAGCTCGCGTAAATCTAAAATTAATATCCTGTCTTTTCGATGATACGCCATCTATCGGAATACAATACAACTACGCGAAGAACACTTGTTTAAAACACTAAGAATTTGTTGTTTTTAATTGTCTTTTTATATTTTGATCCTGCAAATAAATAGATAATAAAGAAAAACCAGAACAATAAAGTACGATATTTCGTGGATTTCAACAAGAAAGCATAACTTGCAGACTACTAGTAGCGCCATCTATGATTATATTTAGTAAAAGATTAGTATAAAGGCGGTTTTATTATTATTAATGTAACAATCTTTATTTTCTTTTTATAATTTCTGATATTGCTGCAGAGCCTGTGGCCGTTCGACTTTGATATTGCTAACATTGTTTCGCTTGGTGTGATGTGTCCCTAGAATATTTATTGTATTACATAGGTACAAATATTATCTGATAGGTAGGTACTGGTTTTGATTTATATTTACCATAGGTACATATTCTTAGATTTTTGATTAGTTTTTAATTTATTTACACGAATCACGGATCATACCATAGATTGGTGGGAAATTAGAATATTTGAACTGTAAAACTATGCAATAATAATTATAGTATGAAAGAAAGTTTCATTCAAATAAATGTATATTTTGATTCTTCAATAATTTAGCCGGATCTACACGCGCCGGTCCGGTCACGAAAACCGAATACCGAAACTATTGAGTTTCGTGTAGGTTCCTAGATAGAATAACAAATAGGTGAGACAGTAAAAATAGAGCTAAGTCTAGACCCATATCAAATAAGGCAATAAATGACCGAGCGAAGCGAAGGTCTCTGAGTCTACTTGAGTGAATTTGCACTTGTCCGTCAGTCGGTCTGTCAGAGCCTTATAACTTCTAAATTACTGAACGTAATTACTTCAAATTTAAACATAATAATATGTAAACCGATGCCTTCAGCCGAATATTGCCTTATGAAGTTATAAAAATCTTTATTTCAGGGGAGCTCTCATAGAAGCGAACGCGAAGTAAAATATTTTTTGTAGCGTTACATAGGGTTGCGGTATATAATTTTAAAGATAATTTTGAACAGAGCACCAAATTATTATTTTTTTAATTTTTCTCTTAAAATTGACGAAATGGGGGCTTTCAAAGTGGAGATTGAATTCGAGGCTAGATCTCAAAAACCGCTATATCGTAAAACCTGGAAACTTACGCATAATTTGAGTTATATCCTATACTTGAACAACAAATACTAAAATTAGATAGATAAGCAGAAACGAAATTTCATTTTCAATGAGCTTTAGTATTTTTAACAGAACTTCACAATAATGTTAATATATGGCGCTCTCATTTACAATTGCAAAAAGTTTTGCGTCAACTATGTATTACAAGTACATACTAATTAGGGTAAGCGAAGCGAGTCCTAACACTATCCCACAACCTGAGCATTTTTGTGGTTCTTGTGCTTTAACATAGTAATTTAACTTCATATCCAGATGTGTTATGTCTCAAAAAAAAATATAATTTTATTACCATTAAAAAAATGAACATATTCATTGGATATGTTATTGTACTACTAACGCCATCAGTTAGAAAACCAAAGAGTTAACATCGCTGCAACAGATCATAATACCCGTTAGAAAAACTACGCGAGCCCTCACAAAGCTCAGCTTTTTGCTAGTACATATTATTATAACATACTAGCTGACACGGCGAACTTCGTACCGCCAACTTATCTATTATAATTTTTTTTTTTATTAAGTATTTAAACCTTCCGTGGACCGGAACATACAAAAAAATAAATTAACCGAATTGGTCCTTCCATTCTTGAGTTATGCGCTTACCAACATTCATTTTTATTTATATAGAAGATTATTATTATTCAATTAAAATTATTATTTAGTTATATATGGAACATCAACAAAACTATTAATTACTTCATTTTGTATGTTTTCTGTTCGTGCCGATAGATGACGCTGTGCAAAGGTAATTTATTTTGAATGTTCCAAAAAAGTATAAGTAGGTATGATGCCCGATTTCACTAACATTCCCTAACCTTTACGGGCTACCTATATAAAGTTAGGTGACGCTTTCTGTCAACTTCGTTATCACGAACCTCTACGGGTCACCTTAAGGTGAAAATGACATTGGGGCGGATGTTAGGACGTAGTATTGTATTTAGGTAAAGAGCCTCCTACTTAGGGGATGATTTGGATATGATTCGTGAAAACGGACATAATATCAATTTTGATCGTCGTGTATCGATTGAAGGTATAAGTATGGGATACCGTTACCGCGAAGTATTAGTTCGGGGCGAACCACTAGTAATAATATAGGCATCTAAAGATAAAGATACGTTGGCATCTTATTGGCAATTGTTTGGTATTGTACTGAAACATATCCTCCTCCAGTCTCCTGCATATGTCCAATATTAGTTTTACATAATAGACTAGCTGATGCCCGCGACTTTGTCCGCGTGGATTTAGTTTTTAAAGTCCCTCGGGAACTCCTTGATTTTCCGGGATAAAAAGTAGCCTAGATGTTGACCCGAGTAATAAGCTACCACGGTATAAAGTTTTGTAGAAATCTGTGCGGTAGTTTTTACGTGAAAAAAGGACAAACAAACAGACAAAAATTAAATAAAAATCTGTTTTGGGCTCAGTATCGATAGTAAAGCATCCCCCAATTAAAATTTTCAAAATATATTTAATGTACAGAAATCTTCCAGTTACAGTTTTATTATATGTATAGATTGCATTAGGTATGCAACCTGACAATTATTCAGAGATTTATGGGTAAATGAATTGAAAACCTCCTCCTTTTTGGAAGTTGGTTAAAAATTGTATTGAGACTAAGACGCGACGTGAATTACGAATGTTCGCGTCGGTCGCGACTAGGCTATGATTTTTCTGATTAGAATAAACGTAAATTACTTGCCATTTTTAGGTTATGCTAACATAGATGTTATAAATAAATATATAAAAAAATAATGAAGACAAACCTCAGTACTGTACAGTATCTAAGTGTATTGTTAAGCAGAATTAAACTTAACCCGTAGTTTTGTATCAATGTCAATAAAAAAATGCGTGAGTGTCGTGGAACACTCGGTTAGAACGAAGTTCCTTTTAATAATAATAAAAATAAATAAAAAATAATAATCTGAAGTCATTCGATTCGAACAATTCGAACCCCCGAATTGATAGTTTTACTCCTTCGTTTAGCCGCTACGTCACCAAAGCTATGACGGTACGTGTTTATTTAACGAAGGCAAAACACAAAGGTCGTGACAGAAAAATTCTTACTCTTTTCACCTATAGTCTGTTCACGGAGTGAACCAAGCAAAGCGCTTTCTCTGTCCCACATTTGCATACAAATTGATAAAGACAGAAAACTGTCTAGCTCCGCCCAGGAGCGCTTGCGACCCGTTTGAAATCATAGGGCGCGTTCATATTGTTAATGCTTTGTGGCTTTAGTAAGGAATTTTTATACCTATTATTGATAAGTAATTTGAAACAGAATTTTTTTATAAATGAAATAAGAGCTACCATGTGATTTGGTCTTTGTTTGAATGATAAGTGGCGTTATCCATTACAATTACCGCATTTTCGGGAAGTTTGTCAATTGTTTTAAAAAAACCAGTTTTCAAAATTGTGGCAAATCTCGTTGTGGGAAGCAGTCGGTGTAGCAATTTTAAAGGTGTTAAACATGTTACTCATCATAACCTTTACAGTTGACGAAAAGGCCCGTTTAAGCCTTTTATGCACTCTTCCTTCCGCCATATTCACAGCAACCAATAAACTCGCCAAGTCGTTGGGTAAGCAATCAAACGGAATCCAGTAGACAAGCCAAGTTCACACAATGAGCACAAAACAACAGTCCGAAAAACAAGCCAGGTAAAAGATAAATAGATATGATCGCAATTCGCAACGAAGCAGGTACGCGGGAGACGTCTGAACGGTACGGAGTGTAACGACAGACTAATTATAACTTGCATTGTAATCACGGCCTAAGCGTCCCTATCTGCCAACCAACCAACCAATCACGTGGAAGTCCAAATTCTCAGTGCTTGCTTCATTCGGCGAATAGACTATAGCCCCCGTTCACCAAGTCCATACCATCTGATATGGAACTTCGTTCAAAAACTATTAACTAGATGTCGCTAGTTTAGCAATATCTACAAAAATTGGTACAACTTTTTACTATGTACATTCACCAATCCTTCGATAATTTAAAATGACGTGTAAGACCGATTTAGATGTTCATAAATAATAGCATTTTATTTAAGATTTACCTATAATTATATTATAAAAAGGTTGAGCGGGTTTTGTGAATTTTGTTTCACATTTTACTAGCGAATAATTTAGTAGTGAATAACAAACAAGTAACTTTTAAACATAACTTTATACTTAATTAATTAAGTCTGTTTGAAAAAATATTTTAATAATATTCTTAGGTCATTTAATATTAGGTATCTAAGCCCCGCTTGCAGAGTCGCCGGGTTAGGTTTAACCCAGGAATAGCTTTGTATGAAATCTGTCAAAGCAGCAGTGAATTCTGGCTTAAAAGGATAACCCCACGTTTCTGCAAGCGGGCCTAATATAGCTATCATTGTTAAGCAAGCATGAAGGTGATAGGATAGGGAGAGGGCAGACTCTAGCCAAGTTACACTTCTTTGAATCTATTCGCTTACACGATCGTCATCGCTTGAAGTTTTGGCTAGAGGGCTAGACTAGATGGCGCTACAGCTGATCAAAGACAGAAGTGTCTTGATAATATTTAGCGGCATTTTGTTGTTTTTTTTAGCATTAAAAATGTATAAATTATTCACTGTTTACCATAGTGTCCATTAAAATGCACACTATAGTAAATTAGACAATGTAAGCGCCATCTAGTTTGAAACTCGAACAAGGTACGTACCTTGTTCAAGTTTCAAAATCGTAAACTAGATGGCGCTGGCGTAAGCGATTTGCAGAAAGCGAATAGGTACAAAGAAGTGTAACTTGGGCTAGAGGCACAGACCTTATAATACTGACGTACTAGAGGGGTTGGTTACTTTTAGCGGCAACGATGGCGCGTTTTTATGGCCTTTTGCGCGCATCGCGTTTTGCGCGTGCGATAATTGCAACTCTAACGCGTTCTCGTTTTTAGGGTTCCGTACCCAAAGGGTGCCAACGGGACCCTATTACTAAGCCTCCGCTGTCCGTCCGTCTGTCAGCGGCCTGTATCTCGTAAACTGTAATAGATAGACAGTTGAAATTTTCACATAATTTGTATTTCTATTGCCGCTATAACAACAAATAATAAAAATTAAAATTAAAGGGATACATGGAAAAGGAGTCGAAACAAAATTTTATTTTCTTACCCTAGCATGTGGGGTGTCATTGTCTAGAGCTCATTAAGTGGAGTTCAAATATATATTTTTTTTATTTTTTATCTACAAAAATGAAGAAATGGGGGGCTGTCAAGTTTTCGGTTTTAGACCAATTTTGTTAGGGGTCCATCTCAAAAACTAAACTAGTTAGGAATTTGAAATTTTGGTATATTATGTACTATATAGTGTATTTAAACAACAAATACTGAAAACACCGATTTATAATGCGGTCTGTAAGTTGTGACCAAAACAAACGAACATTTTTTCCCCATATGCTAATTTAGTACTTTCTAAGAACTAAGACATCTAAATATGTATCTAGTTTTAAAAATATGATTTGGTCACATGTACGGAACCCTAAAAGAGCGAGGCCCGACTCGCACTTGGCCGTTTTTTATGGCTTTCGATCGCAGAATCGAGGAATCACGCGAAACGCGATGCACGCAAAAGGCCATGAAATTGCTAAAGGCCATAAAAACGCCGCGATCTTTGCCGCTAAAAGTAGCCAGTGTGCCCTCTCCTTTAAACCTACCTTCTTGGTTTTGCTAGCAGAGTTTGCTAGCAGATTAAAATACATAGCTTTAAAATTATAAAATAATGTTTGTTTGTTAATAATAAATAAACGAAAAATTAGAAATGCTTTTTATTATACTTCCTTTACTACTGTAAGCTAACCATTTTAGATCCAATATATTTTATGTATTTTTTTTTGTAGAATTCAACTGCAATACTTAATTTTGAAAATTCAGTTTTATATTGCAAGTCAGTGTTCATTATTACACAAAAAAAAAAAATACGCGTCGAATTGAGAACCTCCTCTTTTTGTGTTTTTTGAAGTCGGTTAATAATGAAAGTAACTATATAAAAATAAAATAAAATAAAATAAGCCTTTATTGCTGTTAATTTATGTACATTGGTTGAAATCTGATACCTATTACCTAATACATTTTTAACTTACATTCTAAATTTAAGACATAAAAACTTTTAATAGAAAATAGTTAGTAAAATTTTTTTGTTAGGAAGTTTTTATATTTAGAAATAGGGTAGTTATATATATTAATTACATCGGTAAACGGTTATCTTATTAGTATTTATCATGTAACAGCTTGTCCTCTGACAAAGGCCTCCTCCAAGGATTTCCATTTGGTTCTATCTTTTGCAGTCCGAGTCCATAGTGGACCGGCTACTTTTTTAATTTCGTCGTCCCATCTCTTATATTGTCTACCTCGGTTCCTTTTTAGGGTTCCGTACCCAAAGGGTACCAACGGGACCCTATTACTAAGCCTACGCTGTCCGTCCGTCCGTCCGTCCGTCCGTCCGTCTGTCAGCGGGCTGTATCTCGTAAACCGTAATAGATAGACAGATGAAATTTTCACATATTATGTATTTCTATTGCCGCTATAACAACAAATAAAAAAAATTAAATTAAATTAAAAAAATTAAATTAAAATATTTCAATGGGTACATGGAAATACACACATCAAAAGTGTCTAGGGATCAACATATATTTTTGCAATAACTTTTCTCCTGATTGATATTAATTAAAATTTTCTTTAAGGATTCATCAAATAAAGTGTTTTCGTTTGTCACAGTAACGATAAACCAAGTCACCTTTGCATTAATAAAGAAATTTGCCATTTTCCTAATAAAGGGATTTTTGACATTTGAACCACTAACATTAAAGTTCGAAAAAAAGACTGAAATAACAGTTTTCTTTAAAATTTTATTGGGTAACTTAAACAATTAATAATCCGTGTTTCTACCGCGAACACTAACAACACAAGAACATCGGTTTGGCATACTCAAAATGAGTTCATCCAAATCACGCTGTGGAATGGCCGCCCATGTTCGTTGCAACAACAAAAAAAGGTCTTCTTGCCACTGGATACACTCCATATTCGGCAGAGCTCTTCTCTGTAGCATATCCCATGCATGCTCAATCGGGTTCAAGTCTGGCGACTGAGCAGGCCAGGGCAGGACATTGATGTTAGCTGCGGCGAGAGTCTGTCTTACAACTCTTGCGGTGTGCGGTCGTGCATTATAGAATAGAATAGAATAGAAATATTTTTTATTCAAATAAACTTTTACAAGTGCTTTTGAATGGTCAATGAATCTACCACTGGTTCGGAATGCCTTTCCTGCCGAGAAGAACCAGCAAGAAACTCGGCGGTTGCTCTTTTCAAAACAGATTTACAATACAGTAAATACTATGCTATATATGCAGTGTTTCCACAATGAGGAAAGTTCCAAAAATGCATACAGACTAACTTCTATCTTAAGATGGGCAGACATAAAGTAGCCCCATTCCCGCCGGTATCATGCATTAACTGAAACAAGGGACCGATTTGCACTTGTAGAGGAACGATGACGTCTGATACAATCGTCTCAGCATAAATTTGAGCGTTGAGGTTGCCTCTGATCCAAATCAACTCAGTTCTTCCGCCGATCCAAATACCCGCCCATACCATGATGGTTCCACCACTATAAGGATGGACTTCCTGGCAGGATTTTAATCGCTGTTGGCGTCCAGGGGTTCTCCAGTGTCGTATACGTCTTGTATCCGGTCTCATACCAAAACGAGACTCATCAGAAAAGCACACGAAACGCCATTGTTCTTCTGCCCAATTTCTGTGTTCAAGAGCCCATTGATATCGAATCCTACGATTGTGCATTGCTATAGGTGGTACCCGTAGCGGTCTTCGGGAATGAAGGTTCACTTCATGCAAGCGGTTTCTGACTGTTTGGTCGCTAATTAAGTTCCCTGAAGTGAAGAGTGATGAAGCCTCACGGCTAACATCATGGCGGTTATTGTTGGAGCTCTTCGAGTTAAGATTTGAATGTATCGGTCTTGTCTCCGTGTGGTGCAGCGATACCGTCCTCCATGGCGCTCAGCCACGGTACCAGTGCTTCGGTAACGTGTCCAAAGTCGACTGATAACACTCTGACTTGTATTCAGAGCTAAAGCCACAGTACGTTGCCGGGAACCAGCTTCTATCATTCCCACGGCTCTGAGCATTTCTTCCCTGCTTAAATGACGTCGCCGCTCCATAATAACGTTGGTTTTAATCAGTAGTAGGAAAACAGTAGCACTAATAATGTCTTCAATGCGTTGTATGTTTTTATAGGGAAAATATTGACAGCTGATTTTCATCTTTTACTCGAATTTGATTGACAGTTCCTGATTCAAATTATGAAATGCACCAAAAAGGATCCATATAAATTTATAAAATCATAAATTTATTACAAAGCCACATCTCTATCTCAAGAAATCCGCATAAAAATGCTTGATCCCTAGACACTTTTGATGTGTGTATTTTAATTGAATTTTTTTTAAAGGAACCCTAAAAGAGCGAGGCCCGACTCGCACTTGGCCGATTTTTATTCCATCCCGTGGATACCATTCTGTTATTTGTGCGGTCCATTTCTCTTTCTTCTCTCTCATCATGTGTCCTGCCCAACGCCATTTTAGTTGTTTATATATTGTGTGTGCATTTTTAAATTTTGTTTTTCTTTTTATTTCCTCTAATTTTACTCTGTCTCTTCTTTTTACTCCTATTGCACTCCTTTCTATACCGTTCTGGCAGACCTTTATTTTGTGTACGAGCTGATCTGTCAATGCCCAAGCCTGGCAACCATATAATAAGCACGGAAGAATGCACACATTGAAAACCTTCCTTTTTCTTTCATAGGCATGTCTTTGCTTTTCATTATCTCGCTAAGAGACCAGAATCTTTTCCAGGTGTTATTTATTCTTCTCGTGATTTCTTTGTGCATGCAATCCTCAGTGGATATAAGTTGTCCTAAATAAATATACTCTTGTACATATTCAATCTTTTCATTATTTACCATTATAGTATAATATGTTTGCAAGGAGTTAGTCATTATCTTGGTTTTACCGGAGTTCACTGTAAGGCCTGCCTTGGCACTTTCGTTAGCTAGTTGTTGTAACATTAACTCTAAAGTTTTTGGGGAGTCAGAGAATAGGATCAGGTCGTCAGCAAAGCGTAGGTGATTAAGGGTTTCCCCATTTATATTCAATCCAAACTGAGTCCATTCTAGATTCCTGAATATCATCTCCAGGACCGCCGAAAACAGCTTAGGCGAAATAGGATCTCCCTGGCGTACACCTCTTTCGATGGGAAATTCCTGTCCTGAATATTCCAGCTTTACATGCGCTGTACTTTTTGTATATACATTTTTTAGTAATGTTATATATTTATTTGGTACCCCTTGTGTTTCTAAAGCGTTCTATATGTACCCATGATCTAATCTAACGTATCAAAAGCTTCGTTAAAATCGACAAATGCTAGATAAAATATTTTATTATACTCTTTGTATTTTTGGATTACTTGTTGTAGCGTGTGGATGTGATCTATTGTAGAGAAATTGCTACGAAATCCAGCTTGTTCCTTCGGCTGGTTTTCTTCGAGTATGTTAGTGATTCTAGATAGTATAATTTTTGAAAATATTTTGTAAATATTTGACATTAAACTAATGGGTTTGCTATATCTCCCTTGTCACCTTTTTTATGTATCAGAATGATTGTTGATTTGGTCCAGTCTTCGGGAATCACTTCTGTTTTTATAATGTCGTTGAATAACTCCGTGAGTTTCGGGGCGAGAACAGGTACTGTACTTTTTAATAATTCATTTGTCACAAGATCTGACCCAGTTGCCTTGTCCAATTTTTGTGTGTGAATTGCTTTTATTGTTTCTGCCTGTAGTATCGTGGGTATCATTTCTGTCTCTGCTCGTGTATACTCTTTTAACTCTGAATCCACATTCTTGCCTTTGTATAAATCTCGATATTAATCAGTTGCAATTTTAAGTATATCTGGTCTTTTAGCCGTGGTTTTGCCCTCTTTATTTATCATATTTGGTATCCATTCTTTTTTACATTTTAACTCTTTTATCGCCTTTTTTATTCCTCCAGTTCTTTCTATGTGTTTTTTTAGCGTATCAAACCTGTTTTTCTTTCTATCTTTCCTTAGTGGTTCATAAATGTTTTTGCTGATTTCTGCAATCATTATGCGCTTATCCTTGCTATTTATTTTATCCTGCAATAGTTCTTTCCTTTTTTGTATTAACTGTCTACTTTGAAGTGAAATTTTTCCCTTGTTGTTTGTATTTATTCTTTTTGTTTTAGTTGATTCAGTAACCTGTCGTATTTCTCTTGAATTGATATACATTTTCTTTTATCCTTTTTTAACGCTAAGCTGAGATTATTAAGGAGTAAGTCGATGTTGCCAGTGCACTCTATACCTATTTGCATAATTTGATTGTGGAATTTTCTTGGTTTTTTACAATGTATCCCTGTCAATGTTGCTCTAACCATTCTATGGTTTGTATTGAAATTAAAGTTATTTATAACTGAAACATCTGTAAAAACTTTTTTGTTGTTGGATAAGATGTAATCAATTTCATTTGTATAAAGTCTATTTGGAGAGATCCATGTCCATTTTCTTGTTGGTTTCTTCTTGTAGAAACTGTTCAGAATACTTAGTTTATTTTCTAATGCAAAGTTTACTAGTCTTAAAGACTTAAGTAGAAAGTAACTATATACGAGTACTAATTTAATGTCAGATTTGAAAAAGCAATTTTTTATGAACCATGGTGAGCGGTTTACGAAATCGGAACGTGTGTAGCCGACATTTACGGATATAATTTATAAGGGACCACCTGGGAAGTATACCCTTTCAAACAAAAAATAAATTTTCCAAATCGGTTCAGGCGTCTTCGAATAATCGGTGAACATACATAAAAAAAAAGATTCCGACGAATTGATATAATCTCCCCCCCCTTTTTTGAAGTCGGTTAAAAATAGAGATTAGGTTCGGCAGCATAAATATTTAGATTAGGGTTAGATTAAGATTAGGATTAGGTTTTTAAAAGATTTAGGATTTATAAAAAAAATTCAAATTTCTGTGTCCGGGAACCGAACCCGAAACTTCCCACTTATGAAACCAAGAGGCATGATGACAGTTACCAAAAATCAATGAAATTGTGCATAATATTCATCTTATAGAAATAGGATTCATGGAAAAAAATATTTTTCAATTTTGAGCGAGATTGATATTTATTTTGATACACAGTAAAACTATATAAACAAAATATTGGATTGAACACCAATCAGAGCGATACGTCTTTATGTTCAAACGTTGACAAAATAATTCAGAAATTCAATATTCAAAATTATTTATTTCACGTAGGCCAACCTGTGGCTCTTATGACATGTCCTGATTCTACCACCGGTTCGGAAAGCGGATACTGCTGAGAAGAGCCGGCAAGAAACTCAGCAGTTGCTCTTTTCCAAATAATCATTTCACAATTATTATTTTTTTTATTCGATTTTACAATTTTACAATATTATTATGAAGCTATTACATTGTCATAAGTTTTTTTATACTATCTGGTGGGCAGCTGGATGCCAAGCCAATTTAACCTAGATGCAACTTTGAACCTATTAACCATAGTAGTACTATGATAGTACCTACTCTGTGGTTGACAAACTGCTACGAAATACAGAGATGACGTCACGAACAACGCCATGACACCGTCGAGCGATTTTGCGTGAATTTTAAAACTTAGAATCGAAATGGCAATTTTATCTATCAAAACTTTTTTTTTGCTGAAATAAGATGCGACACTGCGCAAGGTAGATCGTCATAAAGATCGTGTATACTGTATAATATGCTTGTATATGTTTCGACAGGCGTGTCTGAATGTGCTGACGAAGCAAGAGGCGTCTCCGTGCGTCGAGAAGGAGGAAGTCAAGGTCGAGGTGGAGAGGTTCATTGACCTCGCCAGGCAGATGGAAGCATTCTTTTTACAGAAAAGGTAAGCAAGTAGACGAGAAAATATCAACAAAATTACATATTACAGTAAAAAAAAACGAGTGTGCTTTAGATCACACGATTGAAGTAAATCTTAGGCGGCGAAAAGGCGAATCGCCGCGCGACGCGCGGTGCGTCGCTCGCTCGCTCTCTCTCGCCCTCCTTGGCCATATCGCGCGACGGCTCGCGCGACACGCCGAACCGCGCGCCGCGCGGCGATTCGCCTGTGCGAAAACGTCGCCTTACGAAACGCAATTGGCTATGAGAGAAAGAGAGAAAGAAAATGAGTGCTCGCGCCTCTGTCTCTTGCCCCTACAGTAATATACGAAACGTAACTCTGTCTCTTTCTATCTTCTCTAACTTATCTCAAATTCTCTCAACTTCCGTTCGCCTCACCCAATCACTCTTCTAGATCTTATATTATGATCCGTAGGACAACCAAAGTCACCGACATAGCTCAGCGAGTCGCGAAACTGAAGTGGAAATGGGCGGAGCACATAGTTCGAAGAGCTGATGGTCGTTGGGGTGCCAAGGAGCTGGAGTGGCGAGCCCGCACCGGGAAGCGCAGTGTTGGAAGACCCCCCACTAGGTGGACCGACGACATCAAACGAGTCGCAGGGAGCCACTGGATTCAGGCGGCACAAGACCGAGGCCTGTGGAAGTCCATACAAAAGACCTTTGTCCGCAACGTCTATCCTTACTAATACTATAAATGCGAAAGTGTGTTTGTTTGTTGGTTTGATGGTTTGTTGGTTTGTCCTTCAATCACGCCGCAACAGGGCTACGGATGACGTGATTTTTTGCATGGGTATAATTGAGGACCTGGAGAGTGACATCAGGCTACTTTTTCTCCCAGAAAATCAAAGAGTTCCCGAGGGATTTTAACTAAAAACTAAATCTACGCGGACGAAGTCGCGGGCATCAGCTAATCGGTTGATAAAGAACAAGAAGATCTTATATGACCAATATTGTTGCAAATAGAACATTCTATTCTGATTTCAATAAGAGCTCAATGTCTTGTGTGATGTTTGTCATGTTTGCCTCCACTCAGGTTTTTGCTGTCAGCGATGAAACCGGAGCTGTTGGTGAAGGAAGACAACAACGAGCTGAAGTGTGAGCTGCAGCGGAAGGAGGAGCTGCTGCGGCGCCACTACGATAAGATTAGCCAGTGGCAGAACCTGCTCGCTGACTTACAGGTGAGACTATACAAAAAAATTCAAAATTCAAAATTATTTATTTCACGTAGGCCAACCTGTGGCTCTTATGACAAGTCATGACTCTACTACCGGTTCGGAAAGCGGATTCTGCTGAGAAGAGCCGGCAAGAAACTCAGCAGTTGCTCTTTTCAAAATAATCATTTTACAATATTATTATGAAGCTATTACATTGTAATAAATTTTTTATACTATCTTGTGGGCAGCTGGAAGCCAAGCCGATTTAACCTATGCAACTTTGTTAGAATAAAATATAATATTTCCACAATGAGGGGAAGTTCCAAAAAAAGAAAAGTACTAGAATTCATCACCAAAAGAAAAGTACTACAATTCATGTTAAGACGGAAGATATTTTCAGCAATAGTTGAACATGCTGACCACTTGACCAATGAGGCAACCTTCATCATCAGCAACCCATCAACGGCTCACTACTGAGCGCAGGTCTCCTCTCAGAGAAGGGTTATAGGCCATAGTCCACCATGCTGGCCCAATGCGAATTGGTAGACTTCACACCTTCGAGAGTAATATGGAGAACTCTCAGGTGTGCAGGTTCACTCACGATGTTTTTACTTCACGCACAACCTTTCACACACTACTAATACTATCTCTGTGCAAAATTTCAGCCCGATCCGTCCAGTAGTTAGAGCAGTGCGTTGATAGATCAGTCAGTCAGTCACCTTTGCCTTTTATATATTTAAGAAGATGAAAGCTAAACTACCAAGTTTGATGTAGTTATTACTTGAAAATTAACTTAAAATTCAGGACTTTTATACAAATTTTCATCCCCTATTTGAACTACTTCTCTAGCACTAATTTTTATCATTTTAGGCATGAATATTGTTTAGTATTTTACACAATAAACGAAACTGAACACAACGATATCCTTTCAAAATGGCCATGGACAAAGAGTATAAAAATCGGATAACTGAATTAGTTCCTCAAAACGCCACCGCCAACTTATACATGTGGCACTGTACAATTATAAAATTGATAATTGGGTACATCTGTAGAATGGCAACTCCCGGAGTGGATCCATCTGCTTTTGTTGTCTATGTTGGTAATGACGTTACATCATCTTAATGTCATTTCAATTGCCAAACGTCAATTGCTGGTATGTCAAATGTCAATTGCTGAAATTGTAGTTATTTTTATGTCAAATGTCATCATGACTCTGTGAGTAAGTGTCATTGTCAAAAAGAACGCCATGTTGTTGCGCTTTTATTTTGCAAAATAATTTCGCATTGTACTTACCTCGTAAAAAGGTCCTTTTTATGAGAAATAAAGAAAAAATAATCACTACTTCATGACCCCCCAAAATTTTGAAAGACTGTACAAAGACCTGGCCCAGGCTCCATATAAATTTGAAACAACCCCTTTTATACCGCGTGTGTGTATACAGACGCCGCAGCCCGCACTGCAGCAGGCCGCGTCGCCGATGCCGACGCAGTGCGGCGTGCAGCAGGCCGTGCAGCAGCACCCGCAGGCGCCCAAGGCCGAGTTCAGCTCGCCGCTCACGGTCAGTGTACCTATACCGCGTGTGTGTATACAGACGCCGCAGCCCGCGCTGCAGCAGGCCGCGTCGCCGATGCCGACGCAGTGCGGCGTGCAGCAGGCCGTGCAGCAGCACCCGCAGGCGCCCAAGGCTGAGTTCAGCTCGCCGCTCACGGTCAGTGTACCTATACCGCGTGTGTGTATACAGACGCCGCAGCCCGCGCTGCATCAGGCCGCGTCGCCGATGCCGACGCAGTGCGGCGTGCAGCAGGCCGTGCAGCAGCACCCGCAGGCGCCCAAGGCCGAGTTCAGCTCGCCGCTCACGGTCAGTTCACTGGGATCAGCACTTCAGCACCAGTTTACGTATATCCACGGATACTTCTCGGATTTCGAAGCTCTATAATCTCATCATCATCAGCAACTCATCAACGGCTCACTACTGAGCGCAGGGTATCCTCTCTGAGAAGGGTTATAGGCCATAGTCCACCACGCTGGCCCAATGCGAGTTGGTGGACTTCACACACCTTCGAGAACATTATGGTGAACTCTCAGCCCAGGTAGCAATTTTTCGTCATCACGACGTCCATTCACAGTCATTTCCGACGTAAATGACGTCGTAATCTTCGTCGCACGGACGTACGAAATGACCATCATATGTCATATCCCTCAGGACGTCTCTAAATGACGTTTATTGGACGTCGACGATAAGACGTCAGTAGAACGTCATATAGAACTACAATTAGAACGTCTTATGAGGTCGTTAGTAGGACGTCATATAGAAATATAATTAGAACGTAATATGAACGTCATATAGAACTACAAATAGAACGTAATATGAACGTCTTCTGAGGTCGTTAGCAGGACGCCTTTTGAAGACGTCAGTAGGACGCCTGCTGGAGGCGTTAGTAGGGCGTCTTTTGAGGTCGTTATCAGGACGTCTTCTGAAGACGTCAATAGGACGCCTGCTGGAGGCGTTAGTAAGACGTCTTTTGAGGTCGTTATTAGGACGTCCTGAAATCGTTATCAGGACGTCTTCTGAAGACGTCAATAGGACGCCTGCTGGAGGCGTTAGTAGGACGTCTTGTAGAATCGTAATGTGGACGTTTTCTAAAAACGTCAGTAGGACGTTTTTACAGACTTTGAGAGGACGTCATCTTACCGTCAAAATATCGTTCAATGGGCAATAACGTTAAGTATTGCCAATTTTTTAACGATAAAAAAATACGTCCCAAAGTGTGTTCTCAGTCTGCAAAGAAGCCATTTCTGGACATCTGACGGAGACAGAACAGGCTAAAAGAAAAATAAAACCACAATTTTAACTGATTTAGCATAATTGCAAAACCCTTTTATTAATAAAATCAGTTTTTTCTTCAAGCTGTCCATGAGAGCTTATCATTGAACGACTTTTTTCTTAATTAAGGGGTAATTACATATTAGGAAAGAAAAGAAGAAAGTAATTAGTTTAAAAATCGATTTTACAGTATAAACTAAGAGATTCAAATTTCTGTCAAATTTCAATTCGTTCATTTATTTTGTTACTTCTTTTCTTTCTATAATATAATAGTTGTAAATCATACACTAATTAAGAATTATATAAAAATATATTAAATTATATTTAAATTATTAGTACATGAATCAATTACAATATGCATGGAGAATAGGAAAACAAATAAAATAGTTACTATTTGTCTTGGGGAATGACAACACATTTTGAAATAATGTCTTTCCATTAATTTTACATCTCAGTATATTATATGTACTTCAAACACTATGTCTTTTGTATAGCAATAACAATCAGCTAAACGAATGGATTTAGCATAAAGCGCAAAACCGTTATAAACAAGTTTCTTAAAACATTCATAAACACGTTTATTATAGAAACACTTCCTCCTTCATTTGGTGAAAAATGAACCACACTATACATCCTTGATCCTAGCACAAAAGTTCACACTTCACAATTTCATAAAATGTCAAAGGGCAATCGGGCAAACCAAACTTATGTATAAACCGATTTACGACGCAAAATCGTGATTTTAAGGATTTTAACGACACTTGATTTTAAGCTAAGCACGTCGTACGCACAGCCAAAGGTAACTCAAAATGGCGCTGGCACGGGGCGGTCGGGCCGCAGGCATCGGTAGTGATGTCAAAAATATCGATATTTTTTCCGATATAATATAGCTATCGAAATATTGTATCGATGTTAAACGATATATCAGAAGGAAAAGACTACTAGGAGTAAATAAGTTAGTAACCAAGGTTAAAAAAACCAATCAACTTTATTTTTAAAGTGAAACTTTTATTACATCGTCTCAAACTTTTTCGTTTGTGTGTTGGATGTCGCGTGACGGTCGGCCGCGGAGTAGGGATAAAGTGAAAGGCGCTCGTCAGAGCAGCCAAGGCCAAAATGGCGGCGCCTATTTAAATGTCTATAATGTGAAAAAAAGTTTTACTTTTACCGTGGTCTCATAAAACCACACAATCCTTTTTTATTAATCCCAATATTTCTTATCTAAACCCGACAACAAAATTTTGTAAACTGTAAGTTTTTTTAACAGAGTAAACACAGACAACTTCAACAAAAAACAAAAAAAATTGATGGAATGTCTAAAATAAACGAAGACTACAAGCACTGTGACGAAAAAATCTTACGCTTTTATTTTCTAACGTTACGGACGTTTTTTGCCGGCTAGGGTACCCCTGCGCAACGCCCCATAAGGAACTTCGTTCCACAAAAAACTTGAGAGGTGTCAAGGGACACCCGGATGGAACGTAGTTCCTTTCAATTACATTGTGTTCGGTATTTTCGCGGTACAACATTGGGTCTCCATAGCCTAGTGGCTCCGGCAGTCGCTTAACAGTTCAAAGTCGATGGTTCGAATCCCAGCTCGACAGACTGAATTTTCTATTTCAATTTTATTTTAAATAATTTCTACATGTGGAATTTTTCCCACTTCCACATGTAGAAATTATTTAAAATAAAATTGAAAATAGAAAATTCAGTCTGTCGAGCTGGGATTCGAACCATCGACTGTGACCTGTTAAGCGACTGCCGGAGCCACTAGGCTACGGATACCCAATGTTGTACCGCGAAAATACCGAACACAATGCAAAATTCACATTCAACAAAAAAGTGTCGGTTTCAAAAAAGTGTCGAGTGTCGGTTCCTTAATTTTTTCCGTCTAGCCCCCTTCCGCACCACGCGATAAGGAACTACGTTTCAAAAAAGTAAAAAATAAAAAAAATACGCGTCGAATTGAGAACCTCCTCTTTTTGTTTTTTTATGTCGGTTAAAAATAGAATATAGATGTGCAACACGTTCATAGTTCAAGCGGGATGATACAAGTACAGTGCTGCCAACTTGAGATTATTTCGTGTATCCGTCGCTCGTCGGGTTGGCGAACTTGGACAACAAATTATATAGATTGTAAATTTTTTGTAGTTAAGTTTTTATTGAAAATTAAAGATAGGTAGTTGACTGTTGAAGTAATAGTTTAGAACATGTTTGAAATTAATAAATAAGCAAATTAATTACTGATGATTTTTCCTAAATATTCTAATTTCGTACGGTATTTCATATATCGGATAAAATATATCGATATTATATATTGAGTTCAATTCAATCATTCGATAATATCGAATTTATCGATATTTTATCACGTATCGAGCACTCCTAGGCATCGCGTCCGGCCGCCGGCGTCAGGCGCATGCCGCGTGGGCGCGCATTTGGCGGGAACGGAAATATACTGCGTAGAGTATTGCATGCACGTGTGTTTTGTTTCTAAGAATTACAAAAGACCCTAAACTCGACACGTTTTTGTTTAGTTTGCGATCTTAATAGCCATTGACCATTATATTGTGCCCCAGATGTGGATACCGTTACCTATTTGACCCTTAAGTGACGTTAGCGAAACGTCTTCTTTACGACCAATATGGTACGTCCAGATGCTGACCCTATAGTGACGTTAGCGAAACGTCCTCTTTACGACCAATATGGTACGTCCAGATGCTGACCCTAAAGTGACGTTAGCCAAACGTCCTCTTTACGACCAATATGGTACGTCCAAATGCTGACCCTAAAGTGACGTTAGCCAAACGTCCTCTTTACGACCAATATGGTACGTCCAGATGCTGACCCCAAAGCGACGTTAGTGAAACGTCCTCTTTACGACCAATATGGTACGTCCAAATGCTGACCCTAAAGTGACGTTAGCCAAACGTCCTCTTTACGACCAATATGGTACGTCCAAATGCTGACCCTAAAGTGACGTTAGCGAGACGTCCTCTTTACGACCAATATGGTACGTCCAGATGCTGACCCTAAAGTGACGTTAGCGAGACGTCCTCTTTACGACCAATATGGTACGTCCAAATGCTGACCCTAAAGTGACGTTAGCGAGACGTCCTCTTTACGACCAATATGGTACGTCCAGATGCTGACCCTAAAGTGACGTTAGCCAAACGTCCTTTTTACGACCAATATGGTACGTCCAGATGCTGACCCTAAAGTGACGTTAGCGAAACGTCCTATTTACGACCAATATGGTACGTCCAGATGCTGACCCTAAAGTGACGTTAGCGAAACGTTCTATTTACGACCTGTTCGCGCCATAATTCCTAGTTCCATGGTCGTGACGCTAGCAACCTCCTTTGGCTCGCAATGAATTTGACAGATGACACTTGAAAGGTAAACTTCCCGCCATTTTGAGGTGTGATTTTGCAAGTTCCTTCCTTTTTGACAGCTAATACGTGTTCATGGAAAATTCCCGGGTCCCTCGCGCCCCGTTTTGCTTTTAAGTGCCTAGATTTTAATTTATTTTACGTTTTTGTTGCGGCGCCAAGCGGTCTGTGTGTCGATCTAACTATTTGTGACAAAAGAAACTTTGGAACCCGCCGGTTTTTGTTCGCTCACGCGCTCGGCGGAAGTGTCTGTGAAAAGTGATTTTAGACCAGCTCATTGGACCTTAACTAGTGACAAGCCAGGTGTGCAGTGCTCCGACAGCCTAGCGTCTTCAGCAGGCCATAGCTGGCGCCTGCCGGCTGCGCCTAGCGGTCTGAGAAGTTCACCCTTTACACCTCACAATACTCACCACATACCACACCACTATCACACTATCTCAGACCCTATACAAGGATTGAACGCTGCAAAGGAAGGTCAGTGCAACCCTACCATTTAAGTCCACACTGCGTTGAGACCAAATCTGACCGCGGTTAAGGGCCGCTTAGGGCAACGACCCTGGACTCAGGTATCAGCTGATGGGCCCCTGACCCTAGTAGTCCAGGCCTTGAATCGTTGGCCAAGCCGTTGGCCTCAACACGACCAATATGGTACGTCCAGATGCTGACCTTAAATTGACGTTCGCAAGACGTCCCCGTAGCGTCCGCTCTTGACGAAAAACTGACTGACCTTAAACTGACCTATGAATGACGTCACCTATACGTTTCTGACGTCAGTCTGCTACCTGGGAGGTGTGCAGGTTTCCTCACGATGTTTTCCTTCACCGTTGAAGCATGTGATATTTAATTGCTTAAACGCACATAGCTTCGAAAAGTCAGAGGTGCGTACCTGGGATCGAACCTGCGACCCCGCGTATAGAAGACCACAAACCTAACCACTAGGCAGTAAAGTAGGCTATAACCTCAAAGTATCATCAATTCATGATCATCAAGTATTGAATCGCTGGAGCGAGTTATATCCACGCTTATTTATCATTTACATATTCCTCAATATTAAGATAGTAGAATATTATAGTAGAATTTTTTCTTAAATGAGCATACTTTTCCTAGATTTCTTTAACATGTGTGAAGGAAATTCTGAAATTGACTAACTTTTTACGTCACGCCCATTCCCACAAGCGGCTTACGAACTTTCTTGAAACACACTTGAGGAATCACGAGCCACTTGAATTTTTCAGTTGTCTATAACGTGTAAATCACCCTTGTTCATCTCAGGTGCAGCAAATGGCAGCCGCTGCAGCAGCGCAGCAAGCGGCCGCGCTGCAGCAGCAAGCGATGCAGCAACAGCAGGTACCGCGGCCCCCGCTCCCCCCCGCATACCCCGCTAACGTCCAAAGACGGTAACCCGGGGTAGCAAATATCGACCCCAGGCACAGACATGGGGTCATGTTACGATTGTGATAGCCGGCAAAAACTTGCATTATCATGTAGACAAAATATTCAAAGGTCTAAAGTTTTAAACAATAGGGAATATATTATTATTGTGTGTACTTTAATGGACTCAAATATTTTTTCTGTAATAGTTATGGACACGAAATCATGCTAAAACAATCCAATTTTGTTTACAGTACATAGATACCTACCTATAAAACCTATAGTATTAATTATACAAATAATATTATAACTTAGAATTACAAAAAAGGGAGGGGGACAACTAGAGGGGTACAATAATACAATAAATATCACGTTTATTAATTCATAATGTAAAATGTAAAGAAGTATGACTTTACATTTATTTTAAGTTTAAGTTAATATCAGTCTCAGTTAACAGTTTTTTTTCTTTGATTAGCTTAAGCAGTTTATTGTAGATAGATCTGCTTGTTATATTGTTTTGAACTTTCATTTGCAAATACACTATTTTGATTATAAATTATATTTTTGTTTTATTTATTTTTCCCTCCGCACTTTTTCTTGTAGAAAATATTATTTTTGCTGCACATATTTTGAAAGGTGAGTTTTTCTAATTATTTTACTATACATAGTTAAACCAACAAGGTTATTTTTTGTTACCTACTAAAGAAGCTTAAACAAGAACTTTTATAAGAATATTTTAATCCAAAGAATGTTTTTAATTTTTTTTTCGTGAATCGTCCAAGAGCTAAACACGCTGGGTTTTCAAGAGATGGCGCTGTAATAACTAAAGATCATGGAATTATTATACATAATAATTCCATGCTAAAGATACATTATTTCATACATACATTTCAGCGCCATCTCTTGACAACCTTATCATTGTTTGCTCTGGGACCATGCATTAGTGTATTGTCTATGATTACTACCTTAAGGCTGGTATCACATTTGCGCGCATCGATTCGCATTTTGTCCATACCAAACTGTCATTTTTCATAAAGACGTGTAGTATAATACTCAAAGTGTGTACGCATTCTGATTTGATATAACAACTAGTTAAGGTTGATTATACGGGTCTGCCCGCGAAATTCAAATTTAATTTGGTTTTTCGCAATTTACAAACTAATACGACAAAGTAGGCTTATGGCATTCTAATTGCGACGCGCGACGGTGGCACTATCACCTTCACAGGTTTATATAAGTCTTTACTTGAAAGTGTCCAGTTTAAATAAAAATCGGCCAAGTGCGAGTCGGGCCTCGCTCTTTTAGGGTTCCGTTAAAAAAATTAAATTAAAATATTTTCATGTACCCATGGAAACATTTTAATTTAATTTTTTTAATTTAATTTAATTTTTATTATTTGTTGTTATAGCGGCAATAGAAATACATAATATGTGAAAATTTCATCTGTTTATCTATTACGGTTTACGAGATACAGCCCGCTGACAGACGGACGGACGGACGGACGGACGGACATCGTAGGCTTAGTAATAGGGTCCCGTTGGTACCCTTTGGGTACGGAACCCTAAAAATTAGTCAGATTATCGCGTTGGACGTGAGTTACTCACAAATTAGTCGACATTCTGACTAATTTCTTAAACTGGACACTCAAGTAAAGATTTTTATATAAACCTGTGAAGGTGATACGCCATTGGCGTAATTAGAATGCCATAAGCCTACTTTGTCGCATTAGTTTACAAATTGCGAAAAACTCAATTAAATTTGAATTTCGCGGTAGGACTCGTATAATCCACCTTAAACTAAAGCCGGCTTTACATCGTTGCAAAGAATCCGCCGGCTTCTATAGGCCGGATAGTAACGATAGGTAGTAAAGTAAATTGGTCGCGCTGTGGTGTCACAGATATAAAACGTACCCACAGATTAGAGGATACTGAACGTACCTAATCAATACGTTGCTGCATCATGGCTGCACCGCACCGTGTGACATTGCTCTTTTAAATCGTGAGAGATTAATTAAAAAGAAGTTATAGATTAATCAACGTTAACATTATTCGCAAATGCCACAGATGCAAAACAGCCTGGCGCAGGGCATGTTCCTAGCGGGCGGGCGCGGGGGGTACGGTGGCGCCGCGCTGCAGGGCCCGCTCGCCTACCTGGAGAAGACCGCCACCAATATAGGTAACAGCTATTATAGGTAACATCTAAATAGGTAATGACAAATGGCGGTATAACCATTTCGTACTGGCTAAACTGAGCAAATGACACAGGCCTGTGTCGGGCAGCAGCGACACCGGTGCGATCAGTTTAGCCCTGCGATGACCAACATGGGCAAAACCTTTATGGATATTCGCACAAGACCATGGCCCCTAGTTCCCGGCGGCCTCGCTATTCCTGACCCTGGCAGCGGTCACGGTAATGGCGGGGCAGGGGGTGCTAAGAATCTGCAGACCTTAGCTATCCCCACCAGGTGGACCGACGACATCAAGCGAGTCGCAGGGAGCCGCTGGATTCAGGCGGCGCAAGACCGAAGCCTGTGGAAGTCCATGCAAGAGACCTTTGTCCAGCAGTGGACGTCTATCGGTTGATAAAGAAGAAATAGGTAACATCTATTTATCCGCCTGCATGGGAGGGCGCTATGCGAGAGCCCAGTGTGCGAATGTGGCGCCGAGGAGGAGGACAGACACCACGCGCTGTGGGAATGCCCCCTCTATAAGGACTTACGGGACAAGATGCTGGATGGGATCGTTCGCGGGGAGGCGGGACCAGTCTACTACAAGGACCTTGTTGCATCGGCGGAAAACTACAACCGGCTGCGGGAGTTCGCGCACCAATGGCACAAGAGGCGAAGCGGATCGGAGCGAACAGGGACCAGGCAAGGAGCCACAGAGCGACGACGTGAGTCAAGCCTGTGCAGTGACGTCTAGCCCCAGAAGGGGGAGAGTGACACAAGGGACAAAGGATGAGAGAAAAAGAACTTGTAGGGAGTTAAGAAGGCGCACCGGGAAACACGCCAAGAGCAAGTACCGGGTGCCCTCCCAGTGTTTCGGCCCATATAACCGCGAGGTTGGAGGGGCCATGGGAGGTGGCGGGTTTGTCCATATCCGAAACTGTGGGTAGGTCTAAATAAAAGCAAGCTACATGATGATCACACAGATTGTATTTTAACCAACTTCAAAAAAGGAGGAGGTTATCAATTCGTCGGAATCTTTTTTTTCCCCCTTTTCTTTTTGTATGTTCACCGATTACTCGAAGGCGCCTGAACCGATTTGGAATTTTTTTTTGTTTGAAAGGGTGTACTCCCCAGGTAGTCCCATATAAATCAACAATGAACTAGGTATCGTATGAGTGGCGCGGGAGTTTGAAGTCGATTTTTTAAAAGTAATTTTTTATTAAATTATAATATGACTAGCTGATGCCCGCGACTTTGTCCGCGTGGATTTAGTTTTTAAAATCCCTCGGGAACTCTTTGATTTTCCGGGATAGTAGGGAAGGGAAGTTAGGGAAGTAGCCTATGTCACTCTCCTGGTCCTCAACTATACCTATGCAAAAAATCACGTCAATCCGTAGCTCTGTTGCGGCGTGATTGAAGGACAAACCAACAAACAAATACACTTTCGCATTTATAATAATAGTATGATAATATGTAAATGATTTTTTCATTCAATTAAACAGTGACAACCTAGTGGTTAGGCCTGCGGTCTCCTATACGGGTTTTCGCGGGTTTGATCCCGGGCACGCAACTCTGACTTCTGTTAAGTGCGTTTAAGCAATTAAATATATCACATGCTTCAATGGTAAAGGAAAAATATTGTGAGGAAACCTGCACGTCTGAGAGTTTTCCATAATGTTCTCAAAGGTGTGTGAAGTCTGGCAATTTGTTTTGGGCCAGCATGGTGGACTATGGTCTATTATAACACTTCTCTGAGAGGAGACCTGCGCTCAGTAGTGAGCCGTTGATAGGTTGCTGATGATGATGAATAGTTTTTTTCGTCGATTTCAACAATATTTCACTTGCTAACCTAAATACTAACACCATCTAAGAAAACTTTTAGCGTAAATTGCATTTATCAAAGAATTGGGTATTCGACTGATATTTTTTTAATTTAAAATAACGTTTTTACATAATAAAACACAATTCCATTTCTCTTTTTTAAATATCTTTACTAGTTTCGGAACTATAAGCTGTTTTACTGTGTTTTTCTATTTCTGTCTCTTTCTAAAATAAAATTTTCTATGGAGCGTGTATGGAGCTGCTGAATTGTGACATCACACTTAGTACATAATACTTCAATGTCACACTTCAGTAGCGCGCTCTCTCTGTCTAACAGGAAACTTTAAAACTATAACTTATTTGTTTTTTTGACTGATTTGTTTTCTGTTGTCACTAATGTTATTCTTACATGTTCTTCTTCTTCTTGAGGTGCCATCTCCTACCGGAGGTTGGCTATCATATTGGCTATTCGGACCTTACACACAACTGCGCGGAATAACGATCGAGTACTCAGTCCAAACCATGTCCGGAGATTCTTGAGCCAAGAGGTCCGTCTTCTCCCAGGGGGTCAGATACAAGGTAGGACCTTGTATCTTCCCCTGTATTATGAGTTGGAGCAACTTGTATTTATCGCCACGCATTATATGTCCCAGATATTGCAGTTTTCGTTGCTTTATTGTGTTTAAAACTTCTGCCCCTTTGTTGACCATCTGCAAAACCCTTTCGTTGGAAACTCTATCCGTCCATGATATTCTCAGAATTCTTCTATACACCCACATTTCAAATGCCTCTAACCGATTGCTCATATTTTGAGTTAAGGTCCATGATTCGACACCGTACAGAAGAACAGAAAAAACATAGCATCGTGCCAAACGCACCCTGGTAGAGTGCGTCTCATACATCTTTAAGGATCGGTTGCAGAGTAAGTGGCGCAACTTCATAAATGCGTTGCGTGCCTGCTCTATCCGGCACTTAATTTCTACGCTATGATCATTTTGGTCATTCACAATGCATCCCAAGTACTTGTACGCGTTGACTCTTTGTACCGTCTGGTTTCTTATGATTAAATCTGGTGTTATGATCGGTTACGATTTACCGACTATCATGACCTTTGTCTTTTTTAGGTTAATGTTCAGTCCATATCTAGTACTAATTCTATCCACGCGTTGAAGCAAATTTTGTAAGTCGTTGAAATTTGACGCTAGTAATATGGTGTCATCTGCGTACCGCAAGTTATTAATCGGGTGCCCATTAACTAGAATACCTTCTTCGGCATTTTCCAGGGCTTCTTCAAAAATTGCTTCCGCGTATATATTAAATAGCAAGGGGGACAATATGCAACCTTGCCGCACACCTCTTTGAATGTCTATATCTTCCGTTAGCACTTGGTCAACACGCACACGTGCCTTTTGTTCCCAGTAAAGGTTCCTAATGATCGTCAAATCTGCTGGATCAAGGCCAATGTTGTTAAGAATTTCGATAAGTTTGTCATGCTGTACACGATCGAAAGCTTTCTCGTAATCTATAAAACAGATGTATACATGTCTATTCATATCCCAGCAGCGTTGCAACAATACCTGGTAACCAAAGAGTGCATCTCGAGCACCGAACCCATTCCTAAATCCGAATTGAGTGCTTGAAATATTTTCTTCTACTTTCCTGTATATTCGGTTATGGATGACCTTCAAGAAAATTTTCAAAACATGGCTCATTAACGATATTGTTCTATACTCGCCGCATTTCCTGGCGCTGTTGGATTTTGGGAGAGTCACAAAGGTAGAGAACAGCCAATCTGAGGGTATCATCCCAGTTCTGTACACACCGTTAAACAGACGGACAATAATTTGTAAATTTTCTTCCGCCAACAGCTTCAAAATATCACCGGAAATTTCATCAGGACCAACTGCTTTCCCTGATTTTGCTGATTTTATTGCATAAATTACTTCTTCCTTCGTTATGTCAGGTCCGCTAATATTTGAGTTGATCAGCTGTTGGGAACTTCTAGTGTCACTAAACAAATTCCTTACGTAATTCTCCCAAGTTCTTAGTTTTTCCTCAATCGACATTACAAACTTTCCATTCTCATCCATAAGTGTTTGAAAGACTTTCAATCTTTTCATGCCCACAAAGGCCTTGACTTTCTTAAACATGTTGAAATAATCATGTTTCCCTTGCAGTTCTTCTATTTCTAGACACTGATCACTAGCCCATTTTTCTTTGGCATCTTTGCATCTTTTAACAATTTCTTTATGTAAATCATTATACTTTTTCACATCAACACCTTTCATCTCTCGTCTCGTTGTCATCAATTTTAGTATATCTTCTGTAATCCAATCTTTCTTTCCAACTGTTTTGGTTGCAGTTAGTATTTCTGTTGAGGTTTTGACTATGACTGTCTTCAGACTTTCCCAAGTTCTATTTGGTTCTTCGGGAAGAGATAGTTCCTGATTTTGAAGCTCATTTACCCTATTATTGAGAGTTTTAAAAAGCTTCAGTCTTGTATCTTTGTCTCGTAATTTAGCGATGTTTATAATTGGTTTCTTAGTTGGTGCTAATAATTTCTTCATTTTGATAGCAACAGTTGCAACAACTGGGTTATGATCCGAGTATATATCAGCACCTGGGTAAGTTTTTGCAGACCTGAAACTATTTCTAAAACGCTTGTTAACCAATATATAGTCTATTTGGTTTCTGACAATGTGTTCGGGCGTATGAGATGGAGATGTCCAAGTATACAGTCGACGGGGTGGTAGTTTGAAGAAAGTGTTGGTAACTATAAGATGTTCTTCTTGACAAAATTGGACCAACAGATCACCGCGTTCATTTCGTTCCCCTAAACCAAATTTCCCAACAGTTCCATTTACGACACCTACACCAATTTTCGCATTAAAATCGCCCATGACTATATTACATTCGTGGGCCTTTAATTGGTGCAGAACTTGCCTGATGTCATTGTAAAAGGGATTGATGTAGCCGTCTTGTGATTTGGCACCTGTGGGGGCGTATACTTGTATGATGTTGATATTGGCCGGCTTGGCTTTAAGTTGCAGTAGCATAACACGATCTGACACTGGGACAAAATTCAACACTGAGTTCTTAAGGTGTTTCTTGATTATAACTGCGACACCATACATATGTTGCTCATCGTCATTACCGCTGTAATATGTGATAGTATCATCTGATTCTTTCATACCAGTACCCTTTAATCTTGACTCGCTAATCCCCAGAACGTCAATGTTCAATCTCTGCGTTTCTTGTATGACATTTGTATACTTCTCGCAAGTATACATGCTTCTCACATTCCACGTAGCAATCTTTACGGCACACCCGGGGATTCTTCGCACCCTCTGACCATTGAAGGTCTGCCGGGGACTGAGGGCCGTTTTTTGTGTTGTATTAGCCATAATTATTGTCCTGGGAAGAATAATGTGGTGGTTTTCCCTTTGCCTTCCACATCGCTGTTTGTCACATAGTGACAATGATGAACACCGACTGTACCGATCCACATGATCTCCACTCGATGCCCTACTGTACCTGCAGCTGCTCAGGTACAGAGAGTGCTTATTTACTGGCGGCACTTACTCGCCAGGTCACAAAGTTTTCATCGGATCTTTTGTAGCATTTTATAAGGTATCTCGTCCCAGAAATACCCACTAGACCCTCCAACTTTGCCGCTGCATAGTCGGGGACTGTCGAAACAGCAAGCGGTAATATCTTACCGCCGATCCATTATCCGCCACCTATGGACCCCGGTAGTAGCGCGCAGCTCAGCCCTACCTTCTACCTATTCTTACATGTTACATTTTCTATTATAAGTAAATAATGAATATAAACATTTTGACTACAGTAAAATACCCAATTCTTACTAATTTCCATTGAGGTATGTTCTTGCAATTCACGAGGGCGACTGACTTATGGTTGTGTGTGTGTCGTATCTCTATAAGTGTGAGCGAGCGCAATGCTCGCGCCTGCCCGCTCCCACCTAGGCTTTGACAGGCACGCACACTTATGCAATTTGCATGTACACGAAGTAATCACGAGTAAAGCTCACTCGAAGAAGAATTGCAAAAAACTGTAGTGGTTTGGGTCCCAAGGTGCCGGAGTGGTGAATTGGCACCGGAAAGCGCAGCGTTGGTAGACCCCCCACTAGGTGGACACACGCCATCAGATAGCGCAAGTCCGAGCCTTGCGGAAGTCTTGAGATTTATGGGTTTCATGCTTTATAAAAGTCTTGAATCCCCGATACATGACCCTGATCTCTTGTTTCGCCTTCGTGAATTGTAAAAAGTGTGTGTGTCAGCTCCGACGCACGACTGGAGTTTACTCCTTACAACGTCGTAATGCATTCGCGGCGCTCGCTGCGTCTAGGCGCCGCTCGGACCCGATCGGTACGCGCTCGGCTTCCCGAAGCGAAAGCTCTTTCGCACGAAAACCAACCTTATTTATTCAACGTTAGGGTAGAAATTTGCATCGTTGTGAAAAACGTAACGAGGTCACGGCTTCCTTCGGAAAGCTCTTTCGCACGAAAACCAACCTTATTTACTCAACGTTAGGGTAGAAATTTGCATCGTTGTGAAAAACGTAACGAGGGCATTCGACAACACAAGCGAAAACCAACCTTATTTACTCAACGTTAGGGTAGAAATTTGCATCGTTGTGAAAAACGTAACGAGGTCATTGATAAGTAGATTTTACTCCTCGAATTTTTCTCATACCGGGCGCCTAAAATCGATTCTTAAGGAGTAAACTCCAAAAACTGTACCTACTTACTTGTGCCTTATAGATGTGTGTTTGTGTGTCGGTAGACATGGTGGGTCTGGGCGACGGGCGCAGGTGACGCGGCCGCGGGAGGGGCAGGGGCCGGGGCCGCGGCAGGGGCCGAGGTGAGTGACGCGGCGTGTAGATGTGTGTTTGTGTGTCGGTAGACATGGTGGGTCTGGGCGACGGGCGCAGGTGACGCGGCCGCGGGAGGGGCAGGGGCCGGGGCCGCGGCAGGGGCCGAGGTGAGTGACGCGGCGTGTAGATGTGTGTTTGTGTGTCGGTAGACATGGTGGGTCTGGGCGACGGGCGCAGGTGACGCGGCCGCGGGAGGGGCAGGGGCCGGGGCCGCGGCAGGGGCCGAGGTGAGTGACGCGGCGTGTAGATGTGTGTTTGTGTGTCGGTAGACATGGTGGGTCTGGGCGACGGGCGCAGGTGACGCGGCCGCGGGAGGGGCAGGGGCCGGGGCCGCGGCAGGGGCCGAGGTGAGTGACGCGGCGTGTAGATGTGTGTTTGTGTGTCGGTAGACATGGTGGGTCTGGGCGACGGGCGCAGGTGACGCGGCCGCGGGAGGGGCAGGGGCCGGGGCCGCGGCAGGGGCCGAGGTGAGTGACGCGGCGTGTAGATGTGTGTTTGTGTGTCGGTAGACATGGTGGGTCTGGGCGACGGGCGCAGGTGACGCGGCCGCGGGAGGGGCAGGGGCCGGGGCCGCGGCAGGGGCCGAGGTGAGTGACGCGGCGTGTAGATGTGTGTTTGTGTGTCGGTAGACATGGTGGGTCTGGGCGACGGGCGCAGGTGACGCGGCCGCGGGAGGGGCAGGGGCCGAGGTGAGTGACGCGGCGTGTAGATGTGTGTTTGTGTGTCGGTAGACATGGTGGGTCTGGGCGACGGGCGCAGGTGACGCGGCCGCGGGAGGGGCAGGGGCCGGGGCCGCGGCAGGGGCCGAGGTGAGTGACGCGGCGTGTAGATGTGTGTTTGTGTGTCGGTAGACATGGTGGGTCTGGGCGACGGGCGCAGGTGACGCGGCCGCGGGAGGGGCAGGGGCCGGGGCCGCGGCAGGGGCCGAGGTGAGTGACGCGGCGTGTAGATGTGTGTTTGTGTGTCGGTAGACATGGTGGGTCTGGGCGACGGGCGCAGGTGACGCGGCCGCGGGAGGGGCAGGGGCCGAGGTGAGTGACGCGGCGTGTAGATGTGTGTTTGTGTGTCGGTAGACATGGTGGGTCTGGGCGACGGGCGCAGGTGACGCGGCCGCGGGAGGGGCAGGGGCCGGGGCCGCGGCAGGGGCCGAGGTGAGTGACGCGGCGTGTAGATGTGTGTTTGTGTGTCGGTAGACATGGTGGGTCTGGGCGACGGGCGCAGGTGACGCGGCCGCGGGAGGGGCAGGGGCCGGGGCCGCGGCAGGGGCCGAGGTGAGTGACGCGGCGTGTAGATGTGTGTTTGTGTGTCGGTAGACATGGTGGGTCTGGGCGACGGGCGCAGGTGACGCGGCCGCGGGAGGGGCAGGGGCCGGGGCCGCGGCAGGGGCCGAGGTGAGTGACGCGGCGTGTAGATGTGTGTTTGTGTGTCGGTAGACATGGTGGGTCTGGGCGACGGGCGCAGGTGACGCGGCCGCGGGAGGGGCAGGGGCCGGGGCCGCGGCAGGGGCCGAGGTGAGTGACGCGGCGTGTAGATGTGTGTTTGTGTGTCGGTAGACATGGTGGGTCTGGGCGACGGGCGCAGGTGACGCGGCCGCGGGAGGGGCAGGGGCCGGGGCCGCGGCAGGGGCCGAGGTGAGTGACGCGGCGTGTAGATGTGTGTTTGTGTGTCGGTAGACATGGTGGGTCTGGGCGACGGGCGCAGGTGACGCGGCCGCGGGAGGGGCAGGGGCCGGGGCCGCGGCAGGGGCCGAGGTGAGTGACGCGGCGTGTAGATGTGTGTTTGTGTGTCGGTAGACATGGTGGGTCTGGGCGACGGGCGCAGGTGACGCGGCCGCGGGAGGGGCAGGGGCCGGGGCCGCGGCAGGGGCCGAGGTGAGTGACGCGGCGTGTAGATGTGTGTTTGTGTGTCGGTAGACATGGTGGGTCTGGGCGACGGGCGCAGGTGACGCGGCCGCGGGAGGGGCAGGGGCCGGGGCCGCGGCAGGGGCCGAGGTGAGTGACGCGGCGTGTAGATGTGTGTTTGTGTGTCGGTAGACATGGTGGGTCTGGGCGACGGGCGCAGGTGACGCGGCCGCGGGAGGGGCAGGGGCCGGGGCCGCGGCAGGGGCCGAGGTGAGTGACGCGGCGTGTAGATGTGTGTTTGTGTGTCGGTAGACATGGTGGGTCTGGGCGACGGGCGCAGGTGACGCGGCCGCGGGAGGGGCAGGGGCCGAGGTGAGTGACGCGGCGTGTAGATGTGTGTTTGTGTGTCGGTAGACATGGTGGGTCTGGGCGACGGGCGCAGGTGACGCGGCCGCGGGAGGGGCAGGGGCCGGGGCCGCGGCAGGGGCCGAGGTGAGTGACGCGGCGTGTAGATGTGTGTTTGTGTGTCGGTAGACATGGTGGGTCTGGGCGACGGGCGCAGGTGACGCGGCCGCGGGAGGGGCAGGGGCCGGGGCCGCGGCAGGGGCCGAGGTGAGTGACGCGGCGTGTAGATGTGTGTTTGTGTGTCGGTAGACATGGTGGGTCTGGGCGACGGGCGCAGGTGACGCGGCCGCGGGAGGGGCAGGGGCCGGGGCCGCGGCAGGGGCCGAGGTGAGTGACGCGGCGTGTAGATGTGTGTTTGTGTGTCGGTAGACATGGTGGGTCTGGGCGACGGGCGCAGGTGACGCGGCCGCGGGAGGGGCAGGGGCCGAGGTGAGTGACGCGGCGTGTAGATGTGTGTTTGTGTGTCGGTAGACATGGTGGGTCTGGGCGACGGGCGCAGGTGACGCGGCCGCGGGAGGGGCAGGGGCCGGGGCCGCGGCAGGGGCCGAGGTGAGTGACGCGGCGTGTAGATGTGTGTTTGTGTGTCGGTAGACATGGTGGGTCTGGGCGACGGGCGCAGGTGACGCGGCCGCGGGAGGGGCAGGGGCCGGGGCCGCGGCAGGGGCCGAGGTGAGTGACGCGGCGTGTAGATGTGTGTTTGTGTGTCGGTAGACATGGTGGGTCTGGGCGACGGGCGCAGGTGACGCGGCCGCGGGAGGGGCAGGGGCCGGGGCCGCGGCAGGGGCCGAGGTGAGTGACGCGGCGTGTAGATGTGTGTTTGTGTGTCGGTAGACATGGTGGGTCTGGGCGACGGGCGCAGGTGACGCGGCCGCGGGAGGGGCAGGGGCCGGGGCCGCGGCAGGGGCCGAGGTGAGTGACGCGGCGTGTAGATGTGTGTTTGTGTGTCGGTAGACATGGTGGGTCTGGGCGACGGGCGCAGGTGACGCGGCCGCGGGAGGGGCAGGGGCCGGGGCCGCGGCAGGGGCCGAGGTGAGTGGCGCGGCGTGTAGATGTGTGTTTGTGTGTCGGTAGACATGGTGGGTCTGGGCGACGGGCGCAGGTGACGCGGCCGCGGGAGGGGCAGGGGCCGAGGTGAGTGACGCGGCGTGTAGATGTGTGTTTGTGTGTCGGTAGACATGGTGGGTCTGGGCGACGGGCGCAGGTGACGCGGCCGCGGGAGGGGCAGGGGCCGGGGCCGCGGCAGGGGCCGAGGTGAGTGGCGCGGCGTGTAGATGTGTGTTTGTGTGTCGGTAGACATGGTGGGTCTGGGCGACGGGCGCAGGTGACGCGGCCGCGGGAGGGGCAGGGGCCGAGGTGAGTGACGCGGCGTGTAGATGTGTGTTTGTGTGTCGGTAGACATGGTGGGTCTGGGCGACGGGCGCAGGTGACGCGGCCGCGGGAGGGGCAGGGGCCGGGGCCGCGGCAGGGGCCGAGGTGAGTGACGCGGCGTGTAGATGTGTGTTTGTGTGTCGGTAGACATGGTGGGTCTGGGCGACGGGCGCAGGTGACGCGGCCGCGGGAGGGGCAGGGGCCGGGGCCGCGGCAGGGGCCGAGGTGAGTGACGCGGCGTGTAGATGTGTGTTTGTGTGTCGGTAGACATGGTGGGTCTGGGCGACGGGCGCAGGTGACGCGGCCGCGGGAGGGGCAGGGGCCGGGGCCGCGGCAGGGGCCGAGGTGAGTGACGCGGCGTGTAGATGTGTGTTTGTGTGTCGGTAGACATGGTGGGTCTGGGCGACGGGCGCAGGTGACGCGGCCGCGGGAGGGGCAGGGGCCGGGGCCGCGGCAGGGGCCGAGGTGAGTGACGCGGCGTGTAGATGTGTGTTTGTGTGTCGGTAGACATGGTGGGTCTGGGCGACGGGCGCAGGTGACGCGGCCGCGGGAGGGGCAGGGGCCGAGGTGAGTGACGCGGCGTGTAGATGTGTGTTTGTGTGTCGGTAGACATGGTGGGTCTGGGCGACGGGCGCAGGTGACGCGGCCGCGGGAGGGGCAGGGGCCGGGGCCGCGGCAGGGGCCGAGGTGAGTGACGCGGCGTGTAGATGTGTGTTTGTGTGTCGGTAGACATGGTGGGTCTGGGCGACGGGCGCAGGTGACGCGGCCGCGGGAGGGGCAGGGGCCGGGGCCGCGGCAGGGGCCGAGGTGAGTGACGCGGCGTGTAGATGTGTGTTTGTGTGTCGGTAGACATGGTGGGTCTGGGCGACGGGCGCAGGTGACGCGGCCGCGGGAGGGGCAGGGGCCGAGGTGAGTGACGCGGCGTGTAGATGTGTGTTTGTGTGTCGGTAGACATGGTGGGTCTGGGCGACGGGCGCAGGTGACGCGGCCGCGGGAGGGGCAGGGGCCGGGGCCGCGGCAGGGGCCGAGGTGAGTGACGCGGCGTGTAGATGTGTGTTTGTGTGTCGGTAGACATGGTGGGTCTGGGCGACGGGCGCAGGTGACGCGGCCGCGGGAGGGGCAGGGGCCGGGGCCGCGGCAGGGGCCGAGGTGAGTGACGCGGCGTGTAGATGTGTGTTTGTGTGTCGGTAGACATGGTGGGTCTGGGCGACGGGCGCAGGTGACGCGGCCGCGGGAGGGGCAGGGGCCGGGGCCGCGGCAGGGGCCGAGGTGAGTGACGCGGCGTGTAGATGTGTGTTTGTGTGTCGGTAGACATGGTGGGTCTGGGCGACGGGCGCAGGTGACGCGGCCGCGGGAGGGGCAGGGGCCGAGGTGAGTGACGCGGCGTGTAGATGTGTGTTTGTGTGTCGGTAGACATGGTGGGTCTGGGCGACGGGCGCAGGTGACGCGGCCGCGGGAGGGGCAGGGGCCGGGGCCGCGGCAGGGGCCGAGGTGAGTGACGCGGCGTGTAGATGTGTGTTTGTGTGTCGGTAGACATGGTGGGTCTGGGCGACGGGCGCAGGTGACGCGGCCGCGGGAGGGGCAGGGGCCGGGGCCGCGGCAGGGGCCGAGGTGAGTGACGCGGCGTGTAGATGTGTGTTTGTGTGTCGGTAGACATGGTGGGTCTGGGCGACGGGCGCAGGTGACGCGGCCGCGGGAGGGGCAGGGGCCGGGGCCGCGGCAGGGGCCGAGGTGAGTGACGCGGCGTGTAGATGTGTGTTTGTGTGTCGGTAGACATGGTGGGTCTGGGCGACGGGCGCAGGTGACGCGGCCGCGGGAGGGGCAGGGGCCGGGGCCGCGGCAGGGGCCGAGGTGAGTGACGCGGCGTGTAGATGTGTGTTTGTGTGTCGGTAGACATGGTGGGTCTGGGCGACGGGCGCAGGTGACGCGGCCGCGGGAGGGGCAGGGGCCGGGGCCGCGGCAGGGGCCGAGGTGAGTGACGCGGCGTGTAGATGTGTGTTTGTGTGTCGGTAGACATGGTGGGTCTGGGCGACGGGCGCAGGTGACGCGGCCGCGGGAGGGGCAGGGGCCGGGGCCGCGGCAGGGGCCGAGGTGAGTGACGCGGCGTGTAGATGTGTGTTTGTGTGTCGGTAGACATGGTGGGTCTGGGCGACGGGCGCAGGTGACGCGGCCGCGGGAGGGGCAGGGGCCGGGGCCGCGGCAGGGGCCGAGGTGAGTGACGCGGCGTGTAGATGTGTGTTTGTGTGTCGGTAGACATGGTGGGTCTGGGCGACGGGCGCAGGTGACGCGGCCGCGGGAGGGGCAGGGGCCGGGGCCGCGGCAGGGGCCGAGGTGAGTGACGCGGCGTGTAGATGTGTGTTTGTGTGTCGGTAGACATGGTGGGTCTGGGCGACGGGCGCAGGTGACGCGGCCGCGGGAGGGGCAGGGGCCGGGGCCGCGGCAGGGGCCGAGGTGAGTGACGCGGCGTGTAGATGTGTGTTTGTGTGTCGGTAGACATGGTGGGTCTGGGCGACGGGCGCAGGTGACGCGGCCGCGGGAGGGGCAGGGGCCGGGGCCGCGGCAGGGGCCGAGGTGAGTGACGCGGCGTGTAGATGTGTGTTTGTGTGTCGGTAGACATGGTGGGTCTGGGCGACGGGCGCAGGTGACGCGGCCGCGGGAGGGGCAGGGGCCGGGGCCGCGGCAGGGGCCGAGGTGAGTGACGCGGCGTGTAGATGTGTGTTTGTGTGTCGGTAGACATGGTGGGTCTGGGCGACGGGCGCAGGTGACGCGGCCGCGGGAGGGGCAGGGGCCGGGGCCGCGGCAGGGGCCGAGGTGAGTGACGCGGCGTGTAGATGTGTGTTTGTGTGTCGGTAGACATGGTGGGTCTGGGCGACGGGCGCAGGTGACGCGGCCGCGGGAGGGGCAGGGGCCGGGGCCGCGGCAGGGGCCGAGGTGAGTGACGCGGCGTGTAGATGTGTGTTTGTGTGTCGGTAGACATGGTGGGTCTGGGCGACGGGCGCAGGTGACGCGGCCGCGGGAGGGGCAGGGGCCGGGGCCGCGGCAGGGGCCGAGGTGAGTGACGCGGCGTGTAGATGTGTGTTTGTGTGTCGGTAGACATGGTGGGTCTGGGCGACGGGCGCAGGTGACGCGGCCGCGGGAGGGGCAGGGGCCGAGGTGAGTGACGCGGCGGTGGCCGGTGGGTCCCACACGGCAGAGTGCCTATCTTAGGCTGAGATCTATAGACCGTACTCTGGCTCTGCTCAAGAATCAAGATAGAATAGAATAGAATATATGGGAAAGTGCTGTTCCTATCTATGGACTCTTGTACCTGTAGACACAATCGATTCCGACGAAACTAGCAACCCTAAAATTCTAATTTGAACGCGACCATAAAGCTTTGTCTATGGTTGACAGTTCGCGTTCAAATTAGAATTTTAGGGTTGCTAGTTTCGACGGAATCGATTGATACAAGCCGCAAGCGTCCACAGATACAAGCGTCCATAGGAACAGCACTTGCCCCTATTTTATTTGCAGATACACGTATTATAAGATGTTCATAATTACAATTTGTGGCAGTGCCTTTACAAGGCGTGCAAACATTGAATAATAATCATTATTATTATAAAGAAATTATACATATATCAATATTACATTTTTAAGAATTATTTCATCACATAATTTGGGCGATTCAAATATGTAACTAAAAACTCATAAAAGCAACTCTAAAAGCCATTTGTGTAAGATAGAGTTAAAATGAGACAAAAATATGTCCTGACATAAATCTATCTCTGAGCTGAGTGCCTTCTATAGATCTCACCATAAGTCTATAATATTAATTTACTCTATGGTGCTTAGTAGGAGATTTTCATAAAGTTATATATTTACTACCGTAAGACGACAAACGAAGGAGGGAGGAGCGCAAAAATCTCTTACGGCAATACCTAAAGATAGAAAAGGAAAGCGAATTTGATATTGCCGTGACCAGATTTCAAAGAAAAATTGGTAACATTGGTCACGCCAAAATAAATGCTATGAGCTTTATTATTAAGTATTATATTTCTTTGAAGTTTGATAAATCAAAATCGTTGCGTCTACTTAATTACGGTAGGTAGTAAATATTACGTCTCGGGTGGTTAAAGTTAACTACGATTTGTATGGAACTAGAAGCTTAAATACCTATACCTATAAAGGTATAGATAAATAGGCATCTTGATAAGGAATTGAAACAGCGCCATCTAGTGACAACAAAGGGAAACAAAATTTGTGTGTTTCTAAATTTTTTACGTTTGACGTGAGTTACCTACTCACAAATTAGTCGATACTCGGTTTCTTAAACTGGACACTTTCAATCAAAGATTTTTATATAAACCTGTGCAGATGATACAGCCATTTGGCGCAATTAGAATGCCAGTAGCCTAGTTTGTCGTATTAGTTTACAAATTGCGAAAAACCAAATTAAATTTGAATTTCGCGGGCAGACCCGTATATTTTGCCTACTTGTCTATGGTAACTCTAGCATAAACCGGGTTCAGACGAGGGGAGTTTTGGAGGGGAATAGGCATGGAACTAGGAATTACGACTAGGTACGTCTGGAATAGGCGAGGTGGCTGTAAGTGACATTCAACAAAATTCGCCTTGTCTGAACCTGGTCCAATGTAGGCTGAATTCGATGATGCCTCGTTCGTTGTTCATTTTTGCGAATAAGAAACCTAAGGCCCTTTGTCCTAAGGGCGAATTTAGACGGGTGGCCACCAATGACCTTCGAAAATAAAAGCAAAAATCTCGAAAAATTAACCATAGAAAATTCACCCTCAGGACGAAATAAGACGGTTCATATTCGCAAAAATTTTCGCAACGTTGAACGATGAACGAGGCACTGTCAAAGGGCCTAATGGGAGGCTCAAGCGTGCTTATGTTGTATGTGCGTGTGTGTGTAGGTCGTGGCGCATCCCCTGAGTATGGCGGCAGCATGACGCCGCCGTAGCGACCCTCCCGGTGCGCCGCGCTCCCTCCGGACTCAACACCCGACAACACCACACAACATTTGACAACACTCTATCTCAACACCATACAACACTGTCAGTCTCAACACACACTCACTGATTCTACTTATAGTGCAACTATTGTGACGATGACGAATTTTCGCATGTATATACAGTCGGCTGCAAAAGTCCATATAGAAAAAGCAAACAAGTTGCCTTGCATGCAGTCTGTCACTCACACACTTACTGTAGTATTGAACTGAAATCGTTTGAACCTTATGTTGTTGAATTAAGGTTGATTATTGATAGATAATATTTATTTGTGTGAGTGAGCATGCGAGTGATACACAGCATTGCTTGCGCCTTTAAGCTATGTATGAACTTTTGACGTCGACTATACCTGGATCTTCCATTTCGCATAGCAATTACAGTTGTAACTCCAAAGTGCTGGAGTGGCGACCCCGCACCAGAAAACGCAGTGTTGACAGACCCCCCACTAGGTTGATCAACGACATTAGATCGCAGGGAGACGCTAGATACAAGTGGCGCAAGACCGAGACCTGCGGGAGTCCATGAATAGAATAGAATTTTATTATTTTAGTCAAATAAACTTTTACAAAGTGCGTTTGAATCGTCGATGAGTCTACCACTGGTTCGGAATGTCCTTTCTGCAGAGAAGAACCAGCAAGAAACTCGGCGGTTGCTCTTTTCAAAACAAGTTTACAATAGGTACTATGCTATGTATTCGGTGTTTCCACAATGAGGGGAAGTTCCAAAAATGCATAAAATTCAAAATTAATTATTTCACATAGGCCAACCTGTGGCTCTTATGACAAGTCTATGACTCTACCACCGGTTCGGAAAGCGGATTCTGCTGAGAAGAGCCGGCATACCTACTTAGGTACGATTCAATACATGTTTAGATGGGCAGACAGAAAGTAAGGACTACCTCGCCCCATCTCCGCCGGTGGCACCCGTTCACGAGCATGACGCATGACCCAGCCGTTGCTTCGCTCGACGACTTGTCCAGCAATGGATGTTTATCGGTTGATATATAATTGACCGGGCGAAGCGAGGTCTCTGAGTTTACTAGAGCGATTTGCACTTGTCCGTCCGTCCGTCCGTCCGTCTGTCAGAGCCTTATAACTTTTGAATTACTGAACGTAATTACTTCAAATTTAGATATAATATGTAAACCGATGGCCTCCAGCCGAAAATGGCTTAAAAAGTTATAAAAATCTTTATTTCAGGGGGGCTCTCATAGAAGCGAATGCGAAGATTTTTTTTTTTATTTGCGATTCATAGGTTTTCTGTGTATCATTTTAAAGACAATTTGGAACAGAGTACAACCGTATTTTTTTTTTTATTTTTTTCTTAAAATTGACGAAATTGGGGGCTTCCAAAGTGGCGATTTAATACGCTCGCTTGAAGACGCTCTCTGGGAAAATTTTCTATATATTTTCAAGTTGTACTTATTTTCTTACTTCACTTGTATCCGTTACTTGAACAACAAATACTAAAATTATATGAATATTATAAAGAAACGAGATTATTTAATTTTTAATAAGCATCAGTAAATTTCACATAGCTTCACAATAATGCTAATAGATGGCGCAGTCATTAACTATTCCATTGAACTAGGAGTTACGACTACGATTTATCCCAAAAACAGTTTTGCGTCGACCATTATTATTTAGGTACATAATATAATAACGTATTATTCAATTAAAATTATTCTTTAGTTAAATATCATTTTGTATATTTTCTATTCTCGTCGATAGATGACGATTTGTACAGATGCCCCTAACCCGTTTTCACTCGTTAGTACCTACATAACAATTCAATGTTTTCACTGACGTTCCCTAACCTTTACGGGCTACCTATGATAAGTTATGTGATGATAACTGTCAACTTCTTTATCACGATCCTGTACGGGACACCTAAAAGGACATTGGGACGGATGTTAGGACTTAGGATTGTGTTTTGGAGCTACCTACGTAAAGAGACTCCTACATAGGGGATGATTTAGGTATGTTTGGTGAAAACGGGCATAATAATAATAATGTCAGTTTTGGTCGTCATGTATCGATTGAATGAATAATCATGGGATACCGTTACCGCGAGGTCTCAGTTCGGGGCGAACCACTAGTATGAGGGATGGAGAATGATACATAAGGAAGGACAAATTAACGGCACAACGCGCTCTAGCCTCTAACTATCGAAATAGATATTTAGATCGAATGGCTCTAGCAGACTACGAGTAAAGCTATTAACCAATTGAAACTAAACAATTCTAATCAGTGAGTGTATTTCTCTCAAGAAGCTTAAATAACTACAAGTATTTCAATGAAATTTTCTTTTTGTTTTTCAAGAAAAAGCCTATAATAGTTGGTTTAAATATTTGGTACGCGTGCGCAAAAATGCTTCTCTTTCTAACTTTAATTTGAATTTTAAAATTATCCAAATAAAATCTACCTATCTAAGAATTAAGACGTTAAAAAGTGTTAAAAAATATATCTGCCCTCGTAAGCAGAGTAGACTATAATATTAAGTACATAAATTTTTCTTTTGAAAATAATTTCAATTATTGTAAACTATCTTTGCGAATAAAAATTACTCACTTTTAAAATTCCCCGAGTAGGCACCTACCGTTTTTTTAGTAGCAATGTATAACTACACTTGTTTTGCTATTCTAATATATTAAGTAACTATACCTACTTACACCCTTGCATATAATATAAAGTCACTAAATCTGTATTAATCATTATAATATTCCCAAATGTACCCATGATTAATGTAATCAATAATTAATATTAATAGAAAATAAGACGTAAGTAGTTAGTAAGTACCCATTAGGCGAAATGATATTAAACTAATTACATATACCTTTATATACCAAAATAAAATACAATGATAAATCGTAAACAAATTGTTTGTTTTTTTTCAACCCCCGACGAAAAAAGAGGGATGTTATAAGTTTGACGTCTGTTTATGTATCTGTTCCCTCGTAGATCCCCAACGGATTTTGATGTTTTTTCTGTTTGAAAGCAAGATGTAGGTAATCGAGATGGAACATAGCTATAATTTTTGAAGATCTGCTCTGGCGTTTAAAAATCATCAGCTCATTTCCTACTTCATTAAAGGGTCTTACAAACTTTCACTGGTGCGCCGTGCGATTGATTTGAAAGGCGAACCGAAACTTCGGATTATTTCCAAGGCATGGTAAACTTAAGTTGATGCTGTATAGAATCAAGTAGTCTGCGGGATACCCAACTTAGGTACAGCAGATATAGTGTGTTTGGGCTCATTAGAATGCCCCATGAGTAGGTGTTAGATAGATCACTAGCTGATGCCCGCGACTTTGTCCGCGTGGATTTAGTTTTTAAAATCCCGCGGGAACTCTTTGATTTTCCGGGATTCTATGTCACCCTCCGGTTCTCAACAATACCTATCTAAAAAACCAAGTCAATCCGTAGCTTTGTTGCAGCGTGATTGATGGACAAACCAACAAACACTTTCGAATTCATAATAATAAGGAAGAATTAATACGATACCTACGAATGTCACCAAACTTTTTTTACCGGCGATCTAGAACACATCAATTGTGTTCTAGATCGCCTTATTACTGTGACTTAAATATTATGACAGTTAGATATATTCCCTCGGGGACTTTTCTGTAGAGAATAATGCATGGAAGTAGGAAGACTATAGTCGTAATTCGTAGTTCCATGGAACAATGTATCATCAATAGATTTCTCAGCACACGCCAAATAATGTATTTTAGACAAAATTTTGCTACTTTGGGTTACATTATTGCAATGTTCTTAAGGATCTCTAATTTTTTTTAAAATACACTATAGCCTATATTATATCCTGATAACTTAGTTTTCTATTGGAAAAAAAAGGTTAAAATCGGTCCAGTAGTTTCAGAGCCTATTCGGTAACAAAATAATCTTTCCTTTTTATAACATTAGTATAGAATCTATACTATAGATAATCACAAGCTTCAACGTTGAAGGTTACATGTGAGGAAACCTGTACGCCTGAGAGTTCTTCATAATGTTCTCAAAGGTGTGTGAAGTCCGCCAATTCGCATTGGGCCATCGTGGTGGACTATGGCCTATATAACCCTTCTCTGAGAGGAGACCTGCGCTCAGTAGTGAGCCGTTGATGGGTTCCTGATGATGATGATGAAATAAAACAAAACACACAAGATGTATGCTAACAGCATATATTTATTATTATCATCAAGTAAAACATCATACATTATTATTCTTACGATTAAAATATTCGATTTCATATCAAACCACATTTAACAACAATACAACATTTAAATGCTCCGCTAAGTACATTAGGCTGTGTACACATATAGCGGGCCGGAATTAGGCTCTTAAGGCATTAAGCGTTTATATTATAGCAAAAAAAAAAACGCAATTTAGTTTTCAATGCACTCTATAACTGAGAATTTGCTTTAATTTATTCATAAAAGGAACAATAATTACAATATTACCGCAACAAATAACGTCCTGTCATCGAATTAAAAAGCAATTGATTTTAAATGAAAATTTTAGTAAATTGTAGCAAATACTGTTAAGTATGTATGTATGTATGTGTAGTAAAATAATGTATTTTCTTAAGAATTTGGTTATTTTACCAAATATATAGGTATTTAGCTGTTATTTTTGGTTGACTATAATATAAAGTTCCTGAAATGACTAAGGAGCCAAAATTACAGCCCGCATCGAAATGTTCACACAAAAAATAAGTTTACAAGCGGCTAAACGCTGCGTTAAAAAAAACGCTACCTACACTTTGACGATTCAGTTTTTCTTTCCCGTGGTCACTTTTATTGCTTTTAGGCATAGTACGACCACTTTGGTAAGTCAACTACAATATTCGTCAGCCCAGATATGAGTGGTACAATCCAACGCCGATTATAACGATTGTACATTGTACAATAATAATTGGTAGGTACATTAAAAAAATTTTTTGTTGTGTTGGTTAAGGGATTTAAGGGGTTAGCAGTCTATGTATGTTACGTATGTAAACTACTGAGCCGATCTCGATTTATGAGGTGTCGAAACGATAGTCCGGGTGACATAGGCTAACTTTTTGCTTGTTTGTTAGGCGGTGAGATTACTTCCTTCTGTGCTAACGAAATATTGTCGATGTTACTTATAACTTTAAATAGGAATAAAATAAGTCACTGGTAATTTTTTTAAATATTATATTCGATTTTTTTTTGTAATCTTGAAAAAAAAAAACAAAATCGCCAATGTGCTATTAATGTACTAACTAACTACGCTAGATTAAAAAAAAAACAGATCTAATCATTATACATTTTTTTGTTATCTTGAAAAAAACTAAATCGCTAATGTAGGTACTATTAATGTACTAACTACGCTAGATAAAAAAAACAGATCTAATTATCACATTCTAATAATTAAAACATAATATCATTATGTAACAATTAAATAATAATTATAAAAAAATAGTAGGACCGATTTACAATAGTTGCATATTTAAGGTACATTTATAGATTATGAATCGCATAATTTCGTTCGATAAAAAAGCGCCGCGAAAAAAAAAATTTTTTTTTACGTTAATATTATTGTCGTTGTACTTTATATAACAACTACATATTAATTGTAATATTGAAATACGTAGGCCATTTGTCGAAGCCCTTAATATTTTCAAAATTTTTGTTAATAATAAAAAATAATTAAGAACAAAGAACTCAAATATTTTTTAACCGACTCCCAAAAAGGAGGAGGTTCTTAATTCGGTCTTTTTTTTTAAGGTAAGTAAGTAAGGTAAGCAAAGAAAGAGCAGGTTTTTAAGGAATGTTCTGTCTGAAAATTTCTCACTCTACTTTCAAAAAGTAAGCAGGGTTAGTGAGATTCTGATCCGAGACCTATTCGATTTTTAAGTAATTTAATTAAAATAATAATTTTAACTTTCTGCAAATTGACTACCAAAACAAACAAAGTTATACAACAAATAACTAAAAAAAGCAAGCTTTCATATAAGTTACTAGAGATTCTACTTTATAGTCTGCAAGTATAATACTCAAACACTCAAATCTATTGATTGCAAACATACATACACAAAATCATTTTATAAAGTGGAAATAACTTATTGAAGCTCATCGCACATTAGAGCATTTGCCGCAACACACTTGCAGTACTGGAAATACGCCTCTATATTGCTATTAATATATATATAGCTGCTCGTGCTGATTCACTGATTCACTGACTGATTGATCACCTCTCCTGTAAAATTTTGTATGAAAAATTTTTTTTCCACCGATGGTTTCGTATAGAGGACAAAAATTCATTCGGAGGAAAATTATGGAGAGAGCTGATGATTGAGGATTTCGGAGACGGATGAGGAGCACGGCCAGGGTATTGAAGATAGGTGGGGGGTGCTCGAACAAATGTCACTCGAAACCTCATCCAATTCGCAGTGAGCTGAAAAAAAATTCAAAATGGCGGAAAAAAGATGGCGGCCATACAAATTTCGTCGGTGTCTATCTCGGAGAGTATAAAAGATAGAAGAGTGGTTTCCTGGCAAAAGCTGATCAAGACCCTAAGGTCTACTTGACGAACAGAAAAAAAATTCAAGATGGCGGATTTTTTTTTTCTTCATACAAAAATATATGGCGAATATTGAAGAGACTAGAAGCCGGGAATCATGCACGACTTTGATACAATTCCTTTTCAAGATTTTTTTTATTGAAGAATTTTCATTATGACAAATGATGACATATGATGATCGAGGGTTTGGAAGGTGGGTGAGGAGCACGGCCATGGTAATGTAGATAGGTGGGGGTGCTCGAACAAAAGTCACTCGAAATCTCATCCAATTGGCAGTGAGCTGAAAAAAATCCAAAATGGCGGATTCAAGATGGCGGCCATACAAACTTCAACGGTGTCTATCTCGGAGAGTATAAAAGATGGAAGAGTGGTTTTGTGATAGAAAATGATCAGGAGCTGAAAGTCTACTAGACGAGTAGAAAAACCGCGGTCCGCTTGCGGGCCGCGCACCCACGCGCCCTACTAGTATGCTATGAAGCTGCACAAGATAGTATAAAAAAACTTATTACAATGTAATAGCTACATAATAATATTGTAAAATGATTATTTTGAAAAGAGCAAATGCTGAGTTTCTTGCCTGCTCTTCTCAGCAGAATCCGCTTTCCGAACCGGTGGTAGAGCCATGACGTGTCATAGGAGCCACAGGTTGGCCTGCGTGAAATAAATAATTTTGAATTTTGACGAAACAGTGATAGGCTAGTGGTTAGGACTGTGGTCTCCTATTCGGGGCGTTGAAGGTTCGATCCCGGGTACGCACCTCTGACTTTTTGGAGTAATGTGCGTTTAAAAAATTTAATATCACATGCTTCAACGGTGAAGGAAAACATCGCGAGGAAACCTGCACATCTGAGAGTTCAGGTGAGAGTGCTTGAACATACATAACTCCGAGAAGTCTTCATCATCAGCAACCCATCAACGGCTCACTACTGAGCGCAGGTCTCCTCTCAGAGAAGGGTTATAGGTCATAGTCCACTACGCTGGCCCAATGCGAATTGGTAGACTTCACACACTTGAAGAACATTAAAGATAACTCTCAGGCGTGCAAGTTTCCTCACGATGTTTTTCTTCACCACTGAAGCATGTCATATTAAACGCATTATCATGTCAGGTTAAGCGCACACAACTCCAGGTGCGTACCCGGGATCGAACCTGCGACCCCCCCGAATAGACCAGTCCTAACCACTACGCTATCACTGCTTAAAAAGGGTTTCGCACTAAACCCCATAACTAATCGGTTTCTACACACCATTCATTTCTAGCATTGAAATTCGCATATCTTTGTGGTTGCGGCGTGTTGTAATGTGCGATAAGCTTAATGAAGATAGTATTTGTAGGTACCTATTATAATGTTAATCATAGTAGAGGTATAATACGTAGATAATTTTTGGCTTTGTTTTTTAATACTTATTAACTGTTTTGGCGCGAAAATGGATATCCTAATCCTAAAGTATGCTTTATTTTTATTGTTTTTAAAAAGAATTCATAAAAAAAAGGTTTGATCTAGGGTCACATCAGCGACTGTGTCGCACGACAAAATGTCGTGTCTGACAAGGGGTTAGGCAGATTACCTCAGCAAATTCTTAATCAATCTTTCTTTGAAGAGCATTGGGGCATTAGTCATAATCATAAACCTGAGCAAATAACTGAACAGAAACAAAGTTAATAAAGACCTATACTTATCTATTCTATATAAATAAAAATGAATGTTGGTAAGCGCAAAACTCAAGAATGGATGGACCAATTCGGTTCATTTATTTTTTTGTATGTTCCTTAAGGTCCACGGAAGGTTTTAATACTTAATATAGAAAAAAAACAAAAAAAAAATTATAATAGATAAGTTGGCGATACGAAGTTCGCCGTGTCAGCTAGTTTTGTTATAAGTTTGTCCACTGGATAAAGGTTTAGTCTACTCGCAGCCCGTACATGACAAGGCTACGAGTGGACACGCACACAGACACGGCATACTTGTAGTAGTCTACATACTTATCACAGTAACGTTGTATGAACCTTTGTCTCTGAACGGTTATTTTATTTTACCATACTGTATCAAAATAACATATTATTATAAGAAAACGTCTATTAAGCTATTGCATAGCTTTTATCGCGGGCTTTGAACTAGGACAAACAGTTTGAGCGCGGCGACCGAATCAAGAAATTCCGTAACGAAAAAAACCTAACACCGTCGTTCAGTAAGCGTTCAACATTTTAGAAGTTCTCAAGTAGCTCTATTTGGCGCAGTGGGCGAGCGGCCGCTTTCGAGCGCCGATGTCGCAGGTTCGAATCTCACTCGCGAAGTAGTGACAGTTCGCTTTTCTTGTTTGTTTGTTTTTTAATCTTTTTTTTGCATAATTTTTAATATGCAAAAAAATATTGCATAAATATTATAATTGCATAAGTTGATAAAAAATGCTATGCAATAGCTTTTTTTTTATAATTTGTAACCATTTCAGTAATATCGCGCCGAAACAAATTACACAGACTTCTAAAATTACGTGCAATCTATATAATATCTATAAAACAGTGTGTCTCTTTCTAATTCCTTGTATGTTTCTTACGCTAGATAGTATCCAATTAAAACTTTGATTGTATATTTATTTGCACACATAGTTAACCTAATAAATACACAATCAAAACTAACTTTTTCATTATTACGCTAAGGCTATGACGGATTATACTTTAGCTATATAATATTTTTATCAATAAATATTGACTTCATCTTATTTTTAAACGGGGTTTAAGGCCAAATTTGTGTCTAGTATACGATTATAATTTTAAATATTTATGAATTTGTGATACTGATGTAGTTTTTGATACGATTTTAACCCCTTCCCTGTCCCATGAATCATATGTGATTCATGGCCATTGTTTTTTTTTCATTGTTTTTGCAATTCACGAAGGCGAGTGAGCTTTACTCGTGGTTACTTCGTGTACATGCACATTGCATAAGTGTGCGTGCCTGTCAAAGCCTAAGTGCGAGCGGGCAGGCGCGAGCATTGCGCTCGCTCACACTTATACAGATACGACACACACACAACCATAAGTCAGTCGCCCTCGTGAATTGCAAGAACTATAACTATTGTGTCTGCTGTCTGTACAGGGAATCTGCTAAGTAGTTATGTTTCCATGTGCATTTGGCCAATCTCCACAGAGGTTAGTCATCTGAGCGGGAGATCACTAGTGAAAATCTTTCTAATCCTTATTAAATACTAACATTATAAATGCGAAAGTGTATTTGTTTATTTGTTCTTCAATCACGTGGCACTTGGACTTGGAGGGTGACATGCTTTTTATCCTGGAAAAAGCAAAGGGTTCTTACGGATTTTTTGAAACACCTAACTCTATGCGGACGAAGTCGCGGGCACAAGTATATTAGCATAAAATAAAAGTCATGGAACGAAAAACATTTACACCCAGCGCGCATCACGTTTTTTTATCGTGGTGTATTTTGTCGTAAAATTATTGGACGATATAAAGTCGCAGAATTCATCAATAGCCTATAATGAATTCTGCGACTTTCTATCGTCCAATAAGTCGCAGAATTATTGAACTATAAAAAGTCGCAATGCGTGCTAGGCCTTACAGGAAACATATAAATAACGACGAATTTAAACAACGAACGACGGAATTTATATAAATAACGACCTGTTACAATAATTTAAAACTGAGCTAATTTTTAAGTACTTTTGCATGCTTCAGATAAAAATAATATTAACACTTAATTTTAATCATCTAAAACACAATTAAGATACCGCCATGGATTCAAAATAAATTATTTCTTACTGAAATTAATATCAAAATAATAATCTTCCAAAGTAAATAAAACAAAATCAAAATGGCGACTGTATGACGTCATTTTAAAATGTGAAACAACAGGACAGTCATGTATTTAACTTTTTAATTTCAGTGACACATTTAAGGTCTTTAGCACATCTGTTCCTTTAATCGGCTTGTAGAGGTCATCTACGATAATCACGTCGATTTAAAGCTCTGTTGCGTCGTGATTGAAGGACAAACCAACAATCAAACACACTTTCGAATTTATAATATTTGTATAATAAATTATATACTTTGTAGTGGTGCGGGCATAGTTCGAAGAGCTGATGGTCTTTGGGGTCCCAAGGTGTTGGAGTGGCGACCCCGCACCGGGAAACGCAGTGTTGGCAGACCCCCCCACCAGGTGGACCGACGACATCAAACGAGTCGCAGGGAGCCGCTGGATTCAAGCGGCGCAAGACCGAAGCCTGTGGAAGTCCATGCAGGAGACCTTTGTCCAGCAGTGGACGTCTATAGGTTGATAAAGAAGAAGAAAAAGAAGAAGTGGTGCGGGCGTTTGAAGTCAGTTTTTTTTTATTAAATAATTGTCCCTGTAATCTTTGTGAAAGTGAAGTAGGTATAATATTAATATAATAAATTATATACTTTGTAGTGGTGCGGGCGTTTGAAGTCGGTTTTTTTTTAATAATAATATTTATATTAAATTATTTTTCCCTGATAAATTATTTTGTGATGTACAAACAAGCATATAATTCATTTATTCACTTTCAAACGTTGCGAATTTTGGAGGGACGCGCCATATTATCGTAGTTTATCTCTAGCTAGTTGACAAATTGGTTTAAATCCGAGGTGCGAATGTCTAAAGTTATTCCATTGATCGTAATCGTATTCGATGACATTAGCGTCAAATTGAAATAAACCATAACAGCATTGAATTAGAGCTCAATTTCGTGTATGCATTCATTTAGGTATGTCCGATACACTCTATAACGGTCCATGTTTAAATCGGTTGTGCTGAATTTGTGACTTTAAATCAATAATAAAAAAAAATATATCAATAATAAATCATCATCATAAGCAACCCATCAACGGCTCACTACTGAGCGCAGGTCTCCTCTCAGAGAAGGGTTATAGGCCATAGTCCACCACGCTGGCCCAATGCGAATTGGCGGACTTCACACACCTTCGAGAACATTATGAAGAACTCTCAGGCGTGCAGGTTTCCTCACGATGTTTTCCTTCACCGTTGAAGCAAGTGATATTAAATTGCTTAAACGCACTTGACTCCGAAAAGTCAGAGGTGCGTACCCGGGATCGAACCTGCGACCCCCCGAATAGGAGACCACAGTCCTAACCACTAGGCTTTCACTGCTTACATTCAATAATAAATATAATAAAAAAAAAACACTTTGGCGCTAATGTTATCGAATACGATCAATGGAATAACTTTTAGACAATCGGTACCCAGATTGGGTGGGTTTCAGGTATTATCTAATGTTTGAGTAGTTTCTCTTGCTCGTCGTGTGTCGCGCGCGCGACGTACGCGTCGCCGTTGCGCTCCGGCGACACGCGCGACGCAAACGACGCGCGCGTCAGCGGCGACGCCGACGCGGGCGGGTTGGGCGATACCTGGGGACAGAGGGAGAGATTGACAAGAGAATTGGGTGTTTGACTGTAGGGAAAATGTTGATTTTCATCTACTTAATACCTTTAAACGAGCAATTCTTGTATATATATATATATATATATATATATATATATATATATACTAGTGGTTCGCCCCGAACTGAGACCTCGCGGTATCCCATAATTCCCATAAGGTAGTTTTAACTATATTATATTGTAATTAAAACGCGCCGAATCTGATGACGTCAATCGTCATCTGCTTTCGTGGATGGGATGCATATTTACAATATTAAAGACAGCGCCATCTAGTAACAGTATAGTGAAGTTTTGTAAAAAACATTGATGCCCATTAAAACTCAAATAATTTCGTTTCTTTATAATATTTATCTAATCTTAGTATTTGTTGTTCAAGTACAGAATATAACTCAAATTATGTGTAAGTTTCAAGTTTTAAAACAAAGTGGTTTTAGAAATCTAGCCTCGAATACAATCTCCACTTTGAAAGCCCCCCATTTCGTATGGGAGCCCCCCTGAAATAAAGATTTTTATAACTTTTTAAGCCATTTTCGGCTGGAGGCCATCGGTTTACATATCATATCTAAAATTGAAGTAATTACGTTCAGTAATTCAGAAGTTATAAGGCTGTGACAGACGGACGGACGGACAAGTGCAAATCGCTCTAGTAAACTCAGAGACCTTCGCTTCGCTCGGTCGATTATTTATATATAGTTATTCGTATTTCGTATACGTATAAGAATGCATATACAAAATTGACCTCTAATTCAATGTTTTTAAAAGCTCTAGTTCCATGGTCAATAGGATAGGTAAATCTATGTAAATAGAATAGAATAGAATAGAATAGAAATGTTTTTTATTCAAATAAACTTTTACAAGTACTTTTGAATCGTCAATGAGTCTACCACTGGTTTGGAATGCCGTTCCTGCCGAGAAGAACCAGCAAGAAACTCGGCAGTTGCTCTTTTCAAAATACTTTTACAATATACTTAATAGATATTATTCTATGTATGCAGAGTTTCCACAATGAGGGGAAGTTCCACAAAAGCATACATAATTATTTCTAATTATAATTCAACACATGTCAAGACGGGCAGACAGAAAGTAGCCCTATTACCGCCCGGTGGCACCCATTCACGAGCATGACGCATGACCCAGCCATTGCTTCGCTCAACCATACCTATTTTAGGGAACGTAACAACCCGCATCACACGACACCACCGCAGAAATAATATTTCCCTCTCGCTCGAGAGTCGAGACTCGAACTCGAAACGCGGTCGCATAGTTCCGAGATTCAGATTATATATATATTTAATCAATATATAATCTGAATTTCAGAAAAGGTTCCAACGAATTTCAAAAATTTTAGTGTGTAGGGGATTTCGGGAGCGATAAATCGATCTAGCTAGGTTTCATTTTTAGAAAACGTCGTTTTATCCATGTTTTCAGGCAATGAAAAACTGCTACAATATCATAACTATTAGAATACGAAGGTAAATTTCGCCTCCATCGACAAGGTTATAATAGCTCACTCAGGTGAGAAATCGGGCGGTCCCGAAACCAGAAGACAATGTATGTGTAATCTGTGCATTTCGTACCTGTCTGGATGGTGTTTTGTGCTCGCCAGTGATGCTTATATCCTCGTCCACAGACTCCAGCAACTGCGGGCAAAATAACACTTCAGATAAAGAGAAAATTATTAAAATAGAACAAAAACTCGACTGGTTTCAAGAATATTAACTGAATATTCATAGCCAGTGTCACTCGAGATGATGTAAGGTTTTATCATCACCATCAGCTACCCATCAACGGCTCACTACTGAGCGCAGGTCTCCTCTCAGAGAAGGGTTACAGGCCATAGTCCACCACGCTGGCTCAATGCGAATTGGCGGACTTCACACACCTTCGAGAACATTATGAAGAACTCTCAGGTATGCAGGTTTCTTCGCGATGTTTTCCTTCACCGTGGAAGCATGTGATATTTAATTTCTTAAACGCACTTAACTTCGATAAGTCAGAGGTGCGTACCCGGGATCGAACCTGCGACCCCCGAATAGGAGACCACAGTCCTAACCACTGCCTTATCAGTATCACTGCTATGTAAGATTTATAACGATACATTCAAATCTGTTCAGGCATTTTGAACTTATGGTGCAACAAAGAAACTGACATACGTGCATGAACCCTGAAAAACTTACACTTCTTTTTTTTTAAAATCCATCATCATCATCAGCAACCCATCATCGTCTCACTACTGAGCGCAGGTCTCTTCTCAAAGAAGGGTTACAGGCCATAGTCCACCACGCTGGCCCAATGCGAATTGGCGGACTTCACACACCTTCGAGAACATTATGAAGAACTCTCAGGTGTGCAGGTTTCCTCACGAGGTTTTCCTTCACCGTGGAAGCATGTGATATTTAATTGCTTAAAGTTTAAACGCACACGACTCCGAAGAGTCAGAGCTGCGTGCCCAGGATCGAACCTGCGACCCCCCGAATAGGAAACCACAATCTATGTAATAATTATAACGATACATTCAAATCTGTTCAGGCATTTAGAAACTACGGTGGAACAAAGAAAATCACATATGTGCATAAACCCTGAAAATATTACACTCCTTTTTTTGGGGCAGTTGTGTAAAGCAGATATGAAATGAAATTCATCATCATCATCAGCAACCCATCATCGTCTCACTACTGAGAGCAGGTCTCCTCTCAGAGAAGGTTTAAAGGCCATAGTCCACCACGCTGGCCCAATGCAAATTGGCGGACTTCACACATCTTCAAGAACATTATGGAGAACTCTCAGGTGTGCAGGTTTCCTCACGATGTTTCCCTTCACCGTTAAAGCATGTGATATTTAATTTCTTACACGCACTTAACTTCGAAAAGTCAGAGGTCGGATCCGGAGAGGGCCCGGGATCGAACCTGCGACCTCCGAATAGGAGACCACAGCCGTAACCATTAGGCTATCACTGCTTAATAGTCAAAGCAATTAATTTTTATTTGCTCAAAAAGCAGATCTCTGAAAAGTCAGATGCGTGCCTGGGATCGAACCTGGGACTCCACAAAAAAGAGGTCGTAGTCTTAATCACTAAGCTGCCACGGTTATAGGAATAAGGAAAAGAGAGGATAATAGAGAAAAGAAAAGAAAAGAGAGAGGAAGGTACTAACATATTCCAAGAACAGAGAAGAATTCAAGTGCCATCTTTTTTCTCTAACAATCTTATAATCCTTGATAATTGAGACAGCATCAATTGTTCTGAATAAGAGAGCTTTCTTGTATCGTTTTCGTACTTGTATTCTCGATTAAATTCATCGATATTACGTGTAATACGGTTATTTTCATCGATATTGAATCGTTTTTGTCGATCAGATGCAATTTTGTTCTGATCATCATTTGGTCGATTAAAATCAATTTCGGTTGTAAATCTACCAGTTTCGGAGTCAGTAATTTCATCAAAATTTTGTCTCCTCCAGTCACTTTCATCATTATTTTGTCGATTGAATTCATCATTTTGTCGTATTAATTCGGGACTGTTTTGTCTACTTCTGTTATAGTTATCAGAATTTCGTACATTACGATCATAATCATTCATATCTTGTCTTTTAAGTTCAGTTCTATTGCTACTGGGTCCTTTGGTCCCACTTTCATAGTATTTTGTCCTAAAAATGCCTCCACTTCGATTACTATTATCAAATTTCGGATCAGATTTTATAAATCTTTTATTTTTACCATCTTTTTCATTAAAATTATCACTTTCTTCTTGCTTTTCATGTTCAAGCTCTTTATTTCTTTTATCTCTTAAAGATTTGGATTCTTTTCTTTTTTGACTGGTATCGCTTTCGTCATCTTCATCATAACAAGCACATTCTACTTTTGATTTAGATTTTCGACTTCCATTATCCTTTTTATTTAAGTTGTTATCTGGTTTTGTGTCATTAGGGTCCACTTCTTGTTTGTTTTTTAATCTTTCGTCACTCGATTGAGATGTATTACCATAATCCGAATGTGTTGGTTCATGGAAAGTTAAGAGCGATTTCTTAGTTCGAAACTGAGTCTTCTTGATTGCATCATCTGTATATTGGGAGGGATTTGAATTATTGTTATTTGAACTACTTTAATTCCTTTGAAATAATATAACAAATTTCAAATAAACCAATCCCTAGTCCTTATCAATATTCTGTTGATAAAATTAATGCACAAAATTCGCCATCTGGATGATGTTTTAAAACTAAATTAATAATAATTCTTTAAAACGCACAATCTACAGATTGAAGATCAAACATTAAATCCAGATTACACATCGGGATTAAATATTACTTCAGTGTGCTATTATGGGTAAAATTTATTGCTATCTCAATTTTTTGTTTGTTAACGCTTTTATTTGGACAAAATTTTTGGCCTTGAATCTGTAGATTTTGAATTAACCGCCCGTGATAAGAGTATAAGTACAGTATACTTGCCTCTCTTATCTTCCACAATGCTACTACGAGGTGATTTGATCGAGGCCTCATCCTCTTTAATAAACTCGAGAGAAGTATCCGACTTTAACAGCTTAGGACGCCAATTCTTGGACGTGCTTGGCAAATGTTTCAAATCCGCCGCGGAAACATTAGACCAATCCTTTGGCAAATCATCGGCCAAACTTTGATCTGGTTGATTTTCGTTCATTAACTTTTTGTAAGTCTTCGCATAGAAGTTTTTCTTGTTCTTTGAGGCATGCTTATCTTCGTTCTCTGTTACACTAGTGACTGATGAGTTATCAGCTTTATCGATTTCGAATGAATTTTTGTGCGATTTGTCTAATTGGGTATCGCTTGGCGCTTTGAGAGTTTCTTGGGACCCGTGTTTGCTCGTTGGTCTCCAATCAAGCGTTAGATACTTGGAAGTACTGGCCAATTCATTGGTGACGTTTGGCAAACTTTGGGAAGATGATTTCATGGCGGCAGTATCAGGATCTTGTAGTGTCGAAGTTAACGAGTCATCTTTGAGAAGATTGATCTCAATCGAGTTGCTTCTAGATAGTCTTAAGTTTTGAGAATCTTCCAATTTTGTGGTGTTTCTTTTGTCCTGCTGATTTAGGGTGATCTTATTTATAAAAATTGAATTTTTTTTCTATATTTAACGATACTGCAATAATATAACCTTTACCTGATCCTGCAATTTCTACCCAACTTCTCAAAAAAAAAAAACCGGTCATGTGCGAGTCGAACTCGTACGCCGAGGGTTCCGTACCATTACCCATACCCATTATACCGTCATTATATTATTATTATTATATGTATAATTTTCAGCTTCTTTTATTTTTGGAATTTTTCCTTTATTTGTGCTGTAAGACCTTGCTTCTCGTGATTCTAGGTCAACGGGAACTACCATATAGGATTTTGACCCAAAACCTATAGGGTACTTCCGGTTGACTTAGAATTGTCAATTTCGGTTAAAAGCAAGGTCTTACATCAAAAGTACAGGGAAAATTCCGAAAAATAAAGAAAGTTGAAAATTAAGGTTGGCACTTACAAAATTCGCGAAAATCTAAATTTGCCTATATCTTTTTATCGTGTTGACTCAGGACCTTGATTTTTATACACCTAATAGGGACTATAGACCTCAGTATCTGGTATAAATTTAAACTTGCTAGGTCCACCCGTTCCTGAGAAAATCGGTGGTCACGGACAGACGGACAAGAGAGTGATTTTGTAAGGGTTCCTTGGTTTACCTTTGAGGTACGGAACCCTAAAAAATATTTCATAACAATCATGTTTGGGCTCATTGATTTCTGTTGAGTAGTTGGTTAGAGACCAGGGTCTGATGATGGAGCAGGTAGGTGGTCACTCCACCTCAGCTGTTACACGTAGGTCGGGAATCGCTCCTGAGCTGACCAGTGCAAGGTCATCAAGGAACAGGAATTAATGGCATTGGCTAGTGATGTGTACAATTGGGTATTTGAATGTTTTCAAAATGTTGATATTCATTATTTATAAATAATCGAAAATGTAACATGTAATAATAAAATTTGTAAAAACAGAAAATACATCGGTGCAAAAACAAATAAGTTAGAGCTTTAAAGTTTCCTGTTAGACAGAGAGAGCGCCACTAAAGTGTGATGTCATAATTCAGCAGCTCCATATCTCCATCTCGGAAATTTCGTTTTAGAGACAGATACAGACAGCTTATAATTTCGAGACTAGTAAAGATATTTAAAGAAAAATGGCATTGTGAATATTCAAAAACGTTATTTTAAAAAAATAAAAAAATATCAGTCAAATACCCAATTGCAGCAAGGGCTGGGTGTTCGGAAGGATTAATGGCACTGGCTAGTGATGTATATAAGTTGGAGCGGTGACCTCTAGTGACGTAGGCGTGTCAGTGACGTCACGCAACGTGGCGTTGGACCGTGTCAGGCTCGCTGGCAGATGGAATGCGCTGGTCGACTGCAGCAAGGGCTGGGTGTTGGGAAGGATTAATGGCACTGGCTAGTGATGTATATAAGTTGGAGCGGTGACCTCTAGTGACGTAGGCGTGTCAGTGACGTCACGCAACGTGGCGTTGGACCACGTCAGGCTCGCTGGCAGATGGAATGCGCTGGTCGACTGCAGCAAGGGCTGGGTGTTGGGAAGGATTAATGGCACTAGCTAGTGATGTGTATAAGTTGGAGCGGTGACCTCTAGTGACGTAGGCGTGTCAGTGACGTCACGCAACGTGGCGTTGGACCGTGTCAGGCTCGCTGGCAGCTGGAATGCGCTGGACGACTGCAGCAAGGGCTGGGTGTTGGGAAGGATTAATGGCACTAGCTAGTGATGTGTATAAGTTGGAGCGGTGACCTCTAGTGACGTAGACGTGTCAGTGACGTCACGCAACGTGGCGTTGGACCGTGTCAGGCTCGCTGGCAGCTGGAATGCGCTGGACGACTGCAGCAAGGGCTGGGTGTTGGGAAGGATTAATGGCACTAGCTAGTGATGTGTATAAGTTGGAGCGGTGACCTCTAGTGACGTAGGCGTGTCAGTGACGTCACGCAACGTGGCGTTGGACTGTGTCAGGCTCGCTGGCAGATGGAATGCGCTGGTCGACTGCAGCAAGGGCTGGGTGTTGGGAAGGATTTATTAGGATGATGTTGGATGGATAATGGATTTGAACATAAGGGTCTACACAGACGGGCTACGATTTGACTACAAGCCGGTTGCGATTTGCAGTTTGATGTTCTTTCTATGTGTAGTCTAGCGCTAGTCTGTGATCACACTTGATGATAAACAAAGATCCTAACGGTGCGTGTACACTGAAACCAAATCCATAACTGATTTTGGATCATAAATATTCGGAAAACTATCTCGGATGTTTATCTCGATATGCCCGATTTTATCGAGCGTCATCAGTCGATGTCAGTCGTAGTAGTGAACGCGTCTTCCAGAATAGAATAAATATTTTTTCAAATAAACTTTCACAAAGTGTTTTCGAATTGTCAAATGAAGCTACCACTGGCTCGGAATGCGGTTCTAACCGAGTTCTATATTATACATACAAAAATTAAAACCACAAGTACACTGAACTATGAAGTCAATCGTCAGTTGCAATGCTGCATTAATATGTCAACTGCAACAAAAGTGTATATTAAGTTACCACGTTTTGCTGTAAATGCGCATATCGAGACAAATTTCGTCGTTAAAATCATCTTTTTAATACAAAAAGGTTTTCTTTTTCCGTGCTCCCACAAATGCAAACTGCAATTCTGCATTCGGCTCGATGTCCAATGTAGCCCGTCTATCAATACTCTAATGGTAAGCACGTAATCGAAAATGGACTTTGTCGCGTGCGTTATACGAATGATATTTCTATGAACGTCTTACCTTATCAACTTCAGTGTCAAACTGTTCATGGGTGGCTCCTTTGGACAAGGCGCCCTTTTCCATCAGGGTCGCCCGCTTGGCCGCTAAGTACAATGACCTGAGGGATAACAAATGCAGAAAAATAATAATATAGTCAAACATTTTCTCTTATGGTGGCTTTTATTACCCCGCTTTCAAAACTATATAATGCATGTATGTGTTTGTATTTACGTATATTCTACCGTAGCGCGATACATATATACAGTACGTTCGCTCAAATCGTTGGCGCGCTTTGAAAGTAGCCGCCGGTTCTTACTGAAAGGCGTCGTGGGCTTATTCAAAGATTCGGCACGTGCTGCGTGTCCCGGTGAATATTTGTGTTATTTGAAACAATAACATGTTCCAAATAACTAAAACTATTAGTAAATTGAGTGTTCATTATTTCATTATGAAAATGAGATACAAAATGATTAAATAATGATGATATTTAATTGTTTTCACATAGTTGTCAAAATAACCTGTACTGCAAACTATTTGAGCGGACGAACTATACATACAAACATAGACTGATCCATACAAACATAGACATAGCCTTTTGGCTTTACCGAAGACGAGTACAGTATCTTTAAATCAGCTGTCTGGCGGCCATGTTGGATTGACTCATAGATAGTAGAAACTGAATACCAAAACATGGTTTCCATGTTGATGTTCTATCCCCATCGCTGATGGCGTGAGGGATTTCGCTGGGGAAATCGTTTTATTTTTATATTACATTTAACTATTAACAAAAGTTTATAAAACTCGTCGATAGATGGCATTAGTAGTAGAGTAAAACGCACTAGTTTTTGTAATAAACTAGTAATTTATTTTAAATAACTAGTAATTGTTGTTCCGCCATTTTGTATATTCTGCGCGGGGGGTGGGGGATTCCCCTGTATACCACTGAGGCGGTTACCGTTTAACAGTGAGGTAGTAGACGTCGGTGACGGCCCTCACGGAGTAGTCCGGCACGAAGGTGTGACGCAGCATGGCTTCCATGTTGATGTTCTGGAGGGAGCCCATCGCTGATGGAGTGGGGGATTCCGCTGGGGAAAGTAGGTTTTATTGTTATATCAACAAAAGTTTATAAAATTTGTCGACAGATGGCGTTAGTAGTAGAGTAAAACGCGCTAGAGATACTCAGACTATATTTTTCTGCCATTTTATAAAATCAATTTTCAATTTGTACTGGTGGATTTAGGTTTTAATTTTAGTCAGAGATAATTATTTTTACAGCCATCTGTGATTAATATGTTCTCTACTGCGATGTAAGATCGCCTGTTGTACTGCAGTTTTGTTTTGGACATTCTTGTGGTTCACATAGCGCCATCTAGTTGCATCTTTGTGAGTTTTGCTTGTTTGGAGTAACCACAGTATAACACAGTAAAATATAGTTTTCATTGGACATTAGGGGAATCGAATCTACCGGGCAGACTAGACATATTCGGGAATAGGACATAATAGACATTGGACATTCGGGGAATGTGACTTACCAACGCCAACGTTCTGCGTGAGCGCCTGCACGCCGAAGTATGTGAAGGGCCCGGCCTCGAACACCAGGTTCTCGCGGCCCACCGTCACCTCCACGCGCCCCTCCAGGATCAGCACGAAGTAGTCCACCTGTGGGCAAACATTAGAGTCTGGACAAAGAGTGATACCAAAAATGTTAATAAAGAAATGAAAGGTCATTCGCCTAATTTTGTGATTCCTCAACTATGCCTCTTAAGTTTGAAAGTCTTTTGTGGGAATGGGCGTGACAGCCTTTTTATTACACAAGTTTAAGAAATCGATTAAAAGTTAGCTCATAAAAAAGGAAAACTACAGTTTACTAATATAGCAACATAAGCAACGGCTAGATCATGCGTCATACTCGTGAACGGGTGCCACCGACGGGAATGTGGCTACTATCTAACTGCCCGTCTTAACATGAATTGAATTGTAGTACCTACGCTTTTTTGGAACTTACCCTCATTGTGGAAATATTATATTCTATTCTATTCTAACAAAGTTGCATGGGTTAAATCGGCGTGGCATCCGGCTGCCCACAAGATAGCATAAAAAACTTATTACAATGTAATAGCTACATAATAATATTGTAAAATGATTATTTTGAAAAGAGCAACTGCTGAGTTTCTTGCCGGCTCTTCTCAGCAGAATCCGCTTCCCGAATCGGTGGTACAGTCATGACATGTCATAAGAGCCACAGGTTGGCCTATATGAAATAAATAATTTTGAATTTTGAAATTTTTTATAAAACTCCCTCTTACCGGCTTCCCCTGTTGGAAGACGTACGTGCTCGGCTCCCGTTTGGTCTTGCCTTTCATCTTGATGTACTGTATCACGTCCTGTCTCAACAGGCGACGTAGTACCGTCTCTGACACCATGTCGGGTTTGAACGCGTCCACACCTGCCGAATGACAAGTTGTGAGGAAGTTTCGTGTGGTTACGAGGAAGTTTCGTGTGGTTGCGAGGAAGTTTCGTGTGGTTACGAGGAACTTTCATGTGGTTGTGAGGAAGTTTAATGTGGTCATAAGGACGATTCGTGTCGTTATGATGTTTCGTATGGTTGTAAGAACGATTAGTGTAATCATAAGGACGTTTTGTGTGGTTATGAGGAAGAATCGTGTGGTTGTGAGGACGTTTCGTGTGGTTGTGAGGACGTTTTGTGTGGTTCTGAGGACAATTCATGTGGTTATAAGGATGTATCGTGTGGTTCTGAGGACTATTCATTCATGTGGTTATGAGGAATTTTCGTGTGGTTGTGAGGACGTTCCGTGTGGTTGTGAGGACGTTTCATGTGGTTGTGAGGAAAGTTCGTGAGATGGTCAAGAAATTGGTGTTTATTTGTGATCAACATTTCATAAATTATGTGTTTTAAAATTACAAGCAGGTTTGATGTTGTTACGAGTATGTTTGGGCCGACACATATAAAGAGTTTATATATGTATAGGAGGCGCATCCTTACTAATACTATAAATGCGTTAGTGTGTTTGTTTATTGGTTCTTCCTTCAATCACGCAGTAACGGAGCAACGGTTTAACGTGATTTTGTGCACGGCTATAGTTGAGGACCCAGAGAGTGTCATGGGCTACTTCTGATCCCGGAAAAATATTTGAGGGCCCGGAGAGAGACATAGGCTACTTCTTGTCCCGGAAAATCAAAGTTTCGATGGGATTTTTGAAAACTAAATCCGCCGTTGACACAGTACTCACTGGTGCTGAGGAACTGTAAAGTGGCGAAGTCCTGCAGCCTGCTTGCTTTAGCGTTCCGGCACGATGGCGTGTAGACACCAATTAGGGGTATGGGTTGAATGTTCACTGCCATACCCCTTTCAAGTTAGCCCGCTGCCATCTTAGACTGCATCGTCACCATCAGGTCAGATCGCAGTCAAGGACTAGCTTGTCATCGAATAAAAAAAAAAGACCAGCGCTCAGAAGTGAGCCGTTGATGGGTTGATGATGGTGATGAAGGTGGTTGCCTCATTGGTCAAGTGGCCATCTTAGACTGCATCGTCACTTACCATCAGGTGAGATCGCAGTCAAGGACTAGCTTGTCTTCGAATAAAAAAAAGCTTGTTCAGCGGGCGGTTGACGCAGTACTCACTGGTGCTGAGGAACTGGAAGGTGGCGAGCGTGAGCTGCGGCGAGATGTGGATGCGCTGGTTCTCGTGGCGCTCCGCGAACGCGGCGAAGTCCTGCAGCTTGTTGTTCAGCGGGCGGTTCCGGCGCCGCTTTGACCTGTTGTCCGCTGTGGAAGAAATATTCCTGATAAACGTAATGTCATTATTTCGGTCAAAAACATGGGCAGGCCTCACTGGCGACAATTAATCTATGATTAACATTGGGCCGGCTGTTTCTATATAAATGACAGCCTTAATTATGGATCAATCTGTAGCGCCACATTTGACATACGAGTGTCTCTGAAACTAACAATTTAGGGAGTGCCAAAAAGTGTCAGCTATCAGTTTATCAATTAGTGTCCTCACTAATATTAGTTTCTTGGACACTTTTAATTGATTACAGCGCCAAATTATGGATCAATCTGTAGCGCCACATTTGACATACGAGTGTCTCTGGAACTAACAATTTAGGGAGTGCCAAAAAGTGTCAACTATCAGTTGTCAATCAGTGTCCTCACTAATATTACTTCCTTGGACACTTTTAATTGCTTACAGCGCCAAATTATGGATCAATCTGTAGCGCCACATTTAAAATACGAGTGTCTCTGGAACTAACAATTTGGGGAATGCCAAAAAGTGTCAACTATTAGTTGTCAATTTGTGCCCTCACTAATATTAGTTCCTTGGACACTGGTTATTGTTTACAGCGCCAAAATCGCGCCAATCAAGTATGTTCAAAAAAAAATGACAGGAAGTTAAAGGAACCAGAGTCACCGAAATAGTGGCAATGGGACTCCATAGTTTGAAGAGCGATGGTCGTTGGGGTCCCAAGTTGTTGGAGTTGCGACCCCGCACCGGGAAGCGCAGTGTTGGCAGAAACTAGGTGGAGATACAAGGCGCTGGATACAAGGCCAAGACCGAGGCCTGTGGAATAGCATGCAAACGCCTTTGTACAGCGGTGTAAGTCTGTCGGTTGATAAAGGAGAAGATAGGCACTTTTAAGGCTCCCTCGTAAGCTATATCAAGCTCAGGTCAGGTCGTGCATGGAGTACTGCAGTCACCTCTTAGATGGCTCCTCTAAGTACCAACTTGCGGCACTATATGCTGTAGATCGTCGAGCTAGGAAACTCATTGCCAAGGACTCATCACTCTTAGCCAAAATTCAGAGCCTCGATCACCGTCGAAAAGTTGCCGGCTTATCGGTGTTTTATAAGATATATTTCGGTGACTGTGCTCAGGAGCTCTTCAACCTTGTCCCCCCTTCACCTTTTTACCACCGCACTGCAAGACATCGGAAGGGCTTTCATCCCTATATCGTTGATGTACCCATCCACGCGCACGAAGCGGTTCAAGTCTTCAATTCTAATTCGCACGGCCAGGGTCTGGAACGCTCTTCCGAGTTCTGTGTTTGCTAACACGTACAATTTGGGTATCTTTAAAGCAAGAGTGAATAGGCATCTTCTAGGCTAGGGATTCCCAAAGTGGTCGATATCAACCCCTTGGGATCGAAATCGGTTTCCCAGGGGTCGACATAAACGAAAACTGATTTTGGGGGTCAACGAGGTCTAAAAATCGACCACTATTAATTAACACAAATTCTTATTTGAAACTTTCCAGATACCGATATATAAGTTGTGATACGCGTTATTTTTTTATCTTTACTTTTTTTTCAAAAAATAATTACCTACTTAAGTACATATTTTTAGGTCATTTGTATTAATAATTACATGTGATATTTACTGAAATTTATGTCTATATTTAGTTAAATTTTGACGAGAAACTGATCTCAAGTTTACTCACTAGCCAACCGCAAAGTTTTTAAGATAGGATTATTAAAGTAATTTGGCTATGGGTGTCTGAGGTATCAGTTCATTTTGGAAAAGGGCTCTTGCCCAAAATAGTTTGGGAATCCCTGTTCTAGGCAAACGCTTTCCACCTTAGGCCACATCATCACTTTCCATCAGGTGTGATAGTGGTCAAGCGTGTGCCTATAATGTACTCGTATAATAAAGAAGCGGCCCAAGAACTTACTGAACACGTCGGTTTCATCTACGATCTCGGCTTGAATCATCTCCTCTATGACGTCTTCGAGGGTGACCAGACCGATCGTCTCGTAGAAGGGATCGCCTTCCCCTTCGTTGTTGATGCGGTGGACGAACGCCATGTGGCCCTTGTGACCTGCAATATTTGTAAAATATAGCACTCTGTATAGGCTTTTCAAGGACTTTTCGTTTGGTTACGAGGAATTCTCGTGTGGTTACGAAATTTTAACGGCGTGAATACAAGGATTTTGCCTTGCGACTGTGTTACCTTCTTTGAACTGCTTGAACATGATGTCCAGAATGACATCCTCGAAGACGAAGTTGCAGGGTTTCTGGTAGTACTGGCAGAGCGTGCGTAGATGAGTTTTTTCATCAGGCATGTCTTAATGGTGAGGATACGAGAATTTTTATGTGATATCGTGAATAAAATTGTGGTTAAGAAGATATTTCGTTTGGTTACGAGGGTTTTTGCATTTAAGCATTTAAAGGTGCGTTTACGAAAACTTTTAGAGTGAATTAACGTGAGTTAAATTGTGTGGTTAAAAGGAAGTTTCGTTTGGATAAGAGGAATTCTCGTGTGGTAACGTGAATAAACTCGTGTGGTTAAGAGAAATTTTCGTTTGGTTAAGAGGAATTCTTTTAACGGTGTGAACACAAGGATTTTGCGTAAGACCTAGTTGCGTAAGTGACTTAATGGTGAGGATACGAGAATTTTTATGTGATATCGTGAATAAAATTGTGGTTAAGAAGATATTTCGTTTGGTTACGAGGGTTTTTGGTGTGGTTACATTTAAAGGTGTGTTTACGAAAACTTTCCGAGTGTAACGAGTAACGAGTCAGATTCTGAGGAAGATATGGATATTGACGACAATAATGAAGAAGAAGAAGATATGGATTAATTTTGTACTGTAAAGGTGGCCGTGAAAATTTTTTTTTATTTGCTTAGTGGGAAATGGTAATTTGCAACTGTTATGTATCGTAAATAATAAAATGTACTCATTTTAGATATGCGTTTATTCTTGTTTAACCAGGAAATAAATTTTTTTTGTTATAATTACCCCTTACATTTATTAAGACATTTTCCGACATGTTATCCTGAGATTTATCTGCCCTAAAATATCTCATGTGCGTCTAGTCAACGTCTTGTCAATCTCGCCCTCCCCCGTCTCACCGCCCACGTACCTCAGGCGGTGACTAGCCCTTCCGTTCAAACTATAGTTACCTTCTTTGAACTGCTTGAACATGACATCCAGAGTGACATCCTCGAAGACGAAGTTGCAGGGGTTCTGGTAGTACTGGCAGAGCGTGCGCAGGGGGGTGTTGTCGTCGGGGTCGACGAACGCCAGGTCCTTGATGAAGAGGACCGTCACGATGTTGGTGCGGGTGCCCTCGAACACCGGGATGCGCGAGAAACCTGACGAGTCAAGAGAACAAGTGTAAATTAAAACATTTTATTTTTAAATGCAAGCTTTTAGTAGCTACATCATTAGACTCTGGATATCATCTAGGATCAGAGTACTTGTTATGACGAATCAAACGAGCCCAAACTCGATGGGGTTACGTCGTTTTATTACAGAGTTTTCCGATAGCCATCTTCCGTCTCCATCATCAGATCAGCTCCATGTCACAAAAATATTGCATTTTCATCCGATTTACACATACGTGCAAAATTTCAGCTCGATCAGAAACCGGGAAGTGGGTCTAATTCATCTTGCAAGATTTGACCCAAACAAACATTGCAAGTTAAATAAAAGCTTGTAATAAAAAGTATAAAAAACTGTAACCATACATAAGTATTGGACATAAATAGGTATTGGATAAGTAAAATGTTACATAATGGATAAGTACAATCATACTAATATTATAAATGCGAGTGTGTTTGTTGGTTTGTCCTTCAATCACGCTGCAACAAAGCTACGGATCGACGTGATTTTTTGCATGGGTATAGTTGAGGCCTTGGAGAGTGACATATGCTCCTTTTTAACCCGGAAAATCAAAGAGTTCCCGAGGGATTTTAAAAACTAAATCCACGCGGACGAAGTCGCGGGCATCAGCTAGTAATGGATAAGTACAATCCTACTAATATTATAAATGCGAGTGTGTTTGTTGGTTATAAAATCCCTCGGGAACTCTGTGATTTTCCGGGATAAAAAGCCTATGTCACTCTCCAGGTCCTCAACTACACCCATGCAAAAAATCACGTCGATCCTAGCCCTGTTGCGGCATGATTGAAGGACAAACCAACAAACAACCACACTTTCGCATTTATAATATTAGTAAGGATTATAAATTTACACTTGTACCTTACTGCATAAGTCAGTTGTATGACTCAACGCATAAACATAATGTCCAACTGAAAATAAAGTAAGTAATATATTTGCATAGAAAATTAGTTACTTGTCCAAAGTCATATGTTCGTCACGTTTTATTTAAGTTGTTTACGAGAATATCGCAGTCATAACAAATTATAGCTTTACCAATAAAAATAAATAGTTAATTATATTATCAGTACTCGGAAAAATGTACCTATTTATTTATTTGTCAGTAATCAACCTTAGCTCGGCTGGGCAGCGTTCGGGAAGCTCCGAGATGTCTTCTCTTCCAAAATCCCTCAGTGCCTGAAGACTAAAGTCTTCGAACAGTGCGTGTTGCCAGTGATGACTTACGGATCCGAGACATGGTCGCTAACTATGGGCCTCATAAGAAGGCTCAGGGTCACTCAGCGAGCGATGGAGAGAGCTATGCTCGGTAAATCCCTGCGAGATCAAATCGGAAATGAGGAGATTCATAGGAGAACCAAAGTCACCGACATAGCTCAGCGGGCCGCGAAACTAAAGTGGAAATGGGCGGGGCACATAGTTCGAAGAGCTGATGGTCGCTGGGGTCCCAAGGTGCTGGGGTGGCGACCCCGCACCGGGAAACGCAGTGTTGGCAGACCCCCACCAGCTGGACCGACGACATCAAACGAGCCGCAGGGAACCCCCTGGATTCAAGCGGCGCAAGACCGAGGCCTGTGGAAGTCCATACAGGAGACCTTTGTCCAGCAGTGAACGTCTATAGGTTGATAAAGAAGAAGAAGAATCAACCGTAAATCATTTAAATAAATATCGACTTTTACTACCACACAATAAAGTGCAATTCAGGTCGCACAGCGCTAACTTACCTACAGTCATATTCACCTACAAGTTGCCTCCCTTTCTATCGCGCAACTCTTATACCTTCGCACTACGTTATAGGCAATTGAGTTTGCCTTATCTTCATAAAATGAGTTACAGTGTATTACCATAACGAAGCAGTGATAGCCTAGTGGTTAGGACTGTGGTCTCCTATTCGGGGGGTCGCAGGTTCGATCCCGGGTACGCACCTCCGACTTTTCGGAGTCAAGTGCGTTTAAGCAATTAAATATCACTCGCTTCAACGGTGAAGGAAAACATCGTGAGGAAACCTGCACACCTGAAAGTTCTTCATAATGTTCTTGAAGGTGTGTGAAGTCCACCAAATCGCATTGTGCCAGAGTGGATGGACTATGGCCTATAACCCTTCTCTGAGAGGAGACCTGCGCTCAGTAGTGAGACGTTGATGGGCTTCTGATGATGATGACCATAACAAGGCGTGCGATTTGAGAAAAAAAAATTAAGTGGCACTCGGGGACTGCCGCGGTAAAGCTATTGCATAGCATTTTTTATCAACTTATGCAATTATAATATTTATGCAATATATTTTTTTACATAATAAAAATTATGCAAAAAAATAATTAAAAAACAAACAAACAAGAAAAGCGCACTGTCACTACTTCGCAAGTGAGATTCGAACCTGCGACATCATACACCATACGGTAAAGAAAGCGGCCGCTCGCCCACTGCGCCAAACAGAGCTACTTGCGAACCTCTAAAATGTTGAACGCTTACTGAACGCCGGTGTTAGGTTTATTTTCGTTACGGAATTTCTTGATTCGGTCGCCGCGTTCAAACTGTTTGTCCTAGTTCAAAGCCCGCGATAAAAGCTATGCAATAGCTTAAAAGCATCTATTCTTTTCTCTCTACTAACCAAGGCACCATCAATTAACTGATAACGATATCAGATGTCATCGTATTGTGAAAGTGATCGAATAACCGATGCCCGTCTGATGGAATCCGAAGCGAACGCTCTTGGAGGCCAGCCAAGGTCGAGGCGTAAACTATTTATGTAATTTATTACAATACAGGCTGTAAAGCCGAGTGCTAACCGGAAACTAAGCTAACTTAGTTCAGGTTAGCTCGCATAGCTGATGCAGTTTTTCATACTTGTGCGACAGACTGCAAACTAAGCTATGTGAGCTAACTAAGTATAAAATTCTTGATATAAAAATTCTTTTTAAGCAACCGACTTCAAACTCCCACTTTACTATATTACACAGTATACAAAGTATTTAATTTATTGTTGATATTTTAAAAACCACTCGACCGATTTCGATAAAATTTATATGGGACCACCTGGGGAGTATACCCTTTCAAACAAAAAAAGAATTTTCCAAATCGGTACAGGCGTCTTCGAGTAATCGGTGAACATACCTACATAAAAAAAAAAAGATTTGATAACCTCCTCCTTTTTTGAAGTCGGTTAAAAATATGCGCAGATAAGGCAATAAATTATTTTAAAAATTTTCATAAAATGGCAAATAAGATATTTGAAAACTTTATTTTAATAAATAAAAAAAATATCAGTGAAATACCCAATAATAGATAGAGTTAAAATGGGACACAAATATACCCTGACATAAATCTGTCTCGTTTCAACTCAGTCTTGAGTCTGAGCTGAGTTAGAGTGCCATCTATAGATCTTATCTTACCCTTAGAGTCCCAAAGTGCTGGAGTGGCGACCCCCCCACTAGGTGGACCGACGACATCATACGAGTCTCAAGGAGCCGCTGGATTCAGGCGGCGCAAGACCGAGGCCTGTGGAGGTCCATGCAGGAGATCTATGTCCAGCAGTGGACGTCTATCGGTTGACAAAGAAAAAGATGCGTGTGGTATAGTAGGTAGGTATTTAACTATTCCACTAGAATATCATATTTTGACGACCTCCCTGGCGCAGTGGTGAGCGCTGTGGTCTTATAATTGGGAGGTCTCGGGTTCGATTCCCGGCGGGGTCAATTTTGGAATTTATAATTTCTTAATTGTCTATGGTCTGGTCTGGTGGGAGGCTTTGGCCGTGGCTAGTTACCACCCTACCGTCAAAGACGTGCCGCCAAGCGATTTAGCGTTCCGGCACGATGGCGTGTAGAAACCGAGTAGGGGCATGGGTTGACTGTTCACTGGCATGACCCTTCCAAGTTATCCCGCTAGACCTAGCCTAGCATCTAGACTGCATCGTCACTTACTATCAGGTGAGATTGCAGTTAAGGACTACCTTGACATCGAAAAAAAAATATTATGTAGCACTACAAAGATGATATCGTGTAAAGTTTCCAAATACTTTACGATTCAGCGACGTTGGAAGGGCTCCAGACTCCAAAATTAGTTTTCTATACTCGGCTTTAGTTTGGAGAGTGTCGTTTACAACAAGTGTTAAATAACACGTCAACAAAAAAAAAATTTTTAAATAACGTAAACAAAAATTTTTTTTTTAATTCTTTACTTTAATGGTTATTTTTTAATTCAGTATTAATTCGAAAATAACTAAAACCATCGTTTTTCTTGTCAGTACGAGTATGAGCATGAGCACAGACCAGAAGTGCGATTGTGTAAGAATTGTCGACCAAATCGTCAAAGATCGGCGTCAAAGTAAAATAAACCATAACAGTATTGAATTAGAGCTCATTTTCGTATATGCATTCTCATCCGTTTAGTGTATCGTACATACCTAAACGTATGAGAATGGATAAACGAAATTGAGCTCTAATTTAATGAAGTTATGGTTTATTTTACTTTGACGCTAACTTTGACGATTTGATCGGCAACTTTTAGACAATCGGGGGGCTGGGTTCATGACATGAACAATGGGGGAATTTATCCCATTTTGTGTGATCGTAAGGTCAAAAATGGCCTCAAGAAGTTGAAAAGTCCATCGTAGTCCATCCGTATTTGAATTCTGCCATATTTGCGGAGAATTTATTAAAACAAGATCTAAAAAGCTTTATTTGCCTATAAATTCGACGCTTTTCGAAGCCTATAAAGCTAATTTTATACTTCAAAATACGAAGTCAAGACAAAACTTGGAGGCCTCATTTTTCATGTAATGAACGGTTGTCTTAAAATTATTTTCATTTTTACAGCTACAAAAGCAAACTTTTTCAGGCGAAACAATTTTTCTTTAATAATTAGTATACTGTAGAAGTGTAGAAGGAATAAAAATCGGATATATATGTAGAACCCCGCAAAATTTGTGTTGACAGATTATCTTCGGAATTCGGATTATCTTCGGAAGTATTTACTACATATTACGAAAAAAATATCTTATTTCAGCAAAAAAAAAAAAAACAAAGAATTGATAAGATAAAATTGCCTTTCACTTAAAACTTGTAACTTACACTCGCTATCGGACAGACGAAAACTACACGATATGGTATTTTTACATAAGCTTATGAACGGAACTATAGATTGCCCTGAGTTACTAAGCCAGATATTCATCAAAATTCCCTCACGTATGCCGCGGTATCCAATTCATCCCTTTACACATAGTGTCTCTAAAACTAACCTCGGTCACCATTCAATAATACCGCGGCTAAGTAGATTGTACAGAGAACTATCGGTCAAAGACAAGTCTATCGATTTATTCTGTGACAAAATCGAAAAATTCAAAGTTAAGGTTAAAAATGCTTTTTAAAGCATATAACATATTCATAGTCTCCATTACAACCTTATTAATTTAACTTTTTGTCTAGTTTAATTTAGGTATTAACTTGTGTTATATATTTTGTAATATGTTTAAGTACGACCTATTTATAAATTTTGCATGATGTGGCTGCCTATAAGTGAAATTACATGTCTTTCACTACCTTATGTTTATGTTAAGTTTAAGTATATTTTACGTGTAATTTTGTTGGTTGTCCAAATAATTAAATAAATAAATAAATAAATAAATTCCAATATTTTTAAGTATTAAAGTTCACACAAATACGCTCGCAAAGTGCTCGAAGCAGTGATAGCCTAGTGGTTAGGACTGTGGTCTCCTATTCGGGGGGTCGCAGGTTCGATCCCGGGTACGCACCTCTGACTTTTCGGAGTCAAGTGCGTTTAAGCAATTAAATATGACTTGCTTCAACGGTGAAGGAAAACATCGTGAGGAAACCTGCACACCTGAGAGTTCTTCATAATGTTCTAGAAGGTGTGTGACGTCCGCCAATTCGCATTGGGCCAGCGTGGTGGACTATGGCCTAAAACCCTTCTCTGAGAAGAGACCAGCGCTCAGTAGTGAGCCGTTGATGGGTTGCTGATGATGATGATGAAATACGCTCGCCGGTGTCATGGCGTCGTTCGTGACGTCTCCAGGGCTCTGGGGCTGATGCTGATGGGGCTCACCCTGGTCGGGAGCCTGTCAGGAAGCTGTCAAAGCCTCACCTGATTTGACGATCTCGGACATGGTCTCGAAGTCCAGCACGGACGTGATGGGCAGCATGAACACATCCTCTAGCTTGGTCATCACGTCGGAGACGGTCTTCTGGCGCACCTTCAGGGCTCCGGGGCTGATGCTGAGCTCACCCTGGTCGGGAGCCTGGCAGGAAGCTATCAGAGCCTCACCTGATTTGACGATCTCGGACATGGTCTCGAAGTCCAGCACGGACGTGATGGGCAGCATGAACACATCCTCTAGCTTGGTCATCACGTCGGAGACGGTCTTCTGGCGCACCTTCAGGGCTCCGGGGCTGATGCTGAGCTCACCCTGGTCGGGAGCCTGGCAGGAAGCTATCAGAGCCTCACCTGATTTGACGATCTCGGACATGGTCTCGAAGTCCAGCACGGACGTGATGGGCAGCATGAACACATCCTCTAGCTTGGTCATCACGTCGGAGACGGTCTTCTGGCGCACCTTCAGGGCTCCGGGGCTGATGCTGAGCTCACCCTGGTCGGGAGCCTGGCAGGAAGCTATCAGAGCCTCACCTGATTGGACGATCTCGGACATGGTCTCGAAGTCCAGCACGGACGTGATGGGCAGCATGAACACATCCTCTAGCTTGGTCATCACGTCGGAGACGGTCTTCTGGCGCACCTTCAGGGCTCCGGGGCTGATGCTGAGCTCACCCTGGTCGGGAGCCTGGCAGGAAGCTATCAGAGCCTCACCTGATTTGACGATCTCGGACATGGTCTCGAAGTCCAGCACGGACGTGATGGGCAGCATGAACACATCCTCTAGCTTGGTCATCACGTCGGAGACGGTCTTCTGGCGCATCTTCAGGGCTCCGGGGCTGATGCTGAGCTCACCCTGGTCGGGAGCCTGGCAGGAAGCTATCAGAGCCTCACCTGATTTGACGATCTCGGACATGGTCTCGAAGTCCAGCACGGACGTGATGGGCAGCATGAACACATCCTCTAGCTTGGTCATCACGTCGGAGACGGTCTTCTGGCGCACCTTCAGGGCTCCGGGGCTGATGCTGAGCTCACCCTGGTCGGGAGCCTGGCAGGAAGCTATCAGAGCCTCACCTGATTTGACGATCTCGGACATGGTCTCGAAGTCCAGCACGGATGTGATGGGCAGCATGAACACATCCTCTAGCTTGGTCATCACGTCGGAGACGGTCTTCTTCCTCATCTCCAGGGCCCCGGAGATGATGTTCACCTCATCCTTGTCGAGGTCGTTCACGCCAGTCGTCACCTGGGTCAAACGAATAGTTTTGGAACGAAGTTCCTTATCGGACGGTACGGACTTGGCGGATGGGGGAAGGCGAAAAAAGTTTATTTTTATTTTTTATTCGTAGACAAGATAGTCCTGCGATCTCACCTGATGGTAAGTGACGATGCAGGGTGGTAACTAGCCACGGCCAATAAAAGTGTAAGAATTTTCCGTCACGAGTAGTGTAGGCGCGTGTCACGAGTATCCTTAGCGCGTATGCTATATTACGAGATGGTTCTAACAAGTGGCGAGAGATGGCGTTGATTATAATAAGAATTTTCCCGAGTAGTGTAGACGGTTATTCATAGCGCGTACGCTATATTACGAGATGGTTCTAAAATGTGGCGAGAGATGGCGTTGATTCTAATAAGAATTTTCCCGAGTAGTGTAGACGGTTATTCATAGCGCGTACGCTATATTACGAGATGGTTCTAACATGTGGCGAGAGATGGCGTTGATTATAATAAGAATTTTCCCGAGTAGTGTAGACGGTTAACCATAGCGCGTATGCTATTGGCTGTGCCCAGTCATAGGTGGCGAGAGATGGCGTTGATTATAGTAAGAATTTTTCCCGAGTAAAGCATTAAAAAGTAACTATTGTAAACTTGTTTTGAAAAGAGCAACCGCCGAGTTTCTTGCTGGTTCTTCTCGGCAAGCAGTGACGATTCAAAAGCACTTGTAAAAGTTTATTTGAATAAAAAATAATTCTAATATTCTATTATATTCTAAAAAAATCAGGGATTACGCCATGGAGGTTGTCAAAACATTCGTGCAAGCAACGAGTATGCTAACAAAGCAATATTTTGGCATACAATATTATCGATAGTTAGTTTGTTAGCGCGAATATTTTTAGCTAACAAGACGGTAACAGGTGTTGTAACTCTTCGGCGTCTCCTTTTAACAACATATATAATTATTATCTTTGAGATAAGCAGTGATAGCCTAGTGATTAGGACTGTGGTCTCCTATTCGGGGTGTCGCAGGTTCGATCCCGGGTACGCACCTCTGACTTTTCAGAGTCAAGTGCGTTTAGCAATTAAATATAACTTGCTTTAACGGTGAAGGAAAACATCGTGAGGAAACCTGCACACCTGAGAGTTCTTCATAATGTTCTCGAAGGTGTGTGAAGTCCGCCAATTCGCACTGGGCCAGCGTGGTGGACTAAGGCCTACAACCCTTCTCTGAGAGACCTGCGCTCAGTAGTGAGCCGTTGATGGGTTGCTAATGATGATGATGATGATCTTTGAGATAAGAGCCAATACAAGACATTTATCCAGGGACAAATCCTTACTAATATTATAAATTCGAAAGTGTGTTGGTTTGTAGGTTTGTCCTTTAATCACGCCGCAACAGGGCTACGGATCGACGTGATTTTTGCATGGGTATAGTTGAGGACCTGGAGAGTGACATAGGCTACTTTTATCCCGGACAATAAAAGAGTTCCCGAGGGATTTTAAAACTAAATCTACGCGGACAAAGTTGCGGGCATCAGCTAGTAAGTAAAAAGCAGTGATATCCTGAGATAGATCGATCCCGGGCACGTACCTCTGACTTTTCGGAGCTATGTGCGTTTAAGCAATTAAATATCAAATGCTTCAACGGTGAAGGAAAACATCGTGAGGAAACCCGCAATTAAATATCAAATGTTTCAACGGTGAAGGAAAACATCGTGAGGAAACCCGCACGCCTGAGATTTCTCCATAATGTTCTCAAAAGATCAATTTGTAAATCGGCCATTTTAGATCAGTTTAAATTAATATAATTTTATAATAAATTCGCCAAATATTCGCATTATTTCTTGCGAATGCGAACGCGAATATTCGTTACACTAGTACATACATACCTTCACCAGCTCCTTGAGTCTCTCCCTGTTATACACGTTGCCTATCTCCTCTCCCAAGAAGTAGTCCAATAGCTTGCTGACCGGGAACGCGAGGGGTGCAGTTAGCGCCATCACTCCCTGAAAACGTTACTGCGTTTAGAATAGAAAAGAAGCAAAACCGGCCAAGTACGAGTCGAACCCGCGCACGAAGGGTTCCGTACCATCGCACAAGATTTACCACCAGCTATTATTAAGATCATCAAACCAAAAGTTCATAGTATGGATTGGTATAATGGTATCATCAAAAGCAGTGATAGCCTAGTGGTTAGGACTGTGGTCTCCTATTCAGGGGGTCGCAGGTTCGATCCACGCACCTCTGACTTTTCGGAGTCAAGTGCGTTTAAGATATTAAATATCACTTGCTTCAACGGTGAAGTAAAACATCGTGAGGAAACCTGCACACTGAGAGTTCTTCATAATGTTCTTGAAGGTGTGTGAAGTCCGCCAATTCGCATTGGGCCAGCGTGGTGGACTATGGCCTATAACCCTTCTCTGAGAGGAGACCTGCGCTCAGTAGTGAGCCGTTGATGGGTTTGCTAATGATGATGATGATGGAGATTGGAGACCCTGTGTAATTTTTAACATTATTTTAATTTTATTACTTGTTAAAGCGGCGATAGAAAAAATAATAATTATGTACCTATGTGAAAATGACCATGCGTTCCCACCTACCAACAGATTTCAAACGTATCAGTTAATACATCATGGCAGCCTGACGATTTTTTTACTATGACGACATCCGCCGTAGATTTGGGGATTTCATGCAAATATAATTTGAATTATTTATTTATTTTTCAGTGAATTGTTTTGGATACCAGTTTAGCAGTTTAAATTATAAAACGAACATACAGGAGCATATAAACCAACTAGAAAAAAGCTATTGTGGACGCAGACGCGTTTCTGAGACGCAGAGAAAAAACCGCGCCGCGCGCTGCCCGCGCTCCCTCTGACCCCCTCCCGCCCTCGCGTCGCCTGTGCATGCGCGCGCGTACTTCAGCGTGCGTGCATCCTTTTGTTTTTAAAAAAACAACAATTTTTGGATTGAAAACGGTTATTAGTCTTTTTATGGGACGTCACAATAATATTAAAAATAGTGCCACGTCTGTTGGGGGATGGGGACAGTGCCCATACAATTTTTTGCATATTTTGCAATAAAATAAAATATTTACAATTTTATTCTTTTTGGTATTACCATTGGTAATATTAATAATAATAAATAGGTAATAATTTTATTAAATAAAATTATTTTCATTTTTATTGAAACGTAAGTTCCTTATCACGCGGTGCGGAAGGGGGCTAGGCGGAAAAAATTAAGGAACCGACACTCGACACTTTTTTGAAACAGACACTTTTTTGTTGAATGTGAATTTTGCATTGTGTTCAGTATTTTCGCGGTAAAATATTGGGTCTCCGTAGCCTAGTGGCTTCGGCAGTCGCTTAACAGTTAAAAGTCGATGGTTCGAATCCCAGCTCGCAGACTGAATTTTCTATTTTCAATTTTATTTGAAATAATTTCTACATGTGGAATTTTTCCCTAATTTTTTATTGTATAAATTAGATAAAATGTTATTGTACTACTAACGCCATCTGTTAAAAAACCAGAGTAACTCTTTGGTTTTGTAACATTGCTGCAATAGAAACAAACTAAACATAATTCATCGTAGTTAATCAACTTAATACTAGATGACACCACTAGTTTATTACAATTCCTTCACTAATCGAAAGGAACTTCGTTCCATCCGGGTGTCCCTTGACACCTCTCAAGTTTTGATTTTTTACTTTCTGCTTGCCTTACCTTGGTAATCATGATGCTCTTCGCGCCAACCATCAGCCCGTGTCTTGAGCAAATCGCCTGAGGCGTTATTTCGCCCAACAGGACGATCGCCAGAGTAGAGAATATCACCGCGAAAAGTCCAGAAGTTAACTCATCCAGCAGTATAGTGAACGTTGAATTCACCGCCACATTGCCTAGAAAATCATCATCATAATCAGAAGCCCATCAACGGCTCACTACTGAGCGCAGGTCTCCTCTCAGAGAAGGGATATAGGCCATAGTCTGCCAGCCCAATGCGAATTGGCGGATTTCACACATTATAAATGCGAAAGTGTGTTTGTTGGTTTGTCCTTCAATCACGCTGCAATAAAGCAATGGATCGACGTGTTTTTTTTGCATAGGTATAGTTGAAGACCAGGCCTGTGACATAGGCTACTTTTATCCCGGAAAATCAGAGTTCCCGCAGATTTTAAAACTAGCACTAACTAGCAACTTAGCGAGTGCCCTATGTACTCATTGGTAAGATGGGAACTGCAAGGTAAGGATAGATTAAGGGAAGAAGACCTGACAAACCTTTCAATAGAAGACATCGTTAGGTTTACGAAAGCTACAGGTAGGTTTGAGGGGGGTGGGCTGCCTGGGCACCAGTAACCTGTGTCCAAACACGGGGAATTGGGTGGAATAGTTCCGACACAGGACTGATCACCCGCCTGGCGTTAGCAGGCGTCCCCTCCACAAATACAATACAACTTCTTCTTCTTCTTTTTCAACCTATAGACGTCCACTGCTGGACAAAGGTCTCCTGCATGGACTTCCACAGGCTTCGGTCTTGCGCCGCTTGAATCCAGCGGCTCCCTGCGACTCATTTGATGTCGTCGGTTCACCTGGTGGGGGGCCTGCCAACACTGCGTTTCCCGGTGCGGGGTCGCCACTCCAGCACCTTGGGACCCCAACGACCATCAGCTCTTCGAACTATGTGCCCCGCCCATTTCCACTTCAGTTTCGCGACACGCTGAGCTATGTCGGTGACTTTGGTTCTCCTACGAATCTCCTCATTTCAATACAACTAGCAACTTTTAATTACCCAACAAAATACTGCACAGCAGATAGTTCCCGTGATCCCGCACAGGCATGATGGCTTTGGCGTAATTCCTCTCCTGCTCAGTGCCAGTATTGGCTATAATCTTCAACTCGGTTCTATCCAACGACATCAGACCCAGATTGAGGCCGGAGAACAAGGCGGAGAACATCAAACACGTCAGTATGAGGGTTAAGGTCACCCATAGAGGCAGCAGCGTGTTGTGGGTCGCCAGCATTTTCCAGTGCTCGGGGCCTTGGTGCAGGTACTTTTCCTCGTCTTTCTCCGGGTCCTCTATGCCCGGCCTTAGATTCTTCGCGCATATATACAGCTTGGAGTCGATTAAGGGGGACGGTGCGGTTATTTCGAACAATGCTGACGATGTAGTGACAGATCCTTCCATCGCCTGGAAGAAATAATAGTGTGAGAACACAAAGCCTCACCTGGGTACAGTTTTTGCAATTCACGAAGGCGAGTGAGCTTTACTCGTGGTTACTTCGTGTACTTGCACATTGCATAAGTGTGCGTGCCTGTCAAAGCCTAGGTGGGAGCGGGCAGGCGCGAGCATTGCGCTCGCTCACACTTATACAGATACGACACACACACAACCATAAGTCAGTCGCCCTCGTCAATTGCAAGAACTATACCAATTACCCTCATTGTGGAAATATTATATTCTATTCTAACAAAGTTGCATAGGTTAAATCGGCTCGGCATCCGGCTGCCCACAAGATAGTATAAAAAACTTATTACAATGTAATAGCTGCATAATAATATTGTAAAATGATTATTTTGAAAAGAGTAACTGCTGAGTTTTTTGCCGGCTCTTCTCAGCAGAATCCGCTTTCCGATTCATCGTAGTCATGACGTGTCATAAAAGCCTCAGGTTGGCTTACGTGAAATAAATAATTTTGAATTTTGAATTTTCTAAGTTATTCCATTGATCGTATTCGTATTCGATGACATTAGCGTCAAAGTAAAATAATCCTTGATGGTATTGATTTAAAGTCACAAATTCAGTACAGACGATTTTAACATGGAGCGTTATGGAGCATATCGTACATACCTAAACGTTTAAGAATGCATACACGAAATTGAGCTCTAATTCAATGCTACAATATTATTATTATTTATTTTTTATTAGTTATTTTTTTTTTGGTCGCCGGTCGTTTGGTAAATCGTGTTTTTTGGAAATTATATATTAAAAAAAATAAAAATAAATATAATAATAATATTCATAGGGGAAAATATAATCGGCTGGATTCGAACTGGGGTCTTCTGGTTTCGGGACAAAGTAGAGAAACACAAATACGTACCACGTACTCGCCTTTGAGTAGGAACTTGCAGGGCTGCCCGAACGGCATCAGGTCGTGAGTGAACGCGATAACCGTCCGCGGGGTCAGCCCTTGACCGAACAACCTGGGGGAATCCACAGGTACAGGCACAGACTACGTAATAGTACAGTTTTTGCAATTCACGAAGGCGAGTGAGCTTTACTCGTGGTTACTTCGTCTACATGCACATTGGATAAGTGTGCGTGCCTGTCAAAGCCTAGGCGGGAGCGGGCAGGCGCGAGCATTGCGCTCGCTCACACTTATACAGATACTACACACACACAACCATGAGTCAGTCGCCCTCGTGAATTGCAAGAACTATACAGAATAGTCACTTCGCTAAATCATTGAAGAGGACTATAAGGCCACGGCCCAGGTGCGAGCGGGTGCGGGCAGCGGAGCGGTTGGCGTGTAGAACAAACGCTTAAGGTAGATTATACGGGCGCGAAATTCAAATTTAATTTGGTTCTTCGCAATTTGTAAACTAATGCGAGAAAGTAGGCTTATGGCATTCTATTTGCGACGATGGCAGTATCATCTTCACAGGTTTATATAAAAATCTTTACTTGAAAGTGTCCAGTTTAAGAAATTAGTCAGAATCTCGACTAATTTGTGAGTAACTCACGTCAAACTCGATATCAATGGGACCACCTGGGAAGTGTACCCTTTGAAACAAGAAAAGAATTTTCCAAATTGGTTCACGCATCTTCGAGTAATCGGTGAACATACCTACATACCGAAGATATTCATCAGATCTTCAACAACTTTTGATGGGATCAACCTTGCGATATGTCCTTTCAAATACAAAAAATATTGAAATCGGTTCAGATTTAACGGAGTTATGGAGTAACACCGACAAAACAAAACCGACGAATTGATAGCCTCCTCCTTTTTTGAAGTCGGTTAAAAAGACTGGACATATACCTGAGTTTTACTTTAGTGGCAGCCAAAACACTAGGGATACCATCTTCGATGATCTTCGGTTCCTTATCAGAATCCTCTACCCTCAAACCATCTATCATCACTGGAAATTCACCACCCCTCACTATAGGGTATTCACCCAGATCACCTATATCACCCATTTGTGGACTTGCTATCACCAGTTTTTTAATTTCATCACTTTTGTGTATCACATCACCTAATTTATCAACGTCTTTTATATCTTTTTTTAAATCTTTTGTATTTAAATCTTTGATTATTTCTCGTTTTGATCTACCTTCAGTTTCATCAGCTTCCACCATTTCACTTAAATTTTCATTAATTTCAGAATCCATGCCGTGTGTATTCAAATCATAGATTATTTCACGTTTTTTCTTATCAAACGTTTCGAGTTTATTTTCTTGTACTTCATTCTCTTTATAAGCATAAACATTTGTGTTATTTATATTACTAATATAACTTCGACTGTTATGTCTTTCATCTTCCCATGATTCAGAATTAAATTCATTGAGTATTATGCTTTTTTCTTCATTCGAATTATCATTTTTAATTATTTCCTGTTTATTTCTATCCAGAGTTTCTATTTCATTTGCAAAATCATTATAATTTGTTATTTGTTCACTACTTACATCTCTAACGTGACTAAGTGGTACAAACTTCTCATTAATGTACAGCTCAATATCATTTTCTTCTTCTCTAGTTGGCCTGGGTATATTGGGTAGATAATTGACATCGGTGTCGTGAGAGAGATCGGCCCAATTGGTATTGCTCTCTTGGAGATCGGTGTGTGTTTGTTTTCGTTTGATTTCAGTCTCTAGTCTGTGAACAAAGGATGATAAGCATTAGACATTTATGTCTATTATAATTTCTACACCATCTATATATATAAAAGAAAGTGGTGTTAGTTACACTATTTATAACTCAAGAACGGATGAACCGATTTGGCTGAAAATTGGTGGAGAGGTAGCTTAGAACCAGGAGACGGACATAGGATACTTTTCAATATTATAAATGCGAAAGTGTGTTTGTATGTTGGTTTGTTTTTCAATCAAGTAGCAAAAAAGCTACGGATCGACGTGATTTTTTGCATGGGTATAGTTGAGAACCTGGAGAGTGACAAAGGCTAAGTTTTATCCGAGAAAATCAAAGAGTTCCCGCGGGATTTTAAAAATGAAATCTACGCAGACGAAGTCGCGGGCATCAGCTAGTTTATCATATAAACTAGCTTATGAGTTGTGACGTTAGGATTTTAAAATCCCGTAGGAACCCTTTGCTTTCAAGAGCATATCAATCAACGCTGTAAAAGCTCAAGAGACCAACAAATACAGGTGTGGACTGAAAACCCCACCCTTTGCACTATTGTCGTACCCACTCCTAACACTAGCTTTATGTTTGCACGCTCCAACGTATAGTAAATGCGAGAGTGTGTTTGTTTGTCCTTCAATTATGCCGCAAGTCGCAACAGAGCTATACGGATTGACGTGATTTTTTGCATGGGTATGGTTGAGGACCTGGAGAGTAATATAGGCTACTTTTACCCGGGAAAATCAAAGAGTTTCCGAGGGATTTTAAAGTCTAAATCCACGCGGACAAAGTAGCAGGCATCAGCTTCAGCGTCGCAGGCCTGACTTCAAGTGCTTGCCTATGCAATAAAAAAAGCTTTTCTATCAGCGATGGAAAGAAGCATGCTAGGTATAAAACTCCTTGACAAAATAAAAAGCGAAGACATACGAAAGAGAACAAAAATTATAGACGTAATAGAGCATGTAAGAAGAATGAAATGGCGATGGGCAGGTCATTGTATGCGTATGGCAGACGGAAGGTGGAGCAAGATCGCTACTCGGTGGAGAGGACCGCACTTCGGGCAACGCACGACAGGCAGGCCGCTGAAGCGCTGGGCTGACGACATCGTGACGACGGCAGGCCCAGAGTGGGAAAAGAAAGCACTAGACAGGAAACTATGGGAGAGTTTGGAGGAGGCCTATACCCTCTCGGGGCGCTAAATTTTCCAAATAGTACTATATATATATACTTAAGTTATTATGTAAAATTTAGCAATAAAGGCTTTATTATTATTATTTCATTTATTTCATTTATATCATATAATTTACATTTTTAAATATTTGATTATAAAAAAAAAACATTTAAAAATATAAAAAATAGCGGTCCACCGGCCTCGGGAACAGGGTCCAAGCAACCGGCGGTCAGGGCCCCAGAGAGAGGAACCTCCTGACGATACGAGCCGTGTCCAGGAGTACAGCTTTCTGGATCTGGCCCTTGACCCAGCTACCCAACGAGAGCCTCGAAAGATGTTGGTCGAGGCTCTTGGCTATAAGACCATTAGTGGTGACGACTATCGGTACAATGATTGCTGAGTCTACATTCCACATGGCGACAACCTCGTGCGCCAAGTCGAGATACTTGGTGAGTTTCTCTTTCTCGGCTTTCACGAGGTTCTCGTCATGCGGGACAGCAACATCAACAATCATTGCACGGCGCTCTGATCGATCACATCGATCGATGGCATTCGAAAACTTTAAACACCACCATCTATACGCTTGTTGCTGCAGTTTTTTTTTTGTTTTTTTTTTTTTTTTTTTCAAAAAATGTGTCAAGGTTTCTAGGTTTTCAAAATATTAGTTTAAAGAAAAATTAATATTCTTTTACTATAATCCGCCAAACAGAATAAATCTTCGTTTCGCTCCGACACCGGAGCATCATCAGGAGATGTTGACAGTTGACTTTGCAATTGCAAATTTCACTTTGTACACTACACTATCTTCTATATAAATAAAAATGAATGTTGGTAAGCGCATAACTCAAGAATGGATGGACCAATTCGGTTAATTTATTTTTTTGTATGTTCCTTAAGGTCCACGGAAGGTTTTAAACTTAATAAAAAAAAAAAAAAACAAAAAAAAAAAGTTGGCGGTACGAAGTTCGCCGTGTCAGCTAGTATACAATATACATCCATCCAAACATCCATCCTCATAAACTTTCGCATTTATAATATTAGTAGGAAGGATAGGAAGTAGGACAGTTGGATAAGTAGGACTTTTCAGAAGTTGCGTGTTGTAGTGGCGTTTGAACGGTTTTTTTAAAAAAAATTTTATATTTTACTAGCTAACCCGGCGAACTTCGTACCGCCAACTTATCTATATAAATAAAACAAATAAACTATCCTAATAAAAAAAAACTATCCTATCTTTCAAGTTGGACCAAATTACAGATAGTTACAAAGTTTGATAAAAAACGGTTCAGTAGTTTAGGAGTCCATCGCGGACAAACAACGTGACACGTAATTTATATATATTAAGATTTTCCGTAGTCGAGTATAGTTCTTGCAATTCACGAGGGCGACTGACTTATGGTTGTGTGTGTGTCGTATCTGTATAAGTGTGAGCGAGCGCAATGCTCGCGCCTGCCCGCTCCCACCTAGGCTTTGACAGGCACGCACACTTATGCAATGTGCATGTACACGAAGTATCCACGAGTAAAGCTCACTCGCCTTCGTGAATTGCAAAAAGTGTAACAGTTTTATTTTCCGTATACAGGTTACAGTTTAACTTTCTTCTTCTTAGACGATGCCACACCTGTTCTCTCCAGTCGTCTGCAGCGACCTGGCTAAGGGCCAGTAATATTTTGGTCCAGGCATAAACAACGCGTACAAATCATACTACATACTGCAACGAATAGTTAGAGCCTGCCCTATTGTTAGTAAATACCTTTGAACACCTTTGTCTTTTTCCTTATCATCATCATCATCATCAGCATCAGCAACACATCAACGGCTCACTATTGAACGCAGATCTCAGAGAAGGTTTATAGGCATAGTCTACCACACTGGCCCAATGTGAATTTGCAGACTTTGAGAACTCTCAGGCGTGCATTTCCTCACGATGTTTTCCTTCACCGTTGAAGCATGTAATATTCAATTGCTTAATCGGACAACTCCGAAAAGTCAGAGGTGCCCGGGATCAAACCTGCGACCCCCCCGAATAGGAGAATAGGAGACCACATTTCTAACCACTATGCTATCACTGCTTTTTCCTTGTAAACTTGGTTATTTCAAAAGCCATAATAACCGAGAGATTTCACGCAATAGCCCAATAGGTAGATGAATGCAGGTGCTGCACGGCTAGCATGGGCAGGAGACAAAAATTATATCCCCCCATTTTATCCACTGACAAGACGATTTATAAAGGCAATAATAGGGTATTTGACTAAATTAAAAATATCGGTACATCTGGTGTCATCCTAAAAGATTATTATCTAAGAATATTATTCCATACGACAAAACTAAAAAATAAAGCTTTATTTAATTAGAAAACATTAATTAATATTGCTATAATTCTGGCCATGTTCACGAGATCGAAAACGTTCTTGAATCTCGAATGACGTCACAGTTCACGCCACCTTTGGGCTTTGGGATTGTCATTGAACTGTGTGTGAACTGTGACGTCATGTAAACAAATGGAACGTTTCCTCGGCAATTTATTTCTCGATTTTTATAAAAATACTGAAAATTACGCCGAAATATACGTTTTGTTAGCTTCAGCATAGCACTATTAACAATTTAATGATTTTCTAAAAGTAGTCAAATACCCTATTGCGGGAATAAGTTTTTCTTCCATTTTATCCACTGTGAATGTTATATCCACAGCTGTGCCCATATTCGACGGGTGGATAAAACTGAGCGGGGAGAGAAACATTTTATCCTTTCCCCGTGGATGTATATGTCCCCTGCCCATGCTAGCCCTGCTGCTGTGGTTAATCGGGTTTCTTTGACGCACCTAATGCGGTCGAACCGTGCTCTCATGTGTTGACTCAACAAAGTAGTCAATTCTTGGTACGTACCTAATCGGATATAGAAATACTCGGCTGCGTAATAAAATATAGTTCAGGGGCAAGCCGTGCGCGTATACATCACTATCTAGCACTCGTGAAAAAGAATAACTGGTAAAGTGCGCGTCAGAACAAGCAAACAGGGTTCTGTAGGCGTGCTAGTAAAAGGAGATGTCAAATAAATGTGGGTCCACACAGACTTAGGCTCAAAAAAGATATGTTCGGATAGGAGCAGGCGTTACTTTACGGAAGTTCATGATTAGCAAGAAAAGGTTAGAACTATTTTGCTCTAATCCGCCAACAGAAAAAAATCGGAATAGTCCAACATGCATTAACAAGCTAAGCACCGCTCACCTTCCCAAGCAAGCGAGAAAGCCAAGTTCCCAAGCAAGCAGTGCCACCACCACTCATATGGCAAGACTTTTAATCTATACATATAATAAAACAGAAACGAAACCAATTCTGTACATGAAATAGATTCAAAAAAGGGTTTTTGCTTCTAATTGTGTTCAAGATACAGATATCAAAACAGAAGCTAAATTTTTTTTGTCTGTTTGTCTGTCTGTTTGTTTGTCCTTCTTTCACGTAAAAACTACCGCACAGATTTCTACAAAATTTTATACCGTGGTAGCTTATTACTCGGGTCAACATCTAGGCTACTTTTTATCCCGGAAAATCAAGGAGTTCCCGAGGGACTTTAAAAACTAAATGCACGCGGACAAAGTCGCGGGCATCAGCTAGTCTACTCTAAACCCATCCTCCGACCGCAACCACGACCAAAATCTTTTTTCCGGATGCCGTAAGTGCATACAAAGTTATCAAAACGACAGAACTCACAGGAGTGTTGACAGGTCACAGGGCACGGTGGATTCTCAGGATATTTAAACAGGTTCAAGTGTTTAGAGAGTCCATCGTGCCTTTGTGACCCTGACGCTAGAGAAGACATACCACATCTATACATATAATAAAACTGTAACTGGAAGATTTCTGTACATTTAATATATTTTGAAAATTTTAATTGGGGGATGCTTTACTATCGATACTGAACCCAAAACAGATTTTTATTTAATTTTTGTCTGTTTGTTTGTCCTTCTTTCACGTAAAAACTACCGCACAGATTTCTACAAAATTTTATACCGTGGTAGCTTATTACTCGGGTCTACATCTAGGCTACTTTTTATCCCGGAAAATCAAGGAGTTCCCGAGGGACTTTAAAAACTAAATGCACGCGGACAAAGTCGCGGGCATCAGCTAGTTTACTCTATGACTGCCCAATAAACACTAGACTAAAATACGAAGCGGAAAACAAACTTGATGCTTAAATCTGCGCAGAAAGCGTAGCAGACCTAGTTAATAATAAAAAGACAAAAGATGAATTTATAAAATACTGCATTAAAGTTGCAACAAAGGCAATACAAAGAAATAAATGAAGCAAGTGATATAGCAATAAACGAAAATGCAATAGATTCGGCAAAAACTATTTACTGCCAAAGGCAGAAATAAAAGAGCACTAAAACATCTTTAATATATATATTTCTTGTGTGCGTGTGTATGTCACTGAACTCCTCCTAGACGGCTGGACCGATTTTGATGAAATTTTTTGTGCGAGTTTAAGGGGATTCGAGGATGGTTTAGATTTACAATTTGGTCCACTGGAAAATGTTTATTTAACAAATTTTTCATTTATAAGTAGTGGCGGTACGAAGTTCGCTGGGTCAGCTAGTTAATAATAAAAAGACAAAAGATGAATTTATAAAATACTGCATTAAAGTTGCAACAGTTGCAACAGTAAAAGTTTTTGGCGACCTCCCTGGCGCAGTGGTGAGCGCTGTGGTCTTATTACTGGGAGGTCCCGGGTTCGATTCCCGGCGGGGTCAATTTGGGAATTTATAATTTCTGAATTGTCTCTGGTCTGGTCTGGTGGGAGGCTTTCGTTGGCCGTGGCTAGTTACCACCCTACCGTCAAAAACGTGCCGCCAAGCGATTTAGCGTTCCGGCACGATGCCGATGGCGTGTAGAAACCGATTAGGGGTATGGGTTGAATTTTCACTGCCATACCCCTTCCAAGATAGTCCGCTACCATCAACTGCATCGTCACTTACCATCAGGTAAGATCGCAGTCAAGGACTATCTTGTCATCGAATAAAAAAAAAAAACAAAGGCAATACAAAGAAAAGAAATAAATGAAGCAAGTGATATAGCAGTAAACGAAAATGCAATAGATTCGGCAAGAACTATTTACTGCAAAAGGCAGAAATAAAAGAGCACTAAAACATTGTATATATACTTCTCTGAGGATCTTTGTCAGAGGGACATAATAATAAAAAAAAACTTGAGAGGTGCCAAGGGACACCCAGATGGAACGAAGTTCCTTTCGATTAATTAGTGAAGGAATTGTAATAAACTAGTGGTGTCATCTAGTATTCAATTGATTAACTACGATGAATTATATTTAGTTTATTTCTATTGCAGCAATGTTACAAAACCAAAGAGTTACTCTGGTTTTTTAACAGATGGCGTAAGTAGTACAATAACATTTTATCCAATTTATACAATAAAAAATTAGGGAAAATTCCACATTAGAAATTATTTAAAATAAAATTGAAAATAGAAAATTTAGTCTGTCGAGCTGGGATTCGAACCATCGACTTTTAACTGTTAAGCAACTGCCGAAGCCACTAGGCTACGGAGACCCAATATTGTACCGCGAAAATACCGAACACAATGCAAAATTCACATTCAACAAAAAAGTGTCGGTTTCAAAAAAGTGTCGAGTGTCGGTTCCTTAATTTTTTCCGTCTAGCCCCCATCCGCACCGCGCGATAAGGAACTTACGTTCCAAAAAAAAAAACATCCTCCGAGTCCCTACTACGGAGTGCGAGCGGGCGCGCACTAAGGACAGGGTATCGGCGTGTACATCCGCTCCGCATTCCGCCATACGCTTAGCGCGCATTCAGGACGCACACTAAGGTAAAAATAAACATTTAAGCTATTGCATAGCTTTTATCGCGGGCTTTGAACTAGGACAAACAGTTTGAGCGCGGCGACCGAATCAAGAAATTCCGTAACGAAAATAAACCTAACACCGTCGTTCAGTAAGCGTTCAACATTTTAGAGGGTTACAAGTAGCTCTGTTTGGCGCAGTGGGCAAGCGGCCGCTTTCTTTGATGATGTCGCAGGTTCGAATCTCACTCGCGAAGTAGTGACAGTTCGCTTTTCTTGTTTGTTTTTTGCATAATAAAAATTATGAATTTTTGCATAATTTTTATTATGCAAAAAAAATATTGCATAAATATTATAATTGCATAAGTTGATAAAAAATGCTATGCAATAGCTTACCGCGGCAGTCCCCGAGTGCCACTAAAAGTTTTATTTTTTTTGTTGAAAGTTTTGGTATCGGTTTACTGAGGAATCCTAATAAATAAGAAGCCATGCTTTCGTAAACTATCCATATTTTTAACCACGACGGAAGGGTAAAGGTCTACCCGCATTTATCGACGCAAAATCGTCTTGACCTGAATTCGTGTGTGTGTGACACTGTGACTCGCATAATATTTACATATTATAGCCAATGCGTCGGGACGGCTCCGGGCTCATAAGGCTGTGAGCACATGGCAGCGAAAACATTTTCGAGGCAATGTGAGAGAATAGAAAAGAATAGAATATTCAAATTCAAATTCAAATTATTTATTTTGCCAGATTGAGTATTATAAAGATGTTACAATGATTTCAAGCACTTCAACCGCCACAGAGTAGCATGCAAAAGAACCAAAAGAAACAGTCACACAGTTATATAAAACTACATTTAAATTAATACCAATAGAGACCCAATTTTTTTTGTTATTGTCAACGTCAATTCTACAAATTGCAGATATTATTAATAATGAATGTCATAAATTATTTAAAAAAAAAATACATATTTTAAATCATGTACTCCCCAATTGCATAATAGTTTTTGCTTAAAAGGTATTCTTTTAATTTATTTTTAAATAGGATAATATTGTCAATTTTGTAAAGTTCAGCTGGTAATTTATTATACAGTTTTGCTAACATAACATACGCACTATTGCTGAACTTTACCGTTCTTGACGGTGGTATTCTCAGCTTGTGTCGGTGTCTCAAGCTATTCGAATTTCCGTACATATTAATATATATACATATTAGTACATATTATTCCGTACATATTAGTACATATTATTGTGGTTGCTTCAGCAATAATGTGATTTCCATACTGAACTTTTAATGTTGGGCGATGCTTGTTTTTATTTATGAATGTCATTATCTGTGTTTTGTCAAAATTAAGAATTAATTTATTAGCCGTTACCCAGTCAACTATATTTACTAATGTTTTGTTAATAAATATAAATATTTTTTATTCAAATAAACTTTTACAGGACAACCCTTTTTAAAGGACACCCAGCCGCTCGTGGCCGCCAGCGGCCGCCGGCGGCGACGCGAGCCTTCCGCGGTCGGCCTCCTAGCGCACTTTTAGTGTGAAATAATTTTAAACTTTATCTGCTCTAATTAAAAGACCAGTATCGCTTGAAAAGGACACCCAGCCGCTCGTGGCCGCCAGCGGCCGCCGGCGGCGACGCGAGCCTTCCGCGGTCGGCCTCCTAGCGCACTTTTAGTGTGAAATAATTTTAAACTTTATCTACACTAATTAAAAGACCAGTATCGCTTGAAAAGGACACCCAGCCGCTCGTGGCCGCCAGCGGCCGCCGGCGGCGACGCGAGCCTTCCGCGGTCGGCCTCCTAGCGCACTTTTAGTGTGAAATAATTTTAAACTTTATCTACACTAATTAAAAGACCAGTATCGCTTGAAAAGGACACCCAGCCGCTCGTGGCCGCCAGCGGCCGCCGGCGGCGACGCGAGCCTTCCGCGGTCGGCCTCCTAGCGCACTTTTAGTGTGAAATAATTTTAAACTTTATCTGCTCTAATTAAAAGACCAGTATCGCTTGAAAAGGACACCCAGCCGCTCGTGGCCGCCAGCGGCCGCCGGCGGCGACGCGAGCCTTCCGCGGTCGGCCTCCTAGCGCACTTTTAGTGTGAACTAATTTTAAACTTTATCTACACTAATTAAAAGACCAGTATCGCTTGAAAAGGACACCCAGCCGCTCGTGGCCGCCAGCGGCCGCCGGCGGCGACGCGAGCCTTCCGCGGTCGGCCTCCTAGCGCACTTTTAGTGTGAAATAATTTTAAACTTTATCTGCTCTAATTAAAAGACCAGTATCGCTTGAAAAGGACACCCAGCCGCTCGTGGCTGCCAGCGGCCGCCGGCGGCGACGCGAGCCTTCCGCGGTCGGCCTCCTAGCGCACTTTTAGTGTGAAATAATTTTAAACTTTATCTGCTCTAATTAAAAGACCAGTATCGCTTGAAAAGGACACCCAGCCGCTCGTGGCCGCCAGCGGCCGCCGGCGGCGACGCGAGCCTTCCGCGGTCGGCCTCCTAGCGCACTTTTAGTGTGAACTAATTTTAAACTTTATCTACACTAATTAAAAGACCAGTATCGCTTGAAAAGGACACCCAGCCGCTCGTGGCCGCCAGCGGCCGCCGGCGGCGACGCGAGCCTTCCGCGGTCGGCCTCCTAGCGCACTTTTAGTGTGAAATAATTTTAAACTTTATCTGCTCTAATTAAAAGACCAGTATCGCTTGAAAAGGACACCCAGCCGCTCGTGGCCGCCAGCGGCCGCCGGCGGCGACGCGAGCCTTCCGCGGTCGGCCTCCTAGCGCACTTTTAGTGTGAAATAATTTTAAACTTTATCTACACTAATTAAAAGACCAGTATCGCTTGAAAAGGGCACGCGGCCGCTCGTGGCCGCCGGCGGCGACGCGAGCCTTCCGCGGCCGGCCTCCTCGCGCATCTGCTGGCCGCTTCCGGCTGCTGCCATTCCGGTGTGAATCGGCCCTAAAGATGGTAGCCGGCTAACTTGAAAGGGGTAAGACGCGGAACGCTAACCCTGCCAGGAAAACCTGAGAACCTCCTAGTTTATATGTATAAGACACAGCGCTCACCACTACACCAGGGAGGTTCGGTCGGATTCTAATACAATCCCTTACCAATTGCCATTTTCCCTTAAGGTTCATGAAAACATAATTGACAGAAAGCGTCACCTAACTTAGCTTAGGTAGCAAAGTTAGGGTCTTCGTGTTCTTGTCCTTTTCCCACATGTGGGGTCCATATGTGGGGTCGGCACAACACATATTGTCTTTTTCTTCCATTTGCTTCATCATCTCATTAAGTCATTATCCACTCCACTTACATGCATATCCTCTTCCACACATTGCATCCATCTTTTATGTGGGGTACATTGATGAAAATGGATATTAGACTATTTATAATCTTAATATTATATATATTTAATATATATTATAAATGATTCCGTGTCACGTTGTTTGTCCGCGATGGACTCCCAAACTACTTAACCGATTTTGATCAAACTTCGTAACTATCTCTAATTTGGTCCAACTTGAAAGATAGGATAGTTTTTTTGGATTAGGATAGTTTATTTGTTTTATTTATATAGATAAGTTGGCGGTACGAAGTTCGCCGGGTCAGCTAGTTTAATATGAAAAAAACAAACAAACAAGAAAAGCGCACTGTCACTACTTCGCGAGTGAGATTCGAACCTTCGACATCTAAAGAAAGCGGGCGCTCGCCCACTGCGCCAAACAGAGCTAAATGTGAACCTCTAAAATGTTGAACGCTTACTGAACGACGGTGTTAGGTTTTTTTTTGTTACAGAATTTCTAGATTCGGTCGCCGCGCTCAAACTGTTTGTCCTAGTTCAAAGCCCGCGATAAAAGCTATGCAATAGCTTAAAAATCTTTTTAACAACCGCCTTCAAACTCCCGCTTTACTACATTACACACACACACTACAAAGTATTTAATTTATTGTTGATATTTTAAAAACCGATCAACCAATTTCGATAAAATTTATATTGGTCCACCTGGGGAGTATACCCTTTCAAACAAAAAAAGAATTTTCCAAATCGGTTCAGGCGTCTTCGAGTAATCCGTGGACATACATTAAAAAAAAGATTCTGATGAACTGATGACCTCTTCCTTTTTTGAAGTTGGTTACAGCAGAAAGCTTTGTAAACCTCCTAGCTTGGTCAAGGCTATAAAAAGAGAGTGTTATGATTAGATAACCAATGAGTTATGGATATAATAACAGTGATTTCCTGTAATCTACAGGTCAAAGGCACTTCAGTTCAGATAACAGTTCAAAGATAAAAATAAAATGTACATACATAGACTAATGTCATCATTATCATCATTAGCAACCCATCAACATCTCACTACTGAGCGCAGGTCTCCTCTCAGAGAAGGGTTATAGGCCATTGGGCCAGCATGGTGGATGCTGGCCCAATGCGAATTGGTGGACTATGGCCTTATAACCCTTCTCTGTGAGGAGACCTGCACTCAGTAGTGAGTTGTTGATTGGTTGCTGATGATGATGATGATGATGATGTATAGCTGCTCAATTTTATTATAAGTGGATATATTTGCACCTTTGTATTTGTATAGATGTACTAAATAGCAGGCTGCTCTAATAAAATTAAATAAATCTTTTTTTTTCATTAAGAAAATAAGAATACATGACGTTTTCTTTCAAAGAAAACATATTCTTAATTCCTTTATTTATTCATAACATTTTTCTTCTTAGATCATTGATTATCATTTTTCTGATAGACTATTGAGAAACATTTTGAAACTCCATTTAATTTAAAAATTTATTTATGTACCGATATATTTAAATCTTTTTAACGCTAATCTTTTACGCAGAAGCTCACCAACATCGACTTCGTCATCATGTGAATCTGGAAGCTGTAAAGCTTCTCGATAACACGGACATTTAAAGAAGACTTAAAAGAACAAAACCGTTCGAACTAGTGTTTAAAAGTGCATTGGTGCAGTGTCAGTGCAGTGCTTGTGTTATTTGACTAGGTCACACAAACATAGTGAACTTATATAATAGAATAAACTAAGGACAATTATTGGACTGTAAATTAAATATAGAATTTAATTTTAAGTAGAAGATTAAGTTACAATAATATTGCTAACTAGCCCTTAGGCTAGATTGCAGTAAAAAATAAGGCTTCCGTTACGTAATGGTGCCCTATGATAGAAAAAATAAAAAAAAAACGCTAATACTTAGTATACAGAGGTAATTAAATTACTTCACTCCATATTACCATTTATACCTCGATTAATAATTATAATCGCTTGAAATTTTTCATTGAAGGTATGTATTTTCAGGAAGAAAAAAATAATTATACTTACAAATAAGGGAAAAAGAATTATTTGATTACGATAATCTGTTACTCATATTGATTAACTTTTTTAAACTAAATTGGATAAGTTATCGATCCATTTACATTACGTTTTAACGTAAATAAACACGCGTAGAGAAACTTACTTTTTGTTCGAATTTTCAACTGCCAAGGCGTCGGTTCTCGGCTCCAAAAATATATCACCTCCTTGGTGAACCCACATCCCACCAACAGGACTGTGGTGCTTTTCACTATGCCGTAAACAGAAGAATATTTTATCAACACTGTTCGGCACAACCAAACCAACTCGTGTATACAACTGAGTAGTTTCTATCTCGCTTAACTCGTAATCAGAATATATATTATCACAACTACTACCCCTAGCACCTTCTACAGAAGTTAATTTCCAGGAATAGTGCCCCAAAAACTCACTACCCTTCACCAATAACGAGTATTTACACCTAACATTTACACACGATTTCGCTTCCACTTTTATAGACACTATCCATGGTTCCACATTGAAATTCTTCGTTGCATGCACTTGTAATATTAAATAAAATAATATCCCACAAGTCCGCAACACACAAGACACTGAAGCCATTTTCAAAACACAATGTGGTGGAAATAAAACAAGAAATCCTCTGAATTATAACGACAGCGACATGTTTTTCTCGCTTGACAGTCCGGCGGCAATAAATTGTTGCCGGAGCCCGGAACTGCAGTACCTTTGAATCCAAAATGCTGTCACATCCGGTTTAATGGATTTTGTAGACACACGACTTTAGTATCGCCAATTTGCGAATAAAAATAGAAGTCCGGCTTGGCTCTTGATCAATAATTGGAAAGATTTAATTTATCTTACCACGTTTTCGCCACTTTGTGTCATTTAGATAACAAAATTCACAAAAATAACGAGCTGGGTAACGTATAATATATTAATTATTTGGTAGTATATCCATTACAGCTCCTAAAAGTTAAAATTCATAATATGTACGCGTTCAACAAGTAGAGTTCAATTATAACAAGAGCCTTTTGGAGTTGCGTTGCTACCTTCATACGTCTTTCATAAAGTACTTTTGTGTAACGTGATGATTTCAAAACATACAAATTAAAGATAAAACCATGCAAATTAAATTCTCTTTCATAGTAAGCTTTCTTGTATTATGTTATTTTTGTATTACCATAATAATGTTTTTTATCATAAAATTATTATAAATAGCTAAGTCTGTTTATTGGTTTGTTGTTGTGATGGTTTGTCTTTTGATGATGCAGCAATAGAGCTGATAGGTACGGATCAATTTGATTTTTCAAATGGATATAATATTCAAAGCTTGAATCTAGACTTTAGAGAGTAACTTATGTGTGATAGTTTATATCCATTTTATAGTGTTCTGTGATTTTACCACATTGACAAAAATTTTACCACATGGACGAAGTCACGAAAGCTGGTAATAAAATATTTGATTTTTAAAATAGTTGAGTCGCGAGTATTGCAAGTCTGCTGCGTCCAATTGTAATACAGATAACTAATATCACGTTTGACGTTTAACAGCTGTCTCATGTTTTAACTCGTGAAAACGTCTGTGGCCATTTGGCAAAAGTCAAAAATCAGTGTGTTGGCTCGGTTCGATTTTAGGATTTTTAGCCAAATATTCTTATATTAACACGTAATTACTTTTTAATAATGCGACCTAAATTATTTAAGTAGCCATGAAATTAGTCAAAATATATTAATCAAGTGTAATACGTATATAGGTATCGTTTTTCTTTTCGAGTACGCACTATAGGCTCTGGCCGTCATGATATTGCATTGTTAGGCCGAATTTTGTATGGAAATTGTGAAAATGGAGCTCAGGCAAGCTGGGGACGGGGCTGCGGCCGGTGAATTTGACCGGGGGCCCAAGAAATACAGCTGGGCGGAGGTTCGCCAGGCCGTGCACGACTTACGGAAGGAGCTATCGTCTTTGTCGACGATGGTGCCAATGGCTATATCGTTTCGGAAGCTTGGCAACGGGAAGACGAGGGTTTACTTCTTGAGAACTCCTCAGAACGGGTGGGAGATCACACTTCTCTACACTGACGTCACTCCCTCGCTGCAACCTAGCAATGCAAGGTAAAATCCTTTATTTTTATGCAAGACCAAACACATGCAAATCCATAGCCATCAATGGAGTGATATCCGACTTAGGGCCGATTTCACCAACGTAAAATAAGACATCCGAGCGTAAATTTTATATTTTGACAGAGTTTTCAATACAATAACTGTCAAAACAACACCCAATTTATCCCTTGGTTAATTAAACATCACTCGATGTTGGTGAAATCGACACTTACTTGACAAGAAAGCTGAGGATAATCTGTTCTCAACAGAATCTGTTTTGTGAACCGGTGGTGTAATTTCAACTTGTCATAAAAGCCATAGGTTGGCCTACTTGGAATAAATAATTTTGAATTTGTACTGCGGCTGATCTCATGATTTACCCTATCTATATATATATCGGAGGCCGAAGAGGCTCCTCATTATCGTGGGCATGTTCTTCTTGATCAGATTGCATAGTTGTGGGTACTCTGGCAATTTAAAACGCGAGAAGCTGATTACATGATTTATTGCACTGCACACAATATTTAAAAGTTTGTAGAATTAACACACAGTAGTTCAAAACACAATTACTTTAAATACTTTGTAAATAGCTAGGTAAATAATTAATACCACCATATAGCGAACGATGGGTTTGGCGCGACGGTGTGACTGGGAGACCATGCTCCACCAAGCTCTCATGAACAACTGAGACCAACTATCTCATGACTATGACTGTCTAATCATAATGATGACTTGATGACTTCTCTAATAATAATGACCGTCTGGCGGGCACCAGCCCTACTTATAGACGAATCGTCAACCCCCGCCACGCCAACTCCATCCAGGTTTGAATGTCAATGGAGTCAATTGAGTGATTGAATAAACTAGTACATCCAATACCTGAGTTCGCTTATAGAGGGCGCTTTCGAGTCACTTGAGTGACTTAATAAACTTGTACAAACAATACCCGAATTCGATATAGATGTCGCTTTCGAGTCAATTGAGTAATTTAATAAACTAGTACAAACAATTCGAGTCAATTGAGTGACTTAATAAACTTACTAACAATTAAAGTCAATTGAGTGACTTAATAATCTAGTACAAACAATTAGAGTCAATTGAATGACTGAATAAACTAGTACAACTATTTCATAACAGATGGCGCTTTAAATAATGGCCATTTTAATTTTAATCTCCGACACGGCCAGAACTGACAATCACACGTCCCCGTGTGGCAGCGTATCTGTTGACAAGAAAAAAACATTTGAGGCACCTTAGTTACAAGGTTCGGCCTACCTGACATGTTATTCAAAATGGAGCAACGTTATTCATCTGTACACAATTAATTGTAATCAAAATCATTTGACCAAATGAAAAGTTCCCATTAATCAAAATTAATCAAAATCAAAGTAACAGTTGCATATCAGTACACCATAGTACTATACCATCCATTAAAGGAATCAATAATTGTTAATTGCTTAATCGTACATCTTGGCCCAACTGCCACATGCAGCGCATAAGTAGCGACCATTGGTCACCCAGGTTAACACCACAATGTGTGATTTAACCAAAAACTGTAGTCTCATCAGAGACCCCGGCCACCCTAGGCCAACACAGTAGTCTCATCAGAGACCCCGGCCACAAAGGCCCCGGCCACAAAGGCCCAACACCGTAGTCTCCACGAGACCCAAGCAACACCAAGTTGCCAAAAGTAGTCTCCACTGAGACCCCGGCCACAAAGGCCCAACACCGTAGTCTCCACGAGACCCAAGCAACACCAAGTTGCCAAAAGTAGTCTCCACTGAGACCCGAGCAACACCAAGTTGCCAAAAGTAGTCTCCACTGAGACCCAAGCAACACCAAGTTGCCAAAAGTAGTCTCCACTGAGACCCAGGTTTCACCACATAGTCGGACGCTCATTACACCAATACAAAGTTTGGAAGCGACACATCCGATGTCTGCAGCTACGCCTAGCCAATGTGTACGTTTAAACATCCTCATCAACATGCTTGTCACTATCGTTATCCAACTCTAAGGGAACTTCACATTCAGGCATCCTTCGGAACCTGTCGTGAGCGTACTTGTAAGTACGATTACCAGTTAAAGATTTCAGAACGTATCTGTCACCATCAAGAACTTCGATGACCTTAAAAGGTCCCTTAAACTTAGGATCAAGTTTAGTCTGATTGCGTTCTTCATTTTTTAACAAAACATAATCATCAACATTAAATTTTAAAATTTTAGCTTTATTTGCATCAAACCTAACTTTATCATAATTTGAATTTTTAGTTATGTTCTGGACCACCTGCTCTCTTACGTCAGAAAGATCTATTTCAACTTCGTTATCATCAGGACTCAACAATGACAACGGTCTCGCTACACGCCCTATTAGAAGTTCTAAAGGACTCGACTTTGTCACACGACTGATTGTACAATTGATAGCAAGTTGTACTTCACGAAACAAAACACCTGAATGCAATTCGTAGGTTTTAGCTATTTCTGTCCTGCAGATATCTCATAACCCAGATACTCGACTTTACGTTTAAGAAAAAGAACACTGAAAGTATTAGAGAAAACCCACATTTGGTTAAAGTGTCAAGAACAACACGTAGTCTTTCGAGACCCTGATCGACGTCATGTGATGGTATCATAACATCATCGATGTAAATAATAGCATACGAATGCACTAAGTCACCAAGAGCCTGAGTGACTGAACGTTGGAAAACGCTGGGTGCATTGCGTAATCTAAAAGACATGGTAAGATACTCAAATTGACCGTCCGGGGTTACAAATCCAGTAAGCTCAACGCTATCTGGATGGACTTTAAAACCCACTGGCACAGTCTAGACACGTAAAATAATTAGCCCTACGTAGACTCTCAATTTGATTCGAATAAATAGGTAAAGGAAACGATCAGAAACAGTGATGCTGTTTAGTTCTCGATAATCCACACATAACCGCTCTGTACCGTCTTGTTTTTAACTAATATTATAGGACTCGAAAACGGTGAACAACTAGGTTGGATAATACCCGCATCAAACATTTCATTAATTTTATCACGAACTAACTGCCGCTCATCAGGCGAAAGGCGGTAAGGACGACGTTGAACCGTTTTACTAGGATCTACTAAACGAATCTTTAGTTCTCCGGTTGTAACTCTTGAACGCTGTAATCCGTTAATAAAAGCATCTGAATATTCGTTAAGCAATGACAATAGTCGCGGTCTATCCTCAGCTGGTATATCCGTATCAATATTCGTAAAATCAATATCCGAATTAGAAATACTACATTCATCAACAATCTTACACTTTGAAATAGAAAAAGTACCCGCAGTCATCGTAATTGAAAAACCAAGCTTTAAAATATCACGACCTTCCATAATATCGAAATGTAAAAACTCATCTGATATCACGTGAAACAAGATTTCTAAACTACGTCCATCAATCGTAATCGTTACTTAAAATTTGCAATTTACTATCAACACTTGAATCTCCACGGTAATGTTTAAGACTTTATTATAACGCACACACGATAACCTATTTGCAACACTTTCTTTGATGAGAGAGCATTCGGCGCCAGAATCATAACAAAATGAAAACGACCGACCTCATTGGTTTAATCGACCGGTGACCGGGCGAATCTCGCATGTATCCATGCGTCGCCGCTCAGACGCCCCAGGACTGCTGCTGCCGGCCCGCATGCGCCGCACGCACTGCCGCCGACTCTGCCGGCGCCACTGCCGATAAGTGACATGCGCAGAAGCACCGCGCTGGTATCCAATTGCACGAAGTATTCACATGAAAATAAAAAATCATTGTTAAGGTACATTCAAACTTCCTAAAGTACTAAACTGCAAACGAAGTACCCACATGTAACTAATAATCATTGTTTAAGTAGGTACCTGCAAACTTTTGCATTAATCAGTGGGTGCGGGTACGTTCAAGTTTCATTGAACCTAACTAACAACTTGTAATTGTAATTTTAATGTCTAAACTGAATATCGTAAAAAGGGAATTTAAAATAACCTAAAATTCTTAAATAATCAGAGATGGGAATCGAATGTTAAAACGCTCTGTCTAACTCTTCAACAACTCGTAGGTACTACATTAATACACACAACTAAGCATACCGCCGTACGTATGGGCTAAGACAACGAAATAATAAAGAGACTACAAAATAGTATCACTAAACATTGGAACGATACAATGAACTCACCGTACAATCCAGTAGTACTTTATAGTGATAAGGTGCTAGCCATACACCAGAATTCCTTAGTGTTAAGATATTTTCCACGCAGTCATAATCGTTGATATCAACAATTTCCATACGCAGCTAGACACTTATTTTCTTTCAGACAACTATTACTCAAATTAATTAAGGCTGCAGTTGGTTTCATTATTGTAAAATCTCGCTAGGAAAATGTCCTTAAACTGGTTCCAAGTAATACCGTACGCCGGTAAACGGAAACTTGCGAAAGCCACGTAGATGCAGTTCCTTTCATCGCTTTACTCAAAGCAATCATAAGCGCACAACCCTGGAGAGGCTTCTCAGACAAACACAGGTCTATAACAGTGGAGCACCATATCCGTGGATCTGTATCTTGGTGTTCAGGATTTAAATCAGGTAGCAAAAGTTTCGGCACGGAGGGTAGTATAATCACCTCGATTAACTGCTTCATATTTTGGTTTTGTAAGTCCAGTACAACACTCAATAAATCATCACTCTTCTCGGTAGCCCGAGGCGATCCCACTTCTGATATCGGAGGCCGAAGAGGCTCCTCATTATCGTGGGCATGTTCTTCTTGATCAGATTGCATAGTTGTGGGTACTCGGGCAATTTAAAACGCGAGAAGCTGATTACATGATTTATTGCACTGCACACAATATTTAAAAGTTTGTAGAATTAACACACAGTAGTTCAAAACACAATTACTTTAAATACTTTGTAAATAGCTAGGTAAATAATTAATACCACCATATAGCGAACGATGGGTTTGGCGCGACGGTGTGACTGGGAGACCATGCTCCACCAAGCTCTCATGAACAACTGAGACCAACTATCTCATGACTATGACTGTCTAATCATAATGATGACTTGATGACTTCTCTAATAATAATGACCGTCTGGCGGGCACCAGCCCTACTTATAGACGAATCGTCAACCCCCGCCACGCCAACTCCATCCAGGTTTGAATGTCAATGGAGTCAATTGAGTGATTGAATAAACTAGTACATCCAATACCTGAGTTCGCTTATAGAGGGCGCTTTCGAGTCACTTGAGTGACTTAATAAACTTGTACAAACAATACCCGAATTCGATATAGATGTCGCTTTCGAGTCAATTGAGTAATTTAATAAACTAGTACAAACAATTCGAGTCAATTGAGTGACTTTAATAAACTTACTAACAATTAAAGTCAATTGAGTGACTTAATAATCTAGTACAAACAATTAGAGTCAATTGAATGACTGAATAAACTAGTACAACTATTTCATAACAGATGGCGCTTTAAATAATGGCCATTTTAATTTTAATCTCCGACATATATAAAAAAAGTGGTGTTAGTTACACTATTTATAACTCAAGAACGGATGAACCGATTTGGCTGAAAATTGGTGGACAGCTTAGAACCAGGAGACGGACATAGGATACTTTTTATCCCGTTCGACCGCATTTCCGTCATGTCACTATAAAACGTGGTATAACAAAAACGCATCTGACATGGAATAACAAAACGCAAATGACAGTGGAATAACAGAACGTAAATGACAGCTAAATGTAATTTTGTCTCTGGTTAAGTATGGTAAAAAATTTGACAATTATAAAAAGTGTTATAATAAAGCATTACTGATATAGTACATGCGAAAGTGTGTTTGTTTGTTGGTTTGTCCTTCAATCACATCACAACAGAACAGCGGATTGATGCGATTTTTTGCATGGGTATAGTAATGGATGTAGTAGTGGTTCCTCAGACCGGGAGAGCTACTTTTTATCTCGGATAATGAAAGAGTTCCCGCGGGATTTTTAAAAACTAAATCCATGTGGACGAAGTCGCGGGCATCAGCTAGTTTTACATATATATTGATTTTGTTAGTTTAAAATGTAGCCTATGTCACCCAGACCATCAAAACAAATTGATTGACACAGTTTGAACTTTTTATCATCGAGTGACAACAACAACAAAAAAAAAAAGCGAAAGAAATAGATTTTACAGTTTTGTTACATTTTGATCTGTCAACAACCTATGTTGTCCACCTAATGTTGCTGCCATTTGAGATTTCTTCACAATGTATACAAAGGTGTGTGAAGTCTGCCAATTCGCATTGGGCCAGCGTGGTGGACTATGGTTTATAACTTGTCTGAGAGGACATAGCACTGTATAGAGCCATTGATGGGTTGCTTATGATGATGTTGTCCTGGTGGACATTTATTAGTTGGGGTGATGATGAAGATGTTCACCAGTTGAGGTCTTTTGATGGTGATGGAATTAATTTTCAGATTAGACTGGAAGCCTCTCATTGAATCGAACGTAGCCCTGGGGGTGTCATCGGGAAAGTGGTCGCGGGAGGAGCAGCTGCTGTGGGAGCGGCAGAGGGTGGCCGCGTGGGGCATCGCCTCGTACGAGCTGCACCCCAGAACTGGGCGCGTGCTGTTCCCGTGCGCCTCGTCGCTGTTCATTGCGGAGGAGGGCCCTAATCAAGTGAGTGGTCGAGGGAGGAGCAGCTGCTGTGGGAGCGGCAGAGGGTGGCCGCGTGGGGCATCGCCTCGTACGAGCTGCACCCCAGAACTGGGCGCGTGCTGTTCCCGTGCGCCTCGTCGCTGTTCATTGCGGAGGAGGGCCCTAATCAAGTGAGTGGTCGAGGGAGGAGCAGCTGCTGTGGGAGCGGCAGAGGGTGGCCGCGTGGGGCATCGCCTCGTACGAGCTGCACCCCAAAACTGGGCGCGTGCTGTTCCCGTGCGCCTCGTCGCTGTTCATTGCGGAGGAGGGCCCTAATCAAGTGAGTGGTCGAGGGAGGAGCAGCTGCTGTGGGAGCGGCAGAGGGTGGCCGCGTGGGGCATCGCCTCGTACGAGCTGCACCCCAGAACTGGGCGCGTGCTGTTCCCGTGCGCCTCGTCGCTGTTCATTGCGGAGGAGGGCCCTAATCAAGTGAGTGGTCAAGGGAGGAGCAGCTGCTGTGGGAGCGGCAGAGGGTGGCCGCGTGGGGCATCGCCTCGTACGAGCTGCACCCCAGAACTGGGCGCGTGCTGTTCCCGTGCGCCTCGTCGCTGTTCATTGCGGAGGAGGGCCCTAATCAAGTGAGTGGTCGAGGGAGGAGCAGCTGCTGTGGGAGCGGCAGAGGGTGGCCGCGTGGGGCATCGCCTCGTACGAGCTGCACCCCAGAACTGGGCGCGTGCTGTTCCCGTGCGCCTCGTCGCTGTTCATTGCGGAGGAGGGCCCTAATCAAGTGAGTGGTCGAGGGAGGAGCAGCTGCTGTGGGAGCGGCAGAGGGTGGCCGCGTGGGGCATCGCCTCGTACGAGCTGCACCCCAGAACTGGGCGCGTGCTGTTCCCGTGCGCCTCGTCGCTGTTCATTGCGGAGGAGGGCCCTAATCAACTGAGTGGTCGCGGGAGGAGCCGCTCCTGTGGGAGCGGCAGAGGGTGGCCGCGTAGGGCATAGCCTCGTACGAGCTGCACCCCAGAACTGGGCGCGTGCTGTTCCCGTGCGCCTCGTCGCTGTTCATTGCGGAGGAGGGCCCTAATCAAGTGAGTGGTCGAGGGAGGAGCGGCTGCTGTGGGAGCGGCAGAGGGTGGCCGCGTGGGGCATCGCCTCGTACGAGCTGCACCCCAGAACTGGGCGCGTGCTGTTCCCGTGCGCCTCGTCGCTGTTCATTGCGGAGGAGGGCCCTTATCAAGTGAGTGGTCGAGGGAGGAGCGGCTGCTGTGGGAGCGGCAGAGGGTGGCCGCGTGGGGCATCGCCTCGTACGAGCTGCACCCCAGAACTGGGCGCGTGCTGTTCCCGTGCGCCTCGTCGCTGTTCATTGCGGAGGAGGGCCCTAATCAAGTGAGTGGTCGAGGGAGGAGCAGCTGCTGTGGGAGCGGCAGAGGGTGGCCGCGTGGGGCATCGCCTCGTACGAGCTGCACGCCAGAACTGGGCGCGTGCTGTTCCCGTGCGCCTCGTCGCTGTTCATTGCGGAGGAGGGCCCTAATCAAGTGAGTGGTCGAGGGAGGAGCGGCTGCTGTGGGAGCGGCAGAGGGTGGCCGCGTGGGGCATCGCCTCGTACGAGCTGCACCCCAGAACTGGGCGCGTGCTGTTCCCGTGCGCCTCGTCGCTGTTCATTGCGGAGGAGGGCCCTAATCAAGTGAGTGGTCGAGGGAGGAGCGGCTGCTGTGAGAGCGGCAGAGGGTGGCCGCGTGGGGCATCGCCTCGTACGAGCTGCACCCCAGAACTGGGCGCGTGCTGTTCCCGTGCGCCTCGTCGCTGTTCATTGCGGAGGAGGGCCCTAATCAAGTGAGTGGTCGAGGGAGGAGCGGCTGCTGTGGGAGCGGCAGAGGGTGGCCGCGTGGGGCATCGCCTCGTACGAGCTGCACCCCAGAACTGGGCGCGTGCTGTTCCCGTGCGCCTCGTCGCTGTTCATTGCGGAGGAGGGCCCTAATCAAGTAAGCCTCTCGTTTATACTCCTAGCTAAGCACAATTGCAAAGAATTTTTGAAGAAGATTGCATTGCAAAGTCACCATCTTGGTGTTAGAGCGAAACATATTATGTCGTGTTTAAACAGATTTATTTTGGTTTGACAGATTATAGCAAAGGAACTCAACTTTTTCTTTGTACTGGATTTGTGTTAAATCAATTATTTATATATTTCTTCTTTCCAGTCGCCGCCTCTGGTGCCCCGCTCGCTCAGCACGGGCTGGGGCGCGCCGCTAACGCCCGCCATGTGCCCCTCGCTGCCGTCGCTGGTGGCGCACGCGGCGCGCGGCGACATCTGGCTGGCGGGGGACACGCTGCGCAGGCCCGCCAGGCTCACCTACGCTTGCAAGGGGCGCGATGAGAAGTAAGAGGGTACTATAGTTGTTTGTTTACTGACGCCCGCCATGTGCCCCTCGCTGCCGTCGCTGGTGGCGCACGCGGCGCGCGGCGACATCTGGCTGGCGGGGGACACGCTGCGCAGGCCCGCCGGGCTCACCTACGCTTGCAAGGGGCGCGATGAGAAGTAAGAGGGTACTATAGCTGTTTGTTTACTGACGCTCGCCATGTGCCCCTCGCTGCCGTCGCTGGTGGCGCACGCAGCGCGCGGCGACATCTGGCTGGCGAGGGACACGCTGCGCAGGCCCGCCAGGCTCACCTACGCTTGCAAGGGGCGCGATGAGAAGTAAGAGGGTACTATAGTTGTTTGTTTACTGACGCCCGCCATGTGCCCCTCGCTGCCGTCGCTGGTGGCGCACGCAGCGCGCGGCGACATCTGGCTGGCGAGGGACACGCTGCGCAGGCCCGCCAGGCTCACCTACGCTTGCAAGGGGCGCGATGAGAAGTAAGAGGGTACTATGGTTGTTCGCGCCATGTGCCTGTCAACAATTCCTTGTTCCATGGTCGTAGCGCTGGCAATCTCTTTGGCTCGCAATGAAGTTGACAGATACTTAGTTTAAACTTGCCGCCGTTTTGGGGCGTGGTTTTTTGCAAGTTCCTTTGGTTTGACAGCTAACACGTATTCACGAAAACCCGGGTCGCGCGCACCGTTTGCTGTTTTTGGGTGTCTAAATTTAGTTTACTTTACGGTTTAATTGCGCCGTCAAGCGGTCTATGTGTCGACCTAGCTAGTTGCATAATTGTTGTACATAAGTGTGTGTGATTAAGGTTTTGGACCCAACTAGTGACAAACCAAGTGTACAGTGCTACGCCAGCCCGGCGTCCACCGCTGCAGGCCATAACTGGCTGCCTGCCTGCTGCGGCTAGCGGTCTGAGAAGCTCACCTTACACTTAACCTAACAATACACTCTCTCACAATACGCTAACATATCACCACTATCATACAATCTCAGGCCGTACAAGGATTGACTGCTGCAAGGAAGGTCAGTGCAACCCTACCATCATTAAGTCACCACTACGTTGAGAACAAATCTGACCGCGGAGAAAGGCCGCTTTGGGCAGCGACCCTGGACCCTGGTTATAGCTGATGGGCCCCTATACCTAGTGTTCCAGGCCTTGACTCGTTGGCCAAGCCGTTGGCCTCAACAATAGTTGTTTGTTTACTGACGCCCGCCATGTGCCCCTCGCTGCCGTCGCTGGTGGCGCACGCAGCGCGCGGCGACATCTGGCTGGCGGGGGACACGCTGCGCAGGCCCGCCAGGCTCACCTACGCTTGCAAGGGGCGCGATGAGAAGTAAGAGGGTACTATAGTTGTTTGTTTACTGACGCCCGCCATGTGCCCCTCGCTGCCGTCGCTAGTGGCGCACGCAGCGCGCGGCGACATCTGGCTGGCGGGGGACACGCTGCGCAGGCCCGCCAGGCTCACCTACGCTTGCAAGGGGCGCGATGAGAAGTAAGAGGGTACTATAGTTGTTTGTTTACTGACGCCCGCCATGTGCCCCTCGCTGCCGTCGCTGGTGGCGCACGCGGCGCGCGGCGACATCTGGCTGGCGGGGGACACGCTGCGCAGGCCCGCCAGGCTCACCTACGCTTGCAAGGGGCGCGATGAGAAGTAAGAGGGTACTATAGTTGTTTGTTTACTGACGCCCGCCATGTGCCCCTCGCTGCCGTCGCTGGTGGCGCACGCAGCGCGCGGCGACATCTGGCTGGCGGGGGACACGCTGCGCAGGCCCGCCAGGCTCACCTACGCTTGCAAGGGGCGCGATGAGAAGTAAGGGGGTACTATAGTTGTTTGTTTACTGACGCCCGCCATGTGCCCCTCGCTGCCGTCGCTGGTGGCGCACGCAGCGCGCGGCGACATCTGGCTGGCGGGGGACACGCTGCGCAGGCCCGCCAGGCTCACCTACGCTTGCAAGGGGCGCGATGAGAAGTAAGAGGGTACTATAGTTGTTTGTTTACTGACGCCCGCCATGTGCCCCTCGCTGCCGTCGCTGGTGGCGCACGCAGCGCGCGGCGACATCTGGCTGGCGGGGGACACGCTGCGCAGGCCCGCCAGGCTCACCTACGCTTGCAAGGGGCGCGATGAGAAGTAAAAGGGTACTATAGTTGTTTGTTTACTGACGCCCGCCATGTGCCCCTCGCTGCCGTCGCTGGTGGCGCACGCAGCGCGCGGCGACATCTGGCTGGCGGGGGACACGCTGCGCAGGCCCGCCAGGCTCACCTACGCTTGCAAGGGGCGCGATGAGAAGTAAGAGGGTACTATAGTTGTTTGTTTACTGACGCCCGCCATGTGCCCCTCGCTGCCGTCGCTGGTGGCGCAAGCGGCGCGCGGCGACATCTGGCTGGCGGGGGACACGCTGCGTAGGCCCGCCACGCTCACCTACGCTTGCAAGGGGCGCGATGAGAAGTAAGAGGGTACTATAGTTGTTTGTTTACTGACGCCCGCCATGTGCCCCTCGCTGCCGTCGCTGGTGGCGCACGCAGCGCGCGGCGACATCTGGCTGGCGGGGGACACGCTGCGCAGGCCCGCCAGGCTCACCTACGCTTGCAAGGGGCGCGATGAGAAGTAAGAGGGTACTATAGTTGTTTGTTTACTGACGCCCGCCATGTGCCCCTCGCTGCCGTCGCTGGTGGCGCACGCAGCGCGCGGCGACATCTGGCTGGCGGGGGACACGCTGCGCAGGCCCGCCAGGCTCACCTACGCTTGCAAGGGGCGCGATGAGAAGTAAGAGGGTACTATAGTTGTTTGTTTACTGACGCCTTTGAGTAATAAACCAGCAATGGAGAGGACTTGACCCCTAATTTATTCGCAAAAAAGTCTGTCAATTACGGTGGGGGGCGAGGTAGCACACATGAAAACTTGCTTACTACAGTTGCATTTTTCCATCACGTCGCTATGCACGCACACAATATAATTAGCAAACACTACCTTAAAGTATATGCACACTATCACATTCACACACAGGGACGCTCTATCATTACATGAAACAATCGCATCATTTGTGTAAACATTTTAGGGATTTGACACTATCGATTATCGACTTTCGATAAGTTTTTCTAATAATTATTTACAACAGAGTTACTTTATTCGAGAGTAAATTTTTTTGTTCGAGATCTTTAACATGGTAGGTATATAGAAGCGCTAGGAAACGAGACTCTTGCCGTTATTTTAGTCATAATATGACTTTGCTATTAGATTGACTCTTTGTAGGCTTTTAGTACTTGCGTAAAGATACAGCTAGAAACTTTGGACTATATTGACGCTGGAAAGCGATCTAGCTTATTTCGAAAAATAACAAAATGACTTTTTTATATATTTGGAAGAAAAAGATACTGCGACGGATTGTCGGATTTTCGTTTTCCTATGACATTATTTTTCTAAGATACTATGTTGACCTTCTCTGCATGTTTATATTATATATTTTTTGTTATTCCACACCACACCACACCATCTATTTTTCAATATTATACAGATACTTCAAAAAAGTTATCAATACTTTTTAGCAGTGCAGTGCACTTAGGCGAACCTACTGTAAGGACTTAGGATTATCTGATTATTAACAGATTTTGTAGATACCAAGGTATTTACTCCGTCACTATACTCTCAATCTCATGCTGAAAGCATGCTGTAGGTACCACAGTATATCACCTTAGAGCAGCTGTTTAGTTATGATTTAAGTTTATAAGCCACTTTATAAGGGAGTGCTGTACTTTGTCATAGGTTTTTAATAATATTGTTTATTAAGTTGAGAGACATTTAATTTTTATTTGAATACGTAGTGGGTATTAATATTGAACACATTGATTTTTTAAGTAATCTTGTTTAAATAAACATACAGCATTTTTAATGAAACATCATTTGTTTTATTTATGTTTAAAGCGAAATTTACGATGTATCTATTTCTAAAAAGTATATTAAGTACAAACTGTTAGAAGTTCATCATGTTTCCTTAAAAATAAATACAGCATAATTAGCATTTCAGAGTTTAGAGTTATTTCGTGGTTTCATATGTTTCAAATACCAAGTTACAGCAACATTGCTTCTTAAAATTGAAAAACTATTAGTCGAAATTGATATAAAACTAATGTATAAAACTAAAGTAATTCTACTTTAGAATTATATAATTAGTATCATCTGATGTGTTACTTTAAAAAATATGCTTTTTGAAAAAAATCTGCTCCTGATAGCTTATTATGAGCTGTTATGATTTTTTAAAACGTTATTGGCTCTGGTTTAAAGTTCACTTTTTCGATTTACAAGATCGTTTTCCAGCGTTGAATAATATTCTCTCAGTCCAGTATGGAGGAAACATAAAAAGTAAAAACTAAACCCTAAAAAAAATGTATTTAAAGTTATGATTGGTAAGTTAAAACTTGTACCTACATACTTTACTTGGAAGGCTTATTTTTTTCATCTACTTCATCTGAACGAAGTGTATATTTGTTTGTAATGCTAGGCTGCCGCCATGGCTATAGTGGCCACCCCATCTGTAATAAAACACCGCCAAGCTATTTAGCTTTCCGGTAAACCTAGCGGGATGAATAAGAAGTATGGGTACTTTAATTCAATTGCCAAGTTTTAATGAACCAAATATGTATAGAATTTAAATATTTTTTTTCGTCAATGAACCATTAGTAAGACGATAAAAATATCTCGGTATAAATAATTTATACAATCCCCCCACCAATATCGACATATGAAATCTTGCTGTCCAGCCCTAATTTTATTGCGGCGTGGCCGACTTCATAAAATTAAAGTCCTAATTTTCGAGTAAGAAAGACTTACGTAGAACTTATCATTATTATTAAACAATTTTTTAGTCTCGTTTTCATTATTTTTTGTATTATATTTGTAAAAATCCTTTCTTAGCGGATGCCTACGTCATAGTAGATGTGCGTTGATAGATCAGTGAGTCAGTCACCTTTTCATTTTATATATTTAGAAAATCATATCACGCTGGTTATATGGAAATATATACCTATAACTTTTGAAATAATTGAGTAAAAAAACTAATTTTATGAATTCGCTGAGTTTATGGAGCTCTAGCTGCATCAATGCATTTTAAACAATAGTGGGAGAGTACCAGCCAATCAGACACCATTGCGATCGTTATAATAATGCAATCATTTTAACCGACTTCAAAAAAGGAGGAGGTTCTCAATTTGAATTTTTTGTATATTTGTTATCCAATTATTCCGCCAAATAATGAATGGAATTTGATAATTTTTTTTTGTTTAGTAGGGCATACTTCAGAGGTGGTTCCCATATAAATTTTTGTTGATATAATGTAAGATGTTACTCCATAACTACGTCAAATCTGAACCGATTTCAATTTTTTTTGAAAGAACGCATAATAAGGTTGGGCCTATTTAAAAGGTGAAGAGAAGATGATTCATATCTTCGGTGATGGAGGAAGGAACTCAATGATTAAGAGCAAATTGCTCGCAATCAGAGATATACACAAAAAAGCTTAAAATAATAATGTAAAAAAAATATCTTTAAAAAACCGACTTCATACGCCGATCGGGCAAAGTTGGGCTAGCGTCGCGCATTAGTTTCATCATTAGGGTTCCATACCAAAATGGTAAAAATGGAACCCTTATGGTGAGACTTTCTCCGTCCGTCTGTCCGTCCGTCTGTCACAGTCGATTATTTCAGTAACTATTAAAGCTATCGACATGAAATTTGGCATAGTTGTGTATAATAGTGGCCCAAAAGCATTGAAATAAAGAAAAGTCGAAAATTATTTTTAGTTTTTTAAAAAAAGGGGGAAAATCGGGGGTTTGAAATTTAAAAGTAAAATAACTATATCGAGTGGGGTATCATATGAAAGGCCTTTATTTGTGCATTCTAAAACATTTTTTTATTTATTTCTATATATAATAGTTTTTGAATAATCGGCCAAAATGTCGAAAAAAATACCGTTCCCCCCCCCTTGTCTCCGAAGTTTACCAATCGAAAAATCTGAAATAATTATGGTCAATAGAGGTTTATGTATATTTTACAGGAAAAATAAAAGCAACGCGAAAATTATTTTAGTTTGATTAAAAAAGGGGGAAAATCGGGGGTTTGAAATTTCAAAGTAAGATAACTATACCGAGTGGGGTATCATATGAAAGGCCTTTACTTGTGCATTCTAAAACAGTTTTTTATTTATTTCTAGATTTAATAGCTTTTGAGTAATCGGCCAAAATGTCGAAAAAAATACCGTTCCCCCCCCTTATCTCCGAAGTTTACCAATCGAAAAATCTAAAATAATTATGGTCAATAGAGGTTTATGTATATTTTACATGAAAAATAAAATCAACGTGAAAATTATTTTAGTTTAATTAAAAAGGGGGGAAAATCGGGGGTTTGAAATTTCAAAGTAAGATAACTATACCGAGTGGGGTATCATATGAAAGGCCTTTACTTGTGCATTCTAAAGCAGTTTTTTATTTATTTCTATATATAATAGCTTTTGAGTAATCGGCCAAAATGTCGAAAAAAATACCGTTCCCCCCCCCTTATCTCCGAAGTTTACCAATCGAAAATTCTGAAATAATTATGGTCAATAGAGGTTTATGTATATTTTACAGGAAAAATAAAACCAACGCTCTAACTAGCATAGTTTTTTTTATATTAACAATAAACCTCTACAAACAAAGTTAACGATAATTAAGCAAATTAATATAATATTATCGTTTTACTTTTACTCTTGGAGTATGGAACCCTCGGTGCGCGAGTCCGACTCGCACTTGACCGGTTTTTTATATTTAGGCCCGCCCGACTTCAACATACATGTACAAATTAAAATTGTTTTATAATTTGTAGTGGCGTTTAAAGTCGGTTTTATAGAAAGAATTTTTTATCATTATTTGATAATTTCGTTCGTATTTATATATCTAGTCATATTTTACTTAAAGCTTATAAATTAGTCGTTCACCCCTTCCTATTCTATCGTGATTTTAATTCTATGGGATCAATTTATAATGCAGTTCATGAAAAAGGTCTCTAAACGAATAGTAAGTAGGAAGATTAATTTTCAATATTTTCCCCAAATTATTTCATGTACGTTTAAGTAGCAACATTTTCAGATCGACAGTTTTCTTAAGTTTTCTGCATAAGTATTGCATTATTTGGATAAAATAATACATCAGAAGTAAATAAATGTTATCCTTTAGTAAACTGGATGTTTTAAATATTTTTTTTAGAAGAAAATACTCTCATATTCGGCATTTATAGCGGAGCTCATTCCCCGCTAACCATACGTAGTTGACAGGCGCGTGACTGGAGTCAAACAGTTTTATATAACGAGTATGAGCACTGCTCATACCCAACTTACAGAGGGGTACGCGCGTCAATTCTTCTCCTGTGTTGGTTTATTACTCAAAGACTGACGCCCGCCATGTGCCCCTCGCTGCCGTCGCTGGTGGCGCACGCGGCGCGCGGCGACATCTGGCTGGCGGGGGACACGCTGCGCAGGCCCGCCAGGCTCACCTACGCTTGCAAGGGGCGCGATGAGAAGTAAGAGGGTACTATAGTTGTTTGTTTACTGACGCCCGCCATGTGCCCCTCGCTGCCGTCGCTGGTGGCGCACGCGGCGCGCGGCGACATCTGGCTGGCGGGGGACACGCTGCGTAGGCCCGCCACGCTCACCTACGCTTGCAAGGGGCGCGATGAGAAGTAAGAGGGTACTATAGTTGTTTGTTTACTGACGCCCGCCATGTGCCCCTCGCTGCCGTCGCTGGTGGCGCACGCAGCGCGCGGCGACATCTGGCTGGCGGGGGACACGCTGCGTAGGCCCGCCACGCTCACCTACGCTTGCAAGGGGCGCGATGAGAAGTAAGAGGGTACTATAGTTGTTTGTTTACTGACGCCCGCCATGTGCCCCTCGCTGCCGTCGCTGGTGGCGCACGCAGCGCGCGGCGACATCTGGCTGGCGGGGGACACGCTGCGTAGGCCCGCCAGGCTCACCTACGCTTGCAAGGGGCGCGATGAGAAGTAAGAGGGTACTATAGTTGTTTGTTTACTGACGCCCGCCATGTGCCCCTCGCTGCCGTCGCTGGTGGCGCACGCAGCGCGCGGCGACATCTGGCTGGCGGGGGACACGCTGCGTAGGCCCGCCACGCTCACCTACGCTTGCAAGGGGCGCGATGAGAAGTAAGAGGGTACTATAGTTGTTTGTTTACTGACGCCCGCCATGTGCCCCTCGCTGCCGTCGCTGGTGGCGCACGCAGCGCGCGGCGACATCTGGCTGGCGGGGGACACGCTGCGTAGGCCCGCCACGCTCACCTACGCTTGCAAGGGGCGCGATGAGAAGTAAGAGGGTACTATAGTTGTTTGTTTACTGACGCCCGCCATGTGCCCCTCGCTGCCGTCGCTGGTGGCGCACGCAGCGCGCGGCGACATCTGGCTGGCGGGGGACACGCTGCGTAGGCCCGCCAGGCTCACCTACGCTTGCAAGGGGCGCGATGAGAAGTAAGAGGGTACTATAGTTGTTTGTTTACTGACGCCCGCCATGTGCCCCTCGCTGCCGTCGCTGGTGGCGCACGCAGCGCGCGGCGACATCTGGCTGGCGGGGGACACGCTGCGTAGGCCCGCCACGCTCACCTACGCTTGCAAGGGGCGCGATGAGAAGTAAGAGGGTACTATAGTTGTTTGTTTACTGACGCCCGCCATGTGCCCCTCGCTGCCGTCGCTGGTGGCGCACGCAGCGCGCGGCGACATCTGGCTGGCGGGGGACACGCTGCGTAGGCCCGCCACGCTCACCTACGCTTGCAAGGGGCGCGATGAGAAGTAAGAGGGTACTATAGTTGTTTGTTTACTGACGCCCGCCATGTGCCCCTCGCTGCCGTCGCTGGTGGCGCACGCAGCGCGCGGCGACATCTGGCTGGCGGGGGACACGCTGCGTAGGCCCGCCAGGCTCACCTACGCTTGCAAGGGGCGCGATGAGAAGTAAGAGGGTACTATAGTTGTTTGTTTACTGACGCCCGCCATGTGCCCCTCGCTGCCGTCGCTGGTGGCGCACGCGGCGCGCGGCGACATCTGGCTGGCGGGGGACACGCTGCGTAGGCCCGCCAGGCTCACCTACGCTTGCAAGGGGCGCGATGAGAAGTAAGAGGGTACTATAGTTGTTTGTTTACTGACGCCCGCCATGTGCCCCTCGCTGCCGTCGCTGGTGGCGCACGCGGCGCGCGGCGACATCTGGCTGGCGAGGGACACGCTGCGTAGGCCCGCCACGCTCACCTACGCTTGCAAGGGGCGCGATGAGAAGTAAGAGGGTACTATAGTTGTTTGTTTACTGACGCCCGCCATGTGCCCCTCGCTGCCGTCGCTGGTGGCGCACGCAGCGCGCGGCGACATCTGGCTGGCGGGGGACACGCTGCGCAGGCCCGCCACGCTCACCTACGCTTGCAAGGGGCGCGATGAGAAGTAAGAGGGTACTATAGTTGTTTGTTTACTGACGCCCGCCATGTGCCCCTCGCTGCCGTCGCTGGTGGCGCACGCGGCGCGCGGCGACATCTGGCTGGCGGGGGACACGCTGCGCAGGCCCGCCAGGCTCACCTACGCTTGCAAGGGGCGCGATGAGAAGTAAGAGGGTACTATAGTTGTTTGTTTACTGACGCCCGCCATGTGCCCCTCGCTGCCGTCGCTGGTGGCGCACGCGGCGCGCGGCGACATCTGGCTGGCGGGGGACACGCTGCGCAGGCCCGCCAGGCTCACCTACGCTTGCAAGGGGCGCGATGAGAAGTAAGAGGGTACTATAGTTGTTTGTTTACTGACGCCCGCCATGTGCCCCTCGCTGCCGTCGCTGGTGGCGCACGCGGCGCGCGGCGACATCTGGCTGGCGGGGGACACGCTGCGCAGGCCCGCCAGGCTCACCTACGCTTGCAAGGGGCGCGATGAGAAGTAAGAGGGTACTATAGTTGTTTGTTTACTGACGCCCGCCATGTGCCCCTCGCTGCCGTCGCTGGTGGCGCACGCAGCGCGCGGCGACATCTGGCTGGCGGGGGACACGCTGCGCAGGCCCGCCACGCTCACCTACGCTTGCAAGGGGCGCGATGAGAAGTAAGAGGGTACTATAGTTGTTTGTTTACTGACGCCCGCCATGTGCCCCTCGCTGCCGTCGCTGGTGGCGCACGCGGCGCGCGGCGACATCTGGCTGGCGGGGGACACGCTGCGCAGGCCCGCCAGGCTCACCTACGCTTGCAAGGGGCGCGATGAGAAGTAAGAGGGTACTATAGTTGTTTGTTTACTGACGCCCGCCATGTGCCCCTCGCTGCCGTCGCTGGTGGCGCACGCGGCGCGCGGCGACATCTGGCTGGCGGGGGACACGCTGCGCAGGCCCGCCAGGCTCACCTACGCTTGCAAGGGGCGCGATGAGAAGTAAGAGGGTACTATAGTTGTTTGTTTACTGACGCCCGCCATGTGCCCCTCGCTGCCGTCGCTGGTGGCGCACGCGGCGCGCGGCGACATCTGGCTGGCGGGGGACACGCTGCGTAGGCCCGCCACGCTCACCTACGCTTGCAAGGGGCGCCATGAGAAGTAAGAGGGTACTATAGCCAATAAAACTGACCAAAATAAGAAACCAAGGTGCTGGAGTGGCGACCTCGCACCGGGAAGCACAGTATAGGCAGATCTCCCACCAGGTCTGGTAGCAGGCTTTCGTTGGCCGTGGCTAGTTACCACCCTACCGTCAAAGACGTGCCGCCAAGCGATTTAGCGTTCCGGCACGATGGCGTGTAGAAACCGATTAGGGCATGGGTTGAATGTTCACTGCCACACCCCTTCCAAGTTAGTCCGCTACCATTTTAGACTGCATCATCACTTACCATCAGGTGAGATCGCAGTCAAGGACTATCTTGTCATCGAATAAAAAAAAAAAAGGTGGACCGACAACATCAAACGAGTCGCAGGGAGCCGCTGGATTCAGGCGGCGCAAAACCGAGGCTTGTGGAAGTCCATGCAAGAGACCTTTGTCCAGCAGTGGACGTCTGTCGGTTGATGAAGAAGAAGAGGTTAAGAAATTATCATCATCATGAACAACCCATTAACGGCTCATTACTGAGTGCAGGTCTCCTCTCAGAGAAGGTTTATAGGCCATAGTCCACCACGCTGGCCCAATGCGATATGGAGAACTCTCAGGTGTGCAGGTTTCCTCACGATGTTTACCTTCACCGTTGAAGCATGTGATATTTGATTGTTTAAACGCTCATAGCTCTGAAAAGTCAAAGGTGCGTGCCCGGGATCGAACCTGCGACCGACCGCAGACCGCACTCCTAACCTAACCATGAGCCTTTCACCGTTTATTCAAAATAAGTGAATTAGTCAAAAATTGGTTATTATAATTACTCTACGCAGCTCATTTCCTATTTAATTTCCAGCCTATTTCATTTATTAACTTCACAGTATCAACCACTGGGTTAACCCGAAGATTGCCTGAAAACTTCATCAAAATCGGTCCTGCCGTTTTGGAATCCATAGCGAATGTACTCACGTTGATTTTTGTCTATAGATGACCCACGACAAAAATGTATGAATATGTTTTCAGGAAAATAAAACGACTGTGTTTTAGACCACACGACTGAAGTAAAACTTACGAAACGCAACTGGCTATGAGAGAAAGAGAGAAAGAAAATGTGTGCTCGCACCTCTCTCTCTTGCCCCTACAGTAATATGCAAAAAGTAACTCTCTCTCTTTCTGACTTATATCTCAACTTCCGTTCCCCTCGCCCGATCACACTTTTCGTAACGCATTCACCAGCTTACTCCCCAAGTCAAGCGTGCGTAAAGAAGTTTTACTTCAAAAAGATGGTACATATTTTCGTTTCGTCGCTTGTAGAAAGTCCAAGGTTCGAGTCCAGTTTTTATGTTCGCAGGTTGGCAGACGACCCACGCCAGGCGGGGGTGCCGTGCTACGTCACGCAAGAGGAGTTCTCGCGCTACACAGGCATCTGGTGGCAGCCCAAGTGCGATGGTGAGTGGTCATCGTCATCAGCAACCCAAGACAGGTTTTTATCGGTACGGTACTTTATAAACCGATAGAAGTCCACTGCAAGACAAAGGTCTCCTGCATGGACCTCCACAGGCTTCGGTCTTGCCTGAATCCTGCGGCTCCCTGCGACTCGTTTGGTGTTGTCGGTCCACTTAGTGGGGGGTCTGCCTACACTGCGCTTCCCGGTACGGGGTCCATCCATCCTAACGACCATCAGCTCTTCTAACTCTTCTATTTTGTCTCGCCCATTTCCACTTCAGTTTCGCGATTCGCTGAGCAACCCATTAACGGCTCACTACTGAGCGCAGGTCTCCTCTCAGAGAAGGGTTATAGGCCATAGTCCACCACGCTGGCCCAATGCGAATTGGCGGACTTCTCACACCTTATTATGGAGAACTCTCAGGTGTGCAGGTTTCCTCACAATGTTTTCCTTCACCGTTGAAGCGTGTGATATTTAATTGCTTAATTGCACATAACTCCGAACCATACCTGTAAAAGTTTATCGTGTGTGTTCCAGACGATGTGTTCCGGATAGTATATGAGGAAGTGGACGAGAGCGACGTGAAGATATTCAGCTTCCCCTCCTCGCAGAGCTCCAGCGGCGAAGTTGAGGAGTTCAGGTCATTACTAGTTTAACCTTACCTTACCTTTATTAATAACTAGCTGATGCCCGCGACTTCGTCCGCATGGATTTAGTTTTTAAAAATCCCGCGGGAACTCGTTCATTATCCGAGATAAAAAGTAGCTCTCCCGGTCTGAGGAACCACTACTACATCCATTACTATACCCATGCAAAAAATCGCATCAATCCGCTGTTCTGTTGCGACGTGATTGAAGGACAAACCAACAAACAAACACACTTTCGCATTTATAATATCAGTAATGCTTTATTATAACACTTTTTATAATTGTCAAATTTTTTACCATACTTAACCAAAGACAAAATTACGTTTAGCTGTAATTTACGTTTTGTTATTCCATGTCAGATGCGTTTTTCGTATATGTACCACGTTTTATAGTGACTTGACCGAAACGCGGTCGAACGGAATAAAAAGTATCCTATGTCCGTCTCCTGGTTCTAAGCTACCTCTCCTCCAATTTTCAGCCAAATCGGTTCATCCGTTCTTGAGTTATAAATAGTGTAACTAACACCACTTTCTTTTATATATATAGATTTATTTATTTATTGAAAAAGTACACAAAACAGGTTGCAACCAAATATAAACGTAATACAATAACATCAGATTTGGGTTCCAGGTAACAACCCTTAATATGTGTGCACAGTGGTTATAAAATTTATGCATAGAATCTATACTTTAACCTACTTCAAAAATGGAGGAGGTTCTCAATTCGTCTGAATCTTTTTTTTTTATGTATGTTCACCGATTACTCAAAGACGTCTGAACCGATTTGGGAAATTCTTTTTTGTTTCAAAGGCTATATATACTTCCCAGATTGTCCCATTGAAATTTTATCGAAATCGGTCGAGCGATTTTTAAAATAACTATAAATTATATACTTCGTACTGGCATGGGCGTTTTTAAAAAGAATTTTTTATCTTCTTCTTGTCAACCGATAGACGTCCACTGCTGGACAAAGGTCTCTTGCATGGACATCCACAGGCCTCGGTCTTGCGCCGGCTGAATCCAGCGGCTCCCTGCGACTCGCTTGATGTCGTCGGTCCACCTGGTGGGGGGTCTGCCAACACTGCGCTTCCCGGTGCGGGGTCGCCACTCCAGCACCTTGGGACCCCAACGACCATCAGCTCTTCGAACTATGTGCCCCGCCCATTTCCACTTCAGCTTCGCGACTCGCTGAGCTATGTCGGTGACTTTGGTTCTCCTACGGATCTCCTCACTTCTGGTTTGATCTCACAGGGATACCCCGAGCATAGCTCTCTCTATCGCCCGCTGAGTGACTTCTCTAAGAAACCTTCGCTCAGCCGTTGATGGGTTGCTGATGTTTTTTTTTTATTCGATGACAAGATAGTCCTTGACTGCGATCTCACTTGATGGCAAGTGACGATGCAGTCTAAGATGGTAGCGGGCTAACTTGGAAGGGGTATGGCAGTGAACATTCAACCCATACCCCTAATTGGTTTCTACACGCCATCGTGCCGGAACGCTAAATCGCTTTGCGGCACGTCTTTGACGGTAGGGTGGTAACTAGCCACGGCCAAAGCCTCCCACCAGACCAGACCAGAAACAATTCAGAAATAATAAATTCCCAAATTGACCCCGCCGGGAATCGAACCCGAGACCTTCCAGTTATAAGGCAACAGCGCTCACCACTGAGCCAGGGAGGTCGTCAAAATGATGATGATTATGTTATTGTTCAGGTTCCCCCGTGCCGGTACGCCGAACGCGAGGTCGACCCTCAAGCTGGTAACGTTCCGACTGCAGCGGGCAACGCCCACCACCGTACTCGACTATTACCAGGAGGGGAACTCCGAGCGGACTGGTAACTACCCGGGATTTCCGGACAAACATAGCAAAAATTCCGGGGCCAGCGGGGATCGTACCCACATCAGAATAGAATACAATAGAAATATTTTATATTCAAATAAACTTTTACAAGTGCTTTTGAATAGTCGATCAATCTACCACTGGTTCGGAATGCCCTTCCTGCCGAGAAGAACCAGCAAGAAACTCGGCGGTTGCTCTTTTCAAAACAAATTTACAATACAGTAAATACTATGCTATATATGCAGTGTTTCCACAATGAAGGAAGTTCCAAAAATGCATACCGACTAACTTCTATCTTAAGACGGGCAGACATAAAGTAGCCCCATTTCCGCCGGTGGCACCCGTTCACGAGCATGACGCATGACCCAGCCATTGCTTCGCTCAACCATATTTGAGGGACCGTAAGAACCTCATAATATTAATACGTGAAGCAAAAACTTTGTACCCCGTTTTACGGAAATTGCGCGGACGGAGGAGTATGAAAGGGGTAGTTTCGAATATATATGGAGCCTGGGCCAGGTCTTTGTACAGTCTTTCAAAATGTTTGGGGTCAAAAATAGTGATTATTTTTTTCTTTATTTCTCATTAAAAGGTCCTTTTTACGAAGTACAATGCGAAATCATTTTGCAAAACAAAGGTGCAACAACATGGCGTTCATTTTGACAATGACACATACTTACACGAGTCATGATAACATTTGACATAAAAATAATCACAATTGACATTTGACATACCACAAATCATACTTAATATTATAAATGCGAAACTCGAAATAGTTTTTGTTTGTTGGTTTGTACTTCAATCACGCCGCAACAGCCACGGATCGATGTGATTTTTTGCATGGGTACAGTTGAGGACCTGGAGAGTGACAGGCGGAATTTATCCCGGAAAATAAGAGTTCCGGCTACGTTTTATTCCGGATAATCAAAAAGTTCCCGAGGGATTTTAAAAACTAAAACCGCGCGGACGACGTCGCGGGCATCAGCTAGTAGAACATCAACAGTTTCAGATTCGAGTAGCGACTCGCTGGAGGTGACCGACATCCGATGGTACGAGCTGAGGCAGTCGTTGAAGGAGACCTTCCCATGGCTGGAGTACCTGGCCAGGGTGGGGTGGACGCCGTGCAGCCAGTAGTGAGTTCTTTTTTCTTTATTTTAAGCTATTGCATAGCTTTTATCGCGGGCTTTGAACTAGGACAAACAGTTTGAGCGCGGCGACCGAATCAAGAAATTCCGTAACGAAAATAAACCTAACACCGTCGTTGAGTAAGCGTTCAACATTTTAGAGATTCACAAGTAGCTCCGTTTGGCGCAGTGGGCCAGCGGTCGCTTTCTTTACCGTATGGTGTATGATGTCGCAGGTTCAAATCTCACTCGCGAAGTAGTGACAGTGCGCTTTTCTTGTTTGTTTGTTTTTTAATTATTTTTTTGCATAATTTTTACTATGCAAAAAAAATATTGCATAAATATTATAATTGCGTAAGTTGATAAAAAATGCTATGCAATAGCTTTACCGCGGCAGTCCCCGAGTGCCACTTATTTTTTTTTTTTTATTTGTATAATGTGTGTCGATAAGATGGTAAATGTAATTATTTTGCAGTCCAGCACATTAGCCGTAGCGGCGTACAAATGAATATTATGTTATAAAGGAACATTTTATGTCAATATTTCTATAAAGTAACCAAATTTAAACTATTTCACATTACATTGTACAAAATAATAATAATAAAAACAAAATAAAAAATACAAGCGGAATAATAATAATAATGTCAATATTATTGATTAAATATCAAAATGTCTAATGGCTTTTAAAATTCCAAAATTATGTCAAAAGTAGAATATAAAATAGATTGTTACGGCAATTAAAATGTCAGAATCTTTTTTTGTCGTATTGAAAGAATTCTTGATGTGAAACATGTATAGCGACGGGTTAGAGCGACTCTTGGCGCATGTATGTAGTAGTATGTATGTAAGTAGTACGAAACAGTGTTGTTTACTACGGTAGGTAATAGTATGTATGTATGTAGTACGAAACAGTGTTGTTTACTGCGGTAGGTACACGTACAGTATGTGTTCGATTGCGAAGATAATTTAATTGTATATTTATAGTTTTACTTATTTATACAAATAAGTAAAACTATAAATATACAATTAAATAAATATGTAAACATTAACTATAACATGTCGGTTATAAGAAGCAGTGATGGCCTAGTGGTTAGGACTGTGGTCTTCTATTCGGGGGGTCGCAGGTTCGATCCCGAGGTACGCACCTCTGACTTTTCGGAGTCAAGTGCGTTTAAGCAATTAACTATCACTTGCTTCAACGGTGAAGCAAAACATCGTGAGGAAACCTGCACATCTGAGAGTTCTTCATAATGTTCTCGAAGGTGTGTGAAGTTCACCACTTCGCATTGGGCCTGCGTGGTGGACTATGGCCTATAACCCTTCTCTGAGGGGAGACCTGGCTCAGTAGTGAGCCAATGATGGGTTGTTAATGATTACATTAAAGAACTTCGGTGTCTTTATTATAGGCCATAGTCCACACTATGGCCTATAATAACCCTTCTCTGAGAGGAGACCGGCGCTCAGTAGTGAGCCGTTGATGGGTTGCTGATGATGATGATGATAACATGTCGGTTATGGCAACATTGTTCTCTCTCTCTGACTGGCTTGCCTTTAAAGCGGTCGAGGTGCAAAGTTCAATAAACCAATTTAGTGTTAACCAGTTATTGTGAAGGATTTGTTTTTTGTAATTTTTTCACACCTTGGGTTACATTATCGAAGTTTTCATACGGATTTCTAAATTTTTGAAAATATTCTATCGCCTGTATTCATCAGGGACAATGTAGCATTCTAATCATAAAAGAATTTTTCAAATCGGTCCAGTAGTTTCGGAGCCTATTCAATTCAAACAAACAAACAAATCTTTCCTCTTTATAATATTAGTGTAGAAGATTTGTTTGTTTGTTTGAATTGAATAGGCTCCGAAACTACTGGACCGATTTGTAAAATTATTTTATGATAAGAATCCTACAATTATCCCTGATGAACATAGGCGATAGAATATTTTCAAAAAAGATAGGGATAAGGGATTTAGGAAGTGTAATCATTCATCCAAATTATAGATGGGTTTAAAATAATTTTGTCTTGTAGCGTATGGGTGCAGTTACTGGACAGGAAGCAGCAGCGGCTGGAGCTAGCGCTAGTGCCCGTGAGCGAGTTTAGTGCGCGCGCCAGTTACGAGAACGCGCCCGCGGATATGAACCCCGGAGATATGAATGAGCCTCTGTTGCACAATACTACTCAGGTATAGAATAGAATAGAAATAATTTTGGCTTGTAGCGTATGGGTGCAGTTACTGGACAGGAAGCAGCAGCGGCTGGAGCTAGCGCTAGTGCCCGTGAGCGAGTTTAGTGCGCGCGCCAGTTACGAGAACGCGCCCGCGGATATGAACCCCGGAGATATGAATGAGCCTCTGTTGCACAATACTACTCAGGTATAGAATAGAATAGAATAGAAATAATTTTGTCTTGTAGCGTATGGGTGCAGTTACTGGACAGGAAGCAGCAGCGGCTGGAGCTAGCGCTAGTGCCCGTGAGCGAGTTTAGTGCGCGCGCCAGTTACGAGAACGCGCCCGCGGATATGAACCCCGGAGATATGAATGAGCCTCTGTTGCACAATACTACTCAGGTATAGAATAGAATAGAATAGAAATAATTTTGTCTTGTAGCGTATGGGTGCAGTTACTGGACAGGAAGCAGCAGCGGCTGGAGCTAGCGCTAGTGCCCGTGAGCGAGTTTAGTGCGCGCGCCAGTTACGAGAACGCGCCCGCGGATATGAACCCCGGAGATATGAATGAGCCTCTGTTGCACAATACTACTCAGGTATAGAATAGAATAGAATAGAAATAATTTTGTCTTGTAGCGTATGGGTGCAGTTACTGGACAGGAAGCAGCAGCGGCTGGAGCTAGCGCTAGTGCCCGTGAGCGAGTTTAGTGCGCGCGCCAGTTACGAGAACGCGCCCGCGGATATGAACCCCGGAGATATGAATGAGCCTCTATTGCACAATACTACTCAGGTATAGAATAGAATAGAAATAATTTTGTCTTGTAGCGTATGGGTGCAGTTACTGGACAGGAAGCAGCAGCGGCTGGAGCTAGCGCTAGTGCCCGTGAGCGAGTTTAGTGCGCGCGCCAGTTACGAGAACGCGCCCGCGGATATGAACCCCGGAGATATGAATGAGCCTCTATTGCACAATACTACTCAGGTATAGAATAGAATAGAAATAATTTTGTCTTGTAGCGTATGGGTGCAGTTACTGGACAGGAAGCAGCAGCGGCTGGAGCTAGCGCTAGTGCCCGTGAGCGAGTTTAGTGCGCGCGCCAGTTACGAGAACGCGCCCGCGGATATGAACCCCGGAGATATGAATGAGCCTCTATTGCACAATACTACTCAGGTATAGAATAGAATAGAAATAATTTTGTCTTGTAGCGTATGGGTGCAGTTACTGGACAGGAAGCAGCAGCGGCTGGAGCTAGCGCTAGTGCCCGTGAGCGAGTTTAGTGCGCGCGCCAGTTACGAGAACGCGCCCGCGGATATGAACCCCGGAGATATGAATGAGCCTCTATTGCACAATACTACTCAGGTATAGAATAGAATAGAAATAATTTTGTCTTGTAGCGTATGGGTGCAGTTACTGGACAGGAAGCAGCAGCGGCTGGAGCTAGCGCTAGTGCCCGTGAGCGAGTTTAGTGCGCGCGCCAGTTACGAGAACGCGCCCGCGGATATGAACCCCGGAGATATGAATGAGCCTCTATTGCACAATACTACTCAGGTATAGAATAGAATAGAAATAATTTTGTCTTGTAGCGTATGGGTGCAGTTACTGGACAGGAAGCAGCAGCGGCTGGAGCTAGCGCTAGTGCCCGTGAGCGAGTTTAGTGCGCGCGCCAGCTACGAGAACGCGCCCGCGGATATGAACCCCGGAGATATGAATGAGCCTCTATTGCACAATACTACTCAGGTATAGAATAGAATAGAAATAATTTTGTCTTGTAGCGTATGGGTGCAGTTACTGGACAGGAAGCAGCAGCGGCTGGAGCTAGCGCTAGTGCCCGTGAGCGAGTTTAGTGCGCGCGCCAGTTACGAGAACGCGCCCGCGGATATGAACCCTGGAGATATGAATGAGCCTCTATTGCACAATACTACTCAGGTATAGAATAGAATAGAAATAATTTTGTCTTGTAGCGTATGGGTGCAGTTACTGGACAGGAAGCAGCAGCGGCTGGAGCTAGCGCTAGTGCCCGTGAGCGAGTTTAGTGCGCGCGCCAGTTACGAGAACGCGCCCGCGGATATGAACCCCGGAGATATGAATGAGCCTCTATTGCACAATACTACTCAGGTATAGAATAGAATAGAAATAATTTTGTCTTGTAGCGTATGGGTGCAGTTACTGGACAGGAAGCAGCAGCGGCTGGAGCTAGCGCTAGTGCCCGTGAGCGAGTTTAGTGCTCGCGCCAGTTACGAGAACGCGCCCGCGGATATGAACCCCGGAGATATGAATGAGCCTCTGTTGCACAATACTACTCAGGTATAGAATAGAATAGAATAGAATAGAAATATTTTTGACGTGATAACGTCTTATAAATTGATAACGCCGATGAATCGTCTGCACGCACGAAAAAGTGTCACGTTCCGCCGAAGCCTGCGCGTGCAAGCGAGAGCGCGGAACCAGCGAGAGAGAGGCACGATCGGCCCAAGCGTTGGCTTAGAGAGCGCCCGCCGCCGCCCGCCAGTCATCTTTATGACGTTATCACGTATAACTATCGTCCGTAAACCGACTTTACGGACAACCAATTTTTTTGTTTCAGCAAATCCAAGTGCTAGTACAAGAGTCAGCCCCCGAAGCGTGGGTGAACGTACACGACATCCTGCATTTTCTACCCTCCTCCCCTGGCACCGTCAAGTTCATTTGGGCGTCGGAAGAGACTGGCCATCTCCATTTGTATCTTATTACCTGCGCCGTGCCCGCGAAAAGAGCCGGATGTGAGTTCTACCTTTTTACCTTCTTTCTACCTTTTAACCTTCTTTCTACCTTTTAACCTTCTCTCTACCTTATAACCTTCTTTCTACCTTTTGACCTTCTTACGACCTTTTTACCTTTGTTCTACCTTTTTACCTTCTTTTAACCTTTCTACCTTTTACCCGTCTTTATAAATTTTGGCTGTTTTCTGTATTCTACCTTTTAATATTTATTTGTATTATAGTTGTCCTTTCTATTTTATTTATTATGCTTCCTTTTTTCTACCTTTTATCCGTCTTAAAATACATTTTGCTGTTTAGCTATCCACCTTCTTTGCACCTGTTTACTATCAGTAAATAAGGCTAGGTACATTTTGTAGATAAAACGCGTCCGAAAAATTTGACTACCTTCATTTGTGACATCTCAAGTGTCTGGGAAGAGAGCTGAATAGAATAGAATAGAATAGAAATATTTTTTAGTCAAATAAACTTTTACAAGTGCTTTTGAATAGTCGATGAATCTACCACTGGTTCGGAATGCCTTTCCTGCCGAGAAGAACCAGCAAGAAACTCGGCGGTTGCTCTTTTCAAAACAAATTTACAATACAGTAAATACTATGCTATATATTCAGTGTTTCCACAATGAATATGTGTTATACCTCATTTATACTCTCTACCTACCTTTTTTCCTTCATTATAACTTTTTAACGTCTTTATCTCTTTATTTTACCTTCTTCTTCTTTCTTCTTTATCAACCTATAGACGTCCACTGCTGGACAAAGGTCTCCTGCATGGACTTCCACAGGCTTCGGTCTTGCGCCGCTTGAATCCAGCGGCTCCCTGCGACTCGTTTGATGTCGTCGGTCCACCTGGTTGGGGGTCTGCCAACACTGCGTTTCCCGGTGCGTGGTCGCCACTCCAACACCTTGGGACCCCAACGACCATCAGCTCTTCGAACTATGTGACCCGCCCATTTCCACTTCAGTTTCGCGACACGCTGAGCTATGTCGGTGACTTTGGTTCTCCTACGAATCTCCTCATTTCTGATTTGATCTCGCAGGGAAATACCGAGCATAGCTCTCTCCATCGCTCGTTGAGTGACCCTGAGCCTTCTTATGAGGCCCATAGTTAGCGACCATGTCTCGGATCCGTAAGTCATCACTGGCAACTGTTCGAAGACTTTAGTCTTCAGGCACTGAGGGATTTTGGACGAGAAGACATCTCGGAGCTTCCCGAACGCTGCCCAGCCGAGTTGGATTCGGCGGTTAATCTCTTTCTCGAAATTGGACCTACCTAGCTGGACTGTATGTCCCAGGTATATATACTCGTCTACAATTTCGAGCGCAGAGTTCTCAATGATTACTGGGTGGAGCGGAGCATGAGCATTGGACATGATTTTCGTCTTGCTCATGTTCATTTTCAGGCCCACCTGTTGAGAAATTTTACCTATGATTATTTTACCTTATGATCCAGTTAATCTTAAGCTACCTTTCTAACCTCTTTCTGCACTCTATAGCTTCTGTTGCTTTTCTGCCAGCAATTTGACATTGTTACCACTCAAGTCATTTGTCGCGCTTCTGCATTTTTTTGACTAAATCTATTTTGAGTGTATTATTGTCCACAGCGTTAATAGACATGATAACAGAAGACGAATCGAACGCGATAGGCCCCAACATAATTAGTAAAGAAGCTATCACTACTGGCGAATGGGAGGTCATGGGGAGAAAGATTTGGGTAAGTGAAGACATACCGTCAGATTATATCCGACCTATTCTTACTACCCTTACTAACATATATAATATAAATGCGAAAGTGTGTTTGTTTGTTTGTTGGTTTGTCCTTCAATCACACAACAACGGAGCAACGGATCGACGAGATTTTTTGCATGGATATAGTTGAGGACTTGGATAGTGGGCAGTGGCATATGCGGTCTTTTAACGAGAACGGGTGCCACCGGCGGGAATGGGGCTACTTTCTGTCTTGAACCCGTTCACGAACATGACGCATGCGGCATGACCCAGCCTTTGCTTCGCTCAACCATATTTGAGGGAACGTAATATTGAAGTAAAACTTCTTTACGCACGCTTGATTTCGGGAGTAAGCTGGTGAATGCGTTACGAAAAGTGTGATCGGGCGAGGCGAACGGAAGCTGAGAGGGAGATATAAGTTAGTTAAGATAGAAAGAGAGAGAGTTACGTTTCGCATATTACTGTAGGGGCCAGAGAGACAGGTTTTCTTTCTTTCTCTCATAGCCAGTTGCGTTTCGTAAGTTTTACTTCAGTCGTGTGGTCTAAAGCTCACTCGTTTTTATCATATAGTGATATTTTCTTGTAGGTGGACGAATCCCGAGGGCTGGTGTACTTCGTAGGGCTCCGCGAGACGCCGCTGGAGCGCCATCTATACGTGGCACCCTTCAACCCGCCGCGGCCGCATCAAGTCGCACTGCTCACAACCGTCGGTCACTCGCATACCGTTGATATGGACGAGGTATACAAAAAACTTATAAAATACATCGAAGTGTCTATGTTTCCGAAAAGACACCGAAGATCTTTACTGTAATCATTAACAACCCATCAACGGCTCACTACTGAGCCAGGTCTGCTTTCAGAGAAGGGTTATAGGCCATAGTCCACCACGCTGACCCAATGCGAATTGGCGGACTTCACACACCTTCGAGAACATTATGAAGAACTCTCAGATGTGCAGGTTTCCTCACGATGTTTTCCTTCACCGTTGAAGCAAGTGATATTTAATTGCTTAGACGCACTTGACTCCAAAAAGTCAGAGGTGCGTACCCGGGATCGAACCTGCGACCCCCCGCATAGGAGACCACAGTCCTAACCACTAGGCTATCACTGCTTCACTAGGCTATCACTGCTTTACTGTAATAAAATCATTTAATTCCACCTATTTTCGGCCCACTAATTCGAATGAGAATGGTTTAGGCCACCACGCTGGCCCAATGCGAATTGGCAGACTTCACACGCCTTTGTGAAAATTGTGAAAAAAATCACAAATGGCAGTGACATTTGGTGGATAAACAGATGTAATTCAAATTCAAAATCATTTATTTCATGTAGGCCAAATTTTAGCACTTATGACAAGTTATGAATCTACCGCTGATTCTGAATGCGGATTCTGCTGAGAAGAGCCGGCAGGAAACTCAGCAGGTGCTCTTTTCAAAACAAAAATGTTACAAAATGTAGCTTATCTGTCTTGTGAACAGCTGAAGCAAAGCCGATAAAAAAAAGAACAGAAATATTTTCCATTTAAATAAATTTCATAAGTGCTTTCAAGAGAATAATGAGGACTTTAATCATGTAGTACATAATTTTTATGTAGTTTTCTTAGCACACGCCAAATAGTGAATTTTATAGGCAAAATTTTGCTACTTTGGGTTACATTATTGCAATTTTCTTGAGGATCTCTAATTTTTTTTGAAAATAAATTGTAGCCTATGTTACTTCCTGATAATTTATTTTTCTATTGGTGAAAAAATGGTTAAAATCGGTCCAGTAGTTTCAGAGCTTATTCGGTACAAAAAAAGATATTTCCTCTTTATAATATTAGTATAGATACTCGTAGTAGCGTTTTCTTGTTTCGCTTTTAAAAATTGGTTGTCTGTAAAGTCTGTTTACGGACGATAGTTTTACGTGATAACGTCATAAAGATGAACAGCGTGCTGCTAGAACTAGCTCGCGATACATCCGCTAACCACAGCGCGCACTCGATGACTAGAGGGCGCCAGGCGTTGGCGGTAACAAGCCAACGCTTGGGCCGATCGTGCCTCTCTATCGCTTGTTCCGCGCTCTCGCTTGCACGCTCAGGCTTAGCCGGAGCGTGACACTTTTTCGTGCGTGCAGCCGGTGTCGATTTATAAGACGTTATCACGTCAAAAAAAATCCGGCTCATTTGTCGTTGTCACTCGAGGATATAAAATTTATTTTATTTATTTTTATTATTCTGTACATATTAAACTTAATAAACATAATAATAGAATTAGTGGACAAAGGAAAAGCTTATCTCTAAGTAGAGATTTCTTCCAGCTTCCTTCGAAAGTGAGTAAGGTGAAATTATAAAGTGGTATAGGTCTGAAATGTACATCCCTACAATATACTATAAAATTACATATATACATACTGTACCTAAATAAATAAAATAGCTACAAATACACACAAATAATATATAAATAATACATTCATAAATATATACATATAAAAATTTCTGGTGAACAGGATTGCTCTATGGCGGTTATCACCTCATCGAATATCAGCAGCGTGCCAAATACGCGAGTGTATCGAGTCACACACGGCCCCAGTACTATGCTGCTACCGCACGGGACTCTAGTCGAGAGGGCGAGTTCAGGTAACACCCATTTACATTTCTACCCTTTTACCCTCAATTTTCCTTTTAAGCTATTGCATAGCTTTTATCGCGGGCTTTGAACTAGGACAAACAGTTTGAGCGCGGCGACCGAATCAAGAAATTCCGTAACGAAAATAAACCTAACACCGTCGTTCAGTAAGCGTTCAACATTTTAGAGGTTCACGTTTAGCTCTGTTTGGCGCAGTGGGCGAGCGGCCGCTTTCTTTAGATGTCGCAGGTTCGAATCTCACTCCCGAAGTAGTGACAGTGCGCTTTTCTTGTTTGTTTGTTTTTTAATTATTTTTTTTGCATAATTTTTATCATGCAAACAAAAATATATTGCATAAATATTATAATTGCATAAGTTGATAAAAAATGCTATGCAATAGCTTTACCGCGGCAGTCCCCGAGTGCCACTTAATTTTTTTTACCTTACTTCCTTCATTCTACCCTTTTACCCTCTGTAACCTCTGCTTGCATTCCTAACATTTTTACCTTTAAACCTTCATTCTGTCCTTTCAGTACCAATATACCATCGCTTTGTGCTACGATTATGTAATATTTTTTAAGTTTTGTGCATATTTATAGCGTTTTTGCGACTGTAGAGATATTTCTTTCTTTCTTTTTGTTTCATCATTTATCTCACTCTCTTATTTATTTCAGCTCTTCAACTCTCACTCCACTTTCTACCCTTCCCACGATATTTCGTAATATTATCCGGCATAGTTAGCAGTTTTATGAAAAAAAAAAACAAAATTATTTTTTTCACGTAGGCCAACCTGTGGCTCTTATGACACGTCATGACTCTACCACCGGTTCGGAAAGCGGATTCTGCTGAGAAGAGCCGGCAAGAAACTCAGCAGATGCTCTTTTCAAAATAATCATTTTACAATATTATTATGCAGCTATTACATTGCAATAAGTTTTTTATACTATCTTGTGGGCAGCTGGATGCCAAGCCGATTTAACCCATGCAATTTTGTTAGAATAGAATAGACAAGGTCTTCTTCTTCTTAACGCGCCGTCTCCTTGCGAAGGTTGGCAATAATTGGGCCGATTTATCACTAGGGCGCTGCTCTAAATAGTGGTCTTGTGCTCTTTCCGAACCACTGGCGCAAGTTTTTAAGCCATGATATCCTTCTGCGGCCAGGCCTCCTTCTGCCTGCAACTTTCCCCTGCATGATAAGTTGAAGTTCATATTGCTTGGTGTTACGCATCACGTGCCCAAAATATTCCAATTTCCTCCTTTTTATGGTTGTAAGTATTTCTGTGACCTTCCCCATTTTTTGTAGCACAGTGCTGTTTCGTACACGGTCTCTCCAAGAAATTCTTGGCATACGTCTGTACACCCACATCTCGAACGCTTCCAGTTTTCTAGACATGACTTCTGAAATTTCGACAATGAGGGGAACTGGATATTGAACTTGTTGATGTGTTTCCAGAGTCATCAGACACGCGGTCGTTTAACGGCTCCTGGGACAGCAGGTCGTGTGACGGCGAGGACGATACCGAAATATCATTACTTGTGAGGGGTAAATACTAACGAATTTCACACACAGTGGCTCACAGTATCATACAAAAAAAAAACACGTAAACCAAAAAAAAAATAACCAGCTATTTTTAGCCGATTACAAAAAAGGAGGAGGTTATCATTTTTGTTGACTTGATAACGTCTTATAAATCGATAGACACCGGCTGCACGCACGAAAAAGTGTCACGTTCCGCCTGAGCCTGCGCGTGCAAGCGAGCGAGCGGAACAAGCGATTGAGAGGCACGATCGACCCAAGCGTTGGCTTGTGACACATTTATTCATCAATGTTTCTTTATGACGTCATCACGTAAAACTATCGTCCGTAAACCGACTTTACAGACAGTATGTTCACCGATTACTCGAAGACGCCTGAACCGATTTGAAAAATTATTTTTTTGTTTGAAAGGGTATACTCCCCAGGTGGTCTCATATAAATTTTATCGAAATCGGTCGAGCGGTTTTTAAAATATCAACAATAAATTATATACTTTGTATAGTGGCGCGGGAGTTATAAGTCTGTTTTTAAAGAATTTCTTATATTAAATTAAAAATAGCTAAAGTATAACTTATTACTAGACTTAAATACTTCATTAATTTCATACTCAAAGTACTCAATAAGCTCTTTAGTACTCAACCTTCTTTCTACCTTTTTTACCCTCTATATCTCTACCCTTTTGCCCTCATCTACCTTCCATTCTCATGAACAAAAAGAAGATCTACTGAATGTAAAATTATCTCCTATATATCATCATCATCATTAGCAACCCATCAATGGCTCATTACTGAGGGCAGGTCTCCTCTCAGAGAATGTAATAGGCACCACCACGCTGGCCCAATGCGAATTGGTGGACTTCACACACCTTCAAGAACATTATGAAGAACTCTCAGGTGTGCAGGTTTCCTCACGATGTTTTCCTTCACCGTTGAAGCAAGTGATATTTAATTGCTTAAATGCACTTGACTCCGAAAAGTCAGAGGTGCGTACCTCGGGATCGAACCTGCGACCCCCCGAATAGGAGACCACAGAACTAACCACTAGGCTATCACTGCTGCTACTCCTATATATGTTCTTCTTTATCAACCTATAGACGTCCACTGCTAGACTAAGGTCTCCTGCATGGAACTCCACAGGCTTCGGTCTTGCGCCGCTTGAATCCAGCGGCTTCCTGCGAATCGTTTGGTGTCGTCGGTCCACCTTGTGGGGGTCTGCCAACACTTCGCTTCCCGGTGCGGGGTCACCACTCCAGCACCTTGTGACCCCAACGACCATCAGCTCTTCGAACTATGTGCACCGCCCATTTCCACTTCAGTTTCGCGACTCGCTGAGCTATGTCGGTGACTTTGGTTCTCCTTTCCATTCTCCTCATTTCCGATTTGATCTCGCAGGGATATACCGAGCATAGCTCTCTCCATCGCTCGCTGAGTGACCCTGAGCCTTCTTATGAAGCCCATAGTTAGCGACTATGTCTTGGATCCGTATATACTATACTTGCTGATGCCCCCGACTTCGTCCGCGTGGATTTAGTTTTTATAATCCCTCGGGAACTCTTTGATTTTCCCGGCGGCGATCTATTTAAATTTTAGAACAAAAAAGCTACTATTGTGACTTAACTATGATAGTTAGATATATACCCTTGAGGACTTAATTGTAGAAAATAATGAGTACTTTAATCATGTAGTAAATCATTTTTATGTATCAAGAATAGTTTTCTCAGCACACGCCAAAGAGTGAATTTTATAGGCAAAATTTTGTTTCTTTGGGTACATTATTGCAATTTTCTTAAGGATCTCTAAATTTTTTGAAAATAAATTGTAGCCTATGTTACTTCCTGATAATTTAGCTTTGTATTAGTGAAAAAATGGTTCAAATCGGTCCAGTAGTTTCAGAGCCTATTCGGTACAAACAAACAAACAAACAAACAATCTTACCTCTTTATAATATTAGTATAGATAGTGTAGCTTAACATTGTTCCAGAACGCTCCCTGAGCAGTATAGACGTACCGCCACCGCAGATACTGTCGACGCGACTGTCGTGCGGTCTGATGGCGTATTGCACACTGTGGCGCTGCGCGGGCGCGGGCCGGCGACCTACAGTGCTGCACGTCTATGGCGGCCCGGAGGTGCAGACAGTTACCAACAGCTACAAGGTACGATGCGACTGTCGTACGACATTGTTCCAGAACGCTCCCTGAGCAGTATAGACGTACCGCCACCGCAGATACTGTCGACGCGACTGTCGTGCGGTCTGATGGCGTATTGCACACTGTGGCGCTGCGCGGGCGCGGGCCGGCGCCCCACCGTGCTGCACGTCTACGGCGGCCCAGAGGTGCAGACAGTTACCAACAGCTACAAGGTACGATGCGACTGTCGTAAAACATTGTCTCCTAAATTTTTCACTCTAAATGATTTTTGCGACAAAATTGTCGTGCGACAAATAAGTCTTGCTCCAAAAATGTCGTGCGAGAAATAAGTCTTGCATCAAAAATAACGTGCGACAGATTCGTCTTGCGACAGATTCGTCTTGCGACAGATTCGTCTTGCGACAGAATTGTCTTACGATTTGAATGTCTTAAAAAATTTCGCATTATATTCCCAGGGTATCCGGCAGTTGCGCATGCATATGCTCGCCGCACGGGGTTTCAACGTGGTCGCAGTTGACTCCAGGGGGTCCAAGCATCGCGGCAGGGCGTGGGAGGCCGCCATAAAGGGGAAGATGGGCCAGGTGGAACTGGATGACCAGGTATATATAGGAGGAGATAAACATTTCATAGAGTAGAATGACGTTTGATGTGTTGCTCAAAAATATACCTATTTAAGGTTGAAGACAAGGGTCTGCCCGCGAAATTCAAATTTAACTTGGTTTTTCGCAATTTGTAAACTATTACGACAAACTAGGCTAATGGCATTCTAATTGCGCCAGTAGAATTATCATCTTCACAGGTTTACATAAAAATCTTTACTTGAAAGTGACCAGTTTAAGAAATTAATCAAAATACTGAGTTGGACGTGAGTTACTCACAAATTAGTCGATATTTTGATTAATTTCTTAAACTGGACACTTTCAAGTAAATTTTTTTATATAAACCTGTGAAGATGATACTGCCATTGTCGCAATTAGAATGCCATAAACCTATTTTTAACCGACTTCCAAAAAGGAGGAGGTTCTCAATTCGGCCGGTATCTTTTTTTTTTTTTTTTCTATGTATGTCCACGAATTATTGATATTGTAGGTAACAAGTATGGACTACATCATGGAGCTCCAGGTCCTAGCTCCTCAATCATAAGATACTACACTTAAAAGCTTAAAATAAAAATTCTTTTCAAAAAACCGACTTGTAACGCCACTACAAAGTATAAAAATAATTTTAGTTTGTCCACGTTTGTTGAAGTCGGGCGGGCCTATATACAAACTATGAAACCGACTCGCGATGCTCGCTCGACTTCTACAAACGAGTCTATCATATTCTGTAGCGTCGCGCATCGGTTTCATAGTTTGTATATAGGCCCGCCCGACTTCAACAAACGTGGACAAACTAAAATTATTTTTATACTTTGTAGTGGCGTTACAAGTCGGTTTTTTGAAAAGAATTTTTTGTCGTATTAGTTTACAAATTGCGAAAAACCAAATTAAATTTGAATTTCGCGGGCAGACCCTTGTCTTCAACCTTAAAGAGGTAGCGAGTAGATTTTATATAATATTTTGCTTGAGCCCGCTTGCAGAAACGCCGGGTTATCCTTCTAACAAAGAGTTAGCTGCTGCTTTGACAGATTTCGTATAAAGCTTCTGTCTAAATTACAAATTTATTCCTGGGTTAACACTAACGCGGCGTCTCTGCAAGCGGGCCTCACAATCTCAACCTACAAAATCGGTTCTACTATTCCGGAGATCAGCTTACAGAAGGCAATTTAAAATGCGTGCTTACTTCATGCTCTTGTTCAATTTATGAGCGTAAATAAACGCAGTTGTTTCCAAATCGCACATTTATGTAGTTCGAAAAACCGAGAGTCTCAAGCGGATAAATGAAGTTGGATACAGGTGACACAAGACAGAGTGATTTGAAATGCCATTTCATTTTCTTTTTATTAAAGTGTTAACCTACACAGGAAATATCAGAATAAATGTGGCATCACTAGTTTCTAAAGAGCTTCATTGTAATATGGGGTCTTGGGAAAAGTAGATCAACAACTGTAACGTGTTGCTACTAGATGTCGCTAACAGTTGCTTAAACTGGTTGAAATAGTAGATAAATATCACTAATTGCGATGCTGACGTGTAGTTCGACCGCGGCTATGGTGTAAAGCGTACACACTCGGGCGCGATTCCCAAGAGATGTGGGTTCGAATCCCGCTGGCCTCGGAATTATTGATATGTGTTAAAAAATACATAATTATATAATAATAGCCTAGTGGTTAGGACTGTGTTCTCCTATTCGGGGGGTCGCAGGTTCGATCCCGGGTACGCACCTCTGAATTTTCGGAGTCAAGTGCGTTTAAGCAATTAACTATCACTTGCTTCAACGGTGAAGGAAAAACATCGTGAGGAAACCTGCACATCTGAGAGTTCTTCATAATGTTCTCGAAGGTGTGTGAAGTCCGCCAATTCGCATTGGGCCAGCGTGGTGGACTATGGCCTATAACCCTTCTCTGAGAGGAGACCTGCGCTCAGTAGTGAGCAAGATGGGTTGCTGATGATGATGATGATGATGATGATCACCATGGCTACACAATTTTATTTTCATGTACGGTTCGTAAGGTTCGTGTTATACTTTGTATGATGTTTTCCTCTCAGGTAGAAGTATTACAGTGGCTGGCGAAGGAGACCGGCTGCATTGATATGGAGCGGGTCGCCATACACGGCTGGAGCTATGGTGAGTCGGCCATGGACAAAGTAGAGTTAAAAAAATTTGTCTTGTTTATTGACAAACGGATGAGGTTCGATTTGTCGACCTTTCGGATTTCAGATTTTTGAAGTAAAACTTCTTTACGCACGCTTGACTTGGGGAGTAAGCTGGTGAATATGCGTTACGAAAAGTGTGATCGGGCGAGGCGAACGGAAGTTGAGAGGGAGATATAAGTTAGTTAAGATAGAAAGAGAGAGATAAGTTTCGTATATTACTGTAGGGGCCAGAGAGTGGTGCGAGCACACATTTTCTTTCTCTCATAGCCAGTTGCGTTTCATAAGTTTTTTTTATTCGATGACAAGCTAGTCCTTGACTGCGATCTCACCTGATGGTAAGTGACGATGCAGTCTAAGATGGTAGCGGGCTAACTTGGAAGGCAGTGAACATTCAACCCATACTCCTAATTGGTTTCTACACGCCATCGTGCCGGAACGCTAAATCGCTTGGCGGCACGTCTTTGACGGTAGGGTGGTAACTTGCCACTTTACTTCAGTCGTGTGGTCTAAAGCACACTCGTTTTTTTTTGTTTAATTCATTTTTAACATAGAAAAAATGTATTATTTATATTATTTACATATATTATTACTCATGCAAAATTTATGTATTATTTTTTGCCGCGCTTTCACGTTGTTAGCTGACGTCATGCTTCAGAATGTAGCGATTGTGATTGGCTGACAACAGCTGTTGTTTACATGTTTTAAGATGCCTTTTGTTTCTTTTTTTAATATTTTACTTTATTGCACAAAAATAGTACAAAGGGGGTAACGTTCATTTATATGTCAAGTGAAAATCCAAGATGGAGCCGGTGCGTAGAGATAGGTATCATTTTTCACGGGTTTTCCAAACAGTGGCACGTTACATTAAGACAGATTTGAGTAATAATAAAAAACGTTACACTTGAGTGCAGTGTAAAGTGATACTCTAATACTAATTTCTTAAACTGGACATTTTCAAGTAAAGATTTTTATATAAACCTGTGAAGATGATACTGCCATTGTCGCAAATAGAACGCCATAAGCCTACTTTGTCGCATTAGTTTACAAATTGCAAAAAACCAAATAAAATTTGAATTTCGCGGGCAGACCCATATCTTCTTCTTCTTCTTTATCAACCTATAGACGTCCACTGCTGGACAAAGGTCTCCTTCATGGACTTCCACAGGCTTCGGTCTTGCGCCGCTTGAATCCAGCGGCTCCCTGCGACTCGTTTGATGTCGTCGGTCCATCTGGTGGGGGGTCTGCCAACACTGCGTTTCCCGGTGCGGGGTCGCCACTCCAACACCTTGGGACCCCAACGACCATCAGCTCTATGTGCCCCGCCTATTTCAACTTCAGTTTCGCGACACGCTGAGCTATGTCGGTGACTTTGTACCCGTATAAATAAATAAATAAAGCCTTTATTGCTGATCAAACATTGATACTACATTAAATTTTGCACTTTAGTTAGTCCGCAATCAGCGCGTCCTGTGACGCGTAGGCCTCCTCCAGGTGTTTCCAGATGTTTCGGTTTGGCTATTCGAAACCATAGTGTCCCAGCCGTCTGCTTAATATCATCGTCCCAGCGCTTCCTTTGTCTGTAGTCTTTTTCGTTTCGAGCCGTCTCTAATTGTACCCGTATAATCAACCTTAAATTAGAGATAAGTGGTGAGTACCCATAACGTCCGTGTGTTAATATTCTTGCTCGCAGGCGGTTACCTCTCGCTGCTGGGTCTAGCGACGCGGCCGAACATCTTCAAGGTGTGCGTGGCGGGCGCGCCGGTCACGTGCTGGCGGCTCTACGACACCGCGTACACGGAGCGGTACATGGGCCTGCCGGCGTGGGCGCCGCACGCCTACAGCCGCGCCAGCGTGCTCGCGCACGCGCCCTTCTTCCCAGACAAGTGAGGGCTTGCGACAAAAATGGCGTGCGACAAAACTGTCTTGCGACAAAAATGTCGTACGACCTAAACGATGTGCGACGACTGTCGCGAGACAAAACGTCTTGCGACAAATCTGTCGCGTGACAAAAATGTCTTACGACAATTTTGTCTCGTGATCAAGTGGTCACGAGTTATGACCTAATTGGATACATTACAATTTCTTCGCTGTGCCTTATTTGACTGATATTTTTTAAATGTTTAAAATGAAGTTTTTAAATGTTTATAAAACAATGCCATTTTTGACCAACTTCATTCTTTTTAAATACCTTATATAGTCGCGGAAATATAGAGCTTTAAAGTTTCCTGTTAGACAAAAAGAGCGCTACTGAAGTGTGACGTGACAAGTCAGCAGCTCCATACACTTCATAGTAAATTTCGTTTTAGAAAAAGACAGATATTACAGTCGCAGTAAAACAGCTTATAACTTATTTATTTTTTGACCGATTTATTTTCTGTTTTACTAAAGTTGTTTTTACATGTTACATTTTCGACCATATCAATATTTTGACAATAGTTAACCCATCAAATACAAATACCTCGTGTCGCAATTTTTTTTTGCGACACGACTGTCGTGCGACAAATTTGTCTTGCGATAAATAATGTTAAATTGTTCCAGGGAAGGCAGACTACTCATAATCCACGGCCTAGCGGATGAAAACGTACACTTTTGCCACACCGCGGCGCTCCTCTCCGAGCTTGTGCGTCTGGGGAAACCGCATCGCGTTCAGGTCAGCATAATATGGTTGAGCGAAGCAATGGCTGGGTCATGCATCATGCTCGTGAACGGGTTCCACTGGCGGGAATGGGGCTACTTTCTGTCTGCCTATCTTAACATGTGTTGAATTATAATTAGGTATGCTTTTGTGGAACTTCCTCTAATTGTGGAAACACTGCATAATATCTATTATTTGAAAAGAGCAACTGCCGATTTTCTTGCTGGTTCTTCTCGGCAGGAACGGCATTCCGAACCAGTGGTAGACTCATCGACGATTCAAAAGCACTTGTAAAAAAGTTTATTTGAATAAAAAACATTTCTATTCTAGGTATTCATAATATGTTTGAGACCTGCGGAGCACTTTATTTGGTTCTCTCTTTTTTTTTTAAATTGGTTGTCTGTAAAGTCAGTTAACGGACGATAGTTTTACGTGATAACGTCTTATAGAAACATTGTGATACATAATTGCATACTTTTATGAATTGAATTGAATTATTATCACTGAATTATCATTATATTTCTTTGCTTCATCCTTCGATATAGATTTTACAAAGGTAGTCACTCCAGTCGCCAGAGATAAGTCCGCGTATTTTACAGTTATACCCTACCCTAAAAATAAATCACCTTGGCAGCACCGTCTTAAGTTTGCTCATTACTTTTTCGCGCGAGATAAGGACCGCACGCGCTCAGCGCGCCGCACTTAATAATTTAACCAGAAGTGCAGAAGATCGAGTGATATTGTAGGATAGTGTGATTGCAGTATTGTTCATCGGCTGAAATCATCATCATCATCATCATCAAAGGAAAAAGGTACGAGCTCTTTTCTGTTTTCAAACGATCTCTTGTTTGAAAACAGAAAAGAGCCACATATATAGCCTACTATATTATTGTTTTTGCATTAACATAAAAACGGTACACTTTCCGTATCGAGGTTTACTGTGAGTCTTCATCGATTATGAGGTATCAGAGAAAACGTAAATATTCTGAATTAAATATTACGTTACCTACTCTGCAAATACTTGCGGAAGTGTTTTATTATGAAAATTAATAAAAATTAAAACACAACTATAACGATTATTATGGTAACACTATTGTTACAACTTGTCATCAATCACGATTGAATTAACTTAGTACCTACCCCCCAAGTGTCTCGGATTTATTTAGGTAATTTATCATTATTATTTCTACATATCATATTATACATTCGAAAAATGTAATAAAATTCACGAATTCACTCAACTACGCTCGTAAAATTCGCTCAACGGGGCTTTAGTAGCTTGCCCAGCCGTTAACTATATTCGAGTACCTACTTGTAAACAAAAATATAATATTATTTATCTGGAGAGACGGTAGTGTCCCTGCCAAGACGAGCCAAGCGAAGCGTAAGGGAACTAACTACCCACCTTTTCTTCGATTTATCTGAAAACACTAATTGTTACGAAACACGTAAAATTAAAAGCAATGGTAGATGAACAAGCAGAGCAAGTAGATGAACAAGCAGAGCAAGTAGCATATTATTAGATATTATAGAAGATATTAAATATTTGGAAGAAATAATGGCCATTTTCCTCGGTTTGAAAGTCTTGCTCGTAACTTTAACAACTGTGCAATGTTCGTGTCGACACTACGACGGTAATGAGTTATATTAATTGAAAGAGAGGCATTCAATACCCTCACTTAAATAAGTTAATTAGAACCAGTTGGCATTGGTGTGAACAATGTGAGCTTTGTTTTTTTTTTTTGCGTCATACGTAAACTCCGAAGAAAATCAAGCCGACGCCGAGTCTAGTACAGTTAATCCAGATACTGAATGGTCATTTTGACAAAGGATTCAAAGTTACTTTATAAAAGGTCGGTCAACTCGAAATTGACTCAAAATTACACTCGGCGCTTGGGAAATCGACGCATGTTTCCCCGAAGTATGGTGAAAATATTCATGCCAACCATATGGCTCTTTATATTAAAAAAGGGGATGCGACAAAGACTACTCGTCCTTAGTATCACGGCCGTTAGTAAAGGAATGGGCCTACTATTAAAAGAGAGTGAAAACAGGGTGCAGGCCATGAAACACCTAAGCAGGAAGATGGCTGCAGGATCCTATGTGATTCAAACTTCGGAATCACTCAAAGCAGCATTAAACTCTTAATGCCTCAACTCAACAAGAAGTGCTATAAGATTCGGAAGGAGACAAACCTTTATTTGGATTGGCTTTATCCGAGAAACTAAAAAACAACAAACAGGGATTGACTGCGAACCAATTGCAATAACATGATTAACTGCGAGCTAATCATCAGTCATATACTAAAGCCATGACTCCACAAACAAATTGGAATTGGCTGCGAGTCAATTTGCGATAGTATAACTAGCTGTGAGCCACTCATGAGTCATATTCTAAAGCTGTGACTCCACAAACAAATCAGGATTGACTGCGAGTCAATTACGATAACATAACTAGCTGCGAGCGAGCTACTCATGAGTCAAATCCTAAAGCTGTGACTCCACAAAAAAAAAAAATCGGGATTGACTGCGAGTCAATTGCGATAACATAACTAGCTGCGAGCTACTTATGGTTCATATCCTAAAGATGTGACTTCCTAACTGCGAGCTACTCCTGAGTCAAATCCTACAGCTATGACTCCACAAACAAATCGGGGTTGACTGCGAGTCAATTGCGATAACATAACTAGCTGCGAGCTACTTATGGTTCATATCCTAAAGATGTGACTTCCTAGCTGCGAGCTACTCATGAGTCAAATCCTACAGCTGTGACTCCTCAAACAAGTCGGGATTGACTGCGAGTCAATTGCGATAACATAAATAGCTGCGAGCTACTTATGGTTCATATCCCAAAGATGTGACTTCTTAGCTGCGAGCTACTTATGAGTCAAATCCTAAAGCTGTAACACCACAATAAAAAGGGATTAACTGCGAATCAATTGCGATAACATAACTTGCTGCGAGCTATTCATAAATCACATACTAAAGCTGTGATTCCTTAAACAAATCGGTATTGACTGCGAGTCGATTGCGATTACATAACTAGCTGCGAGCTACTCATGAGCCATATCCTAAAGCTGCTAAAGCTGTGACTCCACAAAAGGAAATCGGTCATTGTGATAACCTTACTAGCTGCGAGCTAGTTATGAGCCATATCCTTATGACAATTGTGTAGAAAATGTGAAATCGTGAATATATATATGTACATTAGCTACAAATTATTATCTGCGAGACAATATACGTTATGTTCTTACCTAACTATATACGGGTACTCGACCAGCCCGCAACCAGGAAAACTGGCGAGCGCCTCGTCGGTACTCGTCATGAACTGGGGGGGGGGGGGCGTAACACTGTGGCGCAGGATAACAGCTTACCAACTTAATATGTGGGTTGTTATTAATAATAATTTACTACAAATAGGAGCTATTAGTTCCGAGTTTTATCTTCTTGATGCCTAAACCTAATGTTAGGCTGTTCGTCTTATCAGTGACTCCAGGTGTTTTAATCAAGGTCATAAAAGAAGTTATAATAACAATACTAAATTTAAAAAATCCGCGCCTTAACAACAAGATCCGGACGCTTTATCTGTCGATGCATTTACGCTATGTGGGGCTTTTATATTTTTCTATGATTTTTGTTTAATTTTAAAGTGTCTGAGGAAAATCATTGATAACGAGGCAAACGGAATCCTAGTTTTTTCAAATTGGTTACCACAAGCGTGGTACTCTCTCCTACAAAACTTGGTAGTTTCGGATACTACTTAATGTTAATCCTCATTAATACTTATTGCAATCTCATTTCACCATTCCTTGCACAAGTAACTTACCCTGGGTGTCGCGAGACTCTCCGGACTCTCTCTCTCCCTTAAAACAAGGCGCCGACCCAGACTCAGCGTCACTAATGTTAACATCATTCTCTGACAGTATTTTAAAACAATATAATACCACACTCAAGTTTCGGTGGCAGTTGTGTAAATTAAATAATAAAAATGTATTTAAACCGTCAAAGACCAGCATTAGGTATCTTCTCTTACAGCGTTTGTTACGGAGTTTGAACCCTTATCGAATTGCAATATAATTTATGCTAAGAAACAGCATTGTTTCTGGAGCGAGCGTAAAACGTCTCCTCAAAGGTGTCTATAAGTTAAGATCAACCAAACCCTATTACTCCCGTAATTGTTTGGGTCCCTCAACTTGTTTTAAACTATATTAAAAATTGGTTCCCTTATAGTCATTAGAAAAAATCACTAAGAAACTTTTCAGTATACTAGCAATTTGCACTGCTCATAGACTACAAACTCTTCCATCAATTAAATTGGAAAGCAATATTACTTTCGAAATCGGGGCTTAAATTAGAATAACGGTAAATTAAAAAAAAAACATACGCTGCGGCAGATACCAAGCCTATTCTCTCTCTCTCTTCCTACCTTACTTTCAAGAAAATCTGAGCATCTGCCCTGCTACACCCCTCCACACAATATATTTCCAGAACTAAAAATATAAGATCTGAGGGGACAAATAACCTGCTATTTACCTACAAGAAGCCTTACAAAAAGGCCGAACTTCAATCGATCAGCAGGTGGATCAAGTAAACGGTATCAGGGAGCAGCGTTGACACAAGCGCACAGCACCTCACGCTCAGGCGAGCGTTGAGGAAATTAGAAAAACGGCAGGCTGGACTAACACATCGAACTCATTCTTTCGCTGCTTAGATGTTAGATCCATGGCGGATGAGGGAGATTATGCCAGACCCTGCCAAGACAGGTCTTAATAATAATTGCGTTAACATATCTAATAGTGAATCAATTTATGAATTATACCTAATCATAAAAATAAATATATTCTAATTTATAGTATTAAATAATATTATAATAATAATATCATAAATAAATTTTAATATTGTTAAAGTGTATGCAAGCAAATTAATTAGTATTTCCATAAGAAAGTGATTAAAAATACACGATTTACAAAATCTGTATTGCGTACATGTTTATCAAAACTTTTTACTCTAAACAACTACCTTTGTAAAATCTATATCGAAGGATGAAGCAAAGAAATATAATAAGTGATCAAACGAACTTACCTGAAGTGAAGTTCGATCATTATTATATGAGTTGCTTCATCCGAAGATATAATTACCCACCCTCCCTGACTGCCCAAATAAAAAAGTTTTGAACCGTAGGTATACATCTCTAAAAATAATGAGCAAACTTAAGACGGTGCTGCCAAGGTGATTTATTTTTAGGGTAGGGTATAACTGTAAAATACGCGGACTTATCTCTGGCGACTGGAGTGACTACCTTTGTAAAATCTATATCTTCGGATGAAGCAACTCATATAATAATGATCGAACTTCACTTCAGGTAAGTTCGTTTGATCACTTATTATTTTGTACAATACAAAGAAAGAGTTAATTGAAAATTACAATTTTCTCTAGTAACAAGCCAACGCTTGGGCCGATCGTCCCTCTCTATCGCTTGTTCCGCGCTCTCGCTTGCACGCACAGGCTCAGGCGGACCGTGACACTTTTTCGTGCGTGCAGCCGGTGCTCATCGATTTATAAGACGTTATCACGTCAATATGTATACTTAGTTATACATCTAGTTAGATGATGCCCGCGATTTCGTCCGCGTGGATTAAGTTTCTTAATGCCCGCGGGAGCTCTGTAATTTTCCGGTATAAAAAGTAGCCTATGTGTCAATCCTGGTTATGAGCTGTCTCCATTCCGAATTTCAGCCAAATCGGTTTATTTGTTGTGGCGTGAAAGAGTAACAAACATCCATCCATACATCCAGCCATCACAAACTTTCGCATCATTATACTAATATAATAAATGCGAAAGTGTGTTTGTTGGTTTGTCCTTCAATCACGCCGCGACAGAGCTACGGATCGCCGTGATTTTTTGCATGGGTATAGTTGAGGACCTGGAGAGTGACATAGGCAACTTTTTATCCCGGAAAATGAAATTTCCCGGGATAAAAAATAGCCTAGCGGGAAAAACTAAATCCACGCGGACGAAGTCGCGGGCATAAGCTAGTTTATGATATTAGTGTGCTATGTTTGCAGGTGTACCCCGGTGAGAGGCATTCTCTAAGGGCGATGCACGCAGCGAAGCACTACGAAGCGACCCTACTCCATTTCCTACACGAAAATCTGTGAACTACCCTCAACACACCTATCTAACACTTGTCTACCAGTTGACCAATTTCCAGACCGGATCTGCCCAATCAGAACCAACCTGCATAGTTCGACCCAGTTTAATATAATCGGGCTCTAAATGACCTCCTTAATTTGACCCGGTCCAACATAATCAGGACCAATCTGCATAGTTCGACCCAGTTTAACATAATCGGGCTCTAAATGACCTCCCTAATTCGACCTAATCAGAACCAATCTGCATAGTTTGACCCAGTCAAAACATAATTGGGCTCTAAATGACCTCCCTGATTCGACCTGATTCAACATAATCAGGACCAATCTGACCTAATCAGAACCAATCTGCCTATTTGACCTAATCGAATCACGTCCAACACAATCAGGGTACCAATTGTCTAAACTAAGGTTATTCCACCGATCGCACTCGCACTCGATGGGATTAGCGTCAAAGCAAAATAATCCTTGATTGTATTGATTTAAAGTCACAAATTCAGTACAACCGATTTTAACATGGAGCGTTATGGAGCGTACCTTACATACATAAACTTATAAGAATGCATACACGAAATTGAGTTCTAATTCAATACGATTATGGTTTATTTTACTTTGACGCTAACGCCATGAAATTAATAAGTTTTGATCGGCAACATTTAAACAGTCGAGGGGGCAGACCTAATCAGAAACAATCTGACACAGTCCAACACAATTTGACTGTGGGACCTGTAGCCTAAACTACGGCCGTTCAGAGAATGCGTTCCTGACACGTCGCGATTGAACTGACGACGTAACTTTGTAATGGCGTTGCAGTTACGATAAAAATATTATTGCTGGTTGTTTACCGTTTTAACAATTGATGAGCATTAAAACAACATTATTATATCAATAATCAATTAATGTTATAATTTTGTGCCAAACTGAGTGTCAAATAACTTGGTAAACAATATTTTTTTGATAGGTGTCAGGAACGCATTCTCTGAACGGCCGAACGATAAGCACAAATATTTTCACTTTCGAATAGTTAACGTAAAGTTAACGCCAACAAGATATTTTGTATGAAAACGACTGCCGCCTGTCACAGGCGGTGCAGTACAAAAAAGTGAAAATATTCGTGCTTAGGTTACAGATCAGAGCCAATCAGAGCGATACGTCACAAATATATTCAAACTTTGACAAAATACAGAGCTGACGTCACGAATGACGCCATGACACCGGCGAGCGTTTTGACATAGTACAAACAGAATAGTAGGCTAACTTCATACAAAGTGGCCGCTGCCGGTTTGAATGTACGCGTGAGCAGCGGGCGCCGTGTACGCACGGAAGTTTCACGCACACATTCGCAAAGTCTCAACCGGCTCAATCGGCCGGCAGTACGGGCCGCGCGGCGCGCCACAGAGTGCTTTTGTATATATCGCGCCGCTGTGCTAATCGCGCGCAATTGCGTATTACGTCGCACGCTCGCTCTTTTTTGTTTGTTTAATTTTTCAATAAAAGTAGTAACCTACCTATTAATAATCGCGGGCATCAGCTAGTCAAAAATAAAAGTGACAACCCTAGGCGTCAACGCAAGAGTAGGTAATTAACTCGCTGATCGGCCTTAGTTAGCCTACTATTCTGTTTGTACTATGGTTTTGACGTGAATTTTATAAAACTTAAAATTGGAATGGCATTTTTATTTACCGACCCTTTTTTTGCTGAAATAAGATATTTTTAGTAGATACTTCCTCCGTTGAACTATCTATCAGTTACATGTTTTAGTACTTACCTAAAATTGTTCTACTGGTAGGCAAGTGATACTAAGGCGTACCAACGTAAAGCTAGGGCGTAACGTCTTTTTAATAACAAAACAAAGTCAGCTCTATTTCCTTAGGCATAACGGCGACAATTCCGTGCAGAAGTTTTCTCAGTATCTGTTTTAATATAGCATTTTGAACCTTATGTCAAAGGAAATAAAGCTGTTTTTAAGTTGTCGTGAAAAGACGTGGACTCATATATTGCGTTGGGTTTTAAGGAAATCGCAAGTGGCCGCGGTACGAAATAGACAATTTTCAATATTGAAGACACGAGTGACGTCAGCAGGATCACGTGCGTCGAAAATATGAGAAAGAGGGTAGTTGAATATGTTTCTGTTAATTGGCAGGAAACTTAGATTTTAAGCTATTGCATAGCTTTTATCGCGGGCTTTGAACTAGGACAAACAATTTGAGCGCGGCGACCGAATCAAGAGATTCAGTAACGAAAATAAACCTAACACCGTCGTTCAGTAAGCGTTTAACATTTTAGAGGTTCACAAGTAGCTCTGTTCGGCGCAGTGGGCGAGCGGCCGCTTTCTTTACCGTATGGTGTATGATGTCGTAGGTTCGAATCAGTGCGCTTTTCTTATTTGTTTGTTTTTTAATTATTTTTTTGCATAATTTTTATTGAGCAAAAAAAATATTGCATAAATATTATAATTGCATAAGTTGATAAAAAATATAGCTTTGCCGCGGCAGTCCCCGAGTGCCACTTAATTTTTTTTGTTTTCTTTGTAAGCAAAAACAAGTACAGTTAAAAAGAAAACTTATTGTAAAAATCATAAACTTAATATATTTATTACCGTAAGTAGACCCCCTGACAGCCGCAAAAGGCGTAACCGATTTTGATGTATCAAACTTCTAGTGGTGTATAAAGAAATATAGTAATAATAAATAAAGCCCTTAACATCCGATTCCTATTTATCAAACTTCTAGTGGTATATAAAGAAATGTAGTATAGTTCTTGCAATTCACGAGGGCGACCGACTTATGGTTGTGTGTGTGTCGTATCTGTATAAGTGTGAGCGAGCGCAATGCTCGCGCCTGCCCGCTCCCACCTAGGCTTTGACAGGCACGCACACTTACGCAATGTGCATGTACACGAAGTAACCACAAGTAAAGCTCACTCGCCTTCGTGAATTGCAAAAACTGTAACAAAAATAGATTCAACTACCCAACTGACGTCATCAATATTGCTTCGATGCGCCCGATGCGACCGAATCTTGATTTGAAAAATCCGTTGCGATATTCTTTAATATAATATGTAGCGTTATGCAATAATGTGACAAGTGAAACTTTTATTTACTTAAGCACCCTGATATTAAAGCATGAACGACATCTTAAGGTTGAAGACAAGGGTCCGCCCGCGAAATTCAAATTTAATTTGGTTTTTCGCAATTTGTAAACTAATACGACAAAGTAGGCTTATGGCCTTCTAATTGCGCCAGTGGAACTATCATCTTCACAGGTTTACATAAAAATCTTTACTTGAAAGTGACCAGTTTAAGAAATTAATCAAAATACTGAGTTGGACGTGAGTTACTCACAAATTAGTCGATATTTTGATTAATTTTTTAAACTGGACATTCGAGTAAATTTTTTTATATAAACCTGTGAAGATGATACTGCCATTGTCGCAATTAGAATGCCATAAGCCTACTTTTGTCATATTAGTTTACAAATAGCGAAAAACCAAATTAAATTTGAATTTCGCGGGCAGACCCTTGTCTTGCACCTTAAGCGTATTCTCAGACGGGGCGGCCGAAATAAAAATAGCTTTCGACAACATAGAATAAGAAAGTTTAATATTCTATTAGATTATGCAAATTAATTTATTGAATGATTTTTTATACTTTATATATTATGTAAATTGAATAATTTCTTATTATATTGATTCCGTATTGAATATTTATTGAACTAACTAGCTTTTCGTGGAGTTAGTTTTTAAAAAATTTGTGGGAACCGTTTGTTTTTGCGGGATAAAAGGTGCCCGCGCAAAAAATCACGTCGATCTGTAGCTCTGTTGCGGCGTGATTGAAGGACAGACCAATAAACACTGGTATAGTTTTTGCATGTTTATAGTTGACCACCTTTTATTCCGGAAAATTAAAAAGTTCCCTTAGGTTTTTTAAAATCTAAATCCACGCGGATGACGTCGCGGGCATCAGCTAGTAAATAATAAAATAAACCTTAGTTACCTTGGCTTCGTTAGCGCAATAGTTTTAAGTATTTAAATTTTTTTTTTTTACAAATCATTTGTGTCCAACTTTAGATGAAATTGAAAAAATCGGCCAAGTGCGAGTCGGGCCTCGCTCTTTTAGGGTTCCGTAAAAAAAAATTAAAATATTTTCATGCACCCATGGAAATATTTTAATTTAATTTAATTTTTATTATTTGTTGTTATAGCGGCAATAGAAATACAAAATATTTGAAAATTTCAACTGTCTGTCTATTACGGTTTACGAGATACATGCCGCTGACAGACGGACGGACAGCGGAGGCTTAGTAATAGGGTCCCGTTGGCACCCTTTGGGTACGGAACCCTAAAAAGGTTTTGTAGAAACGCGTAGCCGGGCGCTTACGACATTATTTAAAGTAGAATCAATAATTCAGTAGAGAATTGACATTTACAGTGTTGTCAGTTTCTGATGAAAATAAAATAGTGTTGTGACTAAAGGATCCACATCAATCACTTGCTCATTACGTTGTGTACCAAAACACATATTTTTTTATTTACCTACTAAGAAAATTCCCAAATTGTGTTTATAATAATAATTGATATAAAAATATTTTGAATAGCAATTATGTTCTTATGGAAAATCCTGATCTCGTCTTTGTCGGCCTATACCGAGGAGATAAAAAACTTTTAGCACTAAAAATAGATCTTAAATATTTCTATTCGTGCTTTCTATTATTACAGCTTTAAAAAGGTGACCTTTATTACTATTTCTATTACATATTATGTGATCTTATGAGATTTATAAAATGAAATGTAAAAGTACAGTACTACAGCTATCACTACCTACTGAACTAGAACATCACTATTACAATAAATATGGCAATAATATTTTACAAAGTGACATTAGCAACTGTCATTTCAGTCTACTGAATTATTGATTCTACTTTACTTTGGGTTTTCCTTGTAGCACGGTCTTAACGTTATGCGAGAAATCACTTGTTTACCTTTAAACAAAAATGTGCTTAACGTTAACGGAAAAGTATTTTTTGTTTGTATTATATAAATGTATTGTGCGTTATTGCATAACACTGGGTACCATTTGTCTAAAAGTTATTCCATTGATCGTATTCGTATTCGATGACGTTAGCGTCAAAGTAAATTAATCCTTGAATGTATTGATTTACAGTCACAAATTCAGTACAACCGATTTTAACATGGAGTTTGTCATACATATAACATACCTAAACGTATAAGAATGCATACACGAAATTGAGCTCTAATACAATGATATTATGGTTTATTTTACTTTGACGCTAATGTCATCGAATACGTTTACGATCAATGGAATAACTTTAGACAATCGCACCTCTGGTTTTTTTTTACAAAATAGAAATTAGTCATCATTATTATTAATTTAAGTTTGCCCACTGTTATTATGAAATAAAATATTTTAATGAATTGACGCCTTTGCTTGTTTTATTTTTAACCCCCGACGGATAAAGAGGGGTGTTATAACTTTGACGATTGCCTCTGTATATCTGTGTCTGTCTGTTCCCTCGTAGCTCCCTAACGAATGGACCGATTTCGATGCGATTTTTTCTGTTTGAAAGCTAACGTGATCGAGTTTGATCTTAGCTATAAGTTATGAAGATCTTTTCAGGCGTTTGAAGATCATCAGCTCCTTTATCACTTGATTAAAGTGTATGGACCGATTTCGATGCGATTTTTTCTGTTTGAAAGCTATCGTGATCGAGTTTGATCTTAGCTATAAGTAATGTAGATTGTTCAGGCGTTTGAAGATCAGCTCATTTATCACTTGACTAAAGTGTCAATCGCACCAGTGAGTTTGTAGCTTTCACTGATTTGATTTGAAAGGTGTACCGTTACTTCGGATTATTTCCAAGGCACGGTAACCTTGAGCTGATGCTGCAGCATCAAGTAGTCTGCGGGATACCCAACTCCAAATTCAAATTCAAATTATTTATTTTGCCAGATTGAGTATTATAAAGATGTTATGAAACAATAATATCAAGCACTTCAACCGCCACAGAGTAGCATGCAAAAGAACCAAAAGAAACAGTCACACAGTTATATAAAACTACATATTTTAAATTAATACCAATAGAGACCCAATTTTTTTGTTATTGTCAACGTCAATTCTACAAATTGCAGATATTATTAATAATGAATGTCATAAATTAAAACATGTCAGCAAATTATTAAAAAAAAAAAATACATATTTTAAATCATGTACTCCCCAATTGTATAATAGTTTTTGCTTAAAAGGTATTCTTTTAATTTATTTTTAAATAGGAAAATATTGTCAATTTTGTAAAGTTCAGCTGGTAATTTATTATACAGTTTTGCTAACATAACATACGCACTATTGCTGAACTTTACCGTTCTTGACGGTGGTATTCTCAGCTTGTGTCGGTGTCTCAAGCTATTCGAATTTCCGTACATATTAAGATGTTTTCTCGCAAATACCAATGACTCATATATATACAGACTGGGCAAAGTCAAGATTCTCAATTCCTTAAAGTATGGCCGGCAACTATCAGTCTGCTTTAATCCACATATCGACCTAATGCACCTTTTCTGGGCTCTAAACACACGATCCTCCTCCTCCTCCTCAGCAGCTTACAGCAGATATAGTGTGTTTGGGCTCATTAGAATGGCCTCAATGAGTAGGTGTTAGATAGATGATGATCGAGGAGGAGGGGCTGATGATGGAAAACTGGGTAACAGGATTTCAGGTATATCGAACATAGTCCGGCCATAGATTCACATGTCGGGGGTGTTTTAAATTTTCAATTTACATTTGTTGCTATAGGTTCCTTGAAATTTTTTAAAGGTCCTGTCACCTTACCTACTACGTACCTACATTTTTAAAGTTCTTGCAATTCACGAGGGCGACTGCCTTATGGTTGTGAGTGTGTCGTATCTGTATAAGTGTGAGCGAACGCAATGCTCGCCCAGACTTATACAGATTACACCTAGGCTTTGACAGGCACGCACACTTATGCAACGTCCATGTACACGAAGTAACCACAAATAAAGCTCACTCGCCTTCGTGAATTGCAAAAACTGTACCTTGAAATGAAAATAATTAAATCTATATTAATAAAAATGAATGTTGGTAAGCGCATAACTCAAGAATGGATGGACCAATTCGGTTAATTTATTTTTTTGTATGTTCCTTAAGTTCCACGGAAGGTTTTAATACAAAAAAAAAAAACAAAAAACTAAATTCACGTGGACGAAGTCGCGGGCATCAGCTAGTATTAAATAAAAACGACCACGCCACCCACGCCACTGCAAAGTATATTATAATTAATTGTTGATTTTGTAAAAACCGCTCAATCGATTTTGATAAAATTTAAATGGGACCACCTGGGAAGTATACTTCTAGAAGTAAGTACCCTTTCAAACAAAAAAAGGAATTTTCCATATTGGTTCACCGTTCAGGCGTCTTCGAGTAATCGGTGAACATACCTACTTAAAAAAAAAAAGATTCCAAAGAATTGAGAACTTCGCCTCCTCTTTGAAGTTGTTTAATGAACAGTGATGATAAAAATAGCTATCTACTACGTGATGTCTCCCCGACCTTTAATATTAATATTCTTCTTCTTCTTTGTCAACCGATAGACGTCCACTGCTGGACAAAGGTCTCTTGCATGGACTTCCATAAGCCTCGGTCTTGCGCCGCCTGAATCCAGCAGCTCCCTGCGACTAGAATAGAATAGAATAGAATAGAAATATGTTTTATTCAAATAAACTTTTACAAGTGCTTTTGAATAGTCGATGAATCTACCACTGGTTCGGAATGCCTTTCCTGCCGAGAAGAACCAGCATGAAACTCGGCGGTTGCTCTTTTCAAAACAAAACAAATTTACAATACAGTAAATACTATGCTATATATGCAGTGTTTCCACAATGAGGAAAGTTCCAAAAATGCATACCGACTAACTTCTATCTTAATATGTGCAGACATAAAGTAGCCTCATTCCCGCCGGTGGAACCCGTTCACGAGCATGACGCATGACCCAGCCATTGCTTCGCTCAACCATATTTGAGGAAACGTAACAACCCGCATCACACGACACCACCACAGAAATGTTTAAAGAGTGTGTGACATACTTATGCTACCCATGTTAAGGCATCGAATTGAACACTAATATTCAAATGCTCATTTTAAGACATCACTTAGACACAAATAAAGTAGAAACACTGAATAACACAGGATTATTTTGTTACACAGGTTGATTATTTATTACTGTCTCATGAATCGCTGGAGCGAGTTATATCCACGCTTTTTTTGTCATTAATATAGTCTTCAATTGTATAATATGCTTTTTCCATGAGAGAAGTTTTAATTGCTTTCTTAAACTTGTGTAAAGGCAAGTCTAAGATCGACTGTGGGATTTTATTATAGAACGTCACGCCCATTTCCACAAATTTCTTTCGGACCCTCTTGAGGCGCAGTCGAGGAATCACGAGCCTATTTGGATCTCTAACCTGCCTATCGTGTAAATCACCCTTTTTTTTTGTAACTCAAAATATTTTGTCTGACAAATATTAAGTATGTTGTTATAAATAAGTATATTGTGAAGCTACTGTCAGAATGCCTATTTCCTTAAATTTTTCTCGAAGGGAATCCCGCGGTTTTATTGTTTAATTATAGATTGCGCGAATTGCCCTCTTCTGCAATACAAAAATTTTTCCAATGTCGGCTGCTTTACCCCATAGTAAGATTCCGTATGACATAATACTATGGAAATATGCAAAATAAACAATTTTTGCAGTTTCTATGTCAGTTAACTGTCGAATCTTCCTAACAGCGTAAGCAGCAGAGCTAAGCTTGCCAGCAAGTGTTGCTATATGGGTGCCCCACTGTAGCTTAGAATCCAGGGTTAATCCCAAGAACACTGTGGAGTCCTCAGTTTTCAAAGGTTCATTATTTATCTTTAAATTATTACTGACAGCTCTGGTGTTAGGCAATAAAAACTCAACACACTTGGTGTTTTTAGCATTTAAAAGTAAATTATTTGCCGTAAACCATTCAGAAACTTGAGATAATGCATTATTTACTCTCGTTTTATGTCGTTGGTCTACCTAGTGGGGGGGTCTGCCAACACTTCGCTTCCCGGTGCGGGCTCGCCACTCCAGCACCTTGGGACCCCAGCGACCATCAGCTTTTCGAACTATGCGCCCCGCCCATTTCCACTTCTGTTTCGCCACTCGCTGAGCTATGTTGTTGACTTTGGTTCTTCTACGGATCTCCTCATTTCAGCCCCCCGATTGTGTTAAAGTTGCCCGATCAAATCGTCAAAGTAAAATAAACCATAACTGCCTTACATTAAAGCTCAATTTTTTTTTGTCATGGAGCGAGTAAACCTATGAGAATGCATACACGAAATTGAGCTCTAATTCAATGCTGGTATGGTTTATTTTTACTTTGACGATTTCATCGGTAACTTTTACACAAGCGGGGGGCTGATTCCTTAATACCTTTAATTAGGCATTGATCTCCTTGAAGTATTGATCTTCTTATAGGAGATCAATGATATTAGGTCAGTTTTTTTTATTGTGAAATAGGCTTGCGCTTGAAGACACTGATGAGGTCTAATTGAAGCGCGCTTGCCTAGATCTTCTATTCACTCTTGTCTTGAAGGGATGCTGGAAGGGCGTTCCACACTTTAGCGGTTGATTTCCCATCAACTTTGTAAATAATAACGTCCTCCCGACCGAATCCGATCACGGCGGCCAACCTGCTCAGAGATTAGCCATCTACGCGGGAGATATTATAGTGCACAAGTGTGCGCAGACACAGGTGCACTCTCTATTCCCTCACTCTCATCGTCCGATGGGACGGAAAATCCGACACGACCGGTGAGAGATAGGCGCAGGACCGACGGCTTTACGTGGCACGGGGGTGACTCAACGCCAACTTCCTAACTCCGGGCTAGTAATGCCTTAGTAATGGGTGTACCCCAGGGTTCTATTCTAGGTCCATTCATGTTTTTGATTTACATAAATGATTTACCACATTTTGTCCAAAATACTTGCGATATTGTTCTATTTGCAGATGATAAGTCTTTGATTTTTAAAGTTGATAGGACGAAAGACAATTTTGACGATATAAATAATGCATTATCTCAAGTTTCTGAATGGTTTACGGCAAATAATTTACTTTTAAATGCTAAAAACACCAAGTGTGTTGAGTTTTTATTGCCTAACACCAGAGCTGTCAGTAATAATTTAAAGATAAATAATGAACCTTTGAAAACTGAGGACTCCACAGTGTTCTTGGGATTAACCCTGGATTCTAAGCTACAGTGGGGCACCCATATAACAACACTTGCTGGCAGGCTTAGCTCTGCTGCTTACGCTGTTAGGAAGATTCGACAGTTAACTGACATAGAAACTGCAAAAATTGTTTATTTTGCATATTTCCATAGTATTATGTCATACGGAATCTTACCATGGGGTAAAGCAGCCGACATTGGAAAAATTGTTGTATTGCAGAAGAGGGCAATTCGCGCAATCTATAATTTGAAACCGCGGGATTCCCTTCGAGAAAAATTTAAGGAAATAGGCATTCTGATAGTAGCTTCACAATATATTAATTATAACAACATAATATTTGTCAGACAAAATATTTTGAGTTACAAAAAAACGGGTGATTTACACGATAGGCAGGTTAGAGATCCAAATAGGTTCGTGATTCCTCGACTGCGCCTCAAGAGGGTCCGAAAGACATTTGTGGGAATGGGCGTGACGTTCTATAATAAAATTCCACAGTCGATCTTAGACTTGCCTTTACACAAGTTTAAGAAAGCAATTAAAACTTCTCTCATGGAAAAAGCATATTATACAATTGAAGACTATATTAATGACAAAAAAAGCGTGGATATAACTCGCTCCAGCGATTCATGAGACTGTAATAATCAACCTGTGTAACAAAATAATCCTGTGCTATTCAGTGTTTCTACTTTATTTGTGTCTAAGTCTTTGAGTAATAAACCAGCAATGGAGAGGACTTGACCCCTAATTTATTCGCAAAAAAGTCTGTCAATTACGGTGGGGGGCGAGGTAGCACACATGAAAACTTGCTTACTACAGTTGCATTTTTCCATCACGTCGCTATGCACGCACACAATATAATTAGCAAACACTACCTTAAAGTATATGCACACTATCACATTCACACACAGGGACGCTCTATCATTACATGAAACAATCGCATCATTTGTGTAAACATTTTAGGGATTTGACACTATCGATTATCGACTTTCGATAAGTTTTTCTAATAATTATTTACAACAGAGTTACTTTATTCAAGAGTAAATTTTTTTGTTCGAGATCTTTAACATGGTAGGTATATAGAAGCGCTAGGAAACGAGACTCTTGCCGTTATTTTAGTCATAATATGCCTTTGCTATTAGATTGACTGTTTGTAGGCTTTTAGTACTTGCGTAAAGATACAGCTAGAAACTTTGGACTATATTGACGCTGGAAAGCGATCTAGCTTATTTCGAAAAATAACAAAATTACTTTTTTATATATTTGGAAGAAAAAGATACTGCGTCGGATTGTCGGATTTTCGTTTTCCTATGACATTATTTTTCTAAGATACTATGTTGACCTTCTCTGCATGTTTATATTATATATCTTTTGTTATTCCACACCACACCACACCATCTATTTTTCAATATTATACAGATACTTCAAAAAAAGTTATCAATACTTTTTAGCAGTGCAGTGCACTTAGGCGAACCTACTGTAAGGACTTAGGATTATCTGATTATTAACAGATTTTGTAGATACCAAGGTATTTACTCCGTCACTATACTCTCAATCTCATGCTGAAAGCATGCTGTAGGTACCACAGTATATCACCTTAGAGCAGCTGTTTAGTTATGATTTAAGGTTATAAGCCACCAGGGAGTGCTGTACTTTGTCATAGGTTTTTAATAATATTGTTTATTAAGTTGAGAGACATTTAATTTTTATTTGAATACGTAGTGGGTATTAATATTGAACACATTGATTTTTTAAGTAATCTTGTTTAAATAAACATACAGCATTTTTAATGAAACATCATTTGTTTTATTTATGTTTAAAGCGAAATTTAAGATGTATCTATTTCTAAAAAGTATATTAAGTACAAACTGTTAGGACTACATGTTTCCTTAAAAATAAATACAGCATAATTAGCATTTCAGAGTTTAGAGTTATTTCGTGGTTTCATATGTTTCAAATACCAAGTTACAGCAACATTGCTTCTTAAAATTGAAAAACTATTAGTCGAAATTGATATAAAACTAATGTATAAAACTAAAGTAATTCTACTTTAGAATTATATAATTAGTATCATCTGATGTGTTACTTTAAAAAATATGCTTTTTGAAAAAAATCTGCTCCTGATAGCTTATTATGAGCTGTTATGATTTTGACGTGACAACGTCTTATAAATTGGTTTGCCGGGTGACACTTCAAGAAACTGCGTTACGCTCCGCTCACGTTATGCGCTCACAATGAGAGCGAGTGAGAGGCATGGTTAGCCCGCCTAAGAGCGAGAGAGACAGACATAAAAAGTGAAAGGCACGCGTCCCTTCCACTCGAGCACAGTTAGCCCGCCTAAGAGCGAGAGAGACAGAGCGAGAGAGAGAGAGTGAGAGAGATAGGCATACACACCGGTTCATGTCTTGCGCTTCTATTTCGGTTGTCACGTAAAACTTTCGCCCGTATACCGACTTTACAGGCAACCAATTTTTTTTTTAAAACGTTATTGGCTCTGGTTTAAAGTTCACTTTTTCGATTTACAAGATCGTTTTCCAGCGTTGAATAATATTCTCTCAGTCCAGTATGGAGGAAAAATAAAAAGTAAAAACTAAACCCTAAAAAAAAATGTATTTAAAGTTATGATTGGTAAGTTAAAACTTGTACCTACATACTTTACTTGGAAGGCTTATTTTTTTCATCTACTTGATCTGAACGAAGTGTATATTTGTTTGTAATGCTAGGCTGCCGCCATGGCTATAGTGGCCACCCCATCTGTAATAAAACACCGCCAAGCTATTTAGCTTTCCGGTAAACCCAGCGGGATGAATAAGAAGTATGGGTACTTTAATTCAATTGCCAAGTTTTAATGAACCAAATATGTATAGAATTTAAATATTTTTTTTCGTCAATGAACCATTAGTAAGACGATAAAAATATCTCGGTATAAATAATTTATACAATCCCCCCACCAATATCGACAAATGAAATCTTGCTGTCCAGCCCTAATTTTATTGCGGTGTGGCCGACTTCATAAAATTAAAGTCCTAATTTTCGAGTATGAAAGACTTACGTAGAACTTATCATTATTATTAAACAATTTTTAGTCTCGTTTTCATTATTTTTTGTATTATATTTGTAAAAATCCTTTCTTAGCGGATGCCTACGTCATAGTAGATGTGCGTTGATAGTTCAGTGAGTCAGTCACCTTTTTCATTTTATATATTTAGAAAATCATATCACACTGGTTATATGGAAATATATACCTATAACTTTTGAAATAATTGAGTAAAAAAACTAATTTTATGAATTCGCTGAGTTTATGGAGCTCTAGCTGCATCAATGCATTTTAAACAATAGTGGGAGAGTACCAGCCAATCAGACACCATTGCGATCGTTATAATAATGCAATCATTTTAACCGACTTCAAAAAAGGAGGAGGTTCTCAATTTGAATTTTTTGTATATTTGTTATCCAATTATTCCGCCAAATAATGAATGGAATTTGATAATTTTTTTTTGTTTAGTAGGGCATACTTCAGAGGTGGTTCCCATATAAATTTTTGTTGATATAATGTTAGATGTTACTCCATAACTACGTCAAATCTGAACCGATTTCAATTTTTTTTGAAAGAACGCATAATAAGGTTGGGCCTATTTAAAAGGTGAAAGATGATTCATATCTTCGGTGATGGAGGAAGGAACTCAATGATTAAGAGCAAATTGCTCGCAATCAGAGATATACACAAAAAAGCTTAAAATAATAATGTAAAAAAAATATCTTTAAAAAACCGACTTCATACGCCGATCGGGCAAAGTTGGGCTAGCGTCGCGCATTAGTTTCATCATTTATATTTAGGCCCGCCCGACTTCAACATACATGTACAAATTAAAATTGTTTTATACTTTGTAGTGGCGTTTAAAGTCGGTTTTATAGAAAGAATTTTTTATCATTATTTGATAATCCCACAGACGATCAAAGTTCGTATTTATATATCTAGTCATATTTTACTTAAAGCTTATAAATTAGTCGTTCACCCCTTCCTATTCTATCGTGATTTTAATTCTATGGGATCAATTTATAATGCAGTTCATGAAAAAGGTCTCTAAACGAATAGTAAGTAGGAAGATTAATTTTCAATATTTTCCCCAAATTATTTCATGTACGTTTAAGTAGCAACATTTTCAGATCGACAGTTTTCTTAAGTTTTCTGCATAAGTATTGCATTATTTGGATAAAATAATACATCAGAAGTAAATAAATGTTATCCTTTAGTAAACTGGATGTTTTAAATATTTTTTTTAGAAGAAAATACTCTCATATTCGGCATTTATAGCGGAGCTCATTCCCCGCTAACCATACGTAGTTGACAGGCGCGTGACTGGAGTCAAACAGTTTTATATAACGAGTATGAGCACTGCTCATACCCAACTTACAGAGGGGTACGCGCGTCAATTCTTCTCCTGTGTTGGTTTATTACTCAAAGGTCTAAGTGATGTCTTAAAATGAGTATTTGAATATCAGTTTTCAATTCGATGCCTTAACATGGGTAGCATAAGTATGTCACGCACTCTTTAAACATTTCTGTGGTGAAGTCGTGTGATGCGGGTTGTTACGTTCCCTCAAATATGGTTGAGCGAAGCAATGTCTGGGTCATGCGTCATGCTCGTGAACGGGTTCCACCGGCGGGAATGGGGCTACTTTATGTCTGCCCATCTTAAGATAGAAGTTAGTCGGTATGCATTTTTGGAACTTTCCTCATTGTGGAAACACTGCATATATAGCATAGTATTTACTGTATTGTAAATTTGTTTTGTTTTGAAAAGAGCAACCGCCGAGTTTCTTGCTGGTTCTTCTCGGCAGGAAAGGCATTCCGAACCAGTGGTAGATTCATCGACTATTCAAAAGCACTTGTAAAATTTTATTTGAATAAAAAATATTTCTATTCTATTCTATTCTAGTAATGAGAATTTATTGACAGAAAAACCCAATTCATTTTTTTTTTGCCCGACCCGGGAATCGAACCCTGGACCTCGTCATCGTCATCCGCAGTCGAAAATGCTAACTACTAGACCAACGAAGCAGTTAATTTCAACTTTGTAAATACAAATGCCCTGAATACCTAACTACTTAACGGTGCGGCTACATTATCGTGCAAACGTTCGTGTCAGGTTGTCGCGATAATTAATGAGTAGGTATCTCATTCTATCACAGCGGCTACATTATTGTGCGAGGTGCCTAACCATAGAACTAGGAATTACCCATACTTAGTCGTAATTCCTAGGTTCATGGAATTACCTAACCTTAGATAGCATATCTGTCAGTTTACTCGTGGCCTAATCCAGCTCCAGCGGACTAATTAATAATTGCACTATATTACAGAAGATTAGGTATACCTACTCTGTGATGATACATCTGCAATATTTATCTGCCATATTTAGTCGCAAAGAGTATATATCAAAGCTTTAGTCGGGACAAAAGCGCGCGAATGTGTGCACGTTTCTTGTTTTCAATCACGACTCACGGACGTTAAATAAATATACATAAATAAATTTTAATTTAATGTAAATCTACAAAGGACCTTCTTTGTGTATTTTTTTTTTGTGTTAAAGTGAATGTACATAGAGGATTTTCTGAAGGTCAGTGTTTTCCTAGTTTTTTTTAATATTTTGTGATCTTCTTTATAACTGGTTCTGCGAATAATTAAGACCACGCTAATCGTGTTCTTAATTTATTCTGTACTATAATAACGATAACTATAGGTATTATTAATTTTAATTTCGAATCTCGGATTTAAATGGACGTGAATTGGTACAGGAAAAATTTTAATTGTTTTTTTTTCCGAACTAGCTTGGCTGATGACGGTATTTACCTTAGCTCACATAATATTATTGACCGCGCGAAGCGAGGTCTCTGAGTCTTCTAGAGTGAATTTGCACTTGTCCGTCCGTCCGTCCGTCTGTCAGAGCCTTATAACTTTTGAATTACTGAACGTAATTACTTCAAATTTAGATATAATATGTAAACTGATGGCCTTCAGCCGAATAATTGATAAAAAATTATAAAAACCTTTATTTCAGGGGGGCTCTCATGGAAGTGAATGCCAAGTAAAAAAAAATTTATCGCGTTACATAAAATTGTTACATATCATTTTAAAGATAATTTTGAACCGAGTGCAAAAATATTTTTTTTTAATTTTTCCCTTAATATTGACGAAATGGGGGGCTTTCAAAGTGGCGATTTTATACGCTCGCTTGAAGACGCTCTCTAGCAAAATCCGCTATGTATTTTCAAGCTGATTAAATTTTTTTATTTCACTTATATCCTGTAGATTGTTTATGAGTTACTGAGATTATTTAATTTTTAATGGGCATCAGTAATTCATATAGCATCAACATAGCTTTACAATAATGCTAATAGATGGCGCAGTCAGTAACTATTCCAAGGAACTAGGAGTTACGACTACGACCTATCCAAAAAAAAAGTAATTTTTTTTGTACCATATTATTCAATTAAAATTATTTTTTAGTTAAATATCAAACTTCAATAAACTATTAATTACTACATTTTGTATATTTTCTATTCGCGTCGATAGATGACGATTTGTACAGATGCCCGTAACCCGGTTTCACTCGTTAGTACCTACATAATAATTCAATGTTTTCACTAACGTTCCCTAACCTTTACGGGCTACCTATGATAAGTTAGGTGATGTTTTCTGTCAACTTATTTATCACGATCCTGTACGGGACACCTAAAAGGACATTGGGACGGATGTTAGGACTTAGGATTGTATTTAGGAGCTACCTACGTTAAGAGACTCCTACTTAGGGGATGATTTAGGTATGTTTGGTGAACCCGGGCATAATAATAATGTCATTTTTGGTTATCATGCATCGATTGAATGAATAATCATGGGATACCGTTACCGCGAGGTCTCAGTTCGGGGCGAACCACTAGTCTATACTAATATAATAAAGCTGAAGAGCTTGTTTGTTTGTTTGGTTGAACGCGCTAATCTCAGGAACTACTGGTCCGATTTGAAAAATTCTTTCAGTGTTAGATAGCCCATTTATCGAGGAAGGCTATAGGCTATATATCACCACGCTAAGACCAATAGAAGCAGAGCACCAATGAAGAATGTTTCAAAATCGGGGGATTTTTATTCGTTTCAAGAGCTTCCGCTGCGTGCGCTGCGTAAACGGTTAAAGTTTCGCAAAAATCATGTATGACAGAATTGTCCCCCTTTAAAAGTTCTAAAAAAAGTCCGCATGCTGTCTTGTCTATGTCTTTTAAGGTTGGCTCACTATAACCTTTTTAGGGTTCCGTACCCAAAGGGTGCCAACGGGACCCTATTACTAAGCCTCCGCTGTCCGTATGTCCGTCCGTCTGTCAGCGGGCTGTATCTCGTAAACCGTAATAGATAGACAGTTGAAATTTTCACATATTATTTTGTATTTCTATTGCCGCTATAACAACAAATAATAAAAATTAAATTAAATTAAAAAAATTAAATATATTCCATTATATTTACATGGAAATATTTTAATTTAATTTTTTTTAACGGAACCCTAAAAGAGCGAGGTCCGACTCGCACTTGGCCAATTTTTTATGCTAACCAAATTTGTTTTAAAATAATGCATTATTTGCGAAGGTGTTTTTATAAACATCATATTAATCCTTATCCAAATAAATACGTTATTCATCACAATTATTTTATTTACTAGTGGTTCGCCCCGAACTGAGACCTCGCGGTAACGGTATCCCATGATTATTCATTCAATCGATACATGATAACCAAAACTGACATTATTATTATGCCCGTTTTCACCAAACATACCTAAATCATCCCCTAAGTAGGAGTCTCTTAACGTAGGTAGCTCCTAAATACAATCCTAAGTCCTAACATCCGTCCCAATATCCTTTTAGGTGTCCCGTACAGGATCGTGATAAATAAGTTGACAGAAAACATCAATCACCTAACTTGTAGGTAGCCCGTAATTAAAGGTTAGGGAACGTCAGTGAAAACATTGAATTATTATGTAGGTACTAACGAGTGAAACCGGGTTACGGGCATCTGTACAAATCGTCATCTATCGACGAGAATAGAAAATACTTATACAATATTTAACTAAAATTTAACTAAAAAATAATTTTAATTGAATAATATGGTACAAAAAAAATTACAATACAATTATTGTATTATAATAAGTAACTAAATAATAATGGTCGACGCAAAACTGTTTTTGGGATAGGTCGTAGTCGTAACTCGTAGTTCCATGGGAATAGTTACTGACTGCGCCATCTATTAGCATTATTGTGAAGCTATGTTGATGCTATATGAATTACTGATGCCCATTAAAAATTAAATAATCTCGTTTCTTTATAATATTCATATAATTTTAGTATTTGTTGTTCAAGTACAGGATATAAGTGACCTAAAAAAATAAAATCAGTTTGAAAATCCATAGCGGATTTTCCTAGAGAGCGTCTTCAAGCGAGCGTATAAAATCGCCACTTTGAAAGCCCCCCATTTCGTCAATTTTAAGGGAAAAATAAAAAAAAAAATATTTTTGTACTCAGTTCAAAATTATCTTTAAAATGATACGTAACAATTTTATGTAACGTGATATTTTTTTTTTACTTCGCATTCGCTTCTATGAGAGCCCCCCTGAAATAAAGATTTTTATAACTTTTTAAGCCATTTTCGGCTGGAGGCCATCGGTTTACATATTATATCTAAATTTGAAGCAATTACGTTCAGTAATTCAAAAGTTATAAGGCTCTGACAGACGGATGGACGGACGGACGGACGGACGGACGGACAAGTGCAAATCGCTCTAGTTAACTCAGAGACCTCGCTTCGCTCGGTCAAAAACAAAATTGCCCTTCACATCATACGATTTCAATGAATATCTTAGGAGATATCGCAGTTTTAAAATAACATCGCAGCAAAGTAATGACCATTCTTGCAGCGGGAAAATTTATCTTTTTATAAACTCATAGAAAATCAGAAAAACTTCGCGGACGAAGTCGCGGGCGACAGCTGTTTAATTGGGCTCGTGTGTAAATGTGCACAGTACAACAAAAACTTCGGTGTCACACACAAGTCACTTTATTAAAGTTTCTTATTTTACTTACTTCTACACGGGGCTCAACTAGACATCGCGAGTTAAAAGACTTCAACGCCGTCTAGTTGAGGATTTCACAACTTCAACATATTTATTCACAATATTAGATCATAATCTTACTGGCGATTATACATACCGCCCACCATGAACCGCTAGGTTCATAAATAATACGCTGCTAACTGAACAATTTAATGATGATATTCTCGAATCCATGGTGGGTAAATTTTTACAAACAAACAATAAAAAAAAAACAATTTAAAGAAAAAAAAAGAAACACAAGAGCATATTATAGAATAGCATGACTTAACTAATAATTAACTACAGATAAGTTACAATGAACCCTTTAAACAATTCTCAACTTAAGACTAACAATTTCTTACTACCAGAAACTTTGGTTCTAGTTCATTCTTAATCGTTAACAGGTAGAATACAAATTTTTGAGACTGGTCGTTTAATGACAGTGCCCTTGCACCTTAAACTGACCACACGCGTTACATCATCCAAACCAGTATGCTTGTCAACGATTCTGCCATAGAGCCATCTAGCTGGAGGAAGATTTTCTTCCTTAACTAAAACCACGTCTCCAATTCTAGGTTCAGGAGAATTATGCTTCCAGCGATAACGGTGCAGAAATTGAGTAAGATATTCATTCGACCACCGTCGCCAGAAGTCTTGCGTCATTCGTTGTATGAGTTGCCATCTACGAAGAGTACTAATATTTGATTTCTCATAATTAGCATCCGGAACAAGTAGAAGTGGCTCTCCTACCAAAAAATGTCCGGGTGTCAATGGGTATGGATCCTGTGCATCGTTACTCAATGTTGTCCACGGTCTCGAATTAAGGCAAGCCTCAATTTGAGCGAGAACTGTGCTCATTTCTTCAAACGTTAATGTTGAGTTTCCGATTACTCTCTTGAGATGGTGTTTAGTTGACTTGATCCCAGCTTCCCACAATCCACCAAAGTTTGGAGTGTAGGGTGGGATTCGATGCCAAGTAGTACCATTTGATGCAAGCCAACTCGCGATCTCAATAGCTACAGTAGACCTTTCTTCAGCAAGTAGAGATTTCAATTCCTTTTCAGCACAAACAAAATAAGACCCATTATCGCTCCACAAATCAGTCACGTGGCCTCGGCGAGAGACCATGCGCTTAAACGCAGCTAAAAATCCCTCAGAAGTCATGTCCGTTACAACTTCAAGGTGTATGGCTCTAGTAGCCATACATATAAATAAGCAAATATATCCTTTAATAGAGCGATGACCTCTTCCTTTTGAGGTTCTTATTGCTATAGGTCCTGCATAATCTACTCCACTGTGACGGAATGGTCTACCAGCTGTCACACGAACGGAAGGCAACTGTCCCATAATGGGTTGATTGGATGGAGAAGCATGACGTACACATGTAACGCATTTGCGTACGTGTAATTTAACTAAATTTTTGGCGTCAATGATCCAATACTTTGATCTAATATAATTTAACATGAGCTGGGGTCCTCCATGCAATGTTCTTTCATGAGCATCAGTGACAAGAAGCTGTGCAAAATGCGATTCACGTGGAATCAAAATAGAATGCATTCTATTATAACTTAAATCCGAATTTCGCAAACGTCCTCCAATTCGTAATAAGCCCTCTTTGTCTAAAAATGGATTAAGAGAACTAAGCTTGCTTTTCTTCATTACTGATCCGGTTTTAGTGATACTTTCAATGTCACTGAAAAAGAACTTCTTCTGAAAATAAATGATACATCTTTGTAACGCTTCTTTTAATTCTTCACTAGACAGGTAAGGTGGAAATGTAACACTACGAGAGCTTAACCATTTTATAAAACGTCTTAAATAAGCAACAGCTCTGACTAGTCTTCGAAGCGTCGAAAACCTGGTAAATAAATCTTCGTCTAGCTCCACACTCTCTCTTGTATGACAAATCTTCTTTGTTTTCTCTTCTAACTTGGTATCTTGGCATTCTTCACGTGGACTGTAATTAATGTTAACTTCATTCAGCCAAGATGGACCATGCTTCCACAAACTTAAATTGTTATAATCTTTGATGCCCCTTGATGCACAATCGGCTGGATTTTCCTTTGACCGGACGTGTGCCCATTGATTTCGGTCCAAAACTGTCAAAATATCTGATACACGATTGGCAACGAAGGTTTTCCATCTACTCGGGTGACTGCTGAGCCACGCAAGCACAACGGAAGAATCAGTCCAAGCGTGAACTCTTTCTCTGGGAATCTTCAATGTCTCCGAAACTTCCAACAGTAACTTAGCAAGAAGCTGAGCTCCGCAAAGCTCTAATCGTGGGATGGAAACTTGCTTGATTGGAGAGACCTTGGTCTTGGACGTAACGAGGTTCACATGTACTTCATTATTCGTATCAATAATGCGGATATATATTACTGCAGCATAGGCATCACTCGACGCATCACTAAATCCGTGCAGCTCTACTTCTTTGTCGTCAGCATTTGCATGAATCCAACGAGGCATACGGAAATTCGTCAGACGTGTAAGATCAGAACGGTAGGTAAGCCATTCTTGTAACAAATTGGAAGGCAGTTCTTGATCCCAATCAATACCTGACATCCAAAGTTTCTGAATAAAAATCTTTGAGGTAATGATTGTTGGAGCAATCCACCCCAAGGGATCGAACAAACGCGAAATATCCGAAATTACCTTCCTTTTGGTCACTGGAAATTGAATTGGTGGGAGTTGGACACTATATTCAAATTCATCAGTGCTACTGTCCCAGGTAAGTCCTAATACTTTCTGTATTATTTCCGTTTCTTTTATTGTTCCTATTTCTACCTTCGCTTCTCGTTCTCCGTTTTCCTTTCCTAATTTCTTCACTAACTCTTTGCTATTGCTGGCCCACTTCTGCAATTCGAATCCTCCCTTCTTTAATATACTACTAATTTGATTTTTTATTTTCAGGCATTCTTCTACCGTTTGGCAGCCCGTCATGAGATCATCCATATAAAAATCTTGCAGGATTCTCTCAACAGCAGCAGAATTATTTTCACCTTCATCTCGGGCTACTTGTTGTAGAACTCTAACGGCAAGGTAAGGAGCCGATGCAGTTCCGAATGTAACACGTAACATTCTATAATGTTGTATGGTTCCAGATTCATCACGCCACAAGATACGTTGAAACTTATCTGCATCCTCTTGAGTTACCTTCACCTGTCTGTACATCTTAATGATGTCCGCTACTAGACAGATGGGATGCTGACGCCATCTCATAACTATATGTCTCAACGTGTGCTGAAGAGGTGGACCTACTAAGAGATCATTATTCAGGCTCACACCGTTCGTGCCAGAGCAGAATGCGTCAAAAACCACCCTTACTCGTGATGTAACTTTGTCTTTCCGTACGACGGCATGATGTGGCAGATAAACGACATCAGGTTTATCTCGTTGGTCTTCAGGAACTGGCTCCATATGATTTAACTGCAAGTATTCCTTTATTACCTCAGAATACTGCTCCTTAAGATCTATATTTTTGGATAATTTCCTTTCCAGCTGGCAGAGTCTCTTTAGGGAAATCTCTCTCAAATTTCCCTTGGTACAAGTAGGGTCGTCGTTGCGCAATGGAAGCTTAACCACATAACGACCGCAACTATCTCTGGTTACGGTATTAGAAAAAAATCTCTTCACATCTCTGTTCATCCTCAGTGAGCATTTTCTTTGGTGACACATCGTCTGACTCCAGTTCCCAGAACCTTTTCAATAAATCAATCTCATTATTCTGGGTGTGTACACTGAGAAATACATTATTTTCTTGGCAGGACTGAAATTCGAGAGGTTTTGAGAGAATCTGACCTGATAAGATCCATCCTAATTGAGTTTTCTGAGCTATAGGGCACCCTGGAGGACCTTTGATAAGACCTTCAACTAGAATCTGGCCATATACTTCTGCTCCAAGTAATAAATCTATCTTATTTGGTGTGTCAAACTTCGGGTCGGCTAACTTTAACCTAGTTAGTTCTGGCCATAACTGCACAGCTACCTTTGATGAAGGAAGAACAGACGTCAGTTTACTAAGCACGTGTGCTTTGACAACCAAATTGTATTGAGGATTGTGGATAGACTTCAGCTTGAATTCAACCATCGACATAGAGGCCAAAGACTCATCACGATTTCCTACTCCTGATATATAAACCTTGTTTGGAATTTTCTTCAGTCCTAAAACTTGGACGGCCGACTCCGTAATCAAAGAAACCGTTGAGCCCTGATCGAGCAAGCACCTCAAAATGAAATCAGCACCACCTGTTCTCGACTCTACCTCAACAAGAGCTGTAGCTAAAAGGACTTGGCTCTGAACATTTGAGAAACAGGTAATTATCTTAGATACTTCACCTTGTGATGTGTTCGCTGCAGAAACAGCTACACCATTATCGCTTGACTCTACATTCTCCTTCTCTACACTCTCTTCTACTGGGGGGTGAAGTAAGAAACTGTGCTTACGTCTACAAACTCTACATCTCATAGATTTTCGGCAAGAAAAAACAAAATGAAAAGCATCCAAGCAGTTAAAACAAAGTCTACTGGTTTGCACAAAGTTATGCCGTGTATTATAATCGGCTTTCGCAAATTCTTTACAATTTATTAATTTATGATTGGCCTTACAGTATGGACAACAAACATTGGATTGACTGGATGTACTAGAACCATTATTATTTTTTACATGAGAAACATTAACTCTACTAATTACATTTGGGGTCTTAGGTTTAGGTTTAGCATTCAAAAATTCTAAAGATCTAAACTTGTGCTCAAGAAACTCAGTAAAACACGACAAAGTAGGAAGTTCATCAGATTCATTTGCCTTTGATTCCCATTGTTTCCTGGACTCAGGATCTAGCTTTTGACTCATTATGTAAATGATAATAATATCCCAATTACTAATGTCTACACCGATATTTTGCAACGCACTTAAAGATTCGTTCATGTTGTCTAGTAACTCCTTAATTGCACTACATGATTCAATTTGCAATGACCTTTGACTCATGAAACGCCGCAAAATATTGTTAGACAAATACTTTTTATTATCATAACGATTAGTTAACAGAGTCCAGCAAACACTATAATTTTCATTCGTTATGGGAACATGTCTCAAAAGCTGCTCTGCTTCTCCTGACAAATGACTCTTCAGATAATGCAGTTTCTGAACGTCATCTAATTTAACATTGTTATGAATCAATGATGTGAAAAGATCTTTAAAGCTAATCCACTCCGTATACTTTCCAGAAAATTTTGGAAAATTGGAGAAAATTTTCCAGAAATGGCAGACTTCAAACACCATCGAGAACATTATGGAGAACTCTCAGACGTGCAGGTTTCCTCACGATGTTTTCCTTCACCGTTGAAACTTGAAGCATGTGATTCAAAAACGTCAGAGGGGCGGGATCAAACCTGTGACCTCCCAAACTGGAGACCGCAGTCCTAACCACATTTTTTAATTATGTTTTGGGTTTCATTTTCATCAACACTACTTATAATTTTATAAAGAGGAAAGATTTGTTTGTTTGAATTGAATTGAATTCTCTCCGAAACTACTGGACCGATTTGAAAAATTCTGTCACCATTAGAATCCTACATTATCCCTGATGAACATAGGCGATAGAATATTTTCAAAAAGTTAGGGATCCGTATGGAAACTTCGATAATGTAACCCAAGGTGTGACCAAAAATATCCTTATATCGCATACGCTGCGGAAACTATTGGCAATATTGCAAAGTGATAGCACTACAGTTTTAAAGAAGACATCAATATCTACAAAAAAGACTGGGACTATATTCCTAACTATTACAGTTATGTCACAATAACTACTTTTCCATGTTAAAGTCATACTTAATCATACTAATATTATAAATACTAAAGTGTGTTTGTTTGTTGGTTTGTCCTTTAACCACGCCGCAACTACGGATTACACAGCTACGGATCGACGTGAAATTTTGCATGGGCATAGTTGAGGACCTGGAGAGTGACATAGGCTTCTTTTCATGCCGGAAAATCAAAGAGTTCCCGAGGGATTTTGAAAACTAAATCCACGCGGACGAAGTCGCGAGCATCAGCTAGTTGATCAATATTTTAATTCTTACTTTCTTCTTAATGCTCTCAAAGGTGTGTGAAGTCCGCCAGTTCGCATTGGGCCAGCGCGGTGGACTATGGCCTATAACCCCTCTCTGAGAGGAGACCTGCGCTCAGTAGTGAGCCGTTGATGGGTTGCTGATGATGTTGAATTGGTAATCAAATTTGCCGTAGCCCGTAGGTAGATATACATGCGCGTAACTTGTTTGAAAAAAATTGTTTAAATTAATTTGGATGAAAAATGTAAATGGCACACGAAAAAATAAGCAAAACGTTAAAAACATTAATCTGACCTCGGAAAATTGGATATTACATCCGTTCTAATGATTTAGTTCGTAAATAAAACCATAGAATTATAACGCATAGAAAGACAGTAGCCGCGCGCGGAGTGCACTTTCATGGAGGCCTTCAAAGGCTCCCTACGCCTATCGGTACGCACGTGTCGGCGAGCGAAAATAAACTCTTTTATAGTAGCCTTTAAGGATGATTATACGAGTCTGCCCGGGAAATTCAAATTTAATTTGGTTTTTTGCAATTTGTAAACTAATACGACAAACCAGGCTAATGGCATTCTAATTGCGCCAGTAGAATTATCATCTTCACAGGTTTACATAAAAATCTTTACTTGAAAGTGACCAGTTTAAGAAATTAATCAAAATACTGAGTTGGACGTGAGTTACTCACAAATAAGTCGATATTTTGATTTATTTCTTAAACTGGACACTTTCAAGTAAAGATTTTTATATAAACCTGTGAAGATGATACTGCCATTGTCGCAATTAGAATGCCATATACTTTGTCGTATTAGTTTACAAATTGCGAAAAACCAAATTAAATTTGAATTTCGCGGGCAGAACTGTGTCTTCCACCTTAAAGGTTAGTTTCGTCTATCGGCACGCACACTAATGTACGTGTCGGCGAGCGTAAATACACGACGCCTCTTAGCACAAATATAGTTCGAAAAGTTGTTACACGTTAAGCTGGTCTCGTTGTATGGAACAATCGGTCTATGCGTTATTGACCGAGCGAAGCGAAGGACTCTGAGTCTACTTGAGTTAATCTGCACTTGTCCGTCCGTCCGTCTGTCCGTCCGGCCGTCCGTCCGTCCCTCTGTCAGAGCCTTATAACTTCTGAATTACTGAACGTAATTACTTCAAATTTAGATATATGTAACCCGATGGCCTCCAGCCGAAAATGGCTTAAAAGGTTATAAAAACCTTTATTTCAGGGGGGCTCTCATAGAAGCGAATGCGAAGTAAAATCTTTTTTATAGCGATTCATAGGGTTTCTGTGTATCATTTTAAAGATAATTTAGAACAGAGTACAAAAGTATTTTTTTTAATTTTTTTCCTAAAGTTGACGTAATTGGGGGCTCTCAAAGTGGAGATTATATTTGACCTTAGAACTAGAAGTCATGATCGCTTGAAAGACCGGGCTTGAAACTTTTATAATTATTAGCGTAATATCATGCACTTGAACAACAAATACTAAAATTAGATAAATATAATAAGGAAACTAAATTATTTAATTTTTAATGAGCTGCAGTATTTTTATCAGAACTTCACAATGATGTCAGTAGATGGCGCTCTCATCTCATATTGCAAACGCAGCAGAAGTACTAATACATTAACATAATAATCAATTAATTAAAATTATTATATATTTAAATATCAAACATCAATAAAACTTCACGTCGCGTAAGTTGTTTTTGCATGTTTTCTGATCGTGTCGATAGACGACGCTGTGAACAAACAATTAAAGAATGTTCCAAAAAACTATACCTAGGTACCTATTGAAGCCTGATTTCACTACAGTTCCCTAACCTTTATGGGCTACCTATGTAGGTGACGCTTTCTGTCAACTTTGTTATTACGAACCTCTACGGGACAACTTAAGGTGAAAATGACATTGGGATGTTAGGATTGTATTTAGAGGCTACCTACGTAAAGAGACTTCTACTAAGGGGATGATTTAGGTATGGTTGGTGAAAACGGGCATAATAATAATGTCAATTTCGTGCACGATGTATTGAATGAATAAGTAATTATGGGATACCGTTACCGCGAGGTCTCAGTTCGGGGCGAACCACTAGTTATACGAGTATTAATATAGGTTAGTATAGGTGGTACATTTTGTTGTTGCCCTCAAGACAATAATAAATCATTATTTTGTCTACAGACCTATAGTATACCTACCTACCTACTTAATCTAGAATAAAACAATGGTAGGTATCATCGTTTTCCTTGTAGATACGTAATAGCTACGTATGATGACCCCGGTAGTATCTCAGTGGCTATACATATTAGAGCTTATAGAAATGCATCTACCTACTTAATATTATAACTACAATATCTGGGTGGGTTTTTTTTTTGGTAAGTAAATCGTGTTTTTTGGAAATTATATATTTAGAAAAAAAAATACCTTACTAATACTATTACTATAAATGCGAAAGTGTGTTTGTTTGTTGGTTTGTCTTTCAATCACGCCGCAATAGAGCTACAGATTGACCTGATTTTTTGCATGGGTATAGTTGAGGACCTGGAGAGTGACATAGGCTACTTTTTATCCCGGAAAATCAAAGAGGGATTTTAAAAACTAAATCCAGGCGGACGAGGACGCGGGCATCAGCTAGGAAAATAATAAAAAATGAATAATAATAAAAATAATAAAATTCATAGAGGAAAATATAATTCGTCTGGACTCGAACCCGGGTCTTCTGGTTTCGGGACTGCCCGATTTCTTAACTGAGCCGTTGGAATTTTATAGATGATGGCGACATTTACCTTCGTATTCTAATGATATTGTAAGGGGTTTTGCACTGTCTGAAAACACGGATAAAACGACCTTTTCTAAAAATGAAACCTAGCTAGATCGATGTATCGCCTCCGTAACCCCCTGCATACTAAATTTCATGAAAATCGTTGAGCCGTTTCCGAGATTCAGAGAATTGCTCGTTTAAAGAGGTATTAGATATTTGTACAAATCTGTCAAACTGTAACTTGAAGGTTTCTGTTCATCATGAGCAACCCATCATCGTCTCACTACTGAGCGCGTCTCCTCTCAGAGAAGGGTGATAGGCCATAGTCCACCACGCTGGCCCAATGCGAATTGGCGGACTTCACACATCTTCCAGAACATTATGGTGAATTCTCAGGTGTACAGGTTTGCTTATTATGATGTTTTCCTTGACAGTTGAAGCTTATGATATAAGCTTTAATTTTTAAAAGTTCGGAGGTGCGTGCCCGGGATCGAACCTGCAACCCCCGAATAGGACACCACAGTCCTAATCACTAGCTTAGATCCTTTAGGCCCACTTGCAGACACGCCGAGTTAGTTAACCCAGGAATAAATTTGTAATTTTTAAGCTTTATACTTACGATGTCTAGTCAAATCTGTCTTTTTAACCCAGAGCACTTGCGCCCCTTCTTTATTCGCAATACATTATACCTATTCGCAAAATATTGAATTCTCGAATGATTAGGTAGGTTACATAGGTACATTCTCAAAATATTACATTTAGCATAAAATCCAACACAAAATAAATTACATCACTGGGCTATCGCTGCTTTTTAACCGACTTCAAAAAAGGAAGCGGTTCTCAAAACGTCGGATTTTTTTTTAATGTATGTTCACCGATTACTTGATGACGCCTAAACCGATTTGGAAAATTCTTTTTTGGTTGCAAGGGTATACTTCCCATACAATTTGTAGTGGCGCTGGTGTTTGAAGTCGGTTTTTTAAAGAATTTTTATATTAAACTAGCTGATACAGTCGACTTCGTCCGGGTGGATTCAGTTTTTAAAGTCCCTCGGGAACTCTTTGATTTTCCGGAATAAAAAGTAGCCTATGTCACTCTCCAGGTCCTCAACTATACCCATGCAAAAAATCACGTCGATCCGTAGCTCTGTTGCGGCGTGATTGAAGGACAAACCAACAAAACAACAAACACTGCACTATCGCATTTCTAATTATTATTATGATTGTTTTCATAGTAGTTTATCAAAGAAAGGATTTCATTTAAATAAATTCATAATTTAATTGATTCTTGCTGACTGTCATCATGCTTATTTTCCATCACATCTGTCTCCAAAATCAAAGGTCAAGGAATGTTAAATCTCGTAGGTAGTTAAGTAACTGCTACATAAATGGAACGGTCAAGATGTACGAGTCACTTCAACTGGGATTTCGAAAGATAGTGTTTATTTTGTATGGCTTAGGTATCTACAGTAGGTCTGTATTATTTTATTAGGTATTATAATTTATATTATACTGAATATTTGAGTTGATAAGGTAATTTCCGGCCGTTCAGAGAATGCGTTCCTGACACGTCGCGATTGAACTGACGACGTAACTTTGTAATGGCGTCGCAGTTACGATAAAAATATTATTGCTGGTTGTTTACCGTTTTAACAATTGATGAGCATTAAAACAACATTATTACCTATATCAATAATCAATTAATGTTATAATTTTGTGACAGTTGTCGTGACTAACTGACAGGTGTCAGGAACACATTCTCTGAACGGCCGAACGATAGCTATAGTGGACGTGAAACGGATCTTGACACTTCGGGACGCGATTTTTAGGGTTCCTTACCGAAATGGAACTTTGTTATCATTTCGGTAAGGAATGTGGTTTTAAAAATGGTTTTATTCGAAATCTTAATAATCCTATTAATATGATAAATGCGAAAGTTTGTGACGATGTATGGATGAATGGATGGATGTTTGTTACTCTATAACTCCACAGCGAATGAACCGATTTGGCTGAAATTTGAAATGGAGATAGCTCATACCCAGGATTAACACATAGGCTAATTTTATCCCTGAAAATTACAGAGCTCCCGCGGGAATTAAAACCTTAATCCACGCGGCTGAAGTCGCGGGCATCATCTAGTATTATAATAATAATAGCTGATGCCCGCGATTTCGTTCGCTTGGATTTCGTTTTTAAATTCCCGCGAAAACTTTTTGATTTTTCCGGGATTGAAAGGATGTCACTCTACAGGCTCTCAACTACATTCTACACCCATGCAAAAAATCACGTTGATTCATTGCTGTGTTGCAGCGTGATTGAAGGACAAACCAACAAACCAACAAACAAAAACACTCGCATTCATAGTACATATTTTAGTAGAGATAGGATGTGAAAGTTTAGACGTTCTTGGGTGTTTGTTAATCCTTCACAGTTCACACAACAACGAAATAAACTTTGAGTGTTTGTAATGGAGGCAAATACAATGGACGATAACGTAAAATAATAATATAGTCCTCCTATAATTTTAATATTAGTATAAATGTACAATTGACTTTAAAAATAATTAAACTAAGATTAAATATAGGTATTCTGTTAAAAAATATCATAGGTGCCTTTAATCTTGAGGTTGGTTAAATCTTAAGATACGAGTCGACGACATCGTATCGTGTATAGCCGATCGCATCACCCGCCCCGCGTCCCGCAAACCATCAGGAAGGCCAAGCTTATGGCGGTTTACCTATAGAATAGAATAGAATAGAATAGAAATGTTTTTTATTCAAGTAAACTTTTTTACAAGTGCTTTCGAATCGTCGATGAGTCTACCACTGGTTCGGAATGCCGTTCCTGCCGAGAAGAACCAGCAAGAAACTCGGCAGTTGCTCTTTTCAAAATAAGTTTACATTCAATAGAATAGTTAAACAGTTCAATTACCACCTGCTGTCTCATGAATCGCTGGAAAGAATTATGTCCACGCTTTTTTATCGTCTAAATAGTCTTCAATTGCATAATATGCTTTTTTCATGAGATTAGTTTTAACTGATTTCTTAAACTTGTGTAAAGGCAAGTCTAAGATAGACTGTGGAATTTTATTATAAAACGTCACGCCCATTCCCACAAATGTCTTTCGGACCCTCTTGAGGCGACATCGAGGAATCACGAGCCTGTTCGGATTTCTAACTTGCCTATCGTGTAAATCACCCTTTTTTAGGGTTCCATACCAAAATGGTAAAAATGGAACCCTTACGGTGAGACTTTCTCCGTCCGTCTGTCCGTCCGTCTGTCACAGTCGATTATTTCAGTAACTATTAAAGCTATCGACATGAAATTTGGCATAGTTGTGTATAATAGTGGCCCAAAATCATTGGAATAAAGAAAAATCGAAAATTATTTTTAGTTTTAATAAAAAAAGGGGGAAAATCGGGGGGTTGAAATTTCAAAGTAAAATAACTATATCGAATGGGGTATCATATGAAAGGCCTTTACTTGTGCATTCTAAAACAGTTTTTTATTTATTTCTATATATATAATAGTTTTTGATTAATCGGCCAATATGTCGAAAAAAATACCGTTCCCCCCCCTTATCTCCGAAGTTTACCAATCGAAAAATCTGAAATAATTATGGTCAATAGAGGTTTATGTATATTTTACAGGAAAAATAAAAGCAACGCAAAAATTATTTTAGTTTGATTAAAAAAGGGGGAAAATCGGGGGTTTGAAATTTCAAAGTAAGATAACTATACCAAATGGGGTATCATATGAAAGGCCTTAACTTGTGCATTCTAAAACAGTTTTTTATTTATTTCTATATATAATAGTTTTTGAGTAATCGGCCAAAATGTCGAAAAAAATACCGTTCCCCCCCTTATCTCCGAAGTTTACCAATCGAAAAATCTGAAATAATTATTTTCAATAGAGGTTTATGTGTATTTTACAGGAAAAATAAAATGAACGCTAAAATTATTTTAGTTTAATTAAAAAAGGGGGAAAATCAGGGGTTTGAAATTTCAAAGTAAGATAATTATACCGAGTGGGGTATCATATGAAAGGCCTTTACTTGTGCATTCTAAAACAGTTTTTTATTTATTTCTAGATATAATAGTTTCTGTTTAATCGGCCAAAATGTCGAAAAAAATACCGTCCCCCCCCCCCTTATCTCCGAAGTTTACCAATCGAAAAATCTGAAATAATTATGGTCAATAGAGGTTTATGTATATTTTACAGGAAAAATAAAACCAACGCTCTAACTAGCATAGTTTTTTTTATATTAACAATAAACCTCTACAAACAAAATTAACGATAAATAAGCAAATTAATATAATATTATCGTTTTACTTTTACTTTTGGAGTATGGAACCCTCGGTGCGCGAGTCCGACTCGCACTTGGCCGGTTTTTTTTTGTAATTCACGATGTTTTGTCTGACAAATATTATATTGTTGTAAATATATTGTGAAGCTACTGTAAGAATGCCTATTTCTTTAAATTTTTCTCGAAGGGAATCCCGCGGTTTTAAATTATATATTGCGCGAATTGCCCTCTTCTGCAATACAAAAATTTTTCCAATATCGGCTGCTTTACCCCATAATAAGATTCCGTATGACATAATACTATGGAAATATGCAAAATAAACAATTTTTGCAGTTTCTATGTCAGTTAACTGTCGAATCTTCCTAACAGCGTAAGCAGCAGAGCTAAGCTTGCCAGCAAGTGTTGCTATATGGGTGCCCCATTGCAGTTTTGAGTCCAGGGTTAATCCCAAGAACACTGTGGAGTCCTCACTTTTCAAGGGTTCATTACTTATCTTTAAATTTTTACTCACAGTTCTGGTGTTGGGCAATAAAAACTCAACACACTTGGTTTTTTTAGCATTTAAAAGTAGATTATTTGCCGTAAATAATTCATCATTCTATAATATTGTTAACTAGCTGATGCCCGCGACTTTGTCCGCGTGGATTTAGTTTTAAAAGTCCCTCGGGAACTCCTTGATTTTCCGGGATAAAAAGTAGCCTAGATGTTGACCCGAGTAATAAGCTACCACGGTATAAAATTTTGTAGAAATCTGTGCGTTAGTTTTTACGTGAAAGAAGGACAAACAAACAGACAAAAATTAAATAAAAATCTGTTTTGGGCTCAGTATCGATAGTAAAGCATCCCCCAATTAAAATTTTCAAAATATATTAAATGTACAGAAATCTTCCAGTTACAGTTTTATTATATGTATAGATGCGAACGTTTGGAGGTATAGATCGATGGATGTTTGTTAGTCAATTACGCCGCAACGACTGAATCGATTTTTCTGAACACATAGGCTACTTTTTATCCCGGAAAAACAAACATGTTCCTGCGGGATAGCACAGCTATTGAGGCCGCTAGGAACTCGGTCATAATGAACGGCTTCCTAGCAGTAATAAAAGTAGCCTAGCCTAGTAGCATGCCAACCAATACCCCGTCTTCTCCTTCAATTATCCCTCAATTACGCGGCAACGGAGTTATAAATTGACATGGTTTTTGCACAGGAATAGTTGAGGATCTGGAGAGTGACAAAGGCTACTTTTTATCCCGGGAAAACAAACAGTTCCTGCGGGATTTACTCATGCTACTTTTCACGTATTTATCCTTCAATTACGCGACATCGGAGACTTGATTTTTTGCACAGGTATGGTTGAGGAGGACCTGGAGAGTAACATACGCTACTTTTTTCCCGAGAACAAAAATAGTTCCTTGGGGAAAACATGCTATTTTTCACGCATTTGTCTTTCAATTACGCGGCAAAGAAGTTACAAATAGAGAGAGTTACATAGGCTACATTTTATCTCGGAAAAACAAACAATTCCTGCGGAATAGTACCTATGCTATTTTGCACACATTGACCCTTCAATTATGCTGTAACAGAGTATTAGATTTGACATTTAAAATAGCACAGCTATAGTTGTGGACATAAAACTTGACACTGAATACTTTTTATCCCGGAATTTAAGAGAGTTCCCGCAGCAATTAAAAAACACGCGAATAAAGTCTCGAGCATCAGCTAGTTCTTAATATAAAATTAAAATGATACTTTGAATGGTCAAAATTATGACATACAATTTACAAACCTGTTTTATATAAGATGTACCTACATGCTAACCTTATATGGCAAGGTCGGATGAGTAGGTAACAAGTAACTGAATAGAGGTAAACCTTCTAAAGACAGTGCTAAATTTATACCAATTTTAATACGATTGACTCAGGAGGATTTAAAATAAATGTAGCAAACTATTTGTTTGAGTTTTTTGTGCGATGGCCCCCAAACTAGGGGTTCTTACTTACTCCTCAATCTTGATTTTGCAGGGGTAGGTACCTACTGTCCACCTAGACTGTTGTGATTTATTTACTCTCGATCATGAATAGTTTTTAAGTTAGTACAAATTCCAAGATCCAACTCCTCAATCCTGATGCTGCAGGGGTTCTGCCCACCGCGGACGAAGTCGCGGTCATCAGCTAGTTTATAATATTATTATGGTATAGATGAGCTATATCTGTGGAAATGTTGAAAATTGATAACTCGCTAATTATGTAAGTTCGCGACCATAATTATGTTTCGCATTCGTAAGGCCGAAATTAGACGGTGATAGATCGTTCATTTTTCCGAACATTTTTTGCGAAAATGCCTAAGGCCCTTTGCCCTAAAGGCAAATTTAGAATTTATGAAGCCTCGAAAATGAAAGCAAAAATCTCAAAAGCTAAATTCGCCCTTAAGAGCGCGTGTAACCCCAAAAAAAATCAGATTTCGCGATGAGATAAAACATAGCCACAACCTCATGTGAGGCGCGACAAAAGAAAGCGTTTTGCGCGGAATAGGAGTGTAGTAAGCGCCAAATACTTTGTGACTCGTAAAATATCCATTTTCTTTTCAATTCACTAGGCTACTCCCTTGATAATATCAATCGGAATTTAATGTAAAATTTTTGGCTCTGTAATATGCAACACATTGAAAATAAATGAATATTGGTTAAAAATTAGACCTAACTTCGCGATTTTTTATTATCGAACAAATTTCATCATTTTATGTTTTTGCCCAAACACGTCCCTTGGCAGTATGATGTAATTCTTGCGTGTTTTTTTTCGGATAGTTGAAACTTGATCTACTACTGTAAAAATCAAATCTGTTTACTGTTAACGAGTGCACACCCACTCTTAAGGCGAATTGAGACGGTTCATTTTCGCAAAAATTTTCGCAACGATGTACGATGAACGAGGCACCGTATAAATTGCGCCTAAGGGAGAGGGCAGACTGCCTACTTTTAGCGGCAATCCTTTGGGTAAAGTAAGTAAAAAATATAAAAAAAAGATATTAAAAGATAAGATATTTAAATATTATATTATAAAATGACGAAGGTCTGAACAGTCTCGGCTCCCAGTCCATAAATAAAGAATTTATATATTATAATATTATTTAAATTAAATGAAAATGTATGCATTGATACGTAATGCATTTAAACTCCTAAACTCTGCATAATTAATTTTTTTTTAAATATCAGTCAAGTTGAACTTGACTAATATTCTCCTCTCCCCTCCAAATAAGCGGAAAGCTTGTGTTAGGAGTGGGTACGACAATAGTGCAACGGGTGGGATTCGAACCTGCGACCTTTCAGTTTTCAGTTCGCACCTTTAACCATTGGGCTATTGAGGCTTAAAATGTAGGTGTTGCACAAATAAAAAGAGTAAACAGGAAGCATCTGAGCTAAGTACCGACCTAGAAGTCTTCGACTCACATGTCGAAGGAAAAAAGGGAGGAACACATAAAAAAAACTTGAGAGGTATCAACCGGTGTCAATTGTGTTCGGTATTTTCGCGGTACAACATTGGGTCTCCGTAGCCTAGTGGCTCCGGCAGTCGCTTAACAGTTCAAAGTCGATGGTTCGAATCCCAGCTCGACAGACTGAATTTTCTATTTTCCCTAATTTTTAATAACTTATAAGTTACCGAAGAAAATACCCAACACAATGCAAAATTCACATTCAACAAAAAAGTGTCGGTTTTTAAAAATGTGTCGTGTCGGTTCCTTAATTTTTTCCGTCTAGCCCCCTTCCGCACCGCGCGATAAGGAACTTACGTTCCAAAAGCTCTTTGGGTACGGAACCTAAAGTAAGGATTTTGAATATTTCAGATGCTGTTGCCACTTCTGTTGCTGCTGACGGCGACGGTCGCCTCCCCGCAGACAACCGTGGACCCCTCACTGCTGGTGGACATCTTCGGGACCCCTCCCACCACCAGAGCTAACAATCTGCCACCTAAACTTGAGGAAGTATGTTAGAATTATCCTGAACTGCTGCAAACTCCTTGAAATGTTCCTTAAGTTATATTGAAGAGGGGGTGTGCGCTCGTTAACAGTAAAAAGATTTGATTTTTACAGTAGTAGATCAAGTTTCAATTATCCGAAAAAAAACACGCAAGAATTACATCATACTGCCAAGGGACGTGTCTGGGCAAAAACATAAAATGATGAAATTTGTTCGATAATAAAAAATCGCGAAGTTAGGTCTAATTTTTAACCAATATTCATTTATTTTCAATGTGTTGCATATTACAGAGCCAAAATTTTTACATTAAATTCCGATTGATATTATCAAGGGAGTAGCCTAGCGAATTGAAAAGAAAATGAATATTTTACGAGTTACAAAGTATTTTGGCGCTTACTACACTCCTATTCCGCGCAAAACGCTATCTTTTGTCGCGCCTCACATGAGGTTGTGGCTATGTTTTATCTCATCGCGAAATCTGATTTTTTGTTGGGGTTACACGCGCTCTGAAAGCATATTGAACAGTACGTAGGCTTATAAAAGAAGTATCGCTCGGCTTATAATCACAGGAACAACGCGGCGAGTCCCGTCATCGCTATCTGATTGAAACCCGCGTATTTATTTTGGCGCACGTTCGTTTTTATTTTGCGATAACTCCTAAGATATTCATTTAAATTGTATGGTGTAAAGGATTATCATAATGTGCATGAAATGCTTATGGTAACTAACGTATTTAAGTGGATAAGGATGAATAAATATATCCGTCTAAATATATTTCCAATTAACGCATGGTATGTGACCAGTTTTTAGAAGTTAAAATGGGTATAGTGAGCTATCCTTCAAAGATAGATATATGCCATCGCGGACTTTTCTGTTAAGACTTATCCCACCATGCCACCACCATATATTGTTTTGTTATATCTCAAAGAGATTAGGCAGCGTTTTCGATGAAAGCTCCCAAGCGACTTGAATTTTTCCGACATCGTCAACAATTATCGTCATATCGTCACGTCGAAGGGTTACCATTGTACGGAATCCTTCGTGTGCGGTTCCGAATCGCACTGTGTTGTAGTTTTTATGCATATAAGACATCAGACGTTATATTTCTGTGCTCTCTTCCAGATAACCGTGAGGCCTACAGTCAGCGGCGCGACGTTTACCAACAAGAACGGGGATGAGTGCCAATGTGTACCCTATTACCTATGCGATAAGGACCTGAAAGGCTTGGATAAGGACAACGCCACCGTCACGGGGTGGGGTGTACTGGATGTGAGGTAGGTATCTAGTTTTTTTTTCACTTTTTGAACAACCGCAAAGTACCTAACTACCAAGTTTACGAGACCTTTCACCGCGGTTAATTGCCTCATCTGGTGACAGAAGGGCTGGTTCGATCTTGCTCAAAGAATCAGCCTGGCTGTCCAGCTCGGATGTGCAGCCAGTATTCTTGGCATTTTGTATAGTACTTAATTAGATTTGTTTAGCTATAATTTTTATAATTAACTATGGGCCTCAAAAGAAGGCTCAGGGTCACTCAGCGAGCGATGGAGAGCTATGCTCGGAATATCCCTGCGAGATCAAATCAGAAATGAGGAGATCCGTAGGAGAACCAAAGTTGCTGACATAGCCCGGCGAGTCGCGAAACTGAAGTGGAAATGGGTGGGGCACATAGTTCGATGAGCTGATGGTCGTTGGGGTCCCAAGGTGCTGGAGTGGCGACCCCGAGGCGCCGGGAGGCGCAGTGTTGGCAGACCCCCCACCAGGTGGACCGACGACATCAAACGAGTCGCAGGGAGCCGCTGGATTCAGGCGGCGCAAGAAGCCCATGCCCATGCCTTCCGTGGTTGATAGAGAAAAAGAAGCTATAATTTTTATTGGAACACTAGCTGATGCCCGCGACTTCGTCCGCATGGATTTAGTTTTTAAAAATCCCGCGGGAACTCTTTCATTATCCGAGATAAATAGTAGCTCTCCCGGTCTGAGGAACCACTAATACATCCATTACTATACCCATGCAAAAAATCGCATCAATCCGCTGTTCTGTTGCGACGTGATTGAAGGACTAACCAACAAACAAACACACTTTCGCATTTATAATATCAGTAATGCTTTATTATAACACTTTTTATAATTGTCAATTTTTTACCATACTTAACCAAAGACAAAATTACGTTTAGCTGTCATTTACGTTTTGTTATTCCACTGTCATTTGCGTTTTGTTATTCCATGTCAGATGCGTTTTTGTTATACCACGTTTTATAGTGACTTGACGGAAACGCGGTCGAACGGGATAAAAAATATCCTATGTCCGTCTCCTGGTTCTAAGCTACCTCTCCACCAATTTTCAGCCAAATCGGTTCATCCGTTCTCGAGTTATAAATAGTGTAACTAACACCACTTTCTTTTATATATATAGATTTTAATAAAAAAATCATACGTGACCAAAAAACCGCGATAAAATATATCATCATCCATCATCATCAGCAACCCATCAACGGCTCACTACTGAGCACAGGTCTCCTCTCAGAGAAGGGTTATAGGCTTATAGGCCATATTCCAGATATTTAGAACCCGGATCGAACCTGCGACCCCCCGAATAGGAGACTACAGTCCTAACCACTAGACTATCACTGCTTCTATAATATTAATACCTATCTTAATATATATAAATTAAGTAGATATGTCAATTTATTTTAATTAGGTCTATATGTATAATATTATGTCAATTCTCTATGCTATTATTATTTTTTTTTTATATATAAATTACGTGTCACGTTGTGTGTCCGCGATGGACTCCTAAACTACTTAACCGATTTTGATCAAATTTCGTAACTATCTGTAATTTGGTCCAACTTAAAAGATAGGATAGTTTTTTTTTCGATTAGAATAGTTTATTTGTTTTATTTATATAGATAAGTTGGCGGTAAGAAGTTCGCCGTGTCAGCTAGTATATTATATATTAATATATTATATATATATTATAATAATATATGCTTGCTATAATATTATAATTATAATTATAATCTATACATATAATAAAACTGTAACTGGAAGATTTCTGTACATTTAATATATTTTGAAAATTTTAATTGGGGGATGCTTTACTATCGATACTGAGCCCAAAACAGATTTTTATTTAATTTTTGTCTGTTTGTTTGTCCTTCTTTCACGTAAAAACTACCGCACAGATTTCTACAAAATTTTATACCGTGGTAGCTTATTACTCGGGTTAACATCTAGGCTACTTTTTATCCCGGAAAATCAAGGAGTTCCCGAGGGACTTTAAAAACTAAATCCACGCGGACAAAGTCGCGGGCATCAACTAGTATTATAATATTAATAGGATTGCAAGAATAAAAGCTTGTAAAAATGAAATCGCGACACCAGTGCAGATGACCCAAGAATTGACCTCACATCACCCGGTCACCTATCTTATAATGTTATAGTAGATATTTATTATGCACTAGCTGATGCCCGCGACTACGTCCGCGTGGATTAGTTTTTAAAAATCCCGCGGGAACTCTTTATTTTTTATGAAAGTAGCCTATGACATTCTCAAAAAATAACTATTCTAACTAAGTGAGCGGACAGACTGAATATTTAATAATAAGGTGGGTGGACTATGGAAGGCCATGCTCCTTTGAAGGCCAACTATTGAAAAGTCGTAGTTATTGACATGTAAAGACATATTCCTTCTACTTTAAACTAAGATCCATCAAACTCAAGACCACAGATGCGGCGGTGAGTCGCTCGCGCCGCTTATGTGGCAGTGCGATCTCACGCTTCGTAGACTTTGGTCGTCGACGTTATAATTGTTATTCGCGCGCACAGCAAAACGTAAGTTTTTAGTTAAATAACCTATTATTATCTCATATTTTTTACTATGAATTGTCGTATAAGGTTAGGTTTATGGTACTAAAGAAAAAAAGAAATAGTTTTGCCTCGATTTAAGTTAAAATATTGGTAGTGTTCCTCAGAAAGCCGATGGTTCCTTATAAGGCCAATCAAAAATTTGACGGTTGGCCTTGCTAGGGTACATGGGCCTTACAAGGAACATCTACAAACCATGAACGTATGAACAGTTACTTTTTAGTTAAAAATACGTACTGTTACAGTTAAAACAATGTTTTATATTTATAATATTTTTATTTATAAGGGTTATTAAACTTTTTAACTCATATTGAATAGACATTTTTTTCAAAATTATTTTATTTCCAGTATATTATATTTAAATTTCTTTTATGGAAAGTTTATGTCTAAAAAGAAACTAAACTAATTTACATGAAATGCAACGAATATACAAAATATTTGCATGTTAAAAACGGTAAAGTATGTGATAATGATAAAGTAAGTAAGTGATAAGTTATATAAAAGATAGTCATAAGATAGTCTGTCTATAACCATACTTTAAGCAAAAAGAACTTTAAAACAATAAGCCGGTAATTAAATAGATGATTAAATTTATGCGTATAATTTCAGATTTCAAGAATGTCGGAGTCAAAACCTAGAAAAAGAGGTAGTACATGGGATGAAGACAGTTTAAGACGTGCCATGGAAACAGTACAAAATAATCAACTTAGTACAAATGCTGCAGCGATTAAGTTCAATATTCCAAGACGCACCCTTAGAAACCATTTAGTAAGCGGTAACAGTACTAAAATAATTGGGAAGACAACTATTCTCACAAAACAATTAGAAGAAGATTTATCGCAGCGAATCAAACGTTTTGCAAAAGTGGGTATACCACTTACGCCTAAATTTATCAGGAAACAAGCCTTTTTATTTTGTGAGAGGTTTAAAATCAAGCACTCGTTCAATATGTCAACAAGAATAGCTGGACGCAAATGGCTCAAAATGTTTTTGGCTCGAAACCCATCAATATCAAAAAGAAAACCCCAGCTAATGAATCCAGCTAGAGCTCAAAAAATGAATAAGCCCATTGTGAAACACCATTTTGATGAAGTTAAGGAACTCTATGAAGAGCTAGACATTATTGCACATCCAGAACGCTTGTATAACATGGATGAAAAAGGGTGTCGCATTACGGTCCACAAACAAACTGTAGTTTTGGCTGAAAAAGGGAATACTAGAGTACATCTTGTTGCTCCGGAACACGCCGAGAACGTTACAATAGCGATGTGCGTAAATATGCTGTGGGTATTGCTATACCGCCCATGATTATTTTTAAGGGGATTAGGCGCAAATCAGAATTATCATCAAATTTGCCACCTGGAACAAAGGTAAGCATGGCACCTAAAGGCAGCATGACCAGTAGCTTATTCGTAGAGTTCATTCAACATTTAGCACAACATAAAGTACCTGGTAAGTGTCTGCTTATCTTTGATGGCGCAAAGTGTCATTTATCATATGAGGCTCTGGAAGAAGCAGATAAAAATAATATAGTGTTATACTGCTTACCTTCGAACACTACGCACGAACTCCAACCTCTTGATAAATCAGTGAATCGTTCCTTCGAACATCACTGGGATGAAGAAGTTTTGAACTACCTGTGCAATTCTCAAGAGAGAACTTTAAACAAAGCTGCATTTAACAAAATTTTCTCCCGAACATGGCCAAAGTGTATTACTCAAACCAATATAACGAATGGATTCAAAGCCACTGGTTTATACCCCCTTGATCCTGATGTTATACCCGAAGATGCTTATGCTCCTTCAATTGTAACTGAAAGACCTTTAACGGAAATGTTACAACACCAGATCGACCAACCACTTATATCTGTTCAAGCCTCGCCCCCTGTGTCTGAATTTAAGAAAGTGTCAGAATTGTCGTCTCAGTCTCTGATAGATGAAAGGAGGTCAGTTCATGTTTCTAACGTCTCGTCAATTTTTCCATCAACTTCCAAAGAGAAGATAGTATTGACATCGCCAAAATTTTCAGCTGCAACAGCAAAAAGAAAACCAGTTCTTGTTTCTTACAGTTCTTCAACTGATGCTTCAGACTTAGAATTAGATATTACGGTCAATGATCAGTGCCGCCCCATGCTGCTAAGTTCAGTACACCGTTTCAACGTCGCAGATACGAAACATGACCCTCAACCATCTCTGTACGATTATCCACTTCCGAGTACGTCCGGCCTACAAGAAAATATCGTCTGTTCTAGCTCTGAATCTGATCTTGACTTGAATCTTAGTGAATCATTTATCAAAGATAACTACATGACTAAACTTCAAGTCTCAGATTTATACACTTCTTCTTCGTCATTTGATGATGATCTCAAGCAGAAAGGAGAAATCACTCCAAAAAAACGATTAATACAAGACAAAAGCTCAATTAAAACAAAAGCTCAACTAAAGGGTCATGAGACTAGATCTTCGGATGATGACGAGCCGTTAATTAACCTAATAGAGAATAAAGAAGAATCGTTTCATGCTTTTTTGCCTACTCCAAACTACGCTACGATAAAGTCTTCACGTCCACGGCAGAAAGCTATTAATTATAAGGGACAAAGAATAGTTAAAGATTTATTCAAAACTGAAGAAAAAAAGAATGAGATAAAGCAAGCGACGAGTAAGAAAAAAGGAAAATCTACAATTAAACGAGACCAAAAAAAGAAAACCAAAAATAAAAATGATTCCGTAAAACGGCTAAAAAGAACAGTACCACAACAAAACAGTAAAAGATCGAAAATAGAGATGAAGAAAAGTGCAGAAGGTGAAGAAAAGCAATGGTACTGTCACGCATGTGGCGAGAGTAGAATGGAAGACATGAGACAGTGTACCGAATGTCAAAAGTGGTATCACGAGGAGTGTATGGGTCTCACTAAAAAAGATCTCATATTTTTATGCCCAGATTGTGATTAAAATATCCAAAATTATTATCCTTAGTTTCTAAATTTGTTTCTGATTTAATTTTTATTTTGTTATAATTATTTTAGTTTTTTAATCTTAAGAATCGTTGATTTTAAACATTCCTGACTTCAAGACTGACTATGTGCCATGATAAGTTTGTAATAATTACAGTACTTAGTCTGTAGTGTCTATTATTTAATTATAATTAATATAAAAAAGTCATTGATAATTGTTAGTTTGGCCTTCTTAGGAACATTTTGGCCTTACAAAGAGCGGGCCCATAAGAAGGCCATTTTAGGTTAAAAAAATAGTTTTTAATTTCATTATAACACGCGTTGGCAAGTTATTTGATGTCAATATAATACTCATTACTACTATTTTTAAATAATTTCCGTTAATATATTCTTAGTTATACGATGGTGTTGAAGTAATGTTCGTTGAGTTTTTTATAAATGATAAAAATATATTGAGCATTTAATGTTTCGCTTAAATGAAAGAGCTTATTATGTAGTTTTAATAAAAGCGGATATATTAATTGTTACAACTCTATTTTTAAGTTGAACGACTGATGTATAATATTGGCCTTGTTTGGAGCCGTGTCCCTTGCAAGGCCATTTGGAAGAGCTTAATAAACCTTAAGTTTAATAAATAGTGATTATAGCTAGATTAAAAAAAAGTGATATATATGGTACACAATAAAACAAAGTTTTACTTGATAATTTGTTTCCTTCATTTATCCAGTTAATAAACGAATAAAAAGTGTTTACTCGTTAGAGTGGCCTTCCATGGTCCACCCACCTTAATTTTTATTTATAAAACTCAGTACAGCATAATACTATGGAATCCTGACCCCTAAACTAGGAGAACCCGTATACCCGGGGCCAGTGCCTTCCCAAAGATTGAATAAGAATAAGAATTACATATCTAGTGCACTTTAACATATAAAAACATTTCTGATGTGTTGAGTTTTAGCTATTTATGCAACTGCATCGTAATGAGGGTCATTTTAATTCGAGTGCTGTTTTTTGATACGAGGCTTGCCAAGTATCAAAATAGGATAGTACGAGAATTAAAATGGCTAATTACAATCAGTTGCATACAAGATTTTATCTACGACAAGGAAAATAAAATCATTGACAAAACAAATACGCCGTAGGTAGGCTCAATAAAGTAACAAAAAGTAACTCCGTAAGCCGCCACCAGCCGCCTGTGGCGCCTCTGTCGTATGAACGGTACAAAAGTGCCAGAACTCAGAGCCTTAGCTTTAGGTATCCTATTTTAAGAAGATAACCATTTCGATTCAGCTCCCATACAACGAGCTGCATTGAAATGAGAAGCAAAACCGAAAGAGGGTTCATTTCGATTCAGCTGTCAAATTCGAAATTGGTACTTTTCGATGCTGGAGTAGATAAACTAATTAATACATTAGCGGCAGCAAATCGGCGTTTTTCCGACTGCGACGCGTTTTCGCGATAGGATGCTACAGTAGCGGAAGTCAGCAGTTGAAAATCGCAAAACGCTGATGCTAAAAAAACGCAACTCCATCGCTGCGACTGGCGTTCGTTGCCCACGTTAAGGTTGATTATACGGGTCTGCCCGCGAAATTCAAATTTAATTTGGTTTTTCGCAATTTGTAAACTAATACGACAAAGTAGGCTTATGGCATTCTGATTGCGCCAGTGGAATTATCATCTTCACAGGTTTATATAAAAATCTTTACTTGAAATTGTACAGTTTAAGAAATTAGTCAGAGTATCGAGTTTGACGTGAGCTACTCACAAATTAGTCGATATTCTAATTTCTTAAACCGGACACTTTCAAGTGAAGATTTTTACATAAACCTGTGAAGATGATACTGAATAATTACCGATCCCTGAACAATATCCCAAAGTTTCATTGACTTCCGACCTTTTTCCACCTATCCCCACTTTTTCCTACCCGTCGATTGGACTATTTTTTCAAAGTGCCATATCTCGGTAACAAATTTACATACAAACATGTTTGTAGAGTCAAAATTGTAGGAAATTTAACGCTCTACAAAAAGTATAGAAATGATTTTGCCGTAGGACGTAAGGAAAAAAGTTAAGGCCCCCCCCCCTCATTTTGCACAGGGTCCTCGAGGTCCAAAACTTGGGAAAATGTTAATTAGCCATCCCTAAACAACATCCCAAAGTTTCATTAACTTCTGAGTCCTTTTTCCATCTGAAACTACAGAAACTACTGGACTATAATGTTTTGGTTGCGAACTTTTTTATAAATGCTTTTGAATCGTCGATGAGTCTACCACTGGTCCGGAATGCCCTTCCTGCCGAGAAGAACCAGCAAGAAACTCGGCGGTTGCTCTTTTCAAAACAAGTTTACAATACAATATCTCTGATAGGTACTATGCTATGTATCCAGTATTTCCACAATGAGGGGAAGTTCAAAAAATGCATAATACTTACGATTACTGAATACAAATTAAAATAGGCAGACAGAAAGTAGCTCCATTCCCGCTGGAGGCACCCATTCACGAGCATGACGCATGACCCAGACGTTGCTTCGCTCAAAATATGGTTGAGCGAAGCAATGGCTGGGTCATGCGTCATGCTCGTGAACGGGTTCCACCGGCGGGAATGGGGCTACTTTATGTCTGCCCATCTTAAGATAGAAGTTAGTTGGTATGCATTTTTTGGAACTTCCCTCATTGTGGAAACACTGCATATATAGCACAGTATTTACTGTATTGTTTTGTTTTGAAAAGAGCAACCGCCGAGTTTCTTGCTGGTTCTTCTCGGCAGGAAGGGCATTCCGAAGCAGTGGTAGACTCATCGACGACTCAAAAGCACTTGTAAAAGTTTATTTGAATCTATACATATAATAAAACTGTAACTGGAAGAATTTCTGTACATTTAATATATTTTGAAAATTTTAATTGGGGGATGCTTTACTATCGATACTGAGCCCAAAACAGATTTTTATTTAATTTTTGTCTGTTTGTCTGTTTGTTTGTCCTTCTTTCACGTAAAAACTACCGCACAGATTTCTACAAAATTTTATACCGTGGTAGCTTATTACTCGGGTCAACATCTAGGCTACTTTTTATCCCGGAAAATCGAGGAGTTCCCGAGGGACTTTAAAAACTAAATCCACGCGGACAAAGTCGCGGGCATCAGCTAGTAAAAAATATTTCTATTCTATTCTATTTGAGGGAACGCAACAACCCGCATGTTGTAACAGGTTCGGCGCCAACGACAACTGCCAAGAGAGCGTGGAGAGATGCTGCACAGACGTGCTCCCGGAGCCTGAGCCGGAGCAGCCCAAACCGGAGCAGCTCAAGGGCTGCGGGTACCGGAACCCCAACGGGCTGGACTTCCAGATCACCGGGGGAAACGTGAGTGGTGCTATAGATGACTAGTGGTTCGCCCCGAACCACAGAATATAATATAAGTAATAGTACTACGTACAGAAGTTTCACTCCGTTGATGTTGACTACTTGCCGGCGCTTTAATAGCCTACATATTTTTTATTAAATAGATAAATCACGCACGCAAGCTAAATTAGACTTTATAGCTCGGCACGAGGATCCATATTGCTTTGGATCTGTTCGCCTACCTACGTCACGGACAACGTTGCGTGGTTGCCTGGGGCTGTCAAAGTGTCAACAAAGAGTAAAAAAATCAGTAGGTATAACTTTTAACTATTTATTTATTTTACATCAGCTGTTTAACTTTAATATAATATCTTTAAAGATTGTTTCTGTCTTTAAAATAACGATTGTTAATTTTAAGGGTGCTCGAACTAACACCTCGTGTCTAGTACCTAGCTTGAGTCAGTTTGTTTTATATTCAAACAGCGCCATCTATTTTTGAATTGCGAAATATTTGTCTAATGACGCTCAATTTAAGGTTGAAGACAAGGGTCTGCCCGCGAAATTCAAATTTAATTTGGTTTTTCAATTTGTAAACTAATACGACAAATTAGGCTTATGGCATTGTCGCAATTAGAAAATTGCGACAATGGCAGTATCATCTTCACAGGTTTATTTTTTACTTGAAAGTGTCCAGTTTAAGAGATTAATCAAAATATCGACTAATTTGTGAGTAACTCACGTCCAACTCAGTATTTTGATTAATTTCTTAAACTGGTCACTTTCAAGTAAAGATTTTTATGTAAAACTGTGAAGATGATAATTCCACTTGCGCAATTAGAAGGCCATAAGCCTAGTTTGTCGTATTAGTTTACAAATTGCGAAAAACCAAATTGAATTTGAATTTCGCGGGCAGAACCATGTCTTGCACCTTAACTAACTTCAGTCAGTTTGTTTTATATTCAAACAGCGCCATCTATTTTTGAATTGCGAACTAAATATTTGTCTAATGATGCTCAATAGAAATGAAATAGGTACAGTGCGACAAGTATAACTTGGCGCGGCTGTGCGCCACTGTGCTCAACATTAGTATTGCCATTGTATAAAACATGAGACTAGGGAAAAATACATTTTTAATTTACACAATAATCGCAACAGCACACAACGAGATCCAATAGTGAATTTTCAAGATGGCCATGGAGTATAAAAATTGGATGACCGAATTAGTTCCTCAAAACGCCACCGCCAACATATACTTGTGGCACTTGTAATTTTAATTTCTTTGGGTGTTTTCCGATATACACTGCAAGCACTGTATATCGGAAGTGCTCTCTCTGGTGAAAAATTCGTTCCGTTATGGACTGCCAGTACACTGCCACAGTACCCTAGGGAAATATATGACGTCATAAATCGCCGCCATTTTTTTACTGTGAGCACTGGCGCTTTCGAGGTAAGGTGCTCTCAGATCTTTGATCACGCGATCAAAAAACTTATGCAGCGCCTAGAGATTTGAAAAAATGGGGATGACTTTATACTGGACTGCGTTCCGTTTTAAGCAGTGACCTGTATAGCAAACTAAAAATGAATGGCTTCACAGTATACCCACTTGATTGATGTCACACCTTAAAGTGGTCCAGTGTATTTCGGAACATCCCTTTATAATATTCATCTAATTTTAGTATTTGTTGTTTGACAACAGGATATAGTCGGAAATATTTGAATTACTTACCTACTTTGTATGAAAAATTTTTTTTTTTAATTCAAAAATTTAAATTAATTTTATTTAATTAAAGTTCGATTCTTCTAAGTGGTCTGTTCTATACCTCGAAGTTATGGAAATTCGTCATAAACACGTTGTATATTAGTTCTTAGAAAGTAGGAGTCCCTTCCACGAATCCGTCGCTCGGTTGCGCACGCGCCCCGTAGGCCGCGCCGATGTGCGACGCACGCGAGCCTATTTTGTTTGCTTTGGTAACCTAGACCTGTATTTTACACGCTATTACACAAAAAAAACTAACATAGCACGGACTTTTTGGAGTTTACTCCTTAAGAATCGATTTTAGGCGCCCGGTATGAGAAAAATCCGAGCAGTAAAATCAATTTAACAATGACCTCGTTACGTTTTTCTGTTACGTTTTTCACAACGATGCAAATTTCTACCCTAACGTTGAGTAAATAAGGTTGGTTTTCGTGCGAAGGAGCTTTCGCTTCGGGTAGCCGAGCGCGTAGCGATCGGGTCCCCGAAGCGAAAGTCGGTCGGGGCGCGCTCGGACCCGAGTCGCGCGTAAACTCCAGTCGTGCGTCGGAGGCCGGAGCTGACACACACTTTTTTTATTCCCACCCCTGTATAAACTTGTATATAAAATGACACTTGGATCACTTACGCACCAAGATAGGTGTTTCATATGCTGATCGTATGCTTACTCTCGCCAGGGCAACGAGGCCCAGTTCGGCGAGTTCCCGTGGGTCGTAGCGCTGCTGGCTTTGAACGGCACGTACGCGGGCGTGGGCGTGCTCATCCACCCGCAGGTCGTGCTCACCGGCGCACACATCGCGAGCAAGTAAGTCGTGCAGTGACTTTGTCACTTGAAATGATTTTGTCGATTACAAAAAAAGTTTTGTCGCCAAAAATGATCTAAAGTTTAAATGACAAAATTAATATGAAATAATTCAATAGAAAACTTCAAACTCCCGCGCCACTACGAAGTAAGTATATAATTTATTGTTGATTTAAAAACCGCTCGACCGATTTCGATATTTATATGGGACCACCTGGGAAACTGTGTACCCTTCGAAACAAAAAAGAATTTTCCAAATCGGTTCAGGCGTCTTCAAGTAATCGGTGAACAAACATAAAAAAAGAGATTCCTCCTCCTTTTTTGAAGTCGGTTAAAAATGAGAAAAAAAAAACAGTTTTAAACACTAAAAACTGCTAATTAATGCTAGTTTTTAACTACTGCAATAGTCAGAGTTAAGGAAAACATCGTGAAAATACTGCACACCTGACAGTTCTCCATAATGTCCTCGAAGGTGTGTGAAGTCTACTAATTCGCATTGGGCCAACTCTGAGAGGAGATCTGCGCTCATAAGTGAGCCGTTAATGAGTGGCTGTTATGAATCAGTTTAAGGCTTGTATGGATTAATGGCTTCTATTCTATTCTATTCTAACAGATTCCAGCCGGGCTCGCTGGTGGCGCGTGCCGGCGAGTGGGACACGCAGACCAACAAGGAGCGGCTCAAGTCGCAGGAGAGAAGCGTCGACCGCATCGTCGTGCGAGACGGTGAGGGTCACTACCTCTACCACTAGCACACACTCATATGTGGGTAACAGATTCCAGCCGGGCTCGCTGGTGGCGCGTGCCGGCGAGTGGGACACGCAGACCAACAAGGAGCGGCTCAAGTCGCAGGAGAGAAGCGTCGACCGCATCGTCGTGCGAGACGGTGAGGGTCACTACCTCTACCACTAGCACACACTCATATGTGGGTAACAGATTCCAACCGGGCTCGCTGGTGGCGCGTGCCGGCGAGTGGGACACGCAGACCAACAAGGAGCGGCTCAAGTCGCAGGAGAGAAGCGTCGACCGCATCGTCATGCGAGACGGTGAGGGTCACTACCTCTACCACTAGCACACACTCATATGTGGGTAACAGATTCCAGCCGGGCTCGCTGGTGGCGCGTGCCGGCGAGTGGGACACGCAGACCAACAAGGAGCGGCTCAAGTCGCAGGAGAGAAGCGTCGACCGCATCGTCGTGCGAGACGGTGAGGGTCACTACCTCTACCACTAGCACACACTCATATGTGGGTAACAGATTCCAGCCGGGCTCGCTGGTGGCGCGTGCCGGCGAGTGGGACACGCAGACCAACAAGGAGCGGCTCAAGTCGCAGGAGAGAAGCGTCGACCGCATCGTCGTGCGAGACGGTGAGGGTCACTACCTCTACCACTAGCACACACTCATATGTGGGTAACAGATTCCAGCCGGGCTCGCTGGTGGCGCGTGCCGGCGAGTGGGACACGCAGACCAACAAGGAGCGGCTCAACTCGCAGGAGAGAAGCGTCGACCGCATCGTCGTGCGAGACGGTGAGGGTCACTACCTCTACCACTAGCACACACTCATATGTGGGTAACAGATTCCAGCCGGGCTCGCTGGTGGCGCGTGCCGGCGAGTGGGACACGCAGACCAACAAGGAGCGGCTCAAGTCGCAGGAGAGAAGCGTCGACCGCATCGTCGTGCGAGACGGTGAGGGTCACTACCTCTACCACTAGCACACACTCATATGTGGGTAACAGATTCCAGCCGGGCTCGCTGGTGGCGCGTGCCGGCGAGTGGGACACGCAGACCAACAAGGAGCGGCTCAAGTCGCAGGAGAGAAGCGTCGACCGCATCGTCGTGCGAGACGGTGAGGGTCACTACCTCTACCACTAGCACACACTCATATGTGGGTAACAGATTCCAGCCGGGCTCGCTGGTGGCGCGTGCCGGCGAGTGGGACACGCAGACCAACAAGGAGCGGCTCAAGTCGCAGGAGAGAAGCGTCGACCGCATCGTCGTGCGAGACGGTGAGGGTCACTACCTCTACCACAAGCACACACTCATATGTGGGTAACAGATTCCAGCCGGGCTCGCTGGTGGCGCGTGCCGGCGAGTGGGACACGCAGACCAACAAGGAGCGGCTCAAGTCGCAGGAGAGAAGCGTCGACCGCATCGTCGTGCGAGACGGTGAGGGTCACTACCTCTACCACTAGCACACACTCATATGTGGGTAACAGATTCCAGCCGGGCTCGCTGGTGGCGCGTGCCGGCGAGTGGGACACGCAGACCAACAAGGAGCGGCTCAAGTCGCAGTAGAGAAGCGTCGACCGCATCGTCGTGCGAGACGGTGAGGGTCACTACCTCTACCACTAGCACACACTCATATGTGGGTAACAGATTCCAGCCGGGCTCGCTGGTGGCGCGTGCCGGCGAGTGGGACACGCAGACCAACAAGGAGCGGCTCAAGTCGCAGGAGAGAAGCGTCGACCGCATCGTCGTGCGAGACGGTGAGGGTCACTACCTCTACCACTAGCCCACACTCATATGTGGGTAACAGATTCCAGCCGGGCTCGCTGGTGGCGCGTGCCGGCGAGTGGGACACGCAGACCAACAAGGAGCGGCTCAAGTCGCAGGAGAGAAGCGTCGACCGCATCGTCGTGCGAGACGGTGAGGGTCACTACCTCTACCACTAGCACACACTCATATGTGGGTAACAGATTCCAGCCGGGCTCGCTGGTGGCGCGTGCCGTTGAGTGGGACACGCAGACCAACAAGGAGCGGCTCAAGTCGCAGGAGAGAAGCGTCGACCGCATCGTCGTGCGAGACGGTGAGGGTCACTACCTCTACCACTAGCACACACTCATATGTGGGTAACAGATTCCAGCCGGGCTCGCTGGTGGCGCGTGCCGGCGAGTGGGACACGCAGACCAACAAGGAGCGGCTCAAGTCGCAGGAGAGAAGCGTCGACCGCATCGTCGTGCGAGACGGTGAGGGTCACTACCTCTACCACTAGCACACACTCATATGTGGGTAACAGATTCCAGCCGGGCTCGCTGGTGGCGCGTGCCGGCGAGTGGGACACGCAGACCAACAAGGAGCGGCTCAAGTCGCAGGAGAGAAGCGTCGACCGCATCGTCGTGCGAGACGGTGAGGGTCACTACCTCTACCACTAGCACACACTCATATGTGGGTAACAGATTCCAGCCGGGCTCGCTGGTGGCGCGTGCCGGCGAGTGGGACACGCAGACCAACAAGGAGCGGCTCAAGTCGCAGGAGAGAAGCGTCGACCGCATCGTCGTGCGAGACGGTGAGGGTCACTACCTCTACCACTAGCACACACTCATATGTGGGTAACAGATTCCAGCCGGGCTCGCTGGTGGCGCGTGCCGGCGAGTGGGACACGCAGACCAACAAGGAGCGGCTCAAGTCGCAGGAGAGAAGCGTTGTTTTCCTTCACCATTGTAGCATATTTAACTTCTTCATAAATTTTATCAACCGATAGACGACCAAACCAAGCGTCCAGTAATGCAATAAAATAAATTTTGTAAAATGTCAACCTACCCTCTAATTTTGCTAATTTAATTTTTACAGATTTCAACCCCAAAAACCTGAAGAACGACTTGGCCCTACTCCACCTCGAGTCGCCGTTTGACATCGACCAGCACATCAACACGCTGTGTCTGCCCGAACAGGACGAAGACTTCGACAGCTACCGGGGCTGCGTGGCCAACGGCTGGGGGAAGAACGTGTTTGGTAAGTTCCAGAAGGATCAGCAACAAATCGACTGACACATCAACACACTGTGTCTGCCCGAGCAGGACGAAGACTTCGACAGCTACCGCGGCTGCGTGGCCAACGGCTGGGGGAAGAACGTGTTTGGTAAGTTCTAGAAGGATCAGCAACAAATCGACTGACACATCAACACGCTGTGTCTGCCCGAGCAGGACGAAGACTTCGACAGCTACCGGGGCTGCGTGGCCAACGTCTGGGGGAAGAACACGTTTGGTAAGTTCAAGAAGGATCAGCAACAAATCGACTGACACATCAACACGCTGTGTCTGCCCGAGAAGGACGAAGACTTCGACAGCTACCGGGGCTGCGTGGCCAACGGCTGGGGGAAGAACACGTTTGGTAAGTTCTAGAAGGATCAGCAACAAACCGTCTGACACATCAACACGCTGTGTCTGCCCGAGCAGGATGAAGACTTCGACAGCTACCGGGGCTGCGTGGCCAACGGCTGGGGGAAGAACGTGTTTGGTAAGTTGTAGAAGGATCAGCAACAAATCGACTGACACATCAACACGCTGTGTCTGCCCGAGCAGGACGAAGACTTCGACAGCTGCCGGGGCTGCGTGGCCAACGGCTGGGGGAAGAACGTGTTTGGTAAGTTCTAGAAGGATCAGCAACAAATCGACTGACACATCAACACGCTGTGTCTGCCCGAGCAGGACGAAGACTTCGACAGCTACCGGGGCTGCGTGGCCAACGGCTGGGGAAGAACGTGTTTGGTAAGTTCTAGAAGGATCAGCAACAAACCGACTGACACATCAACACGCTGTGTCTGCCCGTGCAGGACGAAGACTTCGACAGCTACCGGGGCTGTGTGGCCAACGGCTGGGGGAAGAACGTGTTTGGTAAGTTCTAGAAGGATCAGCAACAAACCGACTGACACATCAACACGCTGTGTCTGCCCGAGCAGGACGAAGACTTCGACAGCTACCGGGGCTGCGTGGCCAACGGCTGGGGGAAGAACGTGTTCGGTAAGTTCTAGAAGGATCAGCAACAAATCGACTGACACATCAACACGCTGTGTCTGTATAGTTATTTTCAATCATACTTACTACTTAAGTAATATTCTTAAGTTTTCTCTCATGCTTAAATCGACAAACCCGGCATACCTGTGCTAGTAGAAATTAGGTAAGTAACTAAGATAACATGACGCGCCCCTCTAAAATTCAATATTTTTGAAAGTATTTACAAAGCGCCACCAAGACTCACAAGTCACAACGCATGTGTGCGTGCGCGTGTGAAAACGCCTTTATCTACCTACATAGTACATACAAACTCTTTTCACCCGACTGCGCGACGAAAAGGTGTGGTAATGTTTTTATCAGTCTATGTATGTTATTCCTTTGTGGCACTCTAGAGGTGGGCCGATTTTGATAAGTGGCACGTCGTTAGATTCGCCATGCCAGCGCGAGTGTCAACGAGAACATAAAAATTTTAAAAATTATGGATTTTGATGACAAGATGGTGGATTTTGGACGCCATAATGTGGGGTTCAAAAAAATTTTTTTTTACAAATCCTGTGGGGTATCAAATTAAAGGGTTTGAAAAGGTGATTACGAAAATATATTTTTCTTTTTTTCTCATAAATTTGATAATTGATATTTTCATTTATATTTTTTAAAGCAGTCGGGTTTATTTATTATTTTTTAATATTTTGCTTGTGTAATTGGATGTGATTATGTCGTCATTTCTGATTTGATCCCGCAGGGATACTCCGCGAGCTCACAATACAATAGCCCTACGGTTAAAGGTGCGGACTGAAAACTGAAAGGTCGCAGGTTCGAATCCCATCCGTTGCACTATTGTCGTACCCACTCCAGACACAAGCTTTCCGCTTATTTGGAGGGGAGAGGAGGATATGAGTCAATTTCAACTTGGCTGATATTCTTATAAAAACAAAATATAGTAACTTAACTGAGCTATGTGCGTTTACACAATTAAACATCACACGCTTTAATGGTGAAGGAAAACATCGTGAAGAAACCTGGACGTCGAGAGTTCTCCATAATATTCTCAAAGGTGTGTGAAGTCCGCCAATTCTCATCCAGCGTGGTGGACTATGGCGTATAACCCTTCTCTGAGAGACCTGCGGTAGTGAGTCATTGATGGGTTGCTGATGATGATCCATGTCCTCAGGTCGCCAAGGCCGCTACGCCGTGATCCTTAAGAAGGTAGAAGTGAACATGGTACCATTCAAGCGATGCCAGGAGATGCTCAGGAACACCAGGCTGGGGGTGAACTTCAGACTGGACAAGAGCTTTGTGTGTGCTGGCGGTGAAGAGGGGAAGGATACTTGCCAGGTAAGACATAGATGGTGATAGTCTTGTGTAGTATATGAACTAGAGTTTGGCAAACGAAAGTAGAGACTCGTATTATTTGCAAACTTTTTACATGGCAATGATGGTGATAGTCTTGTGTAGTATATGAACTAGAGTTTGGCAAACGAAAGTAGAGACTCGTATTATTTGCAAACTTTTTACATGGCAATGATGGTGATAGTCTTGTGTAGTATATGAACTAGAGTTTGGCAAACGAAAGTAGAGACTCGTATTATTTGCAAACTTTTTACAAGGCAATGATGTGATAGTCTTGTGTAGTATATGAAATAGAGTTTGGCAAACGAAAGTAGAGACTCGTATTATTTGCAAACTTCTTACATGGCAATGATGGTGATAGTCTTGTGTAGTATATGAACTAGAGTTTGGCAAACGAAAGTAGAGACTCGTATTATTTGCAAACTTTTTACATGGCAATGATGTGATAGTCTTGTGTAGTATATGAACTAGAGTTTGGCAAACGAAAGTAGAGACTCGTATTATTTGCAAACTTTTTACATGGCAATGATGGTGATGATAGTCTTGTGTAGTATATGAACTAGAGTTTGGCAAACGAAAGTAGAGACTCGTATTATTTGCAAACTTTTTACATGGCAATGCATAAACAAATGTCAACTTAATTTTGCCCTGACAAGTTGTCGGTTGTCTGTGATATAGAGCGATTTGTTGTGATCTTGATATGAGCATATTGTGTTGATATTAACAGTATGTCAGTAAGTCAAGACTTTGAATTTGATAAATATAGATTTGGTGTTAGGTTTCTTTTTATGAAATGATTTAATCCATATAGACCAGGGTAGAAGCCTTAAAAAATAATAAAAAGTGAAAAAAAGTACTACCTGTTATTTCGTATTTCGTTTCTGCATTTTCCGAGAGCATTTACCATAGTAATGTATATTTTTTTTACACCATCAGAAAGTAGAGATTTCAACGAACAAAAAGCTCATCGAATTTTTTAAAAAAGCAGATATTTTGACGGGAGAATTTTCGATTGAAAATTAGGTGCTTTTTCAATATTAAGTCAAAAAATAGATGAAAAAATAAATATTTTAAATCAGAAAAATTACAGTGTGTTTGGGACATAAAAAGGGAAGTTTTCACCAAATTTCGTGAAAAAATATTCTTTTTTGTAAAAGATAAAAATAAAAAACCAAAAACTTTGTTATTTGAATTTTTCACATACATTTTGAGGTTATGTGAAAAAAGTCCAAATACAAAAATTGTAGATCTTTATATTACCTACAACTTTGCCATTTAACTTTTTTCCATAGGACTTGTAGTTTTTCCAGACATTGAGATAAACCGTTTTTTACCCTTAAACCCCCCCTCCCCCACTTCCCGACCTCAGATCGCCCGTAATTTATTTTTCCTTTCATTTTTGTTGCATTCTCTTCCTTTTCCAATGGGTTTCATCCTACTATAATTTTTTTTGTTTCAAAAATTATCTACCCTGGACTAATATAGCCCGGTCAATTTAGACATCCAAGGTTACAATAATTCCCACTTGGCTGAAAATTGGTAGTATTGTTCAAAACACTATTATAAATGAAATGTGAAAAGTCCTCATCGATCTGACACCTGGAAAAAAAATTACTCGGTGAAAGGTCACAAAAACGGGTTTTACGCGATTTTCACCAAAAAAGTTTTATCATAAAATTAGCCTTGACAAAAATTATAGATCAGATGATTATCTATAAAAAAATGTCGAAATACTTCTTTCTCTAAGAGCCACCGTTTTTTATTTATTTATATTTTATTCATTTGCATTCATGTATCCACTTACACTTAATTATATAGTTAGATTACATGAGGCCCCGTCAGGGCATTGCAAAGTTACATTTACAAAGTAATTAGGTTAGGTTAGTATAAATTATTATTTACTATAAGGCGAGTATTTTATCGAAACTATTTTTATTTCAGTTTTTTTTGTTGGTATTAATTAATATTGATAGTGTCATATGTAATTAATAAAATTAATAATAATATTATGTCATTATAAAAATATTTTCGATTTCATGTTAAATAAAAGTCGGATTAATATTATTCATTAACAGATTGGAATACAATAAGGTTAACGATTTGAATTTCTAGGAAAATGATAATCAATCAATATATCATTCAATAATAATATGTCAAAAATAAAAATGGTTCGTCAGATTGATTAAGTCCATGTGTCAAATTTATAATTCATTTGAGTTGTAATCATAGTGCATGATGATGTTGCCCCCCAGGGTGACGGCGGCGCTCCGTTGGCGTGCCCGCTGGGCAACGACCGCTACAAGCTGACGGGGCTGGTGGCCTGGGGCATCGGGTGCGGCCAGCGCGACGTGCCCGCCGTGTACGCGCGCGTCGCAGCCTTCCGCGGCTGGCTCGACGACGTGATGCGCGGCTGGGGCTACGGCGCCGACACCTACACCGCCTAGTGAAGCATTTGCGCACTACCCTCCACGTGAAAACTTTATTAACTACCCTCCATCAACAAATTGTACGAGACGCGTTATTGACTATGAAATGCGAGCTGTGTAGCACACAGACATTCAGACACTACCCTCCACATGAAAGTCCCTCTCCTGTCTAAGGAGACGTTCACACACTACCCTTCACAAGGAAACTTTTATAAAATACCCCCCATCAACAGAATGTACAAGACTCGACATAGACTGTAATTCGAGCTGCCCAGCACACACACACACAAATTCTTACACTACCTCAGCTCATGGAGACGTTCACAAACTACCTTTCACAAGGAAACTGTTATAAACTACCCTCCATCAATAAATTGTACGAGACGCGTTATTGACTATGAAATGCGAGCTGTATAGCACACAGACATTCACACACTACCCTCCCCAATCTAACGAGACGTTCACACACTGCGCTTTACTAGGAAACTTTTACAAACTACCCTCCATCAAAAAAATGTACAAGACACGATATAGACTGTAATTCGAGCTACCCAGTACACACACACAAATTCTCACATTACCCTCCTCAGCTCGCGGAGAAGTTCACAAACTACCCTCCCTACGGAAACTTTTACACACTACCCTCCTCAACAAAATGTACGAAAGACCTATACTGTGACCTACACATGGAGATATTTCTGAATATTTCCATTTAATGTAGGGTATTGTCTGAATGTCTCCGTGTCAAGACTATAGTAGCAAAAAACATGGACAAAATTACCAGCATTATATGCGGTCCAAAACACTTCGTGCCGACAAGCCATTTGTTGCTTATATTGACTGAATTGACTACAATTCAGTCAATATAAGCAACAATTGCCATGCAACATGTAGCCCAATATATTATTGCGCGATGATGCGATTTTTTTTAATAACAATTAAAAGATCTGGTAACATCTCGCGCTGTTAAGTATCCTTGCCAAGCATGTTGCGCCTCGATTGTTGCTTATATTGATTTTTTGTAAGTGATTGATTTTAAATTAGTGTTAGTTTAATTTAAAGCGATATTTGTGATTTACTTTCGACTAATTTTTTGTTTATTAAATAGTTCACTTTTTACTTTTTATGTATTTCTTTAATTTCACGACTCGGAACCTTTGACATTCCGAGGTGCGATTGTCTAAAGTTATTCCATTGATCGTAATCGTATTCGATGACATTGGCGTCAAAGTAACATAAAACCATAACTGCATTGAATTTTACGAATGTACGATACGCTCCATATTAAAATCGGTTATACTGAATTTGTGACTAAACCAATACCATCAAGGATTATTTTACTTTGACGCTAATGTCATCGAATACGATCAATGGAATAACTTTTAGACAATTGGTACCCCGATTTCGGATGTAGGATTGTCATCACCACTGATTGTGATTGGCTGAATTTATGGCGTTCTTGGTGCATCAAAGTATTTCAACTAATAGCGAGAGAGTACCAACCAATGAGAGTTGACCTTGGTATACTTTTATAGTAAACTAGCTGATGCCCGCGACTTCGTCCGCGCGGTTTTAGTTTTTAATATACCGCGGGAACTCTTTGATTTTCCGGAATAAAATGTAACCAATGTCATCCTCCAGGTTCTCAACTATACCTACCCATGCAAAAAATCACGTCGATCCGTAGCTTTGTTGCAGCGTGATTGAACGACAAACCAACAAACAAATACACTTTCGCATTAATGGAGAGAAATGGGCCCATAACCTATTGAATAAAATAAAAAAATGTAAATATTATTTAACTATATTCAATAACGTAACAAGTAACAACGCCCTCTACTTGACCCTGAGCGTGGGCAGCGCGGCCGCGCAATTGGCCCGCTACCAAATTAACCCGCTAACCAATATCTTAGTAATCAGGACTATCAACAGGTTATGGGCCCAGTTCTCGCTTAGTGGCCATACTATAAATGCCAAAAATGTGTTAGTTTGTTCGCTTGATGTGTGATTGAAGGACTAACCAATAAACAAACACACTTTCGCATTAATAATGTTAGTAAGGATCGCCTCTGAGAGAAATGGGCCCATAACCTATTGAATAAAATAAAAAACTGGAAATATTATTTAACTATATTCAATAACATAACAAGTAACAGCGCCCTCTACTTGACCCTGAGCGTGGGCAGCGCGGCCGCGCAATTGGCCCGCTACCAAATTAACCCGCTAACCAATATCTTAGTAATCAGGACTATCAACAGGTTATGGGCCCAGTTCTCGCTTAGTGGCCATACTATAAATGCCAAAAATGTGTTAGTTTGTTCGCTTGATGTGTGATTGAAGGACTAGCCAATATACAAACACACTTTCGCATTAATAATGTTAGTAAGGATCGCCTCTGAGAGAAATGGGCCCATAACCTATTGAATAAAATAAAAAACTGGAAATATTATTTAACTATATTCAATAACATAACAAGTAACAGCGCCCTCTACTTGACCCTGAGCGTGGGCAGCGCGGCCGCGCAATTGGCCCGCTACCAAATTAACCCGCTAACCAATATCTTAGTAATCAGGACTATCAACAGGTTATGGGCCCAGTTCTCGCTTAGTGGCCATACTATAAATGCCAAAAATGTGTTAGTTTGTTCGCTTGATGTGTGATTGAAGGGCTAACCAATATACAAACACACTTTCGCATTAATAATGTTAGTAAGGATCGCCTCTGAGAGAGAAATGGGTCCATAACCTATTGAATAAAATAAAAAAAACTAAATATTATTTAACTATATTCAATAACGTAACAAGTAACAACACCGTCTACTTGACCCTGAGCGTGGGCAGCGCGGCCGCGCAGTTGGCCCGCTACCAAATTAACCCGCTAACCAATATCTTAGTAATCAGGACTATCAACAGGTTATGGGCCCAGTTCTCGCTTAGTGGCCATACTATAAATGCCAAAAATGTGTTAGTTTGTTCGCTTGATGTGTGATTGAAGGACTAACCAATATACAAACACACTTTCGCATTAATAATGTTAGTAAGGATCGCCTCTGAGAGAAATGGGCCCATAACCTATTGAATAAAATAAAAAACTGGAAATATTATTTAACTATATTCAATAACATAACAAGTAACAGCGCCCTCTACTTGACCCTGAGCGTGGGCAGCGCGGCCGCGCAATTGGCCCGCTACCAAATTAACCCGCTAACCAATATCTTAGTAATCAGGACTATCAACAGGTTATGGGCCCAGTTCTCGCTTAGTGGCCATACTATAAATGCGAAAAATGTGTTAGTTTGTTCGCTTGATGTGTGATTGAAGGGCTAACCAATATACAAACACACTTTCGCATTAATAATGTTAGTAAGGATCGCCTCTGAGAGAAATGGGCCCATAACCTATTGAATAAAATAAAAAACTGGAAATATTATTTAACTATATCCAATAACGTAACAAGTAACAGCGCCCTCTACTTGACCCTGAGCGTGGGCAGCGCGGCCGCGCAGTTGGCCCGCTACCAAATCAACCCGCTAACCAATATCTTAGTAATCAGGACTATCAACAGGTTATGGGCCCAGTTCTCGCTTAGTGGCCATACTATAAATGCGAAAAATGTGTTAGTTTGTTCGCTTGATGTGTGATTGAAGGGCTAACCAATATACAAACACACTTTCGCATTAATAATGTTAGTAAGGATCGCCTCTGAGAGAAATGGGCCCATAACGTATTGAATAAAATAAAAAACTGGAAATATTATTTAACTATATTCAATAACATAACAAGTAACAGCGCCCTCTACTTGACCCTGAGCGTGGGCAGCGCAGCCGCGCAGTTGGCCCGCTCCAACGCCGCGTGCAGCTGCTTGAGGCGCGCGCGCGCAAGCGACAAGCTCGCGTTGGTCGCGCGCATGCTCTCCTGTAAATTGCGCGAGCGAAGTGAGCTCGTATTTTCAAAAATTTACTTCACACACGAATTCTTTTCTGAGGATTCAAACTAAAATACTAAACAAGTATCGTTAGTACTTATTTACAGTTGTATAAATTAGCGGTCTGTCCAAATGTAGGTACATTAAAATAGGCGTGCTGATCAAAAATTGGTGGATGATGTTCGGAAGTATCTAATATTTCGAAAAAAAAAAATATATATTTCATCCTTCCCCCCCCCCCCTCTCTTTGATTTTCCGGGAAAAAAAATATCCTATGTCACTCTCCAGGTCCTCAACTATACCCATGCAATCACGTCGATCCGTTGCTCTGTTGCGGCGTGATTGAAGGACAAACCAACAAACACACTTTCGCATCCTTACTAATATTATAAATGCGAAAGTGTGTTTGTTTGTTGGTTTGTTGATTTGTCCTTCAATCACGCCGCAACATAGCTACGGATCGACGTGATTTTTTGCATGGGTATAGTTGAGGACCTGGAGAGTGGCAAAGGCTACTTTTTATCCCGGAAAATTAAAGAGTTCCCGAGGGATTTTAAAAACTAAATCCACGCGGACGAAGTCGCGGGCATCAGCTAGTTTATAATATTAGTATGATACTAGAAATGGCGGTCTGAACACTGTTCAACTGAACTGCATTGCAGTCCGTACACCTAGTTCGGATCCGCGTCGCACGGATGGTCCGACCATAGATTCACATGTCGCGGGTGTTTTAAATTTCATTTTCAGTTTTAAGTTTCATAATTCCATTGATTCTTCTTTACATAATCATGCCTATTATAGAGGAGTTTCGTACCTGCACGCTAAGTAGAGTCTTATCTGCACTCGTGAGCTTCTCCACGCAGATGTCGGTGGTATGTCTGGCGAGACCCTCCACGGTGGCGCGTAGGGACACATTGCACTCCCCTACCGACAATAGGGGTTGAATTTTGGAACGGAAGTTCCTTATCGCGCGGTGCGGAAGGGGGCTAGACGGAAATAATTAAGGAACCGACACTCGACACATTTTTGAAACCGACACTTTTTTGTTGAATGTGAATTTTGCATGCTCTTCGTTATTTTCGCGATACAACACGGCGTCTGCGTGGCCTAGTGGCTCCGGCAGTCGCCTAATAGTTCACAGTCGATGGTTCGAATCCCAGCTCGAGACTGAATTTTCTATTTTCAATTTTATTTTAAATAATTTCTACATGTGGAACTTTTCTCTAATTTTTTAAGTTATAAAAACGCCGTGTTGTATCGCGAAAATACCGAACACAATGTAATCGAAAGGAACTACGTTCCATCCGGATGTCCCTTGACACCTCTCAAGTTTTTTTTTTTTAATAAAGAATATCAACCAAGTCGAACTGAACTTGGAGAGAGGGAATATTAGTCATATTCTCCTCTCCTCTCCTCTCCAAATAAGCGGAAAGCTTGTGTTAGGAGTGGGTACGACAATAGTGCAACGGGTTGGTTTCAAACCTGTGACGTTTCAGTTTTCAGTCCGAACCTTTAACCGTTAGGCTATTGAATTTACACTTCATTTGTGTTAAGTCATGTCTTAACGCGCACTAAACGGGTCTGCCCGCGAAATTCAAATTGAATTAGGTTTTTCGCAATGTGTAAACTAATACGACAAAGTAGGCTTATGGCGTTCTAATTGTGCCAATGGCAGTATCATTTTTACAGGTTTATGTAAAAAAAATTACTGAAAGTGTCCAGCTTAAGAAATTAGTCAGAATATCGAGTTTGACGTGAGTTACTCACAAATTAGTCAATACTCTTACTTTGTCGTACTAGTTTACAAATTGCGAAAAACCAAATTAAATTTGAATTTCGCGGGCAGACCCGTATAATCAACCTTAAATAAATAATTTATTGTTAAAAAAAATTGGTTGTCTGTAAAGTCGGTTTGCGGACGATAGTTTTACGTGATAACGTCATAAAGAAACATTGACGATGACTTGCGGGCGCTTTCTAAAGCCAACGCTTGGGCTGATCGTGCCTCTCTATCGCTTGTTCCGCGCTCTCGCTTGCACGCTCAGGCTCAGGTGGAACGTGACACTTTTTCGTGCGTGTAGCCGGTGTTTATCGATTTATAAGACGTTATCACGTCAAAAGTTTGTTAATAATTCAATATATACGTAACAAGTAACTACTTTTACTAACTAATTGTAGTACCACCTATTTTTTTTCTAATCAGTAATCAATCATAAATCATATTTATGATGTTTCATGTTGATTTATTATCAATTACCATCAACAATCAACATCATGATAATACTATATGATAAATGATAATTACTTTTAATTATTATTATTGTATTGTTTAACTTTAATCAGCATTCAGCAAATGTATGTTACATTACTATGTAACTACACTTAGAAAAATTTCAGACTGTGGAAGTCTGCAAGAGACCTTTTGTTTGGATTTCCCCACCTGTTCCCGCGGCATTCATACCGCGGCCAGCCGGGCGCGGCAGCGCGATGTAACTACGTGCAGCGCCATCTAGGTCGCTACTCTTTAATTAAACTACTTACAGAGAATTATTGATTTGTTTCATTGTAGTATATTATTAATTAACTAGCTGATGCCCGCGACTTTGTCCGCGTGGATTTAGTTTTTAAAGTCCCTCGGGAACTCCTTGATTTTCCGGGATAAAAAGTAGCCTAAATGTTGACCGGAGTAATAAGCTACCACGGTATAAAATTTTGTAGAAATCTGTGCGGTAGTTTTTACGTGAAAGAAGGACAAACAAACAGACAAAAATTAAATAAAAATCTGTTTTGGGCTCAGTATCGATAGTAAAGCATCCCCCAATTAAAATTTTCAAAATATATTAAATGTACAGAAATCTTCCAGTTACAGTTTTATTATATGTATAGATTATGTTAGGGGCGATAGCTTAGTAGTTAACTTCAGCCTACTTTTTGCAGGCTTCGAATCCCTGGCCTTTTCATCAATACAGTCCACGGCTGGACTAAAGGCCTCTCCCAAGGGGAGGGTTTGCCCATATTCACCACGCGGGGCAGACGGGTTGGTGACCGCAGTAGATGGCAGCAGTAGCACAGAGGACGCTGCTGCCCGTTCTCCGTTATATTCCCTTAGTCGCCTCGTACGACACCCGCGGGAAGAGGAGGGGTGGTGACAATTGTATTCTGATCTGCCATCACCACACGGCACTTAAGTTTAAGGCTTAGCGAAGAAGGAAAATATAAATACCTATTGTAAAGAAACTGTTGCTTCAGTGTAATAAAGTAAAATAAACCTATTAAACATTTACTCAACTCTAGTCTAACTCTAATCCGATTGGGACTCTGATCTGTTCATTCAAATTATAAAAAGGAGGTTGCTGTATGGGCACATATTTTATGTTTTATTTTGAAAATATTTCTTTTTTGCATTTCTTATGTTATATTAGGTATTTAAGTATATGGGTAACCTATTTAATAATTATAAAATTATACAATTCAAATGGGACACGATTTAGCGTATCTCAGTCGCCTTGTATAAAGTTTTGTCCAGCGTTGGACTTATATTGGTTGACATAGTTCTTTTTTACCATAGAAAGGAGGTTGGCGAATTTTGACCCAGCATTTTTAAAACCATTCAGATTCAGAAATCATTTAATTTTAATTAATAGTTTTCTGACTATTTTTCTGTTTTAACCCGATATTTTTAGAAGATGGGGATCAAAAATATTATTCACAAGTACATAATATTATAAATAACCGTTACATGGCAATACAAGTGAATATCTTTTTTCTTCCAACTTTATTTAGACTTATAGACTTTGATAAACTTTTTTGTTAGACTGGTTTACTTAGAACAAGCATGAGAAGTTTAATTCATGAACGTGGGCTTGAGGCCCACGATTCAGTTTGTCTGGGTCAGAAACTCTATGGAATTCGCCAATCTCCTTTATACTATATTTATTCAATTACATACATTTTACACACAGAAATATGTAACAAAATTAGATTAAGAATAGTTTATACATACATAGTTTCTGATGAAGCAGTGAGTGATGCATCCGCTGGGCGGGTGATGGTGAAGGTGATGAAGGTGACTCGAACATGGTATCCAGCGGAGCGTCCTGTTCATCACTGATTGGTGATGGGAGCTTGCTCTCTGAAAAAAAATAGTTCTTTATTTAATCATTTACTACACTTTTCACAGGTGCAATTTACAAAAGAAAATGAAAAGTGCCTATTGATATTTTCGTAAAAATATTCTATCCAAAGGGGAATGCCCACTGTCCATACAACTTTGGGCCCATCGCGGACATGCAAAGATTTATTAATGCATTATTTATTTAGGCTTTTTAGTGTATCTTTAATAATAAAATCTGGTTCAGGTGGCCGCCAGACTAATAATATGAGAAATATAGCGTATTTTTGTAACCATTTTGGGGTTATGTTTTTGACAGAGAGCTTAATTGTCTGTATTTTTACACTATCCCTGTTCCTGTTTCAAAATATCACTGTTTATTACTTTAAAACAATAAAACCTACGATTAAAACAACAATTACGCATTTCGCAAGATGACAGACAATAGACATATCAGACCATTCCTAGTTCCATGTATCAGCCAGAGACACCATCTTCAAAAACATGAGTGAAAGGAAATGTCATCTGATGTCAAAAAATGAATGTTGCCTTGCCATTTACCATTTCACTCGTGAGTGAAAATATTTATAATCGATTCTTGAATAATATTCGAACACAATCGGTACTGCAGAGTCACTTAAGCATATGAGAGCCGTAGGTATTGTTAAGACGTAATCCTGCTGTGTATTGCCTATTCATATCATATTTTGATGTTTTATGTCTCCAATCTTGATGACGTAACCTCGCCTCTCTGGACACATCATACATAACTAGTGACCCGCCCCAGCTTCACACGGATAGTAGAGCATATTACGCCTATACTTTGCAATCATACTACGCCTATACTTTGCAATCTCCTTGAAATGTTCCCTAAGTTATATTGAACAGTATGTAGGCTTATAAAAGAAGGATTGCTCGGCTTATAATGTAGTAATGTCAACGCGGCGCTGGGGTGGTCACTGGTCGCATCTCGTGAGCGAGTCCCGTCATTGCCATTGGGTTGAATAATCCTCGTATTTATTTTTGCGCGCGTTCGTTTTTGTTTTGCGATAGCTCCTAAGATATTCATTTAAATTGTATGGTGTAACGCATTATCATAATGTGCATGAAATGCTTATGGTAACTAACGTATTTAAGTTAATAAGGATTAATACTGTTCCGTCTGAATAGATTTCCAATAACCGCATGGTATGTGAACATTTTTTTAAAACTTAAAATGGGTATAGTAAGCTATCCTTAAAAGATAGATATATGCCATCGCGGACTTTTCTGTAAAGACTTATCCCACCATACCACCACCATAAATTGTTTTGATAAATCTAAAAGAGATTAGGTAGCGTTTTCGATGAAAGCTCAAACGCGGCTTGAATTTTTCCGACATTGTCAACAATTATCGTCATATTTCAACTAATTTACACAAAACCTTGATACACTACCTTCCTCATGAATCACCCTACCTATTGATAAAAACCACATGAAAATCCGTTCGGTAGTTTTGAGTTTATCGCGAACAGACAGACAGACAGACGCGGCGGGGGACTTTGTTTTATAATATGTAGTGATAAGAATTTTGAATACACTTCAAGAAATGCACTAAAGGTCTTTATACAATATAGTATACTTTTCAAATATAAATATACACACACCCATTAAACACTACACAAATCTGATAATAATCGAAAAAATCGACAGTATCGATTAGTATCATGGTTGATGCTGGCAACATTTTAAAGAAAATGGCTACAACTTGGATCACAGACTATAGATTCAGCTTACTCGAGTCATTATAAATACTTTTAATTTATGAAAATTACTGATAATAGTTCCGGGTTTCATAATAATATTATGATAATTCGTATTTATTTATTTTAAAATGGTTCTGTAATTTGGATAAATTCTATCGTGCTGTCCGCGGAGGGCCCAAAAGTTGGCATTCCCCTTTCAGAATTAATTTGAATTTTCCAAAAATTTTTTGACATGATAACTTCTTATGATGGTCGTTGGGGTCCCAAGGTGCTGGAGTGGCGGCCCCGCACCGGGAAGCGCAGTGTTGGCAGACCCCCCAGGTGGACCGACGACATCAAACGAGTCGCAGGGAGCCGCTGGATCCAGGCAGCGCAAGACCGAGGCCTGTGGAAGTCCATGCAAGAGACCTTTGTCCAGCAGTGGACGTCTATCGGTTGATAAAGAAGAAGAAGAAAGTCTTATAAATCGACGAACACCGGCTGCACGCACGAAAAAGTGTCACATTCCCGGGCCGGGTTTCTCTAGTTAATTAGTTAGACATGGAAATGTTGGGTTCCATGCTTGTTATGTTAAAGATTACAATGTACCTCCTTTGTGAGTAGTTATTATCTTTGAGAGAAGGTGATTGCTGAGAATGATGTTCTGTTCTGAGGTAGTAGCCTTTATTAGACGCTCGGCGAGAGGGGTGCCGTCATATAAAATGTAACATAACAATACAAAAATGAGTTTCTGTTTGTTTATCCTTCAACCATGCACAACAGAGTAATTCAATTCCCAAGCAATGGCTTTTAGATGTGCTAACTGGGTACAGAACACAACAGAGTAACAAATCCATTTGAATTTTTGCTTTTGACATTTCATTATCACCTGGGTACTGAAATGTCAAAAGCAAAAATTCTAAATTCAAAAGTCTGATTCTAAATTCAGCCAAAAACCACAATTTGGACTGTAGCAAATGACCGATGCAGCTTTACAGAATAACAAACAATTCTCAACTTTTATTAACTGGAATAACAAAGTTTAATAGCTGGTTTAATATTAATGAGTTAATTATTACCATCATCAGATTCTGGTGCTTCACCGGATATCACAAATGCTTTTGAGGATGGGGATGTGTCCTGAAAATATGTAAATACTGCTTTAATTAGAGACACTCCATCATCATCATCATCTGAATCCACCACCCGATAAGGTTATAGCCTATAGCCTACCAAGCTAGCCAACAATTTTAAAAAACAACAACAAATTGGCAAAAACAAATTGGCAGAATTTACACAACTTTGAGAATATGGTGAACCTGGAAGAACGATATTTTCCTTCACCTTGACAGCGAAGTAAATGATATTTAATTGCTCAAAACAGCGTAAAACCATAGATTTAGGATTGGTCTAAGCTTAGCATCTTAACATGAATTGAATTGTAACCTTATTTTTGGAACCTCACCTCATTGTGGAAATATTATATTCTATTCTATTCTAACAAAGTTGCATGGGTTAAATTGACATGGCATCCGGCTGCCCACAAGATAGTATTAAAAACTTATTACAATGTAATAGCTGCATAATAATATTGTAAAATGATTATTTTGAAAAGAGCAACTGCTGAGTTTCTTGCCGGCTCTTCTCAGCAGAATCCGCTTTCCGAACCAGTGGTAGAGTCGTGACGTGTCATAAGAGCCACAGGTTGGCCTACATGAAATAAATAATTTTGAATTTGAATTTAGCGCCGTCGGCGTATTCATAGTACGCCTGAACTGGCGTACCCACATAGTCTCGTAGCAACCAATGTTTGACGTTTTCAAACAAACTATGATAAATATGTTACCGCACTAAACTACCAATCCATTTGCTTCAAACGTACATAGCTCCGAAAAGTTAGTGCGTGCCTGGGATTAGGAATAGGACCCCATACAGCCAAAAATTGAGACCGAAGTATAAACCACTAATCTTTATCTGCTGTAGAGTAGGAAAAACATGAAACGTTCGCAGGTTTATAGAAGTATTTCTGTTAACTCACCGGTGATTTGCCAATTTCGACCTCTGTATCAGATTCGGACGCCTCTCCGTCCACAACGTGAGGTAATTTAGACATTATTTTCACTTATATTCTAATATTATTAATATTTAAACGAAATCTATTAAAAATTAGCTGCCACTTTTTCGTGTTTTGATTGTTTACATTTTTTTTACTTTGACATTTGAAATTTGACAACAAACAAATGACTTTGACAGTTCGTTTTGACATTGACATTTAATTAATTGCCATGTGAAATAAATAAAGCTGCCTATCCACGAAGCGACAATGTAAAATTGAAAAAGTCATGTTTATGGATCAAGCTCAGCGTCTATTAAAGCTAGAAGGAAACAGCTTGACTATCTCAACTTAGGTACTTTACATATAGATTACGAGCCAATACACTGTCCACTAGTGCCGTTCTAGGTTGTCGTGAAAAAGTTTTCTCTTATTTTCACAAACTCCTCCATTAGCGCTTCTTAGTTGGAAAAAGACTTTGAGTAATAAACCAACACAGGAGAAGAATTGACGCGCGTACCCCTCTGTAAGTTGGGTATGACCAGTGGTCATACCCGTTACATAAAACTGTTTGACTCGAGTCACGCGCCTGTCAACTACTTATGGTTAGCGGGGAATGAGCTCCGCTATAAATGCCGAATATGAGAGTATTTTATTCTGAAAAAATATTTAAAAAATCCAGTTTACTAAGGGATAACATTTATTTACTTCTCATGTATTATTTTATCCAAATAATGCAATACTTATGCAGAAAACTTAAGAAAACTGTCGATCTGAAAATGTTGCTACTTAATCGTACATGAAATAATTTGGGGAAAATATTGAAAATTAATCTTCCTACTTACTATTCGTTTAGAGACCTTTTTCATGAACTGCATTATAAATTGATCCCATAGAATTAAAATCACGATAGAATAGGAAGGGGTGAACGACTAATTTATAAGCTTTAAGTAAAATATGACTAGATATATAAATACGAACTTTGATCGTCTGTGGGATTATCAAATAATGATAAAAATTCTTTCTATAAAACCAACTTTAAACGCCACTACAAAGTATAAAACAATTTTAATTTGTAGGTACATGTATGTTGGTCGGGCGGGCCTAAATATAAATGATGAAACCAATGCGCGACGCTAGCCCAACTTTGCCCGATCGGCGTATGAAGTCGGTTTTTTAAAGATATTTTTTTTTACATTATTATTTTAAGCTTTTTAGTGTATATCTCTGATCGCGAGCAATTTGCACTTAATCATTGAGTTCCTTCCTCCATTACCGAAGATATGAATCACCTTCTCTTCACCTTTTAAATAGGCCCAACCTTATTATGCGTTCTTTCAAAAAAAAATTGAAATCGGTTCAGATTTGACGTAGTTATGGAGTAACATCTAACATTATATCAACAACAATTTATATGGGAACCACCTCTGAAGTATGCCCTACTAAACAAAAAAAAATATCAAATTCCATTCATTATTTGGCGGAATAATTGCGTAACAAATATAAAAAAAAATTCGAATTGAGAACCTCCTCCTTTTTTGAAGTCGGTTAAAATGATTGCATTATTATAACGATCGCAATGGTGTTTGATTGGCTGGTACTCTCCCACTATTGTTTAAAATGCATTGATGCAGCTAGAGCTCCATAAACTCAGCGAATTCATAAAATTAGTTTTTTTACTCAATTATTTCAAAAGTTATAGGTATATATTTCCATATAGCCAGTGTGTTATAATTTTCTAAATATATAAAATGAAAAGGTGACTGACTGACTGATCTATCAACGCACATCTACTATGACGTAGGCATCCGCTAAGAAAGGATTTTTACAAATATAATACAAAAAAATAATGAAAACGAGACTAAAAAATTGTTTAATAATAATGATTAGTTCCACGTAAGTCTTTCTTAGTCGAAAATTAGGACTTTAATTTTATGAAGTCGGCCACACCGCAATAAAATTAGGGCTGGACAGCAAGATTTCATATGTCGATATTGGGGGGGGGGGATTGTATAAATTATTTATACCGAGATATTTTTATCGTCTTACTAATGGTTCATTGACGAAAAAAATAATTTAAATTCTATACATATTATTTGGTTCATTAAAACTTGGCAATTGAATTAAAGTACCCATACTTCTTATTCCTCGCGCTAGGTTTACCGGAAAGCTAAATAGCTTGGCGGTGTTTTATAACAGATGGGGTGGCCACTATAGCCATGGCGGCAGCCTAGCATTACAAACAAATATACACTTCGTTCAGATGAAGTAGATGAAAAAAATAAGCCTTCCAAGTAAAGTGTGTAGGTACAACTTTTAACTTACCAATCATAACTTTAAATAAAATTTTTTTTTAGGGTTCAGTTTTTACTTTTTATGTTTCCTCCATGCTGGACTGAGAGAATATTATTCAACGCTGGAAAACGATCTTGTAAATCGAAAAAGTGAACTTTAAACCAGAGCCAATAACGTTTTAAAAAATCATAACAGCTCATAATAAGCTATCAGGAGCAGATTTTTTTCAAAAATCATATTTTTTAATGTAACACATCAGATGATACTAATTATATAATTCTAAAGTAGTAGTTTTTCAATTTCAAGAAGCAATGTTGCTGTAACTTGGTATTTGAAACATATGAAACCACGAAATAACTCTAAACTCTGAAGTGCTGATTATGATGTATCTATTTTTAAGGAAACATGATGTAGTCCTAACAGTTTGTACTTAATATACTTTTTAGTAATAGATACATCGTAAAGGGGTTTGGGTAAAAGTGGCGTGATTTTTTAAACTTGCGGCCACTCATGAAAACTATTTTATTAGGAAGAACACGATAAGACATTCGTTTTCTTCTATTAGAGTTTCTTTCTTAAATACATCGGGGCGGAGATATTTTAACATGAAAAATGTATTATCATGTCGACATTCACGTACTTTAATTGTGTATATTACATTGCCGCTAACGTGTTCTTCGCACATTTCCCTCCCGGGAAATGGGGAAATCCGTTCGGGGCTGGTGTGCCCCACGCGGATGGGATCTTCCGCACGCCGTAAATACGGCGCCGTCCTTGGATTCGTCCCTTTCGGGGACGGTTCTTCTTTATTTGCTGTCGTCCTCAGAGTCGGCGTCCCTCCTCGGGAGCAGGTCCCGAGGGAACGCTTTCCGATCAGGAGGGCGAGCGTGCCATGGGGCGATCTGTTGCAGGTGGACGTGCGTTGAGCTGTCGGCCCGCTCGAAGAGCAGCTTCGTCTGGCGGGCGATAAACTCGTCGATGGTCTCGATACGTAGGTCCCTCTGAATGACAGAGTTCCCTACGTATCGAGGGGCGTTCACGGTGTTCCTTATGGCCAGGTTCTGTTGGGAACGTAGTGTCTTCCTAGCGGACTCGCTCGCTAACGCATACCACGCGGGGGCCGCGTACGTGAGTCGGGTGCGTATGTAGGTCTTGTACACGCCGAGCTTGGTGCGTAGCGGGAGCCGGGAACGGAGTACTGGACGGAGAGCATGGGTTGAGGCCCTGGCCAGGGCGGCGATCCGTTTGATGTGTGGGCGCATGGTCAACTTGCTGTCCAGAGTCAACCCCAGGTACTTGACTGTCGGGCTCCATTTGATCTTTTCGCCCAACAAAGTAAGTTCCGGGGGGGGTTCCTTGACGCGGCCGCCAAAAATGATTGCCTGCGTCTTTCTTGGGTTGGCGCTCATCCTCCATTTGTGGAGCCAGGGCGGGAGAAGATCCAATGCCTTTTGTATTTTCCCCGCAGCATGGATTCGGGTGAGCGAGGACGCCACGTAAGCAGCGTCGTCTGCATATAGGGCCAGGGTAACATTCGCCGGGCAGGGGATATCGTCTGTGTATAGGGCGTACAGCACTGGCGAGAGGCAGCTGCCCTGTGGTACGCCCGCTAGGATTGGCTTCTCGACGGAGAGTTCGGAGTCGACCCTAACTCTGAACCTTCGCTCCTTCAGGAATGAGCGGATTATTCCTTGCAGTTGGAGAGGCGTTGACGTGTTGGCGAGCTTGTAGAGCAGACCGCTGTGCCACACACGGTCAAACGCCTTCTCCATATCCAAGAAGACGGCCACCGTCTTCTCCTTCTTATTGTACGATGCCGTGATGTTGTGCAGGACACGAGCAAGCTGTTGTGTCGTGCTGTGTCCTGCTCGGAATCCAAACTGGTCTGGACGGGGGGTCAAATGTGGGACCAACTTCTCGAGCAACAGTCCTTCAAAGAGTTTGGAGATGGTCGGAAGCAGCGCTATGGGGCGGTAGCTCTCGGGACGGAGTACGTTTTTTCCGGGCTTGGGGAGCATAATAACTATGCCGGTCTTCCATACGTTTGGAAAGTGGCCTGTTCGTAGGACTCCGTTGAACAGGCCTGTAACCGCAACGATTGTAGGTCGCGGAAGACGGCGGAGGGCGGCATTGGTGACGCCGTCGCCTCCGGGGGCTTTCTTAGTCTTCAGTTTCTTAATGGCCCTTTTCACCAAGCCCGGAGAGAAGAATATTTGAGGTTCTTCGTCCGGTTGGGCCGTGGAGAAGTGCTCTTCGATCTGCCTCTCAACCATCTCAGTGTGAGTGGCATCCATGGTAGGAAACGGCTTGAACTGTTGCTCAAGGTACTCCGCAAGGATACCCGCTCTGTCTTCCGCTCGGTACCGCAGCTGGCCGTCTTGGTGGAACAGTGGTCTCACAGGTTCGGGAGTTTTCGTGAACTGCCTACACAGTCTGTGCAGCGATGTGAAGTCATCCGCCGCGGATTCGATTGTGTTATCCCAGTACTCAGCCGCTTGTTCCCTGAGCGCTCTCTGGGTCTGAGCGGTCAGTCTATTGACTTGAGTTTTCAAGGTCGGGCACCGCGTTACTTGCCATTGGCGTCTAAGCTTCCTCTTGCGCTCTATTAGCTCTCTGATTTCTTTTGATAGAGGCGGCCTCTGGTTGGTGGGAAGTACTTGAGTTGCATCTGACAGTGCTGTACTGATCACTGTCGAGATCTCCGTGGCGTATGACTCTACTTGATCCGCGGTTGTGACAGATCTGTAGATCTTAGAGTTTTGGAGATTCGCCTCGAAGGCGTCCCAGTTTATTAACTTTCTGCTTCTGGCTTCTGGGAATCTCCTGGCCTCTTGATTTATAATTGCCAGAACTGGCACATGGTCTGGTAGGCCCTTTGACACAACGATGTCGATGACATCAGGCGTCTGGTTGTCTGCGAAGGGATAATGGGTAGGCGTTTCCGGCCCTGTGATCGTATATCCCCGGCTCTCGGCGTCGTGCAGGAGAGCTTTCCCAGTGGGACATGTCCGGCTGGAGTGCCACGCGGGACTCTTGGCATTCCAGTCTCCTGCCAACACCGTGGGGATATCAGAGTCCAACAGTCGGTGAACCTCTGGGAGCACTAGTCTGTCCGAAGGAGGACGGTATATACTGTAGAGGCGGTACGGGGAGTCGCCTATCAGCAATTCAATGCCGAGGGCTTGCAGGGCGTTCGACGATATCGGCGGAAGAACCTGGTGAACGATACGGCGACGGACCAGCACCGCCAGTCCTCTCCTCCGATGTGAAGCAGCGTCGGGGTCGTCCAGACGGTAGATGTAATACCCCGGGAAGCTCACTTTGTTCTTGGGGCTCAGGAATGTCTCGCAAATAAGCGCCACATCCACATCTTGTTCGGTAAGGAGCGCGCGAAGGAGTGTTGTTTTGGTGCGGAGACCAAAGGCGTTCCAGTAGATGATTCTCAGGGGACTAGCGTATGTTGAGGAGTACGCTCATCCCTCTGAGAACCACTGTTGCGGGGTCTTCGCCCGCACGCAGGGCCTGTAGGACGTCGGACAGGACTTGAATGGCGGCCTCGATTATGGCCATTCGTCCTTCCGACGTCTTTTGTGTTGTTGGACCTTGTTGCGGTCTTTCCTCTTTCCGCTCCTTTGAGGCAGTGGGAGGGGGTGCGGCTGCGGTAGCAGGGGTAGCACTGGGCGCGCTCGCCTTTTTGGTTTTCTTCGCCCGTGGCTTCTTCTTCTTCTTTTTCAGACCCTCTGTTCTAGGGGTCGGGTCGTTGGCGGGGGTTCTTATTTTCGAACCGCTCGTCTGTGTGGGTGCGGCATCCTCCGTACAGTTCTGAGGCCCAGCTGTAGGTCCGGGATCAGCTCTGTTTGTGGTAGCTGCCACAGTGCCTGCGCGTTTGTTCCGTGCCTCGCGGCGGAACACTGGGCAGGATGTCAGATTGGCCGGATGTGGGCCACCACAGTTTGCACAGGTGGCGGGTTCCTCTCTGGGGCGCGGGCACTCGTGGGCGCTGTGTTCCCCTCCACAGCGCACACACGCCTGCTTCCGGTGGCAGTTATGGCTCGAGTGTCTGAACAGCTGGCACCTGTGACACTGAGCTGGGCCTTTCTTTCCTTTCCAAGCCTCAATGTGTACTCCCGGCATACACAGAAGCTCGGAGACTTTATAGATTGCCGGAGTGAGGTTGGGGGTGCGTTTTAAGACTGCGAAATAAATGCAGCCGGGGCGGCCCTTGCGCGCCTTGATGGGGCGCACCAGTTCGGGTTCAAAACCCTGGTCGTGGAGGTCATCTGCGATCTCGTCCGGGTCCGTGTCGACGGGCACTCCACGGATGGCAACCTTAAGGCTTCTCTCCTGGGGCAGCGAGTATGAGAACCAGGAGATCCGTTCCGTCTTCTCCAGTTCTGTGAGATACCTCTGAATGAGGCGGTACTCCTGCTCGTCTTTTGGCGAGAATTTGATGCCCTTGCCGAAGGGGCGGGCATTGGGCGCTCTGCCGAGCTTACCTTTGAGCGTCTTGAGATGATGCGCCCAGTTCGGCATGGATTCCACTATCAGTGGTGGGTATCTAGGTTGAGCGGTTCTTGGAGGGTTCGGCTGAGTAGCCTGACTGGCTTTGCCTGCCTGGTCGCTCGGGTTTGCCTGGCTAGGTTGGCGAGGAGTTCGGGCGGCATCGGCGAACGACGTCGAAGGTCGCGCGGTGTCCGCTGTGCTTGGCCGCGAGGGTTGCTCAGCGGTCGAAGATCCTGAGGACTCTTGTTCTTCTGCGTCCATCGCAACCACGCGTGTTGCAGCGCGGGTGCGGAGGCGGGGATCCCTTGGCGGGAGCGGGGCTGCGTCCAGAGTACGGGCGAGTTTGTTGCTCTCCGTGATCTCGAGCTCAGTGCGCTGGCGCTTAAGGGTGGCCGGCGCAGCTGTGGGTATCGGGGTAAGCGCTGCAAAGTTCCGCGCTTGCTCCATCTCTTCTTCATTGGGCGTCTTTATCCCCTCTTCTTCTAGACGGCGCTGACGTTCGTCTAGGCTCGACACTACGATCCGCTGCAGATCCGCCGACAGCGCTCCCACCTTAATGAGGCGGGAAGCGATGATGTAGTCGCACTCTAAGTCCGACTTCGGCGATCTGGCTGGTCTTGCAGTGGGAGGCGCGTCGAGCGCCTGCCTTGGTGTAGTGAGGTTGGGGTCGGACCGAGCCGACGGTAGTCCAAGTGACTCAGCATGCGTCCGAGCCGGCGCTTGTTGTGGCAGGGTCGAGGCGCGATGCGTGGGTTCCTCCTTAGACGCCCCGAGGGTTTGCGGGGCGGGGATGCGGGGTGGTGGGGCCTCGCTGGAAGCGGGGCCGGTGCGCTGGGGGTGCGGTACCGCAGCGGGCGGCGGGCGGGAGGTGCGTGTGGTCGCATCTCGCCTCTCGCTCTCGCGCGGTGTGCCGTGCTCTAATCGGCGCGAGCGATCACGGCCGGCATCGAATGATGACGACCGGGATCTATGGCGCGCAATTATTTGCGCGGCTCTGGAGGCAGGCGGGCCTCGTTGGCCGTCAGGACCCGGGTCCTGGGACATGTCGGGTGCGGGAACATGTGCCGACGTGCGACCGTCAGCCTACGGGAAGGCCGGGCGCTCGTACAGGGGGAAGGTGGTCCCCACCGTACCGCGATCGCGGAACGCGACCGTGCGATACGGGCCGATGTCTGGTATCGTTTTCAAACAAAACGCATCAGACAATCGTAGGGTATATCGGTCCGTGCACAGTATAGCGCGGGTTATCGGGCGTCCAACTCGGCACACGTGACGACTCCAGTATGTCGATGTCCACTGTGTATATTACATTTTTTTATGGTTCCCTGCTATTTTCTTTATCATAAACAACAATAAAAGAGCCTCTAACGAGCCCAACAACCGAGCGCGATCGCCTCGACCAATCACAGCACAGGATTCGTGTACCTGAGCCGCGCGGCATACTCCGGCGCACCGCGCACCATACTTCACTCGCAAAGAGTAAATAAATACCTAGGGCATTCACTCGTCTCGTAGCGTTGGTTGGTGACTAGTGTTGAGTGTTAGAGTGCTATTGTTTCTCCGTACTGGGCACTTCCCATCGTCGTGGAAGCTCGGCTGAGTCATCCTGATTCCCAAGCCTGGCAAGAACATCATGCTGCCTGAGAGTTACCGCCCCATCACTCTTCTGTCGAGTACCTCGAAAGTCTTCGAGAAGCTACTGCTGCTGCACATCACGCCCCATCTCCAGCCACGCGACGAACTGTTCGGTTTCCGCGCCGAACACTCCACCACTCTACAAGTGACGAGGGTACTGCACCACCTCGCTTCTGCCTACAACAAGCGAGAGCCGTCAGTCGCAGTATTCCTCGATATGGAGAAAGCGTTCGACCGCGTCTGGCACGCCGGCCTCGTGTACAAGCTGTCCACGTCTACTACTCCGCGCCGAGTAGTCAAGACTGTGGCCACCTTCCTGCAAGATAGACGTTTTCAAGTGGCGGTTGAAGACGTCCTGTCCACGGAGCGCCCCATCCGAGCCGGTGTGCCTCAGGGAAGCTGCCTGTCGCCCGTCTGCTACAGCAGATATACGGACGACATCCCAGTCGCTGACGGCGCTATGCTAGCGCTGTATGCCGACGACGCGGCCTTCATCACAACTTCGATCAAGGTCCCGCATGCAGTGCTGAAGATGCAGCGAGCACTGGACGCACTTCCCACATGGCTGGAGAACTGGAGCAAGGTCAACGTGGCGAAAACTCAGGCGATTTCCATCGGGCGGGCGCGACTACTGCCGCCCCCGATGACGCTCATGGGCGAGACCGTCGAGTGGTCCCCGAAGGCCAAGTACCTCGGTGTGACCATCGACAGCACCCTCTCGATGCGGCCCCACGTGAAGAACGTAGTCAACCAGACGCGCGCCGCACGGAACCTCCTCCGACCCGTGCTGGCGTCTCACCTGCCTCTCCGTACGAAGCTGTGCGTCTACAAGGCGTACGTTCGCACGCGACTCACTTACGCGGCACCCGCGTGGTACGCGCTCACAAGCGAGAAAGACCGCAAGTCGCTGCGAGCACAGCAGTCGCTGTCGCTCCGCACCATCTCCGGAGCACCACGCTTCGTACGGAATCAGGTCATCTCCAGAGACCTGCGCATGGAGAACCTGGACGACTTCATTCGCCGCCTGAGTGCCTCAATGTTTGCACGCGCCGACGGAGCGCGATCCCAGCATCTGCATGGCATCGCGCCATACCATCGACGACCGCCGGACATAAGAGGCCTGCCACGTGACCTAGCTCCATAGGACACGACCACTTCCTCGCCGCTGGCTGATGGGCGCCCACCGGTACGCTACCGGCGGGCGAAGCCCACCACGGACATACCACCCTGCTGCAGTTCGCAGATCGCCCGCGACACTACGCGGGCTCGATCGCACTGCGACAGGATACAACCGGAATAGACTCCTCGGACCCGACACCACAGACCAACCGGTCCCACCCAGTGCCCCGCCTGTAGTAGCAGGCGGCGACGAGACCACTGAAAGGGGCCATCGGCCCGAACAGTTACCCCGAGGCCTGTGAAGGCCTACGCGGAAGACCCTGGGGGTTATTGTTTCTATTGTTTTTAATCATACGACTTGGCTTCCCTTACTGGACTTTGTTATTTTCTTATTTTGTGACTTGGTTTTACGAACTGGACTACATCAATTAGCTTTGTGATTTAGATTTTTGTATCTATCTATAATTCTAAAACATTATGCATCAAGTTATTGACAGAAGTGCAATTTGTGTCGGTTGCCGGCGAAGTTTGAACCGTATCGGTGGAGTACGCAGGAGATCAATGATCTTAACAGCAGAGCTCATGCTTTCTAGATGCATGCTTTCTAGATTTAATAATAAGACATGATTCAGAAAATGAAGAGTTCGAAGATACATAAAGCGCTCGACAAAATATGTATTGTTTCATTCACGACACTTTTATCTGTTTTGCATAAGTAATAAAGAACTTAAGAAAGTATTTTTGGTTTTTATTTAATATTCTAACGCTAACGATTCTTCGCAAACTGTGGGCCTCATAGAAGGCGCAGTCACTCAGCGAGCGATGGAGAGAGCTATGCTCGGAGTATCCCTGATCAAATCAGAAATGAGATCCGCAGGATAACCAAGGTCACCGACATAGAAACTGAAGTGGATAGGGCACATAGTCTGGTGATGGTCGTTTTGCTCCCAAGGTGCTGGAGTGGCAACCCCACACCTTGAAGCGGAGTGTTGGCAGACCCCCCATTATAGGTGGACCAACAACATCAAATGAGTCGCAGGGAGCCGCTGGATACAGGCGGCGCAAGACCGAGGCCTGTGGAAGGCCTTCCACAGGCCTCGGTGGACATGCAAGAGATCTTTGTTCAGCAGTGGACGTCTATCAGTTGACCAAAAAGAAGAAGATATGAGAATTACGTCTTTAAAAAGACGACAAAACTCTCATAATTCTACAACTTCAACGTCAGATATTTCAGCTCCGATGTCACTTTTGGCAAAATTCCTTTTTGAGCCGTTATTACTACTTATTACAGGATACGTTAGCATCAATTATCTCAGTGGCCGCTGAGAAAAAAAATCACGCCAAGGTCCATACAAAATTACCCAAACCCCTTTCGCTTTAAATATAAATAAAACAAATGATGTTTCATTAAAAATGCTGTATGTTTATTTAAACAAGATTACTTAAAAAATCAATGTGTTCAATATTAATACCCACTACGTATTCAAATAAAAATTAAATGTCTCTCAACTTAATAAGCAATATTATTAAAAATTATAAAAACCTATGACAAAGTACAGCACTCCCTGGTGGCCTATAATGTTAAATCATAACTAAACAGCTTCTCTAAGGTGATATACTATGGTACCTACAGCATGCTCTCAGCATGAGATTGAGAGTATAGTGACGGAGTAAATATCTTGGTATCTACAAAATCTGTTAATAATCAGATAATCCTAAGTCCTTACAGTAAACCTAAGTGCACTGCACTGCTAAAAAGTATTGATAACTTTTTTGAAGTATCTGTATAATATTGAAAAATAGATTGTGTCTTAGTATTTACAGCATTTTTGAGAACGTTTAAAAATATGAATAACAAAAAATATATACTATAAACATGCAGAGAAGGTCAACATAGTATCTTAGAAAAATAATGTCGTAGGAAAACGAAAATCCAACAATCCGACGCAGTATCTTTTTCGTCCAAATATATAAAAAAGTAATTTTGTTATTTTTCGAAATAAGCTAGATCGCTTTCCATCGTCAATATAGGTCAAAGTTTCTAGCTGTATCTTTACGCAAGTACTAAAAGCCTACAAAGAGTCAATCTAATAGCAAAGGCATATTATGACTAAAATAACGGCAAGAGCCTCGTTTCCTAGCGCTTCTATATAGGTACCTACCATGTTAAAGATCTCGAACAAAAAAATTTACTCTCGAATAAAGTAACTCTGTTGTAAATAATTATTAGAAGAACTTATCGAAAGTCGATAATCGATAGTGTCAAATCCCTAAAATGCTTACACATATGATGCGATTGTTTCATGTAATGATAGAGCGTCCCTGTGTGTGAATGTGATTGTGTGCATATAATTTAAGGTAGTGTTTGCTAATTATATTGTGTGCGTGCATAGCGACGTGATGGAAAAATGCACCTGTAGTAAGCAAGTTTTCATGTGTGCTACCTCGCCCCCCACCGTAATTGACAGACTTTTTTGCAAATAAATTAGGCGTCAATTCCTCTCCATTGTTGGTTTATTACTCAAAGGAAAAAGACCACCTTTTGCTCACATTTACATACTGCTGAGTTAACTGTTTGCTGATTCTGTTCCTACTCCTTTACTTTAGAAATGCTAAGTGTGTTTACCATGGTTGGCGGTGTAGTTTAGAATAAACCTTTCTGATCCGGATCGAAGGATCACTTTGTATCGAATTAGTCCACCTTGTAGAAGAATAATAATATAAATTAAAATTCCAACTATAAATTAGGTAGGCTTTAAATCAAGAGTGAATAGGCTAATATCTTCTAGGCAAGTGTGGTCCATCTTAGGCTGTATCTTCACTTACTTAGGTGTGATTACAGTCAAGCGCTAGTCTATATTATATTTTTAAAAAAAACTAAGGGTTTTGCTGTTACAAAAAAAATTGAATTAAGGAAACACTTTTAAACATGAAGAACTGTTTTATTATCAGTTGTAACCTGGACGTATTGATACAGCGACAAATATTTACAATAATTTATTACTTATAATAAAGGAGAACTGCGCTCAGTAGTGAGCCGTTGATGGTTTGCTAATGGATTACTTAAAATACACATTACACATTAACGTCTTATGGATCCCACACACGCATTCACCCAGTCACATGATGAAGAAAAATAAAAGCTTTATTTCTCAATAATTTATCAAATAATTATTCATTTTCAGAGGGATAAATTTTTTCTGTAATATGGTGATACAAACAATGAATTAAAAAGACGAATAAATACATGTTGATTGAAAAACTAACCCTAACTTGACTAAGATGTAATATTAACTGAATTTTTTTTTATTTAAAACTAGCTGACACGGCGAACTTCGTACCGCCAACTTATCTATTGTAAATTTTTTTTTTGTTTGTTTTTTTATTTATTAAAGTATTAAAACCTTCCGTGGACCTTACGGAACATACAAAAAAATAAATTAACCGAATTGGTCCATCCATTCTTGAGTTATGCGCTTACCAACATTCATTTTTATTTATATAGATCAATATCATTTAAAGTTGTATTATTTTTTTAGGGAATTTTTTTTCTTCATCATGCAACAAAGGTTGACAAAGTCATAAAATCTAATAATTTTTTGATAAAACAACGTAGATTTTCTGGTGTAAATTGATAAAATTATGTGATTGACTAAAAACTATTAAACTAGCGGCACGCTATGATGGCCGGTTTGACGTTTGTCCGCTCATGAAGTTCCGTATTAATTGATAACGACTTTGAAGGAAATAATTGTATTACTTTATTGACGATAGTGATGTGCAGAGATTCATAAATTTTATCGAATGTAGTTTTAGGTTTAGGACTCAAAATTTATTTATTAAATTGATTTCTAAAATGTATACAAGTGTAGAAAAATCAGTTTGCACCATTTAAGGGGTGAATGTACTTGTGAATATGAACAATTTTCACTATGTGGACAAACCTCTGAAATCGCAAAAAAATATCAGCTGTTTCATACAAAAGGTAAAATTTTTATTTTTATATGATATATACCACAACTCGGCATTTGGTTTTCTAAATTGAAAATTTTTAAAAATGGAATCTAATACGATCGTCACATAGGATCGCTGGCTAGCACAACTACTACCTCCGGCAAACTCGCGTCAATGCTCAATGCAAAACAAAGCAGTTTCGAATTGACGTTGCTTCGAAAAGTATAAACTGTCAGTGCAATGCGATTGTGATATAGTTTTGACCTGGCTTTGGATTTCAAATATTGATACTGCATTACTGTTGACCCTTGCTCGTTAATTTGGACTCTGTTCAAGCCCTTTGTTGTGGATTTCGTCGATATGACCGAACGTACGCAGAGAACTGTTCTAAATAGTCAGACACGTGAGTTCGTAATACGCCTTCGTAACTATTTCGATCGTGAAGCTCAAAATGGAGGGCCAATTTTACCTATAACGTCAGTGGTTGAACGCGTAGCTGATGCGCTTAATATTGGACAACGAACTGTTAGACGGATAACTAAAAAAAAATATGGCGAGACTGGCACAGAAGAAAATAAACTTCACACACCAAAAAAGAGAAAACGAGCAAAACCAGTCGTAGGCATCGATAGCTTTGATGCCGATGCTATCCGAAGACATGTTTACGGCTACTATTTACAGAAGGAGTATCCAACAAGAAAAAAGTTGGTGCATTCACTGAAGGAAGCTGGATTATTCTTCGGTGGGGAAAGTTCTTTAACGAAGATTTTGAAGACCATTGGATTTCGATACAAAAAATGTAACAAACGCAAAATATTGATGGAAAGATTTGATATAGCGATGGCAAGGTATACTTTTTTACGGCAAGTGAAAGAAATCAAAAATTGGCAAAATGTTGTGTTCTTGGATGAAACATGGCTTAATGCTAACCATACTGTAGGCCGTTCTTGGAACGATGACACAGCAGCATCTACTTCCAAAGTTCCTGTAGGAAAAGGATCGCGACTTATAATTTGTCACGCCGGAACCATCAACGGGTTTGTCGAAGGTTCTCTCATGGCTTTTGCGTCAAAAACCACTGGAGACTATCATGAAGACATGAATGGAGAAAAGTTTACTGAATGGTTTACCTCAATGTTGTGTAGCCTCCCTGAACCATCTATTATAATTATGGACAACGCCCCATACCACTCGATGCAAATTGACAAGCCACCTGCCCAATCCCAAAAGAAAGCTGATATCGTCGCATGGCTTCGTAAAAATGGCGTAGATGCAAACATGAATATGTTAAAAGCGGAATTAGTACGTCTTTTAAAAGAAAACAAACCAACCAAGATCCGATACGTCATTGACGAAATAGCATTAGAACATGGGCACAGAGTTATACGGTTACCGCCTTACCATTGTGAGTATAATGCGATTGAGTTGGTGTGGGCTCAAATTAAGGGATATGCTGCAAGACACAATACAGAACCCCCATTTACCACAAAAAAAATGCTAAAATTATTAGAAGAAGCTTGTGAACATGTGACTAAAGGAGACTGGGAAAAGGTTGTGAATAGAACTGTTAAATTAATAAGGGAAGATTATGAAAGAGATGTGAAAATAGATAATATTATAGAAAACGAACATATAATTATTAATGTAGGTGATGATAGCAGTGACGACAGTGAAAATAGTAGTATGGACGAATCTGATTAATTATGGCCTTTTGTGGCACCTTTTTTGGTATCTTTTGTATTCATATGTTTCTTGTGTGCATATAAAGTATGTATATTCATTTTCATTCAAATATTCAGTTCGTTCAAATAAATTAAATAAACATATACATTTTTGTTTTATTAAACCTATTTAATCAGGTACAAAAACAAAACTTAATTGTTTTTTGTTCGAGAATAAATTGACATTCCACATCACTATTGTAATGTGTCAAACCGGCCATCATAGCGTGCCGCTAGTTTAAATAGTAAATATAAATCCCGCGAGAACCCTGTGTTTTACCGTGGCTTCTTGTCGGCGTAATTAAAGGACAAACCAAAAAACAAACACTCTCCCATATCCTTACTAATATTATAAAAACGAGTGTTTTTATTTGTTGGTTTGTTCTTCAATCACGCGGCAACGGAGTAACGGATTGACATAATTTTTAACTTGGGTATAGTCGAGGACGACTTGGAGTGACAAAGGCTACCTTTTACCGGAAAAATAATTCTCGCAGCATTTATAAAACCTAACTTCACGCGGCCGAATGAAAGAGGCGGATGAAAGCTAGTTTTGAATAAATATTTCCACGTAGAAATGGCAGAATACACAACTTGCCTGTAAAATGCCTGTAAAAGACAATAAACAAACCCCCTTTATCTGGCCAAAATATATCTACAAAAAGTATTTTTATACAGTTTTATTTACGTCGCGAAACTGCAAGTTCATTTCTGAAAAGTGTAAGTCACTCGTGACTCACTCTATCGGTTTCTCTGCGTTTCTTTTTATTTTATCCCGAATGAAAGTGCAATCCATAGAATAGATGTTTCTTGTGCCTACGTTTAAACAATCCGATCTATAAAAACGTTTGTTTTTACGAATGTTTCAACAGTTTCACTGACTTTTGAAATGAAATAAAGCATTAGACTACGATGGATAATAATAGATATTTCCATATTTGTTTTAGAGATATCCCTATCTTATTGTTGCGGCATGTGCGCTGTGGGCTGTGGGGCCACAGTCTAAGGAAACAAATCTTCCCTTCAGAAAGATAAAGACAAAAAGATAAAGTTTAATTGCTTGACTCGAATCCCTGTCTACTCATATATAATTTGTGTTTGACTGTTCGTTTGTCCTTCAATCATGCATCAATTGAAATGAGAAACGGATTAACGTGATTTTGCATGGGTATTGTTGAGGATCCGTAGGAGAACCAAAGTCACCGACATGGATCAGCGAGTACAAAACTGAAGTGGAAATGGGCGGGGCACATAGTTCGAAGAGCTGATGGTCGTTGGGGTCCCAAGGTGCTGGCGTGGCGACCCGCACCGGGAAGCGCAGTGTTGGCAGACCCACTAGGTGAACCGACGCCATCAAACGAGTCGCAGGGAGCCGCTGGATTCAGGGGCCTCAAGACCGAGGCCTGTGGAAGTCCATGCGAGAGACTTTTATCCAGCAGTGGACGTCTATCGATGGTAAAGAAGAAGTTGAGGACCTTGAAAGTGACATAGGCTACTTATTATTCCGGGCAAACAAAGAATTTTCGCGGTATTTTTAAAAAAACAAATAGGTACATCGCGGGGAAACGAAGGAATTTATAAAGCGACTACACTAGCGGCACGCTATGATGGCCGGTTTGACGTTTGTCCGCTCATGAAGTTCCGTATTAATTGATAACGACTTTGAAGGAAATAATTGTATTACTTTATTGACGATAGTGATGTGCAGAGATTCATAAATTTTATCGAATGTAGTTTTAGGTTTAGGACTCAAAATTTATTTATTAAATTGATTTCTAAAATGTATACAAGTGTAGAAAAATCAGTTTGCACCATTTAAGGGGTGAATGTACTTGTGAATATAAACAATTTTCACTATGTGGACAAACCTCTGAAATCGCAAAAAAATATCAGCTGTTTCATACAAAAGGTAAAATTTTTATTTTTATATGATATATACCACAACTCGGCATTTGGTTTTCTAAATTGAAAATTTTTAAAAATGGAATCTAATACGATCGTCACATAGGATCGCTGGCTAGCACAACTACTACCTCCGGCAAACTCGCGTCAATGCTCAATGCAAAACAAAGCAGTTTCGAATTGACGTTGCTTCGAAAAGTATAAACTGTCAGTGCAATGCGATTGTGATATAGTTTTGACCTGGCTTTGGATTTCAAATATTGATACTGCATTACTGTTGACCCTTGCTCGTTAATTTGGACTCTGTTCAAGCCCTTTGTTGTGGATTTCGTCGATATGACCGAACGTACGCAGAGAACTGTAAACCTATTTAATCAGGTACAAAAACAAAACTTAATTGTTTTTTGTTCGAGAATAAATTGACATTCCACATCACTATTGTAATGTGTCAAACCGGCCATCATAGCGTGCCGCTAGTGTAAGTACATAATTTTTAATTTGCATAAACTATTGAAGAATTAAACGAAAGTAAATAGGGACAGAGTAGGTACCTACTGTAGTTAGGATAAAGTCTTTTTGCAAATAATTAATAGAGACTACAATAATATAGTCGATGCCAATGACCAACGCGTGGATTTAGGTTTTTTACTGAGTTAAGAGGTACCTAGTTATCCAACGTCGTAAGTTAGGTAACAGATAGACAGATATAATATTATATAAAAAAATAATATGAATGGTTATCAGTTCGGGTGTGCAAAACACAAAATTATATTAGTAGTTGTAGGTGGTTTTGTAGTATATTTATGGCCAAATTTCACCATCATGGTGAAATGGTCTTACTCGAGAGTATAGTAGCAGTTATACCAGAATAAAATATTTAATTACGTTTCCATAGCTTTACTTGGTAATAAAATCGCTACTCACGAGTAACTCCGTACTCTTGTCCAGTAGGGTTAACATGCAGGCCACGAGAAAATGTTGTCTACCCGTTTTCTCGATATCCGCGATTCACGAGTAAATGAGTAGACAAAGTTTTCTCGTGGCGCGCATGTTGCCCTACAGGAGTAGGTAAATATGAAAAGTAATTCTTGGTAAAGTTATTCTTGGGAATAAGAAAGTTTGGTAAAATTGGGTGTTATAATAGCTTTCATTTTAGCACACATGAATTAAAATAACTAATAAATTGAGTTTATTTATTACTAAGATCTTTTTCGTTCATAGCTTATGTAGACAACTTACGTCAATATTAAACAGTCGATCGACTTACTTGCCAATAACCACATACAATAATTCATAAGATAGGATCTTTAATAATATTAGGTATGTCACATTTACAAACCAAAGGTTCTTAATAATTGAATAATCAATGAAATTTATGTAAGTATATAAGAATTAGGTACTTCCTACTTCCTTAAATGAAATAGACGAATATTTCACAGGACATGGTGTCAGGTAAAAATAATTATGACCTCGAATCTGGGTGATATGAAATTATGTAATGTGATATCTGAGCTATTAAATCGTGAGTTAACCCTTCACTTTCTACGCTGTAGAAAAGTCCCATCTACTCATGTTTAGACGCATTCTTTCCAACGTCGCAAGAAGCTATGTTTAACTGACACCATGTGTACAAACCACAAAGTATGATTTCAAAAAGTAAAGATCTTTAACTAATTTTAAGGCTTATTACACTAATAAATTAGTAAATTAATAAGAATATGATATGAAGATTATTAGTAGTTTTAATTAATTAAATTATCCATTGCTTTCCTGAACGAATTTTATAGACTTCAATAAATTTTTAAACTATGTACCTACCTACTAACGAAGTGTAAATAGTTAGGTAAAACAGTTTCATTTTTTAACTTATGTGTTTTTACATTAAAGGCAGGTTCCAAGGTTGTTAAAATGACTGGCGGTGGCAAGTGTCACTGGCATGCCAGCTCCCTTAGCCAAGTTAGTTCTTGTATCTACACAATATTCTCTTTCTACGATTGTAACACTTGAAGGTTTGGCTAGGGCTAGACTAGATGGCGCTGCAGCTGATCAAAGACAGAAGTGTATTTTTATTCGTTCGTGATTATATTTCGTGGCATCATGTATTATAAATGTTTTTTTTTAGCATTTAAAATACATAAATTATTCACTGCAGTGTCCATTTAAAATGCACACTATAGTAAATTAGATAATTTTATTATTGTACCTTGTTCAAGTTTCAAAATCGCAAACTAGATGGCGCTGTAGCCCTAACCAAACCAAGCGTTAATCATCATAGATCATAGAAAGAGAATAGAACTGATCCAATGTAACTTGGCTAAGGGGCAGCTATGATTATAGCTCTACATATTATATCCATGCCCTATATACACATTTTGTGCCAGTTCAAGGTATATTGCCAGCGGTAGGTCAAATAGATATAAAAATTAAAATTAAAAAAAAACCTTGAGAGGTGTCAAGGGACACCCGGATGGAACGTAGTTCCTTTCGATTACATTGTGTTCGGTATTTTCGCGATACAACATTGCGTCTTCGTAGCCTAGTGGCTCCGGCAGTCGCCTAATAGTTCACAGTCGATGGTTCGACTGTGAACTATCAGGCGACTGCCGGAGCCACTAGGCTATGGAGACGCCGTGTTGTATCGCGAAAATACCGAATACAATGCAAAATTTACATTCAACAAAAAAGTGTCGGTTTAAAAAATGTGTCGAGTGTCGGTTCCTTAATTTTTTCCATCTAGCCCCCTTCCGTACCACGCGATAAGGAACTACGTTCCAATTACTTCAATTTTGTCGCACTTTTATGTCGGGTGATGTATGTTTAACTTTAAAGACTATGGCTGGGATCATCAGTCTGTGTCTGTGCGCATCGATTCGCATTCTGTCCATAGAAAACTGTCATTTTTCATAGAGTCGTGTACGCATCAATTCGGCTTTGCGATGCGTAGGTACACGGCAGTGCCCCCGCCAAGTCGAGCATTTTATTTATTTATTTATTTATTTTAGTTGCAGATTGTTTACACATACCCCGTTAGGGTGTAGCAACTTGGTCTGAAATCGACCGTAGTAGAGAGACCGATTTTATTTATTTTTATTTGTATCGTCAAAATAATCATTTATTTTGTAGTAGCACTTTTCCAATAAAAAGTTTAGTATATATTTTTATGGACATTACGAAGAAGTTGAGTATTTCAATTTTCAAGCACATTATTTTCTTTTAACTATCAATAATTATTTAATTTACATTAATAATTATTATTACAAATAAGTAATATCTTAAAATAAGCTCTTGGGTTCTGTTTGGAATTTTACAAAAAAAGGTTCCATATAAAAATTACATTAAAAAAATTTGACACCAATGTAACAAAATACTATTGTTGCATGGCGTTAAATTATTACAAGCTTATTTTTAAATAAAATGTGATTACCTACAAAAATGTTTTAAAAGTGTAAGCAGTGAGAGTTTAAGAAGTAAATCAGTAAATTAATGCTTAAAAAATGGCTGCAACATAGAGAATAGAGAAGTTCTTTTCTCTGTAATTTATTTCTACGGCTCTCATTGGGTATTAAATTGCATAATGCCAAGAGGAATTCTTTCAAAAAATATGGTTGTCTTAAGCGTATCCAAATAGAATATTTTCTTTTTGTAAAATAAGCATTTTTCCAGTTAAATAGGCTTGAGGTTGTACCCTGTTATTTTGGTCTTTAAACTGAAAATGAGTAAGTATTACATTAACTTTTTCACTTAAAAAAACTGTAAAACCTACGCAAAAAAATCAATGTACCTAACTGTAAAAATGCTTTCGTTTTTTAATCTTACGATAATTTAAGCGTTTTATTTTCTAAAACAAACAATCTTAAGTAAATGTCTATGATGTATTTTTAAAAATTTAAATGAAAAACTATTAAAGGTGGTTGATGACAGTTATGTTTTTTCTAGAAACCAAAGGGTTTCAACGAAATCTATCCAACACTATGCCTAATGACCTCTACAGGTAAAACAATTTTTAGTTTCTGGGGTCTACAATTATTAATAATAGTCACTATCTACAGCAGTTATTTATTATTTAATATACATGAATTCTAAGAAACGGTTACAACTGCGTTTTCAATAGTCCTTCTTTCTCGTCCATGACTTTATTTCGTATTTTTTTGAGTTTCATTAATTAATTCAATATATTATTTATTGCCATTGAAAACACAGCCTATACCGTATTGTCTAACATTCTGAACTATATTGGTGACAATCTACCTGAATTATATTTCACCGAAACGCTACTAGCTTCGCTAGTTACACTTGGCATTTATATGGGCAAGTGCTATGGACGCTTGTACCTGTGAACACAATCGATGCCGTCGAAACTGGCAACCCTAAAATTCTAATTTGAACGTGACCGTAAAGCTTTGTCTATGGTTGACAGTTCGCGCTCAAATTAGAATTTTAGGGTTGCTAGTTTTGACGGAATCGACTGTGTCCACAGGTACAAGCGTCCATAGGTACAGCACTTGCCCCTAATATTTATTATACTTTAGAAATGTCTAAAAATGATCGCTCGAATCTAGACTCAAATAGAGTCGAGTGCGGAAGTATATTTCTGTTTTAATTTTAAATACATATTATTCGGTAAGTATTTCTTTTTTAATTTTACTCAATTTTTTTTTATAATCAAACATTCTCTGCTTTTTGGTACCTCGTTTACGATGAAAAAAGTAGAGAATGTTTTTATTAGCCCCTGGGGTTTTTTATTGTGAATATTCTATAATTATGTAATTTTTCGAATTAACCTTAACTGTTTGTAAAAGTCACCGTAAGATTGTAAAAATTGTTAGTTCACGAAGTAGTCAGATTGTAAATTGGAGCAAGATTGTGAACTCGGCGAACAGTATCGTTTAAAATTTAACGTATGTAATAATTGTAAACTACAATAGGTTGACCACTGATCATGTGACAAAAAGATGAAATAACTGGCATTAGAAATTGTTTATTTAAGTAATTTAAAATATAACATTAATATTGTGCGCCCCGGCTCCACGCATTCTTGTCTGTCCTACCCCTTATAGTCCAGTCATTTAAGCTTAAATTAGGTAAGAATGTCGGAATTCGAGATACCCAGCTGTAAGTCTGTAAATACTTGTATATTGACACCCTAAAAGTTGTCTCAAAACCTACATATGGTAGGGTGTACGCAACTATTAAATTTCAAGGTCAAAGGTCACAAAAATCGGCTTTTTGCGCTTTTTTTGTAAATATCTCATTTCCTATGGGTTTCTTGCTATTTGTATTTATTATCAATATTGTAGAATACAAAATTCTCTACAAATTTTGTTTAAAAAAATTTTTTATTCGGTGAACCGTTTTCGAGATAGAGGGCGGAGAGCGCGCGTCACAGCATCACTTCAGGTCAACCGGTGCCTCCGGTCGAAAACGTGTCATATATAGTTGATGAACTATCGAAAGATCAATGATTATAAATATTTATCAATTTTTACTAACTATTATATTATATTTTATCATTTTTTTCCTAACCTATCCACTTTTTATTCAGTATTAATTTATTTAACAACACTTACCTGCCCATGTAATTGCAGAATTGTTAATGAAAATATAGGAATTATATCTGAATTTTAACCTAATTAATATTAATAACTTCTTACATGATGAAAAAAAAACAAATAATTTATGAATTAATCTTTTTATCAAAAAATATCATTCAATACATTTATTTTTATTAAAAGTAAAAAAATGGAATAAAGGGTACAAAAACTACAATTTATAATTTTAATCATCTTCTTCCTCTTCATCGTCGTCTTCCGGCTGCTGGTAAATTTCAAACTGGTCTTCATTATCGTCTTCAACGACATTTGTCTCAAGTTCTTCCATGATTTCGGGGTCAAAGGTTCCATCTTCGTTAATGTCGCTCTGATATGGTAGAGCATTGAGACAAGCTTGCCCATTACATTGGCCACAAGCTAAAGAGCATTGCAAGCCCGCTTTCCTGCATCCGCATCGCGAACCACAACCACTCTTGCAGTTGCAGAAAATTGTATTTAGCAAATCTTCTGGAGCAGGTGGTAAAATTGTCATGACAGGCTCCAGAAAATCGTTTCACATTGCCCAACCCCATACCTGGGGTTCCAAATCATGCCCTAACCAAGTTTGAACTTGATAATATACACGTTTGAAATGTTGATGAGCAGCTGCACTTGTTGGTGGAATATTTGAAAGCTGCACAGGTTTATTAAGTTTTGTAGACTTGACGTAATGCAAATCCCTTAATTATTTTTTAATTTTAGGAAACGGTTATCAGTATTATTGAATAGATATAAATTAAATGCATGAAAAAAATGATAAAATATGATATAATAGTTACTAAAAATTGTCAACTATTTATAATCATTGATTTATCGATAGTTCAACTATATATGACGCGTTTTCGACCGGAGGCACCGGTTGACCTGAAGTGATGCTGTGACGCGCGCTCTCCGCCCTCTATCTCGAAAACGGTTCACCGTATAAAAAAAATTTTAAACATAATTTGTAGAGAATTTTGTATTCTACAATATTGATAATAAATACAAATAGCAAAAAACCCATAGGAAATGAGATATTTACAAAAAAAGCGCAAAAAACCGATTTTTGTGACCTTTGACCTTGAAATTTAATAGTTGCGTACACCCTACCATATGTAGGTTTTGAGACAACTTTTAGGGTGTCAATATACAAGTATTTACAGACTTACAGCTGGGTATCTCGAATTCCGAGGTGAACTTACTATAATGACTCGACTATTAGAGTGTTTTTTATAGCGCGGAGCCAGAGGCTTGCAAAGGAGATCCTGAATGAAGCAAGCCTACTAGGCCGAGTGGAGCGAAGGGGGGAGGTGGCGAGCGAAGCGAGCCGGAAACCTCCGTAGCGAAGCGAAGGTCGAATAGGTGAAGCTGAATGAAGGGGCAACGGAGCGAGTCTTCTGGCGTAGCCCATTTGATTTGTATTGTACACTACTAGTACTGTGTTTTTTTTATTCGATGACAAGATAGTCCTTGACTGCGATCTCACTTGATGGAAAGTGACGATGCAGTCTAAGATGGTAGCGGACTAACTTGGAAGGGGTATGGCAGTAACCATTCAACCCATACCCCTCATTGGTTTCTACACGCCTTCGTCACGGAACGCTAAATCGCTTGGCGGCACGTCTTTGACGGTAGCGTGGTAATTAGCTACGGCCAATACAAGCATCCCACCAGACCAGACCAGAGACAATTCAGAAATTATAAATTCCCAAATTGACCCCGCCGGGAATCGAACCCGAGACCTCCCAGTTTTAAGACCACAGCTCTCACCACTGCGCCAGGGAGGTCGTCAAAAGGTGAGGTGAAAGGGAGGTGTTGCATTACAAATACACTTATTTACAAATCATATTGTCTACGCCAGAAGACTCGCTCCGTTGCGCGTTGCCCCTTCATTCAGCTTCGCCTACTCTACCTTTGCTTCGCTTACTTTAAGGGGTAGGACAAACAAGACTGCGTGGAATTCATTTTTACGTTATATTCGAAATTATGATTTTTAGTAGTAAAACATATCTTATTATTATTCTACCCAACACATTATAATATATACCTAATGCTCGGGCAATATCATCGCAGTTCAGCACTCATGGTCACCCGAACTTACATACAGTTCATAATCTTGCGCCAGTTTGCAATCTGACTGGCTTCTTACTAGTTTGTTTATAAACTAACAATTTTCACAATGTTACGGTGACATAAATATGTCTTAAGGAAATTAACTTTTGCGAAAAAGCATACTTATTCTTTTAAATCTCATTACAACAGTTTTTCGTTGTAACTTTATAACATAACCTATCATTACTCTGTGATAGTCGGTAGGTACGTGTGACAGGCCAACAGAACGTAACTAATTTCGAACCTTATTGTTGTGACACAAGATTCAAAATATTAAGATTTTCTGAAAAATAATAATCTCAAAAGATTTTAATAGAATTTGAACCTTATGAATGCAATTGTATGGCACATAGTAAGTTACATTCTATTGACCTTTCACCCACACTATGGTCCAACGAAAACACTGTATGACAGATCTAAACGGTTAACGTTTACAATAATAATTACACAAGAGCTCCAACACTTGAACCTCAGAGGCGCTTGTAATGTGTAATATTATTGTCAAATTAGGTTAAAAGGTTTAATTTATTAATAAAAAAAAATTCTAAAATATAGAATTTCTTTAATTTTTAAAAAAGGGGGATTCCAAAACTTAAGTACCCTATTGAACCGAAAGGTGGCGGTTCTATCCTTTCCACCAACAAAAGGATTCCCAAAGAGGGTTGACGTCAGGCAGGCAGCCGGTCGTGAAATGTCAAGCCGAACCACTTACAACATGGCTTAAAAGACATGTTGTGCCGACCCCACATAGCGTGGGATAAGAGGGACGATTGTCTAAAGTACTCTAAAGTCTAAAGTTATTCCATTGATCGTAATCGTTTTTCGATTAGCTTCAAAGTAAAATAAACCATTACAGCATTGAATTAGAGCCCTATTTCGTGTATGCTTTTTATACGTTTAGGTATGTAGGTACGATACGTTCCATAAAGCTCCATATTAAAATCGGTTGTACTGAATTTGTGACTTTAAATCAACACAGTCAAGGATTATTTTACTTTAACGCTAATGTCATCGAATACGTATACGATCAATGGAATGATTTTTAAACAATTGTTACCCTGGACAAGGATATGATGATGATGATAGAATTTTACTTCTGCACTCGGACTTATCTAAAATTTTCCTAAATACTTTAAATGGAAACACCCCAATTCAAATAATTTTTTTGTCAAATTGGAAATATCGAAACCGTAGAATTAAAATTTGATTAATTAACTTTTCGAAATTAGTGTAAATTAATATCTAGTAAGCAAGTTATTTTTAACGACAATTTTTTATCGACCTAGTGAAAAAAAAGCAAAGAATTATTAATTATTTTATCGATAGTGTTCTGAAGGGCTATTCTCAGAAAAAAGCTGCTATAGTATTTTTATCTCACGAAGCGACGCGCGCTTTACTTGTGGTAACCAAGTGTACAAACACGCTGTGAATGTGTGCGTAAGCGCGGATTTAACTCTTTGGGTAGTACTGAGACTTGAGAGTACCGTCTACTCGTCTTCACGCACACATTTGTACCGTGTTGTATACTTGGTTACACAAGTAAAGCGCGCGTCGCTTCGTGAATAAAAATACTATAACTTAAACTGTAAAATTTGTTTTAAGAGAGGGCAGACTGGCTACTTTTAGCGGCAGCGATCGCGCGTTTTTATGGCCTTAATGACAAAGTTGCATGGAAACAATCGGCTTGCCATCCAGCTGACAACAAGAGAGTATAACTTACTAATTGTATATTTTATGATATTGTATCATTACGATATTGTATTCGTTAGTTTTGACAAGAGCAACTACTGAGTTTCTTGCCGGCTCTTCTCAGCAGAATCAGCTTTCCAAACCGGTGCGTGGTGGTCATAAGTGCTAAAATTTGGCCTAAATGAAATAAATGATTTTGAATTTGAATTTTTTAAGTGCAAAGCGTATCGCCTGCGCGAAGATCGCGACCCAAACGCGTTCGCGTTTTTATGGCTTTTGATAGCAGAATCAGAGGTGCGATTGTGTAAGAATTGCCGATTAAATCGTCAAAGTTCGGCGTCAAAGTAAAATAAAACCATAACAACATTGAATTAGAACTCAATTTCGTGTATTCATTCTCAACCGTATAGGGTATCGTACATATCTAAAGGTATGAGAATGGATACACGAAATTGAGTTATGTTTTATTTTACTTTGACGCTGAACTTTGACGATTTGATCGGCAATTCTTACACAATTGGGGGGCAGATGCGTGCAAAATGCCGTAAAAACGCTAAAAGCCATAAAAACTCCGCGATCGCTGCCGCTAAAAGTAACCAGTCTGCCCTCTCCCTTTTTAATATAATAATTTAATAATACAAATTGCGGGTTTGACAGTTCTTAGCAACTTTCGATAATGGCTAGAGAATAGGCCTTCTGAAATTGAATAAAATATTTTTGTCTATGGCCAAAAACGTAACAGGCTGTAACCACATCTGTGGGCAGCGATTCGCATTTTGTCCATACAAAACTGTCATTTTTCATAGAGTTTCACAGTTATTTTACCTCTGACAACCTTCGTCAAGCCATAGTATTTTGTCAAAATATTATGGCTTGACGGAGGTTGTCAGAGGTAAAATAACTGTGAACGGACTGTACGCACATCAATTCGGCTTTTCGATGCCATAAATGACAGTTTTGTATGGACAAAATGCGAATCGATGCGCACAGATGTGGTTCCAGCCAAAATCTCCACGAAAATTCCGGAAAAAAGTAAAAATGCTGCCCAACAAAAATATAAAGCATAAAAGTTAATGAAAATAAAATAATAATTAAAAGGAAAAATAATACATATTATTTTGTTTTTCACATTTCCAATCAGACTATAAATCACGCTAACAATTAAAAATGTTTAAAAATGGAAAAACAGCACGCTCCTAATCCTTGGCTTAAGGACGCGGCGGTAGAAGTTGTCTATGGCGGCGGCGACGCGCGCCACGTCCGCGCGCGACAGCCACGCGGCCGCCATCTTGTACAGGCCGTGGCAGTGGCAGGCGTGCTGGTATGTACGCTTTATTACGACCCTGGAATAGAATAGAATAGAATAGAAAATTCTTTATTGCACAACAAGAAATAATGGTTGAAATACAACAAAAAGAAAATAAGTACAAGGTGCAAAGGCACCTTATGTGTATATTATTATAGTATATTAGTAGTTAGTACTTAAGTGTATATTATTATATACACTTATGGTTTCATAGAAAGAAAATGACTTTTCAGACGCTGTTTGAAGATAGGGAGTGATTTGGAGTGTCTTATTTAGATAGTGTCTTAATACGAGAACCAGGCTGGAAATGCTGAAATCGCATCTGTGCGCATCGATTCGCTTATTGTCCATACAAAATTGTCATGTTTTAACTGACTTCAAAAAAGGAGGAGGTTCTCAATTCGTCGGAATCTTTTTTTTATGGATATGTTCACCGATTAATCGAAGACGCCTGAACCGATAAGGAAAATTCTTTTTCGTTTCAAAGGGTATTTCCCAGGTGAAATTTTATCGAAATCGGTCGAACGGTTATATACCTGGAGTCTGCGTCAGTCTGCCGTCATAGCACCGTGTCGAACATCTGCAGCGAGCGCGTGATGACGTCATCCTTCAGGCAGGACTCCAGGAACTCCTCGATCGTGATCACGCCGTCCTGGTTCAGGTCCAGCTTCCTGAACACGCGGTCCACCTGGAGCCCCAACGAGCTTTGATTAGCACAAAACAGGAGCGACTTTGCAAGACTTGTCTTGTTGTCTTCTACCTTGGGAAAGGGGTTGTTTCAAATATATTACCGGCGGGAATGGGAATGAATACTTTCTGTCTGCCTTTGGGGCTACTTACTGAGCGTAGGCCAATGGGGAAAATTTATGATGATAGGGAATTAAATGGCATGCCGAGTGCAGCAACGCTTAGTTACAAGGAATAAATTAGAAGTTCTGACAGTTTTTGTATGGAAAGTCTGCCGAATTTATCCTTCAGGTATACGTACGGCGACGGTGAATTTGGCACTATAATTGAGCGCAGGCACTTATTCTGAAGCAGTGATAGCCTAGTGGTTAGGATTGTGGTCTCCTATTCGGGGGGTCGCAGGTTCGGTCCCGGTTACGCACCTCTGGCTTTTCGTAGTCAAGTGCGTTTAAGCAGTTAAATATCACTTGCTTCAACGGTGAAGGAAAACATCATGAGGAAACCTGCACACCTGAGAGTTCTTCATAATGTTCTTGAAGGTATGTGAAGTCCGCCAGGCCGGGCCAGCGCGGTGGACTATGGCCTATAACCCTTCTCTGAGAGGAGACCTGCGCTCAGTAGTGAGCCGTTGATGGGTTGCTAATGATGAATGATGATGACTGAGCGCAGCGAGCGGAAAACTTTTCGTCAATTGTCAAAAGCAGGAGAGGCAAAATAATGGTGTAAATTCGGACACCGTAGTCTATCTTCGACAGCACGAGCTTGTGGACTGCAATCTGGAATTTTATTGTCCAGGAGATCATAGGCGTATGCAGGAAAACTCGTCGACCCTGGAGGCGGGCGAGCCGGGCGGCGCGCGTCGCCCCAGCAGCTCGTGCACGGCCACCACCACCTCGGCCAGCTCCTGGCGCGTGATGGCGCCGTCGTAGAGCCGGGTCTCACCTGCTCGTTAGCCTTGGCGTCGTCGACCCTGGAGGTGGGCGAGCCGGGCGGCGCGCGTCGCCCCAGCAGCTCGTGCACGGCCACCACCACCTCGGCCAGCTCCTGGCGCGTGATGGCGCCGTCGTAGAGCCGGGTCTCACCTGCTCGTTAACCTTGGCGTCGTCGACCCTGGAGGCGGGCGAGCCGGGTGGCGCGCGTCGCCCCAGCAGCTCGTGCACGGCCACCACCACCTCGGCCAGCTCCTGGCGCGTGATGGCGCCGTCGTAGAGCCGGGTCTCACCTGCTCGTTAGCCTTGGCGTCGTCGACCCTGGAGGCGGGCGAGCCGGGCGGCGCGCGTCGCCCCAGCAGCTCGTGCACGGCCACCACCACCTCGGCCAGCTCCTGGCGCGTGATGGCGCCGTCGTAGAGCCGGGTCTCACCTGCTCGTTAGCCTTGGCGTCGTCGACCCTGGAGGCGGGCGAGCCGGGCGGCGCGCGTCGCCCCAGCAGCTCGTGCACGGCCACCACCACCTCGGCCAGCTCCTGGCGCGTGATGGCGCCGTCGTAGAGCCGGGTCTCACCTGCTCGTTAGCCTTGGCGTCGTCGACCCTGGAGGCGGACGAGCCGGGCGGCGCGCGTCGCCCCAGCAGCTCGTGCACGGCCACTACCACCTTGGCCAGCTCCTGGCGCGTGATGGCGCCGTCGTAGAGCCGGGTCTCATCTGCTCGTTAGCCTTGGCGTCGTCGACCCTAGAGGCGGGCGAGCCGGGCGGCGCGCGTCGCCCCAGCAGCTCGTGCACGACCACCACCACCTCGGCCAGCTCCTGGCGCGTGATGGCGCCGTCGTAGAGCCGGGTCTCACCTGCTCGTTAGCCTTGGCGTCGTCGACCCTGGAGGCGGGCGAGCCGGGCGGCGCGCGTCGCCCCAGCAGCTCGTGCACGGCCACCACCACCTCGGCCAGCTCCTGGCGCGTGATGGCGCCGTCGCCATCCACGTCGTAGAGGCGGAAGGCCCAGCGCAGCCGCTCGTACACCGAGCCGCGCAGCAGCGTCGACAGCGTCACCAGCAACTCCTGCCAACCCAAACAGTACGCATGCTGACCGATTTTGAAAAACTATTGGATGATCAGTATAAATTTATAAACATCAAAAATTCCCAGGCCAGCGGGATTCAAACCTAGGTACATCTATTGGGAATCGCGCCCGAGTGTGTTGCCACTTACACTATAGCCACGGGCTATTTCATGATATTCGGAAGTATCTAAAATATTTCGAAAAAATATCTTATTACAGCAAAAAAAAATGGTTTGGTAGATAACATTGCCAAAACAGATGTGACGTGTGTCGCTCTGATTGACGTGTTCAATCCAATATGGCGGATTGCTGTATTTTATAGATTTAAGTAAGTATTTTATCAAAATAAATATCAATGTCGCTTAAAATAGAAAAATTAATACATTATTATCCGACTCCAAAAAATACAAAAATAGGAGATTCTCAATTCGACGCGTATTTTTTTTTTATAATCCATGAATCCTATTTCATTAGATAAATTCGTTGATTCAAGTTACTGTCATCATTGCCTATTGAAAAATTGAAAAATTATCATTATACATCGTTTCCTAAGAGAAAAAGGTCCACAAAAGACTCTTCTTCAAGTGAGCGTTGACAACGATTCCACGTGGTGAATGATAATATAAGATCAATCGAACTTGTGAGGTTCGATCGTTATTACATATAACTTATAAATGAGTTGCATTATTCGAAGATACAAATTAAATTATCAAAATCAGTCTCTGTGCCTATTCCAGTTGAAGGTGTATTTAAACTTCCATATAAACAGATCTAGATGTCCCGTATTTAGAAGAGGAGATTGTTATAATTGTTGAAAGTGACCCTTCTATGAATGAAAGAAATGAATGATAAAAAAGAGAAGAGAAGTCATCATCATCATCATCAGCAACCCATGAACGGCTCACTACTGAGCGCATGTCTTCTCTCAGAGAAGGGTTATAGGCCATAGTCCACCACGCTGGCCCAATGCGAATTGGCGGACTTCACACACCTTCAAGAACATTATGAAGAACTTTCAGGTGTGTAGGTTTCCTCACGATGTTTTCCTTCACCGTTGAAGCAAGTGATATTTAATTGCTTAAACGCACTTGACTCCGAAAAGTCAGAGGTGCGTACCCGGGATCGAACCTGCGACCCCCCGAATAGGAGACCACAGTCCTAACCACCAGGCTATCACTGCTGAAGAGAAGTACCTACCTCTAATATCTAACACGGACTTGGCACGTAATTGAACGTACCTAGTACGTTTACAAAACAACGTAACGGCACAAATCTGGGAATTTGTGAAACGCTTGGCGCGTCTCCAGCAGGCTAATAGTGTCTGATAGTTGTCTTAAGTGTATTCGGTGTTTAGCTGACATGTCCTGTAGATCTAGTTAGCTAGTATATTGGCAAAGATTGGCAAGCTTGCTGAATTTATTTTGGATACTAAAATATGTTTGCATGACAAGTATAAAATTTTTTAAAAAACCGGCTTCAAACGCCCGCGCCACTACACGTATATACTTTATTATTGATATTTTAAAAACCGCTCGATCGATTTCGATAAAATTTAAATGGGACCACCTGGAAAGTATACCCTTTCAAATAAAAAAAGAATTTTCCAAATCGGTTCAGGCGTCTTCGAGTAATCGGTGAACGTACATAAAGAAAGATTCCGTCGAATTGATAACCTCCTCCTTTTTTCAAGATACTAATAATTTTTTTATCGGTACAACCACAAGCGGCAGTTAAAGAGGCTTGAACTAGATTCCTGCCGTAAAAAACGTGTTTTTTATATTTTGCGGGTAGCATAAAATATATCAATAAAAACAGCAAAGTGCGAGTTGGAACTTGCTCCCTAAGGGTTCCGCTTCCGTACAAATAATAAATAAGAACAAGGCGGACACGGAGATTAGCTATCTGCGCAGATGTTATTGTGCACACGTTTGTTCGCAAACACAGGTGCACTCTCTATTCCCTCACTCTCATAGACTGATATGGCGGAAATACAATGAAATTTTTTTTTATGTATGTTCAGCGATTACTCGAAGACGCCTGAACCAATTTGGAAAATTCTTTTTTGTTTGAAAGGGTGGTCCCATATAAATTTTATCGAAATCGGTCGAGCGGTTTTTAAAATATCAACAATAAATTAAATACTTGGTACAGTGTGTGTGTAATGTAGTAAAGCGGGAGTTTGAAGTCGGTTGTTTAAAAAGAATAATTTTTTATATTAAATTATTATTTATTGGTTATGCTATAAGTTACTAACTACAAGTTAATTTAGGAAGTAGCGGTGTTTATCACCCATTGATTTTTCTCCTATTATGTTGTATGGCAAGTTCCAACTCGCACTTGGCCGTTTTTATTGATATATTTTATGCTACCCGCAAAATATAAAAACACGTTTTTTACGGCAGGAATCTAGTTCGAAAACTTTAACTGCCGCTTGTGATTGTATCGATAAAAAAGTTATTAGTATTTTGCTAGACGTTATGGTGTTTTAAACCAACTTCAAAAAAGGAGGAGGTTATCAATTCAACGCGTATTTTTTTCAAGGCAATGTGATTCCATAACTCTAAGTATTTCTCTTTGAAAGCTAACATGATCGAGTTGGATATTAGCTATATGATCTGTTCAGTTTGAAGATCATCAGCTAATTTCTTTTTTTTTTTTTTTTGTATTTTTTAAATATTTAATAACATTATCTTGACTTATTAAAATGTTTTTATTTTTTCTAATTTCTTACATGATTAAAGGGTCTTACAAACTTTTACAGGTGAAATTGATTGATTTGAAAGCTGTACTATAACTTCGGATTATTTTCAAGGCATGGTAACCTTGAGCTGATGCTGCAGCATCAAGTAGTCTGCGGGATACCCAACTGCTCAGCAACTTGCAGCAGATATAGTGTGTTTGGGTTCATTAGAATGGTCTCAATGAGTAGGTGTTAGATAGATGATGATCGAGGAGGAGGGTCTGATGATGGAGAATATATTGATGCCCAACTCCTTAGCAACTTCCAGCAGATAATATAGTTTGTTTGGGCTCATAAGTATGATCTGCGTTAGATGACGATCAAGGATCTAGGAGGAGGATCTCTGATGATGGAGCAGCAAACTGGATAACAGAATGTCAGGTATAATATCGTAGAATATGGTTGAGCGAAGCAATGGCTGGGTCATGCGTCATGATTGTAAACGGGTTCCACTGGCGGCAATGGGGCTACTTTCTGTCTGCCCGTCTTAACATGTGTTGAATTATAATTAGGTATGCTTTTGTGGAACTTCCACTAATTGTGGAAACACTGCGTACATAGCATAGTATCTATTGTATTGTATACTGGTTTTGAAAAGAGCAACTGCCGAGTTTCTTGCTGGTTTTTCTCGGTAGGAAAGGCATTCCGAACCAGTGGTAGAATCATCGACGATTCAAAAGCACTTGTAAAAAAGTTTATTTGAATAAAAAACATTTCTATTCTATATTCTATTCTATAAGTACATAGTCCGGCCATAGATTCACACGTCCGGGGGTGTTTTTTAATTTACACCTGTGTTTTTAATAATTTGCTTGTTTCTTGTGCAAATTATCCCAGCAGCCGAACAAATATCATCGACGTTACATAAGCCAGGGAGCTTTGAAATGGAAGGGGGGGGGGGGGGGGCGAAAAAGAGGTCATGACAATAACAAACAAGTTTGTAGCGAATGGGCAATCGCGTATATAGCTGTCTTGCCGAGTTTTAGTGTCTTGAAAAATTGCCATCCCATGGCGCCGATTTGGTCGACGGAAATTTCAGATCAGGGCAGATCAGGGTACCAATTTTTTTTTTATTCGATGACAAGATAGTCCTTGACTGCGATCTCACCTGATGGTAAGTGACGATGCAGTCTAAGATGGTAGCGGGCTAACTTGGAAGGGGTATGGCAGTGAACATTCAACCCATACCCCTAATTGGTTTCTACACGTCATCGTGCCGGAACGCTAAATCGCTTGGCGGCACGTCTTTGACGGTAGGGTGGTAACTAGCCACGGCCAAAGCCTCCCACCAGACCAGACCAGAGACAGTTCAGAAATTATAAATTCCCAAATTGACCCCGGGAATCGAACCCAGTTATAAGGCAACAGCGCGCACCACTGAGCCAGGGAGGTCGTCCTTGATTGTATTGATTTAGTCACAAATTAAGTATAACCGATTTTAATATGGAGCGTTATGAAGCGTATCGTACATACGTAAACATATAAGAATGCATACACGAAATTGAGCTCTAATGTATTCTCATTATGGTTTATTTTACTTTGACGCTTATGTCTTCGAACACGATTACGATCAATGGAATAACTTTAGCCAATCGCACCTTTGGGGATTTTTATTTATTTATTATACTAATTTTTGCCCACGACTTCGTCTGCATGGAGTTTGGAAGGTTTAAAAACCCTCTGTTTTTCAGGATAAAAGGTCTATTTTACTCTCCAAGTCTTCAACTGGACCCGTGCAAAAAATGACGGCGATCTGATGCTCCCCGTTGCTATGTGATTGAAGGACAAACCAAATAAATCACTTTCACGTTTATAATATTCGTATAACAAACTAATGCCCGCGACTTCGTCCGCGTGGATTTAGTTTATAAAACCATTCGGAAACCTTTGATTTTCCGGGATGAAAAGTAGCTTTTGTCACTCTCCAGGTCCTCAACTATACCCATGCAAAAAATCACGTCGATCCGATTCCCTGTTAATGCGTGATTGAAGGACTAACTAAATTAACAAAACCGCTTTCGCATTTATAATATTCGTATATTTGAGGATAGAGAGACATGAAATAATTATGTAATCAATTTGGTCGGAGAATAATCATTATTATTTACATTGTGTGCAAAATTGCTTTTTTATTTCAAGCTTCTAAAATTTTGTAGGTACTTAATGGTGTCCTACTATTAGTACCTATTAGGTAAGTAACTCTATAAAGGATTGCAATATTTTTATTAGGCCCGCTTGCAGAGACGCCGGGTTAGGTATAACCTTTGGTATAACCCAGGAATAAAGGAGATTGGCGAATTCCATAGAGTTTCTGACCCAGACGAACTGAACTGAACATACTGAACGCCCACGTTCACGAATCAAACTTCTCATACTTGTTCTAGTAAACCAGACTAACAAAAAATTAATCAAAGTCTATCAAATAAAGTTGGGAGAAAAAAGATATTCACTTGTATTGCCATGTAACGGTTATTTATAATGTGCACTTGTGAATAATTATATTTTTGATCCCCATTTTCTAAAAATATGGGGTTTACACAGAAACATGCTCTGAAAAATATTAATTAAAATTAAATGTTTCTGAATCTGAACGGTTTTAAAAATGCTGGGTCAACTCCTTTCGCCAACCTCCTTTGTACTTTTGACAGACGCTTTATACGAAATCTGTCAAAGCAGCTTACTGAGTTAAAAGGAAAACTCGGCGTTTCTGCAAGCGGGCCTTAGAGGTTTTCATCTCAACTCACCCTAAAACTGATGGCGCCACTGCAGTTGACGTCGAAGGCTTTGAACACATAGTGCGCGTACAACGCTGAATCTGGAAAGTGGGAAACATGCCTTATGTAAAGAAAAAGCTACAAATAGGTAATACATAATATTTTTTACGACCTCCATGGCGCAGCGGTGAGCTTTTAACTGGGAAGTCTCGGGTTCGATTCCCGGCGGGGGCAATTTGGGGATTTATAATTTCTGAATTGTCTCTGGACTGGGCTGGTGGGAGGCTTTGGCCGTGGCTAGTTACCACCCTACCGTCAAAGACGTGCCGCCAAGCGATTTAGCGTTCCGGCACGATGGCATGCAGAAACAAATTAGGTGTGTGGGTTAAATGTAAACTGCCATACCCCTTCCAAGTTAGCCCGCTACCACCCTTTGATTTATCGGAATAAAAAGCAACTTAGATGTCACTCTCCACAGGTCTAGCATGCACGCGCGCGAAAATTTTGTCTACCCCTTTTCTCGTATTATATCTCTATATCTCTATCGAAACTAACATGGTTGCACACCATGATTCGTCTCGTTACGTCGAAAGTAGAGATAAAATTATTTTCTCTATTTTTTTCTACGAACTCTAACATGGCGAGTGGCGACGTAATTTTCTTAAATTTTGAAGTTTAAAAGAGCAAACGAAAAATCAGTCTACATCGACAATATCTCTCTCTCTCGTCGCGAGATATCACTTCGACGTGCATGCTAGGCCTGCAGGTCCTCAACTATACCCATGCAAAAAAATCGCGTCGATGTGTAGCTTTGTAGTAGCGTGATTGAAGGACAAACCAACAAACAAACACTTGCATTTATAATATTAGTAAAGTAGGATGATACATACTTCCATGTGGAAAGAATTTGGCGTAGATATCCTTGAAGGACTCTTCATGAACCACGCCTTCTGGACATTCCTGCGAAGAACGAAACCATTCTAAGAGCGTGGTACCAATTATCTAAAAGTTATTCCATTGATCGTATTCGTATTCGATGACATTAGCGTCAAAGTAAAATAATGCTTGATTGTATTGATTGAAAGTCACAAATTCAGTACAACCGATTTTAACATGGAGCGTTATGGAGCGTAACGTACATATTAGCTAAGTATTAGCTCATAGTAGCTAAGCACCGCTCACCTTCCCAACCAATTAAGAAAACCAAGTTCCCAAGCAAGCAATGCCACCACCACTCACATACACTTTTATGCATAATACTCTAGACGCACGTTTCGCCCCGACACCGGAGCATCATCAAGAGATGTCGACTATGCAGTAGACTAAAGTTCCAAAGGCCGTTCTATCGATGAAAGAAAACATCGTGAGATAACCTGCATGGTTAAGAGTTGTCCATTATGTTCTAAAAGGCGTGTGAACTGTGAAGTCCGCCAATTCGCATTGGGCCAGCGTGGTGGACTATGGCCTATAACCCTTCTCTGAGCGGAGACCTGCGCTCAGTAGTGAGCCGTTGATGGGTTGATGATTTGAGTAACGAACGGTAACTAACTTTTTAACAGTACCTACTTTTAATAATTTAGTTCAAGGCGTGTGCTATTTTACAAGAAATATGCAAAACAAACACGCAATATACCGATAGTGTCCGTTGCCAAAAAACACTCCGCCCCCAAAAACAAAGGAACGTAAATAAGTGGGAATGATCTAGAAATCGCGTTTTTTGTATATTTTGGGTCAGAGTCACGCGATGGGCGCCGCGCCTTGATATTAATTATCGTTATTAGTATTGTAATGAGCTTTAAATACTACAACAGTCGTTGTGAACCATTAAAAGTAAAGAAAACAGCTTATATCTGCATACAGTTCACATGTGTAATTTTATTCAGTTTTTTGCTTAATTACAGTACACTAGTGAACTATTAGACAGCTTTTTGCAGAATATAAGAGTTTTAAACTATTCATTATTTTAAATTCCACCATTTTATTGTATAACCTAGGTATTTATATACACTGATTCATTTTTCAACTTTTATGATGTTTTGTGTATGAATTAGGAATGTGTTGCATTAGTTTTTCCTTTCTGGTATCTTAATAATAACTTTTTATCTTATCAAAGCACTTAAAACTGTTTATTCAAGTTTGCATCACGGCTTATTTATATCACAAAACTAATTAAAAACCGAATATTTTCGTGGCGCACTAAAATTTTCTTAGATAATAATATATAAGTATGTAAGTATAATGTTAGTAAAATTACATTCCCGATCATTTTTCTTTTATATTACAGTTTTATTATATTATAGATAGAAAATTTCATATATACAATACTATAAACCTAAATTTAATTCTAAAATTAAAACTAAAATTAAAACTAATTAAAATCTAAAACCCCATCCAAGCCACCGCAGTGTGGCATAGTACCCAAGATGCTGGCAGCATTACCTCTTTGGATGGCCAAGCTAATCCTTTGGCCAAGGTAGCTGCCAGCTCTTGGATCCCCGGTAGACTCGATCACCTTTTTTGATATCTCTAAAAAAAGTGCGCGAGCCTCCGGGCCCCACGGCCCCAGGGTCTCTACACCAAAAGGCGCAAATATGAAACCACTGTCAAGTTTCTCATATTTGCGCCTCTTAGCCTGTTCGGCGCTAGTAGCCGCTGCACCCGCCACAGAGGAGGTCGCATGGATGTGGGAAGCAGCTAGAGTATCTACACAGGTGGCATCCCACACAAGCGACCTCCCTGTCCTCCAAGGAACAAGCGTCATACCATCAGGTCTCTTGCCATCACTACGTGCCAAACCAATAGGTTCTAATACAGCTGGCACGTGAGCAGTAGCAAGAGACCTGCGGATGATGTCGTTGAGGGCATTGTGGCGGGAGAAACGACCAGCGCTCTTCGAACAGGAGAGCCCGTGATGACCGTAAGCGTCGACGTGGTCACCGCAGTGGCAACGGTGAGGCTGGGTTATTTTGGCGCCAAGCCTAAGACCAACTACCACTGCAAGAGTGGCGTGGTTTAAAAGAGTGCCCAGATTAGCAGAAGGGATAGCATGGAGCCAGTGTCCGGATTCTTTCGCAGAGACAGCGAGAAGACGAGCACGGTCTTTGGAATTTGCTTGCATTAACATTGCGTCAAAAGTTTTTTTACAAATAATGTCATCCCACTGTCTCTGGGAAGGAAGAGAAACCGGCAATTGATTTGGGCTAATCGCTGACCAACCATTTCTTGCCTCTGCCAAGTACGACACCTCAATTGATCCCAAAGACTGGGATATAATTTTTTCAAAGAGAGTGTGTGTACTGTACTATAAGCAGAGGAAAGAAAAGCTGGCAGAGAGACACTAGAAATTTTGCGGATTCCCAGACCTCCATACCTGATCGGAAGAGAAGCCTGGGCCCATACTTGATCATCTATCGGACAATTTAAGCTTTCAGATAGAATATTTTGTATAAAATTATCCAAATTTTCCAATAAATTATTAAATTTCCAAAGAGGTGAACATCTAACGAAATAAGTAAATTTTGGAACAAATAAGCAGAATCGAATGATGGTCATTGCCATATGAGGATTAATATCTAACAGATGATGGGAAGTGTTTTTGAATTTAGAAATTAAGTCAGTAAAAAATTGAGGAACTGAGGCCTCTAAAACAGGTGCTCCTAAGAGGCGAAGTGACTCATCGTTTAAAATTTTAATACCCGGAGCTAAAATATTGATTTTATTTAATATGTGCAGTTTGGATTCGGCCGAAAAAGAATTTGGAATATAAATTTCACATTTATCAAAATTAAGTTCCAAGCCAATAGTTTTAAATTTTGATATAATTATTTCTAAATCCTTCAAAACCGAACTCACTTCGCCGCCCAAGGTTCCATCATCCAAATACCAAACATTGAATTTGGAATTTAGAACCGAAATTATAGGGTGTATGGCTAAACTAAAAATAACTGGTCCAAGCGGATCCCCCTGCTGACAGCCGACAGTGGAGCTCAGAACATTCTTTTTGTGTACAAGCTTTGAAGGTTCCCGGTAGCACTGCGCCAAGTATGGGAAAAACTGTGGAAATTTATTTTTTACTTCTGAGAGGAGGACCCCCCGATCCACTGAATTGAAGGCATTCTTCACATCAATTTTAAGGAGTACCTCCTCCCGGGAGTTAAGGAGGAATGTGCGAGCAGCGTGAACAGCTGCTTCGCATCCCCCCTTTACCCCAAAGCCTAACTGAATTGGGACAAAATTAGAAGATATTAAAGGAAGAATTTTTTTACAGCAAATTTTGGAAACGACGCGCCGAATCGTTGAACCCACTGCTATTATTAATATGTAAAACAGCGTCAATGTAAAACAAAAAATAAAATTAATGATTTTATTTTTTGTTTTACATAACCTTAAATTGTGTTTTTGTGTTTTTTTTTTTAATTATTAGTTTGTTCATTTTCTATTCGTTGAAACATGTATAACAAGTCTTTTTATAAGTATAGATACATACCTATTATTTTTTATTTTTATATAAACTTAGGTTGTAAGCAGGGAATGTCCTAGTGTTGATATAATGTACTTAATAATGCATGTTGTGTTAGCCTTTAAGTGTGTATACAATGATAATTCATAAATTTAAATAACTATATTATGTAACTATATTATAATAATCATTGTAAACCGTTGGCTTCCTAATTAAATAAATAAATAAATAAATTATTATCCACGTATTTAATTCACTCAACGAAACAATGTGTTCAATTAGCAGCTATAATTATCAATTTGCTTAATTAAGTTTAATTGCTACTTCAAATATGTTCAATTTTACACAGGCCGCAAGCAACCTTTCCCGGTATATATGTACGCTCTGTACATGTGACATATTTTCTGAATAAAGAGTAATATGTGATCTTTTTGTCAGTCGATATTCAGCGCATAGTACTGTCGTTACCCTTTATAACACTGTTAATTTGCTGCTACTCAGCTCTTAAGCAGCTATTTGAACTTAAGGGGCTATAACGATCCTAAATTGTTTGGGTCGTACGAGTGGGATAGAGCTATATATTTTGCAGTGCTAGGAAAGAGATGGTCATTATGGATTCAGGGGTCGGGAATTGAAAAAAATCTTTAAAATTGATTTAAAAAACTATGGATGCCAATAATCAAAGAATTTTTCTCACCGATTTTAGTAATTATTTATATCGACATAAATAAAAAAAAATTGCAGGAAAAAAACCTACCTCTGTTTCTGTTTAAACAAGGTTTACACCTAAAAAAGGAGATTATTGGATTAAAGTTTGGGAAAACTTTCTATCGAGAATTTTTTTTCCAATCGTGTTTCTATCTCTAAGCGAATTTAGTTAAGATACCCAAATTACATATTGCATTGAAATTATTCAAATTGGAATTATAGTTTTCAATTTGTAAACCTCCAAAGCTCACCGAGAATTGCCTGTCGCATGCTTCTAGCCACTTAAGGCTGAATAATTTGTGCCCATGTATGAGTTATAAGAGCTGTATAAGGCCCTATACAGCCCTTATGTAGCTTTTATATTCATCTTTAAGCGTGATGGGAATTCGTTATTTGGCTGATAAGCAGTCTCGTGTGCTACTTGGGATGTATCCCCTTTATTTTTTAATTTAATTTAATTTTATTATTTGTTGTTATAGCGGCAATAGAAATGCACAATATGTGAAAATTTCATTTTTTTTTAAATTTCAATTTTTTTTTTAAAGAATAGTAGTCAAATTGAAGTTGACTAATATCCTCCTCTCCCCTCCAACTAAGCGGAAAGCTTGTGCTAGGAGTGGGTACGACAATAGTGCAACGGGTGGGATTCAAACCTGCGACCTTTCAGTTTTCAGTCCGCACCTTTAACCGTTGGGCTATTGAGGCTCTAAACTGTCTATCTATTACCACTATTATATATTCTGTGCTATTACGGTTTACGAGATGCAGCCCGCTGACAGACGGACGGACGGATGGACAGCGGAGGCTTATATTATGTGCTATTACGGTTTACGAGATGCAGCCCGCTGACAGACGGACGGACGGATGGACAGCGGAGGCTTAGTAATAGGGTCCCGTCGGCACCCTTTGGGTACGGAACCCTAAAAAAAGTTTCCAATGAATTGAGAACCTCCTCCTTTTTTGTAGTCGGTTAAAAATGGCTTATCACCGTGTCAACTTTGCACTTCTAAACGTTGTAGCTCCATGCTTTAGACACATTTTAATCTGGATTTTTGAGATAAAACAGTGACAAACGAGCGAGGTTCCACTAGCACATAATCAGAAATCGATGGAAAAAATTGGATTTCAAGTGTCAATTCAATTAGTGTCCAATTGAAGGTAATTGATTCGTCGCGTCGCGTCGAGTGGAATGGTGCGTGCATTTTTCCACTTTATTAAATTTTAACCCCGACAAAAAAGAGGGGGCGGTTTGACATGTGTATCATCATCATCATTAGCAACCCATCAACGGCTCACTACTGAGCGCAGGTCTCCTCTCATGGAAGGATTATAAGGCCATAGTCCACCACGCTGGCCCAATGCGAATTGGCGGACTTCACACACCTTCGAGAATATTATGAATGTGCAGGTTTCCTCACGATGTTTTCCTTCACCGTTGAAGCAAGTGATAGTTAATTGCTTAAGCGCACTTGACTCCGAAAAGTCAGAGGTGCGTACCCGGGATCGAACCTGCGACCCTCCGAATAGGAGACCACAGTCCTGACCACTAGGCTATCACTGCTTCTAACGTGACGTGTGTATGTGTGTGTCTAACTTCGTAGCTCCATCACGAATGGACCGATTTTTATGCAGTTTTTCTGTTTTAAAGCTAACTCAATCGAGGTATGTACTCATTTAATGGGTCTTTTACTGATACTATTGATTTGTTTGGTGTACTGTTAGTTTTGATTATTTCCAAGGCATGGTAACCTTGAGCTGATGCTGCAGCATCAAGTAGTCTGCGGGATACCCAACTCCTCAGCACCTTACAGCAGATATAGTGTGTTTGGGGCTCATTAGAATGGCCTCAATGAGTAGGTGTTAGATAGACGATGATCTCATTGTGGAAATCTTATATTCTATTCTAACTAAGATGCTTAGTTTAAATCGGCTTAGCATCCAGCTGCCTACAAGATAGTATAAAAAAAATTAGGTGGCACTCGGGGAATGCCACGGTAAAGCTATTGCATTTTTTATCAACTTATGCAATTATAATATTTATGCAATATTTTTTTTTGCAAACAAACAAGAGAAGCGAACTGTCACTACTTCGCGAGTGAGATTCGAACCTGCGACATCATAAAAAGAAAGCGGCCGCTCACCCACTGCGCCAAATAGAGCTACTTGAGAACCTCTAAAATGTTGAACGCTTACTGAACGACGGTGAGGTTTTTTTTTCGTTACGGAATTTCTTGATTCGGTCGCCGCGCTCAAACTGTTTGTCCTAGTTCAAAGCCCGCGATAAAAGCTATGCAATAGCTTAAAAACTTATTACATTGTAATACCTACATAAATTATACAAATATTGTAAAATGATTATTTTGAAAAGAGCAACTACTGAGTTTTTTGCCGGCTCTTCTCAGCAGAATCCGCTTTCCGAACCGGTGGTAGAGTCATGACGTGTCATAAGAGCGGCAGGGTGGCCTACGTGAAATACATAATTTTGAATTTTGATCTAAGATCGAGGCGGAGGATCAGATTTCTCTGAGGTACAGGGTAAAGACCCCTTTCTGGTGCAGTCGGTTAAAATGCTACAGAAGGACCAATCCGTTCATAGCCGGGGTATCTTAGCTAGTCAGTATAGAACAGTTTGTCTGTATTTATTGGCGTAGTGTCTGCGTTGACAGGGTATCAGTTACGAAAATAAACACACTTACATAACCCTTGTCACTATTTCCGAACGTACAACGCCGACGTCCAAAATGGCTTCCAAACACCTGTCAAATTGACGGCTATCTATTTTTGGCGCGGACGGTCGTTGACATTACCTACTGACCTTTCAGTTGACGGTAGGTATTTGCAAACATATAATTATTTATCTTGCTTCCACATACGTCTTTGGCATAATATTGTCTTTTTCTCTAATTAGCTGTTGTACGAGACTTTCATTCGCGTGGATTTAAGTTTTTTAAAATCCCTAAAATTAAGCTTTAACGGGATTTACAAACGTAGGTACCTATATTTATGTTGTTTCCACATACGGCACATATGCGGCCATTGCATTTTAACTGTTATTTTTGTTTTTAATGCTTTGATACATGAGAATTCGTCCACGTGAATTGCGGATTCACAAAAATCTCTAAAAATAATAAATATTCTTTATCATCTTCATCATTCTTTATCATTTCTATGTTTCGCCCTGAACTACCTAAGTACTTAAGATCTCACGTCTTAGAAGTGCGTAGATAAAAAACTAAATAGATGGAGTTTTAACTAGGTAACTAGGTGTGGTTAACTAAACGTGAATAAATTGAGATATATATTAGCACCGTATTTTCGCTCAAGCAGGTTTAAATCATGAGTATTTCGCACGAGCTACATGAATACTTGATCCGTTGAGATTTTGCTTTGAGATGAGCGAGTTGGGGCAAATGTATTTAGTTAAAAATGCAAGGTAAAAAGCTGCCTGCGAGATCAAAACAGAAATGAGGAGATCCGTAAGAGAACCAAAGTTATTCCTCATAGCATCTCTTATCGCGAAGCTGAAGAGAGAATGGGCGGAGCACATAGTTTAAAGAAGTTGGTTCCCAAAGGTGCCGGAGTGGCGAATTGGCACCGGAAAGTGCAGCGTTGGTAGACCCCCCACTAGGTGGACACATACCATCAGATGGCGCAAGTCCGAGCCCTGCGGAAGTCTTAAGATTTATGTGTTTTATGCTTTATAAAAGTTCTCACCGTCTTGAATCCCCGATACATGACCCTGATCTCTTGTTTCGAGAATTTCGTCTGCCTGCACAGCTCCTCCAAAGCGACCGGGATCGGCTTCGGTGTTCGAGAAGGTTCCAATTCATACGCATGCTCCTCCACAGGCGAATCTGGCGGCGTGGCCATTATAAAACCTTTTCGCACTCACTCGCACATTTGTCACTTTTAATTTCTAATCTGTGGCTAGCACATCGTCTCGCACTTGACCGAAACTTGACGGTTATATTTTTGTCTATGATTCATTAGGTTCTTTTTTTGGGAAAGATTTATTTATTTTTAATTGTCTATGATTTAGTGGGTTCTTTAAAAATTACTTTTTCTTTATTTTATGAATTACTAGGTTTTTTTCTTGATAAAAAGGCTTTTTAATTTATATTATTTGTCTATTAATTAATAACTAAGTTCTTTTTATTTATTTTGTCTTGGTTTTCATTATATTTTTTAAAGTTTTAAGTAAGTATGGTGTTTTATGGGTTAAGTTCCTTATAATTATTTTTAAGTTCTTTCTATGTGCGGATCACAGTGCTTTCCTTTTTGAAAATACTGTTTTTAGAAGAACTGGATGGTACACGGGCAGGATTTCTGAAACAAACAAAAGGTCATATTTGAATATTAAGTACAGGTGGTAACAGTTTTTTTTTTCAAATTAAGTTCATAGTTATACTTACACTAAAATTATATACAGACATAAACAACAACAACAACTTAGGAAACTATCTCTATATTATGTAAGTATAGAGAACAAATAGGTACCTACACCGTCAGAGTGCTCATTCATGACTGGGCATAGACAATAAAAATATATTCGAACAAGAATGTATCCGGCGCCACGATAAATAAAGTCATACAGAAAAATTCAATTGCTTACGGCGATTGCAAAGCATTTTTGGCGCAACGCCAAACGCCTCGAATGAAAACTGTATTGTCCAAAAATATTATATTAAAGGGCGGGATCTAGCAGTTTAACTACGTAGTACTATTATATAGTCTGTGGTATAACTCTGAAGACAATGAAAGGAAAAGACTATATTGCCTTTTGCCTAAGAGTTATTGAGCGATAATTTAATATCAAAACATATTTTTAAAAAACCAACTTCAAACACCAGCGCCGCTATAAAGTATATAATTTACTGTTCATTTTTTAAAACCGCTCAACTGATTTCGATAAAATTTTAATGGGACTACCTGGGAAGTAAGTATATCCTTTCAAACAAAAAAAAAAAGATTTTTTCCAAATCGGTTTAGGCTAATCGGTGAACATACTTAAATAAAAAAAAGATTCCGACGAATATTGATTAACTTCCTCCTTTTTTGAAGTCATTTGGTTAAGAACGTCGAATTTTTTTGGGAGATCTAAGGCTTGCGCCAGATGATATGAATGATAGATAAAAAGCACTGATGAGCCCTAAACTATGCCTTTTCGCCCTTGCCTTGAAGCACAGCTTGAAGTTTCTCAAATTATACGAGGTGGGAAACACGGACAGCAGAAGGGTATTTCACACCTTATCGGTTCGTTTTAGAAACGTTGAACTAAACCGTATCGTTCAAGTAGGTTGGACCACCTAGATTGCAGTAAGCAGTGATAGCCTTTTTTTATAACGGGGTGGGGGGGTGGATCTTATTAAGATACCCGATATCCTGAGGGAGAATATCGGGTTATGTAGGATTTTTACCTACTAAAACCCCCTCGATGGCCACCCTCAGCGCATATTGGCAGTGATAGCCATAGTGGTTACTGGTTAGGACTGTAGTCTCTTATTCACGGGGTCGCGGGTTCGATCACGGGTATACGCACCTCTGACTTTTCGAGTCATGTGCGTTTAAGCCATTAAATATCGGTAAACATCGTGAGGGAATCTGCACACCTGAGAGTTCTCTATAATGTTCTCGAAGGTGCATGAAGTCCGCCAATTCGCATTGGGCCAGCGTGGTGGATGCCATGGAGCCTATAACCCTTCTGTGAGAGGAGACCTGTGCTCAGAAGTGAGCCGTTGGTGGGTTTCTGATGATGAAGAGTGCCAACGCTCACGACTTCCAACAGCGGAAACACAAGGTTGCGAAGTTCCTGAGCGACTCTTCAAAATATATCCGAGAGAATACCTATATAAATAAGAATTGATGTTTCCTAGAAATAGTGTAGTAGATTGTAACGTTTTTATGGGTTGTATAACGAAGCATAGCAAGTGTTATAGGTACGAGTATATGGGATAATTCTTTTTGCGTGGGTATATCTTTCATCCCGGAAAAACAGATCCCGTAGGATTTGTAAAACCTAACTCCATGCAGACGTCGTTTATGTCGTGAAACCTCGAAATGTCCTATGTTGCGGCTACCTTATCGTGCGAACATTCGTGTCGAGTTGTCGCGATAAATTCAAATTCAAATTCAAAATTATTTATTTCATGTAACCCAACCTGTGGCTCTTATGACATGTCAAGATTCTACCACCAGTTCGGAAAGCGGATTCTACTGAGAAGAGCCGGCAAGAAACTCAGCAGTTGCTCTTTTCAAAATAATAAAATTTGACGACCTCCCTGGCTCAGTGGTGAGCGCTGTTGTCTTATAACGGGGAGGTCTCGGGTTCGATTCCCGGCGGGGTCAATTTGGGAATTTATAATTTCTGAATTGTCTCTGGTCTGGTCTGGTGGGAGGCTTTGGCCGTGGCTAGTTACCACCCTACTGTCAAAGACGTGCCGCCAAGCGATTTAGCGTTCCGGCACGATGGCGTGTAGAAACCAATTACGGGTATGGGTTGAATGTTCACTGCCATAACCCTTCCAAGTTAGCCCGCTACCATCTTAGACTGCATCGTCACTTACCATCAAGTGAGATCGCAGTCAAGGCCTAGCTTGTCATCAAATAAAAAAAAAATCATTTTACAATATTAATAAGTAGCTATTACATTGTAATAAGTTTTTTACTATCTTGTGGGCAGCTGGATGCCAAGCTGATTTAACCCGTGCATCTTTGTTAGAATAGAATATGACATTTCCACAAAACGTACTACAATTCAATTCATGTCAAAGACGGGCAGACAGAAAGTAGCCCATTCCCGCCGGATAAAGAGCTATGTCTCATTCTATCACCGCGGCTTCATTATCGTGCTAGTTCAGCCGAACTCAAAAACTACCCGGCTACACTAATTGAAACAAGTGTAGCCGGGTAGTTCGTTGTGTCGCGAATGAGTTCGGGTGAACTAGCACGATTACCAGCAGCTATTTATCGCGACAACTCGACACGAATGTTCGCACGATAATGTAGCCGCACCATAAAATCATTACTTATTATGATACTCGAAATTCATCAAGTTTCAATTCGATGCTTTAAGATAGGTAGCCTCAGTACGAGTATGTCACACTCTCTTTAACATTTCTGCGGTGGTGTTGTGTGATGCGGGTTGTTACGTTCGATCAAATTTGGTTGAGCGAAGCAATGGCTGGGTCATGCGTCATGCTCGTGAACGGGTGCCACCAGCGGCAATGGGGCTACTTTCTGTCTGCCCGTCTTGACATGGTGTTGAATTATAATTAGAAATAATTACGTATGCTTTTGTGGAACTTCCCCTCATTGTGGAAACTCTGCATACATAGAATAATATGTATTAAGTATATTGTAAAAGTATTTTGAAAAGAGCAACTGCCGAGTTTCTTGCTGGTTCTTCTCGGGAACGGCATTCCGAACCAGTGGTAGACTCATTGACGATTCAAAAGTACTTGTAAAAGTTTATTTGAATAAAAAACATTTCTATTCTATTCATCAACGTTTTCGAGACGTATAACCTCGTGCTAAACCCTGCAGTAACCATAGGTTTCGCTAAGCCGATGTTATCGCCTGCTATCGTCCATCGTGACACGACCGCCGCGGCGCTCGCGTGACCATTATAATCCGATTTACAATTTTATAATACAATTATTTTCGCTGGCGTCATATTTTACTGACGTCTAACATAAATTTTACAAAAATATTGTGGCTTATTTTGTTGTGCCCAATCTCTAAAATCTACATTAAATAAAAATGACAGTCTCATGCTATCTCGTTCCGAAAAGAACATTAAAAAATAGGCCAAGTGCGAGTCGGGCCTCGCTCTTATAGGGTTCCGTTAAAAAAAATTAAATAAAAATATTTCCATGTACCCACGGAAATATTTTAATTAAATTTTTTAATTTAATTTAATTTTTATTATTTGTTGTTATAGCGGCAATAGAAATACATAATATGTGAAAATTTCATCTGTCTATCTATTACGGTTTACGAGATACAGCCCCCTGACAGACGGACGGACGGACGGACGGACGGACGGACGGACGGACAGCGTAGGCTTAGTAATAGGGTCCCGTTGGTACCCTTTGGGTACGGAACCCTAAAAAGAGATAGCACGAGATTTAGACCTGTCAGTTAAGTTTAGATTCATCTGTAGCTACAAAACCTCTAAACTTTAGAGATCCACAACATAATTAGCTACAATCTGTGCTCTAATTAACAGTTAATACCCTTGAAAAACCTTAATCCACCCGGACGTATTAAAGTTGCGGACTTCAGCTAGCTAGTAGCTATAATATTTTGATCTTAGATATAGCAAGCAATGTACCTAAGGAAAATCTCAACTTAAATTCTCCGTATATATTATTATACTCTTTGACTTAAATGCTTGATAAAACAATACAAGATGGCAGGCACATATCTGTCATTTTGACGGATAACGACGCTCGAGCTGTCTTTCATTTGGCGCGAAAACGACGGAAACTTGATAGGCTGATTGGAGTTTGGCTGTGACATCCTGTATCGAATTAACATCTTGATATTGACAAGCCATACGATAAAAAGATTCAAGAGTTTAAGGATGATTATACGAGTCTGCCCGCGAAATTCAAATTTAATTAGGTTTTTCGCAATTTGTAAACTAATACGACAAACTAGGCTAATGGCATTCTAATTGTGCCAGTAGAATTATTATCTTCACAGGTTTACATAAAAATCTTTACTTTAAAGTGACCAGTTTAAGAAATTAATCAAAATACTGAGTTGGACGTGAGTTACTCACAAATTAGTCGATATTTTGATTAATTTCTTAAACTGGACACTTTCAAGTAATTTTTTTTATATAATCCTGTGAAGATGATACTGCCATTGTCGCAATTAGAATGCCATAAGCCTACTTTGTCGTGTTAGTTTACAAATTGCGAAAAACCAAATTAAATTTGAATTTCGCGGGCAGAAGTGTGTCTTCCACCTTAAGGTAACCATTTAATAAAATTATTATTGTCGATTCTCTTTTAATGGTTATTATCAGATGTGAGTGATAATAACGTGCTCTCCGAGGCACGGAGGCAAAAATTGGACACCCAACGTCGGTCACCCATCTAGTTAGCGACCGAGGTCAACGTTGCTTAACCAGCGTGATCGTCTGATTTCGCTGTCACAACTTGTGATAGATTAGGTTTTCCGAAACGGTGGTAAATTCATTGAGGAATAGAGCTAAATCATACTAATTTTTTAAATGCGAAAGTGTGTTTGTTTGTGGGTTTGTCCTTCAATCACGCAGCAACAGAGCTACGGATCGACGTGATTTTTTGCATGGGTATAGTTGAGAACCTGGAGAGTGACATAGGCTACTTTTTATCCCGGAAAATCAAAGAGTTCCCGAGCGATTTTAAAAACTGAATCCACGCGGACGAAGTCGCGGGCATCAGCTAGTATAATGAATAATAAATTCTTAAGGAAAATAAATTAATAAAGTCTAACGATTAAAATAAATTAAAAGATATTATAACGGTCATTTATCGGAGGTCCTGGTGTTTTATTTGTATCCTTAAATCCATAGTGAAATATGTTTCACATTAGTATAGGCTATACCTACGTCTCTCAAGAATTTGAAGCATTATTGGATCGCATAGGTACCTACATTCTATATACAAACTAGCTGACTCGGCGAACTTCGTAGCGCCAACTTACCTATATAAATAAAACAAATAACTACTAAAACTATCCTATCTTTCAAGTTGGACCAAATTACAGATAGTTACGAAGTTTGATCAAAATCGGTTCAGTAGTTTAGGAGTCCATCGCGGACAAACAACGTGACACGTAATTTATATATAAGTAATAATTAAGAAGATGAATATTTTGCGCATAGTTTCGCATTAACGCCTTGAAAATTCGAAAACTTTACTACCTTCTATATAAAATGCGAATGTAATATTTGTTTGTTGGTTTGTCCTTCAATCACGCCGCAACAGATCTACGGATTGACGTGATTTTTTGGCTACTTACTTTTGACATAGGCTACTTTTTATCCCGGAAAATCGAATAAGTATTTCCCGCGGGATTTGAAAACCAAATCAACACAGATGAAGTTGCGGGCATCAGCTAGTCATACTAATATTATAAATGCGAAAGTGTGTTTGTTTGTTGGTTTGTCCTTCAATCACGCTGCAAAAAAGCTACGGATTGACGTGATTTTTTGCATGGCTATATAGTTGAGGACCTGGAAAGTGATATAGGCTACTTTTTATCCCGGAAAATCAAATAAGTATTTCCCGCGGGATTTGAAAACCAAATCTACACAGATGAAGTTGCGGGCATCAGCTAGTAAGTGTATAAATGGAATGAGATTATGCATGAACGCGTTTATGTAACACATTTCTGTCAGTTTTCAATTAGGTAATGTTTTTCTATCACTATAGCCACTCGAAAGTTCGAAACATAACATAGTAATATGCTTTTACGTCAATTATTTATTATTATTATTATAAGCCTAGTTATAGTGAAATATCACTATAACTCATCCCATTTCCGGGCAAAGGCCTCCCCTAGTCTCTTCCATACTTTAGTGTTAGAGGTGTTTCTATGCCAAAGAGGGCCTGCAAACTCTACAATATCGTCTCTCCATCTACACATTGGTCTTCCTCTTTTTCTTTTATTATAATATGGGCACCAATCTGTAATTTCTGTAGTCCATCTATTGTCCTTTCTTCTCATAACATGGCCCGCCCAATTCCACTTGTTTTTCATGGCCATGGATATTGCATCTTTAGTTTGAATTTTTTGTTTTATTTCCTGTTTTGAATATTTATCAATCTGACGGATATTCAAAATAGATCTTTCCATTTTTCTTTGTGCAACTTTTATTCTAACTGCAGCTTTCTTAGTTAAGGCCCAAGTTTGAGAACCATAGGTAAGTATCGGAATTATGCAAGAGTTAAACATTTTTCCTTTCCATTTAAGCTTAATGTTTTTATTTTTAAATATATATTTTAAGGACCAATATCTCTTCCAAGCGTTTTCTATTCTTTTATCTATTTCTTGTTGCATATTATTATCATTGCCTAGAGTCAACGTTTGTCCTAAATATATGAAGTTCTTTACACTTTCTATTTTTTTATTATTGATTTTAATATTAAGTTCTCTACTTTCACTTGACATAACTTTAGTTTTTGTCTCATTCATTTCTAGTCCCACAATTCTGCACTGCTTGTTTAGATCTGTAACCATTTGTTGCAACTGCGCTTCTGACGAACCAATTAAAATTATGTCATCTGCAAATCTAAGATTTGTTAAATATCTTCCGTTAACTTTTATACCATAATTTTCCCATTTCATTTGCTTAAACACTTCTTCTAGAATACAATTGAACAGCTTAGGCGATGCGGGATCGCCTTGTTTTATACCTCTACATATATTGAAATATTCTCCAGGTTTTTCCAACACTACTCTAGCTTTACTGTTTTTATATATAATTTGTAATATTCTTACATATTTTCTTGTGCGCCTTGTTTTATAAGAGCCTCCCATAGGTATTTAAATTCAATAGAATCAAAGGCTTTATTGAAGTCTATAAATGCCAGGTATATTGGTATATTATATTCCTTTGCTTTCTCTATCAATTGGTTCATAGTATGAAGATGATCAGTTGTTGTAAAACCTGTTCTAAAACCTGCCTGTTCTATGGATTGCTGTTCCTCTAAAGCATTTGAAATTCTTTTTAACAATATTTTTGAAAAAACTTTGTAAATGTTTGAAATAATACTTATTGGTCGATAATTATTTATTTGTGAGGGGTCCCCTTTTTTATATAAAAGAATTATATCAGTTTGTGTCCATTGAGTTGGTATAATTTCGGATTCTATAATATCATTGAAAATGTTTTGTAACGGTTTTGTAATTTCTTCAATTCCTATTTTTAAAAGTTCTGCATTTACATAGTCTGGTCCTGGAGATTTTCCATTATTCAAAGACATTATAGCGGCATATATTTCCTCTTTAAGAATAGCAGGAACTGTTCCACATTCACTTATTAATTGTGACACAGAAGCCTGAGACTCCAACAACTGCGGTGCACATTTTGAACTGTACAACTGTTTGTAGAAGTTTGTAGCTGTACATAGTATGTCGAATCTATTTGTGTGCAGTTTATTTGTTTGATTTTGTATGTTTGGCATCCAGCTCTTCCCATCATTAATTTTACGTCAATAACTACACAATAATAGCGGTAAGCAGTGATAGCCTAGTGGTTAGAACTGTGGTCTCCTATTCAGGGGGTCGCAGGTTCGATTCCGGGTACGCTCTACCTCTGACTTTTCGGAGTCAAGTGCGTTTAAGCAATTAAATGTCACTTGCTACAACGGTGAAGGAAAACATCGTGAGGAAACCTGCACACCTGAGAGTTCTCCATAATGTTCTCGAAGGTGTGTGAAGTCCGCCAATTCGCATTGGGCCAGCGTGGTGGACTATGGCCTATAACCCTTCTCTGAGAGGAGACCTGCGCTCAGTAGTGAGCCGTTGATGGGTTGCTAATGATGAATAGCGGTGATAGGCTATGTGGTTAAAACTTTAAAATTAGGTTTCAGACATTCGGCGGTTCGAATCCTCACCTCAAACTTTTCGGAGTTACTTATTACGTTTAAATGTCGCTCACTTTAAAAGAGGCAGGAAAACAACAGGAAACGCCTGAGAGTTCTTAAAGGTGTGTGAAGTTTTGAATTTGGCTTCACACGCCTTTGAGAACATTATGGAGAACTCTCAGGCTTGCAGGTTTTCTCACGATGTTTTCCTTCACTTAATTGCTTAAAACGCTCATAAGTCCGAAAACTCAGAGATGCGTGTGATCGAATTCCTGACCCCTCTGAAAAGAAGGCCGTCAACTGCCAAGTCTTGACCCTAAGCATCCACTAGGCGATTACTGTTTTGGTACGGAACCCAAAAAACGATTCAATTCAGTGAATACCCAAAAACTCAACCAAAGTGAATTTCGCATCAAAGAGATCTGTACATCATAAAAAACCTAAAAACAAACCTTGCTGCGAATGCGATGCGTCTGTGTTTATGGTACAGGAATAGAGTGACGTTGAATTTGTGACATTTAGGATTGATAAAAGATCTGTAATGCAGCCAGTTCAGCTGTAGTAGACATTTAAAATTCTGTCTAGTCTGGCTAAAACTCAAAAACGGCATAACCAATTTAAAAACCGACTTCAAAAAAGGAGGAGGTTCGCAATTCGTCGGAATCTTTTTTTTATGTATGCTCACCGATTACTCGAAAACACCTGAACCGATTTGGAAAATTCTTGTTTTGTTTTAAAGTGTATACTTGCTAGGTGGTCCCATTTAAATTCTATCGAAATCGGTCTAGCGGTTTTTAAAATATCAACAATAAATTATATACTTTGTAGTGGCGTGGGCGTTTGAAGTCGGTTTTTAAAAAGGTTTTTTTATATTAAAAAAAAATACAAAATTTCTCGTTGAAATCACTTTGGATTGCTTTTAATAGATGACGATGACAAATATTAATTGAAATAGGTGGTGATGCTAAAGTTTCTTGGAACACTATTTCATGCCGTTAAGTCGTACAAATCATATCTAGGAAATATAATATAAACACTAATCGATGTACTTATTTAAAAAAAATTAACATTACTTCTTTAATCTTAGAGATTACTACTATACTTAACTAAATTGATTGTCTAAATCAAGTGTAACAATAACTCTATTCGATTAACGAACCATTTAAAGATTTGGGAAAATATTCGGGATCCAAACTTTGTGGTCACTCTACATCTGTTAGCAGGAACAGCGAACTACAAATTCGAATTTCGAATGTTTAAAAACCATGATTGTCTTTGAAGCGATACATTTAAATTTAGATCGAATGTTTTCTGTTTCTTCTTTTTGTTTCTGTTAAAACCGAGCACAATTTACTTTGCTTTGCCAAGTTTCTTTGGACTAAAATGTATATTTTATTACTTATTACACTTATTATTTTACTATACAACGTACTCGTATATCAAAAACAAGATGTGGGGTAGATTCACTGGACGATACAAAAGCATTTTGTAAAAGTTTATTTGATTATGAAACTTCTATTCTGTTCTAGAAAAGAGACAGCCTTCATACACCTTTGAGAACATTATGGAGAACTCTCAGGCGTGCAGGTTTCTCACGATATTTTCCTTCACCGTTGAAGCATATTTAATTGCTTAAACGCACACAACTGAGAAAAGTCAGAGGTCCGGCACCGAACCTACGACCCTCCGAATAGGAGACCGCAGTCCTAACCACTAGGGCTCTTAGAGCTGTACTACTTAGGGTACTACGGAAACGTTTGTACTAGAAAAATTAACGTCAAAACGATATGTACCTAGGCATCAAGGTGACTTAGAGATAATTTTCAAGAGGCATGTGAACAGTATTACCTAAGTATCTATCAGTAAAATACAGACTAAAGTTATCTATTGTCCTCAAGTTCAAGATTACTTCAGAGATAAAATACCGCTAGGTGGTTTAGGCTGGTTTGTTTAGGGTTTCGAAAGGGCTATAATATAAAGATCAGTAGGTTGTTTTTTCTTGTTAGATAATATTATATTTTTTGGATAAATTAATGTAACACAACAAAAACATAAACAAAAATATTGTTGCAGTCGATATTTTGCCATAATATGCACAGAACCCTGATACAATTAAACGAAAGTCGCTCTTGGGCGACTTAAAAAAAACAAGCGCAAACGCTTTTTAGGGTTCCGTACCCAAAGGGTGCCAACGGGACCCTATTACTAAGCCTCCGCTGTCCGTCTGTCAGCGGGCTGTATATCGTAAACTGCCGCTTTAACAACAATTGACAATAAAAATTAAATTAAATTAAAAAAATAACATGAAAAAGAAGTCGAAATAAAATTTTATTTTTTTACCCTGGCATGTGGGGTTTCATTGTTTAGAGCTCATTGTTTGGGGTTAAGTAGAGTTAAATATACTTTTTATTATTTTTTAGCTACAAAATGAAGAAATGTTAAAGTTGTCACTTTTAGACCATTTTTGTTACGGGGTCTATCTGAAATTTGAAATTTCTGTATATCATGTGCTATATAGTGTACTTAAACAACAAATACTAGGAACACCGATTTATAATGCGTTTTGTAAGCTGTGACCAAAACAAACAAGCATTTTTTCCCCATATATATGCTAATTTACTACTATCAAAGAAGATATCTAAATAATTTAATATCAAAAATCTTTTTAAAAAACCGACTTTTTATGGGACCATCTCGCAAAGTTTCTGTATCGATTAAAAAAGATTCATGCAAATCGGTTTAGAAATCACGGAGATATCGATAAACATAGGTAGAAAACACAACTCCTTTTTTGAAAGTCAGTCCAACTGTTCCCGAGATTAGCCTAAACAAACAAACAGACAGAAAGACCGAATAAACTTTTATAAAAAATGCATTTATTCAAAATTAAGTTGTCGTTTTGACATAGCAATAATTTAATATAAACATATATTTTTAAAAACCGACTTCAAACGCCCGCGCCACTACAAAGTATATAATTTATTGTCGATATTTTAAAAACCGTTCGACAGATTTCGATAAAATGTCTATATAAATGTCTAAAATAGTAGGTACTTTCTAAGCACTAAGATATCTAAATACGTATCTAGTTTTAAAAAAATTATTTGGTCATATGTACGGAACCCTAATAGAGCGTGGCCCGACTCGCACTTGGCCGATTTTTTTCCTTTTTTTATAAAAAAAATATATGGTTAACAATCCCATGTCCCAACCATGAGGGGTAATATATGCATTAAACTGATACTTCAGATGAGAGGTTAATGCCTAAATACCCCCCCTCGGTACATGAGTACATGCTAATATTTTAGATAAAGATAAGATAAGACAGAAAGCAAAAATCTATAAATATTGTTTTTAGTGATATTCTTTAAACAATTCGTATTATGGCGGTACGTTACATTATGTAAGTATTGACATCCTTATCTATACAACTAATATAGACTTCCAAAAAGTAGGAGGTTCTCAATTCATCGGAATCATTTTTTTTTTGTATTTTTTTTATGTATGTTCACCGATTACTGGGTTTTACCGATTATTAGGACTTACCATATCATGTCCGCGATGCTTGCAATATTGTGTTGTTTGCAGATGATACATCTCTAATATTCAAAACTGACAGAAACAAAGTAAATTTTGACGATGTAAACAATACCTTATCTCAGATATCGCGTTGGTTTACTGTTAATAATTTGCTCTTGAACGCTAAAAAAACTAAGTGTTTAGAATTTATTGTACCAAATGTTAAGAAAATTGACAAAACAATAAAAATAAACGGGGAAAACCTTATAATTGAGAACTCCACAGTTTTTCTGGGGGTGACCTTGGATAGTAAGCTTCAGTGGGACGCTCACATAGAGACACTAGCGGGTAAACTCAGCTCAGCTGCCTATGCTGTCAGAAAAATCAGACAGTTTACCGATGTAGAAACGGCTAGGCTGGTCTACTTTGCCTACTTCCATAGTGTAATGTTCTATGGAATCTTATTGTGGGGCGGAGCAGCTAATATTGAAACTATTTTTATATTGCAGAAAAGAGCCATTCGATCTATCTATAAACTCGGTTCGCGCGTATCTCTTCGTGAAAAGTTTAAAGAGATTGGTATTCTTACGGTAGCTTCACAGTACATTTATAATAATATAGTCTTTGTGAGACAAAATATTCATCTGCATAAACAAAGAGGCAATACACACAATCGACTCATTAGAAATCGTCATAAACTAGAAATTCCATCATGTCGCCTGCGCAAAGTGCAAAAATCCTTTGTGGGGTTGAGCGTACGCTTATATAATATGATTCCGAAGGAATTGCTAGATTTGCCACGGCACAAATTTAAACAGTGCGTAAAAACTCACTGAGTCGCGGTATTACAAAGTTAATGACTTTCTTAATGACAAAATTGCATGGGATCTTAAAATTAGTGTTTGAATATTAGTATTCAATTCGATGCTTTGATACGGGTAGACTAAGTATGTCACGCTCTCTTTAAACATTTCTGTGGTGGTGTCGTGTGGTGCGGGTTGTTACGTTCCCTCAAATATGGTTGAGCGAAGCAATGGCTGGATCATGCGTCATGCTCGTGAACGGGTTCCGCCGGCGGGAATGGGGCTACTTTCTCTCCGCCCGTCTTTGACGTGAATTGAATTGTAGTACGTTTTGTGGAAATGTCATATTCTATTCTAACAAAGATGCACAGGTTAAATCAGCTTGGCATCCAGCTGCCCACAAGATAGTATAAAAACTTATTACAATGTAATAGCTACTTATTAATATTGTAAAATGATTATTTTGAAAAGAGCAACTGCTGAGTTTCTTGCCGGCTCTTCTCAGCAGAATCCGCTTTCCGAACCGGTGGTAGAATCTTGACGTGTCATAAGAGCCACAGGTTGGCCTACATGAAATAAATAATTTTGAATTTGAATTTGGTACCATAAAAATTCCAGGACCCAACTCCTCAATCCTGATGCTGCAGGGGTTCTGCCCACGCGGACGAAATTTTTATTAACTAGCTGATGCCCGCGACTTCTTCCGCGTGGATTTAGTTTTTAAAATCCCTCGGGAACTCTTTGATTTTCCGGGATAAAAATTAGCCTATATCACTCTCCAGGTCCTCAACTATACCCATGAAAAAAATCACGTCGATCCGTAGCTTTGTTGCGGCGTGATTGAAGGACAAACAAACAAACACAGTTTCGTATTTATAATATTAGTATGATTAGTATTAAAATCCATTCCTATCTAGTTTAGTTTTTGAGATAGACCCCCTAACAAAATGGTCTTAAACCGACAACTTTGATGGCCCCCCATTTCTTCATTTTTGTAGCTAAAAAATAAGTAAAAAAAAATATTTGAACTCCACCTACAATGAGCTCTAAACAATGACACCCCACATGCCAGGGTAAAAACATAAAATTTTATTTCGACTCCTTTTCCATGTATCTCCCTTTATTTTTTAATCAAATTTTATTTTTATTATTTGCTGTTATAGCGGCAATAGAAATACACAATAATTATGTAAAAAGTTCTCAACTGTCTATCTATTACAGTTTACGGGATACAGCCCGCTGACAGACGGACGGACGGACAGCGGAGGCTTAGTAATAGGGTCCCGTTGGCACCCTGTGGGTACAGAACCTTAAAAAATGAAGGTGAATAAAAATACCTACTTGAATTTTAGGGTTCCGTAAATCCGTACCCAAAGGGTTGTAGGGACCCTATAGCCTTCGTTGTCTGTCTGTCTGTCAGCGGGCGAGCTATCTCATGAATCGTAATAGGTAGAAACTTGTCCACAGAATGTGTAGAAAAGTAAAGGTTTCATCAAAATCGGTACAGTAGTTTTCAAGATATGGACACTTTTTAACCAACTTCAAAAAAGGAGGAGGTTATCAATTCGTCGGAATCTTTTTTTTATATAGGTACCTATGTCCATCGATTAATCGAAGACGTCTGAACCGATTTGGAAACTTCTTTTTTTGTTTGAAAGGGTATTCTCCTTAGGTGGTCCCATATAAATTTTATCGAAATCGGCCTAGCGATTTTTAAAATATCAACATAAATTATATACTTTGTATAGTGTGTGTGTAATGTAGTAAAGCGGGAGTTAGAGTGAGAATTTTTTAAATTAAATTATAAATTTCAGTTAATCTGTATTTCTGTATATTGAAGTCGGTTTAATTTTTCCTAAATTATAGCTCATTTATTTTTTTAATACATTTTAATTTTTTACATACAAATGTTATGTGCGAACTGCGACCCCGCACCGGGAAGCATGCAGTGTTGTCAGAACTATGCAAGAGAGATGTCCATGCAAGAGACCTCTGTCCAGCAGTGGACGTCTGCATCAATGCATCGAATGGTCTGTTTCTGTTGCAGTTTGTTGGTGGGGCTCTGCGTTGCCGCGGTGCGCTGTGTACCGAGGCACGAGGTCCGAGCTTTCCCTGAGGGGTTTCAGTTTGGTGCCGCCACCGCGTCCTACCAAATAGAGGGGGCCTGGAATGCCGATGGTACGTAATCTATACTTTTAGAATGAAATAAAGAAGAAAGAAAATTCTTCTTCTTCTTTATCAACCGATAGACGTCCACTGCTGGACAAAGGTCTCTTGCATGGACTTCCACAGGTCTCGGTCTTGCGCCGCCTGGATCCAGCGGCTCCAGAATAATTTTTATTCAAATAAACTTTTTACAAGTGCTTTTGAATCGTCTGGCTCTACCACTGGTTCGGAATGCCCTTCCTGCCGAGACAAACCAGCAAGAAACTCGGCGGTTGTTCTTTTAAAAAAAAATTACAATACAGTAAGTACAGGTTAATAATTACTGTCTCATGACTCGCTAGAGCGAATTATATCCACGCTTTTTTTGTCATTTATGTAGTCTTCAATTGTATAATATGCTTTTTCCATGAGAGAAGTTTTGATTGCTTTCTTAAACTTGTGTAAAGGCAAGTCTAAGATCGACTGTGGAATTTTATTATAGAACGTCACGCCCATTCCCACAAATGTCTTTCGGACCCTCTTGAGGCGCAGTCGAGGAATCACGAGCCTATTTGGATCTCTAACCTGCCTATCGTGTAAATCACCCTTTTTAGGGTTCCGTACCAAAATGGTAAAAATGGAACCCTTATGGTGAGACTTTCTCCGTCCGTCTGTCCGTCCGTCTGTCCGTCCGTCTGTCACAGTCGATTATTTCAGTAACTATTAAAGCTATCGACATGAAATTTGGCATAGTTGTGTATAATAGTGGCCCAACATCATTGGAATAAAGAAAAATCGAAAATTATTTTTAGTTTTATTAAAAAAAGGGGGAAAATCGGGGGTTTGAATTTTCAAAGTAAAATAACTATATCGAGTGGGGTATCATATGAAAGGCCTTTACTTGTGCATTCTAAAACAGTTTTTTATTTATTTCTATATATAATAGTTTTTGATTAATCGGCCAAAATGTCGAAAAAAATACCGTCCCCCCCCCCCCTTATCTCCGAAGTTTACCAATCGAAAAATCTGAAATAATTATGGTCAATAGAGGTTTATGTATATTTTACAGGAAAAATAAAAGCAACGCGAAAATTATTTTAGTTTGATTAAAAAAGGGGGAAAATCGGGGGTTTGAAATTTCAAAGTAAGATAACTATACTAAGTGGGGTATCATATAAAAGGCCTTTACTTGTGCATTCTAAAACAGTTTTTTATTTTTTTCTATATATAATAGTTTTTGAGTAATCGGCCAAAATGTCGAAAAAAATACCGTTCCCCCCCCTTATCTCCGAAGTTTACCAATCAAAAAATCTGAAATAATTATTGTCAATAGAGGTTTATGTATATTTTACAGGAAAAATAAAATCAACGCGAAAATTATTTTAGTTTAATTAAAAAAGGGGGAAAATCAGGGGTTTGAAATTTCAAAGTAAGATAATATACCGAGTGGGGTATCATATGAAAGGCCTTTACTTGTGCATTCTAAAACAGTTTTTTATTTATTTCTATATATAATAGTTTTTGAGTAATCGGCCAAAATGTCGAAAAAAATACCGTTCCCCCCCTTATCTCCGAAGTTTACCAATCGAAAAATCTGAAATAATAATGTTCAATAGAGGTTTATGTATATTTTACAGGAAAAATAAAACCAACGCTCAACTAGCATAGTTTTTTTTATATTAACAATAAACCTCTACAAACAAAGTTAACGATAAATAAGCAAATTAATATAATATTATCGTTTTACTTTTACTTTTGGAGTATGGAACCCTCGGTGCGCGAGTCCGACTCGCACTTGGCCGGCTTTTTTTGTAACTAAAATATTTTGTCTGACAAATATTATGTTGTTATAAATATATTGTGAAGCTACTGTCAGAATGCCTTTAAATTTTTCTCGAAGGGAATCCCGCGGTTTTAAATTATAGATTGCGCGAATTGCAATCTTCTGCAATTCAATACAATAATACATAAACTTAGTATATCAGCAAAACTCAATAGATAAAACTAAACTTTCCACCAGACTAATGCGCACTTCCTAACTAATATACCTAATAACGGAACTTATTCAGTATTTTCAGCCGGTAAAGCAGTTGCACACAACTGTAGCTACGTGTTTTTGAAACCTTAAATCTCCCCCCCCTCCCCCCCGGCGATCGGTCCTGCGCCTGATCTCTCTGAGGTCGTGTCGGATTTCCGTCCCATCGAACTATGAGTGTGAGGGAATAGAGGGTGCACCTGTGTGTGCACACACACTCGTGGACTATATATAGTATCTCCCACGCAGATGGCTAATCTCTGAGGAGATCGTTATATTCTTTGAAATCCCGAAAGGGGTTAAATAGGAGGAGAAATTTTCTTTAGCTTTCAAAGAGAAAAAACTGCATCAAAATCGGTTCATTCGTTAGGGAGCTACGAGTGAACAGACAGACACACAGATACACCCGTCAGACTTATAACACCACTCTATTTTTTCGCGGGTTCACCGTTTAATGTTAACTGGTTACAGGTAAATCGGAAAGCATATGGGACCACCTCACGCACTCCAGTCCAGAGCACATCAGAGATGGTTCCAACGGCGACATCGCTGACAACTCCTACTACTTGTACAAGAGAGACGTGCAGATGATGAGGGAGCTCGGACTCGACTTCTACAGGTTCGATTTAACCTTCTGATCCTCCTTCTCGCCCCAATAACCCTACTCATCATCATTATCAACCCATCATCGGCTCACTACTGAGCGAGGTCTCCTCTCAGAGAAGAGAAGGGTTATACGCCATAGTCCACCACGCTGGCCCAATGCGAATTGGCGGACTTCACACACCTTCGAGAACATTATGGAGAACTCTCAAGTGTGCAGGTTTCCGCACGATGTTTTCCTTCGCAATAGGAGACCACAGTCGTAACCACTAGGCTATCACTGCTGCTATTACCCTACTAGCAGAGACTTACTAAATCAAAACCTAATAGCAGAATTAAAACAAATAAAACGGGTTTATTAAGGAATTTACCCCAGGTCTTGTAAGTGTTTTACCCCAGGGGTTTTAAGTATTTTACCTCAGCTCGTTAAGGTGTTATCACCCGGGCCCTAAGGGGTTTTTTAAATAATGAATGATGATGATGAAGTTGGATAGTTAGTTGGAAAAACGGAAGCCGGAAGGGCATTCCACATTTTTTCGCTGAGTAAGGAGTAAGCAGAGCGCTTAGTGCGAGAACGTGGAACTTCAACCATGTAGCGGAGATCCTAGAGTTGAAAAGAAGTTTAGCCCAGATCTTACAAGTGTTTTATACAAGGGATTTTAAATAGTTTACCCCTATTTTTCAAATTTTTTACCCGAGGGATTTTAAGTATTTTACCCCAGGTCTTTTTAGGTGTTTTACTGAGGGATTTTAATAGTTTACCCCGAGTCTTTAAAGTTTTTTATCCGAGAGATATGAAGTATTCTATCCTAGGTCTTTTTAGTGTTTCATTCGAGAGATATGAAGTATTCTATCCTAGGTCTTTTTAGTGTTTTATCCGAGGGATTTTAACTCATCTGCATATTTTATATCAGTCTACATAGAGGCTTTAATTTCCTCTATCCTTATCTATCCTCTTTCTTTAACTGGTTGTAACTTGTTCGTGTCTTGTTTTCTCTATCCAGGTTCTCCATATCGTGGCCACGGCTCCTCCCGACGAGTTTCCCGGACAAGATCAACCAAGCCGGCGCAGACTACTACAACAACTTGATCGACGAAATGCTGAAGTACAACATTAGACCAATGGTGACCCTCTTCCACTGGGATTTGCCCCAGAAACTGCAGGATCTAGGTGGATGGGCCAATCCAGAGATCGTGACGTGGTTTGCGGATTACGCGAGGGTCGTCTTCGCACTATTTGGCGATCGCGTCAAGGACTTTATAACTATTAACGAACCGTTCCAGATCTGCAGCGGATATGAAACTAACGGACTGGCCCCTGCGCTAGCGCATACGGTAATTCTTTCTCACATAAGTACAGATTAATTAAGCGAGCGAAGCGAGCCTAACACTATCCCACAACCTGAGCATTTTTGTGGTACACTTTACTGAAAAACTATCACGCCTATAGATTTGTGCTTGAACATAGTAATTTAACTTCATATCCAGATGTTTTGTGTTATCTGTCAAAAAAAATATAATTTTATAACCAAAAAAATGAACATTAAGGTTGATTATAAGGGTTTGCCCGCGAAATTCAAATTTAATTTGGTTTTTCGCAATTTATAAACAAATACGACAAAGTAGGCTTATGCGCCATTAGCAGTATCATCTTCACAGGTTTATATAAAATTCTTTACTTGAAAGTGTGTAAAAATTTTTACTTATATAATCCTGTGAAGATGATAGTGCCATCGTCGCAATTAGAATCCCATAAGCCTACTTTGTCGTATTAGTTTACAAATTGCGAAAAACCAAATTAAGTTTGAATTTCGCGGGCAGAACTGTGTCTTCCACCTTAATAAAGTTTGGAATTCGATTCAAGGGTATCGGAGCCTATATGTGCGCCAAGAACTTACTGGTGGCGCATGCGAAGGCGTACCACATTTATGACCAGGAGTTCAGGCCGAGTCAGAGGGGGAACGTCTTCATATCGCTGAGCGCCCAGTGGTACGAGCCAGCGTCTGATAATGATGCAGATTTGGAAGCTGCGCATGAGGCGAATCAGTTCAACGTAAGTCATTATTCAGTTATTGACCGAGCGAAGCGAAGGTCTCTGAGTCTCCTTGAGTGAATTTGCACTTGTCCGTCCGTCCGTCTGTCCGTCCGTCCGTCCGTCTGTCAGAGCCTAATAACTTCTGAATTACTGAACGTAATTACTTCAAATGAAGATATAATAATTATGTAAACTGATGGCCTTCAGCTGAATATTGCTTAAAAAGTTATAAAAATCTTTATTTGAGGGGGGCTCTCATAGTCAATGCCAGTTTTGGTCGTCATGTATCGATTAAATGAATAATTATGCGATACCGTTACCGCGAGGTCTCAGTTCGGGGCGATCCACTTGTATATATAGGCTCTATATAGGCTATAGGCTAACTGCCTCGTTGGTCTAGTGGTTAGCTTGTTCGACTGTGGATGACGAGGTCCCGGGTTCGATTCCCGGGTCGGGCCGTTAAAAAAAAGTGTATTGGGTTTTTCGTCCAAAGAAATTCTCAGTACTAGCCCGGAGTTAGGAAGTTGGCGATTAGTCACCCCCATGCCTCGGAGAGCACGTAAATTCGTCGGTCCTGCGCCTGATCTCTCTCCGGTCGTGTCGGATTTCCGTCCCATCGGACTATGAGAGTGAGGGAATAGAGAGTGCACCTGTGTTTGCGCACACACTTGTGCACTATAATATCTCCCGCGCAGATGGCTGACCTCTAAGGAGGTTGGCCGCCGTGATCGGATTCGGTCGGGAGGACATTATATATATAAGCAGCTGCAAGCAGTGATAGCCTAGTGGTTAGTTCTGTGGTCTCCTATTCGGGGGGTCGCAGGTTCGATCCCGGGTTTCGACCTCTGACTTTTCGGAGTCTAGTGCGTTTAAGCAATTAAATATCACTTGATTCAACGGTGAAGGAAAAACATCGTGAGGAAACCTGTAAACCTGATAGTTCTTCATAATGTTCTTGAAGGTGTGTGAAGTCCGCCAATTCGCATTGGGCCAGCGTGGTGGACTATGGCCTATAACCCTTCTCTGAGAGGAGACCTGCGCTCGGTAGTGAGCCGTTGATGGTGTGATGATGATAGGCACTAGGCAGCTGTACCTATGAATGCTTGTACCGGTGGACACAATCGAATCCGTCGAAACTAGCAACCCTAAAATTCTAATTTGAACTCGAACTGTCAACCATAGACAAAGCTTTACGGTCGCGTTCAAATTAGAATTTTAGGGTTGCTAGTTGGCCGGTTTTTGACATGATAACTTCTTATAAATCGATGAACACCGACTGCAAGCCCAAAAAAATTTCACGTTCCGCCTGAGCCTGCGCGTGCAAGCGGGAGCGCGGAACTGCCGATAGAGAGGCACGATCGGCCCAAGCGTTGACTGGTGACTAGAAAAAATTGTAATTTTCAATTAAGGTGGATTATGCGGGTCTGCCCGCGAAATTCGAATTTAATTTGGTTTTTCGCAATTTGTTAACTAATACGACAAAGTAGGCATAAGGCATCTAATTGCGCCAATGGAATTATTATCTTCACAGGTTTATATGAAAATCTTTATGTACTTGAAAGTGTCCAGTTTAAGAAATTAGTCAGAATATCGACTAATTTCTTAAACTGGTCACTTTCAAATAAAGATTTTTATGTAAACCTGTGAAAATGATACTGCCATCGTCGCAGTTAGAATTAAATTAAATTAAATTTGAATTTCGCGGGCAGACCCGTATAATCAACCTTAATACTTCTTTGTATTATACAAAATAGTGATAATTCAGTGATAATAATACAATTGCAAAAAAATATTGCATACTTTTATGAACTGAATCAATTCATAAAAGTATGCAATTTTTCATCGATGTTTCTTTATGACGTTATCACGTAAAACTATCGTCCGTAAACCGACTTTACAGACAAACAATTTTTTTTATTGGTTTTATCAATGAATCATTTATTTATTTTTGTTGGGAAATGGTACATGTAACATGTGTGGTTTGAAAGGTGTTTTTATTGTAGGTGTTTAGGATTTTTTCTGCACATATCCTGCCAAACTTGTTTTTTAACCCCTGACAAAAAAAGAGGGATGTAATAAGTTTGACGTGTGTATCTTTTTGTCTATCTGTTCCTCCGTAGCTCCCTAACGAATAGACCGATTTTGATGGTTTTTTTCTGTTTGAAAGCTAATGTAAATTGTAATCGCGGTGGATCTTAGCTATAATTTATGAAGATCTGCTCAGGCGTTTGAAGATCATCAGCTTCATTAAAGGGAATTGTCTCACTCACTCTCACTACGTGAGAGTAAGTGAGACAACAGAATAGCAGCTGACTGTATCTTTCTCGCTCGGGTACACTCGGCGGTCCCGAGTTCACCCGATCGAGCCTTTCACCTCAGAGCGTGACGGATCAACCTAACTTACTACCCACGTAAAAATGTGTGTGCAGTGCGCCAAAAGAAGTTTTCACTTCAAAAAAGTTTAATCCCGCAGCTGTAAAGTTTGATTCATTTCAGTGGGCGACATATTCGTGGCCGATCTTCTCAGAAACCGGGGACTTTCCCCCAGAGATGAGGAAGAGGATCGCGGCGAAGAGCGCGGAGCAGGGCTTCCCCAGGTCCAGGCTGCCGGAGTTCACCCCCCAGGAAATAGAAATGGTCAGAGGGAGCTCAGATTTCTTCGGACTAAACCATTATTCGACACACCTTATACACAGGTATGAAATGGCAGCGTGTCATTTCATCATCATCATCATCATTATCAACCTTTAGATGTCCACTGCTGGACATAGGTCTCCTGCATGGACCTCCACAGGCTTCGGTCTTGCGCCGGCTGAATCCAGCGGCTCCCTGCGACTCGTTTGATGTCATCGGTCCACAAAGGGGGGTCAGCCAACACTGCGCTTACCGGTGCGGGGTCGCCATTCCAACACCTTGGGACCCCAACGACCATCAGCTCTTCAAACTATGTGCCCCGCCCATTTCCACTTCAGTTTCGCGACCCGCTGAGCTATGTTGGTGACTTTGGTTTATAGCTATAAACCTAGGTTTATATATTTTATTTACTAAATTAGTCTAGTCAGATAGCTATATTACTACTTTGGGGGACGATGTCGCTCGCGTCCGTAGGATTTACCACCTTCTCCTCGAACAAGGCCCACCCTACACGTGTCCCCTGGGTGGTGCTAAACGAGCTGACAACGCCGAGCAACAGGCGGCGGTCAAATAACCTGTACCTGGGCTACCACAAACCCTGAGGGACTAAATCCTCTCTAAACAACTGTGGCAGTAGTACCTTAGGAAAGTGCTACTTGTATTCTTCCTAACCCCCCTTTTAATAATGGAAAAGTTGATAAATGAGTGCGATATGCCATGCAATCCGGCTAGCCCCCGGCGCTATCGGGTACCCGGGCCTGATAGTGTGAAGTATGCTACCGAAGACTCCACAGGAGTGAGTGACCAGGCTCCTGTGCCAGTTAATACTACTGGAAAGAAGACTATGGTACAGCAAGCTTTCCATCCAAGCTTATTTATTACCCGGCCAAGAAGTTCATCACTGGGTAGTAAACCATCAAGCACTAGTGTTGAGGCAAACATCTGCAATAAACAAACACCTGCAACTCTGGAGAACCCAGATAACACAGATGAAACTACACCCAAAGCGCCACCAGAATGGCAAAGAATTCCTACATTGAGAAACCCTAAGAGGAAAAAATTGACATCCAGCCCTTCTCCTGATAAAATACCTACTGCTAACAGGTACAGCGATCTCCCGGTAGACGAGAATGAAGAGCAAAAAGAACCACCAAAACTTACTAAACCCCCACCAATCATCCTGTATGGCATAGACAACGTCAATAAGTTAACAGAGCTTTTAAGTAGTGTTGTTGACAAAAGTATGTTTTATTACAAAATTATCAATAAAAACCAGTTGCGAGTAAATTCAAATGATGTTGAGGTCTATAAAAAGTTAATATCAATTATTAGGGAACAAAGACTAATTGGCCACACATTCAACAGTAAGGATAACAAATGTTGCAGACTGGTGATAAGGAACCTGCATCACACCACACCTACTGAGTTCATTAAAGAAGAAATTGAAAGAACTGGAAATACAGTATTTGGTGAAATAATTAATGCTAGATATGGCCCCGAAAAGAAACCAACTTCTACATTTTTTGTTAATCTTCTTCCTCATACAAACAACAAACTTGCTAAAGAAATCAAGTATATATATCACCAATCTGTAATCATTGAAGACCCTAGGAAAAAGAAAACTGTAGTACAATGCCAACGATGCCAGCAGTATGGCCACTCTAAGAATTACTGCATGAGACCTTACCGTTGTGTTAAATGTGCACAGTCACATAAAACTTCTGAATGCCCTAAAAAAGATCGAAATACTCCGGCGAAATGTGCACTGTGCCTGGGTCCTCATCCAGCCAACTATAAAGGCTGTGAAGTCTATGCAGAAATATTGGCAAGGAAAATTACTAAATCGTTTAGAAAACCACCTCAAACCACGAGAAAACCGTTTGAACCAACTACTGAACACTCAACAGCTAAACATAAGATGGAATATGCAGAGGCCCTCAAATCTAGTAAACCACGATCTCAAGAACCTCAAACAAAAAATAACCTCTTAAATTTAGAACAAATACTTATAAAACAAAGTGAGAAATTCGATTTAATCCTACAACAGATGAGTACTCTAATGAGCCTCATTACAACCCTCGTTGATAAATTAGCTAAAAAATAGGTTTACGAGTGGGTACGTGGAACATAAATGGCTTATGCCCTAATAAGGCTGAGGCTGAACTACTTTTAAAAGAACATAAAATTGACGTTCTACTTGTCACAGAAACCCATTGTACAAGTAACAGTTTTATAAAATTTGATGGGTTCAGCACCTATTTGACCAATCACCCTGATGGAAGGGCCCACGGTGGAACATGTATTATAATAAAAAACCAGATAAAACATCATTCCCTTCCAGATTTCCAAACTAGTCATATTCAAGCCACTTTAGTAGCTGTAAAAGACAAATGCGGATACTTCAATATGGCTTCAGTCTATTGTCCACCAAAACATAACATTAGTGAAGCCATGTTCACCGAGCTTTTTACAAAACTTGGCAACCGCTTTGTAGCAGGTGGGGACTGGAATTCGAAACACACGTATTGGGGCTCAAGACTTACGACAACAAGGGGCAGGCAACTAAATCTATCTATAATTTTTAACCACCTTATCCCTATCTCCACAGCTGAACCAACATACTGGCCAACAGACAGGAATAAAACCCCTGACCTTTTGGACTTCTTTATTGTGAAGGGATTGTCCCAACATTACTTCAAAGCTGAATCCTGCTATGATAGCTCTTCCGACCACACGCCAGTCTTGTTAAATGTAAGCACTACCATCATACATAATGAGAAACCAGAAATCCTGTACAACAAATATACAGATTGGGACTCGTTCCGAGAGTTCCTGGAACAAAACATCAAACTAAATATAGCTTTGAAAACACCAGAAGATATCGATGATGCGACTCATCATATAACTACGCTTATACAAGAGGCGTGTTGGAGAAGTACGCCTAGTCAGCGCAATGATGTCATCTGTGAAAATATTCCCATGCAAGTTAAACTGCAAATTCTAGAAAAACGACGCTTGCGACGAGTATGGCATACCAGTAGACATCATACTGATAAAACAGCCTTTAATAAAGCGTGTAAAGAGTTAAAGGAGAAGCTACAAGAGATACAAGACAGTACGATAGAGCATAAACTAGCAACAGCTACACCAACGGTTGCTACAAATTATTCACTGTGGAAGTTGACAAACTCTATTAACAGACCCATACAAGCAAAACCACCTATAAAGTTAATAAATGGTACCTGGGCAAGAAGTAGCCAAGAGAAGGTGAATGCTTTTGCTGAACACCTTGCTACAGTATTCACACCCAATGAAGCAGGGAATAACAACAACTTTGAGGCCACTTGTGATGCGACCATCAATGCTCCATATCAATTAGACATTCCGCCAAAGTCGATATCTCCTCGTGAAATAGCAAAACTAATTAGAGATCTCCTCAACAAAAAAGCGCCTGGATTTGACTTAATAACTAAAGAAGTCCTGAAAGAGTTACCAAAAAAGGCACTAGTTTTCTTGTCATACTTGTTCAATGGAATATTAAGAACACAATACTTTCCTAGCCTTTGGAAAGTATCTCAAATACTAATGATACATAAAGCAGGGAAACCACCACAAGACATTAAATCTTACAGGCCTATCAGCTTGTTACCAACTTTGTCCAAGCTGTTCGAGAAAGCACTGCTACATAGAATAACACCAATACTAAGTAGAAATAGCACCATACCCTCTCACCAATTTGGTTTCAGACCATATCACTCTACGGTTGAACAAGTCCACAGAGTTTATGATAAAATCAGAAAATCTTTAGAGCAAAGAGAATATTGTGCCTCAGCTTTCTTAGACATACAGCAAGCATTTGACAAGGTCTGGCACAAAGGCCTTCTCTGCAAACTGAAATCAGTCCTACCACATAGTTATTTACCACTCTTAGCTTCTTATCTGTCTGAAAGAATTTTCCAGATTAAAGATGGTGATACCACTTCCCAGTTCTACAGTATTCACGCTGGGGTACCTCAAGGATCCGTTCTTGGGCCTACGCTGTATACTTTATATACATCAGACCTGCCAACAACAAGTCCCGATATCACTACAGCAACGTTTGCTGATGATACAGCAATCTTAGCAAGTCACAAAAATGCTGCATCAGCCTCTGCACTACTGCAACAAGGACTTGATCAGATTGCTCTCTGGCTACAGAACTGGAGGATCAAGGCAAGCGCTAATAAATCAGTGCAAGTGACATTCGCATTGAGACAAGGAAACTGTCCACCAGTTAGTCTGGGTAGTAACACTTTGCCACACAGTGACCATGTGAAATATTTGGGGCTACACCTTGACCGAAGGCTGACATGGAAGAAACACATTAAAACGAAAAGGGAAGAACTTAACATCCGGTTCAAAACATTCCATTGGCTACTGGGTAGAAACTCAAAATTATCAGTGGATAATAAGCTGTTAATTTATAAAACAATACTAAAGCCAACTTGGGCCTACGGCGCACAACTGTGGGGTAGTGCGTGCGACTCCAGTCTAAACATTCTACAAAGAATGCAAAATATAATATTACGTTCTATTGCCAACACGCCATGGTACATAACCAATGAAGAACTCCACCAGAACCTGAATATACTCACAGTAAAGGAGGAAGTTCGGGGGCTAGCACAAGCTTATAAGAAAAGGCTTCAAATCCATCCAAATGCACTCGCAAGCAAGCTCTTGATCGATGACTGTCCAAGGCGCCTGAAAAAGAAGCGAATACTAGACCTGGACAAGCCTAATTGATCAAGGCTATAACATACGAGTGCCGACTCCTACGGAGGATCGGCCTCTTCACAAGATGCTACTGCCCACCTCATTTGCTTATAGTCCTGGGACTGATTGCAGATTTCACTGAAAAAAAAAAAAAAAAAAAAAAAATTCCTAGTAAGATAGCTTTGAATCGCTTTCATATACTTAGCTATATTCAAAATACAAAAAAAAATCAAAATTCAAAATTATTTATTTCATGTAGGCCAACCTGTGGCTCTTATGACACGTCAAGATTCTACCACCGCGGTTCGGAAAGCGGATTCTGCTGAGAAGAGCCGGCAAGAAACTCAGCAGTTGCTCTTTTCAAAATAATCGTTTTACAATATTAATAAGTAGCTATTACATTGTAATAAGTTTTTATAGTATCTTGTGGGCAGCTGGATGCCAAGCTGATTTAACCCGTGCATCTTTGTTAGAATAGAATATGACATTTCCACTAAACGTACTACAATTCAATTCATGTCAAAGACGGGCAGACAGAAAGCAGCCCCATTCCGGCATATAGCTGTGTTATTATAGCTATAAATCTAGGTTTATAGCTATAACGGCTTCAACTATCTTACATTACAGCGACATATCCATTCATTATTACAAGAATTTGTGTATTTTCAAAGGAATGAAAGCATCCCAGTTCACGATGTGCCGTCGTACGCAGACGACCTGAGCGTTGGCAGCTACCAGTTGCCCGAGTGGCAGATTGGGGAGTCCACCCAGACTAAGGTGAGTTAATAGGCATTTTCTAGGCAAGCGCGCTCCAACCTGTGCCTCATCAGTGCTTTCCAGTATTGATTGTCGACAAGCATAAGCCTATCTCGAAATAAAAAAATCGGCCAAGTGCGAGTCGGGCCTCGCTCTTTTAGGGTTCCGTACATATGACCAAATCACTTTTCTAGTCTAACTAGATATTTAAATAACTTAGTTCTTAGAAGGAAAAATGCTCGTTTCTTTTGGCCACAATTACTTATAAACCGCATCATAAGTATTTGTTGTTTAAATACACTATGTAGTACATAATATTATAGGTACAGATATTTCAAATTCCTAAATAGTTTTTGATATAGACTCCGTAACAAAAGTGGCCTAAAAACGAAAACTTTGACAGCCCCCCATTTCTTCATTTTTGTGGCTAAAAAATAATAAAAAATATATTTGAACTCTACATAATGATTAATGTGTTCTAGACAATGATACCCCACATGCCAAGGTAAAAAAATAAAATTTTATTTCGACTCCTTTTCCATGTTTAGTTCATAGATTTTAAGCGCCTATGTAACAAAAGAAAGGAAATAAATAATTTCAATTTCAATTTAATTTAATTTTTATTATTAGTTGGTATAGCGGCAATTGAAATACACAATAAATGAAAATTTCATGTGTCTATCTATTACGGTTTACGAGATACAGCCCGCTGACAGACGGACGGATAGCGGAAGCTTAGTAATAGGGTCCCGTTGGCATAAAGAATATCAATGAAAATATCAAGTATCAAATATGAGAAAAAAATGGAAAATATATTTTCGTAATCACCTTTTCAAACCCTTTAATTTGATACCCCACTCAGTAAGATTTGAATAAAAAAAATTTTAACCCCACATTATGGCATCCAAAATCTGTCATTTTAAATTTTTCAAATTTTTATGTTCTCGTTGACACACTGGCATGGCGAATCTAACGACATTCCACCTACTGAAATCGGCCCACGCTTTTAGTCTAGAGTGTCACAAAGGAACAAACAAAATATATACATCATCATCATCTCCCTCTCCTTGTCCCACGCTATGAGGGGTCGGGACAACATAATATTGTCTTGTAAGCCATGTTGTAAGATATTCGGCTTAACATTTTACGACCAGCCGCCTGCCTGACGTCAACCCTCTTTGGGAATGCTTTTTTTGATGGAAAGGATAGAACCGCCACCTTTCGGTTCATTATAACAAACAGACATACTACCAACAAACAAACACGTTTCCACTCCTTTGCTTCGCGCAGTCGGGTGAAAAAAATCAAAATGTCGCCTGTCTCTCGGCATTCTATCGGATATATTTTGTAAAGCGACATAGTCACTGAGTGACCAAGCTCCAAAATAAAGAGAAAAAAAAAGTGCGCTCAGCGACTTCAGAACCTTGTTCCTCCACCGTTCTACCGTTCCTGAGAAGAAGAAGCTATGTCGGTAACTCTGGTTTTCAGCTCACCTCATTCCTGAATGTCCTTAAGAAGATAATTAGTGGGAATAAATATTAAAGACGGACTCTGACTGACTCAATCTGATTGGGTACAATTACCTAGGAATACGATGTTGATTATTATTGGAGAGGCAGCTGCCATAATTTTTTGGACCTACTTTGATTGACGCCATTTTGGCGTTTTAAGCATATGCTAGTGTGTCTGGAACTAATAATATTGCAAATGGCACACCGACCTCTATAGTTTATGGTTTCATAGATTAATTAATATATATCCACTCATTGTAGTGATAGCCTACTGGTTAGGACTGTGGTCTCCTATTCGGGGGGTCGCAGGTTCAATCCCGGGTACGCACCTCTGACTTTTCGGAGTCAAGTGCGTTTAAGCAATTAAATATCACTTGCTTCAACGGTGAAGGAAAACATCGTGAGGAAACCTGCACACCTGAGAATTCTTCATAATGTTCTTGAAGGTGTGTGAAGTGCGCCAATTCGCATTGGGCCAGCGTGGTGGACGGCCTATAACCCTTCTCTGAGAGGAGACCTGCGCTCAGTAGTGAGCCGTTGATGGGTTGCTAATGAATGAATGATAATTAATCTATGGTTTAATTTGTTTGTGACTTATGCGCAAATATTTCCGTGTAACTTGCCAGTGAGAGGCTACAGAATTATCTCCCTTCCAGTACGTGCCATGGGGGTTCACCAAACTGCTGAACCGCATCAAGAACGATTACCAGAACCCGCCCGTCATCATCACTGAGAACGGCATCGCCACTCGCGGAGGGCTTGTCGATGAAGACAGGGTGCAGTACTACCGGGGGTACTTGGACGCCCTTCTGGATGCTTTGGATGACGGCTGTGACGTCAGAGGCTATACCGCCTGGAGTTTACTGGACAACTTTGAGTGGACTCATGGGTATACGTGAGTATTAAACAAGTGTAAATTAAAAAAAATGTTTTTTTTATTCGATGACAAGCTAGTCCTTGACTGCGATCTCACCTGATGGTAAGTGACGATGTAGTCTAAGATGGTAGCGGGCTAACTTGGAAGGAGTATGGCAGTGAACATTCAACCCATACTCCTAATTGATTTCTACACGCCACCGTGCCGGAACGCTAAATCGCTTGGCGGCACGTCTTTGACGGTAGGGTGGCAACTAGCCGCGGCCAAAGCCTCCCACCAGACCAGACTAGAGACAATTCAGAAATCATAAATTCCCAAATTGACCCCGGCGGGAATCGAACCAGAGACCTCCAAGTTATAAGGCAACAGCGCTCACCACTGAGCCAGAGAGGCCGTCAATCCTGGATATCATGATCAGAGTAATTGTCAAGACGAATCAAACTAGATCAAATTCGATGGGGTTTCGTGATACGTCGTTTTATTACAGAGTTCCGAGCCATCTGCCAGATCCATCGTCAGATCAGCTCTATGTCACAATAATGTTGCATTGTCAGGGTTTACATTTACTTAATGCAAAATTTCAGCTCAATCTGAAACCGGGAAGTGGTTCTAATTCATCTCGTAAGATTTGACCTAAACATACATAAGTTTCTTCTTCTTCTTTATCAACCTATAGACGTCCACTGCTGGACAAAGATCTCCTGCATGGACTTCCATAGGCTTCGTTCTTGCGCAGCTTGGATCCAGGGGCTCCCTGCGACTCGTTTGATGTCGTCGGTCAACCTAGTGGGGGGTCTGCCAACACTGCGTTTCCCGGTGCGGGGTCACCGCTCCAGCATCTTGGGACCCCAACGACCATCAGCTCTTCGAAATATGTGCCCCACCCTGCGACCCCGCAGCGGGAAACGCAGTGTTGGCAGACCCCCCAACTAGGTGGACCGACGATATCAAACGAGTTTCAGGGAGCCGTTGGATTCGCAAGGACTGTGGAAGTCCATGCAAGATACCTTTGTCCAGCAGTGGACGTCTATCGGTTGACAAAGAAAGAAAAGAATCGTGAACTTGCTGATGATGATGATGGAATACATTATATTTTATGTCCCAGGGAACGTTTCGGCCTGTACGAGGTGGACTACGACCACATATACCGTACTCGTACGCCACGTAAGAGCGCCTACGTGTATAAGGAGCTGCTGCGTACGCGGACACTCGACCACCACTACGAGCCCGACCTCTCCCAACCCATCACCATCGACGCCGGCCACTGATGATGACGATGATGATGACAGATAAATAAAATAAAACTTGTAAATAGAATCCGAGTTGTTTGATTTTCATATTGACAACTCTGCAAGCAACTTAGCCCATCACCATTATCGCCGGTCACTGATGATGATGATGACTGATAAAAATAATAATTTGTAAATAGAATCCGTGTTGTTGGATTTTCGTATTGACAATTTTACAAGCAACTGAGCCCATCACCATTGACGCCGGACACTGATGATGATGATGATGATGGTGATGATGATGATGATGATGATGATGACAGATAAATAAAGTAAAACTTGTAAATGATCCAAGTTGTTTGATTTTCGTATTGACAATTCTACAAGCAGCTCAGCTCATCACCATCGACGCCGGACACTGATGATGATGATGACTGATAAATAAAATTAAACTTTTAAATTGAATCTGTGTTGTTTGATTTTCGTATTGACAATTTTACAAGCAACTGAGCCCATCACCACCGACGCTGGACACATGATGATGATGATGATGATGATGATGATGATGATGATGATGATGATGAATCCTTACTAATATTGTAAATGCGAAAGTGTGTTTGTACTTTGGTTTGTTCTTCGATCACAGAGCAACGGATCGACGTGGTTTTTTACATGGGTACTTATTTATTGAGGACTTAAAGAGTGATATACTATTATGATATTTACATGATTTTTAAAAAGTGTATTGTGAAAAATTCTGATGTGATAAAAATTAACCGGATCCAGATTCGTCATCAGGAGATCCCGAAACCCAATAAACCAGCACTTACATCAAAAAAATCGGCCAAGTGCGAGTCGGGCCTCGCTCTTTTAGGGTTCCGTTAAAAAAAATTAAATTAAAATATTTCCATGTACCCATTGAAATATTTTAATTTAATTTTTTTAATTTTATTTAATTTTTATTATTTGTCGTTATAGCGGCAATAGAAATACATAATATGTGAAAATTTCATCTGTCTATCTATTACGGTTTACGAGATACAGCCCGCTGACAGACGGACGGACGGACGGACGGACGGACGGACGGACAGCGTAGGCTTAGTAATAGGGTCCCGTTGGTACCCTTTGGGTACGGAACCCTAAAAAGGAAAAAAAAATCAGGTCAAAAAAGTGTAAAATTGGTTCACTTCAGTGTGTCGATTGCAATCATTTGATTGTACACTGACACTCGCTATTGGCTTTGCAGTTTTGCAATAAAAAAAATATTAAGTGGCACTCGGGGACTGCCGCGGTAAAGCTATTGCATAGCATTTTTTATCAACTTTTGCAATTATAATATTGATGCAATATTTTTTTGCATAATAAAAATTATGCAAAAAAAAATTAAAAAACAAACAAACAAGAAAAGCGAACTGTCACTACTTCGCGAGTGAGATTCGAACCGGCGACATCATACAAAGAAAGCGGCCCCTCGCCCACTGCGCCAAATAGAGCTACTTGAGAACCTCTAAAATGTTGAACGCTTACTGAACGACGGTGTTAGGTTTTTTTTCGTTACGGAATTTCTTGATTCTGTCGCCGCGCTGAAACTGTTTGTCCTAGTTCAAAGCCCGCGATAAAAGCTATGCAATAGCTTAAAATGCCATAAATTCATATGGCATTCACCAACAATCAATTGAGAGTAGCAATGATTGATATGGTTTTGCAGTTTACCAGCTGGTTTCTCGTTAGACTGCAGGAACGTAGTTCAAATGTTCTAGGTATCTAGTTTGTTTGTAACTGAAAGAAAATAACCGAAGGCAGCTCTGTCAATACATATGGGATTATGAGATCCTTGCTTAAGGGAGGCTAACCCAAGGGCGTTTTTGGTCTGCATTTTCTTTAGAAACTTGGACCGGTATTACCCTTTGGAAGACATACCTACTTGTAAGTGATAGTTGGCGTTCACACACGCCCTCTGTAACGCATTATTTAATCCAGTGTATAATAATTGGTATAATTATCGAAATTATTGCTCAAATGCATTGAAATCATTTAATGGATTATGTGGTGTGGTAGCTCATATCACACCAATAGTGCGCTGATCCTATTTTATTTAATGAAATTTTTTATGCAATTTCTTTTTATATAGAAGGGACATATTTATATGTGCCTTCTGATTTCTGTGTGTAATTATATTACACACTGTTGTTACGCGACCGCTCTGTCAAGAGCAAAACGACTGAAAAAGTTGTACAAGTGTTCAAAATCATATAATTTGAATGAATGTACTATTCAAAATTAATTTTGGTTGTTCGTTTCTCCTCTCTAGCAATTATGATTACAACGTCACATTGCCTTATATGAATTACCACCACCACCAGGCGATAACAAACACGTCTCAATTAATTAAGCTTCGAATAACGGTACAGTCAAATTAAGTACCAATTAGTACCAATAAAACGCTTATTAATTTACTTACCTTATTCGAAGCTTAACTTTAAACTGCCTAGCCTGGTGATTTTCAACGCAATGAATAGGAAAGAATAGAATAGAATAGAAATGTATTTTTATTCAAATAAACTTTTTTACAAGTGCTTTTGAACCGTCGATGAGTCTACCACTGGTTCGGAATGCCCTTCCTGCAGAGAAGAACCAGCAAGAAACTCGCCGGTTGCTCTTTTCAAAACAAGTCTACAATTCAATAGATACTATGCTATATTGTATGCAGTGTTTCCACAATGAGTTCCACAAAAGCATACCTAATTATAATTCAACACGTTAAGACAGACAGACAGAGAGCAGCCCCATTCCCGCTGGTGGAACCCGTTCACGAGCATGAAGCATGATCCAGCTATTGCTTCGCCATTGCGTGCTTCGAACAAGGTGGTAAATTAATAAGCATTTTATTGGTAGGTAAATCGCGTTTATTATCCTTAAGTTCAAGATTACTTTAGAGATAAAATACCGCCAGCTACCTGGATGGCGTGTTGTTGAATTTTTAGGGTTCCGTAACCAAAGGGTGCCAACGGGACCCACTACGCCTCCGCTGTCCGTCCGTCTGTCAGCGGGCTGTATCTCATGAACCATAATAAGTAGACAGACTATAATCTATGTCTGTGCCAAATTTCAGCTAAATCGGTTCATTCGTTGTCGTGTTAAAGAGTAACAAACATCCATCCATCCATCCATCCATCCATACATCCATCCTTATAAACTTTCGCATTTATAATATTAGTAGGATGAATTGACGTTTGTTATTCTCATAAAAACTCGAGAACGGCTGAACCGATTTGCCTAATTTTGGTTTTGAAATATTTGTAGAAGTCCAAGGTAGAAGGTAGAAGTTTGCCAGATCATGGTAAGGTTATAACTATTAATAAATTCAAAAATTACATAATAAATAAATTATTAAATGATAATATTTATGACATTAATGATTAAGTACTTTAAAATGAAATATAAAAGACAGACATCCTTGACATCTTAATTTTTGATATTCATAATAGGTAGGTACATAGAATAGAATAGAATACCGAGTTGGACGTGAGTTACTCACAAATTAGTCGATATTCTGACTAATTTCTTAAACTGGCCACTTACAAGTAAAGATTTTTACGTAAAAATAAGTTTAAGTAATGATAAACCTGTGAAGATGATACTGCCATCATCGCAAATAGAATGCCATAAGCCTACTTTGTCGCATTATTTTATTAATTGTGAAAAACCAAATTAAATTTGAATTTCACGGGCAGGCCCGTATAAACCTTAAGTATATTTTTTTAGCTATAAAATGAAGAAATGTAAAAGTTGTCTGTTTTAGACAATTTTTGTTACGGGGTCTATCTCAAATTTGTATATTATCATGTGCTATATAGTGTAGTTAAACAACAAATACTGGAAATACCGATTTATAATGCGGTTTGTAAGTTGTGACTAAAACAAACAAGCATTTTCCCCCATATGCTAATTTACTATCTAAGAAGATATATCTGAATAAAAGTGATTGGTCATATGTACGGAGCCCTAAAAGAGCGAGGCCCGACTCGCACTTGGTCGATTATTTTTCTTGTTTTATAAACAAAATAATATATTTATGGTGGTATAAAATGGTCTGATTTCTTATCAGATTATTTTTCTGATTAATGCCTAAATTACCCCTCGGGTAATTTAGGAAATAATCAGATAAGACAGAACGCATGTGCAGTGCAAAATCTATAAATATTGTTTTTAGTGATATTCTTTAAACAATTCGTATTATGGCGGGACGGTACATTATGTGAGTATTGGCATCCTTATCTATCTTCTTCTTCTTCTTCTTTATCAACCTATAGATGTCCACTGCTGGACAGAGATCCCCTGCATGGACTTCCACAGGCTTCGGTCTTGCGCCGCTTGAATCCAGCGGCTCCCTGCGACTCATTTGATGTCGTCGGTTCACCAGGTGGGGGGCTTGCCAACACTGCGTTTCCCGGTGCGGGGTCGCCACTCCAACACCTTGGGACCCCAACGACCATCAGCTCTATGTGCCCCCGCCCATTTCCACTTCAGTTTCGCGACACGCTGAGCTATGTCGGTGACTTTGGTTCTCGTACGGATCTCCTCATTTCTGATTTGATCTCGCATATACCTACCGAGCATAGCTCTCTCCATCGCTCGCTGAGTGACCCTGAGCCTTCTTATTCAGCATATCTATACTCACAACTAAATGAAATTGGTGTATTTTTGCTCTGTCAAACAAAACTTTATTACTAAAACTTATAACAAAACATAAATTTTTAAATTTTTGTCTGTCTGTCTTTCTGTCTGTTTGTTTGCTAATCTCGGGAATGGCCGACTTTCAAAAAAGGAGTTGTGTTTCTCTACCTATGTTTATCGATATCTCCGTGATTTCTAAACCGATTTGCATGATTTTTTTAATCGATACAGAAACTTTACAAAATGTTCCCATGAAACTTCGGGTTCTAACTCTTCAATCCTGATGCTGCAGGGTACTGCCCACCTAAACTGTGGTGATTTATTAACTGCTGATTGTGAATAGTTGTTGTAGGTACCATAGCAAAGACTACCTACTTACTTAGTTAAATTCCAGGACCCAACTCCTAAATTTTTAAAAACCTAACTCAACGCGGATGCAGTCAGGGACAAAAGGTAGTATTCATTATCAACATAACAATTTAGGTATTAGAATTTTTAAAAAAACCGACTTCAAACGCCCGCGCCACTACAAAGTATATAAATTGATTGTTGATTTTTTTTTAAACCGCTCGACCGATTTCTAGATTTCAGTACTAGCGGTACCGCAACCGCTGCGGGCGCGGGTGCGAACCGCGCCGTGGAAACTCAGTCTGATGGTCTCCATACAATAAACTTTTGTTTTTGCTCGATCATAATAATATATAATGCAAACGGAACCCTTCGTGCGCAGGTTCGAGCCGCACTTGGCCGGTTTTATATTTTGAACGACTTCAATAAAATTAGATTAAATATATGGAACTGCAAAATATTCACATAAATGATAACCTTTTAGGACTGCCAAGTCAAAATAATGTTTTTTTTTATTTATAAAATGTATTTTATAGTTGTATAGGTGCCTATGTATGTATTTATTTATTAGTATGGAAATTTACAATTACACTAATTAAATTAATTAAAAATACATGTATGTACCTATGTATGTTTGTCCACGTATTTCTTCGAAACTTTTAATCGGATTGTGATCATTCTTTTCTTTATTTGCTTACATTTATTTAAACAGTAAAGGTTTCATTAAAAAGTTTTTCGATAATGGACACTTTTCCCTTTTCAACTATTCTATATTTCTGTATATTGAAGTCGGTTTAATTTTTCCTGAATTATAGCTTGTTTATTTATTTATTTATTTAATATATTTTTTCACAAAAATGTTATACCTAGTTAGAAGAACTGACAATCGTTGGGGTCCCAAGGTGCTGGAGTGGCGACCCCGCACCGGTAAGCTCAGTGTTGACAGACCCCCCACTAGGTGGACCGACGACATCAAACGAGTCGCAGGGAACCGCTGGATTCAGGCGGCGCAAGACCTGTGGAAGTCCATGCAAGAGACCTTTGTCCAGCAGTGGACGTCTGCATCAAAGCATCGAATGGTCTGTTTCTGTTGCAGTTTGTTGGTGGGGCTCTGCGTTGCCGCGGTGCGCTGTGTACCGAGGCACGAGGTCCGAGCTTTCCCTGAGGGGTTCCGGTTTGGTGCCGCCACCGCGGCCTACCAGATAGAGGGGGCCTGGGATGCCGATGGTACGTAAACTATACTTTTACTGGGTGTAAGGGACATATTCCTCTATGGTCCAGTGGTTAGCAAGTTCGACTGCGGATGACGAGGTCCCGGGTTCGATTCCCGGGGAAAAAATTGGTTGTCTGTAAAGTTTACGGACGATAGTTTTACGTGATAACGTCATAAAGATGAACAGTGTGCTGCTAGAACTAGCTCGCGACACATCCGCTAACCACAGCGCGCACGCGATGACTGGCGGGCGCCGGGCGGCGGCAGTCACAAGCCAACTCTTGGGCCGATCGTGCCTCCCTATCGCTTGTTCCGCGCTCTCGCTTGCACGCTCAGGCTCAGGCGGAACGTGACAATTTTTCTGGCGTGCAGTCGGTGTTCATCGATTTATAAGACGTTATCACGTCAAAAAATTTATTGAGTTTTTTTGTCAAGAAATTCTCAGTTCTAGCCCGAATTCAGGGAATTGGCGGTGTGTCACCCCCGTGCCTCGGAGAGCACGTAAGGCAATCGGTCCTACACCTGATCTCTCTCCGGTCGTGTCGGATTTCCGTCCCATCGGACTATGAGAGTGAGGGTACAGAGAGTGCGCCTGTGTGTGCGCACACACTTGTGCACTATGGTATCCCCGCGCAGATAATAAGGGGATTAGCTGCCGTGACCGGATTCGGCTGAAACTAGGGATTCCATACTTGTACATGATTCTGAGTCAGCGTTGGAATTTTGGATCAGTCTTTTCGTGATTTCAAAAAATATTCTTATCAGTTACAACATTGAATCGGTTACATGATACCAATACGCGAGCGATCAGAGGTGCGATTGTCTAAAGTTGTTCCATTGATCGTAATCGTATTCGATGACATTAGCGTCAAAGTAAAATAAACCATGACAGCATTGAATTAGAGCTCAATTTCGTGTATGCATTCTTATACGTTTAACGCTCCATATTAAAATCGGTTGTACTTACTGAATTTGTGACTTTAAATCTATACAATCAAGGATTATTTTACTTTGACGCTAATGTCATCGTATTCGAATACGATCAATGGAATAACTTTTAGACAGTTGGTACCCTGATGTGCGATTGTCGATTTGCCGATGAAAATAGTATCCATTTGATGGCATTAACGTCAAAGTAAAATAATCAATACGTGTTTCAGGATTTTTCGAAAAGAATTTAATTTGGCCGCCAATTGTACCTACCACTGTTTAATTTATTTTTCTTTTTGTGTTTAAATATTGAGTTTCTTTTTCTGGTGTACAGTAGAGAGTATTTCAATTCAATTCAATTTCCTTGGGAACCCAACGACCATCAGCTCGTCCAACTATGTGCCCTGCCCATTTCCACTTTAGCTCCGCGACTTGCCGAACTATTTCGGTGACTTGTTCTCCTACCGGATCTTCTAATTTCGGATCATTATGTAAAATAAAAAACCAAAATATTGGCATTCATAGGGACTGCCGATAGAAGTGAAGGCTAAGTAGGTAATTGTGATGAATTAAAATCTTAATATATATATTTCTTGTGTGCGTGTGTATGTTACTGAACACAAGTACACAATATGTGTGTATGATTCGAGGATGGTTTAGATTCACAATTTGGTCCACTGGAAAATGTTTATTTAACTAATTTTTCATTTATAAGTAGTGGCTGTACGAAGTTCGCTGGGTCAGCTAGTATATAATAAATTTCTTACACCTGAGCCTTTGCTTGTGATGAGTATGTGAACCAAACTTTAAAACTGTTCCTGTGCCTGTGCCAGTGTCTGTTCCTGTGCCTGAGCCAGTGCCTGTGCAACAAAACATGACCCCGTTTTTTACCAGCACGAGTCCCTCATACAAGTTCGTATACTAATAACGCAAGCAGGTGACGGTGACGGTGACGATGAAGCGAAATCCATGTTTTGTGCTCACCCAAAAGAGTGCTCAACGCGCCTAAAGAAGTTTTCACTTCAAAAATCGATTATCAGCAATCGATATCGAAAAGAGTGATAGAGTCTACCGGGGATCCAAGAGCTGGCAGCTACCTTGGCCAAAGGATTAGCTTGGCCATCCAAAGGGGTAATGCTGCCAGCATCTTGGGTACTATGCCACACTGCGGTGACATGGATGGGGTTTTAGATTTTAATTAGTTTTCATTTTAGTTTTAATCTTCAACAATTGGTTACAGGTAAAGCGGAGAGCATATGGGACCGCCTTACGCACTCTCGCCCGGAGAGAATCTATAATGGCTCCAACGGCGACATCGCTGCCAACTCCTACTACTTGTACAAGAGAGATGTGCAGATGATGAGGGAGCTTGGACTCGACTTCTACAGGTTCGATTTAACTTTCTGATCCTCCTCCTCGCCCCAATAACCCTACTCATCATCATCATTATCATCATCATCGGCTCACTACTGAGCGAAGTCTCCTCTCAGAGAAGGGTTATACGCCATAGTCCACCACGCTGGCCCAATGCGAATTGGCGGACTTCACACACCTTCGAGAACATTATGGAGAACTCTCAGGTGTGCAGGTTTCCGCACGATGTTTTTCTGCGCAATAGGAGACCACAGTCGTAACCACTATGCTATCACTGCTTCTGCTGCTTTTGCTCCTTCCTTTAACTGGTTGTAACTTGTTCGTGTGAATGATGTTTTCTCTATCCAGGTTCTCCATATCGTGGCCACGGCTCCTCCCGACGAGTTTCCCGGACAAGATCAACCAAGCCGGTGCGGACTACTACAACAACTTGATCGACGAAATGCTGAAGTACAACATTAGGCCAATGGTGACCCTCTTCCACTGGGATTTGCCCCAGAAGCTGCAGGATCTAGGCGGATGGGCCAACCCAGAGATCGTGACGTGGTTTGCGGATTACGCGAGGGTCGTCTTCGCGCTGTTCGGCGATCGTGTCAAGGACTTCATAACTATGAACGAGCCGTCCCAGGTCTGCAGCGGGTATGAAGTGGACGGATTGGCTCCTGCGATAGCCAGTACGGTGAGTCCGCCATTTTGTTTATTTTTTCAAAATGGCGGTCATAAAACCTGTATATATCAATAGCTGGCATAAATACAAACAAGTATAGTATTAGACAAAATCTAAAACGTCAGGTTTCCAAGGTATAAAACTATCAAAGTTGTACTGGTAGTGCGATATTCCGTTGCCGCTTTCAAGGAGCTGTTTCTTTATAAACGACTTCAAAAAGGAGGAGGTTCTCAATTCGCCGGAATCTTTTTTTTAATGTAAATTCATCGATTACTCGAAGACGCCTGAACCGATTTGGAACATTATTCTTTTTGTTTCAAAATGTATACCATCCCATATAGGGTCCCATTTTTTTTCTTAGTAATATTTAAGAGGATGTTTTTGTGGAAAATTCTTTTCAACAAAAGGTTACGACGCTTAAAAAAATGAAGTGCAAATCCGCTTGAAATCCCGTTTAAATTTTATCGAAAAAAATCAATATTAAATTATATTATACTATATAAATATATACTATAAGAATTTTTTAAGATTATAGGAGGGGATAGTTTAATAAAGTTTGGAGTTTGGTGCGGGTTGTTACGTTCCCTCAAATATGGTCGAGCGAAGCAACGGTTGGATCATGCGTCATGCTCGTGAACGGGTTCCACCGGCGGGAATGGGGCTACTTTCAGCCTGCCCGTCTTAACGTAAATTGAATTTTAGCACCTACGCTTTTTTTAGAACTTCACCTCACTGTGGAAATATTATATTCTTTTCTATTCTAACAAAGTTGCATGGGTTAAATCGGCATGGCATCCGGCTGCCCACAAGATAGTATAAAAAACTTAAGTATTACAATGTAGTAGCTGTATAATATTGTAAAATGATTATTTTGAAAAGAGCAACTGCTGAGTTTCTTACCGGCTCCTCAGCAGAATCCGCTTTCCGAACCGGTGGAAGATTCGTGACGTGTCATAAGAGCCACAGGTTGGCCTGCGTGATGTAAATAATTTTGAATTTTAAATTTGATTCAAGGGTACTGGATTCTACATGTGCGCCAAGAACTTATTGGTGGCGCACGCGAAGGCGTACCATATTTATGACCAGGAGTTCAGGCCGAGTCAGAGGGGGAACGTCTTCATAGCTCTAAGTGCTGAATGGTATGAGCCAGCGTCTGATAACTACGCAGATTTCGAAGCTACTGAAGATGTGAAACAGTTCTACGTAAGTCATTATTTAGTTACTTCTGTAAGGTTACGTTGCTATTTGTGGGGGTAGAATGTGATATTAAGTGATTTAAATCAATTTCCGTCAACATTCGATAAATAGTTGCTAATATGAGTTCACATAGTTCGAAGAGCTGATGGTCGTATTAGTCCCAAGGTGTTGGAGTGGCGACCCCGCACCGGGTAACGCAGTGTTGGCAGACCCCCCACCAGATGGACCGACGACATCAAGCGAGTCGCAGGGAGCCGCTGGATTCAAGCAGCGCAAGACCGAAGCCTGTGGAGGTCCATGCAGGAGACCTTTGTCCAGCAGTGGACGTCTATAGGTTGATAAAGAAGAAGAAGAAGAAGAAGAATATGAGTTTGTCATTATACTACTGTCATGATAGTCAATATACAATGTCAATATGCCTGACAAACCACGTGACGTGTCAACATATTATAAATACCAGTTTACCTTTTTTTTTTTTTTTTTTTATTAAAGTGTTAACCTACACTTAAGGAAAATATCAGAATAAATTTTATAAACACATATCAAAAATTCCGAAGCCAGCGGGATTCGAACCCACATCTCTTGGGAATCGCGCCCAAGTGTGTTAGCCAATTACACTATAGCCACGGTCGAACTACCCGTCAGCCCCGAAATTAGTGATATGTATCTACTTTTTCAGTTTAAGCAACTGCTAGCGACATCTAGTAGCAACACGTTACAGTTATTGATCTACTATACAGTTATTGATCATTGTAATATGGGGTCTTGGAAAGTAGATCAATAACTGTAACGTGTTGCTACTAGATGTCGCTAGCAGTTGCTTAAACTGAAAAAGTAGATACATATCACTAATTTCGGGGCTGACGGGTAGTTCGACCGTGGCTATAGTGTAATTGGCTAACACACTTGGGCGCGATTCCCAAGAGATGTGGGTTCGAATCCCGCTGGCTTCGGAATTTTTGATATGTGTTTATAAAATTTATTCTGATATTTTCCTTAAGTGTAGATTAACACTTTAATAAAAATAAAAATAGTAAAAAGCAATGTGGCATCTCTAGTTCCTAACGAGCTCCATTGTAATATGGGGTCTCGGAAAGTAGATCAATAACTGTAACGTGTTGCTACTAGATGTCGCTAGCAGTTGCTTAAACTGAAAAAGTAGATACATATCACTAATTTCGGGGCTGACGGGTAGTTCGACCGTGGCTATAGTGTAATTGGCTAACACACTTGGGCGCGATTCCCAAGAGATGTGGGTTCGAATCCCGCTGGCTTCGGAATTTTTGATATGTGTTTATAAAATTTATTCTGACCAGTTTACCTTGTCGAAACGGGCAGTTTTTCTGTGAGATGAGTGTACGCTAGGCGCGGTGAAAGTACCTAAGCCAGATGAGGAATATTGCAATTAAATAAAGTACGAGATTGTGAAGTTGGTGTTTCTCTCATGTCCAGAACAGGATAAATGTTACACTTCTAAAACTAAAGAAAATCTTGGTACCAATTGTCTAAAAGTTATTCCATTGATCGTATTCGTATTCCATGAAATTAGCGTCAAAGTAAAATAATCCTTGACTGTATTGATTTAAAGTCAGATTCAATACAGAAGTATTCTGAAGTGCACATACATTCTGAAGCAGTGATAGCCTAGTGGTTAGGACTGTGGTCTCCTATTCGGGGGGTCGCAGGTTCGATTCCGGGTACGCACCTCTGACTTTTCGGAGTCAAGTGCGTTTAAGCAATTAAATATCACTTGCTTCAACGGTGAAGGAAAACATCGTGAGGAAACCTGCACACCTGAGAGTTCTTCATAATGTTCTTGAAGGTGTGTGAAGTCCGCCAATTCGCATTGGGCCAGCGTGGTGGACAATGGCATATACCCTTCTCTGAGAGGAGACCTGCGCTCAGTAGTGAGCCGTTGATGGGTTGCTGATGATGATGATTTACTACCGTAAGTGGCCACGCATCGCAAGATCCTTCCCCGCACGTAATAGTATATTTCTCACCTCCGGGCGGAAAGCGTCAATTTTCCTCCCGCTGTGCTAAACGAAAATGTCGCTTTCCGCCTCCGTCGAGGAGAAAAATAGTATACACACCACGGGCAGTAATATACTATTACACATCTAGGGCAGTAAAATAAGAAATGTCTCAGATCACATGTAATTGTTGTCCGAGGCGAAGCCAAGGTCAATAAACATGTGATCTGAGGCTTTCTTAGTTACTGCCCGTGGTGTGTATACTATTTTTCTCCTCGACGGAGGCGGAAAGCGACATTTTCGTTTAGCGCAGCGGGAGGAAAATTGACGCTTTCCGCCCGGAGGTGAGAAAATACTTTGACAAATATAATAATTCTGTTCCAGACGGAGATATTTTCGTGGCCGATCTTCTCAGAAACCGGGGACTTTCCCCCAGAGATGAGGAGGAGGATCGCGGCGAAGAGCGCGGAGCAGGGCTTCCCCAGGTCCAGGCTGCCGGAGTTCACCCCCGAGGAAATAGAAATGGTCCGAGGGAGCTCAGATTTCTTCGGACTAAACCATTATTCGACCCATCTAACTTATAGGTATGAAACGGCGTATTTTTTTTCAATTATTTTTGATGTGAAACATCTACATATAGCAGCGGGTCAGACCGACTGTTCTGACTGACTGTTGGCGTGGTGATATGTAGTTGTAGTATATGTATGTATGTAGTACGAAACAGTGTTGTTTACTACGGTACACGTAACTTGTGACTTACTCAAAAGAAATAATTTTTACAATAAAAAATGTCTGATAGGTTTATATTGAAAGTGAAAGTGAGCAGTCTTTTGCAAAGAGACCAAATTATAATTAGAGTGGGCATTTATGTGGGTACTAAGCCCGATATTACCTGTACAAAATAATTTCAATGTTTCACTTATGCCAGGCGTCCCGCGACGGCTCACAATTCTTTTTAGGGTTCCGCACAAAAATGGTAAAAATGGAACCCTTATGGTGAGCCTTTCTCCGTCCGTCCGTCCGTCTGTCACAGTCGATTATTTCAGTAACTATTAAAGCTATCAACATGAAATTTGGAATAGTTGTGTATAATAGTAGCCCACACATCATTGGAATAAAAAAAAATCGAAAATTATTTTTAGTTTTATTAAATAAGGGGGAAAATCGGGGGTTTGAAATTTTAAAGTAAGATAACTATACCGAGTGGGGTATCATATGAAAGGCCTTTACTTGTACATTCTAAAACAGTTTTTTATTTATTTTTATTTATTTTATTTGTTTTTGATTAATTGGGCAAAATGTCGAAAAAAATACCCCCCCCCCCCCCCCCTATCTCCGAAGTTAACGATAAATAAGCTAATTAATATAATATTATCGATTTACTTTTACTTTTGGAGTACGGAGCCTTCGGTGCGCGAGTCCGACTCGCACTTGGCCGGTTTTTTTATCTAGCATGTCAAGACAGTCCTCGACTAAGTGATGATGCAGTCTAGATGCTAGGCTAGGTCTAGCGGGCTAACTTGGAAGGGATATGGCAGTAAACATTCAATCCATACCCCCTAATCGTTTTCTACACGCTATCGTGCCGGAACGCTAAATCACTTGGCACGCCTTTGACGGTAGGGTGGTAACTAGCCACGACCAAAGCCTCCCACCAGACAAGACCATAGAAAATTCAGAAATTATAAATTCCCAAATTGACCCCGCCAGGAATCGGGAAAAATGGATCGATTTTGATACGGTTTTTTCTGGGTACCAATTGTCTAAAAGTTATTCGATTGATCGCATTCGTATTCGATGACATTAGCGCCAAAGTAAAATAATCCTTGACTGTATTGATTTAAAGTCACACAAATTCAGTACAACCGATTTTAACATGGAGCTTTATGGAGCGTATCGTACATACGTAAACGTATAAGAATGCATACACGAAATTGAGCTCTAATTCAATGCCGTCATGGTTTATTTTACTTTGACGCTAATGTCATCGAATACGTTTACGATCAATGGAATAACTCTAGACAATCGCACCTCTGTTTGAAAGCTAAAGTAATCGAGGTAGATCTAAGCTAGAATTTATGAAGATCTGTGCAGGAGTTTGAAGATTATCAGATCATTTCCTACTTGATTAAAGAGTCTTACAAACTTTCAGAGGTACGATTGTTGGCTATAACTTTGGATTATTTCCAAGGTATGGTAATCTTGAGCTGATGTTGCAGCATCAAGTTGTCTGCGGGATACCCAACTCCTCAATTTACAGCAGATATAGCGTGTTGTGTGTGAAGCAGTGATAGCCTAGTGGTTAGGACTGTGGTATCCTATTCGGGGGGTCGCAGGTTCGATCCCGGGTACCTCTGACTTTTCGGAGTCAAGTGCGTTTAAGCAATTAAATATCACTTGCTTCAACGGTGAAGGAAACATCGTGAGGAAACCTGCACACCTGAGAGTTCTTCATAATGTTCTTGAAGGTGTGTGAAGTCCACCAATTCGCATTGGGCCAGCGTGGTGGACTATGGCCTACAAACTTTCTCTGAGAGGAGACCTGCGCTCAGTAGTGAGCCGTTGATGGGTTGCTGATGATGATGATGATAGCGTGTTGGGGCTCATTAGAATGGTCTCAATGAGTATATGTTAGATGGATGATGATCGAGGATCGAGGAGGATCTGATGATGGAGCAGAAAACTGGGTAACAGGATGTCAGGTATATCGTGCAAAGTCCGGCCATAGACTCACATGGCGGGGGTGTTTTAAATCTTTAATTTAATCTTGTCAAAGGAATGCAAGCGTCCCAGTTTACGATGTGCCGTCGTTCGAAGACGACCTGGGTGTCGGCATCTACCAGCTGCCAGAGTGGCAGATCGGGGCCTCCATCCGGACTATGGTACCTATGCTTTAGAAGCTTAACTTTTATTATACCACCGGCGGGAATGCGGCGGCTACTTTCAGTCTGCCCGTCTTAACGTGAATTGAATTGTAGTACCTACGCTTTTTTTGGAACTTCACCTCATTTTGGAAATATTATATTCTATTCTAACAAAGTTGCATGGGTTAAATCGGCATGGCATCCGGCTGCCCACAAGATAGTATAAAAAACTTATTAGGTACAATGTAATAGCTGTATAATATTGTAAAATGATTATTTAGAAAAGAGCAACTGCTGAGTTTCTTTGCCGGCTCTTCTCAGCAGAATCCGCTTTCCGAACCGGTGCACCGGTTTTTTAAAAAAAGTTTATTTGAATAAAAAATGTTTCTATTCTATTCTAACTTCTATTCTTCAACCCCCTATTTTACCGCTTAAGGGCACTATCTCATTAGGATACCATGGCAGCGCCGCCAGTCAAATTGTATCGGCGAAGCCAAGACGTCGCCATGTAAAGGTAGGGTTTTGACGTTTTGACTGGCAAGCACTGCCGGCGTCGCTGCCATGGCATCCTAATGAGATAGGGCCCTCAGGGTTTGTATTTTCAAAAATACTTTCTTAGCGGATGCCTTTATAACTATCTGTCAGGCCAGGTCTTTGTACAGTCTTTCAAAATGTTTGGGGTCGTGAAATAGTGATTATTTTTTCTTAATTTCTCATTAGAAGGTCCTTTTACGAGGTACAATGCGAAATTATTTTGCAAAATAAAAGCGCAACAACATGGCGTGCTTTTTGACAATGACACGTACTTACACGAGTCATGATGATATTTGACATAAAATAGCCACATTTTTGATGAAGTTACATCATCTAGCGAAATGTGGCACCGTATGAGGTGGTTGAAAGGTTATAAAAGACCTCGTCAACACATAGAGGTGAGCAAATACGAAGTTTTACTCCATAGTTTATGTCCGGACTATGTTACTCCAGCTAAACCACAATTTATGTCAACTAACAGTTCAATAGAGGCTCCCATTACTATTCAAGAACTATGCAAATCTATAAAATCCAAAGATACCGCCCCTGGCTGTGATGATATCTCGTTTTCTATGATCCATCATTTACCTCTAGTTGCTAAGCAATGGCTTGTTAACCTTTATAATATTTTCCTATTTACTAGCTTTGTACCTTCGCAGTGGCGTGATATAACCGTGATTCCCATTCCCAAGCCTGGTCGAAGTTCAGAAAATTTGTCATCTTTAAGGCCTATCTCCCTTATCTCCTGCTTGTGCAAGATCTTCCATTCTGTCATTAATAAGCGTCTAGAATGGTTCATGGAACGAAATAATATTTTTGCGGACAGTTCTATAGGATTTAGAAAATTTCACTCTTGTTTAGATGGATTAGCTAAGTTAGTTACACAGGTTCAAACGGGCTTTACTAGAAATGAGATAACAGTGGGTTGTTTTATTGATGTTGATAATGCGTATAATAAGTTAGATATTTGCGCACTTTTAAAAAAATTAGATCAATTGGGAGTCGGTAATAAAATTTGTAACTATCTGTGGGAATTTTTAAAGGAACGTAAGTTAAGGATAAAGTCAGAGGATTATTGCTCTATTCCTCTGAGTACTGGTCAAGGCTTAGCCCAAGGAGACCCATTATCTCCTTTATTATTTAACGCTGCTACTCATCATATTTGTAAAGAAATCAATAATACTTTCATCAATGTGTCACAGTACGCCGATGACTTCGTCATATATTCTACTAGTAAAAATTTAAATGTAAGTGTCGATCACGTTCAAGACGCTTTGAACAAATTGTATATATTGTTTGGTGAGTTAGGTTTAGAAATTTCGACATCTAAAAGTAAAACTTGTGTTTTTAAAAAAGGACTTAACAGATCTCCAGTAATTATTAAAATTAACAACAATGTACTTCGAACAGAAGTTAACGTTAAATACCTAGGTATGTGGTTGGACTGCTCCTTGAGGTGGGGCAAACATATTAATGAACTTAAAGAGAAGACCTTAAAATTTCTCAACGTATTCAAGGTACTGTCAGGTTCGGGTTGGGGTGTACACCCTAAACATTTGAGAAGGTTGTATATAGCTATTATTAGAAGCCGGTTGGACTATGGCTGTTTTCTGTACTCGGACAGCTGCAACTCGCATCTTAGTAAACTCGATAGGGTACAGAACATGGCTATGCGAATCATAGGTGGCTTTTTAAGAAGTTCACCCATACATGTAATGGAGGCAGAATTAAACTTACAGCCTTTAAATATACGTAGGAGTTTTTTGGCTGGCAAATTTTTATTGAAAACCAAATCTCTTTCTAGTAAAACGGGACTGATTGACCTTTTACAAATACTGTTGTCACGTTGTACGCGTAATTTCTGGAAAAGAAGAAACAGCCCCTTACTTGCGTCTACTCAGAAGGATTGGGTTGATACTGTTATACACTCCAGTAACAAGTTAGAAATGTTCAGTCTAGATTTGTGGGTTAGTAAAATAGACCTTAATGATGTTCTATGTATGAATGTTGAAGGTATGGATCAAGCCAAGAATCGATATAGTTCCTTTAATTTGAAGCAGATCTGTACTAGGTACCTTAATAACAAGTTTCACAATTATTACCAAATTTATACAGACGGATCTAAAAACTCCAGTTCTTCGGGCGCAGCTTTTTTTGATCCACAAATGGATGTTGAGGCAAAATTCAAAATTGAAGCTAGTATTTCCATTATGCATGTCGAATTACTAGCTATTGTTGAAGCATTATCGTACATAAGCCCAATTTTGTTTGATAAATTTGTTATTCTGACTGATTCTAAAAGCGCGCTTCAACATTTGGCTAGATGCTCCTCGACTTTTCGAGGGCTACCTATAGCTTATGAAATTATCAAAATTCTTTTAAATTTTAAATCATTAAATAAATCAATCAAAATTCAGTGGATTCCATCCCATATTGGCATCAATGGCAACGTTAAAGCAGACCAGCTGGCTGATATGGCTACCTATGAAGGAATTTTAGTCCAAGTGGTCCCTTTTTATACCGACTGTATAAATTTGTTGAGAGATAAAATCGTTTCCCTTTGGAAAGAATACTTTGATTGTCGGTCGAAAGATAAAGGTATCTGGTACAGGACGGTCCAATCTGAACCATTTACATCCTGGGTTAGCAACTGTTCACTAGGCCGACGAGATGTTGTACATCTAATACGGCTTCGTTGTGGACACATTCCACTGGCTAAATTCGGTTTTCTCATGAAAAAATTGTCAACACCCAATTGTCCGGACTGTGACAAGCCCGAGGACGTCTTCCATGTGCTACTGGAATGTGTCCGTAACGAGGCCGAGAGATGGGATACTCTTGCCCGGTTCCCCATGCTCCGGCAGATCGGCGGCTGTAACAGCGCTCTGGCCCAACCTCTGTCGGATGAGGCTAGGGCGCTGGTACGGCTGTTTAGGAAGTGCCTGCTGAGGCGTGATATTGTTTAGGTTAAGACTATCTTGAAGATTTACGGAGTGGCGTAGTCCTATAGGACCAAACTCCTAAAATAAAGATTAAAAAAAAAAAAAAAATAGCCACATTTGACAGCAATTGACATTTGACATATCAGCGATTGACGTTTGACAATTGAAGTGACATTAAGATGACGTAACGTCATTACAAAAATAGACAACAAAAGCAGATAGATGCACTCCGGGAATTGCCATTCTACAGATATACCCAATTATCAATTTTATATTTGTACCTCTTATTCACTGTAATACTACAAAAAAGCATATTTTATTTCAATTTGTATGATTTAATACTATTTTTTGGTATATCGTACAAGTACCTGGCCCAATATGAAACAACCCCTTTCAGCCCAATCCGTTCAGTGGTGTGAGCCTTGCGTTCCTAGATCAGTCAGTTCTTTTGTATATTTAGAAGAATATTTTTCTCTCCGAATTTCGTATGAAGAAGAAGCTATGTCAGTCTGGTTTTCATACGGCTCTACTCATTTCTGAATGACACACTCAGTAACTAAACTATTTGCGTGTAACTTGCCAGTGAGAGGCTACAGAAGTATATTTGAATATTAGTTTTCAATTCGATGCCTTAACATGGGTAGCATAAGTATGTCACGCACTCTTTAAACATTTCTGTGGTGGTGTCGTGTGATGCGGGTTGTTACGTTCCCTCAAATATGGTTGAGCGAAGCAATGGCTGGGTCAAGCGTCATGCTCGTGAACGGGTTCCACCGGCGGGAATGGGGCTACTTTATGTCTGCCCATCTTAAGATAGAAGTTTGTCGGTATGCATTTTTGGAACTTTCCTCATTGTGGAAACACTGCATATATAGCATAGTATTTACTGTATTGTAAATTTGTTTTGAAAAGAGCAACCGCCGAGTTTCTTGCTGGTTCTTCTCGGCAGGAAAGGCATTCCGAACCAGTGGTAGATTCATCGACTATTCAAAAGCACTTGTAAAAGTTTATTTGAATAAAAAATATTTCTATTCTATTCTATTCTCCCTTCCAGTACGTGCCATGGGGGTTCACCAAGCTGCTGAACCGCATCAAGAACGATTACCATAACCCGCCAGTCATCATCACTGAGAACGGTTTCGCCACTCGCGGAGGGCTCGTGGACGAAGACAGAGTTCAGTACTACCGGGGGTACTTGGACGCCCTTCTGGACGCTTTGGATGACGGCTGCGACGTCAGAGGCTATACCGCCTGGAGTTTGATGGACAACTTTGAGTGGAATTATGCGTATACGTGAGTATTAAAAAATCCTATAAATACACTTGTTTCCGTGTCCCATCTTAACGGCGATTGTCGTTAAGGTCGGGTAAAAATTGCCGAAATAATCACTTCACTTTTAAAGGGGACAGAGTTCTGCACCTAAACAGTGCAAACTGGACTCTAGGCTAAGCCTCCGCTGTCCGTCCGTCTGTCAGTCGGCTGTATTTCAAACCGTATAGGTAAATACTTGAAATTTCCCAGGGAATGTTACGGCGTGTACGAGGTGGACTACGACAACATAAACCGTACCCGTACGGCACGTAAAAGTGCGTATGTGTATAAGGAGCTGCTGCGTACGCGGACACTCGACCACCACTACAAGCCCGACCTCTCCCAGCCCATCACCATCGACGCCTGGCACTGATGATGATTATGATGATGATGATGATGTTTCTGCTGTTGTTGTTGATGATGATGACGATGATGATGATGATGATGACGATGACTGATAAATAAAATAAAAGTTAAAATTGATCCGTTTTGTTTGATTTCTACAACTTAGCCCATCACCATCGACGCCGGACACTAATGATGATGATTATGATGATGATGACTGCTAAATAGAATAAAACTTGTAAATTCAACACAACACACACATAAAAGGTTTTTGATTTTTGTATTGACAACTCTACAAGCAACTTATTCCATCACCATCGACGCCGGACACTGATGATGATGATGATGATGATGATGATGATGATGATGATAAATCCTTACTAATACTGTAAATGTGAAAGTGTGTTTGTATTTTGGTTTGTCCTTCGATCAATTAGCGGAACGGATCGACGTGATTTTTTACATGGGTACCTATATTATTGAGGACTTGGAGAGTGGTATAATATGACTATGGCTACCTTTTATCCCAAAAAAAAAAACAGAAAGTTCCCGCGGGATTTTTAAAACTTAGATTTTTAGGGAAGTTAGCTAACCGCGCGCAATCTAGTTTTAAAGGACTCGATAAAGTTCGTTTCAGTTTTTGTCCATACAAAACTGATGTTTACTATAGAGATCGAGATGGTGCTTAGGTACGTTACAGTGTGTAACTTTGGGTGATCTATGAATTTGATTTCGCAGGGGTACTCCGAGCATAGCTCTCTTCGTATATTTATGCTCTCTCCAGCGCCCGCTGAGTGGCCCTGAGCCTTTTTAAAAGGCCCTTATTTAGCGACTATGTTTGTTGTATACCTATTATTTTGGATCAATAATTAAAAGTAGGTATATACCTATTTTGTCTATTTTTAATTTTAAAAATAATTTAAAGTAAAAAAACCGAGTGTGCTTTAGACCACACGACTGAAGTAAAACTTGCAAAACGCAACTGGCTATGAGAGAAAGAGAGAAAGAAAATGTGTGCTCGCACCTCTCTCTCTTGCCCCTACAGTAATATACGAAACGTAACTCTCTCTCTCTCTCTTTCTATCTTCACTAACTTATATCTCCCTCTCAACTTCCGTTCGCCTAGCCCGATCACACTTTTCGTAATGCATTCACCAGCTTACTCCCCAAGTCAAGCGTGCGTAAAGAAGTTTACTTCAAAAATATCATTTATTAAAATTCACGTACAACTTTTAAAAAGCGAAGATAAAAATACCACAGACTAAACGTAGATTTAAAATAAAAAAAAAACAAATATATATTTTTTTAAACCCGCTGCAAAGAACTCGTGTGGTGGAAACAAATTGTAAGCGGCCCCATTCATTCGTCCCACTCATCCGAGCCCCGGCATTATGCGGAGACCTTTCCGTGCAAACATTAAAAAGTCAACAGTATTTTTGCATGACGCGATATTTTTTTTTGTATACGTATGCTCTAATAGTCTATTTTATATATATTAGTGGGATAATATGTATTAGTATGTAGTAAAGGAAAAGACCACCTACAGTTCATTTGTCCATATGTTTTCCTATTCCTAAGGTTGCGTTGAGATCGCTACTATACCCTGTCCAACCGTTTATTTTGACAGCTTTCTTTTTTGTCAAAAAGAAAATAAACGGTTGGACAGGGTATAAGCGATAAGGCCGCTCTTTGTGTTATACTTATAAGTCTTTGTTTCTTTTGTATATTTTTTGGTGTGGTGCAAATAAAGAGTATAATAAATACGCTGTTTTAAAGTTTTGTTTTGCTCAAGAAGCCTATACACCTATAACACTAGCTTCTTGAGTTAGCTTAACTACTGAGATAGGTAGAGAATATAGAATATTCCCCATTGTAGCTACAAAGATTCTATGCGTCTACGGTCAAGCTACGGTTATAAGACATACTTAGCTAGCTTACCTTATTATTATAGGTACTAAGCATAGTTCAGTAATTCTTTACAAAAAAATTAAGTGGCACTCGGGGACTGTCGCGGTAAAGCTATTGCATAGCATTTTTTATATCAACTTTTGCAATTATAATATTTATGCAATATTTTATTTATGCATAGTAAAAATTATGCAAAAAAATAATTAAAAACAAACAAACAAGAAAAGCGCACTGTCACTACTTCGCGAGTGAGATTCGAACCTGCGACATCATACACCATACGGTAAAGAAAGCGGTCGCTCGCCCACTGCGCCGAACAGAGCTACTTGTAAGCCTCTAAAATGTTGAACGCTTACTGAACGACGGGGTTAGGTTTATTTTCGTTACGGAATATCTTGAAATTATAATATTTATGCAATATTTTATTTATGCATAGTAAAAATTATGCAAAAAAATAATTAAAAACAAACAAACAAGAAAAGCGCACTGTCACTACTTCGCGAGTGAGATTCGAACCTGCGACATCATACACCATACGGTAAAGAAAGTGGCCGCTCGCCCACTGCGCCAAACAGAGCTACTTGTAAACCTCTAAAATGTTGAACGCTTACTGAACGACGGTGTTAGGTTTATTTTCATTACGGAATTTCTTGGTTCGGTCGCCGCGCTCAAACTGTTTGTCCTAGTTCAAAGCCCGCGATAAAAGCTATGCCATAGCTTAAGGGGGCTCAGTATGCGCGAACGAACTTGCCGGCGCACGTGGGTAACCTGCTTGCTATTTCACCTAACATTGTGTGAGAAAGAGATAGACTCAATGTAGCGACCAGCGAGTGCATGCGCGCATACTTCCGTGCTACCGTCCCGCTCCCGCTCCGTGTCGGGTGAAAGGCGCGATAATTTACTCCGAAATTGAGCGCGCGATAAGGGTTGAACAGTCGTTTGGGAAAAGTGTTTTTGAGAAAAAACTACTAAATGTATGTTTACAAAGTAAAGTTATTTGAACTGATGAATAAATAAACTATGTCCAATGATAATTTTTTTTGGAATTTTCATACTCCTAATGTTATTTATTTGCGCCAAAAGATGTCATAAATTTAGTGTGAAAATGACGATCTTACGAGGCTCGTAACTTTTTAGCGAATATTTTTTTCACTATTTTATATATCAATAAACCTAGATTATCTAGGTTTATTGATATATAAAACCTCCTCCGACCTCTCCCAGCCCATCACCATCGACGCCTGGCACTGATGATGATTATGATGATGATGATGATGTTTCTGCTGTTGTTGTTGATGATGATGACGATGATGATGATGATGATGACGATGACTGATAAATAAAATAAAAGTTAAAATTGATCCGTTTTGTTTGATTTCTACAACTTAGCCCATCACCATCGACGCCGGACACTAATGATGATGATTATGATGATGATGACTGCTAAATAGAATAAAACTTGTAAATTCAACACAACACACACATAAAAGGTTTTTGATTTTTGTATTGACAACTCTACAAGCAACTTATTCCATCACCATCGACACCGGACACTGATGATGATGATGATGATGATGATGGTGATGATGATAAATCCTTACTAATACTGTAAATGTGAAAGTGTGTTTGTATTTTGGTTTGTCCTTCGATCAATTAGCGGAACGGATCGACGTGATTTTTTACATGGGTACCTATATTATTGAGGACTTGGAGAGTGGTATAATATGACTATGGCTACCTTTTATCCCAAAAAAAAAAAACAGAAAGTTCCCGCGGGATTTTTAAAACTTAGGTTTTTAGGGAAGTTAGCTAACCGCGCGCAATCTAGTTTTAAAGGACTCGATAAAGTTCGTTTCAGTTTTTGTCCATACAAAACTGATGTTTACTATAGAGATCGAGATGGTGCTTAGGTACGTTACAGTGTGTAACTTTGGGTGATCTATGAATTTGATTTCGCAGGGGTACTCCGAGCATAGCTCTCTTCGTATATTTATGCTCTCTCCAGCGCCCGCTGAGTGGCCCTGAGCCTTTTTAAAAGGCCCTTATTTAGCGACTATGTTTGTTGTATACCTATTATTTTGGATCAATAATTAAAAGTAGGTATATACCTATTTTGTCTATTTTTAATTTTAAAAATAATTTAAAGTAAAAAAACCGAGTGTGCTTTAGACCACACGACTGAAGTAAAACTTGCAAAACGCAACTGGCTATGAGAGAAAGAGAGAAAGAAAATGTGTGCTCGCACCTCTCTCTCTTGCCCCTACATTAATATACGAAACGTAACTCTCTCTCTCTCTCTTTCTATCTTCACTAACTTATATCTCCCTCTCAACTTCCGTTCGCCTCGCCCGATCACACTTTTCGTAATGCATTCACCAGCTTACTCCCCAAGTCAAGCGTGCGTAAAGAAGTTTACTTCAAAAATATCATTTATTAAAATTCACGTACAACTTTTAAAAAGCGAAGATAAAAATACCACAGACTAAACGTAGATTTAAAATTAAAAAAAAAAACAAATATATATTTTTTTAAACCCGCTGCAAAGAACTCTTGTGGTGGAAACAAATTGTAAGCGGCCCCATTCATTCGTCCCACTCATCCGAGCCCCGGCATTATGCGGAGACCTTTCCGTGCAAACATTAAAAAGTCAACAGTATTTTTGCATGACGCGATATTTTTTTTTGTATACGTATGCTATAATAGTCTATTTTATATATATTAGTGGGATAATATGTATTAGTATGTAGTAAAGGAAAAGACCACCTACAGTTCATTTGTCCATATGTTTTCCTATTCCTAAGGTTGCGTTGAGATCGCTACTATACCCTGTCCAACCGTTTATTTTGACAGCTTTCTTTTTTGTCAAAAAGAAAATAAACGGTTGGACAGGGTATAAGCGATAAGGCCGCTCTTTGTGTTATACTTATAAGTCTTTGTTTCTTTTGTATATTTTTTGGTGTGGTGCAAATAAAGAGTATAATAAATACGCTGTTTTAAAGTTTTGTTTTGCTCAAGAAGCCTATACACCTATAACACTAGCTTCTTGAGTTAGCTTAACTACTGAGATAGGTAGAGAATATAGAATATTCCCCATTGTAGCTACAAAGATTCTATGCGTCTACGGTCAAGCTACGGTTATAAGACATACTTAGCTAGCTTACCTTATTATTATAGGTACTAAGCATAGTTCAGTAATTCTTTACAAAAAAATTAAGTGGCACTCGGGGACTGTCGCGGTAAAGCTATTGCATAGCATTTTTTATATCAACTTTTGCAATTATAATATTTATGCAATATTTTATTTATGCATAGTAAAAATTATGCAAAAAAATAATTAAAAACAAACAAACAAGAAAAGCGCACTGTCACTACTTCGCGAGTGAGATTCGAACCTGCGACATCATACACCATACGGTAAAGAAAGCGGTCGCTCGCCCACTGCGCCGAACAGAGCTACTTGTAAGCCTCTAAAATGTTGAACGCTTACTGAACGACGGGGTTAGGTTTATTTTCGTTACGGAATATCTTGAAATTATAATATTTATGCAATATTTTATTTATGCATAGTAAAAATTATGCAAAAAAATAATTAAAAACAAACAAACAAGAAAAGCGCACTGTCACTACTTCGCGAGTGAGATTCGAACCTGCGACAGCATACACCATACGGTAAAGAAAGTGGCCGCTCGCCCACTGCGCCAAACAGAGCTACTTGTAAACCTCTAAAATGTTGAACGCTTACTGAACGACGGTGTTAGGTTTATTTTCATTACGGAATTTCTTGGTTCGGTCGCCGCGCTCAAACTGTTTGTCCTAGTTCAAAGCCCGCGAAATCAAAAAACGATTTAAACTATATCTCTGTTAGTACATAAGCTTTGACTAGGCAATAATATTTTGAATTTTTAAGACTTCTTGCTAAAAAAGAAACAAGTTAATTAATCGTATTGAGTTAAAAAAACTAGAAGCTAGAGCAGACTTTATTGCCTACACTAGAATCTTACGGTTCAAAAATTACGTCGAGCTTCTGAAGATGCGATATTTTCTCGTCTTTCAAAGGAAAACTCTCCCAGCACGGTATAAAAGCATTTTTAATATTGCTATTTTAAAAAGTAACTTGCAGTGGAAGAAATATAAAACAGATTTAATAAAGAAAAGTGGTCATTTTTGTGCTATTATTTTACAAGGATTTTTATGTAAACCTATGAAGATGATACTGCCATTGGCGCAATTAGAATGCCATAAGCCTACTTTCTCGTATTAGTTTACAAATTGCGTAAAACCAAATTAAATTTGAATTTCGCGGGCAGACCCGTATAATCAACCTTAATTCCTTCCACACACTAAATAGGGTATTTGACTACTTTTAGAAAATCATATTAAATTGTTAATAATGCTATGCTGAAGCTAACAACCGCCGAATCCAACTCGGCTGGGCAGCGTTCGTGAAGCTCCGAGATGTCTTCTCGTCCAAAATCCCTCAGTGCCTGAAGACTCAAGTCTTCGAACAGTGCGTGTTGCCAGTGATGACTTACGGATCCGAGACATGGTCGCTAACTATGGGCCTCATAAGAAGGCTCAGGGTCACCCAGCGAGCGATGGAGAGAGCTATGCTCGGTATATCCCTGCGAGATCAAATCAGAAATGAGGAGATTCGTAGGAGAACCAAAGTCACCGACATAGCTCAGCGTGTCGCGAAACTGAAGTGGAAATGGGCGGGGCACATAGTTCGAAGAACTGATGGTCGTTGGGGTCCCAAGGTGTTGGAGTGGCGACCCCGCACCGGGAAACGCAGTGTTGGCAGACCCCCCACCAGGTGGACCGACGACATCAAACGAGTCGCAGGGAGCCGCTGGATTCAAGCGGCGCAAGACCGAAGCCTGTGGAAGTCCATGCAGGAGACCTTTGTCCAACAGTGGACGTCTATAGGTTGATTAAGAAGAAGAAGAAGAAGAAGCTAACAAAATTACAAAACGTATATTTCGGCATAATTTTCAGTATTTTTCATAAAAATCGAGAAATAAATTCAAAAAAATAAATTGCCCCGGAAACGTTCCATTTGTTTACATGACGTCACAGTTCACACACAGTTCAATGACAATTCCAAAGCCCAAAGGTGGCGTGAACTGTGACGTCATTCGAGATTTAAGAACGTTTTCGATCTCGTGAACATGGCCAGAATTATAGCAATATTAATTAATGTTTGTCTAATTAAATAAAGCTTTATTTTTTAGTTTTGTCGTATGGAATAATGTTTTTAGATAATAATCTTTTACGATGACACCAGATGAAACGATATTTTTAATATAGTCAAATACCCTATTGCATTACACGCATTATTTTGTATAAATAAACAAGGTCAATACTTAAAAGGTGAAGTGTAGCGTAGTCATAGACAACTTTTTTATAAACACAAGTGTTTTATAAAGCCTAATGCACACTATAATTTTCATAAAACCGTTGTTCATTCACTTTTTCATTCTTCGTCGCAGTTTGTCGTAGGTACTCGTACAAAGGAATCCGGACAGCAGTGTTATTTATTTACGCGACGGTATTGTAAAGTTGAAAATGGCTGTGAATCGGTTTAGCGTGTCACCGGTATAGTTGGCTTGCTGCCATCCCGCGAAGCGTCCGCTAATTGAATCGGCCATTTTTGTGGCGCGGATCGCCATGTTGATTTTGAAAAATATTGGAACGTAGTTCCTTATCGCGCGGTGCGGAAGGGGGCTAGACGGATCGACACTTTTTCGAATGTGAATTTGGCATTGTGTTCGGTATTTTCGCGGTACAATATTGGGTCTCCGTAGCCTTGTGGCTTCTGCAGTTGCCTAACAGTTAAAAGTCGATGGTTCGAATCCCAGCTCGACAATTTTCTATTTTCAAATTTATTTTAAATAATTTCTACATGTGGAATTTTTCCCTAATTTTTTATAACTTATTTAAGTTATGAAAAAAAACTTATTTAAGTATAATAAAAGGCTACGGAGACCCAATATTGTACCGCGAAAATACCGAACACAATGCCAAATTAATTAATCGAAAGGAACTTCGTTCCATCCGGATGTCCCTTGACACCTCTCAAGTTTTTTAACACAGTGTCATTCAAGAGAGGATATGACGATAGTGAAACGGATGGGGATTGAACCTTACAAATTCCAGTCCGCACCTTTAACCGTTGAGCTACTCAGGCTCTACGAGTAAATTGGGGAGGCCTACGCCGTAGAGAAAACTCTGAGTTTTCACGGAGCGGTTCTCACCCGCGCCCGCAGCGGTTGCGGTACCGCTGTTTTATTCCAATATTCACGACACCGCAGGCCTATGCGGTCCCGCAGCCGCCGCGGTTGCGGGAAAGGACCGCTAAAATGGCATCGGAAGAAGGGAACACCTGCGCCCGCGCGACCGATCGCAGAGTCCGCGGGTAACCGCGACCCGCGTGGCGTCACAGATGATGTGACCCACTTGTTGGAGGAATGCGTCCGTTATCAGTCGGGCAGGAATCAGTTGATGGAATGTTTAAATCTGAACAGATTCCAAGTTTTTAACAGTTTGTTAAGTAACCCAATTTCTGACGGAGCTTGGAATCTGTTCAGATTGTTCATAAGAAAATGATTGTATTATATTCTTCTTAATTATTGTGATTAGGGTACTAAGGGTATGATTAGGCTGACATACCTGATAGGTAAAAGCCTTAAAATAAAGGAAAAAAAAAACCGCGACCCGCGCGGTTCTGCTGCGTGCGCCGCGAGCACCCCCGCCGGCCCCGCGCTATCGCAATTTGTAAACTAATACGACAAAGTAGGCTTATGGCATTCTAATTGCGACGATGGCAGTATCATCTTCACAGGTTTATGTAAAAATCTTTACTTGAAAGATTCCCGTTTAATAAATTAGTCAGAATATCGAGTTGAACGTGAGTTACTCACAAATCAGTCGACATTCTAACTAATTTTCTTAAACTGAAAGATTTTTATATAAACCTGTGAAGATGATACTGCCATTGTCGCAATTAGAATGCCATTAGCTTACTTTGTCGTATTAGTTTACACATTGCGAAAAACCAAATTAAATTTGAATTTCGCGGGCAGACCCGTATAATCAACCTTGTAAGTATACAATACTTTAGTTAAGTATATACTTAAAAAAAATGCCACTAGCGTTGGGAATTCGGGACGTCACTGTTTCTATTCAATGACGAATATAATTAGTTTATAGTTTACCTGTGCAAGCAGTGATAGCCTAGTGGTTGAAGCAGTGCCTAGTGGTTAGGACTGTGGTCTCCTATTCGGGGGGTCGCAGGTTCGATCCCGGGTACGCACCTCTGACTTTTCGGAGGCAAGTGCGTTTAAGCAATTAAATATCAGTTGCTTACCCGGTGAAGGAAAACATCGTGAGGAAACCTGCACATCTGAGAGTTCTTCATAATGTTCTCGAAGGTGTGTGAAGTTCGCCAATTCGCATTGGGCCAGCGTGGTGGACGCCTATAACCCTTCTCTGAAAGGAGACATGCGCTTGATGGGTTGTTGTTAATGATGATGATGATGATGATTCTATTTAAAAGTAGGTACACACATATCCTCCCTGTATTATTGCATGAATTCATGTGAAATACATAAAATAAATTTCATTTAAAGCACACACATACTACATAATGCATCCATATTCCACATATCCATGTCCCAAAGTGCACTGCGAGATAAATAACAATGCATTTAGAGCGCGCTCGCTTATTGTGTATTATGTGAACCCACTCAGATGTGCAGAGTGCAGACCGCGTTCGAAATATATTTCCATTAGTTTTTAGGGTTCCGTAACCAAAGAGTTACATAGTTAATAGTTATATAGTATGAGTAATATATGAAGGAATATATGGAGGAAGCTGTGATAGCCTAGTGGTTAGGACTGTGGTCTCCTATTCGGGGAGTAGCAGGTTCGATCCCGGGTACGCACCTCTGACTTTTCGGAGTCAAGTGCGTTTAAGCAATTAAATATCACTTGCTTTAACGGTGAAGGAAAACATCGTGAGGAAACCTGCACACCTGAGAGTTCTTCATAATGTTCTCGAAGGTGTGTGAAGTCCGCCAATTCGCATTGGGCCAGCGTGGTAGACTATGGCCTATAACCTAAGGAGACCTGCGCTCAGTACTGAGCCGTTGATGGGTTGCTAATGATGATGATGAAGATAAGAGTAATATATTCCTGGGACACACAGACCAGCTAGGTAGGTCCAATTTCGAGAAAGAGATCAACCGCCGAATCCAACTCGGCTGGGCAGCGTTCGGGAAGCTCCAAGATGTCTTCTCGTCCAAAACCCCTCAGTGCCTGAAGACTAAAGTCTTCAAACAGTGCGTGTTGCCAGTGATGACTTACGGATCCGAGACATGGTCGCTAACTATGGGCCTCATAAGTAGGCTCAGGATCGCTGAGCGGGCGATGGAGAGAGCTATGCTCGGAGTGTCCCTGCGGGATCGAATCAGAAATGAGGAGATCCGTAGGAGAACCAAAGTCCCGACATAGCTCAGCGAGTCGCGAAACCGAAGTGGAAATGGGCGCCACATAGTTCGAAGAGCTTATGGTCGTTGGGGTCCTAAGGTGCTAGAGTGGCGACCCTGCACCGGGAAGTGCAGTGTTGGCAGACCCCCCCCCACCAGGTGGACCGACGACATCAAACGAGTCGCAGGGAGCCGCTGCATTCAGGCGGCGCAAGACCGAAGCCTGTGGAAGTCCATGCAAGAGACCTTTGTCCAGCAGTGGACGTCTAAAATATAAAGAAGATAAAGATAAGATAAAGAAGAAGAAGAAGAATATTATGTGCCTAGTAGGAATATAGAGTTAGGAGCAAGATTTATATTTTAAATCCACTAGGGAATTACACCGGCCGTCGGCGTCAGTTGGCTTTGCCTTGAACATTTAAATTACACTCGCCCCTACATCAGTTACCTACCCTACCCTCCGATAGATAGCATTGCTGCTTAACTACTATATTTATCAGTGCAACGCGAAAATAACCTTTTTCCTTCGCACTTAAGATTTACTAGGTATCCTATGCACGTTTATACTGTTTTTATAAATCAGGGTTGCCATTTACAATGGTCATAAATTACCGAGTAAGGAAACAATTTATAGAAAAACCTTTTTCTAGGTATTCAACCAATTTGGAAAACAAGTTTAAAAACTGTAACCCGATTATGGAAAATCGGATGTAGCACCCGTCTTATTAACTATATAATTAAGTTAATAAGGTATAATTTAATATAAAAAAATATTTTCAAAAACCGACTTCAAACACCCGCGCCACTACAAAGTATAGAAAATTTATTGTTGATTTTTAGGGTTCCGTACCCAAAGGGTACCAACGGGACCCTATTACTAAGCCTACGCTGTCCGTCCGTCCGTCCGTCCGTCCGTCTGTCAGCGGGCTGTATCTCGTAAACCGTAATAGATAGACAGATGAAATTTTCACATATTATGTATTTCTATTGCCACTATAACAACAAATAATAAAAATTAAATTAAATTAAAAAAATTAAATTAAAATATTTCCATGGGTACATGAAAATATTTTAATTTTTTTTTTTAACGGAACCCTAAAAGAGCGAGGCCCGGCTCGCACTTGGCCGATTTTTTAAAAACCGCTCGACTGATTTCTATAAAATTTTAATGGACCACCTGGGAAGCCTTACCCTAAATACCCTTTCAAACAAAAAAGAATTTTCCAAATCGGTTCAGGCGTCTTCGAGTAATCGGTGAACATACATTAAGAAAAAAATCGGCCAAGTGCGAGTCGGGCCTCGCTCTTTTAGGGTTCCGTTAAAAATAAATTAAATTTAAATATTTCCATGTACCCATTGAAATATTTTAATTGAATTTTTTAATATAATTTAATTTTTATTATTTGTTGTTATAGCGGCAATAGAAATACATAATATGTGAAAATTTCATCTGTCTATCTATTACGGTTTACGAGATACAGCCCGCTGACAGACGGACGGACGGACGGACGGACGGACGGACGGCCGGACAGCGTAGGCTTAGTAATAGGGTCCCGTTGGTACCCTTTGGGTACGGCACCCTAAAAACATCCGACGAATTGAGAATCTCCTACTTTTTTGAAGTCGGTTAAAAATGTAGCCTATGCCACCCGGTTCATAATAATGAATCAATAATAATTGATACCTCATTCATCAAATTTCTACTGAGCCGGTTTTAATGAATGGGGGTGTCCATCGATGTTAAGTGGTAATGCATTCTAAGATGAAATGACAGTATGTGATATGACAGGGTATGACAGTGTCAATACCTACCTACATCCTATTATCCTATTCCTATTAATATTATAAATGCGAAAGTTTGTGAGGATGGATGTATGGATGTTTGGATGGATGGATGTTTGTTACTCTTTAACGCGACAACGAATGAACCGATTTTGCTGAAATTTGGCACAGACATAGATTATAGTCTGGAATAGCACATAGGCTACTTTTTATCCCGGAAAAGCAAACAGTTCCTGCGGGATAGCATCGCAATTTTTTACGCATTTGTCCTTCAAAATATGCGCAATGGAGTTTTAGATTGACGTGATTTTTTTGCACAGGTAAAGTTAAGGGCCTGAAAAATGACACAGGCTACTTTTTATCCCGGGAAAACAAACGGTTCCTGCAGGATATTAGTATACTACTTTTCACACATTTATCTTTCAATTATGCGCCAACGGAGTTACAGATTGACGTGGTTTTTTGGATAGGCATAGTTGATGACTTGAAAAGTGACAAAGGCTACTTTTATCCTGGGAAAGCAAACAATTCCCGCGGGATATTCGTATGCTATTTTTCACATATTTATCCTTAAATTATGGGCCAATATGGATGCATGCATACATGTATGTATGTATGTATGTATGTATGTATGTATGTATGTATGTATGTATGTATGTATGTATGTATGTATGTATGTATGTATGTATGTATGTATGTATGTATGTATGTATGTATGTATGTATGTATGTATGTATGTATGTATGTATGTATGTATGTATGTATATATGTATGTATGTAAGTATGTATGTATGTATGTATGTATGTATGTATGTATGTATGTATGTATGTTTGAATAATATTATAAATGCGAAAGTTTGTGAGGATGGATGGATGGATGTTTGGATGGATGGATGGATGGATGGATGTTTGGATGGATGGATGGATGGATGGATGGATGGATGGATGGATGGATGTTTGTTACTCTTTAACGCGACAATGAATGAACCGATTTTGCTGAAATTTGGCACAGACATAGATTATAGTCTGGAATAGCACATAGGCTACTTTTTATCCCGGAAAAGCAAACAGTTCCTGCGGGATAGCATCGCTACTTTTTACGCATTTATCCTTCAAAATACGCGCAATGGAGTTTTAGATTGACGTGATTTTTTTGCACAGGTAAAGTTAAGGGCCTGAAAAATGACACAGGCTACTTTTTATCCCGGGAAAACAAACGGTTCCTGCAAGATATTAGTATACCACTTTTCACACATTTATCTTTCAAATATGCGCCAACGGAGTTACAGATTGACGTGGTTTTTTGGAGCATAGTTTATGACTTGAAAAGTGACAAAGGCTACTTTTTATCCTGGGAAAGCAAACAATTCCCGCGGGATATTCGTATGCTACTTTTGACATATTAGTCCTTCAATTATGCGCCAACAAAGTTACAGATTGACGTGGTTTTTTGATAGGCATAGTTGAGGACCTGAAAGTGACAACAGCTACTTTTTATTCCGGGAAAACAAACAGTTCCCGCGGGATATTCGTATGCTACTTTTCACATATTTATCCTTAAATTATGCGCCAATATGCATGCATGCGTACATGTATGTATGTATGTATGTATGTATGTATGTATGTATGTATGTATGTATGTATGTATGTATGTATGTATGTATGTATGTATGTATGTATCTGTGTGTGTATGTATATATGCATGTATTTATGTATGTTAATTATTAATGTGAACTAATAATATTATTAATTAATTATACAATAATATTATTAATGTGACGACGAAGACTTGACGATTTTCAACCTCCGGAGCAAGCTGGGTTTCGAAAAGGCTACAGCACCGTAGACCACATTCACACCTTAAGGCAGATTATACAGAAGGCGGAAGAGTATAATCTCCCACTCTGCCTTGCTTTTGTGGACTACGAGAAAGCCTTCGACTCTATCGAAACTTGGGCTGTTCTGGAGTCACTGCAGAGATGCCAAGTCGATTGGCGTTATATCGAGGTGCTGCGATGTATTTACGATACTGCGTCAATGACCGTCCAAGTACAGTCTCAGCAAACAAAACCAATAAACTTGAGAAGGGGGGTTAGACAGGGGGATGTAATATCCCCAAAACTGTTTAATAGTGCTCTAGAAGACCTCTTCAAAACGCTGGACTGGACAGGACGAGGCTTTAATATAAATGGCGAATACATCTCACACCTGCGGTTCGCCGACGATGTGGTTATCCTGGCAGAGACTCCAGAAGATCTGGAACAGATGCTGAATAGCCTAAGCCGCTCTTCCAGACGAGTTGGTCTTGGGATAAACATGCACAAAACCAAGGTTATGTTCAATCAACATGTTGTCTCGATACCCGTGAACGTCGAAAATGTTGGAATCGAAATTGTTTCAGAGTACAACTACCTTGGCCAGATCATACAACTGGGTAGAAACAATTTCGACGAAGAAGCCAACAGAAGGATACGGCTGGGCTGGGCGGCATTTGGAAAATTAAGTCGGGTCTTCTCATCGTCAATACCTCAATGCCTGAAGACGAAAGTCTTCAATCAATGTGTCCTTCCCGTCCTCACTTATGGCGCTGAAACGTGGACACTAACAAAAGGCTTGATCCACAAATTTAAAGTCACTCAGAGAGCTATGGAGAGGGCTATGTTAGGAGTTTCTCTTAAGGACAGGATTCGGAATGAAGAGATCCGCAAGAGAACCAAGGTCGCCGACATAGCCTAAACCATTAGCAAGCTGAAATGGCAGTGGGCAGGCCATGCTTGTCGTAGAAGCGATGGCCGATGGGGCCGAAAAGTTCTAGAGTGGAGACCGCGAACTAGTAAGCGTAGTGTGGGGCGCCCTCCAGCACGTTGGACCGACGATATAAAGCGGGTGGCGGGAAGTGGCTGGATGAGGAAGGCTGAGGACCGGGTGTGGTGGCGTTCTCTGGGAAAGGCCTATGTTCAGCAGTGGACGTCCGCAGGCTGAGATGATGATGATGATGATGATTATTAATGTGACAGTTTGTGAGGATGGATGTATACGGATGTATGTTTGTATAGATGTAGTATACGGATGGATGGATGTATGTTCTCTGAGGTAGGGGTTGAACTATTTTGACTGTTTTACTCCTTATCTTCGTTACATTTAAACTAATTTTTATTATTATTTTAACCGACTTCAAAAAAGGAGGAGGATCTCAATTCAACGGAATCTTTTTCTATTCATGTTCACCGATTACTCGAAGACGCCTGAACTGATCTGATTTTTTAAAAAATTTACAATAAATTATATACTTTGTAGTGGCGCGGGCGTTTAAATGTATGCTCCCGGGACAAAAAGTAGCCTGTGTTATTTTCCAGGTCCTCAACTTTACCTGTGTAAAAAACCACGTCGACTATATGCACTTGCACTTTATATGGTGAAATATTATTACTGCGAAAGTGCGTTGGTTTGTCCTTCAATCACGCCCCAACAGAGCTACGGATCGACGTGATTTTTTGCGGGGGTACCTATAGTTGAGGACCTGGAGAGTGACAGGCTACATTTTATCCCGAAAGAGAGAAAAAGAGTTCCCGAGGCATTTTAAAGGTACGACATTTTTTCACGCAGACGAAGTCGCGGGCATCAGCTAGTCCCTAATAAAATTCTACACACCATCGTATCGGAACGCAAAATCGCTTGGTAGCACGTCTTTTACGGTAGGTACGATGCAGTGGTGTCTACCACAGAGTAAATAATAAAATATGATGTTACTAGCTGATGCCCACGACTTCGTCTGCGTGGATTTAGTTTTTAAATTCCCTCGGAAACTCTTTGATTTTCCGGGATAAAAAGTAGCATACGTCACTCTCCAGGTCCTCAACTGCAAAAAAGTGAAGTCAATCCGTTCCTCAATTGCGGAGTGAATGAAAGACAAACCAACAAACATACACACTTTCGCATTTATAATATTAAAAAAATAAAAAAAAAGTTTAGAAAATGTAACCCGATTATGGAAATTGGATGTAGCACCCGTCTTATTAATTATGTTTGTGTATCTATATATATAAAAGAAAGTGGTGTTAGTTACACTATTTATAACTCAAGAACGGATGAACCGATTTGGCTGGAAATTGGTGGAGAGGTAGCTTAGAACCAGGAGACGGACATAGGATACTTTTTATCCCGTTCGACCGCGTTCCGTCAAGTCACTATAAAACGTGGTATAACAAAAACGCATCTGACATGGAATAACAAAACGCAAATGACAGTGGAATAACAAAACGTAAATGACAGCTAAACGTAATTTTGTCTTTGGTTAAGTATGGTAAAAAATTTGACAATTATAAAAAGTGTTATAATAAAGCATTACCGATATTATAAATTCGAAATAGTGTTTGTTTGTTGGTTAGTCCTTCAATCACGTCGCAACAGAACAGCGGATTGATGCGATTTTTTGCATGGGTATAGTAATGGATGTAGTAGTGGTTCCTCAGACCGGGAGAGCTACTATTTATCTCGGATAATGAAAGAGTTCCCGCGGGATTTTTAAAAACTAAATCCATGCGGACGAAGTCGCGGGCATCAGCTAGTAATTTAATATAAAAAACTCTTTTTAAAAAACCGACTTCAAACACCCTACTACTAATCCTTACTAATGTAAGGATTAGTAAAAAATGTAGTCTTTTTGGGTTAAGAATATCTCACAATCTAACATCGTTCGAGATTTGCATTGCTAGGTCGCCTAGCAACCTAAATCTCGAACTGTATAATATATACACATATATATGACTGTCGTGTAATTAACATATTTTAATTTGCAATATAACAAATATTGATGTCAGTAATTAAGATAAAAACTATCCTATCTTTTAAGTTGGACCAAATAACAGATAGTTACGAAGTTTGATCAAAATTGATTCATAGTTTTCGAGTTTATCCCGAACATACATCGTGACACGAAATTTTTATATTTATAGATGTAGGTGTAATAATTAATAATAATTTTATATTCAAATAAACTTTTAAAAAGTGTTTTCGAATACCCATAAACTATTTTAAGGGGTGTTTGCCTTTGTAAGTGCCCCTTAGTAAGTATTGAGATAAGTAATGAAGTAGGCATGACCCTATAAGTTTTTTCCTAATGAATGCTTACATTTAACCTTAGCATGCAAGCAATTCTCAACAATATCGCTTAAAGCAAAGTGTGAGCCATAAAGATGAAAATCCCCTAAACTTTTGTCAAGAGAATTTTCATACAGCTTTCCCGGCCAATATATCCGCTGCATACTTACTTAATTTTCTGTCCCTGTCTAGCATCTGATAAAATGATGTATGCATGAGAGATGCAAGATTTTGTAATAAAGCGGAGCAATTTTGGCGGTAAGTTGGCGTTTTATATTTTTTTCAAAGAACCTAAAAGCCTAGTCCTTTACATTTTATTAAGGTAAATAGTAGTAGGTAAAATTAGAAGCAGTGATAGCCTAGTGGTGTGGACTGTGGTCTCCTATTCGGGGGGTCACAGGTACGATCCCGGGTACGCACCTCTGATTTTTCGGAGTCATGTGCGTTTAAGCAATAAAATATCACTTGCTTCAACGGTGAAGGATAACATCGTAAACCTGCACACCTGAGAGTTCATAATGTTCTCGAAGGTGTGTGAAGTCCGCCAATTCGCATTGGGCCAGCGTGTTGGACTATGGCCTACAACCCTTCTCTGAGAGGAGACCTGCGCTCAGTAGTGAGCCGTTGATGGGTTGCTAATGATGATGATGATGATGAAGGTAAAATATATCTACTAAATGTTTTCAGTTTTTCAAGAGATATGATTTCAGAAGCCTGTATGTACATAAGTATGTTTCTATTTACGTATATTCCTCCGAAGCAGCCGATTTTCTTAATTATTGAGGTCATCAATCGATTCGCCAATATAGTCTGGGTGATATAGGTTATAATTATTTTATTGTATGTACTCGTATTAACAAAATCAATGTGACAGATGTTAAAAACCAATTTTTCGTAGACGGTCTACAGTTATGAAAATGAATTCACATGACGACCTCCCTGGCGCAGTGGTGAGCGCTGTTGTCTTATAACTGGGAGGTCCCGGGTTCGATTCCCGGCGGGGTCAATTTGGGAATTTATAATTTCTGAATTGTCTCTGGTCTGGTCTGGTGGGAGGCTTTGGCCGTGGCTAGTTACCAAGACGTGCCGCCAAGTGATTTAGCGTTCCGGCACGATGGCGTGTAGAAACCAATTAGAGGTATGGGTTGAATGTTCACTGCCATACCCCTTCCAAGTTAGCCCGCTACCATCTTAGACTGCATCGTCACTTACCATCAGGTGAGATCGCAGTCAAGGACTAGCTTGTCATCGAATTAGAAAAAACATGAGATTTTAAAGAAACATCAAAGTTGATATAAAAGTTTTGATACGCATGTATCGGTTCCCAGGGGGATACTAATAAGTTATGATACACATGCATTGGTTCTCATAGGGATACTGATTTATTTATGTGCCACTCGGTATCCAATAAAGAATTTCCCACAATACCTAGGTACCTATTTGTTTTTCCACAAGCTGATGCCCGCGACTTCGTCCGCGTGGTATTAATTTTTAAAATCCCTCGGGAACTCATTGATTTTCCGGGATAGAAAGTAGCCTATGTCACTCTCGAGGGCCTAAACAATACCCATGCAAAAAATTACGTCCGTAGCTCCGTTGCAGCGTGATTGAAGGACAAACCAACAAACACAATTTGAAATTTATAATATTAGTAAGTAAGTATGAATGGACTTTCTCACGGGTTAGATAGGAGTCTCCATAAAAATAAAAGATAAAATCGTATAAAAGTAGAAGTAGGACGATTGAAGTAAGTTTCTAGAAGTTTAAAATTTTATAGAACAAAATACTACCTACATCTGGTTTGAGCGCCAAGATTTTTTAGAAAAATACCTAGAAGCTTTTTAAAATAGAATATTTGGAGGACAACTTTTTTATCATGTACCTACCTAACCTATAAAGCTTGACGCACATTATTATTCGAAGGATCAGTGATGATAACGCACATACGAGTAATTATCATACTAATAATAAATAAAAAGGAGAAATGTGGTCGAGCAAAGCAACGACGGCTGGATCATGCGTCATGCTCGTGAACGGGTGCCGCCGGTGGGAATGGGGCTACTTTCTGTCTGCTCGTCTTAAGAGTGGGTGTGCGCTCGTTAACAGTAAACAAATTTGATTTTTACAGTAGTAGATCAAGTTTCAACTATCCGAAAAAAAACAGGCAAGAATTACATCATACTGCCAAGGGACGTGTTTGGGCAAAAACATAAAATGATGAACTTTGTTCGATAATAAAAAATCGCGAAGTTAGGTCTAATTTTTAACCAATATTCATTTATTTTCAATGTGTTGCATATTACAGAGCCAAAATTTTTACATTAAATTCCGATTGATATTATCAAGAGAGTAGCCTAGTGAATTGAAAAGAAAATGAATATTTTACGAGTTACAAAGTATTTGGCGCTTACTACACTCCTATTCCGCGCAAAACGCTTTCTTTTGTCGCGCCTCACATGAGGTTGTGGCTATGTTTTATCTCATCGCGAAATCTGATTTTTTTTGGTGTTACACGCGCTCTTAACATGAATTCGTTCCCGCCGGTGACACCCGTTCACGCACATGAATGAGGCATGACCCAGCCGTTGCTTCGCTCAACCATATTTGAGGGAACGTAACAACTCGCATCCGATACCGCTACACCGATATTCAGTTAAGGATGATTATACGGGTCTGCCCGCAAAGTTCAAATTTAATTTGGTTTTTCGCAATTTGTAAACTAATACGACAAACTAGGCTAATGGCATTCTAATTGCGCCAGTAGAATTAACATCTTCACTGCAGGTTTACGTAAAAATCTTTACTTGAAAGTGACCAGTTTAAGAAATTAATCAAAATACTGACTAATTTGTGAGTAACTCACGTCCAACTCGATATTTTGATTAATTTCTTAAACTGTTCACTTTCAAGTAAAGATTTTTATTTAAACCTGTGAAGATGTTAATTCCACTGGCGCAATCAGAATGCCATAAGCCTACTTTGTCGTACTAGTTTACAAATTGCGAAAAACCAAATTAAATTTGAATTTCGCGGGCAGACCCGTGTAATCCACCTTAAGGTGTCCACACAGGCGCTATAAAACATTAAATCCCTTGTAACTGGTTATACATAATAGTCCCGTCGGTACCCTCAGGAGCTAACACCCGCTTCATAACAAAGTCATGACACGGAGTTACGCTAAACATTAGCAGAAGTATCCGGGGACCATTTTGTGTTCATTGCAAACGCTTTCAAACTTAAAACTCTCGCCAGAGGGTATTTATTTATTTACTAGCTGATGCCCGCGACTTCGTCTGCATGGATTTAGTTTTTAAGAATCCCGCGGGAACTCCTTTATTATCCGAGATAAAAAGTAGCTCTCCCGGTCTGAGGAACCACTACTACATCCATTACCATACCCATGCAAAAAATCGCATCAATCCACTGTTCTGTTGCGACGTGATTGAAGGACAAACCAACAAACAAACACACTTTCACATTTATAATATCAGTAATGCTTTATTATAGCACTTTTTATAATTGTCAAATTTTTTACCACCAAAGACAAAATTACGTTTAAACTAGCGGCACGCTATGATGGCCGGTTTGACACATTACAATAGTGATGTGGAATGTCAATTTATTCTCGAACAAAAAACAATTAAGTTTTGTTTTTGTACCTGATTAAATAGGTTTAATAAAACAAAAATGTATATGTTTATTTAATTTATTTGAACGAACTGAATATTTGAATGAAAATGAATATACATACTTTATATGCACACAAGAAACGTATGAATACAAAAGATACCAAAAAAGGTGCCACAAAAGGCCATAATTAATCAGATTCGTCCATACTACTATTTTCACTGTCGTCACTGCTATCATCACCTACATTAATAATTATATGTTCGTTTTCTATAATATTATCTATTTTCACATCTCTTTCATAATCTTCCCTTATTAATTTAACAGTTCTATTCACAACCTTTTCCCAGTCTCCTTTAGTCACATGTTCACAAGCTTCTTCTAATAATTTTAGCATTTTTTTTGTGGTAAATGGGGGTTCTGTATTGTGTCTTGCAGCATATCCCTTAATTTGAGCCCACACCAACTCAATCGCATTATACTCACAATGGTAAGGCGGTAACCGTATAACTCTGTGCCCATGTTCTAATGCTATTTCGTCAATGACGTATCGGATCTTGGTTGGTTTGTTTTCTTTTAAAAGACGTACTAATTCCGCTTTTAACATATTCATGTTTGCATCTACGCCATTTTTACGAAGCCATGCGACGATATCAGCTTTCTTTTGGGATTGGGCAGGTGGCTTGTCAATTTGCATCGAGTGGTATGGGGCGTTGTCCATAATTATAATAGATGGTTCAGGGAGGCTACACAACATTGAGGTAAACCATTCAGTAAACTTTTCTCCATTCATGTCTTCATGATAGTCTCCAGTGGTTTTTGACGCAAAAGCCATGAGAGAACCTTCGACAAACCCGTTGATGGTTCCGGCGTGACAAATTATAAGTCGCGATCCTTTTCCTACAGGAACTTTGGAAGTAGATGCTGCTGTGTCATCGTCCCAAGAACGGCCTACAGTATGGTTAGCATTAAGCCATGTTTCATCCAAGAACACAACATTTTGCCAATTTTTGATTTCTTTCACTTGCCGTAAAAAAGTATACCTTGCCATCGCTATATCAAATCTTTCCATCAATATTTTGCGTTTGTTACATTTTTTGTATCGAAATCCAATGGTCTTCAAAATCTTCGTTAAAGAACTTTCCCCACCGAAGAATAATCCAGCTTCCTTCAGTGAATGCACCAACTTTTTTCTTGTTGGATACTCCTTCTGTAAATAGTAGCCGTAAACATGTCTTCGGATAGCATCGGCATCAAAGCTATCGATGCCTACGACTGGTTTTGCTCGTTTTCTCTTTTTTGGTGTGTGAAGTTTATTTTCTTCTGTGCCAGTCTCGCCATATTTTTTTTTTAGTTATCCGTCTAACAGTTCGTTGTCCAATATTAAGCGCATCAGCTACGCGTTCAACCACTGACGTTATAGGTAAAATTGGCCCTCCATTTTGAGCTTCACGATCGAAATAGTTACGAAGGCGTATTACGAACTCACGTGTCTGACTATTTAGAACAGTTCTCTGCGTACGTTCGGTCATATCGACGAAATCCACAACAAAGGGCTTGAACAGAGTCCAAATTAACGAGCAAGGGTCAACAGTAATGCAGTATCAATATTTGAAATCCAAAGCCAGGTCAAAACTATATCACAATCGCATTGCACTGACAGTTTATACTTTTCGAAGCAACGTCAATTCGAAACTGCTTTGTTTTGCATTGAGCATTGACGCGAGTTTGCCGGAGGTAGTAGTTGTGCTAGCCAGCGATCCTATGTGACGATCGTATTAGATTCCATTTTTAAAAATTTTCAATTTAGAAAACCAAATGCCGAGTTGTGGTATATATCATATAAAAATAAAAATTTTACCTTTTGTATGAAACAGCTGATATTTTTTTGCGATTTCAGAGGTTTGTCCACATAGTGAAAATTGTTCATATTCACAAGTACATTCACCCCTTAAATGGTGCAAACTGATTTTTCTACACTTGTATACATTTTAGAAATCAATTTAATAAATAAATTTTGAGTCCTAAACCTAAAACTACATTCGATAAAATTTATGAATCTCTGCACATCACTATCGTCAATAAAGTAATACAATTATTTCCTTCAAAGTCGTTATCAATTAATACGGAACTTCATGAGCGGACAAACGTCAAACCGGCCATCATAACGTGCCGCTAGTTTAGCTGTCATTTACATTTTGTTATTCCGCTGTCATTTGCGTTTTGTTATTCCATGTCAGATGCCTTTTTTCTTATACCACGTTTTATAGTGACATGACGGAAACGCGGTCGAACGGGATAAAAAGTATCCTATGTCCGTCTCCTGGTTCTAAGCTACCTCTCCACCAATGTTCAGCCAAATCGGACGTTCTTGCGTTATAAATAGTGTAACTAACACCACTTTCTTTTATATATATCTGAAATCGACCGTAGTAGAGAGACCGATTTTATTTATTTTTATTTGTATCGTCAAATAATCATTTATATTGTTGTAGCACTTTTTCAATAAAAAGTTTTTTAATGTTTTATAAAATTTGTTTTATTTTAGCAATTAGTTAAGCAATTAACTATCACTTGCTTCAACGGTGAAGGAAAACATCGTGAGGAAACCTGCACATCTGAGAGATCTTCATAATGTTCTCGAAGGTGTGTGAAGTCTACCAATTCGCATTGGGCCAGCGTGGTGGACTATGGCCTATAACCCTTCTCTGAGAGGAGACCTGCGCTCAGTAGTGAGCCATTGATGGGTTGCTGATGATGATGATGATATTATATATTTTTATGGTATTTTTGAAGTGAAAACTTCTTTAGGCGCGTTGAGCACTTTTTTGGGTGAGCAAAAAACATGGATTTCGCGTCACCGTCACCTGTTGATATGAGATTTCAGTAAGCATTCAACATTTTAGAAGTTCCCAAGCAACCTTGTAAAGTTGTACAGCGCAGCGGGCAAGCAGCCTCTTTGTATGATGTCGCAGGTTCGAATCTTACTCACGAAATCGTGGCAGTGCGCTTTTCTTATTTGTTTTTAATTATTAGCAAATCTAGTTTTCACTTCTATCGGCAGTCCCATGACTGCCAATTGTTTTTTGGCAGGTTCACAAAAGTACCCGGTTTGCCCGCGATTTCATGCGCGTGGATTTAGGTTTAAAAAAAACCGCGGGAACTCTCTGTTTTACCGGTAAGGTAGCGCATGTGCAAAAATCGATCCGTTTCTCCTTTGTAACGTGATTGAAGGACAAACCAATAAAAACACACTTTCGCATTTATAATATTACTAGCTTTTGCCTGCGGCTTCGCTAACGTTAAGTTCGATTTTTCAAACCCCTATTTTACCCCCTTAGGGGTTGAATTTTCAAATATCCTTTCTTAGCGGATGCCTACGTCACATAGACTTATATATTTACTACAGCTACGTCATAATAGCTATCTGTATGTCAAATTTCAGCCCGATACGTCCAGTGGTTTGAGCTGTGCTTTGATAGATCAGTCAGTCAGTCACATTTTTCTTTTGACGTGATAACGTCTTATAAATCGATGAACACCGGCTGCAAGCACGAAAAAGTGTCACGTTCCGCCTGAGCCTGCGCGTGCAAGCGAGCGCGCGGAACAAGCGAAGAGAGGCACGATCGGCCCAAGCGTTGGCTTCAAGTGACACATTTATTCATCAATATTTCTTTATGACGTTATCACGTAAAACTTTCGTCCGTAAATCGACTATACAGACAACCAATTTTTAAAGTGAAACTTTTATTACATCGTCTCAAACTTTTTCGTCTGTGTGTTGCATGTCGCGTGACGCTCGGCCGCGGAGTAGGGATTATTAAACGGAAATTTTTAGTTAAATGTCTATAATTTGAAAAAAAAGTTTCACTTTTACCGTGGTTTCATAAAACCACACAATCCTTTTTTTTATATATTATTTAGATTAAGGATAGCTTTTATCCCGTAATTTATAGTCATAAAACGCAGCAGAAGTGTCCGGGGACCATTTTGTGTCCATTGCAAACGCTTCCAAACTTAAAACTATGATGCTCGCTAGAGGGTGTTTTTGGCAGGTCGACAAAACATTTTTATAACTAGCTGCTGCCCGCGACTTCCTTTGCCGCAACTTTGGAATTACGGCGTTTCTGCAAGAGCCACCGCACGACACGATTTGCGGACACGATACACAACACACTGCACACTACTAGAAGTTCACGAGTACTAGAAGAACACCAAAATGTTAGTTCTAAGAATTCTGTGACTATAAAAAAAAACACATTACTGCTTTTCACCACTTTTATTTTATAAAGTTATTATGTACACACACGACACACTATAATAAAGAACTTGGATTATACTCGTACTACGCGGAACCCTAGTGAAGGGTTGATTCGAGCCGGGGTGGTTATTCTAGTCTCCTTGCTGAAAGCCAGCCGGCAGGCCTAGACCGGGTCCGTAGCTGGGCAGCAATTTGACTGAAGAACAAGAACTGAACGAATTTGGACAAATCTTGGGCTTTTATAGGCCCATATTGCTGATCGACAAATCTTATTGATGTCAAATTCGGATAGTGCAATTCAGCGATACGTGCTCAATAGCTAGGTTGTAACAGTACGTTTTTCCACGAGTGAAAATAGGGTATTTGACTATATTAAAAATATCTTTCATTTGGTGTCATCCTAAAAGATTAATGACTAAAAACATTATTCCATACGACAAAACTAAAAAATAAAGCTTTATTTAAATAAAAAACATTAATTAAAATTGCTATAATTCTGGCCATGTTCACGAGATCGAAAACGTTCTTGAATCTCGAATGACTTCACAGTTCACGCCACCTTTGGGCTTTGGAATTGTCATTGAACTGTGTGTGAACTGTGACGTCATGTAAACACAAGGAACGTTTCCGCGGCAATTTATTTCTCGATTTTTATGAAAAATACTGAAAATTATGCCGAAATATACGTTTTGTTAGCTTCAGCATAGCATTATTAACAATTTAATATGATTTTCTAAAAGTAGTTAAATACCCTATTCTATTTTGGATAAGTACCAACTGTCTAAAAGTTTTTCCATTGATCGTATTCGTATTCGACGACATTACTACTACTTTTTATCCCGGAAAATTACAGAGTTCCCGCGGGAATTAAAAAATCTTAATCCACCTGGACTAAGTCGCGGGCATCATCTAGTATCTAATAATCTGACTTGTTGCGAATATTATCGCTAAAGCACACTTTACATTCTCACTTCTCACTGGGGGTTAAAGTTGCTCGCGTCCGTAGGTTTTACTAAAATCAGGTTCAAATCCTCGCTGCCCTACACGTGACCCCCGGGTGGTGCTAATTGAGCAACAATATCAGAGGTGGTAGGCTTCGGCCGTGGCTAGCATCACCACCCAGCAAACAAAGTCGAACCGCTAAATGACTCATTTTGTGACACGATTCGTCGCGTCATGGGATGTGTCGTGTTCCGGTGCGTTGTTCGCTGCAGCCATTCGTGGGGAAATGGGTTTGTACAGTTGTGCTGCATTTTGATGACAGGTTCTGATCTGAGTTGTGATGGTGCCAGGCGGCTCAATTTGGAGAGCAGCGGGATCCGAAGCACGGTGCACCGCTGGCCGACCGCAGGTAGTTGGGGGCCCAATTAGTAGGTTCGCCACCTATGAAAGGCTGCCCCGCCACCTTTGGCGAAAAATCCTGGAATGGCTTCCATCGTGCCGGTTGGCGACCGGAGAGAGGACCCGATGGCGATTTCCAGGGGGGTTCGGGCGTCCCCGCGGTCTCCAGTTGAGTCTACCATCAGCACTGTTTCGATTTAGGGTCACGGTGTCAAGTATGCAGCATCGCGTACAACTTCCATCTTCCCATACCTATTCACTCCCCCTAAAAATGAAGCGCAACAAAAAGAGAAAAGGTTTTAAACAGCGGCTGCACATCCTCTCTTTTTCAGTGCACCTCTCAAACATTCGAGGATTGCACTCTAATCTCAATGCTGTCCACCACCATCTTGAGACAACAAAGCCGCACCTACTCTTTCTCACGGAGACCCAAATTCAGAGCCCAGCAGATACAGCGTACCTGCAGTACCCCGGGTATTCGCTTGAACATAATTTTAAAGCTCGCGCAGGGGTTTGTTTGTACGCTCGTGATAATATCTGCTGCCAACGTCTCCGTAATTTGGATGTACCTAAGTTCTCAGTTCTGTGGTGCTTGGTTGATACAGGTTGTGAGCAAACAGTATATGCGTGCGTTTATCGTTCGCATAGCGGTGACCAGGAGACGACTCAGTTGTTCAACTACCTCAGCGAAAAGGCTGACATCGTCCAACATCGATATCCTACCGCACAGCTGGTATTTCTGGGAGACTTTAATGCCCACCACCAGGAGTGGCTCTTCCCATACTTGAAAACTGACCATGCCGGGAGAGAGGCGCGCAAATTTGCACTATCGCTAGATCTCTCTCAGCTAGTCCAGGAGGCCACTCGGATACCAGATGTTGATGGACACACACCCAATTGCTTGGACCTTCTGCTGACAACTGATCCAGACAGGTTTTCGGTCTCAGTTTCTTCCCCCTTGGGGACCTCAGACCACTGTGTTGTGAAAACTGTATCCAATTTTTATCCTCCGTCCTCAGACTCTTCAGTTAAAAGACGGGTGTGGCGATACAGGTCAGCAGATTGGGTTGAGATGCGGCACTTTTTTGCATCTTATCCTTGGCGGCAGGCTTGTTTCTCTACCAACGATCCGTCGAGCTGTGAGAGTGCTATATCGGATGAGATACGCCAGGCAATGGAATACTTTATACCATTTTCAGACGTATCGCCCGATGGTAAGACACCCCCGTGGTACAACGCTGAATGCGCTGTTGCAGAGGCTCGTAAGCATTCAGCGTTTGTATCATGGGCGGACGCTCGCGCTCTCAAAGCTCCGGATGTCAAAATCAAGAAAAGAGAATTCAATATTGCCGCCAAATCCTACAAGAGGGTTTTGGAAAGAGCTCGCTTCAGTCGAACTAACCGCATCGGGCGTAAGCTAGCCTCTCACCCCAGTGGTAGCAAAGCTTTCTGGTCCCTCGCGAAGTCGGTTGAAGCGAGCTTTTGCCGTCCTTCGCTGCCGCCTCTGCAGAAACCAGATGGATCACTGGCTGTTTCTGCAACAGACAAGGCTAATCTTCTAGCATCTCTGTTTGCTGAAAACTCACGCCTTATTGCTGGAAACAAATGCACGCCCACCCTTCCAACTTGTGACTCCGTTATGCCGGAGATACGCATACACCAGCAAGAGGTTCTAAAGACTCTTCGTAACCTCGACGTGAGCAAGGCCAGTGGCCCTGATGGTATACCTGCAGTTGTCCTGAGGAGTTGCGCCCCTGAGTTGTCTCCTGTATTAACACGCTTGTTTCGTCTCTCTCTTGAAACCGCTCATGTCCCCAAGTCGTGGAAAGTTGCAAACGTGCAGCCAGTACCGAAAAAGGGGAGTCGTGCTGACCCGGCCAATTATAGACCGATAGCAATCACGTCCATCCTTTGTATAGCTATGGAACGTGTGCTTAACAATAAGCTCCTGGCATACCTGGAAGAAAACGATCTTCTGTCTGACCACCAGTACGGCTTTCGGAAAAACCGGTCCACGGGTGATCTTCTAGTGTATGCCACACATACTTGGGGCGAAGCCATTGAGAAACAGGGTGAGGCACTCGCCGTGTCTCTTGATATTTCAAAGGCTTTTGACCGGGTTTGGCATGACAGTTTTCTCAGTAAGCTTCCGTCATACGGGTTACCCACTGGCTTATGTAGCTGGATATCTGATTTCCTGAGTGAGAGGTCATTTAGAGTTGTCGTTAACGGCTGCTCATCTGACCTAATGGCTGTCAACGCCGGTGTTCCTCAGGGATCTGTTCTGTCCGCAACACTTTTCCTGCTGCACATCAACGATCTTCTAAAGCCCGGTATCTTTGGGTACGCTGATGACAGCACTGTTACGGACAGATACATATATACTTTGGAGAGTGCGCTCAAGAACTTCACAACCTTGTGCCCCCTTCACCGTTTTACCACAGAACTTCGAGAAATCGTGAGCGTTGGCATCCTTACGTGGTTGAAATCCAACCTGCTCGCACGAAACGCTTCTGTTCAACGTTTCTGAATCGAACCGCTAAGGTGTGGAACGCACTTCCAACTTCTGTGTTTCCGGCCACGTATAACCTCAGTACCTTCAAGGCAAGAGTGAATAGGCATTTTCTAGGCAAGCGCGCTCCAACCTAGACCTCATCAGTGCTGTCCAGCATTGATTGTCGTCAAGCGCAAGCCTATCCCGCAATAAAAAAAAAAAAAAAAAAAAAAAAAAAACTTTGTGCAGCCTTGGTGCAGCCTATAGGGGCTATAGGTACTAGAGCGATACATAACCAGCAGATAACCGCGACTTCGTCTGCATATTACATAATATTTAGGTTTTTTGCAATGCAAAATAGTACACAGAAGTCTCCGGGATGTAAACTATCTCTGTGTTTTACGTCACGATCGGTCCCAGGTGGTTACATGGTTAGATCGTGAAAAAGTAACGACAGATAGACTCACTCTTGCATTAATTTTAATATTACTTTGTTGATTTTTTATTTTTTGTAATAAAGTTTTGAGTATATATATTGTAGTACCTAATACTTTTTTAGTTATTGTAATAGTTATATTATTTTTAGATTGTAATATTTAGTTATAGTTTGTTTGATGGAACTATATTTTAAGTAAAAGAGTTGAAGAGTTTTTTAGCGCAACGCAGTACGCGCAACTTGTGTTTTTTAGGGTTCCGTACCCAAAGGGTACCAACGGGACCCTATTACTAAGCCTACGCTGTCCGTCCGTCCGTCCGTCCGTCTGTCAGCGGGCTGTATCTCGTAAACCGTAATAGATAGACAGATGAAATTTTCACATATTATGTATTTCTATTGCCGATATAACAACAAATAATAAAAATTAAAGTAAATTAAAAAAATAAAATTAAACATTTCCATGGGTACATGGAAATATTTTTATTTAATTTTTTTTAACGGAACCCTAAAAGAGCGAGGCCCGACTCGCACTTGGCCGATTTTATTGCATTTCGTAAGAATGTCATAGATTATAAATTAGTGTTTTGGCCATGGAACTAGGAATTACGACTAATGGTTTTGACATGAATTTGGTACGTAATTAATTAGAAAAAAAGCTACATAAGGCTTTGCGCTTGCATAAACAGCCATAGATTAAAAATAATTGTGATTCTCTATAAAAGCAGAATTCGCACCTTTCTCATGCCAAGGTTTTTTTGATGTCGTGTTTGGTATTTAAGTTTTATTTGAAAGAAGCAATTAAGTAGGTAGCTAGTAGCTGTTATCTAAAAAAAAATTGGCAAACACCAAGCAAGGGCCGTCATAAAAATCAACTGCCTCATAAACTAGTGTTAATTGGTGATATCTCCAATGGGGAAGGTCATCGAATCGCGTCGAAAGCCCCTCGTTCTTCTACGGCCGTCTATTTGGAGCGGTGCCAAGCTAACCGCTCAAATGACTAGTCTTATTAACTGTTTTTCTTCTATATCCACTAGTACTGCTGTTGGTTTTATTACCCTACCCTTTTGTTTGTTGTTGTTGTTTTTCTATTCCGAAGGGGTCACTCGAAGATCTATGAACATACAGACTACTACTTTATTTTATTTGTAGAAATGTAAGCTAATCAACTAGGTACTTTGTAAACGACTTCTGCCTGTCGTCTGGGTGTCGTCTGTGTGTCGTCTGTGTGTCGTGTGTCTATCGTAGGTCTGTCGTCTGCGGTCCAACTGAACTCTGTCAGTCGTCTGTCAATTCAATTCAATTAGGCCCGCTTGCAGAAATGCCGAGTTATCCTTTTAACCCAGAGTTAGCTGCTTCTTTGACAAATGCCGTATAAAGCTTCTGTCAAAATTACAAAATTCTTGGGCTTAACCTAACCCGGCGTCTCTGCAAGTGGGCCTTACAAGTATAGTACGTAGTTGCACTCGTTGTAGAAAGCGCGGTTTACTTCAAAAATAACGTGTGACTGTCGTTTGTCTGAACTCTGACCACGGTATGTCTGTCTGACGTTTATCTGTTGTCAGTCTATCGTCTGTCTGACATCTGTCTGATGTCTGTCCGATATCTGTCTCTGTCTGACCTGTGTCTGTAGTGTTTATTTATTTATTTAATCGATATGCCAGCGATAAATTGCAAATACACTTATAATAATACAATTTGGTTAATTAATGCTAATGCTGTTACAAATTACCAATTATAGGCATATTCAAAATTGCCAGGGTGACTCCGATCAAAATTTTAAATAATTAATAAGTACATATATCATAGCTAATAAGATACAGTTATTAAATATTTACAATGTCAAGGCTAAGGAATATATGTTATTAATTTGAATTAGATGAAATTTACATGCTGATATGTACAATTTTTTCTTAATTTGTCTTAAATCTTTGTCAGTCATCTGTCTGACGTCTGTGTCACTGTCGTCGGTCTGCGTCTGTCTGTCTGACGTAGGCAAGTCTGTCGTCTGCCAAGCTCCCACACCACATACCCGCGCTTTGACTTTTGTTTAAATGAAGTTTAATAATATACTTAGGTAAGTACTAAGTATAGATTGAAAATAATAAAAAGGTAAAATGTGATTAATACCTAATATTAAAAATTAAAAAATGATCTCTCATTTTAAGCAGTAGAAAAGCCCAGATGAGATGTCTTTGTCTAAACAGCATCCATTCTTCACCTCGCCTCAGAGCTCTTGGCCAAGTGGGGTCACCCATCGACGGATGGACATTTAAATGGGTTCAAATACGAGCTGAGCCATTGAACTATATGTATTTTAGTAAGCCTTTATAGGCTGACCACCCGACTACGCAGTATCGTAAAATAGAATAGAATAGAAATATTGGAACGTAGTTCCTTATCGCGCGGTACGGAAGGGGGCTAGACGGAAAAAATTAAGGAAACCGACACGACACATTTTTGAAACGTCATTTTTTGTTGAATGTGAATTTTGCATTGTATTCGGTATTTTCGCCTTAGAACTCGGCGTCTGCATGGCCTAGTGGTTAGGAGAGTCGCCTATAAATTCAACGTCGATGGTTCGAATCCCAGCTCGACAGACTGAATTTTCTATTTTCAATTTTATTTTAAATAATTTCTAAATGTGGAATTTTTCCCTAATTTTTTATTGTATAAATTGGATAACGCTATCTGTGAAAAAACAGTAACTCCACCAGAGTAACTCTTTGGTGTTGTATCAGTGCAATAGAAATAAACTAAAAATAATTCATCGTAGTTAATCAATTTAATACTAGATGACACCACTAGTTTATTACAATTCCTTCACTAAAATGTCAAATTCACTAAAGTGTCCCTTGACACGTCTGGTTTTTTTTATTCAAATAAAACTTTTTTACAAGTGCTTTTGAATCGTCGATGAGTCTACCACTGGTTCGGAATGCCCTTCCTGCCGAGAAGAACCAGCAAGAAATTCGTCGGTCGCTCTTTACAAAACAAGTTTACAATACAATAGTAGGTACTATATGATGTCTATGCCGTGTTTTCACAATGAGGGGACGTTCCACAAAAGCATACCTACTTTCAATTCAAGACAGAAAGCAGCACTATTCCCGTCGGTGGCACACGTTCACGCGCATGACCGTTTTTAATTTATCTATGCCCCGGTGAAAGGTTTTTAAAACCTAATTCCATGTGGACCAAGTCGCAGGCAAAAGCTAGTTTATTATTGTTGTTCTTTATTCGTCCCTCTTCAGAGGTGCGATTGTCCAAAAGTTGCCGATCAAAATCGTATTCATTTGATGGCATTAGTGTCAAAGTAAAATATTCCTTGACTGTATTGATTTAAATTCATAAATTCAGCATAACCGATTGAGCGTTATGGAGCGTATCGTACATATCTAAACGTATAAGAATATACGAAATTGAGCTCAAGTTTAATGCTGTTATGGTTTATTTTACTTTTACGCTAATGCCATGAAATGAATACGATTTTTATCGGCAACTTTTAGTCAATCGGGGGGCTGGACAGGTGGACAGGCAAAGATCCATGACCATACAGCCTATTCGAACGTAAGATTTCTTTAGATTTGCTAGTTTATTAATAAAACTATAACAACACTTGTATTCCCGTGTTAGGTACATAGTCTTCAAATATGAATCATACTAATATTATAAATGCGAAAGTGTGTTTGTTTGTTTGTCCTTCTATCACGCCGCAACAGAGCTACGGATAGACGTGATTTTTAGTATGAGTAGTAGTTGAGGACCTGGGAAGTGACACAGGCTACTATTTATCCAGGAAAATCATAGAAAATCAAAGAGGGATTTTAAAAATTAAATCCACGCGGACGAATTCGCGGGCATTGGCTAGTAATTAATAATAGGGTATTTGACTATATTAAAAATATCGTTTCATCTGGCGTCATCCTAAAAGATTATTATCTAAAAACATTATTCCATACGACAAAACTATAAAATAAAGCTTTATTTAGTTAGAAAACATTAATTAAAATTGCTATAATTCTGGCCATGTTCACGAGATCGAAAACGTTCTTGAATCTCGAATGACGTCACAATTCACGCCACCTTTGGGCTTTGGAATTGTCATTGAACTGTGTGTGAACTGTGACGTCATGTAAACAAATGGAACGTTTCCGCGGCAATTTATTTTTTGAATTTATTTCTCGATTTTTATGAAAAACTAGCTGATGCCTGCGACTTCGTCCGCATGGATTTAGTTTTTAAAAATCCCGCGGGAACTCTTTCATTATCCGAGATAAAAAGTAGCTCTCCCGGTCTGAGGAACCACTACTACATCCATTACTATACCCATGCAAAAAATCGCATCAATCCGCTGTTCTGTTGCGACGTGATTGAAGGACAAACCAACAAACAAACACACTTTCGCATTTATAATATCAGTAATGCTTTATTATAACACTTTTTATAATTGTCAAATTTTTTACCATACTTAACCAAAGACAAAATTACGTTTAGCTGTCATTTACGTTTTGTTATTCCACTGTCATTTCCGTTTTGTTATTCCATGTCAGATGCGTTTTTCTTATACGACGTTTTATAGTGACATGACGGAAACGCGGTCGGACGGGATAAAAAGTATCCTATGTCCGTCTCCTGGTCCTAAGCTACCTCCCCACCAATTTTCAGCCAAATCGGTTCATCCGTTCTTGAGTTATAAATAGTGTAACTAACACCACTTTCTTTTATATATATAGATACTGAAAATTATGCCGAAATATACGTTTTGTTAGCTTCAGCATAGCATTATTAACAATTTAATATGATTTTCTAAAAGTAGTCAAATACCCTATTGCATTGAAGCAGGCGCTACACCCGTCAGCCACTTGATATTCAACGGCTGCGAACTTTAGAGCACTCGAAAAAATCGCTTTTGCGCTGCAAAACTCGTTACTGTATTCGCCTGTTTTTTTTTTCAGGTTTTTCGTCGTACAAAGTAGATAATAATTATCTGTATTTTTTATGGGCGCTATTTTAAAATACATATATCGTAATATTGTATTGAACTATTTATGTATTCATGGTATAATTATACGAAGTGACTATTTGTACGGGTAATGGACGAATAAATTATATTTATTCGTACAGTTATTCAATTTTTTTGAAGGCATTGTGTTCGTTATTTTCGCGGTACAATATCGGGTCTCCCTAGTGGCTTCTGCAGTCGCCTAACAGTTTACAGTCGATGGTTCGAATCCCAGCTCGACAGACTGAATTTTCTATTTTCAATTTTATTTAAAATAATTTCTACATGTGGAATTTTTCTCTAATTTTTTATAAATTATAAGTTATAAAAAATTAGGGAAAGGTTCCACATGTAGAAATTTTTTTTAAATTAAGAATGAATTGGATGATTAGCTTGTTTTTTATTTGTACGGGTACTGGACGAATAAATTATATTTATTCGTATATTTATTCAATTTTTTTTAATTAGTTACATTGTAACACGTTGGGAGAACCAACAGACTGTGGAAAATCTAAAGTTAGGTTAGGTTGGGTTAGAACATAAAAGAACCCGGCGCCCGGCCGCAGGCCGGGCACTTAGGTTCTATTGGTTTGAAATGAAAAATTAATTTGGAGGGGTTTCTAAGCTTCCTCTACTCCTTTTCCTCTCTCCCACTATTTTTTTACTTTCACTCCTTCACTAAGCGACCAAAATTATTCGTCCGACTTCTGTACGAATAATAATAAATTGTTTGTCCAGTACCCGTATTAATAATTATAAATTGTTCGTACAGTACCCGTATTAATAGACTCACTCATAATTTCATAAATAAAAGTTTTTTTTTCACGTACTGACATGATAAAGGGTATGCTCCGATATACACTGCGAGCGCTGCTCAGTGCTCTCACTGGTGAAAAAATTAGTTCCGGAATAGACTGCCAGTACACTGCCGCAGTACCTACCCTAAGGAAATATATGACGTCATAACTCGCCGCCATTTGTGTACTGTGAGCACTGGAGCATTCGAGGTAAGGTGCTCTCAGTACTTTGATTACGTGATCAAAAATAAAACACCGCCTAGTGATTTGAAAAAATTGGTTGTCTGTAAAGTCGGTTTACGGAGGATAGTTTTACGTGATAACGTCATAAAGGCGACCCATCCGCTAACCATAGCGCGCACGCGATGACTGGCGGGCGGCGGCGGGCGCTTTAGTCACAAGCCAACGCTTGGGCCGATCGTGCCTCTCTATCGCTTGTTCCGCGCTCTCGCTTGCACGCTCAGGCTCAGGCGGAACGTGACACTTTTTCGTTCGTGCAGCCGATGATCGATTTATAAGATGCTATCACGTCAAAAATGGGGATGACAGTAGGTATACTGGACTGCGTTCCGTTTTAAACAGTAACCAGTTTAGCAAAATAAAAAGGAACTGCTCCACAGTATACTGGATTGACGTCACACCATACAGTGGTCCAGTGTATTTCGGAACACACCCAAAGACTGGAGTGATAGAAACTGCTAACTATAAAGCGAACGTCAAACGACGCGTCGACAGTGCCACTCGTACAGCCTAGCCCACTTTTTGACTCCACTTTGAGCCACACTCGACGATTCAAAAGCCCGGCCTCGTCGAATAAATCGCTTTTGCCACCTCCGACGTTACACCTTTGATATGGGAAAATTAAAAACGCCAATGAATTTCAAACTTTTTCATGCTATATTTTATGTCTGTGGCCGCGACTTCGCGTAAGGAGAGGTTTTTAAAATTCCGAAAGTGTAATCTATAAAATTTTTTCCTTAATTAAACTGGGTGGGAAATTAAAAACGCCAATGAATTTCAAACTTTTTTATGCTATATTTTATGTCTGTGGCCGCGACTTCACGTAAGGAGAGGTTTTTAAAATTCCGAAAGTGTAATCTATAAAATTTTTTCCTTAATTAAACTGGGTGGGAAATTAAAAACGCCAATGAATTTCAAACTTTTTTATGCTATATTTTCTGTCTGTGGCTGCGACTTCACGTAATGAGAGGTTTTTTAAAATGCCGAAAGTGTAATCTGCAAAAATTTTTACTTAAATAAACTGGATGGGAAAATTAAAAACGCCAATGAATTTCAAACTTTTTCATGCTATATTTTATGTCTGTGGCCGCGAATTCGCGTAAGGAGAGGTTTTTAAAATTCCGAAAGTGTAATCTATAAAATTTTTTCCTTAATTAAACTGGGTGGGAAATTAAAAACGCCAATGAATTTCAAACTTTTTTATGCTATATTTTCTGTCTGTGGCTGCGACTTCACGTAAGGAGAGGTTTTTTAAAATGCCGAAAGTGTAATCTGCAAAAATTTTTACTTAAATAAACTGGATGGGAAAATTAAAAACGCCAATGAATTTCAAACTATGTCATGCTATATTTTATGTCTGTGGCCGCGACTTCGCGTAAGGAGAGGTTTTTAAAATTCCGAAAGTGTAATCTATAAATTTTTTTCCTTAATTAAACTGGGTGGGAAATTAAAAACGCCAATGAATTTCAAACTTTTTTATGCTATATTTTATGTCTGTGGCTGTGTGTGACTTCGCGTACCTAAGGAGAGGTTTTTTAAAATTCAGAATGTGTAATTTACATTATCAATCCAAAAATTGTTGGGGGTTTTAAAAAAATACGAAATAATGTACGCACACTGAAGTACGCGCGCGCATGCACAGGCGACGAAAGGGCGGGCGATGGTCAGAGGGAGAGCGGGCAGCGCGCGGCGCGGTTTGTTCTCTGCGTCTTAGATACGCGTCTGTGTCTTAAAATTACAGCTTTTCTTTTTAGTTGGTTATTGCCCCTGCATGTTCGTCTTATAATTATTGTAAACTACTAAACTGGTAACCAAAACAATTCACTGAAAAATAAATAAATAAACGCTTAATTGAAATTCGATTTGCATGAAAACCCCAAATCTACGGCGGATGTCGTCATAGTAAAAAATCGTCAGGCTCACTAGGCTGCCATGATGTATTATCTGAGATACGTTTAAAATCTGCTTTTTTGCATAGTCATTTAGGATTGGTAGTCGCTTCACACCTACTAGTCGGCATACTAGTGAATTAGGGCAATAATTCATAGTACGTACGCCTGAACTGGCGTACCCACATAGTCTCGTAGCAACCAATGTTTGACGTTTTCACACAAACTACGATATTAAGTCGCTGCATTTATGGAGCTATTGTTTGCAGAGAGGGCGGTATCTAGTATTGACTAAGTTACCAATACTTTTTTTTATACATTATAGGCACACGCTTGACCACTATCACACCTGATGGAAAGTGATGGTGTGGCCTAAGGTGGAACGCGTTTGCCTAGAAGATGCCTATTCACCCTTGCTTTAAAGATACCCAAATTGTATGTGTTAGGAAACACAGCTCTCGGAAGAGCGTTCCAGAACCTAGCCGTGCGAATCAGAAATGAAGACTTGAACCGCTTCGTGCGCGTGGATGGTATATCAACGATATAGGGATGGAAGCCCCTCCGATGTCTTGCAGTGCGGTGGTAAAAAAAGGAAGGGGGGACAAGGTCGAAGAGCTCCTGAGCACACTCACCGAAATATATTCTATAAAACACCGATAAGCCGGCAACTATGTCTCCTATCCTATATATGTATCCTAAATCTATGGTTTGCCTTTTGGTAGGTACAATGAATGCAACATAAATGACTCTGACTCTGAAAACTTTGTATAATAATAATTTAGTACTAGCGTGATAAACAAGGTAAGTTCTAAAAAGGAAACGACTCGCTTCGATTTAGGTATACCAAACATTTTGTAACTTGCAAACCGGACATTTTCCGCCCCGACGCTCGCAACTTCAATTTCCGGTGCAATCTAGCGACATCTAGATATACAAAATGGAACTGTTTTATTTTAATGCGATCTTTGTTTTTAATTATTTAATCATGCTAATAATTAACAAAATGGATCTTATGATACTATCTCGTCAAACTGGTGGACCAGTTTGTTGGCGAGGTGGCGCTCAATACTAATAATAGTTACTTTTAACCTTATAATTTATGATACATAACGCTAACGCACTTATAACTGTATCCTATACTATTTACTTAATTTTACCTTACATAATGAACAATTAAATGAGCAATTAACAAGCATGCTTACTCTTAAATTAGTTACAGCAGAAAATAAATAATAAAATATAAATACAAATAAACTAGTGGTTCGCCCCGAACTGAGACCTCGCGGTAACGGCTTCCCATAATTACTTATTCATTCAATATATACATGACGATCAAAATTGACATTATTATAATGCCCGTTTTCACCAACCATACCTGAATCATCCCCTTTGTAGAAGTCTCTTTACGTAGGTAGCCCCTAAATACAATCCTAACATCCCAATGTCATTTTCACCTTTAGTTGTCCCGTAGAGGTTCGTAATAACAAAGTTGACAGAAAGTGTCAACTAACTTAACATAGGTAGCCCGTAAAGGTTAGGGAACTGTTATAGTGAAATCCTCAAGGCATCAATCAAACTTAGGTATAGTTTTTTGGAACATTCAAATTAAATTACCTACTTGTACACAGCGTCATATATCGACACGATCAGAAAACATGTAAAAACATACTGCAACGTGAAGTTTTATTGATGTTTGCTAAATGACTAAATAATAATTTTAATTGAATAATATGTTACATATAGCTGCATTTGCTATATGAGATGAGAGCGCCATCTATTGACATCATTGTGAAGTTCTGTTGTTGCTGCTCATTAAAAGTTAAATAATTTAGTTTCCTTATTACATTTATCTAATTTTAGTATTTGTTGTTCAAGTACATGATATTACGCTAAAATTATAAAACTTGCAAGCCCCAGCTTTCAATGGTTATTCCGTTATGAGGTCAAATATAATCTCCACTTTGAAAGCCCCCCATTTCGTCAATTTTAGGAAAAAAATTAAAAAAAAAATACTTTTGTACTCTGTTCCAAATTATCTTTAAAATGAGGTACTGTAACCCTTTGAAACGCAAAATTTTATTCTTTTCTTCACATTCGCTTCTATGAGAGCCCCCCTGAAATAAAGATTTTTATAACTTTTTAAGCCATTTTCGGCTGGAGGCCATCGGTTTACATATTATATCTAAAATTGAAGTAATTACGTTCAGTAATTCAGAAGTTATAAGGCTCTGACAGACGGACGGACGGACGGACGGACGGACGGACAAGTGCAAATTCACTCAAGTAGACTCAAAGACCTTCGCTTCGCTCGGTCGACCAGTTTAACCTACTTAATAGTTGTAGCATACTATTATATATTCTGTGGTTGTAGTAATAGCTGTTATATTAAGTTAGTTATATTATTCCCAGAAGGTACTCAGACTTTTACGTACGTATCCACTAAGGATTTTTTTGAAATTCCACCCCCCAATGGTGTTAAATGGGGGGTGAAAGTTTGTATGAAAGTCCGTGATTTTTCAAGTTGTATCCATGAAACAAAGCAGTGATAGCCTAGTGGTTACGACTGTGGTCTCCTATCCGGGGGGACGCAGGTTCGATCCCGGGTACGCACCTCTGACTTTTCGAAGTTAAGTGCGTTTAAGAAATTAAATTTCTCATTAAGTAAAATTTGTTTTCCTTTGAGAATAAAATTCTTTAACCACAATATCACATGCTTTAACGGTGAAGGCAAACATCGTGAGGAAACCTGCACACCTGAGAGTTCTAAAAAATGTTCTCGAAGGTGTGTGAAGTTCGCCAATTCGAATTGGGCCATCGTGGTGGACAATGGCCTAGAACCCTTCTCTGAGAGGAGACCTCGCTCCGTAGTGAGCCGATGATAGGTTGATGATGATGATGATGATATTATATGTATAGAATTTAACAGTTTTATGTATAATCGACCGAGCGAAGCGAAGGTCTCTGAGTATACTTGAGTGAATTTGCACTTGTCCGTCCGTCCGTCCGTCCGTCTGTCCGTCCGTCCGTCCGTCCGTCCGTCTGTCAGAGCCTTATAACTTCTGAATTACTGAACGCAATTACTTCAATTTTAGATAATATAATATGTAAACCGATGGCCTCCAGCCGAAAATGGCTTAAAAAGTTATAAAAATCTTTATTTCAGGGGGGCTCTGATAGAAGCGAATGCGAAGTAAAATATATTTTTTTGCGTTTCATAGGGTTGCAGTACCTCATTTTAAAGATAATTTGGAACAGAGTACAAAAGTATTTTTTTTTTAATTTTTTTAATAAAATTGACGAAATGGGGACCTTTCAAAGTGGAGATTATATTTGACCTCACAACGGATTAACCATAGAAAGCCGGGCCTTGAAAGTTTTATAATTTTAGCGTAATATCATGTACTTGAACAACAAATACTAAAATTAGATAAATGTAATAAGGAAACTAAATTATTTAACTTTTAATGAGCAGCAGTATTTTTAACAGAACTTCACAATGATGTCAATAGATGGCGCTCTCATCTCATATAGCAAATGCAGCTATATGTAAATTATTATTATTTTGTATGACAAGTACTAATACATATAATAACATATTATTCAATTAAAATTATTATTTAGTCATTATTTGATACATCAATAAAACTTCACGTTGCAGTTTTTTTTACATGTTTTCTGATCGTGTCGATAGATACGCTGTGTATAAAATATAATTTAATTTGAATGTTCCAAAAAACTATACCTTAGTTTGATTGAGGCCTTCAGGATTTCACTTTAACAGTTCCCTAACCTTTACGGGCTACCTATGTTAAGTTAGTTGACACTTTCTGTCAACTTTGTTATTACGAACCTCTACGGGACAACTAAAGGTGAAAATGATATTGGGATGTTAGGATTGTATTTAGGGGCTACCTACGTAAAGAGACTTCTACAACGGGGATGATTTAGGTATGGTTGGTGAAAACGGGCATAATAATAATGTCAATTTTGATCGTCATGTATCTATTGAATGAATAAGTAATTATGGGAAACCGTTACCGCGAGGTCTCAGTTCGGAGCGAACCACTAGTTTAACAGTTTTGAAAGCCTACACCCAAATGCGTTAAACAGGGGATGAAAGTTTGTATGATAGTTCTTCATTTTTCAGGTTTGTTTTTCAAGTAATATCCATGAAACTTGGTATTTTTGGTTATGATTAAAAATACAGAAGTAAGGTACGTATTTCACAGTTTTTGAAAATTTCACCCCCAAAACTTAATGCCACGTGGACGAAGTTGCTGGGTGAAAGGCTAGCTATTATTATAAAGTTGTTAGGTCAGTCTCATCTATACTTCTATACTAATATTATAAAGAGGAAAGATTTTTTTTTGTTTGTTTGTTTGTACCGAATAGGCTCTGTAACTACTGGACCGATTTTAACCATTTTTTCACCAATAGAAAGCTAAATTATCAGGAAGTAACATAGGCTATAATTTAGTTTCAAAAAAATTAGAATCCTTAAGAAAATTGCAATAATGTAACCGAAAGCTGCAAAATTTTGCCTATAAAATGCATTATTTGGCGTGTGCTGAGAAAACTATTGATGATACATAAAAATTATGTACAACATGATTAAAGTACTCATTATTCTCTACAAAAAAGTCCGCGAGGGAATATATCTGACTAACATATTTTTGTCACAATAGTAGCTTTTGTGTTCTAAAATCTAATTAGATCGCATATAGTATTATTTCTTCCTTCTTCTACTAATACCACAGAATATATAATAGTACTACGTACAGAAGTTTCACTCCTTTGATGTTGACTACTTGCCGGCGCTTTAATAGCCTACATATTTTTTATAAAATAGATAAATCACGCACGCAAGCTAAATTAGACTTTATAGCTCGGCGCGAGGATCCATATTGCTTTGGATCTGTTCGCCTTCCTACGTCACGGACGCCGTGGCGTGGTTGCCTAGGGCTGTCAACAAGGAGTAAAAAACTTTTATTTATTTATTTATTTTCCCATAATATAAACAAAGAGGTGATACACATGATCTATTAACTAGACACCGTCATAAACTACTAGGTAGGTAGTGTAAACAACAAAATTAGTTAAAATCTTGTAAACCATAAATTAGTTTACAAGATTTTGACTTATGAAGTCCTATTCTAGGTAGGCCTATACCTATTTCAGTATTTTGTGTTAAAACATAAATTACTTACTTAGTTGTTATAAATAGGCAATATAGGTATATAGTAGGACCCGCGCTCGCCCAGCTAGACGAGTGCGGGTCGCGGGTGGCGTAGGCGGGAGGGGCAGCCATCGGCAAATCTCTGCGCGCGACTCATAAGTAGGTACAACTTCGATAGTGAAGTATAAAACAGTTAAATTCTGTGATAGGATATAGGTACCTACATAGTGTAAGTACTACTGTGGTTAATTTATTGTATAGTTAATAAGTTTTCGCTACGTAAATAAATAACTAGATACTGACTCATAAGTAGGTACAACTTCGATAGTGAAGTATAAAACAGTTAAATTCTGTGATAGGATATAGGTACCTACATAGTGTAAGTACTACTGTGGTTAATTTATTGTATAGTTAATAAGTTTTCGCTACGTAAATAAATAACTAGATACTGTAGGTATAAATTGGTACACACTCCGTACAATACCTTAATAATTTTAAGTAGGTACCTTCTAACATAATTTTAATTATGAAATAAACTCACCTTTCAGTATCCTTGGGTAACATAAAATACGATAAATAATCATCTTTTGAGCTCATAAGGCATCCATCCACACAACAATAATTACTACGACGACTTTTTGCCATTGTTTCATTATTTTATGTCCATCCATATAAAATATAAATGTCTACAACTATTTTATCCTACAACTAAATATACTAAACATAAATTAAAACTATTTAAACCAATATTTACAAAAAAGAATTTACGCGTAAGCAATGTTGAAATCAGTAATACGTCACTCGCCTAGAACGCGCTAGCCCCGACTGTCGTTGCACTCAGTGAGTGTGCGCGACTGTAGGTATCTAAATCGCATAAGTACCAAGAGTGAGACAGGCCTGCTAATACATAAATTATAAATGCCAAAGTGTGTTTTTTTGTTAGTTTTTCCGTCAATCACGCTGCAACAAAGCTACGGATTGACGTGATTTTTTGGATAGGTATAGTACAGAACCTGGAGGGTGGAGGGTTCCCGCGGGATTTTAAAAACTAAATCCACGCGGACGAATTCGCGGGCATCAGCTATGAAATATATTTTTGCAACCTTTTCTTTTAACTCTATGTAAAGCGTAAGTTCAGAAAGCGCTTTGAAGCGAAACCATTCACCCTTTGAAGCGCTGAAAGGCAGCCTTGAATGCGTATTTTCAACTCAATGTCGAATTTTTGATTATGTTTACTCATAAACATTGTTAAAATGTACCTAGTTTAAAAGCTTTTTTGTTTCTTTTAAGCCGACTTCAAAAAGTTCAGTTCGAAGGCAGTTCTCAATTCGACTGTATGTTTTCTTTGTGTTTGTTACGCGATTTTTCGCCAATTATGAATTAATTTTAATGATTCTTTTTTGTTTGGTAGGTCATACCTACTTCAGAGGGGGGTCCCGTAAATAAATTTAACCGACTTCAAAAAAGGAGGAGGCTCTCAATTCGTCGGAATCTTTTTTTTATGTATGTTCACCGATTATCTACTCGAAGACGCCTGAACCGATTTCAAAAATTGTTTTTTTGTTTCAAAGGGTTATACTTCCCAGGTGGTCCCATTGAATATCGAAATCGGTCAAGCGGTTTTTAAAATATCAACAATAAAGTATATACTTTGTAGTAGGGCGGGCTGTATGAAGTCTGTTTTTTAATAGATTTTTTTAAATTAAATTATTAAAGAAATACTTTGTAGTGGCGTTTGAAGTCGGTTTTTTGAAAAGAATGTTTCATCTATTTATTAATTATTAGTCCAAGAGCAGTGATAGCCTAGTGGCACTTTGGTTTAGGGCTGCGATCTCCTATTCGGGGGGTCGCGTGTTTGATCTGAGGACGACCTTATTTTGGGCCACAGCCAATCTTCCAGCAGACTAAAATTATAGGATTCATCACTGCACCAGTGAGGTCATTAAAAAAATAATTTAATATAAAAAATTATTTTTAAAAACCAACTTCAAACGCCCGTGCCAGCATACCTAAAGTATATAATTTATTGTTGATATTTTACAAAACCGCTTTACCGATTTCGATAAAATTTAAACGGGACCACCAGGGAAGTATAACCATTGAAACAAAAAAGAATTATCCAGATCGGTTCAGGCGTCTTCGAGTAATCGGTGAACATGCATAAAAAAAGATTTCGACGAATTGAGAGCCTCCTCCTTTTTTGAAGTTGTTTAAAAATCAACTTTACTTCAATAAAGATAAAATTGAAAAGCCTCAAAAGCCCACATGTTAAAGGTGCGGAGTGCGGATCGAAATCTGGAAGGTCGCCGATTCGATCTCCAGCTGTTGCACTATTGTCGTACCCACTCGTGAGTCGTGACACAAGCTTTCCGCTTATTTGGAGGGGCGAAGGTTCAAGTTCAGCATCATCATCATCATCAATTCATCATCGGCTCACTACTGAGCGAGGTCTTTCAGAGAAGGGTTATAGGCCATAGTCCACCACGCTGGCCCAATGCGAATTGGCGGACTTCACACACCTTCAAGAACATTATGAAGGACTCTCAGGTGTGCAGGTTTCCTCACGATGTTTTCCTTCACCGTTAAAGCATGTGATAATTTCTTAAACGCACTTCGAAAAGCCAGAGGTGGGTACCCGGGATCGAACCTGCGACCCCCCGAATAGGAGACCACAGTCCTAACCACTAGGCTAGGCTAGTTCAGCATGGCTTAATCTTATTTTCTAAAGGATAAACAGCGCCTATTTGCCTACAAGAGTAAGCTTAGAGTTTGCTGTAAGAGTTTGCGCTCCCAACTTCCAGTATAGTTCAGGAATTCGGTTATTCTGAGATATATTCTAACATTATTATAAGACCCGGCGCAGTTGAAAATAGTTCAAAGCTAGAAACAATGTAGAGACAATGTCAGGCATTCCTTAGAAGACGAAAATCACTACATCATAAATCATAATATTATACAAGCGTAAATTTAAAATTTAAAACACCCCCGATATGTGAATCTATGGCCGGACTATATATGATTCTGGTTGCAGCATCAGGTCGAAGTTATTGGAACGTAGTTCCTTATCGCGCGGTACGGAAGGGGGCTAGACGGAAAAAATTAAGGAAACCGACCCTCGACACATTTTTGAAACCGACACTTTTTTGTTGAATGTGAATTTTGCATTGTGTTCGGTATATTCGCCTAAGCACAAGGCGTCTGCATGGCCTAGTGGTTAGAGCAGTCGCCTATAAGTTCAACGTCGATGGTTCGAATCCCAGCTCGACAGACTGAATTTTCTTTTTTCAATTTTATTTTAAATAATTTCTAAATGTGGAATTTTTCCCTAATTTTTTATTGTATAAATTGGATAACGCCATCTGTGAAAAAACAGTAACTCCACCAGAGTAACTCTTTGGTTTTGTAACAGTGCAATAGAAATAAACTAAAAATAATTCATCGTAGTTAATCAATTTAATACTAGATGACACCACTAGTTTATTACAATTCCTTCACTAAAATTAATCGAAAGAAACTATACGTTCAATCCGGGTGTCCCTTGACACCTCTCAAGTTTTCAATTAATTGTCATTTAACGATTATATACTGGCACGCATGAAGCACTTAATCGAGTAATCATACGCCAAAAATGCCTTACATTTTGGAAAAGAGCTGATACTCTTACACTGCTGGACTGATATTAACCAAACATAGCTAAGAACCACCGCAAGGAAAGTGGCTTTCAAATGAAAAACCCTCATCGAAATCGGTCCATTCGTTTGAGAGCTACGATGCCACAGACAGACACACAGACACACAGACATCGACGTCAAACTTATAAACCCCCACTTTTTGCGTCGGGGGTTAAAAACAAAGTCCTTTAGCTGATTATATCTGGAACTTATACCTAACATAATGCAGAACTTGCCAAAAAGTATCAACTATCAGTTGTCGACAAGTGCCCTCACTAATTTTAGTTCCTTGGACACCCGCAACCGTTTACAGCGCCAAAATGGCGTTAATCAATTAGATTCAAAAAATATGACAGCAGGTTGTCCACTGTCCAGTGTATAGTTCTTGCAATTCACGAGGGTGACAGACTTATGGTTGTGTGTGTGTCGTATCTGTATAAGTGTGAGCGAGCGCAATGCTCGCGCCTGCCCGCTCCCACCTAGACTCTGACAGGCACGCACACGTGTGCAATGTGCATGTACACGAAGTAACCACGAGTAAAGCTCACTCGCCTTCGTGAATTGCAAAAACTATATTATCATAGATTAATTATACAGGTCAGTGGTTTTAACACATTGTCTTGAATACTCAACGGTGAAGGAAAACATCGTGAGGACACCATATTTTCCTTCACCGTTGACTGTTTGCCTATACCTATGAGTATATTTACATGAAACAAAATATAATTTTGGACTGTTTACCATTTTGGCACGTAGCCCTAAGAGTAAGTCTGGGGCCTAGACTGCTAATAAAACTATATTATGTGTATGGAATTTGGATATAGCCGTTAAAACTAAATTATTCAAGTTACCGCGATAACGGTCCAAACCTGCAACTTTGTGGGTAAGTTTATTGCTACTTAACTGCGATATTTGGCCGTTATGTGGTCACTAGAACCAAGTTTTGGATGGCGGCCATAGCAATACCAAGACGCTATACAAAGTTATGAATTGGCCAAGAATTTAGGTCAAGTCTTCGATCCTGTTCGACCTAGTTTGTTTTTAAAGAGTACGTGTGGCAGGTATTTAACTGCATACAAATGTTAGCTCGCTGGGCGATTGGAGAGAGCTATGCTTTGAGTATCCTAACGAAACGTTCAAAATTCATAATCATTTATTTCATGTAGGCCAACCTGTGGCTCTTATGATAAGTCAGGAATCTACCACCGGTTCGGAATACTGATTCTGCTGAGAAGAGCCGGCAAGAAACTCAGTAGTTGCTATTATCAAAACAAATATTTTACAAAATGTAGCTTATCTATCTTGTGGACAGCTGAAGCAAAGCCGATTATGTAGAATAGAACAGAAATATTTTTTATTTAAATAAACTTTTACAAGTGCTTTCGTGTCTATGAAATACTTGTTAAGATGGACAGACTGAAAGCAGCCCCATTCCCGCCGGTGGCACCCGTTCACGAGCAACCGTTGCTTCGCTCAACCATATTTTAGGGAATTCTTTAAACTAGTGGTTCGCCCTGAACTGAGACCTCGCCTTATCCCACAATTAATTGAATCGATACATTACGACCAAAACAAAATTGACTCGACGAACCTCCTACTTCTATTTTTTTTGGTACATTTAACAAAGCGCCAATTCAACTTCAATTTCATCTGTGCACAGCGTCATCTATCGACACTTACGCAAAACATGATAGCTGATTCGAGGCTCTATGCAAAAACAACAACGTGAAGTTATTAATAGTTTTATTGATGTTTGATGATTGAATAACTTAATTAGTAGGTACTTGTTATACGAAAATATAATAATAGTTGACGCAAATTTTTGCATGGGTATAGTTGAGGGCCTGGAGAGTGACCCTATGTCACTCTCCAGGCCCTACTTCCTCTACTTCTTATCCCGGAAAATCAAAGAATTACCGAAGGATTATAAAAAAGTCGTGTGGTGTCGTGGGACACCAGATAAGAACGAAGTTATTATTATAAAAATATTAATTTCAAGTTCTATTCGAGGTATAAAGAAAATAAAAAATTAGGGAAAAATTCCACATGTAGAAATTATTTAAAAATAAAATAGAAAATAGAAAATTCAGTCTGTCGAGCTGGGATTCGAACCATCGACCTTTATGCGACTGTAGAAACCACAAGGCTACGGAGATCTAATATTGTAGTTTGAAAATACACAATGCCAAATTCACATTCAAAAAAGTGTCAGTTCAATTTAGTCTTCATTTTTTCCGTCTAGCCCCCTTTCGCATCGCGCGATAAGGAACTTCGTTCCAAAAACTAAATCCACGCGGATGAAGTCGCGGGCATCAACTAGTTTATAATATGAGTCAGGATTACACTCTGTAACGTATCAAGTTTAAACTTCGACAAGTGAAGTGGCTGTTTTTAGCAAAACAAGTGTTTTTCCCGCGAAGTGACGAGAACACTTGGCGCTTATTGTTGCGTCAAAGCGACTTCGCACTTCAATTCACTTCATTGTTTTTACTTTTCACGTGTTCTCACTTTCTTTTTGTTTTCATTCTTTAGTAGCGTAGTCGAAGAGAAGTCGCGACTTCGTCCGCGTGGATTTATTTTTGAAATCCCTCGGGTACCTACTCTTTGATTTTCCGGGATAAAAAATAGCCAATGACACTCTCCAGATCACATGCAAAAATCACGTCGATCCGCAGCCTTGTTGCGGCGTGATTGAAGGACAAACCAACAAACAAACACACTTTCGCATTTATAATATTAGTAAGATATGGTACAAAAACTGTCTTAACCCTTTCACCATTCATTTCTACAACTGACTTCTATATAATTAATCAATGATTAACACTGACCGGCTGTCCCTATACAAATGACAGCTTAATTATGGATCTTTTTGAATGTGGCATTTGACGTACAAGTGTCTCTGGAACTAATAATATTGCATATGGTGCACCAACCTCTGTAATAATAATCTATGGTTTCATAACCGACCTCTTCAATTTACCTAATATGAAATCATAGATTAATTGTAGAGATCGGTGCGCCATTTGCAATATTAATAGTTCCAGAGACACCCGTTTCACTGCTAATAGCGCCAAAATGCGTCAGTCAAATCCAAAATGGCGTCAATCAAATAGGTCTATGCGCACAATAATAATAATAATGTCTTCCCCTCCTAACTCCGGCCACAGCGGCCAATTCATCTGCGCAGGAGATATTATAGTGCACAAGTGCACTCTCTATCCCCTCACTCTCATAGTCCGACGGGAGGGAAATTGTACACGACAGGAGAGAGATCAAGCGCAGGATCAACAGCTTTACGTTCTCTCCGACGCACCGCTAACTCCCTAACTTCGTGCTAAACTAGCGGCACGCTATGATGGCCGGTTTGACGTTTGTCCGCTCATGAAGTTCCGTATTAATTGATAACGACTTTGAAGGAAATAATTGTATTACTTTATTGACGATAGTGATGTGCAGAGATTCATAAATTTTATCGAATGTAGTTTTAGGTTTAGGACTCAAAATTTATTTATTAAATTGATTTCTAAAATGTATACAAGTGTAGAAAAATCAGTTTGCACCATTTAAGGGGTGAATGTACTTGTGAATATGAACAATTTTCACTATGTGGACAAACCTCTGAAATCGCAAAAAAATATCAGCTGTTTCATACAAAAGGTAAAATTTTTATTTTTATATGATATATTATACCACAACTCGGCATTTGGTTTTCTAAATTGAAAATTTTTAAAAATGTAATCTAATACGATCGTCACATAGGATCGCTGGCTAGCACAACTACTACCTCCGGCAAACTCGCGTCAATGCTCAATGCAAAACAAAGCAGTTTCGAATTGACGTTGCTTCGAAAAGTATAAACTGTCAGTGCAATGCGATTGTGATATAGTTTTGACCTGGCTTTGGATTTCAAATATTGATACTGCATTACTGTTGACCCTTGCTCGTTAATTTGGACTCTGTTCAAGCCCTTTGTTGTGGATTTCGTCGATATGACCGAACGTACGCAGAGAACTGTTCTAAATAGTCAGTCACGTGAGTTCGTAATACGCCTTCGTAACTATTTCGATCGTGAAGCTCAAAATGGAGGGCCAATTTTACCTATAACGTCAGTGGTTGAACGCGTAGCTGATGCGCTTAATATTGGACAACGAACTGTTAGACGGATAACTAAAAAAAAATATGGCGAGACTGGCACAGAAGAAAATAAACTTCACACACCAAAAAAGAGAAAACGAGCAAAACCAGTCGTAGGCATCGATAGCTTTGATGCCGATGCTATCCGAAGACATGTTTACGGCTACTATTTACAGAAGGAGTATCCAACAAGAAAAAAGTTGGTGCATTCACTGAAGGAAGCTGGATTATTCTTCGGTGGGGAAAGTTCTTTAACGAAGATTTTGAAGACCATTGGATTTCGATACAAAAAATGTAACAAACGCAAAATATTGATGGAAAGATTTGATATAGCGATGGCAAGGTATACTTTTTTACGGCAAGTGAAAGAAATCAAAAATTGGCAAAATGTTGTGTTCTTGGATGAAACATGGCTTAATGCTAACCATACTGTAGGCCGTTCTTGGAACGATGACACAGCAGCATCTACTTCCAAAGTTCCTGTAGGAAAAGGATCGCGACTTATAATTTGTCACGCCGGAACCATCAACGGGTTTGTCGAAGGTTCTCTCATGGCTTTTGCGTCAAAAACCACTGGAGACTATCATGAAGACATGAATGGAGAAAAGTTTACTGAATGGTTTACCTCAATGTTGTGTAGCCTCCCTGAACCATCTATTATAATTATGGACAACGCCCCATACCACTCGATGCAAATTGACAAGCCACCTGCCCAATCCCAAAAGAAAGCTGATATCGTCGCATGGCTTCGTAAAAATGGCGTAGATGCAAACATGAATATGTTAAAAGCGGAATTAGTACGTCTTTTAAAAGAAAACAAACCAACCAAGATCCGATACGTCATTGACGAAATAGCATTAGAACATGGGCACAGAGTTATACGGTTACCGCCTTACCATTGTGAGTATAATGCGATTGAGTTGGTGTGGGCTCAAATTAAGGGATATGCTGCAAGACACAATACAGAACCCCCATTTACCACAAAAAAATGCTAAAATTATTAGAAGAAGCTTGTGAACATGTGACTAAAGGAGACTGGGAAAAGGTTGTGAATAGAACTGTTAAATTAATAAGGGAAGATTATGAAAGAGATGTGAAAATAGATAATATTATAGAAAACGAACATATAATTATTAATGTAGGTGATGATAGCAGTGACGACAGTGAAAATAGTAGTATGGACGAATCTGATTAATTATGGCCTTTTGTGGCACCTTTTTTGGTATCTTTTGTATTCATATGTTTCTTGTGTGCATATAAAGTATGTATATTCATTTTCATTCAAATATTCAGTTCGTTCAAATAAATTAAATAAACATATACATTTTTGTTTTATTAAACCTATTTAATCAGGTACAAAAACAAAACTTAATTGTTTTTTGTTCGAGAATAAATTGACATTCCACATCACTATTGTAATGTGTCAAACCGGCCATCATAGCGTGCCGCTAGTGTAGTATTGAGAATTTTGCTGTCAGAAAAACCCAATACATTTTTTTGGCTCGACCGGGAAATCGAAGCTGGGACCTGGGCATCCGCAGTCGAACATGCTCACCACTAGACCAACGAGGTCGTTACTCACGCACAATATTAATTAACGGCTGACTCAGCAGGTTATGGACCCGGTATAATTATTTTTAAACGCCGACTCAGCAGTTAGCGTGAATTTAGGCGATTCAAATCAACAAAGGTCATTTTTGGTGGCGGCGTTCGATATTAAAGTCCGTTTTCATGATTTTTATAATCCGGTACCTAGGTACTAGCTGATGGTCATGGGTTTTTTCCCGGGATCCAAGAGCTGGCATCTACCTTGGCCAAAGGATTAGTTTGGCCATCCTAAGGGGAAATGCTGCCAGCATCTTGGATACTACGCAGCACTGTAGTGACATCGATGAGGTTTTAGTTTTATCTAGGAATAGAAGAGAATAGAAATATTTTTTATTCAAATAAACTTTTTTACAAGTTGCTTTTGAATCGTCGATGAGTCTACCACTGGTCCGGAATGCCCTTGCTGCCGAGAAGAACCAGCAAGAAACTCGGCAGTTGCTCTTTTTAAAAGAAGTATACAATAGATATTATGCTATGTATCCAGTGTTTCCACGATGAGGGGAAGTTCCAAAAATGCATACTACTTCTTCTTCTTTATCTACCGATAGACGTCCACTGCTGGACAAAGGTCTCTTTCATGGACTTCCACAGGCCTCGGTCTTGCGCCGCCTGAATCCAACGGCTCCCTGCGACCCGTTTGATGTCGTCGGTCCACCTGATGGGGGGTCTGCCAACACTGCGCTTCTCGGTGCGGGGTCGCCACTCCAGCACCTTGGGACCCCAACGACCATCAGCTCTTCGAACTATGTGCCCCGCCCATTTCCACTTCAGTAGCATACTACTTACAATTATTCAATACATACTACAGTTCATCATCATCATCATCATTATCAACCCATCATCGGCTCACTACTGAGCCAGGTCTCCTTTCAGAGAAGGGCTATAGGCCATAGTCCACCACGCTGGCCCAATGCGAATTGGCGGATACTACAGTACATACTTTCAATAGCATACTACTTACAATTATTCAATACATATGAAGATGGGCAGACAGAAAGTAGCCCCACTCGCGCCGGTGGCACCCGTTCACGAGCATGACTCATGACCCAGCAGCTGCGCGCTGTTTAGCTCAACCATATTTGAGTGATTAGGGAGTTGGGTATCCCGCAGACTACCTGCTTGATGCTGCAGCATCCGTTCAAGGTTACCATGTCTTGGAAATAATCTGAAGTACACCAAATATCAAATCAATCACACCAGTGAAAGTTTGTAAAGACCTGAATCAAGTAGAAAATGAGCTGATGATCTTCAAACACCTGGACTGATATTCCCAAATAATAGTTAAGATCCATCTCGATCACGTTAGCTCTCAAACGACTCAGTGGTGAGCTCAGTGGCTCACTGGCTCAGTGGTGAGCGCTGTTGTCTTATAACTGGGAGGTCTCGGGTTCGATTCCCGGCGGGGTCAATTTGGGAATTTATAATTTCTGAATTGTCTCTGCTCTGGTCTGGTGGGAGGCTTTGGCCGTGGCTAGTTACCACACTACCGTCAAAATCGTGTCGCCAAGCGATTTAGCGTTCCGGCACAATGGCGTGTAGAAACCAATTATGGGTATGGGTTGAATGTTCACTGCCATACCCCTTCCAAGTTAGCCCGCTACCATCTTAGACTGCATCGTCACTTACCATCAGGTGAGATCGCAGTCATGAACTAGCTCCATCAAATAAAAAAAAACCGAATAAACCGTAACCAAATCGGTCCATTCATTGGGAAGCTATGAGGGAACAGACAGACACTAAGATACATGTCAAACTTATAACACCCCTCTTTTAGTCGGGGGTTAATAAAAAAATGCTAGCCAGACAAGGCAAAAAAATATTTCACGAGCATAAAAGTGCAACGAAACAGATGTTTCAACAACACAAGAGGCAACTTTTGACTCTTTTTCAAAGCTTTCTTTGAACGCTTAGTCGGGAGTTTTGACATTTTCCCAAATAATAATATTTTGTCCAGTGATAGCCTAGTGGTTACGACTGTGGTCTCCTATTCGGGGGGTCGCAGGTTCGATCCCGCACCTCTGACTTTTCGGAGTTAAGTGCGTTTAAGCAATTAAATATCACTAGCTTCAACGGTGAAGAAAACATCGTGAGGAAACCTGCACATCTGAGAGTTCTCTTCATAATGTACCTCTGACTTTTCGGAGTCAAGTGCGTTTAAGCAATTAAATATCACTAAGCTTCAACGGTGAAGGAAAACATCGTGTAGAAACCTGCACATCTGAGAGTTCTCTTCATAATGTTCTCGAAGGTGTGTGAAGTTCGCCAATTCGCATTGGGCCAGCGTGGTGGACTGTGGCCTATAAAACTTTTCTGAGAGGAGACCTGCGCTCAGTAGTAAGCCGTACACAAAATAAAAATATAATATTATGAAAATTCTTTAAAAAAAACCGACTTATAAAGCCACTACAAAGTATAAAATAGTTTTAGTTTGTACACGTATGTTGAAGTCCGGCGGACCTAAATAGAAATAATCAAACCGATGTGCGACGCTAGCTAACGCTTTCAAACGGAAAAAACCGCATCAAAATCGGTCTATAAAAGCTCAGAGAAACAGACGGACCTACAGACACACAGACACAGAAAGAGACTCTTTTTGCGTTGGAGGGATAAAACAATTGACGTAACAGCCAGCGATTAGCATTTAAGTTACGGCAACGTACCGTAACGCTAAATCAAACATAAAAAAACCGCATCAAAATCCGTCTAATCGTTAGGGAGCTCAGAGAAACAGACGGACCTACAGACACACAGACACAGAAAGAGACTCTTTTTGCGTCGGAGGGTTAAAACAATTGATGTAACAGCCAGCGATTAGCATTTAAGTTACGGCAACGTACCGTAACGCTAAATCAAACAGGAAAAAACCGCATCAAAATCGGTCTATTCGATTATTAGCTCCGAGAAACAGACGGATCTACAAACACATAGACACAAAAAGAGACTCTTTTTGCGTTGGAGGGTTAAAACAATTGACGTAACAGCCAGCGATTAGCATTTAAGTTACGGCAACGTACCGTAACGCTGAATCGCTTGGCTTACACAAAACTCTGGGTATCTAATTTAAAGTTGGAAAGATCCATTACAGCGGGGCCCGCAATTACAAGTCTCGCAAAAACTTGGAAAAACATTGTTTTACAACTATATATATACAGTCGGAATGAGGTCGACTTGTCTTTATTGCACTTTCTGCTTTTGTTTTTAATAGGATTTATGTATGGATTCATATTATATAGGATTTATTTATGGATTTATAGTAGGTATATAATATCTGGGTGACCGGGTGACCGGGGACTGGGTGGTTTTTTTTTTTTTTTAAATCGTGTTTTTTGGAAATGATATACTTATTTAAAAAAAAAGAATAATAAAAAAATTCATAGGGAAAAAATTCGTCTGGACTCGACCCAGAGTCTTCTAGTTTCGGAACCGTCCGAAACCTAACTAAGCTAAGCTATTTAAGCATGGATAAAACGACCTTTTCTAAAAAGGAAACCTAGTTAGATCGATTTATCGCACCCGAAACCCCCTACATGCTAAATTTCATGAAAATCGTTGGAGCCGTTTCCGAGATTCAGATTATATATATATATATATATATATATATATATATATATATATATATATATATATATATATATAATAAAAAAATATATAATAAAAAAATTAAAAAATATATATATATATATATATATATATATATATGTATATATAATATATAGGTATATACAAGAATTGCTCGTTTAAAGAGATGAGATAGATATAGCAATTGCCGTATGGTGACGGCAGATCAGAATACAGTTGTCACTACCCCTGCTCTTCCCGCGGGTGTCGTACGAGGCGACTAAGGGAATATAACGGAGAACGGGCAGCAGCGTCCTCTGTGCTACTGCTGCCATCTACTGCGATCACCGACCCGTCTGCCGCGCGCGGTGATTATGGGCAAACCCTCCCCTTGGGAGAGGCCTTTAGTCCAGCAGTGGACTGTTATAGGCTATTGATGACGATGATGATTGATGATATAGCATATAAATATAGGCTCAGGGTCACTCAGCGAGCGATGGAGAGAGCTTTGCTCGGAGTATCCCTGCGAGATCATACTAGAAATGAGGAGACCCGTAGGAGAAAAAAGACACTGACATAGCTCGGCGAGTCGCGAAACTGAAGTGGAAATGAGCGGATACTTCGAAGAGCTGACGGTCGCAAGGTGCTGGAGTGACGACCCCGCACCGGGAAGTGCAGTGTTGGCAGACCCCCTTCCCACTAGGTGGACTGACGACATCAAAAAAGTCGCAGGGAGCCGCTGGATTCAGTGGCGCAAGACCGAATTCTGTGGACGTATATCGGTTGATGTATAGATTTGTTGTTTTTAAAGAATAGGTACTGGCTGATGCCCGTGACTTCACCCGCGTGAGTCAATCCGTTCTCCAGATATCATCGAAAATCACAAAATGTACTATGAGAAAATGATTGCTGTCGTTGTTTTTCGTTCGCCCTCTTCAGGACAGGCAAAGATCAATGACTATGCAGCCTATTCAGATGTAAGACTTGATTTTTATGAGAAAATGAATTATCTTCGTTGTTTATTTTTATTTTTGCAGTAGGTTAGGTAGGTATTCTGTTATTTGGGGCGGAGACAAATCCAACGAATCAAAGATTATAAAAATCGGTCCGGCCGAACTCCAGATGACAGAATCCAGACTTGTTTTATTGCCAATTATAAATTTTCTCAAAAAACCCACACCTAGAACTTACCTTCATTTTAAGAGTTGTTAGGTAAATGAAAACATAACATATTATTATAATACAGTTCTGGCTTATTATAATTAACTTAATTACTTAACTAGTTATTTATTAAATGAAATTAACACTTTTCAAAAATTAAGCAAATTAAAAATCACAAAGTAACAACAACAATCAAAAGTTAATTAAAAATTAAAAAGGAAAGGTTTAAGTAGGTAAGCAAAATTAAAAGAAAAAGCAAAAATGAAAGTTAATAAAATTATAAGCAGTGATTTAAAACGGATTTTTTTAAATAAGCAAAATTAACAGTGAAAAGCAAAAAAAAATATTATTTTATGAGATTAGCAAAGGAAGTGAAATAAGTGGCCTTTTTTATAAATAGGCACCTAAGCAAAAATTATATAAAAAATTATAATTAGGCAAAATTAGCAGAATAAGCAAGAAAGCAGTGAATTGTTAAGCCAAATTAACAGCAAACCATCAAAAATAGTTTATATAGCAGGAAATTAAAAACCATTAAAGCAAAAAACGGCAAGTAATATTTTATTTAGGGTACAAAACATAATATTATAACTATAAATTCAACACTGTACTTACATTATTTAAGTAAACAGGTAACATCAATAAATGCACTAATAACGTTTAAAACACAACAGTTTATTTCCATCTCACGAAATTTTCACAAACCACTCTAGTCTATGGAACGATTTCGAAAATCGAACGCGAATTTGTAACACACAGATTTTCAATTACAAATTTTAATTATTACACAAACGATAAGCCTATCCTTTTTCCTAAGTGCTGTCTCGCTCTTATCCTGGTAAACGATAGTCCGGGATTTACAGCACGAATTCAACGCTTTGGGTACCATTTATAAGGTTGTTTTGACTGTTTTTCGCCGTTTTTTATTCATGGTGACCCATTATGGGGTGTTTTTCGGTGTTCGCGTGGGATTTTTTGGTACGAATGCGTGGTTTCCTGGGGACGATAACTCGATCTAGAAACACGCCTGCCTCAGCCCGGGCACGGGCGTACACTGGCTGACATAATAAGTTCTTGCTTGGTGCTGCCCTCTAAATTATATCGATGCGCAAGTGACGGATTGGTAAATGCACTTGAATAGAACAATAATAATTTTTTTTATTTGATTCATGAATAGTATAGAAATATCTTGTGATAGCTTTGCCCGCGAATTCCTTCACGTGAAGCTGGGTTTTGAAATCGCGCGGGAACCATCTGTTTTCAGAGATAAAATGTGGCCTATGTCACTCTGCAAGTCTTCAACTAGACCCATGCAAAAAATCACGTCGATCCGTTGCTCCGTTGCTGCGTGATTGAAGGACAAACCAACTTACAGAATATAATAGAATAGAATAGAATAGAAATATTTTTTATTCAAATAAACTTTTACAAGTGCTTTTGAATAGTCAATGAATCCACTGGTTCGGAATGCCTTTCCTGCCGAGAAGAACCAGCAAGAAACTCGGCGGTTGCTCTTTTCAAAACAGATTTACAATACAGTAAATACTATGCTATATATGCAGTGTTTCCACAATGAGGAAAGTTCCAAAAATGCATGTACAGACTAACTTCTATCTTAAGATGGGCAGACATAAAGTAGCCCCATTCCCGCCGGTGGCACCCGTTCACGAGCATGACGCATGACCCAGCCATTGCTTCGCTCAACCATATTTATATTCAAACACACAAACCCACTTTCAAATTAATAGGCACGATGACCGACTTTCAAAACCTGTTGGATGATGTTCCGAAGTACCTATCTACTAAGTATTTTGAAAAAATATCTTATTTCAGCAAAAAGAGAAAGAAGGTTCGGTAGACAAAATTGCCGTTTAAATTTTAATTTTTAAAATTCACGCAAAAACGATCGACGGTGTCGTTCGTGACGTCACCTCTATGTTTTTCATAGTACATAGGTTACTTAAAGTTTGAACATAGATTTGAGTTGTGACGTATCGCTCTGATCGGTGTTCATCCAATATGGCGGATTGCTGTAATTTAAAGTTTTATTTTATCAAAATCCCGCTCAAAATAGAAAAATAAATACTTTTTTATAATCCATGAACCCTATTTCATTAGTTGAATTCATAATTTAATTGATTCTTCGTTACTGTCATCATGCCTAAATCCGTGCAAAAAATCACGTCAATCCGTTGCTTCGTGATTGAATGACCAAACAAACAAACCAACACACAAACCCACTTTCACCATAATTATAATATTAGTAAGGATAAAGATTAAGGATAGTAAAGTTAATAGTTATTTGTTCAACGAGAGAGCAAAGTTCGTTTTTGAATTTTGTTGCGAGTGCCGAATAAGAATGCCTAGAAAGCGAAGGATTTTAACTAAGAATCCTGAACGTATTGAGGAATTCAAAGGCCCGAGAAACAAAAAAAAAGCTTTTACAACAAGGATGCAAAATTATAAACTTCTTAACAAAGAAGATTCAGAACTTTATTTTTTACTCTGAAAGTCTTTTAAGTTTTGATTAATAATAATGATTAATGAATCATTATTATTCATCAAAACTTAAAAGACTTTCAGAGCAAAAAACAAAGTTCTGAATTCTTTATTGATGCAAAACAAGATTAATGATACAGTATCTCTAGATACGAAAGTTTGTTTTGGTTTTTTTCTTTCCCGCCATTGTTTTTCTTTTTTTGTGGTGCTTTCGAAAATTCGTCATGTAAACTTACTACAGGTACCTAGGTATATGATGTTCATTGTTTTCGAAATAAAATGCGTGTCGTGGAACACTGGTTGGAACGAAGTTCTTTTTCATATAAATTACGATTATCTAAATGTCGGAGCATGACCTTTCTTGCCAACATGATCATTAGTGGTCGCATATCTAGTGGGTGTGGTTCGCGACACCCATCTCACTTCCTATTTTTGTAAATAATGGTCTCTATTAAATGATCCACCTTGACCAATAATTCACTTCTCATCAAAAGTACAAGTATCTAGCCACACGCCCACAGAATACAATATACTCACAGGGAGTACTCGTCTGTCTGGCGAATGTCACGATGACATTTCGATCCAGCTCAAGGCCTATCCTCTGCTCTGATTGGACGCAACAACTTTGCTTTTTTACCGACTTAATAAATACCGACATAATTTTTAATATCTAATACCAATAATGAGCAATTCTTATATATATAATCTGAATCTCAGAAACGGCTACAACGATTTTTATGAAATTTAGTATGTAGGGGGTTTCGGGGGCGATAAATCGATCTAGCTAGGTTTCATTTTTAGAAAAGGTCGTTTTATCCGTGTTTTCTGGCAATGAAAAACGCTTAGAATATCATTATAAAATAATATATACGAATACGATGGTAAATTTCGCTATCATCTATAAAGTTCCAATGGCTCGGGAAATCGGGCGGTCCCGAAACCAGAAGACTATGAATTTTTTTTTTAATATTTTCCCCTATGAATTTTTTTTTAATATATAATTTCCAAAAAACACGATTTACCAAAAAAAATCACCCTAATATTGTTTCTAAGTGCCCGTCGTGACGGATACACTTTTATTCGTCTAGCTCCCATCCGCCAAACCGTCCGAAAAGGAACTTAGTTCCGAAAAACACAGAGTCCTTATCCTGTGTCCTTACTAGGAATATTTATTATACCTAAATGCGAAAGTTTGTTTGCTTGTTAATTTGTCCTTCAATTATGCAGCAACGGAGCAATGAATCGACGTGACTTTTTTCATGGGTATATTGCATTTGAATCTATAACCCGACTATGTACGACATATCTGACATCCTGCTATCCAGTTTTCTGCTCTACCATCAGATCCTCCTCGATCCTCGATCATCATCTATCTAAAACCTACTCATTGAGACCATTCTAATGAGCTCAAACACACTGTATCTGCTGAGGATTTGGGTACCCCACAGACTACTTGATGCTGCAGCATTAGCTCAAGGTTACAATGCCTTGGAAATAATCCGAAGAAACAGTACACCTTTAAAGTCATTACCACCAGGGAAAGACTCTTTCATCGAGTAGGAAATGAGCTGATCTTCAAACGCCTGAACAGATATTCATTAATTATAGCTAAGATCCACCTCGATTACGTTAGCTTTCAAACTGAAAAAACGCATCAAAATCGGTCCATTTGTTAGGGAGCTACGAGGTAACTGATAGACACACAGATACACGCATACACAGATATACAGATACACAAGTCAAACTTATAAGTACCTATAACGTCCCTCTTTTTGTCGGGGTTTAATTATCTTTACTAATATTATAAATGCGAAAGTGTGTTTGTTTGTTGGTTTGTCCTTCAATCACGCTGCAACAGGGCTACGGATCGACGTGATTTTTTGCCCGGCATAGTTGAGGACCTTGAGAGTGACATAGGCTACTTTTTCTCCCGGAAAACAAAGTTCCAGAGAGATTTTAAAAACTAAATCCACCTGGACGAAGTCGCGGGCATCACCTAGTTATGAATAAAAGCCAATTCACAGCGTTCTAAATTCATTACACTTTTCCCAAGAAAATTGCGTACCAACTCTATGCTCACTGAGTGAGCAAAACATAACTTTTCCGCACTAGTTTTACAGCTAATGGGTGCTTGTTGGCTGTTCCTAACAACTTAGATTTACCTTGCCTAACTAGGAAATTATTGTAAACCTGATCAACAAGCTCGCTCCGCCATAAAGATTTAATAAATGGAAGCCTGATGAAATAGAAGCCGTTCCACTGGAATCTAATTATCAAGATGCAACGGTAAAGTGGGCGGGGCCTGAAAGGTTGCAATATAGTGCAATAGTTTTCAAATTATAGGTAGTTATATAGCTATATGTATAGCCTATACATACAAATCTAAAATGTAAAAGGATGTATATAACAGTTAGCTATTATAACGTAGGCATTGTGGTGGTGTCGTGTGATGCGGGTTGTTACGTTCCCTCAAATATGGTTGAGCGAAGCAGCGGCTGGATCATGCGTCATGCTCGTGAACGGGTGCCGCTGGCGGAAATGTGGCTACTTTGTGTCTGCTCATCTTAACATGAACATGAACAAATTGTAGTACCTTTTTCGTTTGAACTTCCCCTCATTGTGGAAATATATTTTTCGTACCACTTGCTCAAAAAAGTGACATTCTGTGCCACAAAAAGCGAACATAATAATAGTCATTTTTAATCTGTTAAAAACAGGGAAAGAAAATTGTACTGAATTTCATTCATCCTCTAGGGGGAGAATGTGATTTAAATTTGGAATACTTACCGAAATTTATACCGAACTAAATCTGTGTTTACACCATTGAGTTTGTATATAAAGCAATAAACATCTTTTTGAAAAAGGAATACGCATTTATTATGCAGTTATGATTATTAAATAAAATTACGAAAACCGACGAGGCCGTATGAGCTTGATGCCTTTGCTTTTCCGACAAAAAAATATTAGTCTAGGAATTTGCCGCGTTTTTGTTTTCTTCAAATACATAAACGTTAAGTTTATTTTAATTTATTTTTATAAATAAGTAAATGTTCTAAAAATACGTTACGATGTTAAATCAAAGCGACAGTGACAGTGAATTGTCGGATTCCATCAGTGCAAATGCTCAGACGCAAGAACAGAGAAATACTCAAATCAACTCATCAACAATAAATGTACCAAACAAAAATGTAACTCTCTCTATCAATAATAATTGGACCAATGTTTCGAATGTTAACTTTTACTTTTAATTGTCATTATTTTTAATAAATGCTTATCTCATATTATTATTGTGTTAATTTTTTCGCAAATGGTACGAAAAGTAGAGTATTTTCCTCGGTGATAAAGCTGTCTTAGTCTTGGGTGAACTTAAATCCCTCGCTACACTCAGGACTCGTCTTAAATCCCTCGCTTCGCTCGTGATTTAAGTTTTTAACACCCTCGCTACGCTCGGGAGTAAACCTCGAGTCCTTCGTTACGCTCGCGATTTAAATCGTCACCCGCGACAGAAGACACTGCTTTATCCCCTTGGTTAATAATCTACTATTTCATCATACCTATTCGAAAAACGAATATTGGCTTCAGAGGACAGCGGGAGCAAAATTTCATTTTAACCCCATGGGACTTTTCATTTCTCTCTTCTGATTGGTCCGCGTTATAGTGCTTTAGCATACTAAAGCACTAACGTGGACCAATCAGAAGAGAGAATTCAAAAATGTGTCGAAATTCAAAAATATTTTGAGAAGCTGTTATCTACGACAAGTCATGTGTCGATTAGACATATACGCCCATACTTCCAACATAAATATTAATGTTTCATTATTTCATAAAAATTTATTTGTGTTTTATTTAAATTTTCAATATATGTATTGGTAATGTCTATACTCTATACATAGTAGGTTGATACTCCTAGCTTTTTCTCATAGGTAATGATGAAAAATAGTGTGTGTCATTTGGGGCCAAAATTTTTTGTTCTCGGGCGGCGTATATTGAATTCGTCGCTACGCTCAGGATTCTACTTTAGAATCCCTCGCTGCGCTCGGGAGTCTACTATAGAATCCTTCACTTCGCTCTGAATTCAAAATAACGCCCTCGGGGAACAAAAAATTCCTTTGGCCCCATATAACACAAATAACTATTATTCTAACAAAGTTGCATAGGTTAAATAGGCTTGGCATCCAGCTGCCCACAAGATAGTATAAAAAACTTATTACAATGTAATAGCTTCATAATAATATTATAATGGTATATTCCCAGGTTGTCCCATTTAAATATACCGCGCCACTACAAAGTATACAATAAATTATATACTTTGTAGTGGCGCGGGCGTTTGAAGTCGGTTTTTTTTTAATTTAAATATTTTTTTACTAGCTGATGCCCGTGACATCGTCCTCGTGGATTTAGTTTTTAAATCCCTAGGGACCTCTTTGATTTTCCGGGATAAAAATTAGCCTGTGTCACTCTCCAGGTCCTCAACTATATCCATGCAAAAAATCACTTCGATCCGTAGCTCTGTTGCAGCTGATTGAATGACAAAACAACAAACAAACACACTTTCGCATTTATAATATTATTATTATGAATATAGATTACTAGCTGATGCCCGCGACTTCATCCGCGTGGATTAATCCCGCGGGAACTCTTTGATTTTTCGGCATGCCTATGTCACCCTCCAGGTTCTGAACTATACCTATCCAAAAAATCACGTCAGTCCGTAACTTTGTTGCAGCGTGATTGACAGACAAACCAACAAACACACTTTCGCATTTATATTATAATGTGTATTAATACACATTATAAATGCGAAAAATCATTCTTCCTTACTAATTAGTAAGGAAGAATTAATACTGCGATAATAAAGGCGATCTAATTAAATTTTAGAATACAAAAGCTACCTACTTTGTTGTTATAGCGGCAATAGAAATACATAATATGAATAATTTTAGAAGATCGACATGCCTAAAATGGATAAAATAAAGCTACTACTGTAACTTAAATGTGATAGTTAGATATATTCCCTTGGGGACTTTTTTATAGAGAATAATGATTACTTTAATCATGTAGTACATAATTTTTATGTATCATCAATAGTTTTCTCAGCATACGCCAAATAATGCATTTTATAGGCAAAATTTTGCTACTTTGGGTTATATTATTGCAGATTTCTTAAGGATCTCCAATTTTTTGAAAATAAATTAGGTATAGCCTATATGTTACTTCCTGATAACTTAGCTTTCTATTGGTGAAAAAATGGTTCAAATCGGTCTAGTATATTTACAGAGCCTATTCGGTACAAACAAACATACAAAAAATCTTTCCTCTTTATAATAGATTATTCCTTTATTTATATCTTTAGTATAGATTATTCCGGAAGCTAAGAGTTCCCAAAGGATAATTAAAATCTAAATCCACGCGGACGAAATTGCGGGCATCATTTTAGTTTATAACATTAGTTAGCATAGTATGGATATACCTACCCGACTGCGTGGAATGGTGTGCGATTAACTGGCTCATAAATCACGTCAGTGCACCTGTTTCAGTGATATAACACCGACGTCATTACTAGCTAGGGGCGCCAGAAGTTCCGGTTTGTTCCGGATGTCCTGATTTCGGACATGTCTTGAACTTCTGCCAAATGTCCTTATATCGACATATTAATAGCTGACATTTTGTCCATTTTCGCTTTACTTTATTGCATACTAGCTGATGCCCGTGACTTCGTCCGCGTGGATTTAGTTTTGAAAATCCCACGGGAACTCTTTGATTTTCCGGCATGAAAAGTAGCCTACACCCATGAAAAAATTACGTCGATCTCTCACAGGAATTATCTAGGGTAGCTCTGTTGCGGCATGATTGAAGGACAAACCAACAAACAAACACTTTCGCATTTATAATATTAGTATGATAGCGGATGCCCGCGACTTCGTACGCGTGGGAATTGTTTTTGGAACGTAAGTTCCTTATCGCGCGGTGCGGAAGGGGGCTAGACTGAAAAAATTAAGGAACCGACACTCGACACATTTTTGAAACCGACACTTTTTTGTTGAATGTGAATTTTGCATTGTGTTCGGTATTTTCGCGTTACAATATTGGGTCTCCGTAACCTAGTGGCTTCGGCAGTCGCTTAACAGTTAAAAGTCGATGGTTCGAGTCCCAGCTCGACAGACTGAATTTTCTATTTTCAATTTTATTTTAAATAATTTCTACATGTGGAATTTTTCCCTAATTTTTTATTGTATAAATTGGATAAAATGTTATTGTACTACTAACGCCATCTGTTAAAAAACCAGAGTAACTCTTTGGTTTTGTAACATTGCTGCAATAGAAATAAACTAAATATAGTTCATCGTAGTTAATCAATTTAATACTAGATGACTAGTTTATTAAAATTCCTTCACTAATTAATCGAAAGGAACTTCGTTCCATCCGGGTGTCCCTTGACACCTCTCAAGTTTTTTTTTTGTTTATTGGTTTGTCCTTCAATCGCGATGCAATCCATCGACGTGATTTTTTGCACGAGTATCGTTGAGGAGTTGGAGAGTGACATAGGCTACCTTTCATCCCGGAAAACCGAAGGTTCCTGCTGGAATTTTAAAAACCAAACCCCACGCGGTCGAAGTCGGGAGCAAAAGCTAGTTAAGTATAAGCTTTTTAGCGTCAATGATAAAGTCTGTACTTAGGTACCGACTGTCATTGGTTAACCCTCAACGCAAAAAGAGGGCTGTTATAAGTTTAACGTGTAGGCACGTCTGTGTTTGTTCCCTCGTAGCAGCCTCTCCAATGGACCGATTTTGATGCGGTTTTTTCTAATTGAAAGCTAACGTAGTCGAGGTGGATCTTAACTATAATTTAAGAAGATCAGTACATTTCCTACTTTTTTTTTTTTTAAAGAATATCAGCCAAGTTGAACTTGACTAATATTCTCCTCTCCCCTCCAAATAAGCGGAAAGCTTGTGTCAGGAGTGGGTACGACAATAGTGCAACGGGTGGGGTTTGAACCTGCGACCTTTCAGTTTTCAGTCCGCACCTTTAACCGTTGGGCTATTGAGGCTTGATTAAAGGGTCTTACAAGCTTTCACTGGTGCGATTGATTCGAAATTTGGTGTACCTACTGTTACCTTGAGCTGATGCTGCAGCATAAAATAGTCTGCGGGATACCCAACTCCTCAGCAACTTACAGCAGATATAGTGTGTTTGGGCTCATTAGAATGGTCTCAATAAGAAGGTGTCAGATATATGATGATCGAGGATCGAAGAGGATCTGATGATGGAGCAGCAAACTGGGTAACAGGATGTCAGGTATATCGTACATAGTCCGGCCATAGATTCATACTTGTCGGGGGTGTTTTTCAAAGGAGGTTATATTTCAACACATCAACGTCTCACTACTGAGCGCAGTTCTTTCAGAGAAGGGTTATAGGCCATAGTCCACCACGCTGGCTCAATGCGAATTGGCAGACTTCACACACATTTGAGAACGTTTTTTCAGGTTTCCTCACGATTATCTTCACAGCAGTGCAAATAAATAAAATGAGATATTAATGTAACAAAAAATAAATTAGTTTATTAGGCATAATGTAAGTCTTCATAAATGCATTATAAATTAAGTACAGACCAAGAGGCGCAAGTATGAAAAACTTGATGGTAGTTTCATTCATATTTGTGCCTTTGGAGCCATCCATAAATTACAATAAATTACGTCACAATTTTCCGTCACGGACGTCAATCGCCCGACTTTTCTATAGTGTGTCGACAGATGGCGTTGATTCTAGGTAAGGTAATGTGTTTAAAAGGAACTTCATTCCAACCGAGTGTTCCACGACACTAACGCATTTTTAATTTTAGAAGTAGTTTAATTTTATTTATTATTTATTTTATAGAATCCTACAAACACAACGTAATATCATAGTTTGTTTGAAAACGTCAAACATTGGTTGCTACGCGACTATGTGGGTACGCCAGTTCAGGCGTACTATGAATTGCCGCAATTTACTAGTACGCCGACGGTAACTAGTATAGTGTGCGAAGCAACTACCATTGCTAAATCTATTTTGAAGTGAAGTAATTGGGTATTTGACTGTTGTCAAAATGTTGATAGGTATTCATTAATTAAAATTAAAAATGTAACATGTTTCTTATGTAACGTAAAAACAGAAAATAAATCGTTCCAAAAATAGATAGGTTATATTATGCTGTTTTACCGCGACTGTATCTGTCTGTTTCTAAAACGAAATTTTCTATGGAGCGTGTACGGAGCTGCTGTCTTGTGACATCACACTTCAGTAGCGCTCTCTGTCTAACAGCAAACTTTAAAGCTCTATATCTCCGAGACTAGATAAGATATTAAAAAAAGAAAAATGGCATTATGTTACAATACTTAAAGGCTTTATTTTAAATATATAAAAAATAGCAGTTTAGTTCCCTATTATATTCATTAAATCAGTGTTCGGCGCTGACGTCATATCTGTCAATGTATTTTACAGCGCGCCCGATGCTGCCGACACAATCTTTCACTTAATTTTGTATAGTATAGTTGGAATGAAGGGTAGTCAGTCATTTGTAGCCTCCTCCGTATATGATGATCATGCGACATCCTGCAGAAAATACGTGAACATTTCAAAAATATATTTATACTAGCTGACTCGGCGAACTTCGTGCCGCCAACTTACCTATATAAATAAAACAAATAACTACTAAAACTATCCTATCTTTCAAGTTCGACCAAATTACAGATAATTACGAAGTTTGATCAAAATCGGTTAAATAGTTTAGGAGTCCATCGCGGACAAACAACGTGACACGTAATTTATATAAGTATATTAAGATATTTTAATGGCAAAAAAAAAATTGAATGGCCCAGTTCAAAACAAAAAAAAGGGCGTAGGGATTTCTTGACCAGTCCTGCGATTGTCTAGTTATTCCATTGATCGTAATCGTATTCGATTACATTAGCGTCAAAGTAAAATAAACCATAATTGCATTGAGTTAGAGCTGAATTTCGTGTTTACATTCTTATACGTTTAGGTATGTACGATACGTTAAAATCAGTTGTACTGAATTTGTGATTTTAAGATTTTAAATCAATACCATCAAGGATTATTTTACTAAATACGAATACGATCAATAGAATAACTTTAGAAAATCACACCTCTGAAGTCCATTTTTCCAACACAGAAAAAATGGACTTTAGGGACTTCTTGAGCAGGGCCATTCAAATGAAAAAAAGAGTACCTAATAAACGGTCAAATGCGTGTCAGGCCACGCGCAGTGTAGGGTTCCGTAGTTGCTTGTCACTATATTATGCTCATCCATACTTAAAAGTATGTAAGAGTATATAATTAAGTAATTTTCAACATAAAATATGTATTTTATTTTTTATTACATTTTAAAATAACATTACAAAATTATGATTTCCGATGATTTAGATTTGAATTAATGGCAAAAACCTCACTGGAAATGTATGGAAATACCTACGTTTCAAAAAGTTACATAACTTTTCATTGAGTTAAACTAGAAACTTGAAATTTTCACAGCCTTTGTATTCAGTATAAATTACAACTTGGTACCTCAAGCGGTTTCTGAGAAAACGGGCCTTGACACATAGACAGACGAACAAAATGATCCTTTATGGGTTAATTTTTTTTTGGAACCATAAAAAAATAGGGTACTACTATCTTTATCATCTTGAATTTAGTCTTCTATGGAACGCTTGCCGTTGGGGTTACCACCCTCAACAATGACCTGTCTGCATTGGCCATTATATAATAATTAGCTTCTAGGTTTTTTAATTATATATTAGTGGATTTAAAATTAAACCTCAGTTTTAAAATTAATTCATAATTAAAAATTTACATTTATTATAAGTTATTAAAATCAAGTAATAACAAAATAATACTTATTAACTATTGAGTTCTTTTTTTTTTAATTTAGTAAAACCATTCACACACCAGCGTCCGCACTACCACAGATTATATTACACTTCATAATGTTCTATATGTTTTTATAGTCTATGCTTTTGTGTTTTTTTTCTTTCGTATGGCAACTTATCATACCATATTCCGACCGTTGTCGCCCGCTATCCTGTCGACGACCTGAAAAAAAAAAGATAATTTATTTTCTGATGACTTATTTCCATTTCATATTACTTCCCTAGGAAAAAGATGCGATACTTTGATCCCGCTGTTTAACCGACTTCAAAAAAGGAGGAGGTTATCAATTCGTCGGAATCTGTTTTTTTTTTTAATTTATCTTCACCGATTACTCAAAGACGCCTGAACAGATTTGGAAAATTCTTTTTGGTTTGAAAGGGTATACTTCCCAGGTGGTCCCATTAAAATTTTATCGAAATCGGTCGAGCGGTTTTAAAAAAATCAACAATAAATGATAATGATATACTTTGTAGTGCCGCGGGTGTTTGAAGTCGGTTTTTCAAAAATATTTTTTTATATACGACCATATTTATAAAGATAGAGTTTTATTTGCTTGAACATGGGTACAAAAATAAATATAATGTATTGTCAGTTCCAATTACTTCCAACATAATTATTCTGCAATCTACTATTGTAATTTTTTTTTACGAATATCACAAATTGTACTAACTATTCCGATCGTTGCTGATAAGTGACCAAATAACATTAATTACTAAAAAATATTTATTTAATTACTAACTGATGCCAACGACTTCGTCCACGTGGATTTAGTTTTTAAAATCCCTAGGGAACTCCTTGATTTTCCGGGATAAAAAGTAGCATATGTCACTCTCCAGGTCCTCAACTATACCCATGCAAGAAATCACGTAGATCCGTAGTTCTGTTGCGTCGTGGTTGAAGGACAAACCAACAAACACACTTTCGCATTTTATAATATCAGTATGATGATAAAAACGGGTTGTAGTAGCTATGTTTTGTCGATCTGTGTTAAGGACCACCAGCTTTAATCGACAAAATCTAGCTAGGAAAATGGAGGGTAGTCTACACTAATATTATAAAGAGGAAAGATTTAGGCTGTAGAATATTTTCAAAAAAGTTAGGGATCCGTATGAAAACTTCGATAATGTGTAAAAAACCCAAGGTGTGAAAAAATACCAAAATAAAACCTTATATCGCGTACGCTGCGGAAACTATTGACAATGGAGCAAAGTGATGTACTACAGTTTTATAGAAGACTAGCTGATGCCCGCGACTTCGTCCGCGTGGATTAATCCCGCGGGAACTCTTTGATTTTCCGGGATGCCTATGTCACCCTACAGGTTCTCAACTATACCTATCCAAAAAATCACGTCAATCTGTAACTTTATTGCAGCGTGATTAACGGACAAACCAACAAACAAACACACTTTCCCATTTATGATGTGTAAGGAAGAATTAATACTGCGATAATAAAGGCGATCTAATTAAATTTTAGAATACAAAAGCTACTACTGTGACTTAAATATGATAGTTAGATATATTCCCTTGGGGACTTTTTTATAGGGAATAATGATTACTTTAATCATGTAGTACATAATTTTTATGTATCATCAATAGTTTTCTCAGCATACGCCCAATAATCCATTTTATAGGCAAAATGTTGCTACTTTGGGTTACATTATTGCAATATGCTTAAGGATCTCTAACTTTTTGAAATTATAGCCTATGTTGCCTTCCTGATAACTTAGCTTTCTATTGGTAAAAAAATGGTTCAAATCGGTCCAGTAGTTCCAAAGCCTATTCGGTACAAACAAACAAACAAAATAAATCTTTCCTCTTTATAATATTAAAGTATAGACTACGGATCGACGTGCTATGGGTATAGCTGTGGACCTGGAGAGTGACATAGGCTACTTTTTATCCCCGAAAATCAAAGAGTTCCTAGGTTCCACGCGGACAAAGTCGCGAGCATCAGCTAGTTACTTATAAAATTGATCTTACCCCTCTGATGATGGGCAGGTGGAGCAGTGAGCCGAGCACCGGCACCATCCTCAGGAAGTTGATGGCGGCTGGCAGGAACCCCCTGAAGCACAACACACTCTCTCAGTGAAAGTACACACGTTACCTTCCCTCAAATATGGTTGAGCGAAGCAACGGCTGGGTCATGCGTCATGCTTGTGAACGGGAGCCAGCAGCGCGAATGGGGCTGCTTTCTGTCTGCCCGTCCTAACATGTATTGATTTGTAAGTGGTATGCATTTTTGGAAATTCCCCTCATTGTGGAAACACTGCATACATAGCAATAGCATAGTATCTATTGCGTTGTAAACTTGTTTTGAAAAGAGCAACTGCCGAGTTTCTTGCTGGTTCTTCTCGACAGGAAGGGCATTCCGAAACAGTGGTAGACTCACTGACGATTCAAAAGCACTTTATTTCTTCAAGAAAGTTCATTTGAATAAAAATATTTCTATTTTATTAGGGTTCCGTAGTAAACAAGGAACCCTTATAGTTTCGCCATGTCCGTCCGTCTGTCTGTCTGTCTGTCTGTCTGTCCGCGGTTTAGCTCAGAGACTATTGATACTAGAAATCTGTAATTTGACAAGGGTATAAATATCAATCACGCTGACAAAGTGGTGAAATAAAATTGTGAAAAATATTTTTTTTTTAGGGTACCTCCCCTACATGTAAAGTGGCGATGAATTTTTTTTTCTCATCTATCCCATAGTGTGGGGTGTCGTTGAATAGGTCTTTCAAAAACGTTGTTGTGTGGGTGTGGGAACACCATTTTCAATTCAGGGATCCGTTTGTGAAATATGATATTTTAAAGTGCTAAATTTTATTAGAGTCAAGTGTCCCCCCCCCCCCTCTGCCAGCTAAATGGTTGTACATAGGATACAAGAAAAAATTCACAGCAGCAGCAGCACATATAATGAATTTTAAAGGAAAACTATCACGGCTAAGTAGGGTTCATTAGTGAAGGAGTTATATCGGTTTTTCTAAGTTAGATATTACACGTAGTGTAAGTTGCATATTTTGTAGTACATTATAGTATTTAAACTTTTAAACCATGGAACTCAAAATGTATGTTGAGACTTTCAACTACGGAACCCTACACTGCGCGTGGCCCGACACGCACTTGGCCAGTTTTTCTATTTAGTATTTATAAGGACGTTGCCCCATCAAACCAGCAAATTTTTTCAAACATCAAAACTGCTGCTGCTAACTGTATGATAGCGAACTGTGACGTCATAAACATTTGACGCACGTTTTGTAGTTAAATCAATAATTTAAAATGGTCTTGCACCGCCTGAATCCAGCGGCTCCCTGCGACTCGTTTGATGTCGTCGGTCTACCTAGTGGGGGCTCTGGCAACACTGCGCTTCCCGGTGCGGGGTAGCCACCCCAGCACCTTGGGACCCCAACGACCATCAGCTCTTCGAACTATGTGGCCCGCCCATTTCCACTTCAGTTTCGCGACTCGCTGAGCTATGTCGGTGACTTTGGTTCTCCTAAGGATCTCCTCATTTCTGATTCGATCTCCCAGGGATACTCCGAGCATAGCTGAGTGACTCTGAGCCTTTGGCATTGGCACATAGTTAGTGACTATGTCTCGGATCCTTAATTCATCACTGGCAACACACACTGTTCGAAGACTTTAGTCTTCTAAAATGATTATCACACTTAAAACAAAGAGCGGATGTGTATGTAAGACCCCGTGTGTGTGTGTAAGAGCCTGTGTTTAAAAATACATAAGAATTGGGTATTTGATTGATATTTTTTATTTATTAAAATAACGTTTTATATTATAGCACGAGCAGCACTACAGTGATGCCGCCGAAGAAGAAGAGGAAGAAGACACCCACCTGAACAGCAGCAAGAAGCCGTATATCTCCGCGATCATGCCGAACATGGTTCAGCCCAGCAGCACGACCGTGATGCCGCCGAAGAAAAAGAGGAAGAAGACACCCACCTGAACAGCAGCAAGAAGCCGTATATCTCCGCGATCATGCCGAACATGGTTCAGCCCAGCAGCACGACCGTGATGCCGCCGAAGAAAAAGAGGAAGAAGACACCCACCTGAACAGCAGCAAGAAGCCGTATATCTCCGCGATCATGCCGAACATGGTTCAGCCCAGCAGCACGACCGTGATGCCGCCGAAGAAAAAGAGGAAGAAGACACCCACCTGAACAGCAGCAAGAAGCCGTATATCTCCGCGATCATGCCGAACATGGTTCAGCTCAGCAGCACGACCGTGATGCCGCCGAAGAAAAAGAGGAAGAAAACACCCACCTGAACAGCAGCAAGAAGCCGTATATCTCCGCGATCATGCCGAACATGGTTCAGCCCAGCAGCACGACCGTGATGCCGCCGAAGAAAAAGAGGAAGAAGACACCCACCTGAACAGCAGCAAGAAGCCGTATATCTCCGCGATCATGCCGAACATGGTTCAGCCCAGCAGCACGACCGTGATGCCGCCGAAGAAAAAGAGGAAGAAGACACCCACCTGAACAGCAGCAAGAAGCCGTATATCTCCGCGATCATGCCGAACATGGTTCAGCCCAGCAGCACGACCGTGATGCCGCCGAAGAAAAAGAGGAAGAAGACACCCACCTGAACAGCAGCAAGAAGCCGTATATCTCCGCGATCATGCCGAACATGGTTCAGCCCAGCAGCACGACCGTGATGCCGCCGAAGAAAAAGAGGAAGAAGACACCCACCTGAACAGCAGCAAGAAGCCGTATATCTCCGCGATCATGCCGAACATGGTTCAGCCCAGCAGCACGACCGTGATGCCGCCGAAGAAAAAGAGGAAGAAGACACCCACCTGAACAGCAGCAAGAAGCCGTATATCTCCGCGATCATGCCGAACATGGTTCAGCCCAGCAGCACGACCGTGATGCCGCCGAAGAAAAAGAGGAAGAAGACACCCACCTGAACAGCAGCAAGAAGCCGTATATCTCAGCGATCATGCCGAACATGGTTCAGCCCAGCAGCACGACCGTGATGCCGCCGAAGAAAAAGAGGAAGAAGACACCCACCTGAACAGCAGCAAGAAGCCGTATATCTCCGCGATCATGCCGAACATGGTTCAGCCCAGCAGCACGACCGTGATGCCGCCGAAGAAAAAGAGGAAGAAGACACCCACCTGAACAGCAGCAAGAAGCCGTATATCTCCGCGATCATGCCGAACATGGTTCAGCCCAGCAGCACGACCGTGATGCCGCCGAAGAAAAAGAGGAAGAAGACACCCACCTGAACAGCAGCAAGAAGCCGTATATCTCCGCGATCATGCCGAACATGGTTCAGCCCAGCAGCACGACCGTGATGCCGCCGAAGAAAAAGAGGAAGAAGACACCCACCTGAACAGCAGCAAGAAGCCGTATATCTCCGCGATCATGCCGAACATGGGCCAGCCCAGCAGCACGACCGTGATGCCGCCGAAGAAAAAGAGGAAGAAGACACCCACCTGAACAGCAGCAAGAAGCCGTATATCTCCGCGATCATGCCGAACATGGGCCAGCCCAGCAGCACTACAGTGATGCCGCCGAAGAAGAAGAGGAAGAAGACACCCACCTGAACAGCAGCAAGAAGCCGTATATCTCCGCGATCATGCCGAACATGGGCCAGCCCAGCAGCACTACAGTGATGCCGCCGAAGAAGAAGAGGAAGAAGACACCCACCTGAACAGCAGCAAGAAGCCGTATATCTCCGCGATCATGCCGAACATGGGCCAGCCCAGCAGCACTACATCGATGCCGCCGAAGAAGAAGAGGAAGAAGACACCCACCTGAACAGCAGCAAGAAGCCGTATATCTCCGCGATCATGCCGAACATGGGCCAGCCCAGCAGCACTACAGTGATGCCGCCGAAGAAGAAGAGGAAGAAGACACCCACCTGAACAGCAGCAAGAAGCCGTATATCTCTGCGATCATGCCGAACATGGGCCAGCCCAGCAGCACTACAGTGATGCCGCCGAAGAAGAAGAGGAAGAAGACACCCACCTGAACAGCAGCAAGAAGCCGTATATCTCCGCGATCATGCCGAACATGGGCCAGCCCAGCAGCACTACAGTGATGCCGCCGAAGAAGAGGAAGAAGACACCCACCTGAACAGCAGCAAGAAGCCGTATATCTCCGCGATCATGCCAAACATGGGCCAGCCCAGCAGCACTACAGTGATGCCGCCGAAGAAGAGGAAGAAGACACCCACCTGAACAGCAGCAAGAAGCCGTATATCTCCGCGATCATGCCAAACATGGGCCAGCCCAGCAGCACTACAGTGATGCCGCCGAAGAAGGCCGCTGAGGCTTTCATTTTGTGGCGCTGGAAGAAGAAGAAGAACGTCCGCTGCAGGCCGATCACGCACGCGAGACCACTGATGAACAGGATCTGGAATAGAAAATGGATAGTTTTAGCCCCAGACAAAACAGAATGGTGTATTAGTGTGTCTGTCTGTTCCCTCACGAATCAGACACGTTCCCTTACGTCAGCTCCTTAAGGAATGGACTGATTTTGATGCGGTTTTCTTTTGTTTGAAAGCTAATGTTCTCTGGCGTTTGAAGATCATCAGCTCATTTCCTGCTTGATTAAAGGGCTTGCAAACTTTCCCTGGTGCAACTGATTTGAAATTTAGTGTATTGAAGAGAAAAAAAAAACGAAATTTCTAATAATATTATGGGTGTATGTTAAAAGCTAAAATTCACATGTCAGTCTTTCCCAATGTTATCTTAATATTATTTATGAATTCTAAATAATCCAATTTAAATACTAAAGTATTTACAAAAATAGATTAAAACTAGTAGGGCGCGTGGGTGCGCAGCCCACTAAAGTGGACCGCGGTTTTTCTGTTCATTAATTAGAGTTTCAGGTCTTGATCATTTTTTACCGAAACACCACTCTATCATTTTTTATACTCTCCGAGATAGATGCCGATGAAATTGGTATGACCGCCATCTTGAATCCGCCATTTTAATTTTTTTTTCAGCTCAATGCCAATTGGATGAGGTTTCGAGTATTTTTTGTTTGAGCACCTCCAACCTATGTTCAATACCCTGGCCGTGCTCCTCACCCACCTTCCAAATCCTCGATCATCATATCTCATCATTTGTCAGAATGAGAATTCTTTTATAAAAACAAATTTTGAAAAGGAACCGTATCAAAGTCTTGCATAGTTTTCAGCTTCTAGTCTATTCAATATTCGCTATATATTTTGTATGGAGAAAAAAAATTCCGCCATCTTGATTTTTTTTCTGTTCATCAAGTAGACCTTCGGATCTTGATTATCTTTTGCCAAGAACCCACTCTTCCATCTTTTATACTCTCCGAGATAGACACCGACGAAGTTTGTATGGCCGCCATCTTTTTTCCGCCATTTTGATTTTTTTTCTCACTGCCAATTGGATGAAGTTTTGAATGACATTTGTTCTAGGACTCCCCACCTATCTTCAATACCCTGGCTGTGCTCCTCACCCGTCTCCGAAATCCTCAATCATCAGCTCTCTCCATATTTTTCCTCCGAATGAATTTTTGTCCTCTATACGAAACAATCGGTGAAAAAAAAATTTTTCATACAAAATTTTACAGGAGAGGTGATCAATGAGTGAGTCAGTCAGTGAATCAGCCCCAGCAGCTATATATATATATATATATATATATATAATATATATTAATAATACAAAAATAGATACAAAAGTATTTAAAAAATAGATTTTTATACAGTGTGGAAAAAAATTATGGGCCCTGGAGGGAAACTACCTTAAATCCTTAAGTTAGATCATTTACTTATAGGAAACACTCTCTTATTTTTAAAAATTTACTTATAGGAAACACTCTCTTATTTTTAAAAACAAACAAAACTGCATTCAAAGACTTTCTAAAATTCTCTTCTCACCCAGGAATCGAACCAGCTAAAAATTCAAAAAATAAACACTTGCTATTTTATTCCATTAGTTGATACGGTCCACGTTATAGATAAAATTTCTCCACGAAACATTATGTATTACACTCATTTGTCATACAAGATATCCATAAAATCGAATATTTATAGGTAAACCGCTGTAAGCTTGGCCTTCCTGATGGTTTGCGGGACGCGGGGCGGGTGATGCGATCGGCTATACACGATACGACGTCGTCGACTCGTATCTTAAGATTTAACTAACCTTAAGATTAAAGGCACCTATGATATTTTTTTAACAGAATATATTTATTCTTAGTTTAAGTATTTTTTGAAGTCAATTGTACATTTATACTAATATTAAAGTAATATTAATAAACAATGGTGTTGAGGCCAACGGCTTGGCCAACGAGTCAAGGCCTGGACTACTAGGTATAGGGGCCCATCGAGCTATAACCTGAGTCCAGGGTCGCTGCCCAAAGCGGCCTTTCACCGCGGTCAGATCTGTTCTCAACGTAGTGGTGACTTAATGATGGTAGGGTTGCACTGACCTTCCTTGCAGCAGTCAATCCTTGTACGGCCTGAGATGGTATGATAGTGGTGATTATGTGGGGTGTGTTGTGAGGTTAAGTGTAAGGTGAACTTCTCAGGCCACTCGCAGCAGCAGGCAGGCAGCCAGTTATGGCCTGCAGCTGTGGACGTTGGGCTGGCGTAGCACTGTCAATCACACACACTTCCGCCGAGCGCGTGGCGAGCAAAGCCGGCGGGTTCCAAAAAGTTCTTTGTTACGGACAACAGTTAACAATTATGCTTATAGCTAGGTCGACACATAGACCGCTTGACGGCTCAACTAAACCGTAAAATAAACTAAATCTAGACACTTAAAAAGCAAAACCGTGCGCGAGGCGACTCGGGAATTTTTCGTGAACGTGTTAGCGGTCAAAAACCAAAGGAACTTGCAAAAACCACGCCCCAAAACGGCGGCAAGTTTAAAACTAACAATCTGTCAACTTCATTGCGAGCCAAAGAGATTGCCAGCGTCGCGACCATGGAACTAGGAATTCTGGACAGGTACATGGCGCGAACAAATGGTCTTATAATTATTATCATTAATCAGAACGTTCTTTATCACATGAACTTTCTTCATTTGAAGATTCCGATGATGTATCTTGCCATAGTTCAATAATAAATGGTCTATTTAATTTTTTATTACGCAGAGTAGGTAGGTTATCCTGATTCATGTCGCAAGATGAATATTATCGTGTGTAGCCGTCTCTGGAAAAATATCACGCGCAGACTAGCGTCCACGTCAGTCACTGCCAGCGGACAGCGGCAGACTAGCTGATTGGTTGAGCGCGCTCCCGCCCCGCGTCCCGCAGACCATCAGGAGGGTCAAGCTTATGGCGGTTTACCTATAGTACATTATTAATATTTTAGTATATTTTTGTCCACCCTGTATAATAAACTTTTTTTATAATCTGCCAAATCACAACTGTACATTATAAAGTTTATGATTGCATTATGCGTAATGTGACACTTAACAAAGAGTAATAATACTAATCAGTGCTTACATTGCCAATAGCTAATAGACCCTTGTCAAAGAGCAAGAGAACACCGAGGAACAGGAATGTCATACCAAAGCCGGCCAGGCCCACGCCAATTTCTGAAAAAAAAAATTGGTTGTAAAGTCGGTTTACATACGATAGTTTTACGTGATAGCATCGTAAGAAATATTGATGACCACTAGCCACAGCGCGCACGCGATGACTGGCGGGCCCGGCGGCGGGCGCTCTGCCAATGCTTGGGCCAATCGTGCCTCTCTATTGCTTATTCCGTGTTCTTGCTTGCACGCGCAGGCTCAGGTGGAACGTGACACTTTTTCGTGCATGCAGCCAGTGTTATCGATTAATAAGATGTTATGACGTTCATTCCAAATCATTACATATCTTCTTTATCCACCAATTACAGTGGTGGCTATTGGTTAAAATAGAATAGAATAGAATAGAAATGTGTTTTATTCAAATAAACTTTTTTACAAGTGCTTTTGAATCATCGATGAGTCTACCACAGGTTCAGAATGCCCTTCCTGGGGAGAAGAACCAGCAACAAACTCGGAGGTTGCTCTTTTCAAAACAAGTTTACAATACAATAGATACTATGCTATGTACATGCAGTGTTTCCACAATGAGTTCCACAAAAGCATACCTGATTATAAATCAACACGTTAAGACGGGCAGACAGAAAGCAGCCCCATTCCCGCTGCTAAGGAAGAGGATAGCATTACAATGAAATAACAGCTCAAGTTTACTTAAGAGTTTGTGTTAAAAGAATAAGGACCAATATGCTCAATTCTATCAATAGAAAGATCTTCCTTCAGTCTTTTTGTGCCCAGCTGATCCTATTCTTATAACTTGTAACTTGAAATATTTTACTTAGCACAGAAAAGTCAGTGTATGATAGAGGATTATGTGGCAACATCTTATTTATTTATTGCAAGGTATTTCACCATATCTGCAGGTAGATCCTGTATGTGATTAGCATCTATATGTAATGGAAAAGATGAAAATACACTTTATAGTAAGTACATCATATAAAAAACAAATGGTTCACAAACTTTCATACCTACTACAGGAAGTTGTACTTATAGTCCAGATTTCCTTACTTGAGTATTCGAGTAAACAAACACCTCTTGATATGAATATCACTTATTTACACACAAATCACACATTTTTAACTATGTATAACTGTCTAGATCTATTCATCAAACACATTCGTTACGATTTACACCAAAAATTGCTTCGAGTTTACCATTATAAGATATTTATTTTCTCAAAAACGAAATAATAGCAGAACTCATTTGCACAGATTAGGAGAAAGTGACATTTCGTAACCCTAGATTGTCTATGAATCGTTGAGGTGCGGACAGGCGAATGAGTGACCTTATGAATGGATTGAATCCATGGAACTAGGAATTACGACTAGTCTTCCTACTTCAATGATTGATTCAATCATTGAAGTAGGAAGACTAGTCAATCGTTAAATCAGATTGAATCATCATTACAGTAGAGGTGAGTAACTTTAGAACATAAAATATAATGGATATTGATAAAAAATAAATCACTAGCAGAAAATGATTGTAATGGTTATCTTAAATAAAATTAGATATTATTATAAAATAAAATATAGATAATCTTAATCTTTATTATTACCAAACTAAAGAACATTTTACTAAAGAAAACAGGTAAATAAAAATACACTACTGTTTTTTTTAAGAAAATTGTTTGTATCACAATGTTACCCACAAATGGGGTATACTTTAGAATAGAACAAAAATCTGATTAGTAATAATTAATAAATCTTCGTTAATTTTTTCTTGTAAATTCCTCTTTTTAATATAATTATGAAAAAGATATTGTTTAGTTACTTTTTACGTCAAATTTGTAGTAATGGTACACATCTATGACCATCGCAGTTTGGATGAAAATCATTCAGTTGTATAATGCTTTCACATTCGTTCAATCGCTTATGCGATAACTTCCCAACCCTATAAATTGTCTTTGGTTAACATTCGGCCATTATTGTTTACTCGAGTACTCAAGTAAGGAAATATGGACTATACTGCAAATGTACTTTACTTTAATATACTTTTCCCACTTTTATGTGAAAATCATGTGGATAACCATCACAAATATGTTTAAATTCAACGTCTAATTAAAAAAAAAAATTGTAGGAACCAAGAGCATCGCCAGCCGATGGCCAAGAGAGGGTGCCCCCCCTCTTGGCCTCAGTTGACAGGGTTCCCACTGCATTTTTAAAAATCTTACTCCATGCAGACGAAATCGGGGGCAAAAGCTAGTTCTAAGTTTAAGTAAGTATAATTTTTTTAGCTTCACAGTTGAAGATTTGGCAGCGGTATCTGGATTTCAATGATGAAGTATCTACTACTACTTTATTTTTCAAATGTCTAGGGGGTGGCAGCTGCCCCTACTTACCCCCCCCCCCCCCCCCCCCTTGGCGACGCACATGATAAGAACAGATATTATGCTCGGAAAAATAGACAAAATAATTCGCCTTGATTAATTAAAAATTTATTAAAGCCAAAAGCGTCTGATGAATAGGCTAGTGAACTGATAGCTTCTTAAGAATATACAAAACATAATTGCATCTAAATTACGCTATCTTCATTGATAAAATAACGATTACATTCAATTATTAGAGCAAGAAAATATACGATATGTAAACAATTTTTTTTGGTTTAAATACTTACTCTGCGTGTCTGATATCTCTATCATTTTGAAGCCTGTGCACTTTTACGTCTTTTCTTTAAGTATTTACTCTTTATATTGCTAAATACATTTGTAAATACAATTTAAAACAAATTTATAACCTTTTAAACCACGTCATTTTCACTAGCGAATTTCACAACTGTCAAAGTCAAACAAATGTCAAGTGTCAATTTGATGGATTTTCATAATTTTGTCGAAAATCGATTCAATTAAATTCAATTTTGAAAAAAAATAATTGTTTATATGTATAAAGTCAGTTTACGGATGATAGTTTTACGTGATAAAGAAACATCGCATCATCATAGTCACACTCACAAGCCAACGCTTGTCGCTTGAGCCGATCGTGCCGCTATCTCTCTATCGCTTGTTCTGCGCTCTCGCTTGCACGCTCAGGCGCAGGCGGAACGTAACACCTATGTAACACTTTTTCGTGCGTCAAGCCGGTGTTCATCGATTTATGAGACGTTATCACGTCAATATTCAGCAATAGAACCTTTGACAATTCAGTGATTCAACCTCAATATCATTCGTATATGAATACAACAGAATACAATGGTATTCATATTCATCATATTATATTATTAATATCGATACTTAGCCCCATCGATAAGCATGTACCTAAACATCGAACTCGGACACAATATGCAATTTGCAGTTTGTACATTATGAACCGATTACAATTAATTTGATAACCGGTTTTTACCGATTACTTTGTAAAAACACCCGGTTTTATAGGTATTCTTAGGTTTTTTCTTATTTTACTTAAAGAACAAAACATCGAAAATTTTTAAGTTATTTTCTTTTGGAGTTTACTCCTTAAGAATCGATTTTAGGCGCCCGGTATGAGAAAAATTCGAGGAGTAAAATCTACTTATGAATGACCTCGTTACGTTTTTCACAACGATGCAAATTTCTACCCTAACGTTGAGTAAATAAGGTTGGTTTTCGCTTGAGTTGTCGAATGCCCGCGTTACGTTTCTCACAACGATGCAAATTTCTACCCTAACGTTGAGTAAATAAGGTTGGTTATCGCTTGAGTTGTCGAATGCGAAAGAGCTTTCGCTTCGGGAAGCCGAGCGCGTACCGATCGGGTCCGAGCGCCGCGAATGCATTACGACGTTTTAAGGAGTAAACTCCAGTCGTGCGTCGGAGCTGACACACACACTTTTTTATCTATGACAAGATAGTCCTTGACTGCGATCTCACCTGATGGTTAAGTACGGCCACCGAGAGAATACGTTTTTGACACCTGTCAGTTTGCCATACAAAACAAAAATATCCGGTTGACATAACCTTCGTCAGTTCAATCGCGACGTGTCAGGAACGCATTCTCTGAACGGCCGTAGTTTAAGCAAAGAGTAAATATATACCTAGGGCATGAGTGAATGAGTTCACAAAGTACATTATACAGACCAAAATGAGTTTAAGTAACGATGCAGTCTAAGATGGTAGCGGACTAACTTATAAGTATCTTTATTATAATCAAAATAGTAGGTTGAGGAAAAAGTTCAAATTGGACTTACCTTTGCTGAGGAATGCTGCGGCTTCCTCCCACGGAAATGAAACCAGGTGGACAAGTTTAATTTATTTTTAATTTTATTTAGAAACTTAATTCCAAGTAGTTGTTACTTTAGATTTGCAATACCACATGGCTTACATACAGTTCTAGATGAATCATAGGTGTATTGGATAAATAGTGTAGGTACATTTTACTGTTGCACTGCACGGATTTCACGTTCCCTGATGTTTAGCTCGGCTGAGCATTTGCCGTGTGAGATGTAATCAGATAGTAACATAAAACATAGCTAAGAAAATGGTAATTGGTTATATATAGATAAAGAACTGTTTATTTTTTTGGTTCCATTGGTCAAAAATTTTAAAACATCGATTTAACCTTTGCTGCTCTAAGAACCTTTAAGAAACTGTTATGCCTATACCTACTCTCAAAATTTAATTTTAATTAAACTTTACAAAACTTCATATTGTGTAAATCGGTAATTAGTTTCTTTTATTTAATCTAAATAAATAACGAGTGTACCCAGTCATTTCTGCTAATATTCCGGGGTCTGCAGCACATATAAAGTATTTCATATTCAAGTATTACATACCTTATCGCTAATCACTATATCGATACCTCTGGGCTCAAAGGGCGTAAAGCACATTTTGGGGCATATGAAGTTAATAATACCATCGTATTCAGTTTTTCATTCTCTATCGATTGGTATATACGAAGTTGCCAAATTCGCACAAAAATGTTCTTTACGCCCCATATATTATGAGCTGCTAAACCAGAATGAAACACGAAATCGGGCTGTAAATTACATTACTGCGCAAGTTAAAAATGATCTAGGTTGTATAGGAATCCAATTATGAGTATTAAGGCGTATAACGCATTAATACTCATTATTGTTCTTTACAACCATTCAACATAACAGCACCTGTACTATACTACCTCAAAATAATTATAAATATTTCCTGAAGTTTAGGGTCTAAAGCACATTATTCTATTATTCCATACTCAAAACGCGTAAAGCTAATTTTGGGGTGGAGTTCATAATAATTATTGTATTCAGTTTTTCATTTTTTATCGACTAGTAAGTATAACTACACAAAGTTTCAAAATTCGAACAAAAATGCTGTTTACATTCCATGTATTTTGGACCGCTAAACCAATATAAAACAGAAAATAGGACTTTGAATGACATTCCTACGCAAGTCAAAAACCTCGTAGGTCGTTATACATATTATTAATAATGTAACACATTAATTCTCAAAATGTCATTGTCCCTTACAATCCTTCAACATAATCAGCTACTGTACCATACAACCTCAAAACTATTGTAAATGCATAAAGTATTTCCCGATTTTAGGGTGTAAAGCACATTGTATTTGACAATATTGTTCTTCACGTCCTAAATATTAAAAAGATAAAAATTCAAAATGTACCTTACTACCTAAAAAAATAATTAAACATAATTCTTTGTTTGCCTCATTTGTTCTTTACTTCCTCACACTAAAGTTTACTTTGTCTTTTACTATCCTAATACAACATTTTTAGCCCTTATTTTCATGTAGTTATGGTATATTATTTAAAAAAGAATTACAAAACTCAACACTATCACAAGAACAAATAAGATGTTGCTTTCTCTTTCAACATAGCGCCTAATCGGCCGCCCTTCTCAATGTTCCTTTTATTTAAAAAAATACTTTATTGCAACTTCGTCAAAGCTCAGTCTGCTTTGAACCTTCGTTCAAACGAATTGTATTGTTTTACCGGCACGTGGTGGACCGGCTTTAGTTGTAAACAAAACATAAGCGGTGACATTTAGGGCTTTCGAATACCGGATTTTTTCAATACCGGTATTAATACCGGAAATATTTTTTTCAATACCGGGATCCCGGTATTGAAATGGGATTTAACTGGGGTTATATGAAAGTCCTATCTTTCGAAGTAAGAGACATGAAAAATCGGCATTTAAATTATTAATTTTAGGTATTAAAAACCTGTATAAGCTATTTCGAAAATCACCCTTTCAGAGTAGTACAATAGGGGGAGAAAATTTGTTTGGGAATATTTTGATTTTGTAGATATTATTTACTTGTTTGGGCGGTAGCTTATTTCTAGGGATCAGCTCAGAAAAGATTTTACGAAAATCCCCCTCAAAAGGGGTAAAGTGAGGGTTGGAATGTTGGATGAAAGTATTATGAATACTAAACATCTGATAGTTGAGGACCTGAGCAGTGACATAGGCTACTTTTATTCCGAAAAAAATGGATGCCGCAGGATTTTTAGAAAACTAAGTCTTGAGAAACCGTTAGTTTCTTAATAAAACAAATCAGTGATAGGAAACTTTTTTATTCTTAAATCCCTTATTGATACCTACTGCTGCTTCAACATCATAACTTTAGGAAGAAAGAGCCCTGGGGCTCTTTCTTCCTAATCATACCGGAACCAAATGGTTCCGGTTTGTTAAATGATGTTAGTAATCCTCTCGATCCAAATAATCTGAGTAAAAATAGCGATATTATTGAAGATAGTGAAGAAGAAAATTTTATGAAATGCTGTAAGTAAAATTATAAAAAAGCCCACTGAAGATGATTCTTATAGTATGCAGTTGTCTCTTCAGCAGTCACCAATATTATCTGATGCAATAATGACTTCTACATCTGAAATGAAAAACCCAGAACAAGATTATAATATTTCGCACTTACCTCTCCAGCAGTCACCGATATCCTCAGCTATAGTTGTAGCATCTGAAGCCGTAAGTACTTCTACATCTGAAATAATAAACCAAGAACTAGATAATAATATTACGCACTTACCTCGGCAACTGCCGCCAAAATCCCCAACTGTAGTTGCAGCATCTAATGCCGTAATGATTTCTACACCTGAAATTACAAACCAAGAACAAGATTATGATACTACGCACTTACCTCTTCAGCAGTCACCGATGTCTCCTTCTGTAATTGCATATGACGCCGTAATGATGCCTTTCACTCCCGAAACTTACAGAAAAAACTTTAATTAATACATGCCTAAATCAAACTGAAATTCAAAATGAAAATAAAGGCAGAAAACGGCGTAAAACTGGAATAAAATCTTATATGGATTTCCTGTCCGATGAGGACAAGTTGGATTATTCTTCAGGAAGCTCCAACAATTGGTCCAGAAAAGAATCAGAAAGTAATAGTGAAGAAGAAATGGATATGAGGAAGAGAAAAGTTAAGAAAGTTAAGAAAAACTCTCTTGTAGAAATTAAAAAGAAAGAAAAGCCAGAAAATAAACGCAAGCTCATCAAGAAATTAAAGGTAGAGGGAAAGTCTTACGAAAACAGGAGTGGAAAAATCGTTCCCGAAAAAGAAATTCAACATAATCCATGTATAAAGGGCAAATGCAGCAGAGGATGCTATGATATACCAGAAGAGAGACGTCGGTCGTTATTTGCACACTTTTGGAGTTTAGATTCTCAACGGAGGCGCGATTGGTTAGTACGATGCTGTCACATAGTTCCAATAAAAAGAAGGAAGAAAACCGATAGCCCTTCCTTGCGAAGAAATGCATCTTACGAATATTACATTAATAATGGCGAAGATCATCAAAAAGTTTGTCAAAAGTTTTTGTTAGATACCTTAAATATTACTCAAAAATACTTGACTTATACAAGGTCACGTGCTATGGAGAATACGGCTCAAATAGATAAGCGCAAACCTAATGCCCCACAAAAATATACTGATGCTGCTAAGCTTAAAGTGAAGGAATTTATTAAAGCGCTACCTGCAGTGCCATCCCATTACAATAGACAAAGAACAAACAGAGTGTATCTACCTCAAGAATTAAAGAACGTGTCTAATTTATATCAGATATATAAAAAAAGCATAAACAGTGACCAAGACACTGTTAGTGAAAATAATTATGTTTAGAAACATTTTTAATGAATATAATATTAGTTTCCATATTCCCATAAAAGACAAATGTGTAACATGCACAAGAGCGGAACATAATATGGATACAATGAGTGAGAAAGATAAAGAATTATTTGACTATCACATAAAAGAAAAAAAAGCAAGTTATAAAAGATTTAAAAAATCGGTCAAGTGCGAGTCGGGCCTCGCTCTTTTAGGGTTCCGTTAAAAAAAATTAAATTAAAAGATTTCCATCTACCCACCTACCCATTTTAATTTAATTTTTTTAATTTAATTTAATTTTTATTATTTGTTGTTATAGCGGCAATAGAAATACATAATATGTGAAAATTTCATCTGTCTATCTATTACGGTTTACGAGATACAGCCCGCTGACAGACGGACGGACGGACGGACGGACGGACAGCGTAGGCTTAGTAATAGGGTCCCGTTGGTACCCTTTGGGTACGGAACCCTAAAAACATCAAAATTTGAAGTCTTTTGATAATGGAACTATTACATGTAGTTTTGATTTGCAAAAGGTTTTAGGCACGCCGCACGGTCATAGTATGTTACTATACTATTCAAGAAAATATGCGGTGTATAATTTAACATTTTACGAAAGCGGCACACAGGAAGTTTACTGCTATAACTGGGGAGAGAGCGACGGTAAACGAGGAAGCAATGAAATTGCCTCTTGTCTTTTAAAGTACTTAGAAGAGAAAGATAGAATTGGCATAAAAAACATTATTTTATACTGTGACTCCTGTAGCGAAAATAAAAATAAAACGGTATTGTCCACTATTAACTATTTTCTAAAGTCGGCAATTAATATAGAAGTAATACAAATAAATTATCTTTTGCCTGGTCATACATATATGCCCGTTGACTCTGTCCACGCCACGATTGAAAGAGAAGTGCAAAAATTAATTGTATGGAGTCCGTCGCAATGGCCGACATACTTTGAGACCGCTCGGAAAAAACCTAAGCCATACAAAGTCATTGTTATGGACTTCACCGACTTTCTGAATTTTGACCAATTAACTGCCAATACTTTCACACCAAACACCTTGAAAAATATAAAACTAAAACAGATTAGAATTGCTACATTTAAAAAGAAATACGAAAACCAAATATTTGTCAAATATTCCATGGACGAGGAAGCTGAAACTCAAAATATAAAGTTAATGGAAAAACCATCGGTCAAAGGAAAAGGAAAAGGAAAAGGCAAAGGAAAAAGTAAAGCAAAGGACAAGTCAAGCGAAAACAAAAAGCAGGAATCAGAAGAAGTTAAGCCACTATAATATAAAAATAAATTAAATATAAACAAACAAAAATACATGGATTTGACACGTCTCTGTGACAACGGAACTATACCGAAGAGATTTCATGAAGAATATAGAAAGCTTCCATGGAGCTCTAATGTATGTGATACGTTAAATGAAAGTGATGAAGAAGATAAAGAAGATGAAAATAATTCTAAAGACGAATAACCCATAAATTAATAAAACTTTCTTGTAATTGCCCTTTTAATACGTATGATAAAATTATTAACAATAACTCTTCAATTATTTAATTTTTAAAACGCTTTTTGGTTATTCCCATAATCCCCATTGGGATGGGGATTATGAGAATGATCCATCAGGACGGGATGGGGTGCCCCCCCACCCCGTTTAACCCTTCTTATTATGAAAGTCGTACAATTTTAAATGCAAACTTTGTGATTTACAACACAATACAACATTGGTATTATCATTTACTACATAATATTGTACAACTTTTTTACGCTAGGTTATATTTACTGCCTAAGTTAATAACGTTAGCTGTTTTTTAATGGGTTTAAAGGACATTCTGGCGTTTTTTTTAGGTAGTAAAGCAAAACTATTTTGGAAACTATTATATTTAGACTTCATTTAATAATATTTACTTAAAATATAGGAAAATGTAAGTATTTTTCTCATAGATTGTTTTTATATAATCATTGAGACAAAAAAGTTACAGCTAATTTTGTTTTATTTTTTAGGTTTTTTGGCTCTCCTGAACAGTAGCTGTTTTGTGCTATACGCCCTTTGAGCCCAGAGGTATCGATATACATAATATATTATCGCTTATCACTAATTACTTATCTTATCGGTAATTTTTTTTTTGGATCCTGTATTTCGGAGTGACCGAGATTCAATGTGGGATTTGTGAAGGGCGAGGGATAATTCTTAGGTTCAGCATCAGTTCTCGACTGATCTTTGGGCTACTTGAACGAAACTTCAGGATAATTTGGAACAGCAATTTATTACATAGAACTGAGAACTGATTTGACCAATAAATAGCCACAATAGCCATGGTCCAGAAACGGGAATTATTACTGAAAAACTAATCAGGCTTTAACGCTGAAACCCTATCTAAAGCCGTCTCCAACCACCCCTATAACGACCCCTGACCTCACATCTAATCATTTTAACCACAACACGACTGACAAACCACCATCTGAACGTGAGGGTAGTCATCAAAATGCACAAATTAATTGACAATTATTATGACTTAGGCGTGTCAAAATATTTGTAGCGATAGTGAATTATCGCTACTCACTATTTACTAATCTTAAAGCAAGTCAATAATTACTTATCTTATCGTTTTTCACTAATTTCTTATCTTAACGCTAATCAATAATTACTTATCTTATCGCTTATCACTAATTAATTATCGCTAATCGCATCTTATCGCTAATCACATCTTATCGCTTATTACTAATTACTTATCTTATCGCTTATAACTAGTTACTTATCTTATAGCTTATCACTAATTACTTATCGCTAATCACATCTTATCGCTTATTACTAATTACTTATCTTATCGCTTATCACTAGTTACTTATCTTATAGCTTATCACTAATTACTTATCTTATCGCTTATAACTAATTCCTTATCTTATCGCTTATAACTAATTCCTTATCTTATCGCTTATAACTAATTCCTTATCTTATCGCTTATCACTAATTACTTATCGCTAATCGCATCTTATCGCTTATAACTAATTACTTATCTTATCGCTTATCACTTATTACTTATCTTATCGTTTATCACTAATTTCTTATCTTATCGCTTATCAATAATAACTTATCTTATCGCTTATCACTAATTACTTATGTTATCGCTAATTACTAATAACATATCTTATCACTAATTACTTATCTTATCGCTTATTACTAATTACTTAACTAATCGCTATTTACTAATGACATATCTTATCACTAATTTTTTATCTTATCGCTTATCACTAATTACTTATCTTATCGCTTATCACTAATTACTTATCCTATCGTTTATCGCTAATTTCTTATCTTATCGTCAATAATTTCTTATCTTATCGCTTATCACTAATTACTTACTTTTACTAATTACTATCTTATCGCTTATCACTAATTATTTTACTAATCGCTAATTACTAATAACATATCTTATCACTAATTACTTATCTTATCGTTTATCACTAATTACTTATCTAATCGTTTATGACTAATTACTTATCGCTTATCACTAATAACTTATCTTATCGCTAATTACTAATTACTAATTTCATATCTTATCACAAATTACTTATAGTTTGTCACTTTACTTATCTAATCGTTTATGACTAATTACTTATCGCTTATCACTAAACATCTTATTGCTAATTACTTATTACTAATTACATATCTTATCACAAATTACTTATAGTTTATCACTAATTTCTTATCTTATCGCTAATCAGTAATAACTTATCTTATCGCTTATCACTAATTACTATCACTAATTTTTTATCTTATCGTTTATCACTAATTTCAAATCTTATCGCTTATCACTAATCTTATCGCTTATCACTAGTTACTTATCTTATAGCTTATCACTAATTACTTATCTTATCGCTTATAACTACTTTCTTATCTTATCGCTTATCACTAATTACCTATCTTATCGCTTATCACTAGTTACTTATCTCATAGCTTATCACTAATTACTTATCTTATCGCTAATTACTAATGACTAACTACATATCTTATCACTTAATACTTATCTTATCGTTTATCACTAATTTCTTATCTTATCGTTTATCACTAATTTCTTATCTTATCGCTTATCACTAATTACTTATGTTATCGCTAATTAACATTATATCTAATCACTAATTACTTATCTTATCGTTTATTACTAATTACTTAACTAATCGCTATTTACTAAACATATCTTATCACAAATTTTTTATCTTATCGCTTATCACTAATTACTTTTCTTATCGCTTATCACTAATTACTTATCCTACCGTTTATCATTAATTTCTTATCTTATCGCTAATCAATAATTTCTTATCTTATCGCTTATCACTAATTAATTTACTAATCGCTAATTACTAATAACATATCTTATCACTAATTACTTATCGTTTATCACTAATTACTTAATATCTAATCGTTTATGACTAATTACTTATCGCTTATCACTAATAACATATCTTATCGCTAATTACTAATTACTAATTTCATATCTTTTCACAAATTACTTATAGTTTATCACTTTACTTATCTAATCGTTTATGACTAATTAGTTATAGCTGATCACTAATAACATCTTATCGCTAATTACTAATTACATATCTTATCACAAATTACTTATCTTATCGTTTATCACTAATTTCTTATCTTATCACTTATCACTAATTACCTATGTTATCGCTAATTACTAATAACACATCTATTCACTAATTACTTATCTTATCGCTTATTACTAATTACTTAACTAATCGCTATTCTAATAACATATCTTATCACAAATTTTTTTCTTATCGCTTATTACTTATTACTTAACTTTACTAATAACATAACATCACTAATTTTTTATCTTATCGCTTATCACTAATTACTTATCTTATCGCTTATCACTAATTACTTATCCTATCGTTAATCAATAATTTCTTATCTTATCGCTTATCACTAATTATTTTACTAATCACTAATTACTTAGCTTATCGTTTGTCACTAATTACTTATCTAATCGTTTATGACTAATTACTTATCGCTTATCACTAAACATCTTATTGCTAATTACTAATTACTACTTACATATCTTATCACAAATTACTTATAGTTTATCACTAATTTCTTATCTTATCGCTAATCAGTAATAACTTATCTTATCGCTTATCACTAATTACTATCACTAATTTTTTATCTTATCGTTTATCACTAATTTCACATCTTATCGCTTATCACTAATCTTATCGCTTATCACTAGTTACTTAACTTATAGCTTATCACTAATTACTTATCTTATCGCTTATAACTAATTTCTTATCTTATCGCTTATCACTAGTTATTTATCTTATAGCTTATCGCTAATTACTAATGACTAACTACATATCTTATCACTTATTACTTATCTTATCGTTTATCACTAATTTCTTATCTTATCGCTTATCAATAATAACTTATCTTATCGCTTATCACTAATTACTTATGTTGTCGCTTATTACTAATTACTTAACTAATCGCTATTTACTAATGACGTATCTTATCACTAATTTTTTATCTTATCGCTTATCACTAATTACTTATCTTATCGCTTATCACTAATAACTTATCCTATCGTTTATCGCTACTTTCTTAAATTTTGGCGTGCTGGCATATGTCGGCGGTGAGACCATCCGACCCGGGGGCTTTCTTGGGGCTGAAGCTCGAGGCAGCGTCGCTCAATTCGACAGCGGTAAACGGTGGGTCCAAATTTTCATTTGGTGTTCACTCGTTCCCTTGTTCAGCGGCGCGCCTCGTACGCTGATGGTCCGCGTTGTCCTCAGCACCAAGATCCCCCGGTTAGAATATCCCCACCAGCAATGCTGCCGATTCGCTAGGGCCATAGGTTTTACCGATTTGTACGAGTGGGAGATCCTCTCTCCTCACTGCGGTTCTACCTATGACCCTGTATATCCCATCCCATAGTCCCTCCTGTCCTGACGCTCACAGAAAATCTTCCAGCTGGCTATCTGTGCTCTTTTAGCATGCGATTCCAATGCGAATGTGAATCGCTAATTACTAATAACATATGTTATCACTAATTACTTATATTATCGTTTATCACTAATTACTTATCTAATCGTTTATGACTAATTACTTATCGCTTATCAGTAATAACTTATCGCTTATCACTAATTACTATCACTAATTTCTTATCTTATCGTTTATCACTTATTTCTTATCTTATCGCTTATCACTAATTTCTTTACTAATCGCAACGTACTTATCGCTAATAATTACATATTGCATATCAATAATAACTTATCTTATCGCTAATTACTCAAAACATATCTTATCACAAGTCACTAACGAGACCAGACGAGACCAGACGAGACCAGACGAGACCAGACGAGACCAGACAAGACCAGAAGAGACAAGACGAGACCAGACGAGACCAGACGGGACCAGGTCAGACTAGACGAGATTAGACGAGACCAGACGAGACCAGACCGGACCAGGTCAGACTAGACGAGATTAGACGAGACCAGACAAGACCAGACGAGAGACCAGACAGGACTAGACTAGACAAGACTAGACCAGACGAGACCAGACCAGACGATAAGAGACCCGATAAGACCAGAGGACTAAACGAGACCAGACTGGACCAGACGAGGACAGACGATGAGACCAGACAAGACCAGACGATACAAGACCAGATGAGACCATACGAGTCCATACGAGACCATACGAGTCCATACGAGTCCATACGAGACCATACGAGACCATACGAGATCAGACGAGACCAGACAAGACCAGACAAGACAAGACCAGACAAGACGAGACAAGACCAGACAAGACCAGACGAGACCAGAGAAGACCAGACGAGACCAGAGAAAACCAGACAAGACCAGACAAGACCAGACAAGACCAGAACAGATGGGACCAGACCAGACAAGACCAGACAAGAAAAGACGAGACCAGACCAGACCTGACGAGACCTGGCGAGGCCAGACCAGACGAGACGAAACTAGACCAGAGAGATGAAACTAGACCAGAGAGACGAAACTAGACCAGACGAAATCAAAGGAACCAGACGAGACCAGACGACACCAGACGAGACCAGACAACACGGGACCAGACGAGATCAGACGAGACCAGACACGACCAGACCTGACGAGACCAGACCAGGCGAGGCCCGACACGACGCAGCAGACAGGTGACACCGTAGACAGGTGACACGCAGTGGCACCGTACCTGGCGCTGCGTTAGGAAGTGACGCGCTCGCCAGCGCACCGACAGGTGAGGGGCAGACGCGCTGTGGCCGGGGCTGCGAGACGCCTCTGCGTGCTCGGCAGCGCATAGGCAGGTGAAGTGCAAACGCACCGTGGCCAGCGCTGCGCAATGCTCCAACGCGCACGGCAGCGCACCAGCAGGTGCGGCGCAGACGAGCAGTGGTCGGCGCTGCGACGCACCTCTGCGTGCTCGGCAGCGCACAGGCAGGTGAGACGCAGACGCGCCGTGCTCCAACGGACACGGCAGCGCACCGGCAGGTGAGAGGCAGACGCGCCGTAACCGGCGCTGCGCTGCGCTCCAACGCGCACGGTTGCGCACAGACACGCATATGCGTGCTCAGTAACACACCGGTATGTGAGGCGTAGACGCACAGTGGCCGGCGCTGTGCTCCAACGCGCTTGGCAGCACACCGGCAGGCGAGGCGCACACGAGCCGTTGTCGGCGCTGCGCTCCCATTTGCTTGGCAACGCACCAGCAGGTGAGGCGCAGACGCGCCGTGGCCAGCGCTGCGACACGCTCCATTGCGCACTGCAGCGCACCAGCATGTGAGGCGCAGATACATCGTGGACGGCGCTGTGCAACGACGTGCTCAGCAGCGCACCAGCAAGTGAGGCGCAGACGCGCCGTGGCCGACGCTACGACATGCCCCTGCGTGCTCGGCAACGCATCGGCTGGTGAGGCGCAGACGTTTCGTGGCCAGCGCTGCGACACGCTCCATTGCGCACTGCAGCGCACCGGCATATGAGGCGCAGATGCATCGTGGCCGGCGCTGTGCAACGACGCGCTCGGCAGCACATCAGCAGGTGAGGCGCGAAGCACCGTGGCCAGCGCTGCGACGCGCTCCAACGCGCACGGCAGCTCACTGGAAGGTGAGGCGCAGACGCGCCGTGGCTGACACTGCGACAAGCTCCGACTTGCTCGGCAGCGCACCGGCAGATGAGCCGTGCTGAGCCGAGCTGCGAACGGTCCACCATCTAGAGCGAGAATGAAACGCAGACGCAAGGCATCAGCCACCTGTATTTATACTAAAGCATGCTTGTAATCAATGCAACAATACAAGTACAAGATAATGCAACACAATACAACAACAAGACAAGACAAGACTAGATGAGCAAAGCCAAGCCGAGCCGTGCCCAGTAGAGCACCAGCAGGTGAGGCGCAGACGCACCGTGGCCGGCGCTACTACGCGCCCCTGCGTGTTCGACAGCGCACCAGCAGGTGATGCGCAGACGCGCCGTGGTCGGCGTTGCAACACGCCTCTGCGTGCTCAGTAACACACCGGTAGGTGAGACGTAGACGCACAGTGGCCGGCGCTGCGCTTCGACGCGCTCAGCAGCGCACGAGCAGGTGAGGTGCTGTGGCCGGCGCTGCGAGATGCTCCAACGCGCTCGGCAGCACACCGGCAGGTGAGGCGCACACGAGCCGTTGTCGGCGCTGCGCTCCCATATGCTCGGCAACGCACCAGCAGGTTAGGCGCAGACGCGCCGTGGTCAGCGCTGCGACACGCTCCATTGCGCACTGCAGCGCACCAGCAGGTGAGGCGCAGATGCGCCCTGGCCGACGCTGCGACATGCCCCTGCGTGCTCGGCAGCGCATCGGCTGGTGAGGCGCAGACGTGCCGTGGCCAGCGCTGCGACACGGTCCATTGCGCACTGCAGCGCACCAGCATGTGAGGCGCAGATGCATCGTGGCTGGCGCTGTGCAACGACGTGCTCAGCAGCGCACCAGCAAGTGAAGCGCAGACGCGCCGTGGCCGACGCTGCGGCACGCCCCTGCGTGCTCGGCAGCACACCAGCAGGTGAGGCGGACACGAGCCGTTGTCGGCGCTGCGCTCCAATACGCTCAGCAACGCACCAGCAGGTGAGGCGCAGACGCGCCGTAGCCAGCGCTGCGACTCGCTTCATTGCGCACTGCAGCGCACCGGCATGTGAGGAGCAGATGCATCGTGGCCGGCGCTGTGCAACGACGTGCTCGGCAGCGCATCAGCAGGTGAGGCGCAGACGCGCCGTGGCCAGCGCTGCGACGCGCTATAACGCGCAGGCAGCTCACTGCCAGGTGAGGCGTAGACGTGCCGTGGCTGGCACTGTGACCAGCTCCGACCTGCTCGGCAGCGCACCGGCAGATGAGCCATGCTGAGCCGAGCTGCGAACGGTCCACCATCTAGAGCGAGAATGACACGCAGACGCAAGGCATCAGCCACCCGTATTTATACTAAAGCATGCTTGTAATCAATGCAACAATACAAGTACAAGATAATGCAACACAATACAACAACAAGACAAGACAAGACTAGATGAGCAAAGCCAAGCCGAGCCGTGCCCAGTAGAGCACCAGCAGGTGAGGCGCAGACGCACCGTGACCGGCGCTACTACGCGCCCCTGCGTGTTCGACAGCGCACCAGCAGGTGATGCGCAGACGCGCGGTGGTCGGCGTTGCAACACGCCTCTGCGTGCTCAGTAACACACCGGTAGGTGAGACGTAGACGCACAGTGGCCGGCGCTGCGCTTCGACGCGCTCAGCAGCGCACGAGCAGGTGAGGTGCGGTGGCCGGCGCTGCGAGGTGCTCCAACGCGCTCGGCAGCACACCGGCAGGTGAGGCGAACACGAGCCGTTGTCGGCGCTGCGCTCCCATATGTTCGGCAACGCACCAACACGTGAGGCGCAGATGCGCCCTGGCCGACGCTGCGACATGCCCCTGCGTGCTCGGCAGCGCATCGGCTGGTGAGGCGCAGACGTGCCGTGGCCAGCGCTGCGACACGCTCCATTGCGCACTGCAGCGCACCGGCAGCAGGTGACGCGCTCGCCAACGCAGACAAATGGCGTGCTGTGGCGCCACGGCTGGCGTTGCGTCAGGAAGTGATTCGCTCGCACGCACACCGACAGGTGGCGCACAGTGGCGCCGAGGCTGGCACTGCGACAGTCCCCTGCGAGCTTGACAGCGCACCAGCAGGTAAGGCGCAGACGCCGTGGCCAGCGCTGCGAAACACCCCTGCGTGCTCGGCAGCACACAGACAGATGAGGCGCGGACGTGCTGTGGCTGGAGCTGCGACACGCCCCTGCTTGTTTGACGGCAGCACACCAGCAGGTGAGGCGGACACGAGCCGTTGTCGGCGCTGCGCTCCAATACGCTCGGCAACGCACCAGCAGGTGAGGCGCAGACACGCCGTAGCCAGCACTGCGACACGCTCCATTTCGCACTGCAGCGCACCAGCATGTGAGGCGCAGATGCATCGTGGCCGGCGCTGTGCAACGACGTGCTCAGCAGCGCACCAGCAGGTGAAGCGCAGACGCGCCGTGGCCGACGCTGCGGCACGCCCCTGCGTGCTCGGCAGCGCATCGGCTGGTGAGGCGCAGACGTGCCGTGGCCAGCGCTGTAACACGCTTCATTGCGCACTGCAGCGCATCGGCATGTGAGGAGCAGATGCATCGTGGCCGGCGCTGTGCAACGACGTGCTCGGCAGCGCATCAGCAGGTGAGGCGCAGACGCGCCGTGGCCAGCGCTGCGACGCGCTCCAACGCGCAGGAAGCTCACTGCCAGGTGAGGCGTAGACGTGCCGTGGCCGGCGCTGCGACACGCCTCTGCGTGTTCGACAGCGCACCAGCAGGTGAGGCGCAGACGCGCCGTGGCTGGCACTGTGACCAGCTCCGACCTGCTCGGCAGCGCACCGGCAGATGAGCCATGCTGAGCCGAGCTGCGAACGGTCCACCATCTAGAGCGAGAATGAAACGCTGCGTCTGCGTCAGCATCAGGCATCAGCCACCCGTATTTATACTAAAGCATGCTTGTAATCAATGCAACAATACAAGTACAAGATAATGCAACACAATACAACAAGAAGACAAGACAAGACTAGATGAGCAAAGCCAAGCCGAGCCGTGCCCAGTAGAGCACCAGCAGGTGAGGCGCAGACGCACCGTGGCCGGCGCTACTACGCGCCCCTGCGTGTTCGACAGCGCACCAGCAGGTGATGCGCAGACGCGCCGTGGTCGGCGTTGCAACACGCCTCTGCGTGCTCAGTAACACGCCGGTAAGTGAGACGTAGACGCACAGTGGCCGGCACTGCGCTTCGACGCGCTCAGCAGCGCACGAGCAGGTGAGGTGCTGTGGCCGGCGCTGCGAGATGCTCCAACGCGCTCGGCAGCACACCGGCAGGTGAGGCGCACACGAGCCGTTGTCGGCGCTGCGCTCCCATATGCTCGGCAACGCACCAGCAGGTTAGGCGCAGACGCGCCGTGGTCAGCGCTGCGACACGCTCCATTGCGCACTGCAGCGCACCAGCAGGTGAGGCGCAGATGCGCCCTGGCCGACGCTGCGACATGCCCCTGCGTGCTCGGCAGCGCATCGGCTGGTGAGGCGCAGACGTGCCGTGGCCAGCGCTGCGACACGGTCCATTGCGCACTGCAGCGCACCAGCATGTGAGGCGCAGATGCATCGTGGCTGGCGCTGTGCAACGACGTGCTCAGCAGCGCACCAGCAAGTGAAGCGCAGACGCGCCGTGGCCGACGCTGCGGCACGCCCCTGCGTGCTCGGCAGCACACCAGCAGGTGAGGCGGACACGAGCCGTTGTCGGCGCTGCGCTCCAATACGCTCAGCAACGCACCAGCAGGTGAGGCGCAGACGCGCCGTAGCCAGCGCTGCGACTCGCTTCATTGCGCACTGCAGCGCACCGGCATGTGAGGAGCAGATGCATCGTGGCCGGCGCTGTGCAACGACGTGCTCGGCAGCGCATCAGCAGGTGAGGCGCAGACGCGCCGTGGCCAGCGCTGCGACGCGCTATAACGCGCAGGCAGCTCACTGCCAGGTGAGGCGTAGACGTGCCGTGGCTGGCACTGTGACCAGCTCCGACCTGCTCGGCAGCGCACCGGCAGATGAGCCATGCTGAGCCGAGCTGCGAACGGTCCACCATCTAGAGCGAGAATGACACGCAGACGCAAGGCATCAGCCACCCGTATTTATACTAAAGCATGCTTGTAATCAATGCAACAATGCAAGTACAAGATAATGCAACACAATACAACAACAAGACAAGACAAGACTAGATGAGCAAAGCCAAGCCGAGCCGTGCCCAGTAGAGCACCAGCAGGTGAGGCGCAGACGCACCGTGGCCGGCGCTACTACGCGCCCCTGCGTGTTCGACAGCGCACCAGCAGGTGATGCGCAGACGCGCGGTGGTCGGCGTTGCAACACGCCTCTGCGTGCTCAGTAACACACCGGTAGGTGAGACGTAGACGCACAGTGGCCGGCGCTGCGCTTCGACGCGCTCAGCAGCGCACGAGCAGGTGAGGTGCGGTGGCCGGCGCTGCGAGGTGCTCCAACGCGCTCGCCAGCACACCGGCAGGTGAGGCGAACACGAGCCGTTGTCGGCGCTGCGCTCCCATATGTTCGGCAACGCACCAGCACGTGAGGCGCAGATGCGCCCTGGCCGACGCTGCGACATGCCCATGCGTGCTCGGCAGCGCATCGGCTGGTGAGACGCAGACGCGCCGTGGCCGACGCTGCGACATGCCCCTGCGTGCTCGGCAGCGCATCGGCTGGTGAGGCGCAGACGTGCCGTGGCCAGCGCTGCGACACGCTCCATTGCGCACTGCAGCGCACCGGCATGTGAGGCGCAGATACATCGTGGCCGGCGCTGTGCAACGACTCGCTCGGCAGCGCATCAGCAGGTGAGGCGCAGACGTGCCTTGGCCGGCGCTGCGAAGTGCTCCAACGTGCTCGGCAGCACACCGGTAGGTGAGGCACACACGAGCCGTTGTCGGCGCTGCGCTCCCATACGCTCGGCAACGCACCAGCAGGTGGGGCGCAGACGTGCCGTGGCTAGCGCTGCGACACGCTTCATTGCGCACTGCAGCGCACCAGCATGTGAGGCGCAGATGCAACGACGTGCTTGGCAGCGCACCAGCAGGTGAGATGCAGACAGGTGACGCACTGTGGCACCGTGGCTGGCGCTGTGTCAGCAGGTGACGCGCTCGCCAACGCAGACAAATGGCGTGCTGTGGCGCCACGGCTGGCGTTGCGTCAGGAAGTGATTCGCTCGCACGCACACCGACAGGTGGCGCACAGTGGCGCCGAGGCTGGCACTGCGACAGTCCCCTGCGAGCTTGACAGCGCACCAGCAGGTAAGGCGCAGACGCCGTGGCCAGCGCTGCGAAACACCCCTGCGTGCTCGGCAGCACACCAGCAGGTGAGGCGGACACGAGCCGTTGTCGGCGCTGCGCTCCAATACGCTCGGCAACGCACCAGCAGGTGAGGCGCAGACGCGCCGTAGCCAGCACTGCGACACGCTCCATTTCGCACTGCAGCGCACCGGCATGTGAGGAGCAGATGCATCGTGGCCGGCGCTGTGCAACGACGTGCTCGGCAGCGCATCAGCAGGTGAGGCGCAGACGCGCCGTGGCCAGCGCTGCGACGCGCTATAACGCGCAGGCAGCTCACTGCCAGGTGAGGCGTAGACGTGCCGTGGCTGGCACTGTGACCAGCTCCGACCTGCTCGGCAGCGCACCGGCAGATGAGCCATGCTGAGCCGAGCTGCGAACGGTCCACCATCTAGAGCGAGAATGACACGCAGACGCAAGGCATCAGCCACCCGTATTTATACTAAAGCATGCTTGTAATCAATGCAACAATACAAGTACAAGATAATGCAACACAATACAACAACAAGACAAGACAAGACTAGATGAGCAAAGCCAAGCCGAGCCGTGCCCAGTAGAGCACCAGCAGGTGAGGCGCAGACGCACCGTGGCCGGCGCTACTACGCGCCCCTGCGTGTTCGACAGCGCACCAGCAGGTGATGCGCAGACGCGCGGTGGTCGGCGTTGCAACACGCCTCTGCGTGCTCAGTAACACACCGGTAGGTGAGACGTAGACGCACAGTGGCCGGCGCTGCGCTTCGACGCGCTCAGCAGCGCACGAGCAGGTGAGGTGCTGTGGCCGGCACTGCGAGGTGCTCCAACGCGCTCGGCAGCGCATCGGCTGGTGAGGCGCAGACGTGCCGTGGCCAGCGCTGCGACACGCTCCATTGCGCACTGCAGCGCACCGGCATGTGAGGCGCAGATACATCGTGGCCGGCGCTGTGCAACGACTCGCTCGGCAGCGCATCAGCAGGTGAGGCGCAGACGTGCCTTGGCCGGCGCTGCGAAGTGCTCCAACGTGCTCGGCAGCACACCGGTAGGTGAGGCACACACGAGCCGTTGTCGGCGCTGCGCTCCCATACATTTAAAGTCACGCTCACGCTCGCGCTCCCGGCGAGTGAGGTCGTTACACTCTTCCGCGCTGCTCGAGTCGGAATTTTTGTTTCATACCTACGCAGGTATCCACCGCGTACTAACTTAGTGAACTAGAGTATTACCCTCGATTTTTGCAGCGAGGAAAATCTTAATATAATACTATAAAATGTCTAAATCCTGCTCAGCGTGTGAGAAGCCGCTTAAATCCAGCGAGCTTAAATCTTGTACGGTGTGCGATAATCATTATCACTTCCAATGCTTGCGAATAACGCCGGAAAACTTTGCAAAGGAATCAAAGGCGCTCAAAGCTTCGTGGAAATGTCCTCAATGCAGAGCGGGCGAAAGACGCAGCGACAACGCGAACACCCCTGTGAGACAGCCAGCCGCGCCGGCGGGGCACGCATCCTCGCCGCCGACTAGTTCTTCGAGCGATTCGGACTTAATCAAGTTACAAGATTATATAAAAAGCAGCTTCGACCGCTTTAAGAACGAAATTTTAAAAGAAGTCAGCAGTAAGTTAGAGGACCATTATAAAACTCTTACTGAGAAAACGTCGAAAATTGAAGATTCCATCAACTACTTGAGTGGACAATATGATGTGATACTTGGCACGGTGACGGCCATGAAGAAAGACATTAAAGTTTTGGAGCAGCAGCGTGACCAACTTGTAGAGGAGAACAGAGCCATTAAGAATAGGCTGACATACTTGGATGCCAAGTTGGAAGATCTCGAGATGAGAGGGAGATCCTGTAATATTGAAATAAGAGGAATTCCAGAAACGGAAAATGAGAATTTATCATCAATCATGGAAAAAATTTGTAACCTATTGGGAATGAAATTTGACCCTTCTGAATATCAAGCTCTGTTCAGAACTGGGAAATCAATGCCTGAGAGAGTGCGCCCGATTGTTGTTATCTTCAAAAGTAATCTCAGAAGAAATGAATTGCTGCGCCTAACAAAGGAATTTAATAAGAAATGTAAAGATCAAAGCACTAGACTAAAAACAGACTACCTACATCTAAGCTTGAATTCACAGGCTTTCTATATTTCTGAGCACTTAACTCCCGCGGCAAAGCGTCTCCTCGCGCTGAGTAAACAAGCCGCCAAAAAATATAACTACAGGTATTGTTGGTTTTCGAACAATAAAATCTTTGTAAAAAAACAGGAGAAATCACCACCTATCATAATTAAATCGGAAGATCAAATTAACAAAATCATATGACTAGTTATACGAGTGTTATTAATTAGTATTGTCTGTGTATTGAAGTTTTTTAAAATACCTACCAATTTATATTTTTTTAGTTTTAGTGTGTATACACACTATTACTTGTGCAGCAGTGTTTTACTAATAATTTTGTATATTATTATAACAATTCTTGTGTATCAATCAAATCAACCATCTTGTTACTTTTTTATCATACTAGGGTTGTCACACTCGAAATCGTGGCATAGTTTTGAACTTAAAATTCAATAGTATACAACAATTTTCTACTGAACTGGATAATTACCAGAATTCAGACCTTTGTATAAGTACGGACAACTTTACTATATGTAGTAAATATATAAATGTGAAAAATTCACTTAAAATAATTTCATTGAATATAAGAAGTATTCACAAAAATTTCAACCAACTGCTGGTTTCCTTGGAATTTCTTGGAATAAGTTTTGACATATTAATTCTCACTGAATGTAGGATCAAGCACCATATGTCCAATCACACTTTACCTGGTTATATCTCGTTGTGTACTAAGATAAATCCCATTCAAAATGATGGTGTAGTTGTTTTCATCAAGGATAGTATTTCTTATAGCTGTGAAGAACTAGAGGTTTTAGGGGCAAATTGCTTACAGCTTGACTTAAATGATGAGCTCACTTTAATTGCTCTATACAGGTCGCCTTCTTGTAATAATATTGAAATCTTCCTAGATTCCCTGGATCATAAATTAAGGCAGGTAGGTTGTTTGAAAAATATCATTTTAATGGGTGACACGAATATCAACATTACTGGTAATGTACATCCTCAAGCAAACGATTACCTAGCACTGTTAGCCCTTCATAAAATAGAAGTTGGCATAGACGCTCCGACTAGGGACAATAGTTGTATTGATCATTGCATGTATAGACTAAAAAATAAAGCTGCTAGATTTGCTGTGTTAAAAGCTGATATCACCGACCACTATGTTACTCTTTGTAGTGTGTACGCAAGAGAATACTCTGATATCGAACAACGAAAACCTCCTTTTCAAAAACGATGTATAGACTATGAACAGATCCTTAAAGATGTAGGTAGTCAATCATGGGATGAAATCTATAATGAAACAGAGGTTGACAAAGCCTTTCAATTATTTCATGAAATTATTGGTACACATGTTAGAAATAATACTACATTTAAAAGCATACCTCGCTCTAGAGTTAAATTAAAACCTTGGATTACGGATGGGCTTCTTAAGTGTATACAAAAAAGAAACAAACTTTACAGACTATTTAAAAAATATTCTAATGATCCTATTACTAAAGCTAATTACTTAAAATATAGAAATCTATGTAACCGGATAATAAAAGATGCAAGAGAAAAATATTACAGGATGAAAATTTTTAAATGTTCTGGGGATTCTAAAAAGATATGGGAAACTTTGAATGAGGCCTCTAATCGGAAGAGTAAACAAAAGTGTACTATTAAAGAAATGTTCATAAATAATAAAATAGTTAAATTTTCATCAGAGTCAAATATAATAACAAACGCTCTTAACGATTTTTACTGCTCAATTGGACGTGACCTTGCTCATAGGCATCTAGATAAAGTAGGAGCCACAGAGAAAACCCTTTGCAGCAAAATTAATCTTCCCCCCGTAGAAAAAACTTTTTATTTAAAACCTACAAGCCCAGCAGAGGTTAGCAAATGCATAAAAACGCTAAAAAATACAGATTCTTGTGGACACGACGGCATTACTTCTAAAATCTTAAAATTACTGAATAGTGTAATTGCTTTTCCTCTCTCAGTTATTATTAATTTGAGTTTTAAAACAGGAATATTCCCACAGACCTTAAAAACTGCCATAATTATGCCATTACATAAAAAAGGGCCAGCTAACGTTATGTCGAATTACCGTCCTATTTCACTTTTGCCTACTACTTCAAAAATAGTTGAAAAAATAATGAAAATCAGGATTAATGCGTTCACGTTAGATATCTTGCATAATAATCAGTACGGTTTTAGAGAGGGAGTAGGAACCAGTGATTCAATTGCTGATTTGACAAAGCAGATAGTAATGAATCATGAAAATAAAAACAAAACAGTTGCTGTGTTCATTGATCTAGCTAAAGCTTTTGATACCATTTCCCATCAGCTTTTGTTAAAAAAATTGGAGCTATACGGATTTAAGGGAAATGCATTAGACTGGTTTGCTAGTTATCTTGAGAATAGAAAACAGTTTGTACGAGTCGGAAATCACATTAGTGCTGAAAACGGACAGGAAATCATGTTTGGTGTCCCTCAGGGAAGCGTATTAGGGCCAATCTTGTTTAATATTTATCTTAACGACTTCTGTTCACTATTGACAGACAGACAGACAGACTCTAAATCACTATGTTTTGCCGATGATACTGTTTTGTTATTCACAGCCCCGACATGGGATAATGCCATCCAAAAAGCGAATTATGGTCTTCGTCTGGCTAAGGACTGGTATGACGATAATTTGCTAACGCTAAACGAAGAAAAAACTGTATTTATGTGCTTCTCTCCTACTAGAGCCGGTCTTCCAACTGAAACTCCGAAAATTCAAGTGCATTCTTGTCTAAATAAGTCAGACTGTGGAAACTGCAAGACATTATTATGTACCCAAAGCACCACTTATCTTGGCATTATAGTCGATCAACATCTTAAGTGGGATATGCACGTGGATATGTTGACAAAGAAAGTTCGAAACCTGAGCTATATATACAGTAACTTAAGAAATATTTTGAGTACTGATCTACTATTAAGAGTGTACAGTTCCTTAACTCAATCGTTAATCTTGTATGGCATTATTGCATGGGGTTCATGTGGCTCAACTATATTAGATAAACTTAATAAGGCTCAAAAACTTAACCTTAAAATTATCTTAAAAAAGAATCGAAGATTTCCAACGGAAGAGTTATTTAAACTGAGTAAAGTGCTAACTCCGAGAAAATTGTATGTATGGCAATTAGCAATATATATGGCAAAACATATTGATGACTTTCCACTTGACCAAGTTCACAGTCACCTTAGGCAAAGAAAACAAAGATGTTTGGTTCCACTGGGAACGTCTGGATTCGCTAAAAAGCATTGTTCATCTGTGGCACCAAAATTGTTCAACAGCCTCCCACCGGAGATATCTAATGTTATTCTGTGTGCCCAGCACCCTCCCCTGAAGAAAAAATTAAAGCTGGACTTAAAGAAATATCTACTAGTATGCTCGTTTGAAAACTTTAAATGTCTTTATGACAAGATTTGTTGATGGTAACGCTATTAGTGTCATGGACACTTTATCATTTCTAATACATATAGACAAGTAACTATACATAAACTTAATACAGTGACACTGTTGCACAAACTGCACTTTCCTTATTTTCTAATATATATATATATATATTTTTTAATTTTTTTTTTTTTTTTTTTTTTTTTTTTTTTTTTTTTTTTTTTTTTTTTTTTTTTTTTTTTTTTTTTTTTGTTTTTTCTCCGTTTATACATATTAATAAGAAATTAACACAATTGGGCCGAGGATATTTGGACAGCCCTAGCACAGGCTGCGGTCTAATTGGGCTGCCAATTGCAATCACCAGCCACAAGTTTTGGTCTAGTGCTTTGGTCTATAATTTTATGGTGTATAGTGTTCACTCTTTGTTGTCTATAAATAAATAAATAAATAAATAAAATAAAATAAATACGCTCGGCCACGCACCAGCAGATGAGCCATGCTGAGCCGAGCTGCGAACGGTCCACCATCTAGAGCGAGAATGACACGCAGACGCAAGGCATCAGCCACCCGTATTTATACTAAAGCATGCTTGTAATCAATGCAACAATACAAGTACAAGATAATGCAACACAATACAACAACAAGACAAGAAAAGACTAGATGAGCAAAGCCAAGCCGAGCCGTGCCCAGTAGAGCACCAGCAGGTGAGGCGCAGACGCACCGTGGCCGGCGCTACTACGCGCCCCTGCGTGTTCGACAACGCACCAGCAGGTGATGTGCAGACGCGCCGTGGCCGGCGTTGCAACACGCCTCTGCGTGCTCAGTAACTCACCGGTAGGTGAGACGTAGACGCACAGTGGCCGGCGCTGCGCTTCGACGCGCTCAGCAGCGCACGACAAGGTGAGGTGCTGTGGCCGGCACTGCGAGGTGCTCCAACGCGCTCGGCAGCACACCAGCAGGTGAGGCGCACACGAGCCGTTGTCGGCGCTGCGCTCCCATACGCTCGGCAACGCACCAGCAGGTTAAGCGCAGACGCGCCGTGGTCAGCGCTGCGACACGCTCCATTGCGCACTGCAGCGCACGAGCAGGTGAGGCGCAGACGTGCCGTGGCCGGCGCTGCAAAGTGCTCCAACGCGCTCAGCAGCACACCGGCAGGTGAGGCGCACACGAGCCGTTGTCGGCGCTGCGCTCCCATACGCTCGACAGCGCACCAGCAGGTGAGGCGCAGACGCCGTGGCCAGCGCTGCGGCACGCCCCTGCGTGCTCGGCAGCGCATCGGCTGGTGAGGCGCAGACGTGCCGTGGCCAGCGCTGTGACACGCTTCATTGCGTACTGCAGCGCACCGGCATGTGAGGAGCAGATGCATCTTGGCCGGCGCTGTGCAACGACGTGCTCGGCAGCGCATCAGCAGGTGAGGCGCAGACGCGCCGTGGCCAGCGCTGCGACGCGCTATAACGCGCAGGCAGCTCACTGCCAGGTGAGGCGTAGACGTGCCGTGGCCGGCGCTGCGACACGCCTCTGCGTGTTCGACAGTGCACCAGCAGGTGAGGCGCAGACGCGCCGTGGCTGGCACTGTGACCAGCTCCGACCTGCTCGACAGCGCACCGGCAGATGAGCCATGCTGAGCCGAGCTGCGAACGGTCCACCATCTAGAGCGAGAATGAAACGCAGACGCAAGGGATCAGCCACCCGTATTTATACTAAAGCATGCTTGTAATCTATGCAACAATACAAGTACAAGATAATGCAACACAATACAACAACAAGACAAGACAAGACTAGATGAGCAAAGCCAAGCCGAGCCGTGCCCAGTAGAGCACCAGCAGATGAGGCGCAGACGCACCGTGGCCGGCGCTACTACGCCGGTAGGTGAGACGTAGACGCACAGTGGCCGGCGCTGCGCTTCGACGCGCTCAGCAGCGCACGAGCAGGTGAGGTGCTGTGGCCGGCACTGCGAGGTGCTCCAACGCGCTCGGCAGCGCATCGGCTGGTGAGGCGCAGACGTGCCGTGGCCAGCGCTGCGAAGTGCTCCAACGTGCTCGGCAGCATACCGGTAGGTGAGGCACACACGAGTCGTTGTCGGCGCTGCGCTCCCATACGCTCGGCAACGCACCAGCAGGTGGGGCGCAGACGTGCCGTGGCTAGCGCTGCGACACGCTCCATTGCGCACTGCAGCGCACCGGCATGTGAGGCGCAGATACATCGTGGCCGGCGCTGTGCAACGACTCGCTCGGCAGCGCATCAGCAGGTGAGGCGCAGACGTGCCTTGGCCGGCGCTGCGAAGTGCTCCAACGTGCTCGGCAGCACACCGGTAGGTGAGGCACACACGAGTCGTTGTCGGCGCTGCGCTCCCATACGCTCGGCAACGCACCAGCAGGTGGGGCGCAGACGTGCCGTGGCTAGCGCTGCGACACGCTTCATTGCGCACTGCAGCGCACCAGCATGTGAGGCGCAGATGCAACGACGTGCTTGGCAGCGCACCAGCAGATGAGGTGCAGACAGGTGACGCACTGTGGCACCGTGGCTGGCGCTGTGTCAGGAGGTGAGGCGCTCGCCAACGCAGACAAGTGGCGTGCTGTGGCGCCACGGCTAGCGTTGCGTCAGGAAGTGATTCGCTCGCACGCACACCGACAGGTGGCGCACAGTGGCGCCGAGGCTGGCACTGCGACAGTCCCCTGCGAGCTTGACAGCGCACCAGCAGGTAAGGCGCAGACGCCGTGGCCAGCGCTGCGAAACACCCCAGCGTGCTCGGCAGCACACAGACAGATGAGGCGCGGACGTGCTGTGGCTGGAGCTGCGACACGCCCCTGCTTGTTTGACGGCAGCACACCAGCAGGTGAGGCGGACACGAGCCGTTGTCGGCACTGCGCTCCAATACGCTCGGCAACGCACCAGCAGGTGAGGCGCAGACGCGCCGTAGCCAGCACTGCGACACGCTCCATTGCGCACTGCAGCGCACCAGCATGTGAGGCGCAGATGCATCGTGGCCGGCGCTGTGCAACGACGTGCTCAGCAGCGCACCAGCAGGTGAGGCGCAGACGCGCCGTTGCCAGCGCTGCGACGCGCTATAACGCGCAGGCAGCTCACTGCCAGGTGAGGCGTAGACGTGCCGTGGCCGGCGCTGCGACACGCCTCTGCGTGTTCGGCAGCACACCAGCAGGTGAGGCGGACACGAGCCGTTGTCGGCGCTGCGCTCCAATACGCTCGGCAACGCACCAGCAGGTGAGGCGCAGACGCGCCGTAGCCAGCGCTGTGACTCGCTTCATTGCGCACTGCAGCGCACCGGCATGTGAGGCGCAGACGCATCGTGGCCGGCGCTGTGCAACGACTCGCTCGGCTGCGCATCAGCAGGTGAGGCGCAGACGTGCCTTGGCCGGCGCTGCGAAGTGCTCCAACGTGCTCGGCAGCACACCGGTAGGTGAGGCACACACGAGCCGTTGTCGGCGCTGCGCTCCCATACGCTCGGCAACGCACCAGCAGGTGGGGCGCAGACGTGCCGTGGCTAGCGCTGCGACACGCTTCATTGCGCACTGCAGCGCACCAGCATGTGAGGCGCAGATGCAACGACGTGCTTGGCAGCGCACCAGCAGGTGAGGTGCAGACAGGTGACGCACTGTGGCACCGTGGCTGGCGCTGTGTCAGGAGGTGACGCGCTCGCCAACGCAGACAAGTGGCGTGCTGTGGCGCCACGGCTGGCGTTGCGTCAGGAAGTGATTCGCTCGCACGCACACCGACAGGTGGCGCACAGTGGCGACGAGGCTGGCACTGCGACAGTCCCCTGCGAGCTTGACAGCGCACCAGCAGGTAAGGCGCAGACGCCGTGAAAACACCCCTGCGTGCTCGGCAGCACACAGACAGATGAGGCGCGGACGTGCTGTGGCTGGAGCTGCGACACGCCCCAGCTTGTTTGACAACAAGCTGGGGCGTGTCGCAGCTCCAGCCACAGCACGTCCGCGCCTCATCTGTCTCACACCAGCAGGTGAGGCGGACACGAGCCGTTGTCGGCGCTGCGCTCCAATACGCTCGGCAACGCACCAGCAGGTGAGGCGCAGACGCGCCGTAGCCAGCACTGCGACACGCTCCATTTCGCACTGCAGCGCACCAGCATGTGAGGCGCAGATGCATCGTGGCCGGCGCTGTGCAACGACGTGCTCAGCAGCGCACCAGCAGGTGAAGCGCAGACGCGCCGTGGCCGACGCTGCGGCACGCCCCTGCGTGCTCGGCAGCGCATCGGCTGGTGAGGCGCAGACGTGCCGTGGCCAGCGCTGTGACACGCTTCATTGCGCACTGCAGCGCACCGGCATGTGAGGAGCAGATGCATCGTGGCCGGCGCTGTGCAACGACGTGTTCGACAGCGCACCAGCAGGTGAGGCGCAGACCCACCGTGGCTGGCACTGTGACCAGCTCCGACCTGCTCGGCAGCGCACCGGCAGATGAGCCATGCTGAGCCGAGCTGCGAACAGTCCACCATCTAGAGCGAGAATGAAACGCAGACGCAAGGCATCAGCCACCCGTATTTATACTAAAGCATGCTTGTAATCAATGCAACAATACAAGTACAAGATAATGCAACACAATACAACAACAAGACAAGAAAAGACTAGATGAGCAAAGCCAAGCCGAGCCGTGCCCAGTAGAGCACCAGCAGGTGAGGCGCAGACGCACCGTGGCCGGCGCTACTACGCGCCCCTGCGTGTTCGACAACGCACCAGCAGGTGATGTGCAGACGCGCCGTGGCCGGCGTTGCAACACGCCTCTGCGTGCTCAGTAACTCACCGGTAGGTGAGACGTAGACGCACAGTGGCCGGCGCTGCGCTTCGACGCGCTCAGCAGCGCACGACAAGGTGAGGTGCTGTGGCCGGCACTGCGAGGTGCTCCAACGCGCTCGGCAGCACACCAGCAGGTGAGGCGCACACGAGCCGTTGTCGGCGCTGCGCTCCCATACGCTCGGCAACGCACCAGCAGGTTAAGCGCAGACGCGCCGTGGTCAGCGCTGCGACACGCTCCATTGCGCACTGCAGCGCACGAGCAGGTGAGGCGCAGACGTGCCGTGGCCGGCGCTGCAAAGTGCTCCAACGCGCTCAGCAGCACACCGGCAGGTGAGGCGCACACGAGCCGTTGTCGGCGCTGCGCTCCCATACGCTCGACAGCGCACCAGCAGGTGAGGCGCAGACGCCGTGGCCAGCGCTGCGGCACGCCCCTGCGTGCTCGGCAGCGCATCGGCTGGTGAGGCGCAGACGTGCCGTGGCCAGCGCTGTGACACGCTTCATTGCGTACTGCAGCGCACCGGCATGTGAGGAGCAGATGCATCTTGGCCGGCGCTGTGCAACGACGTGCTCGGCAGCGCATCAGCAGGTGAGGCGCAGACGCGCCGTGGCCAGCGCTGCGACGCGCTATAACGCGCAGGCAGCTCACTGCCAGGTGAGGCGTAGACGTGCCGTGGCCGGCGCTGCGACACGCCTCTGCGTGTTCGACAGTGCACCAGCAGGTGAGGCGCAGACGCGCCGTGGCTGGCACTGTGACCAGCTCCGACCTGCTCGACAGCGCACCGGCAGATGAGCCATGCTGAGCCGAGCTGCGAACGGTCCACCATCTAGAGCGAGAATGAAACGCAGACGCAAGGGATCAGCCACCCGTATTTATACTAAAGCATGCTTGTAATCTATGCAACAATACAAGTACAAGATAATGCAACACAATACAACAACAAGACAAGACAAGACTAGATGAGCAAAGCCAAGCCGAGCCGTGCCCAGTAGAGCACCAGCAGATGAGGCGCAGACGCACCGTGGCCGGCGCTACTACGCCGGTAGGTGAGACGTAGACGCACAGTGGCCGGCGCTGCGCTTCGACGCGCTCAGCAGCGCACGAGCAGGTGAGGTGCTGTGGCCGGCACTGCGAGGTGCTCCAACGCGCTCGGCAGCGCATCGGCTGGTGAGGCGCAGACGTGCCGTGGCCAGCGCTGCGAAGTGCTCCAACGTGCTCGGCAGCATACCGGTAGGTGAGGCACACACGAGTCGTTGTCGGCGCTGCGCTCCCATACGCTCGGCAACGCACCAGCAGGTGGGGCGCAGACGTGCCGTGGCTAGCGCTGCGACACGCTCCATTGCGCACTGCAGCGCACCGGCATGTGAGGCGCAGATACATCGTGGCCGGCGCTGTGCAACGACTCGCTCGGCAGCGCATCAGCAGGTGAGGCGCAGACGTGCCTTGGCCGGCGCTGCGAAGTGCTCCAACGTGCTCGGCAGCACACCGGTAGGTGAGGCACACACGAGTCGTTGTCGGCGCTGCGCTCCCATACGCTCGGCAACGCACCAGCAGGTGGGGCGCAGACGTGCCGTGGCTAGCGCTGCGACACGCTTCATTGCGCACTGCAGCGCACCAGCATGTGAGGCGCAGATGCAACGACGTGCTTGGCAGCGCACCAGCAGATGAGGTGCAGACAGGTGACGCACTGTGGCACCGTGGCTGGCGCTGTGTCAGGAGGTGAGGCGCTCGCCAACGCAGACAAGTGGCGTGCTGTGGCGCCACGGCTAGCGTTGCGTCAGGAAGTGATTCGCTCGCACGCACACCGACAGGTGGCGCACAGTGGCGCCGAGGCTGGCACTGCGACAGTCCCCTGCGAGCTTGACAGCGCACCAGCAGGTAAGGCGCAGACGCCGTGGCCAGCGCTGCGAAACACCCCAGCGTGCTCGGCAGCACACAGACAGATGAGGCGCGGACGTGCTGTGGCTGGAGCTGCGACACGCCCCTGCTTGTTTGACGGCAGCACACCAGCAGGTGAGGCGGACACGAGCCGTTGTCGGCACTGCGCTCCAATACGCTCGGCAACGCACCAGCAGGTGAGGCGCAGACGCGCCGTAGCCAGCACTGCGACACGCTCCATTGCGCACTGCAGCGCACCAGCATGTGAGGCGCAGATGCATCGTGGCCGGCGCTGTGCAACGACGTGCTCAGCAGCGCACCAGCAGGTGAGGCGCAGACGCGCCGTTGCCAGCGCTGCGACGCGCTATAACGCGCAGGCAGCTCACTGCCAGGTGAGGCGTAGACGTGCCGTGGCCGGCGCTGCGACACGCCTCTGCGTGTTCGGCAGCACACCAGCAGGTGAGGCGGACACGAGCCGTTGTCGGCGCTGCGCTCCAATACGCTCGGCAACGCACCAGCAGGTGAGGCGCAGACGCGCCGTAGCCAGCGCTGTGACTCGCTTCATTGCGCACTGCAGCGCACCGGCATGTGAGGCGCAGACGCATCGTGGCCGACGCTGCGACATGCCCCTGCGTGCTCGGCAGCGCATCGGCTGGTGAGGCGCAGACGTGCCGTGGCCAGCGCTGCGACACGCTCCATTGCGCACTGCAGCGCACCGGCATGTGAGGCGCAGATACATCGTGGCCGGCGCTGTGCAACGACTCGCTCGGCTGCGCATCAGCAGGTGAGGCGCAGACGTGCCTTGGCCGGCGCTGCGAAGTGCTCCAACGTGCTCGGCAGCACACCGGTAGGTGAGGCACACACGAGCCGTTGTCGGCGCTGCGCTCCCATACGCTCGGCAACGCACCAGCAGGTGGGGCGCAGACGTGCCGTGGCTAGCGCTGCGACACGCTTCATTGCGCACTGCAGCGCACCAGCATGTGAGGCGCAGATGCAACGACGTGCTTGGCAGCGCACCAGCAGGTGAGGTGCAGACAGGTGACGCACTGTGGCACCGTGGCTGGCGCTGTGTCAGGAGGTGACGCGCTCGCCAACGCAGACAAGTGGCGTGCTGTGGCGCCACGGCTGGCGTTGCGTCAGGAAGTGATTCGCTCGCACGCACACCGACAGGTGGCGCACAGTGGCGACGAGGCTGGCACTGCGACAGTCCCCTGCGAGCTTGACAGCGCACCAGCAGGTAAGGCGCAGACGCCGTGAAAACACCCCTGCGTGCTCGGCAGCACACAGACAGATGAGGCGCGGACGTGCTGTGGCTGGAGCTGCGACACGCCCCAGCTTGTTTGACAACAAGCTGGGGCGTGTCGCAGCTCCAGCCACAGCACGTCCGCGCCTCATCTGTCTCACACCAGCAGGTGAGGCGGACACGAGCCGTTGTCGGCGCTGCGCTCCAATACGCTCGGCAACGCACCAGCAGGTGAGGCGCAGACGCGCCGTAGCCAGCACTGCGACACGCTCCATTTCGCACTGCAGCGCACCAGCATGTGAGGCGCAGATGCATCGTGGCCGGCGCTGTGCAACGACGTGCTCAGCAGCGCACCAGCAGGTGAAGCGCAGACGCGCCGTGGCCGACGCTGCGGCACGCCCCTGCGTGCTCGGCAGCGCATCGGCTGGTGAGGCGCAGACGTGCCGTGGCCAGCGCTGTGACACGCTTCATTGCGCACTGCAGCGCACCGGCATGTGAGGAGCAGATGCATCGTGGCCGGCGCTGTGCAACGACGTGTTCGACAGCGCACCAGCAGGTGAGGCGCAGACCCACCGTGGCTGGCACTGTGACCAGCTCCGACCTGCTCGGCAGCGCACCGGCAGATGAGCCATGCTGAGCCGAGCTGCGAACAGTCCACCATCTAGAGCGAGAATGAAACGCAGACGCAAGGCATCAGCCACCCGTATTTATACTAAAGCATGTTTGTAATCAATGCAACAATACAAGTACAAGATAATGCAACACAATACACCAACAAGACAAGACAAGACTAGATGAGCAAAGCCAAGCCGAGCCGTGCCCAGTAGAGCACCAGCAGGTGAGGCGCAGACGCACCGTGGCCGGCGCTACTATGCGCCCCTGCGTGTTCGACAGCGCACCAGCAGGTGATGCGCAGACGCGCCGTGGTCGCTGTTGCAACACGCCTCTGCGTGCTCAGTAACACACCGGTAGGTGAGACGTAGACGCACAGTGGCCGGCGCTGCGCTTCGACGCGCTCAGCAGCGCACGGGCAGGTGAGGTGCTGTGGCCGGCGCTGCGAGGTGCTCCAACGCGCTCGGCAGCACACCAGTAGGTGAGGCGCACACGAGCCGTAGCCAGCACTGCGACACGCTCCATTGCGCACTGCAGCGCACCAGCATGTGAGGCGTAGATACATCGTGGCCGGCGCTGTGCAACGACGCGCTCAGCAGCGCACCAGCAGGTGAGGTGCTGTGGCCGGCGCTGCGAGGTGCTCCAACGCGCTCGGCAGCACACCAGTAGGTGAGGCGCACACGAGCCGTAGCCAGCACTGCGACACGCTCCATTGCGCAAAGCAGCGCACCAGCATGTGAGGCGCAGATACATCGTGGCCGGCGCTGTGCAACGACGCGCTCAGCAGCGCACCAGCAGGTGAAGCGCAGACGCGCCCTGGCCGACGCTGCGACACGCCCCTGCGTGCTCGGCAGCGCATTGGCTGGTGAGGCACAGCTCACTGCCAGTTGAGGCATAGACGTGCCGTGCTCCAACGGACACGGCAGCGCACCGGTAGGTGAGGCGCACACGAGCCGTTGTCGGCGCTGCGCTCCCATACGCTCGGCAACGCACCAGCAGGTTAGGCGCAGACGCGCCCTGGCCGACGCTGCGACATGCCCCTGCGTGCTCGGCAGCGCATCGGCTGGTGAGACGCAGATGCGCCATGGCCGACGCTGCGACATGCCCCTGCGTGCTCGGCAGCGCATCGGCTGGTGAGGCGCAGACGTGCCGTGGCCAGCGCTGCGACACGGTCCATTGCGCACTGCAGCGCACCGGCAGGTGAGGCGCAGATGCATCGTGGCCAGCGCTGTGCAACGACTCGCTCGGCAGCGCACCAGCATGTGATTCGCAGATGCAACGACGTGCTTGGCAGCGCACCAGCAGGTGAGGTGCAGACAGGTGACGCACTGTGGCACCGTGGCTGGCGCTGTGTCAGGAGGTGACGCGCTCGCTAACGCAGACAAGTGGCGTGCTGTGGCGCCACGGCTGGCGTTGCGTCAGGAAGTGATTCGCTCGCACGCACACCGACAGGTGGCGCATAGTGGTGCCGAGACTGGCACTGCGACAGTCCCCTGCGAGCTCGAAAGCGCACCAGCAGGTGAGGCGCAGACGCCGTGGCCAGCGCTGCGGCACGCCCCTGCGTGCTCGGCAGCGCATCGGCTGGTGAGGCGCAGACGTGCCGTGGCCAGCGCTGTGACAGGCTTCATTGCGCACTGCAGCGCACCAGCAGTTGAGGCGCAGACGCCGTGGCCAGCGCTGCGGCACGCCCCTGCGTGCTCGGCAGCGCATCGTCTGGTGAGGCGCAGACGTGCCGTGGCCAGCGCTGTGACAGGCTTCATTGCGCACTGCAGCGCACCAGCAGGTGAGGCGCAGACGCCGTGGCCAGCGCTGCGGCACGCCCCTGCGTGCTCGGCAGCGCATCGGCTGGTGAGGCGCAGACGTGCCGTGGCCAGAGCTGTGACAGGCTTCATTGCGCACTGCAGCGCACCAGCAGGTGAGGCGCAGACGCCGTGGCCAGCGCTGCGGCACGCCCCTGCGTGCTCGGCAGCGCATCGGCTGGTGAGGCGCAGACGTGCCGTGGCCAGCGCTGCGACACGCTCCATTGCGCACTGCAGCGCACCAGCATGTGAGGCGCAGATGCATCGTGGCCGGCGCTGTGCAACGACGCGCTCAGCAGCGCACCAGCAGGTGAAGCGCAGACGCGCCGTGGCCGACGCTGCGACACGCTTCATTGCGCACTGCAGCGCACCAGCATGTGAGGCGCAGATGCAACGACGTGCTTGGCAGCGCACCAGCAGGTGAGGTGCAGACAGGTGACGCACTGTGGCACCGTGGCTGGCGCTGTGTCAGGAGGTGACGCGCTCGCCAACGCAGACAAGTTGCGTGCTGTCGCGCCACGGCTGGCGTTGCGTCAGGAAGTGATTCGCTCGCACGCACACCGACAGGTGGCGCATAGTGGTGCCGAGACTGGCACTGCGACAGTCCCCTGCGAGCTCGACAGCGCACCAGCAGGTGAGGCGCAGACGCCGTGGCCAGCGCTGCGGCACGCCCCTGCGTGCTCGGCAGCGCATCGGCTGGTGAGGCGCAGACGTGCCGTGGCCAGCGCTGTGACAGGCTTCATTGCGCACTGCAGCGCACCAGCAGTTGAGGCGCAGACGCCGTGGCCAGCGCTGCGGCACGCCCCTGCGTGCTCGGCAGCGCATCGTCTGGTGAGGCGCAGACGTGCCGTGGCCAGCGCTGTGACAGGCTTCATTGCGCACTGCAGCGCACCAGCAGGTGAGGCGCAGACGCCGTGGCCAGCGCTGCGGCACGCCCCTGCGTGCTCGGCAGCGCATCGGCTGGTGAGGCGCAGACGTGCCGTGGCCAGAGCTGTGACAGGCTTCATTGCGCACTGCAGCGCACCAGCAGGTGAGGCGCAGACGCCGTGGCCAGCGCTGCGGCACGCCCCTGCGTGCTCGGCAGCGCATCGGCTGGTGAGGCGCAGACGCCGTGGCCAGCGCTGCGAAACACCCCTGCGTGCTCGGCAGCACACAGACAGATGAGGCGCGGACGTGCTGTGGCTGGAGCTGCGAGACGCCCCTGCTTGTTTGACAAAGCACCGGCAGTTAAGGCCATATATTAAGGCTTATCACTAATAAATTATCTTATCGCTAAAATAATTACTTATTATATTACTTATCACTATTAACATATCTTATCGCTTATCACTAATAACACATCTTATCACAAATCATTAACGAGACCAGATGAGACCGGACGAGACCAGACGTGGCTGAACAAGACCAGACCAGACGAGAATAGATGAGACCATACGAGACCAGACAAGACCAGACGAGACAAGACCAGACCAGACCAGACCAGACCAGACCAGACGAGACCACACAAGACCAGAAAAGACCAGAGCAGACGAGACCAGACTAGACCAGGCGGGACCAGACGTGACCAGACAAGACCAGACGAGTACAGATGAGAGACCAGACGGGAAGAAACGATGAAGGCAGACGAGACAAGACCAGACCAGATGAGACAAGACCAGACCAGACGAGACAAGACCAGACGAGACCAGACCAGACTAGATGAGACCGATGCAACGCGCTCGGCAGCGCACAGGCAGGTGAAGCGCAGACGCGTTGTGGCTGGAGCTGCGACACGCCCCTGCTTGTTTGACTAAGCACCGGCAGTTAAGGCCATATATTAAGGCTTATCACTAATAAATTATCTTATCGCTAAACAATAATTACTTATTTTATTACTTATCACTATTTACATATCTTATCGCTTATCAATAATAACACATCTTATCACAAATCATTAACGAGACCAGATGAGACCGGACGAGACCAGACGTGGCTGAACAAGACCAGACGAGACAAGACCAGACCAGACGAGAATAGATGATACCATACGAGACCAGACAAGACCAGACGAGACGAGACCAGACCAGACGAGACCACACAAGACCAGAAAAGACCAGAGCAGACGAGACCAGACTAGACCAGGCGGGACCAGACGTGACCAGACAAGACCAGACAAGACCAGACGAGTACAGACGAGAGACCAGACGGGAAGAAACGATGAAGGCAGACGAGACAAGACCAGACCAGATGAGACAAGACCAGACCAGACGAGACAAGACCAGACCAGACGAGACAAGACCAGACCAGACGAGACCAGACCAGACTAGATGAGACCGCTCCAACGCGCACTGCAGCGCACCAGCATGTGAGGCGCAGATGCATCGTGGCCGGCGCTGTGCAACGACGCGCTCAGCAGCGCACCAGCAGCTGAAGCGCAGACGCGCCGTGGCCGACGCTGCGACACGCTTCATTGCGCACTGCAGCGCACCAGCATGTGAGGCGCAGATGCAACGACGTGCTTGGCAGCGCACCAGCAGGTGAGGTGCAGACAGGTGACGCACTGTGGCACCGTGGCTGGCGCTGTGTCAGGAGGTGACGCGCTCGCCAACGCAGACAAGTTGCGTGCTGTCGCGCCACGGCTGGCGTTGCGTCAGGAAGTGATTCGCTCGCACGCACACCGACAGGTGGCGCATAGTGGTGCCGAGACTGGCACTGCGACAGTCCCCTGCGAGCTCGACAGCGCACCAGCAGGTGAGGCGCAGACGCCGTGGCCAGCGCTGCGGCACGCCCCTGCGGGACCAGACGGGAAGAAACGATGAAGGCAGACGAGACAAGACCAGACCAGATGAGACAAGACCAGACCAGACGAGACAAGACCAGACGAGACCAGACCAGACTAGATGAGACCGATGCAACGCGCTCGGCAGCGCACAGGCAGGTGAAGCGCAGACGCGTTGTGGCTGGAGCTGCGACACGCCCCTGCTTGTTTGACTAAGCACCGGCAGTTAAGGCCATATATTAAGGCTTATCACTAATAAATTATCTTATCGCTAAACAATAATTACTTATTTTATTACTTATCACTATTTACATATCTTATCGCTTATCACTAATAACACATCTTATCACAAATCATTAACGAGACCAGATGAGACCGGACGAGACCAGACGTGGCTGAACAAGACCAGACGAGACAAGACCAGACCAGACGAGAATAGATGAGACCATACGAGACCAGACAAGACCAGACGAGACGAGACCAGACCAGACGAGACCACACAAGACCAGAAAAGACCAGAGCAGACGAGACCAGACTAGACCAGGCGGGACCAGACGTGACCAGACAAGACCAGACAAGACCAGACGAGTACAGACGAGAGACCAGACGGGAAGAAACGATGAAGGCAGACGAGACAAGACCAGACCAGATGAGACAAGACCAGACCAGACGAGACAAGACCAGACCAGACGAGACAAGACCAGACGAGACTAGATGAGACCGCTCCAACGCGCTCGGCAGCGCACAGGCAGGTGAAGCGCAGACGCGTTGTGTGTCTGGCACACACGCCTCTGCGTGCTTTGCAGCGCACCGGCAGGTGAGGCGCAGACGCGCCGTGGCCGGCTCTGCGACACGCCTCTGCGTGTTCAGTAGCGCACCAGCAGGTGAGGCGCAGACACGCCGTGGCCAGCGCTGCGACAAGCCCCTGCGTGCTCGGCAGGGCACCGGCAGATGAGACGCAGACGCGCCGTGGCTGACGCTGCGACATGCATGGCAGCGCACCAGCAGGTGAGGCGCAGACGCGCCGTGGCCTGCGCTGCGACAGGCTCCGACGTGCACGGCAGAGCAGCGGCAGCCGAGCCGTGCTGAGCCGACCTCCGAACGGTCCAACGTCTCGAGCGAGAATGACACGCGAGGCATCAGCCACCCGTATTTATACCAAAGCATGCTTGTAATCAATGCAACATAATATAACAACAAGACAAGTTAATACGAGACGAGCCGAGCCGAGCCGATCCGAGCCGATACGAACCGAGCCGAGCCGATTCGAGCCGAGCCGAGCCCAGCCGTGCCGAGCCGAGCTCCGAACGGTCCGACGTCTCGTGCGAGAATGAAACGCAAGGCATGCTACCCGTATTTATACCAAAGCATGCTTGTAACCAATGCAACACAATAATATTGTGTTGCATTGTATATTATAACAACAAGACAAGTTAAGACGAGACGAGACGAGTTGTGCCGAGCCTAGCCGAACCAAGCCAGGCGAGCCAAGCCGAGCCGAGCCGAGCCGAACCGAGCCGAGCCGAGCCCAGCCGAGCAGAGCTGAGCCGAGCCGAGCCGAGTCGTGCCGAGCCGAGCCGAGCTGAGCCGTGCCGAGCCGAGCCTAGCCGAGCCGAGCCGAGTCGAGCCAAGCCGAAATACAAAACACTATTTGCATTTGAAATAGGTCGATCAAAAAAGTATTTGCATTTTGTATTTTAGTACATTTCTTAAACTATTTTTACAACAGCTCTGCAAGCTAGGTAGGTTCAATTTCTAGAAAGAGATCAACCTTCGAAACCAACTCGGCTGGGCAGCGTTCGGGAAGTTCCGAGATGTCTTCTCGTCCAAAATCCGTCTTCGAACAGTGCGAGCATCCCCGCGAGATCAAAGTAGAGAGAGAAAAATATTCGGTTTCAGTAAACGAAAACCGGTGTTTATCGGTTTTTACAAAAACCGGTATTTTTTAGGCTTTTTTAAAACCGGTTCACATCACTATTGTACCTCTCTAATTTCTAACCTCTTTGATTTGTGTTCTGTGGTCCCGCGCCGGCGCGTCTCTGCCATTATGTCTGCCATTTTGTAATTTTCAAGTCAATTTCGAGTATTTTTTAGCCACTAATAACTTGAAACTACAAGATTTTTATAATTAATGTGACAATTTTTAAATGTGTACAACTTGTTACTTCACATTGCAGCGACTTGGTTAATCTAACACTTCAGAAAACAGTGTGAAAACCCGAAAATCCTGTGAAAAAAGTTTTTCGTGGTAGTGTTTGTGATATTAAAGTTTTACAAAAATGGTTCGCGGAGGCGGCCGCGGTCGTGGGATGCCGGGCAGGGGCGGCATGGGGCGCCCGCCCTTCAACAGACCCCGCGTTTTGATGCTAAGGCCGCCTTTTGACTTGATATTGGCTGAACCAGCGTTTCCACGATGCAAGCCGGCGCCAGATGATTCAGCGTTGACACAGGTACTCCTTTTTTTTATTCGATGACAAGCTAGTCCTTGACTGCGATCTCACCTGATGGTAAGTGACGATGCAGTCTAAAATGGTAGCGGGCTAACTTGGAAGCGGTATGGCAGTGAACATTCAACCCATACCCCTAATCGGTTTCTACACGCCATCGTGCCGGAACGCTAAATCGCTTTGCGGCACGTCTTTGACGGTAGGGTGGTAACTAGCCACGGCCAAAGCCTCTCACCAAAACAGACCAGAGACAATTCAGAAATTAAAAATTCCCGAATTGACTCTGCCGGGAATCGAACCCGAGACCTCCCAGTTAAGACAACAGCGCTCACCACTGAGCCAGGGAGGTTGTCAAAAACGTGATTACTAAACTGAAACTGAAACTATTACGGTTAACGAGATACAGCCCGCTGACAGACGGACGGACGGACGGACAGACGGACAGCGTAGGCTTAGTAATAGGGTCCCGTTGGTACCCTTTGGGTACGGAACCCTAAAAAGTGTCGGTTTCAAAAATGTGTCGTGTCGGTTCCTTAATTTTTTCCGTCTAGCCCCCTTCCGTACCGCGCGATAAGGAACTACGTTCCAATAATTAACCCATACTTAAGAGAAACAGTATTGCACCGGGAAACTATTGGCAGACCCCCCCACTAGGTGGGCAGATGACATCAAACGAGTCGCAGGGAGCCGCTGTATTCAAGTGGCGCAAGACCGAAGCCTGTGGAGGTCCATGCAAGGAGACCTTTGTCCAGCAGTGGGCATCTGTAGGTTGATAAAGAAGAAGGACAAATCATTAGCTATCCATTAACAGCTCACTACTGAGCGCAGGTCTCCTCGCAGAGAAGGGTTATACACCACGCAGGCCCAATGCAAATTGGCAGACTTCACACACCTTCTAGAACATTATAGAGAACTCTCAGATGTGGAGGTTTCCTCACGATGTTTTCCTTCACCATTGAAGCAAGTGATACTTAATTGCTTAAACGCAATCACTCCGAAAAGTCAGAGGTGCATACCTCAAACCTGCAACTCTTCAAATATGAGACCACAGCCTTAACCACTAGGCCATCACTGCTTCTAAGAAGTTATGTAAGGAAAATAGACTATACTTATTTATAATATAATAATAATAATAAATAAATTTATTTGCACAGATTGAGTAGTACAATGGTGTTACATTATAATAAAAGTCCTTACAATCTGCCGGATAGGCATGCAAAAATAAACATAAAAAACATAACATAACCAAAATTAAACACGAGTAAAATATGAGTAAAAATAAACATTATATCTCCAAAAACATTAGGGGTCGATTTCACCAACTTAAAGTACGTCATAACTAGAGCTTGCATTCGAATATTCGAATATTCGAATTATTCGAATAATATGTGTTGTCCGAATATTCGAATATTAAATCTGCTATATTCGAATATTCGATCAATTTTCCGAAAGCAAAACTCGGAATATTGATGTGCATGTCGCTGGCATTTTGTGTTATTCCGCCGTTTACAAACGGCGTCGTCAGTTTAGAAACGCTCGCTGTTATGTAATGCCGAGGCAAATTGAAGTATTTAGTTCTGTTTCTTATGCCTAACAAGTACTATGTTTGCCAAAATCTGAAGTTAGGTTAGGGTTCTACATGAACAGTCGGGTGGTAGTGTGAACAGTCAGGTGTGTGTGAAGAGTCTGGTGAACACTTAGGTATATTGGCCAAATGGAAACTAAGTGCCCGGCCTGCGGCCGGGCACCTGACTGTTCATGTCGCCCCCCGACCTAACCTAACTTTAGAGGCAGATTCGTGGCCCTGGTGCTTGGGAATAAACAATAACTACATCTAAAACTACAGTGAAATTCATCGCCTCCAGGCGATGGATATGGGGAGTCCGTCGCCTGAGGGAGTAAGGTCCTCGGGCCCGGAGACACACTTTGTTCCTTGTGTGCCTCAGATAGAGTGATGAGTGAAGAACTCTGTGTTTGAGAGGAGGGTCTGTCTCGGCAGGCGCCGCTGGCTGGGTTGCGTGAACGTGATTATGATCCCGTTGCCCAGTCACCAGGCGATGAGACGGAACACCGTGGGGTTTTAGTCGGTTGGAGTTCGACATAACTGTCGCGTCACCCCGGGCGCGGTGGTATCCATGATGGATTTCCTCACGTAAAAAAAAGGTATATTGGCCAAATGGAACCTAAGTGCCTGGCCCGTGGCCGGGCACCTGACTGTTCATGTCGAACCCCAACCTAAGCTAACTTTAGAGGCAGATTCGTGGCCCTGGTGCTTGGGAATTGCGTAGATTCGCAATGACTACATCTAAAACTACAGTGAAATTAAAACAATTGAACGCCATCTTCATTTTGCCTTCAGAATATTACATAACAGCGAGCGTTTCTAAACTGACGACGCCGTATGTAAACGGCGGAATCACACAAAATGCCTGCGACATGCACAAAATATTACTTTTAAACTCCGCGCGCAACATTATGCTTAGAAGTAGAAGACAATTATTATGCTTAGAAGAAAGCAGTGATGAGGTCTAGTTGGAACGCGCTTGCCTAGAAGATACCTATTCACTCTTGCCTTGAACGTTCTTAAGTTGTACGTGTAAGTGTAAGAATAAGCCAAAGTTAGATGATAAGATTAAAACGTATTTTATTTTTGTGCAATGTAACATTGATCTGATTCTGATCTCATAATTTCTTCTTCTTTGTCAACCGATAGACGTCCACTGCTGGGCAAAGGTCTCTTGCATGGACCTCCACAGATCTCGGTCTTGCGCCGCCTGAATCCAGCAGCTCCCTGCAACTCGTTTGATGTCGTCAGTCCACCCAGTGGGGGGTCTGCCAACACTGCGCTTCCCGTCAGCTCTTCGAACCTTGTGCCGCGGCCATTTCTACTAAAGTTTCGCGACTCGCTGTGCTATGTCGGTGACTTTGGTTCTCCTACGGATCTCCTCATTTCTGATTTGATCTCGCAGGGATACTCAGAGCATAGCTCTCTCCATAGCCCACTGAGTGACCCTGAGCCTTCTTATGAGGCCCACAGTTAGCAACCAATTCTCGGATCCGTAAGTCAACACTGGCAACACGCACTGTTTTTTAGTGACTTAGAAGACTTTAGTCTTCAGGCGCTGAGGGATTTTGTACGAGAAGACATCTCGGAGATTCCCAAATGCTGCCCAGCCAAGATGGATTTGGCTGTTGACCTCTTTCTCAAAAACCTGTTGAGGATTTGATCCCAGAGCCAAACTAACCCGACACTATACCGAAGATATCCCGGACGTCAGCCTATACGAGATTAGTATGGCTCTCAAGCAGCTCAAGAACAACAAGGCGCCTGGTGATGATGAAGTCGCTGCAGAACTCCTGAAAGCGGGTGGAAAACCGGTACTTTAGATCTTTCAGCGAATGTTCAATTCCGTCATTCACGAGGGCATACCGCCGGAAGCATGGCACAGGAGCGTGGTGGTTCTATTTTTCAATAAGGGTGATAACACCTTGTTGAAGAATTATTATAGACCCATCTAGCTGCTGAGTCATGTTTATAAGTTGTTCTCGAGAGTCATTAAGAATCGTCTCGCTCGTAGGTTCGACTACTTCCAGCCTCCCGAACAAGCCGGATTCCGAAAAGGTTTTGGCACCATAGATCACATTCATACGCTGCGGCAGGTTATACAAAAGATGGAAGAGCATAAATCACGGCCACTTTTCTTAGCGTTTGAGGACTATGAGAAAGTCTGAGATTTGGTGGAAACTTGGGCCTTATTGAGGTCGCTGCAGAGATGCCGGATTGACTACCGGTATATCCAAGTGTTGAAGTGCTTGTATGAAAACGCCACTATGTCAGTACGTAGGTATACAGGACCAGACTACGAGGCCAATCCACTTGCAGCGTGGAGTGTGACAGAGAGACGCAATCTCCCCAAAGCTACCGCTGCATTGCAACATAAACGGTGAGTACATCACTCACTTGCGATTTGCCAATGACATAGTCGTTATGGCAGAGACTCTGAGCGACTTCAATACAGTGCTCAACGATATCAGCACGATTTGTCAGCGTTGGGCCTAAAGATGAAAATGAGCAAGATGAAAATCATGTCCAATGCTCATGCTCCACTCCACCCTCGTTAAGAATATTTCACTTGACATTGTGCACGAGTAAATAATATACCTGGGACACACAGTCCAGCTAGGTAGGTCCAATTTAATAATTTCTTATACTGAATTATTACCTATTTGTATTCTATCGACGTTGAAAATCTTTCTTTTAAATCTTTTAAGTTTTGTTAGTAAGTAATACGAAGTAAGTAGTACGAAGAACCAAAAATAATGTTTAGAATTTAGTACTTTATTTCTAGTTACATGATAAAAGATTTTAAGCAAGTTCTTGTTTTTGTAATTGATTATTTGATTTTATTGATATATAAATATTATTGCAATACTCACACTCATATCTCGGTTTATAAGACTGTGTTATGTTGTGGTTGTCTTGTTAAGCACCAACTTTTTATATTTTTTGGAGGACTGAATTAGTGCAATAACAATCAAATTCCAAACAGTTCTTTAATTTTTAAGTAAGATTTAGTTTTTATTCAGAGATATTAGACTCAAAGTAAGAGATTGGCAGTTAAAAACATGATTATTATAACATCTTTTGTTTTTTTTAATTATTCGAATAATACCCGAAAAAAAGTCGAATATTCGAATACCAAAAATTTCGAATATTTGCAAGCCCTAGTCATAACCCAGCGTAAAGATAGTACATTCATACATTCAAGAATCTGCTGTCCCTAAACTAGGTAAAAAAAAAAACCTGTATCTTACTTATTTCAAAATAATTTCGCGCATGTGATTTTCAAACCCCTATTACCCCCTTAGGGGTTGAATTTTCAAAAACCCTTTCTTAGCAGATGCCTATGCCTATAATAGCTATCTGTATGCCTTACAGCCTGATCCGGCCAATGATATCTAGTGAGTCTTAATTCAAAAAAAAATTCAAAATTATTTATTTCATGTAGGCCACCCTGTGGCTCTTATAACAAGTCATGACTCTACCACCGGTTCAGAAAGCGGATTCTGCTGAGAAGAGCCCGCAAGAAACTCAGCAGTTGCTCTTTTCAAAATATTCATTTTACAATATTATTATGAAGCTATTACATTGTAATAAGTTTTTTATATTATTTTGTGGGCAGTTTTTTATACTATCTTATGGTAGTAATAACCCAGATACAACTGCAAGAGGGGTAAAAGCTGCAATAAAATATTTGCTGTTTACAGGCCCTCCTCAAGAGACATGCAGAGCTGTGCCCAACCCCCGCGGAGCAGTCCGCCATCCTCAGCATAGTCACAAAGCTGCAGACTGTTCTTGATAACCTGGTGGTTGCTCCCGGAGATTTTGCTGCTTGTGTGAGTATAAACAACACAACACACTGTCTTCATGTCAAAAGAGAATTGCAGTCAAAATTATAAGAGGTGGTAGGTAACTAGGTACGATAGACTGTAGGGCAAATCGATTCTGTGATAGTTTTGTCAATGTTTTGTGCTTCTAACATGTTATTTTTTGGTTGGTACAGTTTTTGCAAATCACGAAGGCGAGTGAGCTTTACTCGTGGTTACTTCGTGTACATGCACATTGCATAAGTGTGCGTGCCTGTCAAAGCCTAGGTGAGAGCGGGCAGGCGCGAGCATTGCGCTCGCTCACACTTATACAGATACAACACATACACAACCATAAGTCAGTCGCCCTCGTGAATTGCGAGAACTGTGCCTGTCGACTGGACTAACTTGTGATATTGAAAGAAGAAATTTTCATACCATAGCATTCAAATTCATAAAAATAAGAAAAGAATAATTAGGCTAAGGAAAAAAAAAAATAGATTGTAAATACTGTTTTGGCTTTCTGTGAAAATAATTTGTGTTTCATCAGCAACTAGAAGAGGTGAGACAAGTGGGGTCTTACAAGAAGGGCACGATGATGGCGGGCAAGAATGTGGCCGACATTGTGGTCATCATGAAGACCCTGCCCACCAAGGAGGCTGTGGAGGGGCTGTCCAATAAGGTATGTTGTGTATTCATTGTATATTATCTACACTAATATTACAAAGAGGAAAGATTTGTATTTTTGTATGTAACAAATAAACTCAAAAAGTACTGGACCGATTTTAATAATTTTTTTTTCATTAGAAAGCTACATTATCACTGAGTAACATAGGCTATATTTAGTACTAGATTACTATAGAAATCTTTAGAAATTCCTATTAAAACCAACCGAAGGTGTAAAAAAATTAGCCATGAAAGACATTTTATGGCTAATTTTTTAAATTAGCCATAAAATGTCTTTCATCGCATACGCTGCGAAGAGTATTAATGATAGGACAAAAAAATGTTCGACAATATTATAGAATATATCAATATCTACAAAAAACTTCGCGAGACCATGTGTCTAACTATTGTAGTTACTACTTTTTTACATTTAACAAATTGATAGAAATGCCGATCAAAATCAGACCGTGTTATCCATACCATTTATAAATTTTTATCCAAATAAATAATTTAATATTCAAGACTGTCTCAATACCTGATGATTACTTTTTGAATTATTGAAATCGGACATTCCATTCAAAAGATATCATGAAATTAAAATAAAAATACATGCCGGCGGCGGCGGCGGCCGCCACGCAGCGCATCGAATTCGAGTAACTAACTCTTCGTGAGAGGGGCGGTGCGGGAGAAGGGGGTGCACCATTATGAACTAGGTAGCCGCGCGGCTCATTCGCGCGGTCGGCTCCTTACGCAGTGGACGCAAGCGACATTGAATATTTCGAGTTTTTTAACACATTTTTATGCTTCACTTAAAAAGTTCTTTTCAGAGCTACTTAGTTTTAGTATTACAAATACCACAGCCAACGTAGTGTACAGGGAGGCTTTAAAATAAGCATACAATTTTTTTCTAATTTAGTGATTCATGGTCGTTTTAATTACCATGCTTATAACTTAAATATCTGTACCTATTTATGTCTACCCGTGCGAAGCCGGGACGGGCCGCTAGTAATTTAATATAAAAAAAATCTTTTTAAACAATCGACTTCAAACTTCCGCTTTATTACATTACACACACACTATACAAAATATAATATAATTTATTGTTGATATTTTAAAAACCGCTCGACCGATTTCAATGAAATTTATATGGAGAAGTATACCCTTTCAAACAAAGTCATAGTCATAGTCATTTATTCATAAGTATTTGTATTACACGTCAATTAGAGATTATTACAATGTTACAATTTAGATATACAATGTCAATCCCATTATAATGTTATTTTTATATAAGTAGTTAATTAATATGTCATAGTCAAAAAAAGAATTTTCGAAATCGGTTCAGGCGTCTTGGAGTAATTGGTGGACATACATAAAAAAAAATATTCCGACGAATTGATAACCTCTTTTTTTTTTGAAGTCGGTTAAGAAGTCAGGTAAAAGTTCCTTATCGGATGGTACGGACTTGGCGGATGGGGGCTAGGCGAAAAAAAGTGGTTTTTTTTCATCAATTTTCCAACAGTTGTCCATAGTGCATAAATTATGCTTTCGCGCGGAGCCACTGAAAAGAAGAAGAAGAAGAAATTATGCTTTATTATGAGATGGTTCTAACATGTGGCGAGAGATGGCGTTGATTCTAATACAAATTTTCGCGAGTAGTGTAGATGGTTATCCATAGCGCATAGGCTGTGCCCAGTTATAGGTGCGCGCTTATTTATTACGAGATGGTTCTAGCATGTGACAAGAGATGGCGTTGATCCTAAAAATGTTTTCATTGTTAGAAGATAATATTTTCTTAACATTGATTAAATAGATACAATAATTATAATTTATTAAAAGGAACTTTGTTCCAACCAAGTACTGCAACTTCCATGACACTCATGCAATTTTTGTATTCAACACAATCTCAACACAATGAAAGTGAAGATGCAGGGTAACTTGGAAGCAGGTATGGCAGTTTAATTTAAAACCCCCACTAATTGGTTTCATCGTGCCAGAATGCTAAATTGATTGATGGAATGTCTGATGGTAGGGTGGTAACTAGCCAAACCAGACAAACCAGTACCTGAGAGTTCCATTATCACAGTTGTATTGAATTGTAGTTTTTTTTTTGGAACTTCCCCTCATTGTGGAAATGTTATATTTTATTCTAACAAAGTTGCATAGGTTAAATCAGCTTGGCATCCAGCTGCCCACAAGAAAGTAGAAAAAAATTTATTACAATGTAATAGCTTCATAATAATATTGTAAAATATTTATTTTGAAAAGAGCAACTGCTGAGTTTCTTGCCGGCTCTTCTCAGCAGAATCCGCTTTCGGAACAGGTGGTAGAGTCATGACGTGTCATAAGAGCCACAGGTTGGCCTACGTGAAATAAATAATTTTGAATTTTGAATTTTTTTGAATTTTGAACAGTGATGCGAAAGCTAAGATATGAAAATCAAGTGATCTTATTGATGGATTTAGGCTGAGATCTATAGATCTCTGAGGTCAAGATGAGTTAAAATGAAACACAAATATGTCCTGACATAAGTCTGTCTCGATTTGAGCTGAGTGGGAGTGCCATTTATAGATCTCACCCCTAGAAATTAGGAATTGTTATTGGAAATGGAAAGGCAAGTTAATTGTCCCTGGTTCTTGGTGTCGTATTTTTGACGTGATAACGCCTTATAAATCGATGAACACCGGCTGCACGCACGAAAACGTGTCACGTTCCGCCTGAGCCTGCGCGTGCAAGCGAGAGCGCGGAACAAGCGATAGAGAGGCACGATCGGCCCAAGCGTTGGCTTGTGCCGCCCGCTTGTCATCGTCAATTAAGACGTTATCATGTAAAACTATCGTCCGTAAACCGACTTTACAGACAACCAATTTTTTTTTATCAATTTCCTAGGTGAATGAAGAGCTTAACAAGCTGATGCGAGCGGAGGGCCTGGGCAACGTGACCAGCACCTGCCACGAGCGCGGGTTCACCGTGAGCGCCGCCGCGGCCGCCGTGAGGGTGCTGGTGACCACGCTGCACCAGAACCTGAGGAAGCTGGAGCCAGAGGTGAGGTCGTGTGGTGCGGTGTGGGCAACGTGACCAGCACCTTGATGGTTTATCCTTCAATCGCGTAGCAACAGAACTACCGTATCAACGTGGTTTTTTGCATTGGTGTAGTTGAGGCCCTGGAGAGTGACATCTACTACTTTTCTACTGCTTATTTAACTAGGAAAAACCACATTTTAATTTGGCTGTCCATGCTTCAACACCACATTTATTTAATTTGGCCATCCGTGCTTCAACACACATTTATTTAATTTGGCCATCCGCGCTTCAACACCACATTTAATTTGGCCATCCGTGCTTCAACACACATTTATTTAATTTGGCCACCAGTGCTTCAACACCACATTTAATTTGGCCATCCGTGCTTCAAAACACATTTATTTAATTTGGCCACCAGCGCTTCAACACCAAATTTAATTTGGCCACCAGCGCTTCAACACCACATTTATTTAATTAGGCCATCCGCGCTTCAACACCACATTTATTTAATTCGGCCATCCGCGCTTCAACACCACATTTATTTAATTCGGCCATCCGCGCTTCAACACCACATTTATTTAATTCGGCCATCCGCGCTTCAACACCACATTTAATTTGGCCATCCGTGCTTCAACACACATTTATTTAATTTGGCCACCAGTGCTTAAACACCACATTTAATTTGGCCATCCGTGCTTCAAAACACATTTATTTAATTTGGCCACCAGCGCTTCAACACCACATTTAATTTGGCCACCAGCGCTTCAACACCACATTTATTTAATTAGGCCATCCGCGCTTCAACACCACATTTATTTAATTCGGCCATCCGCGCTTCAACACCACATTTATTTAATTCGGCCATCCGCGCTTCAACACCACATTTAATTTGGCCATCCGTGCTTCAACACACATTTATTTAATTTGGCCACCAGTGCTTAAACACCACATTTAATTTGGCCATCCGTGCTTCAAAACACATTTATTTAATTTGGCCACCAGCGCTTCAACACCACATTTAATTTGGCCACCAGCGCTTCAACACCACATTTATTTAATTAGGCCATCCGCGCTTCAACACCACATTTATTTAATTCGGCCATCCGCGCTTCAACACCACATTTATTTAATTAGGCCATCCGCGCTTCAACACCACATTTATTTAATTAGGCCATCCGCGCTTCAACACCACATTTATTTAATTCGGCCATCCGCGCTTCAACACCACATTTATTTAATTCGGCCATCCGCGCTTCAACACCACATTTATTTAATTCGGCCATCCGCGCTTCAACACCACATGTATTTAATTCGGCCATCCACGCTTCAACACCACATGTATTTAATTTGGCCATCATTTAAACGCCCCATTGGCCGTGCGTTCAACGTGCATTGTTGTCACAGGTGCACCTGGAGTACAAGGTGATCAGCAGCCACCTGGCGGCCATCCGGCACAGCCGCTGGTTCGAGGAGAACGCGCACCACTCCTCCATCAAGGTCAGTTTATTGGTTACAATTTATAACTAGGAGAATAATGCAAGATTATGAAGAGAATGCAAGGTTCCTACTAAGAAGTTTTAAAAATCAAAGATTTCTTAGGAACCGCGTATTTGAGTGGGTCCCGACACTTTTTTTTAAATTTTTTTTATTTATTTATTTAAATTAAGGACACCCAACAGGCTACAGAAATAACATTAGAAACTAAAAAATACAAGAGAAGAGGAAATGAGCAGTAATGTATACCCACTTACAGGTTGCCACAACATGATTATAAAACTACTTAGAGAAAAAAAAATCGGCCAAGTGCGAGTCGGGTCTCGCTCTTTTAGGGTTCCGTTAAAAAAAATTAAATAAAAATATTTCCATGTACCCACGGAAATATTTTAATTTATTTTTTTTAATTTAATTTAATTTTTATTATTTGTTGTTATAGCGGCAATAGAAATACATAATATGTGAAAATTTCATCTGTCTATCTATTACGGTTTACGAGATACAGCCCGCTGACAGACGGACGGACGGACGGACGGACGGACAGCGTAGGCTTAGTAATAGGGTCCCGTTGGTACCCTTTGGGTACGGAACCCTAAAAATGAACAAACTATACATAACATAACTAACAAAAAAAATCGGCCAAGTGCGAGTCGGGCCTCGCTCTTTTAGGGTTCCGTTAAAAAAAAAAAAATTAAAATATTTTCATGTACCCATGGAAATATTTTAATTTAATTTTTTTAATTTAATTTAATTTTTATTATTTGTTGTTATAGCGGCAATAGAAATACATAATATGTGAAAATTTCATCTGTCTATCTATTACGGTTTACGAGATACAGCCCGCTGACAGACGGACGGACGGACAGCGTAGGCTTAGTAATAGGGTCCCGTTGGTACCCTTTGGGTACGGAACCCTAAAAAGAATGAACAAACTATATGATACTTGGTACTTATATGAGACAGTCAATTAGTGAATAATATTTACTTTAATGATAGAAAGAAGAATTACCTGTAAAAGGACAAAAAGTGATCCATTAGTTTTTTCATAAATTTTGGCAAACTATCGCCCGATATGTCCAAATCTGCCTTACTAATATTATTATAGGCTGTTTATTACACACACACTTGTTTATTACACAGGTAGCATCATAACTTTGGTGGCGTAGCGGTTTAAACGAAGGAGTGAAATTATCGGTTCAAGGGTTCGAATCCTGACTTCAGATTATTATTTTCTATTTTATTTATTTTTATTATTGATTTATTATTGAACGGAACTACGTTCCAACCGAGTGTTCCATGACACTCAACTTTTTTTTTTATTATTATGCCACCCAAATGGAAAGCCAACGTTCAGGCAGGAGGTCTTTTGGCTCCCCTAGTATCTTATAAAAAATATTTTTAAAAAAAACTGACTCCATATACTACAAAGCCTAAAAATAAATTTTGTTTGTTCATGTATGTTTAAATCAGGCGAGCGTTTCACATCTGTTTCATCCTTTCTATTTAAGCCCGTACATTGACAGTACGCCTGCAGCATCAGGCTTGAGGAGTTGAAGGTAAAAATTTCCATGGTACTACATCCTTTGTCGATTTAAAAAAAAAACATGCAAGTCAGTCTGGAAATCTCAGAGAAATCGGTGTAAGTATTATATAGAAGAAAAATATGCTCCTCCTTTGCTCCTCCTTATTTAGAAGTCTGTTAAGAATTGGAATTTATTTTATTTTTCCAGGTGTTGATACGTCTCTTGCGGGATATGTGCGCGCGCCACTCGGGCCTCGAGCCCCTGACCCCCTGGATGATCGACCTGCTGGCCCACCACTGCATCATGACCAACCCCGCGCGCCAGGCGCTGCCCATCAACGTGGCCTTCCGGTGAGTGACGTCACACATCCAACATGGCGGACGTGCCTACCGAACGCACCCAAAAAATAATATTGAGTTCGTGTAAACTGTCCATACTGTGGGGTCTAAATTCTTTAAGACCCATCGCAGAAAAAGAACCGAAAAGTTCTCTGACCATACTCTCTCTCAAGCTCATGGAGCAAAGGCAAGAGATGAGACTGCAGTCATCGGCAGAAGCGGCTGCCTGCCGGCGGATTAATACGCAGATATCTAAGGCACAAACTCGGGACCTTTGGGTCTTTAATCGAGCGGAATAATGGCTCAATAGTGTTCGCGAGAGATCTGTCTATCGGACAGACCTCTTTCTTTACCTGAGATCTTGGCAGTGGTCATATTTTATTCAGAAAAAGCATATTTTATGACAAATATCTAATGCCGTCAAGCGCAAGCCTATCACGCAATAAAAAAAATGTTTTCCCCAGCCGCGCGCTGTCGCTGCTCGCGGGGGGTCTGTTCCTGCCCGGCTGCGCGGGGCTGCCCGACCCCTGCGAGGCGGCGCACTCGCGCGCGCACACCGCGCTCGACCTCGCGGCGCAAGACCACGCCGCCGCCACCGCGCAGACGTGAGTGTGACTACTGCACTAAACAAGGCCACTTGAGGCAACGTTGCCTGTCGCTGCTCGCGGGGGGTCTGTTCCTGCCCGGCTGTGCGGGGCTGCCTGACCCCTGCGAGGCGGCGCACTCGCGCGCGCACACCGCGCTCGACCTCGCGCCGCAGGACCACGCCGCCGCCACTGCGCAGACGTGAGTGTGTCTACTGCACAAAACATGGCCACTTGAGGCAACGTTGCCTGTCGCTGCTCACGGGGGGTCTGTTCCTGCCCGGCTGTGCGGGGCTGCCTGACCCCTGCGAGGCGGCGCACTCGCGCGCACACCGCGCTCGACCTCGCGGCGCAGGACCACGCCGCCGCCACCGCGCAGACGTGAGTGTGTCTACTGCACAAAACATGGCCACATGAGGCAACGTTGCCTGTCACTGCTCGCGGGGGTCTGTTCCTGCCCGGCTGCGCGGGGCTGCCTGACCCCTGCGAGGCGGCGCACTCGCGCGCGCACACCGCGTCGCCATCGCGCAGACGTGAGTGTCTATACTGCACCAAACAAAGCCACTTGAGGCAACGTTGCCTGTCAACGGACATCAAAAGGAGAAAACTGGAATGTTGCCTATGTTAACACTTTCCTAGCGGATCATGGGATATATTAACTATTTTAGTGGCTATCGCTCAGTTGCCAAATAAAACTGTCAAACACGGAATATGTAGAAAAACAGGTCTTAGTTGGGTACTTTGTATTGTTTTCAACTGGTTACTGGAAATGTCAAAAAAAAGATAGGGTCCCATGTCGCACGGGGGTGATGGCAAATTAATTTAACTCACGAAGCACGTGTCGATCATGTCACGGAGTGTGTTCGGCTTTTCTCGCGGTTCTGGAGGGTATAGAGTATAGACTGGTGTGGTAATGTGTGTTGAAGTTTACTGAGCAAAAATGAATGAAGTTGTGTGTATGTGTGTGCAGGTTGCTTCGCGTGGTGGCGCGCGGCGGTCACCGCTACGTGCTGGGGCTGCAGGCCTTCGAGGGCGGCAAGGACATCTCCACCGAGATCACGGTGTGGGACGGCGTCGTAGTGTCGCCGCTGGCGCCCGCCTACCACGACACGCCCGAGCCCATGGACACGGACGACAAAGGTACGAGACTGTGGCGTGCGACGCGTCGTGGTGTCGCCGCTGGCGCCCGCCTACCACGACACGCCCGAGCCCATGGACACGGACGACAAAGGTACGAGACTGTGGCGTGCGACGCGTCGTGGTGTCGCCGCTGGCGCCCGCCTACCACGACACGCCCGAGCCCATGGACACGGACGACAAAGGTACGAGACTGTGGCGTGCGACGCGTCGTGGTGTCGCCGCTGGCGCCCGCCTACCACGACACGCCCGAGCCCATGGACACGGACGACAAAGGTACGAGACTGTGGCGTGCGACGCGTCGTGGTGTCGCCGCTGGCGCCCGCCTACCACGACACGCCCGAGCCCATGGACACGGACGACAAAGGTACGAGACTGTGGCGTGCGACGCGTCGTGGTGTCGCCGCTGGCGCCCGCCTACCACGACACGCCCGATCCCATGGACACGGACGACAAAGGTACGAGACTGTGGCGTGCGACGCGTCGTGGTGTCGCCGCTGGCGCCCGCCTACCACGACTCGCCCGATCCCATGGACACGGACGACAAAGGTACGAGACTGTGGCGTGCGACGCGTCGTGGTGTCGCCGCTGGCGCCCGCCTACCACGACACGCCCGATCCCATGGACACGGACGACAAAGGTACGAGACTGTGGCGTGCGACGCGTCGTGGTGTCGCCGCTGGCGCCCGCCTACCACGACACGCCCGAGCCCATGGACACGGACGACAAAGGTACGAGACTGTGGCGTGCGACGCGTCTTGGTGGCGTCGCCTTCCACGGACACTGACGACTGAAGTGATTGTGGCTAGCTTCAGCCCAGAACTCGCCCGACCGGTTTTGGATGGTTTTGGATTAGTTCAATCTCCATAGAGATTAGCCACCTGCGCAGGAGGCATTACAGTGTACAGACACTGGTGCACTCTATTCCCTCATAGTCCGATGGGATGGAAATTCGATCTGACAGGAGAGTTGTTCGTTCTGTAGTGTTATGTACACTAAATTGACAGGCAAATTTTTTAATACGAAATTTATTTCCGGTATTTCTTTTCAGAATATCGAGTTGGACGTGAGTTACTCACAAATTAGTCAATATTCTGACTAATTTCTTAAACTGGACACTTTTCAGTAAAGATTTTTATATAATAAAAACCTGTGAAAATGATACTGCCATTGGCGCAATTAGAATGCCATAAGCCTACTTTGTCGTATTAGTTTACAAATTGCGAAAAACCAAATTAAAAAGACAATTACAAAGTGTCACCCAACATGGCGGACATATTAAATTTTTTTTCTAATAATATTTTTTTTTGTATTTTGCAGATGACGACGGTGTTCAAGATGGCGTGGCGGCTTAGTGATAAGTTATCAATAGGACCACAGCTTATTGTGCTATGATAAGAACTTTAAATACTAATAAAATAATAGTATAAGAACTTGCTGTTTTAATTTATATTTATTAACTAGCTGACCCAGCGAACTTCGTACTGCCAACAAAAATATTTAGTGGTTGGTCACCCTTACCATTTAGGGGTATTAAAAATAGATATTGACCGATTCTCAGACCTACGCGATATGCACACAAAATTTCATAAAAATCGACGCCAATTCCAAATGTATCATTGTCCTTTCCACACGGACGTTTGTGCTCGCGGCACAGCGTTGTACATATCTACATTTGAGTATGTTCGCATAAATGTAGCCTACACCCTATAGATTAAAACTGTAAATTATATTAAAATAAAGTGAATTCAAACAAAAGGATCTACAAAAATAAAACTTTCAAAATATAGCTTTCTTTATTTCTTTTTAACAATTCATTTTATTATGTATCTAATGTATCTCCTTAGCTAAACTGTCTTTGTTGTTGGAAACTAATTACAAACAGTGAAAAATTAGCTAATCATACTTAATATTATAAATGCGAAAGTGTGTTTGTTGGTTTGTCCTTCAATCACGCCGCAACAGAGCTACGGATCGACGTGATTTTTACATGGGTATAGTTGAGGACCCGAGAGTGACTTTTTATCCCGGAAAATCAAAGAGTTCCCGAGGTACTTTAAAAACTAAATCCACGCGGACGAAGTCGCGGGCATCAGCTTATTATTAGCTTTTAGCAGTTTAGAAAATATTTTTTTCCGGGCAAACTATCAGTTTTAGAGAAAAACGTTTAATAACAATTATTCATCAGAATGACAAGGTCTTTCGATAAGTGTTTTTTTTTTAAATGGAATTTGTAACAAAAAATCCTATGTACCTCATATAGCTGTTTCGACCCACTGTGCGTCGCCTCGGTGCCCGCCGCGCTGCCCGCCGCCGTGCCCGCGTCGGTGAACGCCGCGGTGCCCGCCGCTACACGACGCCGCACGCGCCGCGCGAAGCCACGCCTATGCTAAAACGTCGCCCATGTCATATGTCACCCAGACCATCATAAGGAATCGATTCACATTTTTTTTTACATGTGCTCCTCAATACCTGTAGCTATTCAGACACAATAACCTGTAGTATTCATTTATTTTGTACGTTTACCTTTTAACTTTAGTTACTTTTAAATTACCCATATATAACTATTTAATTTTATATTACCCCCAATATATCTATGTATCAACTGTTAACCGAAACACATGTTAATTAATATCTGTTTATTCATTTATTTCTTTTTCCTATTATATTTTATCTTGTATAACTGTCTCGTGGTTGGCTCGCGATTTCATTTAAGAATATGTCTGAAAATCAGCGCTCAGCATTTTAATGTTGCAGCAATAAGCTGAGGCAGTAGCATTTTCAGCTTTAATATTTAGGAACAATTTATTATTAAATTATTTAGTGATTAAATTTTTGTCTGTATATTTTGATAGACCTTCTTGTTAAAAGCTGAATAAATGTGTATTTATTTATTCACATCATTCATCAAAATCGGTTCAGTAGTTTTGGTGCTACGATGGAACATTCCTAAATAGTCACATACATACATAAGTTTCATATAAATAAGTCATCATAGCCTTTCCTTTTAGCTTTACCATAGTCATTTTATCTTGATTTCGTAATGTAGAACTACATTACACGCACAGCCTTAACTGTAAAGACATTTAATACGTCTAGACTCTAGAGGCTACTAAACATGAATTTAAGTTGCTTGGAAACAATTGGCTTTGCTCTGTCCACTAGATAGATAAGCTACATTTATAACATTTTTGTTTTGAAAAGAGCAACTGCTGAGATTCTTGCCGGCTCTTCTCAGCAGAATCTGGTTTCCGAACCGGCGGTATATTGTCATGTGCCAAAATTTGATTTTCATTTGCTACTGTTTAATCATAAAACTAAATATCGAAACTAATCGAAATCGGTCGAGCGGTTTTTAAAATATCAACAATAAAGTATATACTTTGTAGTGGCGCGGGCGTTTGAAGTCGGTTTTTTAAAAATATTTTTTTATATTAAATTAATTTTTCAGCCTGACTCCTGAATTAACTAACATTTTGTTTTGAAAAGAGCAACTGCTGAGTTTCTTGCCGGCTCTTCTCAGCGGAATCAGCTTTCCGAACCCGCGGTGGTAGATTCTAGACTTGTCATAAATGCCAGGCCTAAGTAGGTACCTATATAATAGTACATTACACATCTAGGGCAGTAAAATAAGAAATGTCTCAGATCACATGTAATTGTTGTCCGAGGCGAAGCCGAGGTCAATAAACATGTGATCTGAGGCTTTCTTATTTACTGCCCGTGGTGTGTATACTATTTTTCTCCTCGACGGAGGCGGAAAGCGACATTTTCGTTTAGCGCAGCGGGAGGAAAATTGACGCTTTCCGCCCGGAGGTGAGAAAAATAAATAATTTTTAATTTTTGATATTCGAGTTAAAAAAAAAGAATTATAGAGTGACACTTACAATTTTTAATTGTAACACGAAAAAAAATTTTACATTACAAAAATCATCGCAAAACGACAGTCCCAAACGCTATATTGTTTTTTGTGGTGAAGTTCTTGAGTTTTTGTTGCTTCATCCTCTTCGACAGGATGTCGTTGCCGGGATACAGACCCGAAGTCTTCGTCGTCATCGAGAATTTACTCAGCTTTTCATCCAGCCCTTGAATAAAAGCAGTCATAATTTAACATTTAAAGCTAAATTAAAAACATCTTTTATCTACTCCCATGAATCCTCTATAAAGGTTTCTGAAACAGTTAGCTTACGCTAATATTAAAACAGCCATTCCTAGTAGGTACCTAACCTAATGAATATCATCCATTACTGAGTATACATATACAAATAAACTAAGTATTAATGAAAGAATTATTTATTGTAGTAGTAGGTAATTAACATTTTGTATAGTGCAATTATTAAAATTCACTTGAATATTACGTTCTTTAATGTTTGAAGGTCGCGATCCCGATAATAAAATAAATCCCTACTCAAATAAGGCTCCCACTGAAAACCAGCGCTGCAGCTTACTGCAGCACGATGCTGAGTGGGAGACCTATATTTGATCATTCTAAATTGTTCTTTTTTATTTTAGTAGGTAAGTATATTTAGTTATGCTTTTTTATTTCTATTTCTTAATTTGTATAAATTGTAATTGTTGATCAAATAAAATAGTTTTCTTTCTTTCTTATGTATCTAATGTATTAATTGAATTTGTATGAAATTGAATCGCTCAAGTTTAATGAGGCTGGCTAAAACTGTAATTTTATATTTTTGAAGTGAAACTTCTTTAGGCGCATGAGGTAAATTTTTACAAATGTAACGTCACGCAAGTATGCAATGGTCCAAGATCCCAGTGCCGCCAGACCTAAGTTATTTTCTCAGCAATTATTTGTGTACGACAGAGTACTGTTCTAATGTCCTTTCAGTATATGCGTACCAGCAAGATTGTGCCGACGGCCAATTTCCAGATACCAGGTGCTAAAGGTAGGTAAAAACTAGAATAACTTATCTTAAATTCTCAGGGCTGATTTTCATATATGTTTTAAAGAATATTGTAAAAATTAATAAATTAATACTGCCAGACGCTTACCGCCGGCGGTTACTTTAGCCAGACGCTTTGAAGGTCCCAAAAAAATATATAATTTAAGTTAACTTATATTCTCAGTTCTGATTTTTATACATGATACTCAGGGAACTATTGCGATATTATCTGTAAGCTGCCAGACCTATTGGAAGGGTCAAACATCCCCCCAGACACACATTATGCGTCCCCATATGTATGAGCGCTAGAACATGATTCACTTGTTTAAGTGTGTGAGAGATAATATCATCATACTATAATATTATAAATGCGAAAGTGTGTTTGTTGGTTTGTCCTTCAATTACTCTGCAACAGAGCTACGGATCGACGTCATTTTTTGCCTGGGTATAGCTTGCAGAAGATATTGCAATAGTTCTCTCTCTCTAGATCCTAAGCTATACCCAGGCAAAAAATCACGTCGATCCATAGCTCTGTTGCAGAGTGATTGAAGGACAAACCAACAAGCACACTTTCGCATTTATAATATTATAGTATGATGATATTATCTCTCACACACTTAAACAAGTGAATCATGTTCTAGCGCTCATACATATGGGGACGCATAATGTGTGTCTGGGGGGATGTTTGACCCTTCCAATAGGTCTGGCAGCTTACAGATAATATCGCAATAGTTCCCTGAGTATCATGTATAAAAATCAGAACTGAGAATATAAGTTAACTTAAATTATATATTTTTTTGGGACCTTCAAAGCGTCTGGCTAAAGTAACCGCCGGCGGTAAGCGTCTGGCAGTATTAATTTATTAATTTTTACAATATTCTTTAAAACATAGATCTTGCTCTACAACGGAAGTGTCGAAAAAGAGAGAGAGAGCGATCGAGACCGATTGAGAGAGACAGGGCGAACGTAGCGTATATAAATATAGACAAGACTGATAAATTAGTTCGCCAAAGAAGTTTCACTTCTGACATGGTGTACTTTGTACGCACGCACTTTTTTTTTATGAACGATAACAGAAAAAAAACCGTGATAAGCTAGTGGTTAGGAATGTGGTCTCCTGTCCTTTACGGAGGGGAGAGGGGGTCGCAGGTTCGATCCCGGGCACACAACTCTGACTTCGGAGTAAAGTGCGATTAAGCAATTAAATATCACATACTTCAACGGTGAAGGAAAACATCGTGAGGAAACCTGCACACCTGAGAGTTCTCCATAATGTTCTCGCAGCACGTCGCCTGCTGCTGCTGTCTGTACCTTGGGTACGAACGCGTACTTTAAACCTTTCAGGTATATAGGTAGGTACCTTGTTTGTTCGCATGTCTTGCAAACATCGGAGAAAAGCATGACACCGAGGAGACGGTGATGGGGACGTCGTTTACGGCGCCTTTCCTCCGGTTCTCCGCGTAGTTAGATCTGATTTTACCTTTAAACGAGCGTATCTTAAGGATGATTATACGAGTCTGCCCGCGAAATTCAAATTTAATTTGGTTTTACGCAATTTGTAAACTATAATACGACACACTAGGCTAATGGCATTCTAATTGCGCCAGTAGAATTATCATCTTCACAGGTTTACATAAGAATCTTTACTTGAAAGTGACCAGTTTAAGAAATTAATCAAAATACTGAGTTGGACGTGAGTTACTCACAAATTAGTTGATACTCGGACTAATTTCTTAAACTGGACACATTCAAGTAAATATTTTTATATAAACCTGTGAAGATGATACTGCCATTGTCGCAATTAGAATGCCATAAGCCTACTTTGTCGTATTAGTTTACAAATTGCGAAAAACCAAATTAAATTTGAATTTCGCGGGCAGAATTGTGTCTTGCACCTTAATCATTCAAATCACCTACGATTATGACAGGTGGAATAAATGCCCAACTTAGGTATCACATATGTATGATATTATGTCGACATCTCAACTCACTATATACCCTGTCCAACCGTTTATTTTCAACGGATTTTACTGAGCTGTCAAAAAGAAAATAAACGGTTGGACAGGGTACAGCTACGTGCTCCATCAAGAAACATTAACGAATTAAGTCTTAACTAAGTATAGGTATATAGGAGTATAGGTATTTGACTGATATTTACTTATATCTTTAAAATAAAGTTTTGAAATAGGTAGGTATACAGTAAATCCGTACAATCTTCATAGAAAAGTTTTAGTTGCAGTAAAACAGCTTATAACATTCTTACCTAGGTTTAGGTATGTTACATTTTCAATTATAAAATATTGTACCAATATTGTACCGCGAAAATACCGAACACAATGCAAAATTCACATTCAACAAAAAAGCGTTGGTTTCAAAAAAGTGTCGAGTGTCGGTTCCTTAATATCAACATTTTGAGAACAGTCAAATACCTAATTGTCAAGATCAACTTGAGTAAATGCACCGTGGTAATATAACTGGAAGGTCTAGGGTTCGATTCCCGGCGGGGGCAATTTGGGGATTAATATTTTCAGAATTGTCTCTGGTCTGGTCTGGTAAAGCGAATGAGCGTTCACGATCCCGCCGGCGGGAATGGGGCTACTTTCTGTCTGCCCGTCTTTGACATGAATTGAATTGTAGTACGTTTTGTGGAAATGTCATATTCTATTCTAACAAAGATGCACGGGTTAAATCAGCTTGGCATCCAGCTGCCCACAAGTGTTACATTGGGGCTTTAATAATCAACGGCTCGATGATTTTCGATTAGTTTATTAACTTAGACTTTTGACTTACTATAATTAAATACAGGCTGACTATCTTGTTCGTGGTCTCTGCAGGCTGACAGGCCAGTGACATTACACACAACAGTAAAAGATAATAAACCACTTCGTCTAATACAGACCATACATGCATAATGCTAAGACATCTATTTTTACTCTATGTAACAACAAGATAGTATAAAAACTTATTACAATGTAATAGCTACTTATTAATATTGTAAAATGATTATTTTGAAAAGAGCAACTGCTGAGTTTCTTGCCGGCTCTTCTCAGCAGAATCCGCTTTCCGAACCGGTGGTAGAATCTTGACGTGTCATAAGAGCCACAGGTTGGCCTACATGAAATAATTTTGATTTTTTTGAATTTTGATGGCGTGTAAAAACTATTAGAGATACGGATTTAACTAAAAATACCGAGAATAACCAGCAAGAAATTTGGCGGTGGCGGTTGCTCTTTTTCACTAGTTTACAATACATGATACTATGCTATGTACATGCAATGTTTCCCCAATGAGGGGAAGTTCCAAAAATGCATGCTTACAATTCAATACATGATGACGGGCAGACAGAAAGTAGCCCCATTCCCGCCGGTGGAACCCGTTCACGAACATGACGCATGACCCAGCCGTTGCTTCGCTCAACCATATTTGAGGGAACGTAACAACCCGCATTACATCATACAGATGGTAGGCACCTACCGTATATATCTATATGTTCGATGACATTGAGGAGCGCACATTTCCCGTACGACTCCCTCATCCGCTGCAACTCATTGTTGAGGGTCAGGGTGCCGACTTCGAACGTTTGCTTCTGCATCTTGAGCTTATCCCTTCTTGAACATACTAATAAGGGATTTTGCCAAATAAATTAACGGCGTATTTGTAACATTAAAAACATTTATTTTTATTTTTTGGAAAATAAAACTTGAATTTTAACGTTATCCCACAATTTAGATCTGTCAAAAATTATGTTTGCTGTTTGAGTGACAACCTAGAACTTTTTGCAATTTCCTTTGACGGTCCGTTTTAAACCAGTACTACGCGTTCGTTTCAAGTTGAGCCCTGCACCATAGAGTAAAGAAATCTACACCCCTCGCGCTTCCCCGCACCGCACCTCAAGTCAGACCCACAGCTACACAGTATAAGAAGATGCAGTATAATAGTTTATCTATTGTTTTATCTGTTAAGTACTAGCTGACCTGTCTTAACTATGAATATTGAATTCGAATTGGTATAAATAATAAAAAAATATTTAAAATATTTAATAAATTGAAATTTTAATACTTATAACGTAAACTTAGAATAAGAATTATTATTAAATATTATTTTTGCATGCCTATCCGGTAGATTGTAAGGACTTTTATAGACCGAGCGAAGCGAGGTCTCTGAGTCTACTAGGTGAATTTGCTCTTGTCCGTCCGTCCGTCCGTCTGTCAGAGCCTTATAACTTTTGAATTACTGAACGTAATTACTTCAAATTTAGATATAATATGTAAACTGATGGCCTTCAGCCGAATATTGCATAAAAAATTATATACTACGGCCGTTCAGAGAATGCGTTTCTGACACGTCGCGAATGAACTGACGACGTAACTTTGTAATGGCGTTGCAGTTACGATAAAAATATTATTGCTGGTTGTTTACCGTTTTAACAATTGATGAGCATTAAAACAACATTATTATATCAATAATCAATTAATGTTATAATTTTGTGACAGTTGTCGTGACTAACTGACACGTGTCAGGAACGCATTCTCTGAACGGCCGAACTTCAAAAACCTTTATTTCAGGGGGGCTCTCATAGAAGTGAATGCGAATTAAAAAAAATTTTATCGCGTTATATAAAATTGTAACATATCATGTTAAAGATTATTTCGAACCGAGTACAAAAATATTTTTTTTTAATTTTTCCCTTAAAATTGACGAAATGGGGGCTTTCAAAGTGGAGATTTAATACGCTCTCTTGAAGACGCTCTCTTGAAGACGCTCTCTAGGAGAATTGACTATGTATTTTCGAGCATAGTTTTTTGTTTTACTTGTATCCTGTACTTGAACAACAAATACTAAAATTATATGAATATTATAAAGAAATGAGATTATTTAATTTTTAATGGGCATCAGTTATTCATATAGCATCAACATAGCTTCACAATAATGCTAATAGATGGCGCAGTCATTTACTATTCCATGGAACTAGGGAGTTACGACTAGGTATCCCAAAAACAGTTTTGCGTCGAACATTATTATTAAGTTACATAAAATAATAACTTATTATTCAATTAAAATTATTGTTTAGTTAAAAATCAAACTTCAATAAACTATTAATTACTGCATTTTGTATATTTTCTATTCGCGTCGATAGATAACGATTTGTGCAGATGCCCGTAACCCGTTTTCACTCGTTAGTACTTATTAATTCAATGTTTTCATTAACGTTGCCTAACCTTACGGGCTATGATAAGTTAGGTGATGATTTCTGTCAACTTCTTTGTCACGATCCTGTACGGGACACCTAAAAGGACATTGGGACGGATGTTAGGACTTAGGATTGTATTTAGGAACTACCTACGTAAAGAGACTCCTATTTAGGGGATGATATAGGTATGTTTGGTGAAAACGGGCATAATAATAATGTCAGGTTTGGTCGTCATGTATCGATTGAATGAATAATCATGGGATACCGTTACCGGGAGGTCTCAGTTCGGGGCGAACCACTAGTTATAATGTAACACCATTGTACTACCCAATCTGTGCAAATAAATAATTTGAATTAGAATTTGAAATTTATTTTTAATAAGCGGTGCTTCGCGAGCGGTTTACTAAGTGGGTCTGACTTGAGGTGCGGTGCGGGGAAGCGCGAGGGAGCTAGGGGAAATTTGTAACGCGTAGTACCACTAGAATCTAGATCAAAGGTGTCAAACTACTGCATATTATCCTATACTGTGTCCGTACTGTCGACATGGAACTAGGAATTACGACTACGTCGATTACTTTACTCTATGGTGCAGGGCTCAACTTGAAGCGAACGCGTAGTATCTCCCAATCTCCCATATGTGCTATGTAGTCTATGGTTTTCATGCTTTTTTTACAACGTATGATAGTAACGCCATCTACGATTAAGTGTAACTTAATCCTAGATGGCGTTAGTATCATCGGAATTTGTTTTTTTTTAGAATTTTATAAACACAAATCAAAAATTCCGAAGCCAGCGGGATTCGAACCCACATCTCTTGGGAATCGCGCCCGACTGTGTTAGACACCTATACCATGGCTACGGTCGAACTACACGTCAGCGTCGAAATTAGTGATAGTCTATATTTAATTTTTCAGTTTAAGCAACTAAGTAAGTTTTTGATTCGTGTTTATAAATTTATTCTGATATTTCCTTAAGTGTAGGTTATCACTTTAATAAAAAATAAAAATTGTTTTTTTCTAAATCGACGAAATATATAAATAGGATCAAAATACAATATTTTCATTTAAAATCATATCAAAATAGTAATCTGAGTGTTACGAGGTATATTAATTTATTACCCAATCAATTTTAATCATTTAATTTAATTTTTTTTTTTTTTTGACATATAATAACATTCCTATATTTGTACACCACACTTTGGTAGGATATGCGCATTTTAAATTGTATAATTATAACATCTTGACTGTACCATATTCACAATTTAATAAATGAATTTGAATTTGAATTTGAATTTAATTTTTGCGTCAGAGTAAAATACTACAGAAATAAAAGTCATCAGTCGGTTTTATTTTTTTTATATATATAAATTAACCTAGTTTCAATACAACTAGCTTACGAACAAATAGTTGGCTTCCAAACTTATGAGCTTTTGGACATATCTAACGTAATTTAAAGTTCGGCCGTTCAGAGAATGCGTTCCTGACACCTGTCAGTTAGTCACGACAACTGTCACAAAATTATAACATTAATTGATTATTGATTTATTAATGTTGTTTTAATGCTCATCAATTGTTAAAACGGTAAACAACCAGCAATAATATTTTTATCGTAACTGCAACGCTATTACAAAGTTACGTCGTCAGTTCAATCGCGACGTGTCAGGAACGCATTCTCTGAACGGCCGTAGTATAGTATAAAGCCCGTCCACATCAGTAAATTGACAATTATTAAAAACGATACTGTTTTTGACAACAAAAAAAGATAAAGCAAATATTTAAATCAAGTTAAATGTAACTTTTTGACAGATCACAGATTGATTAAATCAAGAAAGCGGGTCTTGTCAGTAAAAATCGAATTCCAAATCAAAATTTAAAGAAAAATGTAATAAACAATTTTACAACAAATCTGAATAAAAATACAACATAATTGTAATAGAAATGGAAACATACTTAGGTGCATTAATACAAAAGTATTTTTTGGAACAGACATACAAACAGTTTCATTCAATTTATATGTATATTTTATAATACTGGACGACACACAAAGTCTTATTTCAATAATAAAAAAAATATTATAATAAAAAATACAACAGAATTTTTACACACATAATTATTTCAGTTCAATACAACTCTTAGTAACAGTATGCACATTTCGAAATCTTTGATGGTTTTGGTTAATATCGATATTTTAAAGCCAGAGGAAAATAGACCTAAAACACCTTGCTTTAAAGTCTTATTTTTATTTCACAAACTTTTCGCTTAGGGCGTTGCGCTAACTCGACATCAAATTGTGTTTTCGATAACTGTAAATAATAACAACAGTTCACTAAGTACGAATTTACCCATTTTGATAACGTTCATAGATTTTGAGCAACGTAACGCAATAATATCATAGCAAAGCCGTAAATTATTACAAATCTGTACAAAGTATATATAAAAAAACAGGCAACATAAATTGCCAAGCAAATGTGACGATTTGTTTTTAATTTTTCGACAGCAAATAAAGTTGAAAGTTAATATGAAACGACAATTTAGATGTATGGAAGAATTTGAGCCATAAAAGGAGAACAGTTAGGTTCATTTTAGCCTGTCGTTATAGTGAGTCGACATTCGATACTCAAAATCTATCATCGTTGGCGAGATGTGCTAAGTGAAAACTCATACTAAACCTACTATGTATACCTATTTTTTTGACGTGATAACGTCTTATAAATCGATGAACACCGGCCGCACGCACGAAAAAATGTCACGTTCCGCCTGAGCCTGAGCGTGCAAGCGAGAGCGCGGAACAAGCGATAGAGAGGCACGATCGGCCCAAGCGTTGGCTTGTGACTAGAGAAAATTGTAATTTTCAATTAACTCCTTCTTTGTATTAGACAAAATAATGATAATTCAGTGATAATAATTCAATTCAATTCATCAAAGTATGAATTGCATACTTTGATGAATTGATATTTTCATCAATATTTCTTTACGACGACGTTATCACGTAAAACTATCGTCCGTAAACCGACTTTACAGACAACTAGTTTTTTTGACAAAATAACAAGTGTTTTTTTTACATTTTTTACATTCATTCAAATGTGTCCCCACCACAGAGTTCCATTTAAATGTTTTTTTTTCTTCTTCAGGTTTTTATTATCATAATACTGCACGTCTTTGATCACTCAAACCGCGCCGGTCGCATTCTCTTCGCACACTATCTGGTAGGTGATCAGGTATTCTGGATATGCCTGTGAATTACAATGATATAAAGATTTATGTAAGACAGCAGTGATAGCCTAGTGGTTGGGACTGCGGTCTTCTATTCGGGGGTCGCAGGTTCGATCCCGGACACGCACCTCTGACTTTTGAGAGTTGTGTGTTTAAGCAATTAAATATCACATGCTTCAACGGTGAAGGAAAACATCGTGAGGAAACCTGCACACCTGAGGGTTCTCCATAATGTTCTCGAAGGTGTGCGAAGTCCGCCAATTCGCATTGGGCCAGCGTGGTGGACTATGGCCTATAACCCTTCTCTGAGAGGAGACCTGCGCTCAGTAGTGAGCCGTTGATGGGTTGATGATGATGATGAATGAATGTTACAATTCAACATTTAGAATGTATGTAAAAAAAGTTAACTGTAACATTACATTAGGACATCAGTCCTCCCGACCTAAAACAGCGATCCGATCTCCACAGAGATTAGCTATCTGCGCGGGAGATATTTGTGCTCAAGTGTGTGCGCAAACATGCGCAACCTCTACTCCCTCACTCTCATAATCCGGTGGGAAATCCGACAAAACCGGAGAGTTCAGGCGCAGGACTGACGGCTTCACGTGCTCTCCGAGGCACGGAGGTGACTCACCGCCAACTTCCTAACTCCGGGCTAGTACTGAGAATTTCTTTGGCAGAAAACCTGATAATTTTTTGGCTCGACCCGGGAATCGAACGCTGCAGCTGATAAAAGACAAAAGTGTATTGATAATATCTAGCGGCATGTTGTATTACAAATGTTTTAAATGCTTAAAAAACAATACAAAATGCCGCGAAATATTACTAATACACTTCTGTCTTTGACCAGCTGCAGTGCCATCTAGTTTAGCCCTAGCCAAAACTTCAAGTGACAACTATCGTAGAAAGAGAATAGACACAACGAAGTGTTACTTGGCTACAGGGGCAGTATATGCTACAGTAGAAGTGGTCACCTGTTCCCCTCGATACACCACGTACTCCGGGAAGCACAGGCCGCCGTGCGAGGGCGCGCCCGCCACGCTGTGGTGGCCGGGCGGCACGTGCGCCATCTTCATGGCGCTGAGCAGCTGGAAGGCTCGGCCTAGCGTCACCCGACACAGCAGCATTTGTATAGGCTATAGTAGAAGTGGTCACCTGTTCCCCTCGATACACCACGTACTCCGGGAAGCACAGGCCGCCGTGCGAGGGCGCGCCCGCCACGCTGTGGTGGCCGGGCGGCGCGTGCGCCATCTTCATGGCGCTGAGCAGCTGGAAGGCTCGGCCTAGCGTCACCCGACACAGCAGCATTTGTATAGGCTATAGTAGAAGTGGTCACCTGTTCCCCTCGATACACCACGTACTCCGGGAAGCACAGGCCGCCGTGCGAGGGCGCGCCCGCCACGCTGTGGTGGCCGGGCGGCGCGTGCGCCATCTTCATGGCGCTGAGCAGCTGGAAGGCTCGGCCTAGCGTCACCCGACACAGCAGCATTTGTATAGGCTATAGTAGAAGTGGTCACCTGTTCCCCTCGATACACCACGTACTCCGGGAAGCACAGGCCGCCGTGCGAGGGCGCGCCCGCCACGCTGTGGTGGCCGGGCGGCGCGTGCGCCATCTTCATGGCGCTGAGCAGCTGGAAGGCTCGGCCTAGCGTCACCCGACACAGCAGCATTTGTATAGGCTATAGTAGAAGTGGTCACCTGTTCCCCTCGATACACCACGTACTCCGGGAAGCACAGGCCGCCGTGCGAGGGCGCGCCCGCCACGCTGTGGTGGCCGGGCGGCGCGTGCGCCATCTTCATGGCGCTGAGCAGCTGGAAGGCTCGGCCTAGCGTCACCCGACACAGCAGCATTTGTATAGGCTATAGTAGAAGTGGTCACCTGTTCCCCTCGATACACCACGTACTCCGGGAAGCACAGGCCGCCGTGCGAGGGCGCGCCCGCCACGCTGTGGTGGCCGGGCGGCGCGTGCGCCATCTTCATGGCGCTGAGCAGCTGGAAGGCTCGGCCTAGCGTCACCCGACACAGCAGCATTTGTATAGGCTATAGTAGAAGTGGTCACCTGTTCCCCTCGATACACCACGTACTCCGGGAAGCACAGGCCGCCGTGCGAGGGCGCGCCCGCCACGCTGTGGTGGCCGGGCGGCGCGTGCGCCATCTTCATGGCGCTGAGCAGCTGGAAGGCTCGGCCTAGCGTCACCCGACACAGCAGCATTTGTATAGGCTATAGTAGAAGTGGTCACCTGTTCCCCTCGATACACCACGTACTCCGGGAAGCACAGGCCGCCGTGCGAGGGCGCGCCCGCCACGCTGTGGTGGCCGGGCGGCGCGTGCGCCATCTTCATGGCGCTGAGCAGCTGGAAGGCTCGGCCTAGCGTCACCCGACACAGCAGAATTTGTATAGGCTATAGTAGAAGTGGTCACCTGTTCCCCTCGATACACCACGTACTCCGGGAAGCACAGGCCGCCGTGCGAGGGCGCGCCCGCCACGCTGTGGTGGCCGGGCGGCGCGTGCGCCATCTTCATGGCGCTGAGCAGCTGGAAGGCTCGGCCTAGCGTCACCCGACACAGCAGCATTTGTATAGGCTATAGTAGAAGTGGTCACCTGTTCCTCTCGATACACCACGTACTCCGGGAAGCACAGGCCGCCGTGCGAGGGCGCGCCCGCCACGCTGTGGTGGCCGGGCGGCGCGTGCGCCATCTTCATGGCGCTGAGCAGCTGGAAGGCTCGGCCTAGCGTCACCCGACACAGCAGCATTTGTATAGGCTATAGTAGAAGTGGTCACCTGTTCCCCTCGATACACCACGTACTCCGGGAAGCACAGGCCGCCGTGCGAGGGCGCGCCCGCCACGCTGTGGTGGCCGGGCGGCGCGTGCGCCATCTTCATGGCGCTGAGCAGCTGGAAGGCTCGGCCTAGCGTCACCCGACACAGCAGCATTTGTATAGGCTATAGTAGAAGTGGTCACCTGTTCCCCTCGATACACCACGTACTCCGGGAAGCACAGGCCGCCGTGCGAGGGCGCGCCCGCCACGCTGTGGTGGCCGGGCGGCGCGTGCGCCATCTTCATGGCGCTGAGCAGCTGGAAGGCTCGGCCTAGCGTCACCCGACACAGCAGCATTTGTCTGGAAAACAACACATTGGCTATAATACATGTAAAATTTTTATAACAATACTTGTTATTATGTCCTTGATTACTACAGTTATAGCAACAGGACATTTGTTTTCCGCTCGCGCAACTTCTACTTCAAAGAGGGGCAGATGTTCACGCGAAAGATAAGGGGTAAGTGAATTGTAGAGTCAATGCGTTATGAGATAAAATGGAAATAATTAATGACCATGCATAAATCGTTCCCACCCACCAAAAGATTTCAAACGTATCTCAGTTAATACATCACGGCAGCCTGATGATTTTTTCGTTTAGAAAAGTGACAGATATAGTCGCAGTATAACAGCTTATAACTTATTTGTTTTTTGACCGTTTTATTTTCTGTTTTTACAAATGTTATTCATACATGTTACATTTTCAATTATAAATTAATGAATACCAACATTGGCCTGGCCTGGATAGTCTATGATAATACTATCTATACTACTATAAATAAAGTTTCATTTCATTTCATTTAATTTCATTTCATTTATCGCATTCGGGACATTTTTAAATATCTTTTATTTTCTACAAAGCACTGTTATAATTATAGTATGGAGTATTATATTTTGTATGGGACTACAATTTACAATGTATCACAATTGAAACTTTATAAAAAAATATTTAAAGGGTTTTTTACTGACAACACTGCAACGATTGACGCATAGCCCTGCTTACAGCGCATTCCATTTTAAACTTACAATATTTAATCTAATGCCCATCACTCCGACAATTATAGCAATTTTCTGCGCTTTTAAAATAAACATTATACTCGTACTTGAGCCATTACAAACGTGCGAAATGAGTCAAATCATTAGGATCATAGGATTGTGCAAATGCTGGACAAGTCATCATAGATAAAGGTAATGCCACTCGGACACTGGTAGCTAGGGCGACGACTATCGACAGATCAAGGTTAGGTTTACGAAAGCTACAGGTAGGTTTGAGGGGGGTGGGCTGCCTGGGCACCAGTAACCTGTGTCCAAACACGGGGAATTGGGTGGAATAGTTCCGACACAGAACTGATCATCCGCTAGCAGGCGTCCCCTCCACAAATACAACCACAATACAATCGACAAATGAAATAGGGAAGTTCCATAAGGCTTGTAAGTTATTATGCTCATTATGAGCCATTAGGCTCAACTAAAGTTATACTGACCTGTGGCAAAGATAGCACGATCGGTCCTTATGCGCCGGACAGCCTGAGCCTCCTCCGAAGCCGTACACGTACTGGTTACTTTTTGAGGAGTGCTCCGCGAAGTAGATTCCCGCGCCAAACATACCGCCTGGACAACGTAAAACATTATGAATACATTATACTTACTATAAAATCCATAATAAATAATTATTTTTAAAAAACCGACTTCAAACGCCCACGCCACTACAAAGTATATAAGTTATTGTTGAATTTTTTAAAATAGTTCGACCAATTTCGATAAAATTTAAATAGGACTTGGAAAGGAATGGGAACATTTGAAAAAAAGAATTTTCCAAATCGGTTCAGGCGTCTTCGAGTAATCGGTGAACATACATAAAAAAAAGATTCAGACGAAATTGACGAACCTCCTCTTTTTTGGAAATCGGTTAAAAATAGTCACAGATTTGGCACTTAAATTTTTAAAATTCCTCAAAATAATTTAAAATGTCGCGGAAATTACGTCACACTTTGAGGGGGGGGGGGGGGGGGCGGAGGGCCCATCAAAATATGACATTGTATCACTAGAGATAGGGGGGATTAAACGCATATATGTAAACAAAAAAAACTTGAAGGAATTGTAATAAACTAGTGGTGTCATCTAGTATTAAATTGATTAACTACGATGATGACGAAATTATATTTAGTTTATTTCTATTGCAGCTCTGTTACAAAACCAAAGAGTTACTCTGGTTTTTTAACAGATGGCGTTAGTAGTACAATAAAATTTTATCCAATTTATACAATAAAAAATTAGGGAAAAATTCCACATGTAGAAATTATTTAAAATAAAATTGAAAATAGAAAATTCAGTCTGTCGAGCTGGGATTCGAACCACATTCGAACCATCGGCGTTGAACTTTTAGACGACTGCCCGATCCACTAGGCCATGCAGACGCCGTGTTGTATGGCGAAAATACCGAATACAATGCAAAATTCACATTCAATCAAAAAGTGTCGGTTTCAAAAATGTGTCGAGTGTCGATTCCTTAATTTTTTCCGTCTAGCCCCCTTCCGTACCGCGCGATAAGGAACTACGTTCCAAAACTTAAAAATATTACTAGTAACTCGAACTATACACATCAAAAGTGTCAAAAGTGTCTAAGGGAGCACATTGCATGGATGCATACATTTTTAGTTTGAAAGTATAGCTACCGATATAGGCGTGTCTTTCGTCGAAGCCCTTCTGTACGATGGCGTTGATGAAGGGCGACCCGTGGAACAGCATCCGCTCGTTGGTGACGCCGGCCTCCTCCGTCACCTCGCGTCTGCGGTGCTGGTACCGCTCCCACAGGCGCCCGTTGATCAGCTTTTGTATCTGCGGAGATTATGTTTTAATCTCTATACCAATAATTAAGTCAATTTAAATAGGTCCTAATATAACGAGCAGCGGCTGGGTCATGAGTCATGTTTGTGAACGGGTGCCACAGGCGCGAATGGGGCTACCTTGTCTGCCCGTCTTAACATGAGTTGAATTATAATTAGGTGTGCTTTTGTGTAACTTCCCCTCATTGTGGAAACACTGCATGCATAGCATAGTATCTATTGTATTGTAAACTTGTTTTGAAAAGAGCAACCGCCGAGTTTCTTGCTGGTTCTTCTCGGCAGGAAGGGCATTCCCTACCAGTGGTAGACTCATCGACTATTCAAAAGCACTTGTAAAAACAAGGCGTGTTGCCAGTGACGACTTCGGATCCAAAACATGGTCGCTATTTATGGAATAATATCGGACCTGAGCCTAAGAAGGGTCAGGGTCACTCAGCGGGCGATAGAGAGAGCTATGCTCGGAGTATCCCTGGGAGATCAAAACAAAAATGAGGAGATCCGTAAGAGAATCAAAGTCAGTCATATGAAAGAAAATGGGCGGGGCACATAGTTCGAAGAGGTTATAGTCGTTGGGGACCCAAGGTGCTGGAGTGGTGACCCCGCACCGGGAAGTGCAGTGTTGGCAGACCCTCCACTAGGTGGACCGACGACATCAAACGAGTCGCAGGGAGTCGCTGGATTCAGACGGCGCAAGACCGAAGCCTGTGGAGGTGACCTTTGTCCAGCAGTGGACGTCTATAGGTTGATAAAGAAGAAGAAAAATAACAAGAAAGAATGATGACTATTACTGTCCCTGCATATAGCATATAACTAACATATAACATGTAAAAAAATTACTTCTAACAATCTTTAGCCAAATGTCCTCAATTCCAACAGTTATAGCAATTTCTGCTTCAATCTTGATCTAGTCACATCATAGTAATATGGTACAGCCTCGGACTAGTGGTTAGCATGTTTGACTGCGGACGAGGTCCCGGGTTCAATTTCCGGGTCGGGCTAACAAATGTATTGGGGTTCTCTGTCAAGAAATTCTCAGTACTAGCACGCAGTTAGGAAGCCGTCGGTTCTGCGCCTGATCTCTCTCCAGTCATGTCGGATTTCGGTCCCATCGGACTATGAGAGTGAGTGAGGGAGGGAAATGTGACCGCATGCAGTCAGGAAGACATTATTATTTATTTATTTTAGAATCATGGTGGCATTTGAGACACCTATAGCTCCGGTATGACTATTTCACACTCGTCTGTTCAGTCCACCAATCTTACCCTAACAATGTTGTATCTGGTGAAGTGTCCGCCCGCGTGCTCCCTGTGCACGCGCACCCCGGCCTGCATCTCTCTCTCCAGCACCGCAAACTCGCTCTCTCCGCTCTCTCCGCACTCTCCGGTGCTGGGCGTCACGTCCACTAGCGTTGTGCCGCCGTACCATTCTGTTGATATCACATCACGATTACAGAAATAAAGACAAAAACTGTTATATTTTGCATCACTCTCTCTCTCTCGCACATTCTAATATTTTCAATGATTGTAAAACTCTCACATACTTTTGACAAAACGTGTCCTCGTGGCACATCAGGATGTCCTCTCTCTCCAGAACGGGCGCCAGTTGTATATAAGGGGGTTACATTCCCTCAAATATGGTTGAGCGAAGCAATGGCTGGGTCATGCGTCATGCTCGTGAACGGGTTCCACCGGCGGAAATGCGGCTGCTTTTTGTCTGCCCGTCTTAACATGTGTTGAATGATAATTAGGTATGCTTTTGTGGAACTTCCACTCATTGTGGAAACACTGCATACATAGCATTGTATCTATTGAATTGTAAACTTGTTTTGAAAAGAGCAACCGCCGAGTTTCTTGCTGGTTCTTCTCGGCAGGAAGGGCATTCCGAACCAGTGGTAGACTCATCGACGATTCAAAAGCACTTGTAAAAAAAATTTATTTGAATAAAAAACATTCGTATTCTATCCTCAGATGACCTGAGGCTCACGGCTGGTCACCATTGGAGAAGGGTAGCGCCAGACAGAAACCAATGGAAAACGCTAGAGGAGGCCTATGCCAAGAGGCACTCTGAATTACGAGATATCTTATAAACTAACTGTAGGATTCCTTAACTTTGTTTATTCAGAATAATATAATAAAACAGAAACGAAACCAATTCTGTACATGAAATAGATTCAAAAAAGTCTGTTTGTTTGTCCTTCTTTCACGTAAAAACTACCGCACAGATTTCTACAAAATTTTATACCGTGGTAGCTTATTACTCGGGTCAACATCTAGGCTACTTTTTATCCCGGAAAATCAAGGAGTTCCCGAGGGACTTTAAAAACTAAATCCACGCGGACAAAGTCGCGGGCATCAGCTAGTTCAGAATAAAGGGTTTATTTATTTTATTGTATTTATTTTATTCTATTGTATTCTATCTCTAGAAGACTTAAAGTCTTCGAACAGTGCGTGTTGCCAGTGATGACTTACGGATCCGAGACATGGTCGCTAACTAAGGGCCTCATAAGTAGGCTCAGGACCGCTCAGCGTGCGATGGAAAGAGCTATGCTCGGAGTATCCCTGCGTGATCGAATCAGAAATGTGGAGATCCGTAGGAGAACCAGAGTCACCGACATAGCTAAGCGAGTCGCGATACTGAAGTGGAAATGGGCGGGGCACATAGTTCGAAGAGCTGATGGTCGTTGGGCTCCCAAGGTGCTGGAGTGGCGACCCCGCACCGGGAAGCGCAGTGTTGGCAGACCCCCCACCAGGTGGACCGACGACATCAAACGAGTCGCAGGGAGCCGCTGGATTCAGGCGGCGCAAGACCGAGGCCTGTGGAAGGCCATGCAAGAGACCTTTGTCCAGCAGTGGACGTCTATCGGTTGATAAAGAAGAAGAAGAAGAAGATTCTATCTCACCGGAGTGTGTCTGCAGGCTGTGGCGCGCGCCCTTGATGAGGCGATGGCGGTGCCCGTACGCGGCCACGCCCACCGCGCGCAGGTCCTCGTGGCACATCTCCGACAGGATGTCCACCGTGATCTGCTCGCGCTCCAGGACGGGCGCCAGCTGCTCGAGCCCGATGCTGGAACAATCATTCAGAGTTATAGCAGAACAAATGTTCATCATCATTAGCAACCCAGTGATTTGCGGTGCTTCTGGGTCGCGCCGGACTACGAGACCTCGCAGATCCTAATCGGGCACGGCTGTTTACGGGCGCGCCTGCATGGGATGGCGCTATGCGAGAGCCCAGTGTGCGAATGTGGCGCCGAGGAAAAGGACAGACACCATGCGCTGTGAGAATGCCCCCTCTATAAGGACTTACGGGACAAGATGCTGGACAGGATCGTTCATGGGGAAGCGGGACCAGTTTACTACATGGACCTCGTTGCATCGGCGGAAAACTACAACCGGCTGCGGGAGTTCGCGCAGCACTGCCACAAGAGGCGAAGCGGATCGGAGCGAACAGGGACCAGGCAAGGAGCCAAAGAGCGACGACGCGAGTCAAGCCTGTGAAGTGACGTCCAGCCCCAGAAGGGGGAGAGTGACAAAAGTGACAAAGGAGTAGAGAAAAAAGAACTTGTAGGGAGTCAAGAAGGCGCACCGGGAAACACGCCAAGAGCAAGTACCGGGCGCCCTCCCAGTGTTTCGGCCCATATAACCGAGAGGTTGGAGGGGCCATGAGAGGTGGCGGGCTCACTACTGAGCGCTGGTCTCCTCTCAGAGAAGGGTTATAGGCCATAGTCCACCACGCTGGCTTAACTTGGCGGACTTCACACACCTTCGAGAACATTATGAAGAACTCTCAGGTGTGCAGGTTTCCTCACGATCTTTTCCTTCACCGTTGAAGCTTGTAACAATTAATTTCTTAAACACACTTAACTTGTAAAAGCCAGAGGGGCTGCCTGGTTACGAACCTGCGACCCTCCGAATAGGAGGCCGCAGTAATAGCCTAGTGACTCCGTCAAATCTGAACTGATTTCGATAAGTTTTTCTTTATTTGAAACGACACACCGTCAAGTTGGTTCCATTAAAATTTGATGAAGAGGATAGATGAGATGGAGGTCGGAACTCCTCAATGAATAAGAGCAAATCGCTCGCAATCAGAGAATATGTAGATAGATCCTATGAAGCTATCACTAAAAACCTTACAATAATAATAACAAATATTTAAAAACCAGACTTCAAACGCCACTGCAAAGTATAAAATAATTTCAGTTTGTACAGGTATTTTGAAGTCGGGCTTTCGTCGCGCATCAGTTTCATCGTTTCTATTTATGCCCGCCCGACTTCAACGTACGTGTAAAAGTTAAAATTATTTTATACTTTATAGAGACGTTTGAAGACAGTTTAAAAAATTTTTTTGGATGACAAGTAATCCAGATTTTTCCAACTTACCTGGTCAGGAAGGTATGTAGAGATTCAGAAGTGGACAGAGCTGATGCAGGTCTGCCCGCCGCGTCTTCGAGACTGCCGCGAGATCCCTCCGACCAGTAGTTCGTGGCGATAACCTATAGTTTGTATTCATTTAATGGAAGAGTCATACATATTTTGGTATACCAGCCAGTATAGTTACAGATACAGGCACACAATTTGGTATTTGACTGTTGTCAAAGTGTTGATATTCATTAATTAGAATCGAAAATGTATACAGGCACACAATTGGGTATTTTACTGTTGTCAAAATGTTGATATTCATTAATTATAATCGAAAATGTAGTAGTATGTAAAAATAACATTCAAAATAAGTCGAAAATAAATCGGTAAAAAACCAAATAAGTTATAAGCTGTTTTACTGCGCCTATATGTCTCTTTCTAAAACGAAATTTTGAAGGGTGTATGGAGCTACTGTTTTGTGACATCACAGTTCAGTAGCGCTCTCTTTGTCTAACAGGAAACTTTAAAGGTCTTTATTCCGAGACAACGTAAAAATGTGTGTGCGGTGCGCGCGCCAAAAGAAGTTTTCATCATACCTATTCGAAAAACGAATATTGGCTTCAGAGGATAGCGGGAGCAAAATTTAATTTTAACCCCATGGGACTTTTCATTTCTCTCTTCTGATTGGTCCGCGTTTGTGCTTTAGTATGTGTCGAAATTCAAAAATGTTTGAGAAGCTGTTGTCTTCGATAAGTCACGTGATCAATTTGTCGATGGGATATACGCCCATACTGTATCCAACACAAATATTAATGTTTAATTATTTAATAATAATTTATTTGTGTTTCATTTAAACTTTCAATATACGATGTCTATACATAGTAGGTTGATACACACTATTTTTCATCATTACCTATGAGAAAAAGCTAGGAGTATCATTCGGGGCCAAAATATTTTGTTCTCGGGCGGCGTATATTGAATTCATCGCTACGCTCAGGATTTTACTTTAGAATCCTTCACTTCGCTCTGAATTTAAAATAACGCCCTCGGGAAACAAAAAATTTCTTTGGCCCCATATAACACAAATAACTATTTCACTTCAATTAATTGTATTCTATTCTACTCACGGGTAGCGGTAGCGGCACGGTGTCCCCGCTGGGCAGCAGCACGGGGCAGTGCGGGGGCGGGAGGGGCGCGGGGGCGGGCGGCGCCACGGGCTCCGAGCCCGCCCCCGCGCTGCCCGTCATGGCGTCCTGCAGCAGCGACCTGACGTCGTCGGCTCCCGCCAGCTCCAGGGCCGTCTGACCCTCCTGGTTCTTGAGGAACGGGTCGGCGCCATGCGCTAGCTGGGAGCAGAACAGAATACCGTTTTATTCATTGACATCAAAAGCAACAAAAAAATATAAATACAAATGAAATTAACATTTATAGAGGTACTTAAAATCTAACTTAAGGTTGATTATACGGGTCTACCCGCGAAATTAAAATTTAATTTGGTTTATCGCAATCTGTAAACTAATACGACAAAGTAGGCTTATGGCATTCTAATTGCGACGATGGCAGTATCATCTTCACAGGTTTATATAAAAATCTTCACTTGAAAGTGTCCAGTTTAAGAAATTAGTAATATCGATTAATTTGTGAGTAACTCACGTCCAACTCGATATTCTTACTAAATTTCTTAAACTGGACACTATCAAGTAAAGATTTTTATATAAACCTGTGAAGATGATACTGCCATTGCCAAACTACTTCAAACGCCCGCGCCACTACAAAGTATATAACTTATTATTGATCTTTTAAAAACCGCTCGATCGATTTCGATATTTAAATGGGACCTGGAAAGTATAATCGTTTGAAACAAAAAAGGAATTTTCTAAAGGTTCAAGGCGCCTTCGAGTAATCGGTGAAGATACATAAAAACTAAAAGCGAGATAGTAAAAAAGTTTATTTGAATACAAAAACATTTCTATTCTATTTCTTACCAATAGAGCGCAGAGCTGCGTCCGGGCCTTATGCGCGGCCTCGTGCAGGGGGGTGAATCCCCACCTGTCGGCCGCGTTGGGGGGGGTTCCGGCCCGCAGCAGCAGCGCGGCCAGCTCCACGTGGCCGTAGGACGCCGCGTTATGGAGGGGCACCAACCCCCCCTTGTCGCGCGCCGACACCGCCGCGCCCGCTTCTAGCAGCGCCTCGGCCACTTCGAGGTTGTTGTAGCCCGCTTTGGGGAAAGGTAGAGCAATGTTAGTGGCTTTACACTTACGGCAGAAAGTCGGACGATGTTAATGGCTTTACACTTAGACAAAATGTAAGCCACTCAGACAAAAATTAGGACGATGTTAGTGTCTTTACAAATAGGAAGTGGGACGATGTTAGTTGCTTTACACTTAGACAGAAAGTAGGACGATGTTAGTGGCTTTACACTTAGACAAAAAGTAGGACGATGTTAGTGGCTTTACACTTAGACAAAAAGTAGGACGATGTTAGTGGCTTTACACTTAGACAAAAAGTAGGACGAGTATTACATACTTCAACGGTGAAGGAAAACATCGTGAGGAAACCTGCACACCTGAGAGTTCTTCATAATGTTCTCGAAGGTGTGTGAAGTCTGTCAACTTGCATTGGGCCAGCGTGGTGGACTATGGCCTATAACTCTTCTCTGAGAGGAGACCTGCGCTCAGTAGTGAGCCGGTTATGGATTGCTGATGAGCGCAGGCTATGTTGTTGTTGACAATGCCGAAATGTAGGTGCTTCGGACGGTAGGTAGGTAGTGGCAACCCTGCACCGGGAAGCGCAGTGTTGGCAGACCCCCCACTATGTGGACCGACGACATCAAACGAGTCGCAGGGAGCCGCTGGATTCAGGCAGCGCAAAACCGCAACTTTGGAACTGTGAACTGAGGAAATCCATGCAAGCTTAGACGAGAAAGTAAAGGACTTGTCAAGCGCACGCATTCCCCTCTGCCGAAGTCCATGTACGACGTACGTGTAATTATTTGCTTGTGTGCTCATTTTCTGTAAGTTTGACAGCTTTCGAGTTAGTGTGCGCTCATGGAGACGCAGTGAGTGAGTAAATGTGTGCTGTACGTGTTTACCTCACCTCCCGCGGAAAATGGCAGAATTTATTTAGTACTAAATCTGCTTTAAGGCATTTCCTGTTTTAAATTGTCGAAGCATGCAAGAGACCTATGTCGAGCATTGGACGACTATCGGTTGATAAAGAAGAAACAGAAGAAGAAGAAGGTGCTTCTCACCGGCAAGATGGAGCGGTGTGGAATTCCTGCCGTGCGAGTCTCGACAATTCACGTTCTGTGGGGTAATCAATTTTCTGAAACAAATTAATTCAACTCTAACAAACACTATAGATTTTTAAATTAAACACTTTGTTAGTTAGCTACAATGGAACTTTGGGCAGGCTTACATTTCGGATTCACCCGCAAATCATAGATTGATTACTTATTGAGGTCTATAATAATTAATCTATGAAATCAAGGTCAGTGCGTCTTATGTAATATTATTAGTTCCAGAGACACTCGTATGTCAAATATGGCGCTTCAAATTGATCCATAATTAATTAATTTTAAGCCTCAATAGCCCAACGGTTAAAGGTGCGGATTGAAAACTGAAAGGTCGCAGGTTCGAATCCCACCCGTTGCGCTATTGTCGTACCCACTCCTAACACAAGCTTTCCGCTTATTTGGAGGGGAGAGGAGAATATTAGTCAAGTTCAACTTGGCTGATATTCTCAAAAAAAAAAAAATTAAGCTGTCTTTTGTATGGGGACAGCCAATCCAGTGTAAAGCATAGATTTAATCATGAATAATTACAGCGCCAAAATGGTGTCAATCAAGTAGGTTAGTCATAGCAGATGATGATGAGGAGGATAAGGGAACAAATGGCACTCACTTGGCTCTGGCGAGGTCTCCCCGCTTGGCGGCGTCCAGCAAGGCGGCGTCCCCTCTGAGCGCGTCGGCGGTGTCGCTGTCGCCAGCCCGCACCAGCTGCAGCGGCGTCAGACCGTTGGATAGAGGCTTAATGTCAAATGGCAGCAACTCACTTGGCTCTGGCGAGGTCTCCCCGCTTGGCGGCGTCCAGCAAGGCGGCGTCCCCTCTGAGCGCGTCGGCGGTGTCGCTGTCGCCAGCCCGCACCAGCTGCAGCGGCGTCAGACCGTTGGATAGAGGCTTTATGTCAAATGGCAGCAACTCACTTGGCTCTGGCGAGGTCTCCCCGCTTGGCGGCGTCCAGCAAGGCGGCGTCCCCTCTGAGCGCGTCGGCGGTGTCGCTGTCGCCAGCCCGCACCAGCTGCAGCGGCGTCAGACCGTTGGATAGAGGCTTAATGTCAAATGGCAGCAACTCACTTGGCTCTGGCGAGGTCTCCCCGCTTGGCGGCGTCCAGCAAGGCGGCGTCCCCTCTGAGCGCGTCGGCGGTGTCGCTGTCGCCAGCCCGCACCAGCTGCAGCGGCGTCAGACCGTTGGATAGAGGCTTTATGTCAAATGGCAGCAACTCACTTGGCTCTGGCGAGGTCTCCCCGCTTGGCGGCGTCCCCTCTGAGCGCGTCGGCGGTGTCGCTGTCGCCAGCCCGCACCAGCTGCAGCGGCGTCAGACCGTTGGATAGAGGCTTTATGTCAAATGGCAGCAACTCACTTGGCTCTGGCGAGGTCTCCCCGCTTGGCGGCGTCCAGCAAGGCGGCGTCCCCTCTGAGCGCGTCGGCGGTGTCGCTGTCGCCAGCCCGCACCAGCTGCAGCGGCGTCAGACCGTTGGATAGAGGCTTTATGTCAAATGGCAGCAACTCACTTGGCTCTGGCGAGGTCTCCCCGCTTGGCGGCGTCCAGCAAGGCGGCGTCCCCTCTGAGCGCGTCGGCGGTGTCGCTGTCGCCAGCCCGCACCAGCTGCAGCGGCGTCAGACCGTTGGATAGAGGCTTAATGTCAAATGGCAGCAACTCACTTGGCTCTGGCGAGGTCTCCCCGCTTGGCGGCGTCCAGCAAGGCGGCGTCCCCTCTGAGCGCGTCGGCGGTATCGCTGTCGCCAGCCCGCACCAGCTGCAGCGGCGTCAGACCGTTGGATATAGGCTTAATGTCAAATGGCAGCAACTCACTTGGCTCTGGCGAGGTCTCCCCGCTTGGCGGCGTCCCCTCTGAGCGCGTCGGCGGTGTCGCTGTCGCCAGCCCGCACCAGCTGCAGCGGCGTCAGACCGTTGGATAGAGGCTTTATGTCAAATGGCAGCAACTCACTTGGCTCTGGCGAGGTCTCCCCGCTTGGCGGCGTCCAGCAAGGCGGCGTCCCCTCTGAGCGCGTCGGCGGTGTCGCTGTCGCCAGCCCGCACCAGCTGCAGCGGCGTCAGACCGTTGGATAGAGGCTTAATGTCAAATGGCAGCAACTCACTTGGCTCTGGCGAGGTCTCCCCGCTTGGCGGCGTCCAGCAAGGCGGCGTCCCCTCTGAGCGCGTCGGCGGTGTCGCTGTCGCCAGCCCGCACCAGCTGCAGCGGCGTCAGACCGTTGGATAGAGGCTTTATGTCAAATGGCAGCAACTCACTTGGCTCTGGCGAGGTCTCCCCGCTTGGCGGCGTCCAGCAAGGCGGCGTCCCCTCTGAGCGCGTCGGCGGTGTCGCTGTCGCCAGCCCGCACCAGCTGCAGCGGCGTCAGACCGTTGGATAGAGGCTTAATGTCAAATGGCAGCAACTCACTTGGCTCTGGCGAGGTCTCCCCGCTTGGCGGCGTCCAGCAAGGCGGCGTCCCCTCTGAGCGCGTCGGCGGTGTCGCTGTCGCCAGCCCGCACCAGCTGCAGCGGCGTCAGACCGTTGGATAGAGGCTTTATGTCAAATGGCAGCAACTCACTTGGCTCTGGCGAGGTCTCCCCGCTTGGCGGCGTCCAGCAAGGCGGCGTCCCCTCTGAGCGCGTCGGCGGTGTCGCTGTCGCCAGCCCGCACCAGCTGCAGCGGCGTCAGACCGTCGCGGTTCCGACGCGTTGGATCCGCACCGTGCTGGTTAGAGAATTTATATCAAAGTCCATTTCCGTAAAACCAAACTGCTATAAACATAATGTGGCAATGGCCGCATTAAATTGCCACATTACAAACTAGATGTCGCTGAACGCATTTTACTCGCGCTAGATAAATCTCAAGCGATTTTTGATATTTCTTTGGCCATTTGGCGTCTGCTACAGACTGGAGATAATAAGAAATCTCCAAAAAATGATTTTTGAGGACCTCCCTGGTGCAGTGGTGAGTGCTCTTGTCTTATTCTTGGAAGGTCTCTGAGGCAATTTAGGAATTTATAATTTTGCTCGGTGCTGGGTAGAGGTCATATTAAGGTTGATTCTAGTAACTTCTAATCGTTTGTGAGACTATAGAGACTATATTTTTCATCATCACCATCATCAGCCATCAACGACTCACTAGCGAGCGCAGATCTCCTTTTAGAGAAGGGTTATAGAGCCAACCGCGCGCCCAATGTAAATTGGCAGACTTCGCCTAGAACAACGTTATGGGGAACTCTCAGGCATTCAGGTTTCAGCAATTAAAAACTAAAAGTAGAGGTGTAATTTTCTTATGTCGGAAGACATTCTATTTCGTACCGATTATTATTATTAATCGGTTCGCAAACGTTTGTTTTAACCCAGTTCAATTATACTTCTGAAAATCCTGCCACATTAAAAACGAGATGTCACTAAACAACTCGCGCTAGACAAATATTTCCAAGTGGTATTTCTCAACCGATTACTGTCTACCAAGGACTGGGCAGGAGTTCAAAATCTCCAAGAAAGGTGTTTAAGAATGTAGTGGTAACGATGTCGTCATTTATTAATGTTAAGTAAATTGAATTGTTCAATTTGAAATTGATGATCAAATTAGATATGAATTTTGAAGAGATCCGTTGGAAAACCAAAGTCACCGACATAGCTCAGCGAGTCGCGAAACTGAAGTGGAAATGGGCGGGGCACATAGTTCGAAGAGCTGGTGGTCGTTGGGGGTCCCAAGGTGGAATGGCGACCATGGACTGGGAAGCGCAGTGTTGGCAGACCCCCCACTAGGTGGGTCGACGACATCAAACGAGTCGCAGGAGCAGCTGGATTCAGGCGGCGCAAAACCGAGACTTGTAGAAGTTCATGCCAGAGACCTTTGTCCAGCAGTGGACATCTATCGGTTGACAAAGAAGAATTTAATTTTTTTACAGATGTGTAGTAATTTTCAACTCGCAACGCATTGCAAAGTATTGAATTTAATTTTTTTACAGATGTGTAGTAATTTTCAACTCGCAACGCATTGCAAAGTATTTTTTTGAAAATCGTAAATTTAATTGCAGTAATGGGAAAAGCCTAGTCTCTTCCTTTTTATTGTTATGACCTGATGATGCACAGGTCACTTGCAACAACACACTTAGGTAATTAATTAAATTGTTGGATTGTGCACGAAACGCCTTGGACTGGCGGTCGGGGCAGTGATGTCACATTGTGTGAAGCAATAAAATTATTATTATTCATTATAATAATTTTCTTACTATGATTCAGAGCTCGATCAACGATTTGTTGTAACCCGGGTCGATCGCGACCTATTGACCGTTTGGTCGATAGTTGCCATGTTCGAATGGCGGTAAATTTTCCCACAATTTTTGCAATTTTGATGGTTCCTTATTGTTATAATTAATTTTGTACTAGATGGCGCTGTAAAGTTTTACTTCGCGCTCGCAGCCCTGTCTTGTTAAGTAGATAGATTGAGCTATTGAAGTCCGATAGTTCATGCGAGTGACGAGTCTGGACTCAAAATAATGCACATGGCGGGAGTCTGGACTCCCGCCATGTGCATTATTTTGCCATCGTCAAAGACTTGAGTCTTAAGATGAGCGTAATTTCTTAAGTGGCAGTTTAGAGAAAACAATCCTCCACTTAAGGCACGGAGTAAAACCGAAGCAAAGAAAAACACCGCGGAAATAGACCTTCCCTGATTTACCCCAAGCGTATTGCAAGTACTATGAGCAGATGTCGGCCTTGCCCTTGGCAGAGGCTTCGTGAAGCAGTCGTAAATTCTCTGAGGCAACCTGCTGCGTTCAGTAGTGAGCCGTTTATGATGATTATGTTACTTGGCGATGGTAAAATTGGATCTAAGTGTTCTGTGGTTGGTTCCAACCCTCTCGTTGTGCAAAGGTTAAGGGGCCTCCCCTGCGCTGCGCTGAAAGAGAATAGATACAACGAAGTGTAACTTGGCTAGAGGGGAAGGTTCGGACTGTAGTAGAAGGAAGGAACAACACCGGGGAGGTGGAACCCTCTGCGCTGCACCGTATTGTGGGTACCTTGAGCAATAGCCTCACGATGTCTGCCTCTTGGTGCCCTTGGTGGCGTGCCTCGTGCAACGGCGTTTAGCGGCCGTAAACTTTTCTCTGAGAGCAGAACTCTAGACGTGGCTGCGTTGATGATAAGCTTAGGCATAAATGAGTATTCTGTGGTTGGTTCTAAGCCTCTCGTTGTGCAAAGGTTAAGGTTCGGACTGAAATAGAAAGAAGGAACAACACCGGGGCGGTGGACCTCCCCTGCGCTGCACCCTGTATTGTGGATACCTTGAGCAATAGCCTCACGATGTCTGCCTTGCCCTTGGCGGCGGCTTCGTGCAGCGGCGTGAAGCGCCACAGGTCGGCCGCGTTGACGCCCGCGCCCGCTGACACCAGCAGCTCCGTCACCTCGAAGTGGCCGTACGAGCAAGCGTTGTGCAGCGGCACCAGCCCGCTGGGGATATCGGGGAAAGCATATTATACAATTATATATAATATTGTTACGAAGTCTCGCTACACTAGAGTAGGTAAATACGTCGCATAGGTAGGTACGTAATAAGTACCTACCATGGGTTGGGTTGGTTCCTTGGGTTGTTTACAAAAACTGTAAGTACCCTTTTGTTTACCTATTCTTTAGTATCTCGAACTTTCTGGAAAGACTTGTTATGTCAACAACTTGTTTACATCTAATCGGATTCTCGAATGTTCTATTGTTTTGATTCGAGTATAAAAGCCGTGTCGTTGTTCGCCGGCAGTCAGTTTGTTTTGAACAGGCGATCACCAGTGCGAAGTCGAAAGTGTTTGTAAGAGTGCTTTATTTGTGATCAGTGTGTGATATAGTGTAAGAGCTAGTGGACTGTTGTACAGTACGTGAATAAACCTTCTTGTTTCGGAACTGGCATTTTAATCGAACCCCTTACACGTAACAATATTATGTCATACGGAATCTTATTATGGGGTAAAGCTCGGTCTTATATACCTAGATACGAATTAGATGCGTTGATAAAGGGCCCCCAATAATAGATTTTTTCACAAAAGAAGGAACTTGAAAAAAAAAAGGGGAAAATAATCATCTGGACTGGTCGATTGCCCACCTGAGATATTATAACCTTGTAGATGGTGGCGAAATTTACCTTCGTATTGTAATAATAATTGTAGCAGTTTTTCATTGCCTGAAAACACGGATAAAACGAAGTTTTCTAAAAATGAAACCTAGCTAGATTATTATACATTATATATTGACTAAGATGATACGTTTGCTGTTGGTTAATTAATTTCTTTGGTCATTTCATTTCGTTACCCATAGACTCAGGTTCACTTACCCCTTATCCTTCGCGTGGACATCTGCCCCTCTCTGAAGTAGAAGTTGCGCGAGCGGAAGCCTGTTGTATCTGAAACAAGGAACAAAAATGTATAATACAAAATTCTTTTTAAAAACCGACTTCAAACGCCCGCGCCACTACAAATTTCGATAAAATTGAAATGGGACCACCTAGGAAGTATACCCTTTGAAGCAAAAAAAGAATTTTAATCTTCGAGTAATCGGTGAACATATCTACATAAAAAAAATCCGACGAATTGAAAACCTCCTCCTTTTTTAAAGTCGGTTAAAAATCATCTAGAAAAATAAAAAAATCGTGTGTCGTGGAACTCTATGTTGCGCCTACTGTTTAAATGTCACTGGGCGACAAAGCGCGCTCATTCTTGAAATGGATTTCAAGTGTCGTCAGTTGCTGGAACTATTTGTCGCCGTATTGTCTCGTCTCTACAGTGAGCGCACTTCCATATATCCATATATCTTCATAGCATCATATCATCATCATATCCATATATCTTCATAGCACTCCACTTGGCGACAAAGTCATGGCGACAAAAAGTCACGGCAACAAAAAGTCATGGCGACAAAAAGTCACGGCGACAAAAAGCCACAGGGATAAAAAGCCACAGGGATAAAAAGCCACAGCGACAAAAAGTCACGGCGACAAAAAGTCACGGAGACAAAAAGCCACAGCGACAAAAAGTCACGGCGACAAAAAGCCACGGCGACAAAAAACCACGGCGACAAAAATCACATTGAGCGGCTGGCCTTAGTTTTTTAAATCCCACGGGAACTCCTTGATTTTCCGGGATAAAATATTTATATGTTTGAAAATTCCTTTGTAGTACTCAGAGACTAAACGCGTGGACCTGTTTTGATGATTCTTGCACCGATCAATCTTAAAAAATCATACTAATATTATAGATGCGAAAGTGTGTTTGTTTGTTGATTTGTCCTTCAATCACGCCGCAACAGAGCTACGGATCGACGACCCGCGGGATTTTAAAATATAAATCCACGCGGACGAAGTCGCAGGCATCAGCTAGTAGATTATAAACGTTACATCAAATATTCCGTAGTCGAGTTACCTACAGTTTTTAAACTGTTTTTAACCTACTAATGAAAAGGAGGAGGTTCTCAATACGTCGGAATCTTTCGCCGATTACTCGAAGACGCTTGACCGATTTGGAAAATTCTTCTTTGTTTCAAAGGGTGTACTTTGCAGGTTGTCCCCGTCGATATCGGTCGAGTGGTTTTTAAAATATCAAAAATAAATTTTTCATTTTTTTTTGTTATTATTCGTACTTCTTCTTCTTTATCAACCGATAGACGTCCACTGCTGGACAAAGGTCTCTTGCATGGCCTTCCACAGGTCACGGTCTAGCGCCGCTTAAATCCAGCGGCTCCCTGCGACTCGTTTGATGTCGTCGGTCCACCTGGTGGGGTGGTCTGGCAACACTGCGTTTCCCGGTGCGGGGTCGCCACTCCAGCACCTTGGGACCCCCAACGACCATCAGCTCTTCGAACTATGTGCTCCGCCCATTTCCACTTCAGTTTCGCGATTATTCGTACTATAAATATATTAATTATTGGTACTACCTTACTAGAGGAACGGACATTGCTGTTTTACTTTTGGATGGTGTTTAAGAATTATTTTATTTTATTTTTTAATTTTTTTGGATGCGTGAGGGGCAAGGCGCCATAATGTATGTAATATTGTATGTAAAGGAGCAAACTGAAAATCAGCGCTGGGTGCAATGCCCAAAGGCTGAGTTTGCGGCCTTTTGCCCAGTTGTTAGGCTTGACATAAGTTTCTCGTGTTAACCTATTTTATTGTTTGTAAGCCTGTGGGCGTCGCCAAGGGGGGGGTAGGTAGGGGCAGCTACCCTCCCCCCCCTTCCCTAGACATTTGAAAAATATAGTACTAGTAGATACTTAATCATTGAAATCCAGATACCGCTGCCAAATCTTCAACTAAGTTATACTTAAATAGATTTTGCCCCCCACTTCGTCCGCATGGGGTAAGGTTTAAATAATGCAGTAGGAACCCTGTTTTCTCGGGATCAAACGTAGCCTATGTCAATCTCCAAAACCACAACTATTGGTACCCCTGCAAAAAATCATCCGGTGCTTCGTGATTGAAGGACAAACAAACACACTTTCACACACACTAACTCAACGCATAAGTTTTATTTATTCATACTTTCCCGTCCTCCATAATAATATCAACTCCCCCCCTACTCTTTTTGTACAGAACCCTTAAAAAATTATAAACGGTTTTATTAGCTAAGCGAAAAGTTGTATTCATTAACTTTATACTTAAAGATGTGTACGTGCGTAGTGTTTTTATCGCGTGATTCATTTTTTTTACACATATTAATTTTTTGTTCATCGGCATGTTTTGTTTGTTTCGCTTTGTCTCACTTTAAAATTGTGAAGTTTGTCGGTATAATTATGTCACTCATTTGCTGCAACAGTGTTTTATCTCGAAAAATCTGCGAAAAATCACTTCGTTAATTTTTGCGAACATGTTTTGCGAAAATGCACCCTAAGGCCCTTTGCCCTTAGGGAAAATTTAGACGGTTGATTTTCGATGACTCTCGATGAAGCCTCGAAAATGAAAGCAAAAATCCCGAAAGCTAAATTCGCCCTTAGGACAAATTAAGACGGTTCATTTTCGCAAAAAATGTTCTCAAAAATGCACCGTCTTAATTGGACATAAAGCCCAATTTAGACGATACCTCGTTCATCGTTCATTTTTAATAAAAGAAATACACGAAATTGAGTTCTAATTCAATGCTTTTATGGTTTAATTTACTTTGACGCTAGTGTCATCGAATACGATTACGATCAATGGAATAACTTTAGACAATCGCACTTCTGCCTAAGCAATGTTTTCTTATCGGCATTAAGTACATGCTCTATGGAAGTAGGTACAAGTACAAGCCAAAACTCTGAGATGATACTAAGTTTTTTAACCCCCGACAAAAAAGAGGGGTGTTGTAGTATATATAAGTAAGTGATCGTATTTTATTAAACAGTATTAACTCAAACCTCGTCAAGTGTAGTCATTTCAAACATCCCTTAACTGATCGACCCTACACACCACATGGTGACCCTACCGAACGCTTAAAGCCGCGTAGCCGAGGTGTCCGGTTACCGAGTGCATATAAAAAACTATAATGCGTTTCTAATAAGAAGCCCGACGGCTAAACAGTTATAAAATAATGTGATTAGAAAAAAAAAATGATAATGTGGCTAATATCTTACTATTGACTGATATTATAATGAAGTGACTAATTTAATAAAAATTTAATTAAGAAAATTAGTAGTCTACCTCTACGTGAAAAATAAAATATCAAAAGTGGACGATTACGAAAAATAAATTATTAAATAAGGACGAACTTAATAAAATATATTATGTGCGTGATTACTGATGAGCTACGTGAAGGTGCTCTACGAAGGATCCTGAGGCTGTCCAGTCATGGTACTAAGGGAAATCAAAAGGATCAATCCAGCGTCGCAGTAATTTAAAAAAAAAGTTTATAAGTGCAAAGTTTATTAGTGTCAAAGTTTAAAAAGCGGTTTTCGGACTTCGATATCATGACGTTATTATTTTATGAACTGCAAGATTTACCGTTTTATTTTAATAGAATAATAAGGTATGTAATGTAATTCTAACATAGAATAAGTAACATAAATAGAGTATTTAGTAGTGTAATTTTCAGAAAATTAAGGAATATTGTCAAGATAATTTTAACGTTCTTTTAAAAATGGAGACGTTTAATTTAAAAACGGCAGCAAGCTTGGTTCCAGTGATGGATGGAAAAGAGGAGACATTAGAAAAAATTATTGACAGTTTAGAACTTTATGAGAGTTGTTTAAGCGAACCAAAGTGTAGGAAACAATTAGCTACGTTTGCTTTAAAAACTAGATTAAGTAAATCAGCTAAACTTAGACTCAAACAAGAGTATGACTCGTGCGCTGATTTGGTGAAAGATATGAAATCGTTTTTACTAACAAAAAAGTCACCTAATTCGTTGTTAACACAACTGAACAATATGTCACAAAATGAAATGTCAATTTCTGAATATGCTTCACGTATTGAAGAACTATTTGTAGATTTAACTATTTCTCAGGCTGATTCTAATGAAAAGGCGTATGAAATTTTAAAACCCATAAACCAACAGATGGCAATTAAAAAATTTTCGGATGGGTTACGCAATAAGCGTTTAGGTACCATAATTTCAGCTAGAAACCATACGGAGCTGAAGGACGCAGTACGAGCTGCGCAGGATGAGGAGTTAGCATCGACCTCAATGAGCTCGACCTCAATAATGAATATGCGAGGCAATATTCAAGGTAAGTTTCGAGGATCTTATCAATCTTCGATTCGAGGGCGTGGTCGTTATCCTCAGAGAGGTTTTCGTGGTTATTCTAGCCAATGTAGAGAAAATTCAAATAACTACAACAATTCACATAAATATCAGACTCATAACTATAATCGAGGAGGACGATATACGCAATCGAATCGACGTCGAATTTACCGTAGTTTTAGCAATTGTGCTCTGCCTCGACAACATAAGCAAATTAATTATGGCGAATTTGAGTATAAAACTAGTAATGATAATAACATGTCTCAGTCTCAAGATGCAGTAGAAAGCAATCAAAGTAAAAAACAGTTTTTTCGTGCCTAAAGAACATAACATTTTGACATGTGACATAAGTAATGCAAATTACATCGCATTATATGTGAACAATACTAGGTGTTCTTGGCTACTTGACACTGGAGCATCGTTATCAGCTGTAAATGCTTGTATTTTACCAAAAAATGTACAAATTTATACAGACAATATTGTTATTAACGGTATTGGAGGAAAAAGTATTTCGAAGGGTTACGTTTATTTAACTGTAAAAACTCACGATAATTCGTATTTTAAACATAAATTTTATTTATTTGAAAAACTACCATGTCACTCAGATGGTATCATCGGCCAAGATTTTTTCGATAAATTCAATTCAGTGACGTTTGATTTAGAAAACTCTATTTTAACTTTAAAAAATCATGAAAAATGTCATAACGTTGTTAACGTTGTCGTTGTATAGGAGACCAGTAATTAGTAAGGAATTTTTAAATATTCCGCCCCGATGTGAATCTATACATTATATACAGTTAGATACAAATATAACTGAAGAATGTATTGTACTTCCGAAACAGATTCAGGAAAAGATATTTTTGGCAAGTGTTATAGTAAAACCTGAAAACAATATTATTCCGATACGAATTCTCAATACAGGCGACAATAATATTTTATTACCTATTTTTAAACCCGATTTAGAAATGTTAAAAAATTACAATCTTTGTTCATTTAGTAAACTCGAGTCGAATTCCAAACGTTCAAGTATTTTGTTATCGTTGTTAAAGTTAGACCACTTGAGTTCTCACGAACGTCAAACAATTGAGTCCCTTTGCTCAAAATATGCTGACATATTTCAACTGCCAGGTGATAAACTTACAACAACTCAAGTTTATGAGCAGTCGATTGTTTTAAAACAAGACTCGAAACCCGTATATACTAAACCTTATCGAATTCCTAACAGTTTGAAACCCGAAGTTGAGAGGCAAATAAATAAATTGTTACAAGATGACATTATCGAAGAAACGTGCAGTGAGTGGTCCAGCCCTATTTTGTTAGTGCCAAAAAAGTCGGATACAGGTAAAAGTTGGAGATTAGTGGTGGACTATCGAAAGCTAAATGAAAAAATACAAGACGATAAGTTCCCATTACCAAATATCACTGAAATTTTAGATTCATTGTCAGGAGCTGTTTATTTTTCTCATTTAGATCTAAGTCAATCCTATTATCAAGTTTCACTTTCTCCCGAAAGTCGTAATGCCACAGCATTTACAACGAATACAGGACAGTATCAAATGAAAAGATTACCGATGGGTTTAAAAATAAGTCCCAGTGCTTTTTCGCGCGTAATGACAGTAGCAATGTCAGGCCTTACTTATGAAAAATGTTTTATATACCTCGACGATCTTGTTATATTTGGTAGAAATTTAGAAACACATAATAAAAATCTTCTGGATGTTTTTCAAAGGTTGAGAAAAGTAAATTTAAAGCTAAATCCATGTAAATGTCAATTTTTAAAAACTGAAATAGTATACTTAGGACACAGTGTGACGAAGGATGGTATATTACCAGATCCAAATAAAATTTCAATAATTAAAAATTATCCTATACCGAAGAATTCAGATGATGTAAGGCGTTTTGTTGCTTTTAGTAATTATTATAGGAAATTTATAAAAAACTTTGCTGAAGTAACATTACCTTTAAATAGGTTATGCAGAAAAAATGTACCGTTTTTATGGACAATGGAGTGTGAACAGTCATTCCAATCACTGAAAGAAGCTTTAATGTCCCCACCTATTCTACAATATCCCGATTTTTCAACAAATAGTGAGTTCATCCTACAAACCGATGCATCTGGTACAGCGATAGGAGCCGTACTTTGCAATAAAGATTTACGACCCGTAGTTTACGCTAGTCGGCCCTTGAATAAGGCAGAAAAAAACTACCCAACTATTCAAAAGGAATTACTTGCTATTGTATGGGGTATTAAATATTTTCGTCCATATTTGTTTGGAAAAGCTTTTACTATTATGACTGACCACAAGCCATTGGTATATTTGTTTGGAATGAAAGATCCTAGTAGTAGATTATTAAAATTTCGCTTAACGTTAGAAGAGTATGACTATAAAATTGTGTATGTAAAAGGAAAAGATAATCCGGTCGCAGACGCGTTATCTAGAATAATAGTTACCTCAGACGAGTTAAAGGAGATGAGTAATAATATCATGGCTGTTATGACCAGAGCACAGAGGAGAAGAGAGGAAGAGGAACGTGAAAGGCATTTCGATAGGAGTGTAATCCCTAGTGTAGCCAATGACAAACGGCCTGATCAACCGCGAGTCGTGGAAATATTAAGGATTCCTAATAATTCTGTAGAAATGTTATTAATGGAAAGTAAAAAGCTTAGAGAATTAGAAAAAAATAAATTGATAAGCATGAAAAGTGAGTGTTTCATGTATAGTTCTTGCAAAAATATAATATACGTAAATCTTGATTATAGATTACAATTTACGCGAGCCGAATTTGTAATTAAATTGAGTGAATTTTGTAAGAATATAAACGTCGACGAAGTTTGTATTATAAAAAATAATGAAAATGAAATGTTTATTAAAAGTTTAATTAATGAAATAAAAAGTAATGGTTACTACCAAGGACCAAGAATTTGTATTTTGCGAGGCGTTAAAAGAATAATTGACGAAAATGATAAAAAGTTTATTATTAACGATTATCATTTGCTACCCACTAGCGGGCATGCAGGGGTACGTAGAATGGTAAATAATATAAAACGACAATTTTATTGGCCAAATATAGAAAAGGACGTCCGTGAATTTATTCGTAAGTGCGTAAAATGTCAAAAGATGAAATATTCAAGGCATACCGTTGAGCCCATGGTTGTGACGACAACCGCCACGTGTGCGTTTGAAAAAATTTATTTGGATTTGATGGGTCCATTGGATAAGGACGTAGAGGGTAACGTTTATATACTTACCATACAGTGCGATTTAACTAAGTATGTAGAAGCATATCCATTAGCAAATAAGGAAACTGTAACTGTAGCTAGGTCTTTAGTTAATAATTTTATATTAAGATACGGTATTCCTAAGTTTATGGTAAATGACAGGGGGTCTGAATTCTTATCTTCTACTATGACAGAAGTGTGTAAATTGCTAGAAATAGAAAAACTCAATTCCACTGCATATCACCACGAAACAATAGGTTCACTTGAAAACACTCATAAGCATATAGCTTCATTTCTCCGTATTCAGTGCGATAAACACCCCGAGACTTGGAGCCATTGGCTTCCCTTTTGATGTTTTTCATTCAATAATACTGTGCATACTTCAACCAATTATACACCTTACGAACTAGTGTTTGGTAAAACTTGTGAACTCCCCAGTAGAATAAGAAATAGTGTAGAACCATTATATAATATAGATAATTATAGTGAAGAATTAAGATATAGGCTACAATTAGCACAACAAGATGCTCGTCAAAATTTATTGAATGTAAAACAAAATAGAAAAAGTTCATATGACAAGAAAGTTAATACAATAAAATATAACAAAAATGATTTAATTTTAATAAAGAATGAAACAGGAAATAAGCTCAATAGTTTATATTTAGGACCATATAGAGTCATAGAAGACTTATCACCTAATGTGAAAGTCGATATAAATGGGAAAATTGATATTGTGCATAAAAATCGCACAAAATTATATAGCAACTAAAACATACTGTATTCCTACCATATAATTATGTATTTACTATAGTTTAACACCAATGTATTTTTTTCTCTGTTATGATTATAAGTTTATAGTTGTAAGAAAATTTATTTTATAAGACAAATTATAACTGTCAATTCAAAAAAAAAAATGTAATTGTATTAATTTTTTTTTTATCACTCCGTGGGAGGTGTAGTATATATAAGTAAGTGATCGTATTTTATTAAACAGTATTAACTCAAACCTCGTCAAGTGTAGTCATTTCAAACATCCCTTAACTGATCGACCCTACACACCACAGTGTTATAAGTTTGACTTGTGTATCTGTATGGCTGTGTGTCAGTGTATCTGTGTGTGTGTGTGTCTGTCTGTCTCGTAGCTCTCCAACGCATGATTTTTTTTTATTAGAATAGAATAGAAATGTTTTTTATTCAAATAAACTTTTTTACAAGTGCTTTTGAATCGTCGATGAGTCTACCACTGGTTCGGAATGCCATTCCTGCCGAGAAGAACCAGCAAGAAACTCGGCAGTTGCTCTTTTCAAAACAAGTTTACAATATAGTGGATATTATGCTATGTATGCAGTGTTTCCACAATGAGGAAAAAGATAATTTACAGGTTAATCATTACCTACTGTCTCATGAATCGCTGGAACGAATTATATCCACGCTTTTTTGTCATCCATATAGTTTTCAATTGTATAATATGCTTTTTTCATGAGATTAGTTTTAACTGATTTCTTAAACTTGTGTAAAGGCAAGTCTAAGATCGACTGTGGAATTTTATTATAAAACGTCACGCCCATTCCCACAAATGTCTTTCGGACCCTTTTGAGGCGCAATCGAGGAATCACAAGCCTGTTTAACAGGCTCATGATTCCTCGATTGCGCCTCAGGCAGGTTAGAGATCCAATTTGGATCTGTCTATCGTGTAAATCACATTTTTTTTTGTAATTCACAATGTTTTGTCTGACAAATACTATGTTGTTATAAATATATTGTGAAGCTACTATAAGAATGTTTATTTCTTTAAATTTTTCTCGAAGGGAATCCCGCGGTTTTAAATTATAGATTGATTTGTTGTTACATCGACAATAGAAATACACATTCTGTGAAAATTTCAAGTATCCGCCTATAACGGTGCACGGTTACGGATACAGCCCGCTGACAGACGGAAGAACAGCGGAGGCATAGGGTACGTTTACGCACACGCGGGGCGTTGCGCGGCGCGTGGTGCGTCGCGTTGCGCGGTAAACTCAAACATGGCCAAGTATGAGAGCTTTCATGCAGAAGCGTTTGCGTTGAACGCGGCGGCGCGCGCGGTGGGCACCGCAAAATGCGCCGCGTGTAAATAGAATGGAAATATTTTTTAATCAAATTACTTTTTTTACAAGTGCTTTTGAATCGTCGATGAGTCTACCACTGGTCCAGAATGCCCTTCCTGCCGAGAAGAACCAGCAAGAAACTCGGCAGTTGCTCTTTTCAAAACAAGTTTACAATTCAATAGATACTATGTTATGTATGCAGTGTTTCCACAATGAGTTCCACAAAAGCATACCTAATTATAATTCAACACATGTTAAGACGGGCAGACAGAAAGTAGCCCCATTCCCGCTGGTGGCACCCGTTCACGAGAATGACGCATGACCCAGCCATTGCTTCGCTCAACCATATTTGAGGAAACGTAACATAACATAAAAAAAAGAATGAAGGCTCAGGGTCACTCAGCGAGTGATGGAGAGAGCTATGCTCGGTATATCCCTGCGAGATCAAATCAGAAATGAGGAGATTCGTAGGAGAACCAAAGTCACCGACATAGCTCAGCGTGTCGCGAAACTGAAGTGGAAATGGGCGGGGCACATAGTTCGAAGAGCTGATGGTCGTTGGGGTCCCAAGTGGCGACCCCGCACCGGGAAACGCAGTGTAAGCAGACCCCCCACCAGGTGGGCCGACGACATCAAACGAGTCGCAGGGAGCCGCTGGATTCAAGCGGCGCAAGACCGAAGCCTGTGGAGGTCCATGCAGGAGACCATTGTCCAGCAGTGGACGTCTTCAGGTTGATAAAGAAGAAGAAGAAGAACATAACATAAACGTACCCTCAGTAATAGGATCCCGTTGGTACCTTTTGGGTACGGAACCCAAAAAAATTACACTTTGCACAGTTCCTTACCCGGCAGCGAAGTGTAAGGGTGTGGAATGTCGTCCGTCCACGTCTCGGCAGTTGACGAGCCGCGGCCGCGCGTCCAGGATCGTCCGCGCGGTTTCCACGTCGCCCGTCCGCGCGGCTTCCAGCAACCGCAGGGCGGCCGCGTTGGAGCACGCATCTGAGGGCAAGCGGATATCTCATCATCATCATCTGAAGAGGTTAAGGTTGATTATACGGGTCTGCAGTGATAGCTGAGTGGTTAGGACAGTGAAGCAGTGATAGCCGAGTGTGGTTAGGACAGTGAAGCAGTGATAGCCGAGTGGTTAGGACAGTGAAGCAGTGATAGCTGAGTAGTTAGGACAGTGAAGCAGTGATAGACGAGTGGTTAGGACAGTGGTCTCCTATTCGGGGGGTCGCAGGTCGATCCCGGGACGCACCTCTGACTTTTCGGAGTCAAGTGCGTTTAAGCATTTAAATATCACTTGCTTCAACGGTGAAGGAAAACATCGTGAGGAAACCTGCACACCTGAGAGTTATTCATAATGTTTTCGAATGTGTGTGAAGTCCGCCAATTCGCATCGGGCCAGCGTGGTGGACTATGGCCTATAACACTTCTCTGAGAGGAGACCTGCGCTCAGTAGTGATCCGGTGATGGGTTGCTAATGATGATGATGATGATGATGATATTGGTCTGCCCGCGAAATTCAAATTTAATTTGGTTTTTCGAAATTTGTATACTAATACGACAAAGTAGTGTAACACAACATTTATCAATATCTGACGGCAAGCAGATATCTCATCATCATCATCATCATCTGAAAAGATTAAGGTTGATTATACGGGTCTGCCCGCGAAATTCAAAGTTAATTTGGTTTTTCGAAATTTGTATACTAATACGACAAAGTAGTGTAACACAACATTTATCAATATCTGACGGCAAGCAGATATCCCATCATCATCATCATCATCTGAAAAGATTAAGGTTGATTATACGGGTCTGCCCGCGAAATTCAAAGTTAATTTGGTTTTTCACAATTTGTAAACTAATACGACAAAGTAGGCTTATGGCATTTTTATTGCGACGATGGCAGTATCATCTTCACAGGTTTATATAAAAATCTTACAGCACAAATAAGGAAAAATTCGTTATTTTCTATTAGTAGACTTTTAAATAACTTAGTACACGTTTTTAGGGTTCCTTACCCAAAGGGTACCAACGGGACCCTATTACTAAGCCTACGCTGTCCGTCCGTCCGTCCGTCCGACCGTCCGTCCGTCCGTCCGTCTGTCAGCGGGCTGTATCTCGTAAACCGTAATAGATAGACAGATGAAATTTTCACATATTATGTATTTCTATTGCCGCTATAACAACAAATAATAAAAATTAAATTAAATAAAAAAAAATTAATTAAAATCTTTCCATGGTTAGGTACATGGAAATATTTTTATTTAATTTTTTTTAACGGAACCCTAAAAGAGCGAGGCCCGACTCGCACTTGGCCGATTTTGTATATAATATGGCTATGAGCGTGGACTCGTTAACAAACTGCGTGTGCAGTTTGGAGGGGTCAATAATTATAACTTGTTTAAATATATTGTGCATTATTTGGTAAATATATTGAAAAAAAAATCGGGCGATGCATCGACCAGGAATGAGGAGATCCGTAGGAGAACAAAGTCACTAACATAACTCAGCGAGTCCCGAAGCTGAAGTGGAAATGGGCGGGCACATAGTTCGAAGAGCTGATGGTCGTTGGGGTCCCAAGGTGCTGGAGTGGCGACCCCGCACCGGGAAGCGCAGTGTTGGCAGAGGACAACAAACGAGTCGTAGTGTGCAGCTGGATTCAGGCGGCGCAAGACCGTTAGGGGTATAAAAACACGAATTTCGCCTCGTGTGATAATAGTAGCACATGAGTGTTTTAAATTTTAATACCTAATTATCAACAGTTGCATACAAGACTTTATCTACTCCCATGTTTTTGTAAACAAAACAATAAAAATAACGACGAAAAATGGCGGGGATTCGAATAACCTACTTTTTTTTTACGGCACGCGGCGTTGTAGTGAAACGCGCGTGAATGGCTATGTTCTTTTTAGGGTTCCGTACCCAAAGGGTGCCAACGGGACCCTATTACTAAGCCTTCGCTGTCCGTCCATCCGTCCGTCCGTCTGTCAGCGGGCTGTATCTCGTAAACCGTAATAGATAGAAAGTTGAAATTTTCACATAATGTGTATTGCTATTGCCGCTATAACAACAAATAATAAAAATAAAATTAAATTAAAAAATAAAGGGGGCTCCCATACATGGAAAAGGAGTCGAATTAAATTTTATTTTTTTACCCTGGCATGTGGGGTATCATTCTGTAGAGCTCATTAAGCGGAGTCCAAATATATATTTTTTTTATTTTTTAGCTACAAAAATTAAGAAATGGAGGGCCGTCAAAGTTGTCGGTTTTAGACCAATTTTGTTAGGGGGTCTATCTAAAAAACTAAACTAGTTAGGAATTTGAAATTTTGGTATATTATATACTATATAGTGTATTTAAACAACAAATACTGAAAACACCGATTTATCATGCGGTTTGTAAGTTGTGACCAAAAACAAACGAGCATTTTTACACTATTTACACAAATAAATTATTATTAAATTATTTTTCCCCATATGCTAATTTAGTACTTTCTAAGAACTACGAGTATTTTGTCATATGTACGGAACCCTAAAAGAGCCAGGCCCGACTCGCACTTGGCCGATTATTTTTACAGCATGCGGCGTTGTAGTGTAACGCGCGTGAATGACAATGTTCTTTTTTTGAAATTCATACAGATATCACGCATCGAGCAGTAAGAATGTAGCTGTTCGTTGACCTTTCGCGCAGAAGGGATTGAAAAAAAAAACAAAGGAATTTATATATTTACTTAATTTCATATATTTTTGTTATGTATGATAAACATATAATATTATATTTATGTATTGCATTATATTATGTCATATTATTTATTTTACTATAGTCTATAATGTTTATAACTTTCCTCGATCTTAGCTAGCACTATCCCATTTTCTTCTTTGGCGTTTTCCTCTCCAGGAGAAGGGTTGCCTGGAAGAGATTGCTTTTGCACTAAGGCCGCCTTTGCACCTTGTATTTATTTTCTTTTTGTTGTATTTCAACCATTATTTCTTGTTGTGCAATAAAGTATTTTCTATTCTATTCTATTCTAAAGGAGTTTTATTATGAAATTCAGTAGCTACAACGTAGTTAATATCATTCGTCGATGAGTACAACATTATATCATCCGTTTGGATGATATTATGGTTATTAGGACATTAGGTGTTTTAATGTTGTCAATAAGCTACAATAACTGTTTCAGAATCTTTTATAGAGGACTAGCTGATGCCCGCGACTTCGTCCGCGTGGATTTAGTTCTTAAAATCCCTCGGGAACTCTTTGATTTTCCGGGATAAAAAGTAGCCTATGTCACTCTCCAGGTCCTCAACTATACCCATGCAAAAAATAACGTCGATCCGTAGCCCTGTTGCGGCGTGATTGAAGGACAAACCAACAAACAAACAAACCAACACACTTTCGCATTTATAATATTAGTAAGGATTTAAAGCATGGGAGTAGATAAAAGGTATTAGATAAGCCACCAACGGCTCACCACTGAGCGCAGGTCTCCTCTCAGAGAAGGGTTATAGGCCATAGTCCACCACGCTGGCACATTGCGAATTGGCGGACACACCTTCGAGAACATCATGGAGAACTCTCAGGCATGCAGGCTTCCTCACGATGTTTTCCTTCACCGTTGAAGCAAGTGATATTTAGGTTGAAGACAAGGATCTGTGAGTAACTCACGTCCAACTCAGTATTTTGATTAACTTCTTAAACTGGTCACTTGTCACTTTCAAGTAAAGATTTTTAAGTAAACCTGTGGAGATGATAATTCCATTGTCGCAATTAGAATGCCATAAGCCTACTTTGTCGTATTAGTATACAAATTGTGAAAAACCAAATTAAATTTGAATTTCGCAGGCAGACCCTTGTCTTCAACCTTAAACGCAAATAACTCCGAATAATCAGACAAGGAGATATTTCGGGGGTAAATACATGGGTTTACTTCTTCTTCTCTATCAACCTTCAGACGTCCGCTGCTGGATAAAAGTCTCCTGCATGAACCTCCACAGACTTCGGTCTTGCGCCGCCTGAATCCAGCGGCTCCCTGCGACTCGTTGGATGTCGTCGGTCCACATACCTAGTGGGGGGTCTGCCAACACTGCCCTTCCCGGTGCGGGGTCGCCACTCCAGCACCTTGGGACCCCAACGACCCAGCTCTTCGAACTATGTGCCCCGCCCATTTCCACATCAGTTTCGCGACTCGCTGAGCTATGTCGGTGACTTTGGTTCTCCTACGGATCTCCTCATTTCTGATTTGATCTCGCAGGGATACTCCGAGCATAGCTCTCTCGATCGCCCGCTGAGTGACCCTGAACCTTCTTATGAGGCCCACAAATAGTGACCATGTCTCGGATCCGTATTCGGATATTATTTTATTTATATTATCCGGATACTGTTATTATAGGTTACTTACAAAAAAACTAAATCCTCGCGGGCAAAGTCACGGGCATCAACTAGTCTTACTAATAATATGGTAATTATGCGAAAGTGCGTTTGTTTTTTGGTTTTTCCTTCAATCACGCTGCAACGGAGCTATGGACCGACGTGATTATTGTTGAAGGCCTGGAAAGTGACTTATTCTACTACATAAGCTACTTTTTATAACGTCGTGTCGTGTGATGCGGGTTGTTACGTTCCCTCAAATATGGTTGAGCGAAGCAATGGCTGGGTCATGCGTTATGCTCGTGAACGGGTTTCACCAGCGGGAATGGGGCTACTTTCTGTCTGCCCGTCTTAACATGTGTTGAATTATAATTAGGTATGCTTTTGTGGAACTTCCCCTCATTGTGGAAACACTGCATACATAACATAATATCTATTATATTGTAAACTTGTTTTGAAAAGAGCAACCGCCGAGTTTCTTGCTGGTTCTTCTCGGCAGGAAGGGCATTCCGAACCAGAGGTAGACCCATCGACGATTCAAAAGCACTTGTAAAAAAGTTTATTTGAATAAAAAACATTTCTATTCTATTCTATTCTATTCTAACGGAAACTCAAAGAGTTCCCGCGGGCACATGGCAAATTCGAGGCCCGTGGCAAATGAATCGGATGGGGCTCTTTTCCACCCATAAAAAGAAGCTCAACCAACGTTAATTTTTTTTTTATATTATGCTCACGGCCATCTAAGTCCGGGGGCCCCTTCCGGTGGGGGCCTGTGGCATTTTGCCTAAATGCCACCCTGTAGTTACGCCACTGCCCGCGGGATTTTAAAAACTAAATCCACACGGACGAAGTAGCGAGCATCAGCTAGTAAGCTTACACAACGAGCCAGGTAAATTCGTATTTTGCAGATAAACGACCATGAGTAGGTACGTACTGTAATGCGTCCTAACGACTATTATGGCCGATTATATTTGTTTATGTATCATCATACTTCACGTACTTATTATTCAACGAGCACTAATATTATTATTTAACGAGCAAAATATTAAATAATTTAATATAAAAAAAATCTTTTTAAAAAGCCAACTTCAAACACCCGCGCCACTACCACGTATAGATATCATTTACTTATTGTTGATTTTTTTAAACCGCTCGACCGATTTCGATAAAATTTAAATGGGACCACCTGGAAAGTAAGTATACCCTTTCAAACAAAAAAAGAATTTTACAAATCGGTTCAAGCGTCTTCGAGTAATCGGTGAAAATACATTAAAAAAAAAGATTCAGACGAATTGAGAACCTCCTCCTTTTTTGAAGTCGGTTAAAAATAATAAAAAATCCGACTGCTTTAAACTTGCTTTAAAGAATATATCAATGAAAATATGAATAATTATCAAATTTATGAGAAGAAAAAAAATTAAAAATATATTTTCGTAATCACCTTTTCTTTCAGAAGCAGTGATAGCCTAGTGGTAAGGACTGTGGTCTCCTATTCGGAGGGTCGCAGGTTCGATCCCGTGTACGCACCTCTGACTTTTCGGAGTCAAGTGCATTTAAGCAATTAAATATCACTTGCTTCAACGGTGAAGGAAAACATAGTGAGGAAACCTGCACACCTGAGAGTTCTTCATAATGTTCTCGAAGGTGTGTGAAGTCCGCCAATTCGCATTGGGCCAGCGTGGTGGACTATGGCCTATAACCCTTCTCTGAGAGGAGACCTGCTCTCAGTAGTGAGCCGTTGATAGGTTGCTAATGAATCACCTTTTCGACCTCACTCGATAGGATTTCAAGGAAAAACTATTTTTTATCCATCCATCATAATTTATTCATAACACTCCCATGATCCAATTTTTTGTGGTCGGGTTTCTAAATTTTTATCCTTGTTGCCAGAGTGTCCCTACTTAATAATACCTAGTTGAGGACCAGTCTCCAAAATAATTCACTGAAAAATAGTTAATTTATGTACTTATATAAATAATTCTATCTCGATTTGCATGAAAACCCCAATCCTACGGCGGATGTCGTCATAGTAGAAAATCATCTGGCTGCCATGATGTATTAAGTGAGATATGTTTGAAATCAATTCAAATAGTTCCCGCGGGATTTTTAAAATCTAACTCCAAGCGGACGAAATCGCGGGCACTAGCTAGTTTTCTATAAATATTCCACGACCAGAAATGTTGTTTTTTGTAGTTGTGACATTGTGGTTTTGTGTAGTTTTTTCCTATTGTATGACGCGATTTAATGCCATAAACTCATAGGTATCTGAGGTAGGTATGCCAACTACTGCGTGACTGCAACGGGATATTATAATGATAGGCAATTGTCGTGTATGTTTATTTGTTTGTTTCTGTTTGTGTCGAACTGCAGGTTCATCAGATCGCCTTATTACCCGACTAGGTCATGTCTTAAAATGAGTATTTGAATAAAAGTTTCAATTCGATCCCTTAACATGGGTAGCCTAAGTATGTCACGCACTCTTTAAACATTTCTGTGGTGGTGTCGTGTGATGCGGGTTGTTACGTTCCCTCAAATATTATGGTTGAGCGAAGCAATGGTTGGGTCATGCGTTATGCTCGTGAACAGGTGCCGCCTGCGGGCATGGGGCGGGGCTACTTTCTGTCTGCATGGGTTGAATTATAATTAGGTATGCTTTTGTGGAACTCATTGTGGAAACACTGCATACATAGCATAGTTATCTATTGAATTGTAAACCTGTTTTGAAAAGAGCAACCGCCGAGTTTCTTGCTGGTTCTTCTCGGCGGGAAGGGCATGCCGAACCAGTGGTAAACTCATCGACGCGGACGGTTCAAAAGCACTTGTAAAAAGTTTATTTGAATAAAAATCATTTCTATTCTATTCTATTACGGCAATGAAAAGTAGGGGGTTATGATTTTAGCAGTCTATGTATGAACGTTAAAAATGTATATCCGCGGATACGGATCTCAACTTTCTTAAGCCCACTTTAGACGGTGCCTCGTTCATCGTTCATTTTTGCAAAAATTTTTTGCGAAAATGCACCCTAAGGAGCGTGACAGGGGTGCGGGTGCAGCGGGTGCAGTAGGGGTGTAATTAAGCGAACTTCACCCTATTTCGCAATTAGGTCAGGTATCAATATTGATACTATAACAACTTACAAGCGATCTTTGCCGCGTCTTCTCATCCTAGTTTATGGTTTCGGTGAAAAGAAAAACCTTTGGAACGTAAGTTCCTTATCACGCGGTGCAGAAGGGGGCTAGACGGAAAAAATTAAGGAACCGACACTCGACACATTTTTGAAACCGACACTTTTTTGTTGAATGTGAATTTTGCATTGTATTCGGTATTTTCGCGGTACGCGGTCTCCGTAGCCTAGTGGCTTCGGCAGTCGCTTAACAGTTACAAGTCGATGGTTCGAATCCCAGCTCGACAGACTGAATTTTCTATTTTCAGTTTTATTTTAAATAATTTCTACATGTAGAATTTTTCCCTAATTTTTTATTGTGTAAATTGGATAAAATGTTATTGTACTACTAACTAACTAACAGATGGCCTGTTAAAAAACCAGAGTAACAGGTTCAGGTTTTGTAACATTGCTGCAATAGAAATAAACTAAATATAATTCATCGTAGTTAATCAATTTAATACTAGATGACACCACTAGTTTATTACAATTCCTTCACTAATTAATCGAAAGGAACTTCGTTCCATCCGGGTGTCCCTTGACACCTTTCAAGTTTTTTTTTATGGTTGTGATTGGTTTGTGGCATTTTTAATGAGTCACTCCATTGCTAAATTAATTACGTTATAATTCTTATACCATGTCTACACCGAGTGTGCGTCAAGTTCAGCGAAAATGGAAGCATAAATTGTCGTCAGATTAGACGTCTGTAGAAAGATATTCGTAATTTCATTTGAAATCTTAATATATATATTTCTTGTGAGAACCGGAACCAGAGTCACCGACATAGCTAAGCGTGTCGCGAAACTGAAGTGGAAATGGGTGGGGTACATAGTTCGAAGAGCTGATGGTCGTTGGGGTCCCAAGGTGCTGGAGTGGCGACCCCGCACCGGGAAGCGCAGTGTTGGCAGACCCCCCACCAGGTGGACTGACGACATCAAACGAGTCGCAGGGAGCCGCTGGATTCAGGCGGCGCAAGACCGAGGCCTGTGGAAGTCCATGCAAGAGACCTTTGTCCAGCTGTGGACGTCTATCGGTTGATAAAGAAGAAGAAGATATTTCTTGTGTGCGCGTGTATGTCACTGAACTCCTCCTAGACGGCTGGACCGATTTTGATGAAATTTTTTGTGTGAGTTCAAGGGGATTCGAGGATGGTTTAGATTCACAATTTGGTCCACTGGAAAATGTTTATTTAACTAATTTTTCATTTATAAGTAGTGGCGGTACGAAGTTCGCTGGGTCAGCTAGTAATATATATCATTAGCAACCCTATTAGCATTTTTTATATTAAATTATTTTAAACTAGCTGATGCCCGCGACTTTGTCCGCGTGGATTTAGTTTTTAAAGTCCCTCGAGAACTCCTTGATTTTCCGGGATAAAAAGTAGCCTAGATGTTGACCCGAGTAATAAGCTACCACGGTATAAAATTTTGTAGAAATCTGTGCGGTAGTTTTTACGTGAAAGAAGGACAAACAAACAGACACGAAATCGTCCAGTTACAGTTTTATTATAAGTATAAAGAAGATATAGATACTTAACCGACTTGTAACGCCCGCGCCAGTACAAAGTATACAGGGTGGAAAAAAATTATGGGCCCTGGAGGGGAACTACCTTAAATCCTTAAGTTAGATCATTTTACTTAAAGGAAACATTCCCTTATTTTTAAAAAGAAACAAAACTGCATTCAATGTTTTTCAAAAATTCGCTTGTCTCGCCCGGGAATCGAATCTGCTAAAAATTCAAAAAATAAACACCAGCTATTTTATTGCACTACTCGATACAGTCGATGTTAAAGATAAAATTTCTCCAAGAAGCATTATGTCTTACACTCGTCTGTCTTACAAGATATCCATTAAATCGAATATTTAGTATACAAGTTCTTTAGTCAACATTACCTAGAGCTGTTCACTTTCAACAAGTAAAAGACACCTTAGGTATAATTTCTAATAACTCTAACCTCCAAAGACATTGTATGAAGTACAAATCTTGCTAATTTTATTATCTCTAAGTACCTTTTTGAAGACTTAGATAAAAAAATCGTTTAATGGTTATAATAATTCTATGCACATTTCCTTCTTACGAAAGTACGGGACAGCAATTTTGAAATTCAATATCATTTTTTGAGCATTTTTATCGATTTTGTTTTGTTTTGCTTCCATTTAGTAATTGTGTAATAATAGCGTATCCAGAACAATTCGATTTATTAGAAGCTTAAGTACTTTTCAAACAACAAGAATTGTAAATCTATCTCGACAGTGTAGAAGCTAAATTGCAATTTTTTTTTTCAATTCTCAAAAAAAATAACGATTTTATCTTCAAGGTAATTAGCAAGCTTATACTTCATACAATGTCTTTGGATGTTAGACTTATAAGATAATTATAACGTTTCTTTTACTTGTTGAACGTGAACCTAGGTCTAGGGAATGTTGATTAGAGAAATTCGATTTTATGGATATCTTGTACGACAGACGAGTGTAAGACATAATGTTTCTTGGAGAAATTTTATCTTTAACATGGACTGTATCGACTAGTGGAATAAAATAGCGGGTGTTTATTTTTTGTATTTTTAGCTGGTTCGATTCCCGGGTGAGACAAGCGAATTTTTGAAAAACTTTGAATGCAGTTTCGTTTCTTTTTAAAAATAAGGGAATGTTACCTTTAAGTAAATTGATCTAATTTAAGGATTCAAGGTAGTTCCCCTCCAGGGCCCATAATTTTTTTCCACCCTGTATAATTTATTGCTGATATTTTAAAAACAGCTCGACCGATTTCGATAAAATTTCAATGGGACCATCTGGGAAGTATACCCTTTGAAACAAAAAAAAAGAATTTTCCAAATCGGTTTAGGCATCTTCGAGTAATGGGTGAAAACACAATATAACATCCTTTTTAAAGTCGATTAAAAATAAGACATCCGAGCGTTTCGATATTTTGGCAGATTTTTCAATACAAAAACTGCCAGTTTAATCCTCGGTTTATTCCGTTCGGTTAAACGTCACTCTTAGATCAGTGACGTCACTCGACGTTAGTGAAATCATCGCTAAGAGCCCTTTATGTTGTTTCGTTTTTAATTATTTTCTCTAAATATTCCATATACCTGGAAACCTTGAGGTTTTCGTAAAGTTTTTCTTATTAAATCGTTTACCGCTACATAAATATCTGTAGACAATAGTCAATTTATTGGTAAAATTATTTACGTCATGTATATGTTTAAAAACATAAAAAACAGTTATTGTATGTTATAAAAAAAAGTATTTAATATTATTATTTTTATTATTATACTAAACATTATTATATCCCTATCTATACTAATTATAAAGAGGAAAGACTTTTTTGTTTGTACCGAATAGGCTCTGTAACTGACCGATTTTAACCATTTTTTCACGAATAGAAAGCTAAGTTATCAGGAAGTAACATAGGCTATAATTTATTTTCAAAAAATTAGAGATGCTTAAGAAAATTGCAAATAATGTAACCCAAAGTAGCAAAATTTTGTCTATAATATGCATTATTTGACGTGTGCTGAGAAAACTATTGATGATACATAAAAATTATGTAATACATGATTAAAGTAATCATTATTCTCTATAAAAAAGTCCCGAAGGGAATATATCTAACTATCATATTTAAGTCACAGTAGTAGCTTTTGTATTCTAAAATTTAATTAGATCGCCTTTATTATCGCAGTATTAATTATTCCTTACTAATACACATTATAAATGCGAAAGTGTGTTTGTTTGTTGGTTTGTCCGTCAATCACACTGCAACAAAGCTACGGATTGACGTGATTTTTTGGATAGGCATAGTTGAGAACCTGGAGGGTGACATAGGCATCCCGGAAAATCAAAGAGTTCCCGCGGGATCAATCCACGCGGACGAAGTCGCGGGCATCAGCTAGTTGTATATATAAGTACCTACAGGTATAATTTATTATGGCGATACAGGTTTTAAACTTAAACCGCCGCGTATTACAATAGTATGCCTTGGCTCGGGTTTAACCCGGCATACGGCCGCTGCATCCGCATAATTCAATCGGACCAGTAGTTCCTGAGATTAAGCAAGCAAACAAACAAACAAACTCTTCAGCTTTATATATTAGTAATATAATATAGATTCTTTAAGCAATAAACATAAAATTACTACATAAAAATATAATACATAAGAAAACTAAAAATATAATATAATATTTATATAAATAAATAGCAATATAATAAGCAGTGACAGCCTAGTGGTTATGACTGTGGTCTCCTATTCGGGGGGTCGCAGGTTCGATCCCGGGTACGCACCTCTGACTTTTCGAAGTTAAGTGTGTTTAAGAAATTTTTCACAAGCTTTAACGGTAAAGGAAAACATCGTGAGGAAACCTGCACACCTGAGAGTTCTCCATAATGTTCTATTCGCATTGTGCCAGCGTGGTGGACTATGGCCTATAACCCTTCTCTGAGAGACCTGCGCCCAGCAGTGAGCCCATGATGGGTTGATAATGATGATGATGATAAATAAATATAAGTAATACATAAAAAATTTAAATATAATATAATATTTATATTATATTATAAAACAATACAAAGAATTGGTTATTAATAAGCATAATAATTATGATAAAAAAACTTAATTGCTATGGCATGTAGAAAATAATAGCCGTTTCAGGAGATTTTAACTATTACACCAGTAACAATAGCAAAAATAATATATTTTTAATAAATAAATATACTTAATTAACTTTTTCAGATGCCATTTGATTTAAGAATTTAATTTGCTTTATATGCGCAGAGACTTGTTAACCGACTTCAAAAAAAGGAGGAGGTTGTCAATTCGACGCGTATTTTTGTTTGATGTTACTCCACAACTCAGTCAAATCCGAACCGATTCCCAATTATTTTTACTTAGGTATATTTGAAAGGACATACCATCCAATCGAAACTTATTTGAATTTATTATTAGGTAGGTAGGTGAATTTGGTACTAGTGAAGTATTAGGAATTAGTTTTGCAATGTATTTCCCTATATTAGCTTTTTTTTAACATGCGTAATTGCTTCAATTATATCATTGTTTTACAGTCCGTCTTATAAACTACTCAAGTTAAGGTAATGACCGAGCGATATCACAAGTGACATCAATCACTACAGAGTCTGCAGAGTTGTCTACTTGTGTGTTTGTGTGTCTGTCTGTTTAAGTATCTGTCAGAGCCTTGTAACTCCTGAATGCTTGAAGCCTAAGTATGTAATGCTATTTTTAAACATTTCTGTGGTGATGTCGTGTGGTGCGGGTAGTTACGTTTCCTCAAATAATATTTTCATATTATGGTTGAGCGAAGCAACGTGACGGATGTCATGCGTCATGCTCGTGAATGGGTTCCACCGGCAGGAATAGGGCTAATTTCTGTCTACGCATCTTAACATGTATTGAATTGTAAGTACGTATTTTTGGAACTTCCCCTCATTGTGGAAATACTGCATACATATAGCATAGAACTTATTGTGAACTACTTTGAAAAGAGCAACCTTCAAGTTTCTTGCTGGTTCTTCTCGGAGCCGGCATTCCAAACCAGTGGTAGATTCATCGACTATTCAAAAGCACTAGTAGGTAAGAGTTTATTTGAATCCTTACTATCTTAATATATATAAATTTCTTAATATATATAAATTACGTGTCACGTTGTTTGTCCGCGATGGACTCCTAAACTACTGAACCGATTTTGATCAAACTTCGTAACTATCTGTAATTTGGTCCAACTTGAAAGATAGCATAGTTTTTTTTATTAAGATAATTTATTCGTTTTATTTATATAGGTAAGTTGGCGGTACGAAGTTCGCCGGGTCAACTAGTAATATTATAAATGCGAAAGAGTGTTTGTTTGTTGGTTTGTCCTTCAATCACGCCGCAACAGGGCTACGGATCGACGTGATTTTGTGCATGGGTACAATTGAGGACCTGAAGAGTGACACAGGCTACTTTTTATCCCGGAAAATCAAAGAGTTCCCCAGTTCCCAGTCCCCAGTTTTAAAAACTAAAAATACGCGGACGTAGTCGCGGGCATCAGCTAGTAAAAAATATTTTTGTATTGTATTCCAATGAACATAACTACTTCAAATCAACAAATAACATGTATTTGTATGGCCCAAAGCTGAACATAACATAATAAACTTTGAGTAATTATTTTACTATAGTAAACGGGCAAACTCGTGTCAGGCCACGCGCAGGTAGGGTTCCGTAGTTGTCCGTCACTATAAATTATATTTCTTTGCTTCATCCTTCAATATAATTATTACAAAGGTAGTCACTCCAGTCGCCAGAGATAAGTCCGCGTATTTTATAGTTATACCCTATTTTAAAAATAAATCACCTTGGCAGCACCGTCTTAAGTTTGCTCATTACTTTTTCGCGCGAGATAAGGACCGCACGCGCTCAGCGCGCCGCACTTAATAATTTAACCAGAAGTGCAGAAGATCGAGTGATATTGTAGGACAGTGTGATTGCAGTATTGTTCATCGGCTGAAATCATCATCATCATCATCGAAGGAAAAAGGTACGAGCTCTTTTCTGTTTTTCAAACGATCTGTTGTTTGCGCTTACGTACCGCCACATAGCCTACTATATTATTGTTTTTGCATTAACATAAAAACGGTACACTTTTCGTATCGAGGTTTACTGTGAGTCTTCATCGATTACGAGGTATCAGAGAAAACGTAAATATTCTGAATTAAATATTACGTTACCTACTCTGCAAATACTTGCGGAAGTGTTTTATTATGAAAATTAATAAAAATTAAAACACAACTATAACGATTATTACGGTAACACTATTGTTACAACTTGTCATCAATCACGATTGAATTAACTTAGTATCTACCCCCCAAGTGTCTCGGATTTATTTGGGTAATTTATCATTATTATTTCTACATATCATATTATATATTCGAAAAATGTAATAAAATTCACGAATTCACTCAACTATGCTCGTAAAATTCGCTCAACGGGGCTTTAGTAGCTTGCCCAGCCGTTAACTATATTCGAGTACCTACTTGTAAACAAAAATATAATATTATTTATCTGGAGAGACGGTAGTGTCCCTGCCAAGACGAGCCAAGATGGAGCCAAGCGAAGCGTAAGGGAACGAACTACCCACCTTTTCTTCGATTTATCTGAAAACACTAATTGTTACGAAACACGTAAAATTAAAAGCCATGGTAGATGAACAAGCAGAGCAAGTAAATGAACAAGCAGAGCAAGTAGCATATTATTAGATATTATAGAAGATATTAAATATTTGGAAGAAATAATGGCCATTTTCTTCGGTTTGAAAGTCTTGCTCGTAACTTAAACAACTGTGCAATGTTCGTGTCGACACTACGACGGTAATGAGTTATATTAATTGAAAGAGAGGCATTCAATGCCGACGCCGAGTCTATTACAGTTAATCCAGATACTGAATGGTCATTTTGACAAAGGGTTCAAAGTTACTTTATAAAAGGTCGGTCAACTCGAAATTGACTCAAAATTACACTCGGCGCTTGGGAAATCGACGCATGTTTCCCCGAAGTATGGTGAAAATATTCATGCCAACCATATGGCTCTTTATATTAAAAAAGGGGATGCGACAAAGACTACTCGCCCTGAGTATCACGGCCGTTAGTAAAGGAATGGGCCTACTATTAAAAGAGAGTGAAAACAGGGTGTAGGCCATGAAACACCTAAACAGGAAGATGGCTGCAGGATCCTATGTGATTCAAACTTTGGAATCACTCAAAGCAGCATTAAACTCTTAATGCCTCAACTCAACAAGAAGTGCTATAAGTTTCGGAAGGAGACAAAACCTTATTTGGATTGGCTTTATCCGAGAAACTAAAAAACAACAAACAGGGATTGACTGCGAACCAATTGCAATAACATGGTTAACTGCGAGCTAATCATCAGTCATATACTAAAGCCATGACTCCACAAACAAATTGGAATTGGCTGCGAGTCAATTGCGATAATTATATTATCGCAATAACTAGCTGCGAGCCACTCATGAGTCATATTCTAAAGCTGTGACTCCACAAACAAATCAGGATTGACTGCAAGTCAATTACGATAACATAACCAGCTGCGAGCGAGCCACTCATGAGTCATATTCTAAAGCTGTGACTCCACAAACAAATCAGGATTGACTGCGAGTCAATTACGATAACATAACCAGCTGCGAGCGAGCTACTCATGAGTCAAATCCTAAAGCTGTGACTCCACAAAAAAAAAAAAAATCGGGATTGACTGCGAGTCAATTGCGATAACATAACTAGTTGCGAGCTACTTATGGTTCATATCCTAAAGATGTGACTTCCTAACTGCGAGCTACTCATGAGTCAAATCCTACAGCTGTGACTCTACAAACAAATCGGGGTTGACTGCGAGTCAATTGCGATAACATAACTAGCTGCGAGCTACTTATGGTTCATATCCTAAAGATGTGACTTCCTAGCTGCGAGCTACTCATGAGTCAAATCCTACAGCTGTGACTCCTCAAACAAATCGGGATTGACTGCGAGTCAATTGCGATAACATAACTAGCTGCGAGCTACTTATGGTTCATATCCTAAAGCTGTGACTTCTTAGCTGCGAGCTACTCATGAGTCAAATCCTAAAGCTGTAACACCACAATAAAAAGGGATTAACTGCGAATCAATTGCGATAACATAACTTGCTGCGAGCTATTCATAAATCACATACTAAAGCTGTGATTCCTTAAACAAATCGGTATTGACTGCGAGTCGATTGCGATTACATAACTAGCTGCGAGCTACTCATGAGCCATATCCTAAAGCTGCTAAAGCTGTAACTCCACAAAAGGAAATTGGTAATTGTGATAACCTTACTAGCTGCGAGCTAGTTATGAGCCATATCCTTATGACAATTGTGTAGAAAATGTGTAATCGTGTATATATATGTACATTAGCTACAAATTATTGTCTGCGAGACAATATACGTTATGTTCTTACCTAACTATATGTATATGGGTACTCGACCAGCCGGCAACCAGGAAAACTGGCGAGCGCCTCGTCGGTACTCGTCATGAACTGGGGGGGACAGCTTACCAACTTAATATGTGGGTTGTTATTAATAATAATTTATTACAAATAGGAGCTATTAGTTCCGAGTTTTATTTTCTTGATGCCTAAACTTAATGTTAGGCTGTTCGTCTTATCAGTGACTCCAGGTGTTTTAATCAAAGTCATAAAAGAAGTGATAACCTATTTGAGATACCTAGGCTTTAAGTCCGTTTTTGCTTGAATAACAATACTAAATTTAAAAAATCCGTGCCTTGACAACAAGATCCGGACGCTTTATCTGTCGATGCATTTACGTTATGTGGGGCTTTCATATTTTTCTATGATTTTTGTTTCCTCCTTTTTCTTTAATTTTAAAGTGTCTGAGGAAAATCATTGATAACGAGGCAAACGGAATCCTAGTTTTTTCAAATTGGTTGCTACAAGCGTGGTACTCTCTCCTACAAAGCTTGGTAGTTTCGGATATTACTTAATGTTAATCCTCATTAATACTTATGGCAATCTCATTTCACCATTCCTTGCACAAGTAACTTACCCTGGGTGTCGCGAGACTCTCCGGACTCTCTCTCTCTCTCTCCCTTAAAACAAGGCGCCGACCCAGACTCAGCGTCACTAATGTTAACATCATTCTCTGACAGTATTTTAAAACAATATAATACCACACTCAAGTTTCGGTGGCAGTTGTGTAAATTAAATAATAAAAATGTATTTAAACCGTCAAAGACCAGCATTAGGTATCTTCTTTTACAGCGTCTGTTACGGAGTTTGAACCCTTATCGAATTGCAATATAACTTATGCTAAGAAACAGCATTGTTTCTGGAGCGAGCGTAAAACGTCTCCTCAAAGGTGTCTATAAGTTAAGATCAACCAAACGCTATTACTCCCGTACTTGGGTCCCTCAACTTGTTTTAAACTATATTAAAAATTGGTTCCCTTATAGTCACTCATCTTTAGAAAAAATCACTAAGAAACTTTTCAGTATACTAGCAATTTGCACTGCTCATAGACTACAAACTCTTCCATCAATTAAATTGGAAAACAATATTACTTTCGAAATCGGGGTTTAAATTAGAATAACGGTAAATTAAAAAAAAAAAAAAAAACATACGCTGCGGCAGATACCAAGCCTATTCTCTCCCTCTCTTCCTACCTTACTTTCAAGAAAATCTGAGCATCAGCTCTGCTACACCCCTCCACACACTATATTTCCAGAACTAAAATTATAAGATCTGAGGGGACAAATAACCTGCTATTTACCTACAAGAAGGCTTACAAAAAGGCCGAACCTCAATCGATCAGCAGGTGGATCAAGTAAACGCTATCAGGGAGCAGCGTTGACACAAGCGCACAGCACCTCACGCTCAGGCGAGCGTTGAGGCAATTAGAAAAACGGCAGGCTGGACTAACACATCGAACTCATTCGCTGCTTAGATGTTAGATCCATGGCGGATGAGGGAGATTATGCCAGACCCTGCCAAGACAGGTCTTAATAATAATTGCGTTAACACATCTAATAGTGAATCAATTTATGAATTATACCTAATCATAAAAATAAATATATTCTAACTTATAGTATTAAATAATATTATAATAATAATATCATAAATAAATTTTAATATTGTTAAAGTGTATGCAAGCAAATTAATTAGTATTTCCGTAAGAAAGTGATTAAAAATACACGATTTACAAAATCTGTATTGCGTACATGTTTATCAAAACTTTTTACTCTAAACAACTACCTTTGTAATAATTATATTGAAGGATGAAGCAAAGAAATATAATAAGTGATCAAACGAACTTACCTGAAGTGAAGTTCGATCATTATTATATGAGTTGCTTCATCCGAAGATATAATTACCCACCCTCCCTGGCTGCCCAAATAAAAAAGTTTTGAACCGTATACATCTCTAAAAATAATGAGCAAACTTAAGACGGTGCTGCCAAGGTGATTTATTTTTAAAATAGGGTATAACTATAAAATACGCGGACTTATCTCTGGCGACTGGAGTGCCTACCTTTGTAATAATTATATCTTCGGATGAAGCAACTCATATAATAATGATCGAACTTCACTTCAGGTAAGTTCGTTTGATCACTTATTATGCATACCTACTTTAAGGTGGATTACGGGTCTGCCCGCAAAATTCAAATTTACCTTGGTTTTTCGCAATTTGTAAACTAATGCGACAAATTAGGCTTATGGTGCTCTAACTGCGCCAATGGCAGTATCATCTTCACAGTTTTATATAAAAATCTTTACTTGAAAGTGTCCAGTTTAAGAAATTTAAGAAATTAGTCAGAATATTGACTAATTTGTGAGTAACTCAGGCCTACTTTGTCGTATTAGTTTACAAATTGCGGAAAACCAAATTAAATTTGGTTTTTCGCCATTTATAGAATTTTTAATAATAGAGGCAGTGATAGCCTAGTGGTTAGGACTGTGGACACCGTATATTGCAAGTTTAAATAAAACAATAATAAATTATAATTAAATAATTAAACATTAATATTTATGTTGGATACAGTATCGGCGTACATATATGATTGACAAATTGATCACGTGACTTATCGAAAACAACAGCTTCTCAAACATTTTTGAATTTCGACACATACTAAAGCACGAACGCGGACCAATCAGAAGAGAGAAATGAAAAGTCCCATGGGGTTAAAATTAAATTTTGCTCCCGCTATCCTCTGATGCCAATATTCGTTTTTCGAATAGGTATGATGAAATAGTTATTTGTTTTAACATCTCCCGGGATTTGATCGAATCCATTAGGGTTTCTGGCATCTCCCTGCGACACATGCACTGGAAGTTGAATGAAAGCTTGTAATAAAATCATGTCCTCCCGATTGAAGCAGCAGAATCCGCTTTCCGAACCGGTGGTAGAGTCCTGACGTGTCATAAGAGCCACGGGTTGGCCTACGTGAAATAAATAATTTTGAATTTGAATTTGAATCAGGCCACGGCAGCCAATTAGTCATCTGCGTGGGAGATATTATAGTGCACAAGTGTGTGTGCGCTATACACAGAACCTCGTCATTCGTACTCAAATATGTTAACCGCTAGTAGACCAACGAGTCAGTTCCGGTAAACATACCTACCTAGGTAGTAGACCTGAGGCACCATTAGTGACGTATTAAGATATTTTCCATGGAACAATTAACCTGCCTAGTTCCATGATATTTTCCTTATAACGGAGTCAACAGTCACATACAAATGTCAGAAGTTAAAGATTAATGCGCGTTTTGATATGGGGCACTATACAATTACTCTTTGTTATTTTATTATCTACTAGCTGACGCCCGTGACTTTGTCCGCGTGGATTTAGTTTTTAAAATTCCTCGGGAACTCTTTGATTTTCCGGGATAAAAAATAGCCTATGTCATTCTCCAGGTCCTCAACTATACCCATGCAAAAAATTACGTCGATCCGTATCCCTGTTGCGGCGTGATTGAACCAACCAACAATCAAACACACTTTCGCATTTATAATATTAGAAAGGACTCATGGAACTAGGAATTACGACTAAGTATGTATCTACTAGTTGAAGCCCGTGCGACTTCGTTCGCGTGGATTTAGTTTTAAAATTCCCGCGGTTTTGATTTTTCGGGGTGATACTAAGTTAATTAAGTCTTAATTTAATATAAACTAGCTGATGCCCGCGACTTCGTCCGCATGGATTTAGTTTTTAAAAATCCCGCGGGAACTCTTTCATTATCCGAGATAAAAAGTAGCTCTCCCGGTCTAAGGAACCACTACTACATCCATTACTATACCCATGCAAAAAATCGCATCAATCCGCTGTTCTGTTGCGACGTGATTGAAGGACAAACCAATAAACAAACACACTTTCGCATTTATAATATCAGTAATGCTTTATTATAACACTTTTTATAATTGTCAAATTTTTTACCATACTTAACCAAATACAAAATTACGTTTAGCTGTCATTTACGTTTTGTTATTCCACTGTCATTTGCGTTTTGTTATTCCATGTCAGATGCGTTTTTGTTATACCACGTTTTATAGTGACTTGACGGAAACGCGGTCGAATGGGATAAAAAGTATCCTATGTCCGTCTCCTGGTTCTAAACTACCTCTCCACCAATTTTCAGCCAAATCGGTTCATCCGTTCTTGAGTTATAAATAGTGTAACTAACACCACTTTCTTTTATATATATATATAGATGAGGGGTAAGGGGGCGCACCAACATCTAAGCGCCCCAACTGTCAACCTCACCTGCCCGTGGTGCCCCCTGCGAATTAGCGAACGAGGATATGACAACCGAAGAATGGCGGGATAACCATTCCAAACTAATGCTAGGCTTCAAATAGCAGACTGGAGATGGGCAGCAGCGTCTCTGGTGCGAAGAAGCCAAGCCCTGCGCTGACCAACCCGCCTGCCCAGCGTGGTCAGTATGGGCATTACTTTCGATGAGCAGCGCCAACAGACAAAGGCCCCTAGTTCCCGGCAGCCCTGCTATTCCCGACTACGGTAGCGGTCGCGGTCACGGCGGGGCAGGGGGTGCGAAGAATCACCGGGCTACGGATGGCTACCATACCAAGCGACTCTTATTGGCTACGTATAACACCAGGGCCCTGAGATCGGATGAAAGCCTAACCGAACTCGAGGTAGAGTTGGAAAAAATCAAGTGGCACATTCTAGGAAGGACTATCAGAAATCCGTAGAGAGGGAGAGGACACGCTGACACTAGAATCGGGCCACGTTCTCTACTATCGTGAAGGCGAGCAGACGTCCCAAGGTGGAGTGGGATTTCTGATCAACAAAGTGCTCGCAAATAACATCGTGGAAATCAGTGATATGTCGTCGAGGGTGGCATAATACATATGTTATACTTAAGTTGAACCGGAGGTATTCTCTGAAAATAGTACAGGTCTATGCGCCCACGTCGTCACACTCTGACGAAGAAGTAGAAGCCTTATACGAAGACGTCGCCAAGGCTATGGATAAAACTACGAAATCCTACTTCACGGTTGTTATGGGAGACTTCAACGCAAAGGTGGGACGGTGGGTGGGTACAAGAAAACAACGAATCGAGAGTTAGGCCTCATGGATTTGGTAACAGAAATCGCAGGGGGCAAATGCTGGTCAACTTTCTTGAACGGAAAAGGCTCTTCCTAATGAACTCATTTTTCAAGAAGAGTGCCCATTGGAAGTGGACTTGGCAGAGCCCCGATAACATGACCAGGAATGAGATTGACTCCATCATGTCAGATTTCAGGGATATATTCAGAGACGTCTCCGTGATCAACCGATTTAATACTGGAAGCGATCACCGTCTTGTGAGGGGATCCTTGAATAAAATAGACCTTCAGTTAGAGAGACGACGTCTGATGGAGTCAACTCTTCGCCCAAGAATACACCAACCCATTGCTCTAACAGAAAAGTTCCAACAAGAGCTTAGGAACCGATTCGATTTGCTGGAAACCAGCGACGAGGTTGATCAGAATATGGCGACTTTGTGAATGTTGTTCGGGAGGTGGGTGGCAAGGTGGCAAAAAGGAGGCAAAATCCTCACAACCAAGATCTCTAGCGAAACCCTGGATTTGATGCAGCAAAGACGAGAAATGTCCTCAGCTTTACCAGACAGGCAGGCTCTAAACAATCAAGAAGCGAATACGTTTCGATATACGCGCTGCCTCGACGCGCAATATACAGGACTAGTAGGGCGCGTGGGTGCGCGGCCCGCAAGCGGACCGCGGTTTTTCTACTCGGCAAGTAGACTTTTAGGTCTTAATCATTTTCTATCAAAAACCACTCTTCCATCTTTTATAGTCTCCGAGATAGACACCGTTGAAGTTTGTATGGCCGCCATCTTGAATCCGCCATTTTGGATTTTTTTTCAGCTCACTGCCAATTGGATGAGGTTTCGAGTGACTTTTGTTCGAGCACCCCCACCTATTTTCATTACCAAGGCCGTACTCCTCACCCACCTTCCAAACCCTCGATCATCATGTCACCATTTGTCATAATGAAAATTCTTCAATAAAAACAAATCTTGAAATGGAACCGTATCAAAGTCTTGCATGATTCCCGGCTTCTAGTCTCTTCAATATTCCCCATATATTTTGTATTGAAAACTAAATTCCGCCATCTTGAATTTTTTTTTCTGTTCGTCAAGTAGATCTTTGGGTCCTGATCAGCTTTTGCAAGGAAACCATTCTTCCATCTTTTATACTCTCCGAGATAGACACCGACGAAATTTGTATGGCCGCCATCTTTTTTCCGCCATTTTGGATTTTTTTTCAGCTCTTTGCCAATTGGATGAGGTTTCGAGTGACATTTGTTCGAGCACCCCCCACCTATCTTCAATACCCTGGCCGTGCTCCTCATCCGTCTCCAAAATCCTCAATCATCAGCTCTCTCCATAATTTTCCTCCGAATGAACTTTTGTCCTCTATACGAAACCATCGGAGGAAAAAAATATTTTCATACAAAATTTTACAGGAGAGGTGATCAATCAGTCAGTGAGTCAGTGAATCAGCACGAGCAGCTATATATATATTAATGCGATAGAACGCAATAGAGGAGCTAAAGTATTCGCTAAAAGTCTTGGGAGAAGCCATCTGACAAAGCTGAGAACATCGGACGGTCGGAAAAAGATTTTTTAACAAAGGAGACGTGGTTTGGAACGAGACGCTAGAAGTTACGGGGTGAGGAAGGAAAAATGGGAATTATGTACAGTTACGGAAATAATCTATACACATAATAAAACAGAAACGAAACCAATTCTGTACATGAAATAGATTCAAAAAAGGGTTTTTGCTTCTAATTGTGTTCAAGATACAGATATCAAAACAGAAGCTAAATTTTTTTTGTCTGTTTGTCTGTCTATTTGTTTGTCCTTCTTTCACGTAAAAACTACCGCACAGATTTCTACAAAATTTTATACCGTGGTAGCTTATTACTCGGGTCAACATCTAGGCTACTTTTTATCCCGGAAAATCAAGGAGTTCCCGAGGGACTTTAAAAACTAAATCCACGCGGACAAAGTCGCGGGCATCAGCTAGTAGGAAATAGAATGTAAAAACTACAAACTGTAAATGATTCTAATTGTATTATCAGACATATAGACCCACTTGTAAAATATAAAGGGGGTTCTTTGCAGGAATCTGACGAGACGGTTGCAAACTGCAGTCCTCCCATCCGCCCACCGGCTCTCGGATCGTCATTGGGCGACCTGTCCCCCGATCGTCTAAAAGTTGCCGATCATATCGTCAAAGTAAAATAAACCATACTAATTCGACCGAGCGAAGCGAAGGTCTCTGAGTTTACTTGAGTGAATTTGCACTTGTCCGTCCGTCCGTCCGTCCGTCCGTCCGTCCGTCTGTCAAAGCCTTATAACTTCTGAAGTACTGAACGTAATTACTTCAATTTTAGATATGATATGTAAACCGATGGCCTCCAGCCGAAAATGGCTTAAAAAGTTATAAAAATCTTTATTTCAGGGGGGCTCTCATAGAAACGAATGCGAAGTAAAATAATTTTTTTTGCATTTCATAGAGTTGCAGTACCTCATTTTAAAGATAATTGGGAACAGAGTACAAAAGTATTTTTTTTTTATTTTTTTTCCTAAAATTGACGAAATGGGGGGCTTTCAAAGTGGAGATTTTATTCGAGGCTAGATCTCTAAAACCACTTTTTTTTTTAAACTTGAAACTTACACATAATTTCAGTTATATTCTGTACTTGAACAACAAATACTAAGATTAGATAAATATTATAAAGAAACGAAATTATTTAAGTTTTAATGGGCATCAATGTTTTTAACAAAACTTCACTATACTGTTAATAGATGGCGCTGTCTTTAATATTGTAAATACGCATCCCACCCACGAAAGCAGATGACGATTGACGTCATCAGATTCGGCGCGTTTTAATTACAATATAATATAGTTAAAACTACCTTATGGGAATTATGGGATACCGCGAGGTCTCAGTTCGGGGCGAACCACTAGTATTATTAAATTAGAGCTCAATTTCGTGTATCCATTCTCATACGTTTAGGTATGTATGGTACCCTAAGGCCTAAACGGTTGAGAATGGATACACGAAATTGAGCGTTAATTCAATGTTGTTATGGTTTAGTTTACTTTGACGCCGAACTTTGACGAATTGATCGGCAATTGTTACACAATCGCACCTCTGAGTGTCGATTAACGAGCTCATCGGGACGGTGGACGAGGAGGGCGGCGATGAAAATCTAGAGTGTAATGTTTGGAATGATGTCTGTGAGGACGAGTGTGAGCGAAGGCCTGAGGACGTGTCCGGTGCGGACAGTCCCGCGCCAGCTGCGCTGCCGCCGCGCCGGCCCCGGCACCGGCGCCGCCTGCCGGCGACGGGGCAGCGGCGTCGCCCGCGGTGGCCACGGCCACGTCGCCCACACACGCACCGCGAATGGTTTTACGCCCCAGACGCCCAAAATGAGTTAGTTTATTAAGTTATAGAAATACAAAATTGTAAGGTTCAAATTCTTAAACTATTTATTTTCATTAGGTTTCAAAATTAAGGCGGAGGAGTGATGTATATATGTACGGGAAGTAACAATGGAGTGCATTGGCCGCGATGTACCGCCATCTACATGGCTCAGTAATAAACAGCTGCTCGAGTTAAGGTGGAAGACACGGGTCTGCCTGCGAAATTCAAATCTAATTTGGTTTATCGCAATTTTTAAACTAATACGACAAAGTAGGCTTATGGCATTCTAATTGCGACAATGGCAGTATCATCTTGACAGGTTTATATAAAAATCTTTACTTGAAAGTGTCAAGTTTAAGAAATTAGTCAGAATATCGACTAATTTGTGATTAACTCACGTCCAACTCAGTATTTTGATTAATTTCTTAAACTGGTCACTTTCAAGTAAAGATTTTTATATAAACCTGTGAAGATGATAATTCTACTGGCGCAATTAGAATGCCATTAGCCTAGTTTGTCGTATTAGTTAACAAATTGCGAAAAATCAAATTAAATTTGAATTTCGCGGGCAGAATAGTGTCTTCCACCTTAACCGGTCTTTTATTTATTAGTTTCCTGTACCGTGGGTACGGTACGGGTAGATTAGATAAATTGCGATCCTTATTTCACTCACAAATTACTGTTTTCTGTTTTTAATTTCAGGTGTTTTGAATGAGTACAAGATGAAAATTAAACTGGAAAATACATATTTTACAACAGCTAGATTATCATTTACTTAGATAATTTATATTTTGTGTAAGTTATTACAACCAACATCTATTCCCATTCGGCCGCCTATAAACCAGTGCTACGTAACCAGTCCCGTGCAAAGAATATTTTGTCTATCAACTTTTAATACATTTCTGCTAGAAAAAAAAGGTTAAAAAGGTTAAGTCACACTAAAAGGTTACTTTTTTATTTATTTTAGGTAAGTTTGGACATGACCGTGCTGGCAACACTGGTATCGGTCTCAATCAGTTAAGCATAAAACCGTACCAATTTTTTTTTAATTCATTTTATTTCAAAAAAATAGTACAAAAGGCGGACTTAATGCTAAAGCATTTTCTACCAGTCAACCTTGAGATGTGAGACAACACTTGTAGGTATGCAAAAGATGTGTGCGTATTTCTATATAAATCTTATTTTATTTACACATGATACATAATTTTAATTATCTTACTACTTTTTTTTTATCCCGGAAAATTAAACAGTTCCTGCGAGATAGCATCGCTATTTTTTACGCATTTGTCCTTCAAAATACGCGCAATGGAGTTTTAGATTGACGTGATTTTTTTACACAGGTGAAGTTAAGGGCCTGAAAAATAACAAAGGCTACTTTTTATCCCGGGAAAACAAACGGTTCCTGCGGGATATTAGTATGCTACTTTTCACATATTTATCTTTTAATTACGCGGCAATTATTTATGTACGTATGTATGTATGTAATGTATGTATGCATGTATGCATGAATGCATGTATGCAAGAATGCATGTATGCATGTATGCATGTATGCATGTATGTATGCATGTATGTATGTATGTATGTATGTATGTATGTATGTATGTATGTCGCTATATTTTACGCATTTGTTGAGTTTAGATTGACGTGGTTTTTTACACAGGTAAAGTTGAGGACCTGGAAAGTGACAAAGGCTACTTTTGTCTCGGGAACAAACATTTGAAAAGAAATCTATAGTAAAAAAATCTATTTTTAAAACCCACTTCAATCGCCCGCGCTAATGCAAAGTATCTAATTTATTGTTATTTTTTTTAAAACCGCTCGACTGATTTCGATAAAATTTAAATGAGACCACCCGGGAAGTATTCCCTTTGAAACAAAAAAGAATTTTCCAAATCGGTTCAGGCGTCTTCGGAGGAGGAGTAATCGGTGAACATACATAAAAAAGATTCCTACGAATTGGGAACCTCCTCCTGTTGAAGTTACAACCAAGTACAAGTCGTAGTAACAACCATACATTCATCCATCCATCCATCCATCCGAACGAAAAAGAATAAAATAATAAACATTAATAAGTGTTAATTAATTATAAATTAAATTAATGAAAACGAATACCTACATAAATAAAAATAATTATTAACTACATATTATACACAAAAAATATAGTAAAAAATAAAACGTTCAAAAAAATATTTAAAAAAAAAATAAAATATAATTATGCTTTAAAGAATATTGTATTAAAAAATAAATATAAATATAAAACGTTTAAAACGATAATAAATAAGATAATATACAGGGTGGGCCAGACCAGGTGGATATAAAATTTTTTTTAGATTGTTGACTTTGAGGCCTATCAGGAGGGACCCGCAAGGAAAAAATCGGTTCCCACCCGTTTACGAGAAAAAATTTTTTATTTGAAATTTTGGAATATCATTACCTTGACGAACTTTTAATTTTTTTTTAATTTTTCGAGTGACAATTTCCGCAATTTTTTTATGGAATATCTTTATCTAATAACTGTGCTCTCTTAGGAAAAAATTGCAGTCTGATTAGCTGGTTTCAAGAGCATTAAATTTTAAATTATTTCAGGAAAATTAAGTTCATACAAAATCTAAAGAAAACTTTAAAATTCCATTAAAAATAAAAAAAGAGGTTCATAGCACTGGTGATTTTTTAAAAACTGTAGCAACTTATGTTCTTTCGATTGCCAAAAGAAAAATTGTATGTCAATGTGCCGGATAAAAAGTTATGATTTTTCAAAAGTCTTCGTTCCTCATTCGTGTAAATAACGACCTTATTGAAAAAAATGTTAATTGTTTGTGGAGACTGCAGTATGTCCTTTAATTTTAACTGCCTCGTAGGTCTAGTGATAAGCGTGTTCGACTGCGGCCGATGAGGTCCCGGGTTTGAGTCTCGGGTCGGACCATACCAAGTATTGGGGTTTTCCGATGAGAAATTCTCAGTACTAGCCCGGAGTTAGGAAGTTGGCGTTGTTTCACCCCGTGCCTTGGAGAGCACGTAAGGCTGTTGGTCCTGGGCTTAATCTCTCTCCGGTCGTGTCGAATTTTCTGTCCCATCGGGCTATGAGAGTAAAGAAACAGAGAGTTCACCTGTGTTCGCGCACACACTTGTGCACTTTAATATCTCCCGCACTTATCTTTCTGGAGGCTAATCTTTCTGGAGATAGGCTACCGCCGTGGCCGAAATTTGGTAGGGAGGAGAGGACATTAATCCTTTAATGATGAATGACGGTATCTACTTATTAAGAGAAAGAAAAATAAAACAATGTTTTATTTTTCCGAAAATTTTTTTTGGCGCATTCGATACAACATGGAGCTGTATAACATCTATAATGAACCAAACGTTGTTCAGCACATAAAGATTGCAAGATTGCAATGGGCTGGACATGTGCAACGAATGGACGAACATCGGAGCCCAAAAAAATTAATGTCGTCACACCCAGATGGTCGCAGAAATATTGGTCGGCCAAAACTTCGTTGGCTAGATGGGGTTAATCAAGATGCAAAGCGTCTTGGTGTGAGAAGTTGGAGGACGAGCGCGGATGACAGAGACGGATGGAGGAAGCTTCTGGAGCAGGCCCGGGCCCACAAGGGGCTGTAGCGCCGCTGATGATGATGAGGACGAATTCTGCTGCTGGTGCTGGGTCCTGCTCACCTAAATGGGTAATGGGTACCAAGTATGAACTACGCAGTGGCAAGCTGCCGTAAAAAAAATTCGAGCTTCCGTTTTGCTTTTACAAAAACTTCGTACAGTAGCTTTGTATTCTTAGATGACATCAATCTATTCACCTAATTTCACAATCGTTCGATTTGGTTTAGGAATCACCCTCCCCCCATTGTTACACCACTGGGCTACATCATTGACCTCCAGGTACCAATTCCTCATTCTTTATGCTGCTGGGTACCGGCTGAAGAAAATGTCGATTGTGGGTTGCTATTGTAGCTCTATACCACGTAGTACGGACTAGATACTGGTGTAGTACAACGAAAAAGCAATTTTTAAAACTTTTTCCACTCGGACGAAGTCGCGGGCATCAGCTAGTATCAGAATAAATTTATAAACGCATATCAAAAATTCTTGATATGTGAATTTTTGATATCTATATATATATAAAAGAAAGTGGTGTTAGTTACACTCTTTATAACTCAAGAACGGATGAACCGATTTGGCTGAAAATTGGTGGAGAGGTAGCTTAGAACCAGGAGACGGACATAGGATACTTTTTATCCCGTTCGACCGCGTTTCCGTCAAGTCACTATAAAACGTGGTATAACAAAAACGCATCTGACATGGAATAACAAAACGCAAATGACAGTGGAATAAAAAAACGTAAATGATAGCTAAACGTAATTTTGTCTGTGGATAAGTATGGTAAAAAATTTGACAATTATAAAAATGATAGCTAAACATAATTGATAATATCATCAGTAATATGTTTTCTCTTTGAATCATCATTAACAATGCCGCGAGCAAGACGATCAAATGTTTCCTGCTACAAAGCTACGGATTGATGTGATTTACTGGATAGGTATAGTTGAGAACCTGAAGGAAAACATCGTGAGGAAACCTGCACACCTGAGAGTTCTCCATAATGTTCTCGAAGGTGTGTGAAGTCCGCCAATTCGCATTGGGCCAGCGTGGTGAACTATGGCCTATAACCCTTCTCTGAGAGGAGACCTCGCTCAGTAGTGAGCCGATGATGGGTTGATAATGATGATGACTAATTAAATAAAATAGCAGCAAAATGCAAAAACAGTGAATAAAATATTAAATTATCTATATAAATAAAAATCAATTGCTGTTCGTTTGTCTCACTAAAACTCGAGAACGGCTGGGCCGATTTAGCTGATTTTGGTTTTGAAATGTTTGTCGTAGTCGGGAAGGTTTAATCGGTGAAAAAAGAGGTAAAAAAAAGTGTGTGTGTCAGCTCCGACGCACGACTGGAGTTTACTCCTTAAAACGTCGTAATGCATTCGCGGCGCTCGCTGAGTCTCGGCGCCGCTCCGACCCGCGGTCCGCGCTCGGCTTCCCGAAGCGAAAGCTCTTTCGCATTCGACAACTCAAGCGAAAACCAACCTTATTTACTCAACGTTAGGGTAGAAATTTGCATCGTTGTGAAAAACGTAACGAGGGCATTCGACAACTCAAGCGAAAACCAACCTTATTTACTCAACGTTAGGGTAGAAATTTGCATCGTTGTGAAAAACGTAACGAGGTCATTCATAAGTAGATTTTACTCCTCGAATTTTTCTCATACCGGGCGCCTAAAATCGATTCTTAAGGAGTAAACTCCAAAAAAATGACCTATGCCGCAAGATAGAGCTTCGGATCGATTTTTTGCATGGGTAAAGCTGAGGACCTGGAAAGAGAATTTTTATCCCGGAAAAACAAAGAGTTCCCGGGGGAATGGATTTTAAAAACTAAATCCACGCGGACGAAGTCGCGGGCATCAGCTAGTCTATATAATAAATACAAGTTATACTTATGTCTAAGTGTGCCACAATGCTACGATCGACGGGCTGAAAAATGGTAATTTGACGTCATATATTTAGTTACCCCACGCGATTACCTTATGCTGAACTTAATTATAACGTAGAAATAGACCAACAAAGCGTTGGTCTATTTCTACGTTATTTCAAATTCACTTTTTTTGCACAAAACATGACAAAATACATTTATAAAGGTGCATGTACATGTTTGGTCATATACATATATATGACATGTAAATATTTTAATTTTTCACTGGCAAAACGCTCAGTGCAACCGATTTTTCATTCACATATTTTTCGTTAGGCACGTATAAAGGAAATCGACATCGAATTTCGTTTTCTAAAACTATGACGCTCGTACCTACTAGGAAATGCAAAACGACAATTTAGACGTAATTCGATCTAAAAAGGTATTTCCGTCAAACAAACAAACTCTTCTAATATACAATTTTTTCGTTAGGGAAGTAAACAGCTGAAGGAACTCTACGTCGAATTTTGTTTTCGAAAACTATGACTCACGTACCTACTAAACTTAAAAAAAAAAAAGAATATCAGCCAAGTTGAAGTTGACTAATATTCTCCTCTCCCCTCCAAATAAGCGGAAAGCTTGTGTCTGGAGTGGGTACGACAATAGTGCAACGGGTGGGATTCGAACCTGCGACCTTTCAGTTTTCAGTCCGCACCTTTAACCGTTGGGCTATTGAGGCTTTATGATGATGATGATGATGATTAGCAACCCATCAACGGTTCACTACTGAGCGCAAGTCTCCTCTCAGAGAAGGGTTTTAGGCCATAGTCCACCACGCTGGCCCAATGCGAATTGGCGGACTTCACACACCTCCGAGAACATTATGAAGAACTCTCAGATGTGCAGGTTTCCACACGATGTTTTCCTTCACCGTTGAAGCAAGTGATATTTAATTGCTTAAACGCACTTAACTCCGAAAAGTCATGCGAACCTGCGACCCCCCGAATAGGAGACCACAGTCCTAACCACTAGGCTATCACTGAGGCTTTATACTAGGCTGTAAAATGCAAAGCGACAATGTCTTACGCGTAATTCGTATCTGAAAAGGTATTAAAAACTCCGCCGACCCGCGTTCACGGCCAGTTTGAATAACCTTTCGACTTGTTTAGTACGTTCAATTGTGTGTGTTTTTAACAGTGCATCTGCATCTTGGATACAAATAGTAGGGGGTGTTATATCAGGGTAAGTTTTTGGAACGAAGTTTTGGAACGAAGTTCCTTATCGCGCGTTGCGAAAGGGGGCTAGACGTTATAAGACCAAAAGTTATAACGACACTTTTTATACATTTTTTGATGGCCCAAAAATCTTATATAATAATTACACCGTGTTGTGCATCGCTCCCGTAGCGCAATCGGCTTGCGTGCGGCTGTTAACCGTAAGGTTAGTGGTTCGATCCCACCCGGGGACGCGCAATTTTATTTTCATTTTTTATTTTATAAAATTATTTTTATTTTAATATTTTATAAAATCGATATTTAGGCTTCCCTGGGGTCATTTTGATTTATACCGATAAAAAATCATGATAAAAAATGTATACCCGAATAATTATTTTCTTTATACCTCGAATAGAACTTGAAATTAATATTTTTGTATGGAACTTCGTTCCTATCTGGTGAGTGTAATCGAAGATACGATAGTTGATCCGCTGGCGTGATGGCTTCGGTCGCGGCTGATTCCCGCACTGGCAGCACACCGGTGCTGATTCTGTTGTACACAATTTCCGACAGTGTGCGCCGAAATGTAATTTAAATAATTTAATATAAAAAATTCATTTTAAAAACCGACTTCAAACGCCCGCGCCACTACAAAGTATATAATTTATTGTTGATATTTTAAAAACCGCTCGAACGATTTCGATAAAATTTAAATGGGACCACCTGGGAAGTATACCCTTTAAAACAAAAAAAAAAAGAATTTTCCAAATCAGGACATTCAGGCGTCGTCGAGTAATCGGTGAGCATACATAAAAAAAAGAAGATTCCGACGAATTGAGAGCCTCCTCCTTTTTTAAGTCGGTTAAAGAATAGAAAAGAATAGTTTTTTATTGAAATAAACTCTTAAAAAGTGCTTTCGAATAAAAAATAGTATATTATGTACATACATGTAGTACAACCGCATCATTTTCCGCAAGAAATATTATGAAAGGGACATACTCGTAGTAACTTCTTTTTTTTTTGACGTTTGACGTGTGTGAAAAGGTTTCGAGAAATTCATCCCTAAATGATGAAATGGGGGTTAAGGGGTTGAAACTCCTGTGTTTCTAAACGATGAAATGGGGGTTAGGGGTTGAAACTCCTGTGCTTCTAAACGATGAAATGGAGTTTAGGGGTTGAAAAACTCCTGTGTTTCTGAAATCTGAGAAATAAAAATCGGCAACAGTTAATTTAGTTATAAATACTTAAAACTGTATAATTTTGTTTATAAAGCTACCCCTTGAGGGGGGGGGGGGGGGGGGGGGGGGGGGCTGGGGGTTAAAATAGAGGATGAAAGTTTATATGGAATAATTTTTGAAATTCATATTATTATTAACTTGGGTCTTGGGATGGTAGATTATTTTTTAACCGACTTTAAATAAAGGAGGACTTTCTCAATTCGTCGGAATCTTTTTCGTTTCTTCTTTTATGTATGCTCACCGAAGATATGATTACTCGAAGACGCCTGAACCGATTTGGAAAATTCTTTTTTTGTTTGAAAGGGTATACTTCCCAGGTGGTTCGATTTAAATTTTATCGAAATCGGTCGAGCGGTTTTTAAAAAAATCATCAATAACTTATGTACTTTGTAGTGGCGCGGGCGTCTGAAGCCGGTTTTTAAAAAGATTTTTTTATATTAAATTCAATCATTAATAATAATTATAAATAAAGTTTACAATAAGTAAGACTTAACTGTACATGTTATGATCGGTCTCTGCTGCCTAACTTAGGTTACCCTGTGCTATAGCAGCATTCCCTCCTTTACTTTACTCCTGTACTTTTTGCGTGAAAGAGTAACAAACATACACACACACACATACACACACACCACACACACACAAACACACGCACACACAACTTTCACATTCATAATATTAGTAGGATTTAGCTTTTTGATATATAATTTTTTCCATAATTTGATTACATCAAAGCGGTAACTTTCTTTCTACAAATGTGCCAAATCAATTTTTCAGCTTTAATATTTACTCATAATATCATTATGTGGTCCAATACAGAGGCTACAACTATTCCTTATTTTACTACGGGACCCTAAAAACTTTAGAAAAATAATATGACAAATAATTTTACTAAACATACAACATCAGGTACCAGTTAATAAAGAAGTCATAAATCATATTATACGTTGATTGTTATTATACGATGATTCAAATCCACAAAACTGTTTATATCTACTACTAGCTTCTGCCCGCGACTTCGCTCACGTTACGTTCGGTTGTTCAACCACCTATTTTACTCCTATCTTAATCCTTTCTTAGCGGACGCCGAGCTATATTGTATGCCAAATTAACATTCAAAAAGCGTCCCCACACACCAACAGATTTCAAACGTATATAAATAAATAAATAAATAAACATTTATTCAGCTTTTAACAAAAAGTAAGTGTTAAAAACTTAAACCCTAATTGATATTATTGTTCCTAAAATGTTAAAGCTGAAAAGGCTACTGCCTCAGCATAATGCTGCAACATTAGGATGCTGAGCGCTGATTTTCAGGCATAGCCTTAAATGAAATCGCGAGCCAACCACGAGACAGTTACACAAGATAAGCAATAGGTGAAAATAAATAAATGAGTAAATACAGATATTAACATTTGTGTTTCGGTTAACAGTTGATACAGAGGTGTCAAGGGACACCCGGATGGAACGAAGTTCCTTTCGATTAATTAATTTGGCATCGTGTTCAACATTTTCACACTACAATATTAGATCTCCGTAGCCTCGTGGTTTCGACAGTCGCCTAACAGCCAAAGGTCTCGATGGTTCGAATCCCAGCTCGACAGACCGAGTTTTCCATTTTCAATTTTATTTTACCACAAGGCTACGGAGACCCAATATTGTACCGCGAAATTACCGAACACAATGCCAAACACATTCAAAAAAGTGTCGGTTTCAAACAAGTGTCGATCAGTGTCGAGTATCGGTTCAATTTTGTCTTAAGTTTTTCCGTCTAGCCCCCTTCCGCACCGCGCGATAAGGAACTACGTTCCAATACGTTCCAATACTTTTATATAGGTAATTTAAAGGTAACTTCTTGGTTAAATGGTAAAAGTACAAAATAAATGAATACTACATGTTATTGTGTCTGAATAGCTACAGGTATAGCAGCCCGTGTGAAATCGTGCCTGTGAGACTCGTAAATATCTGTTATTGTAATGCTTTTTGCCTGACAAAATAATATTGCTTTAAAGCCGTTTTAAAAGATATTATTGATATATTAGTCAATACTTAATGGCAGCCTGATGATTTTTTAATATGACGACATCCGCCGTAGGATTGTAACTCTATTTGCATGAAAACCCCAATTTTCATGAAATCGAGTTACAGGCCATAGTCTACCACGTCGGCACAATGCTAACTTCTAGACTTCTAAGTAGATATCATCATCATTATCAACCCATCATCGGTTCACTAATATGAGCGAGGTCTCCTCTCAGAGAAGGGTTATAGGCCATAGTCCACCACGCTGGCCCAATGCGAATTGGCGGACTTCACACACCTTCGAGAACATTATGAAGAACTCTCAGGTGTGCAGGTTTCCTTCACCGTTAAAGCATGTGATATTTAATATCCTAAACGCACTTAACTTCGAAAAGTAAGTAACCCGGGATCGAACCTGCGACCCCCCGAATAGGAGGAGACCACAGTCGTAACCACTAGGCTATCACTGGTAGACATAATTTAATATAAAAAATTCTTTAAAGAAACAAATAAGATTCTGACTAATTGATAACCTCCCCGCGCCACTACAAAGTATATAATTTATTTTTGATTTTTTAAAAACCGCTCGACCGATTTCGATACAATTTAAATGGGTCCACCTGGGAAGTATACCTTTTCAAACAAAAAAAGATTTTCCAAATCGGCGCAAGCGTCTTCGAGTTATCGGTGAACATACTCGTATATACAAAAAAAAAAGATTCCGACGAATTAAGAACCTCCTCCTTTTTTGAAGTCGGTTAAAAACGTAGATAATAAAACGTAGATTGCCGTGAATCGTGACTGTGATGTAGCACCTTTGAACTCCGCGGCGAGGTAAATAAGTAACAATGTTTATGATAGCCGTATAATTTACTTTTAGGGTTCCGTACGCAAGGGTGCCAATACGGGACCCTATCCTATTCTTCTTCCTCAACCATCATTTTTAAGCTTTTATCGCGGGCTTTGAGCGCGGCGACCGAATCAAGAAATTCCGTAACGAAAATAAACCTAACACTAAAATATCGAGTTGGACGTGAGTTACTCACAAATTAGTAAATATTTTGACAAATTTCTTAAACTGCACACTTTCAAGTAAGAAGATTTTTGTAAAATCTGTGAAGATGATACTGCTACTGGCGCAATTAGCAATGCCATAAGCCTACTTTGTCGCATTAGTTTACAAATTGCGAAAAACCAAATTAAATGTGAATTTCGCGGATAGACCCGTATAATCCACCTTAACTGTACTAACTGTGTAACTGTGTATTTATGGTAACTGTTGGTAACTGTATGCTATGTATGGTATAGTATAATAACTAGTTATTACTTACCCAAATCTGATGCTGTTCACTTTAATACCGGGGTGGTTTAAAAAAAAAACAAGTGTAAATTGAAAATTTAAATCACCCCCGACATGTGAATCTACGGCCGGACAACTGTACTAAACTGTTACCCACTTTTCTGCTCCATCATCAGATACTTCTCCTCGATCCTCGATCCTCTATCATCTATCTAGCACCTACCTACTCATTGAGACCATTCTAATGAACCCAAACACGCTATATCTGCTGTAAGTTGATGAAGAATTGGGTATCCCGCAAACTAGATACCAGCACCAGGTCAACGTGACCGTATTGCAAGATCATAAACTGCAAGGTTACCTACTCATTGAAACTAATCTATTGAACCCAAATACGATATGTCTGCTGTGAGTTTTCGAAGAGTCGGGTTCTCTGGAGACCATTCTGGTTGCAGCATCAGGTCGAAGTTATTAATTAATTGTCATTTAACGATTATACTGGCACGCGTGAAGCACTTAATCATACGGCAAAAATACCTTAATTTTGGAAAAGAGCTGATACTCTTACACTGCTGGACCGATATTAACCAAACAAGCTAAGAACCACCGCAAGGAAACTGGCTTTCAAATGAAAAAACCGCATCGAAATCGGTCCATCCGTTTGAGAGCTACGATGCCTCATGCCACAGACAGACACACACATACACACACACACACACACACACACACACACACACACACACACACACACAGACACACACACACACACACACACACAGACACACACACACAGACACACACACACAGACACACACACACACACACACACAGACACACACACACACACACACACACACACACACACACACACACACACACACACACACACACACACACACACACACACACACACACACACACACACACACACACACACACACACACACACACAGAGAGACAGACAGACAGACAGACAGACATCGACGTCAAACTTATAACACCCCTCTTTTTGCGTCGGGGATTAAAAATAGGGAAAACTCAAGAGAACAGCTGAAAAATCGAATCGGTAATTTTGTATAGAAATCCCCACTTAGGATTACTTATAATAAATGGCGGGACCGAAGCCGCAGGTAAAAGCTAGTTATAAAATGAAATAATAATTCAGTAATATTAATTAATTATCTATAATCTTGGATTGCATCTTCACTTGTCATCAGGTGAGATCGCGGTCAAGGAGTATATTATCTTGTCGACGAATAAACAAAACCGGCCAAGTGCGAGTCGGACCCGCACACAAAGAGTTCCGTACCATCGCACAAGATTTAGCACCAGCTATTATTGAAGCAGTGATAGCCTAGAATAGAATAGAATAGAAATATTTTTTATTCAAATAAACTTTTACAAGTGCTTTTGAATAGTCAATGAATCTACCACTGGTTCGGAATGCCTTTCCTGCCGAGAAGAACCAGCAAGAAACTCGGCGGTTGCTCTTTTCAAAACAAATTATAATACAGTAAATACTATGCTATATATGCAGTGTTTCCACAATGAGGAAAGTTCCAAAAATGCATACCGACTAACGTCTATCTTAAGATGGGCAGACATAAAGTAGCCCCATTCCCGCCGGTGGCACCCGTTCACGAGCATGACACATGACCCCAGCCATTGCTTCGCTCAACCATATTTGAGGGAGCGTAACAACCCGCATCACACGACACCACCACAGAAATGTTTAAAGAGTGCGTGACATACTTATGCTACCCATGTCAAGGCATCAAACTGAAAACTAATATTCAAATGCTCATTTTAAGACATCACTTAGACACAAATAAAGTAGAAACACTGAATAGCACAGGATAATTTTGTTACACAGGTTGATTATTTATTACTGTCTCATGAATCGCTGGAGCGAGTTATATCCACGCTTTTTTGTCATTAATATAGTCTTCAATTGTATAATATGCTTTTTCCATGAGAGAAGTTTTAATTGCTTTCTTAAACTTGTGTAAAGGCAAGTCTAAGATCGACTGTGGAATTTTATTATAGAACGTCACGCCCATTCCCACAAATGTCTTTCGGACCCTCTGGAGGCGCAGTCGAGGAATCACGAGCCTATTTGGATCTCTAACCTGCCTATCGTGTAAATCACCCTTTTTTTGTAACTCAAAATATTTTGTCTGACAAATATTATGTTGTTATAAATATATTGTGAAGCTACTGTCAGAATGCCTATTTCCTTAAATTTTTCTCGAAGGGAATCCCGCGGTTTTAAATTATAGATTGCGCAAATTGCCCTCTTCTGCAATACAAAAATTTTTCCAATGTCGGCTGCTTTACCCCATAGTAAGATTCCGTATGACATAATACTATGGAAATATGCAAAATAAACAATTTTTGCAGTTTCTATATCAGTTAACTGTCGAATCTTCCTAACAGCGTAAGCAGCAGAGCTAAGCCTGCCAGCAAGTGTTGTTATATGGGTGCCCCACTGTAGCTTAGAATCCAGGGTTAATCCCAAGAACACTGTGGAGTCCTCAGTTTTCAAGGTTCATTATTTATCTTTAAATTATTACTGACAGCTCTGGTGTTAGGCAATAAAAACTCAACACACTTGGTTTTTTTAGCATTTAAAAGTAAATTATTTGCCGTAAACCATTCAGAAACTTGAGATAATGCATTATTTACATCGTCAAAATTGTCTTTTTTCCTATCGACTTTGAAAATCAAAGACGTATCATCAGCAAATAGTACAATATCGCAAGTATTTTGGACAAAATGTGGTAAATCATTTATGTAAATCAAAAACATGAATGGACCTAGAATAGAACCCTGGGGTACACCCATTACTGAGGCTGATCCGGATGATTTTACGTCATTGACACATACTCTCTGAACACGATCACTGAGATAAGACGCAATGAGACTAAGTGTGGCTCAGTTTAAGCAAAAGGGTCTCGTGATCAACGCAATCAAATGCCTTTGATAAATCACAGAAAATACCAATGGCATTCTGTGAGTTCTTCCATGCATCGAATATGTGTTGTTAACAGCTTTGCGGCTGCATCGGTTGTTGATCGAACCTTAGTAAAACCATACTGCTCAGGGTTTTTTTTTTTATTGATCAAGCTCTGTAACAAATACATTTTAACATTATATTATCTGTCATCCTCTAAGAAACTTTACGTGAAGAAGACCATTTAAATTAAAGTGTAGAAGCAGTTGGTTGAGCATTATTTTTTCGAATATCTTGCTGAGGGTTGGCAAAATTGAAATTGGTCTGTAGTTATTCGGGTCACTTTTGCTTCCCGATTTAAAAAGAGGTATTAGTTTACTACATTTCATAAGGTCTGGAAAAGATCCAGAATCAACTGATTTATTAAAAATTAAGGCAAGATATGGCGCAATAATATCAATTATACTGTGGATTATTTTAACTGAAATTCCCCATAGATCTCCCGTTTTTTATTTTGTAAAGCTTTAAATATTTTGATAATATCGTATGGGGTAACGTGTTCAAACTTAAATAGTTTACTGCACTCAGAAACATTGCTCTTTAAAAGATTATAGGCTCCTGTTGGCGAGGAATTTAGAGAACTAGTTGTGGTAACTGGAATATTTTTGAAAAAGTTCTCAAATGTATTTGCAATGTCTATGTCGGAGTCAATAATATGGTTAGTACTGCGGTCTCCTATTCGGGAGGTCGCGGGTTCGATTCCTGGGAAGCACATCTGACTTTTCGGAGTTAAGTGCGATTAAGCAATTAAATATCACAGGCTTCAACGGTGAGTGAAAACATCGCGAGGAAACCTGCACGCCTGAGAGTTCACCAAAATGTTCTCAAAGGTGTGTGAAGTCCGCCAATTCGCATTGAATAGAAATTAGAATAGAATACGGTAGTAAATATCATTCGTCTATGAATAGAATAGAATAGAAATACTTTTTATTCAAATAAACTTTTTTACAAGTGCTTTTGAATCGTCGATGAGTCTACCACTGGTTCGGAATGCCCTTCCTGCCGAGAAGAACCAGCAAGAAACTCGATGGTTGGTCTTTTCAAAACAAGTTTACAATACAATAAATAAAATAATGATATGTATGCAGTTCCCACTTAGCCAGTTACCCCAAAATGGGCAGACATAAAGTAACCCCGTTCCCGCCGGTGTCACCCGTTCACGAGCATGACGCAAGCCGTTGCTTCGCTCAACCATATTTGAGGGAACGCAGCAACCCTCATCACCCGACACCACCACAGAAATATTTAAAGAGTGCATGACATGCTACTTATGCTACCCATGTTATACATATATATTGGGCCAGCGTGGTAGACTATGGCCTATATAACTCTTCTCTGATAGGAGACCTGCGCTACTGAGAAGTTAATGGTTTGCTCAAAAACAAACAACAATTTAGGAAATCGATTTGTCTTATTTCAGAACAGTAAAATGCCTCCCTCCAGCACACACACAGAAACCACCACCATCACAGAGGACGAAGAGGATCTACCGAAGCTGATAGCTCCGCAGGCGGCACCCAGGAAATATGACGTGTTGTACTTCAATTTGCTGACGTTCAGCTACGCGCACTTGGCCACACTGTATGGAATGTATCTAGCCTGTACCGTCGCCACTTGGAAGACAGTGATATTCTGTAAGTACCTATAACAGGACGTACGCGCACCTGGCCACACTGTATGGAATGTATCTAGCCTGTACCGTCGCCACTTGGAAGACAGTGATATTCTGTAAGTACCTATAACAGGACGTAGGTGCACCTGGCCACACTGTATGGAATGTATCTAGCCTGTACCGTCGCCACTTGGAAGACAGTGATATTCTGTAAGTACCTATAACAGGACGTAGGTGCACCTGGCCACACTGTATGGAATGTATCTAGCCTGTACCGTCGCCACTTGGAAGACAGTGATATTCTGTAAGTAGTAAGTACCTATATAAGGACGTACGCGCACCTGGCCACACTGTATGGAATGTATCTAGCCTGTACCGTCGCCACTTGGAAGACAGTGATATTTTGTAAGTACCTATCTATAGCAGGACGTATGTCAGTTAATCTATCTAATACCTTTAAGCGAGCAATTCTTGTATATATATAAATATATGTATAATCTGAATCTCGGAAACGGCTCAAACGATTTTCATGAAATTTTGTGTGCAGGGGGTTTAGGGGGCGATAAATCGTGTCCGTGTGCGAATATCCGTGTTTTCAGGCAATGAAAAACCCCTTACAATGTCTTTAGAATACGAAGGTAAATTTCGCCATCTTCTACGAAAGTTCTTTGGCTCGGAAAGTCGGGCGGTCCCGAAACCAGAACCCCGGTTCGAGTCCAGACGATTATTATATTTTCCCCTATGAATCTTATTTTTTTTTTTTAATATATAATTTCCAAAAAACACGACTATACCAAAAAAAAAACACCCAGATATTGTTATATTATTAGGTAGTACAAACTACCTAATGCATGGAACTGCACGCCGAGTTTAAGACTTAGTTAGAAAAAATAAAAAGTGTGCCGCCACATCGAAAGCGGCAGCTTCTCACTTCTTTCTTCTTTATCAACCTATAGACGTCCACTGCTGGACAAAGGTCTCCTGCATGGACTTCCACAGGCTTCGGTCTTGCGCCGCTTGAATCCAGCGGCTCCCTGCGACTCGTTTGATGTCGTCGGTCCACCCAGTGGGAGGTCTGCCAACACTGCGTTTCCCGGTGCGGGGTCGCCACTCCAGCACCTTGGGACCCCAACGACCATCAGCTCTTCGAACTATGTGCCCCGCCTATTTCCACTTCAGTTTCGCTAGTTATAAATAATTTCTGATTGACGTTTAATATTGATATTTATGAATAAATGACTATGACTGTGACTATCACCTTCCAGCCAACATAGTGCTGGTGGTGGCGGCGGTTGGCGTGACGGCGGGCGCGCACCGCCTGTGGACGCACCGCGCGTACAAAGCCAAGACGCCGCTGCAGGTGCTGCTGATGGTGATGAACACCTTCGCGTTCCAGAACTCCGCGATACACTGGGTGCGCGACCATCGCATGCACCACAGGTGTGTTTCTTAAGAGTGGGTGTACGTTCGTTAACAGTAAACAGATTTGATTTTTACAGTAGTAGATCAAGTTTCAACTATCCGAAAAAAAACACGCAAAAATAACATCACACTGCCAAGGGACGTGCTTGGCAAAAACATAAAATGATGAAATTTGTTCGATAATAAAAAATCGCGAAGTTAGGTCTAATTTTTAACCAATATTCATTTATTTTCAATGTGTTGCGTATTACAGAGCCAAAATTTTTACAAAAACTTCCGATTAATATTATCAAGAGAGTAGCCTAGTGAATTGAAAAGAAAATGAATATTTTACGAGTTACAAAGTATTTGGCGCTTACTACACTCCTATTCCGCGCAAAACGCTTTCTTTTGTCGCGCCTCACATGAGGTTGCGGCTATGTTTTATTTCATCGCACCGCGCGCGCGCGCGCGGGTGAAATCTGATTTTTTTTAGTGTTCTACGCGTTCTTAACGGACGGTACGGACTAGGCGAAAAAAAGTGTGGGAATTTTCCGTCACGAGTAGTGTTTTTTTTTATTCGATGACAAGCTAGTCCTTGACTGTGATCTAACCTGATGGTAAATGACGATGCAGTCTAAGATGGTAGCGGGCTAACTTGGAAGGGGTATGGCAGTGAACATTCAACCCATACCCTTAGTTGGTTTCTACACGCCATCGTGCCGGAACGCTAAATCGCTTGCCGGCACGTCTTAGACGGTAGCGAGGTAACTAGCCACGGCCAAAGTCTCCCACCAAACCAGACCAGAGACAATTAAGAAATTGTAAATTATAATTTCTGAATTGTCTCTGTAGTATTATGTGTAGACGGTTATCCATAGCGCGTTTGCTAAATTACGACATGGTTGTGACATATGGCGAGAGATGGCGTTGATTCTAATAAGAATTTTCCCGAGTAGTGTAGACGGTTATCCATAGCACGTACCCTATATATTAAGAGATGGTTGTGACATGTGGCGAGAGATGGCGTTGATTCTATTAAGAATTTTCCCGAGTAGTGTAGACGGTTATCCATAGCACGTACCCTATATATTAAGAGATGGTTGTGACATGTGGCGAGAGATGGCGTTGATTCTATTAAGAATTTTCCCGAGTAGTGTAGACGGTTATCCATAGCGCGTACGCTATATTACGAGATGGTTCTGACATGTGGCGAGAGATGGCGTTGATTATAAGAATTTTCCCGAGTAGTTTAAACGGTTATCCCGCGTACGCTATGTTACGAGATGGTTCTGACATGTGGCGAGAGATGGCGTTGATTATAATAAGAATTTTCCCGAGTAGTGTAGACGGTTATCCATAGCGCGTATGCTATATTACGAGATGGTTCTGTCATGTGGCGAGAGATGGCGTTGATTATAAGAATTTTCCCGAGTAGTTTAAACGGTTATCCCGCGTACGCTATGTTACGAGATGGTTCTGACATGTGGCGAGAGATGGCGTTGATTATAATAAGAATTTTTCCCGAGTAGTGTACAGTCCGTTCACAGTTATTTTACCTCTGACTACCTCCGTCAAGCCATAGTATTTTGTCAAAATAAATACTATGGCTTGACGGAGGTTGTCAGAGGTAAAATAACTGTGAACGGACTGTAGACGGTTATCCATACTATAGTATAGCGCGTATGCCATTGGCTGTGCCCAGTCATATGAAATGAAATGAAAATATATTTATTTGCAAGAAACATTGTACATAAATAGATGTTAACATAATAATTATTCAATTTCCAGTATGTTTCGTCAATTGACACGCAAAAAATGTTAGATACCTACTATATTATCATTATTGAATACCTAACTAAGAATATATTTGTTTTTATACAGTTCTGGTAATTTTTATTAGGCTCAAATACACATTATAGCCATACATAGAAAACAATATAAGATTTCATAATACTGAAAAAATACAAAAAGAGGAGGTTCTCAATTCGACGCGTATTTTTTTTTGTTTTTTTTTTTGTTGATGTTACTCCATAACTCCGTCAAATCTGGATCAATTTCAATAATTTTTTTGAAAGGTCATACTATAAATGCTGGTCTCATTTAAATTTGGTGAAGATATGATGAATATCTTCGGTGATGAAGGACGGAACTCCATAATGAATTAGAGCAAATCGCTCTCGATTAGAGAATTTGAAGATTTGATCCTTAATAAAGCTATTATAAAGAGGAAAGATTGTTTTGTTTGTTTGTTTGTTTGTTTATTTGTTTGTTTGTACCGAATAGGCTCTGTAACTACTGGACCGATTTTAACCATTTCTTCACAAATAGAAAGCTAAGTTGTTATCAGGAAGTAACATAGGCTATAATTTATTTTCCATAAAATTAGAGATCCTTAAGAAAATTGCAATAATGTAACCCAAAGTAGCAAAATTTTGCCTATAAAATTCATTAGTTAGTGTGTGCTGAGAAAACTATTGATGATACATAAAAATTACGTACTACATGATTAAAGTACTCATCTCATTATTCTCTACAAAAAAGTCCCCGAGGGATACATCTAACTATCATATTGTTTAAGTCACAATAGTAGCTTTTGTGTTCTAAAATTTAATAAGATCGCCTTTATTATCGTATAGTATTAATTTTTCCCTACCAATTCATAATTATAAATTCGAGTGTGTTTGTTCGTTGGTTTGCCCGTCAATCACGCTGCAACAAAGCTACAGATTTACGTGACTTTTTGGGTAGGTATAGTTCAGAACATGGAGGGTGACATAATATGCATCCCGGAAAATCAAAGAGTTCCCGCGGGATTTTTAAAACTAAATCCACGCGGACAAAATCGCGGGCATCAGCTAGTCCTTAATAAAGCTACAATAAAAAGCTTAAAATAATATACGTTTAGATCTTTGAGTAATAAACCTGGATTATTACTCAAAGGTTTAGATAGATTAGCCAAGCTGAAATGCGAATTTCCGACACGACCGGAGAGAGATCAGGCGCAGGACCGACAGCTTAACGTGCTCTCCGAGGCAAGGGATTTATATCCATGTGCCCTATTAAGGTCTATTAGACGAGTCTGCCCGCGAAATTCAAATTTAATTTAGTTTTTCCCATTTTGTAAACTAATACGACAAAGTAGGCTTATGGCATTCTAATTGCGCCAGTAGAATTATCATCTTCACAGGTTTACATAAAAATCTTTACTTGAAAGTGTCCAGTTTAAGAAATTAATCAAAATACCGAGTTGGACGTGAGTTACTCACAAATTAGTCGTCAGTATTTTGATTAATTTCTTAAACTGGTCACTTTCAAGTAGGTATAGATTTTTATGTAAACCTGTGAAGATGATAATTCTACTGGCGCAATTAGAATGCCATAAGCTTACTTTGTCGTATTAGTTTACAAATTGCGAAAAACCAAATTAAATTTGAATTTCGCGGGCAGACCCGTATAATCATCCTTAAGCAAGTGTTATGGTTACAGGTACAGCGACACGGACGCCGACCCGCACAACGCTACACGAGGCTTCTTCTTCTCCCACATCGGCTGGCTGCTGGTCAGAAGGCATCCCGAGTTGCTTAGGAGAGGAAAGTTCCTCGACATGTCTGATATCTACGCCAACCCGGTGCTTCGGTTTCAGAAGAAGTGAGTATTACGTCAGTTATCCTCAATACATCAGCAACCCATCAACGGCTCACTACTGAGCGCAGGTCTCCTCTCAGAGAAGGGTTATAGGCCATAGTCCACCACGCTGGCCCAATGCGAATTGGCGGACTTTACACACCTTCGAGAACATTGTGAAGAACTCTCAGATGTGCAGGTTTCCTCACGATGTTTTTCCTTCACCGTTGAAGCAAGTGATAGTTAATTGCTTAAACGCACTTGACTCCGAAAAGTCAGAGGTGCGTACCCGGGATCGAACCTGCGACCCCCCGAATAGGAGACCACAGTCCTAACCACTAGGCTACCACTGCTTATCCTCAATAGCCCAACGGTTAAAGGTGCGGACTGAAAACTGAAAGGTCGCAGGTTCGAATCCCACCCGTTGCACTATTGTCGTACCCACTCCTGACACAAGCTTTCCGCTTATTTGGAGGGGAGAGGAGAATATTTGTTAGATATAGGAGAATATTTGTTAGTATAGAGCTTTGTTACTTCAGTCACAGAATATATAATAGTACTACGTACGTACGTGCTTCAGTTCTAACTTGCTCTCAATTCAATATCTTTTGATTGTGACTTGTGTAAGCTCTCTCTTAGCCTGAGATCTATAGATCGTACTCTGCCTCTGCTCATGACTTAAGATAGAGTTTATAATCTTAATATATATAAATTACGTGTCACGTTGTTTGTCCGCGATGGACGCCTATTAATCGAACTTCGTAACCATCTGTAATTTGGTCCAACTTAAAAGATAGGATAGTTTTTTTGGATTGGGTTAGTCTATTTATTTTATTTATAGATAAGTTGGCGGTACGAAGTTCGCTGGGCCAGCTAGTTTAATATAAAAAATATTTTTAAAAAACCGACTTCAAACTCCCGCGCCACAGGGAATAGAGAGTGCACCTGTGTTTGCGCACACACTTGTGCACTATAATATCTCCCGCGCAGATGGTTGACCTCTAAGGAGGTTGGCCGCCGTGACCGGACTCGGTCGGGAGGACATTATTATTATTATTATTAATAATACGTAGACTGTAACCCCGACTTTTCCTAACTTTCAGGTACGCCATCCCGTTCATCGGAACAGTGTGCTTCGTCCTACCAACCCTCATCCCCATGTACTTCTTCGGAGAAACCCTCAACACGGCGTGGCATATCGCCATCATGCGCTACGTCTTCAACCTCCACATATCCTTCTCCGTTAACAGCTTCGCGCACTTGTGGGGAAGCAAGCCTTACGACAGAAACATCAAGCCAGTACAGAACCTACCAGTCTCGTTCATCGCATTCGGTGAAGGCTTCCACAACTACCACCACGCGTTCCCATGGGACTACCGTACGGCGGAGTTGGGGAACAACTGGCTCAATTTCACCACAAAGTTTATAGACTTCTTCGCGTGGCTGGGCTGGGCGTACGACCTCAAGACGGTGCCGGATGATGTTGTACAGTCGAGGGCGAGGAGGACCGGCGACGGAACTGACATGTGGGGGTTCGGGGGCGATCGAGATAAGACTGAATAAACTGTGTGATTAATGGACTTGAGGTTGTTTTATTTTCCAACTACCCACAAGTTTAAATTGCTTTAAAACACCCACGAAATGTGAGTCTATGGCCGGACTATGTAGGATGAAATGAATGAATGGAATGAAATATTCTTTATCATACACCAATCTAATGTTTATCTCATTCGGTGAAGGCTTCCACAACTACCACCACGCGTTTCCATGGGACTACCGTACGGTGGAGTTGGGGAATAACTGGCTCAATTTCACCACAAAGTTTATAGACTTCTTCGCGTGGCTGGGCTGGGCGTACGACCTCAAGACGGTTCCGGATGATGTGGTACAGGCGAGGGCGAGGAGGACCGGCGACGGAACTGACATGTGGGGGTTCGGGGGCGATCGAGATAAGACTGAATAAACTGTGTGATGAGTGCACTTGAGGTTGTTTTATTTTCCAACTACCCACAACTTTAAATTAATTTAAAACACCCCCGAAATGTGAATCTATGGCCGGACTATGTACGATGAAATGAATGAATGAAATGAAATATTCTTTATCGTAAACCAATCTAATGTTTATCTCATTCGGTGAAGGCTTACACAACTACCACCACGGGTTCCCATGGGACTACCGTACGGCGGAGTTGGGGAATAACTGGCTCAATTTCACCACGAAGTTTATAGACATCTTCGCGTGGCTGGGCTGGGCGTATGACCTTAAGACGGTGCCGGACGATGTGGTACAGTCGAGGGCGAGGAGGACCGGCGACGGAACTGACATGTGGGGGTTCGGGGGCGATCGAGATAGGACTGAATAAACTGTGTGATGAGTGCACTTGAGGCTGTTTTATTTTCCAACTACCCACAAGTTTAAATTGATTTAAAACACCCACACGACTCATTAATACAGTCTTTAAAAATAATAGCTGATAATGTCATGTTTGGTTTCGTTTTGATCAGTATTTGATTCTACATGGAATGCAATGGTGGCAACGCGATGAGCTGACGCTGCAGCCAGGATGTCTAGCACACCAGTTCACTCTTGAAAGAATAATAGAAGCTATGAAATGTTTGGATTCGTTTTGATCAATGAATAGACACAAATCGCTCGCGATCAGAGAATGTGTAGATTTATCCTATGAAGCTACACTAAAAAGCTTAAAATAATATGTAAAAATTCTTTTCAAAAAACCGACTTCAAACGCCACTGAAAAGTTTAAAATAATTTCAGTTTGTACACGCATGTTAAAGTCGGACGGGCCTCAATAGAACTATGAAACTGCAACGCTCGCCCGACTTCAACGTACATGTCTTCTTCTTCTTCTTCTTTATCAACCTATAGACGTCCACCGCTGGACAAAGGTCTCCTGCATGGACTTCCACAGGCTTCGGTCTTGCGCCGCTTGAATCCAGCGGCTCCCTGCGACTCGTTTGATGTCGTCGGTCCACCTGGTGGGGGCCTGCCAACACTGCGTTTCCCGGTGCTGGGTCGCCACTCCAACACCTTGGGACCCCAACGACCATCAGCTCTTCGAACTATGTGTACGTGTACCAAGTACTATTATATTCTGTGCCTGGACTTACAAATTAAAATTTTGGCTAGCGTGGCGCATTCGTTTCATCGTTTCTATTTAGGCCCGCCCGACTTCAACATACGTGTACAAACTGAAATTATTGTATACTTTTCAGTGGCGTTTGAAGTCGGTTTTTTTAAAAAGAATTTTTTTATATTACTAGCTGACTCGGCGAACTTCGTTCCGCCAACTTATCTATATAAATAAAACAAATAAACTATCCTAATCCAAAAAACTATCCTATCTTTCAAGTTGGACCAAATTACAGATAGTTACGAAGTTTCATCAAAATCGGTTAAGTAGTTTAGGAGTCCATCGCAGACAAACAACTTGACACGTAATTTATATATATTAAGATTTACATGAGCTTTCCATCGAAGCTTTGTGTCTAGCGTCATACCCAGGTACGCTGTATTTACGTAGGGTAAATCGGATGATATTGCGGTAGGTTATTGGTGAAATCTTTATGCATAGATTTAGACTCGTTAAGTTTAATTCGCCACTTTATAGTCCATTCATTAACTTTGTTTATTGCAACTTAAGTGAAATAATACAGCCTAAAAATATTTACCCCGCGGTGAAACGAGTTATTTGCTTTTTTTGTGTCTAGAATAGGAAAATATATTATCATTGATCAGTGGCAAAACCATTAAAAACAAAACAATACGTCACGTAGACGCAAGCGCAAACAACATATTATCACAAGTAGGTATAAATTAAAAAAAAAAGAAACATCCCCGACATGTGAATCTATGGCCGGACTATGAACGACAAACCTGACATCCAGTTACCCAGTTTGCTGCTCCATCATCAGATCCTCCTCTTAGATCTATGATCCTCGATAATCATCTATCTAACACCTACTCATTGAGACCATTCTAATGTGCCCATACACACTATATCTACTATAAGTTTCTGAGGAGTTGGGTATCTCAAGGTTACTTACTATAGTTAGAATCTAATAATCTAAAGAACCTTGAAAATAATTCGAACTAACAGTACACAAATTTCAAATCAATCGCACCGGTGAAAGCTTGTAAGACCCCTTAATCAAGTAGGAAATGAGCTGATGATCTTCAAACGCCTGAGCAGATCTTCATAAATTATTGCTAAGATCCATCTATTCACGTTTTTCGAAAAGACAAAATCGCATGAAAATCGGTGTATTTGCAGTCGCAAAAGGCCATAAAAACGCCTCGATCGCAGCAGTTGAAAATCGCAGTGTGGCCTCGCTCTCTCAAAGAAAAAATGAAAAATGTATTTTCGTAATCACCTTTTGATTCAACCTTTTAATTTGATACCCCAATTAATAGGATTTGAAGAAAAAAAATTTTTTAACCCCACATTAGGGCGTCCAAAATCCGCCATTTTGAATTTTTCAAATATTTATTATGTTCTCGCGCTGGCACGGCGAATCTAACGACATGCCACTTATCAAAATCGGCCCACGCTTTTGTCTCTAGAGTGCCACAAAGGAACAAACAAACATACATACGTATATATAGACCGATAAACACATTACCACTCCTTTGCGTAGCGCAGTCGAGTGAAAATGGGAGTATATTTGCATGTAGGGATGACCCGATACGCGTTTTTAAACTCTGACGGAAGAAGAGGGGTGTTTCGTAGAGAGAGAAAAGAGAAATTTTGCATGTATGTGTAAATCGGATGACAATGCAATATTATTGTGACATGGAGCTGATCTGATGATGGAGACGGAAGATGGCTATCGGAACTCTGTAATAAAACGACGTAACCCCATCGAGTTTGGGCTCGTTTGATTCGTCATAACAAGTACTCTGATCCTAGATGATATCCAGAGTCTAATGATGTAGCTACTAAAAGCTTGCATTTAAAAATAAAATTTTTAATTTACACTTGTTCAATACAAAAACTGACAGTTTATTCCTCGGTTTATTCCGTTCGGTCAAAACTTAAAAGTCACTCATAGATCAGTGACGTCAATCGACGTTAGTGAAATCATCGTAAAAAGCCCTAGCCTATAAGTTGTTTTGATTTTAATTATTTTCTCTAAATATTCCATATAAGTACTTACCTGGTAACCTTGAGGCTTTCGTGGTTTTTCTTATAAATCGTTTACAGCTGACGTACCAACAAAAATTTCTAAGTATCGGCACATGAGTGTATCGGTACCTACACGTACAATTTACTAGCTGATGCCCGCGACTTCGTCCGCGTGGATGTAGTTTTTAAAATCCCTCGGGAACTCTTTGATTTTCCATGATAAAAAGGAGCCTATGTCACTCTCCAGCTCCTCAAATATACCCATGCAAAAAATCACATCGATCCGTAGCTCTGTTTGAGGCGTGACTGAAGGACAAACCAACAAACAAACACACTTTCGCATTTATAAGTATTGTAAGGAAGAATTAAAATCACGATAATTAAGGCGATCTAATTAAATTTTAGAACACAAAAGCTACTATGGTGACTTAAATATGATAGTTAGATATAAAATACTGAGTTGGACGTGAGTTACTCACAAATTAGTCGATATTTTGATTAATATCTTAAACTGGACACTTTCAAGTAAAAATTTTTATATAAACCTGTGAAGATGATACTGCCATTGTCGCAATTAGAATGCCATAAGCCTACTTTGTCGTATTAGTTTACAAATTGCGAAAATCCAAATTAAATTTGAATTTCGCGGGCAGACCCTTGTCTTCAACCTTAATCATGTAGTGCATAATTTTTATGTATCAACAATAGTTTTCTCAGCACACGCCAAAGAATGCATTTTATAGGCAAAATTTTGCTACTTTGGGTTACATTATTGCAATTTTCTTAAGGATCTCCTAAGGATCGCCTATGTTACTTCCTGATAACTTAGCTTTCTATTGGTGAAAAAATTGTTAAAATCGGTCCAGTAGTTACAGAGCCTATTCGGTACAAACAAACAAACAAATAAACAAACAAAAAAATCTTTTCTCTAATATTATAATATAGATTATGGCGATACAGGTTTTATGGTTAAACCGCCGCGTATTACAATAGTATGCCTTAGGCTCGGGTTTAACACGGCACACGACCGCTGCATCCGCATAATTCAAATTCAAAATAGGCATCATGACCGATTTTGAAAAACTGCTGGATGATTTTCGGAAGTATATCTACTACTAGATGATGGCCGCGACTTCGTCTAGATTAAGCTTTTTTTGATTCCCGCGGGAACTCTTTAATTCTCCGGGATAAAATGAAGCCTATGTATTAATCCTGGGTATGACCTATAGTCTAGTCCACAAGTTCAGAAACGTGTTAATTCTTGATAAAGCTCCTAAAAATATGTGCGATAGCTCATTCGATTCGGAATGACGTCTAGAAAAATGTACCTCGAGTTTTTATTAGCACATAAAAAATTGCAATTGTTATTAACAAAATAAGATGATAAAAAAAAAGATATTTCGTTTTTTATTAATAACTCAAAAAGTATTAAGACTTAAGAACTTTTAAAAAAAGATTCTTAAAAAGGAGGAACTTTCCAATAAAAAAGTCCTAAATTCCGAAATTCTATCTCCATTATTTATAGTTTTTATTTAACGCTGAAAATTGGGCTCCGCGCGACCGCTGCGGCATGAGCGCATCGCCGCCGCTGAAGACAGTAGGTAATATCACATAAAATGATATTTTACAGTATTAAATATTAATTTAAAAATTTGAAAAAATTATGGTGTCATCAGCACACTTGAATTAATAAAGCCCTGATGTAAAAAACTTTATGTCAATTTTTCAAAAAGTTATACGATTGTTAATGAACTATATTTTTTCCAATCTCTGTTTTTACAAAAGTCGACATAAAAGTTTAAATAATTGACCTAATTTTTTTTTTGCTTCTTGGAGCCCTTCTTATACACATACTTTACATGATCACGCAATAAAAGTTTATTAAAGTTTTATATTTTGTTTGTTATAACTTTTTAAATTAACAAAAAGTTAAGTACTCAAAAAATGTTGTTAAAACATTTTTTTCTGACAGATGTAATTATATGGATGTTTTTGCATCTAACATACTTTACATGATCACGCAATAAAAGTTTATTAAAGTTTTATATTTTGTTTTACGTCATTTGTTAAGAAATTGTTTATAAACAAATAGACAAGTTCAATGTTTTTAAATTCTTTTTTGCAGTCAGGACACGAAACCAATCTTTGCATAGATAACTTTAATTTAGCATCAAGTTTTTCTAGGAAAAAAGCTAAACGAGGGGGAGTTTGCATACTAGCCCGCCACGGAATTGATTTTGAAGATATAAAAAGCCTACATGAAAATGCACAGGAGAAAGATTTTGAATGCTGTGGTATATTTATAAAGGATTTTAATATTATAATAGTGTGTCTGTATAGAATTCCACATTCAAATGTACAAATATTTCTTACGAATCTAGATATTATGTTACAAAACTTAACAAATAAATTCAAAGAATGTAAATTAGTACTATGTGGCGATATGAACATAAATACGTTAATAAATAACTCAATTTCAAAATCCTACAATGATCTACTATCTAATTACAATATCGTCAATAAAATACTGAAACCTACCAGATCTACATCACGGAGCGAAACTTGCATTGATCATATTCTCACTAATATTAATAAATCTACAGGACTATTACACAACCTATGCCTATCTGATCACAACACCGCACAAACCTTGCACTTTAATTGTAACAATGAAATAAAAAATGGATCACAAACTTATTATGCATACAAAAGAGACTACTCTAAAAATAATGTTAATATTTTCGTAAATTGCATGAAAAATCTTTCTTTTACGGATATACTAGAAGAACAAGATACAAACATTGCATTTAATCTACTACATGATACACTAGTATTATTCCACAGACTTTGTTTCCCTCTCATTAAAGTATCAATTAGAAAAAAAACAAATAATGCTAGATGGATAACTAAAGGTCTTAAAATTAGTACAAAACGTAAACGGTTGCTATATTATGAATCTTGCATTAATCGGGATAAATCAAAGAAGTACAAGGAATACTCTGCAATTTTGCGGCAGTGTATTTATTTCAGACAACGGGATTGTAACAAAAAATATATCAATAAAGCAAAAAATGTATGCAGTGCAACCTGGAATATTATTAAAAAGAAAGTAGGACAAAGTAATTGTCAGCAGAACATTAAATATCTAACTAACGATGGTAGGAAAATAACGAATCCCGCTGAAATATGTGACATATTAAATAAACATTATATAACGACATCCAATAAACAACATAAAAACTATAATAATAAACTAAAAAATATAAATGCTAACCCTAATAATATGTATTGTAGTCCCTCTGATCCCTTTGAAATAAAAAAAATCATAATGAATTTAAAAAATACTAATGCAACTGGATATGACGAATTAAATACCTATTTATTAAAATGCTCATCAGTCTATTTATCTAAACCAATAGCCCACATTGTAAATCTTTCTATTGAAAACGGTATTTTTCCGGATAGATTAAAGTTATCGGTTATAAAGCCTCTTTACAAAAAAGGAAAGAAAGATGAGGCAAATAACTACAGACCAATTGCCTTAATCCCAGTGTTATCAAAAATATTTGAAAAGGTCATATATAATAGGATAAGTAATTTTGCTGAACGATTTAATATTTTAAATAACGCACAGCATGGTTTTAGAAAAAATAAATCGACGACAACTGCTATGTTCGAGTTAGTGAAAATAATTTCGGAATCAGTAGATAAAGGAAAACCGGTAACTGTTCTTTTTCTCGACATGTCTAAGGCCTTCGACCTCGTTTGTCACGAAAAATTATTAAACAAGTTGGAGCACTACGGAATACGCGGGCAGATACACCAATGGCTCAAATCATACTTAGACAATAGAAGGCAAAAAACTATAATCCAGAAACAAATTGGTAAAACTATGAATGTGTTTGAATCAGAGTACAAAAATAATAAATTCGGCGTGCCCCAGGGCAGTATTTTAGGCCCACTTCTATTTTTACTATACATAAATGACCTTTCCAACAATATATCACATCAATCAATACTCTTTGCGGACGATACTACAGTAATCATTCCATGTGACAACACTTACACACATGAATCCAAAGTTAACAGATCGTTAGAGGAAACTGTTAATTGGTTAGATAACAATAACTTAAGCGTAAATATTACTAAAACGAAGTGTATACAATTTAGAACAAAAAGAGGACAAATAAAAACATTAAATATAAATTATAATAATGAATCAATTGACATCGTTCATAATACAAAATTTTTGGGAGTTAAATTTGACGAACATTGTGATTGGACTTACCACATTGAGGACATTTGTGCTAAAATTAATAAATTCGTGTACCCTTTACGTCGTCTTAGGCGTACAGTATCTCTTGAGGCAGCCCTCACAGCTTATCATGGTTATGTAATGTCTGTCATGCGTTATGGTATTGTCATTTGGGGGAACTCTATTCACTTAAACAAATTGTTTGTGACACAGAAAAAATGCCTCAGGAGCATCTTCCTAATGGACCCTACTGATTCGTGTAGGCCACTATTTAAAGCGCACAATCTTCTTACCCTGCCTTGTCTCTATATTTACGAAATAGCGGTATTCGTACACAGACACATGGACTACTTTAAGATTTCTGATCTTCCAAATGTAAATAAATGTTACAGAAAAACAAGACAAAGGAATCGATTATGTACCACAAAATATAACTTAAGACAAACAGCAAAATCTCCACATGCCATGTGCATAAAAATTTATAACAAACTTGATGCTAGCCTAAAAAACTTACCTACAGGTCATTTTAAAAAAAATCTCTTTCGTTGGCTGTGTAACAAATCTTTTTATTCCGTACCAGAATACCTATCTTATTAACATTGAAATTAATAAAAATTATTGACATTGTATACTGACCTAATTGAAATTTAAACTAACGTAATTGACACTTTATATTCATTTTAATTAATTTAGCTCATCGAATTTTCAAAATTATGATGAGTACCTAATTTAAACATTTGCATGCTATTTAGCAGAATATGGAGGAAATTTTATGACATTGTTAATAACATCTAACTATACTGTACTCATATTCAGCAAATAAAGTTTCATTTCATTTCATTTCATTTCATTTCATTTCATTTCATTTTACCATTTTATGGTCATGAAAAAATGATGACTTTAAAAAATCGATAAATTAGTTTTTTAACTGTTAACAGTTAAAAAACTTATTTATCGATTTTTTAGTTCTCGATTTTTTTGTATTTTTTAGTTTCGAATAGTTTTGTTTATATTTCGAATGTTTAAATTTAACTAAGTTTTTTTTTCTTAAGCAATCATAATTGGCATTTCTCTATAGGTTAACAAAATATATATTTTTTTATTAAATAATTTCATTGTTTATTAAGTTTACAATTTGTCAAAACAATTTTTAACCCACGGTTTATTTTTTTCCTGAAAGCAAACAAAAAATACAAATACATATAACCATAGCTGTATTTCATTTCGGTATCGTGTAATAATTAAAAGTTTTATAAAAAATCAGACAATTTCTTTTCACTACTTTGTTATATATGTGGATATATTTGTAACTAGCTGATGCCCGCGACTTCGTCCGCGTGGATTTTGTTTTTAAAATCCCTCGGGAACACTTTGATTTTCCGGGATAAAAGTAGCCTATGTCACTTTCCAGGTCCTCAATTATACCCATGTAAAAAATCACGTAGATCCGTGGCTCTGTTGCGGCGTGATTGAAGGACAAACCAACAAACAAATACACTTTCGCATTTATAATATTAGTAAGTATGATTAGGATATTAAATTACATAGGAAAACACTGTAATATTACGTCCATACGATGTATTACATCCATACCTACTATGTAGTATGTAGGTATAATGATCGTTTGGCAAAATCTGACGCCTGTGGAGTAGTTTGACTTTGACAAAATAGTATCCACGATGGCTATATACGATAAATTACGATTACCAGCTTAAGATGAGCCGTTCGTTCAAAGTATCCTGTAGATTCCGGGGTTCAAGTTATTTGGACCTATACTGAAGATTGTGATATCTATAATTTCTGAACTACGAAATTGACGACCTTGAAATAATTACAGGACAATCTCTAAAGAACCTGCTTTCTAACAAAAAAAGAATGGATTAAATCGGAATACGCCTTAATGAATTACAGCGAAATACACATTTTGACTTTCATCCCCTCTCCCAAGAGAACCGTGCTGAATTTCGGGATAAAAAGTATCCTATATTATACCTCGTAGTATTAACTTAAATCGTGCCAAGTTTCATTTAAATCCGTCCAGTAGTTTCGGCGTGATGCGCGGCCAAGATACAGACAGACAGACAGACAGACAGACAGACAGACAGACAGACAGACAAAAAATTAAAAAAAAATTGTTTTGGCTTCAGTATCGATTATAGAGTGCCCTCAAACAAAAATTTTCAAATTATCTTCAATGTACAGAATTGGACCTGTTACAGTTTTATTATATTATAGATTTTTTTTGCTTAGAATAACAGAAGAAATAAGGTGGAATTCTGCGCTTTTGAATTTTGAAATTATTTTTTTTCGAAGCACCATATCTTGGAAACGAATTGACATAAGTACAACAATTTTTGTGTTATCAAACTTGTAGGAAATTTGATGGTCTACAAAAAAAGTATAGAAATGCTGCTGGCGTAGGACGCAAGGGAAAAAGTTATTGAGGTAAAACCGGAGGAAGGTCGAAAATTTTGCAGCACAGGTCCAAAACTTGAGAAAATGTTAATAAAACCATCCCTGAACAACATCCTACAGTTTCATACACTTCCGACCTTTTTCCACCAAGCTCCACTTTTTCCTACCTGTCGACTGGGTTAAATGTCGGGCGTAATTCGTATCTGAAAAGGTTTTAAAAACTCCGCCGACCCGCGTTCACGCCCAGTTTGAATAACCTTTCGAATTGTTTAGAACGTCTACTTGAGTGTGTTTACAACAGTGCGTTCGCCGCATCTTGGATACAAATAGTAGGGGGTGTTATATCGGGGTAAGTTTTTTAGGGTTCCGTTCCCAAAGGGTGCCAACGGGACCCTATTACTAAGCCACCGCTGCCCGTCGGTCCGTCCGTCTGTCAGCGGGCTGTATCTCGTAAACCGTAAAAGGTTGAAATTTTCACATATTATTGTGTACTAGCGGATGCCCTCGACTTCCTCTGCGTGGATTTAGTTTTTAAAATCCCTCGGGAACTCATTGATTTTCCGGGATAAAAAGTAGCCTATGTCACTCTCCAGGTGCTCGACTATACCCACCCATGCAAGAAATCTCATCGATCCGTAGCCCTGTTGCGGCGTGATTGAAGGACAAACCAACAAAGAAACACACTTTCGCATTTATAATATCAGTAAGGATTTCTATTGCCGCTATAACAACAAATAATAAAAATAAAAATAAATTTAAAAAATAAAGGGGGCTCCCATACATGGAAAAGGAGTCTAAATAAAATTTTATATTTTTACCCTGGCATGTGGGGTGTCATTGTCTAGAACTCATTAAGTGGAGTTCAAATATGTATCTTTTTATTTTTAGCTACAAAAATGAAAAAATGGGGGGCCGATAAAGTTGTCGGTTTTAGACCAATTTTGTTACGGGGTCTTTCTCAAAAACTAAACTAGTTAGGAATTTGAAATTTTGGTATATTATGTACTATATCGTGTATTTATACAACAACTACTGAAAACACCGATTCATAATGCGGCTTGTAAATTGCGACCAAAACAAACGAGCATTTCTTCCCCATATGCTAATTTAGTACTTTCTAAGAACTAAGATATCTAAATATCCATCTAGTTTTAAAAAAATTATTTGGTCATATGTACGGAATAATAAAAGATCGAGACCCGACTCGCACTTGGCCGTTTTTATTTTAATTTTAATCGAAGATACGATAGTTGATCTGCTGGGGTGATGGCTTCGGTCGCGGCTGATTCCCGCACTGGCAGCACACCGGTGCTGATTCTGTTGTACACAATTTCCGACATTAAGCGTCGAAATGTAATTTAAATGACTAAAGAATAGAATAGAATGTTTTTTAAAAGCTTTTATTTAACTTGCATTGTATGTTTGGGTCAAATCTTGCAAGATGAATTAGACCCACGTTTTGCATGTATGTGTAAATCGGATGACAATGCAATATTATTGTAACATGGAGGCTGGAGCTAATCTGGAGCTGATCTGATGATGGAGATGGAAGATGGCTATCGGAACTCTATAATAAAATGACGTAACCCCATCGAGTTTGGGCTCATTTGATTCGTCATAACAAGTACTCTGATCCTAGATGATATCCAGAGTCTAATGATGTAGCTACTAAAAGCTTGCATTTAAAAATGAAATTTTTAATTTACACTTGTTTAATAAACTCTTAAAAAGTGCTTTAGATTAAAATTTGGTATGTACGTACATGTAGTACTTACAACCGCATCATTTTCCGCAAGAAATATTATGAAAGGGACATACTCGTAAAATTAGTAACTGTTTTTATTTTTTTGAAAATTTTTTTTATCCCCGAAAAAAAAGAGGAATGTTATAAGTTTGACGTGTGTGAGAAGGTTTCGAGAAATTCATCCCTAAATGATAAAATGGGTGTTAGGGGTTGAAACTGCTGTGTTTCTGAAATCAGAGATATAAAATTCTGCAACAGGTTATCCTTACTAATATTATAAATGCGAAAGTGTGTTTGTTTGTTGGTTTGTCCTTCAATCACGCCGCAACAGGGCTACGGATCGACGTGATTTTTTGCATGGATATAGTTGAGGACCTCGAGAGTGACATAGGCTACTTTTTATCCCGGAAAATAAAAGAGTTCCCGAGGGATATTAAAAACTAAATCCACTCGGATGAAATCGCGGGCATCAGCTAGTTTAGTTATAAATACTAAAAACTGTATAAACTTGAGGGGGTAAAATAGAGGATGAACTTTTATATGGAATAATTTTAATTATTGAATTCATATTATTATCAACTTGGGTCTTGGGATGGTAGATAATTTTTAACCGACTTAAAAAAAGGAGGAGGTTCTCAGTTCGTCGGAATCATTTTTTTTAATGTATGTTCACCGCTTATTCGAAGACATCAGAACCGATTTGGAAAATTCTTTTTTTGTTCGAAAGGGTGGTCCCATTTAAATTTTATCGAAATACGGCCGAGTAGTTTTTAAAAAATCAACAATAAATATTGTACTTTGTAGTGGCGCGGGTGTTTGAACTCGGTTTTTAGGGTTCCGTACCCAAAGGGTGCCAACGGGACCCTATTACTAAGTCTCCGCTGTCCGTCCGTCTGTCAGTGGGCTGTATCTCGTAAACCGTAATAGATAGACAGTTGAAATTTTCAGTGTGTATTTCTATCGCCGCTATAACAACAAATAATAAAAATTAAATTAAATTAAAGAATAAAGGGGGCTCCCATACATGGAAAAGGAGTCGAAATAAAATTTTATTTTTTTACCCTGGCATGTGGGGTGTCATTGTCTAGAACTCGTGAAGTAGAGTTCAAATTAAATTTATAAACACATATCAAAAATTCCGATGCCAGCGGGATTCGAACCCACATCTCTTGGGAATCGCGCCCGAGTGTGTTATAGCCACCTACACCATGGCTACGGTCGAACTACACGTCGGCATCGAAAGCAATGTGGCATTTCTAGTTCCTAATGAGCTCCATTGCAATATGACTCCATATTATATATTGGAAAGTAGTTCAACAACTGTGACGTGTTGCTACTAGATGTCGCTAACAGTTGCTTAAACTGAAAAAGTAAAATATAACTATACTATAAAAAAGTAAACATATTATCACTAATTTCGATGACTGATTTTTTTTACTAGAATCGTAAAGAAAACTTTAAGAAAATGATTAAATGAAACGCTAAAAAAATAAGTGACAATAATTTCTACTATGTAACTGTCTACAATTAATTAATACTCAAGTTTTATGAAACGACAATTGTCGTGACAATTGAATTGAATTGAAATATACTTTATTGTACACCAAAAGAAAGAAAAAATCATACTTATGTAACTAAAAAAAAAATTAAGTGGCACTCGGGGACTGCCGCGGTAAAGCGATTGCTTAGCATTTTTTATCAACTTATGCAATTATAATATTTATTCAATATTTTTTTGCATAATAAAAATTATGCAAAAAAATAATTAAAAAACAAACAAACAAGAAAAGCGCACTGTCACTACTTCGCGAGTGAGATTCGAACCTGCGACATCATACACCATACGGTAAAGAAAGCGGCCGCTCGCCCACTACGCCGAACAGAGCTACTTGTGAACCTCTAAAACGTTGAACGCTTACTGAACGACGGTGTTAGGTTTATTTCCGTTACGGAATTTCTTGATTCGGTCGCCGCGCTCAAACTGTTTGTCCTAGTTCAAAGCCCGCGATAAAAGCTATGCAATAGCTTAAAAACAAAGTACAACAGGCGGCCTTATCGCTTTAAAGGCGATCTCTACCAGGCAACCCATCCGACAATTTACGTAATTTTTTACAAATTGTCAACCTGTCGGGTTTTATGAAATAGGCCCCTGTCCCCGTAGCCGATTTTGAAACTCAAACCTGTCAACATTGCTAACTAGATGGCGGTTAAATTACCTAATTATTTTAATGTGCATTTTAAATGGACACTACAGTGAATAATTTATGCATTTTAAATGCTAAAAAAAACGTATCTTCTCCCATGCTTTAAATCCTCTATAAAATATTCTGAAACAGTTAGCTTATTGCCAACATTAAAACACCCAATGTCTTAATAACGATAATGTCATCCAAACGGATGATATATTGTACTGAATGTCATAATAACACACCTTTGTTTTTTTTCGATCCCTTCTGAGCAAAGGTTTACTCCACAGACAGCCACATTCTTACTGTTCGATGCGTGGTATCTATGAATTTAAAAAAAACAAATTTGTATGAATTTCAAAAAAAGAACATTGTCATTCACGCGCGTTTCAGTACCGATATAAATATTCCGCCGAGTACATCGGGATCGCGACCTTCAAACATTAAAGAACGTCAAGTGAATTTTAATAATTGCACTATACAAAATGTTAATGACTACTAATAAATAATTCTTTCATTAATACTTAGTTTATTTGTATATACTCAGTAATGGATGATATTAATTAGGTTAGGTACTAGGAATGGCTGTTTTAATATTAGCAGTAAGCTAACTGTTTCAGAACCTTTATAGAGGATTCATATTACGGGAGTAGATAAAGTCTTGTATGCAACTGTTGATAATTAGGTATTAAAACACTCATGTGATACTATTACACACGAGGCGAATATATATAAAAGAAAGTGGTGTTAGTTACACTATTTATAACTCAAGAACGGATGAACCGATTTGGCTGAAAATTGGTGGAGAGGTAGCTTAGAACCAGGAGACGGACATAGGATACTTTTTATCCCGTTCGACCGCGTTTCAGTCATGTCACTATAAAACCTGGTTATTAACCTGGTATTACAAAAACGCATCTGACGTGGAATAACAAAACGCAAATGACAGTGGAATAACAAAACGTAAATGACAGCTAATCGTAATTTTGTCTTTGGTTAAGTATGGTAAAAAATTTGACAATTATAAAAAGTGTTATAATAATGCATTACTGATATTATAAATGCGAAAATGTGTTTGTTTGTTGGTTTGTCCTTCAATCACGTCGGAACAGAACAGCGGATTGATGCGATTTTTTGCATGGGTATAGTAATGGATGTAGTAGTGGTTCCTCAGACCGGGAGAGCTACTTTTTATCTCGGATAGTGAAAGAGTTCCCGCGGGATTTTTAAAAACTAAATCCATGCGGACGAAGTCGCGGGCATGAGCTAGTAGGTAATAAAAAAAGATTAAGTCCCTTCTAAAGTAGAATCACTAATTCAGTAGAGTGAAATGACAGTTGCTAATGTCACTTTGTAAAATAATGTTGCCATATTTATTGTAATAGTGATGTTCTATAATAAAATTCCACAGTCGATCTTGGACTTGCCTTTACAAAAGTTTAAGAAATCGATTAAAACTACGCTCATGAAAAAAGCATATTATACGATTGAAGACTATATAAATGACAAAAAAGCGTGGATGTAATTCGTTCCAGCGATCCATGAGACAGTAGGTAATGATTAACCTGTATAATTGTATATCAAAATAATTCTATTCTATTCAGAGTTTCCACTTTATTTGTGTACAAGTCATATTTTAAAATGAGTATTTGATTTGAATATTAGTTTCAATTCGATGCCTTAAGATGGGTAGCCTAAGTATGTCACACTCTCTAACATTTCTGCGGTGGTGTCGTGTGATGCGGGTTGTTACGTTCCCTAAAATATGGTTGAGCGAAGCAATGGCTGGGTCATGCGGCATGCTCGTGAACGGGTGCCACCAGCGGCAATGGGGCTACTTTCTGTCTGCCCGTCTTGACATGTGTTGAATTATAATTAGAAATAATTACGTATGCTTTTGTGGAACTTCCCCTCATTGTGGAAACTCTGCATACATACTCGTAAAATAATATCTATTAAGTATATTGTAAAAGTATTTTGAAAAGAGCAACTGCCGAGTTTCTTGCTGGTTCTTCTCGGCAGGAACGGCATTCCGTGGTAGACTCATTGACGATTCAAAAGTACTTGTAAAAGTTTATTTGAATAAAAAACATTTCTATTCTATTTTATTCTATTCTATTCTAATGACTCATTTTAGTCCCTAGGGCAATAATAGTTATTTGTGTTATATGGGGCCAAAGAAATTTTTTGTTCCCCGAGGGCGATATTTTGAATTCAGAGCGAAGGGAAGGATTCTATAGTAGAATCCTGAGCGTAGCGAGGAATTCAATATACGCCGCCCGAGAACAAAATATTTTGGCCCCGAATGACACACTATTTTTCATCATTACCTATGAGAAAAAGCTAGGAGTATCAACATACATACATAGTAGATGTATAATTTGTATTTATTTTTCAGTATAGACATCGTATATTGAAAGTTTAAATAAAACACAAATAAATTAGGTGTTATTAAATAATTAAACATTAATATTTATGTTGGATACAGTATGGGAGTATATCCGATCGATAAATTGATCACGTGACTTATATCAAAGACAAACAGCTTCTCAAACATATTTGAATTTCGACACAATTACTAAAGCACGAACGCGGACCCATCAGAAGAGAGAATTATGAAAAGTCCCATGGGGTTAAAATTAAATTTTGCTCCCGCTATCCTCTGAAGCCAATATTCATTTTTCGAATAGGTATGATGAAAAGTAATTTTTTTATTGTTGTTCATTCGTCCCTCTTCAGGACAGGCAAAGATCCATGACCATAAGTTTTCTTGAGTTTAGTTACTTTTTTAGTCGCAATCCACAGACTACCAAATTAGTGCTATCCTATACAAAAAAAGACTGACACGGAATTTATAGATAGGTACTACACGTTCGCTTAAAGTTGGCCGCTACCTCCCGTCGCACTGCCCCACGCGCGCCGCACCTCAAGTCAAGACCCGCGTATACAGATACCAACATACCGCTCGCCATCGACACTACCGTGTTTTTCCAAACTTTTGTTATTGTTACGTTTTAAAAGTTATTGATTATTATTTATTTATTCTTGTTTGGTTACTATTGTTTGTGTGTCGCATTATGCGATGAGTTAAAAAAGGAAAAGTTTAGCATAGCGCAGAGTATATTTTCTTACTTTAATTATTGACTTTCTTTGAAGAGAAAAATAAGAAATTAAAAATCAAAAAAATATATAAAAAACTAGATGATGCCCGCGACTTCGTCCGCGTGGATTCAGTTTTTAAAATCCCGAGGGTACTCTTTGATTTTCCGGGATGCTTTACACTCTACAGGTTCTCAACTATACCCATCCAAAAAAATCACGTTAATCCGTAGGTTTTTTTGCAGCGTGATTAACGGACAAACCAACAAAAACAAAATTACGTTTAGCTGTCATTTACGTTTTGTTATTCCACTGTCATTTGCGTTTCTTTATTCCATGTCAGATGCGTTTTTGTTATACCACGTTTTATAGTGATTGACGGAAACGCGGTCGAACGGGATAAAAAGTATCCTATGTCCGTCTCCTGGTTCTAAGCTACCTCTCCACCAATTTTCAGCCAAATCGGTTCATCCGTTCTTGAGTCATAAATAGTGTAACTAACACCACTTTCTTTTATATATATAGATTATTAATATTAATAGGTATTTAAAAAAAATAACAAACCTAAACTTAAAAAATAACAAACTTTTTAATTTAAGGTTCTTTTATAAGTACACCTTCTCTTCGAAGTACAAATTGTATACGTAGGTAAGTATATTTTTTGTTTTTAAATATACCTAACCTTTTTTAAATACTTACCTTTGAGCATATAACCAACAATGGAGTGGAATTGACGCGCGTACCCCTCTGTAAGTTGGGTATGACCAGTGGTCATACCCGTTATATAAAACTGTTTGACTCGAGTCACGCGCCTGTCAACTACGTATGGTTAGCGGGGAATGAGCTCCGCTATAAATGCCGAATATGAGAGTATTTTCTTATAAAAAAAATATTTAAAAAATCCAGTTTACTAAAGGATAACATTTATTTACTTCTGATGTATTATTTTATCCAAATAATACAATACTTATGCAGAAAACTTAAGAAAACTGTCGATCTGAAATTGTTGCTACTTAATCGTACATGAAATAATTTGGGGAAAATATTGAAAATTATTCTTCCTACTTACTATTCGATTAGAGACCTTTTTCATGAACTGCATAATAAATTGATCCCATAGAATTAAAATCACGATAGAATAGGAAGGGGTGAACGACTAATTTATAAGCTTTAAGTAAAATATGACTAGATAAATATAAATACGAACTTTGATCGTCTGTGGGATTATCAAATAATGATAAAAAATTCTTTCTAAAAAATCGGCCAAGTGCGAGTCGGGCCTAGCTCTTTTAGGGTTCCGTTAAAGAAAATTAAATAAAAATATTTCCATGTACCCTTGGTAATATTTTAATTTAATTTTTTTAATTTAATTTGATTTTTATTATTTGTTGTTATAGCGGCAATAGAAATACATAATATGTGAAAATTTCATCTGTCTATTTATTACGGTTTACGAGATACAGCCCTCTGACAGACGGACGGACGGACGGACGGACGGACGGACGGACGGACGGACAGCGTAGGCTTAGTAATAGGGTCCCGTTGGTACCCTTTGGGTACGGAACCCTAAAAACCGACTTTAAACGACAATACAAAGTATAAAACAATTTTAATTTGTACATGTATGTTGAAGTCGGGTGGGTAAATATAAATGATGAAACCAATGCGCGACGCTAGCCCAACTTTGCCCGATCGGCGTATGAAGTCGGTTTTTTAAAGATATTTTTTTTTTACATTATTATTTTAAGCTTTTTAGTGTATATCTCTGATCGCGAGCAATTTGCTCTTAATCATTGAGTTCCTTCCTCCATCACCGAAGATATGAATCACCTTCTCTTCACCTTTTAAATAGGCCCAACCTTATTATGCGTTCTTTCAAAAAAATTGAAATCGGTTCAGATTTAACGTAGTTATGGAGTAACATCTAACATTATATCAACAAAAATTTATATAGGAACCACCTCTGAAGTATGCCCTACTAAACAAAAAAAAATTATCAAATTCCATTCATTATTTGGCGGAGTAATTGCGTAACAAATATAGAAAAAAATATTCAGTAATTGAGAACTTCCTCCTTTTTTGAAGTAGTTTGAATTATTATAACGATCGCAATGGTCTCTGATTGGCTGGTACCCTCCCACTATTGTTTAAAATGCATTTATGCAGCTAGAGCTCCATAAACTCAGCGAATTCATAAAATTAGTTTTTGTACTCAATTATTTCAAAAGTTATAGGTATATATTTCCATATAGCCAGTGTGATATAATTTTCTAAATATATAAAATGAAAAGGTGACTGACTGACTGATCTATCAACGCATATCTACTATGACGTAGGTATCCGCTAAGAAAGGTTTAATAATAATGATAAGTTCTACGTAAGTCTTTCTTACTCGAAAATTAGGACTTTAATTTTATGAAGTCGGCCACACCGCAATAAAATTAGGGCTGGACAATAAAATTTCATATGTCGATATTGGTGGGGGGGATTGTACAAATTATTTATACCGAGATATTTTTATCGTCTTACTAATGGTTCGTTGACGAAAAAAGAAATTTAAATTCTATACATATTTGGTTTATTAAAACTTGGCAATTGAATTAAAGTACCCATACTTCTTATTCATCCCGCTAGGTTTACCGGAAAGCTAAATAGCTTGGCGGTGTTTTATTACAGATGGGGTGGCCACTATATGGGGGATGGTAGACTCATCGACGATTCGAAAAGCACTTGTAAAAAAGTTTATTTGAATAAATAACATTTCTATTCTATTCTATTCTATAGCCATGGCGGCAGCCTAGCATTACAAACCAATATACACTTCGTTCAGATGAAGTAGATTAAAAAAATAAGTCTTCCAAGTGAAGTATGTGGGTACAAGTTTTAACTTACCAATTATAACTTTAAATAAATTTTTTTTAGTGTTTTTTACTTTTTATGTTTCCTCCATGCTGGACTGAGAGAATATTATTCAACGCTGGAAAACGATCTTTTAAATCGAAAAAGTGAACTTTAAACCAGAGCCAATAACGTTTTAAAAAATTATATCTCATAATAAGCTATCAGGAGCAGATTTTTTTCAAAAAGCATATTTTTAATGTAACACATCAGATGATACTAATTATATAATTCTAAAGTAGAATTACTTTTTTTTCTTTTTCTTTTTTTTTAAAAAAGAATATCAGCCAAGTTGAAGTTGACTAATATTCTCCTTTCCCCTCCAAATAAGCGGAAAGCTTGTGTTAGGAGTGGGTACGACAATAGTGCAACGGGTGGGATTCGAACCTGCGACCTTTCAGTTTTCAGTCCGCACCTTTAACCGTTGGGCTATTGAGGCTTTTAAACTTTACTTTTCTTTTTTAGACTTTAGTTTTATACATTACTTTAATATCAATTTCGACTAATAGTTTTTCAATTTCAAGAAGCAATGTTGCCATAACTTGGTATTTGAAACATATGAAACCAGGAAATAAATCTAAACTCTGAAATGCTGATTATGCTGTATCTATTTTTAAGGAAACATGATGTAGTCTTAACAGTTTGTACTTAATATACTTTTTAGAAATAGATACATCGTAAATTTCGCTTTAAACATAAATAAAACAAATGATGTTTCATTAAAAATGCTGTATGTTTATTTAAACAAGATTACTTAAAAAATCAATGTGTTCAATATTAATACCCACTACGTATTCAAATAAAAATTAAATGTCTCTCAACTTAATAAACAATATAATTAAAAATTATATTACATAAAGTATATTAAGTACAGCACTCCCTGGTGGCTTATAACCTTAAATCATAACTAAACAGCTGCTCTAAGGTGATATACTGTGGTACCTACAGCATGCTTTCAGCATGAGATTGAGAGTATAGTGACGGAGTAAATACCTTGGTATCTACAAAATCTGTTAATAATCAGATAATCCTAAGTCCTTACAGTACACCTAAGTGCACTGCACTGCTAAAAAGTATTGATAACTTTTTTGCAGTATCTGTATAATATTGAAAAATAGATGGTGTCTTAGTATTTACAGCATTTTTGAGTACGTTTAAAAATATGAATAACAAAAAATATATAATATAAACATGCAGAGAAGGTCAACATAGTATCTTAGAAAAATAATGTCATAGGAAAACGAAAATCCGACAATCCGACGCAGTATCTTTTTCTTCCAAATATATAAAAAAGTCATTTTGTTATTTTTCGAAATAAGCTAGATCGCTTTCCAGCGTCAATATAGTCCAAAGTTTCTAGCTGTATCTTTACGCAAGTACTAAAAGCCTACAAAGAGTCAATCTAATAGCAAAGGCATATTATGACTAAAATAACGGCAAGAGCCTCGTTTCCTAGCGCTTCTATATACCTACCATGTTAAAGATCTCGAACAAAAAAATTTACTCTCGAATAAAGTAACTGTTGTAAATAATTATTAGAAGAACTTAACGAAAGTCGATAATCGATAGTGTCAAATCCCTAAAATGCTTACACAAATGATGCGATTGTTTCATGTAATGATGGAGCGTCCCTGTGTGTGAATGTGATTGTGTGCATATACTTTAAGGTAGTGTTTGCTAATTATATTGTGTGCGTGCATAGCGACGTGATGGAAAAATGCACCTGTAGTAAGAAAGTTTTCATGTGTGCTACCTCGCCCCCCACCGTAATTGACAGACTTTTTTGCACATAAATTAGGGGTCAATTCCACTCCATTGTTGGTTATATGCTCAAAGATACTTACCTAAACCTACCTACTAGTATAGACACCTATTGATACTATGGACGCTTTTTGATGTTCCATTTTTAAACTTAGAAAATAAAATCTAAAGGACATTACTTTTAGGGTGGAACCACATTTTTGAGGATCAATTCGGATTTTGCCTATACAAAACTGTCATTTTCCATACATTCGTGTACGCATCGAAAAGCCGATTTGATCCGTACACGTTTCTATGGAATTTGACAGTTTTGTATGGGCGAAATCCGAAACGATCCTCACAAATGTAGTTCCACCCTTATGTGTATGTGTCAATATCTTTGTTAACAAGGAAAATTGTAGGTATTGCCAGGAAATCAAGAATTTTTACGTAATAGAAAATGAAATAGAGGTAAAAGTGAATATTTTTTTAACAATGTCAAGTGAAAATGAAGATGCTAACATGAAAATAGAACAAAAAGGCCAAGAAATAATACAAAATCTGTCGCGACTCGCCGTCGAAATCACGTGCTATTTAAATGTCATACGAAACGTTTATTAGCTGGAGAAATGAAAAACGTGTGCATTCATTTGCAGAAGGAGTTTTACGTATCTATTTTGATGAAGATTATCTAAAAAATTATGCGTCACGCGCCGTCTCTTTGGAGCATTTAATATCAAAAATTGTTCCCATTGTACTTATCATTAATTTTTGTTATCGTCAATACACCGTTTTTTAAAGGAGATTGGCGAATTCCATAGATTTTCTGACCCAGACGAACTGAACCGTCGGCCTCAAGCCCACGTTCACGAATCAAACTTTCATGCTTGTTCAAGTAAACCAGTCTAACAAAAAATTTCATCAAAGTCTATCAAATAAAGTTGGGAGAAAAAAGTTATTCACTTGTATTGCCATGTAACGGTTATTTATAATGTGTACTTGTGAATAATTATTAATTATATCTTTGATCTCCAACTTCTAAAAATATCGGGTTTACACAGAAAAATTAACATTGCAAGTTAAATAAAAGCCTGTAAAAACTTTTATGTAACTTGCAATGTTAAGGTAGGGGAAAAAGCCTTTTCGCATATAGTAGGTATTATAAACGTGTAATAAAATCTCTTTGGCTATACTATTTGTATCTGGCTGGGCTGATTTTGATGACATTAAAAAGGTTACATTTCAAAAAATGAACCAAATTAGTAAAATGTTGTTTCCAGGTATTTTTCATTAGTTTTTCTTTCTGTCAAAATGATTGAATGTAATGAAGAAATTTCGATAAGTAGATTTATAAAAAATGAATATTATAAAAAAAGGAAAAATGCAACGCAAGCCGCGACAAAAATTTGCGACGTTTATGGACCTAACTAGCTGATGCCCGCGACTTCGTCCGCGTGGATTTAGCTTTAAATCCCGCGGGATATCGGTATGCCAAATTTCACCCGATGCGTCAAGTGGTTGGAGCTGTGCGTTGATAGATCAGTCAGTCAGTCAGTTCGCGAGGTCTCTGAGTCTACTTGAGTGAATTTGCACCGTCCGTCCGTCTGTCAGAGCCTTATAACTTTTGAATTACTTAACGTAATTACTTCAAATAATATTATGTAAACTGATGGCCTTCAGCCGAATATTGCATAAAAAATTATAAACATCTTTATTTCAGGGGGGCTCTCATAGAAGTGAATGCGAAGGAACATATTTTTTGTTGCCTTTCATAGGCTTGCTAAATATCTTTTTAAAGACGATTTTGAACAGAGTACAAAAACATTTTTTTTAATTTTTCCCTTAAAATTGATTGACGAAATGAGGGGCTTTCAAAGTGGAGATTTAATACGCTTGCTTGAAGACGCTCTCTAGCAAAATCGGCTATGTATTTTTAAGCTGAACTTTTTTTTTATTTCACTTATATCCTGTACTTGAACAAAAAATACTAAAATTATATGAATATTATAAAGAAACGAGATTATTTAATTTTTAATGGGCATCAGTAATTTTCAACATAGCTTCACAATAATGCTAATAGATGGCGCAGTCATTATCTATTCCATGGAACTAGGAGTTACGACTACGATCTATCCCAAAACCAGTTTTGCGTCGACCTTAGTATTTGGGCTCATAATTAAATATAAAGAAATACGTCTTTCACATATTTCGTAAATTCTACACCCAAAGGAGTTAAATAGGGGGTTGAATGTTTGTATGAAAATCCATACATTTTCAAGTTATACCGAGCAACGGATCTACGTGATTCTTTGATGGGTATGGTTGCAGTCTGCAGACCTGCCGTGTTACAGGTTACTTTTATCCCGATAAAACCAGGATTAACCAGATATTTTCCATTGTATTTTGTATTGTAAAAAAGCACTTTGTAAAGTTAAAAAAAAACCTTTACAAAGTGAATAAATTTTATAAGAATAAATTTTATAAACACATCTACTATTATATATATATATACTTATATTTACTTTACAAAGTGCTTTTGATTCTTCAAATGAATCTACTACATTAACTAAGTTCGAGAAACCTAGTTAGCTCATTTGAATGGTCAGAATTATGTGGAAATAAGGCATAAGGGTAGAAACAAGAGGAAAGAAATATCGTAAAAAAAAAAAGTTTTAAAAAATCAAGACTAAATTATATACTTTGTAGTGGAGACGTTAATGGGTTGCTCAAAAACAAACAATAATTTAGAAAATCAAGAGCAACTGCCGAGTTTCATGCTGGTTCTTCTCGGCAGGAATTGCATTTCGATCCGAACCAGTGGTAGACTCATCGACGATTCAAAAGTACAAGTAAAAAACTTTATTTGAATAAAAAACATTTCTATTCTATTCTATTCATGTTATACATACATAATGGGCCAGCGTGGTAGACTATGGCCTATAACCCTTCTCTGATAGGAGACCTGCGCTACTGAGAAGTTAATGGGTTGCTCAAAAACAAACAATAATTTAGAAAATCGTTTTGTCTGATCGCAGAACAGAAAAATGCCTCCCTCCAGCATACACACAGAAACCACCACATTCACAGAGAACGAAGAGGATCTGCCGAAGCTGATAGCACCGCAGGCGGCGCCCAGAAAATATGACGTTTTGTACATCAACTTGCTTTCGGTCATCTACGTGAACCTGGCCGCACTGTATGGAATTTACCTAGCCTGTACCGTCGCCACTTGGAAGACAGTGATATTCAGTGAGTACCTATAACAGGACGTGTGACTGAGGGCCTTTTTCACCACTAACCGTTAAAGTGTCTGATATAAATAGATTCTCCTGTCTTACTCTCGTTGACCAATATTAATTTTAACTTCCGATTAAGAAATCCAAAAACTTTCACTCTTAGGGCTGTAAGATCATTTGTAGTTTAAACCACGCGTAACAGTTTAATCTACTGTCATCGATTATTTCGTAAGATCAATTGCAGTTGATCGATTAAGGGCAGTTTAAACTGTCGATTAGATTAAACCAACCCAAAGGGGCGTTTAAACTCTTCTCTATGGGTTAAACTGTTTTTTTTTTGTTCTGACGCGCGCACATGGCGCGCACGTGACCAAGCGAGAGCAACAAAGACCACATTCACAAGATTTTGTTCTTTGCGTTGACTGAGTACCTGCTATTCTGTTAAAAATGGAAAATTACAGTGATTCTGATTCAGATATAGAAATTTTACATGAATTAAATGATATTAATAGATACTATAGTAGACCATATGTTGTTCGAACGCGAGACAATCATTGGGATCAATGTTATTAACCACGTCGGTTTTTTTATTTTCTAATACATTGGCATATTTTTTAACTAATGTGGTCAATAGTTCTGTCTCAGAAGCCGCAAAGTTCGGCACCCTTTTAGAACCAATTTCACTCATGTCTAATATAGTTTATTTTACGAAGCGGGCCAAATACACAAATGAATAATTTTAATCAAAGATGAAAGAAAATAACACACAACACAACAAACAAATACCACGTAAATTATTTATTAAAACCAAAACTATTAATATTTATCACCGACCAGGAAACAAAGGTTATTTATTAATGTCAGTGTGTCAATGTCAAATTCATCCAAAGACTATAAAATATCACTCCTTTTGCCATTTTTGCATGAAATAGCGAACGATCTTTGGTAATCCACGGAATAAACTGTAAAATGTTGCCATGTCAAAAAGACTAATCGAAGTTTAGCTAATCGATCTACATTTTCGGTTAGATCTTAGGACAGTAGATTAAACCATCGATTATTTTTTACTATAGATTACGAAATCCTTAGTTTAAACTTCATTTGATCTTACGGCCCTTAGTGTCCACAAAAATAATACTTCCTTTTACAATCCCATTGTTCGTATGTGCCGCCTATTTAATGATCTTAACATAATTAACCACAATAATATTGACATTTTCAATAATAACGCAAACCTATTTAAAAACCAAATTCATAAACTTTTTCTGACCACATAATCAAGCAACTTACAACTTTAGTTTTAGACAGGCATATTTATATTCAAAAATGCACTTTAAGTTTTATTAAGTTTTAAATATTTATGTTATCTTTACTAACTGTGTAACTGAGCAAACTGTGTAATTCTAACTATAATCTCTATAGATTCTATGCATACATTTTATAACCACTGTGTACACATATTAAGGGTTGTTACCTGGAACCCAAATCTGATGTTATTGTATTACGTTTATATTTGGTTGCAACCTGTTTTGTGTACCTTTTCAATAAATAAATAAATATATATCTAACAGATAGAATAGAATAGAAATGTTTTTTATTCAAATAAACTTTTTTACAAGTGCTTTTGAATCGTCGATGAGTCTACCACCAGAACCAGATATAATATAACTAGCTGATGCCCGCGACTTCGTCCGCATGGATTTAGTTTTTAAAAATCCCGCGGGAACTCTTTCATTATCCGAGATAAAAAGTAGCTCTCCCGGTCTGAGGAACCACTACTACATCCATTACTATACCCATGCAAAAAATCGCATCAATCCGCTGTTCTGTTGCGACGTGATTGAAGGACAAACCAACAAACAAACACACTTTCGCATTTATAATATCAGTAATGCTTTATTATTATAATATATACACTTCTTATAATTGTAAATTTTTTTACCATACTTAACCAAAGACAAAATTACGTTTAGCTGTCATTTACGTTTTGTTATTCCACTGTCATTTGCGTTTTGTTATTCCATGTCAGATGCGTTTTTCTTATACCACGTTTTATAGTGACTTGACGGAAACGCGGTAGAACGGGATAAAAAGTATCCTATGTCCGTCTCCTGGTTCTAAGCTACCTCTCCACCAATTTTCAGCCAAATCGGTTCATCCGTTCTTGAGTTATAAATAGTGTAACTAACACCACTTTCTTTTATATATATAGATATATAAAAAAATATTTTTAAAAAACCGACCAGACGGCCCGCGCGACTACAAAGTATATACTATATTCTTGATTTTTTTAAAACCGCTCGACCGATTTCGATAAAATTTCAATGGGATCACCTGGAAAGTATATCCTTTGAAACAAAAAAAGAATTTTTCAAATCGGTTTAGGCGTCTTCCGAGTAATCGGTGAACATACATAAAAAAAAAGATTCTGACGAATTGAGAACCTCCCCCTTTTTTGAAGTAGGTTAAAAATAGCTGTCCGATAAATCAGTTTGACAATTTTAGAGTTTATCTGCTAGATTATCTTAACGGACACTTGTGAAACAGTTTGAATGCTATCTGTTAAACAAGTTGTGGATATATGCTATCAGGCACTTTATCAGCAAATGGTGAAACATGCCCTAACGTTGTGTTCCAATGTACACTGCGAGCACTGCTCACAACTCTCAAATCACGTCAATTCGTAGCTTTGTTGCGTGCGTGCGTGCGTACGTGCGTGATTGACGTACAAACCAACAAACAAACACACTTTCGGCTTTGTAATTATGTATTACACTAGCGGCACGCTATGATGGCCGGTTTGACACATTACAATAGTGATGTGGAATGTCAATTTATTCTCGAACAAAAAACAATTAAGTTTTGTTTTTGTACCTGATTAAATAGGTTTAATAAAACAAAAATGTATATGTTTATTTAATTTATTTGAACGAACTGAATATTTGAATGAAAATGAATATACATACTTTATATGCACACAAGAAACATATGAATACAAAAGATACCAAAAAAGGTGCCACAAAAGGCCATAATTAATCAGATTCGTCCATACTACTATTTTCACTGTCGTCACTGCTATCATCACCTACATTAATAATTATATGTTCGTTTTCTATAATATTATCTATTTTCACATCTCTTTCATAATCTTCCCTTATTAATTTAACAGTTCTATTCACAACCTTTTCCCAGTCTCCTTTAGTCACATGTTCACAAGCTTCTTCTAATAATTTTAGCATTTTTTTTGTGGTAAATGGGGGTTCTGTATTGTGTCTTGCAGCATATCCCTTAATTTGAGCCCACACCAACTCAATCGCATTATACTCACAATGGTAAGGCGGTAACCGTATAACTCTGTGCCCATGTTCTAATGCTATTTCGTCAATGACGTATCGGATCTTGGTTGGTTTGTTTTCTTTTAAAAGACGTACTAATTCCGCTTTTAACATATTCATGTTTGCATCTACGCCATTTTTACGAAGCCATGCGACGATATCAGCTTTCTTTTGGGATTGGGCAGGTGGCTTGTCAATTTGCATCGAGTGGTATGGGGCGTTGTCCATAATTATAATAGATGGTTCAGGGAGGCTACACAACATTGAGGTAAACCATTCAGTAAACTTTTCTCCATTCATGTCTTCATGATAGTCTCCAGTGGTTTTTGACGCAAAAGCCATGAGAGAACCTTCGACAAACCCGTTGATGGTTCCGGCGTGACAAATTATAAGTCGCGATCCTTTTCCTACAGGAACTTTGGAAGTAGATGCTGCTGTGTCATCGTTCCAAGAACGGCCTACAGTATGGTTAGCATTAAGCCATGTTTCATCCAAGAACACAACATTTTGCCAATTTTTGATTTCTTTCACTTGCCGTAAAAAAGTATACCTTGCCATCGCTATATCAAATCTTTCCATCAATATTTTGCGTTTGTTACATTTTTTGTATCGAAATCCAATGGTCTTCAAAATCTTCGTTAAAGAACTTTCCCCACCGAAGAATAATCCAGCTTCCTTCAGTGAATGCACCAACTTTTTTCTTGTTGGATACTCCTTCTGTAAATAGTAGCCGTAAACATGTCTTCGGATAGCATCGGCATCAAAGCTATCGATGCCTACGACTGGTTTTGCTCGTTTTCTCTTTTTTGGTGTGTGAAGTTTATTTTCTTCTGTGCCAGTCTCGCCATATTTTTTTTTAGTTATCCGTCTAACAGTTCGTTGTCCAATATTAAGCGCATCAGCTACGCGTTCAACCACTGACGTTATAGGTAAAATTGGCCCTCCATTTTGAGCTTCACGATCGAAATAGTTACGAAGGCGTATTACGAACTCACGTGTCTGACTATTTAGAACAGTTCTCTGCGTACGTTCGGTCATATCGACGAAATCCACAACAAAGGGCTTGAACAGAGTCCAAATTAACGAGCAAGGGTCAACAGTGATGCAGTATCAATATTTGAAATCCAAAGCCAGGTCAAAACTATATCACAATCGCATTGCACTGACAGTTTATACTTTTCGAAGCAACGTCAATTCGAAACTGCTTTGTTTTGCATTGAGCATTGACGCGAGTTTGCCGGAGGTAGTAGTTGTGCTAGCCAGCGATCCTATGTGACGATCGTATTAGATTCCATTTTTAAAAATTTTCAATTTAGAAAACCAAATGCCGAGTTGTGGTATATATCATATAAAAATAAAAATTTTACCTTTTGTATGAAACAGCTGATATTTTTTTGCGATTTCAGAGGTTTGTCCACATAGTGAAAATTGTTCATATTCACAAGTACATTCACCCCTTAAATGGTGCAAACTGATTTTTCTACACTTGTATACATTTTAGAAATCAATTTAATAAATAAATTTTGAGTCCTAAACCTAAAACTACATTCGATAAAATTTATGAATCTCTGCACATCACTATCGTCAATAAAGTAATACAATTATTTCCTTCAAAGTCGTTATCAATTAATACGGAACTTCATGAGCGGACAAACGTCAAACCGGCCATCATAGCGTGCCGCTAGTTTAGTAAGGAAGAATTAATACTTACGGTAATAAAGGCGATCTAATTAAATTTTAGAACACAAAAGCTACTATTGTGACTTAAATATGATAGGTACATATATTACCTCGGGGACTTTTTTGTAGAGAATAATGAGTAATTAAATCATGCAGTGCATAATTTTTGTGTATCATCAATAGTTTTCTCAGCTCACACCAAATAATGCATTTTATAGGCAAAATTTTGCTACTTTGGGTTACATTATTGCAATTTTCTTAAGGATCTCTAATTTTTTTGAAAATAAATTATAGCCTATACGTTACTTCCTGATAACTCAGCTTTCTATTGGTGAAAAAATGGTAAAAAATCCGTCCAGTAGTTACAGATTACAGAGCCTATTCGGTACAAGCAACAAAAAATTTTGTAGTATAGATTAAATTAATAAAATAATATGATTAAGATGTTGGGTATAACGTCCTACCTAAATGCGAACCAGGATGATGCCGGGAATCGAACCAGAGACATCCCAGTTATGAGACCACAGCGCTCACCGCTGCGCCAGGGAGGTCGTCAAAACTACGCACGGGAGCGCCGCATTGCGTTATAGTTCTTGCAATTCACGAGGGCGACTGACTTATGGTTGTGTGTGTGTCGTATCTGTATAAGTGTGAGCGAGCGCAATGCTCGCGCCTGCCCGCTCCCACCTAGGCTTTGACAGGCACGCACACTTATGCAATGTGCATGTACACGAAGTAAACACAAGTAAAGCTCACTCGCCTTCGTGAATTGCAAAAACTGTAACAGGAAAAGTCCTTAGTTACCTATGCCTTGATCATCAACAGGAAAATACCTATCTGACTTTTGTTTGTTGAGCTATGTACTAAATCCATATCCCTACTAAAACAAGGATAGCCTAGTGGTTAGGACTGCGGTCTCCTATTCGGGGGGGTCGCAGGTTCGAGCCAGGGCACGCAACTCTGACTTTTCGGAGTCATGTGCGTTTAAGCAATTAATTATGCTTTAACGGTGAAGGAAAACATCGTGAGGAAACCTGCACATCTGAGAGTTCTCTATAATGTTCTCGAAGGTGTGTGAATTCTACCAATCGCATTGGGCCAGTTTGGTGGACTATGGCCTATAACCCTTCTCTGAGAGGAGACCTACGCTCAGTAGTGAGCCGATGATGATGATGATGATGATAAATATGAAATGGTATTTTTTTAAATAACTGACTTTTGCGAGATAAAACACTGTTACCAGCAAAAGAGGCGTTATATTATGTTGGTCAAGGTTATTTGTACTTAGGCTTCTTTTTATCCCGGAAAATAGAACGAGATTTTGAATCAACTGAATTAAATTGCAGCCATAATATTAATCTAATTATATTCCTCAAAAAGCAAACAAGAGTTATTAAAGTGAAAACCCAGGTTTCCACATTAATCTTTAGGGTTTGCAATGTTGAGTAAATATAGTTTTCCGTTACAGAACTAATTAAGAAAATGTGATATTTTATGAAATGAAATGAAATGAAATGAAAATGAAATGAAATGTATTTATTTGCAAGAAACATTGTACGTAATAGATGTTAACATAATATTCAATATCCAGTATGTTTCGTCAATTGACATGCAAAATTTAATTACCTTATGTTCTTGGAAGCGTTACAAGGATAACCGTGTTTTTATTTCAATAGATAAGAATGAAGTGAAAAGAAGGAATAAACTGACTGACTGATGCTGATCTATCAACGTATAGCTCAAACCACTGGACGGATCGGGCTGAGAAAGGCATACAGATAGCTATCATTATGAAGGATGCTATGAAAGGATTTTTGAAAATCAACCCCTAATGGGGAAAAATAGGGGTTAGAAAAATTGAACTTATTATATTATAAATATGGCAGTACCTCTGTCTATCTGACCTTCACTTGTTAAAATGATTACGTTGAAATTTGGCAAGGAGACTTGCATCCCGAAAAAGGACATGAGGAACTTTTTAATTTTTTAAACACTCTATCCTATTCACAGGATTTAGGTACTAATTTACTAATCCTGTGGACATTACCAGTCTGCAAAAAAAAAAGCATAAAGGTGATAGAATCAGTATCAATGAAAATGACAAAAAGCATGGGGGATAACATACTACCCTGAGGTACTCCGGTCGTAACATGAAACAGTTAACTAGATCGCACTGTCGATAGTAATTCAGAAAACTACTGTCCATTCACTATAACTTGTCCCTTGCCGTAATGTTGGCACCATTGCTTGTGATATAATGCAATACAATAACGCGTTTAGAGCGCTTCTGGGGCTGCCAAGGCGGTGTAGCGCGTCTGGTATGTTCGCGATGTACAGGGTCGACGATTTTTACGCAATAATGCGTAAGGCTAGAACAGGATTTTTATTAAGAGTTAATAATACTAATAATAGTGTTGTAAAGACTGAAATTTTACCATAATAATACGCCAAAATTTTTCCATATACTCGTATAATTTTAATTTAATTTTATCCTATTTTTATTGTAATAATTGTAATTTGATACCTACCTATGGACAATTTACTGTCTGAAATAAAATATTTTTATGTTATTTTATTTTATTTATTTATTTATAAAGGGTTTTCATTGTGTGAAGCAGTGGTGCCAAGATGACGGCGAGGGACAAGTTACAGTGAATGGTCTGAAGTCAATCAATGGATGGATTCCCTTATTATTATAGAGAGCTACTTGTTATCAAGGGCTCATAGAATTGCATCGGTGATTTAACTAACAGTGACATAATCGAGACTGTAAAGGATGTGAAGGAAATGACTCAGCAAATGAAGAAAATCTAATAAGGAAAAAACACGTAAGAAGCTTTTGACAAACTAAGGAATACAGTATAAGATGCGCCTATATATGAACAGGATTGACCAAACCAAAAGACTTAAGTGAAGATTGTGAGCTGCTTGTCAATTAATCAATCATATATCCATCCATCCATCAGCCTGCTAGACATAGGTCTTTTCGAGAGCCATAGGTCTTTTTGATGATGATGATGCCACCAAACACGGACCTCCGCTTTCCTCACCTTCCCGCCACCTTCTTAAGGTCATCGGTACAGCGAGCTGAAGGTAGTCCTACACTGCGCTTACCGGTGCGCGGTCTCCACTCCAGAACACGTCTGCCTCAACGGCCATCGGTTCTGCGACAGACCTGCCCACTGCCACTTCAGCTTGCTAACCCTCAACGCTACCGGTCACTTTTGTTCTTCCACGAATTTCCTCGTTCCGGGTTTTATCCCTGAGAGAGATTCCCAACAAAGCACGCTCCATAGCGCGCTGAGCTATTTTCAATTTATCAGTATCCACGTTTCCGTTTGTATCAATGGTCATTGAAAGGACAATGCCAAAAATGTTTGGAACTTTGACCCACGATACGAAAAGTTGTTTACAAGAATGAATTATGCATCATTTTATTGCTAACTGTTTAGTAATGAATTAACATAAGTTTTAAAACTTCTAGAACTTGCGGTTTTTGATTAATTCAAAGTCAAAGTTGGACTTACAGGTTATAATTATGAAACTGTTTTAAAATATCGTGAGTGGTTTTTAGTAAAATAAATGTTTTATTTAATATTGACGGATTTTTATCCCCTAGTTTTACGATAGAAATGATTTATTTTAAAACTATCTTAAATTAAGAGGATATTTTTAATTAAATTACTTTTTCTGTAAATTGCTGGGTCACGATCTGGCGTTCTCCTTTAAATGTCATCGGTGGCTTTGATAAGCTTGTACCGTAACGAACCAGACAAAATCCAGACTGCAAAAGATGAGAAGGAAATGACTCGGCAAACTCATAAGGAAAAAACACAAGAAACCCTTATTTAATTCTATAAAATACACTATAATGTGGCATTAAGCTTTAATAACTGTACAGTCGGTGATCTGGCAAGGAGCCCTCCTAAATATTTAGCTAAAATAATTTTAGTGAAAGATTGTAATGAATTTACATTGATCAATCAGTCGTTGTTTATTGTATCCTAGTTGGGTTTAGCTTGCAATATTTATATTAGAATAGGCAATGTAATTAAAAGTGCTTTAAATTCTTAATACTTTACTAAGCCATTATGAAATTGATGTGTCGCCTTTTTTGAATTGTCAAAGATATTATCATTTTGCATCATTTTAATTAAGACCTGAAGTGATGCATCTAATCTTTTATTAAAGGGTTATGGCATAAATTCTTAATTTCGTTACTCGAAATACAATCACTTCATATTAATCAAAAGATCGATTTTTAAATAAAAAAAAAGTTCAAGTCCCACGCTGAATCTCTAGCCTCCAAAACTAAAAAAGTCGCAGATCGTATATGCTATATATTTTTAGCGTAGTTTCACTCACAGAGAAATGAGTCCTTCAACAACGCATAGAGTTACAAAACCAAACAATACCCAAACGGTGGAAGAACATGACAACACCCAAACGGAAGAAGAAGATATTAAGTTAGACCCATACCCTAAGTTGGTGGCCCCGCAAGCAGCGCCGCGGGAGTACATTATACTGTACCCCACTGTGATCAGGTTCTTATATGGGCACTTGGCTGCAGTTTATGGACTCTACCTGGCCTGCACCGTGGCATCCTGGAACACTTTGATATTCAGTGAGTGACAACCTTTATCTAACGAATAACATAGCAAATTGATAGGTAGATAGATTTAGGCTGGACTGGAATCACATCGCATTTTGTTCATATAAAAATCATTTTGTATGGAATCGTGTACGCATCAAAAAGCCGAATTGATAGCTATGAATAGCCGATTAATCTCAATGGAAACTACAAGAAAACAAGGGGTGGTTTACAAACAAAAAAAAAATAGGAGTAACCCTAGAAAACAGGTGAAATTGGAAAAAAAATAAATTGGTAATTTTGTATGGAATCACCACTTTGGATTCATTTCAATAGATGGCGGGAGCGAAGCCGCGGGTAACAGCCAGTCTAAATATATAGAATAGAATAGAAATATTTTTTATTCAAATAAACTTTTACAAGTGCTTTTGAATAGTCGATGAGTCTACCACTGGTTCGGAATGCCTTTCCTGCCGAGAAGAACCAGCAAGAAACTAGGCGGTTGCTCTTTTCAAAACAAATTTACAATACAGTAAATACTATGCTATATATGCAGTGTTTCCACAGTTGAGGGAAGTTCCAAAAATGCATACCGACTAACTTCTATCTTAAGATGGGCAGACATAAAGTAGCCCCATTCCCGCCGGTGGCACCCGTTCACGAGCATGACGCATGACCCAGCCATTGCTTCGCTCAACCATATTTGAGGGAACGTAACAATATAAAACGTAAAGGTAACTGACTGCCTGACTCATCCATCAACGCACAGCTCAAACCACTGGACGGACGGGGCTGGAAGGCATACAGATAGCTATTATGACGTAGGCATCCGCTGAGAAAGGATTTTTGAAAATTAAACCTCTAAAGGGGAAAAATAGGGATTTGAAAAATAGAATTTAACGTGAGAGAAGCCGCGGGAAAAAGTAGTAGTAAATAAAAAAAAAAAGATTTTGTAATTAATTCGCCAATGACAGTAATTATTTAAAATTACAATTTAAAATGCGAGTGTGTTTGTTAGTTGGTTTGTTTTTCAATCACATCGCAACAGAGCTACAGATCGTCGTGATCGTTTGCATACGTATAGTTGAGGACCTGGAGAGTGACATAAGCTACATTTTATCCCGGAAATCAAAAAGAAATTAAAGAGTTCCAGAGGAATTTTAAAAACTAAATCCACGCGGACGAAGTCGCGGGCATCAGCTAGTAAATAATAATAATTTAATATAAAAAAATTCTTTTTAAAAAACCGACTTCAAACTCCCGTGCCACTATAAAAGGTATATTATAATTTATTGTTGATATTTTACAAAAACGCTCGACCGATTTCGATATTTATATGGCGAGTATACCCTTTCAAACAAAAAAGAATTTTCCAAATCGGTTCAGGCGTCTTCGAGTAATCGGTGAACATACATAAAAAAAAACTTGAGAGGTGTCAAGGGACACCCGGATGGAACGTAGTTCCTTTCGATTACATTGCGTTCGGTATTTTCGCGGTACAACATTGGGTCTCCGTAGCCTAGTGGCTCCGGCAGTCGCTTAACAGTACAAAGTCGATGGTTCGAATCCCAGCTCGACAGACCGAATTTTCCATTTTCAATTTTATTTTAAATAATTTCTACATGTGGAATTTTGCCGGAGCCACTAGGCTACGGAGACCCAATGTTGTTTCGCGAAAATACTGAACACAATGCACAATTCACATTCAACAAAAAAGTGTCGGTTTCAAAAATGTGTCGAGTGTCGGTTCCTTAATTTTTTCCGTCTAGCCCCCTACCGCACCGCGCAATAAGGAACTTACGTTTCACAAGATTCCGAAAAATTGATAACCTCCTTTTTTGAACTCGGTTAAAAAAGATAACAAATAAAAAGATTACATTGTGTTCTTCTCCCTCAGGTCTCATAATCTACATCTTAGCGGGTATTGGCGTGACGGCGGGCGCCCACAGGTTATGGTCCCACCGCGCGTTCAAGCCCAACACGGCGCTCGAGATCCTGATCATGATCTTGAACTCCATGGCCTACCAGAACTCCGCCTTCGACTGGGCGAAGAAGCATCGCATGCACCACAGGTACGTCACCGATGCTCTCCCTGGCTACTCGATAAGATGAGACAGCGATTTCTTGTGTGCGTGTGCATGTCACTGAACTCTTCCTAGACGGGTGGATAGATTTTGATGAAATTTTTTGTGCGAGTTCAAGGGGATTCGAGGATGGTTTAGATTCACAATTTGGTCCACTGGAAAATGTTTATTTAACTAATTTTTCATTTATAAGTAGTGGCGGTACGAAGTTCGCTGGGTCAGCTAGTGATAATATAAAAATATGTCTGAAATAACCGTAATTTTAATGTCGAGGTTAATAATAGAGCACATTTTGTCAAAAGTATGTGAGATTTTTACAACCATTGAAAATATTAGAATGTGCGAGAGAGAGAGGGATGCGAAATGTTATAGTCCTCTTAATAGGCCGGCGATGGGCTGAGCAAATAGAATATCTTCTTCTTCTTCTTCTTCTTTATCAACCGATAGACGTCCACTGCTGGACAAAGGTCTCTTGCATGGACTTCCACAGGCCTCGGTCTTGCGCCGCCTGAATCCAGCGGCTCCCTGCGACTCATTTGATGTCGTCGGTCCACCTGGTGGGGGGTCTGCCAACACTGCGCTTCTGCGCTTATAAATAGAATATAATAGAATCAAAAAGAAATATTTTTTATTCAAATAAACTTTTTTACAAGTGCTTTTGAATCGTCGATGAGTCTAACACTGGTTCGGAATGCCCTTCCTGTCGAAAAGATCCAGCAAAAAACTCGGCGGTTGCTCTTTTCAAAACAAGTTTACAATACAATACAATACTATGCTATGTGTATGTATGCAGTGTTTCCACAGTGAGGGGAGGTTCCACATAAACATACCTACTTTCAATTCAACACATGTTAAGACGGGCAGACAGAAAGCAGCCCCATTCCCGCCGGTGGCACCCGTTCACGAGCATAACGCATGGTTACAGGTATAGCGACACGGACGCGGACCCCCACAACGCGACCCGCGGCTTCTTCTTCTCCCACATCGGCTGGCTGCTGGTGAAGCGGCACCCGGACGTCAAGAAACGCGAGCACCTCATCGACTTGTCGGACTTGTACGCCAACAAGGTGCTCATGTTCCAAAAGAAGTGAGTATGCAAACATACATTTAAAGGAATAATAAGAACTTTATATAGAAAATATTAATTTAATTAGTGAGCGCGATCTATTCTCCTTATAACGCCATCTATTATCAATATCAGAAACTCATTATGATAAGTATCAGGGCTGTGGTCCGGTCCCGCGCACGGCAGCGACTCTATCGCCCGTAGCGCGGGACCACCCACTGGACCCGACACCGCTCCGCTCGCGGCGGCAACCTTGCCCGCCAGCGAGCGGAGCCACTGGACTGACACTCAGCCGCAAGGCCCCTACCCATAGCGGAATAGGAGCCTCAGCCGCCATGGACTTAATTGCCAAGACGGCTGAAAAACCATCACCGGGGAAATGCTCTTCCCCGCGCCCCGCCCGGGTAATGAGGCCACGCCTCGAAGCCCGCACCCTCCGCTGGCCTCGGCCAGTGAAGACGACCCTCGCAACAGGGTTGTGGTCTCCGATTAAGGACTGTGGCCTCCTATTTAGTACTGTGGTCTCCTACTTAGGAGTGTGGTCTCCTATTTAGGACTGTGGTCTCCTATTTAGGACTGTGGTCTCCTATTCGAGGGGTCGCAGGTTAGATCCGGGGTACGCCTTACCGTACCGTACCTTTGACTTTTCGGAGTCATGTGCGTTTAAGCAATTAAATATCACTTGCTTCAACGGTGAAGGAAAACATCGTGAGGAAACCTGCACACCTGAGAGTTCTCCATAATGTTCTCGAAGGTGTGTGAAATCCGCCAATTCGCATTGGGCCAGCGTGGTGGACTATGTCCTATAACCCTTCTCTGAGAGGAGACCTCGCTCAGTAGTGAGCCGATGATGGATTGATAATGATGATGAATGATGATAGAAAATATTAGTTTAATTAGTGAGCGCGATCTATTCTTCTAATAACGCCATCTATTATCAATATCAGAAACTCATTATGATAAGTAGATTAGAAGATAATTTTGAGCTAGAACCACGCCAAGGACTGGTCTTGGCGAAATCGACACGCACATGGGACCCTTTTTTTATTACGTTTATAACCAATTTTCGTTACCAGTTACGAAACAGGAAAATTTCTCAACGTTTCGTAACCGGTTACGAAAAAGGAATTCTTTTCCAGGTTCGTAACTGTTTCGTAAGCGGCTACTAAACTAATTCCGCATGGCATGGCAAAGGCATGGGACGACTAGAAGCAGACTAGTATCGATACTTTACTGTTTAAACTCTTTTCAGATACGCCATCCCAGTCATTGGCACCTTCTGCTTCATCCTGCCCACAATCATCCCAATGTACTTCTTCGGAGAGACCCTCAGCGTCGCCTGGCATGTTAACATACTGCGCTACGTGCTGAACCTACACATGGCCTTCTTCATCAACAGCGCAGCGCACATGTGGGGGAACAAGCCGTACGACGTCAACATTAAACCAGTGCAGAATCTGTTCGTTTCATTCGTAGCGTTGGGTGAAGGGTTCCATAACTACCACCACACGTACCCATGGGACTACAAGGCGGCGGAGTTGGGTAATAATAGACTGAATTTGAGCACAAAATTCATAGATTTCTTCGCATGGCTAGGCTGGGCGCGAGATCTCAAGACGGTACCTGAGGAAATGGCACACGCGAGGATGATGAAGACCGGGGACGGCAGCGATATGTGGGGGAACAAAGATAAAGAGATTTAATAAAGTGCTTTTAAATTATGTTTGAAGTGTTTCAATGCAAACATCATTTTTGAAATGCACGTACGCTTCAATGTTGTTGATGTTGTTATCATCATCATCAATACGCACTACATTAGAGTTGCCCTAGTTAAACGCATAACATACAATCTCCGTTACATTTTGGGGTATAATAGTATTGTTTATTTTGTTATTCCTACCTACAAAAGTAACACGGACAATCATAGACTGAATTTGAGCACAAAGCTCATAGATTTCTTCGCACGGCTAGGCTGGGCGTGAGACCTCAAGACCGTGCCTGAGGAAGTGACACACGCGAGGACGGCACCGATATGTGGGGGAACAAAGATAAAGAGATTATACAAAGTGTTTTTAAATTATGTTTCAAGTATGTTCCTTGGAGGACAGGGAGGTCGCTTGTGTGGGATGCCACCAGTGTAGATACTCTAGATGCATCCCACATCCAGGCGACCTCCTCTGTGGCGGGTGCAGCGGCTACTAGCGCCGAACAGGTTGGGGCGCAAATATGAAAACTTGACAGTGGTTTCATATTTGTGTAGGTGTAGAGACCCTGGGCCGTGGGGCCCGGAGGCTCGAGCGCTTTTTGTAGAGCTATCTAAAAAGTCGAGTCTACCGGAGATCCAAGAGCCGGCAGCTACCTTGGCCAAAGGATTAGCTTGGCCATCCAAAGGGGTATAATGCTGCCAGCATCTTGGGTGCTATGCCACACTGCGGTGGCTTGGATGGGGTTTTAGATTTTGTTTAATTTTTATTTAAGTTTTAATTTTAGAATAAATTTAGTTTTAATGTAGTATTAGGTATATATTATGTAATTTTATTCAGTAATTAACATAATTGTAATTTATTAATACTTGAGGAAATGTAAATTAAATAAGATAAAAGTCTTGAAAAAAAAAATATGTTTTAAGTGTTTCAATAAAACCACCATTTTTAAAATGCACCTACACTTCAATGGTGTTGATGTTATCATCATCACTACGCACTACACCAGAGTGTCTTATCATAAATCTTAAGAAACTTCATGTTAAACGGATAAAGTCTTCGTTACGTTTTGGGTTATAACAGTACTAGCTGATGCCCGCGTTATCGTCCGCGTGTATTTAGTTTTAATATCCCTCGGGAACTCTTTGATTTTCCGGGATAAAAAGTAGCCTTTGTCACTCTTCAGGTCATCAACTACACCCATGCCAAAAATCACGTCGATCCGTAGCTCTGTTGCGGAGTGATTGAAAGACAAACCAACAAACACACTTTCGCATTTATAATATTAGTATGATTGCTTATTTCATAACTAGCTGATGCCCGCGACGTCGTCCGCGTGTATTTAGTTTTAATATCCCTCGGGAACTCTTCAATTTTCCGGGATAAAAAGTAGCCTATGTCACTCTTCAGGTCATCAACTATACCCATGCAAAAAGTCACGTCGATCCGTAGCTCTGTTGCGGCGTGATTGAAGGACAAACCAACAAACACACTTTCGGATTTATAATATTAGTAAGATTCCTACCTACAAAAACAACTAGACGTTTCTCAAGTCGGCAGTCGTAGAAATCCCGATTAGTAAAAGGTTACGTAGGTTACGCCTATGTTAAGCCGTTTACTTATGGAGAAACAAGTGACAGGTCTTGTAATAGACACTAAACTCTATTAATAAAAATGATTAGCAAAGGCCGTGCTATACAAAATGACAGCTGATTCCGGTGCCGATTCAAAACGCCGCCGCGCCGTCCTAGTCCAGTACATAAAGCATTTAACCTCGCACTAAATTTCCGATCCAATTTTAATTCTTTTTTAGGTTAAGGGTCACTTACTGACCACAAAAACAGAAAATGCTGATAGATCCAGGTGGAGCTTCGATCGCAATCTTAAAAAAAAGTTTTTGGCCAATATCTCGGACACTATCCACTTTAGGGCAAAAGTTATGCAGACCTTTTTCCGGTTTTTCGTTTCGTTTCGGAACACACACACACACGAAAAACCGGTTCATTAAATGGGCCATAAATCGTAAACGGTAAGTTTTACAAAAAAGTTTACAGGAAATAAAAGATGCAAAATTTTATTCTCTACAAAAAAGGTCTGAGTAACTTTTGCCCTAAAGTGGATAGTTTCCGAGATATCGGCCAAAAACTTTTTTTTAAGATTGCGATCGAAGCTCCACCTGGATCTGTCAGCATTTTGTGTTTTTATGGTCAGTAAGTAACCCTTAACCTAAAAAAAATTAAAATTGGATCGGAAATTTAGTGCGAGGTTGACCAAAAAAACGGCTTTATTTACTGGCCTAGTCCGTGAGATATTATATTTGACATTTTCCAATATAATTCATGACAACTCAGATTAGTTTCTTGCACTATTCCTCAAGTAGGGTACAACTCACTAAGCTAGGGTACTCACCGTCGGAGTCAGCCCTGGTGTCGGGAGCGTGCGCGCCGCAAGCCAGCAGCAGGCGGCACGCGGCGGCCGAGTCGCGCCGCGCCGCCAGCGACAGCGCTGACTCGCCGCGTCCGTCGCACGCGTTCACTTTGGCACCTGTACCCAAAATGTTTCATCATCAGTAGAATAGAATAGAATAGAAATGTTTTTTATTCAAATAAACTTTTTTACGATCGTATCGTTCTCAGCTTAATTTCAGGTACGAACAAATTTTCGGAGTTACGAGCGTTGCATTTAAATAGCACAAGTTTCAACGGTTAAGGAAAACATCATGAGGAAATCTGCACACCTGTGAGTTCTCCATAATATTCTCAAAAGTGTGTGCTGTCTGCCAATTTGTATTGGCTTTGTGGTGGCCTATAAACCTTCACTGAGAGGAGACCTGCGCTCAATAGTGAGCCGTTGATGGGTTGCTCATGATGATGATAATGAAGGAAGAATTAATACTTACGGTAATAAAGGCGATCTACCTAATTAAATTTTAGAATACAAAAGCTACTATTGTGACTTAAATTTATGATAGTTACATATATTCCCTCGGGGACTTTTTGTAGAGAATAATGAGTACTTTGATCATGTATAATTTTTGTGTATCATCAAGTTTTCTCAGCACACGCCAAATAATGCATTTTATAGGCATAATTTTGCTATTTTGGGTTACATTATTGCAATTTTCTTAAGGATCTCTAATTTTTTTGAAAATAAATTATAGCCTATAAATTGTAGCCTATAATAATAAATATATGTCCTGATATGATGATGATGATGATGATGATGATGATGATGATCTATTTACTCACCATGCCTCAACAGAAGGTCCATAGCGTCCAAATGCGCGTTCTCCGTGGCAACGTGCAAGGGCGTCTGTCCGTCTTTATTCTTTTCATTCACTCGAGCGCCTTTTCGTATCAAAATCTCCATTACCTGTAGATAATAGTTGTTCATACTTAAGGTTGAAGACAAGGGTCTGCCCGCCAAATTCAAATTTAATTTGGTTTTTCGCAATTTGTATACGACAAAGTAGGCTTATGGCATTCTAATTGCGACGATGGCAGTATCATCTTCACAGGGTTATATAAAAATCTTTACTAGAAAGTGTCCAGTTTCAGAAATTTATCAAAATACTGAGTTGGACGTGAGTTACTCACAAATTAGTCGATATTTTGATTAATTTCTTAAACAGGACACTTTCAAGTAAAGATTTTTATATAAACCTTTGAAGATACTGATACTGCCATTGTCGCAATTAGAATGCCATAAGTCTACTTTGTCGTATTAGTTTACAAATTGCGAAAAACCAAATTAAATTTGAATTTCGCGGGCAGAACCGTGTCTTCCACCTTAACGCATGCTTGACTTGGGGAGTAAGATGGTGAATGCGTAACGAAAAGTGTGATCCGGCGAGGCGAACGGAAGTTGAGAGGGAGATATAAGTTAGTGAAGATAGAAAGAGAGAGTTACGTTTCATATATTACTGTAGGGGCAAGAGAGAGGTGCGAGCACACATTTTCTTTCTCTCTTTCTCTCATAGCCAGTTGCATTTCGTAAGTTTTACTTCAGTCGTGTGATCTAAAGCACACTCATTTTTTTTTATTCAAATTCAAAAATTATTTATAATGTGGCTCTTATCAACAAGTCAAGACTCTACCACCGGTTTGGAATGCAGAGTCTGCTGAGGACAACCGGCGAGAAAGTTAGCAGTTGCTCTTTTCAAAACAAAATTCGCTAAGGGTACAAACTGGCCGCTGCGCAATTTAGCGGTCTGTCCCCTGTACTCAGATCTTGGAAGTTGACAAACTTCGTGATAACCTTCGTTGGAAACTGATACAAGCGCTTTTTGTATACAATGGAGGTACAACATATCAAAGTCAAAGTTCAACGACCTCCCTGGTGAGCGCTGTTGTCTTATAACTAGGAGGTCCTGGGTTCGATTCCCGGCGGGGTCAATTTGGGAAATTTATAATTTCTGAATTGTCTCTGGTCTGGTCTGGTGGGAGGCTTTGGCCGTCGCTAATTACCACCCTACCGTCAAAGATGTGCCGCCAAGCGATTTAGCGTTCCGGCATGACGGCGTGTAAAAACCAATTAGGGGTATGGGTTGAATGTTCACTGCCATACCCCTTCCAAGTTAGCCCGCTACCATCTTAGACTGCATCGTCCCTTACCATCAGGTGAGATCGCAGTCAAGGACTATAGCTTGTCATCGAATAAAAAAATAGTCAAGGTCATACCTGTTTTCGCTTAGGGTACATACAGGATACACAATGCAGCCAGTCTTAGTGCACAATGCAACGGTCTGTTCACTTTGCCCTGCAGGCACCTATTGAGTGCAGTTGAGGGACTTTCAATGTCAAGGACATACCTGTTTCCGCTTAGGGTACATAATGGCCGCTGCGTATTAAAGCAACTAGTCGATCCGTTGTACCCAGATGCTGGAAGTTAACCAGCTCCATATTAACATGCTCGTAGGGGACCGAGACAGGCACCTGTTGGGTGACAGGGTGACATTTTAACGTCAAGGTCATACCTGTTTCCGCTTAGGGTACACACTGGCCCCGGCACAATGCAGCGGTCTGTCCCCTGTGCCCAGATACTGAAAGTTGACCAGCTCCGTAACACACTCGTTGGGGACAGACACAGAAGCCTGTTAGGTGCAACTAAGAGTGATATATTAACGTCAAGGTCATACCTGTTTCCGCTTAGGGTACACACTAGCCCCGGCACAATGCAAGCGGTCTGTCCCCTATGCCCATATACTGGAAATTGACCAGCTCCGTAACACACTCGTTGGGGACAGACACAGAAGCCTGTTAGGTGCAACTAAGAGTGATATATTAACATCAAGGTCATACCTGTTTCCGCTTAGGGTACACACTAGCCCCGGCACAATGCAAGCGGTCTGTCCCCTATGCCCATATACTGGAAGTTGACCAGCTCCGTAACACACTCGTTGGGGACAGACACAGAAGCCTGTTAGGTGCAACGAAGAGTGATATATTAACGTCAAGGTCATACCTGTTTCCGCTTAGGGTACACACTGGCTGCAGCGCAATGTAGCGGTCTGTCCCCTGTACCCAGATGCTGGAAGTTGACCAGCTCCGTAACACGCTCGTTTGGGACCGACACAGGCGCCTGTTGCGTGCAGTGAAGGGAAGACATATCCTAGAATGAACATGACAAATGACTGAAACTGTGACATACAAAATCAAATAAATTTAATTTTGCCAAGTTGTGGGTATTTACTGATGCTATGGATTACCATACCATGGGTCATTAGACCCATTCACAATTTACTGTCAGACAGTACACAGAAAAAAATAAGGGCCTATTTCACTACCTTCAAGTAAATTTTAACAGATGAATAAAGTTCACGTTTTGACAGTTTTTGTATGGGCAATAAGTCAAAACGTCATCTTTCAGTTAAAGTTTACATGAAGGTGGTGAAACAGGCCCCAAATATATTAAATATTATAATGAAACCTCTATTTATTCTAATAAACAGACAGTAGGTATATCAAAAACCAATAGTTGCTTCTCTTAGTCTAATGCTTTCATAGGGTTCACCTTCATAACTGAATATAATTATATTTGAACAGTATACTTTATACATTTCATTCCATTTAAACTGTATTTTGATTTGGATTCCATTCCAACATACTCTAATAACACTTTTAAGCCCGCTTGCAGAGACGCCGGGTTAGGTTTAACCCAGGAATAAATTTGTAATTTTGACATTTTTATACGAAATCTGTCACAGCAGCAGCTAACTCTGGGTTAAAAGTATAACCCAGCGTTTCTGCAAGCGCGCCTTAAAAGCCAAATCTGTCACAGCAGCAGCTAACTCTGGGTTAAAAGTATAACCCAGCGTTTCTGCAAGCGTGCCTTAAAAGCCTTGTAGTAGCAGTAGTCGTAAGTAGGTATACGAAATTATTTTTTTTATGAACGCTATCCTTGACTAATATTCCTTGACCTTCCTTAATATGTTTGGTTGCTATGAGTTGGCTGCTATGAGTAGGCTACTATGAGTTGGTTGCTATGAGTTGGTTGCTGAGAGTTGGTTGCTGCGAGTTGGGTGCTATGCATAGGTTGCTATGAGTTGGTTGCTATGAGTTGGTTGCTGTGAGTTGGTTGCTATGAGTTGGTTGCTGTGAGTTGGTTGCTGTGAGTTGGTTGAAGTGAGTTGGTTCCTATGAGCTGGTTGCTGTGAGTTGGTTGCTATGCTTAGGTTTCTATGAGTTGGTTGCTATGAGCTGGTTGCTGTGAGTTGGTTGCTATGAATTGGTTGCTGTGATTTGGCTGCTGTGAGTTGGTTCCTGTGAGTTGGTCGCTGTGAGTTGGTTGCTATGAGTTGGCTACTATGAATTGGTTGCTGAGTTGGTTGCTATGAGTTGGTTGCTAAGCAATGGGACTGTACCTGTTGACCCAATGTAGACAGCTGTTTCTTTAGGCGGGCCGGCTCGGACAATCGGCATGCTTCCAACACGCAATGTCCACGATACTCGACTGTGAACGAAATAGTCTAATTATATAAAAAGAAAAGGTGACTGACTGACTGAATGACTGATCTATCAACGTTCAAGTCAAACCAAAGGACGGACCGGATAAAATTCAAAATAAAATACGTTACTCACACGCCAGTCGATCCCTCAACTCCCTGGTGGGCGCTACGTCTAGGGCCGATTTAAAAAGTTAATAAAATACGTTACTCACACGCCAGTCGTTCCCTCAACTACCTGGTGGGCGCTACGTCTAGGGCCGATTTAAAAATTAAAATACGTTACTCACACGCCAGTCGTTCCCTCAACTCCCTGGTGGGCGCTACGTCTAGGGCCGATTAAAAAATTAAAATACGTTACTCACACGCCAGTAGTTCCTCAACTACCTGGTGGGCGCTACATCTAGGGCTAAAAATACGTTACTCACACGCCAGTCGTTCCCTCAATTCCCTGGTGGGCGCTACGTCTAGGGCCGATTGAAAAAGTTAAAATACGTTAGCGTTACTCACACTCCAGTCGTTCCCTTAACTCCCTGGTGGGTGCTACGTCTAGGGCTGATTTAAAAATTAAAATACGTTACTCACACGCCAGTCGTTCCCTCAACTCCCTGGTGGGCGCTACGTCTAGGGCCGATTTTCCGTGACAGTTGAGCAGAGTGGGGTCCGCACCTTCGCTCAGTAGCAGGGAACACACCTACGGACAAAACAATAGAATAGAAAAACTTTTTATTAAAAATAAACTTTTATGGAAAGCTTTCGAATCGTCGAGTAAATCTACCAATGGTTGGAATGTACTCCATGCTGTAGGCAAGTAGGGCTGTAAGTCGCGGGCATCAGATAGTATTATTAAAATTGGAACGAAGTTCTTTATCGGACGATACGGACTTGGCGGAAAAAAGTGTAAGAATTTTCCGTCGCGAGTAGTGTAGACGGTTATCCATAGCGCGTATGTTATATTACGAGATGATTCTGACATGTGGCGAGAGATGGCGTTGATTCTAAAAAGTTGTTTTCATTATTAGAAGATAATATTTTCATAATATTGTTTGAATAGGTATCATACTTTATTAAAAGTAACTTCATTCCAACCGAGTTTTTCACGACACTCACGTATTTTTTTTTTCAGTGAAGGGGTTGCAAGTCTTTTTACTCGATTTTTTCCTTTTTCGTGGATCACGACATAAAAATGTTTGAGAAACAACGGTATCAGGTGGGATCAAGTCAAGCCAATCTTGACTGGGTACAGTCACCTCTAGCCGGGCCTTGCTAGCCGCCTCGTGCAAGGGTGTGAAGGCCCACAGGTCGGTGGCGTTGACGTCAGCGCCGCGCCGGCCCTCACCAGCAACTCCGTCACTTCGTAGTGTCCGTACGAACAATGGTATCTACTGGGTACAGTCACCTCTAGCCGGGCCTTGCTAGCCGCCTCGTGCAAGGGTGTGAAGGCCCACAGGTCGGTGGCGTTGACGTCAGCGCCGGCCCTCACCAGCAACTCCGTCACTTCGTAGTGTCCGTACGAACAATGGTATCTACTGGGTACAGTCACCTCTAGCCGGGCCTTGCTAGCCGCCTCGTGCAAGGGTGTGAAGGCCCACAGGTCGGTGGCGTTGACGTCAGCGCCGCGCCGGCCCTCACCAGCAACTCCGTCACTTCGTAGTGTCCGTACGAACAATGGTATCTACTGGGTACAGTCACCTCTAGCCGGGCCTTGCTAGCCGCCTCGTGCAAGGGTGTGAAGGCCCACAGGTCGGTGGCGTTGACGTCAGCGCCGGCCCTCACCAGCAACTCCGTCACTTCGTAGTGTCCGTACGAACAATGGTATCTACTGGGTACAGTCACCTCTAGCCGGGCCTTGCTAGCCGCCTCGTGCAAGGGTGTGAAGGCCCACAGGTCGGTGGCGTTGACGTCAGCGCCGGCCCTCACCAGCAACTCCGTCACTTCGTAGTGTCCGTACGAACAATGGTATCTACTGGGTACAGTCACCTCTAGCCGGGCCTTGCTAGCCGCCTCGTGCAAGGGTGTGAAGGCCCACAGGTCGGTGGCGTTGACGTCAGCGCCGGCCCTCACCAGCAACTCCGTCACTTCGTAGTGTCCGTACGAACAATGGTATCTACTGGGTACAGTCACCTCTAGCCGGGCCTTGCTAGCCGCCTCGTGCAAGGGTGTGAAGGCCCACAGGTCGGTGGCGTTGACGTCAGCGCCGGCCCTCACCAGCAACTCCGTCACTTCGTAGTGTCCGTACGAACAATGGTATCTACTGGGTACAGTCACCTCTAGCCGGGCCTTGCTAGCCGCCTCGTGCAAGGGTGTGAAGGCCCACAGGTCGGTGGCGTTGACGTCAGCGCCGGCCCTCACCAGCAACTCCGTCACTTCGTAGTGTCCGTACGAACAATGGTATCTACTGGGTACAGTCACCTCTAGCCGGGCCTTGCTAGCCGCCTCGTGCAAGGGTGTGAAGGCCCACAGGTCGGTGGCGTTGACGTCAGCGCCGGCCCTCACCAGCAACTCCGTCACTTCGTAGTGTCCGTACGAACAATGGTATCTACTGGGTACAGTCACCTCTAGCCGGGCCTTGCTAGCCGCCTCGTGCAAGGGTGTGAAGGCCCACAGGTCGGTGGCGTTGACGTCAGCGCCGGCCCTCACCAGCAACTCCGTCACTTCGTAGTGTCCGTACGAACAATGGTATCTACTGGGTACAGTCACCTCTAGCCGGGCCTTGCTAGCCGCCTCGTGCAAGGGTGTGAAGGCCCACAGGTCGGTGGCGTTGACGTCAGCGCCGGCCCTCACCAGCAACTCCGTCACTTCGTAGTGTCCGTACGAACAATGGTATCTACTGGGTACAGTCACCTCTAGCCGGGCCTTGCTAGCCGCCTCGTGCAAGGGTGTGAAGGCCCACAGGTCGGTGGCGTTGACGTCAGCGCCGGCCCTCACCAGCAACTCCGTCACTTCGTAGTGTCCGTACGAACAATGGTATCTACTGGGTACAGTCACCTCTAGCCGGGCCTTGCTAGCCGCCTCGTGCAAGGGTGTGAAGGCCCACAGGTCGGTGGCGTTGACGTCAGCGCCGGCCCTCACCAGCAACTCCGTCACTTCGTAGTGTCCGTACGAACAATGGTATCTACTGGGTACAGTCACCTCTAGCCGGGCCTTGCTAGCCGCCTCGTGCAAGGGTGTGAAGGCCCACAGGTCGGTGGCGTTGACGTCAGCGCCGGCCCTCACCAGCAACTCCGTCACTTCGTAGTGTCCGTACGAACAATGGTATCTACTGGGTACAGTCACCTCTAGCCGGGCCTTGCTAGCCGCCTCGTGCAAGGGTGTGAAGGCCCACAGGTCGGTGGCGTTGACGTCAGCGCCGGCCCTCACCAGCAACTCCGTCACTTCGTAGTGTCCGTACGAACAATGGTATCTACTGGGTACAGTCACCTCTAGCCGGGCCTTGCTAGCCGCCTCGTGCAAGGGTGTGAAGGCCCACAGGTCGGTGGCGTTGACGTCAGCGCCGGCCCTCACCAGCAACTCCGTCACTTCGTAGTGTCCGTACGAACAATGGTATCTACTGGGTACAGTCACCTCTAGCCGGGCCTTGCTAGCCGCCTCGTGCAAGGGTGTGAAGGCCCACAGGTCGGTGGCGTTGACGTCAGCGCCGGCCCTCACCAGCAACTCCGTCACTTCGTAGTGTCCGTACGAACAATGGTATCTACTGGGTACAGTCACCTCTAGCCGGGCCTTGCTAGCCGCCTCGTGCAAGGGTGTGAAGGCCCACAGGTCGGTGGCGTTGACGTCAGCGCCGGCCCTCACCAGCAACTCCGTCACTTCGTAGTGTCCGTACGAACAATGGTATCTACTGGGTACAGTCACCTCTAGCCGGGCCTTGCTAGCCGCCTCGTGCAAGGGTGTGAAGGCCCACAGGTCGGTGGCGTTGACGTCAGCGCCGGCCCTCACCAGCAACTCCGTCACTTCGTAGTGTCCGTACGAACAATGGTATCTACTGGGTACAGTCACCTCTAGCCGGGCCTTGCTAGCCGCCTCGTGCAAGGGTGTGAAGGCCCACAGGTCGGTGGCGTTGACGTCAGCGCCGGCCCTCACCAGCAACTCCGTCACTTCGTAGTGTCCGTACGAACAATGGTATCTACTGGGTACAGTCACCTCTAGCCGGGCCTTGCTAGCCGCCTCGTGCAAGGGTGTGAAGGCCCACAGGTCGGTCGCGTTGACGTCAGCGCCGGCCCTCACCAGCAACTCCGTCACTTCGTAGTGTCCGTACGAACAATGGTATCTACTGGGTACAGTCACCTCTAGGCCGGCCTTGCTAGCCGCCTCGTGCAAGGGTGTGAAGGCCCACAGGTCGGTGGCGTTGACGTCAGCGCCGGCCCTCACCAGCAACTCCGTCACTTCGTAGTGTCCGTACGAACAATGGTATCTACTGGGTACAGTCACCTCTAGCCGGGCCTTGCTAGCCGCCTCGTGCAAGGGTGTGAAGGCCCACAGGTCGGTGGCGTTGACGTCAGCGCCGGCCCTCACCAGCAACTCCGTCACTTCGTAGTGTCCGTACGAACAATGGTATCTACTGGGTACAGTCACCTCTAGCCGGGCCTTGCTAGCCGCCTCGTGCAAGGGTGTGAAGGCCCACAGGTCGGTGGCGTTGACGTCAGCGCCGGCCCTCACCAGCAACTCCGTCACTTCGTAGTGTCCGTACGAACAATGGTATCTACTGGGTACAGTCACCTCTAGCCGGGCCTTGCTAGCCGCCTCGTGCAAGGGTGTGAAGGCCCACAGGTCGGTGGCGTTGACGTCAGCGCCGGCCCTCACCAGCAACTCCGTCACTTCGTAGTGTCCGTACGAACAATGGTATCTACTGGGTACAGTCACCTCTAGCCGGGCCTTGCTAGCCGCCTCGTGCAAGGGTGTGAAGGCCCACAGGTCGGTGGCGTTGACGTCAGCGCCGGCCCTCACCAGCAACTCCGTCACTTCGTAGTGTCCGTACGAACAATGGTATCTACTGGGTACAGTCACCTCTAGCCGGGCCTTGCTAGCCGCCTCGTGCAAGGGTGTGAAGGCCCACAGGTCGGTGGCGTTGACGTCAGCGCCGGCCCTCACCAGCAACTCCGTCACTTCGTAGTGTCCGTACGAACAATGGTATCTACTGGGTACAGTCACCTCTAGCCGGGCCTTGCTAGCCGCCTCGTGCAAGGGTGTGAAGGCCCACAGGTCGGTGGCGTTGACGTCAGCGCCGGCCCTCACCAGCAACTCCGTCACTTCGTAGTGTCCGTACGAACAATGGTATCTACTGGGTACAGTCACCTCTAGCCGGGCCTTGCTAGCCGCCTCGTGCAAGGGTGTGAAGGCCCACAGGTCGGTGGCGTTGACGTCAGCGCCGGCCCTCACCAGCAACTCCGTCACTTCGTAGTGTCCGTACGAACAATGGTATCTACTGGGTACAGTCACCTCTAGCCGGGCCTTGCTAGCCGCCTCGTGCAAGGGTGTGAAGGCCCACAGGTCGGTGGCGTTGACGTCAGCGCCGGCCCTCACCAGCAACTCCGTCACTTCGTAGTGTCCGTACGAACAATGGTATCTACTGGGTACAGTCACCTCTAGCCGGGCCTTGCTAGCCGCCTCGTGCAAGGGTGTGAAGGCCCACAGGTCGGTGGCGTTGACGTCAGCGCCGGCCCTCACCAGCAACTCCGTCACTTCGTAGTGTCCGTACGAACAATGGTATCTACTGGGTACAGTCACCTCTAGCCGGGCCTTGCTAGCCGCCTCGTGCAAGGGTGTGAAGGCCCACAGGTCGGTCGCGTTGACGTCAGCGCCGGCCCTCACCAGCAACTCCGTCACTTCGTAGTGTCCGTACGAACATGCGTTGTGTAGAGGGACCAAGCCTCTGAAACAATGAATCACGGTTAATGAATGAATTACCTAATTCAAATTCTAAATTATTTATTTTTTTGATGACCTCCCTGGCGCAGCGGTGAACGCTGTGGTTTTATAACTGTGAGGTCTCGGGATCGATTTCCGGCGGGGGCAATTAGGGAATTTATAATTTCTGAATTCTCTCTGGTCTATATTCTGGTGGGAGGCTTTGGCCGTGGCTAGTTACCACCCTACCGTCAAAGACGTGCCGCCAAGCGATTTAGCGTACCGTTACCGAAGGGTAAATCTAGGGTAACTGGGGGTTCACTTACCCCATATTATTCTTAGCATGTACATCTGCCCTGCCCCCCTTGGCAGAAGTTATCTCACAGTGCAAGCTCTGTTGTATCCAGCTGCCAAATGCAAGGCTGTAGATCTCCTGTCATCGCTGGCATGTACGTTCACATTAAGGGAGTGAGGAGGAAAACTAACCAATTACCAACCTGTCATCGGCGCCCGAAAAACGGCTTCTAACACTCCACTTATTTTACAAGCCTATGAGAGCCTAGTACTCACCAATCACTCCAACAAAGTTTGTAGGCTAACTTTATCAGAACTTAGGGTTAAATCTAGGGTCAATCGAAGGGTAAATCTAGGGGTAATCTAAGGTAACATTGAGGTAACCTCAGGGTTAATTTCACTTACCCCTTATCCTTAAATTCAAATTCAAATTCAAAATTATTTATTTCACGTAGGCCAACCTGTGGCTCTTATGACAAGTCATGACTCTACCACCGGTTCAGAAAGTGGATTCTGCTGATTACATTGTAATAAGTTTTTTATACTATCTTGTGGGCAGCTGGATTCCAAGCCGATTTAACCTATGCAACTTTGTTAGAATAAAATATATCATTTCCACAATGAGGGGAAGTTCCAAAAAAAAAGCTACAATTCAATTCAAAGTAATCTCACAGCGCGAGCTCTGTTGTACCCGGCCGCCAAATGCAAGGCTGTGGACCGACTCCCGTCGCTGGCATGCACGTTCACATTAAGGGGGGTGAGGAGGAAAGCTACCCAATTACCAACCTGTCATCGGCACCCGAAAAACGGCTTCTAATACTCCACTTATCTTACAAGCTTATGAGAGCCTAGTACTCACCAATCACTTATACGACATTTGTAGGCTAACTTTATCAGAATTTAGGGGTAATTTAAGTTAACAATGAGGTAACCTCAGGGTAAATTTCACTTACCCCTTATCCTTAGCATGTACATCGGCCCCCCTTTGTAGTAACAGTCGCACAGCGCGAGCTCTGTTGTACCCGGCCGCCAAATGCAAGGCTGTGGACCGCCTCCCGTCGCTGGCATGCACGTTCACATTAAGGGGGGTGAGGAGGGAAGCTAGCCTGTCTTCAGCACCCGAATGAATGGAAAAAACGCCTTCTAATACTCCACTTATCTTACAAGCTTATGAGAGCCTAGTACTCACCAATCACTAATACGAAGTTTGTAGGCTAACTTTATCAGAATTTAGGGGTAAATCAATGTCAAATTAAGGGTAAATCTAAGGTAATTTTAAGGTAACTTTAGGGTAAATTTCACTTACCCCTTATCCTTAGCATGTACATCGGCCCCCCTTTGTAGTAACAGTCGCACAGCGCGAGCTCTGTTGTACCCGGCCGCCAAATGCAAGGCTGTGGACCGCCTCCCGTCGCTGGCATGCACGTTCACATTAAGGGGGGTGAGGAGGGAAGCTAGTCTGTCGTCAGCGCCCGACCGAGCGGCCTCTAGCACATCCGCTGCGCAGTATTCACCTGTAAATACAAGGAAGCTGATGATCACTTTTGGAACGAAGTTCCTTACCGGAAGGTACGGACGTACGGACGGCTAGGTGAAAAAAAGTGTAAAAAAAATTCCTTTGTGTGTTGCCTTCGTTTACCACACACGTTCCGTCAGAGCTTTGGTGGCGTAGCGGCTAAACGAAAGAGCGAAACTATCGGTTCGGGGTTCGAATCCTGACTTCAGATTATTATTTTTAAAGTAAAACGTTTTTACGCACGCTTGACTTGGGGAGTAAGCTGGTGATGCGTTACGAAAAGTGTGATCGGGCGAGGCGAACGGAAGTTGAGAGGGAGATATAAGTTAGTGAAGATAGAAAGAGAGAGATTTACGTTTCGTATATTACTGTAGGGTTAAGAGAGAGGTGCGTGCGTGCACACATTTTCTTTATCTCTTAGCCAGTTGTGTTTCGTAAGTTTTACTTCAGTCGTGTGGTCGAAAACACACTCGTTTATTTATTTTATTTATTTTTATTATTAATTTATTATTAAAAGGAACTTCGTTCCAACCGAGTGTTCCACGACACTCACGCATTTTTTTAGTATCGAAAATAAAATGGAACCCTCATAGTCTCGCTCCGTGTCAAGGCCTGTTTTCTCAGAAACGGCTTGAGGTACTACACTAGCGGCACGCTATGATGGCCGGTTTGACGTTTGTCCGCTCATGAAGTTCCGTATTAATTGATAACGACTTTGAAGGAAATAATTGTATTACTTTATTGACGATAGTGATGTGCAGAGATTCATAAATTTTATCGAATGTAGTTTTAGGTTTAGGACTCAAAATTTATTTATTAAATTGATTTCTAAAATGTATACAAGTGTAGAAAAATCAGTTTGCACTATTTAAGGGGTGAATGTACTTGTGAATATGAACAATTTTCAAAATGCAATGCTAAAATTATTAGAAGAAGCTTGTGAACATGTGACTAAAGGAGACTGGGAAAAGGTTGTGAATAGAACTGTTAAATTAATAAGGGAAGATTATGAAAGAGATGTGAAAATAGATAATATTATAGAAAACGAACATATAATTATTAATGTAGGTGATGATAGCAGTGACGACAGTGAAAATAGTAGTATGGACGAATCTGATTAATTATGGCCTTTTGTGGCACCTTTTTTGGTATCTTTTGTATTCATATGTTTCTTGTGTGCATATAAAGTATGTATATTCATTTTCATTCAAATATTCAGTTCGTTCAAATAAATTAAATAAACATATACATTTTTGTTTTATTAAACCTATTTAATCAGGTACAAAAACAAAACTTAATTGTTTTTTGTTCGAGGATAAATTGACATTCCACAACACTATTGTAATGTGTCAAACCGGCCATCATAGCGTGCCGCTAGTTTAAGTTGTAATTTATACAGAATACAAAGGTCAATAGTCCCTTAATGCTGTGAAATTGTCAAGTTTCTTGTTTAACTCAATGAAAAGTTACAGCTTTTCAAACCGTATTTCAATACACAATTTTCATTGACGTTTTTGCCATTAATTTAAATCTAGGCGTTTTATGATAAATCATAATTATTTTGTAAAGGTAGCGGTTCGCGCCGCGACAGAGACAGGAGACCGCGACCGGAGACCGCGACCGACGACCGCGACCGTTACTTGACGTTAGGAAATGTATAAGCGACAGTTCGCGAGCGAGACAGAGACAGGAGACAGAGACACGAGACAGGAGACAGCGAGACGGTCGCTGCCTCGGACCAGTAGTGTCTCGTGTCGCGCTCGAAAAGCACCTGTGTTTAGTGTGAAAAAAATGAATACTTTTTCTGACGAAGACTGTGAAACGCTGATTGAACTGATCAGACAGCACCCTCCGATATATGATGCACGACTAGACTCCTACAGAAACGAAAATTTGAAAGACAATATTTGGATGAGCATAGCTGAAAGCATAAATAAAACAGGTGAGTTATTTTTATTTTTTTTATTTTGCATAGAATTAATATTTGAAAGGAAACATGTGGAATCAACTTAAACAAGCCGTGTGACATGTTGTTCTTGCCAGTCTACCGCTCCTTGCTGTGACATAAAGTAATCGGTTAATTTTGCTCTAATATCTAGTCCGTTGCTGTTTGAAAACCCTCCTGTTCCACGTAATGAAACGAAATTTGAAGGTAAATTTTCTTCTTGGTTCCATTGATGTACGGACATTTGAGCAGATTCTAAAAATCCATCTCTTAATAGGTTATGCAAGCAACAGGCAACTAAGATCATATCAGTGCATGTTTCTGGCGCTATTCCGATAGGCGTGTAAAATATTCTAAACACCTGAGACAGCAAACCGAACGCATTTTCCGATACTCGTCTCGCACGACAAAGGCGGTAGTTAAATATTTCTTTGCTTAAATCGTTTTTTGCAACTCTTCTAGCGTAAGGTTTCATCATAAAAGTATCAAGACTAAATGCTTCATCTCCAACTAAAAAATGTGGTAATATTATGTTCGAATTTGGTAGATTTTTTGGTTCTGGAAAATTAAATTCATTTTTCATGATTTTTTTTCCCATTGTAGACTTTTGGAATATTCCACTATCGCCTTCTTTGCCGTAAGAGCCAACGTCTACTGCAATGAACTTGTAATTATGGTCTACAATAGCCAGAAGAACAATCGAATAAAATTCCTTATAGTTAAAATACAACGATCCACTATTTTCAGGGGCTCTTATTCTCACGTGCTTACCATCAATTGCGCCAGCGCAATTGGGGAATTGCCATTTGTCCCAAAAGCCTTCAGATATAAGCCTAAAATCACTTTCTTTAGGAATAGGCATTAGAATTGGCACTAAAACAATCTTTAAATGTTTCAACACCTCTTTGACTATTTGTGAAATATAAGAAGGTGATATACGAAATGCGAATGATAGCGAAGCATATGTTTCTCCATTAGCCATAAACCTGAAACAAAAAAAGACTTATATTATTATTTATATATTACAGATTCGGAATGCCGTAAAAAATGGAAATTAATCAGGGACTCCTACAACAGATACAAGCGCAAACAGAAAAATTCAACGGGATCTGCAGCACCAGCTAAAAATTCAAAGTGGCAATTTTATGAACGTTTGAGATTTTTAGAAAACACACCATCAGAACGGCAAAGCTCCACCAGTGTAGATCCAGAGCAGCAAAGCTCCACCAGTGTAGTACAAGAAGTTACTAATACCTCCTCAGAAGTTGTACAGGAAGATACTCCTCCCGTAGCCGCAGACGCGTCAGTACATAATACTATTTTAAGGGAGTTAGTAGAACCTGTACCAGGAACTTCTACACAAGAAAGGTCTATACCACAAAGTAAAAGTTCCGAAAAATCAACTATCAAGAATACTAAGAGAAAAAGACAAAAAGAAGATGAATTTATAAAATTTATGAAAGACAGACATGAAAGCCGACATAGTACGCTGGAGTCATTGAAATGTCAAGGTCAAGAATCATTCGATGATATATCTACATTTACTAAACACATTGAAACTATGCTAAGAAAATTGAGCGCTCGATCAAGAGCGATGGCAAAATCCGAAATATTTAATATTATCTCCAAGTATGAGATCGGAGATATCGATGGACAAGGTGAAGAAGATGGACACCAAACACCAAGTGATTTATCACGTCGCCAATTGCCATGTACTTCAATTTCATCGTATAATACGAGTACATATTCGCCAATAAGTGTAGCCTCTACAGAACACCAATAACAAAGTGAATTGATTGACTTAACATCTCGCCAATTGCCAAATATTTCAAGTCAACCATTTCGAAGCATTTTTCACGACGAATACGACCAGAATAACTTAGATGATTTGACAAACTTACCTTAGAGTTAGAGCTAATTTTTCTTTCAACGATATTTTTCCTTTTTCACGCATTGTTTTCTTTAGTAAATTTAATACATAATCAAACTGTGTTTTATTTAGCCGAAAATACTTCCTGAATGTATTGTCATCACACATTAGGTGCTTCTTCACTAATAGCGAAAATGATCCTTCTTGACCTCTAGTTAAATACAATTCCTTAATAGGTAACCTTCTTTTAGTTTTGTATTTGTAATAATAGTATAAGAGCAAATCATCGTCTTCTTCTTCCTCCAATAGTAGTTCTATAACTTGGTTTTCCATCATGCATGACACAGAACACAACTGACTCCATCGACACACACTCCGTACTGAGACCGAGATACTTGGCACGGTCTCTAGTCTCGGTCTCGACCAACAGTACATGCAGAAGAGACCGAGACACTTGTCGCGGTCTCCCGTCTCAGTCTCTGGTCTCGGTCACTTGTCTCTGTCGCGGCGCGAACCGCTACCTTAAGATTATTTTAAATTGTAAAACAGTATTCGGAATATATAATTATTTTCATTAGTGCGGCCAATGCCATGCAAATATGAACTCTATGCGAATAGCAATAAGACATCAAACCTGTGAGTACAGGCCTGGTAGCGGCGTCGGCTAGGTCGAGTGGGGTTTTGCCTTCCGTGTTTCTGATGTTGGGTTCGGCTCCATGCTGAAGTAGGGCTGTAAATCAAATTATTATCATTAAATAAATAAAAATAGCCTTTATTTCAGTCTTACAGTTACTTAAAATTAAATTAAATTAAAAAGTCCCTAAGTGCTGAGTGACTCTCGGCAAAGGCCTCCTCCAGCTCTCTCCAGTTATTATCATTATTATAACAATAATTATGTCCTCCAGACCGAATGCGATCACGGCGGCCAACCACCTTAGAGGTCAGCCATCTGCGCGGGAGATACTATAGTGCACAAGTGTGTGCGCAAACACAGGTGCACTCTCTATTCCCTCACTCTCATAGTCCGATGGGACGGAAATCCGACACAACCGGAGAGAGATCAGGATCAAAAACCCAATACATTTTTTTTAACGGCCCGACCCGGGAATCGAACCCAGGACCTCGTCATCCGCAGTCGAACAAACTAACCACTAGACTCTCACAGGGCAAAGCCTGGTTATTAAGCATGCGGGGACATAGGTCCAATGTGTAGAGGTTCATGAGAGATTTTGAATATTTATCAGACGAATGTTCAAAAACCTTTCCATTTTCGTTTGTACGACTTTTAATCTAAGTGCAGCTTTTGTAAATCAAATTTTAACTTTTTTGTATTGAATCTGCTTGCGCTTGACGACAATCATGCCTGACGAACAATGATGAGATCTTTATTGAAGCGCGCTTGCCTAGAAGATGCCTATTCGCTTTTTACTCAAGTACTCGAGTTAATGTGACAGGAAACACTGATGGAAGAGCGTTTCACAACCGAGCTGTAAAAATTAGCCTAGTGTCGGAAAATTTCATCGTCATCATCAGCAACCCATTAATGGTTCACGGTGAGCACAGGTCTCTTCTCAGAGTTAGGCGACGTTTTCGCATAGGCGAATCGCCGCGCGACGCGCGGTGCGTCGCTCGCTCGCTCTCTCTCGCCCTCATACCTTGGCCATATCGCGCGACACGCCGAACCACACGCCTGTGCGAAAACGTCGCCTTATAGTTCACGCTGGCCCAATGCGAATTGGTGAACTTCACAAGCCTATGAGAACATTATGGAGAACTTTCAGGAGTGTAGGTTTCCTGGCGATCACCAATACACGCGTTAGTACAGCAGCTACTCACCAATACACACGTCCACCTTCCCCTTAGCGGCCGCCTCGTGCAAGGGCGTGTACCCCCAGTTGTCCCTCGCAGCGGGCGGCGCCCCGGCCGCCAGCAGGGCCCGCACCACGTCCGCGTGCCTCAGTGAGCCCGCGTTAGTACAGCAGCTACTCACCAATACACACGTCCACCTTCCCCTTAGCGGCCGCCTCGTGCAAGGGCGTGTACCCCCAGTTGTCCCTCGCAGCGGGCGGCGCTCCGGCCGCCAGCAGGGCCCGCACCACGTCCGCGTGCCCGAACGAGCACGCGTTGTGTAGGGGCTGCAGACCACCCTCGTCTCTCGCCTGCAGGGCTGCGCCTCCCGCGATTAACAGCTCTACGACTTCCCTGCGCCCATAACCTGCAAAAAGAACAAGAAACAGTTTTAAAAACTGCAACCCAACTATGGTAAATTTGATGTTACATCTGTCATATTTAATTTGCTCTTATAAAATGTAGACTTAGTCACCTGGACCATACTAACAAATCAATTTACACCTCATTCATGAAAATTTGCTTAGTAATTTAGGTGCTATGGTGGAACATACATATATACAAACAGACTTTAAACTGTCAACTTTTGTTTCAGTCTTAACCGTTGCACTATGAATGCTTTAATAGTTGATCACCTTTTTATAGATATACGAGGGTGGGTTTTTAAGTTCGCGGAATGGGAGGTAAGGAGGGTAAATAAAAATTTGCAAATATTTTCTTTTTCTATATATTCACCTGCTAGCCTAATACATTTTTCAGATCATTCAATAAGCTTATGCATACCATCTAAAAATCATTTTTGTCCTCAAAATATTATGCTGAAACTGTGTCCTTCACTTCTTCATCACTTGAAAATTTCTTGCCACAAAGCTCTTTTTTCATGTTTGGGAATAGATAATAATCGCAGTAGGCCAGGTCTAGACTACATGGTGGGTGTTTAATTATTTCTAAGCCACACTTGTGTAGGGCAGCCAGGGCAACACAGTTCTTGTGAACAGGCGCACTGTGATGCTGTGATGCAAGAGCAAGACGCCTTTCGTCAATTTTCCTCATCTTTTCTCTTCAAAAATAGTTGCATTGGATACTCCAACCATTTCTGCAAGCAGTTTTCGAGCATCTTTTAATATTAATTTTTCGACTTTAGCGATGATTTCGGGTGTGATCACCTCAGAGGGTCTTCAAGTGATTCTTGTCCTTCCTTGAATAGACAATGCCACTTGTAAACCATGGTTTAACAAGGGCAAGAGTCTCAGTAAATGACGGACATCTCTTTCGAAATGGTTTTGACATTTTTTCCTTGCTTTTTTTTTTTTTAAATATATAGACTAGCGCTTGACTGCAATCTCATCTGATGGTAAGTGAAGATGCAGCTTAAGATGGAGCGCGCTTGCCTAGAAGATGCCTATTCACTCTTCATTTAAAGGTACCCAAGTTATAGTCAGTTGGAAAAACGGAAGCCGGAAGGGCATTCCAAATTGCTCCTTGCTTGGTACAGAACTTTATAGCGGTGCAGTGCTTGATTTTCTCCATTTGTGAACGCAGTCTTTCCGATTAAGTAGCTTCAGAGTTTCTTCTTAGTTGATGATAGTTAGACTATTGATCCATTGTAATAAAACTCGGTATTTATGCTATTAGTGAATCACTCAACATGTTGAAGAACTAATGAGACCCCTCACCCCTCTACAACACAGCCATTCCGCGAACTTAAAAATGCATCCTCATATGAATGTTTTGACTTAGTTTCAAATAAGTAGTCTTTGTTTAAACTAAGTTTATTAAGTATTATCACTTAATCTAAGCCAAGAATCAACCCTGACCCACTTCTCATGATCATTATACTACAAACTTATGATCATTAGTTCACTTACATAATTAATCTACATGTTATTGTTTTAAAACATACTTGCTACCATTTCCTTTGTTCATGTATGAGAGGTTACGTGTACTGGACTTGAAAGTTATCGTATTTTTATCTCTAAGGTTGTTAAAATATTTCAGTGGCAAAACTATAGCTGGGGATTGAAAAATATAGTTGCTCTAATGTCTATATTAGAACAGGAAGTTTCACTAAACTAGCGGCACGTTATGATGGCCGGTTTGACACATTACAATAGTGATGTGGAATGTCAATTTATTCTCGAACAAAAAACAATTAAGTTTTGTTTTTGTACCTGATTAAATAGGTTTAATAAAACAAAAATGTATATGTTTATTTAATTTATTTGAACGAACTGAATATTTGAATGAAAATGAATATACATACTTTATATGCACACAAGAAACATATGAATACAAAAGATACCAAAAAAGGTGCCACAAAAGGCCATAATTAATCAGATTCGTCCATACTACTATTTTCACTGTCGTCACTGCTATCATCACCTACATTAATAATTATATGTTCGTTAAATAAAAATCATTTTTGTCCTCAAAATATTATGCTGAAACTGTGTCCTTCACTTCTTCATCACTTGAAAATTTCTTGCCACAAAGCTCTTTTTTCATGTTTGGGAATAGATAATAATCGCAGTAGGCCAGGTCTAGACTACATGGTGGGTGTTTAATTATTTCTAAGCCACACTTGTGTAGGGCAGCCAGGGCAACACAGTTCTTGTGAACAGGCGCACTGTGATGCTGTGATGCAAGAGCAAGACGCCTTTCGTCAATTTTCCTCATCTTTTCTCTTCAAAAATAGTTGCATTGGATACTCCAACCATTTCTGCAAGCAGTTTTCGAGCATCTTTTAATATTAATTTTTCGACTTTAGCGATGATTTCGGGTGTGATCACCTCAGAGGGTCTTCAAGTGATTCTTGTCCTTCCTTGAATAGACAATGCCACTTGTAAACCATGGTTTAACAAGGGCAAGAGTCTCAGTAAATGACGGACATCTCTTTCGAAATGGTTTTGACATTTTTTCCTTGCTTTTTTTTTTTTTAAATATATAGACTAGCGCTTGACTGCAATCTCATCTGATGGTAAGTGAAGATGCAGCTTAAGATGGAGCGCGCTTGCCTAGAAGATGCCTATTCACTCTTCATTTAAAGGTACCCAAGTTATAGTCAGTTGGAAAAACGGAAGCCGGAAGGGCATTCCAAATTGCTCCTTGCTTGGTACAGAACTTTATAGCGGTGCAGTGCTTGATTTTCTCCATTTGTGAACGCAGTCTTTCCGATTAAGTAGCTTCAGAGTTTCTTCTTAGTTGATGATAGTTAGACTATTGATCCATTGTAATAAAACTCGGTATTTATGCTATTAGTGAATCACTCAACATGTTGAAGAACTAATGAGACCCCTCACCCCTCTACAACACAGCCATTCCGCGAACTTAAAAATGCATCCTCATATGAATGTTTTGACTTAGTTTCAAATAAGTAGTCTTTGTTTAAACTAAGTTTATTAAGTATTATCACTTAATCTAAGCCAAGAATCAACCCTGACCCACTTCTCATGATCATTATACTACAAACTTATGATCATTAGTTCACTTACATAATTAATCTACATGTTATTGTTTTAAAACATACTTGCTACCATTTCCTTTGTTCATGTATGAGAGGTTACGTGTACTGGACTTGAAAGTTATCGTATTTTTATCTCTAAGGTTGTTAAAATATTTCAGTGGCAAAACTATAGCTGGGGATTGAAAAATATAGTTGCTCTAATGTCTATATTAGAACAGGAAGTTTCACTAAACTAGCGGCACGTTATGATGGCCGGTTTGACACATTACAATAGTGATGTGGAATGTCAATTTATTCTCGAACAAAAAACAATTAAGTTTTGTTTTTGTACCTGATTAAATAGGTTTAATAAAACAAAAATGTATATGTTTATTTAATTTATTTGAACGAACTGAATATTTGAATGAAAATGAATATACATACTTTATATGCACACAAGAAACATATGAATACAAAAGATACCAAAAAAGGTGCCACAAAAGGCCATAATTAATCAGATTCGTCCATACTACTATTTTCACTGTCGTCACTGCTATCATCACCTACATTAATAATTATATGTTCGTTTTCTATAATATTATCTATTTTCACATCTCTTTCATAATCTTCCCTTATTAATTTAACAGTTCTATTCACAACCTTTTCCCAGTCTCCTTTAGTCACATGTTCACAAGCTTCTTCTAATAATTTTAGCATTTTTTTTGTGGTAAATGGGGGTTCTGTATTGTGTCTTGCAGCATATCCCTTAATTTGAGCCCACACCAACTCAATCGCATTATACTCACAATGGTAAGGCGGTAACCGTATAACTCTGTGCCCATGTTCTAATGCTATTTCGTCAATGACGTATCGGATCTTGGTTGGTTTGTTTTCTTTTAAAAGACGTACTAATTCCGCTTTTAACATATTCATGTTTGCATCTACGCCATTTTTACGAAGCCATGCGACGATATCAGCTTTCTTTTGGGATTGGGCAGGTGGCTTGTCAATTTGCATCGAGTGGTATGGGGCGTTGTCCATAATTATAATAGATGGTTCAGGGAGGCTACACAACATTTAGGTAAACCATTCAGTAAACTTTTCTCCATTCATGTCTTCATGATAGTCTCCAGTGGTTTTTGACGCAAAAGCCATGAGAGAACCTTCGACAAACCCGTTGATGGTTCCGGCGTGACAAATTATAAGTCGCGATCCTTTTCGTACAGGAACTTTGGAAGTAGATGCTGCTGTGTCATCGTTCCAAGAACGGCCTACAGTATGGTTAGCATTAAGCCATGTTTCAACCAAGAACACAACATTTTGCCAATTTTTGATTTCTTTCACTTGCCGTAAAAAAGTATACCTTGCCATCGCTATATCAAATCTTTCCATCAATATTTTGCGTTTGTTACATTTTTTGTATCGAAATCCAATGGTCTTCAAAATCTTCGTTAAAGAACTTTCCCCACCGAAGAATAATCCAGCTTCCTTCAGTGAATGCACCAACTTTTTTCTTGTTGGATACTCCTTCTGTAAATAGTAGCCGTAAACATGTCTTCGGATAGCATCGGCATCAAAGCTATCGATGCCTACGACTGGTTTTGCTCGTTTTCTCTTTTTTGGTGTGTGAAGTTTATTTTCTTCTGTGCCAGTCTCGCCATATTTTTTTTTAGTTATCCGTCTAACAGTTCGTTGTCCAATATTAAGCGCATCAGCTACGCGTTCAACCACTGACGTTATAGGTAAAAATGGCCCTCCATTTTGAGCTTCACGATCGAAATAGTTACGAAGGCGTATTACGAACTCACGTGTCTGACTATTTAGAACAGTTCTCTGCGTACGTTCGGTCATATCGACGAAATCCACAACAAAGGGCTTGAACAGAGTCCAAATTAACGAGCAAGGGTCAACAGTAATGCAGTATCAATATTTGAAATCCAAAGCCAGGTCAAAACTATATCACAATCGCATTGCACTGACAGTTTATACTTTTCGAAGCAACGTCAATTCGAAACTGCTTTGTTTTGCATTGAGCATTGACGCGAGTTTGCCGGAGGTAGTAGTTACTGCTAGCCAGCGATCCTATGTGACGATCGTATTAGATTCCATTTTTAAAAATTTTCAATTTAGAAAACCAAATGCCGAGTTGTGGTATATATCATATAAAAATAAAAATTTTACCTTTTGTATGAAACAGCTGATATTTTTTTGCGATTTCAGAGGTTTGTCCACATAGTGAAAATTGTTCATATTCACAAGTACATTCACCCCTTAAATGGTGCAAACTGATTTTTCTACACTTGTATACATTTTAGAAATCAATTTAATAAATAAATTTTGAGTCCTAAACCTAAAACTACATTCGATAAAATTTATGAATCTCTGCACATCACTATCGTCAATAAAGTAATACAATTATTTCCTTCAAAGTCGTTATCAATTAATACGGAACTTCATGAGCGGACAAACGTCAAACCGGCCTTCATAGCGTGCCGCTAGTGTATAATATGAGCAACTTTGATAAGTTTTAGGACACAAAAGTAACAATCAGGTGAACAGATTCGCCTTCAGATTTATTAAAATAAATAATACAGTATGGCTAAACTACCACAGGCTTTATTTCAAGGATAAAAAGTATCCTACATTCTTCCTTAGAATGACATTCTAAGCTATCCTTCTCAAATTTTACCAAAATCAGTTCAGCAATTTAGGTACTAAACAGTAACAGACATACAGACAGATGTGCTGTGTGAGTTCAAGTGTGTTGGAGCTCATAGAAATCTAATGACTATCCACCAGCAGTAAATGTTCACAGGCTGATATGATAATGGTCATCACAATGGATGGATCTGATGAGTATGAATAGACTATATTAATTGGTCTAACTTTACATCATTTATATCAATCGAAAGTTATATGTAGCATGCAAGATGCAATAAACATTAACGAAATTGAGAGGAAAGCGATAGAATCATAACACCAATATTATTCAACATATCACATAACATGACTGAGTACACTTATAAAACTCTCTCAAACAATCAAAAACCACTCGGAAATAAACTGTAGAGGAGATATATCACGACATTTGGCGCAACCAACCACCGTGACCAATTATGCAATGGCCAAAACATAAGTCCATTGTAACCTTTCTCTTTATGATTTAGTGACAACAATAACATGAGAAAAATTTGTGGTTTCATAGAAAATATGAGTGTTTCACCTGCAGCGAAGTGTAAAGGCGTCGATTTCCGCCCAGCTGTGTCTCTAGCGTTAACAGTTTGCGGAGTTATCAGCTTCTTTGCACGAGAGACATCACCAACTTTGCAAGCTTCGAATAAGTCCCGTAAAGGATCCGAAGGCGCCGGGAGGGATTCCAGCGCCGAACCCAGCATAGAACGGCGGCTCGACATGTTCGTTTAACGCATTTATCACCACTCTATCATTACAAATCCATGTTCGATTAGAATACAAAAATATTGGATGAAAACACGTAGAGAATAGAGATTACAGCTGCTTTGGGTCGGTTTGACAGTTAACTGAAGTGTTGCCATCAGCCTGTTTTAAAATTGCCTGATAACTCAGTGACCTTAGGTGCGATTGTCTAAAGTTATTTCATTGATCATATTCGTATTCGATGACATTAGCGTCAAAGTAAAGTAAACCATAACAAAATTAAGTTAGAGCTCAATTTCGTGTATGCATTCTTATACGTTTGAGTATGTACGATAAGTTCCATAACGTACCATGTTAAAATCGGTTGTACTGAATTTGTGACTTTAATTCAATACAGTCAAGGATTATTTTACTTTGACACTAATGTCATCGAATACGAATTCGATCAATGGAATAACTTTTAGACAATTGTTACCCTTATTTAAATACTACCTTGAAGCTTATTACCTTAATTTCAAGAAATAAAGTCACTCATGTTCACTAATTAATCAGAAGTTATTATTTCTAGCAGACAGTCAGACTGGCAGATTCAATAGACAAGTGAGTGCAAATTAACCCAATTAGACTTTGAGACCTCATTTTGCTAGGACAACAGATAAATAAAACTTAGAATCCGAGTTTAGCCTAGAGTTAAAAGTTGCTCAAGGTTGGAAATAATTCTTACTAATATCCTTATTAATATTATAAATGCACGGATTAGAATGGATACTACGTATTATAAAAGCGAAAGTGTGTTTGTTTGTTGGTTTGTTCTTCAATCACGCTGCAACAGAACTGCGGATTGATGTAATTTTTACATGGGCATAGTTGAAGACCTGGAGTGACATAGGCTACATTTCATCCAGGAAAAAATTTAAAAATCCCTCGGGAACTCTTTTGTTCCTGAGGGATTTTAAAAACTAAAATAAATCCACGCGGACGGAGTCGTGGGCATCAGCTAGTAATATGATACGTTTCTATGTCTAAACGTGGCCACTTGAGCGATGCATTTCTGTTCCTGATCCAACCTACCTACTATTAGCTATTATTAATGTTGATCACATTAATTTCTAATCTAGTATCTTCAATTTTTGGGGTGTGTTTCTGTTTCTAGCAATCTTTTAAAAAAATACCTTAGTATAGTCTGTGGTATAGTAGAAGCATGAACTTAATATACAAACAGAACTGATCACGTTAACACGTGAATGCTAAATCTACAACTATGTTGACCATGAATTTTTAAATTCTTGTATTGTGTGATGGGTCGAATACGTACGATGCAGATGCCGATTACGATGGTCCCTTACTCCTTACTTTTGTATTATTATACTTATTATTACAATTTTCATTATTTTAATGTTTCATTTCATACCAATAGAACAGAATTTCTGTACAAGCCTTACCTAACCTAAGATTTTGGTAAATATACCGATGGTGCGGCGGTATTTGTATTATTTATTTCGTAATCAATCCCTAATCCCTAAGAAATTTTCCATTGCTAATGAAAAGCTTCAATAATTGTGTTTATAATAAACTTATAATTAGTAGGAAGATTGCAAGATTGAATTTGTCTCACATATATCGAAAATCTTATTGTCACCCTGTTAGAAAGGGACACACGGCCTCTGTACTAGCTATCTCGCTCGGCTCGCTTTTCAGCTGCGAGTACTCGGTCCTGTTTGTTTCATAAGTCCATGAGTAGAAGCCGATGTCTTTCAAAAATGTATTATCGAAAGTATGGAAAGTAACGATAGATTTCCAAGAAGATTAGTGAAGTCAACACTCGTTTACAAGTATAAGATATAAGTAAGAGGGGTTTTAGTCTTTGAGTAATAAACCAGCAATGGAGAGGACTTGACCCCTAATTTATTCGCAAAAAAGTCTGTCAATTACGGTGGGGGGCGAGGTAGCACACATGAAAACTTGCTTACTACAGTTGCATTTTTCCATCACGTCGCTATGCACGCACACAATATAATTAGCAAACACTACCTTAAAGTATATGCACACTATCACATTCACACACAGGGACGCTCTATCATTACATGAAACAATCGCATCATTTGTGTAAACATTTTAGGGATTTGACACTATCGATTATCGACTTTCGATAAGTTTTTCTAATAATTATTTACAACAGAGTTACTTTATTCGAGAGTAAATTTTTTTGTTCGAGATCTTTAACATGGTAGGTATATAGAAGCGCTAGGAAACGAGACTCTTGCCGTTATTTTAGTCATAATATGCCTTTGCTATTAGATTGACTCTTTGTAGGCTTTTAGTACTTGCGTAAAGATACAGCTAGAAACTTTGGACTATATTGACGCTGGAAAGCGATCTAGCTTATTTCGAAAAATAACAAAATGACTTTTTTATATATTTGGAAGAAAAAGATACTGCGTCGGATTGTCGGATTTTCGTTTTCCTATGACATTATTTTTCTAAGATACTATGTTGACCTTCTCTGCATGTTTATATTTTATATTTTTTGTTATTCCACACCACACCACACCATCTATTTTTCAATATTATACAGATACTTCAAAAAAGTTATCAATACTTTTTAGCAGTGCAGTGCACTTAGGCGAACCTACTGTAAGGACTTAGGATTATCTGATTATTAACAGATTTTGTAGATACCAAGGTATTTACTCCGTCACTATACTCTCAATCTCATGCTGAAAGCATGCTGTAGGTACCACAGTATATCACCTTAGAGCAGCTGTTTAGTTATGATTTAAGGTTATAAGCCACCAGGGAGTGCTGTACTTTGTCATAGGTTTTTAATAATATTGTTTATTAAGTTGAGAGACATTTAATTTTTATTTGAATACGTAGTGGGTATTAATATTGAACACATTGATTTTTTAAGTAATCTTGTTTAAATAAACATACAGCATTTTTAATGAAACATCATTTGTTTTATTTATGTTTAAAGCGAAATTTACGATGTATCTATTTCTAAAAAGTATATTAAGTACAAACTGTTAGGACATACATCATGTTTCCTTAAAAATAAATACAGCATAATTAGCATTTCAGAGTTTAGAGTTATTTCGTGGTTTCATATGTTTCAAATACCAGGTTACAGCAACATTGCTTCTTAAAATTGAAAAACTATTAGTCGAAATTGATATAAAACTAATGTATAAAACTAAAGTAATTCTACTTTAGAATTATATAATTAGTATCATCTGATGTGTTACTTTAAAAAATATGCTTTTTGAAAAAAATCTGCTCCTGATAGCTTATTATGAGCTGTTATGATTTTTTAAAACGTTATTGGCTCTGGTTTAAAGTTCACTTTTTCGATTTACAAGATCGTTTTCCAGCGTTGAATAATATTCTCTCAGTCCAGTATGGAGGAAACATAAAAAGTAAAAACTAAACCCTAAAAAAAAAATGTATTTAAAGTTATGATTGGTAAGTTAAAACTTGTACCTACATACTTTACTTGGAAGGCTTATTTTTTTCATCTACTTCATCTGAACGAAGTGTATATTTGTTTTTAATGCTAGGCTGCGGCCATGGCTATAGTGGCCACCCCATCTGTAATAAAACACCGCCAAGCTATTTAGCTTTCCGGTAAACCTAGCGGGATGAATAAGAAGTATGGGTACTTTAATTCAATTGCCAAGTTTTAATGAACCAAATATGTATAGAATTTAAATATTTTTTCGTTCCACTTGCTCAAAAAAGTGACATTCTGTGCCACCAAAAGCAAACATAACAATAGTCATTTTTAATCTGTTAAAAACAGGGAAAGAAAATTGTACTGAATTTCATTCATCCTCTAGGGGGAGAATGTGATTTAAATTTGGAATACTTACAGAAATTTATACTGAACTACATCTGTGTTTACACCATTGAGTTTGTATATAAAGCATTATACATCTTTTTGAAAAAGGAATACGCATTTATTATGCAGTTATGATTATTAAATAAAATTACGAAAACCGACGAGGCCGTATGAGCTTTGCTTTTCTGACAAAAAAATTTTAGTCTAGGAATTTGCCGCGTTTTTGTTTTCTTCAAATACATAAGGTAAGGCGCAAACATACAACTTTTACATCGACTAAACTGTTTAGTCGAGTTGTGTACTTTTCGTGAATTCCATACAATCAAAAGCAAATCGTAAGGCATTTTGATTTTTTTGTCGAGCAACTATCGTGTTGATAGTTTGCGCACATTCTATGATCGCAGTACATTTCCATAAACTTATGAAACACAACTAAATAGTTGTTCAACTAAAAGTTGTATGTTTGCGCTAGGCCTAAACGTTAAGTTTATTTTAATTTATTTTTATAAATAAGTTAATTTTCTAAAAATACGTTACGATAACATCGTATAATCAAAGCGACAGTGACAGTGAATTGTCGGATTCCATCAGTGCAAATGGCCAGACGCAAGAACAGAGAAATACTCAAATCAACTCATCAACAATAAATGTACCAAACAAAAATGTAACTCTCTCTATCAATAATTGGACCAATGTTTCGAATGTTAACTTTTACTTTTAATTGTCATTATTTTTAATAAATGCTTATCTCATATTATTAGTGTTAATTTTTTCGCAAATGGTACGAAAAGTAGAGTATTTTCCTCGGCGATAAAGCTATCTTAGTCTTGGGTGAACTTAAATCCCTCACTACACTCAGGACTCGTCTTAAATCCCTCGCTTCGCTCGTGATTTAAGTTTTTAACACCCTCGCTACGCTCGGGAGTAAACCTCGAGTCCTTCGTTACGCTCGCGATTTAAATCGTCACCCGCGACAGAAGACACTGCTTTATCCCCTTGGTTAATAATCTACTATTTTTCGTCAATGAACCATTAGTAAGACGATAAAAATATCTCGGTATAAATAATTTATACAATCCCCCCACCAATATCGACATATGAAATCTTGCTGTCCAGCCCTAATTTTATTCAAATTCAAATTCAAATTCAAATGTTTTATTTGCAAGATTGAGTACATAATATGATCTTATACAATTATCTAAGCGCTTCAATCTGCCACATAGTAGCATGCAAAAGAATAGTCATACAAAATTTAATATTTAAATCTATAATTTTTAAATTCAAACAATGTCATACTCATTCTAACTGTTAATGATAAAAATAATGTCAGTTCTATTAATTTCAAAAAAAATTAAACAATGTCATTAATATTTTTGTCCTGAATAAATTCATCAACAGTATAGTAGCATTTGTTTAAAAGTATTTTGTATAGTTTTGATTTAAATCGATTAGCATTTAGGTTTTTTATACTGTCCGGTAACTTATTATAGAGGCGTACGGCCATGCAGTAAATATTTTTTTTAAATAAACTTATTCTTTGTCTTGGAATTATAAGTTTATTTTCATATCTGTTGGATCTTGTAATTGTGTCAGCTATGCGTGGAAAATAGTCCCTATGCTTATGAACAAAAACTGAGACTTCATATATGTAGAGACTTGGAAGAGGCAGTGTCTTGGTACTTTTAAAGAGTGGCCTACAAGATTCCAAAGGTGCGGCTCCGCAAACGGCTCGAATACATTTTTTTTGAATACGAAACACTTTTATCACATCAACAGAGTTGCCCCATAGGATTAATCCGTAACGTAAAAGAGAGGAAACATACCCGTGGTATGCGCAAAGAGCCGTCTCTTTTGATGTTACACTTTTAAGTTTGTATAGAGCGTACACAAATCGATCTAGTTTTTTACATAGAGAATCTATATGAATTTTCCAATTTAAAAACTTATCCATTGCTACACCAAGAAACACAGTATGGTCAACCTGTTCAATAGGTAAATTATTGCATGTAACTTTAATATTTATTGGAAAACTATTGTATGTTTGAAACTGTATATATTTAGTCTTACCAACATTTATACATAAATTGTTTTGGCTCATCCATTGAACAACTTTATTTAGGTTTTCATTGACTTCCTGTTCAAAAGTTTCCCTGTTTTTACATTGTATTATGAGAGTCGTGTCATCAGCAAATTGGATACAGTTACATTCGACTGAGTCAGGTAGGTCATTCGCATACAATAGAAATAACAGTGGTCCCAAGATACTTCCTTGTGGCACACCATACTTGTTTGTCCTAAAGTTTGATGTAAATGATCCCCTTGTATTGCCGCAGATTTTATTAATTTGAACACTCTGTTGTCTATTATTTAGGTAGCTATGAATCCATTGGTGAGCATTCCCTCTTATTCCATAATTCTGTAGTTTATTTAAAAGTATCCTGTGACAAACAAGATCGAATGCTTTAGACATGTCCAGGAAAATACAAGCTACTGGAGTTTTTCTATTTAGACTCTCTGTTATTTGCTTAGTAAGCGCAAAACAAGCTAATGACGTAGAACTATTTTTTAAAAATCCAAATTGTTGAGGTTTTAACAAGCTATATTTTGATACAAATTGATATATTCTTTTGTACATAACTTTTTCGAATATTTTTGATAGGATAGGTATGAGTGTAATTGGCCTATAGTTATTGAGTTCTTTTTTCGATCCTTTTTTGTGTACGGGTTTAACTACAGAGTATTTTAATCGGGACGGGAATTCACCTTGTGATATGGAGAGATTTATAATGTGACTCAGAGGACGTGATATATGTTTGGCGCAAAGTTTTACAGCTCTTGTATTTATTTCGTCATAACCTGTAGAGTTAGTGTTTTTTAATTCCATGATAATTTTATATATTTCACTGTCGTCAGTAGGGTAAACGTAAATGCTGTCTCTAATATTATCATTTTTACTGCTTAAGAGGGGTGAATTGCTCGTATTATTGGTAGTATTAGATAAATTTATAAAATACTCATTAAATTTTTCTGCTATATCATTTGCGTCATTATATTCAATACTGTTGATTTCAATACTATTAATTTCCTGGATTTTATCATTTTTTGCGGGTAGAGAATACTTTTTTATTACAGTCCAGGCTGCTCTACACTTATTTTTTGAACGTATGACGTATTTGGCATTAGCCAAGCTTTGTGCTTGGATAATGCATTTCTTAAATAATCTATTATAATTTATGTATTTATCCTTGTTTATTTTTTTATTACTAGAGTTTAGATTTTGGTGTAGCCGACTTCATAAAATTAAAGTCCTAATTTTCGAGTAAGAAAGACTTACGTAGAACTTATCATTATTATTAAACAATTTTTTAGTCTCGTTTTCATTATTTTTTGTATTATATTTGTAAAAATCCTTTCTTAGCGGATGCCTACGTCATAGTAGATGTGCGTTGATAGATCAGTGAGTCAGTCACCTTTTCATTTTATATATTTAGAAAATCATATCACACTGGTTATATGGAAATATATACCTATAACTTTTGAAATAATTGAGTAAAAAAACTAATTTTATGAATTCGCTGAGTTTATGGAGCTCTAGCTGCATCAATGCATTTTAAACAATAGTGGGAGAGTACCAGCCAATCAGACACCATTGCGATCGTTATAATAATGCAATCATTTTAACCGACTTCAAAAAAGGAGGAGGTTCTCAATTTGAATTTTTTGTATATTTGTTATCCAATTAATCCGCCAAATAATGAATGGAATTTGATAATTTTTTTTTGTTTAGTAGGGCATACTTCAGAGGTGGTTCCCATATAAATTTTTGTTGATATAATGTTAGATGTTACTCCATAACTACGTCAAATCTGAACCGATTTCAATTTTTTTTTGAAAGAACGCATAATAAGGTTGGGCCTATTTAAAAGGTGAAGAGAAGATGATTCATATCTTCGGTGATGGAGGAAGGAACTCAATGATTAAGAGCAAATTGCTCGCAATCAGAGATATACACAAAAAAGCTTAAAATAATAATGTAAAAAAATATCTTTAAAAAACCGACTTCATACGCCGATCGGGCAAAGTTGGGCTAGCGTCGCGCATTAGTTTCATCATTTATATTTAGGCCCGCCCGACTTCAACATACATGTACAAATTAAAATTGTTTTATACTTTGTAGTGGCGTTTAAAGTCGGTTTTATAGAAAGAATTTTTTATCATTATTTGATAATCCCACAGACGATCAAAGTTCGTATTTATATATCTAGTCATATTTTACTTAAAGCTTATAAATTAGTCGTTCACCCCTTCCTATTCTATCGTGATTTTAATTCTATGGGATCAATTTATAATGCAGTTCATGAAAAAGGTCTCTAAACGAATAGTAAGTAGGAAGATTAATTTTCAATATTTTCCCCAAATTATTTCATGTACGTTTAAGTAGCAACATTTTCAGATCGACAGTTTTCTTAAGTTTTCTGCATAAGTATTGCATTATTTGGATAAAATAATACATCAGAAGTAATAAATGTAATATGTATGTAAACTGGATGTTTTAAATATTTTTTTTAGAAGAAAATACTCTCATATTCGGCATTTATAGCGGAGCTCATTCCCCGCTAACCATACGTAGTTGACAGGCGCGTGACTGGAGTCAAACAGTTTTATATAACGAGTATGAGCACTGCTCATACCCAACTTACAGAGGGGTACGCGCGTCAATTCTTCTCCTGTGTTGGTTTATTACCTACTCAAAGGTTTTAGTACATAATAATTCAATGAAGAGGGGTCGTTTCTCTTTCGAATTTAGATTGGAAACTAACATAATTCAAACAAAGTTTAGTTACTGTAATAATGCTTTGAATTTGCGGTTTTACTAAATAAGAAACTACTTTACCACATATATGCCCAATGTTACACGCCGTTCTAAAGTTATCCGCCACATGTCTTTTCATTGTCTATGATTATTAATAGACTATTCAAATTACAAATGACGTTAGTTGACGAAATCAAAATGGCGTCTTTCACGGGATAGTGCATTTATCCGCCGCACACGGGTTTCTCTGAAAAATATCGCGAATGGACCATTTGTTTGTGCAAAAACTGTTTGTGAACTTGTTTAAAGTGTTTTTTGTGTGTACACAATATATGTTAAGTGATATTTGGGATAGCATTTCATCGTCAAGTTAAAATTCCTGCAAGGTATGTCTCCTTTCACCTAACAAAATTTACACGATTATTTGATAAGATGATAGGTTTTTAGAGGTTCAACGGTGGAGGAAACTCATTGGTAGGGTCGAATGTTGTTGATATTATTTTGAATGCGGTCCGGAAACTGCGTTCTTTAGATCAGTAGGTGAGTGTGATGGGTGAGTCAGATGAACAGGTTTTTGTCGAGGACGCGGCTGGTAGGCGAGGCTGGGTCAAATCTTCACTTTTCATATCATTCATGTCGTGCAAACATTACGAAAACGCGTCTCAGCGCGTCACAATGTCGTTTTCGTCCACTCCACTAATTAAATTAGCCAAGCGCTTAGAATTTCTCTAAAACTTCCGATGCAGTGTTTACGTGCTTATTTTCACTTATGTACGCAATGTGTGCATGGACTACAAACTGTACGGATTCAACCCAGATCTAAGTAAGGAAAACTTTTTTTTTTACCTAAAAAATATTCATATCTGTTGATTTTTCAGTATCATTGAATAAAAAGTTTTGAAAACATAATGGCTGTCGCGAAATTTGAATATTTGTTGATTAGTGTGCCAGTGACTGTAATTAGTCAATTTAACACACATTTGTACCAGTTAGGTGACATTCCATGCTAATTTGTTTTGTAGAGACGCTAACTTCGTTAGTAATTTAGGCTCTGAAACTGTGTCGCACCTATTTCAACATTGCATGAAATTTTATGCCTACTAAAACATGAAAATGACAATCAGGGTCTTCTCTTTAATGAAAATGGTTTAGGCCATAGTCCACCACGCTGGCCCAATGCGAATGACGGACTTCACACACCTTTGAGAACATTATGGTGAATTCTCAGGTGTTCACGTTTCCTCGCAATGTTTTCCTTCGCTGAATAGATGAATAAGACGGAGAGATGAACCCTGGATCCACTTAAGAGGAAGCCTCAAGGTCTAGGAGGAGAAAGAGGTCTGAACCACTGGGATATCACCACTTTTTACACTTGGTTTGGTAATGCTCTCATTTAAATAAGGGTATGAGTATAACAATAGATTTTTATTCAGATAAACTTTAATGACATGACACAATAAAGAGAGAAAAGAATACAAAAGACGACAAAAACTTAATTAACAATAAATAGATCATCATTCAGTCCTTTACGTCTGTTCTAGACAATTTAAACATTGTCTCGGAGGCATTTTCTCCGGTAACTGTGGAGACCGATCTGTGAGCGACAGTTACGTCCGCACTTGCTGGAACAAAACCCGATGACCACAGACACAGTCCCGGCGCTGGAACACCTTCTTGCTCTCCTGTGGGCTAACACTTTGAACCAAGTATCGTCGTGAACTCTACACCCCTCACCCATGCTTCTCCAACCGTTCCTGTCATCCGCCAGCTTCTCCCAATTCTTGTGCTTTATGTTAAAATTGGTCATGTCTCTCTTGACGCAATCTTTAAAGTGCAGCCATGGTCTGCCCACGTTTTTTAATGCTGCAGTATGAGTATGATGTGAATTTTGGGAGTTAGTATGTATGTGGAGGGTAATCTTTGGAACTGCTGCACCTATTCAAAATATTCTTTCACCATTTCAAAGGTACATTATTCCAGATGAACATAGGCATATTATGTACATATATCTAATATGGCTTTAAATAATTAATAATAAAATAATTAATAGTTAAAGTTGCATGAAAATATAGCCTTTCCTTTCCAGTTTAGAGGCAGTGAATATACAGCGAATAGAACAACTGCAAGAACCTTTATTTTTTAGATAGCTTGGGACCTTATTTTGTACTTTCAGGCTTTTAGCCAAATTATTTTTATTCTCATCCTTTCAGTTTGTTTTAAACACATGTTAACAGAATTATTGGATTATCATATTGAGCTAATTGCTCAGAATTTAATTAACCTAACATCTAGTGAAAGTTATTGATTATATTATTATGTTTCCAACATGGTTATTATTGGTTGTTATAATTGGTTGATAGCAAACTTGTTTTGTTGAATAATATTATAAAACAAGATTCTAACTAAGAGTAGTTAGAATTTTCTGATAATTAAGTAATGTGAGTATTTTAAACATACTTGATCAGGCTATCCTTACTAATATTAGTAATTCTAAACTGTGTTTATTTGTTGGTTTGTCCTTCAATAAGGCTACTACAGAGTAAAAGATTGAGGAGATTTTTTGCATATGTATTGTTGAGGAGATTGACATAGGCTACTTTTTATTGTATATTAAGTGTGTAAGATTTTAGTAAGCAGTGATAGCCTAGTGGTTAGGACTATGGTCTCCTATTCGGGGGGTCGGAGGTTCGATACCGGGTATGCACATCAGACTTTTCGGAGTGGATTGATGTTTTTTTACTCACAGAAGCTCTTCAATATTCCAGGATAGAAGTAGCCTGTGTTAATCCTGGGTATGAGCTATCTCCATTCCGAATTTCAGCCAAATCTGTTCATTTGTTGTGGCGTGAAGGAGTAATAAATATCCATCCATCCTCACAAACTTTCGCATTTATATTAGTAGGTAGTAGAAGTAGATAGTAGATAATATTAGCAGGATATTAGATATGCAGCCTATGTACAATAAATTTCAAGTAGAATGTAATTTAATATGCAACCTATAAGTTGTATTAAGATGTGCATGCTATCTACTATTATCTAGGCATCCTAACACAGATAATGCAACATGATATTACGAGGAATAAGTTTATCAACATCTGGTATCTGATAAATTGTGTTGATAACACATCAGAAGAAAGTTGGTATTATTTATTATATTCCTATATATACATACTTACAGACTTTTAACACCCGCATACAAAATAAATCTACATAGAAATCCAAAGGGAAATATAATAAACAAATATTATTTAGTATATTATTATGTTACACTCAAAGACCGAAAACGCTCATTGAGCGAAACAAAACTCGCAAGTTTTCAGCCTTTGAGTGTAACATATACATGGTATCTTGTTTCAAATGAATCTTCCTTAATAATCTTACTAATATTATAAATGCGAAAGCGTGTACATTTATATTTGTTGTTTTGTTGGTCAACATGATTTTTAACATGGGTTGAGTTCAGCACCTGGAGACATAGGCTACTTTTTTCCCTGAAATAAATGAGTTCCCGTAAGACTTTAAAATTGGTTTTTGAAATCTTATGGGAACACATCCACATAAAAGAAGTCGCGGGTATCATTTAGCAATGTGATAAATGCGAAAGTTTGTAGTTGAAGAACGAACTACACATCAGCAACGAAATTAGTGATATGTATCTACTTTGTTCTTGGCTGTAGTGTAAAGTCAACACACTCGGGCGCGATTTCCAAGAGATGTGGGTTCGAACCCCGCCGGGGCGGCCTCGGAATTTTTGATATGTATTTAGAAAAAAATATTTCGATATTTCCTTAAGGCCCGCTTGCAGAGACGCCGCGCGCCGGGTTAGTTAACTCAGGAATAAATTTATAATTTTGACAGAAGCTTTATACGAAATCTGTCAAATCTGTCCTTTTAATCCAGAGTTAGCTGCTAACTCTGGGTTAAAAGGATAACTCGGCGTTTTTGCAAGCGCGCCTTAGTGTAGGTTAATACTAATAAAAATAAACATACATAATGTTTAACGAGCCTTTTCGCGAAACATGCTCTTTCGTTACAATAGTTTAACATAGTAAACAGATATATTTTGAGGAAGAAAAAATTGTGTAGGCTATTTTAATAGTTGAACTACATTGTGCAACTTTCAGATTTGTCATAAAAATAATACTTTTTGAGTAAAAAAATTTCAATTACTCACTTTGACGTGAAAAACCATAGAAAAACTACTTGTGGCGTTACAATAAGCGTGAAGTTTCTACTGGTTTAAATCAGAAAAATAATTCCTTTTTGAAAAGTAAAGGAATCAAACTTTATTAAGCAATTTTTATTTATGACATAAATCATTTCAATAATTAATGAAAAATATAATAAAAAATCTTCGATACAAATTAGTATGAAAGCGAGCTCAGGCCGTCATTTTCTCATTCAGCCGCTGGCTTTCGAAGAGGATCCACGTTGCTCGTCGCGCGCTCTGGCAAAAATAATTTTACGAGCGAAATAGTGTATTATAGAGGCCGGTACAGTGGGACACCTGAATCGAGGACGAAGATTTCTAATAATATTCTAAAAGTACCTAGTCAGTAATTTATTTAAATTCCTAGGTAGCGCAGCAATAGTGCTTAGTCTCAGTAGTGTGGAGTCTTATTACTGGGGGGACCTGGGTTTGATTTCTGGAAGGGGCAATTTAAATCAATTAATTTTTTTTATTCGATGACAAAATAGTCCGTCACTGCGATCTCACATGATGGTAAGTGACCATGCAGTCTAAGATGGTACGTGCTAACTTGGAAGGGGTATGGCAGTGTGCATTCAAGCCATACCCCTTATCTGTTTCTACACGCTGTCGTGCCGGAACGCTAAAGCACTTGGCGGCACGTCTTTGACGGTAGGGTGGTACCTAACTGGTAACTAGCCATGGCCAAAGCCTTCCACCAGAGATAATTCAGAAATTATAAATTCCTTAATCGACCCCACCGGGAATCGAACCCGAAACCTCCCAGTTTTAAGACCAGAGCGCTCACCACTGCGGAGGTCGTCAAAATTATATTATGTAAGTAGGTACATAATATTTATTTAAATTCCTAGCGCTCAGTGATGAGGGTCTTATTAGAGCTCTGTTGCGGCGTGATTGAAAGACGAACCAACAAACACACTTTCGCATTTATAATGATTCGGATCGAATCACAACCATACAATACGACACAGGGATCGTATTGAATAGTTTCGAATAGAAAGAAAGAGGAAATGGATGCCAAAATTAAAAAAGTCACCGCCATATTGGAATTCTTTGTTATTAGACCGATTTCGTTCAAAATCGATATTTAGGCTTCCCTGGGGTCAAGAAAGAGGAAATGATTGCCAAAATTTTAAAAGTTCCAGCCATATTGAAATTCTTCGTTATTGGACCGATTTCGTTCAAAATCGATATTTAGGCTTCTCTGGGGTCAAGAAAGAGGAAATAGTTGCCAAAATTTTAAAAGTTCCCGCCATATTGAAATTCTTTGTTATTAGACCGATTTCGTTCAAAATCGATATTTAGGCTTCCCTGGGGTCAAGAAAGAGGAAATGATTGCCAAAATTTTAAAAAGTTCCAGCCATATTGAAATTCTTCGTTATTGGACCGATTTCATTCAAAATCGATATTTAGGCTTCTCTGGGGTCAAGAAAGAGGAAATAGTTGCCAAAATTTTAAAAGTCCCCGCCATATTGAAATTCTTTGTTATTAGACCGATTTCGCTCAAAATCGATATTTAGGCTTCTCTGGGTTCAAGAAAGAGGAAATGGTTGCCAAAATTTTCCCCGCTATATTGAAATTCTTTGTTATTGGACCGATTACGTTCAAAATCAATATTAAGGCTATTCTGGGGTCAAGAAAGATGAAATGGTTGCCAAAATTTTAAAAAGTCCCCGCCATATTGAAATTCTTTGTTATTAGACCGATTTCGTTCAAAATCGATATTTAGGCTTCTCTGGGGTCAAGAATGAGGAAGTGGTTGCCAAAATTTTAAGTCCCCGCCATATTGAAATTCTTTGTAATTGGACCGATTACGTTCAAAATCAATATTAAGGCTATTCTGGGGTCAAGAAAGAGGAAATGGATGCCAAAATTAAAAAAAGTCACCACCATATTGAAATTCTTTGTTATTAGACCGATTTCGTTCAAAATCGATATTTAGGCTTCCCTGGGGTCAAGAAAGAGGAAATGATTGCCAAAATTTTAAAAAGTTCCAGCCATATTGAAATTCTTCGTTATTGGACCGATTTCGTTCAAAATCGATATTTAGGCTTCTCTGGGGTCAAGAAAGAGGAAATAGTTGCCAAAATTTTAAAAGTCCCCGCCATATTGAAATTCTTTGTTATTAGACCGATTTCGTTCAAAATCGATATTTAGGCTTCTCTGGATTCAAGAAAGAGGAAATGGTTGCCAAAATTTTCCCCGCTATATTGAAATTCTTTGTTATTGGACCGATTACGTTCAAAATCAATATTAAGGCTATTCTGGGGTCAAGAAAGAGGAAATGGTTGCCAAAATTTTAAAAAGTCCCCGCCATATTGAAATTCTTTGTTATTAGACCGATTTCGTTCAAAATTGATATTTAGGCTTCTCTGGGGTCAAGAAAGAGGAAATGGTTGCCAAAATTTTAAAAGTCCCCGCCATATTGAAATTCTTTGTAATTGGACCGATTACGTTCAAAATCAATATTTAGGCTATTCTGGGGTCAAGAAAGAGGAAATGGTTGCCAAAATTTTAAAAAGTCCCCGCCATATTGAAATTCTATGTTATTGGACAGGTTTCGTTCAAAATCGATATCTAAGGTGCCCTAGGGTCAAGAAAGAGGAAACGGCTGTCAAAATTTTAAAAAGTCCCCGCCATATTGAAATTCTTTGTTATTAGACCGATTTAGTTCAAAATCGATATTTAGGCTTCTCTGGGGTCAATAAAGAGGAAATGATTGCCAAAATTTTAAAAGTTCCCGCCATATTGAAATTCTTCGTTATTGGACCGATTTCGTTCAAAATCGATATTTAGGCTTCTCTGGGGTCAAGAAAGAGGAAATAGTTGCCAAAATTTTAAAAGTCCCCACCATATTGAAATTCTTTGTTATTAGACCGATTTCATTCAAAATCGATATTTAGGCTTCTCTGGGTTCAAGAAAGAGGAAATGGTTGCCAAAATTTTCCCCGCCATATTTAAATTCTTTCTTATTGGACAGATTTCGTTCAAAATCAATATTTAGGCAATTCTGGGGTCAAGAAAGAGGAAATGGTTGCCAAAATTTTAAAAGTCCCCGCCATATTGAAATTCTATGTTATTGTACAGGTTTCGTTCAAAATCGATATCTAAGGTGCCCTAGGGTCAAGAAAGAGGAAACGGCTGTCAAAATTTTAAAAAGTTCCCGCCATATTGAAATTTTTCGTTATTGGACCGATTTCGTTCAAAATCGATATTTAGGCTTCTCTGGGGTCAAGAAAGAGGAAATAGTTGCCAAAATTTTAAAAGTCCCCGCCATATTGAAATTCTTTGTTATTAGACCGATTTCATTCAAAATCGATATTTAGGCTTCTCTGGGTTCAAGAAAGAGGAAATGGTTGCCAAAATTTTCCCCGCCATATTTAAATTCTTTGTTATTGGACAGATTTCGTTCAAAATCAATATTTAGGCTATTCTGGGGTCAAGAAAGAGGAAATGGTTGCCAAAATTTTAAAAGTCCCCGCCATATTGAAATTCTATGTTATTGTACAGGTTTCGTTCAAAATCGATATCTAAGGTGCCCTAGGGTCAAGAAAGAGGAAATGGCTGTCAAAATTTTAAAAAGTCCCCGCCATATTGAAATTCTTTGTTATTAGACCGATTTCGTTCAAATCGATATTTAGGCTTCTCTGGGGTCAAGAAAGAGGAAATTGTTGCCAAAATTTTAAAACGTCCCCGCCATATTGTAATTCTTTGTTATTGGACCGATTTCGTTCAAAATCGATATTTAGGGTTCCCTAGGGTCAAGAAAGAGGAAATAGTTTCCAAAATTTTAAAAAGTCCCCTCCATATTTAAATTCTTTGTTATTGGACCGATTTCCTTCAAAATTGATATTTGGGCTTCTCTAGGTTCAAGAAAGAGGAATCTTGGAAAATTTTTGGAATCCATTTCCTCTTTCTTGACCCCAGAGAAGCCTAAATATCGATTTTGAACGAAATTGGTTCAGTAACAAAGAATTTCAATATGGCGGTAAATTTTATAAATTTTGGAATACATTCCCTATTTCTTGACCCCAGGGAAGTCTTAATATCGATTTTGAACGAAATCGGTCAAATAACAAAGAATTTCAATATGGCGGTGAATTTTAAAAATTTTGGCATCCATTTCCTCTTTGTTGACCCCAGAGAAGCCTAAATATCGATTTTGAACGAAATCGGTCGAATAACAAAGAATTTCCATATGGCGGTGACTTTTTAAAATTTTGGCATCCATTTCCTCTTTCTTGACCCTAGGGAACATTAAATATCGATTTTTAACGAAATCGGTCCAATAACATAAAATTTCAATATGGCGGGGGCTTTTTAAAATTTTGGCAACCATTTCCTCTTTCTTGACCCCAGAGAAGCCTAAATATCGAATTTGAACGAAATCGGTCCAATAACAAATAATTTCAATGTGACGGGGACTTTTTAAAATTTTGGCAACCATTTTCTCTTTCTTGGCCTCAGAGAAGCCTAAATATCGATTTTGAACGAAATCGGCCCAATAACAACGAATTTCAATATGGCGGGGACTTTTTAAAATTTTGGCAACCATTTCCTCTTTCTTAAACCCACAGAAGCCTAAAGTCAGAGGTGCATAGCCGGGATCGAAACCACGACCCCCCGAATAGGAGCTATGCTATCACTGCTATTATACTAGCTTGTATGTATACTACATAATAATAATAATAATGTACCTAGCCTTATAACATAATAAATTAATTTGAAGTCATAAAAATTAGGTACCTACCTACTAGTACCTAATTTTTATGACTTCAAATTAATTTATTTTATTTTATTTATTTGTTAAAGTGCTAGATTTTGTATTTTATTTAATGATGTAACATTTTTGACATTCCTAAGCGCTTTTGTAACCTCAATCGAAGAAATAAACAATACAAATACAAATACAAAATACGTCCTCCCGACCGAATCCGACCACGGCGGTCAACCTCCTCACAGAGATTAACGCGGCCGGGAGATATTGCGCAAACACAGGTTCACTCTCTATTCCCTCACTCTCATAGTCCGATGGGACGGAAAATCCGACACGACCGGAGAGAGATCAGGCGCAGGAGCAGGACCGACAGCTTTACGTGCTCTCCGAGGCACGGGGCCCGGGGGTGACACCGCCAACATCCTAACTCCGGGCTAGTACAGAGAATTTCTTGGCAAAAAACCCCAATACTTAATTTATTATCCCGACAGGAATCGAACCCACGAACCTCGTCATCTGCTTTTGAACACGCTAATAACTACTTGACCAACGAGGCAATTGTATATACTTAGGTACATACTATTTTTAAACTTGCTTCCTACTATCTTATTACTAGTTGATGCCGTGCCGACTTCGTCCGCGTGGATTTAGTTTTTAAATTACCTCGGGAAATGTAATTTTCCGGGATAAAAAGTAGCCTAAATGAGTTTTTTGACTAAAATTAATAAATTAGTAATTTGTAATTAATAAATTGTAATTTAACTCATCATTTTATTTATCGGTAAGTAGTTAGTTTTGCGAAATCTCGTAAACTGACAATAATTTTAAACATCAATTTGTTTATGCCGCATAGATTGTATCGGTTTCCCACTGTACCTGTATACAGGTGTGCGTGAGCGCGCGCCGATCACGCCGATCAATGTGTGTGTGCGCGAAAATGCCTACAATCGACAACGGCCGGCGCCACAAAGGACCCTTAATACATAATATGTATATAGGAAACCAACTGAGCAAACAAAGTTTGTGAACTTTTTTCTTGTCGTACATATAAGCAAGCCATTACTAGCCAGTTGCCAGGAAGCAGGTATGATCGGCGTACGCACGTGTCTAGGCTCTAGACATACCATGATAATGGTGAATTCATAAAGAATGTGATGTAATTACTTATTGTTAGATATCGAGTAAACAGTGGAGTATGCACTACCGTCATTGACTAGTAATCATACAGTTGGTTAATAACGTTTTTACCCGACTACGGCATAACCAAAAGAAAGGGTTATGAATTATGATTTTAGCAGCCTAATGACTGTTATTTCGTATTTGATGACAAGAGAGTCCTTGACTGCGATCTCACCTGATAGTAAGTGACGATGCACTCTGATGGTAGCGGGATAACTTGGAAGGCAGTGTACATTCAGAGCTCAATTTCGTGTATGCATTCTATACGTTTATATATGTACGATACTCTATGCTCTATGCTACTATGCTCCATAACGCTCCATGTTAAAATCGGTTGTACTGAATTTGTGACTTTAAATCAATACAGTCAAGGAATATTTTACTTTGACATTCCATCAAATGAATTCGATTTTGATCGGCAACTTTTAGACAATCGAAGGGCTGTTTCTACACACCATCGAGCCCGAATGCGTGCCGAACGCTATATCGCTAGGCGGCACGTCTTTGACGGTATGGTGGTAACTAGTCTCGGCCAAAGCCTCCCACCAGACAGTGGGAATCAATTGACAACTCGTTAATCAAAATCGGCTCAGTAGTTTAGGCGCTGTACGATGAAACAAATAGTCCCAAACGTACATTTATACATAGAATGTTAAGACATAACCCTTCGTTTTAGCTTTGCCGATCTTGAATGTATCTTTCTTTATTCGATGATGTCTCTTCTTCTTCTCTTCTTCCTGGGAATTGTCTCCGCAAGTAAGCGATGTTCGCCCGTTTTGCGTGATTACGCTCTGGTACGGCTCCGGATCACTTCAGCCAGCCGAGCTCACTCCAGAATCCGAGCAGGCCACCGGTCGGCGAGGACGAGGCGAGGCAGCGAAAAGCCTCTTTTGTTTGTCTGCAGTCGATGACGTCTATCGCAATACTCGAGATTCTGTAGAGCTTTGATCTGCGAAAAAATCTTCTTCACCTTCAAAAACATCATTATTTACCCATTTCTAAAACTGTTAAGAGCTATTAAATTACATCATCCCGTCAGAACTCAGAATATAAAGCGCTCGAGGAAAAGTGAGCGTAAAAATACAATATTGTGATCATAAATCGAGCTATTTCCAGCACCACGGCCACAGCTGAGCTGACACGCGCAAAAACTTAAATCCGCGCTTACTTTATTGAGTACGTCTATACGTACTTACTTAGGCCTTGCTCACGTATAACTAGGGCTTGCAAATATTCGAAGATTTTGGTATTCGAATATTCGACTTTTTTTCGGGTATTATTCGAATTATTCGAATAATATTCGAATAATTAAAAAAAAACAAAAGTTGTTATAATAATCACGTTTTTAACTGCCAATCTCTTACTTTGAGTCTAATATCTCTAAATCAAAACAAAATCTTACTTAAAAATTAAAGAACTGTTTGAAATTTGACTGTTATTGCACTAATTCAGTCCTCCAAAAAATATCAAAAGTTGGTGCTTAACAAGACAACCACAACATAACTCAGTCTTATAAACCGAGATATGAGTGTGAGTATTGTAATAATATTTATATATCAATAAAATCAAATAATCAATTACAAAAACGACAACTTGCTTAAAATCTTTTATCATGTAACTAGAAATAAAGTACTATTCTAAACATTATTTTTGGTTCTTCGTACTACTTACTTCGTATTACTTACTTACAAATCTTAAAAGATTTAAAAGAAAGATTTCTAACGTTGATAGAATACAAATAGGTAATAATTCAGTATTAGAAATTATGAATTTGGACCTACCTAGCTGGACTGTGTGTCCCAACTCCCAGGTATATTATTTACTCGTGCACAATGTCAAGTCCAATATTTTTAACGAGGGTGGAGTGCAGCATGAGCATTGGACATGATTTTCATCTTGCTCATGTTCATCTTTAGGCCCACGCTGAGAAACCGATCTGAGATCGTTGAGCACTGTATTGAGGTCGCTCAGAGTCTGCCATAATGACTATGTCATTGGCAAATCGCAAGTGAGTGATGTACTCACCGTTTATATTGATGCCAAGCCAGTTCCAATCCAGAAGCTTAAAGACGTCCTCCAATGCAGCGGTAAATAGCTTTGGGGAGATCGTCTCCCTGTCACACTCCACGCTACAAGTGGATTGGCCTCGTAGTCTGGTCCTGTATACGTACTGACATAGTGGCGTTTTCATACAAGCACTTCAACACTTGGATATACCGATAGTCAATCCGGCATCTCTGCAGCGACCTCAATAAGGCCCAAGTTTCCATCAAATTCCAGGCTTTCTCATAGTCCTCAGACGCTAAGCAAAGTGGCTGTTAATGCTCTTCCATCTTTTGTATAACCTGCCGCAGCGTATGAATGTGATCTATGGTGCCACAGCCTTTTCGGAATCCGGCTTGTTCGGGAGGCTGGAAGTAGTCGAACCTACGAGCGAGACAATTCGTTATGACTCTCGAGAACAACTTATAAACATGACTCAGCAGCTAGATGGGTCTATAATAATTCTTCAACAAGGTATTATCATCCTTTTTGAAGAACAGAATCACCACGCAAATGTGCCATGCTTCCGGCGGATGCAGCGGCGTGATGATGGAATTGAACAATCGCTGAAAGATCTAAAGTACCGGTTTTCCACCCGCTTTCAGGAGTTCTGCAGTGACTCCATCATCACCAGGCGCCTTGTTGTTCTTGAGCTGCTTGAGCCATACTAATCTCCTATAGGCTGACGTCCGGGATATCTTCGGTATAGTGTCGGGTCAGTTTGGCTCTGGGATCAAATCCTCAACAGGTTTTTGAGAAAGAGATCAACAGCCGAATCCAACTCAGCTGGGCAGCATTTGGGAATCTCCGAGATGTCTTCTCGTCCAAAATCCCTCAGCGCCTGAAGACGAAAGTCTTCTAAGTCACTAAAAGAACAGTGCGTGTTGCCAGTGTTGACTTACGGATCCGAGAATTGGTCGCTAACTGTGGGCCTCATAAGAAGGCTCAGGGTCACTCAGTGGGCTATGGAGAGAGCTATGCTCGGAGTATCCCTGCGAGATCAAATCAGAAATGAGGAGATCCTTAGGAGAACCAAAGTCACCGACATAGCTCAGCGAGTCGTGAAACTGAAGTGGAAATGGCCGCGGCACATAGTTCGAAGAGCTGATGGTCGCTGGGGTCCCAAGGTGCTGGAGCGGCGACTCCGCACCGGGAAGTGCAGTGTTGGCAGACCCCCCCACTGGGTGGACTGACGACATCAAACGAGTTGCAGGGAGCCGCTGGATTCATGCGGCGCAAGACCGAGAACTGTGGAGGTCGTCTATCGGTTGACAAAAAGAAGAAATTATGAGATCAGAATCAGATCAATGTTACATTGCACAAAAATAAAATGCGTTTTAATCTTATCATCTAACTTTGGCTTATTATTATGCACTTACACGTACAACTTAAGAACCTTCAAGGCAAGAGTGAATAGGTATCTTCTAGGCAAGTGCGTTCCAACCTAGACCTCATCACTGCTTTCTTCTAAGCATAATTATTGTCTTCTACTTCTAAGCATAATGTTGCGCGCGGAGTTTAAAAGTAATGTTTTGTGCATGTCGCAGGCATTTTGTGTGATTCCGCCGTTTACATACGGCGTCGTCAGTTTAGAACGCTCGCTGTTATGTAATAAGCCGAAGGCAAAATGACAACTCGTTCAATTGTTTTAATTTCACTGTAGTTTTAGATGTAGTCATTGCGAATCTACGCAATTCCCAAGCACCAGGGCCACGAATTTGCCTCTAAAGTTAGCTTAGGTTGGGGTTGGGGACATGAACAGTCAGGTGCCCGCTTAGGTTCCATTTGGCCAATATACCTATTTTTTTACGTGGGGATATCCATCATGGATACCACCGCCCCCGGGGTTACGCGACAGTTATGTCGGACTCTAACCGACTAAAACCCCACGGTGTTCCTTCTCATCGCCTGGTGACTGGGGAACGGGACCGTAATCACGTTCACGCAACCCAGCCAGCGGCGCCTGCCGATACAGAACATCCTCTCAAACACAGAGTTCTTCACTCATCACTCTATCTGAGGCTCACAAGGAACAAAGTGTGTCTCCCGGCCCGAGGACCTTACTCCCTCAGGCGACGGACTCCCCATATCCATCGTCTGGAGGCGATGAATTTCACTGTAGTTTTAGATGTAGTTATGCGAATCCACGTAATTCCGAAGCACCAGGGCCACGAATCTGCCTCTTAAGTTAGGTTAGGTTGGGGTTCGACATGAACAGTCAGGTGGTAGTTTCCATTTGGCCAATATACCTAAGTGTTCACCAGACTCTTCACACACACTTGACTGTTCACACTACCACCCGACTGTTCATGTATAACCTTAACCTAACTTTAGATTTTGGCGAACATAGTACTTGCTAGGCTTAAGAAACAGAACTAAATACTTCAATTTGCCGCGGCATTACATAACAGCGAGCGTTTCTAAACTGACGACGCCGTATGTAAACGGCGGAATCACACAAAATGCCTGCGACATGCACATCAATATTCCGAGTTTGGCTTTCGGAAAATTGGTCGAATATTCGAATATAGCAGATTTAATATTCGAATATTCGGACAAGAAATATTATTCGAATAATTCGAATATTCGAATGCAAGCCCTACGTATAACGCTTGAGCGTGTGCTTATAATGTATAAAAAAATGCGTGAGTGTCGCGGAACACTCGGTTGGAACGAAGTTCCTTTTAGTAATAAATTCATCATCATCATCATCATCATTATCAACCCATCATCGGCTCACTACTGAGCGAGGTCTCCTCTCAGAGAAGGGTTATAGGCCATAGTCCAAGACGCAGGCCCAATGCGAATTACTAACTTGTGACTAATTTGTGAGTAACTCACGTCCAACTAGGTATTTTGATTAATTTCTTAAACTGGTCACTGGTTCAAGTAAAAATTTTTATGTAAACCTGTGAAGATGATAAATTCTACTGGCGCAATTAGAATGCCATTAGCCTAGTTTGTCGTATTAGTTTACAAATTGCGAAAAACCAAATTAAATTTGAATTTCGCGGGCAGACCCGTGTATTCCACCTTAACTATCAAATCTTGTACGCGTACAGTCGTATACAACGAACTATAGACTGTAGACACACGCCTACATGTCGTAGTACCCACCTACATATGGGCATTCTTGTCTGACACGCTTTCGATTCTAAACGCTTAGGAGTTCCCTTTGCTAGTTCATTGATTTACGAGAGATTCTTGATTGTTTGGAGAAACTCAAACCGGCTGCGTTTTCCTTTATTCGAAGCTGATCGCACATTATAGCAAAACAATAGAATAGAATAAAACACTATAACGTTTATTCCTTGGGCTAATATCCCTACTAATAGTATAAATAAGTAATGTGACAGAGCATGGGAGCGTTTTGAAATAATAGTCGATAATAAAAATACTTCCACTATATTTTCGGGCAGAGTTTCTACCTTCAATGTTTAACAAGAATGAACGTCTGTTAATCCAGTTCCTTTACTTTTATACATAATTATGATTCAGACAACAGGCTTACAGTACTGCCAACCAAACTAATATTATTAGAATTAGTATTCCGAATGCTATTTTACAACACAGAAATAATTATGCTGCACGAAATAATTAAATTACAATTATAGTGAACTGAGTAAATTATTTAAATAAGAATTAAATATTCAGGCAACTCAATATCAATCAAATACCTGTGATTTAGTATAATAGTCTTACAATTCTGCCAACAAAGTAATCATAATAATATCAGTGTTATTTTACAATGTAAAGATAATTTATAGATATTATATATTCGTAAAACATAAAATAATAAAAAGGGAATTATAATTAATTGAATAAACTATTTAAACGATGGTCTAGTATTTAAGTAACTTAATATGAATCAACTTCTAGTGACGTAATTTATAAACAATCAATCAATAATTCGGCTAATCTTAAAATAATTAATAAAATATTACGATATTAACCATTCATAACAAAATAAGATTTACTCATTATTAATTATTATTTCTAATTAAAGTATCTGGTGTATAATCCCAGTAACGTGTAAGTAACGGTCCAGCATGTCGTATACTTGTGTTTACGTTCATATACTTTGTAGTGGTGCGGGTGTTAGAAGTCGGTTTTAATAAGAAATTTTTAAAATTAAATTTTAAGTTTTGAATGTATATATACGTCATCTTAGCCTGAGCGAATTTTGATTATTCTTTCTCTATTCTCGGGCCAGCGTTGCGCATCGGTTTCATTGTTTCTGTACAAACTACAAACTAAAATGATTTTATACTTTGTTGTGACGTTTGAAGTCTATTTATTAAAAAGAATTTTTATAATTATACTAGCTGACCCAGCGAACTTCGTACCGCCACTACTTAGCTTAATATAAATGAAAAATTAGTTGTTGTTTTTTCCAAATTGTGAATCTAAAATTCTAAACCATCCTCGAATCCCCTTGAACTCACACAAAAAATTTCATCAAAATCTATCCAGCCGTCTAGGAGTTCAGTGACATACACACGCACACAAGAAATATATATATTAAGATTATTGTACACCAAATAACCAATAATGAAAAAAACTCATATAAAAAGTATACAAAACAGAGTACAATAGGCGGACTTATCGCTCAGAAGCGATCTCTTCCAGATAAGAGATGAGATACCGAAGAGATAAGAATACAAAACCAAATTGGTTTTCACCATCGCTCGTTTCTCTAATTGAATGCTAACTGCTACGAAGAGCTAAACAATTAACCGTTTTACACTCGTGTACGCGGCGCGCGTCTCAATTGATTTGACGTGTGCCCTATATTATAGGACGTAGCGGGTAGCTGGCCGTCACACTGTAGAAATCATTAAGGTGGAAGACACGGTTCTGCCCGCGAAATTCAAATTTAATTTGGTTTTCGGACTAATTTGTGAGTAACTCACGTCCAACTCGGTATTTTGATTAATTTCTTAAACTGGTCACCTTCAAGTAAAGATTTTTATGTAAACCTGTGAAGATGATAATCCTGCTGGCGCACTTAGAATGCCATAAGCCTACTTTGTCGTATTAGTTTACAAAATGGGAAAAACCAAATTAAATTTTAATTTCGCGGGAAGACTCGTATAATCAAATTCAAATTCAAAATCATTTATTTCATGTAAGCCAACCTGTGGCTCTTATGACACGTCAAGATTCTACCACCGGTTCGGAAAGCGGATTCTGCTGAGAAGAGCCGGCAAGAAACTCAGCAGTTGCTCTTTTCAAAATAATCATTTTACAATATTAATAAGTAGCTATTACATTGTAATAAGTTTTTATACTATCTTGTGGGCAGCTGGATGGCAAGCTGATTTAACCCGTGCATCTTTGTTAGAATAGAATATGACATTTCCACAAAACTTAGTACAATTCAATTCATGTCAAAGACGGGCAGACAGAAAGCAGCCCCATTCCCGCCGGCGGCACCCGTTCACGAGCATGACGCATGATCCAACCATTGCTTCGCTCGACCATATTTGAGGGAACGTAACAACCCGCACCACACGACACCACCACAGAAATGTTTAAAGAGAGCGTGACATACTTAGTCTACCCGTATCAAAGCATCGAATTGAATAATATTATTCAAACACAAATTTTAAGATCCCATGCAACTTTGTCATTAAGAAAGTCATTAACTTTGTAATAAGCGCGACTCAGTAAGTGAGTTTTTACGCACTGTTTAAATTTGTGCAGTGGAAAATCTAGCAATTCCTTCGGAATCATATTATATAAGCGTACGCTCAACCCCACAAAGGATTTTTGCACTTTGCGCAGGCGACATGATGGAATTTCTAGTTTATGACGATTTCTAATGAGTCGATTGTGTGTATTGCCTCTTTGTTTATGCAGATGAATATTTTGTCTCACAAAGACTATATTATTATAAATGTACTGTGAAGCTACCGTAAGAATACCAATCTCTTTAAATCCATCTTAAGAGGGAACTCTAGTCCCAAGAAATTTTGAAAAATAGGTATTTAAAGAAACTATTGTCGTCGCACCTACCTCCAACCTGCCCCCGTAAAGTACGAAAGGGAGAACTGCAGCTCGGCCTGATTTTACCTACAAAAACCTTGACCAAAAGACGTTTCGTATTCTGCTGTTTCCTTCTTCAAAACTGGACAGATCTCAAGAAATTTTATATCAAAATTTAGGGGAAAAGTGTATCTATGCTTCTATTATTTTCTTTTTTGTTAAAAACTTATCAAATTTGTCTGATAGTCGTCTGAACATGGCGGTAAAAACGGGTTTTTTTCGGGTTCTTGGATTGTCATATTTCTTTTAGTGATTATGTTTTGGAAAAAAGGAAATAATAGGGGCACGTATTATTTAGACCTAGATTTTTTTGAAAAAAATCATTGCTCTAGAGGCATTATCTACGAAGAAAACAGCAGAATGCGTTTGTATGGAGAAACGCCCACTGGATTCCCCTCTTAACCGACTTCAAAAAAGGGGGAGGTTCTCAATTCGTCGGAAGCTTTTTTTTAATGTATGTTCACCGATTACTCGAAGACGCCTGAACCGATTTGTAAAATTCTTTTTTGTTTTTTTTTTCAAAGGGTATACTACCCAGGTGGTCCCATTTAAATTTTATCGAAATCGGTCGAGCGGTTTTTAAAATATCATCAATAAATTATATACTACGTGGCGCGGGTGTTTGAAGTTGGTTTTTTAAAAATAATTTTTTTATATTATTTAATTTTCTCTTCTCAGACAAGCGCGCGTTTGGAACCCGCCGTGTCCTTAATTTTAAATTGTAGTTTAATTATTTTAAGACTCCGCTATAGGTTTTACACTTGTACTGAACACTTCTATCTAAGAATATGACATCATCTCAACACCGACACCACACTGAAACCAGCCAGTAATAATAATATATCTTAATTATGTATGTATGTTCGCGTATGAGTAATATCCGAAACTGTGATCAGGCGGTGACATAATGGAGGACGTTAATTCACTTAGAGTGCTAACGAATTTAATAGCATAGCCACAATATCCTGATGGTTGAATGTGCGGGCTGAAAACTGATAGGACAGCGGTTCGATCCCCACCCGATACACTATTGTCGTACCCACTCCTAACACAAGCTTTCTGATGAAATGTCATATACTCGTAATATGCGAAGCAACGGCTGGGTCATGCTGGGTCGGCTCGTGAACGGGTGCCACCGGCGGGAATGGGGCTACTTTCTGTCTGCCCGTCTTAACATGTATTGAGTTGTGAGTAGTATGCATTTTTGGAACTTCCCCTCATTGTGGAAACACTGCATAGACAGCATATAGTATCTATTGTATTCTAAACTTGTTTTAAAAAAAGCAACCGCCGAGTTTCGTGCTGGTTCTTCTCGGCGGGATGGGTATTCCGAACCAGTGGTAGACTCATCGACGATTTAAAAGCACTTGTAAAAAAGTTTATTTGAAAAAAATATTTATTTTCTATTCTACTCAGAGTGGGGGAGGGGAGAATATAAGCCAAGTTAGCTTGGTCCTAGATTATATGCAGAGTTTGATGATGTAGCCAGCAACTAAAAGCTTGTTTGTTTTAAGTTAAATTTTTAACTTACACTTGCTTATGTAGGTACAAGAATCCTACTAATATTATAAATGTGAAAGTTTGTGAGGATGTTTGGATGGATGGATCTTTGTTACTCTTTCACGCCACAACGAATGAACCGATTTGGTTGAAATTTGGAATGGAGGCTCATACCCAGGATTAACTCAACTACATTTTATCCCGGAAAATTAAGGATTTCCCTTACTTTAATCCACTCGGACGAAGTCGCGGGCATCATCTAGTAATATATAAGTCCAGTTTCTCTAGAACTGAACACTAGGGCATCATATTCTGTAGGTAGTTGAGCCAGAGAAAGGCTCACTAACGGACCGTCACAGCTGATCAGGCGGCCACACGCGGTGACCCGTCTTCAAGGTGAACTAAACGGGTCTAACCGCGAAATTCAAATTTAATTTCATCATCATCATCATTAGCAACCCATCAACGGCTCACTACAGAGCGCAGTTATAGGCCATAGTCCACCACGCTGGCCCAATGCGAATTGCCGCACTTCACACACCTTCAAGAACTAAACTCGCCGGCATATTTAGCGGAACATAAATACCAAAAACAACCAACCAACCAACCAAACAACCAAAAACAAAACCATAAAAGGTTTGATATCAGTATCATATTATAAGGTTGCTGGCTGGTTTATACGTCATTTAATTTAAAAAGAAATATTTTCAAACTAAGAAAACAACTGAACATCACATTTTATGCAATTGTTTTAATTTTATTCAAATACACCTTATCTGGAGCGAACTTCGAGTATTTCTTCCTTCTGAGTTTGATTTAAAATTTCATTGAAATACTGTTTTTTGTTAGTTTTTTTTAATCGCGTATCTTTCTGGAGTTGATGACTGAATTATGCCTGACTTAGCCCCAACGGAGATTGCCAGGGCACTCGAAATGCGAAGAAATGGCCAAACCTACAGTGATATCCAGAGATCTTCGTCGACCAGTTTCAACGATCCATCGCAGTATCCAACGGTTCAGGGAGACCGGTACTTATGTGAGAAGAGCAGGACAAGGCAGAAAAAGACGCACTTCGAGTAGGGATGATCGTTTCATTCGGCTTCGTGTACGTAGGAACCCCCGTTTGACGGCCGTCCAAGCCCGACATGAGTTAGAAGCAGTGCGGGGTGTAACCGTAAGTGAGCGTACGGTACGAAGAAGGCGCGAAGAAGCTGGTTTGGGTTCATTTGTGCCCGCCAAGGCTCCAAGGCTCGAGGTAAATCATCGTAGAAACAGGTTAACTTTTGCTCAGGAACATCGACTTTGGAACGCGGACCAATGGAGTAAGGTATTGTTTAGTGATGAGTGCAGAATTCTCTTAAATCAAATTGACGGCAGGCAAAGAATATACAGACGCAAAGGAGAACGATACATTCAGACAAATTTTGAAACTACAGTTGCATACGGTGGTGGATCAATAATGGTTTGGGCGGGCATTTGTTTGGGAGCTCGCACAGACTTGGTAGTGATTGACAGAGGGAGTCTGACTGCAGACCGCTATATCAGAGAAGTTTTAGAAGAAAATGTCGTACCGTTTGCCCCATATATCGGTGACGATTTTGTTTTTATGCAGGATAATGCTCGGCCGCATACCGCTCGGGTAACTCAAGCTTATCTTAATGATATGAATATCACTGTTGTGGAGTGGCCGGCGAGATCACCGGATATGAACCCAATAGAGCACGTTTGGGACTTGCTGAAAAGAAAAGTTAAGTCCAGAATTCCAGCGCCTGCCAACGTGGGAGAACTGCGAATCGCCGTAGTTGAGGAATGGCAGAGACTATCCCAGGAGACCATCGATAACATCATTCTCAGTATGCCTAGACGGGTAGAAACTTTAATAAGAGCACGTGGAGGAAATACGCGATATTAATCACCATTTTTCTAATTTAATTACATAATTGTTATTTTAATATTAAATTTCACTTTTCCCGGTTACATGAAAAGTTCAAAAATGTACAATTTTTCACAAATAGCCTTTACTCGCAAAATCTGTTCTTAATGTGATCTCATTTTAAGTAAATCAAATGAAACTTTAAATAACAAAAGAAGTGTAGTAAGTAGATTTTAAAATAAAACCAAATTTTTTTAATACGGTATTTGACTATATTAAAAATATCGTTTCATTTGGTGTCATCCTAAAAGATTATTATCTAAAAACATTATTCCATACGACAAAACTAAAAAATAAAGTTTTATTTAATTAGAAAACATTAAATAAATATATATAATATTGCTATAATTCCGGCCATGGTCACGTGATCGAAAACGTTCCGTGATCTCGAATGACGTCACAGTCCACGCCACCTATGGGATGTGGCATTGTCATTGTTTGAAATGTGAACTGTTACGTCATGAGAGCAAATGGAACGTTTCGGCGGCAATTTATTTTTTTGAATTTATTTCTCGATTTTTATGAAAAATACTGAAAATTATGCCGAAATATACGTTTTGTTAGCTTCAGCATAGCATTATTAACAATTTAAGATGATTTTCTAAAAGTAGTCAAATACCCCATTATGGACCTTTTTTTTTATGTTCCGCTAAATATGCCGGCGAGTTTATAAAGAACTCTCAGGTGTGCAGGTTTCCTCACGATGTTTTCCATCACCGTTGAAGCAAGTGATATTTAATTGCTTAAACGCACATGACTCCGAAAAGTCAGAGGTGCGTACCCGGGATCGAACCTGCGACCCCCCGAATAGGAGACCACAGTCCTAACCACTAGGCTATCACTGCTTCAGAGTAGGCTTATGACATTCTAATTGCGACGATGGGCAGTATCATCTTCGCAGGTTTATATAAAAATCTTTACTTGAAAGTGTATTAGTCCGAGTATCGAGTTTGACGTGAGTTACTCACAAAATAGTCGATACTCGGGAGACCCCATAAAATAAACTTTTTTTTGCTCGATTTTAATAGTAGCTTGTGCTAAATCTTTGTCGATGGTACGGACCCTTTCGTGTGCGGGTCCGACTCGCACTTGCCCGTTTTTTTTCCTACATTTCTAATTAAAATCAGTATCACTCTTTCTATAATCATTGTTGCGGCACATTGGGGCTCCTCTGTTAAACGGTAGGAAATATCTTATACAAGCGACCTATATACTTACACTTGAATTTATTTTGGCGCGCGTTCGTTTTTATTTTGCGATAACGCCTAAGATATTCATTTAAATTATAATAATATGGTCACAATGTATCATAAAACGGTTGTAAAAGTTGTGAAGAGTGCCCACTTCCCACAGTAGTTAACTGCTCATTATCGCGCCGACGGAAACTCTGTAGGCCGCTGATAAAACAAGTGGTTAGGTAATTTTAAACGCGATGTCAAATGAATCATTTGGGTGGTGGTCCAAGTCATGAGATTGATGACTCTTAAACCTCGAATATTTTTTTTATTCGATGACAAGCTAGTCCTTGACTGCTATCTCACCTGATGGTAAGTGACGATGCAGTCTAAGATGGTAGCGGGCTAACTTGGAAGGGGTATGGCAGTGAACATTCAACCCATACCCCTAATTGGTTTCGTGCCGGAACGCTAAATCGCTTGGCGGCACGTCTTTGACGGTAGGGTGGTAACTAGCCACGGCCAAAGCCTCCCACCAAACCAGACCAGACAATTCAGAAATTATAAATTCCCAAATTGTCCCCGCCGGGAATCGAACCCGGTCCTCCCAGTTATAAGACCACAGCGCTCACCACTGAGCCAGGGAGGTCGTCAAATATTGTATAGAAGCAGGCGTTACTTGCGGAATTCCACGATATTCAAAGAAAAAGTAATATTGCCAGCCCCTGTAGCCAAGTAACACTCGTTGTGTCTATTCTATTTCTACGATAGTATTGTCACTTGTAGTTTTGGCTAGGACTCGACTAGATGGCGCTGCAGCTGATCAAAGACTTCTATTATAAATGTTTTTAATGCTAAAAAAACACTACAAAATGCCGCGAAATATTAACAAAACACTTCTATCTTTGATCAGCTGTAGCGCCATCCTAGTCTAGTTCTAGCTAAAACGTCAAGTGACAACTATCGTAGAAAGAGAATAGACACAACGAAGTGTTACTTGGCTACAGGGGCTGGCTACAATCCGCCAAATGGAATAAATCTTTTAAACGCTGCACTTACGTTTCGCTCCGATACCGGAGCATTATCAGGAGATGTTGACTCCACAATCATACTAATACTATAAATGCGAAAGTGTGTTTGTTTGTTGGTTTGTCCTTCAATCACGCCGCAACAGGATCGACGTGATTTTTTGCATAGGTATAGTGGAGGACCTGGAGAGTGACAGCTATGTTACTTTTTATCCCGGAAAATCAAAGAGTTCCCGAGGAATTTTAAGAACTAAATCCACGCGGACGAAGTCTGGGAAATCAGCTAGTTGCATAATTTAATATAAAAAAATATTTTTTAAAAACCGACTTCAAACACCCGCGCCACTACAAAGTATATAATTTATTGTTGATTTTTTAAAAATTTTAATGGGACCACCTGGGAAGTATACCCTTTGAAACAAAAAATAATTTTCCAAATCGATTCAGGCGTCTTCGTGTAATCGGTGAACACACATTAAAAAAAATATTCCGATGAATTGAGAACCTCCTCCTTTTTTGAAGATGGTTGAAAATACCACTGCTGGTTTCCCTGAAAAAAAAAATGTTCATAAATAATGAAACTCATTTCCCTATAACTTGAACCACGCGTCAAGAGCCCATATAAATATAGTCGATTTCCTCCATCCTCGTTATCCTTGTGACTACAGCGGTAAGAGCTATTTTTGCGTGACGAGTGTCCTCGGTATCAGAGAGGCAAGGTCGAGAGCAAGGCTCCTCAGCCCAGAGGTTGCTCCAAAGACACCAATACAACAGGCCAGAGATAGTTGCAGGAAAACGAACCCAGTCTGAGATTGTGACTTATTCGCAGACTCGTGTCCTTGTGACACTGTGTGGTGTTACATGGTGCGACATCAAACGAATCATTCCTTTTCACTCTTGTCCATTCCCGATATTTGCAGATGCATCCTTAAATATCAATGTCAAATAATTTAATATAAAAATAGTTATTAACTGACTTCAAAAAACACAAAAAGAGGAGGTTCTCAATTCGACGCGTATTTTTTTTTTGTCGATGTTACTCCATATCACCGTCAAATTTTAACCGATTTCAATATTTTTTTTTATTTGAAAGGGCGTATCTGCAGGTAGGTCCTATTTAAATTTGGTGAAGATTTGATGAATATCTTCGGAGATGGAGGGCGGAACTCCTCAATGAATGAGAGGAAATCGCTCGCGATCAGAGTATGTGTAGACGTTTAACCATGCCTAGTACATAACATACATACATAAGCTAAATTTTTATTTATCACCTTATTTTTACTCTTGTCCATTCCCGATATTTGCAGATGCACCCTTAAATATCAATGTCAAAAAATAGGAATGAATATTAACTGTAGTAGTAAGTAGGTACTGTAGTAGTAGGTAAAAATTTGTTTTATGGAAGTCGTAATCTGATGGTTTGTTAAATTGTAATTAACGTCAAATCTGTGTAGTCATTTTCAACCGACTTCAAAAAGGGAAGAGTTTATCAATTCGTCGGAATAATTTTTTTTAAGTATTGTCACCGATTACTCGAACACGCCTGAGCCGATTTGGATTTTTTTTTCTTAGAAAGGGACATACTTCCCAGATTGTCCCATTGAAATTTTATCGAAATCGGTCGAGTTGTTTTTAAAATACTTATCAACAATAATTTATTATACTTTGTAGTTGCGCGGGCGTTTGAAGTCGGTTTTTTAAAAAGATGTAGGTATTCCTCCCTTTTTTTCCTTCGGCACGGGGGTCGAAGACTGTTCTAAGTCTTCGGAATCCTTTGGATACGAAATTATCCAGATATCCTGAGTTAGTCCTAGTTGAGGTCTTGGAGAGTGATATACCTATAGGCTACCTCTTAGCCTGGAGAAACAGGATTACAAGTGTAAATTAAAAATTTTATTTTTAAATGCAAGCTTTTAGTAGCTACATCATTAGACTCTGGATATCATCTAGGATCAGAGTACTTGTTATGACGAATCAAACGAGCCCAAACTCGATGGGGTTACGTCGTTTTATTACAGAGTTCCGAATTCCGATATCCATCTTCCGTCTCCATCATCAGATCAGCTCCATGTCACAATAATATTGCATTTTCATCCGATTTACACATACATGCAAAATTTCAGCTCGATCAGAAACCGGGAAGTGGGTCTAATACATCTTGCAAGATTTGACCCAAACAAACATTGCAAGTTAAATAAAAGCTTGTAAAAATCTAACTACGTGGACCAAGTCGCGGGCGAAAGCTAGTCCTTTATAAACAAGCTGGTAATGTGATCGCAAACAAAAGGGATTTATCTTTGAGTATTAAACCAACACAGGAGAGGAATTGACCCCCAATTTATTTGCAAAAAAGTCTGTCAATTACGGTGGGGGGCGAGGTAGCACACATGAAAACTTGCGTACTACAGGTGCATTTTTCCATCACGTCGCTATGCACGCAACAATGTAATTAGCAAACACTACCTTAAAGTATATGCACACAATCACATTCACACACAGGGACGCTCTATCATTACATGAAACAATCGCATCATATGTGTAAGCATTATAGGGATTTAACACTATCGATTATCGACTTTCGATAAGTTCTTCTAATAATTATTTACAACAGAGTTACTTTATTCGAGAGTAAATTTTTTTGTTCGAGATCTTTAACATGGTAGGTACCTATATAGAAGCGCTAGGAAACGAGGCTCTTGCCGTTATTTTAGTCATAATATGCCTTTGCTATTAGATTGACTCTTTGTAGGCTTTTAATACTTGCATAAAGATACAGCTAGAAACTTTGGACTATATTGACGCTGGAAAGCGATCTAGCTTATTTCGAAAAATAACAAAATGACTTTTTTATATATTTGGAAGAAAAAGATACTGCGTCGGATTGTCGGATTTTCGTTTTCCTAAGACATTATTTTTCTAAGATACTATGTTGACCTTCTCTGCATGTTTATATTATATATTTTTTGTTATTGATATTTTTAAACATACTCAAAAATGCTGTAAATACTAAGACACAATCTATTTTTCAATATTATACAGATACTTCAAAAAAGTTATCAATACTTTTTAGCAGTGCAGTGCACTTAAGTGTACTGTAAGGACTTAGGATTATCTGATTATTAACAGATTTTGTAGATACCAAGGTATTTACTCCGTCACTATACTCTCAATCTCATGCTGAAAGCATGCTGTAGGTACCACAGTATATCACCTTAGAGCAGCTGTTTAGTTATGATTTAAGGTTATAAGCCACCAGGGAGTGCTGTACTTTGTCATAGGTTTTTATAATTTTTAATAATATTGTTTATTAAGTTGAGAGACATTTAATTTTTATTTGAATATGTAGTGGGTATTAATATTGAACACATTGATTTTTTAAGTAATCTTGTTTAAATAAACATACAGCATTTTTAATGAAACATCATTTGTTTTATTTATGTTTAAAGCGAAATTTACGATGTATCTATTTCTAAAAAGTATATTAAGTACAAACTGTTAGGACTACATCATGTTTCCTTAAAAATAGATACAGTATAATCAGCATTTCAGATTTTAGAGTTATTTCGTAGTTTCATAAGTTTCAAATACCAAGTTACAGCGACATTGCTTCTTGAAATTGAAAAACTATTAGTCGAAATTGATATAAAACTAATGTATAAAACTAAAGTAATTCTACTTTAGAATTATATAATTAGTATCATCTGATGTGTTACATTAAAAAATATGCTTTTTGAAAAAATCTGCTCCTGATAGCTTATTATGAGCTGTTATGATTTTTTAAAACGTTACTGGCTCTGGTTTAAAGTTCACTTTTTCGATTTACAAGATCGTTTTCCAGCGTTGAATAATATTCTCTCAGTCCAGCATGGAGGAAACATAAAAAGTAAAAACTGAACCCTAAAAAAAAATTTTTATTTAAAGTTATGATTGGTAAGTTAAAACTTGTACCTACATACTTTACTTGGAAGGCTTATTTTTTTCATCTACTTCATCTGAACGAAGTGTATATTTGTTTGTAATGCTAGGCTGCCGCCATGGCTATAGTGGCCACCCCATCTGTAATAAAACACGGCCAAGCTATTTAGCTTTCCAGTAAACCTAGCGGGATGAATAAGAAGTATGGGTACTTTAATTCAATTGCCAAGTTTTAATGAACCAAATATGTATAGAATTTAAATTTATTTTTTCGTCAATGAACCATTAGTAAGACGATAAAAATATCTCGGTATAAATAATTTATACAATCCCCCCACCAATATCGACATATGAAATCTTGCTGTCCAGCCCTAATTTTATTGCGGTGTGGCCGACTTCATAAAATTAAAGTCCTAATTTTCGAGTAAGAAAGAAAGACTTACGTAGAACTTATCATTATTATTAAACAATTTTTTAGTCTCGTTTTCATTATTTTTTGTATTATATTTGTAAAAATCCTTTCTTAGCGGATGCCTACGTCATAGTAGATGTGCGTTGATAGATCAGTCAGTCAGTCACCTTTTCATTTTATATATTTAGAAAATTATATCGCACTGGCTATATTGAATATATATAACTATAACTTTTGAAATAATTGAGTAAAAAAACTAATTTTATGAATTCGCTGAGTTTATGGAGCTCTAGCTGCATCAATGCATTTTAAACAATAGTGGGAGAGTACCAGCCAATCAGACACCATTGCGATCGTTATAATAATGCAATCATTTTAACCGACTTCAAAAAAGGAGGAGGTTCTCAATTCGAATTTTTTTTGTATATTTGTTACGCAATTATTCCGCCTAATAATGAATGGAATTTGATATTTTTTTTTGTTTAGTAGGGCATACTTCAGAGGTGGTTCCCATATAAATTTTTGTTGATATAATGTTAGATGTTACTCCATAACTACGTCAAATCTGAACCGATTTCAATTTTTTTTTGAAAGAACGCATAATAAGGTTGGGCCTATTTAAAAGGTGAATTTTTGTTGATATAATGTTAGATGTTACTCCATAACTACGTCAAATCTGAACCGATTTCAATTTTTTTTGAAAGAACGCATAATAAGGTTGGGCCTATTTAAAAGGTGATTCATATCTTCGGTGATGGAGGAAGGAACTCAATGATTAAGAGCAAATTGCTCGCGATCAGAGATATACAGTTACAGATATACAGCTTAAAATAATAATGTAAAAAAAATATCTTTAAAAAACCGACTTCATACGCCGATCGGGCAAAGTTGGGCTAGCGTCGCGCATTGGTTTCATCATTTATATTTAGGCCCGCCCGACTTCAACATACATGTACAAATTAAAATTGTTTTATACTTTGTAGTGGCGTTTAAAGTCGGTTTTATAGAAAGAATTTTTTATCATTATTTGATAATCCCACAGACAATCAAAGTTCGTATTTATATATCTAGTCATATTTTACTTAAAGCTTATAAATTAGTCGTTCACCCCTTCCTATTCTATCGTGATTTTAATTCTATGGGATCAATTTATAATGCAGTTCATGAAAAAGGTCTCTAAACGAATAGTAAGTAGGAAAATTAATTTTCAATATTTTCCCCAAATTATTTCATGTACGATTAAGTAGCAACATTTTCAGATCGACAGTTTTCTTAAGTTTTCTGCATAAGTATTGCATTATTTGGATAAAATAATACATCAGAAATAAATAAATGTTATCCTTTAGTAAACTGGATTTTTTAAATATTTTTTGTAGAAGAAAATACTCTCATATTCGGCATTTATAGCGGAGCTCATTCCCCGCTAACCATACGTAGGTGACAGGCGCGTGACTCGAGTCAAACAGTTTTATATAACGGGTATGACCACTGGTCATACCCAACTTACAGAGGGGTACGCGCGTCAATTCTTCTCCTGTGTTGGTTTAATACTCAAAGGGATTTATTGTTCAGATGTCTTGGGTTGCGTGTTTTTGCTTTTTTTTTCGACTAACCAGACTTAAGCCAATTTAGACGAAATACTAATTCCTAAATTGACTTAATCGGATTGCGTTCCTAGGACCTCTGTCGCTAAAACCCGCTGCGGTATTGCCTAAACATGACTGCTACACGATAGCAATTCGTTGGTACTCTCTGGCAGTCAAACACATCATCATCATCAGCAACCCATTAACATCTAAAGAGAGCAGGTCTCCTCTCAGAGAGGGGTTATAGGCCATAGTCCACGTTGGCTCAATGCGAATTAGAGGACTCAAACGGCAGTCAAACACACTTAACAATTATTAATTATTCAATACATTTTAATTTTTAAACAACATAGACAATTAAATAAGTTAAAAAATAAACTTAAATCTAAATTAATAAATTAATTGACACTAAAATTAAAACTTAATAATATCTAAAACACCATCGGAGTCACTGCAGGATGGCATAGTATCCGAAATGCTGGCAGTACTGCCCCTTTGGATGGCCAAACTGATCCATTAATCAAGGTTACCTAATCGATTACCCTTTTTGATAGTTCTGCAAAAAGTGCTTGAGCCCCTGGGCCCACGGCCCCAGGGTCTCCACACCAAAAGGTACTAAAAAGAACCTACTATCGAGGTTTTCGGGCCCACGGTCCCAGGGTCTACTCTCCACACCAAAAGGCACAAATATTATGAAACTACTGTCGAGATTCTCATATTTGCGCCTCTTAGCCTGTTCGGCTCTTGTAGCCGCTATTTAAAAAAAATATTATGAAATGACCATGCAAAAAAGCGTCCCCACCCACCAACATATTTCAAACGTACATATACATCATGGCAGCCTGATGATTTTTTTACTATGACGACATCCGCCGTAGATTCGGGGTTTTCATGCAAATCGAATTTGAATTATTTATTTATCAGTCAATTGGTTTACCAGTTAAGTAGTTTACAATTATAAAACGAACATACAGGAGCATTAACCAACTAGAAAAAAGTTATTGTAAAGACGCAGACGCGTTTCTGAGACGCAGAGAAAAAACCGCGCCGCGCGCTGCCCGCGCTCCCTCTGGCCACTTCCCCCCCTTTCGTCGCTTTTCTATTAAACATAGTGCCACGTCTGTTAGGGATGGGGACAGTGCCCATAAAAATTTTTGCATGGTCCTTTTTTATTTACAAGCTTTTATTTAACTTGCAATGTTTGTTTGGGTCAAATCTTGCAAGATGAATTAGACCCACTTCCCGGTTTCTGATCGGAGCTGAAATTTTGCATGTATGTGTAAATCGGATGACAATGCAATATTGTTGTGACATGGAGCTGATCTGATGATGGAGACGGAAGATGGCTATCGAAACTCTGTAATAAAACGACGCAACCCCATCGAGTTTGGGCTCGTTTGATTCGTCATAACAAGTACTCTGATCCTAGATGATATCCAGAGTCTAATGATGTAGTTACTAAAAGCTTGCATTTAAAAATAAAATGTTTGATTTACACTTGTTGTTAATTAAATGTTTTCTCATTGTTTATGTTTTTGTTTCCAGCAATAGCAGCGGAGGGCCCTCAGGATGAATAAAGACGGTTGAGACGCCCGCGCGTCGGTGTCGACGCGCGCACAACACCAAACATGTCTTTTTTTAACAACCTCAAAAAGGTATGTCGATTTACCACAGACCAATTAACAAGAAAAAAGTTTTAAAACCTCTGAAAAATGTCATCCGTCATATTTACTGTGTTCATATAAAATGTTTTACATCAGTCATATTAACTTTGTTCATATAAAATGTGTTACATCCGTCATATTTACTGTGTTCATATAAAATGTTTTACATCAGTCATATTAACTTTGTTCATATAAAATGTTTTACATCAGTCATATTAACTTTGTTCATATAAAACGTGTTACACCCGTCATATTAACTTTGTTCATATAAAATGTTTTACATCAGTCATATTAACTTTGTTCATATAAAATGTGTTACATCCGTCATATTAACTTTGTTCATATAAAATGTGTTACATCCGTCATATTAACTTTGTTCATATAAAATGTGTTACATCCGTCATATTAACTTTGTTCATATAAAATGTGTTACACCCGTCATATTAACTTTGTTCATATAAAATGTGTTACATCCGTCATATTAACTTTGTTCATATAAAATGTGTTACACCCGTCATATTAACTTTGTTCATATAAAATGTGTTACATCCGTCATATTAACTTTGTTCATATAAAATGTGTTACATCCGTCATATTAACTTTGTTCATATAAAATGTGTTACATCCGTCATATTAACTTTGTTCATATAAAATGTGTTACACCCGTCATATTAACTTTGTTCATATAAAATGTGTTACATCCGTCATATTAACTTTGTTCATATAAAATGTGTTACATCCGTCATATTAACTTTGTTCATATAAAATGTGTTACACCCGTCATATTAACTTTGTTCATATAAAATGTGTTACACCCGTCATATTAACTTTGTTCATATAAAATGTGTTACACCCGTCATATTAACTTTGTTCATATAAAATGTTTTACATCAGTCATATTAACTTTGTTCATATAAAATGTTTTACATCAGTCATATTAACTTTGTTCATATAAAATGTGTTACACCCGTCATATTAACTTTGTTCATATAAAATGTTTTACATCAGTCATATTAACTTTGTTCATATAAAATGTGTTACACCCGTCATATTAACTTTGTTCATATAAAATGTTTTACATCAGTCATATTAACTTTGTTCATATAAAATGTGTTACACCCGTCATATTAACTTTGTTCATATAAAATGTTTTACATCAGTCATATTAACTTTGTTCATATAAAATGTGTTACACCCGTCATATTAACTTTGTTCATATAAAATGTGTTACATCCGTCATATTAACTTTGTTCATATAAAATGTGTTACATCCGTCATATTAACTTTGTTCATATAAAATGTGTTACACCCGTCATATTAACTTTGTTCATATAAAATGTGTTACACCCGTCATATTAACTTTGTTCATATAAAATGTGTTACACCCGTCATATTAACTTTGTTCATATAAAATGTGTTACACCCGTCATATTAACTTTGTTCATATAAAATGTTTTACATCAGTCATATTAACTTTGTTCATATAAAATGTGTTACACCCGTCATATTAACTTTGTTCATATAAAATGTTTTACATCAGTCATATTAACTTTGTTCATATAAAATGTGTTACACCCGTCATATTAACTTTGTTCATATAAAATGTTTTACATCAGTCATATTAACTTTGTTCATATAAAATGTGTTACACCCGTCATATTAACTTTGTTCATATAAAATGTTTTACATCAGTCATATTAACTTTGTTCATATAAAATGTGTTACACCCGTCATATTAACTTTGTTCATATAAAATGTGTTACACCCGTCATATTACCTTTGTTCATATAAAATGTGTTACACCCGTCATATTAACTTTGTTCATATAAAATGTGTTACACCCGTCATATTAACTTTGTTCATATAAAATGTTTTACATCAGTCATATTAACTTTGTTCATATAAAATGTGTTACACCCGTCATATTAACTTTGTTCATATAAAATGTTTTACATCAGTCATATTAACTTTGTTCATATAAAATGTGTTACACCCGTCATATTAACTTTGTTCATATAAAATGTGTTACACCCGTCATATTAACTTTGTTCATATAAAATGTTTTACATCAGTCATATTAACTTTGTTCATATAAAATGTGTTACACCCGTCATATTAACTTTGTTCATATAAAATGTGTTACACCCGTCATATTAACTTTGTTCATATAAAATGTTTTACATCAGTCATATTAACTTTGTTCATATAAAATGTGTTACACCCGTCATATTAACTTTGTTCATATAAAATGTTTTACATCAGTCATATTAACTTTGTTCATATAAAATGTGTTACACCCGTCATATTAACTTTGTTCATATAAAATGTGTTACACCCGTCATATTAACTTTGTTCATATAAAATGTTTTACATCAGTCATATTAACTTTGTTCATATAAAATGTGTTACACCCGTCATATTAACTTTGTTCATATAAAATGTGTTACACCCGTCATATTAACTTTGTTCATATAAAATGTGCTACATCCGTCATATTAACTTTGTTCATATAAAATGTTTTACATCAGTCATATTAACTTTGTTCATATAAAATGTGTTACATCCGTCATATTAACTTTGTTCATATAAAATGTGTTACATCCGTCATATTAACTTTGTTCATATAAAATGTGTTACACCCGTCATATTAACTTTGTTCATATAAAATGTGTTACATCCGTCATATTAACTTTGTTCATATAAAATGTGTTACATCCGTCATATTAACTTTGTTCATATAAAATGTGTTACACCCGTCATATTAACTTTGTTCATATAAAATGTGTTACACCCGTCATATTAACTTTGTTCATATAAAATGTGTTACACCCGTCATATTAACTTTGTTCATATAAAATGTTTTACATCAGTCATATTAACTTTGTTCATATAAAATGTGTTACACCCGTCATATTAACTTTGTTCATATAAAATGTGTTACACCCGTCATATTAACTTTGTTCATATAAAATGTTTTACATCAGTCATATTAACTTTGTTCATATAAAATGTGTTACACCCGTCATATTAACTTTGTTCATATAAAATGTTTTACATCAGTCATATTAACTTTGTTCATATAAAATGTGTTACACCCGTCATATTAACTTTGTTCATATAAAATGTTTTACATCAGTCATATTAACTTTGTTCATATAAAATGTGTTACACCCGTCATATTAACTTTGTTCATATAAAATGTTTTACATCAGTCATATTAACTTTGTTCATATAAAATGTGTTACACCCGTCATATTAACTTTGTTCATATAAAATGTGTTACACCCGTCATATTAACTTTGTTCATATAAAATGTGCTACATCCGTCATATTAACTTTGTTCATATAAAATGTGTTACACCCGTCATATTAACTTTGTTCATATAAAATGTGTTACATCCGTCATATTAACTTTGTTCATATAAAATGTGTTACACCCGTCATATTAACTTTGTTCATATAAAATGTGTTACATCCGTCATATTAACTTTGTTCATATAAAATGTGTTACACCCGTCATATTAACTTTGTTCATATAAAATGTGTTACATCCGTCATATTAACTTTGTTCATATAAAATGTGTTACATCCGTCATATTAACTTTGTTCATATAAAATGTGTTACACCCGTCATATTAACTTTGTTCATATAAAATGTGCTACATCCGTCATATTAACTTTGTTCATATAAAATGTGTTACATCCGTCATATTAACTTTGTTCATATAAAATGTGTTACACCCGTCATATTAACTTTGTTCATATAAAATGTGCTACATCCGTCATATTAACTTTGTTCATATAAAATGTGTTACATCCGTCATATTAACTTTGCTCATATAAAATCTATATATAAAAAATTGGCAGCCATAGGGACTGCCGATAGAAGTGAAAACTAGATTTGCTAATAATTAAAAAAAAAAAAAAAATATATAAAAATAAATAAAAATAATTAAAAAAAGCGCACTGTCACGATTCGTGAGTGCGATTCGAACCTGTGACATCATACATTAAACGGTAAGGAAGGCGGCTGCTTGCCGACTGCGCTGTCCAACGTTGCTTGAGAACCTCTAAAATGTTGAACGCTTATTGAAATCTCCAGGTGACGATGACGCGATATCCATGTTTTTTTGCTCACCCAAAAAAGTGCTCAACGCGCCTACAGAAGTTTTCCCTTCAAAACTTTGCAATGAACTTCAAACTTTTCTGTCTGGTGGGAGGCTTTGGCCGTGGCTAGTTACCACTCTACCGTCAAAAACGTGCCGCCAAGCGATTTAGCGTTCCGGCACAATGGTGTGTAGAAACCGATTAGGGGTATAGGTTGAATGTTCACTGCCATACCCCTTGCAAGTTAGCCCGCTACCATCTTAGACTGCATCGTCACTTACCATCAGGTGAGATCGCAGTCAAGGACTATCTCGTCATCGAATAAAAAAAAATCGATCAAGTGCGAGTCGGGCCTCGCTCTTTTAGGGTTCCGTTAAAAAATTAATTTAATTTTTATTATTTGTTGTTATAGCGGCAATAGAAATACACAATATGTGAAAATTTCATCTGTCTATCTATTACGGATTACGAGATACAGCCCGCTGACAGACGGACGGACGGACGGACAGCGTAGGCTTAGTAATAGGGTCCCGTTGGTACCCTTTCGGTACGGAACCATGAAAATGAATGTTGTTATGCAGGTGCTGCACCTGGGCGGCGGCAATGACGCCAAGAAGAAGAAGGTGTTCAGCAACATCCGCGACAACTGCGACCCCGCCGACAACTGGGACATGATCGGCGAGCTCGGCGACGGCGCTTTTGGCAAGGTGAGCCAACGCCGCGCGCCGCCTTTGTAGAGGATGGGAACTCCTTCCGCAGCATCACCAATTACGCAATCAATCGCTCCAGATCCCAAATCCATCGCAACCACGACAACAGCACACTCCACCAAAAACCTACGACCATCACAGCGAACCTTTTTTTTTTTTTTTTTTTGGTAAAAAAGGCAAGGTGAGCCAACGCCGCCTTTGTAGAGGATGGGAACTCCTTCCGCAGCATCACCAATTACGCAATCAATCGCTCCAGATCCCAAATCCATCGCAACCACGACAACAGCACACTCCACCAAAAACCTACGACCATCACAGCGAACCTTTTTTTTTTTTTTTTTTGGTAAAAAAGGCAAGGTGAGCCAACGCCGCCTTTGTAGAGGATGGGAACTCCTTCCGCAGCATCACCAATTACGCAATCAATCGCTCCAGATCCCAAATCCATCGCAACCACGACAACAGCACACTCCACCAAAAACCTACGACCATCACAGCGAACCTTTTTTTTTTTTTTTTTGGTAAAAAAGGCAAGGTGAGCCAACGCCGCCTTTGTAGAGGATGGGAACTCCTTCCGCAGCATCACCAATTACGCAATCAATCGCTCCAGATCCCAAATCCATCGCAACCACGACAACAGCACACTCCACCAAAAACCTACGACCATCACAGCGAACCTTTTTTTTTTTTTTTTTTGGTAAAAAAGGCAAGGTGAGCCAACGCCGCCTTTGTAGAGGATGGGAACTCCTTCCGCAGCATCACCAATTACGCAATCAATCGCTCCAGATCCCAAATCCATCGCAACCACGACAACAGCCCACTCCACCAAAAACCTACGACCATCACAGCGAACCTTTTTTTTTTTTTTTTGGTAAAAAAGGCAAGGTGAGCCAACGCCGCCTTTGTAGAGGATGGGAACTCCTTCCGCAGCATCACCAATTACGCAATCAATCGCTCCAGATCCCAAATCCATCGCAACCACGACAACAGCACACTCCACCAAAAACCTACGACCATCACAGCGAACCTTTTTTTTTTTTTTTTTGGTAAAAAAGGCAAGGTGAGCCAACGCCGCCTTTGTAGAGGATGGGAACTCCTTCCGCAGCATCACCAATTACGCAATCAATCGCTCCAGATCCCAAATCCATCGCAACCACGACAACAGCACACTCCACCAAAAACCTACGACCATCACAGCGAACCTAGCAATTATTATTTGTAATCTCCATAGTAACCAATAATACTCCAACAACAATTGCATAATCACTATACACAATCATAAATCACTGATCCTACTCCTTAAATCCTAAATCCAACAAAACAATGACAAAACTGCTGTTTGTTCTGTCCCCGATTGTCTAAAAGTCGCCGATCAAAATCGTATTCATTTGATGACATTTGCGTCAAAATAAAATATTCCTAGACTGTATTGATTAAAAGTCACAAATTCAGTAGAGGGCAAACAGACTGATTAACAGACTTTTCTGGTACTGGTATTGGGTACCAATTGTCTAAAAGTCATTCCATTGATCGTATTCGTATTCGATGACATTTGCGTCAAAGTAAAATATTCCTAGACTGTATTGATTAAAAGTCACAAATTCAGTAGAGGGCAAACAGACTGATTAACAGACTTTTCTTTTACTGGTACTGGGTACCAATTGTCTAAAAGTCATTCCATTGATCGTATTCGTATTCGATGACATTAGCGTCAAAGTAAAATATTCCTTGACTGTATTGATTTAAAAGTCACAAATTCAGTAGAGGGCAAACAGACTGACAAACAGACTTATCTGGTACTGGTACTGGGTACCAATTGTCTAAAAGTCATTCCATTGATCGTATTCGTATTCGATGACATTAGCGTCAAAGTAAAATATTCCTTGACTGTATTGATTTAGTCACAACAGTACAACTGATTTTAACATGGAGCGTATCGTACATACCTAAACGTATACGAAATTGAGCTCTAATTCAATGTTGTTATGGTTTATTTTACTTTGACGCTAATGCCATCGAATTAATACTATTTTGATCGGCAACTTTTAGACAATCGGGGACAGAACAAACAGCAGTTTTGTCATTGTTTTGTTGGATTTAGGATTTGAGGAGTAGGATCAGTGATTTATGATAGTGTATAGTGATTATGCAATTGTTGTTGGAGTATTATTATGGAGATTACATAATAATTGCTAGGTACGCTGTCATGGTCGTAGGTTTTTGGTGGATTGTGCTTTTGTCGTGGTTGTGATGGATTTGGGTTCAGGAGCGATTGATTGCGTAATTGGTGATGCTGCGGAAGGATTGGTGATAGTTGTTTAAGGAATATTACTGGGTTATTTGGTGAGTTCGTTCCAATGTTATTGATGTTACTGTGATAGTGTTTCTTTGCCTTGTGGTGGGCCATGAGCGAGTTAGAAACGAAATTTGTTAGGGTCTTCTTGGTGGAGACGGCGCGGCTGTAGGGGTGGTTTGGAGGCCGCACCCAGGCTAGCATAGTTAGCCGGGTTTGTCTAGTTAGACATGGAAATATTCGGTTCCATACTTGTTACGTAACGATTACAATGTACCTTCTTTTGTGGGTAGTTATTTTTATTGAGATAAGGCGATTGCTGAGAATGATGTTCTGTTCTGAGATAGATCGTGATTGTTTTTATTAGACGCTCGGCGGGGGGGTGTCGGCAAACATTATTTTAAATAAATAAAATACCAAATACCAAATTCCCTCCGCAGGTGTACAAAGCGCAGCACAAGACCACCGGCCAGCTCGCCGCGGCCAAGATGTGCGTGTTGGACAACGAGGACGACCTCGCGGACTTCACGGTGGAGATCGACATCCTCACCGAGTGCCGCCACCCCAACGTCGTCGAGCTGCACGAGGCGTACTTCATAGACAACAAGCTGTGGGTGAGTTGAGACGAGATGTGCGTGTTGGACAACGAGGACGACCTCGCGGACTTCACGGTGGAGATCGACATCCTCACCGAGTGCCGCCACCCCAACGTCGTCGAGCTGCACGAGGCGTACTTCATAGACAACAAGCTGTGGGTGAGTTGAGACGAGATGTGCGTGTTGGACAACGAGGACGACCTCGCGGACTTCACGGTGGAGATCGACATCCTCACCGAGTGCCGCCACCCCAACGTCGTCGAGCTGCACGAGGTGTACTTCATAGACAACAAGCTGTGGGTGAGTTGTGACGAGATGTGCAGGCACATGGCCAAATATCAGAAGCGAACTACGAACTAAAGTAACGACCATACAGAACATTATCCTTACCAATCACAATAGACTGAGGGTACATCGGAATCATCACTCAACTAACATGGAACCCCAACATATCCGCGTCCTAAACAACCCTACCTAACCTAGCATAACTACGGCCTCCACCTCCCCTCTTAGCCATCCGTCACCAACAAAGATAGAATACCCTAACCAATCTCTATTTTAACCACTTTAGGCCATACATAGGCAAACAGATACCGACATAGCTTATAGCTTACTGAGATAGCTCTCTCCATCGCTCTGTTGAAGATTAAAAAGGTTGTAATTTTGTTTCCAGCAGAAGCAGTGATAGCCTAGTGGTTAGGACTGTGGTCTCCTATTCGGGGGTTTGCGACCCCGGGTCGGGACCTCTTTAGAGTCAAGTGCGTTTAAACAATTAAATATCACTTGCTTCAACGGTGAAGGAAATCTTCGTGAGGAAACCTGCACATCTGAGAATTCTTCATAATGTTCTCGAAGATGTGCGAAATCCACCAATTCGCATTGTGCCAGCGTGGTGGACTATGGCCTATAACCCTTCTCTGAAAGGAGACCTGCGCTCAGTAGTGAGCCGTTGATGGGTTGCTAATGATGATGATGAATTTTGTTTCCAGATGCTGCTGGAGTACTGCGACGGCGGCGCGCTCGACTCCGTGATGTCCGAGCTGGAGAAGGGGCTGAACGAGTCGCAGATCGCGTACGTGTGCCGCGAGATGTGTCGCGGGCTGCAGTTCCTGCACTCGCGCCGCGTCATACACCGCGACCTGAAGGCCGGCAACGTGCTGGCCACCATGTTGGGCGGAGTTAAGCTGGGTCAGTGGGTGACGCTCTTTGTTCTTCCGTGTGGATACACGATGCAGTCTATACAGATGTATAGACTGCAGAGATGGTGACATGGGTTTTCAGGGTATGGAGACAGGAGAAATTGCCAAGGTTTTTGAGTCAGATATAAGGAATTGGCATTGGTTCCAATTTTCGTGAAATTCTTTCTTTTAACCAGGGTTTTTGAAGTTTGGAAGTGGTAACATGAGAAAGTGCTTGGATTTGAGAGCTGTGTGAGCAGTTGGAATTCCAATGTTGGAAGTTTCAGTTGGAGTTTTTCCAATTTTTCCAATATTCTGGTCTCTTTGACCAGCGCCAGCGGCAGGTTAATCGCGGGCATATGTGAGTGGACTAAACCAGTTTGTCCCAATTTTTCCCGAAATTGTTTTTTTAACCAGGACTTTTGAAGTTTAGCAACGGAAACATCAGAAACTGTTTCGATTTGGGAGCTGTGTGGAACTCCAATGTTGGAAGGTCCAGTTGGAGTTTTTCCAATTTTTCCAATATTCTGGCCTCTGAGCAGCGCAAACGGCAGATTATTCGCAGGCATATTAGTGCAGTTCCTGTATTCGCGCTGCGTCATATATGCTTGACTCACGTCATCTTGCGCAAAGATGGGGACATATAACTGCAGAGCGCGATGTTTCTTAAAGGTTAAGTGACTTGAAGTTGCAGTATATCCAGTTCTCCCAAGTGTTTCAGTTGAAATTGAGGCTTATTAAATAGTAAATAAAGTTATTTTTTGTTTGCAGCTGACTTTGGCGTGTCAGCCAAGAATAAGTCAACGCTCCAGAAGCACGACACGTTTATCGGTACGCCGTATTGGATGGCGCCCGAGGTGGTGCTCTGCGAGACCTTCCGGGACAACCCGTATGACTTCAAGGTAATATGATATCCCACACTTCTTTATCAACCGATAGACATCCACTGCTGGACAAAGGTCTCTTGCATGGGCTTCCATAAGACTTGGTCTTGCACCGCCTGAATCTAGCGGCTCCCTGCGACTCGTTTGATGTCGTCGGTCAACCTGGTGGGGGATCTGCCAACACTGCACTTCCCGATGCGGGGTTGCCACTCCAGCACCTTGGGATCCCAACGACGATCAGCTCTTCGAACCACCCCGCTCATTTAGCCACTGTAAGAGACACAACATAATCTAAGGCATTTTGTTATCTGTGACAGTCATTTTTTATTAATGTCATTTTATTTGATTGACAGCTGTTACTGTCTATCTCTCTTGATCTAAATTTCTAAATTGTAAAAGATGTTCCGTTGGTGTTCAAAAAAAAAATTATTCAGTAACCCTCGTTTAATTTCAACATCACACTAATCTTAATTCAACAAGCACTGATGAGGTAGGGGTTGAAGCGCGCTTGTCTTGAAAATAATTAAATTATATTAATTTTGTTGCTTCCAGGTCGACATCTGGTCACTAGGCATAACATTAATAGAGTTCGCGCAAATAGAACCGCCGAACCACGAGATGACGCCAATGAGAGTGTTGCTCAAGATCCAGAAGAGCGACCCACCGAGCTTAGAGCAACCCTCGAGGTGGAGCAAGGCCTTCAACGACTTTGTGGCCAAGGCGTTGGTCAAGGTAAGCCAACGTCACATGTTATTATCTCAAGATGACTCAGATGAGAGTGTTGCTCAAGATCTAGATAAAGATCAGCCAAGTGGAGCAACCATCAAGGTAGAGCAAAGTCTTCAACGACTTTGTGTATTATCTCAAGATGACTCAGATGAGTGGTGTTGCTCAAGATCTAGATAAAGATCAGCCGAGTGGAGCAAACATCCGTGAAGCCGTCGGTCCTGCGCCTGATCTCTCTCCGGTCGTGACGGATTTCCGTCCCATCGGACTATGAGAGTGAGGGAATAGAGAGTGCACCTGTGTTTGCGCACACTTGTGCACTATAATATCTCCCGCGCAGATGGCTAATTTCTGAGGAGATTCGAATAGAATAGAATTATTTTTTATTCAAATAAACTTTTCCAAGTGCTTTTGAATCGTCGATGAGTCTACCACTGGTTCGTTATGCCCTTCCTGCCGAGAAGAACCAGCAAGAAACTCGGCGGTTGCTCTTTTCAAAACAAGCTTACAATACAATGGACACTAACTATGCTATGTATGCAGTGCTTCCACAATGAGGGGAAGTTCCAAAAAATGCAAATTTACATTTCAGTACATGTTAAGACGGGCAGAGAGAAATTCCCGCTGGCGGAACCCGTTCACGAGCATGACGCATGACCCAGCCGTTGCTTCGCTCAACCATATTTGAGGGAACGTAACAACCCGTATCACACAACACCACCACAGAAATGTTTAAAGAGAGTGTGACATACTTAGGCTACCCATGTTAAGGCATCAAATTGAATACTAATATTCAAATACTCATTTTAAGATCCCATGCAGCTTTGTCATTAAGAAAGTCATTAACTTTGTAATAACAGCAACTCAGTAAGTGAGTTTTTATGCATTGTTTAAAGTGCAGTGGCAAATCTAGCAATTCCTTCGGAATTATATAAGTGTACGCTCAACCCCACAACAATAACATTCAAATACTCATTTAAGACATAACTTAAGGACATTATTATTTACATTTTACTAGCTGACCCAGTCACGCGTTGCTGTGACCCAGTAGGTATAATAGATTGGACCAAATTACAGATAGTTACGAAGTTTGATCAAAATTGGTAAAGTAGTTTAGGAGTCCATCGCGGACAAACAACGTGACACGTAATTTATATATTTACATTTTATTTACACTTGCCATCACCAGGATCCAGAGAAAAGGCCAACAGCGACCGACCTCCTCAAGCACGAGTTTGTCTCCGGCGACCTTGACTCCAAACCCCTACGGGATCTCTTGCTAGAATACCGCGCGGAGGTGGTGGAAGAAGAGTTGCTGGATGACGACTCGGAGGTATGCTATTGCTGTACGAGTTCAGGGTACCAATTGTCTAAAGGTTATTGCACCGATCTTACTCGCTGATGGCATTAGCGTCAAAGCAATTAATCCTTGATTGTTTGATTCTCAATAGCCCAACGGTTAAAGGTGCGGACTGAAAACTGAAAGGTCGCAGGTTCGAATCCCAACTGTTGCACTATTGTCGTACCCACTCCTGACACAAGCTTTCCGCTTACTTGGAGGGGAGAGGAGAATATCAGTCAAGTTCCACTTGGTTGATATTCTTTAAAAAAAAATTTAGTCACAAATTCAGTACAACCGATTTTACAATGGAGCGTTATGTTAACTTATAAGAATTCGTACACGAAATTGAGTTCTAATTCGATACTGTTATGGTTTATTTTACTTTGACGCTAATGCCATGAAATGAATAAGTTTTGATCGGCAACTTTTAGACAATCGGGGGGCTGGTTATCCCTTCAACTGCGTTCCGCCCGATTATGACTCGCTATCGTACCCCCTCCAACTGCGCAGCCTTTGTTATCAAACTTGCTCGAACTGCGGCGTGTTTCCAAGATGGCGGCTTGCAATAAAAAACCGCTACTTTATCTATTTTTCATAAAAAAAGCACAAACTCAAGTGCCATGTAATATTTTTTGTCATAGAGTATAGTTATTGTACTTTAATTAGACATAAACATAGATAAAAAATACAATTAAGGTATTTCACAGACTAAAATTGAAGTGAATAAGACGGTCATAGAATGGTCCTAAAACCTGCATTGAAATTTTCTTCTTTAGTTTAAATTTTAATCTATGGTTGCTAGATACAAATTTTTAACCTGTATTTCGATAAAGTACCGCAGAAAAGGAACACAAGGAGAAGATAACACAGAAAAAAGAACATTTTCAAAATAAATAACAAAAACACAGAAAAAAAAACCGGTCATGTCAACTGAAATTCGATATTATTTTTCTAACTAATTACGTCAAGGGTGATCGCTCTGAGGCCTGTACCCACTCCGTCCTTTATTTTTCTCAGATTTTGTGATGAAACTGAGTGAAATAGAAGATATTTGAATAAACTAAAATAAAAAGAAACCACAGAGTCGAAATGCGCCAAAACCGGGCGTTACGCAGATATCCTAAGTACGATAGCGCGTCATAATAGGGTGAAACGCAGTTGACGGGGATCGCCGCCGCATGGCCTACGCAGTTGAAGGGTTATGGATTACTACAGTTCTTGTGGGCATGATGACCGATTTTGAAAAAAAAGGCAAAAAAAAGGTTCGGCAGATAAAATTGCTAGTTCAATTTTAAGTTTTAAAATTCACGCAAAAACGCTCGACGGTGCACGGTGTCATGGCGTCGTTCGTGACGTCAACTCTATCTTTTGCCATAGTAGTTTGCCAAAGATTGAATATAGACGTGGCGTATCGCTCTGATTAGTGTTCAATCCAATGTGGCGGATTGCTGTGTTTTATAGTTTTATTTATCAAAATAAATATCAATCTCGCTCAAAATAGATAAATGAATACGTATTTTTTTTTTATAATCCACGAATCCTATTTCATTGGGTAGGTCCATAATTTCATTGATTCTTGGATACTGTCATCATGTCTTCACGAGCGCGCATGAGCTTTACTTGTGATTAGAGTGACATTGCGTAAGTGTGCGTGCCTGTCGGAGCCTAGGTGCGAGCGGGCAGGCACGAGCATTGCGCTCGCTCACACACATACGATACACACACTACCATGAGCGCGCTCGTGAATTGCAAGAACTGTATAAACAAAATTGTATAGTATTATTGAACTGCGGTAGATTGCGTATTATGTGAAAGATACAATATCTAACAATTACGAGCTTTGTTCTGAGGGACTTTTTGTAGCGATACAATTGTGTATATTTTGAGTGATATTTTTTTATTTATTTAAAATAACGTTATTAAAATTTAATTAAACACAAGGCCATTACTCTTTTTTAAATATCTACTAGTCCCGGAATTATAAGCTGTTTTACTGTGACTGTATATGTCTCTTTCTATAACGAAATTTTCTATGGAGCGTGTATGGAGCTGCTGAATTGTGACATCACACTGAGATTAATGATTGCACTCTCACTCAGCTCAGACTCAAGACTGAGTTAAAACGAGACAGATTTATGTCAGAACATATTTCTATCTCATTTTAACTTTATCTTGAGCCTTCACAATTCAGCAGCTCCATGCACGCTCCATAGAAATTTCGTTTTAGAAAGAGACAGATACAGTCACAGTAAAACAGCTCATAACTTATTTGTTTTTCGCAATCGATTCTCACAAAAAAAATTGGTTGTCTATAAAGTCTGCTTACGGACGATAGTTTTACGTGATAACGTCATAAAGAAGCATTGATGAATAAATGTGTCCCAAGCCAACGCTTGGGCCGATTGTGCCTCTCTGTCGCTTGTTCCGCGCGCTCGCTTGCACGCGCACGCTCAGGCGGAACGTGATATTTTTTCGTGCGTGCAGCGATCGTTAATCGATTTATCGAGTTATCACGTCAAAAACAGTTGCTGCAAAAAGTCGCTCTGGGCGACCTCCCATAAGTATCCCGTTAGCAATATACACTCGTCCAACTAATCTATATAAAAAAGGCCAAGTGCGAGTCGGGCCTCGCTCTTTTAGGGTTCCGTTAAAAAAAATTAAATTAAAATATTTCCATGTACCCATGGAAATATATTTTTAATTTAATTTTTATTATTTGTTGTTATAGGGGCAATAGAAATACAAAATATGTGAAAATTTCAACTGTCTATCTATCTATTGCGGTTTACGAGATACAGGCCGCTGACAGACGGACGGACGGACAGCGGAGGCTTAGTAATAGGGTCCCGTTGGCACCCTTTGGGTACGGAACCCTAAAAACAAATATAACAAACGAACTAACCCCACGTGTGTGCTTGTGTGTGCCCACGCTTACTAACGGACAGTCGCGCGCGCGTCGCAGTCGCCTGCGCAACAAGGAGCAGTACCAGAGGGTTGGTTAGTATTTAACGCTGTGACCGCTTCGAAGTCATGTGCTCCTAGTATAACGATGTGCCCCCCAATTGTGTAAGAATTGCCGATCAAATCGTCAAAGTAAAATAAACCATAATAGCATTGAATTAGAGCTCAATTTCGTTTATCCATTCTCATAAGTTTAGGTATGTACGATACCCTAAACGGTTGACAATGGATACACGAAATTGAGCTCTAATTCAATGTCATTATGGTTTATTTTAATTTGACGCCGAACTTTGACGATTTGATCGGCAAAACTTACACAATCGCACTTCTGAGGTGCAATTGTTTAAAGTTATTCAATTGATCCTAATCGTATTTGATAACAGCGTCAAAGTAAAATAAACCATAACAGCATTGAATTGAACATAACAGCATTGCTCGTGAACGGGTGACACCGGCGGGAATGGGGCTGCTTTCTGTCTGCCTTAACATGTATTGAATTGTAGTACATTTTTGGGAATTCCCCTCATTGTGCAAATATTCTATTCTAACAAAGATGCACGGGTTAAATCAGCTTGGCATCCAGCTGCCCAAACTTATTACAATATAATAGCTACATAATAATATTGTAAATGATTATTTTGAAAAGAGCAACTGCTGAGTTTCTTGCCGGCTCTTCTCAGCAGAATCCGCTTTCCGAACCGGTGGTGAAGCCATGACGTGTCATAACAGCCATGGGAGCGAGAAATAAATAATTTTTTTTTTTAAAGAGAATAAAGATATCAAGATTGCACTTTTGTGATTGATATTTGATACACACTTATTTGGTTTGTTTGTGGCCTCGTAACAATACGTTAATGTTACGTTTTGTGTGTAATTTACATTGCATGCGAATCGATCGGCCAGCCGCGAGAGCCTCCGCCCCCGACGAAGGTACCCTTAGTTGTCTATTGAGAGATTGACTACGGTAACATGGTGCCCCTCCAACATTCAAAACGTTCGCTAGTACAGTTTTTGCAATTCACGAAGGCGAGTGAGCTTTACTCGTGGTTACTTCGTGTACATGCACATTGCATACGTGTGCGTGCCTGTCAAAGTCTAGGTGGGAGCGGGCAGGCGCGAGCATTGCGCTCGCTCACACTTATACAGATACGACACACACACAACCATAAGTCAGTCGCCCTCGTGAATTGCAAGAACTATATTTGTGAAAGTATTTCCGGGCGGGTATGGGGCTACTTTCTGTGCCCGTCTTAACATGTATTGAATTATAATTAGGTATGCTTATGTGGAACTTCCCCTCATTGTGGAAACACTGCATACATAGCATAGTATCTATTGTAAGCTTGTTTCGAAAAGAGCAACCGCCGAGTTTCTTGCTGGTTTTTCTCGGCAGGAAGGGCATTCCGAACCAGTGGTAGACTCGTCGACGAGTCAAAAAGCACTTGTAAAAAAGTTTATTTGATTAAAAAACATTCCTATTCTATTCCATTTACAAAACGCCGTCAAGACTCACAACGCGTGTGTGTGCTGACTGCTGAGACGGCCGTCTAACAAAAATAAGCTATTACAGCTTATTTTTGTAATAAAAAAAAAACCGACTTCAAACGCCCGCGCCACTACAAAGTAGCATAATCTATTGTTGATTTTTTTTAAACCGCGCGACCGATTTCGATAACATTTAAATGGGACCACATCGGAAGTATACCTCGGCGTCTTGAAGTAATCGGTGAACATACATTAAAAAAACCAACGAATTTTGAGAAACTCTTCCTTTTTTGAAGTCGGTTAATTTTTTTTTTTGTCATTATTATTAGTGTCAGTTCATTATTATCAGGATGGGGGAGGGGGCACGTTATCGTAGTTTGATCTCTACAGCCCGTTACAATAGTGTCCTTAGGCTTGATTTATGTGTGTAATCGAAGTTTTTTTTGGAAGCATTATGTATATATTTTATGTTTATTCCGTAAATATCAGTGGCGAAGGGTGGATTTTTAAAAAACGGAAGCCGAAATCTAAAAAAATCACCTCACAAATCAAATGCTACATGCATGCCACTAAAAGAAGCCTCTTGATTCGACTATTTTCGAAATCTTGTAATTGCACGCAGCTGCGAATATGTTTTTCAGTCTGACCATGTTTTTTTGCAGAATTTAGTAAGTTATTGTTATCTGTAGAACCGGTACTACTCCAGACTGAAAACAGCAAACAAAACATTTTGTTTAATTTTCAACTTCCTGTCAGCCAAGTGTATTTGTCGTAAAGAGACTTGTGAAAATGTTTGAAAAAGCAGTCCCGTCTTTTTTAAAATCAATTGTCATGTCTGGAAGCGCGCGGTCTAAGCGTATTACATGTTTTTCGTTTTCAATACTATATTGTTTTGGACGAATTCGTTTTTTTTTTCTTTAGTACTATCCTATGTTCACTTGGAGCATTTTTAACTTATGATCTAAGGATCTAGTGAGCAACATAAAGGTAACTAAAGTAAGGTAAAAGTAAGTAGGCGTATGATAGCATTTCCCCGAAAGGTAAGCCGAAGCTCTCTAATTAATCTACGATTAATACTGGACTGCCTGTCGCTATACAAAATGACAGCTTAGCAATTTGAAGCGCCACATTTGACATACGAGTGTCCCTGGAACTAATAATATAGGGATGCGGGAAATGCCAAAAAGTATCAACTATCAGCTGTCAACTAGTGCCCTCACTAATTTTAGTTCCTTGGACACCCGCAACCGTTTACAGCGCCAAAATGGCGTCAATCAAGTAGGCCCAAAAAATATGACAGCAGCCTGTCCAGTGCTAATTAGATTAACTTTAGAGATCAGTGGTAGTATGGTATGCACTCTTCTCACCGAAGGTTGATTGGTAGAGATAGCTCTTTTAGTAATAAGGCCGCCTTTGCATGATTAGTTTTACGGTTATTATAATGATTTTTATGATTAAGGGCCGATTTCACCAACGCAAATTAAGTCTTATCCGAGCGTAAATTTGATATTTTGTACAGTATTTTCTCAATACAAAATCAGAATGTATGACCAATTGGTTCCTTCGATAAACGTCACTCGATGTTAGTGAAATCTGCACTAATTGTATATATTTTTGTTTATTTCTTTCCTCCAATAAATTTTGTATCTGTCTATCATTATTACCTCGTTCTTTTTTTGTAATAGTGTGTCTTAGAGCAGTGATAGCCTAGTGATAAGGACTGTGGTCTCTCCTATTCAGGGAGTCGCAGGTTCGACCCCGGGCTTTTCCGAGTTATGTGGGTTTAAGCAATTAAATATCACATGCTTCAACGTTGAAGGAAAACATCGTGAGGAAACCTGCACGCCTGAGAGTTCTTCATAATGTTCTTGAATATGTGTGAAGTCCGCCAATTCGCATTAGGCCGGCGTGGTGGACTGTGACCTATAACCCTTCTCTGAGAGGAGACCTGCGCTCAGCAGTGAGCCGATGATGGGTTGATAATGATGATGATAGAAAATATTAGTTTAATACGTGAGCGCGATCTATACTCCTTATAACGCCATCTATTATCAATATCAGAAACTCATAAGAAGATGCGAGTTGTTAGACCGACTCGCATTGGGACAGCGTGGTTGTCTATGGCCTATAACCCTTCTCTGAGAGGAGACCTGCGCTCAGTAGTGAGCCGTTGATGAGTTGCTGATGATGATGATGATGATGATGATGTTGTGTTTTGGTTGTGCTGCGCAGGAACACCGCAGCTCTCAGATGCATGTGGACATGGAAGATGACTCCACGTCGGTGAGGTCTGGCGACACGCCGGACATCAAGAGTGAGTGTCCCCTTCCATTGGCTAGACTACTTTATGTACTACACAACTACAGGAGATCCTTAATTTGCTGCAACACTGTTTTTGCTTCACTAAAAACACGCTCTTATTATCAAGAAAAAGTTAAAAATTAAAATCCGCCGCCTACTGAAAAATCACGCTCTAAAAAGTATGAAACAAGTAAATATTCTCATCTGAAATTGTTATAATATTTACAATTATCGTCTAATAAATAAGCAATTTACACGAAATATATTTTAATAATATATTTATTCACACATGAACTTTAATTGAATTTTATTGAGTTGGTAGAACATTTAAGTATATAAATGTATGTAGAATAATGTAAAATAATGTGTAGAACATTTAAGTAAAGATAAATCTACCAATTATTTCGGAGTCAAGTTACAAAAGCATACAGTCGACCCAACAAAGGATTTCTTAACTATGCTTAGACGACAGGATAGTGTTGCTAGTTTATAAAAATTTGTATAAACCAGGACCGAGGCCTGTGGAAGTCCATGCTAGAGGCCTTTGTCCAACAGTGGATGTCTATCGGTTGAAGAAGAAGAAGAAGAAGAGAAAAAATATGTATAAATGTACCTATAAATAAAAAAAAACATTTTCCGATTTTTGGAATGAAGTTCTTTATCGGACGGTACCGACTTGGCAGATGGAGGCTAGGCGAAAAAAAGTGTAAGAATTTTTCCGTCAAAACCCATCATGTGTTGCCTTCGTTTGCTACACACGTTCCGTCATAGCTTTGGTGGCGTAGCGGCTAAACGAAGGAGTGAATCCATCGGTTCGGGGGTTCGAATCCAGTCTTAGATTATTATTTTTTATTTTGGTTCTTCTTTTTTATCAACCGATAAACGTCCACTGCTGGACAAAGGTCTCTTGCATGGACTTCCACAGGACTCGGTCTTGCGCCGCCTGAATCCAGCGGCTCCCTGCGACTCGTTTGATGTCGTCGGTCCACCTGGTGGGGGCTCTGCCAACACTGCGCTTATAATTTTGATTAAGAATTTATTATTAAAAAGAAACTTCGTTCCGACCGACTGTTCCACGACACTCACGCATTTTTTTTAACGATGTATGTTGAGCGATGTATGTTTCACGCCCTTTCGCCTGTATGACTGAGCACACTGTGTATCGACGGTTCTGATGTGTCCCACAGTGTCGGAGCCGGAGCCGAGCGCGGGCGCGACGCCGGCGCCGGCGCCGCCGCGCGGCACGCCCCCCTCGCCGCGCGCCGCGTCCCCCGCGCCCGCCGCCGCGCTCGCGCCGCCCGCGCCGCACGCCGCCAAGCGCGCGCTGCCCGACGACGCGCCCGCCGCTGACAGGAGACCGCCGGTAACTGTTGCAATCAAAGACCTTACACTTACTATTAAAATATTTAATCAAAGTAAATCACATAATAGCTATTTATGCAACTGCATCGTAATGAGGGTCATTTCAATTCGAGTGCTGTTTTTTGATACGAGGCTTGCCGAGTATCAAAATAGGATAGTACGAGAATTAAAATGAATAATTACGTTCAGTTGCATACAAGATTTTATCTACGACAAGGAAAATAAAATCATTGACAAAACAAAATACGCCGTAGGTAGGCTCAATAAAGTAACAAAAAGTAACTCCGTAAGCCGCCACCAGCCGCCTGTGGCGCCTCTGTCGTATGAACGGTACAAAAGTGCCAGAACTCAGAGCCTTAGGTATCCTATTTTAAGAAGATAACCATTTCGATTCAGCTCCCATACAACGAGCTGCATCGAAATGAGCAGCAAAACCGAAAGAGGGTTCATTTCGATTCAGCTGTCAAATTCGAAATTGGAACTTTTCGATGCTGGAGTAGATAAACTTCTTTAGGCACGTTGAGCACTTTTTTGGGTGAGCAAAAACATGGATTTCGTGAAATCGTCACCGTCACCATCGTCACCTGGAGATTTCAGTAAGCGTTCAACATTTTAGAGGTTCTCAAGCAACCTTGTACAGCACAGTCAGCCAGCAACCGCCTTCCTTACCGTTTAATGTATGATGTCGTAGGTTCGAATCTCACTCACGAAACGTGACAGTGCGCTTTTTAATTATTTTTATATTTATTTTATTTATTTATTTTTATTTTATATTTGTTTTTAATTATTAGCAAATCAAAATTTTCACTTCTATCAGCAGTCCCTATGACTGCCAATTTTTTTTTTAAGTGAAACATAAGACTGGGTAGACAGTATGACGTAGTGTGTATGTATGTAGTACGAAACAGTGTTGTTTACTATGGTAAACGTAACCTGTGTCTTGCCTATTGTATCCATGACTAGATTATGTGTGTGCGTCCCGAGTTGGGAAAAACGTCACTCCAGCAAGAAAATCTTCCCATTATGCTTCTGCTAGTTTTACGTACAACAACATACGCATATCGAGTTGGACGTGAGTTACTCACAAATTAGTCGATATTTCTTAAACTGGACACTTCGCACACGCCACGCCTGAGAATAAGCTCGTGACCATATTCAATATTCATGGTTCGATACCCGAACCCTCATTGCGCGAGTATGACTCGCACTCGGCCGGTTATATTTACTCGTACTTTACGGCACCGTGTGCCATCGTTCTCACGCATTCCTAAAGACGGATCTCACCTTCGAGTACATTTCGACTTTCAACTTATGTTGTTTTCGCTTGTGCAGGCACCGAAGAAAGAAAAAGGTCCCGCTCCCCCTCCCCCCGGCCCCGCCGCCGCGCCTCCCCCCTCGCCCCCCGCCGCGCCCTCCTCCCCGGGCCCGCCTTCGCAGAGCGCGCGCCCCGCTCGCAAGCAGCCCGCGCCGCCGCCGCCCGCGACGCCCGTCACGCCCACGACGCCGGCGCCCACGCCGCCCACACCGCCCACGCCGCCGTCCGCCATCGCAGGACACATCGTGGAACAGGTGAGTCACTCAACCTTAGTATAGTAAAACAAGGATCTATTGACTGCGTTGCTATTAGTCCACGTAATCAACATAGAGTCCCAGGCTGCACCCCTAAAATGACCCATCTCACTCTGTCAATATCGACAATGTGCGAGATACATACTCAGTACCCCACCCCTAATGATGACCCATCTCACTCTGTCAATATCGGAAATGTGCGAGAGACATAATCAATACTCGTTTGTTAAAAAAATAGACTATAGTAATTTTTTCTGTGAATGCGGTATTAGTTCCAACTTTGGCCACAGGCCAAAAGATCCTTGTCCCACTGTACGTTTACGACGATAGAATCCGAGTATTGAAACATTGCTGACATCCTATGGGCAACCCATATTAATGTAACTTACTATGTGTTACTATTGTGTGTATTGTTATTTAAAAATAACAATTTATGAATTTTCTTTTTATAATTTTACTAATATTCTCCTATCCTTCTGGACGGAGTGGAACTTATTTATAATATTGATAATTTCTACCATTCAAATACATTATCTTACTTATAGTATAAACTAGCTGATACCCGCGACTTCCTTCGTTGTTTTGTCCTTCAATCACGCTGCAACAGAGCTACGGATCGACGTAATTTTTTGCATGGGTATAGTTGAGGACCTGGAGAGTGACATAGGACTTTGACGTTGGCTAGTGACTAGGAGGTACTTTTTATCCCGGAAAATCAAAGAGTTTCAAAACTGAATCCACACTGACAAAGTCGCGGGCATCAGCTAGTTAAATTATAAATGCGAAAGTACTTTTTATCCCGAAAAATCATAGAGTTCAAGAGACTCGAGTTATGAGTTTAAGTTCTTGTTTTTATTTCAGGTATGCCGCGAAGCAGAAAAGGTGGTGGGAGAGAAATCCGACAAAAAAATAGAAAAGACAGAACTCAACGACGTAGACGCGAAACCAAAGCCTCATATTAGATTAGCTACTCCAGAACCTTCGGAAGAGATACTCAATGGCCTCGTAGACCTTAAACAGAGTGACGATGACAAAACTAGTCCAAAAGTTGATAAATCGAGTCCAATAGTCGACAAAACGAGTCCAATAGTCGACAAATTGAGTCCAATAGTCGACAAAACGAGTCCGAAAGTCGATAAAATTAGTCCCGATGTAGACCTGACGAGTCATAAAGTCGACAAAATTAGTCCAAATGTCGACAAAATTAGTCCAATAGTCGACAAAGTTATTCCAAATATCGAAAAAATAAGCTCGGAAGTTAAAAAAGTTGATAAAGTCAAACAATCTAGCATAGAAATCAGTGAAATTAGTGTTGAAGTCAATAAACAAAGTCTTGATATCAAAAAAGTTGATGTCAACAAGTCAAATATAGATATCAACAAAACTAGTCTTGATATAAACGTCAAAACGAGTACAGCCGCGTCCAAATTACCTGAGAAACACGATAACAAAAACAAAGTGGAAGTAAGAAAGAGCGCGGATGACGTCAGACTCGAAAATAGGAAAGACGTTAAGAGAAGAAGTGTTGATATAAGCAAGTTCAATGAAATGAGTAAATCTAGTATTGAAATTAACAAATCAGATGTTAAAGCCGAGATTCGCGCGATCAATGATTTGATTAAAGGAGACAAGAAGGAAAGATCTAGATCGAGTTCAACGGAGATCGATACGAAACGTGTTAGTGCGGAAGTGAGTAAGATAGAGTCGCGGTCTCGCTCCGTGGACGACAAGGACAGGAGTAGTGTGCGAGTGCGACGGAGCGAAGACTTCTCGAGGTCCGGCTCAATAGAAGAAAAGGAGATTGAGAAAGAGACGCCAAGTGCAGTGGAGATACGGTCTGTTACGGTAAGTCAATTTTGACACTGACAATAAACCAAAAATAGTTAAACTATTTAACTAGCTATTGCCCGCGGCTTCGCTCACGTTAAGTTCGAACTCAAACCCCTATTTTACCCCCTTAGGGGTTGGAATTTTCAAAAGTCCTTTCTTAGCGGACGCCTACGTCATAATAACTATCTGTGTGCAAAATTTCAGCACGATCCGTTCAGTGGTTAGAGCTGTGCGTTGATAGATCAGTCAGTCAGTCAGTCAGTCACCTTTGCCTATTATATATTTAAATTACGTTAATGTTATAAGGAACTAAAAATGAAAACTATGTGCTCAAGCGTAATTTCCACAACCATTCCATCTCCCTCGCACACCCGTACGCAAATGCAGGTGACATCATTATTCGTTCATGCATCCTTTTCTGTCTCGGCAGTATATTGGCGCGTGTAAGTGAAAACTGATTCGATTGTGTTGCCCACAGCCGCCGCAGTCCCGAGAGCACGCGGTGACCGTGGTGGCCGTCAGCGCGGAGCCCAACTCGCTGGCCGCGGCGCCCATCGGCCTGGTCACGGTCACCACCACGCACCCGCCCGTGCTCAACACCGCCGCGCCGGTGAGTGTTGTCCAGTCCACAGCCGCCGCAGTCCCGAGAGCACGCGGTGTCGCTGGTGGCGCAGCAGGCGGTGACCGTGGTGGCCGTCAGCGCGGAGCCCAACTCGCTGGCCGCGGCGCCCATCGGCCTGGTCACCGTCACCACCACGCACCCGCCCGTGCTCAACACCGCCGCGCCGGTGAGTGTTGTCCAGTCCACAGCCGCCGCAGTCCCGAGAGCACGCGGTGTCGCTGGTGGCGCAGCAGGCGGTGACCGTGGTGGCCGTCAGCGCGGAGCCCAACTCGCTGGCCGCGGCGCCCATCGGCCTGGTCACCGTCACCACCACGCACCCGCCCGTGCTCAACACCGCCGCGCCGGTGAGTGTTATCCACTCCACAATTGAAGACTATTTAGATGATAAAAAAGCGTGGACATAATTCGTTCCAGCGATTCATGAGACAGCAGGTGGTAATTAAAGTTTAAACTGTATGACTATTCTATTGAATTGTAAACTTGTTTTGAAAAGAGCAACTGCCGAGTTTCTTGCTGGTTCTTCTCGGCAGGAACGGCATTCCGAACCAGTGGTAGACTCATCGACGATTCAAAAGCACTTGTAAAAAAGTTTGTTTGAATAAAAACATTTCTATTCTATTCTATTCTATTCCACAGCGGCCGCAGTCCCGAGAGCAATGGCTGATGATTGCATCGTCACACTAGTCTGTTTTTTTTAACAAACGAGTACCGAAAATTTTGACTGCCTTGCTATTGGTCCACGTAATCAACATAGTCCCAAGCCCCACCCTTAAAATGACCCATCTCACTCTGTCAATATCGGAAATGTGCGAGAGATATACTCAGTACCCCACCCCTAACAATGACCCATCTCACTCTATCAATATCGGAAATGTGCGAGAGACATACTCAGTACCCCACCCCTAACAATGACCCATCTCACTCTGTCAATATCGGAAATGTGCTCAGTCATACTCAGTAATCGTTTGTTAAAAAAAATTGACTATAGGAATCATTTTTAAAGAATCATTTTCAAACAATTTTACCCTTAACGATGTATTTCACTTTTTCAGTATTTATACTCTGAGTTGTCTTTTAAAACACAATTTAATTTTGTTTATACCCCGAAATAGCGGCGGAAAATCGTTTCATTAAGGCCACGACCGCACTGGTAAGATGACTGGCGACGCGAAAAACCATGTGTTTGCATTTCAGCGGCGATAAGCTAGCGAATCGCGCTATTATCATGTAACTAGCTGACTTGACAGACGTTGTCCCGTCTTAGATATAAATATTAAATTCGAACTGACATAAATCATCTGATCATTTAAAAAAAAATAGTCAATTCTTTAGTTATAAAAAACAGCTGTCTGCCAAATTCACATTCATCATTCGCGCGAACTGTCAAACTCGCGAAGTTAAAATAATCGTTAAATTTTTTAAAATCATCCAATTCTCCGCGCAATTTTCTTAACTTTTCTTTCCGTAAGAACCTTCTACAAAGTATAAGAAAATTAAAAAAAAAAGATGAATGAAATTGGTGAAGTTATGGCATGACTAAGAAAAAAAAGGGATTTATTTGTATAGTCATACTAGCTGGTGCCCGCGACTTCGTCCGCGTGGATTTAGTTTTTAAAATCCCTCGGGAACTCTAAGATTTTACGGGATAAAAAGTAGTCTATGTAACTCTCCAGGTCCTCAACTACTACAAATATACCCTTGCAAAAAATTACGTCGAACCGTAGCCCTGTTGCGGCGTGATTGAAGGACAAACCAACAAACAAACACGCTTTCGCATTTATAATATTAGTAAGGATTAATATAGTTATTACGCGATATAAGCGCGGTTAGCTAGTTTATCGCCGCTGCAATGCGGTTTATCGCCGCCGTGGCCGCGGCCTGATGAAGAATTGGCTGGCGGCGGCAGGTCGTTCCAGCATTCGCTTCGTTAATGCAACAAAAGCTTATCGTTTGTCAGCTGCCTCACAACGCGGTGACGATCTCCACCACGCCGCCCATGGACGAGGTGGTGGTGGTGAGGGCGGGCTCCTCCTCCGACGACGACGCCTTCGCGCCATCGTCCCTGGACTCGCTGGACTGCACCACTTGCTACACAGGTAACTGACAAGCCTCTGGATACAGACGGTGCGAGACTGAGGCCCGTGGAAGTCTATGCTAGAGGCCTTTGTTCAGCAATAAACGTCTGTCCCTGCGAGATCAGTAGCCTAAGCACGAATATTTTCACTATCGAATAGTTAACGTAAAGTTAACGCCGACAAGATATTTTGTATGAAAACGACTGCACCGCCCGCACAGTGCAACGCCTGTTTTCATACAAAATATCTTGTCGGCGTTAACTTTACGTTAACTATTCGATAGTGAAAATATTCGTGCTTAGGCTACAGAATGAGGAGATCTGTAGGAGAATCAAAGTCACCGACCCAGCCCAACGGGTCGCGAAACTGAAGTGGAAATGCGCGCACATTGTTCGAAGAGCTGATGGTCTTTGGGGTCCCAAGGTGCTGGAGTGGCGACACCGCACCGGGAAGCGCAGTGTTGGTAGACCCCCCACTACCGACTACAGACCGATGACATCAAACCGAGTTGCAGGGAGCCGCTGGATTTAAGCGGCGCAAGACCGAGGCCCGTGGAAGTCCATGCAAGATGCCTTTGTTCAGCAGTGAACGTCTGTCCCTGCGAGATCAGATCAGAATAAGGAGATCCGTAGAGAACCAAAGTCACCGACATAGCTCAACGAGTCGCGAAACTGAAGTGGAAATGCGCGGGGCATATAGTTCGAAGAGCTGATGGTCGTTGGGGTCCCAAGATGCTGGAGTGGCGACCCCGTACCGGGAAGCGCTGTGTTTGCAGACCCTCCACTAGGTGGACTGATGACATCAAACCAAGTCGCAGGGAGCCGCTGGATTTAGGCGGCGCAAGACTGAGGCCTGTGGAAGTTCATGCAAGAGACCTTTGTCCAGCTGTGGACGTCTATCGGTTGATAAAGAAGAACTTCAATCGATTAGTTAATAAGAACTGTGCTAAACTTTGTTTTAAATTGTGGTGGCCAATTGTCTGCCTTTATCTGTAACTATAATGACGGGTATACCAAAAATAAGCGTAGTGATTTTTAGAAGAAGAGAAGTATGGAGAATTGGCGCAAGGTTGCCTGGGTGGTGGTGGTTGTGGTCTGTCGGTGTTCAACAAGATATAGTTCGGGGAGTGTGCTCAAGAACCAGCACACCTAGTTTTAGTCGGCTACAACTAGATATAGTAGATAGTAGTTTGCTGAACAAATCTGACTCCCGATTCCACACAGTTTCTTCTTTCCTACCCTTAGCTAAAGATGAACCGCGCTTGCCTAGATACCTATTCACCCTTGATTTAAAGGTATCCAAGCTAAAGATATTTGGCAAAACTGAATCCACAAGGGCATTCGTATGTGTTCCTATGTGTTGTGTATGAGCAAAACGAAACGTAATTATTTATTTTGTCTGTTTGTTGCAGAAAAGAGTCGCGGTAGGAGGCTGGATAGCAGCGAAGTGTTGATACTAAGCCACGGAGCAAGCGACTCCGGAGTGTTCGACGACAGCCAGCATAACCATCTCAATCTGGTGGGTCTTACGACATTGTAAAACCAAGGACGCATTTATCGGGTCAAAAAGTTAACCGTTTAGACGCATAACCCCTTTGTTTGATTAACCTTTATACAGGTTAATCAGTGTACTATAAAGATTAATCTTTGAAATATTGCTGATTAACCCGAATGAAAGAGATATAATAGGAAAGGCGCAAGTCGCTACTATTGGTGCTTTGTCGCTGCCACGTCGTCAAATTAAATACAGTATTGTACATCAGAAATAACGTTTAAAATTGCTTGTATCTTGCGCAGCGGGAAGTTGGATTCATGTCGAGGCGCGATCGAAATTACACAAAACTGAGCGGCTGTTATTTCCGTCACTTTCTTGCACATGTTTTATGAACAAAAATGAACCTTACGTGTGAACCGGTTCCTATTGGCTGGTTAACCCAATAATACGGAGCCACAAATTGCCTTACATGAAATAAATAATGAATTTGATATTCTCGATAACAAGTGCTTGTGAACTATTAGGTTTCCTGCGCAATAGGCCAGATAGTCTGCTTTGACAGAAAATCCTATCAGGACTCGAGAAATCTGCAAGTAGTCTGACCCTTTTATTTGTGCACAGGACACATCCCACGTGTCGGTGGTGACGGTAGGCGAGGAAGTCCAAGTACGGGACTCGTCCGCCCCCACGCCTCGCACCCCGCACAACCAGCGGCCGTCGAGACTGAGTCCAGACAGCTTCGAGAGGTAAGCGGTTCAATCTTTTCAACTGAGGACGTTAATGTGTCAATTCTAAAGTTTATTTATAGGTACTTAAGGATGACTAATAGCGACAATGACAGTATCATCTTCACAGGTTTATATAAAAATCTTTACTTGAAAGTGACCAGTTTAAGAAATTAATCAAAATACTGAGTTGGACGTGAGTTACTCACAAATTAGTCGATATTTTGATTAATTTCTTAAACTGGACACTTTCAAGTAAAGATTTTTATATAAACCTGTGAAGATGATACTGTCATTGTCGCTATTAGAATGCTATAAGCCTGCTTTGTCGTATTAGTTTATAAATTACGAAAAACCAAATTAAATTTGAATTTCGCGGGCAGAACTGTCTCTTCCACCTTAATTAACCCATCGAGCGTCGGGCCCGGATAAGTACCGCGCGCTCGACGTGTCGCGAGGTGTCGACCATGACTTGATTTTTTTTGCATACATTTTGTAAAATTCATATTTCTGGATTATGCTGCAAGGTTTTTACATGTATCTTATACCGTTTTGTTCGTTATGAAATTACCTACTCGAATATAAATTTGTTGATCTCCGTAAAAGCTCAGTAAAAATATATTTACGATAATAAAATCGTAATTGGCAAAACACACCATAAACTTCGCCATGTTTCCTCACTTTTCACTAATTTTGTGATAATATTTTCGAACACTGGCTCTTAAATTACATAATATAAACTAACACTTATGAATATGTACCTTTGATTTGATTAGAAACTGGTTTATTTCACACCATAACAACTTTTTGCAATTCACAACAAACTACGAGACCGAGGCGGGCATTACCTGCGCGGGCGGGCTTTACGAAACACAGTGCAAATCTCTTTATGGAAATAGTTTCGGGGATAAATAAACTACATAACTACTTATCTATAAATAATAAACACATCAAAAGAAATAAAGCTACCATTTACAGTTTTTTTTTAAATAACCTTATATAACCCATCTCACTCTGTCAATATCGGAAATGTGCGAGAGACATACTCAGTACCCCACTTCTAACAATGACCCATCCAACTCTGTTAATATAGGAAATGTGTGAGAGACATACTCAGTCCTCGTTTGATAAAAAAAATAGACTATTGTCTACAGTTATTGTTATATTGTTGCAGTGGCAGATCGGACAGTGGCTCGGTCGCGTCGGAGCGGTCACGTCGAGGCGACGCTGACTCGTTGGCCACCACGGCGACCAGTGCGTCGCACGATTCCCACCATTTGCTCAACGGTGCTGCCAGGTAACTACACCAACTTCCTACAACATCCTTTGAGGTTCCCACTGAACGCGCCAAACTTCTAGTCGTCCGAGACGCCCAAAACAACTTTAATTTGTACAACAGTACAGCCACGTAGGGACTCTGAACCTTACAGGCCGCGTCAAAAAAGTCCGCTGAATAGAATAGAATTATAGAAATGTTTTTAATTCAAATAAACTTTTTTACAAGTGCTTTTGAATCGTCGATGAGTCTACCACTGATACGGAATGCCCTTCCTGCCGAGAAGAACCAGCAAGAAACTCGGCAGTTGCTCTTTTCAAAACAAGTTTACAATATAATAGATATTATGCTATGTATGTACATAGTAGTACTTTTTTTTTTTGAACTTGAAATTGTGGAAATATTATATTTTATTCTAACAAAGTTGCATAGGTTAAATCGGCTTGGCATCCAGCTGCCCACAAGATAGTATAAAAAACTTATTTCAATGTAATAGCTTCATAATAATATTTTAAAATGATTATTTTGAAAAGAGCAACTGCTGAGTTTCTTACCGGCTCTTCTCAGCAGAATCCGCTTTCCGAACCGGTGGTAGAATCATGACTTGTCGTAAGAGCCACAGGTTGGCCTACATGAAATAAATAATTTTGAATTGAATTTTGAATTTTATGCAGTGTTTCCACAATGAGGAAAAAGAGGATTTACAGGTTAATCATTACCTACTGTCTCATGAATCGCTGGAACGAATTACATCCACGCTTTTTTGTCATTAATTTAGTCTTCAATTGTATAATATGCTTTTTTCATGAGATTAGTTTTAACTGATTTCTTAAACTTGGCAAAGGCAAGTCTAAGATCGACTGTGAAATTTTATTATAAAACGTCACGCCCATTCCCACAAATGTCTTTCGGGAGATGCCTAAAACAACTTTAATTTGTACAACAGTACTGCTACAGAAATACATTGTACCGATATTCTTATTTAGACGCACCTAGAGGTCGCGCCAAACTTCTAGTCCATTGAGATGCCCAAAATAACTTTCACCAATTTGATCAATGGTGCTGCAAAGTAAAGTTATTGTACTTACATTCTTCGAAGTTCTCAAGCAGTGCCTAACTTCAAGTCTATCGAAACGCTCAAAACAGCTTTCACATGAACATAAGAAATGACTCAAGGTTTGGTTTCACATAGTGGTATCGGCACCAATGTATGACGATATTGTGTATTTTTCTTTCAGAGTGAACTCTGAGAACCAACCTTTAGATACGGAAGAGGTGGTGCTAAGACGGAAACCTCAAGATGGTCAACCAAACAGGATGCAAAGGTTTGTTTTATATTTTCGATTTTCCCTTTCGCACTATTATTTGTAGACATTTATAATTTCAGCCATACGTAAAAGTTTATTATGATGTGAAAATCTTCAAGGGGTAGTCGAAAATTGCTAAAAATCTTATATAGGTCAAGACACATGCAAAAAATTCGTGAGTTGGGAACACTGCTGGAACGAAGTGCCTTTTAAAACATTAGAACCACACCAGCCTTTTAAAACATTACCTTTTAGAATCAACGCCATCTCTCGCCACATGTCAGAACCATCTCGTAAAAAATAAGCAAACATTAAAGCAAGTTCACCCTGCCCACAATAGATGGCGTTAGTAAATTCTGCCGCATATATTTTGTTCGGAATTTCTCACTATAAAACTTCATTCCAAAAATTAAAAAAAGAACAAAAACAAAAAAAGTGAGGATTCAAACCCCCGAACCGATAGTTTCACTTCTTCTTTTAGCCGCTACGCCACCAAAGCTATGATGGAACGTATGTAATAAGCGAAGGTAACAAGTGTCGTGATGGAAAATTCTTACACTTTTTTTCGCCTAGACTGCATCCGCCAAACTTCGTTCCAAAATACAAGCAGTTCTCTTGCTGCTGCAAATGTTAGGACAGAAAATACCTAGCATCAGATGACCTGCCTGCTTATGTGCTCACTGTTCATATTTTAAGAAATGTATCAAAATAACCATGTTTAGTAAAAAATAGTTTAAAAGAGCCTAAATTAAAATTAATAGTTTTTCATTAACTGCCTCAGGTCCAAAGAAGATATCCACATGGCAAACCTCAAGAAGAAGACGAGAAAACGCACGAGAAAGTTCGAAATAGATGGAGTCATTGTCACCACCACCACTTCCAAAGTAAGGAAAGATTTTATCAATCAATATTTTTCAATGTTGGACTAAGGTAGAAGTTTTCTGAGATTTTTCCACAATAGGGTATTTGACTACTTTTAGAAAATCATCTTAAATTGTTAATAATGCTATGCTGAAGCTAACAAAACATATATTTCGGCATAATTTTCATTATTTTTCATAAAAATCGAGAAATAAATTCAAAAAAATAAATTGCCGCCGAAACGTTCCATTTGCTCTCATGACGTAACAGTTCACATTTCAAACAATGACAATTTTATAATATGTGTTTAGGCCGCGTGTCGCATACTATTTGGTATTTAATAAAATAGTAACGATGAAAAACAGACGAAATTAGCCTATTACGCCGCACAAACACGTCGAAATGTATTGACAAAATGAGAATTCCATAGGTGGTGTGGACTGTGACGTCATTCGAGATCACGGAACGTTTTCGATCACGTGACCATGGCCAGAATTATAGCAATTTTATTTAATGTTTTCTAATTAAATAAAGCTTTATTTTTTAGTGTTGTCGTATGGAATAATGTTTTTAGATAATAATCTTTTAGGATGACACCAGTTGAAACGATATTTTTACTATAGTCAAATACCCTATTGCGAGCTTGAGTTCGCACTGGCCAAAAGGTCTGATGTATTTTGAATAACCCAGATTATAAATTGTCGTTGAGGCCTACCGCAATGATCTGGTGTATTTATAGCATCGCGAAACACCTGGTTAAGCAGGTATGTTGATATGATAAGAGAGAAAGTCTTGAGGAAAGGTTCTTTAATTAGGATCAATAATGATACATGTGGACTGTAAATAAGATTGACGCGAGACGCGACGCACAGTCGCCAAGAAGTAAATTGAGTCCGAAGCGCGCGATGTCCCGCACCCCCGCGCTGGTGAACCGGTTGGAGGCGAAGTCTCCAACAATACCAAGTGACTTCCCAGCAGGCCTAGCATGCACGCGCGACAAAATTTTGTCTACCTCTTTTCTCGTACTATCTCTATATCTCTCTCGAAACTAACATGATTCATCTCGTTACGTCAGAAGTAGAGATAATTTTTTTTTCTCTACGAACTCTTGACATGGTGAGTGGCGACGTAATTTCCTCGAATTTTGTATCTCTCTCTCTCTCTCTCTTCGCGAGATATCACTTCGACGTGCATGCTAGGCCTGCAGCACTCGGGTGACGTAACTTTTGAGTTCTAAATTTTACCACTTATATTTCCTCAGAAGGAAAATATAAAAGTGTACGAATTCAGTGTTGCTCCATTAACTAATTTAAAAATTCTGAAATCAATCTGAAATTTTATCTCTATAGTTTCATAGAAAATCATATCTTAATTAAAGAGGTAGGTTCTGAAATCATAGATTAGTTATAGAGGTTGATGCGCTGTTTGCAATATTATTAGAATAGAATAGAATAGAATAGAAATGTTTTTTATTCAAATAAACTTTTACAAGTACTTTTGAATCGTCAATGAGTCTACCACTATTAGTTCTATTAGTTCCAGACACTCGTATAACTGCTTACAGCGCCAAAATGGCGTCAATCAAGTCCAAAATGGTATCAATACTCCAATAAATATAACAGCAACCTCTCCAGTGTTAATCATAGATTAATAATAAAGTTTCCTCCTTCTTTTCTCAATATAGGTGATCTGGGGCGACGAGGAGAGTGGCCGCACGTGGGACGACCATGCGCTCCGCAAGCAGGAGCTGCGCGAGATCAAGATGCTGCAGAAGCAGGAGCAGAAGCAGTTCCAGGACCTCAACGCGAAGGAGCACCAGCTGCGGGAGCAGCAGGACAAGAGGTGAGTGATGCTCAGCTCGTCAGCGCGTCGTCGCTCGTACTGGCAATTTACTACAACTACAAAAGAATTGATTGACAAGCTGATTGTCACAGCTTGCTGGATCTTATAGCATCTTTTCTCTTATCCCCCTTCTTTTTAGTTTTTTCTAGTTCTGACTAGTTTCTTATTCGCAAGCTATGGCAGTCTCTAAGTGGGTCTGCAATACAGCAAAAAATGTTTTTCATTTTGTTTAATTTAATAAGAGTTATTGTAACCTAATGATTGTCTATTAAATAAAAAAAACGAGTGTACTTTAGACCACACGACTGAAATAAAACTTAAGAAACGCAACTGGCTATGAGAGAAAGAGAGAATGTGTGCTCGCAGCTCTCTCTCTTGCTCCAACAGTACTCTTAGCCCCGCCGCACATGCCCACACTCGCACTTGTTCACGATACTGCGCCAATGTGGCACTGACATTGGTGGACACGGTGTGTCCGCATTTGCTTACACGAATTGTACATCATTCGACGCCTCAGTAGCATTCGTCGACGGGAATCTAGCAAGATGGACGCGATAGATTTAAGTTCAGAATCCGACAATGATAACGAGTTTTTATATAGATTATTTCTAATAAGGAAAGCATCCGGAAAAAAAATTTGGTAGAGCTCCTTCATGTCCAAAAGGCAAACAACACATGCAGAATTCAAATTAACTTCTGAGTTTTCAGACGAAAAATTCAAAAACTATTTTAGAATGACTAGGAAAGATTTCAAGGAATTACATGTGAATTATATACGAACAGCTTCAATTAGTTCCTCCATCTTGCAAACACTCGCGCCACTGCCACTCGAAATTAGTGTCTCGATCACCTAGCCAGCACTCGCGTACACGCGCGTACACGCTCATGTACGTACCTGCATCGACACGTGCGAGCAAATGCGGTGTTCGGTACTGTGCCATAGGTTATAAATACTGCCACTCGCACGCGGCTCGTGAAGACCAATGCGAGTGGGTGCATGTGCGGCGGGGCTTAGCCCCGCCGCACATGCCCACACTCGCACTTGTTCACGATACTGCGCCAATGTGGCACTGACATTGATGGACACGGTGTGTCCGCATTTGCTTACACGAATCGTACATCATTCGACGCCTCAGTAGCATTCGTCGACGGGAATCAAGCAAGATGGACGCGATAGAGTTAAGTTCAGAATCCGACAATGATAACGAGTTTCTATATAGATTATTGCTAATAAGGAAAGCATCCGGAAAAAAAAAATTGGAAGAGCTCCTTCATGTCCAAAAGGCAAACAACACATGCAGAATTCAAATTAACTTCTGAGTTTTCAGACGAAAAATTCAAAAACTATTTTAGAATGACTAGGAACGATTTCAAGGAATTACATGTGAATTTTATACGTCGTATAAAAATTTTTCGCTTCGAACAGCTTCAATTAGTTCCTCCATCTTGCAAACACTCGTGCCACTGCCACTCGAAATTAGTGTCTCGATCACCTAGCCGGCACGCGCGTACACGCGCGTACATGCTCATGTACGTGCCTGCATCGACACGTGCGAGCAAATGCGGAGTTCGGTACTGTGCCATAGGTTATAAATATAGCCACTCGCACGCGGCTCGTGAAGACCAATGCGAGTGGGTGCATGTGCGGCGGGGCTTACAGTTATATACGAAACGTAACTCTTTCTCTTTCTATCTTCACTAACTTATATCTCCCTCTCAACTTCCGTTCGCCTCGCCCGATCACACTTTTGCGTAACGCATTCACCAGCTTACTCCCCAAGTCAAGCGTGCGTAAAGAAGTTTTACTTCAATAAATAAAATTCAAAAAAATTCAAAATTCAAAATTATATATTTCACGTAGGTCAACGTGTGGCTCTTATGACACGTCATTACTCTACCACCGGTTCGGAAAGCGGATTCTGCTGAGAAGAGCCGGCAAGAAACTCAGCAGTTGCTCTTTTCAAAATAATCATTTTACAATATTAATAAGTAGCTATTACATTGTAATAAGTTTTATACTATCATGTGGGCAGCCGGATGGCAAGCTGATTTAACCCATGCATCATTGTTAGAATAGAATGTATTGTTTCCACATTGAGGGGAAGTTCCAAGAAAAAAAAACGTACTACAATTCAATTCATGTTATAGTTACTGCTAGTACTATAATATAGTACTTTTATTTCACGAAGCAAGTATACAACACGGTACGAATGTGTGCGTGAAGACGAGTAGACGGTACTCTCAGTACTACCGCGCTCACGCACACATTCACAGCGTGTTTGTACACTTGGTTACCACAAGTAAAACGCGCGTCGCTTCGTGAGATCAAAATACTATAAGACGGGAAGACAGAAAGTAGACCCATTCCCGCCAGCGGCACCCGTTCATGAGCAAATAAATAAATATTTTAATTCCATCAGGTTCGAAGCGGAGCTGGCGTCGCTCGCGCGGGCGCACGAGGCCGACCTCGACACGCTCGCACGGGCGCAGCGAGCGGCCGCCGAGCGCGCCGAGCAGCAGCTGGAGACCGAGCTGAGGCAGCACGCCAAGCGGCTGCGCGCCGAGCACGAGCGCGACCTGAGGCACTTCCGCGACACGCTCAAGCAGGAGCTGCGGCTGCTCAAACAGGCGAGTGGAATAGAATAGAATAGAATAAATTAAAATGAGCATTTGAATATTAGTTTTCAATTCGATGCCTTAACATGGGTAGCATAAGTATGTCACGCACTCTTTAAACATTTCTGTGGTGGTGTCGTGTGATGCGGGTTGTTACGTTCCCTCAAATATGGTTGAGCGAAGCAATGGCTGGGTCATGCGTCATGCTCGTGAACGGGTGCCGTCGGCGGGAATGGGGCTACTTTATGTCTGCCCATCTTAAGATAGAAGTTAGTCGGTATGTATTTTTGGAACTTCCCTCATTGTGGAAACACTGCATATATAGCATAGTATTTACTGCATTGTAATTTTGTTTTGAAAAGAGCTACCGCCGAGTTTCTTGCTGGTTCTTCTCGGCAGGAAAGGCATTCCGAACTAGTGGTAGATTCACGACTATTCTAAAGCACTTGTAAAAGTTTATTTGAATAAAAAATATTTCTATTCTATTCTATTTCTATATACTATTCTATAGAAATATTTTTTATTCAAATAAACTTTTACAAGTGCTTTTGAATAGTCGATGAATCTACCACTGGTTCGGAATGCCCTTCTTGTCGAGAAGAACCAGCAAGAAACTCGGCGGAGTGCGCGAGTGGCGTAGCGAACACGCTGCTCGGTGGATGAAAAGCTACGTCAAATTTTTTTTTTTCGATGACAAGATAGTCCTTGACTGTGATCTCCCCTAATGATAAATGACGATGCAGTCTAAGATGGTAGCGGACTAACTCGGAAGGTGTATGGCAGTGAAAATTCAACCCATACCGCTAATCGGTTTCTACACGCCATCGTGCCGGAACGCTAAATCGCTTGGCGGCACGTCTTTGACGGTAGGGTGGTAACTAGCCACGGCCAATGAAAGCCTCCCACCAGACCAGACCAGACCAGAGACAATTCAGAAATTATAAATTCCCAAATTGACACCGCCGGGAATCGAACCCGAAACCTTTTTTACTGCGACTGTATCTGTCTCTTTCTAAAACGAAATTTGCTATGGAGCTGCTGAATTTTGACATTACAATTCACTAGCGTTCTCTCTGACTGATAGGAAACTTTAAAGCTTTATAACTTATTTGTTTTTGGACCGATTTATTTTCTGTTTTTACAAGTGTTATTCTTACATGTTACATTTTCGATTATTAATGAATATCAGCATTTTGACAACAGTCAAATACCCAATTGTGGTCATTATGATCAGAAGCACATTAACGTCTCACTACTGAGCGCGGGTTTACTCTCAGAGAAGTATTATAAACCAACATGCTAGCCCAATGCTAATTGGCAGTCGTCACACACCTTTAAGAACATTACGGAGAACTCTCAGGCGTCCAGGTTTTCTCGCGATGTTTTCCTTCACGAAAATAGTGGAGCACATCTTCGTTGATTGAACTAACTACGTTCCCTCAAATATGGTTGAGCGAAGCAATGGCTGGGTCATGCGTCATGCTCGTGAACGGGTTCCACCGGCGAGAATGGGGCTACTTTCTGTCTTAACATGTGTTGAATTACAATTAGGTATGATTTTGTGGAACTTCCCCTCATTGTGGAAACACTGCATACATAGCATAGTATCTATAATAGATATTATGCTATGTATGCAGTGAGCTATGAGTATGTATGCTATGTATGCAGTGTTGTAAACTTGTTTTGAAAAGAGCAACTGCCGAGTTTCTTGCTGGTTCTTCTCGGCAGGAAGGGCATTCCGAACCAGTGGTAGACTCATTGACGATTCAAAAGCACTTGTAAAAAAGTTTATATTTGAATAAAAAACATTTCTATTTCTAACAAAAGGCTTACCACGTTTAAAGAGAGATGAATCTTCCAGGAGGTGGAGCTAGTGGCCAAAGAACGTCGGAAAGAGACGTACAGACAGCGGCGGACGCGGCTTGACGCTGAACACGCGAGTCGCGAGCGCGCGTTCGTCGCGTCACTCGCGGACGCGGGCGACGCGATCCTGCGCCGCGTGCACGACAAGCACCGGGAGCGGCAGGCGCTCGCGGACAGGCAGTACTTGCAGCAGCGGCATCAGGTGGGTACAGACAGCAAAACAAATGCCGCAATTTCTAACTACACATTTTTTTTAATTCGATGATAAGATAGTCCTTGACTGCGATCTCACCTGATTGAAAGTGACGATGCCGTTTAAGATGGTAGCGGACTAACTTGGAAGGGGTATGGCAGTGAAAATTCAACCCATACCCTTAATCAATTTCTACACGCCATCGTGCCGGAACGCTAAATCGCTTGGCGGCACGTCTTTGATGGTAGGGTGGTAACTAGCCACGGCCAATGAAAGCCCCACCAGACAAAAAAGAAGTTGCGAGCCAACGCTAGTGATACGTAAGGATTTTGTAACCCCCGATTATCGACCCTAAAATTCCTTAGATTCTGTATATTAAGGTCGATTATGCGGGTCTGCCCGCGAAAATAAATTTAATTCGGTTTTTCGCAATTTGTAAATGAATACGACAAAAGCGAGCGCAAGATTTTTCTTTAAGGCGGATTATACGGGTCTGCCCGCGAAATTCAATTTGAACTCGATTTTCCGTTAACTAATACAACAAAGTAGGCTTATGGCATCCTAATTGCGCCAATGGCAGCATCTTTTTCACAGGTTTATATAAAAACGTGAGTTATACACAAATTAGTTGATATTCTGACTAATTACTTAAACTCGACAGTTTCAAGTAAAGATTTTTATATAAACCTGTGAAGATGATACTGTCATTGGCGCAATTAGAATGCCATAAGCCCACTTTGTTGTATTAGTTAGCGGAAAATCAAGTTCAAATTGAATTTCGCGGGCAGACCCGTATAATCCACCTTAAAGAAAAATCTTGCGCTCGCTTCGCTTGCGCTCATATTTCCAAATGATTTTTTCCACAGATAATGCGTACCAGAGAGGCAGCGTTGTGGGAACTGGAAGAGAAGCAGATCCACGAGAGGCATCAGCTCGCAAAGCGTCAGCTCAAGGACGAGTTCCTGCTGAGGCGGCACCAGATGCTCGTGAGGCATGACAAGGAGCTGGAGCAGATCAAGCGGTGAGTGACGTCATTACATCCAAGATGGCGGACGTGATAATGCGCACCAAAAAAAGCTGACACGTGATGTAAGCACTGCCATATGTCACAAAAAAAACGGGAGATTAGGTTAGGTTAAGCAAAACTGATTCTAGAGGGCGCTACTCCGCCATTTCGTAAGCAAAACAAGATTAGAGACGTAAATTTTGATATTTAATTGACATTAGAAAAAATTTTTTCAATCATAATTAGTTTTCATTCAATTATTGAGGTACTTGATATATATAATTTTTAAAACAGAGTACAGTTTTTTTTAATTTTTCCCTCAAAAATTTACAAAGTGGGGACTTTCAAAGTGGAGATTGATGCCGAGGCTCTATCTCAAAAACGACTTTACATTAAAAGCTGTAACTTGTGTATAATTTCAGTTTTATCCTGTAGTTGAACAGCAAATACTAAAAATTAGATAAAATATTAAATACAGACGAAATTATTTCATTTTTAATGAGCATCAGTGTACAAATATTTAGTTCGAAATTCGAAAACAGCTGGCGCTGTTCGTTATAGATTCTCGCTGTCTGACTGAAGGTAGGTACATCTACGAACTTATAATCCAAAATTCCTCAGTGCCTGAAGACTAAAGTCTTCGAACACTGCGTGTTGCCAGTGATGACTTATTGGATCCGAGACATGGTCGCTAACTGTGGGCCTCATAAGAAGGCTCAGGGTCACTCAGCGAGCGATGGAGAGAGCTATGCTTGGGGTATCAAAGATCGAGATCAAATCAGAAATGAAGAGATCCGCAGGAGAACAAAAGTCACCGACATAGCTCAGCGAGTCGCGAAACTGAAGTGGAAATGGGCGGGGCACATAGTTCGAAGAGCTGATGGTTGTTGGGGTCCCAAGGTGCTGGAGTGGCGACCTCGCACCGGTAAGCGAAGTGTTGGCAGACGCCCCACTAGGTGGACCGACGACATCAAGCGAGTCGCAGGGAGCCGCTGGATTCAGGCAGCGCAAGACCGAAGCCTGTGGAGGTCCACGCAGGAGACCTATGTCCAGCAGTGGACGTCTAAAGGTTGATAATGATGATGATGATGATGAGTCTGAGCTGAGTGAGAGTGCCTTCTATAGATCTTACCCTTATTTCGGATTGAACCGCTAGTATTTTTTGAAGAGCTACTCGGTTAGTAGTTAATATAATTTTGTCGTTTCCAGGAAAAACAGTCGAAAAGAGGAGGAGCTAGCCAAGTGTCAAGCGCTAGAGAAGCGTTCGCTGCCGAAACGGATCCGCGCCGAGCAGAAAGCGCGCGAGATGATGTTCCGCGAGTCGCTGCGCATCGGCGCCGCGCCCGCCTCCGCCGAGGACGACCGCGAGAGGCTCAAGAAGGTGAGACACCGCAGTGGGAGAGATCGAAATCTGTTGACGATAATTTGACATAAAAAATCTTTTTAAAACCGACTTCAAACGCCCGCGCCACTACAAAGTATATAATTTATTGTTGATTTTTTTTAAACCGTTCGACCAAAAAATTTTTAAACAAAAAATGAATTTTCCAAATTGGTTCAGGCATCTTCAAGTAATCGGTGAACATACATAATAAAAGATATTCTTTCTGATGAACGCGGGCGGAACGCGGAACCTCCTTCTTTTTTGAAGTCAGTTAAAAATGCTGCATTAATAAGAATTTATTTTAAAGAAACACACTTTCGCATTTATAATATTCATCATGAGCCACCCATCAACGGCTCACTACTGAACGCAAGGCTCCTCTGACTTTTCGGAGTCAAGTGCGTTTAAGCAATCAAATATCACTTGCTTCAACGGTGAAGGAAAACATCGTGAGGAAACCTGCACACCTGAGAGTTCTTCATAATGTTCTCGAATGTGTGTGAAGTCCGCCAATTCGCATTGAGCCAGCGTGGTGGACTCCTCTCCGAGAGGAGACCTCGCTCAGTAGTGAGTTGTTGGTGGGTTATAGAATAGAATAGAATAGAAATGTTTTTTATTCAAGTAAACTTTTTTACAAGTGCTTTCGAATCGTCGATGAGTCTACCATCGACTAATTGCTAATGTTGCTAATGATGGTGATGATGATGATGCTTTTGTGGAACTTCCCCTCATTGTGGAAACACTGCATACATAGCATAGTATCTATTGTATTGTAAACTTGTTTTGATAAGAGCAACCGCCGAGTTTCTTGATGGTTTTTCTCGGCAGGAAGGGCATTCCGAACCAGTGGTAGACTCATCGACGATTCAAAAGCACTTGTAAAAAAGTTTATTTGAATAAAAAAAAAATCTATTCTATCAAGTGTACTTACGACAAAATGTCCATAACGACATTTGAAATTGCGTGTTCAGTTCCAGGATATTCTATTCTATTTATATTAAATTCTATTCTATTCTAAAATTCTATTCTATTGTATTCAGTTCCAGGAGAACGAGAAGCGCCGCTACCGAGCCGAGCAGCAGCGGCTCGCCACCAAGCACGCGAAGGCCCGGGAGGAGCTCAAGGCGCAAGGGGAGGTAGGCGATTGCTGAACCCACGTGTTAAAGAGGGGTGTTATTTTGGGGGTCCGAAAAAAACGGAACCCATAAGGGATCACTTTGTGTTGTCCTTTTGTCCGTTTTCTCAGAAACTTGAAATTTATACTGAATACAGAAAATTGAAATTTAAACTGAACACAAAGCAGTCGCGGTTATTAGAAAGTTAATGACTCATAATCACAAAGTTGCATGAGATCTTAAAATGAGAATTTGAATATTAGTATTCAATTCGATGTCTTAACCTGGGTAGCCTAAATATGTCACGCTCTCTTGAAACATTTCTGCGGTGGTGTCGTGTGGTGCGGGGTGTAATGTTCCCTCAAACATGGTTGAGCGAAGCAACGGCTGGATCATGTGTCATGCTCGTGAACGGGCCCACCGGCGGGAATGGGGCTAATTTCTGCCTAACATGTATTGAATTGTAAGTATGCATTTTTGGAATTTCCCCTCATTGTGGAAACACTGCATGCATTGCATAGTACTTATTGTGAATTTTGTTAAAAAAGAGCAACCGCCGAGTTTCTTGCTGGTTCTTCTCGGCAGGAAGGGCATTACGAACCACTGGTAGATTTTTTTCAATTAATTTATTTATTTACCAGACAATCAACAGGTTACTATAAATCTTAATTGAAAAAGAAGGGGGACAAGAGAATAGATGCTTTAAGATCCAGCAAGCTGTGCGGATCAACTAACTGGGACTAGATTCATCGACTATTCGAAAGCACTTGTAAAAGTTTATTTGAATAAAAAAAGAAAATTGGCAGTCACTGCCGATCGAAGTGAAAACTAGATTTGCTAATAATTAATAACTAATATAAAATTCAAAAAATAAATAAATAAAATAAATAATAAAAAAAAGTGCACTGTCACGTTTCGTGAGTGAGATTCGAACCTGCGACATAAATTAAACGGTAAGGAAGGCGGCTGCCTGCCGAATGCGCTGTACAGGGTTGCTTGAGAATCACTAAAATGTTGAACGCTCCAGGTGACGATGGCGACGGTGACGATTTCGCGAAATTGCATGTTTTTTGCTCACCCAAAAAAGTGCTCAACGCGCCTAAAGAAGTTTTCACTTCAAAAATTCTCTTCTCAATCTGTCACTCTAGTCAGAGTGGTCGTGGCTGCTGGGATGATGTGACATTTGTTGTTATTCGTCAGTCTCCTTGATCAATTTTGGATCGCACCGCCTCCCGCGCGATGCTCCTCCACTTGTGACGGTCAGTTGCGTTGCGGGAGCACTTCACCACAGTTGTCCGGGTCACCGCTTTGATCAAGTCCGTCCAGCGCGTGGGTGAGCGTCCTCTCGTTCTTTTCCCTTCCACCTGACTTCAAAAATATTCCCATTGTATTCTATTGTCATGAGAGCTCCACTGTCCCGCAGGCGCTGCTCCGCGAGCTGGAGCAGTACCAGAACGAGAAGCGCAAGGCGCTGATGAACCACGAGGGCGGCAAGATGAAGGCGATCGAGGAGCGGTACGCGCACGAGCTGAAGGAGTGGCGCGCCACGCTCGCCGACCGGAAGGCGGTGAGTGCCGCCCGACGATAATACTACATTACTTTTACAGCTCTGTACAAATTTTTTTTTCGATGACAAGCTAGTCCTTGACTGCGATCTCACCTGCTGGTACAGTTTCTGCAATTCACGAAGGCGAGTGAGCTTTACTCGTGGTTACTGCGTGTACATGCACATTGCATAAGTGTGCGTGCCTGTCAACGCCTAAGTGGGAGCGAGCAGGCGCGAGCATTGCGCTCGCTCACACTTATACAGATACGACACACACACAACCATAAGTCAGTCGCCCTCGTGAAATGCAAGAACTATAATTGACGATGCAGTCTAAGATGGTAGCGGGCTAACTTGGAAGAGGTGTGGCAGTGAACATTCAAACCATACCCCTAATTGGTTTCTACACGTCATCGTGCCGGAACGCTTAATCGCTTTGACGGTGGGGTGATAACTAGCCACGGCCAAAGCCTCCCACCACACCAGGCCAGAGACAATTCAGAAATTATAAATTCCCAAATTGACCCCGCCGGGAATCGAACCCGAGACCTCCCAGTTATAAGACGACAGCGCTCACCACTGAGCCAGGGAGGTCGTCACAAATTTATGAGATCATAAATGTCAATTATAGACGTCGGTGCGCCATTTGCAATATTATTAGTTCCAGAGACACTCGTATCTATATTCTATGCGTACAACGCCAAAATGGCGTCAATCGAGTAATCAATCATAAACATGACTGCAGCCTCATTGCATGCCCGTTTTCGCCAATCATACCTAACTCAGCCCCTATATAAGATTCTTTTTACGTACAGCCCCTGAATACAATCCCTCAGCCATTTTAACTAATTTCTTAAACTGGACTTTAAAGATTTTTGTATAAACCTGTGAAGATCCACTGCCATCGTCGCAATTAGAACGCCAAAAGCCTACTTTGTCGTATTAGTTTACAAATTGCGAAAAACCAAATTAAATTTGAATTTCGCGGGCAGACCCGTATAATCCACCTTAACACTGTTGAGACTGCTGTTATATTTTTTGGACCTAATTGATGTAAGCCATTTTGGCGCTGCGCTGTACGCATAGAATATAGGTCACGAGTGTCTCTGGAACGCGTCGCAAAGCTGAATTAGCAATGGGCAAGGCACATAGTTCAATGGACTGATAGTTAATTCATAGGTCCCAAGGTACTAGAGTCGCGACCTCGCGTCGACCGGCAAACGAGACAAAGCCAGCCGAAATACGGAGTGCGGAATTCAATAGCGGAGCGAAACGTTCTGCAACGTTGCACTAAATAAAAGTTACCAAAATTCCGCGTGCGTTTTCCCGCTAGCTTTGTCAGTTTCCAATTTCCGATTTCTCAAAGTTGTTATGAATGAACTCGCATGACTGTTTTCCGTGTGTATAGATACTGTGTGCATTTGTTTAAATTAAACTAAAAATAGTGACAAGGCAAGCGCGCGGGGGGCCGCCTTTTGTCCCCGCATGCGTCGAATAGATCTAGACTGGGACATATCGAATCTTGACCGCTATTCGTATCGTAAGCGACATTTTTACCTAAATTGAATTTTTAACCACATTTTTTTTTATTCGATGACAAGCTAGTCCTTGACTGCGATCTCACCTGATGGTAAGTGACGATGCAGTCTAAGATGGTAGCGGGCTAACTTGGAAGGGTATGGCAGTGAACATTCAACCCATACCCCTAATCGGTTTCTACACGCCATCGTGCCGGAATGCTACATCACTTGGCGGCACGTCTTTGATGGTAGGGTGGTAACTAGCCACGGCCAAAGCCTCCCACCAGACCAGACCAGACAATTCAGAAATTATAAATTCCCAAATTGAACCCCGCCGGGAATCGAACCCGGGCCCTCCCAGGTATAAGACAACAGCGCTCACCACCGTGCCAGGGAGGTCGTCATAGATTTTTTACATTTAAAATATCGTATATATTTTAAAATTATAAAGAACTAGGACGAGTCGAAATTTCCTATGGAAACAGCATATATTTTAAGTTATTATGTTATATTCTCGGGAAATGTAGACATTCCATAATTCTGTATAGTTTAAAATATAGTTTGAAACATAAACGTAATTTAGGTATAAATGTCGCTTACGATAAATCCGCGGTCATGACTCGATAGAGATACGTCGGCCGCACGCCTGCCTCGTATACTATATGGTAGAAACCCGATTATTGGAACTATGTGTATCACACACAATCTGTTTCGAACTCACGCGATGGTTATTGTTGAAGAGTAAGGGCCGCTTTCATCAACGTAAAATAAGTCTTATCCGAGCGTAAATTTGATATTTTGACAGTATTTTCAATACAAAAACTGTCAGAACGCCCAAATTATTCCTCGGATAAACGTCACTCGACGTTGGTGAAATTGGCACTAAGAAAATATAACACTCTGTCAATATAAATATTATAATATATTAAGTCAAGAGTTCCAAATAATCTGGTTTCTATTGTTTTTTATACGAAGTTCGATTGGTGCATGGACTGTATGTATGTAAATTGTAAATACTTATTATTATTACAATAAAACGGCATGGTATGCATGTTGGGTGCGCTTGCAAACTTAACTGGTGATGGGAACAAAAGGTACTTTATTTCAGGTGTACCGTAAGACATATTGATATTGCAAGATATTTTGTTTAAATACTTGAAAGTACTTTGTTAAAGTGCTTCCTAAAACTTTTATGATAAAGCTTTTCTATTTCTAGTGATGTCTATTAAAATGAAGCTTACAAAAGCGTACTTTTTTTTTTCAACTTTAATAATATTTTTGATAATAATATCACATGCATCAACGGTGAAGGAAAACATGGTGAGGAAACCTGCACGCCTGAGAGTTCTCGATAATGTTCTCATAGGTGTGTACCAATTGGAATTAGACCAGCCTAAATTTACTAATGAACTGGGGAGATTTATTTGATTTTTCATCTCTGAGGGTTGAATTTAGAGTGCCTAATAATAACAATTTCAAACCTGATCCATTAATTTTAAAAATTATCTTGCAATGTCAACGTCACCAACCAAAATTGCCAAACAAGTAAAAGGGTGTTAGTCGAACAACGGATGAGAGGTGTTTATGTGTTTGTGCCGTCCCCCCGCCCGCGACCCGCACTAAACACACACCCGTTCCCAACAGAACCTGATTAAGACCTTCGAGAAGCATCTAGACGATCACGAGAAAAAGTTCGGTCTCAAAATACCCGACAGAAGCGTCTACCTCGACGTGCCCTGGCCGAAAAACGTGTTGCAGCACGTCTTGACCGCTTATCACCAGAGGAACTCCTTTATCGGGTCGCTATCTCGATCGCGGACAAGCCTTCACCTGATATCCGCTTCGAATACCCCCAACATGGACAGAAGGAGAAGCATCAGCCCCAACTCGATCCGACAGACAAAATCCGCCGTCTCCAGTGCCACCAACACCACCAAACGCGGCAAACTGACTAAACCACAAAGATACGGCTCCACCTCCAACCTGAAATTGGTTGCGGAGAAAATCTCCGGATTTTCCGTCTTCAACAATTCCGAAATCCGTCGGGAGCCGATTATGGCGTACGAGGAAAACTCGCTGCCGCCAAAAATCGACGAAGAACCGAGGAAATTGGAACGATCGAAACCGGTTGAACGCTCGTCAATTAACGCTCGCGCAAAGAAGTATAACAGACAGAGTTTGAGCGAGCAAATGTTCAAACAAGTGAACGAACACCAAGTGTTAAAGCGCAGTATATCTCAGCAGAGTCTCAAACAGGACATAGCTATGGAGGCAGTCGTTATTGACATGCCGTCTATAGATGGGCAGTACGACACGTATAAGAGCGGCGCTAGTACCAGTACGCAGTCTAGCGAGGGGGAGGAAAAGGGTCTGAGTAGGTGGGGGGTTTTCAGGGGATCGAACAGCTACGCCAATGCACCCCACGTACCAGTCAGTCAATTGTCCACTCTCGATCTGAAGGTGGTGGCTGATAAGAAGAATCCGCGAGATTCCATTGCCTAAGAACCCAATGCGTCCATTATACAGGGTGCTAGGAACATGCTAAAGAAAACTGAAACCAGGGATTCAGTACATAATTCTGAGTCGATCAGAGTTAGGATATATTTTTTCAAAACTTTGGCAATGTTTTTTTTTTTATTAATCAGATACAACATAGCAACGTCTATGTAATCTTTCTGAACTTGATTTTAATTGGGGAAAAAAACAAGAAATGTATCAACTTAAAAAAACAAGAAATGTATCAACTTGTTTTTTCAAACAGAAAACAGCAATGTCCATTTAAACTTCCATAAGCGCACTCAAAAGTTTAAAGCAGTAAATGACAGTCCAATTAAAAACATCAAAGTACAAACCGCGCGCCGCTTGCGACGCGCGGCAGGTTCATTGATCGTAGAACGTTGTGTTCGCATTGTTCGTTATAGATTGCGTACTCAAAAATATTGGTAACCTATCATTTCCGAAATAAGTGGTTATTGTAATTTTGCTTTAGGCATTAAGAATAACCTTAAAACAAAGTGTTCGTTAGCATCTTTCTTACACCATGTATAAAATGGACCAGTTGGATGGATTAAGGGGCTGTTTCATCACCTTCAAGTAAACCATAACCAACGAATAAAGTTGAAGTTTTGACAGTTTTTGTATGGGCAATCTGTCAAAAGGTGTTTATTTGTCGGTTAAAGTTTACTTGAAGGCAGTGAAACAGGCCCTAAATCCAGTAAAAAGAGTCAAGTATTAATAGATTCTTCCAACAATATTCCTAATATTTTAAGAAACAAGAAGTTTATGCTAAACGTATTTGCTCACGGTGACATTCCAATCCAACAAAACCTTCCTTAACTTAAGCCGTTCCTTAACTTAAGTTGATCCTTAACTTATTCCACAATTAGATATGTGGGATTTCGCGTCTATACTAATAAGGAGTTCGTCAATACTAAAAACTTGACTAAATTTAAGTTCAGTGTTTATATTTATTAATTTTTTTATTATTAAGAACGAATTTAAACAAAAACATATAGAGCAATATTAGGTTTTTTTTCAAATTCGTTACCGATTTTACGCCAAGTTTATTACCAAGTTTAAAATCGACCGGAAAACTCAAATTATTAATCATTTTGTTTTATGTAGGCCAACTTATATAATAAAATAAGCGAATTGATAAAATAAAATATCTATATTTTCATTATCTATCCTTTTCTTATTCCATAAAAACAAGCATGCACTGTAACTTAAGTTTAGTTAAGTTTGGTACTTCCAAATCAAGGTACTTTTTTTGCTAAAGTGCGGTACCAAGTTTATTTTTTAGACTAAAATTCAATGTGCCTAAAATTAGCCTTACGATATTTTATTAGCATTTATAGTCTTTATTATACGAAACATAATAAACTATTAGGTTGATTAAATTATATAATGTTGTTCAAATTATTACTGTTATTAATTATATTGTCATAAAGTATTCCTAGTTTAGAATCTTAACTATAAGGATATATTATTGAAATGGAAAATATGCTTGTGGAATTCTCCACAAATAATTATTTGTTTATCAAATTGGTTTTTAAATGATGCTATGAAATAAACTACGTGAAATTACATTATTGTAAAAAAAACTATGAGTGTGGAATTCGCCACAAATAATTATTTTTCATAAAATTGATTTTTAAATGATACTATGAAATAAATCACGTGGAATTATATTTTTGAAAAGAAAAATGATTGTGGAATTCGCCACGAATAATTACTGTTCATAAAATTGATTTTTAAATGATACTATGAAATAAGTCACGTGGAATTATATTTTTGAAAAGAAAAATATGATTGTGGAATTCGCCACAAATAATTTTATTTGTTTATTTCAGTGAATTGATTCTTAAATGAAATAAACTACGTACAACCTGTACAAAGAGTTCTTGCTATGTATCTATGACGACTGAAAGATATAGCAACAAAAAGCATCCCAATAGCTAAGGCTGAGTTCTATAGAGCGACTGACTCGGCTCGAATTTGAGACGTTAAAACGAGACACAAATATGTATGTCCTTTCATCATATTGAAATATGATTGCAAAAGTGACATCGTATACGTTTAGAGATATTAATGTAAATGCGCGAAACTATTCATGCAAATCTCGTGTGCACACAAGTATGTCATTGAAGTTTACACTATATGTGTGGAACCACATTTGTGAGGATCGATTCGGATTTTGCCTATACAAAACTGTCATTTTCCATACATTCGTGTACGCATCGAAAAGCCGATTTGATCCGTACACGTTTCTATGGAATTTGACAGTTTTGTATGGGCGAAATCCGAAACGATCCTCACAAATGTGGTTCCACCCTAATTTGTCCATTTTATTAATAGTTTTTTGACAGCTCAGACTGTCAGTCAGTTTTGAGACTGAGCTGTCAAAAAGCTATTGATAAAATGGACAAAGTATAGGTTACAAATAATGCAGTTAGAATGATGGAATGTTCTAACGATCTCAGGAAGGCGTAAATGCACAGAACTCTATTTTGATCAAAATGTCACTTGGATCGCACTTGCACCAAGGTGTCATGTCTCGTTTTGACTCTGTCTTGAGTTTAAGCAGAGTGAAAGTGCGGTTTAGGCTGAAATCACATATGTGCGCATCGAGAGCGAGTCGCATGGTGGATGGTTTTAGTCACTTAGGCTGGAATCACGTGTGTGCATCGATTCAAATTCAAATTTATTTATTTCACGTAGGCCAACCTGTGGCTCTTATGACAAGTCATGACTCTACCACCAGTTCGGAAAGCGGATTCTGCTGAGAAGAGCCGGCAAGAAACTCAGCAGTTGCTCTTTTCATAATAATCATTTTACAATATTATTATGAAGCTATTACATTGTAATAAGTTTTTTATACTATCTTGTGGGCAGCTAGATGCCAAGCCGATTTAACCTATGCAACTTTGTTAGAATAAAATATAATTGAACCGTACACGACTCCATACAAAATGACACTTTTAAATGGACAAAATGCGAATCGATGCAAACAGCTGTGATTCCAACCTTATAGATCTCAGCCTAAGTGAATAAAATGTCTTCTTACACTTAATTAATTAATGTTCTTAAGTGTTGAGACTTTTTGTGCTCTGCTCTAAGGAAATACCGCGCGTCGATTATAAAACGTGTCACAAAATTTTAATTAAATTTTTTTCTTGTGTATTTGATTTTTATTTTCTATTTATTCTATTTATGGCTGATTTTTCTCGAAGAGTATATTTGACGTTTTACAGATTCACAATGCAAACGCTGTAAAAGTGTCTTGAGAAATCGTCCCTGAAACCACTTTTAAGCATCCAAATGTTTTTTTTTTTTTTTCAAAATGATATTTGTAATAATAAAATGTTATGTAAGGCTCCTGGCACATTATGGCAGAGAAAATACGCGGCTTTGTCTTTTCTGAGATGTTAACAAAGTAAAGCTGACTTTGTTTCCACTATATAATGATCAAATTCTCAACCTTTTCTCAATCAAATTCTCAATCTTAACCCTGCCGGGAATCACGTCTATCAATATATTATTATTAAGTAATTCAAATTCAAAAATAATCAAAATTATTAATTTATGCGAATATCTTAATAATTACTGTTAAAAATGGGTTTAACCAATAGCCAAGACAAAAGTGTAAGAATTTGTGATACAAAAATAACAATGAAGTTCAGTTTATTTTGATACATGAAAAAAAGACGCTTCGCTTCGCTACTAATGTGACTTGAGCCTTAGGTTCTTAAAAATGCATGCTTTTACATGTACGCTGTAGATATTGATCGCTTTTTAATAATTTACATGTAATATTTAACCAGTTATACTGTAATATCAAATAATGCAATTAACTTGTTAACAATTATAATTAATTATTGCCGTCGCGCTGCTGCTGGAAGCAGACTGATTGACACCCGAGGTGCGATTGTATAAAATTATTCCATTGATCGTAATCGTATACGATGACATTAGCGTCAAAGTGAAATAAACCATGACAGAATTGAGTTAGAGCTCAATTTCGTGTATGCATTCTTAAACGTTTAGGTATGTACGATACGCTCCGTAACGCTCCATGTTAAAATCGGTTGTACTGCATTTGTGACTAAATCAATACAATCAAGGATTATTTTACTTTGACGCTAATATCATCGAATACGAATACGATCAATGGAATAACTTTTAGACAATTGATACCCCGATAGGGACAACTGCAGCTTGGACTGATTTATCTAATTATACCTATGAAAAACAGACGAATTCATACTTTCGTGACTCGTATGGGTTATTACGTTTCCTCCACTTTTGGACCACTTATTTTAAGTCTAAGAATTGGGTATTTGACTGTTGTCAAAATGTTGATATTCAAAATGTAACATGTATGAATAAAGAAGAAGAAAATAAATCGTTCAACAACAGATAGGTTATATAGCCGTTAAACTGCGACTGTATCTGTCTCTTTCTAAAACGAAATTTTCTATGAAGATTATAAGGAGCTACTGTCTGGTGACGTCACTTCAGTAGTGTTCTCTCTGTCTTAACAGGAAACTTTAGAGCTCTATATTTCCGAGTCTAGTTAAGAAAGAAAAATTGCATTGTGTTTTAATATTTAAAAACATTATTTTACATATATAAAAAAAAGTGTGTGTGTGTCAGCTCCGACGCACGACTGGAGTTTACTCCTTACAACGTCGTAATGCATTCGCGGCGCTCGCTGCGTCTAGACGCCGCTCGGACCCGATCGGTACGCGCTCGGCTTCCCTCGGAAAGCTCTTTCGCACGAAAACCAACCTTATTTACTCAACGTTAGGGTAGAAATTTGCATCGTTGTGAAAAACGTAACGAGGCCATTGATAAGTAGATTTTACTGCTCGAATTTTTCTCATACCGGGCGCCTAAAATCGATTCTTAAGGAGTAAACTCCAAAAAAATATCAGTCAAATACCCAATTAAGGAAGACAGTGGCTATGTTTTTCTTTTGTTTTTATTAGATTTATAGCGGTATGTCTGATAAAGGCGGGAAAAAAATCGATGAATTTATTCAAATTCAAAATTATTTATTGCATGTAGGCCAAACTGTGGCTCTTATGACAGTCAAGACTAAAACAATTAGCTATTGTAGGAATTCGTCTAAATTATGGCTTGGCATGTGGTTATTATATACTTATATAACAATAAGAACATGATGCGAATGTAAATAAAGATGTTATGTTTATATATCTTGTTTGCTTTATTTCAACTAACAGTTAACACACTCGTTTAGTCTAGGGACAGATCTAGCGGAAGAACGCGCGCGAAAATTAAAAATTGCCGATCAAAATCTTATTCATTTCATGGCATTAGCGTCAATGTAAAAGTATTCCTTGACTGTATTGATTTAAAGTCACAAATTCAGTACAACCGATTCTAGCATGACGCGTTATGGAGCGTATCGTACATACCTAAAGTATGAGAATGCATACACGAAATTGAGCTCTAATTTAATGCTGTTATGGTTTATTTTACTTTGACGCTAATGCCATGAAATGAATAAGATTTTGATCGGCAACTTTTCGGGACAATCGGGGGGCAGATGTCACGCCCACCAGCGAAGGATGAGTGGTGGTTCTGTGCTCATCAAACTATTTATGTATGTTTGTCTGTTCCTTTGTTGCACTCTAAAGACTAACCGCGTGGACTGACTTTGATGACTCTTGTACCAATAAACTTGCGAGTGTCACAAAAAAACCTCTTATATTATTGGGTCCATCGTTTCAATTTGTAATTTGTACTCGAATAATGCTTTATCTGTCCCTAGCCTTAAACATGGTCAAGGAAAATGACTACCCGAAAACAAATAGTAAGCTCATATTTAGGTAATTTTTTTTTTTCTTCTTTTTAAAAAATAGCAAAACAAGTGAAGATAAATTAGTAGGTAAACTGAACCTAAACGTGATAAGAGTAAGAAGCAGATTGCTAATCTTCTTAAATATATTATAAAAGGACTGTTCTATCAACGCACATCTTAAAGCTTTGCACGGTTCGGGGCTCTGACTGGAATTTGGCATACAGATAGCTATATTATTAGGCCTCCACTACGAAAGGATTTTTGAAAATTCAACCCCTACGGGGGTAAAATAGGGGTTTAATAATTCTAATTTAATGAGCGTAACCGCGGGCAAAAGCAAGTTCTTTTTATAAATCAAATTATCTGAGTTGACGTTAATAGGTTGCAAGTTATATTTTATTGTTTTAGTTCGTCATATTTATTTCTATAAGTACCTAGTGTAAATACAAAATTTTCATTAATAATTTGTTCGTTTGAAGTATTCTTCGCGCAATTGTATTGAACTCCGGTAAATGGCGTTACATCCTGAAGACAATATTATTACAGTTTCTTTTTGTACAGTTTTCTCAACTTTTTATTGTAATTAAATGAGCATGGTATGGTAACTAATAAGGTTATGGACTTTGGACTTCGGCTGACGGAAATGGACTTGCAAATTGCATGGTAGGTTGCTTTTTTCTTTAATAATATGCATGAATTAAGTTGTAGGTATAGCTTGTTTTTTTTTTTTAAATTGTCCCCAAATACCTGGAAGCTGATATTTAAAAAAAAAATCATAATTCTAAACGCGCATGAATCATTTTTGTAGTGGTCAACATTTGATCCGTGATAAACTTTGAACGACTAATGAAATATTATGGTGTTTTATAATTTATTTTTAGGTTTTGACTGTCTTTAATATAAATTGAATAGGGTTAGCTATATTTTTTTAAGCAAAGATCATTTTATTCTACGCCTAATTCATGCAACGGTCAATCCCCAGGCATTGGAAGAAGAGTTTACAGTCCAACTAGAGGAGCAAGAGCGGCAGGCGGCGAACGCCCGTCTCCCTCCCCCCACTACAAGCATGCCACCACACAGCTCCGCACTACACTCATCCAGGACAAGCTTAGCGTCGAGTCATTACGACTAGTGTGTATTCAATCAGAGTAAGTCCACGATTCCACGCAAGTCGGCTCTTTGACTATCGCTAAACGTCACTTGTCATTATGACATAAAAATTGCCGCCAAAAGGTGTCAACCATAGACAATACTTCGAACTTTTGTTCCCAAAAGGAGCATGAGAATAAAAATTAGCGCCACAATTTGTGAACCATAGACAATGCTTTGAACTTAGAGCTAATAAAATAAACGGAAACGTGCGCCGAGGCAAATGTCAAAACTTTTCTGATTTCTTTTCCAAATATGTAACAGTTTCTGAAATGCTTCTAAAAATCTAACCGTTCTCAGAGAATGTGAAATTAATTTGAATCGTTAGACATGCTTGATAAGACACCATGTCGTTTTTATTGATTGCTTTAAAAATTCGCTACACCAAATTCTTTCTAAGAATAAGTGGCTTTGACAAAATAACAGTATATGTACATATTGGTAATGATTCAATTGAACTTTTCTAATACTAGATTTACAGGTCTAAATATAGTGATATGCTAACACAATATTCTTGCGGAATATTATTACATTTAGAGCCGTCAATTTAGTTAAGAAATTGTGAACAATAGCCAATACATATTGAATAACGTACGGCCTATAAAGTTAGCTAGTTAAAAATCGAGCTTATGCTTATACTCTTTGGTAAAATTCACCGATGTGTAAAATTTTAACTATGGATATTTTTAATTAAGTGCCTAAGCGCATTTAGGACCTGTTTTACCACCTCTAGTAAACTTTAACCTCGAATAAAGACATTTTAACCGTTTTTTTATTGTGAAATATCAAATATCAAAATTCATCGGTTGAAGTTTACTAGACGATAGTGAAAAAAGTGCTAAGACACTTTATTACACTGTAGAGAGACTACAGAACTTTAACTAAGACCAGTTAAGATCTACTTAAAACGTGTAGAAAATGAATCTCAATGAGAATTCAAGTAAGTAATCGTCCAAAATTTCAAGAATATTTATTTACTTACCAGTTTATAGTTCTTCATAAAATATCAAACTACTTAAAACTTCAATATTGATTGTAAATCTTGAATGTATAAGATTAAAATGTAAAAAATTTCAAAGAAATAAATAAAAATCCAAACGAGCAACTTTTGTCTCTACAACTTTCGTCCCTCATATCAGTATTAGTAGGACGTGTAAAAAAATAGTAGGTATTAATTTGACAATTGTTAAGTGAAACTGTACGTTTCAAGCTGTCAATTGAATACGATTTTTTTACACAAACGCACGGCAGAAGCCGATTTTTGTAATCGCAATAATAATTTTTATTTGGGACACGACAAATGTTGCCAAGGACATGTTAATAAAATTAATTAAAATAAAATAAATTTGAATAAATAAAAAATTGGTTGCCTGTAAAGTCGGTATACGGGCGAAAGTTTTACGTGACAACCGAAATAGAAGCGCAAGACATGAACCGGTGTGTATGCCTATCTCTCTCACTCTCTCTCTCTCGCTCTGTCTCTCTCGCTCTTAGGCGGGCTAACCATGCCCGAGTGGCTCTCACTCGCTCTCATTGTGAGCGCATAACGTGAGTGGAGCGTAACGCAGTTTCTTGAAGTGTCACCCGGCAAACCAATTTATAAGACGTTGTCACGTCAAAATCTTAGTTAGGCAAACAAGGAATTGATAAAGTATAGCTTATGACTTTGGAGACTGCTTGCTTATAATGTAACGGCAATACGGTGCTTTGATAGCTAGTTTATCTGTGCTATAGAATATGTTTAATGTATAAACTGTATGTGAATAGTCCGATTTATAACTGCATGGAGTATAATAGCGTCCATCGTCTCCTACATTGCACTATATTCTACTGCCTTGGATCAGTGGTAGAGATTTTTTTATACTTAGAGATAAAATGTTTCCTTTTTCTTTTCTTTTCACTTGTTTTATATACGATGTTTGGTACAAAGAAATAAGTTAATGTCTGCTTAGTAGCCACTAACCAGGAAATATATTGTCTATCTATATAGCTTGTAATTAGAAACTAAGATATCAGATCTTAGTTTCTAATTACAACCTAAGATAGGTCTAAGATCCGAATAGAGGTCGACCTTCACACATCTGTTTATTAGATGAAAAGTATTTTTTATCGCATATTATCTATAAAAAAACAAATCGCAATTGTATTGCCATTAAAATATGTTCAAGGCTATTTCAAAAAATTTTTGTCCACGTTTCACTTTCTTGTTTACCGAACGAACTTAAAAGATATTAAAATTATTTATCTTATGGAACATGCAAATTTTCCTATTACCAGGCAAGCAGATATAAAAAGGTAACTCGGCACAAGTAATTACACCGATCTGTTTTCTAATCGATATATATTTTAAGATAAAGATAATTTTATTGCAAATGCGATGGTGTAATATTGCCTTTGAAAAATCGTTCATGAATGACTATTGCCAGAAATTTCAATTTTTTTATTAAAAATAGCCTTGACCAATTTTTATATAGAATTGCGAGTTGTTTTTTATAGATAATATTTGACAAAAAATGCTTTTCATCTGGTAAACAGATGGGTGAAGGACGACTTCTCTTCAGGATCTTGTTCTATACTATTTATCTATTAGCTGATGACCAATGATTTCGTCGGTGGACTTTTTCTTTTTCTCTCTGATTCAGGGACAAACACTTTGTTTAAAATTATTTTAGTATGGATTGTAACATTTTTGTCGATGCAATCACGAATTCCGCACAAAATCTTCGAATGAAGATAATAACAATCGAAATTTACACGAGAAGTTCGTTTGATCGCATAATATTCATGTAAATATAAGTCGGGCTATAGACAAGAGTAAGAGAATGGAAAGGCCTAACTAGGCAGTTAAGTAAAAGCAATTTTATCATAGACGTGTGTGTGTGAGCTATATTAAATAATAGGTATTGGTGTGTGCGTCAATTTTTCATGAAACCGTATAAATGGTTGAAAAACAAGAATAGGTAGAGACTAGTTCTGTTGAAACTTGAAAGTTATCAATTTAGTTTTCTATAGCTGCTAGTCGCCTTACTGGTAATAACTGTTCATTATCTTATTAAAAAAAAAACACATAGGTAGTCTATGCCCTTGTTTTATAAACGCATAAATTGTAGATTTTTAACTTTCTAGTCTATTTCCTAATTATTTATGGAAATAAACCATAGGATTCTTCTTTTTATTGCATACCTTCGCAAATGGAAAAAAAATTGTGATCGCGAAGTCAATTGTTAAATATTTTACGCTATCAATTTCTTTGCTATGCTTTTATTTAACTAAGCTATAAAGACGCGTGATTTTAGATCTGTTTTTAGTGGGATATTCCAGAATAACATTACGAAATAATATTAATAAAATATTTCGCTTTAAGAGTATCATTAATTGATTACAAAGACTTTATTTTAGATATTGATAATGCTTACACAATTTACATTATTGTTTTGGTCAAGATCGCGATACAAGGCAAGGTATAGACGGTCAATAAATATCGCGATACCATTCTCAATTTCAACATTTTCTATAAATGAATGCACGTGTTTACATATTTTAATGACGAGATCACTAATGTTACGATATTTATTGAGTCTAAATCATTTGTTTTAAAAAATGTATATTTTGTACAGATAAGTGAAAATAATAGTCAGTTTTAATAGATCGCCGACTGACATGTAGATAGATATAGGAGAAACAAAAACATATTTTTTCATGTACAGTATTTGTGTATTTTTTTAATTAATGTGCCTACTTAATTTATAAAAGACTTAAGTGTGTGGTTATGTTGACTTTTTTTACCACAACCATTGAGTAGTTTTTATATCAGGCTGAGGATATGTAGTATACAAAGTATTAGGTATTCTATGAGGAAATGCATGTTGTCATGGTCGTTGATTGTGATTAAGGCGCACTAAACGGGTCTGCTCGCGAAATTCATATTTAATTTGGTTTTTTGCTCTTTGTAAACTAATACGACAAAGTAGGCTTATGGCATTCTAATTGCGCCAATGGCAGTATCATCTTCACAGGTTTATATAAAAATATTTACTTGAATGTGTCCAGTTTAAGAAATTAGTCCGAGTATCGACTAATAAGTGAGTAACTCACGTCCAACTCGATGCTTGGACTAATTTCTTAAACTGGACACTTTCAAGTAAAGATTTTTATATAAACCTGTGATACTGCCATTGGCGCAATTAAAATGCCATATGCCTAATTTGTCGTATTAGTTTACAAATTGCGAAAAACCAAATTAAATCTGAATTTCGCGAGCAGACCCGTTTCTAGCTCCTTAAATAAGAACGGTAAAATGATACTTATTGTCTATGAAAAAGCAATGATGTTATACTACTTATGTTTCCTTGGTCTGAGGTTTTATTGTAAAATAAAAACTAACAAACTTTGTCTATGGATTTATTTTTAGGAATAAAAATGGCTATTTTATCTCTACTTGCGAAAGGTATTTGATCGTATTTTCATAACACAGTTTTCAATGTGTACAGTAAACCAAAGACCCTGTCCATTTAAAAAATTATGCGTAACAGAAAATATACAACGAAATACATTTGTCCATAGCAAATATTTGGCTGGATCGTTTTATTGACAATTATTATAAAATGGTGGAAAAATATTAATTTTAATCATAAATTATTATTTATAATATAATGTTCATATCAAATTTTCCACACAAGTGTTTGTCCAAATCCCAATACGCTTAAATCAAAATGGTCTGTACAAATATAAAGAAATTATTCGCTTCATTGATAGAATACTTTTTAAAAAATGCAGTTTATTTTTAAAAAGCTTAGATTTTTTTTATATAATTTTATCTATCCCACGAGAGTGATTCAGGAAAGAAAAAATTTTATCGTCCACCGTACAATTTTTTAATATACACAAAAATGTCTATTATTTTTATGTAAGATGCATATTAGATGTAACTAAAAATCAGATTTAGAAAAAACTGCTCAATTTAATTTTTTAAGGCGCCCTGTATCACCCACATATCATTATATGAAATAAGATCAATCTTATACAGTTTGTAAACAGAGTCCTTGAAAATACGAAATGAAATATCATTTCGTATTTTATAATCATATTAGGTACGTACCTACCTACCGGAAATCAGAATGCCTGCGAATTTCGCGAAAATCGTCCTTGTGGATTTAGTTTTCAAAAATTCTATGAGAACTGATATTCCGCGATACAAAATGTCGCCTACGTCACTCTCCAGGTCCTCTGTTGCGGCACGATTGAAGGACAAACCACTTTCGCATTTGTAATATTAGTAAGGATATGGCATCTGGTATTTATATCCTTGATCATAGGTGTTGGAACCGAAGCCTTTATTATATCTCTGGATAGATAGATTTTTAGTGAGAATTTTTTATTTTCTTTTTACGTTTCCACAATATTTTAAGAGGACTTTACATTTCGCATCCGTCTCTCGCCCATTCTAATATTTTCAATGATTGTAAACATCTCGGATACTTTTGACAAAATCTGGTCAACTTTTATCCTTGACAATAAAATTACGGATATTTTAGATATATTTTTATTATCATATACCTACCTAGATTTTAATGGAGAAAAATTGCGTAAAACTACTATTAACTTTTATTATTCTCTATCAAAAACTAGGTGTATGATTATAAAAATATATACTCATAAAAATATTATAAAAATATATACTATATATAGCTCAATTACCACTGACTCACTCACTCACTCACTGACTCACTGACTGATTGACACGATTGTTCTCCTAGAAAGAGACAGAAAACGATACAATGATGTACGAGAGATATGTTCGGGTGCGGGATTCGAGTGGGGAAAAATTATGACATTTCGGACTTCTCTATCAAAAACTAGGTGTATGATTATAAAAATATGTCTAAAATATCCGTAATTTAACTTTCGAAGATAATAAATTATTGACCACATTTTTTCAAAAGTATCTGAGATTTTTACAATCATTGAAAATATTAGAATATGCGAGAGAGAGGGATGCGAAATGTAATGGTACTCTTAATCAATTTACTAACGGAAAGTCTCTGAAAGTCCAAAATTATTGTTTTTCCCCTATATAGACAAGGTAAGATATAGTAAGCTGTGTAAATTGTAAACTTGTATTTTTGCGTTATAAATAATAATCAATTTCTGAGATTATCGCAGTATGTGAGCAGGAAGTTTATTTTCATTTTATTTAGTTAATACAACACCGTAGCCATTTTTAATGTTAATCTTATTATTTTAATAATATTATTTTTGTCTATATGAAGTAAATTATTGTTACATCATTACGAGATATAAAGAACTTACTTTGTATTGCTGTGTTTTATTTTAAAATACCCTCAAAGTCAGCAGGGAAGAAACCAGAACTGAAAAGCAAAATGTTTGATTGCTTTAATTCTTTATTGCCTAATACAATAAAGCACAAAGGCAAGCTTAATACTAAGGCGTCAGTTACACAAGAAGATATTCTCGAATGCGTGCGGCAAAAAATCGTATACGATAACTCAATACAATTTTCGCCCGCAATCATACATTATGACAAAAACTCGTATCAGTTAAGCGATGCTCGAATTCGAGTGTCAAAAATGTGGCTCGCATTTTAGAAGCTCATTGTGTAACTGAGCCTTTAAAGTTATTCTCTTTCGGTGAACATTTAATGATGTGTGTGGAAAGAAATACTGCGCATAATATAGAGAAATAAGTAAACAAAAGCAGAAACAACGAGTGAATTATTACTGACTTCGAAAACTGACTAGTAACAATGTCATTTATTGTTCGTATGTTATGGATTTTCTATATCATTTGTCATATTGACATAACTTGTACGTTTCAGCTTAATTTTAAGTAAGAAATATTAATACTCATAATAAAACATACTTATAACACGAACTAGGTAATACTGCATGCTAGTTACACCATTTTTACATAATAACTTGTGGTTACAATGGATATTCTATTACGCGTATGGATTCAAATCGTGTGTCATTATTACATGGGGACATGGACCTAGGTACCTAACTTTCAGTCTATTGGGCACAGCTCTTCGATCACAACTTTTTTCTGTGATCGTGAATCTGGGAAATATACCCTTTGAAACAAAAAAGAATTTTCCAAATCGGTGCAGGCATCTACGAGTAATCGGTGAACATACATAAAAAAAAGATGGGACGAATTGAGAACCTCTTCCTTTTTTGAAGGCGGTTATTATATTATAAGGGTATTTTATAAATAGTGATACAATTTATTTAACAATTTATGATCACAATATTATACTGATTGGTTAGTAATTAGGGCTCTTGTGCACTTCCTCGTACCTATTCGATTCGTGAAAATACGATTCGAGGTGGCCGTCATACAAAATGTACGTGCGCTTGTGCACTCATTCGATTCGTATTCCTAATTTATTATTTATTTTTGTATGACGGCCACCTCGAATCGCACCTTCACGATCACGAGGAAGTGCACAAGAGCCCTTACGCGGAGCCCAAATCCTGTCATATTGACATAACATGTTCGTCAACGGTACACAGTGGAACACAACTTAATAATTGTAACTACGAAAAATACTAAAAATAAAATAAATGCACCACACCCTAATACTGCAATTAGGTTACACAATTTTACATACTTACCTATAGTTCTTGCAATTCACGAGGGCGACTGACTTATGGTTGTGTGTGTGTCGTATCTGTATAAGTGTGAGCGAGCGCAATGCTCGCGCCTGCCCGCTCCCACCTAGGCTTTGACGGGCACGCACACTTATGCAATGTGCATGTACACGAAGTAACCACGAGTAAAGCTCACTCGCCTTCGTGAATTGCAATAACTGTAACAACATGTGGTTACATTTTTAGGATTTTCTATTACACGCAAGGATTCAAATCATCTGTCATGTTGACATGAGAACACGTGACTTTCTGTCCATTGGGCACAGCTATGCGAAACAGCTTCCCTTGCGTCATACAAACGCAAACCTTGAACTGCCCCGCACCGTGGAACTTTTCCGATTTGTTCAAAGGTAAAGCTATGGGTAGATATCTGACATCTATGAAGACTCCTTCTTTACCGCTTAGAACTACGGATCCGTTGATGGATTTTAAGTAGATATCCTGGTCAGATCTTACGCGGAGCCCAAATCCTGTCATATTGACACAACATGTTCGTCAACGTTACACAGTGGAACACAGCTTAATTGTAACCAAGAAAAATACTAAAAATAAAATAAATGCACCACACCCTAATACTGCAATTAGGTTACACTATTTTACATAACAACATGTGGTTACAATTTAAGGATTTTCTATTAAGCGCAAGGATTCAAATCATCTGTCATGTTGACATGAGAACACGTGACTTTCTGTCCATTGGGCACTGCAATGCGAAACAACTTCCCTTGCGGCATACAAACGCAAACTTTGAACTGCCCCGTACCATGGAACTTTTCAGACTTGTTCAAAGGTAAAGCTATGGGTAAATATCTGACATCTATGAAGACTCCTTCTTTGCCGCTCAGAACCACGGATCCGTTGATGGATTTTAGATATATATCCTGGTCAGCTTTCCAGAACAACTCTTTGGATTCCATGTGGGTACCTTCCGCTCCTCGCAGGTGAGCTGATGTTTCGGATCTGAAGGTCAGGTCCTCGTCAACTGGCGATGAGATCCGCTTGGTTGACACTTGCTGTAACACATCATGATCATCAGCAACCCATCAACGGCTCACTACTGATCAGGTCTCCTCTCAGAGAAGGGTTTTAGACAGTACCTAGTCCACCACGCTGGCCGGCAAATGCAAATTGGCAGACTTCGCACGTCTTTGAGCACATTATGAAGAACTCTCAAGAGTGCAGGTTTCCCCACGATGTTTTCCTTCACCGTTGAAGCAAGTGATATTTAATTGCTTAAACGCACTTGACTCCGAAAAGTCAGAGGTACGTACCCGGGATCGAACCTGCGACCCCCAGAATAGGAGACCACAATCCTAACCAGTCTAACCACTAGGCTATCACTGCTTCTAACACGGAACTATTATAAGCCTAAACTAAAAATTTTAAAAACGTACAAGTCTATTTCGGATATGGTATCGTTAAACTTCTTTATAAACAGATAGACGTCCACGGTCCATTGTTGAACAAAATTCTCTTGCATAGACTTCCACCGGCCTCGGTCTTGTGCCATACATTACATTCAACGGCTCCCTTATTATGAGCCTAATATGATGCAGGTATTTTGAAATCATAGACAGAAAATTCAGTTATCCTTGCATTGTGTAAGAAAGCTCCTCTAGTGCGATTGAAAGCTGCACAGCGCCATCTAGCGGCAGTTACTAACCTTAGCGTTCAAGTTGTTCACCGTGTCGCCGAGGGTGAGCACGGGGCTGGCGGTGCTGAACACTTGCTCGCCGGAGTCAGGGTCCGTCAGCTCCAGGGCACTGACGCCGCGGACGAATACACCGGTCGCGTTTACCACGAGCTTCGTCTCTGCGCGAGATAACCTATAAAGCAAATGACGAATTGAAAGCTGATTTAGGGCCAATTGCTCTGCTGGGTGCGTTGTACCTAAGGGTGAGATCTATAGATGGCACTTTCACTCAGCTCAGACTCAAGACTGAGTTAAAACGAGACAGATTTATATCAGGACATATTTGAGAGTCAGGGTACGATCTATAGATCTCAGCCTAAGAGACGAAATCCTATATATTCTCTAAGTACCTACCTACAGTCAGATCTAGCAGCATACCATTTCATCAGGTATCGCTAAAAAACTTGTAGGTAGGTACCTACCATAACATTACTTATTAATGGAAGAGGTAACGCATGACTTACTAAAAGTCTCTTAGCTATAAGGTAGACATACGACGCACAGAGGGATTGATTTTCATTTATTGCACTCAAATTGGACCTACAGGGGAGATTGGAAATTCGAGGAATTAGACCTATTGGGCAGTCTGGACGTTCCGGGAATAGGACGTAACGAACGTCCAGTATGGACGTTCGGTTAATTGGACCTTCCAGATCGTAAAGGCCGTCTTGATTATGAATCTCTATGCAACATATTGTAGACCAATATGTTTCTAGGTCTTATTTAATCGTATATAATATCAAATTAAAGCTTATTTTATTCTGAAACTAACTGTATTAAGTTGCCTTATTAAAAAGTTGATCCAATCCATGGTTGCCTAGATTTTAGATGTAAATATTATCCGCACGCAATTTAGGCACGCGATTTGTCGATGAGTATAATTTATTTCTTATCACTAATAATAAATATCAGATGAGGGTATTTTCTTATACCGGATCTCGTACTATATAAGCATGAAGCTTGTGTTAGGAGTGGGTACAATAATGCAATGGAGGGGGATTGAAATGTCGACCTTGTAATTTTCAGTAAGCAACTCATCCCATTGGGCTATTGAACTCTCCCCCTTACAATATAGGGTGTTTGAGTCAAACTTCTTGAAAAAAAAAACTTAAGAGGTGTCAAGGGACACCCGAATGGAGCGTAGTTCCTTTCAATTACATTGTGTTCGGTATTTTCGTGGTACAACATTGGGTCTCCGTAGCCTAGTGGCTCCGGCAGTCGCCTAACAGCCAAAGGTCGATGGTTCGAATCCCAGCTCGACAGACCGAATTTTCCATTTTCAATTTTATTTTAAACAATTTCTACATGTGGTACATAACTTATAAGTTATAAAAAATTAGGGAAAATTCCACATGTAGAAATTGTTTAAAATAAAATTGAAAATAGAAAATTCAGTCTGTCGAGCTGGGATTCGAACCATCGACTTGTAACTGTTAAGCGACTGCCGAAGCCACTAGGCTACGGAAACCCAATATTGTACCTCAAAAATACCGAATCCAATGCAAAATTCACATTCAACAAAAAAGTGTCGGTTTCAAAAATGTGTCGTGTCGGTTCCTTAATTTTTTCCGTCTAGCCCCCTTCCGCACCGCGCGATAAGGAACTTACGTTCCAACTCTCAAACTGTTTGACCCCCTTTACCTGCATCTTTTACCTTGTCTGCAAGTTAATCAGCACGGATCCGTTGTCGCTAGTGATGCTCATGGGTGTGTCCTGGAAGCTCTCAACGAGCCCGTCTCTTTTATACACGTGGTCCAGATCAGCCGTCCCGAAGAATTTCATGGCGTTGTGCTCTGGAAGGAACTCCATACTTTCCAGACCTGGAATTCGGTAAGAGATGATTTTGACGTGATAATGTCATATAGCAGTGATAGCCTAGTGGTTAGGACTGTGGTCTTCTATTCGGGTGGTCGCAGGTTCGATCCCGGGTACGCACCTCTGACTTTTCGGAGTCAAGTGCGTTTAAGCAATTAAACATCACTTGCTTCAGCGGTGAAGGAAAACATCGTGAGGAAACCTGCGCTCAGTTGTGAGCCATTGATGGGTTGCTAATGATGAACGTCTTATAAATCGATGAACACCGGCTGCACGCACGAAAAAGTGTCACGTTCCGGCTGAGCCTGAGCGTGCAAGCGAGAACGCAGAACAAGCAATAAAAAGGCACGATCGGCCCAAGCGTTGGCTTATGCCGCCCGCCAGTCATCGTCAATGTTTCTTTATGACGTTATCACGTAAAACTATCGTCCGTAAACCGACTTTACAGACAACCGATTTTTGAAATGAAAACTTCTTTAGGCGCGTTGAGCACTTTTTGGATGAGCAAAAAACATGGATTTCGCGACATCGTCACCGTCAAGCAACGATCGTCATATGTATACTGTGTATATATGTACATAGATATACCTCCGTGCGTTATTAGTAAGTATGCAAACTTGTCTTGTATGAGGGACTCAAGTGCTGGTAAAAAAACAGGGTCATGTTTTGTTGCCCAAGCACAGGCACTGTACAGCCATTTTTTGGGAACTGCCGATAGAAGTGAATTTTTGGTTTGTAAAGAAGTGTTAGTAACCAATTTAAACTTTAATCCTTGACCATAAACACTTCTTTATAAAAACAAAATTTTTTCTTTATAAACCAAAAATAATTCAAAAATAATAATCTAACAGCTCGAAGATACAATTCACAAGTTACTTAGTTTTCACTTCTATCGGCAGTCCCTATGACACCAATTTTTTGGAACGAAGCTAGTTCATTATCGCTACGGACTTGGCGGAATGGGGGCTAGGCGAAAAAAGTGTAGGAATTTTCCGTCACGACCCCTTTCGATAGCGCAGACATGTGGCGAGAGATGGTATTGATTATAAAAGGAAATTTTTTCATTATTAAAAGGAACTTCGATCCAACCGAGTGTTCCAGGACACTCACGTTTCACGACAATCAATGATGAAGTTCTAATGAGGTCTAGGTTGGAGCGCGCTTGCCTAGAAAATGCCTATTCACTCTTGCCTTGAAGGTACCTACTCAAATTATGCGTTGCAGGAAATAGACGCTGGAAGGGCGTTCCACATTCGTTTCAGAAATGTGATGACCTTTTAACTTTTGACAACCATGATGATTTTTTAAATGCGAAAAACAGGGGGGTCGGTAAAGATAACCGAGTTCTGTCGAGAATCATGCTCTCGTCTTCTGAGTATATAGACCTAACACACCCGTCAGCACCGAAATAAGTGCAAAAATAGCTCGTATTTTTTGACTCTGAATTTCCACTCTCTAGATCCTCAACAACTCAACTGAAGTGGAAATGGGCGGGGCACATAGTTCAAAGAGCTGATGGTCATTGGGGTCCCAATTAAGGTGCTGGAGTGGCGACCCCGCACCGGGAAACGCAGTGTTGGCAGACCCCCACTATAGGTGGACCGACGACATCAAACGAGTCGCAGGGAGCCGCTGGATTCAAGCGGCGCAAGACCGAAGCCTGTGGAAGTCCATGCAGGAGACCTTTGTCCAGCAGTGGACGTCTATAGGTTGATAAAGAAGAAGAAGAAGATCCTCAACATATACCTACCCAAGCAAAAATACACATCGTTTCCTTACTGCGTGATTGAAGATTTGTTCTTCAATAAACAAACACACTAACACGTGTAAAATAATAAAATTTATTGAAGGGATTTAATAGGGATGGTAAAGAAAGAGAAGATGAAACAAATGTTTACCTTGGCCAAGCCTCAACACCGCTAGTATGGTAAATGTTAGCACCAAATTACCGATAGCCAACACAAACAGCAAACACACCAAGGTCCAGAACGCAAACGTCCTCCTTCCTTTATGCATGCTCTTCGTAACATTGTTCCCATTCTTATCCGAGTAATTTTTAACACTATTGTGTAGAAGCATTTGACTTTGGGTTGGGGTTTTCGTAAGAAGCGCCTTCTCGCCTCGATTTCTCTCTAATGTGTCCGACATCGCCTCGGATAGGGGCGATACGCCTCGGAGGTTGGACATCATTTCGCTATTCTCAATCGTATACAATTTACGGGAATACGAAAACTAAAAATAGCTTGAAAACACTGGCTTATGACGTAAAGGTTTTGAATTTGGTGCGCGCGCATTATTGAGCGGATGAATTTTCGATTCCTATTGGTCAATCAGTTAACCAATCAAAGTACGGCAGCTTTGGTTGTCTATTTCTTGACCATGGAATAAGAAAATATCTACTTCTACAGGTTTATTCCAGACCTTTGTCCAGAACATATCTATGATCAAAGGTCCAGAAGTGGACGTCTATAGGTTGACAAAGAAGACAGTTTTATTCTCACAAGAATCTCACGCAATAACTTGGATTCGTATAGGAAATGATAGGAGGTTACAGATTCTAGGATAATAGGGCAAAAAACAACAATGACCGCTTTCCATTGGATGCTTATAGAATTACGTATTTTCTAGTTCCATGGTTCTATCATTGCTCTCTGTAGAGTCTCAGAAGCGCTGGAACCTAGAGCTGTAAAGCCAGTTAATCTCTTTTTAGGCTATGGAGTTATTCTGTCAAATAGAAAATTTGACAATTTGCTTTGTAATCATGGCGTCTGAGCGATACAGTTTTTCTTTAACAACTTTTAGGTATATTTTATAATTCTTTTATAGAACTTATTAAAAATACTAACGTATTTACTTGTTCACCATCCATGCTATTTAACTATACAGCAAAACCCTTCTCAAAACTCGTAAAAAACCGGTGTTTTCTAACTCTAACTTAGAAAGTGGTTTTTCATGTAAACTTAATTTTCGTGTAATTTTCTTGCAGCCCTTCAGGTAAATTAGTGCAAATTGAATATGCTCTAGCCGCTGTAGCCGCCGGCGGGACGTCCGTCGGTATCAAAGGTAACTTTTTGTACATTTTTGAGGTTATTGTTTAGTCATCCTAGCTCTATAAAATTTGAACTTAAAACTTCACGTACAAGAAACTGTATTTTTGATCTTAGTTAAAAACCAAAAGAACGTGTTCCACAGTGTTAAATTCTACCCCCAAAGGGGTTAAATAGGGAGTTGAATGTTTGTATGAGAGTCTGTTATTTTTCAAGTTATATCCATGAAACTTGGGGTTTTGGCTCTTGATTAAATGTAAAGAATAATAAACATAGTTGAAGATGAACCTATGATATCCACGCTAGAGTTAACTTATTTTCTTTGTTTTCAGCATCAAATGGTGTTGTGATAGCAACTGAAAACAAACACAAAAGCTTCCTATATGATGAACACAGTGTTAACAAGGTGGAAATGATCACCGGACATATTGGTATGACATTTTTTTAGTACCCTGTAGTACTAGAGTGCATGGGCAGCCTTATCACTGGAGTGATAACTGCAAATCTGCCGTGCTAAGCGCAAAAGCGGTATCTCAAAAAAAATCAAATTTTTTATTTTTATGGCATCGGATAGCTTAGAAAATATGCATCTAATGAACTAAGCCAAATAACGGTATCTAATTTAAAACATATCAAAAAACCCTTTTAAAATTTTTCCCTATCTCAATTTTGCTCGAAATTACTAAGGGAATTAGAGGTAATTCCTTCAATTTTCTCGAAACTTGCTTTCACTGAGATACCGCTTTTGCGCTTAGCACGGCAGAAATATAGTTGAGCGAAGCAACGGCTGGGTCATGCTCGTGAACGAGTTCCACCGGCGGGAATGGAGCTACTTTCTGTCAGTGCGTTTTAATATGTATTGAATTGTAAGTAGTAACACTGCATACATAGCATAGTACCTATTGTAAACTATTTTGAAAAGAGCAACCGCACCGATCCGTAGCTCGTTGTGGTGTGATTAAAGGACCAACACACAAAACCAACAAAAAACACCGGTGGACCAATTTTTATGAAATTTTGTGTGCAAATCGGGTAGGTCTGAGAATCGGCCAACATCTATTTTTCATACCCCTAAATGATAAGGGTAACCAACCACTAAATATTTTTGTTGGCGGTACGTAGTTCGCTGGGTCAGCTAGTATTAGTATGATTTACTTTTTTGCTATTTATTCCAGGCATGGTGTACTCCGGCATGGGCCCCGACTACCGGCTGCTGGTGACGCAGGCCAGGAAGATGGCGCAGCAGTACTTCCTGATGTACCACGAGCCCATCCCCACGGCGCAGTTGGTGCAGCGCGTCGCCACCGTCATGCAGGAGTACACACAGTCGGGGTAAGGGTTAAGCCTCAATAGCCCAACGGTTAAAGGTGCGGACTGAAAACTGAAAGGTCGCAGGTTCGAATCCCACCCGTTGCACTATTGTCGTACCCACTCCTGACACAAGCTTTCCGCTTATTTGGAGGGGAGAGGAGGATATTAGTCAACTTCAACTTGACTTTAAAAAAAAAAAAAAGACGCACCTTTTCCACTTGCAAAAATAGAAGAGATAATTGCGCCGAGAGAGCCTAGTGGTTAGGACTGTGGTCTCCTATTTGGGGGGTCGCAGGTTCGATCCCGGGTACGCACCTCTGACTTTTCGGAGTCAAGTGCGTTTAAGCAATTAAATATCACTTGCTTCAACGGTGAAGGAAAACATCGTGAGGAAACCTGCACACCTGAGAGTTCTTCATAATGTTCTCGAAGGTGTGTGAAGTCCGCCAATTCGCATTGGGCCAGCGTGGTGGACTATGGCCTATAACCCTTCTCTGAGAGGAGACCTGCGCTCAGTAGTGAGCCGTTGATGGGTTTTTAATGATGATGATGAGATAATTGCGCTGATATATTCCCCCTCGTTCGTAACTGTAAATGATGAGTTCTTTGGGCCAAAAAGAAAAATGTATTGGGGGTTTTCTGTCCACAAATCCTCAGTACTAGCCCTGAGTTAGGACATAGGCACCCCCATGCCTTGGAGAGGACGTAATTTCTCCTGTTGTGTCGGATTTCCATCCCATCAGACTATGAGAGTGAGGAAATTGATAGTTTAACTGTGTTGCACACACTTTTCTTCTTTATCAACCTATAGACGTCCACTGCTGGACAAAGGTCTCCTGCATGGACTTCCACAGGCTTCAGTCTTGCGCCGCTTGCATCCAGCGGCTCTCTGCGACTCGTTTGATGTTGTCGGTCCACCTGGTGGGGGGTCTGCCAACACTGCGCTTCCCGGTCCACTCTAGCACCTTGGCACCCCAACGACCATCAGCTCTTCGAACTATGTGCCCCGCCCATTTCCGATTCAGTTTCGCGACTCGCTGAGCTATGTCGGTGACTGGTTCTCCTATGGATGTCCTCATTTCTGATTTGATCTCGCAGGGATATACTGAGCATAGCTCTCTTCATCGCTCGCTGAGTGACCCTGAGCCTTCTTATGAGGCCTATAGTTAGCGACTATGTCTAGGATCAGTATTATAAAGTGGTGTTTACTCGGCAGCGGCGTGCGGCCGTTCGGCGTGTCGCTGCTGATCTGCGGCTGGGAGGGCGGGCGGCCCTACCTGTTCCAGTGCGACCCGTCGGGCGCCTACTTCGCGTGGAAGGCCACCGCCATGGGCAAGAACTTCAACAACGGCAAGACCTTCCTCGAGAAGAGGTAAGAGCAACTATAAGAGAAAAACGATCCCCCTTATATACCATGGTTTACCAATTTTAAGTTGCGTAGAGAATTGATAGTTGTGGCTCTCAGACTACGTTCCGGGCACACTCCGTTAAATAGTTTTAAATACCTAATGAAAAAGGCTGAGTCAAAAAATTGTTCCCTCTGTAACAATCTAGAAGACACACATCTTTTAATGGTGTGTGCACGGAGTGAAGATATGCGAGCCTCAATGATAAATAATTATAATTTAAATCTCGCAGATGTGGGTATTTTCCAAAGTCTCTTTGTGAGTTAATATTAAGAATTTTTAAAGAAATTTAAGAGTAGATTAAGTTAAATTTTTTTTTTTAAGTTTTAAGATTGTATAATATAATTTAATTAGTTTATTATGGGTCTGGCATAATCTCATTTACCTAAGAGATTCAAAGACCTTTCAAAAATTGAGAATTAAAAAAAACTATAAGAGACCTCGAGATGAGGTACTGTTTGTAAAAACCAAACTTCACGTGGACCAAGTATCGGGCAAAAGCTATTAAATTTTTTTTTTATTATTCGATGACAAGCTAGTCCTTGACTGCGATCTCACCTGATGGTAAGTGACGGTGCAGTCTAAGATGGTAGCGGGCTAACTTGGAAGGCGTGTGGCAGTGAACATTCAACCCATACCCCTAATCGGTTTCTACACGCCATCGTGCCGGAACGCTAAATCGCTTGGCGGCACGTCTTTGACGGTAGGGTGGTAACTAGCCACGGCCAAAGCCTCCCACCAGACCAGACCAAAGACTATTCAGAAATTATAAATTCCCAAATTGACCCCGCCGCGAATCGAACCCGAGACCTCCCAGGTATAAGACAACAGAACTCACCACTGAGCCAGGGAGGTCGTCAAAATATAAGCATAAGCAAAATATAAATATAAGCATAATGAAACAACAATAGAGAATGTTTCATTATTCCCCAACTCACTACTGTAGGGTTTGTATAAGATTTAATTTAATTGATCGTATTCATATTCAATGGCATTGCGTCAAAGTAAAATGAACCTTAATTTTTGTTGATTTAAATTCACGAATTCAATACAACCGATTTTAATTTGGAGCTGATCTACGCATGCGTATAAGAATGCATACACGAAATTGAGCTCTAACTGCATGAAGTTTTGGTTTCTTTTACTTTGATGCTGATGTCATCGAATATGAATACCATCATTCGAATTAAAACAGGAGGGCACAGGTCTCCTCTCGAATGAGACGGGTTTTAGGCCATAGTCCATGCAGACTGGCAGACTTTGAAAACTGGCTGTCCCTAAACAAATGACAGCTAGATCAATTTGAAGCGCCACATTCGACATTAAAATATCTCTAGTACTAATAATATAGGTATGCAGGGAATACCAAAAAGTATCAACTATCAGTTGTCGACTAGTGCCCTCACTAATTTTAGTTCCTTGGACTCTCGTAACTGCTAACACCGCCAAAATGGCGTCAATCAAGTAGGCCCAAAAATATGACAGCGGCCTGTCCAGTGTTAAGGATGATTATACGAGTCTGCCCGCGAAATTCAAATTTAATTTGGTTTTTCGCAATTTGTAAACTAATACGACAAAGTAGGCTTATGGCATTCTAATTGAGCCAGCGGAATTATCATCTTCACAGGTTTACATAAAAATCTTTACTTGAAAGTGACCAGTTTAAGAAATTAATCAATATACAGAGTTGGACGTGAGTTACTCACAAATTAGTTGATATTTTGATTAATTTCTTAAACTGGACACTTTCAAGTAAAGATTTTTATATAAACCTGTGAAGATGATACTGCCAATGTCGCAATTAGAATACCATAAGCCTACTTTGTCGTATTAGTTTACAAATTGCGAAAAACCAAATTAAATTTGAATTTCGCGGGCAGTAGTGTGTCTTCCACCTTAAGGATGATTATTCGGGACTCCCCGCGAAATTCAAATTTAATTTGGTTTTTCGCAATTTGTAAACTAATACGACAAAATAGGCTAGTGGCATTCTAATTGCGCCAGTAGAATTATCATCTTCACAGGTTTACTTGAAAATCTTTACTTGAAAGTGACCAGTTTAAGAAATTAATCAAAATACCGAGCTGGCCGTGAGTTACTCACAAATTAGTCAGTATTTTGATTAATTTCTTAAACTGTTAAACTTTTAAGTAAAGATTTTTATGTAAAGCTGTGAAGATGATAATTCTACTGGTGCAATTAGAATGCCATAAGCCTACTTTATCGTATTACTTTACAAAATGGGAAAAACCAAATTAAATTTGAATTTCGCGGGCGGACTCGCATGATCCACCTTAATCAGATTAATTTCTAAAATTAATCTGATTAAGGTCGGTCAGTGCAAGGTTGGCAGTCAGCTTTGTACTCCTTGTGCTTTGTGAGCCGAAAGAACTTAGAATGGTCAATAATTGTACTCTATCAGGTACACAGAAGACCTGGAGCTAGATGACGCGGTGCACACGGCCATACTGACGCTGAAGGAGGGCTTCGAGGGCGCGATGACGGCCGACAACATCGAGGTGGGCATCTGCGACGCGGGCGGCTTCCGCAGGCTCGAGCCGGCGCACGTGAAAGACTACCTCGCGAATATCCCGTAATGTGATAATGTTAATGTTAAATAAATGGTGTTCCCTTTTGTATGACGTGTTTAATTTTACTACTAAGACCTGGAACTCGATGACGCGGTGCACACGGCCATACTGACGCTGAAGGAAGGCTTCGAGGGCGCGATGACGGCCGACAACATCGAGGTGGGCATCTGCGACGCGGGCGGCTTCCGCAGACTCGAGCCGGCGCACGTCAAAGACTACCTCGCGAATATCCCGTAATGTGATAATGTTAATGTTAAATAAATGGTGTTCCCTTTTGTATGACGTGTTTAATTTTACTACTAAGACCTGGAACTCGATGACGCGGTGCACACGGCCATACTGACGCTGAAGGAAGGCTTCGAGGGCGCGATGACGGCCGACAACATCGAGGTGGGCATCTGCGACGCGGGCGGCTTCCGCAGGCTCGAGCCGGCGCACGTGAAAGACTACCTCGCGAATATCCCGTAATGTGATAATGTTAATGTTAAATAAATGGTGTTCCCTTTTGTATGACGTGTTTAATTTTACTACTAAGACCTGGAACTCGATGACGCGGTGCACACGGCCATACTGACGCTGAAGGAAGGCTTCGAGGACGCGATGACGGCCGACAACATCGAGGTGGGCATCTGCGACGCGGGCGGCTTCCGCAGACTCGAGCCGGCGCACGTCAAAGACTACCTCGCGAATATCCCGTAATGTGATAATGTTAATGTTAAATAAATGGTGTTCCCTTTTGTATGACGTGTTTAATTTTACTACTAAGACCTGGAACTCGATGACGCGGTGCACACGGCCATACTGACGCTGAAGGAAGGCTTCGAGGGCGCGATGACGGCCGACAACATCGAGGTGGGCATCTGCGACGCGGGCGGCTTCCGCAGACTCGAGCCGGCGCACGTCAAAGACTATCTCGCGAATATCCCGTAATGTGATAATGTTAATGTTAAATAAATGGTGTTCCCTTTTGTATGACGTGTTTAATTTTACTACTAAGACCTGGAACTCGATGATTTACTACTAAGACCTGGAACTATTAATAATAATATTTTTTTATTTTTTGACAAAAATCATGTAGATTGGGATCCGATAGTGACTTGTCCATTGTTGACTGTCTATGCTATTGCAGTCTAAGTAACTTGGTAGTCCAATTCGCTATCTACAATTTTAGTGATCTATGTCAATGGACAAAATTGTACCAGGGCCGCATAAAAGCACATAATATGCTATTGCAGTAGTCTTAAGTAACTTGGTAGTCCAATTCGCTATCTACATGTCAATGGACAAAATTGTACCAGGGCCGCATAAAAGCACATAATATGCTATTGCAGTAGGCTAAGTAACTTGGTAGTCCAATTCGCTATCTACAATTTTAGTGATCTATGTCAATGGACAAAATTGTACCAGGGCCGTTTAAGGGTGGAACCACACCTGTGAGGATCGTTTCGGATTTCGCCCATACAAAACTGTCAAATTCCATAGAAACGTGAACGGATCAATTCGGCTTTTCGCATCGATTCGGCTTTCGCATTTTTTGTACCTAAAAGTGCCTAAAATCCTTACAAGTGTAGCTCACGTTTCGCATGCGAAAGGATCCTTTCGCATCCTTACGGATCCGTAAGGATGCGAACGGATCCTTACGGACGCGAACGGATCCGAAAGGATCCTTACGGATCCGTAAGGATCCTTACGCGTGCGAAAGCGTCATCGGCAACTAGGGAAATGCATGAAGTGCCAAAAAGTATCGATATATCGATGAAATTAGTTTTTATCTCAAGTATGTATGCAAACACAGGTGCCACTTTTCCGCCATGTTGAAATTCTTTGTTATTGGACCGATTTCGTTCAAAATCGATATTTGGGCTTCCCTGGGCTCAAATAAGAGGAAATGATTTGCAAAATTATAAAAAGTCGCCGCCATATTGAAATTCTTTGTTATTGGACCGATTTCGTTCAAAATCGATATTTAGGCTTCCCTTGGGTCAAGAAAGAGGAAATAGATGCCAAAATTTTAAAAAGTGACCGCCATATTGAAATTATTTGTTATTGGACCGATTTCGTTCAAAATCGATATTTGGGCTTCCCTGGGGTCAAATAAGAGGAAGTGATTGGCAAAATTATAAAAAGTGACCGCCATATTGAAATTCTTTGTTATTGGACCGATTTCGTTCAAAATCGATATTTAGGCTTCCCTTGGGTCAAGAAAGAGGAAATAGATGGCAAAATTTTAAAAGTGACCGCCATATTGAAATTCTTTGTTATTGGACCGATTTCGTTCAAAATCGATATTTGGGCTTCCCTGGGCTCAAATAAGAGGAAATGATTTGCAAAATTATAAAAAGTCGCCGCCATATTGAAATTCTTTGTTATTGGACCGATTTCGTTCAAAATCGATATTTAGGCTTCCCTTGGGTCAAGAAAGAGGAAATAGATGCCAAAATTTTAAAAAGTGACCGCCATATTGAAATTCTTTGTTATTGGACCGATTTCGTTCAAAATCGATATTTGGGCTTCCCTGGGGTCAAATAAGAGGAAGTGATTGGCAAAATTATAAAAAGTGACCGCCATATTGAAATTCTTTGTTATTGGACCGATTTCGTTCAAAATCGATATTTGGGCTTCCCTGGGCTCAAATAAGAGAAAATGATTGGCAAAATTATAAAAAGTCGCCGCCATATTGAAATTCTTTGTTATTGGACCGATTTCGTTCAAAATCGATATTTAGGCTTCTCTTGGGTCAAGAAAGAGGAAATAGATGGCAAAATTTTAAAAAGTGGCCGCCATATTGAAATTCTTTGTTATTCGACCGATTTCGTTCAAAATCGATATTTAGGCTTCCCTTGGGTCAAGAAAGAGGAAATAGATGCCAAAATTTCAAAAAGTGACCGCCATATTGAAATTCTTTGTTATTGGACCGATTTCGTTCAAAATCGATATTTGGGCTTCCCTGGGGTCAAATAAGAGGAAATGATTTGCAAAATTATAAAAAGTGACAGCCATATTGAAATTCTTTGTTATTGGACCGATTTCGTTCAAAATCGATATTTGGGCTTCCCTGGGCTCAAATAAGAGGAAATGATTTGCAAAATTATAAAAAGTCGCCGCCATATTGAAATTCTTTGTTATTGGACCGATTTCGTTCAAAATCGATATTTAGGCTTCCCTTGGGTCAAGAAAGAGGAAATAGATGGCAAAATTTTAAAAAGTGACCGCCATATTGAAATTCTTTGTTATTGGACCGATTTCGTTCAAAATCGATATTTGGGCTTCCCTGGGGTCAAATAAGAGGAAATGATTGGCAACATTATAAAAAGTGACCGCCATATTGAAATTCTTTGTTATTGGACCGATTTCGTTCAAAATCGATATTTGGGCTTCCCTGGGCTCAAATAAGAGGAAATGATTTGCAAAATTTTAAAAAGTGACCGCCATATTGAAATTCTTTGTTATTGGACCGATTTCGTTCAAAATCGATATTTAGGCTTCCCTTGGGTCAAGAAAGAGGAAATAGATGCCAAAATTTTAAAAAGTGACCGCCATATTGAAATTCTTTGTTATTGGACCGATTTCCTTCAAAATCGATATTTGGGCTTCCCTGGGGTCAAATAAGAGGAAATGATTTGCAAAATTATAAAAAGTCGCCGCCATATTGAAATTCTTTGTTATTGGACCGATTTCGTTCAAAATCGATATTTGGGCTTCCCTGGGGTCAAATAAGAGGAAATGATTGGCAACATTATAAAAAGTGACCGCCATATTGAAATTCTTTGTTATTGGACCGATTTCGTTCAAAATCGATATTTGGGCTTCCCTGGGCTCAAATAAGAGGAAATGATTTGCAAAATTATAAAAAGTCGCCGCCATATTGAAATTCTTTGTTATTGGACCGATTTCGTTCAAAATCGATATTTAGGCTTCCCTTGGGTCAAGAAAGAGGAAATAGATGCCAAAATTTTAAAAAGTGACCGCCATATTGAAATTCTTTGTTATTGGACCGATTTCCTTCAAAATCGATATTTGGGCTTCCCTAGGGTCAAATAAGAGGAAATGATTGGCAACATTATAAAAAGTGACCGCCATATTGAAATTCTTTGTTATTGGACCGATTTCGTTTAAAATCGATATTTGGGCTTCCCTGGGGTCAAATAAGAGGAAGTGATTGGCAAAATTATAAAAAGTGACCGCCATATTGAAATTCTTTGTTATTGGACCGATTTCGTTCAAAATCGATATTTGGGCTTCCCTGGGGTCAAATAAGAGGAAATGATTGGCAATATCATAAAAAGTCACCGCCATATTGAAATTCTTTGTTATTGGACCGATTTCGTTCAAAATCGATATTTAGGCTTCCCTTGGGTCAAGAAAGAGGAAATAGATGCCAAAATTTTAAAAAGTGACCGCCATATTGAAATTCTTTGTTATTGGACCGATTTCGTTCAAAATCGATATTTGGGCTTCCCTGGGGTCAAATAAGAGGAAATGATTGGCAACATTATAAAAAGTGACCGCCATATTGAAATTCTTTGTTATTGGACCGATTTCGTTCAAAATCGATATTTGGGCTTCCCTGGGCTCAAATAAGAGGAAATGATTTGCAAAATTATAAAAAGTCGCCGCCATATTGAAATTCTTTGTTATTGGACCGATTTCGTTCAAAATCGATATTTAGGCTTCCCTTGGGTCAAGAAAGAGGAAATAGATGCCAAAATTTTAAAAAGTGACCGCCATATTGAAATTCTTTGTTATTGGACCGATTTCGTTCAAAATCGATATTTGGGCTTCCCTGGGGTCAAATAAGAGGAAATGATTGGCAACATTATAAAAAGTGACCGCCATATTGAAATTCTTTGTTATTGGACCGATTTCGTTCAAAATCGATATTTGGGCTTCCCTGGGCTCAAATAAGAGGAAATGATTTGCAAAATTATAAAAAGTCGCCGCCATATTGAAATTCTTTGTTATTGGACCGATTTCGTTCAAAATCGATATTTAGGCTTCCCTTGGGTCAAGAAAGAGGAAATAGATGCCAAAATTTTAAAAAGTGACCGCCATATTGAAATTCTTTGTTATTGGACCGATTTCCTTCAAAATCGATATTTGGGCTTCCCTGGGGTCAAATAAGAGGAAATGATTGGCAACATTATAAAAAGTGACCGCCATATTGAAATTCTTTGTTATTGGACCGATTTCGTTTAAAATCGATATTTGGGCTTCCCTGGGGTCAAATAAGAGGAAGTGATTGGCAAAATTATAAAAAGTGACCGCCATATTGAAATTCTTTGTTATTGGACCGATTTCGTTCAAAATCGATATTTGGGCTTCCCTGGGGTCAAATAAGAGGAAATGATTGGCAATATCATAAAAAGTCACCGCCATATTGAAATTCTTTGTTATTGGACCGATTTCGTTCAAAATCGATATTTAGGCTTCCCTTGGGTCAAGAAAGAGGAAATAGATGCCAAAATTTTAAAAAGTGACCGCCATATTGAAATTCTTTGTTATTGGACCGATTTCGTTCAAAATCGATATTTGGGCTTCCCTGGGGTCAAATAAGAGGAAATGATTGGCAACATTATAAAAAGTGACCGCCATATTGAAATTCTTTGTTATTGGACCGATTTCGTTTAAAATCGATATTTGGGCTTCCCTGGGGTCAAATAAGAGGAAGTGATTGGCAAAATTATAAAAAGTGACCGCCATATTGAAATTCTTTGTTATTGGACCGATTTCGTTCAAAATCGATATTTGGGCTTCCCTGGGGTCAAATAAGAGGAAATGATTGGCAATATCATAAAAAGTCACCGCCATATTGAAATTCTTTGTTATTGGACTGTGGTGAGGCAGGGGGGCGAGGGGATTGAATAATAACACGCGTGCGGACTCGTCTAAGTGTATTTAATGACTGTTCGTACAAATGCATCTTACTAACTACTACACCATCGGGGTAATTATTTAAAAAAAATGAAGATTACATTTTTTTTTCTTAACCTAAATAAATTGTAGAAACTACAAACTTGTTTTATTTTCTTATTACCTAAAACATTCGTGTTACCTAAAACATACTTAAGTCCGTAATGAAATATAACACTATCTTAACAATTCTAGGTAGCATTACAATACAATGCTAGTACTTAGGCTAGTTGGTTGCCGGCTATGATATCGGATAGGTACCTATCATAAGTAAAACAAACAAACAACTTAGCTAAACATTTAATACTAGGTTACATATGGTTTTGTCCTATTTTTATGGACAGTCTCAACTTTTACGTTGCAAAGGATATGCCTCGACGTATTTACTCAACTCGCATTGTAAACTTAAAATGTAAACATTATTGTCTATATCTTTATCTAAAGGACCTATGATATCTAGATATACTTTTTCGAACGCTTTAGTTGCTGTCGTCGTTACGACCATTGGCTCTATTATATTCCTAGAATACTTACTGGTTTGGCACTTGTTACACTTGCTTACGTATCTTCGTACATCTTGCTCTAGTCCTGGCCAGAAGTACTTACCTTTTATATTGTTGACCATGCGTTGTACACCCGCATGTCCACTTGTTGGTAGTAAGTGATAATCATGTAGTATGCATACTTTTTCTTCATCACTGTAGACTCGTTTTACACCTTTTAATATACTTATCTGTGGTCCCGACCACTTTTCTCTACCTTTTATTTCATTTATTAATTGCTTTATAAAATCTACATTTTTTCCATCTTTAATTATACATATTCTTTCAATATTTAGTTTATTACAAAATTCGCTCAATAAATTCGCAAATTCGACTCGCGTAAAATGCGACATATAATTGAGGTTTATGTAAATAGAATTACTTGACTCATCATATGCTAAACATTCTTTCTCATACGTTAACTTTTTCTTAGTCAATTTACTTCCTAAAATAAACTTCAGCTCTACGTAATCACTAGGTTTCCTTAGTATCTCTGCGACTCTTGGTTGGCCAGACCTCGATTCGACAGGTATACAAGGATCCCTCGTGTCATCATTGCTACATAATTTCTCTTTTTCTAGCCTTGCTTTCTGTCCTCTTGTCATTACTAAACTAACTTTATTATTTAATGATTTCAACTCTTCCATACTTATGGTCACCCTACTTAAGGTATCTGCCACATTATCACTGCCTTTTATATATTCGATTTTAAAGTCGTATTCTTCCAACTGTAATCTAAACTTCAAAAGTCTTGTTGAAGGATCTTTCATACCAAACAGGTAAATTAAGGGTTTATGATCGGTTTTAATGATAAATTGCTTTCCGTACAGATACGGTCTAAAATGTTTTATACTCCAAACTATTGCCAAAAGTTCTTTTTGAATAATGGGATATTTTAATTCCGCCTTATTAAGAGGTCTACTAGCGTAGGCTACAGGTTTTAAATCTTTATTACACAAAACTGATCCGATAGCTGTGCCTGACGCGTCAGTTTGAAGAACGAAAGTGTTATCATCTGAAAAATCTGGGTATTGTAAAATAGGGGGTGTAATTAATTTGTTTTTCAATATCTCGAAACTATTTTGACATTCCTGAGTCCATGAAAATATTGCATTTTTCCTAACTAATTTGTTTAACGGTAAAGTAATTTCGGAAAAATGTGGAATGAATTTTCTATAATAATTGCAAAACGCTACAAATCGTCTAACCTCGTCTGAATTTGTAGGTACTGGGTAGTGTTGTAACACCTTAATTTTTTCTGGATCGGGTAGAACACCGTCAGCTGATACCACGTGACCTAAATATAATAATTGTGTTTTCATAAATTCACACTTTTGTGGGTTAAGTTTAAGATTTAATTTCCTGAAACGCTCGAACACATCCATTAGATTTTTATTGTGAATTTCTCTATTTCTACCGAACACTATTAGATCATCACAGTAAACAAAACATTTTTCGTAGGTCAATCCTGACATTGCTATTGACATAACCCTGGAGAATGCACTGGGACTAATTTTTAAACCCATGGCTAAACGTTTCATTCTATATTGACCTGTACTCGTGCTGAAGCTAGTAATGTCCCTGCTCTCGGGGCTTAAACTAACTTGATAAAATCCTTGATATAAATCCAAATGAGTGAAATACATACATCCCGACAATGAATCTAAAATGTCTGTTATGTTGGGTAAAGGGAACTTATTGTCCTGAATCGAATCATTAACTCTTCTATAATCTATCACTAAACGCCATTTTTTACCATCTTCTGACTTTTTGGGCACTAATAGTATTGGGCTATTCCATTCGCTATTAGAGGGTTCTATGATGTCATCATCGAGCATACGCTGAACTTGTTTATTAATTTCTTGCTTGGACGCCTGAGGTAAGCGATAAGGTTTTGTATACACGGGTTTCGTATCACGTTTCACCATGATCGACTGCTCTATAACGTTCGCCGTACCTAACTTATCGCCTTCTAAGAAAAATATGTCTGAGTACTTGCTACATATTATTTGGTGACTTTTTATCGCTTGAATTCAAATGATTTAATTTTAATTCTGTTAATAATTTCTTTACACGATTAACATCCTTTTGAGATTCGCTAAATGAACATACATCATAGTTTTCTAGATAATCAACATCTCCCGAGTGAATAATATTAGATTTAAGAATTTTCATAGATTTTTCGCCCGTATTTAATATTTTTACTGGTATTTTACCCCTTTTTGGTTTCACGATACAACCTGCTAAAAATATATTTTCATGTAATTGTTTCGGATATATGACCAGATCTTTATATAAATTTTTACCAATGCTCAAATAATGAATTGATTCACTACGTGATGGAATCGTTAAATACTCCTCCGAATTCATATTTTTATTAGTATGTCCGCTTATTATTCTCAAAGTACATGTTTTATGATGATTTAACTGTAATGTAACTTGATTCGTAAGTAAATCTATGTTTGCGTTATAAGTTCTCAGAAAGTCTAAACCGATGATACCGTCCGCTCCGCACGGAACGTGATCAAATAAGTATAACTTGTGACGAAATATAAAACCGTTTGCTGACTGCAATGGAATATACGCAAAACATTTCGATTGAATTTCTCCACCTATACCTTTTATGACCGTATTACTGCTATATTTTGTTATGTTGTTTTCAATAATTTTACTATTAATAATTGATAATGAGGCGCCAGAATCTAACAAAAATTTACATTTCTGATTGCCGATAGACAGATAGATGAAGTCTAAACCTTCGCACACTGATGTATAGTTAGCCTCGAAAAAACTCTGCCAAATTTAAATCTTCTTCCCTTTGCTCTGATGTTGTGACATAGGCATTGCCCTGGCGATACCTGTTATTTGAACCTCTGTAAGACCGTGAGCTGTTTCTCGGGTACCGAGACTGATTGAACTGCCTTGTAGGTATCGTATTAGCTGGATAATTATATCGATTTGTATTGGGCTGGTAGTAGCCTCTCCTGACCTGATGTATGGGCTGATACGTGCCTCGTGAAGGGGCACCGGAGCGGTGAAAATTCCGACGACCCCGACCGTATCTAGGATAACGATACGATTGATATCTATTACTTGAATATGAGTATACCATACCTTGTGGCGCAGACCCGGAGCTCGCCAACTCTTCGTCCTCAGCTGCGCGCACGGCATCCTTCAGTGCGCTGTAGTTCCTAGCTGATATTATTGTGCTTAGCCGTCGGTTGCGAAGACCGTCTGCGAATCTTTTTATTGCTAACTGCTCATTTATTGGTCTTAATATTTCGCGAGCCTTTTGATTTTCGTCGGCTTGCGCTATGGTGAGGCCTATAAAAAGTTCTTCTAACTTTTCTCCGTATTTACCAATTGACATGTTATTTTGGGATATGTTGTTAATTTGTGACAGCAACGAATTTGCCGATTTTTTTGTTAGTAAATATTTTCTGATATCTGATAATAAACCTTCCACTGTAGTATATTCCGAATTTAATTTTAGTTTAGCTGTTTTGGACAATCTAGTTTTGAGAACAAATGAAATCAGTAATTTTTTGTTGTCCTCACCTTTCAAATAGCTGTTGTACATTTCTATCCCATCTATAATCTGTTCGATGTTTTCTTGTTTCCCATCCATTAAGGGAATTAAAGTACTCGCGATTTTTAAATCAAAACTATCCATTTTGTTTAAATTTTCTACGTTACCTATTTCCATATATTTAGTAATTTTCTTATAAATTGTCTCAATTTTCTCACAAATCAACTCTATTTCTGATAACGATGCACTAGAACGTAATGTGCTTAAAAAAATTTATAATCATTATATAACTCTGTTACACTCTCGTATCTCTCTTGACCTAACTTTTGTCGCCTTTTGGGACCTAGCTTTCTAATGTATTAACAATCATTTAAAAGACAATCATAGATCTTTACTAACCTATCCATATACCTCTTTGACTATTAAACCTCTATCATCTTTATAAATGCAGTAATGTTATAATAATCATAGTTATATATATTAGCATAAGGTTACACAGTTACATAATTAAAGTTACACAGGTTATAGTTTTATATAGCTTACATATTATTGAGTCACATATAGTTACTTCACTTCACTAATCACTTCTCACCTTGATGTAGTTCTGGGCCGACCATTTCCAGATCCACCGGCCGGTTGCCTCTGCCTGATAACCTTGACTGGATTCGACGAAGCAGCTCTCTCCTCGTCTCTTTCCTTATCCACCCTGTGTGGAAAGCTTTATAAATTTTGATAACGACAAACAGAACGCCGATGGCCACTATCAGTAATATAACGCTCAATAATATTGTATTTGTGTAATCCTTTTGCTCTGCCTGGTTGGAGCCAGCACCAGCAGACTGTGCTATAATTACTTCTTTTGAGCACTGTTTACCCATTGTCTTTTTCTTTCTATGATGATCGTTTATAGATGTTAAATAAATACACGCCACACATTGTGCGTTGCACATACCATTTCAATTTTTTTTTATATATATATATTTAGCACATTTTTATTTTATATGTATGTCCCGACGCGGCACTTAACCTGAACCGTGCCACCGCCGGACATGGCAGGGTCGCCATGTGGTGAGGCAGGGGGGCGAGGGGATTGAATAATAACACGCGTGCGGACTCGTCTAAGTGTATTTAATGACTGTTCGTACAAATGCATCTTACTAACTACTACAGGACCGATTTCGTTCAAAATCGATATTTAGGCTTCCCTTGGGTCAAGAAAGAGGAAATAGATGCCAAAATTTTAAAAAGTGACCGCCATATTGAAATTCTTTGTTATTGGACCGATTTCGTTCAAAATCGATATTTGGGCTTCCCTGGGGTCAAATAAGAGGAAATGATTGGCAACATTATAAAAAGTGACCGCCATATTGAAATTCTTTGTTATTGGACCGATTTCGTTCAAAATCGATATTTGGGCTTCCCTGGGCTCAAATAAGAGGAAATGATTTGCAAAATTATAAAAAGTCGCCGCCATATTGAAATTCTTTGTTATTGGACCGATTTCGTTCAAAATCGATATTTAGGCTTCCCTTGGGTCAAGAAAGAGGAAATAGATGGCAAAATTTTAAAAGGTCGCCGCCATATTGAAATTCTTTGTTATTGGACCGATTTCGTTCAAAATCGATATTTGGGCTTCCCTGGGCTCAAATAAGAGGAAATGATTTGCAAAATTATAAAAAGTCGCCGCCATATTGAAATTCTTTGTTATTGGACCGATTTCGTTCAAAATCGATATTTAGGCTTCCCTTGGGTCAAGAAAGAGGAAATAGATTCCAAAATTTTAAAAAGTGACCGCCATATTGAAATTCTTTTTTATTGGAAAGATTTCGTTCAAAATCGATGTTTGGGCTTCCTTGGGGTCAAATAAGAGGAAATGATTGGCAAAATTATAAAAAGTGACCGCCATATTGAAATTCTTTGTTATTGGACCGATTTCGTTCAAAATCGATATTTAGGCTTCCCTTGAGACAAGAAAGAGAAAATAGATGCCAAAATTTTAAAAAGTCACCGCCATATTGAAATTCAAAATCGATATTCAAAATCGATATTTCGGCTTCCTGTGGTCAAGAAAGAGGAAATATTTGCCATAAGTTTTAAAAGTATGACGGCACCCCCCTCATCGCCGAGCGTCTAATAAAAGGAATCACACACAATATCAGAACAGAACATCATTCTCAGCAATCGCCTTCCATCAATAAAAATAACTACCTACACAAAGGACGTAACAAGGATTGTAAAGAAAACTCCTTCATCAACATCTATCTGTATTTAATTATGTTGTTCAGTATAGATCTATATATTATAAAAATGACTCTAATGCCGTTTCGCAAAGTGCTATAGTCGTGTAGAAGAAAGGGCAAAGAAACTCCACGACAGCACATCTTTTAAAATATAAAAGTAAATATCGAAAACACTTATGGAGCCACAGTCGGCTCCCACGCTGAACGAGAACTAACTTTAAACTAATTCACATTTCCCTTTTATATTTTTAGACTAACAAAATGGATGGAATGGATGATTACAATTTCCCCTTACATTCAACCAATCAGCCCACATTTCCGCTTTAATACATTTTCAAGTCAAATTAAATTCTATCCCCAACTACTTTTTTATTTTCCGTTTCATCCTACTTCCTACTTCCTACTAATATTATAAAGGCGAAAGTTTGTGTGTATGTTTGTTCCTCTTTAACGCAAAAACTACTGGATGGATTTGGCTGAAATTTGGAATGGAACCGACCGACCGACCGACCGACTGACTGACCGACCGACTGACAGACTGACCGACACAAGTAGGCTAGCATTAGAATATAATATGTAGTTATAAGTTTATTAATTGTATGAGCGCAGACTCGCCAACAAACTGCATGTGCAGTTTGGCGTGGTAGAATAAGTTTACTAATACTTGTTATTATATTTCTGAATAAAAAATTAAAAAAAAAAAAAAAAAGATAGATTATACCCTGGATTAACATATAGGCTACAAATTATCCCGGAAAATCCAAGGTTCCCGCGGGATTTTGAAAAACCACTGATAGATGGCGCTGATTGTACTTAAATCACGCTTACATTATCCGCAGTATCGAGAATAAGTAAAAAATTCCAATTCAACAATCAAGTAGGATAAACACAGTTATTGAAGTTTTTCATTAGCAATAGAAAATTTCTTAGGGATTAGGGATTAGGGATGGATTACATCATGTGTAGATCCTATCCTATCCTATTATCCTATTAAAAATTATAAATTATACACACATGACCAGTCATTATAATATCTAGCAATGTACTCACTATGACTGGACAAATCGATACCTTGTACTAATTGTATTATTTATTTCGTAATCCATCCCTAATCCCTAAGAAATTTTCTATTGCTAATGAAAAACTTCAATAACTGTGGTTATCCTACTTGATTGTTGAATTGGAATTTTTTACTTATTCTCGATACTGCGGATAATGTAAGCGTGATTTAAGTACAATCAGCGCCATCTATCAGTGGTTTTTCAAAATCCCGCGGGAACCTTGGATTTTTCCGGAATAATTTGTAGCCTATGTGTTTATCCAGGGTATAATCTATCTCCATTCCAAATTTCAGCCAAATCCATCCAGTAGTTTTTGCGTTAAAGAGGAACAAACATACATACAAACTTTCGCCTTTATAATATTAGTAGGAAGTAGGATACGCTCTAAATCGGGAGTCCCAGTAAAAGGTTTAGCACTTTTATCTTGAAGTTTTGATAAAGCATCTATTAATGTTGCTTGAAGTCGCGCTATGCTAGGGAGAAATTTTCGATAAAAATTAATCATATCTTCTAAATCCCTGTACTGTTTTAGGTAGAGGAAAATCCTGTAAACTCTTAATGCGGTCAGCAGGAGAGCCAATCCCGGGAGCGCTTATTTTGTATCCAAGGAAACGAACCTCTGGAACATTAAAATACCATTCTTCTCGTTATCAACTATACCGTATCCTTCAAAAACGTTTGAAAAGAATACGTAAATGTTTTGCATGCTGTTCGCTATCTTTTGAAGAAACTAAAATATCATCGACGTACGCGAACTAAAAATCTAAACCACGAACAACTTTGAACCCAGAGAAGCCTAAATATTGATTTTGAACGAAATCTGTCCAATAACAAAGAATTTCAATATGGCGGTCACTTTTTAAAATATTGGCATCTATTTCCTCTTTCTTGACCCAAGGGAAGCCTAAATATCGATTTTGAACGAAATCGGTCCAATAACAAAGAATTTCAATATGGCGGTCACTTTTTATAATTTTGCCAATCATTTCCTCTTATTTGACCCCAGGGAAGCCCAAATATCGATTTTGAACGAAATCGGTGCAATAACAAAGAATTTCAATATGGCGGTCACTTTTTATAATTTTGCCAATCATTTCCTCTTATTTGACCCCAGGGAAGCCCAAATATCGATTTTGAACGAAATCGGTCCAATAACAAAGAATTTCAATATGGCGGTCACTTTTTAAAATTTTGGCATCTATTTCCTCTTTCTTGACCCAAGGGAAGCCTAAATATCGATTTTGAACGAAATCGGTCCAATAACAAAGAATTTCAATATGGCGGCGACTTTTTATAATTTTGGCATCTATTTCCTCTTTCTTGACCCAAGGGAAGCCTAAATATCGATTTTGAACGAAATCGGTCCAATAACAAAGAATTTCAATATGGCGGTCACTTTTTAAAATTTTGGCATCTATTTCCTCTTTCTTGACCCAAGGGAAGCCTAAATATCGATTTTGAACGAAATCGGTCCAATAACAAAGAATTTCAATATGGCGGTCACTTTTTATAATTTTGCCAATCATTTCCTCTTATTTGACCCCAGGGAAGCCCAAATATCGATTTTGAACGAAATCTATTTATTTATTTATTTATTTAATAGATATGCCAGCGATAAATTGCAAGATACACTTTAAATAATACAATGTGCTTAATAAATTCTAATGCTGTTACAAATTACCAATTATAGGCATATTCAACATTGCCAGGGTAACTCCGATCAAAATTTTAAATAATTAATAAATATTAACAATGTCATAGCTAGTAAGATACAGTTATTAAATATTTACAATTTACAATTACAAACCGATCAAAATTTTAAATAATCAATAAATATTAACAATGTCATAGCTAGCAAGATACAGTTATTAAATATTTACAATGTCAAAGCTAAGGAATAGATATTATTAATTTGAATTAGATGATATTAACATAAATTATTCATGCTGATATTATGTACAGTTTTTTCTTAAAGCTAAACAAACTATCATGGAATATGTCAATGTCAGGGCACGTCGAGTTATTGTATGCATTAATAATTCGATTTATTGGGGCGAATTTGCCTAGGTTAGATTTAGAGAAGTGGGGCTGGAAGATGTTTTTGATAGGATGTCTAGAGGGTCGTCGAGGGACATGAATGCTGACGTGGTACAACAGGTCAGGGGAATCCAAGGTGCTGTGGACTATTTTATAAAGTGTTATGAGGTCAGTCACCAACCTGCGTTTTTCCAGGGATTGGATTTTAAAATGTTTCAAGCGTGTGTCATAGTCAGCTTCTTGAGGACAAGAGTTATCTTTGAAGGCTAGGTACCTCGTGAAGGAGCGTTGAACTCGCTCTATTCTTGAAGTGTGGATTTTGTAGTGCGGGTTCCATGCCGGGACTGCGTATTCCAGGATACTACGCACTAGTGCATTAAATATTTTTATAATGCAGTCGGTTCTCATAAAGTCACTCGTGTTACGTTTAATGAAACCCAGTAGCTTCCACGCTCGGGAGACTATTTGGTTGATGTGTTCCTTGAATGTAAGCTTACTATCGATCATAATACCGAGATCCCTGATGACTGAAACCTCCTCAAGCTGATGGTCGTGAATAAAGTAGCCAGTTCCTAGTATGTTCTTTTTACGGGTGAATTTTATGTGCGCGCATTTGGAAACGTTAAGAGTCATTCTATTTTTAGCACACCAGTCTACAATAGAGTTGAGATCATCTTGTAATAGATGATAAATCGGTCCAATAACAAAGAATTTCAATATGGCGGTCACTTTTTAAAATTTTGGCATCTATTTCCTCTTTCTTGACCCAAGGGAAGCCTAAATATCGATTTTGAACGAAATCGGTCCAATAACAAAGAATTTCAATATGGCGGCGACTTTTTATAATTTTGCCAATCATTTTCTCTTATTTGACCCCAGGGAAGCCCAAATATCGATTTTGAACGAAATCGGTCCAATAAAAAAGAATTTCAATGTGGCGGTCACTTTTAATAATTTTGCCAATCATTTCCTCTTATTTGGCCCCAGGGAAGCCCAAATATCGATTTTGAACGAAATCGGTCCAATAACAAAGAATTTCAATATGGCGGTCACTTTTTAAAATTTTGGCATCTATTTCCTCTTTCTTGACCCAAGGGAAGCCTAAATATCGATTTTGAACGAAATCGGTCCAATAACAAAGAATTTCAATATGGCGGTCACTTTTTAAAATTTTGGCATCTATTTCCTCTTTCTTGACCCAAGGGAAGCCTAAATATCAATTTTGAACGAAATCGGTCCAATAACAAAGAATTTCAATGTGGCGGTCACTTTTTATAATTTTGCCAATCATTTCCTCTTATTTGACCCCAGGGAAGCCCAAATATCGATTTTGAACGAAATCGGTCCAATAACAAAGAATTTCAATATGGCGGTCACTTTTTAAAATTTTGGCATCTATTTCCTCTTTGTTGACCCAAGGGAAGCCTAAATATCGATTTTGAACGAAATCGGTCCAATAACAAAGAATTTCAATATGGCGGCGACTTTTTATAATTTTGCCAATCATTTTCTCTTATTTGACCCCAGGGAAGCCCATATATCGATTTTGAACGAAATCGGTCCAATAAAAAAGAATTTCAATGTGGCGGTCACTTTTAATAATTTTGCCAATCATTTCCTCTTATTTGGCCCCAGGGAAGCCCAAATATCGATTTTGAACGAAATCTGTCCAATAACAAAGAATTTCAATATGGCGGTCACTTTTTAAAATTTTGGCATCTATTTCCTCTTTCTTGACCCAAGGGAAGCCTAAATATCGATTTTGAACGAAATCGGTCCAATAACAAAGAATTTCAATATGGCGGTCACTTTTTAAAATTTTGGCATCTATTTCCTCTTTCTTGACCCAAGGGAAGCCTAAATATCGATTTTGAACGAAATCGGTCCAATAACAAAGAATTTCAATATGGCAGTCACTTTTTATAATTTTGCCAATCATTTCCTCTTATTTGACCCCAGGGAAGCCCAAATATCGATTTTGAACGAAATCGGTCCAATAACAAAGAATTTCAATATGGCGGTCACTTTTTAAAATTTTGGCATCTATTTCCTCTTTCTTGACCCAAGGAAAGCCTAAATATCGATTTTGAACGAAATCGGTCCAATAACAAAGAATTTCAATATGGCGGTCACTTTTTAAAATTTTGGCATCTATTTCCTCTTTCTTGACCCAAGGGAAGCCTAAATATCGATTTTGAACGAAATCGGTCCAATAACAAAGAATTTCAATATGGCGGTCACTTTTTAAAATTTTGGCATCTATTTCCTCTTTCTTGACCCAAGGGAAGCCTAAATATCGATTTTGAACGAAATCGGTCGAAAAACAAAGAATTTCAATATGGCGGTGACTTTTTAAAATTTTGGCATCTATTTTCTCTTTCTTGACCCAAGGGAAGCCTAAATATCGATTTTGAACGAAATCGGTCGAAAAACAAAGAATTTCAATATGGCGGCGACTTTTTCAATTTTTGGCATCCATTTCCTCTGTGTAGAAGAAGATTAATATCGTGGTTGAGCTAGCAATTAAAATATCGATGCCATCATCGACCATCCCTACGCAGACAACAATGTTTATAGGCTTTCGCCTCCTTACGGATCCGAAAGGATGCGTACGCATCCTTACGGATCCGTAAGGACGCGTACGCATCCTTACGGATCCGTAAGGACGCGTACGCATCCTTTCGGATCCGTAAGGACGCGATCCTTACAAGTGTGTCTTATAGCATCGGCATAAATGCGAATCGATCCTCACAGATGTGGTTCCACCCTAAAAGCACATATGCTATTGCAGTAGTCTTAAGTAACTTAGTCCAATTTGCTATCTACATGTCAATGGACAAAATTGTACCAGGGCCGCATAAAAGCACATAATATGCTATTGCAGTCCAAGTAACTTGGTAGTCCAATTCGCTATCTACAATTTTAGTGATCTATGTCAATGGAACAAAATTGTACCAGGACCGCATAAAAGCACAGAGTTGTAGACTGCACAAGCGCAGAGCACGCACACTATTACACACGTACGTCGTAGTGCAGGTTTTCTTAACTTGACTCACACTCTTGCGCAAATAATGTTCACGTCCACGCACACACTTCTAATAATGCTGCACTCCTAATATTCTAAACTGAATTTACAATTTACAAATTTTATTTCCAGAGAAATAAATAAGATTTTAGGCACGTCAGCTCGCTATCGAGGTCCGGGGTGAAGAGGGAATTTTACCAAGACGAGTTCAATTTATAATTCAATTAAACTCGTATTTACTACGGAGACCTGGAACTCGATGACGCGGTGCACACGGCCATACTGACGCTGAAGGAGGGCTTCGAGGGCGCGATGACGGCCGACAACATCGAGGTGGGCATCTGCGACGCGGGCGGCTTCCGCAGGCTCGAGCCGGCGCACGTGAAAGACTACCTAGCGAATATCCCGTAATGTGATAATGTTAATGTTAATTAAATGGTGTTCCCTTTTGTATTACGTGTTTTATTTTACTACTAAGACCTGGAACTATTAACCAAGACGAGTTCAATTTATAGATATATAATTCAATTAAACTCGTATTTACTACTGAGACCTGTTTTATTTATACGTACAGTTTCACCGGCACATTTCAGGGCACGGCTCTCCCTTCAAAAGGCAAGAAATTGTAAATAAGTATAAGTAAAAAAGATACAGTCACAGTTAGGCGCAGCGCAGACGACAGACTATCCGTGACGCACTTTTTAGTCTGTGATAATAGAACCTATGCAAATATATGCAGTAACGCACACGACGCGCAAAAAGTCCGGCGCTCAAAAAATCCGTGTAATTCGGGCAGACCGCACCGCGCCGCGCCGCGCCGCTCCGCACAAAATGTGTGCGAAAAAAATTGAACGTTTGCTTCAACGCGCGCTAACGCAGACGGCGCACACTTTAGTCTGCAATCTGCATTTGTTAGGGGTGGACGTAACGCGACGCGATCTTTACCATGGCGCCAGAGGTCGATGTAACGATCTTAATTCAAGATATACAAAACAGACCAGCAGTTTCTGAATGAGTCAAAGCAGGTCTTAAAATAAATAGCAACTCATTAAATGGAGTAACAGACATTTTATTAAATTTGAAAAATTTATCCGGATGTTGCTTCAGAGTTGAATGTTTAATATGGAACTGTCCCTTCAGTAATCTTTCCGAAAGTATAGGATGTACCCAAAATTCTCTATTTCTTCTTCTTTTTCTGTACTTCAAGTACAAAATAATACTTCGCGATCTCTGCACGATTTCCATAGCGTCTACGTCCCTAAAGTTCTGCCGACAGAATCAAACAGAATGATCGAAGATGTGCGTCGTGTGCGTTGAGTCTGTGAAAAATCGGCGACCGACTTTTTGCGCGCTATGCAGACATTTTGTGCGCCGCAGACTCGATCACACAAAAAGTGTGCCGTCTGCGCTGCGCCTTAAACAGCCTAAATAATTCCGAGACTATAATTATTATAATTATTATTAAGACTATTATAGTAAAGATATTTAAAAAAGAGAAATAGCATTGTGTTATAATATTTAAAAACGTTATTTTTGAATAGGTAATTAAAAAATATCAGTCAAATAGGTACCCAATTGTATTATATCAGGTCTAACACTCTTTCCTCAACCAAATAGAATGCGAAGGTTTGATTTTCCTTCCTTGCACACCACTGACCTTTATAAATTCTATAATTAATCTATGACATGAAGGTAATGATGAACACTGGACTGGTTGTTGTTATTAAAATGACAGCTTAAATTATAGATCAATTTGAAGCGCCACATCTGACATACAGCCTAGTGGTTATAGGACTGTGGTCTCCTATTCGGGGGGGTCACAGGTTCGATTCCGGGTACTCCTGACTTTTCGGTGTTAAGTGCGTTTAAGCAATTAAACATAACCTGCTTCAACGGTGAAGGAAAACATCTTGAGGAAACCTGCACATCTGAGAGTTCTTCATAATGTTCTCGAAGATGTGTGAATTCCGCCAATTCGCATTGGGCCAGCGTGGTGGACTATGGCCTACTCTGAGAGGAGACCTGCGCTCAGTAGTGAGCCATTGATGGGTTGCTGAGGCCAGCGTGGTGGACTATGGCCTACTCTGAGAGGAGACCTGCGCTCAGTAGTGAGCCATTGATGGGTTGCTGATGATGATGATGATCTGACATACGAGTGTCCGGAACTTTATGTACTATTTCCATGTTCTGGAAATAATAGTAAATTCAATTTTTCAAGCCCGTAGTTGCACCCAGAGGGCGCGGGGAATTAATATGATAGGTATGGAGGAAGTGCCAAATTGTATCAACTATACTCTGTTGGAGATTTTAGACAGTTTAAGGATGATTATACGAGTCTGCCCGCGAAATTCAAATTTAATTTGGTTTTTCACAATTTGTAAACTAATACGACAAACTAGGCTAATGGCATTCTAATTGCGCCAGTAGAATTATCATCTTCACAGTTTTACATAAAAATCTTTACTTAAAAGTGACCAGTTTAAGAAATTAATCAAAATACTGAGTTGGACGTGAGTTACTCATAAATTAGTCGATATTTTGATTAATTTCTTAAACTGGACACTTTCAAGTAAAGATTTTTATATAAACCTGTGAAGATGATACTGCCATCGTCGCAATTAGAATGCCATAAGCCTACTTTGGCGTATTATTTAAAAATTGCGAAAAACCAAATTAAATTTGAATTTCGCGGGCAGAACTGTGTCTTCCACCTTATAGTGCCCTCACTAAATTGTAGTTCCTTGGCCACTCGCAGCTGCTTACAGCGCCAAAATGTCGTCAGTCAAGTAGGTTCAAAAAATATGGCAGCAACCTGTCCAGTGTTAACCATAGATTAATTAGGGTGTAGTATACAGATAGCTGGATAGTTAGGGTCCCAAGGTGCTGGAGTGGCGACCCCGCACCGGGAAACGCAGTGTTGGCAGATCTCCCACTAGGTGGACCGACGACATCAAAAAAATCACAGGGAGCCGCTGGATTCAAGCGGCGCAAGACCGAAGCCTGTGGGAGTCCATGCAGGAGACCTTTGTCCAGCAGTGGACGTCTATAGGTTGATAAAGATGAAGATACAGATAGCATAATATAGGTGGTACATAGACTCGGTATATAAAATCTATGATCTAAGAGGTGGTAATTGCACAAACATAAATACAGGCGCCAATGTTTAGGGGTCCTTGGGAGAGCCAGTCGTGTCATGGCACCGAGCAATGCAGGCGAGTGAAGTGGGTACATAAATAACACAAAATAAAATACAAAAAGATGCACCATACACATTTATTATAAAATATGACATTGTAAAACAGTTCATTATATTTGTATGTATAAAACGATCTAAAAGATTATTTTGTACGATAAAGTTTACATTTGCTTCATTAAAAATGTAAATATTAATAACTGATAACACCGTTTAAAAATATTCGAAACGAAATATAATTAATAAAATTGTAAAGTATTATAATATGATTAACAAGAGTCCATAATGCAGTTTTGTTCGGTAGAGTTGCAAAATAAAATCTATAATAATTTCTAATGAAATGTAAAAATACATAGTGCAAAATTCGAACTTTTATATTACTTCTAATTTTATTAATATTTTAAAAAGGTTGCATATTGGTCAGCATTAATAAAATCACTTTGGATAAAAACAGCACCGGGATTTTTAATAAGGCACAATTTCGGATAACGCTATATTTATATGCTACCTATAGGAATACTCTGTACAGGGCACAAAAAATAACAAAATTTGTAAAACCTACGAAATATTTGTAAAACCTACGAAATATAAATGACAAATTAGTTAAAAATGTTATATTTAAAATGCAGAAATACTTAACAAATTTTTAATGTAAACATTTCTTAACAATTGAATAGATAATATTATACTTAGCTAAAAGCTTTGCATTTAATATGTTACTTGGATGGATGCATTTGTGTGTTAAACACTAAACCTATTCACATAAATAAATGGAATAATTAACGTTTTAAAGTTTAACATCCACAACATTTATATACTTACTATAAGCACATTTAAAATTTAGAAAAATTGCGGTCTTAGAACTAAAAATTAAAAAAATCGTAATATGCGTATTTATTTTTAACCCGACAGATTTCTGGTTCAAAAAATAAAGTCGTCGCTTGAACTTGTTTAATGTTTTTGTTTTTTATAACCTAATTTTTTTTAACTGCCATGTGGTTCGGATAATACCATAGCGTAGTTGTTATTCCTAGTTCCATGATATATACGCAGCCATGGGCTGGAACCCAGAGCCGTAAAGCCAGTTAAATAAAATAAAAAAAAAACATTTTGCTGCGCATTCGAAACATGTGATTGGGTGACAATAGGGTATTTGACTATAATAAAAATATCGTTTCAACTGGTGTCATCCTAAAAGATTATTATCTAAAAACATTATTCCATACGACAAAACTAAAAAATAAAGCTTTATTTAATTAGAAAACATTGAATAAAATTGCTAGAATTCTGGCCATGGTCACGTGATCGAAAACGTTCCGTGATCTCGAATGACGTCACAGTCCACACCACCTATGGAATTCTCATTTTGTCAATACATTTCGACGTGTTTGTGCGGCGTAATAGGCTAATTTCGTCTGTTTTTCATCGTTACTATTTTATTAATTACCAAATAGTATGCGACACGCGGCCTAAACACATATTATAAAATTGTCATTGTTTGAAATGTGAACTGTTACGTCATGAGAGCAATTGGAACGTTTCGGCGGCAATTTATTTTTTGAATTTATTTCTCGATTTTTATGAAAAATAATGAAAATTATGCCGAAATATACGTTTTGTTAGCTTCAGCATAGCATTATTAACAATTTAAGATGATTTTCTAAAAGTAGTCAAATACCCTATTGTTTAACATGTTTTTTGACATCATATTTTTTTCTAACCGACGGGGTGCGTTTTGCAATTTTGAATATCCCGCTCAGAATTTGTGCTCAAGTTCATTAAATTATGTATTTATAAAGTATTTGAAAAAAACAGATGGCTTAGATAATGTATGATTTTCTGTCGATAAAGATTTAACTTAATTCACACACGTAGGGAATATCCCTACTCTTGATTCTTCTTCTTCTTCTTCTTTATCAACCGATAGACGCCCACTGCTGGACAAAGGTCTCTTGCATGGACTTCCACAGGCCTCGGTCTTGCGCCGCCTGAATCCAGCGGCTCCCTGCGACTCGTTTGATGTCGTCGGTCCACCTGGTGGGGGGTCTGCCAACACTGCGCTTCCCGGTGCGGTGTCGCCACTCCAGCACCTTGGGACCCCAACGACCATCAGCTCTTCGAACTATGTGCCCCGCCCATTTCCACTTCAGTATCGCGACTCGCTTAGCTATGTCGGTGACTCTGGTTCTCCTCCGGATCTCCTCATTTCTGATTCGATCCCGCAGGGACACTCCGAGCATAGCTCTCTCCATCGCCCGCTGAGCGGTCCTGAGCATACTTATGAGGCCCTTAGTTAGCGACCATGTCTCGGATCCGTAAGTCATCACTGGCAACACGCACTGTTCGAAGACTTTAGTCTTCAGGCACTGAGGAATTTTGGACGAGAAGACATCTCGGAGCTTCCCGAACGCTGCCCAGCCGAGTTGGATTCGGCGGTTGATCTCTTTCTCGAAATTGGACCTACCTAGCTGGACTGTGTGTCCCAGGTAAATATACTCGTCGACAATTTCGAGTGCAGAGTTCTCAACAATTACTAGGTGGAGCGGTGCATGAGCATTGGACATGATTTTCGTCTTGCTCATGTTCATTTTCAGGCCCACCTGTTGAGAAACCCTGCTGAGATCGTTGAGCATTGTATTGAGGTCTCTCAGAGTCTCTGCCATGACTACTATGTCATCGGCAAATCGCAGGTGAGTGATGTACTCGCCGTTTATGTTGATGCCAAGCCCGTTCCAATCCAGAAGCTTAAAGACGTCCTCCAACGCAGCGGTAAAGAGCTTCGGGGAGATAACGTCTCCCTGTCGCACTCCACGCTGCAAGTGGATTGGCCTCGTAGTCTGGTCCTGTATACGTACTGACATTGTAGCGTTTTCATACAAGCACTTCAACACTTGGATATACCGGTAGTCAATCCGGCATCTCTGCAGCGACCTCAATACAGCCCAAGTTTCCACCGAATCGAAGGCTTTCTCATAGTCCACAAACGCTAAGCAAAGTGGCCGGTTATACTCTGCCGTCTTTTGTATAACCTGCCGCAGCGTATGAATGTGATCTATGGTACCAAAGCCTTTTCGGAATCCGGCTTGTTCGGGAGGCTGGAAGTCGTCGAACCTACGAGCGAGACGATTCGTAATGACTCTCGAGAACAACTTATAAACATGACTCAACAACGAGATGGGTCTATAATTCTTCAACAAGGTATTATCACCCTTTTTGAAGAACAGAACCACCACGCTCCTGTGCCATGCTTCCGGCGTTGTGCCCTCGTGGATGACGGAATTGAACAATCGCTGAAAGATCTTAAGTACCGGTTTTCCACCCGCTTTCAGGAGTTCCGCAGTGATTCCGTCATCACCTGGCGCCTTGTTGTCCTTGAGCTGTTTGAGAGCCATTCTAATCTCGTATAGGCTGACGTCCGGGATATCTTCGGTATAGTGTCGGGTCAGTTTGGCTCTGGGATCTTTCGCCAAATCTTCAACAGGTTTTTGTGTCGTGGTATATAATACTCTTGATTAGATATTCATAATGTAGGTACATGCTAAAAAAGAAAAAGCTGTCAATAGCAAATCAACTATTCACTATTCGGTTAGACAATAATAAAGCTGAATAAAATATCATTAATAAAAAAAAACATTTTTACATACAAAGAGTTCTACGTATATAGCGGCGATTCGGAATAAGAACTGTGTACAGTTCCAATCGCGCGGGCTGAGGTAGAGAGGGGAGCTGGCATGGCAAATAAGGTTACGATTCGCGCGACCGCGGCGGTCGCAGAGGCGTGCCGCGCCCCGCGCCCCACTCACTGTTCGGTCGTTCGTTTTGAATAAATCAAGAAATCATTTTTATTTCGTATCTAGTGTTACGAATTACGATGTTGATGTCTAACTAAACTAATTATTCACTAAAATAACTATACTTTTTGTTACTTACTTGAATATAGGCATTGTTGGCTTTTCAATTCACAATTAGCTAGAAAGTTTTATCGCATAAATAGCGCCCGCGTCCGTACGTCGCGAGTGCCGTCGACCACACTAACAGTATTGTTCGGCATTAGGTACAACTCAGTTGAACATGGTAAGTATTCGGAACACGTCATCTAGTAGGTACTACATTTATATCAGTGTTTAAATATAACTAGCTGACCCAGCGAACTTCGTACCGCCAACAAAAATATTTAGGGGTGGGTCACCCTTATCATTTAGGGGTATGAAAAATAGATTTTGGCCGATTCTCAGACCTACCCGATATGCATATAAAATTTCATAAAAATAGGTCCAGCCGTTTCTGAGGAGTTTGGTAACAAACACCGTGACATGAGAATTTTATATATTAGATATAAAATTCTCGTGTCGCGGTGTTTGTTACCAAACTCCTCCGAAGCGGCTGGAACCTAACGGCCAACATCTATTTTTCATACCCCTAAATGATAAGGGTGACCCGACCCACCCCTAAATATTTTTGTTGGGGGTACGAAGTTCGCTGGGTCAGCTAGTATTAGACATACAAAACATTTTGCTCTCAAATGCTCTAGATTTCGATAAATAGTTTAAAATGGAGCAAACTATTAAATCTAACTAGCAAAAATTGCAAAAATATTAAAAAAAATTGTGATGCGTTAATTGACTTGATACGTTCGATCTTTTTGAAATAAATTTAAAATTATTATTAAGTTATAAAATGTTGCCCTGTTGTGATTAATAACCGCAAGCGAAATGCCATAAATAAGTATATGAATAAAAAAACACGAAATAAGTACTGCAGTTCCATCTTAAAACTAAAAGTTAAAACACACTATCGCGTTGTGGTATTGAAACCACCTGAGAACACCACAGACAGCAATTGGAGTCATACATTTTACAGAAAAAAGTTTTTTTAAATAAAATGTATGACTAGTGAGTTTGGACCTTGAAACTAAAGCTATATTTCAAATATTGTTAACGAAACAAATGCCATAATAAATACTATTAAAATTACAAAAAAAAATCTTACGTAATAATGTTTGTAACAAACTTATTATTAATGATATAATATTAAAAAAATACGTTAATATTAAGCTTTCACCGCGAAATTGTCATAGTGGTAGCATTTTAGGGCAGTGTTGCCTTACGTGAGGTTTTTTACTGGTAGCTTTTTTGAAATAAATTAAATATTTAAGGGTGAACATAAATTAGACGCATAATGCGTCACGCATTGCAGCCATATTTTTATAAAAAATATTATTTCGGCGCGTGGCATTTTGTTGGTAAAATTCGTATGAATTTACAAAGCAGGCGGCTAATTTGAATCCACCCTTAATGTATTTATGGGGCAGTGTTGCCAGATGTTTTTCCCCTACTAATTTGATAGTATTACCTACTCCTTAAAGGTTTCTCGTTAAGTGTAAATTTTGTTTAAATTGTCATAATGGTAGCTTTCAGGCGTTATTGCCAGACGTTAGGGATTTCTACTAATTGGTAGTTAAGGCTTTAGTAGCTTCTCCTCTTCAGGATTGGGTTCCCCTTTTTCGTACGAATTGAACGTAGAATTGGTGACTGGGCTGGCGGACGCAGGTAGAAGCTGAAAAATACACAAATTTAATAAGAGGAAAACCATACTAATAACTTTAAGAAATTTCTTAATATTCTCTTAAATAAAAAAGAACATCAGCCAAGCTAAAGTGGACTAATATCCTCTAAATAAGCTGGTGCTAGGAGTGGGTACGACAATAGTGCAACGGGCGGGATTCGAACCTGCGACCTTTCTGTTTTCAGTCCGCACCTTTAACCGTCGGGCTATTGAGGCTTCATTTATATGACATTAGATATGAATCCTGAGGAAGGTTAAATGATACTTTTTATAAATATCATTAAATAAAAATTATTTTTAAAAAACCGACACTACAAAGTATATAATTGATTGTTGACTTTTTAAAAACCATTCGACCGATTTCGATAAAATTTAAATGTGATAACCTGGGAAGTACCATCCTTTCAAACAAAAAAAAATTTCAAAATCGGTTCAGGCGTCTTCGAGTAATCAATGAACATACAAAAAAAAAGATTCCGACGAATTGAAATTTGAGAAACTCCTCCTTTTTTGAAGTCAGTTAAAACACGTATTTTAAATACCCACCATTAATAATTAAGAATTCAATATTTCTCTTTATTAACTTCCGACTCCTGATAGCGTGAAATTAAAAAATTAACATGTTAGGATCTCACACAGATATACCTAATATAATATCGAATACATGTATAAAATCCGATATGCACCTGATTAATATCGATAAATAACAATTGGTGATATCGCCACAATAATAATGCCAGATGACCTTTTGAAGTTTTTGGAGGCACGAAAAATCACCAAAATGAGATAAATCTGTATGGAATGGTGTATAACGGCTCGACGTAACAATATTTAGGAGATCTTTCTCCGGACTAGTGTTGGGCCCGGGAACCGGCTGCTTCGCTTTACATTTGTTGAGATTTGTATAATTTGCCCGTTTTCACCAACTTAGGTAACCCCTAAATACAATCTCTTATCCAATGTCATTTTCACCTCTAGGATCTCCCTAAACGTTCAGGAAAACGTAATTGACATAAAGCGTCACTTAACTTCGCTTAAGTAGCCCGTACAAAAGGTTAAGGAAACGTTGGTTGAAACTTGAAAACGGGCATGAGATTATTATTTCGCTGTTATTAAGGTTTATTTGATTAAGGTTATTTTGTGGAACATAAAGCGCCATCTAGAGTCCGCGCCACGAATAAAGTCCCCTAGAGCCGGGGCTAGTAGTCGTAGGCACGTAGGTTTATGCAATAGGGTATTTTACTCTGTTTTGAAAAGTGTCTGATCCTAAGGTGATAATAATATGCTACTAGAAAATTTAATAAATTTTTATTCAATCGATAAGTACCAAAAAATGCATTTAAATATTGCATTTTAAATTTCCAAGCGTAAATGACGAAATATCACTAGACGCCATGTGATGACGTCGCCTGTATAATAAATTCGTTCGCTCATATGGTTGGCGCCCTTTGTAAAGCCGAAAAATAGCGACCGCCCAACCGATTAATCTAAAAAAAGTGTGTGTGTCAGCTCCGACGACGCACGACTGGAGTTTACTTTATAGTATTTGTGCTAGTTAATATCAAATACGGCCATCTATTGTAAATAGCTCGAACTATTATGTTAGCAGTGCTAACATTTTATCGCAGGGTTTAGGGCGTACAACAGAGTTGCTATGCGAAATAGTTTACACATAAGCCGAAAGATGGCGCTGATCTACAGTTTTTAGTAACGCTGTCATAAAAACGTAACAAGGTCATTCATAAGTAGATTTTACACCTCAAATTTTTCTCATACCGGGCGCCTAAAATCGATTCTTAAGGAGTAAACTCCAAAAATTTAAATAAATGACGTTACAAATGATTGAGCGTATACCGTTACATACCGTTTGAGCGTTTGGCATATTTTTAGCATAGATAAAAATAGTGAAAACTTTGAAATAAAATACAAAATTTATTTTATAATTTTGTGAACTGAAACTTACCTATAGTACGTTCCAATGGAGTTGAAACAAACAGTAAATAAATATGGCGTTACCGATCACGTGACTTTATTTTGTCATGACCTCTTGTGATGTACCATTGCAGAACTATATCGGGAATGAATATGGAATGAATTATTGAACGAATTAATTCTGAAGAAAAAAATAATTTCATTTCCTACAATAAAGAATCACTAATTTCTGATTTTAAAAAATACAAGGTAGGTTCCTAGTAATTTGACCATCGATAGGCTATTTAAAGAACAATGGCAACTTTACTAGGATTAACTTTGGCTTGGACTAGACATATATTATAATCGAATTAAACGTCTTTTGATGAAACTTATTACATTGTGTGTCCGTCTGTCATGTATTCATAAATATACAACACATAAATGTTTATTTAATATATTTTTAAAAGCACGCAAAATCAAGTAAATATGTAAAATGTTTTAGTATGTTAATAATCTGTAATAATTTGGAAGAGCAGTTATTCTCGACAAATCACATAGTTTGTGTATTAATATCCTATATAAATTTCATTTATAAGTACGACATATCACAACATTCCCCATAAACGGCTGGTAACATTGGAATAGAACAAACGTCTGATTTAAAATAAATAAATATAAGTATAAGGCTGAGACTGAGCTGTCAAAAAGAAAATAAACTGTTGGACAGGGTATAGTACATGAAAGGTGGGACGTGCGTGCGTGCGTGTTCGTACGTGTTCGCATGAGTCAAATTCGTACGGAAACGTATCTAAAGTGCGCCCAACCTCACAATAAGTCGTCGGTGTAGAGGTTGGACGGTCGTATTGTATTTGTCGTCACACACCTTACTATTATTTCGCGACCTCTCGATACAGCTCTATGCGGTTTTTTTCTATTTGAAAGACGTGATCGAGATAGATCTTAGCTATGATTTACAAAGATCTGCTTCGGCGTTTGGAGATCATTTCCTACTTGTCCCCGCCATATTGGAATTCTTTGTTATTGGACCGATTTCGTTCAAAATCGATATTTATGCTTCCCTGGGTGACCCCAGGACTTCGCCCAAGAGAAGCCCAAATATAGATTTTGAACGAAATCGGTCAAATAACAAAAAATTTCAATGTGGCGGTCACTTTTCAAAATTTTGGCATCTATTTCCTCTTTCTTGACCCCAGGGTAGCCTAAATATCGATTTGAATGAAATCGGTCCAATAACAAAGAATTTCAATATGGCGGTGACTTTTTAAAATTTTGAAATCCATTTCCTCTTTTTTGGCCCCAAGGAAGCCTAAATATCGATTTTGAACGAAATCGGTTGAATAACAAAGAATTTCAATATGGCGGTGACTTTTTAAAATTTTGGCATCCATTTCCTCTTTCTTGACCCCAGGGAAGCCTAAATATCGATTTTGAACGAAATCGTTCCAACAACAAAGAATTTCAATATGGCGGTGACTTTTTAAAATTTTAGAATCCATTTCCTCTTTTTTGGCCCCAAGGAAGCCTAAATATCGATTTTGAACGAAATCGGTCCAATAACAAAGAATTCCAATATAACGGGGACAAGTAGGAAATGAACTGATGATCTTCAAACGCCTAAGCAGATCTTCGTGAATCATAGCTAAAATCCATCTCCATCACGTTTTTCAAATAGAAAAAACCGCAAAAAAATCGGTGTATTCGTTAGAGAGCTACGAGGTGACAGACAGATACACGGACACTAGCGTATTATTATTCACATATGGAAAATATAAAGAACAAAAGGCTATAAAAACGCGAAAACGTACTGTTACTGCGCGTTTTTAAAACGCGCATCTGAAAAGCGCAGTGTGGCCGGGCTCTTATCGGAAACTTTGTAAGTGAATATATTACGGAAATACGTAATTTACGAGTTTTAATAGAATTAAATAGGTACCTGCTCTTTCGTAAACGCAATAATTATTTAGACAAAATTATAATAACTATATATCAAACTAGTCTATATATCAAATGAGTTGGTAAGAGACGCTATTGTAAAATAGCTTGATTTAAATAAATCGATTAAGTTTTGGAATCTGAACGAATTGTATTCGATGTTTACGGTCGCTCGTACTTCGTATTATTCATTCATTTATAGTCTGTGGGCACAATGTCGTCTCTGCTCAACGTGGCTCAACACTATAGAAATCCAAGGTTACGTCACGTCAAAACTAAAATTGTCGATTATTCTGTGGGTCACAATTTGTGTTTTCATTTAGTTTTTATCAAAATTTTTGATCAAATAGTGTATAAATTCAATAAATGTTACGTGTATATTTTACTTTAGATGTTGTTGATTGACCACAAGGCGTTTGTGTGAATATTTAATTGTTTTATCATAGTGAAAAGTGTTGACTAAGTTACGTGTTAACGAAAAGGTGGGTTTATTTACTTTTTGTTTCAACTCCATTGGTACATACTTTACATTTCCCGATTTCTTATTGCCTAAACTATCTCATGTAGATATTTTTAGATTATTTCTTACTAGGAGTAAAATACCCTATTGCCACGGGACTTTGGGTTGTAAGAATTTTTGCTTGTTTAAATGTGGAATGGCCACAAAGCGAAGAAAAACATTATTTACCTGTTTAGGCGGCGATTTCTGAACCTTGTTCTCAATAATGTCATCCAACCTGTCTCCCTCGCGCAGCAACTGAGGGTAGATAAATATTGTAATTAATAAAATTCCTAATAATAATAACCTACAGTTTTTGCAATTCACGAAGGCGAGTGAGCTTTACTTGTGGTTACTTCGTGTACATGCACATTGCATAAGTGTGCGTGCCTGTCAAAGCCTAGGTGGGAGCGGGCAGGCGCGAGCATTGCGCTCGCTCACACTTATACAGATACGACACACACACAACCATAAGTCAGTCGCCCTCGTGAATTGCAAGAACTATAACAGGGTGTAAGGGCTCTTGTGCTGTTCTTCGTATTCGATTCGTAATCGTGTTCGTAAAAACACGATTCGAAGTGGCCGTCATACAAAACTAAATAAAAAAATATGATACAAATCGAATGAGTGCACAAGCGCACGTAAATTTTGTATATAGACCACTTCGAATCGTATTTTCACGAATCGCGAAAACAACGAACACGAGGAAGAGCCCTAAGGCTCTTGTGCACTTGTTGGGAATCTGCTTCTTTATGCAAGCACCCTATTAAAAAAAAACCCCAGTTATTTTTGGATTGAAAATAGATTAGTCTTTTTATGGGACGTCACAATAATATTAAAAATAGTGCCACGTCTGTTGAGGGTTCCCACCCCCCAACAAACGTGGCACTATTTTTACAGCGGCCATACAATTTTTTCCATGGTCCTTTGGTAGGTTTCTGAGCCTAGACTCCAATATGAATCAAACCTCGTTTGTATGGGGTGGAGGGTTTAATGTCCTCACCTTGTCAACCTCGGGCTCGATCTGCTCGTTGGTGCCTCCTTTGTTGAGGACACCCTTCTCCATGAGGGTGGCACGCTTGGCGGCTAGGTACATCGATCTGGGGGCAGAAACATCGTCTAAATCAGTGATTCCCAAAAGTGGTGAAAGTGGACCCCCTTACACAAACTTAGTACTCTCAAACCAGTTCCGTAACGCGTCACAAACTTAGTACTCTAGTTCCGTAACACGTCACCAACTTAGTACTCTAGTTCCGTAACGCGTCACAAACTTAGGACTCTAGTTACGTAACGTGTCACAAACTTAGTACTCTAGTTCCGTAACACGTCACCAACTTAGCAGACCAGTTCCGTAACGCGACACAAACTTAGTACTGTAGTTCCAGAACACGTCACAAACTTAGTACACTTGTTCTGTAAAGCGTCAGCAACTTAGTAGGTACTCTAGTTCAGTAACGCGTCTCAAACTTAGTACTCTAGTTCCGGAACACGTCACCAACTTAGCACACCAGTTCCGCAACGCGTCACAAACTTAGCACACCAGTTCCGTAACGCGTCAAAAACTTAGTACTTTAGTTCCATAACGCGTCACAAATTTAGTATACTAGTTCCGTAACACGTCACCAACTTAGCACAGCAGTTCCGCAACGCGTCACCAACTTAGCACATATAGTTCCCAAATGCTTAACTAACAAAGCACACTAGGCCGATTTCACCAACGTATAAGTCTTATCCGAGCATAAGTTTGATATTTTGACAGTATTTTTAATACAAAAACTGTCAGAACGCCGAACTTATTCCGAGGATAAACGTCACGCGACGTTGGTGAAATCGGGGCTTATTCTGTAACGCGTCACAAACTTAATATTTTAGTTCTGGAACACGTCACCAACTTAGCACACTAGTTCCGTAACCGTAACGCGTCACCAACTCAGTACTCTTTTTCCGTAACGCGTTACAAACGTAGCACCCTAGTTCGTTCTGTAACGCGTCACCATAATAAGCACACCAGTTCCGTAACGCATCACCAACTTAGCACACCAGTTCCGTAACGCGCCACCAACAAAGCACAACAGTTCCGTAACGCATCACCAACTTCGCACACCAGTTCTGTAACGCGTCACCAACAAAGCACACCAGTTCCGTAACGCGTCAAAAACTTAGTACCTACTCTAGTTCCGTAACACTCACTTCACTCGTACACACACACACAAATTAACCTTTATCTTTTAGGCATAAAAGTTGCACATCTGCATCCACCATGCAAACCAGACGGGCAGCTGCACTGGGACAGCAACAACAACTAAAAAATGTCCTACATGAGTTGAAATCAGTAAAACAACTCAACAAGCAACTACTGAAGGAACAAGAAGACAATGAGAATGAAATACACGTCACCAACTTAGCACACCAGTTCCGTAACGCGTCACCAACAAAGCACACCAGTTCTGTAACGGTTACCTCTTGATGGTGAGGTAGTAGAGCTCGGCGATGGCGCGCACGGAGTAGTCCGGCACAAACGTGTGGCGCAGCATGGAGTCCATGTTGAGGTTCTGCAGCGAGCCCAGGGTCGATGGCGCTGGGGACTCCGCTGGAATACAAGTGAATTTATCTAATCTATCTATCTAATACCTTTAAACGAGCAATTCTTGTATATATATAATCTGAATCTCGGAAACGGCTCCAACGGTTTTCATGAAATTTAGTATGCAGGGGGTCTCGGGGGCGATAAATCGATCTAGCTAGGTTTCATTTTTAAAAAAGGTCGTTTTATCCGTGTTTTCAGGCAAAGGAAAAGCCCTTACAATATCATCAGAATACGAAGGTTTTCGCCATCTTCTATAAAGTTCCCATAGCTCGGGAAATCGGGCGGTCCCGAAACCAGAAGACCCCGGTTCGAGTCCAGATTTTTTTCGCTCTTTTTTCCAAGTTCCTTCTTTTGTGAGAATAGTACATTATTGTCGAGGCTCGGAATAAAGCAATTTATGGACGAGTAACATTGGAAGGCCGAGGCGAAGCCGAGGACTTCCAAGTGATTTTAAAAGGACGAGGCGCTAGCCGAGGCCTTTTTAAGTAAACGAGGCCATGAATTGCTATTTCGGCCGAGCCTTATATAGTACTTTTCTCTAATTTGCGAGGAAACAACAAAAAATAATTAAAGAAACACTGTTTTATTTCATGTTAAATGTTATAGTACAATTTATTAATTCTTCATCCGATTCCGAATCCATTTTTATTTCAGAACAAGAAATATATTGTAAAAGAAAACCCCAGTCACCAATAATTCTTTACCTCCAATTAAACCACGCTCTTTTTGTTCCATTTAAAAAAAAATTCATTCTTATTTTTTTAAATTGTATAACTCAGCGAAAGAAATGCACATTTAAAACACCTAATCACAGAGGAGAAACACCTAATAGAGGAAAGTGTACATTTTAAAAACCTCGTACCTGTCCAGCAATTCACATTATTGTCCTGTTACGTAATTGCTGGCGCCACGCCAGCAATGAGCCAATTGACGTTTCGTTTTTTTAAATAAAGAAGCGATTTCCGAGCAAATTTGAGAAAAAACTATTATGACGGGCCCCTTATCAACGCATCTAATTCGTATCTAGGTATATATGACCGAGCTTTAAAAAAAAGAATACGTTAGTAATAACATTATTAAAATTTACAAAAAAAAAAAAAAAGCCGGCCAAGTGCGAGTCGGACTCGCGCACCGAGGGTTCCATACTCCAAAAGTAAAAGTAAAACGATAATATTATATTAATTTGCATAATTATCGTTAACTTTGTTTGTAGAGGTTTATTGTTAATATAAAAAAAACTATGATAGTTAGAGCGTTGGTTTTATTTTTCCTGTAAAATATACACAAACCTCTATTGAACATAATTATTTCAGATTTTTCGATTGGTAAACTTCAGAGATAAGGGGGGGGGGAACGGTATTTTTTTCGACATTTTGGCCGATTACTCAAAAGCTATTATATATAGAAATAAATAAAAACCTGTTTTAGAATGCATAAGTAAAGGCCTTTCATATGATACCCCACTCGGTATAATTATCTTACTTTGAAATTTCAAACCCCTGATTTTCCCCCTTTTTTAATTAAACTAAAATAATTTTCGCGTTGATTTTATTTTTCATGTAAAATGTAAAATATACATAAACCTCTATTAATGGACATTTTGGCCGATTAATCAAAAACTATTATATCTAGAAATAAATAAAAAACTGTCTTAGAATGCACAAATAAAGGCCTTTCATATGATACCCCACTCGGTATAGTTATCTTACTTTGAAATTTCAAATCCCCGATTTTCCCCCTTTTTTAATCAAACTAAAATAATTTTCGCATTGCGTTTATTTTTCCTGTAAAATATACATAAACCTCTATTGACCAAAATGATTTCAGATTTTTCGATTGGTAAACTTCGGAGATAAGGGGGGGGGAACGGTATTTTTTTCGACATTTTGGCCGATTATTCAAAAACTATTATATATAGAAATAAATAAAAAACTGTTTTAGAATGCACAAGTAAAGGCCTTTCATATGATACCCCACTCGATATAGTTATTTTACTTTGAAATTTCAAACCCCCGATTTTCCCCCTTTTTTAAATAAAACTAAAAATAATTTTCGACTTTTATTTATTTCAATGCTTTTGGGCCACTATTATACACAACTATGCCAAATTTCATGTCGATAGCTTTAATAGTTACTGAAATAATCGACTGTGACAGACGGACGGACAGACGGACGGAGAAAGTCTCACCATAAGGGTTCCATTTTTACCATTTTGGTATGGAACCCTAACAAGCGAAGCTCGGTTATCCAGGTACTTTTGTTGTTAAATGATTACCGTCGTTCATGAACATTTAGGGAGAAGGCAGACTGGTTAGTTTAAGCGTCAGAGCTCGGAATTCTTGCGCCTGCATCGCGTATTGACGAATCAAAAGCGTATCTAAAATTAGTTGTAGGAAACAGGAAACTCACCTAAGCCAACGTTCTGCGTGAGCGCCTGCACGCCGAAGTATGTGAAGGGGCCGGCCTCGAACACCAGGTTCTCGCGGCCCACCGTCACCTCTACGCGCCCTTCCAGGATCAGCACGAAGTAGTCCACCTGTGGACAATAGACCAGGGGTGCGATTGTGTAAGAATTGCCGATCAAAATTTTTTTTTTATTCGATGACAAGCTAGTCCTTGACTGCGATCTCACCTGATGGTATGTGACGATGCAGTCTAAGATGGTAGCGGGCTAACTTGGAAGGGGTGTGGCAGTGAACATTCAACCCATTCCCCTAATCGGTTTCTACACGCCATCGTGACGGAACGCTAAATCGCTTGGCGGCACGATTTTGACGGTAGGGTGGTAACTAGTCACGGCCAAAGCCTCCCACCAGACCAGACCAGAGACAATTCAGAAATTATAAATTCCAAAATTGACCCCGCCGGGAATCGAACCCGAGACCTCCCAGGTATAAGACAACAGCGCTCACCACTGAGCCAGGGAGGTCGTCAAAATCTTATTCATTTGATGGCATTCGCGTCAAAGTAAAATATTCCTTGACTGTATTGATTAAGAGCCTGTTTCACCACCTTCTGAAAAATGTTGGATATTTTATTCGCGTATTTAGTCTTTGTCACTTGACATAAAGTAAGAAAGTAACAAAACGGTTAGGCTATCCGACACTTATCAGAAGGTGGTGATACAGGCCCTTAAAGTCACAAAATCAGTACAACTGATTTTAACATGAAACGTTATGGAGCGTATCGTCATTGTAGTAAGTTTTTATACTATATTGTGGGCAGCTGGATGCCAATGCATCTTTGTTAGAATAGAATATAAATATTTCCACAATGAGGGGAAGTTCCAAGAAAAAATGTACTACAATTCAATTCACGGGTAGAAAGACATTTTTACAATTTTAAAACAAGTAATCCAAGATAAAAGTTTGAAGTATCATTGTCCCAAATATTAAGGTGGGAACTTTAACATATTGAGATAAAAAACAATGACAAAATACCAAATTTCATATTGTGCTCGGTATATCCCTGCGAGATCAAATCAGAAATGAGGAGATTCGTAGGAGAACCAAAGTCACCGACATAGCTCAGCGTGTCGCGAAACTGAAGTGGAAATGGGCGGGGCACATAGTTCGAAGAGCTGATGGTCGTTGGGGTCCCAAGGTGCTGGAGTGGCGACCCCGCACCGGGAAACGCAGTGTTGGCAGACCCCCCACCAGGTGGACCGACGACATCAAACGAGTCGCAGGGAGCCGCTGGATCCAAGCGGCGCAAGACCGAAGCCTGTGGAAGTCCATGCAGGAGACCTTTGTCCAGCAGTGGACGTCTATAGGTTAATAAAGAAGAAGAAGAAGATATTATTGTGGAGTGTGGAGTCATAACTTAGGTACACGGCCACTCACCGGCTTCCCCTCCTGGAACACGTATCTCTTGGGGTCGTTCCTGTCCATCTCGGCGCGCGGCTTGATGTGCTGGATCACGTCCTGCTTCAGCAGCCGCCGCAGCACCGTCTCCGAGATCATGTCGGCGCGGAACGGGTCCACACCTGTCAGCAACACAGAACTTATTAGCTTTACGCAATAAATGTGCCAACCGTTTAGGTGTTGAACGCTCTTCGTTACCCAATTAATTAAGTATAGAGATTTCTGAGTCGTTTGCAATATTATTAGTTCCAGAGCCACTCGTTTAACTGCTTACAGCGCCAAAATGGCGTCAATCTACTCCAATATGGCGGCAATCAAATCCAATATAGCTTAAATTAAATCCAAAATGGCGTCAATCAAATCCTAATTGGCGTCAATAAAATCCAAATTGGCGTCAATCAAATCCAAAATAATAATAATAATAAATAAGCCTTTATTCAGACACAGTAGTTTCATTAATTTTTACAAAGTTATTCTAAATCTACCACCGTGCTCCCGTCTGTTTGCCTTTTGGCAAAGGCCTCTTCCATCTGCTTCCATACATTCCTGTCCCTAGCTCTCCTCGTCCATGCTTTCCCAGCCACCTCTGTTATTTCATCGACCCATCTTTTAAATGGTCGACCTCTTTTTCTTTTTAGGTGCCTGGTATGCCAGTTCATTGTAACTTTTGTCCATTTTTCTGCTCCTCTAATTGTATGCCCGGCCCACTTCCATTTTAATTTTTTGATGGTAACAGTAACATCTTTAGTCTTTGTGTGTTCTTTGATAGTCGTGTTACGTATTCTATCTGATAGTTTTTTACCCATCATGCTTCTTTCCATGGAAGCCTGGCAGCTCTCCAGCTTTTTTACTTGGTTTCTGGTGAGTGCCCATGTTTGACATCCATACGTTAGTACTGGCAACACACATGTGTCAAACAGTTTTCTTTTTATGGACATGTTCATATTTTTGTTTTTCATCACCTCCTTGAGGCTCCAATATTGTTTCCATGAGTTTGCTATACGTCGGTCAATCTCTTTGGAAGTTAAATTTTCTGGTGATATTATTTGACCTAGGTAAACATACTCCTCCACATATTCAATGACATTATCGTTGATATAAATTGGTTCTTGCTGACCATTTGTCATGACTTTTGTCTTATCTGTGTTCATGAGCAGTCCCACTTTTCGACTCTCTCGGTCTAAGTCATTTAGCATTATTTGGAGTCCCTCTTTAGTTGCAGAGAATATGATCAAGTCATCAGCGAATCTCAAGTGTGATAAGTTCTCTCCGTTAATTAATAGGCCACATTCTTCCCAGTCCAGGTGATGAAATACCTCCTCCAGCACTGCTGTGAAAAGCTTCTAAGGTGACACCGGATCACCCTGTCGCACTCCTCTTTCTATCTTTATATTCTTCCCTTCTTTCTCTAGCTTGATTTTGGCTGTGCTGTTTTTGTAAATATTTTTTAGTATTCTGATGTATTTGTGCTCAACTCCTTGGTTTTTAAGTGCGAGCCAAATCTTTTCATGTGCCAAAGAATGCCAAAGAATCGAAGGCTTTGCAATAGTCCACAAAACAGCAGTAGAATATTATATTAAATTCTTTTCACTTTTCAAATAATTGTTTCACAACATATATATGATCCAACGTTGAGAATCCACTTCTGAACCCTGCTTGCTCCCTAGGTTGATTCTCATCTAGAGTCCTTGCTATTCGGGAAAGGATTACCTTTGCAAAGACCTTATAAATATTGGAAATCAAACTGATCGGCCTATAATTATTTATGTTGTTCTTATCGCCTTTCTTGTGAAGCATTATGATTGTCGATGCTTTCCATTGCTGTGGTATTGACTCAGTCCGTATAACCTCATTGAAAAAGTTTGTGAGAATTGGTATGAGGGTGTCTTTGTTTAACAATAAGAATTCATTACAGATGCCATCTGAGCCAGGTGCTTTATCTTTCTTTTGTGTTTTTAGAGCTTTTTCTACTTCTGTGCATAATATTTCAGGTATGTTGCAGCCGCCCTTTAAATCGGTTGTTGTGCTGGTATCCTGTTTTGTATAAATATCTTGGAAAAAGTTTGTAGCTGATGAAAGGATGTCTGATCTTTTCGTTTTAAATTTGTTGTTCTTACCCTTAATATTAGGTATCCAGTTTCTTTTTTCTGTTAGATATTTTAGTGCTTTTTTAGTGCCTCCAGTCTTCTGAATGCAACTTTCCAATATTCCTAACCTGTACCTCTGGTAGTCTTTTCTTAATCCGGTTTTAATATTTTTGCTTGTTTCAGTTATTTTCCTCCTTATACTCTTTGTCTTTTTAACCACTGCTATCAAATTAGCCCTAGTCTGTAACAAATCACTTGTCTCTTTTGATAGCCATTTTCTTGTATTCGGTTCATTTTTTGATTTAACACATGTATTTGTATTTAGAAGATCTAATAATTTATTATACTTGCTCTGCGTATCCAATTCCCTAGTAGCTTCTGTAAATCCTTCTAGTAACTTCTTCAGATCATCAGAGTTTCTTAGTGCGACATTTCCTTGCTTAAACTTGAAAGGTCTCCTTTTCTTTAAATTGTCGAGTATTAGCCTTGCTCTGACCATTCTATGGTTACTGTTGAAATTCAAGTTATTCACAACTCTACAATCAGTAAAGTTTTTGCTCTTATTGGTAAGAATATAATCGATCTCATTCTTATATCGTCCATCAGGTGATATCCACGTCCACCTGTTGTTTTCCCGATTTCTGTACAGTCTATTGAGTATTTTCAGGTTGTTTTCGTATGCTAGTTGGATGAGCTTTTCTCCGTTTCTAGTTCTGTTCCCTGAACAGAACGCGCCTAAGACCAGATCTTCATCATCTCCTCTTTTTCCTGTCCTGGCGTTGAAGTCTCCCATAATTACTAAGTTGTTATGGGAATGGTTTTTTATAGTGTCTGTTAATAAGGCGTAGAAAGAGTCGATTTCTGTGTTGCTGGATTGTTCAGTTGGGGAGTATATCTGTATTATTGACCACTTTTCGTCATTAGAAGGCATTTTCAAGTTAAGTACTGCGATGCGCTCCGATACTCCAATAATTTCATCAATGAAAGTTTTTAATTCATGTTTTATTATAAAACCCACCCCATATTGGCCTGGAGTATCTCCCTTAAAATAAAAAATGAATGAACCATGATCTTCAATGCTTTCTCCTTGGCGTCTGACTTCACTCAGTCCCACTATAGACCATTTTACGTTTTCCAATGCTAGGGTCAGTTCAGCCAAGTTTTCGTTTGTTCTTAAGGATAGGGTATTATATGTTGAGATGTATATTATGTTACGTTCAAGACTTGTTTGTGCCTCAGATTGCTGTTGTAGTTTAGGTGACGCAGTTGGAAGGTAGTAGTCTTCTTCCCCCACGGTGACCAGCCGGCTTGGGGTGCTGTTTGTTAATGTTTTTTCGTGTGATGTTGTTTTACTATATTTCCGGGTGTCGGTGGCATTTAGAAGTTTTTTGAACCCTCAGAGAAGGAAGCTGAACGACCTCGTTGAACATAATTCAAGATATTTGGTTTGATTACTTCCTTTGTTGAGGCCTTGTACAATGGAAGTCCTTGTCCTGCTCGAGGTGTTTGAGAATTAGAAGTATTGGAAGTATTGACCCTCTTATTTCGTGTCGAACTCTGTCGACGCGTTTGGTGATCCAGATGTTTCTCTCTTTCTCTTTTCTCGCGCTGTATCCTCAGGTTTCTTGATTATGAGCTTATCATATTTTAGAAAAGCTATGTTGCCCTTTTTCCTTTCCTCCTCAACTTGTGGTTGAAGTTGTTTTCTCTTTTCTAATACCTCCTTGGAGTAATCCTCCTTAACATAAATGCCAGCAGGAAAGTTAGCCCTATTTTTCAATATTAAATTCTTTTTCCAAGAAGTTGAGAAGGAGGCCACAACAGGGCGGATTTTATTATGTGTTTGACGGCCAATCCTATAGACCTTGGTAATTTCAAAACTAACAAGATGAACTCCTGTATCTATGATGATATCCTTTATATAGTCCACAAGCTCGGCCTCTGATTTTCCTCCCTCTTCCAACCCAAAGAATACAAGGTTATTTTTACGCTTCTCTCTGTCCATTGCAATAATCTTCTGTTCTAGCTCAGCAATCTTTAGTTCATGTCTTTTATTTTCTTCAGTTATAGTTTTCAATCTATCGTCTAGTGCCTCCATAACATTTTGTGTCACTGCTGTAGTAATTAGTTTCGCCTGATGGTTTAACTTTTCATCTATTTTCGCAAGTAGCAGTTCCATGTTTATCTCCATTTTTTTTAAATTTATAGTTATGATATACTTGTGGCAGTTTTTACTTCGTGTAGCTGGTCACACTATAATTGGATTCGTTATGTTGGTATTGTAATACTAATGTCTATGCTCAGTGCTGTGGTAGTGACAACTCTAATGACATTTGATAAATGACGTTTCCGACTTTTACTTTTTAGATTAACTTGTCACTTTTTAGCGAACATAAATCGTGTTTTTTCGCCAAAGTATTCTAAGTTTTCACTGTTCTATTTCTTCACAATCATAATTATAATATTATCTTGCGGGATTAGTATCGCCGAACACCAAATTCGTAATATTTTCACAGTTTCACAATATTTAACTAGGAGCACACAGAATTACGTGTTTACGTTTTGACAACCCGGAAGTGAAAAAATCCAAAATGGCGTCAATCAAATCCAAAATGGCGTCAATCAAATCCAAAATGGCATCAATCAAATCCAACATGGCGTCAATCAATGAGTTCCAATAAAAAATATGACAGCAGACTCTCCAGTATCAATCATAGATTAATTTATTAAAGAACTCAGTGCGCTTAACCCTTTTGCAGTGGAAACCCTACTTAGGTGGAGGCGAAAAGCGCAGAGATATACTCACTGGTGCTGAGGAACTGGAAGGTGGCCAGGATGAGCTGCGGCGACACGTGCACGCGCTGGTGCTGGTGGCCCGCGAACGCCGCGATGTCGTGCAGCTTGTTAGTGGAGTGGAGGCGAGAAGCGCAGAGATGTACTCACTGGTGCTGAGGAACTGGAAGGTGGCCAGGATGAGCTGCGGCGACACGTGCACGCGCTGGTGCTGGTGGCCCGCGAACGCCGCGATGTCGTGCAGCTTGTTAGTAGAGTGGAGGCGAGAAGCGCAGAGATGTACTCACTGGTGCTGAGGAACTGGAAGGTGGCCAGGATGAGCTGCGGCGACACGTGCACGCGCTGGTGCTGGTGGCCCGCGAACGCCGCGATGTCGTGCAGCTTGTTAGTGGAGTGGAGGCGAGAAGCGCAGAGATGTACTCACTGGTGCTGAGGAACTGGAAGGTGGCCAGGATGAGCTGCGGCGACACGTGCACGCGCTGGTGCTGGTGGCCCGCGAACGCCGCGATGTCGTGCAGCTTGTTAGTGGAGTGGAGGCGAGAAGCGCAGAGATGTACTCACTGGTGCTGAGGAACTGGAAGGTGGCCAGGATGAGCTGCGGCGACACGTGCACGCGCTGGTGCTGGTGGCCCGCGAACGCCGCGATGTCGTGCAGCTTGTTAGTGGAGTGGAGGCGAGAAGCGCAGAGATGTACTCACTGGTGCTGAGGAACTGGAAGGTGGCCAGGATGAGCTGCGGCGACACGTGCACGCGCTGGTGCTGGTGGCCCGCGAACGCCGCGATGTCGTGCAGCTTGTTCATGGGACGCAGCAGGCGCTTCTTGGTGCGGTTGTCACCTGCGGCAGACGGGACAGACATTGAAAAGAAATTGTGAGCCGTCGCGGGACGCCTAGCAGATGTGAAACATCGAAATTATTTCTTACACGTGATATCGAGCTTAGTACACACATAAATGCACACTCTTTCTTAACTATCACTATCAGATATCTTCTTCTCTTCTTCTTCTCTTTTTCCTCTGAATTTTCTCCGCAAGTAGGCGTGTCCGTCCGTTGATTCAGACTATTAGACACATTTTATTATTAAAATTGTTTCTTTTAAGTAAGACACTGGCTACGTGCACCGTGGTAAACAACACTGTTTCGTACTACATACATACATACTACTACATACACACTGTTGGCATCGCCACGTCAACAGTCTGTCTGGACCGCCGCTAAAGATGTTTCACATCAAAAAGATGTGTTCCTTTATGCTCCTTTGTGGCCTAGAGCAGAACATATTATCTAAGATCCTGCCCTAGACGAGATCTCGTTCAGCTTACGGAAGCCATCACGTCAGCTCCGATTAAAAGACCAGGACATAGAGTGGTATATAGTCTTTGGTGTGCGTTTTGGTATGTCAGGAACATGGCTTCCACTGTGGATCACTTCAACCAAGCCAAGAAAGTTGTGGATCGGTGAACCATGATAAGATGGCCTGTTCGATGCTGTCATCCATCTCGAAGGATCTACGAAGCCTATAAGTTTTACGTATGAGGCTCCAGCAAGGTACTGCTAGGATTGTTTTTTATTCGATGACAAGATAGTCCTTGTCTGCGATCTCACCTGATGGTAAGTGACGATGCAGTCTAAGATGATAGCGGACTAACTTGGAAGGGGTATGGCAGTGAAAATTCAACCCGTACCCCTATTCGGTTTCTACACGCCATCGTGCCGGAACGTTAAATCGCTTGGCGGCACGTCTTTGACGGTAGGGTGGTAACTACCGACCAGACCAGAGACAATTCAGAAATTATAAATTTCCAAATTGACCCCGCCGGGAATCGAACCCGAGACCTCCCAGTTATAAGACAACAGCGCTCACCACTGCGCCAGGGAGGTCGTAAAAAAGAGGTAGGTAGTAATGTAATAAGTATTATCCACCAATATTAATAGTAGTATTGTCCACCAATTCGCATTGGGCCAGCGTGGTGGACTATGGCCTATAACCCTTCTCTGAGAGGAGCCCTGCGCTCAGTGGTGAGCCGTTGATGGGTTGATGATGATGATGATGATGAATGTAATAAGCACACCGGAGACGCATTCATATCCAGCCAAAGTGCCCCTTGTGTGCTAGCCCAGGGTGTACTCACTGATGACGTCACTCTCGTCGACGATCTCCGCCTGTATCATCTCCTCGATGACGTCTTCTAGGGTGATGAGGCCCACGGTCTCGTACACGGGGTCGCCGTCGCCCTCCTCGATGCGCTGCGCGAACGCCATGTGCCCCTTGTGACCTGGAGGAACCAAATATGGGCCTTATAGCTATATTTTTCTGATAAACATAGTATTACTTACTACCGTGAGATTTTTCCTGGTACATAAACAAATAAATTAATTTATGGTGGTTTGTGAGTTGTGACCCTTTTCAATCAAAAAAAAAATTGGTTGTCTGTAAAGTCGGTTTACGGACGATTGTTTCACGTGATAACGTAATAATACGGTAGTAAATATCATTCGTCTATGCGTAATAAAGATGAACAGCGTGCTGCTAGAACTAGCACGCGGCACATCAACTAACCACAGCGCGCACGCGATGACTGGCGGGCGGCGGCGAGTCACAAGCCAACTTTTGGGCCGATCGTGCCTCTCTATCGCTTGTTCCGCGCTCTCGCTTGCACGCTCAGGCTCAGGCGGAACGTGACACTTTTTCGTGCGTGCAGCCGGTGTTCATCGATTTATAAGACGTTATCACGTCAATAAGGAAAGACCCATGCCCAATAGGGGGCCGAGCGATGGCTTGCGATGAAGAAAAAGTTAAGTTCAGTTTTTAGTTTCGTCAAACTAGGTGGCGCCACTAGTAAGTTAGCTACCGCTCGCTGTAAAATAGTTCTAATAAAAGCCATTGTGCTAATGGTATCTATATTCTAGGTACCACCAGCCCTCCTCGTCTCTTCTAAATATTAATGTGTGTTTAATAATGTTTTCATTGACATGTTTCAGGTACACCAAGAGACAGGGTGGTATGCTTACTCTCAAAGAGCCCACAACATACTCAGCCTGGTATTCTATTTCCTATTTTCAGTATTCAGACGAACCAATTTCATCATCGCCGAATGACTTTTAACCGACGAATCAAATTGACAATCTGTCAAAATACAAAAATTGTCAGATAACCCCTGGGTTTAACGTTTCTCTATTAAGCAATTAAATATCACATGCTTCAATGGTGAAGGAAAACATCGCGAGGAATCCTGCACACCTGAGAGTTCTCCATAATGTTCTCAAAGGTGTGTGAGGTCCGCCAATTCGCATTGGGCCAGCGGACCAGAGAGCTAGTGGACATTATTAGTTTCCAATTCAATATTAGTTTCAATTCGATGCCTTAAGATGGGTAGCCTAAGTATGTCACACTCTCTTTAACATTTCTGCGGTGGTGTCGTGTGATGCGGGTTGTTACGTCCCCTTAAATATGGTTGAGCGAAGCAATGGCTGGGTCATGCGTCATGCTCGTGAACGGGTGCCACCAGCGGCAATGGGGCTACTTTCTGTCTGCCCGTCTGATTTATAATTAGATATAATTACGTATGCTTTTGTGGAACTTCCCCTCATTGTGGAAACTCTGCATACATAGAATAATATTATATCATATCATATATTAAGTATATTGTAAAAGTATTTTGAAAAGAGCAACTGCCGAGTTTCTTGCTGGTTCTTCTCGGCAGGAACGGCATTCCGAACCAGTGGTAGACTCATTGACGATTCAAAAGTACTTGTAAAAGTTTATTTGAATAAAAAAACATTTCTATTCTATTCTATTCTAAATATACAACCCTAATCTGATGTTGTCCACTACGCTAATTTACAGGTCTCCAACTGCGCTCAGTAATGAGCCATTGATGATTTGGTGAAGACTCGTTGAAATTGGCACTAAGTATTCCATATTTCCGTTGACTCTCGATATTAAAAACATGCTATTTTTAATATCTCGACCTGTTCCACTGAACGCCCCACTTTAGTGTATAAATAAACACGCCCAACCGTCTGGCCGAGATATTAATCATAACTAAATTGTACATTCATAACGTTTGCAGTTTCAATTTCACCGTAAAAATTTTACCGATGGGATTAAAAAGAAACACTTTTTTCCTAAAAGGAACATGAAAAAAATTGTATGGGCACTGTCCCCACACCCCAACAGACGTGGCACTATTTTTAATATTATTGTGACGTCCCTAATAACTATTTTCAATCAGAAAATTATTGGGGTTTTTTTTAATACAAAAGAATGTACGCAAGCTGAAGTACGCGCGCGCATGCACAGGCGACGAAAGGGCGGGAGCGCGGGCAGCGCGCGGCGCGGTTTTTTTCTGCGTCTCAGAAACGCGTCTGCGTCTTAGAATAGCTTTTTTCTAGTTGGTTAATGCTCCTGTATTCTGTATGTTCGTTTTGCAATTGTAAACAACTACATTGGTATTCAAAACAATATACCATATCGGACGGTACGAACTTGGCTGATGGGGGCTTGGCGAAAAAAGTGTAAGAATTTTCTGTCACGACCTTCGTGTGTTCTTCTTCTTCTTCTTCTTCCTAGCGTTTGTCCCGGCATACGCCAGGGTCCGCTTTCCTGCTAAGTTTCTTCCACTTTGCACGATCTAAAGCATCCTCTTTACGAAGACCGTTGGCACGTGCATCTGCCTGTGCTATGTCAATCCACCGTTTCTTTGGCCGGCCTCGGGACCGCTGTCCAGGGACGGGCATATTTAGGCACCTGTGACCCACATAGTTTTGGGGACGGCGCAGTAAGTGGCCAAACCAACGCAACCGAGACTCTTGCATTTTGTCTGCGATATCTCGCACGCCAAGGCTACCGCGGATGTACTCGTTGCGAATTCTGTCCAAGCGAGTAACACCACACATCCACCTAAGCATCTTCATTTCATTGGAGTGAAGATCGCGGGTATGTCTCGTTAGCGCTGGCCAGGCCTCGCTGCCATAAAGCATTACAGGACGTATGATGCTCTTGTAGACCAATCCTTTTAGGCGGACAGGAACTTTTGGGTCACAGGTTACTGCCGTTATCTCACGACCTTCGTGTGTTGCCTTCGTTTATTACACACGATCCGTTATAGCTTTGGTGGCGTAGCGGCTTAACGAAGGAGTGAATCTATCGGTTCGGGGGTTCAAATCCTGACTTCAGATTATTATTTTTTATTCTATTAATTAATTTATTATTGAAACGACACTATCTCTTAAGCTATATACCTAACATTGCCTTTATTTATCACCAATATACTTAGGGCCTAGGCAATCATCGCTTACACGTTACCACTTTTTTTTTGTTCACGAGGGGAAATCTCCAAGAGATACCCAATTTCGGGAAAATCGGGTTATGTAGGATTTTTACCTACTAAACCCCCCCCCCCCTATCTACACAAGGTATCAAGGCCACATCAAGCCGCCACTTTTCCAGGGCTTTATCGTGAAGTGCCATAGCCGTCTCTATCTCCTTTAGAGGAGATAGAGACGGCTATGGAAGTGCACGACTAGAGCCCCCACTCCAACCGTACGTGGTACCCTGTGGTCCCTTCCCCAGGGGCTATTAGACGGACGGCTCTGGGCGGTGCACTCTCCCACTCTGACGTCCACGTCTCTGAGCCGGATCAGAACTGCGATTGTGTAAGAATTGCCGATAAAACCGTCAAAGTTAGGCGTCGAAGTAAAATAAACCATAACGGCATTAAATTCGAGCTCAATTTCGTGTATCTATTCTCATACGTTTAGGTATGTACGATACCCTAAACGGTTGAGAATGGATATACGAAACTGAGCTCTAACTCAATGCTATTATGGTTTATTTTACTTTGACGCCGAACTTTGACGATTTGATCGGCAATTCTTACACAATCGGGGGGCAGCTCGACGTTACCACTTACCGTCTTTGAACTGCTTCAACATGACGTCCAGAGTGACATCCTCAAAGACGAAGTTGACCTGGTTCTGGTAGTACTGGCACAGTGTACGAAGGGGGGTGTTGTCATCGGGGTCAACGAACGCCAGATCCTTGATGAAGAGGACCGTCACGATGTTGCCGCGATGGCCCTCGTATACCGGGATACGGGAGTAGCCTGCAAGAGAATACAGTCTATACTTCTGTACATCTAATATATATAAATTACGTGTCACGTTGTTTGTCCGCGATGGACTCCTAAACTACTTAACCGATTTTTATCAAAGTTCGTAACTATCTATACCTAATTTGGTCCAACTTAAAAGATAGGATAGTTTTTTTGGATTGGGATAGTTTATTTGTTTTATTTATATAGATAAGTTGGCGGTACGAAGTTCGCTGGGTCAGCTAGCAATATTATAAAGAGGAAAGATTTTTTTGTTTGTTTGTTTGAACCAAATAAGCTCTGAAACTACTGGACCAATTAACCACTCTTTCACCAATAGACAGCTAAATTATCAGGAAGTAAAATAGGCTATGATTTATTTTCAAGACTTAATTAGAGATCCTTAAGAAAATTGCAATAATTGATTTAGCGTTCCGGCACGATGGCGTATAGAAACCAATTAGGGGTATGGGTTGAATGTTCACTGCCATAGCCCTTCCAAGTTAGCTCGCTACCATCTTAGTAGGTCAATTACCATCAGGTGAGATCGCAGTCCAGGACTAGCTTATCATCGAGAAAAAAAAAGAGATCCTCACCAGACTTGACGATCTCCGTCATCGTCTCGAAGTCCAGCACGCTGTCGATGGGCAGCATGTAACAGTCCTTGAGCTTCGTCATCACATCCCTGACAGTCTTCTTGTGCAGGTCCAGCGCGCCCGATATGATCTGCACTTCCTCCTTGTCCAAGTCGTTCACGTGGTTTGTTATCTGTGGACAATTCGGAGAGCTTTACACATGGAACTAAGAATAACGACTTAGTCTTCCTAGTTCCCTGGCTTTACAGTGCGATATAGTGTAACTTGGCGCGGCTGTGCGCCACTGTGCTCAACATTAGTATTGCCATTGTATAGAACATGACTAAAGGGAAAAATAACATTTTAAATTATTTTACACAATAAACGCAACAGCACACCACGAGATCCAATTGTGAATTTTCAAGATGGCCATGGACAAAGAGTATAAAAATGGGATGACCGAATTAGTTCCTCAAAACGCCACCGCCAGCTTATACTTGTGGCACTTTTCAGATCCATTGTTTGAGCAGAAACATAGACGAATAAAATATTTACTACCGTAATAGCAGAAATTAAACGCACCAACATATAGAAGCGCATTGGTCCACGTATGCGCGCAACGGTTATCGTCACATAAAAATGTCAAAGTTGTCCTTCCGAGACTTTGTTTGCTAACTACACAATAATTTGCATTTTGTAATATGTTATACGAAAATAAAGTCGTAATTAAAGTACCTAAAGGTTTTCTCTTTTTTGATACGCACTTATTAAACGCGTAACACCATTATTCTTACATCTGAATAGGCTGTATGGTCGTGGATCTTTGCCTTTCCTGAAGAGGGATGAATGAAGAACAATAATAACATCAATTAAAAATTTGTGCAGCAAATTAATTCAGGTCATTGAAATTGAAATGGCAATAATATGTTATCTGCGGAACCTTATTTTTCGAAATAGTAAACACTTCCGAACATCATCCAACAGGTTTTCAAAATTGGTCATCATGCCTGCTGTCATATTTTTAGGGACTACTTAATTGACTCCATTTTGGCGCTCTATACAATAACGAGTGTCCAAGGAACTAAACTTAGTGAGGGTACTAAAGTCTGGCCGCTACAAGAATGCGTTTCTGAAGTCTGTCAGTTGGTCATGTCAATGGTAAAATCGGGATACTTAGATGCCCAACTTTTTGAAAGGGCCTCCTAATTTTAAAACTATGTATTAATTTAATATAATCACGCCTCGTCCCAGGATGAAGTTTCAAACAGAAGGTGGCACTAGAATAGAATAGAATAGAATAGAATAGAATAGAATAGAATAGAATAGAATAGAAATATGTTTTATTCAAATAAATTTTTACAAGTGCCTTTGAATCGTCTGACTCTACCACTGGTTCGGAATGCCCTTCCTGCCGAGAAGAACCAGCAAGAAACTCGGCGGTTGCTCTTTTAAAAACAAGTTTAAAATACAATAAATACTATGCTATATATGCAGTGTTTCCACAATGAGGGAAGTTCCAAAAATGCATACCTACTAAGAATACAATATATCTTAAGATGGGCAGCCATAAAGTAGCCCCATTCCCGCCGGCGGCACCCGTTCACGAGCATGACGCATGACCACCACTAACCTTGACCAGCTCCTTGAGCCGCTCCCGGTTGTAGTGGGTGCCGATCTCCTCGCCCAGGAAGTAGTCCAGAAGCTTGCTGGTCGGCCACGCCAGCGGTGCGCAGATGCCCATCACGATCTGGTGGAAAATACGCTGGGTTAGGCGGTTCCTACTCGTATAATATACCGACCAGATCCGATCGATATCGATCAGACCGATCGATAACCAGATTTTTGGAAACTAAAACCTGACCTTTTTCATATAAACAGCGAGCAATCGAGGAGGTTGCTCTCTTTTTTTTATTCCATGACAAAATAGTCCTTGATTGCGATCTCACCTGATAGTAAGTGACGATGCAGTCTAAGACGGTAAAGGGCGAACTTGGAAGGGTTATAACAGTGTACATTCAACCCATACCCCTAATCTGTTTCTACACGCAATTGCCTGGCGGCACGTCTTTGACGGTAAGGTGGTAACTAGCCACGGCCAAAGCCAGCCCACCAGACCAGACCAGAAATTATAAATTCCCAAATTGCCCCCACTGGGTAGCGAATCTGAGACCTCCCAGTTCCCAGTTCGCACACCTTTGAGTACATTACGAAGAACCCTCAGACGTGCAGGTGTTCATGTTTTCCTTTAGAATAGAATAAAATATTTTTTTATACAAATAAGTAAACAAAGTGCTTTCGAATCTTCTAGTGAATTTTTCCTTCAGAATAGAATAGAATAGAATATTTTTTAATACAAATAAGTAAACTTTTACTAAGTGCTTTCGAATCTTCCAGTGAATCTACCACTTAACGGTTTGAAAGCCTTCCACTTTAAACTTCACTTTATTGCATTTGAACACGATGGCCAGCGCGGAGCCGATGACCTGACCTGATGCCAGGTCGACCCACCTTCATGATCCAGATGCTCTTGGCGCCGATGAGCAGGCCGTGCCTGGCGCAGATGGCCTGCGGCGTGATCTCCGCTATGAACACGATGACCTGACCTGATGCCAGGTCGACCTATCTCGTGGAGCCAATGATCTGATACCAGGTCAACCTACCTTCATAATCCAGATGCTCTTGGCGCCGATGAGCAGGCCGTGCCTGGCGCAGATGGCCTGCGGTGTGATCTCCGCTATGAACACGATTACCTGACCTGATACCAGGTCAACCTACCTCGTGGAGCCAATGACCTGATACCAGGTCAACCTACCTTCATAATCCAGATGCTCTTGGCGCCGATGAGCAGGCCGTGCCTGGCGCAGATGGCCTGCGGTGTGATCTCCGCTATGAACACGATGACCTGACCTGATACCAGGTCAACCTACCTCGTGGAGCCAATGACCTGATACCAGGTCAACCTACCTTCATGATCCAGATGCTCTTGGCGCCGATGAGCAGGTCGTGCCTGGCGCAGATGGCCTGCGGTGTGATCTCCGCTATGAACACGATGACCTGACCTGATACCAGGTCAACCTACCTCGTGGAGCCAATGACCTGATACCAGGTCAACCTACCTTCATGATCCAGATGCTCTTGGCGCCGATGAGCAGGCCGTGCCTGGCGCAGATGGCCTGCGGTGTGATCTCCGCTATGAACACGATTACCTGACCTGATACCAGGTCAACCTACCTCGTGGAGCCAATGACCTGATACCAGGTCAACCTACCTTCATGATCCAGATGCTCTTAGCGCCGATGAGCAGGCCGTGCCTGGCGCAGATGGCCTGCGGCGTGATCTCCGCTATGAACACGATGACCTGACCTGATGCCAGGTCGACCTATCTCGTGGAGCCAATGACCTGATACCAGGTCAACCTACCTTCATAATCCAGATGCTCTTGGCGCCGATGAACAGCCCGTGCCTGGCGCACATGGCCTGAGACGTGATCTCCGCTATGAACACGATGACCTGACCTGATGCCAGGTCGACCCACCATCATAATCCAGATGCTCTTGGCGCCGATGAACAGCCCGTGCCGGGCGCAGATGGCCTGCGGCGTGATCTCCGCTATGAACACGATGACCTGACCTGATGCCAGGTCGACCCACCTTCATGATCCAGATGCTCTTGGCGCCGATGAGCAGTCCGTGCCTGGCGCAGATGGCCTGCGGCGTGATCTCCGCTATGAACACGAAGACCTGACCTGATGCCAGGTCAACCTATTTCGTGGAGCCAACGACCTGATACCAGGTCAACCTACCTTCATAATCCAGATGCTCTTGGCGCTGATGAGTAGACCGTGCCTGGCGCAGATGGCCTGCGGCGTGATCTCCGCAAGGAACACGACGAACTGACCTGATGCCAGGTCGACCCACCTTCATGATCCAGATGCTCTTGGCGCTGATGAGTAGACCGTGCCTGGCGCAGATGGCCTGCGGCGTGATCTCCGCAAGGAACACGACGAACTGACCTGATGCCAGGTCGACCCACCTTCATGATCCAGATGCTCTTGGCGCTGATGAGTAGACCGTGCCTGGCGCAGATGGCCTGCGGCGTGATCTCCGCAAGGAACACGACGAACTGACCTGATACCAGGTCGACCCACCTTCATGATCCAGATGCTCTTGGGATGATGAGTAGACCGTGCCTGGCGCAGATGGCCTGCGGCGTGATCTCCGCAAGGAACACGACGAACTGACCTGATGCCAGGTCGACCCACCTTCATGATCCAGATGCTCTTGGCGCTGATGAGTAGACCGTGCCTGGCGCAGATGGCCTGCGGCGTGATCTCCGCAAGGAACACGACGAACTGACCTGATGCCAGGTCGACCCACCTTCATGATCCAGATGCTCTTAGCGCCGATGAGCAGGCCGTGCCTGGCGCAGATGGCCTGCGGCGTGATCTCCGCTATGAACACGATGACCTGACCTGATGCCAGGTCGACCTACCTTCATAATCCAGATGCTCTTGGCGCCGATGAGCAGACCGTGCCTGGCGCAGATGGCCTGCGGCGTGCTCTCCGCTATGAACACGATGACCTGACCTGATGCCAGGTCACCCACCTTCATAATCCAGATGCTCTTAGCGCCGATGAACAGACCGTGCCTGGCGCAGATGGTCTGCGGCGTGATCTCCGCTATGATCACGATGACCTGACCTGATACCAGGTCAACCTACCTCGTGGAGCCAATGACCTGACACCAGGTCAACCTACCTTCATGATCCAGATGCTCTTGGCGCCGATGAGCAGGCCGTGCCTGGCGCAGATGGCCTGCGGCGTGATCTCCGCTATGAACACGATGACCTGACCTGATGCCAGGTCGACCTACCTCGTGGAGCCAATGACTTGACCTGATACCAGGTCAACCCACCTTCATGATCCAGATGCTCTTGGCGCCGATGAGCAGGCCGTGCCTGGCGCAGATGGCCTGCGGCGTGATCTCCGCTATGAACACGACGACCTGACCTGATGCCAGGTCGACCTATCTCGTGGAGCCAATGACTTGACCTGATCCCAGGTCGACCCACCTTCATGATCCAGATGCTCTTGGCGCCGATGAGCAGGCCGTGCCTGGCGCAGATGGCCTGCGGCGTGATCTCCGCTATGAACACGACGACCTGACCTGATGCCAGGTCGACCTATCTCGTGGAGCCAATGACTTGACCTGATCCCAGGTCGACCCACCTTCATGATCCAGATGCTCTTGGCGCCGATGAGCAGGCCGTGCCTGGCGCAGATGGCCTGCGGCGTGATCTCCGCTATGAACACGATGGCCAGCGTGGAGCCAATGACGGCCACCAGGCCAGAGGTCAGGTCGTCCAGGATGACGGTGAACGTGCTGTTGACGGCCACGTTGCTGAGCAGGATGGTGCAGAGCAGGTAGTTGCCGTGCTTGCGGACCGGCATGATCGCTCGGGCGTACTTGCGCTCCTTCTGTGTGCCTGGTTGGAAGAAAGAAACATTCCAAGCAGTTCGTCATCATCGTCATCATCAGCAACAAACAGCAACTAAACTAGCGGCACGCTATGATGGCCGGTTTGACACATTACAATAGTGATGTGGAATGTCAATTTATTCTCGAACAAAAAACAATTAAGTTTTGTTTTTGTACCTGATTAAATAGGTTTAATAAAACAAAAATGTATGTGTTTATTTAATTTATTTGAACGAACTGAATATTTGAATGAAAATGAATATACATACTTTATATGCACACAAGAAACATATGAATACAAAAGATACCAAAAAAGGTGCCACAAAAGGCCATAATTAATCAGATTCGTCCATACTACTATTTTCACTGTCGTCACTGCTATCATCACCTACATTAATAATTATATGTTCGTTTTCTATAATATTATCTATTTTCACATCTCTTTCATAATCTTCCCTTATTAATTTAACAGTTCTATTCACAACCTTTTCCCAGTCTCCTTTAGTCACATGTTCACAAGCTTCTTCTAATAATTTTAGCATTTTTTTTGTGGTAAATGGGGGTTCTGTATTGTGTCTTGCAGCATATCCCTTAATTTGAGCCCACACCAACTCAATCGCATTATACTCACAATGGTAAGGCGGTAACCGTATAACTCTGTGCCCATGTTCTAATGCTATTTCGTCAATGACGTATCGGATCTTGGTTGGTTTGTTTTCTTTTAAAAGACGTACTAATTCCGCTTTTAACATATTCATGTTTGCATCTACGCCATTTTTACGAAGCCATGCGACGATATCAGCTTTCTTTTGGGATTGGGCAGGTGGCTTGTCAATTTGCATCGAGTGGTATGGGGCGTTGTCCATAATTATAATAGATGGTTCAGGGAGGCTACACAACATTGAGGTAAACCATTCAGTAAACTTTTCTCCATTCATGTCTTCATGATAGTCTCCAGTGGTTTTTGACGCAAAAGCCATGAGAGAACCTTCGACAAACCCGTTGATGGTTCCGGCGTGACAAATTATAAGTCGCGATCCTTTTCCTACAGGAACTTTGGAAGTAGATGCTGCTGTGTCATCGTTCCAAGAACGGCCTACAGTATGGTTAGCATTAAGCCATGTTTCATCCAAGAACACAACATTTTGCCAATTTTTGATTTCTTTCACTTGCCGTAAAAAAGTATACCTTGCCATCGCTATATCAAATCTTTCCATCAATATTTTGCGTTTGTTACATTTTTTGTATCGAAATCCAATGGTCTTCAAAATCTTCGTTAAAGAACTTTCCCCACCGAAGAATAATCCAGCTTCCTTCAGTGAATGCACCAACTTTTTTCTTGTTGGATACTCCTTCTGTAAATAGTAGCCGTAAACATGTCTTCGGATAGCATCGGCATCAAAGCTATCGATGCCTACGACTGGTTTTGCTCGTTTTCTCTTTTTTGGTGTGTGAAGTTTATTTTCTTCTGTGCCAGTCTCGCCATATTTTTTTTTAGTTATCCGTCTAACAGTTCGTTGTCCAATATTAAGCGCATCAGCTACGCGTTCAACCACTGACGTTATAGGTAAAATTGGCCCTCCATTTTGAGCTTCACGATCGAAATAGTTACGAAGGCGTATTACGAACTCACGTGTCTGACTATTTAGAGCAGTTCTCTGCGTACGTTCGGTCATATCGACGAAATCCACAACAAAGGGCTTGAACAGAGTCCAAATTAACGAGCAAGGGTCAACAGTAATGCAGTATCTATATTTGAAATCCAAAGCCAGGTCAAAACTATATCACAATCGCATTGCACTGACAGTTTATACTTTTCGAAGCAACGTCAATTCGAAACTGCTTTGTTTTGCATTGAGCATTGACGCGAGTTTGCCGGAGGTAGTAGTTGTGCTAGCCAGCGATCCTATGTGACGATCGTATCAGATTCCATTTTTAAAAATTTTCAATTTAGAAAACCAAATGCCGAGTTGTGGTATATATCATATAAAAATAAAAATTTTACCTTTTGTATGAAACAGCTGATATTTTTTTGCGATTTCAGAGGTTTGTCCACATAGTGAAAATTGTTCATATTCACAAGTACATTCACCCCTTAAATGGTGCAAACTGATTTTTCTACACTTGTATACATTTTAGAAATCAATTTAATAAATAAATTTTGAGTCCTAAACCTAAAACTACATTCGATAAAATTTATGAATCTCTGCACATCACTATCGTCAATAAAGTAATACAATTATTTCCTTCAAAGTCGTTATCAATTAATACGGAACTTCATGAGCGGACAAACGTCAAACCGGCCATCATAGCGTGCCGCTAGTGTAGGACTTTTAGGCCTGCAATCTGTCCCCACAACTACATACATGAAAAAATCTTCTGGTTCAAAGAACCAATTAAGGAGGCAACCTTAAAAGGATCTGATCACCACGGCCAAAGCCTCCCACCAGACCAGACCAGAGATAATTTTAGAAATTATAAATTCGCAAATTGAGGTCGTCAGATACATTTCTAAGGGCCAATAGAAAAGTTTTTATTCAAATAAACTTTAAAAAAGTGCTTAAAAATCGTCAATTGAATCTATAGCCCAGATGGAAAAAGGTCGGAAGTTAATGAAAGTTTAAAGGTGTTGTTAAGGAATGGTTAATTAACATTTTCTCAAGTTTTGGACCTCGAGGACCTGTGCATGTTGATAAAAATGTTCGAAGCGCCATATCTCGAATTATAATATAATTATAAGAATTATCTATATAAATAAAAATGAATGTTGGTAAGCGCTTATCTCAAGAATGGATGGACCAATTCGGTTAATTAATTTTTTTGTATGTTCCTTAAGGTCCACGGAAAGTTTTAATAATAAAAAAAAAACAAAACAAAAATTAATTTTTACTTTTAACTTTTGACAGAACGAAGTCTGTCCAGGCAGCTAGTTAGAAATATAAATTCTGTGAATATTTCAAGTAAGTATACCTACCTACATAATAGGTAAAAAAAGTCATTATTATCTGTGCTGCTGACAGACAGACAGACGGACGGGACGGCCCCTGTTGGCCTTGGCAGTTAGCACCCTTTGGGTACGGAACCCTAAAAGAAAGGTTGGTACTAGGTAGGTATCACAGATTTGGTAGGTATAGAATTACAGAAAGCTAAAACAGGTGAAACTAACCGCAAGGGCAGAGTCGCACGTATAGTTTTACACGCATCTACACGCGTTTGGGCCAAATAAAGCGTGTGAAGTAAAATGAGAAAGGGGCGGCGGTGCGGGGTGGGGGAAAGCCAATAACGGAGCTTCCGTGAAGGTCGGCCCGGCTCCCCAACCGCGCAGGTACCTGCTACTCCTAGCAGAAGATTATCTACGATAGCATGGCTCGCGAGTCAGAATTTCAAAACGTCGCAAGTCGTTGGAAAGTACTCGTACCTAATTTTACAAAGCGCCACCAAGACTCACAGCTCACAACACATGTGTGCGTGTTGAGACGGGCGTCAATCTATACTACATAATACTAGTGGTTCGCCCCGAACTGAGACCTCGCGGTAACGGTATCCCATGATTATTCATTCAATCGATACATGACGACCAAAAATGACATTATTATTATTATGCCCGTTTTCACCAAACATACCTAAATCATCCCCTATGTAGGAGTCTCTTTACGTAGGTAGCTCCAAAACACAATCCTAAGTCCTAACATCCGTCCCAATGTCCTTTTAGGTGTCCCGTACAGGATCGTGATAAAGAAGTTGACAGTAATCATCACATAACTTATCATAGGTAGCCCGTAAAGGTTAGGGAACGTCAGTGAAAACATTGAATTATTATGTAGGTACTAACGAGTGAAAACGGGTTAGGGGCATCTGTACAAATCGTCATCTATCGACGCGAATAGAAAATATACAAAATGATATTTAACTAAAGAATAATTTTAATTGAATAATATGTTATTATATTATGTACCTAAATAATAATGGTCGACGCAAAACTGTTTTTGGGATAAATCGTAGTCGTAACTCCTAGTTCAATGGAATAGTTAATGACTGCGCTATCTATTAGCATTATTGTGAAGCTATGTGAAATTTACTGATGCTCATTAAAAATTAAATAATCTTGTTTCTTTATAATATTCATATAATTTTAGTAAGTATTTGTTGTTCAAGTACAGGATACAAGTGAAGTAAGAAAATAAGTACAACTTGAAAATATATAGAAAATTTTCCCAGAGAGCGTCTTCAAGCGAGCGTATTAAATCGCCACTTTGGAAGCCCCCCATTTCGTCAATTTTAGGAAAAAAATTAAAAAAAAAAATACGGTTGTACTCTGTTCCAAATTGTCTTTAAAATGATACACAGAAAACCTATGAATCGCAAATAAAAAAAAATTTCTTCGCATTCGCTTCTATGAGAGCCCCCCTGAAATAAAGATTTTTATAACTTTTTAAGCCATTTTCGGCTGGAGGCCATCGGTTTACATATTATATCTAAATTTGAAGTAATTACGTTCAGTAATTCAAAAGTTATAAGGCTCTGACAGACGGACGGACGGACGGACGGACGGACGGACGGACGGACGGACGGACAAGTGCAAATCGCTCTAGTAAACTCAGAGACCTCGCTTCGCTCGGTCAATAAAAAACAGAAACGAAACCAATTCTGTACATGAAATATGTAGATTCAAAAAAGGGTTTTTGCTTCTAATTGTGTTCAAGATACAGATATCAAAACAGAAGCTAAATTTTTGTTTGTCTGTTTGTTTGTCCTTCTTTCACGTAAAAACTACCGCACAGATTTCTACAAAATTTTATACCGTGGTAGCTTATTACTCGGGTCAACATCTAGGCTACTTTTTATCCCGGAAAATCAAGGAGTTCCCGAGGGACTTTAAAAACTAAATCCACGCGGACAAAGTCGCGGGCATCAGCTAGTATATTATAAAAATAAATTGACATACAAAAATATTTGTCTTATCAAACCGGAGGAAGGTCGAAAATTTTGCAGTCCCCCCCCCCCCTGAACATCATCCTAAAGTTTCATTAACTTCCGACCTTTTCCCGTCTGAAACTACTTGTCGACTGGTTAAAAATGCCGTTCCAACCAAGTTTTAAATTATGAATTGCGTGAATTGCCATTTTTCGCAAGACAAAAATTTTCTCAATATCTGCTGCTTTACCCCACAGTGATATTCCGCATGACATAAATGAATGTATGGGGTGCTTGAAATAAATAATCGACGCTTACCAGTATTGGCAATGATCTTCAACTCAGTTTGATCCAAAGCCATCAGTCCAAGGTTCAACCCAGAGAAAAGGGACGCCAGCATCAGCAGAACCACGATCAGTATCAGGGACACCCACAACGGCAGCATCTTGTTATGTGTCCCTAGTATTTTCCACCTGTCGCTGCCCTGGTGGGTGAACACCTTGTCTGCAGCGGTTCGCTTCGCGCAGATGTAGAAGAGGTACCCTTCCTTTGGAGGGGGGGCTGTGAGCTCGAACAGTCCTGATTCTGCATCAGCTATTTTTACCTGTTCAAAAAGGTTTTAAACTGGGTTTCATAAAACTTTCCCAATCGTTACTTAAAATATTTAAAATTTTATCTCGAGGTTTGAGTCCAACTCTTGGTGGTGCAAGAGGATGTATCAATTTAACCTCTTTTAAGTTGTTAACTCTGAGTAAAACAGATAATCCTTCCTTTTTTGACGAAGGCAAGGTTAAGGATTTTTTGAAATTACACCCCCAAGGGGTTAGACAGGGGGTGAAATATTGTATGGAAGTCCATCACTTTTCAAGTTATTTCCATGAAACTGAGTATTTGGGCGTTCGATAAAAACTAAAGAAGTGTTTTAACATTTTTGGTAATCTTAATATATATAAATTACGTGTCACGTTGTTTGTCCGCGATGGATTCCTAAACTACTTAACCGATTTTGATCAAACTTCGTAACTATCTGTAATTTGGTCCAACTTGAAAGATAGGATAGTTTTAGTAGTTATTTGTTTTATTTATATAGGTAAGTTGGCGGCACGAAGTTCGCCGAGTCAGCTAGCTTAACATAAAAAATTCTTTTTAAAAAACCGACTTCAAACACCTTGTCACTACAAACTCTTATGCACGGTTTCACCAGTGGTTGGTGAAACCGTGCATAAGCCACGTACCTTATGCTCTCCGTAAGGCAGCTGGAAGTAGCAGGTGCTGCCGTAGTCCGCCGGTGCATGCGTGAAGGTTATGACCGTCTCGTTGGTGAACCCCTGGCCGAAGAGCCGCAGGTGGAAGGTGGTGTCCACCAGCACGGAAGGGATCATCTCTTCCACCAGCTTCGGCTCCTTCTGAGCTTCCTCCACCCTCAAGCCCATCACTTTCAGCTGTGTGCCGTTACCTGCGAAAACGAAATGTCAACTTCTAATCGAAAACTCTAAGAATATAATAGAATAGAATAGAAATGTTTTTTTTGGAAAAAACAACTAGCTTGTGCCCCCGACATCGTCCGCATGGCGTAAGGTTTTAAAAATGCAGTGGGAACCCTGTCAACTTGCCCCCCCTTGGCCATCGGCTGGCGACGCTCTTGGATGAAATGGCTTTGATTTCGAGTTTCGCTTTTCGACTCACTGACCGCTCTCAAAATAACAACCTAAGTGGGTAAGGTGTGGGTAAGTATATCATTTGTAACCATTTGAAATTAACAATATTTACTTTTAGGTTAACTGGTTATTTAGTTTTATTTTACGCGTGTGCTAAAATAAATGTCTTCTCAAGAAACTTTACATAAGATTGCACATCAAAATTGATAATATAATTAACAGTTGAAAATTTTTATTCAAATAAACTTTTTTACAATTGCTTTTGAATCGTCGATGAATCTACCACTCGTTCGGAATGCCCTTCCTGCCGAGAAGAACCAGCAAGAAACTCGGCAAATCTCGGCAGGGAATAATTACTGGTTAAAAATTATACGATTAAATTTTCATCATCATCATCATTATCAACACATCATCGGCTCACTACTGAGCGAGGTCTCCTCTCAGAGAAGGGTTATAGGCCATAGTCCACCACGCTGGCCCAATGAGAATTGGCGGACATCACACACCTTCGAGAACATTATGGAGAACTCTCAGGTGTGCAGGTTTCCTCACGATGTTTTCCTTCAACGTTAAAGCATGTGATATTTAATTTCTTAAACCCACTTAGAAAAGCCAGAGGTACGTGCCCGGAATCGAACCTGCGACCCCCCGAATAGGAGACCACAATCGTAACCACTAGGCTATCACTGCTTCAAATTAAGTTTGGACTTTGGCATGCGTTAATTTAAATAGCCGGAAAAATGTAAAAAAAAAAATTTAATGCATAAAATATGTATGTATTAGTGTCATCGTGAATCTTGACCGTTTGCATTGTATTCGATAGAAATATTCATAGTTTTTCAGAAAAACATTATGCAAATGCATAAAGGATGGAGACACTTTATCCCTTAATATCGTACACTTTAAGTAGGTATTCGAGATAGGTCAGGCCAAGAAAACTTGTTTGCGCAATGTTCTCCTGAAAGAGTACGAAATTGACTATCGAATACAATGCATGCTTATTTGCTCACCATAGATATAAAAAAAGAAGTCTTAAGACCTCTCATAAACCGCCAAAGAGTTCTACGTATAGAGCGGCAATTCGGAATAAGAACTGTGTACAGTTTCAATCACGCGGGCTGAGGTAGAGAGGGGAGCCGGCATGGTAAATAAGGTTGCAATTCGTGCGACCGCGGCGGTCGCAGAGGCGTGCCGCGCCCCGCGCCCCACTCACTGCTCAGACGATCGTTTTGAATAAATCATGAAATCATTTATATTGGCACTGATTTAAAGAGGCAGTTGTAAATAGCAGTTTTGGTAAGTTAAAAATTATAAATGGCACGTTTAATAACTAGTTCAGCAGTTAAAATTAAGCAGTAAAGTAAACAAAAATGAGTAATAAAAAATAATGAAATGGATCAGTGAATATATACTTGAGCAGGAAAATAATTAAATGGGCGGTAAAAATTATTGAACGAGCGGTTACGTGTGGGCAGTAATAAATCGGAATTTGTCGGTAAGAAAAGTGTAAGTTCGGTACTTTTGTTTCGCTCACCCGCTCCTCCCGCGGCCCTCAGGTTTTTAAACTTAAGTTAGGTACATTGACCCAATACAACCTAAGTGTATTCATGTATAACCCTAACCTAACCTAACTTTAGATTTTGCCAAAATCAAACCGCTCATTCCATCATTTTTACCGCTCATTCAGTTATTGGACTGCTCAATTATTTTTAGAATTGACATTGTATGATAAAATAACCGACTAATTGCTTTTTTTTTACCGTCTATGTTTTACTGTCGCAATAATTAATCAACCGCCATTAAATTAAATAACTGCTCAATATGTTTTTGAACTCATCATAATAGCATCTTAAATATTTTAATAACAGCTCAAAAAATTAGTTCCCATTTTTTATATTTCGTATTGAGTGTTACATTTATATTTCGTATTGAGTGTTTAACTCAGTTGAACATGGTAAGTGTTCGGAACACGTCATCTAGTAGGTACTACATTTATATCAGTGATCACCGCTTAAAGCGTATTGGTTATGCGCTACGAACGCGCTTTCAGCTTAAGAAGGAATATCAATATTCATACCTGTAGCCGGAACAGCTACGTCAGCCACATTTGACGCTTCCTCAGTGGCTGGAGAATTTTCTGCATTCGTGACGTCTGTTGAATTCTCTGGCACTGCAGCCTGTCTTCTTAATCGACGACTGTGACCTGCGTTCGAGAACAAAAAACTTTTAAAGGACAATGCCAAAAATGTTTGGAACTTTGACCCACAATACGAAAAGTCGTTTACAAGAATGAATTATGTATCATTTTATTGCTAATTGTTTAGCAATGAATAAACATAAGTTTTAAAACTTCTAGAACTTGCGGTTTTTTATTAATTCAATGTCAAAGTTGGACTTAAAGGTTATAATTATTATGACAGACAATTGTCTGACAGAATAACAGGAAATAATTTATCGTATAAAATAACTTTTTTTGACGGATTTTTATCCTCTAGTTTTACGATACAAATGATTTATTTTAAAACGATCTTAAATTAATAGGATATTTATAATTAATTTACTTTTTCCGTAAATTGATGAGTCACGATCTGGCATTCTCCTTTAAGTAGAATAGGGTGTTTTCTTATTTGACTAATATTTTTTATCTAATATTTAAAATAAAGGTTTTAAATATTATGACACAATACCATTTTTCTCTTTTTTTAAATATCTTAATTTACTAGTTTCCCCCGGATTGACGTACGTACGTAGTGCAAGAGCGTTACCTTCAGCCTGTCGTGGCAGCCGGTGCCTGTCCCCCGGGTTGACGTACGAGAACGTCTCGACGGCCGCGTCGTCAGCTTCGTCGTCAGCTCTAAGCAGACGCGTGGGTAGTGCAAGAGCGTTACCTTCAGCCTGTCGTGGCAGCCGGTGCCTGTCCCCCGGGTTGACGTACGAGAACGTCTCGACGGCCGTGTCGTCAGCTTCGTCGTCAGCTCTCAGCAGAAGCGTGGGTAGTGCAAGAGCGTTACCTTCAGCCTGTCGTGGCAGCCGGTGCCTGTCCCCCGGGTTGACGTACGAGAACGTCTCGACGGCCGTGTAGTCAGCTCTCAGCAGAAGCGTGGGTAGTGCAAGAGCGTTACCTTCAGCCTGTCGTGGCAGCCGGTGCCTGTCCCCCGGGTTGACGTACGAGAACGTCTCGACGGCCGCGTCGTCAGCTTCGTCGTCAGCTCTCAGCAGAAGCGTGGGTAGTGCAAGAGCGTTACCTTCAGCCTGTCGTGGCAGCCGGTGCCTGTCCCCCGGGTTGACGTACGAGAACGTCTCGACGGCCGCGTCGTCAGCTTCGTCGTCAGCTCTCAGCAGAAGCGTGGGTAGTGCAAGAGCGTTACCTTCAGCCTGTCGTGGCAGCCGGTGCCTGTCCCCCGGGTTGACGTACGAGAACGTCTCGACGGCCGCGTCGTCAGCTTCGTCGTCAGCTCTAAGCAGACGCGTGGGTAGTGCAAGAGCGTTACCTTCAGCCTGTCGTGGCAGCCGGTGCCTGTCCCCCGGGTTGACGTACGAGAACGTCTCGACGGCCGCGTCGTCAGCTTCGTCGTCAGCTCTCAGCAGACGCGTGGGTAGTGCAAGAGCGTTACCTTCAGCCTGTGGTGGCAGCCGGTGCCTGTCCCCCGGGTTGACGTACGAGAACGTCTCGACGGCCGCGTCGTCAGCTTCGTCGTCAGCTCTCAGCAGAAGCGTGGGTAGTGCAAGAGCGTTACCTTCAGCCTGTCGTGGCAGCCGGTGCCTGTCCCCCGGGTTGACGTACGAGAACGTCTCGACGGCCGCGTCGTCAGCTTCGTCGTCAGCTCTCAGCAGAAGCGCGGGTAGTGCAAGAGCGTTACCTTCAGCCTGTTGTGGCAGCCGGTGCCTGTCCCCCGGGTTGACGTACGAGAACGTCTCGACGGCCGCGTCGTCAGCTTCGTCGTCAGCTCTCAGAAGCGTGGGTAGTGCAAGAGCGTTACCTTCAGCCTGTCGTGGCAGCCGGTGCCTGTCCCCCGGGTTGACGTACGAGAACGTCTCGACGGCCGCGTCGTCAGCTTCGTCGTCAGCTCTCAGCAGAAGCGTGGGTAGTGCAAGAGCGTTACCTTCAGCCTGTCGTGGCAGCCGGTGATTGTCCCCCGGGTTGACGTACGAGAACGTCTCGACGGCCGCGTCGTCAGCTTCGTCGTCAGCTCTCAGCAGAAGCGTGGGTAGTGCAAGAGCGTTACCTTCAGCCTGTCGTGGCAGCCGGTGCCTGTCCCCCGGGTTGACGTACGAGAAGGTCTCGACGGCCGCGTCGTCAGCTTCGTCGTCAGCTCTCAGCAGAAGCGTGGGTAGTGCAAGAGCGTTACCTTCAGCCTGTCGTGGCAGCCGGTGCCTGTCCCCCGGGTTGACGTACGAGAACGCCTCGACGGCCGCGTCGTCAGCTGTCAGAAGCGTGGGTAGTGCAAGAGCGTTACCTTCAGCCTGTCGTGGCAGCCGGTGCCTGTCGCCCGGGTTGACGTACGAGAACGTCTCGACGGCCGTGTAGTCAGCTCTCAGCAGAAGCGTGGGTAGTGCAAGAGCGTTACCTTCAGCCTGTCGTGGCAGCCGGTGCCTGTCCCCCGGGTTGACGTACGAGAAGGTCTCGACGGCCGCGTCGTCAGCTTCGTCGTCAGCTCTCAGCAGAAGCGTGGGTAGTGCAAGAGCGTTACCTTCAGCCTGTCGTGGCAACCGGTGCCTGTCCCCCGGGTTGACGTACGAGAAGGTCTCGACGGCCGCGTCGTCAGCTTCGTCGTCAGCTCTCAGCAGAAGCGTGGGTAGTGCAAGAGCGTTACCTTCAGCCTGTCGTGGCAGCCGGTGCCTGTCCCCCGGGTTGACGTACGAGAAGGTCTCGACGGCCGCGTCGTCAGCTTCGTCGTCAGCTCTCAGCAGAAGCGTGGGTAGTGCAAGAGCGTTACCTTCAGCCTGTCGTGGCAGCCGGTGCCTGTCCCCCGGGTTGACGTACGAGAAGGTCTCGACGGCCGCGTCGTCAGCTTCGTCGTCAGCTCTCAGCAGAAGCGTGGGAAGTGCAAGAGCGTTACCTTCAGCCTGTCGTGGCAGCCGGTGCCTGTCCCCCGGGTTGACGTACGAGAAGGTCTCGACGGCCGCGTCGTTAGCTTCGTCGTCAGCTCTCAGCAGAAGCGTGGGTAGTGCAAGAGCGTTACCTTCAGCCTGTCGTGGCAGCCGGTGCCTGTCCCCCGGGTTGACGTACGAGAAGGTCTCGACGGCCGCGTCGTCAGCTTCGTCGTCAGCTCTCAGCAGAAGCGTGGGTAGTGCAAGAGCGTTACCTTCAGCCTGTCGTGGCAGCCGGTGCCTGTCGCCCGGGTTGACGTACGAGAACGTCTCGACGGCCGCGTCGTCAGCTTCGTCGTCAGCTCTCAGCAGAAGCGTGGGTAGTGCAAGAGCGTTACCTTCAGCCTGTCTTGGCAGCCGGTGCCTGTCCCCCGGGTTGACGTACGAGAAGGTCTCGACGGCCGCGTCGTCAGCTTCGTCGTCAGCTCTCAGCAGAAGCGTGGGTAGTGCAAGAGCGTTACCTTCAGCCTGTCGTGGCAGCCGGTGCCTGTCCCCCGGGTTGACGTACGAGAAGGTCTCGACGGCCGCGTCGTCAGCTTCGTCGTCAGCTCTCAGCAGAAGCGTGGGTAGTGCAAGAGCGTTACCTTCAGCCTGTCGTGGCAGCCGGTGCCTGTCCCCCGGGTTGACGTACGAGAAGGTCTCGACGGCCGCGTCGTCAGCTTCGTCGTCAGCTCTCAGCAGAAGCGTGGGTAGTGCAAGAGCGTTACCTTCAGCCTGTCGTGGCAGCCGGTGCCTGTCCCCCGGGTTGACGTACGAGAAGGTCTCGACGGCCGCGTCGTCAGCTTCGTCGTCAGCTCTCAGCAGAAGCGTGGGCAGTGCAAGAGCGTTACCTTCAGCCTGTCGTGGCAGCCGGTGCCTGTCCCCCGGGTTGACGTACGAGAAGGTCTCGACGGCCGCGTCGTCAGCTTCGTCGTCAGCTCTCAGCAGAAGCGTGGGTAGTGCAAGAGCGTTACCTTCAGCCTGTCGTGGCAGCCGGTGCCTGTCGCCCGGGTTGACGTACGAGAACGTCTCGACGGCCGCGTCGTCGTCAGCTCTCAGCAGAAGCGTGGGTAGTGCAAGAGCGTTACCTTCAGCCTGTCGTGGCAGCCGGTGCCTGTCGCCCGGGTTGACGTACGAGAACGTCTCGACGGCCACGTCGTCAGCTTCGTCGTCAGCTCTCAGCAGAAGCGTGGGTAGTGCAAGAGCGTTACCTTCAGCTTGTCGTGGCAGCCGGTGCCTGTCCCCCGGGTTGACGTACGAGAAGGTCTCGACGGCCGCGTCGTCAGCTTCGTCGTCAGCTCTCAGCAGAAGCGTGGGTAGTGCAAGAGCGTTACCTTCAGCCTGTCGTGGCAGCCGGTGCCTGTCGCCCGGGTTGACGTACGAGAACGTCTCGACGGCCGTGTAGTCAGCTCTCAGCAGAAGCGTGGGTAGTGCAAGAGCGTTACCTTCAGCCTGTCGTGGCAGCCGGTGCCTGTCCCCCGGGTTGACGTACGAGAAGGTCTCGACGGCCGCGTCGTCAGCTTCGTCGTCAGCTCTCAGCAGAAGCGTGGGTAGTGCAAGAGCGTTACCTTCAGCCTGTCGTGGCAGCCGGTGCCTGTCCCCCGGGTTGACGTACGAGAAGGTCTCGACGGCCGCGTCGTCAGCTTCGTCGTCAGCTCTCAGCAGAAGCGTGGGTAGTGCAAGAGCGTTACCTTCAGCCTGTCGTGGCAGCCGGTGCCTGTCCCCCGGGTTGACGTACGAGAAGGTCTCGACGGCCGCGTCGTCAGCTTCGTCGTCAGCTCTCAGCAGAAGCGTGGGTAGTGCAAGAGCGTTACCTTCAGCCTGTCGTGGCAGCCGGTGCCTGTCCCCCGGGTTGACGTACGAGAACGTCTCGACGGCCGCGTCGTCAGCTTCGTCGTCAGCTCTCAGCAGAAGCGTGGGTAGTGCAAGAGCGTTACCTTCAGCCTGTCGTGGCAGCCGGTGCCTGTCCCCCGGGTTGACGTACGAGAAGGTCTCGACGGCCGCGTCGTCAGCTTCGTCGTCAGCTCTCAGCAGAAGCGTGGGTAGTGCAAGAGCGTTACCTTCAGCCTGTCGTGGCAGCCGGTGCCTGTCCCCCGGGTTGACGTACGAGAAGGTCTCGACGGCCGCGTCGTCAGCTTCGTCGTCAGCTCTCAGCAGAAGCGTGGGTAGTGCAAGAGCGTTACCTTCAGCCTGTCGTGGCAGCCGGTGCCTGTCCCCCGGGTTGACGTACGAGAACGTCTCGACGGCCGCGTCGTCAGCTTCGTCGTCAGCTCTCAGCAGAAGCGTGGGTAGTGCAAGAGCGTTACCTTCAGCCTGTCGTGGCAGCCGGTGCCTGTCCCCCGGGTTGACGTACGAGAACGTCTCGACGGCCGCGTCGTCAGCTTCGTCGTCAGCTCTCAGCAGAAGCGTGGGTAGTGCAAGAGCGTTACCTTCAGCCTGTCGTGGCAGCCGGTGCCTGTCGCTCGGTTTGACGTACGAGAACGTCTCGACGGCCGTGTCGTCAGCTTCGTCGTCAGCTCTCAGCAGAAGCGTGGGTAGTGCAAGAGCGTTACCTTCAGCCTGTCGTGGCAGCCGGTGCCTGTCCCCCGGGTTGACGTACGAGAACGTCTCGACGGCCGCGTCGTCAGCTTCGTCGTCAGCTCTCAGCAGAAGCGTGGGTAGTGCAAGAGCGTTACCTTCAGCCTGTCGTGGCAGCCGGTGCCTGTCGCTCGGGTTGACGTACGAGAACGTCTCGACGGCCGTGTCGTCAGCTTCGTCGTCAGCTCTCAGCAGAAGCGTGGGTAGTGCAAGAGCGTTACCTTCAGCCTGTCGTGGCAGCCGGTGCCTGTCGCTCGGGTTGACGTACGAGAACGTCTCGACGGCCGTGTCGTCAGCTTCGTCGTCAGCTCTCAGCAGAAGCGTGGGTAGTGCAAGAGCGTTACCTTCAGCCTGTCGTGGCAGCCGGTGCCTGTCGCTCGGGTTGACGTACGAGAACGTCTCGACGGCCGCGTCGTCAGCTTCGTCGTCAGCTCTCAGCAGAAGCGTGGGTAGTGCAAGAGCGTTACCTTCAGCCTGTCGTGGCAGCCGGTGCCTGTCGCTCGGGTTGACGTACGAGAACGTCTCGACGGCCGCGTCGTCAGCTTCGTCGTCAGCTCTCAGCAGAAGCGTGGGTAGTGCAAGAGCGTTACCTTCAGCCTGTCGTGGCAGCCGGTGCCTGTCCCCCGGGTTGACGTACGAGAACGTCTCGACGGCCGCGTCGTCAGCTTCGTCGTCAGCTCTCAGCAGAAGCGTGGGTAGTGCAAGAGCGTTACCTTCAGCCTGTCGTGGCAGCCGGTGCCTGTCCCCCGGGTTGACGTACGAGAAGGTCTCGACGGCCGCGTCGTCAGCTTCGTCGTCAGCTCTCAGCAGAAGCGTGGGTAGTGCAAGAGCGTTACCTTCAGCCTGTCGTGGCAGCCGGTGCCTGTCCCCCGGGTTGACGTACGAGAACGTCTCGACGGCCGCGTCGTCAGCTTCGTCGTCTGCTCTCAGCAGAAGCGTGGGTAGTGCAAGAGCGTTACCTTCAGCCTGTCGTGGCAGCCGGTGCCTGTCCCCCGGGTTGACGTACGAGAACGTCTCGACGGCCGCGTCGTCAGCTTCGTCGTCAGCTCTCAGCAGAAGCGTGGGTAGTGCAAGAGCGTTACCTTCAGCCTGTCGTGGCAGCCGGTGCCTGTCGCTCGGGTTGACGTACGAGAACGTCTCGACGGCCGTGTCGTCAGCTTCGTCGTCAGCTCTCAGCAGAAGCGTGGGTAGTGCAAGAGCGTTACCTTCAGCCTGTCGTGGCAGCCGGTGCCTGTCCCCCGGGTTGACGTACGAGAACGTCTCGACGGCCGCGTCGTCAGCTTCGTCGTCAGCTCTCAGCAGAAGCGTGGGTAGTGCAAGAGCGTTACCTTCAGCCTGTCGTGGCAGCCGGTGCCTGTCGCTCGGGTTGACGTACGAGAACGTCTCGACGGCCGTGTCGTCAGCTTCGTCGTCAGCTCTCAGCAGAAGCGTGGGTAGTGCAAGAGCGTTACCTTCAGCCTGTCGTGGCAGCCGGTGCCTGTCGCTCGGGTTGACGTACGAGAACGTCTCGACGGCCGTGTCGTCAGCTTCGTCGTCAGCTCTCAGCAGAAGCGTGGGTAGTGCAAGAGCGTTACCTTCAGCCTGTCGTGGCAGCCGGTGCCTGTCGCTCGGGTTGACGTACGAGAACGTCTCGACGGCCGTGTCGTCAGCTTCGTCGTCAGCTCTCAGCAGAAGCGTGGGTAGTGCAAGAGCGTTACCTTCAGCCTGTCGTGGCAGCCGGTGCCTGTCGCTCGGGTTGACGTACGAGAACGTCTCGACGGCCGTGTCGTCAGCTTCGTCGTCAGCTCTCAGCAGAAGCGTGGGTAGTGCAAGAGCGTTACCTTCAGCCTGTCGTGGCAGCCGGTGCCTGTCGCCCGGGTTGACGTACGAGAACGTCTCGACGGCCGCGTCGTCAGCTTCGTCGTCAGCTCTCAGCAGAAGCGTGGGTAGTGCAAGAGCGTTACCTTCAGCCTGTCGTGGCAGCCGGTGCCTGTCGCCCGGGTTGACGTACGAGAACGTCTCGACGGCCGCGTCGTCAGCTTCGTCGTCAGCTCTCAGCAGAAGCGTGGGTAGTGCAAGAGCGTTACCTTCAGCCTGTCGTGGCAGCCGGTGCATGTCGCCCGGGTTGACGTACGAGAACGTCTCGACGGCCGTGTCGTCAGCTTCGTCGTCAGCTCTCAGCAGAAGCGTGGGTAGTGCAAGAGCGTTACCTTCAGCCTGTCGTGGCAGCCGGTGCCTGTCGCTCGGGTTGACGTACGAGAACGTCTCGACGGCCGTGTCGTCAGCTTCGTCGTCAGCTCTCAGCAGAAGCGTGTGCAGTGCAAGAGCGTTACCTTCAGCCTGTCGTGGCAGCCGGTGCCTGTCGCTCGGGTTGACGTACGAGAACGTCTCGACGGCCGTGTCGTCAGCTTCGTCGTCAGCTCTCAGCAGAAGCGTGGGTAGTGCAAGAGCGTTACCTTCAGCCTGTCGTGGCAGCCGGTGCCTGTCGCCCGGGTTGACGTACGAGAACGTCTCGACGGCCGCGTCGTCAGCTTCGTCGTCAGCTCTCAGCAGAAGCGTGGGTAGTGCAAGAGCGTTACCTTCAGCCTGTCGTGGCAGCCGGTGCCTGTCGCCCGGGTTGACGTACGAGAACGTCTCGACGGCCGCGTCGTCAGCTTCGTCGTCAGCTCTCAGCAGAAGCGTGGGTAGTGCAAGAGCGTTACCTTCAGCCTGTCGTGGCAGCCGGTGCCTGTCGCTCGGGTTGACGTACGAGAACGTCTCGACGGCCGTGTCGTCAGCTTCGTCACCACCTCTGTTGACGGCCAGGTCTCTGAAGTAGTTCTTGGCTTCGTCGTCATCATAGAGGTCTGCTAGCTCGTCCCGTGGCGAGTCTTCCACTTCGTTCTCCGACGTGCTGCGGACAAAATTGAGGGTCAATTATGCGTGCCTCCACCAGAATAGAAATTCTATAGAAATGTTTTTTATTCAAATAAACTTTTTTGAACAATTGCTTTTGAATCGTCGATGAGTCTACCACTGGTTCGGAATGCCCTTCCTGGCGAGAAGAACCAGCAAGAAATTCGGCGGTTTATACAATTACATGCCTACCTGTTACGGTTACGGAACCCTAAAAAATTTTGCACAGCAGAATTGGACACAATAAAAGTTATTTGCAAAGTTTATTTTATTAAACCACTTAATGCTCTCTTATCTTATTATTTTATCTGTCTTTGCATAGATAGGTATACGGATACCTATAGTAAGATAACTCTAATATACATTTGTATCAACAAACACTTAACCCATATAAATGTAATAAAGAACATATCAAAAACAACGTTGTTGTATGTCAGACATAATTGACACGGTTTCGTTAGTCTCAAATATTTGCTAGACACTTGATGCAACTGGATAACAGGATGTCGTCATACACAGCCGGCCATTAAATTCAACTAATCGGGGGTGTTTTAAATTTTTAACCCCTTAGCTAACGGATAAACGGATCTTAGCAATAATTTATGAAGATCTGCTCAGGCGTTTGAAGATCATCATGATAGCCTTGAGCTGATGGTGGAGCATCAAGAAGCCTGCGGGATACCCAACTCCTCAGCAACTTACAGCAGATAATTAATATACTGTGTTTGGGCTCATTAGAATGGTCTCAAATCTCAATGCGTAGGTGTTAGCCTTAATTGTCGAAGACCATAATATTTTGTCAAAAGTAGGTATCTGAGCTGAGGTTTTTATAATCATTGAAAATATTTATTAGAATGTGCGAGAGAGAGGGATGCGAAATGTAATAGTTCTCACTTCTCATTCCAATTACAAGTAGGTACTAATTAGACTTTATTTGCATTGATGCATCATTCTATTTGTCCCCGGCCCGCGAGCGAGTTATACTTATAACTAACTGTCGCTGAATCATTTCGATGACGTGTGTCGGCCATGATTTCGTCAGGTCTACCTTTCCCTTTTAACGGATGACGATGGCTGGTCGTTGACCGGGCCAATGCATCATCGCCAACGAGAAATTCAAAGAATTGGTATTTTTCAGATCAGACTACAGCTGCAAAGCCATAATTTATAATAAAAAAATATTTTAAAAAACCGACTTCAAACGCCCGCGCCACTACAAAGTAAGTAGGTATATAATTTATTGCTGATTTTTTAAAAACCGCTCGACCGATTTCGATAAAAATATGGGACCACCTGGGGAGTATACCCTTTAAAACAAAAAAAACATTTACCAAATCGGTTCAGGCGTCTTCATTTAATGAAGAATTGAGAACCTTGTCCTTTTTTGAAGTCGGTTAAAAAATATTTTTTTTATATTGAGCTGCAGCTGCGAGCTGCTGATATTCAAGGCGAAAGGGAACACCGTAGGTGACATTCCGTCCGTAACCCTAAACGGGGTTCCACTTAGGAGAGTGACAGAGTTCAAATACTTGGGGCACATTGTGACGGAAGATATGTCTGATGTTAAAGACATAGAAAGGGAGCGTGGGCCGTAGGGCGTTGACGGTCCGATGCAATATGATAGCCCGCAGGTTTGCTCGTTGCAATACAGAGGTAAAGCTCACACTTTTTAAGGCATATTGAACAACTTTTTATACGTGCAGCCTGTGGGTGAAGTATACGCAGAGGGCCTACAACGACCTACGAGTTCAGTTCAATAATGGTTTCAGAATGCTGATGGGGCTGCCGCGTTTCTGCAGTGCGTCACAGATGTTTGCAGAGGCTCGTACCGATGATTTTTACGGTATTATGAGGAAAAGAGCAGCATCTGTGATGAGCAGAGTACGTGGGAGCTGCAACGGTATTCTGAGAACATTATCAGGAAAATGGGAAAACCCTTTTATGAAGCGCTGGGTGTCTCTAAACATGAACACCGAGTGCCCCAGACGATACTTGCATTAGAGTTCGAATATAATCAATTGTGCTTGTGTTTTTTATATTAATTTTAATCTAATTTAATTGTGTTTTTGTATTAATTTCAATCTAATTTAATTATTTAATTTAATTTAATGTGAATTTAATGGTTTATTTTATTTTATTTAATATGGATACTATGTCTGAAATAAATAAATTATTATTATTATTATATTAAATTATATTGTCCCTCATTCATGAAATCGACTCAGAAGTTGAAACGCTAAAATAGACACGTATACATACATACACTGCTAAAACCACAACCCTTCCTGTTGGCTTTCCGTAGTTGGGCAACAATGACCCTATACTTAAGTTAATACTTAGGTACATAATAAAATATTTTGATACACTTCAAATGTATCAAAATAAATGAGCGGAAGACGAGACATATTTCAAAGTTGGTATCATATTCATATTATGAAGGCCCAATAGTTATTTGTGTTATATGGGGCCAAAGAAATTTTTTGTTCCCCGAGGGCGTTATTTTGAATTCAGAGCGAAGCGAAGGATTCTATAGTAGAATCCCGAGCGCAGCGAGGGATTCTAAAGTAGAATCCTGAGCGTAGCGAGGAATTCAATATACGCCGCCCCAGAACAAAATATTTTGGCCCCGAATGACACACAGTATTTTTCATCATTACCTATGAGAAAAAGCTAGGAGTATCAAGCTAGGAGTAACAACTATGTATAGACATTGTATATTGAAAGTTATATAAAACACAAATAAATTAGTTATTAGTTAGTTTAATTATTATTAAATAATTAAACATTAATATTTATGTTGGATTCAGTATGGGCGTATATTCGATTGACAAATTGATCACGTGACTCATCGAAGACAACAGCTTCTCAAACATTTTTGAATTTCGACACATTTTTGAATTCTCTCTTCTGATTGGTCCGCGTTAGTACTTTGGTATGCTAAAGCACGAACGCGGACCAATCAGAAGAGAGAAATGAAAAGTCCCATGGGGTTAAAATTAAATTTTGCTCCCGCTATCCTCTGAAACCAATATTCGTTTTTCGAATAGGTATGATGAAAAATAAATTGTTATCGCCGACTGCCCTTGCCAAAATCTCGTGATGTCATGCGATTACACGTAAAGGTTATCGCACATTATAGCAAGCGCCGCGAGCAAGGCCAGCCCGAAAAGTTCTCCCTGCCGTGTGCAAAAACATTATAATAATATCCGAGTGGTTAACTTTTGGTGGTGTCCTGGCCTCTGGGACACTAACTTTTCGTAGTCACGAGCATTAGTGTGCGGGACGATATAGTGCAAGTGTTTGTGTAATAAAGAGACAGCATAATAGTGGACTGATTAAATAGCATAATTAGTTAGTAATTAATGTGTCATGTATAGTTTAGCAATTGTTTATAGTTTTAAGTACATAAGTCTCATGTATTATCTCATAAGTGAATAGGAAAAATAATAAATAAAGATTAAAATAGGAAACCCATAGGGAAATAGGCCGCGGCTCTCCTTACGGTACAGCTACGAGCCGAAAAGATACCTCGTTAATTCCTAGAAATAGACCGCGGCTCTCCCAACGGTACAGCTAGGAACCGTAAAGACACCTCTGTAATTCCAAGAAATGCCGCGGCTTTCCCTACGGTACAGCTCATAGTAGTAAAGATACCTAATTATGTAATAATACCTATTATTATTACTAAATTGTGATTGGTTTAAAATAATGCGCTCTGATTGGTGCACTGATCGATAGCAAAATTACACCAATATATATACGATAGGTATAGCTGAGAACCTGGAGGGGACAAAGAGTTCCCGCGGGATGTTAAAAGCTAAATCCACGCGGACGAAGTCGCGGGTATCAGCTAGTCATGAGATAAAGATATTGTGGTGTGTAGGGTCGATAATTGGTTGAAGTATGCACAGTATTATTGAATGAAAAACACCAAAAGGGAAGCCAATGGCTCCAAGTCTCGGGGTGTTTATCGCACTGAATACGGAGAAATGAAGCTATATGCTTATGAGTGTTTTCAAGTGAACCTATTGTTTCGTGGTGATATGCAGTGGAATTGAGTTTTTCTATTTCTAGCAATTTACACACTTCTGTCATAGTAGAAGATAAGAATTCAGACCCCCTGTCATTTACCATAAACTTAGGAATACCGTATCTTAATATAAAATTATTAACTAAAGACCTAGCTACAGTTACAGTTTCCTTATTTGCTAATGGATATGCTTCTACATACTTAGTTAAATCGCACTGTATGGTAAGTATATAAACGTTACCCTCTACGTCCTTATCCAATGGACCCATCAAATCCAAATAAATTTTTTCAAACGCACACGTGGGCTCAACGGTATGCCTTGAATATTTCATCTTTTGACATTTTACGCACTTACGAATAAATTCACGGACGTCCTTTTCTATATTTGGCCAATAAAATTGTCGTTTTATATTATTTACCATTCTACGTACCCCTGCATGCCCGCTAGTGGGTAGCAAATGATAATCGTTAATAATAAACTTTTTATCATTTTCGTCAATTATTCTTTTAACGCCTCGCAAAATACAAATTCTTGGTCCTTGGTAGTAAACATTACTTTTTATTTCATTAATTAAACTTTTAATAAACATTTCATTTTCATTATTTTTTATAATACAAACTTCGTCGACGTTTATATTCTTACAAAATTCACTCAATTTAATTACAAATTCGGCTCGCGTAAATTGTAATCTATAATCAAGATTTACGTATATTATATTTTTGCAAGAACTATACATGAAACACTCACTTTTCATGCTTATCAATTTATTTTTTTCTAATTCTCTAAGCTTTTTACTTTCCATTAATAACATTTCTACAGAATTATTAGGAATCCTTAATATTTCCACGACTCGCGGTTGATCAGGCCGTTTGTCATTGGCTACACTAGGGATTACACTCCTATCGAAATGCCTTTCACGTTCCTCTTCCTCTCTTCTCCTCTGTGCTCTGGTCATAACAGCCATGATATTATTACTCATCTCCTTTAACTCGTCTGAGGTAACTATTATTCTAGATAACGCGTCTGCGACCGGATTATCTTTTCCTTTTACATACACAATTTTATAGTCATACTCTTCTAACGTTAAGCGAAATTTTAATAATCTACTACTAGGATCTTTCATTCCAAACAAATATACCAATGGCTTGTGGTCAGTCATAATAGTAAAAGCTTTTCCAAACAAATATGAACGAAAATATTTAATACCCCATACAATAGCAAGTAATTCCTTTTGAATAGTTGGGTAGTTTTTTTCTGCCTTATTCAAGGGCCGACTAGCGTAAGCTACGGGTCGTAAATCTTTATTGCAAAGTACGGCTCCTATCGCTGTACCAGATGCATCGGTTTGTAGGATGAACTCACTATTTGTTGAAAAATCGGGATATTGTAGAATAGGTGGGGACATTAAAGCTTCTTTCAGTGATTGGAATGACTGTTCACACTCCATTGTCCACAAAAACGGTACATTTTTTCTGCATAACCTATTTAAAGGTAATGTTACTTCAGCAAAGTTTTTTATAAATTTCCTATAATAATTACTAAAAGCAACAAAACGCCTTACATCATCTGAATTCTTCGGTATAGGATAATTTTTAATTATTGAAATTTTATTTGGATCTGGTAATATACCATCCTTCGTCACACTGTGTCCTAAGTATACTATTTCCGTTTTTAAAAATTGACATTTACATGGATTTAGCTTTAAATTTACTTTTCTCAACCTTTGAAAAACATCCAGAAGATTTTTATTATGTGTTTCTAAATTTCTACCAAATATCAATATAAAATAATATATAAATATAATAATATCAAACAAGATCGTCGAGGTATATAAAACATTTTTCATAAGTAAGGCCTGACATTGCTACTGTCATTACGCGCGAAAAAGCACTGGGACTTATTTTTAAACCCATCGGTAATCTTTTCATTTGATACTGTCCTGTATTCGTTGTAAATGCTGTGGCATTACGACTTTCGGGAGAAAGTGAAACTTGATAATAGGATTGACTTAGATCTAAATGAGAAAAATAAACAGCTCCTGACAATGAATCTAAAATTTCAGTGATATTTGGTAATGGGAACTTATCGTCTTGTATTTTTTCATTTAGCTTTCGATAGTCCACCACTAACCTCCAACTTTTACCTGTATCCGACTTTTTTGGCACTAACAAAATAGGGCTGGACCACTCACTGCACGTTTCTTCGATAATGTCATCTTGTAACAATTTATTTATTTGCCTCTCAACTTCGGGTTTCAAACTGTTAGGAATGCGATAAGGTTTGGTATATACGGGTTTCGAGTCTTGTTTTAAAACAATCGACTGCTCATAAACTTGAGTTGTTGTAAGTTTATCACCTGGCAGTTGAAATATGTCAGCATATTTTGAGCAAAGGGACTCAATTGTTTGACGTTCGTGAGAACTCAAGTGGTCTAACTTTAACAACGATAACAAAATACTTGAACGTTTGGAATTCGACTCGAGTTTACTAAATGAACAAAGATTGTAATTTTTTAACAGTTCTAAATCGGGTTTAAAAATAGGTAATAAAATATTATTGTCGCCTGTATTGAGAATTCGTATCGGAATAATATTGTTTTCAGGTTTTACTATAACACTTGCCAAAAATATGTTTTCCTGAATCTGTTTCGGAAATCGGAAGTACAATACATTCTTCAGTTATATTTGTATCTAACTGTATATAATGTATAGATTCACATCGGGGCGGAACATTTAAAAATTCCTTACTAATTACTGGTCTCCTATACAACGTTAAGTTATGACATTTTTCATGATTTTTTAAAGTTAAAATAGAGTTTTCTAAATCAAACGTCACTGAATTGAATTTATCGAAAAAATCTTGGCCGATGATACCATCTGAGTGACATGGTAGTTTTTCAAATAAATAAAATTTATGTTTAAAATACGAATTATCGTGAGTTTTTACAGTTAAATAAACGTAACCCTTCGAAATACTTTTTCCTCCAATACCGTTAATAACAATATTGTCTGTATAAATTTGTACATTTTTTGGTAAAATACAAGCATTTACAGCTGATAACGATGCTCCAGTGTCAAGTAGCCAAGAACACCTAGTATTGTTCACATATAATGCGATGTAATTTGCATTACTTATGTCACATGTCAAAATGTTATGTTCTTTAGGCACGAAAAAACTGTTTTTTACTTTGATTGCTTTCTACTGCATCTTGAGACTGAGACATGTTATTATCATTACTAGTTTTATACTCAAATTCGCCATAATTAATTTGCTTATGTTGTCGAGGCAGAGCACAATTGCTAAAATTACGGTAAATTCGACGTCGATTCGATTGCGTATATCGTCCTCCTCGATTATAGTTATGAGTCTGATATTTATGTGAATTGTAGTTATTTGAATTTTCTCTATATTGGTTCGAATAACCACGAAAACCTCTCTGAGGATAACGACCACGCCCTCGAATCGAAGATTGATAAGATCCTCGAAACTTACCTTGAATATTGCCTCGCATATTCATTATTGAGGTCGAGCTCATTGAGGTCGATGCTAACTCCTCATCCTGCGCAGCTCGTACTGCGTCCTTCAGCTCCGTATAGTTTCTAGCTGAAATTATGGTACCTAAGCGCTTATTGCGTAACCCATCCGAAAATTTTTTAATTGCCATCTGTTGGTTTATGGGTTTTAAAATTTCATACGCCTTTTCATTAGAATCAGCCTGAGAAATAGTTAAATCTACAAATAGTTCTTCAATACGTGAAGCATATTCAGAAATTGACATTTCATTTTGTGACATATTGTTCAGTTGTGTTAACAACGAATTAGGTGACTTTTTTGTTAGTAAAAACGATTTCATATCTTTCACCAAATCAGCGCACGAGTCATACTCTTGTTTGAGTCTAAGTTTAGCTGATTTACTTAATCTAGTTTTTAAAGCAAACGTAGCTAATTGTTTCCTACACTTTGGTTCGCTTAAACAACTCTCATAAAGTTCTAAACTGTCAATAATTTTTTCTAATGTCTCCTCTTTTCCATCCATCACTGGAACCAAGCTTGCTGCCGTTTTTAAATTAAACGTCTCCATTTTTAAAAGAACGTTAAAATTATCTTGACAATATTCCTTAATTTTCTGAAAATTACACTACTAAATACTCTATTTATGTTACTTATTCTATGTTAGAATTACATTACATACCTTATTATTCTATTAAAATAAAACGGCAAATCTTGCAGTTCATAAAATAATAACCTCATGATATCGAAGTCCGAAAACCGCTTTTTAAACTTTGACACTAATAAACTTTGCACTTATAAACTTTTTTTTTAAATTACTGCGACGCTGGATTGATCCTCTTGATTTCCCTTAGTACCATGACTGGACAGCCTCAGGATTCTTCGTAGAGCACCTTCACGTAGCTCATCAGTAATCACGCAAATAATATATTTTATTAAGTTCGTCCTTATTTAATAATTTATTTTTCGATACTTTTGATATTTTATTTTTCACGTAGACTACTAATTTTCTTAAATAATTTTTTATTAAATTAGTCACTTCATTATAATATCAGTCAATAGTAAGATATTAGCCACATTATCATTTTTTTTCTAATCACATTATTTTATAACTGTTTAGCCGTCGGGCTTCTTATTAGAAACGCATTATAGTTTTTTATATGCACTCGGTAACCGGACACCTCGGCTACGCGGCTTTAAGCTTTCGGCAGGGTCGCCATGTGGTGTGTAGGGTCGATCATTTAAGGGATGTTTGAAATGACTGCACTTGACGAGGTTTGAGTTAATACTGTTTAATAAAATACGATCACTTACTTATATATACTACAATATAATAAGCAGTGAGATAGCCTAGTGGTTAGTAGGTACTACAGTCTCCTAATCGGGGGGTCGCAGGTTCGATCCCGGGCACGCACCTCTGACTTTTCGGAGTCATGTGCGTTTAAGAAATACCTATCTACATATTTTTATAACCTCAAAATACATATAAAGTTGTTAATATCTTTTTGTTGTGAGTTCTTCAAACGAAAAATCTCAGTGATTATGTTTTAGTAATGGAATGGATGAAATGGTTTTAACAATTTTTCATGAATAGACGCTTCGAATCGATTTCAGGTAAACTGGAAGTATGGACCTTTGCCTTTGTTTTATGACAAGTCATAATCTACCACCCCCAGTTCGGAAAGCACAATCTCTTAAACTTAAAATTTAATTTAAGCTTAAAATTTATATTTTGTAGTGGCGTTTGGAGTCGGCTTTTTATGTTTTTTTTTGAAAGTATTTTATATTTTATTAAACTATTATTTTATTGTTATACTTACTTACTAATAATTATGAGTATTAAATAGGTAAGTACATATAAGTTAAGTACACTAGGCCCGCTTGCAGAAAAACCGGGTTATCCTTTTAACCCAGAGTTAGCTTCTGCTTTGACAGATTTCGTATAAAGCTTCTGTCAAAATTACAAATTTATTCCAGGGTTACGCCTAACCCGGCGTCTCTGCAAGCGGGCCCTAGATATTGAATCTCACAATTTTCCGAGCCAGTGGTCCGTTACTCAAACAGAGGGGAACTTTGTGAATGACATTTCCTTCTAAAGGGGGGAAAGGGGGGTGTCACTTTTCGGCATCCAGCCAAGGCGTGGCAAACATCACAAATGAATGTTTTATTTATTTTCGCTTTCGGAATTACGTACACTGTGATGTGGGAAGAACTATAATAGATTCTCTACGTCAATTATAACTACGTGTACGTAAAGACTTTCACTCTTACGTTACAGTTTTACGTTTTCATTTTACGTCAGTGAATCGTTCTCGTTTCTATTAATAAAACTTCATTAGTTCATTGGTAATCGTAGAGTAGGTATACACACTAAGTAGGTACAGTTTTTGCAATTCACGAAGGCGAGTGAGCTTTACTCGTGGTTACTTCGTGTACATGCACATTGCATACGTGTGCGTGCCTGTCAAAGCCTAGGTGGGAGCGGGCAGGCGCGAGCATTGCGCTCGCTCACACTTATACAGATACGACACACACACACAACCATAAGTCAGTCGCCCTCGTGAATTGCAAGAACTATACCAAATATTTTGCCCCTTTCAGCGTAGGTTTGCGTTTTTTGGTGACAGAAAAGCGCGCTTTTGTTGACTAAAACCAGTGAGCATATGGGGCTCTTCAGCCGCCCCATAATTATATTACTTGATAGATGAATGAAATTGCTTGATAAATTAAAATAGACTTTGTGAATCCAAACTATATTATATTAGAGTATAAAATAAAATGAAATATAAAATAACAGTTACACAATAATTTTGATAACGGCCGGCCTAAACAATACCTGATACAGCATTCTCGCGCAGACTATGACAGCCTGCGCATCTATTTATATTTTCAAAACGTTCGAAACTTAAAAAAATTCTCACTGACATGACCCTCCATAGAGGTTGTATACGCCACAAGCAAAAGATAATTTTGCTCACTCATATTATTATATGAGTGAGCAAAATTATCATTATAAGATAGATAATAATGTACATTACATTTCAACTGGATGCTGGTCCAAATCCAACCAAAACGCTTTAATTCAACGTTTCTGAAAGGAACCGCTAAGATGTACAGTCGGCTGCAAAAGTCCATATAGAAAAAGCAAACAAGTTGCCTTGCATGCAGTCTGTCACTCACACACTTACTGTACTATTGAACTGAAATCGTTTGAACCTTATGTTGTTAATTTAAGGTTGATTATTGATAGATAATATTTATTTGTGTGAGTGAGCATGCGAGTGATACACAGCATTGCTTGCGCACGGTTTTAGCCTTTAAGCTATGTATGGACTTTTGACGTCGACTATACATGTACACACTTCCAGCACCCGTGTTTCCTGTACCTATAATTTGAGGTACCCTCAAACAAAGCACCAATGTATATAATAAATTCAAAATTCAAATTTCAAAATTATTTATTTCATGTAGGCCAACCTGTGGCTCTTATGACACGTCAAGATTCTACCACCGGTTCGGAAAGCGGATTCTGCTGAGAAGAGCCGGCAAGAAACTCAGCAGTTGCTCTTTTCAAAATAATCATTTTACAATATTAATAAGTAGCTATTACATTGTAATAAGTTTTTATACTGTCTTGTGGGCAGCTGGATGCCAAGCTGATTTAACCCGTGCATCTTTGTTAGAATAGAATATGACATTTCCACAAAACGTACTACAATTCAATTCATGTCAAAGACGGGCAGACAGAAAGTAGCCCCATTCCCGCCGGCGGCACCCGTTCACGAGCATGACGCATGATCCAGCCATTGCTTCGCTCGACCATATTTGAGGGAACGTAAGAATATTATGTAGTACCTATAACTACTGGATATGCGGTTACGAACACTTATCATGTTCAACTGAATCGAACTGAATTCTGTTATCTACAGTTAGTGTGGCCGTGGCATTCGCGACGTACGGACGCGGGCGCTATTCATGCGATAAAACTTTCTAGGTACCTAATTGTAAATTGAAAAAGCCAACAATGCCTATTCAAGTAAGTAATAAAAAAGTATAGTTATTATAGTGAATAATTAGATAACAACATCGTAATTTGTACACTAGATACGAAACAAAAATTATTTCTTGATTTATTCAAAACGAACGGCCGAGCGATATTTTCAAGGTATGCCTCCCGCACCCCGCACACCGTTCACGACACGCGGCCGCGTTTTTGCAACCCTATTCACCATGTCGGCTCCCCTCTCTACCTCAGCCCGCGCAATCCAAATCTGTGCCACAGTTCTTATTCCGAATTGCCGCTCTAAAGTCTAAACATAGAACTCTTTGCCTCAAAGCACGAGTGAAAAGGCATATTCTAGGCAAGCGCGTCCCAACCTAGACCTCATTATTGCTTTCCAGCATCGTCAACGCTGCAGCTCAGTTAGTGCTTGCTGCTTGCAGCGTCAATCGCAAGCCTATCTAGCAATTAAAAAAAACTTGAGAGGTGTCAAGGGACACCCGGATGGAACGCAGTTCCTTTCGATTAATTAATTTGGCATTGTGTTCAACATTCTCACACTTGTGGTTTCGACAGTCGCCTAACAGCCAAAGGTGGATGGTTCGAATCCCAGCTCGACAGACCGAATTTTCCATTTTCAATTTTATTTTAAACAATTTCTACATGTGGAACCTTTCCCTAATTTTGTATAACTTATAAGTTATATAAGGAACTACGTTATAATTTTTAGGGTTCCGTACCCAAAGGGTACCAACGGGACCCTATTACTAAGCCTACGCTGTCCGTCCGTCCGTCCGTCCGTCTGTCAGCGGGCTGTATCTCGTAAACCGTAATAAATAGACAGATGAAATTTTCACATATTATGTATTTCTATTGCCGCTATAACAACAAATAATAAAAATTAAATTAATTTAAAAAAATTAAATTAAAATATTTCCATGGGTACATGAAAATATTTTAATTTAATTTTTTTTTATTTATTTATTTATTTATTTATTTAGTACCAGTAATATAAAAACAATTTAAGAAAGATATAAAGGACGTGCACAAGGACAGCTTATCTCTAAAGAAGAGATTTCTTCCAGAAGCCCTCGAATGTGAGAACAGTGAGAACATACAGAGGTAGGTAGGTACTAAAGACTTATCTTTAAAAATTATTAAATGGCTACAGATAATACAATACATATTAAATTAAAATACTAATATATAATATACATGATATTATAATAATTAAGTACACAATTTATACTACATATATACTTAATAAATAGTAATAATAATATAATAATAATAATAATAATATACTATATATAATACATAATATACTATATATTATATAGGAAAAGAAAAAAAAAATACCGGGCATATTAAAGATGAAATTAGGAGGAAAGATAATGCTGCTTCAGTTTCGACTTAAAGACAGCAACAGATGGACTGTTGCGGATATTTTCAGGAAGAGAATTCCAGAGGCGCGCTGCAGTTACCGCAAACGATCTTGCGAAGAAAATGGTGTTGCTATGGGGCACTTTTAGTATTTTCAACTCGACGCAGGATCGGAATGGTCTGGCTCGCGGAGGAGCATCCAGAAAATACTCACGTAAATATCCTGGTGAAGAAAACTTAAAAATTTTGAATATTAAGGTTAAAATGTGAGCATTCCGGCGAAGTCGAATAGGGAGCCACTTCAGTTGACGACGGAACTCAGATATATGATCGAATTTGCGCAGTCCGAAAATAAAACGGATGCACAAATTCTGAAGTCGATCTAATTTATCAAGTAGCTCTTCAGTTGCATCTAGATAGCAAACATCAGCATAGTCAATGAGAGGAAGGAGAAGAGTTTGTGCTAGCATTATTTTAGTGCGTAAAGGCAAGAAACTTTGAAGTCTCCGGAGGGAATGTATGGAATAGTGCAAACGTCTACTCACCTCATTGATATGAGCGGACCAAGAAAAGTTAACGTCAAAAATTAAACCCAAGTTTCTAGCTTTGTCAGAGAGGGGTATAGGTATATCGTCGTAAAGAATGTGAGGTAAAGTATTAAAATTAACTTTACAGCGCATTCTGCTGCTACCAATTATGAGAGCTTGAGATTTTGTAGGATTGACAAGCAGGCCAAATGACGCTGCCCATTCCTTAATTCGAGTAAGGTCAATGTTAATAGCATCCACTGCAGATGGAAGTTCGGATAATGCCGCGTGCCTATAAAGCTGCAGATCATCGGCATAGAGATGGTAGTGTGAAGAAATTACTTTAGAGATTTCGTTTATAAAAACAGAAAACAATAAAGGAGATAGCACACCGCCTTGGGGTACACCAGCTGAGAGATCAGCCCAGTCCGAAGAGGCTTCGTCAGTGCTGATTCTCTGCCGGCGACCACGAAGATAGGACTTAAACCAGTCAATCACGGAAGGAGAAACATTAAGAGAGCGAAGGATAGCTAGCATTACATCGAAATCAACTGAATTAAAAGCGTTACTGAAGTCAAGAAGTACAAGAACAGTAAGCTTCTTACTATCCATAGCAAATCGAATATCTTCAGTTACTTTGAGCAATGCGGTTGAGGTACTGTGAAAGGGACGGAAACCAGACTGGAGAGGGCTTAGAAGATTATTGTGAGATAAATATGTTGAAATTTGCTTGAACACTAAGTTTTCTAAAATTTTAGAAAGAGTGGGAAGGATAGAGATGGGACGGTATTGAGAGAAAGATGTGGGGTTCGGTGATTTAGGTAATGGAATAACATTAGCCATTTTCCACGCAGTAGGAAAATGGCTTGACATTAATGAGAAGTTCAGGATGTGAGTGATGACAGGTAATACGTAGTCGATTACTAAAAGAAGCATATCACGACTAATACCATCATCACCCACTGCTTTGGAAGTAATTGATAGGATACCTCTCCTAACGTCGCCCTCCGTGACACTAGTGAAAATAAAAGGATCACAATTAGGTGGGGCTAAATCGTACAGTTTGCGAAGCAAGGAATTTTTGCTACTGTCAGCTATTCTGACAGGGGGCGTAGAGAAGTGTTGGTTCAGTGAGTTCAAGTCAACGGATTGACTTAAAACTTGAGATGATTTACCCACACCCAGTGATTTTAAAAAACTCCAAGTCTGAGTTGGAGAGAAGTGTTCGATAGATGAATGTATGAAACGGCGTTTAGCATCCCTACACATTCTATTACAGCGATTACGCAGCCTTTTATAGGACGCAACATTCTCTCCGGTGGGTCTCTTTTTACAAAGTCTTTTGGCTTTATCCCGTCTAGACATAAGAGATTTAATGTCAGGTGTCAGCCAGGGTGCTGGTAGGTATTTGACCCTTACAGGACGAGCAGGAGCATGTGAATCAAATAATTCTGTCAGGGTCGTGTTTAAGAGTCTCACCTTATCATCCACAGTGGACGCATCAAATAGCGGGCCCCATTCCAACAAAGAAGCATCCGATTTAAAAGCCTGAATGTTAATATTTTTTAAATTGCGTCGCAAAATTGTCTTACCTTTACGCCTAGCAACTGAAAGATTATAGCGTATGAAAAGAAGATCATGGTAGGAGAAAGGAGCATTGAGCTGACCATGGTGTAGCACATTCTCACTTTTACCGACCATGATAAGGTCCAAGAGAGAAGGAACTGAGTTAGGCGAGAAATGCGTTGCAGACAGAGGAAGAAAAGAAAGATTAAAAGAAGTAACTAAAGATTTCAATTTTTGGGCCCTATGATTGTTTTTAATAAGACAGGTGTTCAGATCTCCCATAATAATTATGTGATCATAAGAAGGTGAAATATCTTCAAGAAGTGATTCAAAGGTGTTAAAGTAGTTAATATTAAGAGAAGGACTGTATGCAACGCCGAGAAGTACTTTGGAATGGTGAGTGATAATTTCGAGAAAAAGATATTCAAGGCTGTCAGAGAACAGGCTGGGGGACTGTTTAATTATATTGAAAGCTATATTATCCCTGAGGTATATACAAACACCTCCACCGCCTTTACCGATTCGGTCATTGCGAATAAGTGTAAAACCGGGTAGATTGTAGAGTGACGATGGTAGGGATGGTTTAAGCCAAGACTCTGACACCAGAATACCATCGACATGGACGCTGCTAAAAGATGCTAGAAGGTCTGAATAGTGTGCCGGAATGCTCTGAGCATTGATGTGAACCAGATTGAGACTCGAGTTGTTCAAAAATATGGACTTGAGTCCAGAGTCAAGGGAATCATCATTTAAACTTTCAAAGGAAGTATTACTGCAAGCGCTGTGAAAATCGTCGGAAGAAGAGCACGAAAAAAAATCGTCATTAAAATTACTAACAATATCATCCATAAGTTACTAATAATAAAAAAAATGTATATATAATAATATAATAATACAAATAAATAGACTAAAATACTAATATTATATATATTATAATATAATAAAAATATATAAACACTACTATAATAATTGTAAAACTATAAAACCTTACAAACTTCACCATTACCCGCAATCAATGGCAAATCTGGAGAAAAACCATCAAATTACATCTAGGGTACAAAACTAAACTTAAAAAAAAAGACTAATTAACAAACAAATGGATACTGAAGGAAAACAAAAAAAAATCTTTTTTTTTTTTGAGATATAACTTGAGGTACTTTATATAAAAACAAAAAAATACTCAAGCAAGATTAAAACGGAACGCAACAGTTGATACACGCCACAGTGTCAAGTGTTAACACTGACAGCTGACAAGTGACAGCACACGAGTGACGCATGCAGCAAGTCTCCAGTAAATGTCAGTGTCACACGTCAACGTAACTTAACAAACTTAACAAAACAAAATGAAAAGAAGCTATGTGGGTACCAACCGACAAGTTAAATATTATTTATTGGTTCGTGAGTCGTGACGTACATGTTATTGAATTACCTACTTACAACACGGCGATCACGATAACCTAATGATGCGACACTATTATGACTGCAGCTGTTCAAGTTATCACTTAGTTGTAGCTTTAGCGTTGCGACGAGGTCTTGCAAGTTTCTGTTCCTGTGAGGCCGACACAGGAGGGAATTTTTTAATCAGCGTGTCCAGTTCCGACATAGATACGATTTTAGCACGACTTTTATCTGGCAAGGCAATAATGATGGTACCATCAGACGTCCAACAACTTCTCAGTCCGAAGTGTTTTCTGGCCAAAACAAATAGTTCTTGTCTAGGTTTTGTCAAGAATTCCGAAATCGTTATGCCAGAACCTTTAAGAGCAGTTTTAGAGTTCCAAACTGCAATCCTGTGCTTTAATCCTGTAAAGCGAACGAGTATGGGTCTGGGCTTATCAACTTGCTTCACACCCAAACGATGACATACATCCACACACAAGTGATCAACACTGGGCAACTTTAATTGTTCACTAAATATGGAGCTTAACTTGGTGTCCAGCTGCTCACTGCTGTCTTCGGGGACGCCATGGAAAAGGAGAACCTTTCTCCGGGAGGCTGCTTCGTGTTTGTCAAACCCAAGTACAAGGAGTTGTAACTGTTGTCGCAACATAGCCAATGTTTTGTAGACTATGGACTTGAACTGTGCGTAGTCAGCGGCCAGTGAAGCAAGATCTCCGGAGGTGCTGGAAGTTCCTGATGTCTTCACTCCAGAGTGTTGTGCAAGTGCTGTGTCAAAGTGGTTCATTCTCTCCTCAACCATTTTTGCAATGTCATCCATGCCTTTTGCTAGTTGACTGTGCAGATCCATAATTATGATGTAACTTTTTAACGGAACTCTAAAAGAGCGAGGCCCGACTCGCACTTGGCCGATTTTTTTTAAGTCATATCAGAAACACAAGCGATGTTAAAATCACGTAGGTGGGCGTTGCACCTAAGTCGGGCACGGTATAATTTACCTAAGTGAATAAATGTCAAAATATAATGGTTATCGGTCACGCTATGGGCGCGGGTTTATTGTCCAAGGGATTAATATCGGAGTAGGTTAACCTTGATTTCATGTTTGAGTTTTATTGGGATTCCCGTGGCGCAGTGGCGAGCTGGGGTTTTAAGCAATTGCATAGCTTTTATCGCGGGCTTTGAACTAGGACAAACAGTTTGAGCGCGGCGACCTAATCAAGAAATTCCGTAACGAAAAATCCCTAACACCGTCGGTCAGTAAGCGTTCAACATTTTAGAGGTTCTCAAGTAACTCTATTCGGCGCAGTGGGCGAGCGGCCGCTTTCTTCACCGTATGGTGTATGATGTCGCAGGTTCGAATCTCACTCGCGAAGTAGTGACAGTTCGCTTTTCTTGTTTGTTTGTTTTTTAATTTTTTTTTTGCATAATTTTTATCATGCAAAAAAAATATTGCATACCTAAATATTATAATTGCATAAGTTGATAAAAAATGCTATGCAATAGCTTTACCGCGGCAGTCCTCGAGTGCCACTTAATTTTATAGGTGTGAGGTTCCAGTTTCAAAGCCCGGCATGGCTTTAGGGTCTCACTCTCTGGTGTGCTCTCATCATCATCATTAGCAACCCATCAACGGCTCACTACTGAGCGCAGGTCTCCTCTCAGAGAAGGGTCACAGGCCATAGTCCACCGCGCTGGCCCAATACGAATTGGCGGACTTCACACACCTTCAAGAACATTATGAAGAACTCTCAGTTGTGCAGGTTTCCTCACGATGTTTTCCTTCACCGTTGAAGCAAGTGATATTTAATTGCTTAAACGCACTTGACTCCGAAAAGTCAGAGGTACCCGGGAATCGTACCCTGCGAACCCCCAAATAGGAGACCATAGTCCTAACCACTAGGCTATCACTGCTTCAACTGGTGTGTTCTACTTACAAGCTTTAGGATATCAGCCAAGCTGCGAAGTTGACTACAGTACCCGGCGATATATATTGCACATCGGCCTTTGGAATAAAACGCTATTTCTATTCTATTGCAAGGAAAGCGAGCCAAAAATTCACGTAGTGATTAGTGAAATCTCTTCACAATCGGCGAGCACATCACGTAACATATATAAAAAAAATGCAGTCGAACTGTGAATAGAATAGAATAGCGTTTTATTCCAAAGGCCGATGTGCAATGTATGTCGCCGGGTACTGTAATATCTATGGTAATATCCTCCTCTCCCCTTCAAAATATAAGCGGAAAGCTTGTGCCAGGAGTGGGTACGAGAATAGTGCAACGGGTGGGATTCGAACCTGCGACCTTTCAGTTTACAGTCCACACCTTTAACCGTTGAGCTGTTGAGGCTTTGGTCGCATAAAAATCAAAAAATTCAAAATTCAAAATTATTTATTTCACGTAGGCCAACCTGTGGCTCTTATGACACGTCATGACTCATGACTCTACCACTGGTTCGGAAAGCGGATTCTGCTGAGAAGAGCCGGCAAGAAATTCGGTTTTGCAAACCCCTATTTTACCCCCTTACGTATTGAGTTTTCAAAAATCCTTTCTTAGCGGATGCCTACGTCATTATAGCTATTTGTTTGCCAAAGTGTGTGTTTGAAGTGAGGTGTGCGTTGATAGATCAGTCAGTCAGTTAGTAACCCCTTCTTCCTGTAACGAAGTTCCTTTTCGGACGGTTTTGCGCATGGAGGCTAGGCAAAAAAGTGTAAGAATTTTCTGTCACGACACTTGTTGCCTTTGTTTATGACCATGTAATAATGTGTTTAGTGCGGCGTAGCGGATATACGAAGGAGTGAAACTATCGGTTCGGGGGTTCGAATCCTGACTGCAGATTATTATTTTTTATTTTATTTATTTTTATTATTAATTTATTATTTAAATGCACTTCGTTTCAACCGAGTGTTCCGTGATACTCACACATTTTAAGATATTTAGATCAGCCATGGCTAACTTGTCAAATTCTATCTCCTGATCACACGAATAAGTAAAAAAAAAATCGGCCAAGTGCGAGTCGGGCCTCGCTCTTTTAGGGTTCCGTTAAAAAAAAATTAATTAAAAGATTTCCATCTACCCACCTACCCATTTTAATTTAATTTTTTTAATTTAATTTAATTTTTATTATTTGTTGTTATAGCGGCAATAGAAATACATAATATGTGAAAATTTCACCTGTCTATCTATTACGGTTTACGAGATACAGCCCGCTGACAGACGGACGGACGGACGAACGGACGGACGGACGGACGGACGGACAGCGTAGGCTTAGTAATAGGGTCCCGTTGGTACCCTTTGGGTACGGAACCCTAAAAACATAATTATTAAGGTTGATTATACGAATCTGCCCGCGAAATTCAAATTTAATTTGGTTTTTCACAATTTGTAAACTAATAGGACTAAGTAGGCTTATGGCATTTTAATTGCGCCAGTGGAATTATCATCTACACAGGTTTATATAAAAATCTTTACTTGAAAGTGATCAGTTTAAGAAATTAATCAAAATATCGAGTTGGGCGTGAGTTACTCACAAATAAGCCGATATTCTGACTAATATCTTAAACTGGTCACTTTCCAGTAAAGATTTTTATATAAACCTGTGAAGATGATACTGCCACTGGCGCAATTAGAATGCCATAAGCCTACTTTGTCGTATTAGTTTAAAAATTGCGAAAAACCAAATTTAATTTGAATTTCGGGCAGACCCGTATAATCCACCTTAAGCCCAGTTATATTATGAAAAGTGAAACATATTGCGGAGACACTTTTATAACGTTGGCAAGCGTTTAGGAATTCCTTCAGTTTCGTGGCCGGGTGTCCTGTCATTTCTGTTGGTGTTGTGCCAACGGATGCTGGAAGAACCATCTTTATTTATCACCCGAACACGCCGAAGTAAAGGAGGGGTATTGTGTTTAACAGCAGTGATAGCCTAGTGTAGTGTTTAGGACTGTGGTCTAATATTCGGGGGGTCGCAGGCTGACTTTTCAGAGTCAAATGCGTTTAAGCAATTAAATATCACTTGCTTCAACGGTGAAGGAAAACATCGTGAGGAAACCTGCACATCTGAGAGGTCTTTCATAATGTTCTTGAACGTGTGTGAAGTCCGCCAATTCGCATTGGGCCAGCGTGGTGGACTATGGCCTATAACCCTTCTCTGAGAGGAGACCTGCACTCAGTAGTGAGCCGTTGGGTTGCTGATGATGATGATGATGATGAAGCCGAGACAAGTTGGGCCCGTCTACTCCATAATTCAAGGGCATTCCGAACAAGCAAACAACAAAAGTGTTTAACAATCTCTTGCATGGACTTCCACAGATCTCGGTCTTGCGCCGCCTGAATCAAGCGGCTCCCTGCGACTCGTTTGATGTCGTCGGTCCACCTAGTGGTGGTCTGCCAACATTGCGCTTCCCGGTGCGGGGTCGCCACTCCAGCACCTTGGGAGTTGGGACCCCAACGACCATCGGCTCTTCGAACTATGAGTCATCATGAGCAACCCATTAACGTCTCACTAATTCACTACTGAGCGCAGGTATCCTCTCAGAGAAGGGTTATAGGCCATAGTCCACCACGCTGGCCCAATTCGAATTGGTAGACTTCACACACATTTGAGAACAATTACCTATGGAGAACTCTCAGGCGTGCAGGTTTCCTCACGATGTTTTCCTTCACCGTTGAAGCATGTGATATTTAATTGCAAACGCACATAACTCCGAAAAGTCAGAGTTGCGTGCCCGGGATCGAACCTGCGACCCCCCGAATAGGAGACCTCAGTCCTAACCACTAGGCTATCACTGCTTATTAAGAACTATGAGTAATGCTATGCTAATATGTGTTAACAAAAAGCAATAAACACTCCATGTAGCCTAGGCAATGGGGCGGTCTGTTGTATGGAGACCCCCACATCAAATCCTCAGTCGATGAAATTTGGCGGGGTTGTAGTATGGGATGACCCAAAATTTACACAAAAATATCCAAAAAAAAATCCATGCGGAAGTTAGGTATTTATACCTAAAAGTACAAATAGCTCAATATTTTGAAATAAATAATTTCTCCGTCCAATTTTTTTTTACCAAACTAATTATTAGCCTTAATAAGAGGTACTTGATAAAAATCCAAAACTTTTTTCAAACGGAACTGTCACTTTTTAAAGAGGTTTCCTTTTTTGTCCGTAATTTCGACCACAAAATTGCTCAGTCAATTTTTCATTTTTAAATGTCCTTAAAATGTAATTTAGCATAACGTGTAAGAAAATCCAAAAAAAAATCCATACCAAAATCTATTTATCTTACTTCAACTGAAAATTGTTTATAACTCGGTATGAAAAATTTCTCAATCCAATTTCTTTTTTTTATCATAGTAGGTAGTCACATTTACACTCTTATCCTAAATATCCAAAAAAAATATCACGAAGAACATTGATATTGAAACAGATTTTTTGAAATCTAAACTGCGGTTTCGCGATAATGCACCTTAATTCATGAAACATTGGGTATAGTTTAGCGTGCGCGAGCGAAGCGACTTCACAAAATAATATACATGTTACTACATGCCTTCTATAATGCTAAATATTGAACATAAACGTGCAACAGAACATTAATTTATTTGTACAAGATAAATGAGCTTAAATAAGGGCTCATAAATTATTTTTTTTGTAAGCTTATGTCTAGGTAAGTAAATTAAAATAAAAAATTAAGTGGCACTCGGGGACTGCCGCAGTAAAGCTATTGCATAGCATTTTTTATCAACTTATGCAATTATAATATTTATGCAATATTTTTTTTTTGCATAATAAAAATTATGCAAAAAATAATTAAAAAACAAACAAACAAGAAAAGCGTACTGTCACTTCTTCGCGAGTGAGATTTGAACCTGCGACATCATACACCATACGGTAAAGAAAGCGGCCGCTCGCCCACTGCGCCGAACAGAGCTACTTGTGAACCTCTAAAATGTTGAACGCTTACTGAACGACGGTGTTAGGTCTTTTTTCGTTACGGAATTTCTTGATTCGGTCGCCGCGCTCAAACTGTTTGTCCTTGTTCAAAGCCCGCGATAAAAGCTATGCAATAGCTTAAAATTCAATTTTTTTTCATTACTTGGATTTGTGGAAATAAAGGAGGAAATGTATTAAATATATTTTGTTTAAGTACGTATTTGGCACGCCAGAAATTTGCAAACTGTTTAAAGCAAAATGCTAGACAGTTTATGCAACTGATATCGACGCTGGAAATTTCAAATGTCGTAAGGGACATTCTGTCGTAAGTACACTTGATTCACCATCGAACTTGAAATTTTTCTTTCTATCGATCTGTATATTTATTTAAAATTTTGATATCTCTTATAATTATAAATAAGGACTGGAGATACGAAATGTAATACTTTGTAGTAAGTAACAAAAAAGTAAAATTTTAGTTAGTATAGATCAAATTTTAGATTCTAACTTTCTTGTACAGTACCCGGCGATATATATTGCACATCGGCCATTAAGCCGATGTGAGATATATATCGCCGGTGCAATATATATATATATAGTATATAGTAGTAGTACATACAGTACCCGGCGATATATATTGCACATCGGCCTTATGGCCGGGTACTGTAGCTTTTTGTAATGTCGTAATTCATTTCAAACTGTCTGGTTTCTATGCTGTAACGCGTCTACAAAAATTAAAAATTCTTTACGATCTAAAATCTATTTTGGTATTTAAAAATTTTGAATTAACATTGACGTAAGTAGCGACGAATTGATATCGACCCTGGAAATTTCAAATGTCGTAAGGGACATTTTGTCCTAAGTACACTTGATACACCATTGAACTCGAAATTTTTATCTCTATCGATCTGTATATTTTAAATTTTGATATCTCTTATAAATAAGGACTGGAGATACGAGATGTAATATCTGTAGTAAATAATAAAAAAAGTAAAATTTTAGATCGTATAGATCAAATTTTAGATTCTGACTTAGTAAATATTTTCACGATCGCTTCGCTCGCGAAAATTTCCATTACAGATTGATATTTTAGGTATCAAATATGGAATACATAGCTGCGTAGTACGGCCGTTAATCACTGGCCTATATCATTGAGCTCAAGGTACCAACTCCTCAATCCTGATGCTGCTGGGCTTCGGCCCACCAGACTCAGCTAGCCTTAATTAAATCATTGGGTCGTTAAAATAATCTAGGAACTGACACAATATTGTAGAGATTTGTAGGGGCGGCAAAATTTGAATAGCCTACTGGCGGCAAATGTGTAAATCTGGTGTGCGTTGCGCCTCCGTTTGTTTCGACGTTTCTTATATGCCCATCCGACTTCAACATACGTGTAGAAACAAAGATTATATATGTAATTTATGGAGGCGTTTGAAGTTAGTTTTTTGAAAATCGTTATTATTTTTAGTGGCCTAGGAGTGCAATATTCTGCAGCATCAGGTCTGATTTTCAGGTCAGGTGATAGAATCTGGAGTTCGTGGTGTAGTCTAACTAAAGGTAATTGGTCTTTACAATATGAATTCACAATCAAAAATTCCTAAATTCTCACAGCTTAAGAGTGCAGCACCCTGCAGCATCAGAATTGAGGAGTTGGGGCCTCGAGCTTAACGATGTAGTCTATGCTTGATACCTATTACTTACATTATTAATACACAATCGATATTTTCTAAATCTTCATAGTTAATAGCAAACATTCTCTTTCAAATAAAAAAAAATGCGATACGGTCTGAAATCTCGAAGAAATTGGTGTACATACCTGCATGGAAAAAAATATGAGCCGATTGCGCGCCGATATAAACTTCCTTTTTTTGAAGTCAATTATAAAGTATCTAACTTTATTTTAGAGTAAATGAAATACAAAAATGGAAAATTAATTAATTTTTTTTTGTTGGCAAGGGGGGCGCAGGCGGATTTTCGCACCCCGGCGTCCAGTGTGGTTAAGACGACCTTGTCTATGCAATGGTCTGATTCCAATCGAATGTGCTAGATAACATTCAAAGACATTACAAAGTATATTGTTTTTAACATACTTGGTAATGTCTTGAAATAATAAGTTGTAAATATTTAAGAATCGACCTTAGCCTAAACGACACAAACAGCAAAAGGCGTTAGCTTAGTTTATTTACAAATAGCAAAAGCTCTTTGTAAATAAAGTAAGTCAATTTAGAAAAAATGCATGAAAGAAGTGTCTCAATGAAAATTAATGATTGTTAAAAATCAATGGAAGAAGAGTCCAACATTTCAAATGCACCAAAAATCTTCTAAAGATGTAAGAATTTAATTGGAACCTGAAATATCTGTAGCAAAATGCAATGATCTGAAAAGTTTAATGCAAATATAGAACAATATCAATACGGTTTTATACTTCAAATGTTCTAAAAAAAACTCTAAAATTATCAAGCAATGAGTTGTCTTCTATTTAAGAGTACTACTACTATTTTCTATTTATTGTCATCGAACCAATTTTGACAAGCGACGTCATTAATCTGATAATTTTATAAGCTTATTATTAAGCTTATTTTAGTAGCTGAGTGAGCAAGACTTTTCAGGCAGTTACGACAAAATTACTTCTATTATACTATTAGGCTTAAGGTGTAAGATTCTTTTTACGTGATAACGTCTTATAAATCAATGAACACCAGCTGCACGCACGACAAAGTGTCACGTTCCACCTGAGCCTGAGGGTGAAAGCGAGAGCGCGGAACAAGCAATAGAGAGGCATGATCGGCCCAAGCGTTGGCTTGTGACACATTTATTCATCGATGTTTCTTTATGACGTGACGTTATCACGTAAAACTATGGTCCGTAAACCGACTTTACAGACAACCAATTTTTTTTATTTTATTCCAAAATTTTTCGATATTATATTAAATTGATTATTCATATTTTTTTGTTATACTATTACAAGATGATGCCCGCGACTTCGTCCGCATGATTTAAGGTTTTTTGATTCCCACGGGAACTCTAATTTTCCGGGCATCACAAAAAAAATATTTTTTTTTGTGATGCAACTACAAATTTACGATTTTCGGATTTTTTTCCTTTACTTGTGCTACATGACAATTGACATTGCTTCATGCCAAATTTCATGATTCTAGGTCAACTGGAAGTACCCTCTAGGTCTTGCGAGTGTTAAAATATGCGGCATAGATGGACCATAAAAGGCCGTATTTTTTGATTGCGTCGACTTAGACTTTGTCACAGCTACAAGGGATTGCAGACCTGAGTATTTGATACTATTTTCAACTTGATACCCTCCATGTGTTCCTGAGAAAAAGGGTATTGACAGACGGACAGACAGACGGACAACGAAGTGATTCTAGAAGGGTTCCGTTTTTAGTACGAAGTACGGAACCCTAAAAATGAGAGTTATGACAGTTTAAAAGGTAAAGTTTTGTTTGGTCCTCCTGAAAATTAGGGGTTTGTCGCTTACAAAATTTGAAATATCCAGCATCGATGTATCGGATTACACACGGACCTCGGATTACAAAGGGCGTAAAGGACATTTTGGCCAAAACTGGAACTTTTTAATGGTATCATACTCAGTTTTTAACGCTCTTTCCATCTGTCTTATTTACGTCTCAATATTCGCTAAAAATGTCGTTAACGATCTAGATTTTTGGTGTTCTTAAACATGAATTTTCGAATAAATAGGTCACTACTAATGGTACTACACTATGTAATGCATACATAGCATAATATCTATTAAGTATATTGTAAAAGTATTTTGAAAAGAGCAACTGCCGAGTTTCTTGCTGGTTCTTCTCGGCAGGAACGGCATTCCGAACCAGTGGTAGACTCATTGACGATTGTAAAAAAACTTGTAAAAGTTTATTTGAATAAAAAAACATTTCTATTCTATTCTATTCTAATGGTCGTAAAGCTTGAGCTTTAACATAATATCATCAAAATTATTATTTTTTAATTTTAAAAAGTAAAAAATATTCATATCTATTTCTTCTTTATCAACCTATAAACGTCCACCCGCTTTCAGGAGTTCCGCAATGATTCCGTCATCACCAAGCGCTTTATTGTTCTTGAGCTGTTTGAGAGCCATACTAATCTCGTATAGGCTGACTAACACCTGGGACATCTTCGGTATAGTTCATAAATCATAACGAATAATTGATCGTCATAGTCACCGTCGTTGGCAACAGATTTTGATTGACAATTGCACTGTCGATTCAACGAAATACAGTCGATTATCGAGTGCAGGCTCGCGTCACCGTAGAAAAAATATGTCGATATAATAGGCAGATAATATGTCGGGTCTCGTGACGTCACCACGCTCCTGCTTCCCTTGATGGATTAAATATAAAATATTTCTTTCTAAAATGTTTATAGTTTTTAATGCGCTTGATTATTTTTTTGGATATTTTGATACTTGATACAAAAAAAATAATTGTAATCATATCAATAAAAAAAATGGATGGAGAAATTATGCACTGTGAGTAAAAGGGTAGTTTTTGAAAAAAAATATAGTCTCTTGGTATATTGTTTGGATTTTCAAGTTGTAGGTACAAAACGGCTATAAAAGGACATTCCAGTGAAAAAAATTCACAGAGCAATTTTTCGCTGCAAGTTACATTGAAAAAACGTATTTTTCAAAATTTGGTGGTTTCGACTAGGAGTATATTTTGGATATTTTATATTTTGTTTCTAGACTTTACATGAATGTTTCAGGTGAAGAAAGTTTTGACCGAGCATTTTGCCGAACTGAGATATTAAGCATAAAAGAGTTTAGGTAAAAATACCTAACTTCCGTTCTAATTTTTTTTTGGATATTTATAAAATACGTTTAACTACTGATACTTTATCATTCTGTAAAGTTTCGTCGCCTGAGGAATTGATGTTGGGGTCCACTAGCTTCATTGCCTAGACTAATGTAAAGACATAGTTGGATGGTAACAGTGCAAATTGACACTAATATGAAAATGGACACTACCAAGTGATCGCTATCGACCGATACGCGGGTCCGATTTCGCAAGCACCAAGCCTTCGAATTTACAGGCTTCGGTGAAGGAAAACATCGTAAGGAAACCTGCACGCCAGAGAGTTCTCCATAATGAGTATTTGATTTGAATATTAGTTTCAATTCGAGATGGGTAGCCTAAGTATGTCACACTCTCTTTAACATTTCTGCGGTGGTGTCCTGTGATGCGGGTTGTTGCGTTCCCTAAAATATGGTTGAGCGAAGCAATGGCTGGGTCATGCGTCATGCTCGTGAACGGATGCCACCAGCGGCAATTGGGCTACTTTCTGTCTGCCCGTCTTAACATGTGTTGAATTATAATTAGATATAATTACGTATGCTTTTGTGGAACTTCCCCTCATTGTGGAAACTCTGCATACATAGCATAATATATATTAAGTATATTGTAAAAAGTATTTTGAAAAGAGCAACCGCCGAGTTTCTTGCTGGTTCTTCTCGGCAGGAACGGCATTCCGAACCAGTGGTAGACTCATTGACGATTCAAAAGTACTTGTAAAAGTTTATTTGAATAAAAAACATTTCTATTCTATTCTATTCTAATGTTCTCAAAGGTGCGTTAAGTACTCTGCTAATTTGCATTGGGCCAAGCCGCGTGGTGGACTATGACCTGACTTCTCTGAGAAGAGATCTGCGCTGAGGGCGGGATCAAACCAGTGACCCCCCGGATAGGAGACTGCAGTGCTAACCACTAGGCTATCACTGCTCTAAAAGTTAATAATTATAATATTTATGCAATATTTTTTTTGCATAGTAAATATTATGCAAAAAAATAATTAAAAACCAAACAAACAAGAAAAGCGCACTGTCACTACTTCGCGAGTAAGATTCGAACCTGCATGATCCTGCGACATCATACACCATACGGTAAAGAAAGCGGCCGCTCGCCCACTGCGCCGAACAGAGCTACTTGTGAACCTCTAAAATGTTGAACGCTTACTGAACGACAGTGTTAGGTTTATTTTCGTTACAGAATTTCTTCTCAAACTGTTTGTCCTAGTTCAAAGCCCGCGATAAAAGCTATGCAATAGCTTAACAACTTAACTTTGAATAAGAGGTTACTGAATTCATTTTTAGGGTTCCGTACCCAAAGGGTGCTAACGGGACCCTATTACTATTACTAAGCCTCCACTGTCCGTCTGTCCGTCCGTCCGTCCGTCCGTCCGTCCGTCTGTCAGCGGGCTGGATCTCGTAAACCGTAATAGGTAGATAGTTGAAATTTTCACAGAGTGTGTATTTCTAGCACTGCTGCAAGTACCTACCTACCTATCTTTATAATTTTTTTTATGAGTTATTACCTATTTTAGAAACCTGCTTAATAAGTAATCAACTTTTCACGGTGTGAGCACGTATTTTTTTTATGTTGGGCTACGAGGGTATAACGTTGCAAAAATTACGTAATGGTACCTAGTTTGAGAATAAAGTAACAAAATGACTACAAAGCAATAATTTCATTCCAAGTACGAAAGTCCCAATTCCCTATTTAGTATTTCTAAAATGTTGTTTAAAAGAACAGAAGTTTAACCTTTATTAATTCGTGATGAAGGTCTATTTTTGTGTGTACAACAATTTTGTTTATACTACACCTGCTCGGAAAGTACCTTCTGATTTGTGTCATATCGAAAAAGAGCGAGAAAGAAAATACGTCTTTACGTGGAGACAAATCAGCGGGCTGAAAAAATGTATGAAATTTCATTACTTACGTGCTTTAGCGGGCTGAAAAGTTGTATGAAAATCCATTACACACTTGGTTTTTTTTTTTAATTTTTGATAAAATCAGTTCAGTAATACCAATACTTAAAAAAATTATATAAAAAAAAATAGAAATCTGTTTCAACAAACAAGACTCTTTATTTTCATAGTAAGTATCTAATAAATAAATTATTAGAAAAATATATAAAATAGTGACTAAATTAAAACTAATAATAATCTTTATAAAGAGGATTCTATACACTATATAAGTAAACGAGGTTCTATATTCTATAACATACTTTCTATGAAATAAAATAAAACTGATTACAAAGTTAAAAAAAAAAACAAATTGTTATCTTGTTGTTCCTGGTCTGTGGTTACTGGCCACTTGCGTTTTCTGTGAGTCATACCTACGTATTTTAAAAAAATGAAAAATTTCGCGCGAGTCGCATTATTTTGTTATATCTAAATTTTGAATTTATAAAATTACTTAGAAGCTTTTAGTAGAAACCATAAACTTTACTCTATATTAAAAACACAAAATGTCTATTGGTGATAGCAGTGTGAATTCAAAATGTCTGTGTATAGTGAAAAATGAATGTCCCGAGAAATCTAGAAATCGATAAATACAACAAAGCATTTTATGAAGATTTACTACAGTGGAAAAGCGAGAAAAAATTTTACCATGAGTTTTTTAGAGTTGAGTTGAGTTTGAGAATTGTAAATTAATAGATATATGAATTTCAATTATGTGATTTGTCTATTATTTTCCTCGTAGGTGTAGTATAAAGCACTATGTATCACTCGGGAGAAAGTGCGATTCCTTACTCGGGTGTATTAAGGCCCGAGGCGCACGTATGTAATCGGTCACTTTCACCCCTCGTTGAACAATGTACTATTATTATGTTGTTTAACTAGGTAGGTACTTAAATTCCCCAATCGGCTTATCCAATTGTTACTTTGAGAATTGTTACACTGAAAACCTGCTATTCTGCTAAAATGTAGTGAAGGTCGATTTTTGTGTGTACCTTGTTTTGGATATACCTATTACAGTTTCAAATATTCCATTATACAAATTACAACACAGGAATTGAAGCTCTATTGCTTGGTTTTAAAGATCAATTTATTAAAAATTATTTTGTTTTTCACAAGCGTACCCAAATCCTAAATTATTACACAGGAATAAAAACTGTATGTGCATAAATTGAAGGTCGAGTTTTGTGTGTACAACAATTCTATATGTAGGTCATTTTGGAGGTTAGCGTAGATTAAACAGTGAATGATGTCATTGGCCGCCAGAGTGGAATAATTGATTCCAATGATTGAATGAATGCCGTTGAATTACTTTGTAGGACTCAATTGTTTGTTTGGTGATTTCAATTTAAAAACTTGTTGCATATAACAAGTGCCTATATTCTTCTTTTACTTGGCTATCTTAAAAGGTAAAAAAATTGCAGAAAGCGTTTCGCAGAAAAGCGTAACCGACAATCGTTTCCGGGCGCTTACGACGTTCCTAAGTTTGGATTTTCACTTGCTACGACGGTTTCATGTGCGGTAAGAAAGTTTTATCGCACTGTACTTAACGCGTCCCTTACGCCCTTTTTTTTTTATTCGATGACAAGCTAGTCCTTGACTGCGATCTCACCTGATGGTAAGTGACGATGCAGTCTATGATGGTAGCGGGCTAACTTGGAAGGGGTATGGCAGTGAACATTCAACCCATAACCTCTAAGCAAGAAGTGGTTTCTTCTGCGAGAAACCACTTGTTTACCTTTTAAGACAGCTTTATGTACGTTTGGGTTTTCACTTTTAGCACAGTTTTAGTGTAAGTTTCAGTAAGAGCGTCCTATGCACTATGCTTAGCGTGTCGCTTATGTCCATCTGCGAAGAACAGCTTTACTTTTAAGACAGCAAGGAAAAATATTTTATAAGTAGTTAACTGAACTACTGTTTGTCCAAAATCCTTTTGATAGCAACGCCGCATCGCCCGTGCGATCGCCAATGCGGTGAAATATTTGCAGTGCGGTAAGATGCATCATGTGGACAGGCCCTTATCAGGGGCGCTAATGCGGGTCCGACGCGCACTTGGCCTGTTTTTTATTTGACTCAATATGGTAACACAGAAGATGCAAGTAATATTTTGTATTAGGACGACTGTCAACACCGTATCAGTCTTATTTTTACCTATTCCGTGATTCGTAAAAGGTGAAGTGAGTTTACTTTGTAAAGTTATATTTTTTAACTATATTGGATTTCCATAAAGAATTAAGTTAAATATTGGACCCGTAACTCCGTGTAAGTGAGTATTTCTGTGAATAGTCCTGCATTCTGTTATCGCACTCGACCACAACTAATACTCTAATTATAACATTGTCTGCGTGTACGCCTGGTCGGCTGCCAAGCGGGAACGTGTCTGTAGAGACCATGCTGAAAGTTGAAACACGTAACCGACGAGCCGGGCGCTTACTACGTTCGCGTTGTCTAGCGTGTAGCGTGGTTTCATCGTCAGCGCGGTAAAGTTAATAATTAATTAATTAAGTTAATTTTATTCTTTAACATACCTAGTAGGTACCTAATTTTTGTGACTTCAAATTTATTTTATTTATTTGTGCTAGATTTAATATTTTTTGTAGATTTTGTAATTTAAATATTTAAATGATGTAACATTTTTGACATTCGTAAGTGCTTTTGTAAGAATCAATCGAAGAAGAAAAAAAAATGCTTAGCGCGTCGCTTACGCTTTTCTGCAAGAACTACTTGTTTTAAATACAGCTTTTAAGCCACACCACCTTTTAAGGCAGCTAAGAAAAAATTGATTATAAGTAGGTACCTAGTTGACTGAAGTACCTACAAATTGTAGTTCAATTCCAACATCCTTTTAATAGCAGTAAGCTAAGCCGCAAGCCCGCAACGTGTCGCGAAACTGAAGTGGAAATGGGCGGAGCACATAGTTCGAAGAGCTGATGGTCGTTGGGGTCCCAAGGTGTTGGAGTAGCAACCCCGCACCGGGAAACGCAGTGTTGGCAGACCCCCCACCAGGTGGACCGACGACATCAAACGAGTCGCAGGGAGCCGCTGGATTCAAGCGGCGCAAGACCGAAGCCTGTGGAAGTCCATGCAGGAGACCTTTGTCCTGCAGTGGACGTCTATAGGTTGATAAAGAAGAAGAAATACAATACATCACCCAATGTCATTTCCGCCTTTAGGTGTTCAATAAAGGTTCGTGAAATCGAAACTGATAGGTAGTGTCACCTTACTTAGTTTAGGTAACCCGTAAAAGTTAGGGAGAGCTGGTGAAAACTGGCATTAGGAACCTTTTTAGGAACCTACGGAAAAGCCAAAAGAAAGGGCTATGATTATATAGCAGCCTATGTATGTATGCATTTAGAAGAAGAAGAAGCAACGCCGCAACGCCCTCCGTGTGATCGCCAACGTGTAATATTTGCGGTGCAGTGCAACGCATCGTGTGGACCGGCCCTTACGTGGGGCGCTAAGGCCGCCCAGCGATGTCCCACATTTTCTGTTATCGCACTCGTCCACAACTAACTCTAATTATAACATTGTCTGCGTGTACGTCTGGTCGGCTGCCAAGCGGGAATGCGTCTGCAGAGACCAGATGTACGCGCGCTGAATAAACAAAATGGCTGCGACCGAGTCATGTGCGCGATTTGAGACTCGCGTGTCATTGATTGTACAGTACCCGGTGATATATATTGCACATCGGCCTTTGGAATAAAACCCTATTCTATTGCAAGGAAAGCTAGCCAGAAATTCACGTAGTAATTACTGAAATCTCTTCACAATCGGCGAGCACATCACGTAACATATATAAAAAAAAATGCAGTCGAACTGTGAATAGAATAGAATAGCGTTTTATTCCAAAGGCCGATGTGCACAGTGCAAATATCGCCGGGTACTGTACATATTTTGTTGGCGATTTCGGTAAGAATATTATCATCATCAGCAACCCATCAACGGCTCGACACTACTGAGCGCAGGTCTCCTCTCAGAGAAGGGTTATAGGCCATAGTCCACCACGCTGGCCCAATGCGAATTAGCAGACTTAACACAACTTTGAGAACATTATGAAAAACTCTCAGGCGCACGGTTTCCTCACGATGTTTTGCTTCACAGTAGAAGTTTGTGATATTTAATTTCTTTACGCAAATAACTTAGAAAAGCCAGAGGTACCCGGGATCGAACCTGCGACCGCCCGAATAGGAGGCCCCTGGCCCCAGTACTAAATTACTAACCACTGGGCTATCACTGCTTCACAATCACAGTATATTGTGCGTCCACAAAATTGATAGGTTATGTAAAATCAATTTTAACAAAATCAAAATGTCACAAAACGTCTCGGAGAAACGCATAACCATCAAACCTAGAAAAATCACGTCAATCCGTTTCTGTGTGATTGGAGAAAAAACCAACAAACCAGCACGTCACAACGAATGAACCGATTTGGCTGAAATTTGGAATGGAGATAGCTCATACCCAGGATTAACAAATATACTACTTTTAATCCCGGAAAATTACAGAGTTCCCGCGGGAATTAAAAATTCTTAATCCACACAGACTAAGTCGCAGGCATCATCTAGTGCAGGGATTCCCAAATTGGTCAATATCGACCCCTTGGGGTGGAAATCGGTTTCCCTAGGGTCGACATAAATGAAAACTAAATTTAGGGTCGACAAGGTCTAAAAACCGACCCCTACCTATAACACACGTTCTTATTTGAAACTTTCAAGATATATATTTTTTTATAATAATAATTTTATTAATTGATCCATAAAATTTTAAAAAATTAGGTACTGTATAAGTTGTGTTACGTGTACTTACCAACTTGTTATAAGAATGACTAATATTTTAGTAGGAAGTATCATTGTTGTACTTTTTACGTAATTAATTAAATTACACTTCATATTTACTGAATTTTATGTAAGTGTATTTATTGAATTTTGATGAGGAAATAATGTCAAGTTTACTCACTTAACCAACTGCAAACTTAGTAAGTATTTTGTACCACTATGAAAAAACTAGAAATAAGATTTTTAAAGTAATTTGGCTATAGGGGTCTGAGGAATCAGTTCATTTTGGAAAAGGGGTCTCTTGCCCAAAATAGTTTGGGGATCCCTGATCTAGTGTATAATAAACAGATGCAATAATTTATTACATTACAGGCACAGCTGATAGATAAAAAATATTCAGATTTTTGTCCAAAAATACGGTCAACTTACTTTTACTTTACTTTTACGGTATAGGTACCATTATAATCTATTCTCCTATATTTTATTCATATTCTACTTTTCTTTATCTGTGTTAAAAGGGTAACAAGTGGTTTCTCGGAGAAAGGCATAAGCGCCGCACTAAGCAAAACGCTTAGGGCTCTTTACCGCACTGGCGATAAAACCGTGCAAACAAGTGAAAATCAAACATAATAATAACGTTGTAAGCGACTGGCAAGTGGCAACGTTCAACGTAACGCAATCTTTTTTTTATGTATATGTTCACCGATTACTCGAGGACGCCTGAACCGATTTGAAAAATTCTGTTGTTGTTTTAAAGATATTTTCCAGGTGGTCCCATATAAATTTTATAGAAATCGGTCGAGCGGTTTTTAAAATATCAACAATAAATTATGTACTTACTATGCAGTGGTTCGGAAGTTTGAAGGCGGTTTTTTTAATAATTTAATACAAAAAATTCTTTTTAAAAACCCGACTTCAAACTCCCGCGCCACTATACAAAGCATATAATTTATTCTTATTTTAAAAACCGCTCGACCGATTTCGATAAAATTTATATTGGACCACCGGAGAGGTTATACTTACCCTTTGAAACAAAAAAGAATTTTTCAAATCAGTTCAGGCGTCTTCGAGTCATCAGTGAAGATACATTAAAAAAAAAACTATTCCGACGAATTAATATTATAATAGGTACGGCTAAGGAATAAGAATAGGTAGGCGTAAGGAAACAAGAATACGGAAAATTGGTTATAAGTTATAACTTATAACATGCGTCATAAAGGTTTTGTTCGTATGAAAATATGTAGCCTATGTCTGCCGGACCATAATGATGAATCAGTTGACACCTCATTCATCAAAATCGGCTCAACAGTTTAGGTGCAACGACGGAACATAAGTATAAGATACATACTTACGTAGACTGCTAAAGTCCTTCCTTTTGGATTTGCCGTATGTAGGTAGTTAAGTAAAAAAAACACGTCGATTCGTTGCTGCGTGATTGAAGGACAAACTTTCGCATTTGTAATATTAGTATGCATGTCCCCAATAATCTAATTTTCTATTTAAAGGGTAAACAAATGTTTATTTGCAGAAAGGCGAAAGCGGCGCTCTAAACAAAACACACTGACTGGCAAATGGCAATAAAACCGAGTAACAAGTGAAAAGTGAAAACTTAAGAACTTCGCAAGCGCCCAGTAGCGTTAGTCGCTTACGCGTTTCTCCGATTTGTTTTGTTTACCATTTAAAACGGTTAAGGTGGATTATACGGGTCTGCCCTCGAAATTCAAATTTAATTTGGTTTTTCGCAATTTGTAAACTAATACGGCAAAGTAGTCTTATGGCCTTCTAATTGCGCCAGTGGAATTATCATCTTCACAGGTTTACATAAAAATCTTTACTTGAAAGTGTCCAGTTTAAGAAATTAATCAAAATATCGACTAATTTGTGAGTAACTCACGCCCAACTCGATATTTTGATTAATTTCTTAAACTGGTCACTTTCAAGTAAAGATTTTTATATAAACTTGTGAAGATGATAATTGCACTGGCGCAATTAGAATGCCATAAGCCTACTTTGTCGTATTAGTTTACAAATTGCGAAAAACCAAACTAAATTTGAATTTCGCGGGCAGACTCCTATAATCAACCTTAAGGAAAAATAGGTTAAATAAAACTTACATTTCGTGCCCGATGACGTCACCCGCCTCCAAAAACACATCCTGCTGTATCCACCCACTGTCGTCACTTCTAGCACAAAAATACAACTTCGCCAACCTATCAACCCGCACCAACACATCAACACCAACAGAGTTGATATGATCGGTCCTATAGCACCCAGGCGATGGGGTTAACGACCATAATCGGTATTTACCTAACACTGTTACGTTATAATCACATGTCGCATCGTTACACGTGGAGTTGTTCACTTTAACGTCAAATATCCATGGAGGGGTGGCGCTTAAGCCGTTATTTATCAGAAATAATAGGAATATTAAGCTTTTAGTCCGTAATAACACTGCGGCCATGTCGTACCCGCGTCCAACCCGCGTCGGTGAAAACTACGAATGATAATGAATGAGTCAAGCAAGTTCACAAGTCAAGTCTCTCGCGATAATGTTGCTGTGTTTAACGTTTGGATTTACCCCAGAATGTTACCTGAATATTGTAATTTTTAGGGTTCCGTACCCAAAGGATACCAACGGGACCCTATTATTAAGCCTCCGCTGTCCGTCCGTCTGTCAGCGATCAGGCTGTATTTCATGGACCGTAATAGGTAGATACCTCACAGAATGTGTATAACAATTTCTTATATATATATATTATATATAAGAAATTGTTATACACATTCTTATAACAATTTCTTATATATATATATTATATATATAAGAAATTGTTATAAATAATATAATTTCATATCTTCTTCTTCTTCTTCTTTATCAACCGATAGAAGCCCACTGCTGGACAAAGGTCTCTTGCATGGACTTCCACAGGCCTCGGTCTTGCGCCGCCTGAATCCAGCGGCTCCCTGCGACTCGTTTGATGTCGTCGGTCCACCTGGTGGGGGGTCTGCCAACACTGCGCTTCCCGGTGCGGGATCGCCACTCCAGCACCTTGGGACCCCAACGACCATCAGCTCTTCGAACTATGTGCCCCGCCCATTTCCACTTCAGTATCGCGACTCGCTTAGCTATGTCGGTGACTCTGGTTCTCCTCCGGATCTCCTCATTTCTGATTCGATCCCGCAGGGACACTCCGAGCATAGCTCTCTCCATCGCCCGCTGAGCGGTCCTGAGCCTACTTATGAGGCCCTTAGTTAGCGACCATGTCTCGGATCCGTAAGTCATCACTGGCAACACGCACTGTTCGAAGACTTTAGTCTTCAGGCACTGAGGAATTTTGGACGAGAAGACATCTCGGAGCTTCCCGAACGCTGCCCAGCCGAGTTGGATTCGGCGGTTGATCTCTTTCTCGAAATTGGACCTACCTAGCTGGACTGTGTGTCCCAGGTAAATATACTCGTCGACAATTTCGAGTGCAGAGTTCTCAACAATTACTGGGTGGAGCGGTGCATGAGCATTGGACATGATTTTCGTCTTGCTCATGTTCATTTTCAGGCCCACCTGTTGAGAAACCCTGCTGAGATCGTTGAGCATTGTATTGAGGTCTTTCAGAGTCTCTGCCATGACTACTATGTCATCGGCAAATCGCAGGTGAGTGATGTACTCGCCGTTTATGTTGATGCCAAGCCCGTTCCAATCCAGAAGCTTAAAGACGTCCTCCAACGCAGCGGTAAAGAGCTTCGGGGAGATAACGTCTCCCTGTCGCACTCCACGCTGCAAGTGGATTGGCCTCGTAGTCTGGTCCTGTATACGTACTGACATTGTGGCGTTTTCATACAAGCACTTCAACACTTGGATATACCGGTAGTCAATCCGGCATCTCTGCAGCGACCTCAACACAGCCCAAGTTTCCACCGAATCGAAGGCTTTCTCATAGTCCACAAACGCTAAGCAAAGTGGCCGGTTATACTCTTCCGTCTTTTGTATAACCTGCCGCAGCATATGAATGTGATCTATGGTACCAAAGCCTTTTCGGAATCCGGCTTGTTCGGGAGGCTGGAAGTCGTTGAACCTACGAGCGAGACGATTCGTAATGACTCTCGAGAACAACTTATAAACATGACTCAACAACGAGATGGGTCTATAATTCTTCAACAAGGTATTATCACCCTTTTTGAAGAACAGAACCACCACGCTCCTGTGCCATGCTTCCGGCGTTGTGCTCTCGTGGATGACGGAATTGAACAATCGCTGAAAGATCTTAAGTACCGGTTTTCCACCCGCTTTCAGGAGTTCCGCAGTGATTCCGTCATCACCTGGCGCCTTGTTGTCCTTGAGCTGTTTGAGAGCCATTCTAATCTCGTATAGGCTGACGTCCGGGATATCTTCGGTATAGTGTCGGGTCAGTTTGGCTCTGGGATCTTTCGCCAAATCTTCAACAGGTTTTTGTTTCGTGGTATATATATAATATCATATATATATAATTTCATATATATATATATATATATATGCCGGTATGACAACGAATAGGCCTTACTATTATAAAAGCGAAAGTGTGTTTGTTTGTCCTTCAATCACGCCGCAACAGAGCTACGAGTTGAGGACCTGGAGAGTGACATAGGGTACTTTTTATGCCGGAAAATCTATTTTTGCTCGACCTTAATAATAGCTGGTGTTAAATCTCGCACTTGGCCTGTTTTTTTTACCTACAATTTTTTATTATAAAGAGCGAGCAAAACAAGCAGGCGAGTCACCCGGTGTTAAGTGATTACCACCGCCCATAAACGTTTGGAAACATGCACGCTTGAGATTTCTTCATAATGTTCTCAAAAGTGTGTGAAGTCTGCCAATTCGCATTAGGCCAGCGTGGTGGACCTATGGCCTATAACCTTTCTCTGAGAGGAGCCCTGCGCTCAGCAGTGAGCCGTTGATGGGTTGCTGATGATGATGATGGTAATGATACTAGGTAAATGAACGTTTTAAGAATTGTCCAGACAACGAAACAGACAACAGTAGTATTTTACACATGCTAGAGTTTAGCAAACCAAGTAGCATAACTAAATTCAAGATGAATAAACTACTAATAGTAAATAAATAAAACTAAACACCCTTGGTGGGTAGTTTTATTTATTTATTTATTTAAAGCCCGCGACACGCGTGTACTACCGTTCGCGGTTGAGTTCGTTGACGTTTCTCAGCGCGTGTGGTTGTCTTGATTTTGTGTTCGTTTAAATTTTGCTGTAATTTCTTTTAGTTTAAAAATCACTATAATTGTTAGGAGTAATTTTTGCATTTATTTAAAAAAAATCTCCCACGAGATCCACTATACTACTGTATTATCCCTACCTCCATTTTTTCGTTTTTAGCAAACTGTACCTACTATTGTCACACTAAAACGGGGAGTTTTATTACCTGGCAACATTATTGCCACATAGTGATAGGGATGTGCTAGACCATCCATTATAATTTACATATCGATTTAGGGAAGAGATACCTTGAGCAAACGTAGATTGTAATTATGTTGTCCTTATCATTATGAATCTCGAAAACACGTGGACGATATCTACTTGGATAACACTACCTCTGGACTCCAACGTCATCCGCGTGGAGTTACCTACATTTTGTAAAATCCCGCGGGAACCCTTTGTTTGTCGGGGATAAAACTTTGACAATGCAAAGTCACGTTAAGAGTGGGTGTGCGCTCGTTAACAGTAAACAGATTTGATTTTTACAGTAGTAGATCAAGTTTCAACTATCCGAAAAAAAACACGCAAGAATTACATCATACTGCCAAGGGACGTGTTTGGGCAAAAACATAAAATGATGAAATTTGTTCGATAATAAAAAATCGCGAAGTTAGGTCTAATTTTTAACCAATATTCATTTATTTTCAATGTGTTGCATATTACAGAGCCAAAATATTTATATTAAATTCCGATTGATATTATCAAGAGAGTAGCCTAGTGAATTGAAAAGAAAATGAATATTTTACGAGTTACAAAGTATTTGGCGCTTACTACACTCCTATTCCGCGCAAAACGCTTTCTTTTGTCGCGCCTCACATGAGGTTGTGGCTATGTTTTATCTCATCGCGAAATCTGATTTTTTTTTGGGGTTACACGCGCTCTTAATCCGTTGCTTTGTGATTGGAAGACAAACCTACAAACACTTTCGCATCATACTTCATACTAATATTATAAATGCGAAAATGGGTTGGTTTGTCCTTAAATCACGCCGCAACAGAGCTACGGACCGACGTGATTTTTTGCAGGTCCTGGAGAGTGCTACTTGGCTACTTTTTATGTCGGAAAGTTAAAGAGTTTCCGAGGGATTTAAATATACATATATATATTATTTCTATATATGATTTATATGATTTTTGGATTTGATTGCAATCATCATCATCATCATCAACCCATCGACGGCTCACTACTGAGCGCAGGTCTCCTCTCAGAGAAGGGTTATAGGCCATAGTCCACCACGCTGGCCCAATGCGAATTGGCGGACTTCACACGCCTTTGAGAAATGGTGAACTCTCGGGCGTGCAGTTTTCCTTCAAAAGTCAAAGGCGCACGCCCGGGATCGAACCTGCGACCCCCGAATAGGAGACCGCAGTCCTAACCACTGGGCTATCACTGCTTATTGCAATACAATTCGTTAGCACGCAAGTTAACACTCTACCGTCTGACTTCATGGTCACTTACCATCAGGTGAGATCACAACTTTACAAGTGGAGTAATAGATATCTCCCGCCTTAGACCTAACTTAGGTAACACTCTTTAGGTAGTTTCTCTGCTCATTGTTCCTACAACCTAATAAGTACCTATACTATAAAGCTTAATAATTAAATAATAATAATTATGTCAGCATGTCAGCTAAGAAATAAGAATAGATTTGATGACGATGATAAATTAATATATCGAATATAAAGATCTAAATTACTAATTATTTATATTATTGATTAGGTACCTACCTATTTTTAATCTTTTTATATACCTACCTACCTACTTGTGGGCTAAGTACGATCCATTTTATTTAGCTGTCTAAACTAGTGGTTCGCCCCGAACTGAGACCTCGCGGTAACGGTATCCCATGATTATTCATTCAATCGATACATGATAACCAAAACTGACATTATTATTATGCCCGTTTTCACCAAACATACCTAAATCATCCCCTAAGTAGGAGTCTCTTAACGTAGGTAGCTCCTAAATACAATCCTAAGTCCTAACATCCGTCCCAATATCCTTTTAGGTGTCCCGTACAGGATCGTGATAAATAAGTTGACAGAAAACATCAATCACCTAACTTATAGGTAGCCCGTAAAGGTTAGGGAACGTTAGTGAAAACATTGAATTATTTATCAAACATTGAATTTAACTCGTAGTTCCATGGGAATAGTTACTGACTGCGCCATCTATTAGCATTATTGTGAAGCTATGTTGATGCTATATGAATTACTGACGCCCATTAAAAATTAAATAATCTCGTTTCTTTATAATATTCATGTAATTTTAGTATTTGTTGTTCAAGTACAGGATATAAGTGACCTAAAAACATAAAATCAGTTTGAAAATCCATAGCGGATTTTTCTAGAGAGCGTCTTCAAGCGAGCGTATAAAATCGCCACTTTTAAAGCCCCCCATTTCGTCAATTTTAAGGGAAAAATTAAAAAAAAAATATTTTTGTACTCAGTTCAAAATTATCTTTAAAATGATACGTAACAATTTTATGTAACGCGATTTTTTTTTTTTTACTTCGCATTCGCTTCTATGAGAGCCCCCCTGAAATAAAGATTTTTATAACTTTTTAAGCCATTTTCGGCTGGAGGCCATCGGTTTACATATTATATCTAAATTTGAAGTAATTACGTTCAGTAATTCAAAAGTTATAAGGCTCTGACAGACGGACGGACGGACGGACGGACGGACGGACAAGTGCAAATCGCCCTAGTTAACTCAAAGACCTTCGCTTCGCTCGGTCGAAAAGTAGGTGAACAAATAGCAGAAACGCGTTAATTGAAGACCTTTGCCGGGCGCTTACGACCTTTTAGAGTTTGGTTTTTAGCGTACCGAATCCTAAAGGTAACTTATAGAGGGTCTTCATTCATTTATTAACTTTTATTTTTGGTCAATCTTAAGAATAATAATATTTGGCTGATGTTAAATCTTGTACGATGGTACGGAACCTTTCGAGTGCGGGTCCGACTCGCACTTGGCCGGTTTCATTGTCAGTGCGGTAAGAACGTCGTATGTGCTGTTGGAACAAGGGTAAATTGAAAAAAACACCCCCGACATGTGAATCTATGGCCGGACTATGTACCGATATACCTGACATCCTGTTACTCAGTTTGCTGCTCCATCATCAGATCCTCCTCCTCGATCCTCGATCCTCATCTGTCTAACACCTACTCATTGAGACCATTCTAATGAGTCCAAACACGCTACATGTACTGTAAGTTGCTGAAGAGTTTGGTATCCCGCAGACTACTTGATGCTGCAGCGTCAGCTCAAGGTTACCACGCCATGGAAATAATCCGAAGTAACAGTACACCAAATAACAAATCAATCGCACCAGTGAAAGCTTGTAAGACCCCTTTAATCAAGTAGGAAATGAGCTGATGATCTTCAAACGCCTGAGCAGATCTTCATAAATTATTGCTAAGAACCGCCTCGATTACATTAGCTTGCAGACAGAAATAACCGCACCAAAATCAGTCGATTGGGGAGGCTGCTACGAGGGAATACACAGACACACAGATGACTCATAGATATTAACTCAACACCCTTCTTTTTGCATCGGGGTTAAAAATAGATCATAATAAATCGTATAAACATAATATTATATACGATTATAAAACAGGATATCATCAAATAAGTAGGTTAAACTTTATCTCAATTTTTGATTTGTGGTAGGCAATATTATATTATCATACTTTAATATGCTCGCAGTATCTTATCTACCTAAGTACCTAACCTAATATCCATATTATTATTCATACCTAAAATAAAAATAATAAGTACGAGTACGTTGAATAGGAGGCTCCACAGCGCCATCTGCGGGGGATATTATAGTGCGTAGTGTAATCCGCAAAAACAGGTGCACTCTCTATTTCCTCACTCATGTCGACGTCTCAAAAGATTTTGTGGGATTGCGATGTATATTTTTTTTTATAAGTAAATTGACTATCGCTTGACTGCAATATCACCTGATAGTAAGTGAAGATGCAACCTAAGATGGAGCGCGCTTGCCTAGTAGATGCCTATTGACTCTTGATTTAAAGTAGAATTTACTGAACTTATTTCTTGGATTGTAATATGTCCTCCCGACCGAATCCGGCCACGGCGGCCTATGCGCAGGAGATATCAGGCGCACTCTATTCCCTCACTCTCATAGCCCAATGGGACGGAAATCCGACACGACCGTAGAGAGATAAGATGCAGAGACGGCTTTACGTGCTCTCCGAGGCACGGGGGTGACTCACCGCCAACTTCCTAACTCCGCTTGTACTGAGAATTTCTCTTTTGAAAAATGTATTTATTTTTAACCGACTTCCAAAAAGGAGGAGGTTCTCAATTCGGCCTGTATCTTTTTTTTTTTTTTATTTCTTTTTCTATGTATGTCCACCGATTTCTCCGGGATTACTGGACCGATTCGCGTGATTTTTTTTTATTCGACAGAGGATGTTTGCGAAATGGTCCCATAAAAATTTTGACCTTCAACTCCTCAAGCCTGATGCTGCAGGGATATTACTCACCTAAAATAAAGAGATTTAGGAAATGTCGATTACGAATTATTATTGTAGGTAACAAGTATGGACTACATCATGGAGCTCCAGGTCCTAGCTCCTCAATCATAGGATACTACACTTAAAAGCTTAAAATAAAAATTCTTTTCAAAAAACCGACTTCTAACGCCACTACAAAGTATAAAAATAATTTTAGTTTGTCCACGTTTGTTGAAGTCGGGCGGGCCTAATATACAAACTATGAAACCGACTCGCGATGCTCGCTCAACTTCTACAAACGAGTCTCTCATATTGTGTAGCGTCGCGCATCGGTTTTATAGTTTGAATTTAGGCCCGCCCGACTTCAACAAACGTGGACAAACTAAAATTATTTTTATACTTTGTAGTGGCGTTAGAAGTCGGTTTTTTGAAAAGAATTTTTATTTAATATATTATATTTCGACGACCTCCCTGGCTCAGTGGTGAGCGCTGTTGCCTTATAACTGGGAGGTCTCGGGTTCGATTCCCGGCGGGGTCAATTTGGGAATTTATAATTTCTGAATTATCTCTGGTCTGGTCTGGTGGGAGGCTTTGGCCGTGGCTAGTTACCACCCTACCGTCAAAGACGTGCCGCCAAGCGATTCAGCGTTCCAGCACGATGGCGTGTAGAAACCAATTATGGATGGTATGGGTTGAATGTTCACTGCCATACCCCTTCCAAGTTAGCTCGCTACCATCTTAGACTGCATCGCCACTTACCATCAGGTGAGATCGCAGTCAAGGACAAGCTTGTCATCGAATAAAAATAAAAAAAATTAAGTGGCACTCGGGGACTGCCGCGGTAAAGCTATTGCATAGCATTTTTTATCAACTTATGCAATTATAATATTTATGCAATATTTTTTTTTGCATAATAAAAATTATGCAAAAAAATAATTAAGAAACAAACAAACAAGAAAAGCGCACTGTCACTACTTCGCGACTGAGATTCGAACCAGCGACATCATACACCATACGGTAAAGAAAGCGGCCGCTCGCCCACTGCGCCAAACAGAGCTACTTGTGAACCTCTAAAATGTTGAACGCTTACTGAACGACGGTGTTAGGTTTTTTTTCGTTACGGAATTTCTTGATTCGGTCGCCGCGCTCAAACTGTTTGTCCTAGTTCAGAGCCCACGATAAAAGCTATGCAATAGCTTAAAAATCTCGTAGTTCAGAGCTTTGGTCTATGGCCTGAGAAAAAAACGCTGATAAAAATAATAAAATATTTATTACTTATATGATTTACATAATTATAAGTCAAATTAAATTGCTTCGTATCACGTCGCCAACTTGCTGATATCTTCGTATTGAACGTCTTTCAATATCCTTCCTCTCAGCAGACCCTCCGATATCTGTGAAGCAAAAAGGTATTAATCCTATTAGAATAGAATAGAATAGAAATATTTTTGGAACGTAGTTCCTTATCGCGCGGTGCGAAAGGGGGCTAGACAGAAAAAATTAAGACTAAATTGGACCGACACTTTTTTGAATGTGAATTTGGCATTGTGTTCAATATTTTCACACTACAATATTAGATCTCCGTAGCCTTGTGGTTTCTACAGTCACTAAATAGTTAAAGGTCGATGGTTCGAATCCCAGCTCGACAGACTGAATTTTCTATTTTCAATTTTATTTTAAATAATTTCTACATGTGGAATTTTTCCCTAATTTTTTATAACTTATAAGTTATAAAAAACCATCGACCTTTAACTGTTTAGCGACTGTAGAAACCACAAGGCTATGGAGATCTAATATTGTAGTGTGAAAATATTAAACACAATGCCAAATCCAATTCCTTCACTAATTATTCCTTCACTTATTAATCGAAAGAAACTTCGTTCCATCCGGGTGTCCCTTGACACGTCTCAAGTTTTTTTATTCAAATAAACTTGTTTACAAGTGCTTTTGAATCGTCGATGAGTCTACCACTCGTTCAGAATGCCCTTGCTGCCGAGAAGAACCAGCAAGAAACTCGGCGGTTGCTCTTTTCAAAACAAGTTTACAATTCAATAGATACTATGCTATGTATGCAAGCGTTTCCACAATGAGGGGAAGTTTCAAAAATGCATACTATTTAAGACGGGCAGACAGAAAATAGCCCCATTCCCGCCGGTGGAACCCGTTCACGAGCATGACGCATGATCCAGCCACATTGCTTCGCTCAACCATATTTGAGGGAACGTAGTTATGGGGCCCCAGCAGCAGTGATAGCCTAGTGGTTAGGACTGTAGTCTCCTATTCGGGGGGTCGCAGGTTCGATCCCGGGTACGCACCTCTGACTTTTCGGAGTCAAGTGCGTTTAAGCAATTAACTATCACTTGCTTCAACGGTGAAGGAAAACATCGTGAGGAAACCTGCACACCTGAGAGTTCTTCATAATGTTCTCGAAGGTGTGTGAAGTCCGCCAATTCGCATTGGGCCAGCGTGGTGGACTATGGCCTATAACCCTTCTCTGAGAGGAGACCTGCGCTCAGTAGTGAGCCGTTGATGGGTTGCTAATGATGATGATGATGACACGTTAAGACGGGCAGACAAAAAGTAGCCCCATTCCCGCCGGTGGCACCCGTTCACGAGCATGACGCATGATCCAGCCATTGCTTCGCTCAACCATATTTCTTCTTCTTTATCAACCTATAGACGTCCACTGCTGGACAAAGGTCTCCTGCATGGACTTCCAGAGGCTTCGGTCTTGCGCCGCTTGAATCCAGCGGCTCCCTGCGACTCGTTTGATGTCGTCGGTCCACCTGGTGTGGGGTCTGCTAACACTGCGTTTCCCGGTGCGGGGTCGCCACTCCAGCACCTTGGGACCCCAACGACCATCAGCTCTTCGAACTATGTGCCTCGCCCATTGCCACTTCAGTTTCGCGACTCGCTGAGCTATGTCGGTGACTTTGGTTCTCCTACGAATCTCCTCATTTCTGATTTGATCTCGCAGGGATATACCGAGCATAGCTCTCTCCATCGCCCGCTGAGTGACCCTGAGGCCCATAGTTAGCGACCATGTCTCGGATCCGTAAGTCGTCACTGGCAACACGCACTGTTCGAAGACTTGAGTTTTCAGGCACTGAGGGATTTTGGACGAGAAGACATCTCGGAGCTTCCCGAACGCTGTCCAGGCGAGTTGGATTCGGCGGTTAATCCCCTACCTCCACTTCGCAGCAATACCGCTGGGTGTCGATGTCCCTGAGCACGCCGATACCGCCGCGGTAGGCGCCGTTCACGAAGCGCACCGCGCGGCCCGGAGATGGAATAACCGTCTCCACGTGATTCTGTGACAAGAGACATGCTATAATAGGGTATTTGACTATATTAAAAATATAGTTTCATTTGGTGTCATCCTAAATAGCTATTTATGCAACTGCATCGTAATGAGGGTCATTTTAATTCGAGTGCTGCTTTTTGATACGAGGCTTGCCGAATATCAAAATAGGATAGTACGAGAATTAAAATGACTAATTACGTTCAGTTGCATACAAGATTTTATCTACGACAAGGAAAATAAAATCATTAACAAAATACGCCGTAGGTAGGCTCAATAAAGTAACAAAAAGTAACTCCGTAAGCCGCCACCAGCCGCCTGTGGCGCCTCTGTCGTATGAACGGTACAAAAGTGCCAGAACTCAGAGCCTTAGCTTTAGGTATCCTATTTTAAGAAGATAACCATTTCGATTCAGCTCCCATACAACGAGCTGCATCGAAATGAGAAGCAAAACCGAAAGAGGGTCCATTTCGATTCAGCTGTCAAATTAGAAATTGGAACTTTTCTATGCTGGAGTAGATAAAGATTATTATCTAAAAACATTATTCCATACGACAAAACTAAAAAATAAAGTTTTATCTAATTAGAAAACATTAAATAAAATTGCTATAATTCCGGCCATGGTCACGTGATCGAAAACGTTCCGTGATCTCGAATGACGTCACAGTCCACACCACCTATGGGATGTGGAATAGGGAATATGCATAAAATTTAAATTTGTCTCAAATATTTTTTCTAGATTCTTTATTGTCTTAACATTATACTTAAAAGGTATTTTTTTATTTAGTTATAATTTAAACCCAGAAAATATTATATAGAAAGTGAAAAATAAAGGAGGGAAATTCAAACTTACAAAACGCGTCGCCATTGGTCGAAACGAAATGTGACGTCATTTGTGTTACGGTTGATTTATGGCGTCGATATTCATAGGTACAGTGTTTGTGAGAAAAATTGTTTAAAACTGTATTCCTGTGTGATTACTTGTGAATTTATATTTGTAGTCAATCTAGGTCGATGACAGAAACTGGTTTTGTCAAAGCACAATCGGATAATTTACCGAAAATAGATGCATTTATGATGTCAGTATATTTTGTATCAAATCTCGATTTTACGAGCGCAGAGATCAAAGGAGTGAAAGCTGCAAGATAATTATTATGTTACATGGTATATTTTAGTCCTTAACATAGATTTTTATTCTTATATGTTTAAATAATACTTAAAACAAAACATAACCTTTAAATAACCATCTGTGTTCCTAAACTCCTAATTTACGTCTATATCATGATAATTTATACGTAATATTATGTTATTGAAGCTCACTCAAGTTCGATATGTTTATATACTTTTTGTAAATAAGTATTAGATAAATACGATATTCCGATTTATATGAACAATTTTCTTACACTTTTTTTTTCGTACTTTCGCATCTCGTGGAATACGAAAAAATCGGCCAAGTGCGAGTCGGGCCTCGCTCTTTTAGGGTTCCGTTAAAAAAAATTAAATAAAAATATTTCCATGTACCCATGAAAATATTTTAATTTAATTTTTTAATTTAATTTAATTTTTATTATTTTTTGTTAAAGCGGCAATAGAAATACATAATATGTGAAAATTTCATCTGTCTATCTATTACGGTTTACGAGATACAGCCCGCTGACAGACGGACGGACGGACGGACAGCGCAGGCTTAGTAATAGGGTCCCGTTGGTACCCTTTGGGTACGGAACCGTAAAAACACTTTATCGGGTGTACTAATAATAGTGTTTTTGTACTTAGGTACCATACAATACTTGTAAGAAGGTTTTTTAACTTCTTCCATGGTTTGTGTAGCAATTAAAACTGAAAATAAGTATGAAGTAACTGAAACGCTATAGTAAACAAACACGGGACATGTCGAATGACGTCATCAAAAGCGCGCGCTAATGGTGGCGTTTGAACGGCTCAAATTTATTCAATGTTTTAAATTTCACTTTGAAAAGTTATTTGACTATTTTCAAACCTATTTATATTTTTTATATGTTATAGAGATGTAAATGATTAATTTAAGAAATTAAAAAAAAATCATGCATATTCCCTATTGTCATTGTTTGAAATGTGAACTGTGACGTCATGAGAGCAAATGGAACGTTTCCGCGGCAATTTATTTTTTTGAATTTATTTCTCGATTTTTATGAAAAATACTGAAAATTATGCCGAAATATACGTTTTGTTAGCTTCAGCATAGCATTATGAACAATTTAAGATGATTTTCTAAAAGTACTGACGACCTCCCTGGCTCAGTGGTGAGCGCTGTTGTCTTATGACTGGGAGGTCTCGGGTTCGATTCCCGGCGGGGTCAATTTGGGAATTTATAATTTCTGAATTGTCTCTGGTCTGGTCTGGTGGGAGGCTTTGGCCGTGGCTAGTTACCACCCTACCGGCTAGTACGTGCCGCCAAGCGATTTAGCGTTCCGGCACGATGGCGTGTAGAAACCAATTAGGGGTGTGGGTTGAATTGTCACTGCCATACCCCTTCCAAGTTCGCCCGCTACCATCTTAGACTGCATCGCCACTTACCATCAGGTGAGATCGCAGTCAAGGACTAGCTTGTCATCGAATAAAAAAAATATATTTCTTTATTTATATAAAATAACGTTTTTAAATATTATAAAACAATGCCAGTTTTCCTTTTTAAATAACTAGTCTCGGAAATATAGAGCTTAAGGCGCACTAAACGGGTCTGCCCGCGAAATTCTTTAATTTGGTTTTTCGCAATTTGTAAACTAATACGACAAAGTAGGCTTATGGCATTCTAATTGCGCCAAGGTAGGCCATCTTCGAATAGTTCGAAGAGCTGATGGTCGTTGGGGTTCCAAGGTGCTGGAGTGGCGACCCCGCACCGGTAAGCGCAGTGTTGGCAGACCCCCACCAGGTGGACCGACGACATCAAACGAGTCGCAGGGACCCGCTGGATGCAAGCGGCGCAAGACCGAAGCCTGTGGAAGTCCATGCAGGAGACCTTTGTCCAGCAGTGGACGTCTATAGGTTGATAAAGAAGAAGAAGAAGACCATCTTCACAGGTTTATATAAAAAATTTTACTTGAAAGTGTCCAAGTTTAAGAAATTAATCCGAGTATCGAGTTTGACGTGAGTTACTCACAAATTAGTCGATAATCGGACTAATTTCAGCCCCCCCCCGACTGTCTAAAAGTTACCGATCAAAACCGTATTCATTTGATGGCATTAGCGTCAAAGTAAAATTCCTTGAATGTATTGATTTAAAGTCACAAATTCAGTACAACCGATTTTAACATGGAGCGTATTACGTATAAGAATGCATACACGAAATTGAGCTCTAATTCAAAGCGATTATGGTTTATTTTACTTTGACGCTAATGCCATCAATTGAATACGATTTTGATCGGCAACTTTTAGACAATTGGGGGGCTGTTCCCTCATAGCTGCCTCCCTAACAATATTCAAAATAAACACTATCCCTCACCCAACGTCATATCCACCTTTAGGTGTCCCCTAACGGAGCTAAGGTAGCCCGTAAAACTTACATAATAGGTGTTTCATAATTAACAGATGCCAAGCTACAATCAGCCATACAATGGAATGCAAATGATTTGTACATAATGTCATTAATGAATAACATGTCAATGAATTAAATTATGATATAAATAATAATTTCAATAAGATTAATCGAATTACCTTGCAATTTAACATTAAAGCACTCTTATCATAAATAAGGCATGTCCAACTCAAATCATTTTTATAAATTCAAATAATCGTTTACGGAATAACATTTATCCAGGAGCCACGTATACAAACGGGTTTTAAATGGTATTAGTGACCTAATATATTTTAATTCAGCTGGTAGTTTATTATAGATTTTGACGCACATTGCATCACAACTTTTTTTGTAGTGGCTGCTCTTTGGGGTTGTTTTGTAACTAGGCGGTCTAGATTTCTGCACCTTCTCGGATACATTTCGGATACTTTTGTGAATAGGTTTTGGTGACCTTTAACGAATTAGGGAACGTTTGTCAACACGGCCACTCACCTGGTCAAGTTTGAGCCTGACATTGTCATCTGTCAGCTTGACGTGTGCCGCGTACTTGTCCACGACTCTCTCGACGACCGCCTTCCGTTTATAGAACTTGTCGCCGAGGGATTTCGTCACTATTTTGACCACAATCCCCTCTGTGAGCCAGTAGTCTTTCCTGTGTAATTTATTTATTTATTAAAATAAAACTTCTTTACGCACTCTTGACTTGGGGAGTAAGCTGGTGAATGCGTTACGAAAAGTGTGATCGGGCGAGGCGAACGGAAGTTGAGAGGGATATATAAGTTAGTGAAGATAGAAAGAGAGAGAGAGTTACGTTTCGTATATTACTGTAGGGGCAAGAGAGAGAGGTGCGAGCACACGTTTTCTTTCTCTCATTCTCTCATAGCCTTTTAGCAATGCATTTAATTCTGTCGATTTTGACATCTTACTGAGTCTGTTACGTTCTATTAACATATCTCCATCAGTGGTTGGATGGTTTCAGAGTTATCTCAGAGGCCGACGGCAGCGTATTCGCATCGAAGATAAGTTTTCATCTTGGTGTGAATTGCGTGCTGGGGTGCCTCAAGGTGGTGTGTTGTCTCCTTTACTCTTTGCTATCTTCATTAATTCAATTTCCCAAATTATCACTTCTCTCTATCACATGTATGCAGACGATCTCCAAGTGTACACTCAGTCAACTCTTGAAGACTTGCCCTCTGCTATTTCTACCATTAATGATGACCTGGTGGCTGTCAGCGAATGGAGTAAGTGTTATGGTTTAAAAGTCAATCCTTGTAAGTCCCAGGCTATTATTATTGGTAGAGCTGGCTGGATTTCAAGGGTTGATTGGGATAATCTTCCAGCAGTTATATTAAATGGCGTTGTTATTCCTTATAGTGCCACTGTGAAAAATCTTGGTGTCCATTTGGACACTACTCTCTCGTGGTCTCAGCAATTAAAAGAGCTTAGTAGAAAGACCTTTGCTGCCTTGGGTTCTCTCAGGCGTCTACGTTCTTTTCTCCCCATTCCTACTAAGATTATGTTGGCACAATCTTTACTCCTCTCGATTCTCGATTATGCAGACGCAAGCTATATTGATTTAACCGAGGACCAACTTAATAAACTTGAGCGTATTCAAAACCTTGCTATTAGGTTTATATTTGGCTTGCGCAAATATGACCATGTCTCCGAATTTCGTTCAAAGCTCAAGTGGTTAACCATTCGCTTTCGCCGGAATTTACATATTGTTTCTCTTCTGTACTGTGTATTGTTCAATCCTATGACTCCAAGTTATTTAAAGGAGAACTTTAAATTTCGTGGTCATGACAGACCAGATAGAGTCTTACGGCCTGCGGAAAAACTCAAGCTAGTGACACCTACACATCGGACGAAGTATTTTAGTAACTCCTTCACGGTCAAGGCTATTTGTCTATGGAACGAGCTTCCCTCGCAAATTCATCGTGCTGAATCCCATAATAAATTTAAAACTGACGTCAAAGGTTATTACCTATCTCTGTGCTATCATCAATAACGACATAGTTTACGGTTGAAATCAGTAATGTATATATATGTATGTATATTATATGTATAGTCTTATGTATGTGTATTATATTTATTTTGTATATATTAGAGTGTTAATATGTTATTATTATTATATTATATGGTTTAGTTTATTTACCTATTAGTATTTAGGTATATTATATACACCACCTCCCACTGTCTATTTGTTCATTTTCTCCCTAGCGTTAAGGTTGTCTGGAAGAGATCGCTATTTAGCGATAAGACCGCCTTTTTGTACTTACATTTTAAGTTTTCTTTTTTGTAACCTGTAATTCATTTATGTTTTGTGGTGCAATAAAGTATATACATACATACATAGCCAGTTGCGTTTCGTAAGTTTTACTTCAGTCGTGTGGTCTAAAGCACACTCGTTTTTTTATACATCTTTATTGCATACAAGGAGCAGTGATAGCCTAGTAGGAGCAGTGATAGCCTAGTGGTTACGACTATGGTCTATTCGGGGGGTCACTGGTTCGATTCCGGGTACGCACCTCTGACTTTTCGAAGTTAAGTGCGTTTAAGAAATTAAATATCACATGCGTTAACGGTGAATGAAAACATCGTGAGGAAACCTGCACACCTGTGAGTTCTCCATAATGTTCTCGAAGGCGTGTGAAGTCCGCCAATTCGCATTGGGTCAGCGTGCTGGACTATGGCCTATAACCCTTCTCTGAGAGGAGACCTCGCTCAGTAGTGAGCCGATGATGGGTTGATAATGATGATGATGATGATGATTGCATACATGATCAAAAAATATATATTATGTAAAGAAACAATTTAATACAAAAGGCGGCCTTATCACTAATAGTGATCTCTTCCCGGCAACCTATACTAGAGAACATTATGCACTGAGAGACGGGGAGAATTTAATACATATAACGGGGAGCATACCCTTTCAAACAAAACAAAAGAATTTTCCAAATCGGTTCAGGCGTCTTCAAGTAGCCGTTGAACATACATACCGGGTTCGATTCCCGGTGCGGGCGATTTGATAATTTATAATTTCTGTATTATCTATGGTCTGGTCTGGTGAGAGGCTTTGGCCGTGGCTAGTTACCACCCTACAGTCAAAGACGTGCCGCCAAGCGATTTAGCGTTCCGGCACGATGGTGTGTAGAAACAGATGAGGGGTATGGGTTAAATATACACTGCCATACCCCTTCCAAGTCAGCCCGCTAGCATTTTAGACTGCATCGTCACTAACCATCAGGTGAGATCGCAGATAAGAACTATCTTGTTATCAAATAAATAAAAACATGTACCTATTAGCCTTCTCCTTCTCTCGTTCCTGCATTGCCATTATTTCGTCTAAGGCGGTCTGTTTAGTTTTCTCTTCGGATTTTTGTTTCTTTACCACAGACTCTTCTTTTGTTTTCATTTTGAACGTTGATATTGAAGTTGTAGGTTTTGATTCTGAGAAGAAAACATTTTTTAAATACTTATCTGCTACTGCCTAAACATCTTTTTACAATGGCAATAGAGCAGCCCCTATAGCCAAGTAACACTTTGTTGTGTCTATTCTTTTTCTACGATTGTTGTCACTTAAAGTTTTAGCTAGAGCTAGACTAGATGGCGCTGCAGCTGATCAAAGACAGAAGTGTATTGATAATATTTCGCGGCATTATGCAGTGTTTTTTTTTTAGCATTTAAAACATTTATAATACAAAATGCCGCGAAATATTATCAAAACACTTCTGGCTTTGATATAGCTTCAGTCTAGCCCTAGCCAAACCTTCAAGTGACAACTATCGTAGAAAGAGAATAGATACAACGAAGTGTTACTTGGCAACAGGGGCTGAATAGAATAGAATTTTTTTTATTCAAATAAACATTTACATAGTGCTATTGAATCGACAAGTGAATGTACCACTGGTTCGGAATGTCATTACAACCGAGAAGAATCAGCAAGAAACTCGGCAGTTGCTTTTAAAAAAATAATGATAATAATAACAATATTATATTGTGTAACATTTACAGTTATTCGTGTTAAATGCTCATGAATTGCTGGAGCGAGTTCTATCCAGGCTTTTTTATAAGTTATGTTATACCAATCATCAATTGTATAATATAAACTAGCTGACAAAGCGAACTACATACCGCCAACAAAAATATGTAGTGGTTGGTCACCCTTATCATTTAGGGGTATAAAAAATAGATGTTGGCCGATTCTCAGACCTACCCGTTATGCACACAAAATTTCATAAAAATTGGTCCAGCCGTTTTGGAGGAGTTTGGTAACAAACACCGCGACATGAGAAAATTATATATTAGATATCTTCTAAAATATATGTATAAAAGGAAAAGGTGACTGATTGATAAATCAACGCACAGCTCAAACCACTAGACAGATTGGGCTGTTTAGAGGAGGTCACTTTACCAATGTAAGGAGGTCGATGTGCATTACCAATATAGAAATGTCGTGGCATCAATGTAGAACCTCTTTACTACTCTGTATGTAGCGCAGTGTTCTCTATCAAGGTTATAGGGCTTGTTAAAGAAGTTACTCAGTGACTTTAAATATTTAATTAATTGCACATTAATATTAAATTACAAACTTACTAAACCTAACCTAAAAGAACTTTCCTCATTGTGGAAACACTGCATATATAATTCAAAAAAATTCAAAATTATTTATTTCATGTAGGCCAACCTGTGGCTCTTATGACACGTCAAGATTCTACCACCGGTTCGGAAAGCGGATTCTGCTGAGAAGAGCCGGCAAGAAACTCAGCAGTTGCTCTTTTCAAAATAATAATTTTACAATATTAATAAGTAGCTATTACATTGTAATAAGTTTTTATACTATCTTGTGGGCAGCTGGATGCCAAGCTGATTTAACCCGTGCATCTTTGTTAGAATAGAATATGACATTTCCACAAAACGTACTACAATTCAATTCATGTCAAAGACGGGCAGACAGAAAGTAGCCCCATTCCCGCCGGCGGTACCCGTTCACGAGCATGACGCATGATCCAGCCATTGCTTCGCTCGACCATATTTGAGGGAACGTAACAACCCGCACCACACGACACCACCACAGAAATGTTTAAAGAGAGCGTGACATACTTAGTCTACCCGTATTAAAGCATCGAATTGAATAATATTATTCAAACACTACACTAGCGGCACGCTATGATGGCCGGTTTGACGTTTGTCCGCTCATGAAGTTCCGTATTAATTGATAACGACTTTGAAGGAAATAATTGTATTACTTTATTGACGATAGTGATGTGCAGAGATTCATAAATTTTATCGAATGTAGTTTTAGGTTTAGGACTCAAAATTTATTTATTAAATTGATTTCTAAAATGTATACAAGTGTAGAAAAATCAGTTTGCACCATTTAAGGGGTGAATGTACTTGTGAATATGAACAATTTTCACTATGTGGACAAACCTCTGAAATCGCAAAAAAATATCAGCTGTTTCATACAAAAGGTAAAATTTTTATTTTTATATGATATATACCACAACTCGGCATTTGGTTTTCTAAATTGAAAATTTTTAAAAACCTTTTTTGGTATCTTTTGTATTCATATGTTTCTTGTGTGCATATAAAGTATGTATATTCATTTTCATTCAAATATTCAGTTCGTTCAAATAAATTAAATAAACATATACATTTTTGTTTTATTAAACCTATTTAATCAGGTACAAAAACAAAACTTAATTGTTTTTTGTTCGAGAATAAATTGACATTCCACATCACTATTGTAATGTGTCAAACCGGCCATCATAGCGTGCCGCTAGTTTAATTTTAAGATCCCATGCAACTTTGTCATTACACTAGCGGCACGCTATGATGGCCGGTTTGACGTTTGTCCGCTCATGAAGTTCCGTATTAATTGATAACGACTTTGAAGGAAATAATTGTATTACTTTATTGACGATAGTGATGTGCAGAGATTCATAAATTTTATCGAATGTAGTTTTAGGTTTAGGACTCAAAATTTATTTATTAAATTGATTTCTAAAATGTATACAAGTGTAGAAAAATCAGTTTGCACCATTTAAGGGGTGAATGTACTTGTGAATATGAACAATTTTCACTATGTGGACAAACCTCTGAAATCGCAAAAAAATATCAGCTGTTTCATACAAAAGGTAAAATTTTTATTTTTATATGATATATACCACAACTCGGCATTTGGTTTTCTAAATTGAAAATTTTTAAAAATGGAATCTAATACGATCGTCACATAGGATCGCTGGCTAGCACAACTACTACCTCCGGCAAACTCGCGTCAATGCTCAATGCAAAACAAAGCAGTTTCGAATTGACGTTGCTTCGAAAAGTATAAACTGTCAGTGCAATGCGATTGTGATATAGTTTTGACCTGGCTTTGGATTTCAAATATTGATACTGCATTACTGTTGACCCTTGCTCGTTAATTTGGACTCTGTTCAAGCCCTTTGTTGTGGATTTCGTCGATATGACCGAACGTACGCAGAGAACTGTTCTAAATAGTCAGACACGTGAGTTCGTAATACGCCTTCGTAACTATTTCGATCGTGAAGCTCAAAATGGAGGGCCAATTTTACCTATAACGTCAGTGGTTGAACGCGTAGCTGATGCGCTTAATATTGGACAACGAACTGTTAGACGGATAACTAAAAAAAAATATGGCGAGACTGGCACAGAAGAAAATAAACTTCACACACCAAAAAAGAGAAAACGAGCAAAACCAGTCGTAGGCATCGATAGCTTTGATGCCGATGCTATCCGAAGACATGTTTACGGCTACTATTTACAGAAGGAGTATCCAACAAGAAAAAAGTTGGTGCATTCACTGAAGGAAGCTGGATTATTCTTCGGTGGGGAAAGTTCTTTAACGAAGATTTTGAAGACCATTGGATTTCGATACAAAAAATGTAACAAACGCAAAATATTGATGGAAAGATTTGATATAGCGATGGCAAGGTATACTTTTTTACGGCAAGTGAAAGAAATCAAAAATTGGCAAAATGTTGTGTTCTTGGATGAAACATGGCTTAATGCTAACCATACTGTAGGCCGTTCTTGGAACGATGACACAGCAGCATCTACTTCCAAAGTTCCTGTAGGAAAAGGATCGCGACTTATAATTTGTCACGCCGGAACCATCAACGGGTTTGTCGAAGGTTCTCTCATGGCTTTTGCGTCAAAAACCACTGGAGACTATCATGAAGACATGAATGGAGAAAAGTTTACTGAATGGTTTACCTCAATGTTGTGTAGCCTCCCTGAACCATGTATTATAATTATGGACAACGCCCCATACCACTCGATGCAAATTGACAAGCCACCTGCCCAATCCCAAAAGAAAGCTGATATCGTCGCATGGCTTCGTAAAAATGGCGTAGATGCAAACATGAATATGTTAAAAGCGGAATTAGTACGTCTTTTAAAAGAAAACAAACCAACCAAGATCCGATACGTCATTGACGAAATAGCATTAGAACATGGGCACAGAGTTATACGGTTACCGCCTTACCATTGTGAGTATAATGCGATTGAGTTGGTGTGGGCTCAAATTAAGGGATATGCTGCAAGACACAATACAGAACCCCCATTTACCACAAAAAAAATGCTAAAATTATTAGAAGAAGCTTGTGAACATGTGACTAAAGGAGACTGGGAAAAGGTTGTGAATAGAACTGTTAAATTAATAAGGGAAGATTATGAAAGAGATGTGAAAATAGATAATATTATAGAAAACGAACATATAATTATTAATGTAGGTGATGATAGCAGTGACGACAGTGAAAATAGTAGTATGGACGAATCTGATTAATTATGGCCTTTTGTGGCACCTTTTTTGGTATCTTTTGTATTCATATGTTTCTTGTGTGCATATAAAGTATGTATATTCATTTTCATTCAAATATTCAGTTCGTTCAAATAAATTAAATAAACATATACATTTTTGTTTTATTAAACCTATTTAATCAGGTACAAAAACAAAACTTAATTGTTTTTTGTTCGAGAATAAATTGACATTCCACATCACTATTGTAATGTGTCAAACCGGCCATCATAGCGTGCCGCTAGTTTAAGAAAGTCATTAACTTTGTAATAAGCGCGACTCAGTAAGTGAGTTTTTACGCATTGTTTAAATTTGTGCAGTGGCAGTGGTTTGTGTTAAAGCATAGTGTTTGCTGTATTGTAAATTTGTTTTGAAAAGAGCAACCGCCGAGTTTCTTGCTGGTTGTTCTCGGCATGAAAGGCATTCCGAACCAGTGGTAGATTCATCGACTATTCAAAATCACTTGTAAAAGTTTATTTGAATAAAAAATATTTCTATTCTATTCTATTCTAACAGTGGAACAGTGTGGTGTTTACGGCCGGTAAGAGGCAACTGACTTGAAGCCAGTAGGTACAAAACGTTTAACAAAGCTCAATTGGCAAAATGCTTGCGTCAGCAACCGCTACAGGCTGTTTGACATACAAATAGCTATTATGACGTAGGCACCTGCTAAGAAAGGGTTTTTGAAAATTCAACCCCTAAGGGGGTAAAATAGGGGTTTGAAAAGTTAACTAAACTGAATGTGAGAGAATCGAATTGGAAAGTAGAGAGAGTTACCTTCAGCCTTCCTCTTCAGGTTGAGATTGAGAGTGAGTCTCTCTTGGCTGCTCTCTCTCTTAAATTCTGTGTATGTGGGCTCTTGCTGTGTGGACTCTTTCTTCCCTTTCTCCACTTGCCGCTGCACAAACTCCAGCATTCTCTCCTGTAAATTTTTTTTTGAATACAAATTACAGTAAACTTCACAATGAAAAATTTCTTATAACAAAAAAATTTAAAACTAGAACTTATTTTTGAATATTAAAATAAACAAGATGATGCCCGCGACTTCGTCCGCGTGGATTAAGGTTTTTAATTCCTGCAAAATCTTAAATTTTCTGGGATAAAATGTAGCATAATATGTGTTAATCCTGGAGATGAGCTATCTCCATTCCAAATTTCAGCTAAATTGGTTCATTGGTTGTGGTGTAAGATGTAAAAAACATCCATCCATCCTCACAAACTTTCACATTTACAATACATACATAATATTTAGTAGGATTAGTAGGAACTAGGAAGTACTAGTGGTTCGCCCCGAACTGAGACCTCGCGGTAACAGCTTTCCATAATTACTTATTCATTCAATAGATACATGACGATCAAAATTGACATTATTATTATGCCCGTTTTCACCAACCATACCTGAATCATCCCCTTTGTAGAAGTCTCTTTACGTAGGTAGCCCCTAAATACAATCCTAACATCCCAATGTCATTTTCACCTTTAGTTGTCCCGTAGAGGTTCGTAATAACAAAGTTGACAGAAAGTGTCAACTAACTTAACATAGGTAGCCCGTAAAGGTTAGGGAACTGTTATAGTGAAATCCTCAAGGCCTCAATCAAACTTAGGTATAGTTTTTTGGAACATTCAAATTAAATTACTTGTACACAGCGTCATCTATCGACACGATCAGAAAACATGTAAAAACAAACTGCAACGTGAAGTTTTATTGATGTTTGCTAAATTTTTTCTGTTTTCCAGTGAAATCTGCAATCAGTCCCAGGACTAAAAGCAAATTAGTTGGGCAGTAGCATCTTGTGTAGAGGCCGATCCTCCGTAGGAGTCGGCACTCGTATGTTATAGCCTGGATCAATTGGGCTTGTCCAGGTCTAGTATTCGCTTCTTTTTCAGGCGCCTTGGACAGTCATCGATCAAGAGCTTGCTTACGAGTGCATTTGGATGGATTTGAAGCCTTTTCTTGTAAGCTTGTGCTAGCCCCCGAACTTCCTCCTTTACTGTGAGTATATTCAGGTTCTGGTGGAGTTCTTCGTTGGTTATGTACCATGGCGTGTTGGCAATAGAACGTAATATTATATTTTGCATTCTTTGTAGAATGTTTAGACTGGAGTCGCACGCACTACCCCACAGTTGTGCGCCGTAGGCCCAAGTTGGCTTTAGTATTGTTTTATAAATTAACAGCTTATTATCCACTGATAATTTTGAGTTTCTACCCAGTAGCCAATGGAATGTTTTGAACCGGATGTTAAGTTCTTCCCTTTTCGTTTTAATGTGCTTCTTCCACGTCAGCCTTCGGTCAAGGTGTAGCCCCAAATATTTCACATGGTCACTGTGTGGCAAAGTGTTACTACCCAGACTAACTGGTGGACAGTTTCCTTGTCTTAATGCGAATGTCACTTGCACTGATTTACTAGCGCTTGCCTTGATCCTCCAGTTCTGTAGCCAAAGAGCAATCTGATCAAGTCCTTGTTGCAGTAGTGCAGAGGCTGATGCAGCATTTCTGTGACTTGCTAAGATTGCTGTATCATCAGCAAACGTTGCTGTAGTGATATCGGGACTTGTTGTTGGCAGGTCTGATGTATATACAGTATACAGCGTAGGCCCAAGAACGGATCCTTGAGGTACCCCAGCGTGAATACTGTAGAACTGGGAAGTAGTATCACCATCTTTAATCTGGAAAATTCTTTCAGACAGATAAGAAGCTAAGAGTGGTACATAACTATGTGGTAGGACTGATTTCAGTTTGCAGAGAAGGCCTTTGTGCCAGACCTTGTCGAATGCTTGCTGTATGTCTAAGAAAGCTGAGGCACAATATTCTCTTTTCTCTAAAGATTTTCTGATTTTATCATAAACTCTGTGGACTTGTTCAACCGTAGAGTGATATGGTCTGAAACCAAATTGGTGAGAGGGTATGGTGTTATTTCTACTTAGTATTGGTGTTATTCTATGTAGCAGTGCTTTCTCGAACAGCTTAGACAAAGTTGGTAACAAGCTGATAGGCCTATAAGATTTAATGTCTTGTGGTGGTTTCCCTGCTTTATGTATCATTAGTATTTGAGATACTTTCCAAAGGCTAGGAAAGTATTGTGTTCTTAATATTCCATTGAACAAGTATGACAAGAAAACTAGTGCCTTTTTTGGTAACTCTTTCAGAACTTCTTTAGTTATTAAGTCAAATCCAGGCGCTTTTTTGTTGTCGAGATCTCTAATTAGTTTTGCTATTTCACGAGGAGATATCGACTTTGGTGGAATGTCTAATTGATATGGAGCATTGATGGTCGCATCACAAGTGTCCTCAAAGTTGTTGTTATTCCCTGCTTCATTGGGTGTGAATACTGTAGCAAGGTGTTCAGCAAAAGCATTAACCTTCTCTTGGCTACTTCTTGCCCAGGTACCATTTATTAACTTTATAGGTGGTTTTGCTTGAATGGGTCTGTTAATAGAGTTTGTCAACTTCCACAGTGAATAATTTGTAGCAACCGTTGGTGTAGCTGTTGCTAGTTTATGCTCTATCGTACTGTCTTGTATCTCTTGTAGCTTCTCCTTTAACTCTTTACACGCTTTATTAAAGGCTGTTTTATCAATATGATGTCTACTGGTATGCCATACTCGTCGCAAGCGTCGTTTTTCTAGAATTTGCAGTTTAACATGCATAGGAATATTTTCACAGATGACATCATTGCGCTGACTAGGTGTACTTCTCCAACACGCCTCTTGTATAAGCGTAGTTATATGATGAGTCGCATCATCGATATCTTCTGGTGTTTTCAAAGCTATATTTATTTTGATGTTTTGTTCCAGGAAATCTCGGAAAGAGTCCCAATCTGTGTATTTGTTGTACAGGATTTCTGGTTTCTCATTATGTATGATGGTAGTGCTTACAGTTAACAAGACTGGCGTGTGGTCGGAAGAGCTATCATAGCAGGATTCAGCTTTGAAGTAATGTTGGGACAATCCCCTCACAATAAAGAAGTCCAAAAGGTCAGGGATTTTATTCCTGTCTGTTGGCCAGTATGTTGGTTCAGCTGTGGAGATAGGCGTAAGGTGGTTAGAAATTATAGATAGATTTAGTTGCCTGCCCCTTGTTGTCGTAAGTCTTGAGCCCCAATACGTGTGTTTCGAATTCCAGTCCCCACCTGCTACAAAGCGGTTGCCAAGTTTTGTAAAAAGCTCGGTGAACATGGCTTCACTAATGTTATGTTTTGGTGGACAATAGACTGAAGCCATATTGAAGTATCCGCATTTGTCTTTTACAGCTACTAAAGTGGCTTGAATATGACTAGTTTGGAAATCTGGAAGGGAATGATGTTTTATCTGGTTTTTTATTATAATACATGTTCCACCGTGGGCCCTTCCGTCAGGGTGATTGGTCAAATAGGTGCTGAACCCATCAAATTTTATAAAACTGTTACTTGTACAATGGGTTTCTGTGACAAGTAGAGCGTCAAGTTTATGTTCTTTTAAAAGTAGTTCAGCCTCAGCCTTATTAGGGCATAAGCCATTTATGTTCCACGTAGCCACTCGTAAACCTATTTTTTAGCTAACTTATCAACGAGGGTTGTAATGAGGCTCATTAGAGTACTCATCTGTTGTAGGATTAAATCGAATTTCTCACTTTGTTTTATAAGTATTTGTTCTAAATTTAAGAGGTTATTTTTTGTTTGAGGTTCCTGAGATCGTGGTTTATTAGATTTGAGGGCTTCTGCATAATCCATCGTATGTTTAGCTGTTGAGTGTTCAGTAGTTGGTTCAAACGGTTTTCTCGTGGTTTGAGGTGGTTTTCTAAACGGTTTAGTAGTTTTCCTTGCCAATATTTCTGCATAGACTTCACAGCCTTTATAGTTGGCTGGATGTGGACCCAGGCACAGTGCACATTTCGCCGGAGTATTTCGATCTTTTTTAGGGCATTCAGAAGTTTTATGTGACAGTGCACATTTAACACAACGGTAAGGTCTCATGCAGTAATTCTTAGAATGGCCATACTGCTGGCATCGTTGGCATTGTACTACAGTTTTCTTTTTCCTAGGGTCTTCAATGATTACAGATTGGTGATATATATACTTGATTTCTTTAGCAAGTTTGTTGTTTGTATGAGGAAGAAGATTAACAAAAAATGTAGAGGTTGGTTTCTTTTCGGGGCCATATCTAGCATTAATTATTTCACCAGACACTGTATTTCCAGTTCTTTCAATTTCTTCTTTAATGACCTCAGTAGGTGTGGTGTGATGCCGGTTCCTTATAACCAGTCTGCAACATTTGTTATCCTTACTGTTGAATGTGTGGCCAATTAGTCTTTGTTCCCTAATAATTGATATTAACTTTTTATAGACCTCAACATCATTTGAATTTACTCGCAACTGGTTTTTATTGATAATTTTGTAATAAAACATACTTTTGTCAACAACACTACTTAAAAGCTCTGTTAACTTATTGACGTTGTCTATGCCATAAAGGATGATTGGTGGGGGTTTAGTAAGTTTTGGTGGTTGTTTTTGCTCTTCATTCTCGTCTACCGGGAGATCGCTGTACCTGTTAGCAGTAGGTATTTTATCAGGAGAGGGGCTGGATGTCGATTTTTTCCTCTTAGGGTTTCTCAATGTAGGAATTCTTTGCCATTCTGGTGGCGCTTTGGGTGTAGTTTCATCTGTGTTATCTGGGTTCTCCAGAGTTGCAGGTGTTTGTTTATTGCAGATGTTTGCCTCGACATTAGCGTTTGATGGTTTACTACCCAGTGATGAACTTCTTGGCCGGGTAATAAATAAGCTTGGATGGAAAGCTTGCTGTACCATAGTCTTCTTTCCAGTAGTATTAACTGGCACAGGAGCCTGGTCACTCACTCCTGTGGAGTCTCCTGTGGAGTGGATGTTTGCTAAATGACTAAATAATAATTTTAATTGAATAATATGTTACATATAGCTGCATTTGCTATATGAGATGAGAGCGCCATCTATTGACATCATTGTGAAGTTCTGTTGTTGCTGCTCATTAAAAGTTAAATAATTTAGTTTCCTTATTACATTTATCTAATTTTAGTATTTGTTGTTCAAGTACATGATATTACGCTAAAATTATAAAACTTTCAAGCCCCAGCTTTCAATGGTTATTCCGTTGTGAGGTCAAATATAATCTCCACTTTGAAAGCCCCCCATTTCGTCAATTTTAGGAAAAAAATTAAAAAAAAAATACTTTTGTACTCTGTTCCAAATTATCTTTAAAATGAGGTACTGTAACCCTATGAAACGCAAAAAAATTTTTTTTTCTTCGCATTCGCTTCTATGAGAGCCCCCCTGAAATAAAGTTTTTTATAACTTTTTAAGCCATTTTATATCTAAAATTGAAGTAATTACGTTCAGTAATTCAGAAGTTATAAGGCTCTGACAGACGGACGGACGGACGGACGGACGGACAAGTGCAAATTCACTCAAGTAGACTCAAAGACCTTCGCTTCGCTCGGTCGATGATATTATTGATATTATAATAATATTAATGTGTAAGTTTAGCTTCTAGCTATCACAAAACCTTTTTTATTTTATATTATGTTACTACATGTTTGACGACCTCCCTGGCTCAGTGGTGAGCGCTGTTGTCTTATAACTGGGAGGTCTCGGGTTCGATTCCCGGCGGGGTCAATTTGGAAATTTATAATTTCTGAATTGTCTCTGGTCTGGTCTGGTGGGAGGCTTTGGCCGTGACTAGTTACCACCCTACCGTCAAAGACGTGCCGGCAAGCGATTTAGCGTTCCGGCACAATGACGTGTAGAAACCAATTAGGGGTATGGGTTGAATGTTACTGCCATACCCCTTTGAAGTTAGCCCGCTACCATCTTAGACTGCATCATCACTTACCATCAGGTGAGATCGCAGTCAAGGACTAGCTTGTCATCGAATAAAAAAAATATTCTTCTGAATTATTCTTCTTTAATATTCTAAATTAACTTTTAATACAAATCATCGGATGGTGCTGGAGGAGGCCTTTGCCGAGAGGAACTCAGTACAAAGGGATTTTTTAATTTAATTTTAATTTAATTTAAGACTGAAATATTTTTATTTTATTACTATTCTTCTTAATCAACCTATATATAGACTTCGAACTATGTGCCCAGCCCACTTCCACTTCAGTTTCGTGACTCGTTGAGCTATGTCGGTGACTTTGGTTCTCCTACGGATCTCCTCATTTCTGGTTTTTATGTTATTATTATAATGTATGACATGCGTAATCATAAATTATACATAGATGTGTGTAATGCTACATCATGTTATTACTATAAACTCCAGCACTTTCATTTCCCAACAAACATCATCAAGTGGCGACCCCACACCGGGAAGGGCAGTTGGCCGACCCCCCACTAGGTGGACCGACATCGAATGAGACGCAGGCAGCTGCTGGATTCGGGCGGCGCAAAACCGAGGCCTGTGGAAGTCCATGCACGAGACCTTTCTTCAGCAGTCGACATCTATGGCTTGATAAACAAGTGATAAGCTAGTTAGACGGACGTAAAGTGTAACATCACAATTTAGCAGCTCCATACAGGCTCCATAGAAAATTTCGTTTTAGATAAAGTCACAATAAAACAGCTTATAATTCCGAGACTAGTAAAGATATTTAAAAGAGAAATGGTATTGTGTTATAATATTTAAAAACATCGTCGGGGGGTCGCAGGTTCGATCCTGGGTACACACCTCTGACTTTTCGAAGATAAAGTGCGTTTAAGAAATTAAACATCACATGCTTTAATGGTGAAGGAAAACATCGTGAGGAAGCCTGCACATCTGAGAGTTCTCCATAATGTTTCGAAGATGTGTGAAGTCCGCCAATTCGCATTGGGCCAGCGTGGTGGACTATGGCCTATAACCCTTCTCTGAGAGGAGACCTGCGCTCAGTAGTGAGCCGTTGATGGGTTGCTAATGATGATGAATGACATTTAAAAACGTTATTTTGAATAAATAAAAAAAATATCAGTCAAATACCCAATTAATTATAGTTCTTGCAATTCACGAGGGCGACTGACTTATAACTGTGTGTGTGTCGTATCTGTATAAGTGTGAGCGAGCGCAATGCTCGCGCCTGCCCGCTCCCACCTAGGCTTTGACAGGCACGCACACTTATGCAATGTGCATGTACACGAAGTAACCACGAGTAAAGCTCACTCGCCTTCGTGAATTGCAAAAACTGTAATGGAAGTGATAAACTACCTGATCGTCTTTATCCAGCTTCTCCTTCCGAGCTTTGGCCTCCTGCGCGGCGATGGTGGCCGGATCCCTGTCGATGTAGGCCACGTACCAGCCCTTCTCCGTCTCGTCCACCACACACTTCCCTTCCCGGCCGAGCCACTTCACAAACTCTGTGAGGGTCTCCCATTGCGTGGCGTTCATGTGTAGATGGTCTCTGAAATAAACATCATACGTAATATTATAAATGCGAAAGTGTTTGTTTGTTGGTTTGTCCTTCAATCAAGATGCAACAGAGCATCGGATCGGCGTGATTTTTTTGGAGGTTAGATAGATTTATGGGGCTCTTCAGCCGCCCCATAATGGTGACCCCGACGTGATTGAACACTCAACCTTCTGATACAGTTGATACAGTTCAGAACCTGGAGGGTGACATAGGCATCCCGGAAAATCAAAGAATTCCCGCGGGATTTTAAAACTAAATCCACGCGGACGAAGTCGCGGGCATCAACTAGTTTTTTTTTCCTGATACTGAGTACCAAAGTGGTGCTCAACTCCATTACAATCTAGCCTAACTTGGCTAATATATTGAATAATTTTAATTTAAACTAAACTTATAAATTATTATCTTTTAGACTAAGAGATTGTCCAATGACACATCTTAGTTTTTCTTGGTAATAGTTTTTAGAGACAATTTGTTCATGTGTTCTTTCAGGCAGCACTAACACTACACTATCACTATTTCACTATTCACTATTTAATTTAACTGCACAACAACTCAAAAGGCTTTGTTTGTTTTAATCGTCTCACTAGCTCCGTTACGTCAAGCAGCTGGATTGCTTCAACGTTAACATGATGGTGAAGCCGTTTATCGTGGGCTTTGGCGGGCATCAACTAGTGACAAATATTTTCTTCCCAGACTTAAAACCCACAACTTCAATATTAACATTCAAAATGAAAATAAAAGAAGAGTCTGTGGTAAAGAAGCTAAAATCAGAAGAAAAAACTAAACAGACAGCCTTAGATGAAATAATTGTGATGCAGGAACAAGAGAAGGAGAAGGCTAATAGGTACATGTTTTTTTTTATTTGATAAAATTATAGTCCTTGACTGCGATCTCACCTGATGGTAAGTGACGATGCAGTCTAAGATGGTAGCGGGCTAGCTTGCAAAGGGTATGACAGTGTACATTCAACCCATACCCCTAATTGGTTTCTACACACCATCGTGCCGGAACCCTAAATCACTTGGCGGCACGTCGTTGACGGTAGGGTGGTAACTAGCCACAGCCAAAGCCTGCCACCAGCTAGACCAGATAATACAGAAATTATAAATTCCCAAATCGCTCCCGCCGGGAATCGAACCAAAGACTTCCCAGTAAGACCACAGGGCATTTTGCATGGGTATAGTTGAGGAACTGGAGAGTGACATAGGTTACTTTTTAACCCGGAAAATCAAAGAATTTCCGTGGGATTTGAAAAACTTATTCCACGTGGACAAAGTTGCGGGCATCATCTAGTAAAATACATAAAAGGCAAAGGTGACTGACTGACTGATCTATCAAGGCATAGCTCAAACCACTGGATAGATTGGGCTGAAATATGGCATGCAGGTAGGTCCACTACACTAGCAGCACGCTATGATGGCCGGTTTGACGTTTGTCCGCTCATGAAGTTCCGTATTAATTGATAACGACTTTGAAGGAAATAATTGTATTACTTTATTGACGATAGTGATGTGCAGAGATTCATAAATTTTATCGAATGTAGTTTTAGGTTTAGGACTCAAAATTTATTTATTAAATTGATTTCTAAAATGTATACAAGTGTAGAAAAATCAGTTTGCACCATTTAAGGGGTGAATGTACTTGTGAATATGAACAATTTTCACTATGTGGACAAACCTCTGAAATCGCAAAAAAATATCAGCTGTTTCATACAAAAGGTAAAATTTTTATTTTTATATGATATATACCACAACTCGGCATTTGGTTTTCTAAATTGAAAATTTTTAAAAATGGAATCTAATACGATCGTCACATAGGATCGCTGGCTAGCACAACTACTACCTCCGGCAAACTCGCGTCAATGCTCAATGCAAAACAAAGCAGTTTCGAATTGACGTTGCTTCGAAAAGTATAAACTGTCAGTGCAATGCGATTGTGATATAGGCTTTGGATTTCAAATATTGATACTGCATTACTGTTGACCCTTGCTCGTTAATTTGGACTCTGTTCAAGCCCTTTGTTGTGGATTTCGTCGATATGACCGAACGTACGCAGAGAACTGTTCTAAATAGTCAGACACGTGAGTTCGTAATACGCCTTCGTAACTATTTCGATCGTGAAGCTCAAAATGGAGGGCCAATTTTACCTATAACGTCAGTGGTTGAACGCGTAGCTGATGCGCTTAATATTGGACAACGAACTGTTAGACGGATAACTAAAAAAAAATATGGCGAGACTGGCACAGAAGAAAATAAACTTCACACACCAAAAAAGAGAAAACGAGCAAAACCAGTCGTAGGCATCGATAGCTTTGATGCCGATGCTATCCGAAGACATGTTTACGGCTACTATTTACAGAAGGAGTATCCAACAAGAAAAAAGTTGGTGCATTCACTGAAGGAAGCTGGATTATTCTTCGGTGGGGAAAGTTCTTTAACGAAGATTTTGAAGACCATTGGATTTCGATACAAAAAATGTAACAAACGCAAAATATTGATGGAAAGATTTGATATAGCGATGGCAAGGTATACTTTTTTACGGCAAGTGAAAGAAATCAAAAATTGGCAAAATGTTGTGTTCTTGGATGAAACATGGCTTAATGCTAACCATACTGTAGGCCGTTCTTGGAACGATGACACAGCAGCATCTACTTCCAAAGTTCCTGTAGGAAAAGGATCGCGACTTATAATTTGTCACGCCGGAACCATCAACGGGTTTGTCGAAGGTTCTCTCATGGCTTTTGCGTCAAAAACCACTGGAGACTATCATGAAGACATGAATGGAGAAAAGTTTACTGAATGGTTTACCTCAATGTTGTGTAGCCTCCCTGAACCATCTATTATAATTATGGACAACGCCCCATACCACTCGATGCAAATTGACAAGCCACCTGCCCAATCCCAAAAGAAAGCTGATATCGTCGCATGGCTTCGTAAAAATGGCGTAGATGCAAACATGAATATGTTAAAAGCGGAATTAGTACGTCTTTTAAAAGAAAACAAACCAACCAAGATCCGATACGTCATTGACGAAATAGCATTAGAACATGGGCACAGAGTTATACGGTTACCGCCTTACCATTGTGAGTATAATGCGATTGAGTTGGTGTGGGCTCAAATTAAGGGATATGCTGCAAGACACAATACAGAACCCCCATTTACCACAAAAAAAATGCTAAAATTATTAGAAGAAGCTTGTGAACATGTGACTAAAGGAGACTGGGAAAAGGTTGTGAATAGAACTGTTAAATTAATAAGGGAAGATTATGAAAGAGATGTGAAAATAGATAATATTATAGAAAACGAACATATAATTATTAATGTAGGTGATGATAGCAGTGACGACAGTGAAAATAGTAGTATGGACGAATCTGATTAATTATGGCCTTTTGTGGCACCTTTTTTGGTATCTTTTGTATTCATATGTTTCTTGTGTGCATATAAAGTATGTATATTCATTTTCATTCAAATATTCAGTTCGTTCAAATAAATTAAATAAACATATACATTTTTGTTTTATTAAACCTATTTAATCAGGTACAAAAACAAAACTTAATTGTTTTTTGTTTGAGAATAAATTGACATTCCACATCACTATTGTAATGTGTCAAACCGGCCATCATAGCGTGCCGCTAGTTTAAGAAAGGATTTTTGAAAATTCTACCCCACGTCGTCTACATAATTATAACACACATAACTCAAGAGAAATAAGGGGTGTATGTATGAGATTCGAACTTCTGACCAAAATACAAAATACTTACCTTCACCTTGTTAAGGATCCAAGTTTTTTGGTTACTGCTTTGGCCTTTGACTCAATGCATTTCCGGAAATTGAGACTGGGTGAGATGTCAATTGGCGGACTTCACACACCTTCAAGAACATTATGAAGAACTCTCGGGTGTGCAGGTTTCCTCACTATGTTTTCCTTCACCATTGAAGCAAGTGATATTTAATTGCTTAAACACACTTGACTCCGAAAAGTCAGAGGTGCATACCCGGGATCGAACCTGCAACCCCCCGAATAGGAGACCACAGTACAGTAGGAACCACTAGGCTATCACTGCTCATTAGCACTGCTCGCATTGGGCCAGCGTGGTGGACTATGGCCTATAACCCTTCTCTGAGAGGGAGACCTGCGCTCAGTAGTGAGCCGTTGATGGGTTGCTCATGATGATGATTATGAGATGTCAATGCCCAAGAGCTCAATGTGGTCAAGTAGTAAAAGTAATAAGGATGAAACCTACCTGTTAGAAATATAGTCCTGGTAAACTTTATTCGCATTAACTCTCTTAGTACCAAACTGACGACGCAACAGCTCCACGTAGCCATCAGCAAACTCTTTCGAGAACTCGTCGATATACTTCGAGGCGTTGTCAGCAAACAGTAGAAGTTGTCTCTGGTGAGATTCCGACATCGTATGGCATTTGAAACCGTTCTCATCACGACATTGTTTCTGACACATTTGGCAGTACCACCGCAGTTTCTGCAGGCCTTTGGCTTTTATTTTGTTTGCTATGTACTTTGGAGTACCTTTTTCCGCTTTCCCCATATTTGTTTTGTGGAAATTCAGACAAAATAATGATAGTTTGGTTTGGCGAATTCGATGTGTGAAACTAAGTTTGAAACGTCAGATCCCAAGAAATTAACAGGTCAAACGAAATAAGTCCGAATAACGCATTCAATTTACACTTTAAAATAAGATTTCAAACGTAACCTTTGCTCTAAATACACAAAAACAAAATCGCAAAAAAGTTCAGACATTTCCCAGTGACTGTGACAAAGAGTATTATAATATATACGGAGAAAGAGAGCCCTCTCACGGCATTTTATGCCAATTCATTTTGATGCGCCATCTGGTTTTTGGTACCAACACTAATTGATATATATACTTACGTATAGCTATCTATAGAATGTTCTACCATGCTATTCACAGGAATTCAATATTTTGGCGCCAAACTATAAGTTCTTTGTTTAGGAATATAATGGATAACACGTGTTACACATTGTGTTATTCCGACTTTCTGCGTTTATTATATATAAACTTTCAAACAGTTAAGCCAAGTAATATTCACAGAAAGTCAGGAATCAGGATATCCATAATATTCCTCAACGAAGAACTCATAGTTTGGCGCCAAAATATTGATTTCCTGTGAACAGAGCTTACACGGCAGAATAATTATAGCTTTCAGATATCAAAAAAATAAACTACAATAATGTTCCAGTGTGCTATTAATATTATTGTGGTAAAGGAACTTTTTTCTATATCAATAAATAAACTGAATAAAATATAATATATACTTATTATTGGCTTACCACTTAAATAATATAATTATATATCTTACTAGGACAAAACTGGTATTCTCTGAACGTACAGAAGGGTAGGAATTTATAGCTAAAATAAGAGAAGTTTAATTTTCAAACTATTTTTTATTTTTATAATGTTTATATTTATTGTAATAAATAGCAGCGTTTTTCTTCAATTCGTCTTCACCTTCATATGTGATTTTGCCGGACAAAATTCGATTAATGTTTCTGCACCAACTGTACAAAATAATATTAATTGTGAAATCTAAAAAACATGCTTTTAGCTTTTCTTTGTGGATTACACAATCAAATGGGTATTCTACCAACACATCACAAAGTGCGATAATACTTTTCTTTAAATCTTTTTGGGGCACATTCTTTTTTAAAAATGAATTTGTAATATTTTGAATATTATGAAAGCATTTTTCAGCATCTTCGCTTGGATAACACAGCCAACCTTTATTGCAATATTCTTTTGCTCTTATATATTTATTTTTTTGGTTGGCTGTGTTAAGTAAAGTTTGTCGGCATTGTTGACAAGATTTACTGACTTTTTTTAAACATTTTGTTAAGACCCATCCACAAACATAATTTCCCTGTCCTGCATCTTCTTGGGGTTGCATTTCAACACACAAATCTTCATTAAAATGTATTTGTTCGGGAATATCAGATTTTTCTTCTGGATTAGAGGAGGTGTTGCAATTTTCTCTTAAAAAAAAGTCTAAATTTTGCAAACATTCATTGCCATCCTCTTCACAATTAGCCCTCCTCGAATGAGGAGCACTATAATTGTTTAAAAGCAACGCTTTAAATGCACCTTCAAAACAAATTGTGTTAGGGGCATTATTCCTTGCTCCATAACTTCTAATATTCCCAAAAAAATTTTCAACAGGGTCCTGATTGAAATTTCTTGTCAACATTGCGTCTAGACCGTACTTTTTAAACAAAACTTGCCAAATTGCTTCCACACCCTCTATGGTTCTGATGAGATTTGTAATTGATGGTACAGTTGCTTCAATTAATCGAATTTTATTCCCTGAAACTCTTTTTTGCACAAATTTTACAGTTTTCAAAACTTTTTTACTTTCTCTCCATAGCTCATGGTGGGGCGTATTATATTTGACTGCTCCCTTAAAAATTTTTCCATCTAGTATACTTAAAGTACTTACATTTAAAGAGTCAAACAAATTGTCAAGCAGAAGCGTAATATCTACCAGTTGCAGACATTCCTCTGGCAGATCTCCCCTTGCAGTCAGATGGTCAGTAACAACTGCAACACTGTGGCTAAAAATCTGTGTTGCAGTCTTCACTCGCATTTTATTAATTTTTTCAGGATCAATATGCTCCTCAGTAATTTTATGCAGTAACTTAAGCTCCCCATATGATTTATCAGCTCCATAAACCTTTTGATAATACTCCCACTTAACAACTTTTTCTTTATTTTTTGTTGTATAAACTAAATCTTTGGTAAGCAAATTATTTCTGATGCCTTTTATTAAATGGGGAGTATCAAACAGAGGAATGATTTTACGACCTTTAATAGAAAAGCAGTCATACCGCCACTCAACTCCTTTTCTCAAATAAGTTGCTTTCGTTTCATCTATCAGTTCGTTTATAGCACTGACATTTACAGTGCTTTGGTCACACACTGTGTTTATTATTATTAAACCAGAGTCCTGAGCGTGGCGGATGACTGTTTTTATTATATTTTTTAATTCTATCTTTTTTAAACAACTAGTAAAATAATATGCAATCGGTTGCTTGAAATTTTGTTTGACCCCTTTAACCATAAAAACAAGAGCACGGTCAGCAAACTGATGGTGATTATTATGCGCAAAACCTTCAAAAATATCTTTTTGGTTATTGTAATTTATTTGTGGACTTATAGACATTTCGTCAAATGACAAACTACATAGTTTGTCAGCCGTGCACTTTTCTGCCACAGTCTTTTTAATTTTCTCAAATATGACTGGGTTTATGCCAGGACACAACTTTATTTTGCTTAATAATCTTTTCATAGCTTTTGCTGATGGCAGTGTGAATGTTCTTTGAAGAAATGCATAGCACTTCGGACTTTTTTTATATATTGATAAACACAATATTTTTTCTGGAGTTGTAAAACGTCTGCCTTTAGATTTTTTTACACTTTGTAATTGCATGTTTAAAAATAATTGCGATGGCTTTGTCATCCTATTCAAAACTTGTTTAAATGCCACACTTTCAGAGACTTTTTGTGCATTCTTCAATCTTGAGATGAAACTTCCATTCCTCTTCAAACGACAAATTTCGCTACGTAGCTGCTTTATTTCAGTACGCATATTGCTGACTTGAGCGCAATTGAACCCCAGTGTTTTCTTGGGACCTAAAAATAATAATTAAATTAAATCACTTGAAAACTGTAAAGAGAGTCAGGAGTTATGATGAACTCCCTGGCGCAGTGGTGAGCGCTGTGAGCTTATAACTGGGAGGTCTCGGGTTCGATTCCCGGCGGGGTCAATTTGGGAATTTATAATTTCCGAATTGTCTCTGGTCTGGTCTGGTGGTGGGCTTTGGCCGTGGCTAGTTACCACCCTACCATCAAAAGCGTGCCGCCAAGCGATTTAGCGTTCCGGCACGATGGCGTGTAGAAACCGATTAGGGTTATGGGTTGAATGTTCACTGCCATACCCCTTACAAGCTAGCCCGCTACCATCTTAGACTGCATCGTCACTTACCATCAGGTGAGATCGCAGTCAAGGACTATATTGTCATCGAATAAAAAAATAAAAAAAGAGTAATTGACCAAGATATATAGTAGAGAAATAAAATTACACCTACGTTTTTTAGAAGCTAGTCGTCTTTTTCTGTTAGCAGCAAAGTAATTGTGTTCTTCCAATATATGAAGCAATACTGTGTCTGCAGTACCAGAAGTTTTGCCTGAAATTCCAATAATTTTAGATTATGCATATGAGCTGTATATTTTTAATGATATTTGAAAAAAATAGAACATGCTTTGCTTCCAATGATGAAATTATTTCCTAAAAATATCACAAACCATTATAGAAAATGAAATAAATAATATTATAATATGCAAAGACCATTTTCATTGACCTAAAGAGTTAATAATCTATGCAAATTAAATTGTAAATAAACATAAAACCAAAAAGAAAACAATTTCAATGCTTTTTTAATGCATAGTAAGTAGGTATATAGTATCCTTTACCTGTATTTATTGATTTTGGTGATGATCTTGCAAGGTTTTTCATTTCAGGCTCAAGTGCTTGGAACAATGGAATTTCTGTAAGTAGAGAAATAAAAACAATTAAAACATATTTATTACATTTCTGTCTAAGTTATCATAGTTTTTGAATGACTTCACTTTAGGTCGCTTTATATTTGCTTCGTTTATATTTCAAATTCGATACCTACTACGCCGTATTTCAGTGAATTTTAATTTGACCTAAAATGGAATAGAAACCACGTTTAAGTGCTCCGATTTTCACATACGTAGCGACAATTTGCTTCTATGTGAAATCTTTAGAAATAAAAATCAATGTTTATAACATACAAACATTGATCGCAGGTTCGATCCCGGGCACGCTCTCTGGCACCGGGCACCTCGGGCATCTCTGAATTTTCGGAGCTATATGTATGTTTAAGCATTTTAATATCACTTGCTTCAACGGTGAAGGAAAACATCGTGATTATTCGTGAGGAAACCTGCACGCATGAGAGTTCTCCATAATGTTCTGAAAGGCATGTGAACTGTGAAGTCTGCCAATTTTCCGACGAATTGATAACCTCCTCCTTTTTGAAGTTGGTTGAAAAATTATTTGTTACAATAATTCATCAAACAAGAAAAAATGTTGTATGGCAAACCGCATCACATATTTTATCAAAACATATTATAATATAGAAGCAGTGATAGCCTAGAAGCAGTGATAGCCTAGAAGCAGTGATAACCTAGAAGCAGTGATAGCCTAGTGGTGAGGACTGTGGTCTCCTTTTCGGGGGGTCGCAGGTTCGATCCCGCACCTCTGACTTTTCGGAGTCAAGTGCGTTTAAGCAATTTAATATCACATGCTTCAACGGTGAAGGAGAACATCGTGAGGAAACCTGCACACCTGAGAGTTCTTCATAATGTTCTTGAAGGTGTGTGAAGTCCACCAATTCGCAGTGGGCCAGCGTGGTGGACTATGGCCTATAACCCTTCTCTGAGAGGAGACCTGCGCTCAGTAGTGAGCCGTTGATGGGTTGCTAATGATGATGATGATTATAATATATAGACTATTTTAGAACTATTATGATTATTTTAAAGATGTAAAATATGCACCTTTTAATAAGTCAAAGAAGATAACATACCAGTGTTTGTTTGAAGAGATGTAGAAGTTTGAGAGAAGCTGCCCCTGTCTGTACACTGTGGTATGCCTGAAAATTTATAATAATAATTATAAAATATCAAATATCTCGGAGAGGATAAAATATGGAAGAGTGGTTTCTTGACAAAAGATAATCAGGACCCGAATATCTACTTGATGAACAGAAAAAAATCAAAATGGCGGAATTTTTTTTTCCATACAAATTATATGGCGAATATTAAAGAGACTAGAAGCTGAGAACTATGCAAGACTTTGATACGGTTCCTTTTCAAAATTTGTTTTTATTGAAGAATTTTCATTATGTAGAAAAACCGCGGTCCGCTTGCGGGCCGCGCACCCACGCGCCCTACTAGTTATCATATATAGACTATTTTAGAACTATTATAGATTATTTTAAAGATGTAAAATTGTGTAAATGTAAATAAAATATCTTTCAATAAGTCAAAGAACATAACATACCAGTGTTTGTTTGAGGAGATGTAGAAGTTTGAGAAAAGCTGCCCCTGTCTGTACACTGTGGTATGCCTGAAAATTTATAATAATTATATTAATTACATTATTATATATATAGTATAAGTATAGTACATTATTATATATATAGTATAAGTATGTCACGCACTCTTTAAACATTTCTGTGGTGGTGTCGTGTGATGCGGGTTGTTACGTTCCCTCAAATATGGTTGAGCGAAGCAATGGCTGGGTCATGCGTCATGCTCGTGAACGGGTGCCACCGGCGGGAATGGGGCTACTTTATGTCTGCCCATCTTGGGATAGAAGTTAGTCGGTACGTATTTTTGGAACTTTCCTCATTGTGGAAACACTGCATATATAGCATAGTATTTACTGTATTGTAAATTTGTTTTGAAAAGAGCAACCGCCGAGTTTCTTGCTGGTTCTTCTCGGCAGGAAAGGCATTCCGAACCAGTGGTAGATTCATTGACTATTCAAAAGCACTTGTAAAAGTTTGGGTCAGCTAGTTATATTATAATACTAGCACATACATAATAAATCAATGCCAGCACATCGGAATACATAGAAAGCATGAATAGAATTTAAGCAGTCATAGATAGTCGCTAGGACTGCAGTCTTCTATTCGGAGGGCCACAGGTTTGATCCTTGACCTGCACCTCGCAATTTACTAAGTTGTGTGTTAAAGTGATTAAATATCCTATGCTCAATGGCGAAGAAAAACACAAATGTTCGCAAAGGTGTGTGAAGTCTGCTAATTTACTTTGGACCAGAGTTGTGTACTATGCTCTACAATCCTTCTCTGAGAGGAGACCTGCATTCTTTAGTGAGCCATTGATGGATTGCTGATGAATAGAATAGGACATAGTAACAATCTGTGATGATATGGGGGCTATGTTATTTACTGTTGCTGATGAATAGAATAGGACAGAGTGAAAATTAGTGATGCTACAGGGGTTATGTTATTTACTATGTGTTTCAAATGTAAAAACCATCTGCAATGTACTGATTATAACTATTGTATGTATCAATCAATGTTTATCACTCGCAATAATATTTCTGTTGTTTTTTTTTAAATTAAACCTAAACAAAAACAAAACAAACAAGTACTTAAGTAAATATAAGCAAGACAGATAAACAAATAACCTATCCCAATAACAAGTTCACCAACCACATAAGACCCACTGGCAATCACCTCCAATCAAAAGTATAAAGCATCTTAAAAGGATCAGCCAGCATGCATTTAAAATTGGTAGTATGTGGATCACCCATCTCTTTAGTAGTTATTTACCTGACTAAAACCCAGGGTGAGTCAGATAGTACAGTATTATCATAATAAATATAGCTAAAAGAATTAAAACAGATAATAATTCTTACCTGCCAAATAAATTGAAGGAACTGCTAAAGCATTGAGTCTTTTGTTACGATTGTGATCTTTTTCCACAAAATGCCTGTCACAAACTCTTTTCTACTTATACTTATAATAGTCAGCAGATGTTTCTAGTTTTCCTCCGCAAAGAGTAACCCAAGTCTTAAAGCGCTCAGGAAACTTTTCTTGATTGGGGAATCTGTGCATTGCGACACCTGAAAAAAAATGTGTGTGCTGAATTTTAAGTGTGTGTGGTTTATCCATTGTATTGTATTTGATGAGGAGACATCTGCTATCGTCAGGTGGTTGATCAGTCCTATATCAGGACTATTACACTAAATTGTTTTTAGACACAGGTTACTGGTGTCAAATGTTTATTAAATTTGTATTTCGTTCTTATTTAATTCATTCTTCTTTCTTTTTAACTTAAGTTTACAAAACTTTGAGTACGTTAATAGCTAAGAAAAGAAGCTATGCCATGAAAAATATAAAATAATTGTAAAAAAAACCAAGTCTCGCTACTCAGTTCTTCTACCGTAAAAATGTGGTACCGGTACCTCCTTTCCAGTACCTTCTTCTTCTTTTTCATTCCGTTGACCATTTTACAAGTTACCTTTGAATATAATTATATCTAGGTACCTATCTACACTTATTATTCCATTATATTATACATATACAGGTACACTGATTCATTAACTGCAAATGTAACTTTGTAATCCTATATATTTATATCGGATTACAAAGTTATTTATGCAGTTGATGTATCTAGAAAACTGGACCAAAATTGCAAAATATTTTAGTATTTCCTTGATTTATACACAACACTAATTGTGTTCTAAATCTGAAGCTTCTATGTCTGCTAGAAGTGCCTTAGAGTTTTGATAATCGCTCAGTCAGTGAGTGACAAAATTAAGAAACTTTGACTATGTAGTTATAATTCTTAAACTACTGGTTCGTGGTTTGAAGTTTATAAATAGTTGGTATATACTTTAAATGTGTGTATTTAAAGTATTTCTTAAGAATTTAGTACCTATATTAATTATTAATTTACTATGAAAGCTTACCGGCTGTAGGTTTGCACCCAAAAGCGCAGGAGCACGGCATTCTTGCAATATCAGGCACACTTAGTATCGAACACGAATGAGCGTCCCTTCGCAAACTTTATCACAATAAAACAAGCGTCTTTTTCGCAATTCTAGAGTCCTATCTCAAAATGAAGCACTAAACTTCCAGTAAATACGGAGGAGACAAAACTCAACTCAACGTAGATGCAGAAGGAAAATGAAGCGCAAATCACAATAAATTTCGGCAATACGGAGGAGAAACAACTCAACTCAACGCAAAACGAAAATTATATTGATTATATGGCAAAATAAATTACCACGGCAAACGGAATTTAAAAAAATAATAATTTTAAAAACCAACAGCCAACTGATTTGACAGAAGCCAGTAACGTGTCAGGGTTGCCAGTTTTGACTTTTTAATTGATAATACTACTAAAAACTTTGAGGAAAAATAAACAAGACTTTTACATTATGGTCAAATTATCTTAATTTTTGGCTTACTATGAAAAAATATAATGTTTTTTTAACTAATATTGAATGGAAAAATACTTATTCTCAAAATAAGTATTTTATTTTAAACTTTAGAACCATAAAGTTGTACCTAAATGGTAGTTATTTATTGGTATGGGAATACTTAATTGAATCTGAAATAAAGTGCCATCTGTTGAGGCTCTTGCATACTGTTTGCCAAAAAGTTTTTTACCCCGTAAAACAGATGGCAGATTTATCTTTGTAAATCATCGTACTAAAGGAAAGTGTCCCACCCCTGGACTGTGACCACCAGGCCCAGTCGACTCACTATGGAGAGTTTGGAAATACCTACGGGGGCCAGGAATGTGTTGCCAAGAGGAGACTTTATTATGATAGACCTAAATTTGGGTCTCTTATAATGATTTTTTTTACAGCTAGCAACATAAGTAAACCTGAAAGGATGCCTACATGCTAAAAAGCTACCATATGGTAGTTTAAGCGATTTAATTTAATTTATTTATATAAATAACTTTTCGTCAATTTAATTAATGTTAGTATTATTTACACGTTATTAATATAATTCTTGCAGAATATAATGGAAATACGTTGTTTGAGCGTTAGTTTGTTACGTTTATAGAAATAGATCGGTAAGATTTTTATTTATGTACCTGGCAGCCCTTATCACAAGAAGAAAACAAAAAAATGTCTGCCGGTGTGTGGTGTTTTTTTTGTGATTATGATCTTATAAAAGTGATTGTGATCTCTTTTTGTAAACCTTTTGTAATCCTCGCCATTCAAAAGTTGTGTAGAGCCTAGATTCCTCCGTACCCAGTGTGTCGTTCACTGAAACACCTGAGTGTTGTGTACGAGCTAACTCTCTAAGTTAATGTTAGGTAGTGTTTTCAACTATAAAGTATAAATGAAATACCATCAAAGGAAATGCTTTAAGTGTGGTTCTTCGTCTGCTGATAACACGGATACCACATTATTTAGGTTTCCATAACCTGGTTCCATAAATAGTTTCCGGTACGTATTCATAATACCTATTGATCTTCGTTATTTTTATCTTGTACTAGCTGTGCCCTGCGGTTTCACCCGCTTAAATTTCGATTCCGTGGGAATATCGGGATAAAAACAACAACCTGTTAAGTTTTATCGCAATCGGTTCATTAGGTAGTTTTCGCGTGAAGAAGTACTTAAACATTGTATTAGGCAAAATTTTACTACTTTGGGTTACATTATTGCAATTTTCTTGAGGATCTATAATTTTTTTTAAATAAGTTATACCTTATGTTACTTCCTGATAACTTAGCTTTCTATTGGTGAAAAAATTGTTAAAATCGGTGCAGTAGTACCAGAGCCTAGTCGGTACAAACAAACAAAAAATCTTTTCTCTTTATCATATTATTATAGATAATAGACCTCCATACCGGCGCACTCTGATTTACGATTGTTGCGATACTTAATCTACTTATTCTTTTTATTTCAGTTGTGAATTATGGGCAAAATATTGTTTTCCAGACAAACCATTGTCCAGGAGTTTCAGTTTAAACTGTATTCTGAACACGGAATGCTATCTCATAGGCATTTTATGGAAACAGCTTTTGTGGACTTCCCATCAAAGAAATTATGATGTGGAGGTAAGTGGATGTAGTCCTCGCTAAATTCTCATATTACTACAATAAAGTACTTCAACAATATATACCATTCAATGTATTACACTTATACACTGATACATTAATATAGATTTAATTACATTGATTATAATACACTGTCTAGCACTGTGCAAATCTACAATAAATATTTATATATCTAACTAGCTGATGCCCGCGACTTCGTCCGCGTGGATTTAGTTTGGAATTTTCTTTGCTATAAACCTCACGGAGCCCGAGACCTTTCCAACGAATGCAAAACTGTGGAAATCGGTTTGTGCGTTCTGGAGTTATAGCGTCAGGAAGGAAAACCCGACTTATTTTTGTATAGTAGACTAATGGTTTACTTTGTTTGCAGGATATTACTGCGCCTTTCCTTCAAGTGGAGGTAAGAGAGCCTGTAGCTGTTCCATGGCAACCTCTATCAGCTATAACAAATATAGCGTTTGATGTTTGATGATACTTTTTTACTGCTGTTTCTGGGTAACCATTTTGATTTAAATCATGCAATCCAGTTGATAACTGGGCCAATTATAAAACTACTCTATATATCTATACATTTTGTACTTTCGGTACACAGAATGTAGGTTGGTACATACCATACCATGCTGCTTTGTAAACCAAGCAGAAGTTGATTTAAAGCAATCTGGGATAAAAAAACTTGTTGATTAATATGTACTTGAAGTTTTTTTTGACTTTTGTTTGGTAATGTTTTCATTATTCAAAACAATCAATTTGATCGCATTTGAAAACAAATCATTGCGTTAGTGAAATTTATTATGAATTATTTAAATTTCATTTTAGCATTGTTATAATTAAGTAATTTAAAATTATTGAAAATTGATCAGTGATTTAAAATTGTTTCCATAATATTAATTATTATAATAGGCCAATATAAAATAGTTCTATGTTACATAGTGATAAATGTTATAATAAAATACTTTTGACTAAAACAAAGAATGTTTTTTTTATGTTTATAATTATGTTATGACTTATGATAAATCAAGAAAGTTCTCAATAGTGTCTTGATAAAACAATAAGGTTGCTTATCCACCAAAGCAGAGCTGGAAAATTGTAATCAGTGAAATTGCACTATAATTGCTAAATAAATAGCTTACTTATTGTGCAATTTTACATACTACATATTTGATTACAGTTTTCCAGTTTTGCTTTTGGTGGATATGCAGCCTTTAATAAAATTAAAAGAAAAAATCTGCATTTAAAATTTCCCGCTTTCATGAGTTAACGGGGGGCGTGCAACAGATGGCGCCTATTTTAATGCCATTTCAAATGTACGTAGTTGACATTCTTCTTCAGTATATATGTTCCTTGGTGACCACAGACTAGTGATTTGAACCGGTTTTAAAAAAATCCTAAAAAATACCGGTTTTCGTAAAAACCGATAAACACCGGTTTTCGTTTACTGAAACCGAATATTTTTCTCTCTTTACTTTGATCTCGCGGGGATGCTCGCACTGTTCGAAGACGGATTTTGGACGAGAAGACATCTCGGAGCTTCCCGAACGCTGCCCAGCCGAGTTGCATTCGAAGGTTGATCTCTTTCTCGAAATTGAACCTACCTAGCTTGCAGAGTTGTACAAAATAGTTTAAGAAATGTACTAAAATACAAAATGCAAATACTTTTTTGATCGACCTATTTCAAATGCAAAGTACCAAATAGTGTTTTGTATTTCGGCTTGGCTCGGCTCGGCTCGGCTCTGCTCGGCTCGGCTCAGCTCGGCTAGGATGGCTCGGCACGGCTCGGCTCGGCTCGGCTCGGCTCGGCTTGGCTCGGCTCGTCTGGCTCGACTCGGCTAGGCTCGGCACGACTCGTCTCGTCTCGTCTTAACTTGTCTTGTTGTTGTATTGTGTTGCATTGATAACAAGCATGCTTTGGTATAAATACGGGTAGCATGCCTTGCGTTTCATTCTCACTCGAGACGTCGGACCGTTCGGAGCTCGGCTCAGCACGGCTCGGCTGCCGCTGCTCTGCCGTGCACGTCGGAGTCTGTCGCAGCGCAGCGCAGGCAACGGCGCGTCTGCGCCTCACCTGCTGGTGCGCTGCCACGCATGTCGCAGCGTCAGCCACGGCTCGTCTGCGTCTCATCTGCCGGTGTTTTGTATTTCGGCTCGGCTCGGCTCTGATCGGCTCGGCTCGGCTCTGATCGGCTCGGCTCGGTTCGTCTCGTCCTAACGTGTCTTGTTGTTATATTATGTTGCATTGATTACAAGAATGCTTTGGTATATATACGGGTGGCTGATGCCTTGCGTGTCATTCTCGCTCGAGATGTTGGACCGTTCGGAGCTCGGCTTAGCATGGCTCGGCTGCCGCTGCTCTGCAGTGCACATCGAAGCCTGTTGCAGCGCAGGCCATGGCGCGTCTGCGCCTCACCTGCTGGTGCTCTGCTACGCATGTCGCAGCGTCAGCCACGGCTCGTCTGCGTCTCATCTGCCGGTGCACTGCCGAGCACGCAGGGGCTTGTCGCAGCGCTGGCCACGGCGTGTCTGCGCCTAACCTGCTGGTGCGCTACTGAACGCAGAGGCGTGTCACAGAGCCGGCCACGGCGCGTCTGCGCCTCACCTGCCGGTGTGCTGCAAAGCACGCAGAGGCGTGTGTGCCAGCCACAACGCGTCTGCGCTTCACCTGCCTGTGCGCTGCCGAGCGCGTCGCACCGCTGACCACGACGCGTCTGCGCCTCACCTGCTGGTGTGCTACTGAGCTAGCAGGGGCGTGTCGCAGCGCCGGCCACGGTGCGTCTGCGCCTCACCTACTGGTGCGCTACTGAGCACGCAGGGACGTGTCGCAGCGCCGGCCACGGTGCGTGTGCGCCAAACCTGCTGGTGTGCTGCCGATCGCGTCGCAGCGCTGGACACGGCGGGTCTGCGCCTCACCAGCCGGTGCGCTGCCGAGCGCGTCGGAACAGCACAGGCCACGGTGTATCTGCGCCTCACCTGCCGGTGCCCGTCGATGCGCTGGCCACGGTGCGTCAGCGCCTCACCTGCCGGTGCGCTGCCAAGCGCGTTGGAACACGGCGCATCGTTGGCCACGGCGCGTCTGCACCTTAGCTGTCAAGCTCGCAGGGGCTTGTCGCAGTGCCAGCCTCTGCGCGTCACTTGTCGGTGCGCTGGCGAGCACGTCAGCTCCTGACGCAGCGCCAGCCGTGGTGTCACTGCGCACCATCTGTCTGCGCTGGCGAGCACGTCGGGGCGTGTCGCAGCATCGGCCATGGCGCGTCTGCGTCGGGTCTGGCCTCGCCTGGTCTCATCTGGTCTCGTCTGGCTCCTCTGGTCTCTTCTGGCTCCTCTGATCTCGTCTGGTCTCGTCTCTCTGGTGTAGTTTCGTCTCGTCTCTCTGGTTTAGTTTCCTCTTGTCTGGTCTGGCCTCGCTAGGTCTGGTCTCGTCTCGCCTGGACTCATCTGGTCTGGTCTGGTCTGGTCTGGTCTGGTCTGGTCTCTGGTCTAGTTTCGTCTCGTCTGGTCTGGTCTCGTCTGGTCTGATCCCATCGTCTGTTCTCTTCTGGTCTCGTCTGGTCTGGTCTGGTCTGGTCTGGTCTGGTCTGGTCTGGTCTGGTCTGGTCTGGTCTGGTCTCGTCTGGTCTTGTCTGGTCTGGTCTGGTCTGGTCTCTGGTCTAGTTTCGTCTCGTCTGGTCTGTCTCGTCTGGTCTGTCTCGTCTGGTCTGATCTCATCGTCTGTTCTCTTCTGGTCTCGTCTCGTCTGGTCTGGTCTGGTCTGTTCTCGTCTGGTCTTGTCTCGTCTGGTCTGGTCTTGTCTCGTCTGGTCTGGTCTTGTCTCGTCTGGTCTGGTCTTGTCTCGTCTGGTCTGGTCTTGCTCGTCTGCCTTCATTTTTGCTTCTCGTCTGGTCACTCGTCTGGTCTTGTCTGGTCACGTCTGGTCCCGCCTGGTCTAGTCTGGTCTCGTCTCGTCTGGTCTGGTCTGGTCTTGCCTCGTCTGGTCGTGCCTCGTCTGGTCTTATCTTGTCTCGTCTGGTCTGGTCTTGTCTCGACTGGTCTTGTTTAGCCACGTCTGGTCTCGTCCGGTCTCATCTGGTCTCGTCTGGTCTCGTTAATGATTAGTGATAAGCGATATGATATGTTAATAGTGATAAGCCCTAAAATAAGTAATTATTTTTTAGCGATAAGATAATTTATTAGTGATAAGCCTTAATATATGGCCTTACCTGCCGGTGCTTTGTCAAACACGCAGGGGCGTGTCGCAGCTCCAGCCACAGCACGTCCGCGCCTCATCTGTCTGTGCTGCCGTGCGCGTTGGAGCACTTCGCAGCGCCGGCCACGGCACGTCTGCGCCTCACCTGCCAGTGAGCTGCCGAGCGCGTCGTTGCACAGCGCCGGCCACGATGCATCTGCGCCTCACATGCTAGTGCACTGCAGTGCGCAATTGAGCTTGTCGCAGCGCTGGCGCCTCACCTGTTGGTGCGTTGCCGAGCGTATGGGAGCGCAGCGCCGACAACGGCTCGTGTGCGCCTCAATTGTCGGTGTGCTGCCAAGCGCGATGGAGCACTTCGCAGCGCCGGCCACCGCACGTCTGCGCCTCACCTGCTCGTGCGCTGCTGAGCGCGTCGAAGTGCAGCGCCGCCCACGCCGCATCTGCGCCTCACTTGCTCGTGCGCTGCTGAGCGCGTCGAAGCGCAGCGCCGCCCACGCCGCGTCTGGGCTTCACCTGCTGGTGCGCTGTCAAACACGCAGAGGCGTGTCGCAGCGCCGGCCACGGCACGTCTATGCCTCACCTGGCAGTGAGCTGCTGAGCGCGTCGAAACGCAGCGCCGCCCACGCCGCGTCTGCGCCTCACCTGGCAGTGAGCTGCCTGCGCGTTGGAGCGCGTCGCAGCGCTAGCAACGGCGCGTCTGCGCCTCACCTGCTGATGCGCTGCCGAGCGCGTCGTTGCACAGCGCTGGCCACGTGGCACGTCTGCGCTTCACCAGCCGATGCGCTGCCGAGCACGCAGGGGTGTGTCGTAGCGTCGGCCACGGCGCATCTGCGCCTCACTTGCTGGTGCGCTGCTGAGCGCGTCGTTGCACAGCGCTGGCCACGATGCATCTGCGCCTCACATGCTGGTGCGCTGCAGTGCGCAATAGAGCGTGTCGCAGCACTGGCTACGGCGCGTCTGCGCCTCACCAGCTGGTGCGTTGCCGAGCGTAGTGGGGCGCAGCGCCGACAACGGCACGTGTGCTCCGCACCTGCTGGTGTGCTGCCGAGCGCGTTGGAGTACCTCGCAGCGCCGGCCACAGCACGTCGGCGCCTCACCTGCTCGTGCGCTGCTGAGCGCGTCGAAGCGCAGCGCCGGCCACTGTTCGTCTACGTCTCACCTACCGGTGTGTTACGGAGCATGCAGAGGCGTGTCGCAACGCCGGCCACGGCGCGTCTGCGCATCACCTGCTGGTGCGCTGTCGAACACGCAGGGGCGCGTAGTAGCGCCGGCCACGGTGCGTCTGCGCCTCACCTGCTGGTGCTCTACTGAGCACGGCTCGGCTCGGCTTTGCTCATCTCATCTAGTCTTGTCTTGTCTTTTCTTGTCTTGTCTTGTTATTGTATTGTGGTGCATTATCTTGTAGTTGTATTGTTGCACTGATTAGAAGCATGCTTTGTTATAAATACGGGTGGCTGATGCCTTGCGTCTGCGTGTCATTCTCGCTTTAGATGGTGGATCGTTCGCAGCTCGGCTCAGCACGGCTCATCTGCCGGTGCGCTGCCGAGCAGGTTGGAGCTTGTCGCAGTGCCAGCCACGGCACGTCTGCGCTTCACCTGCTGGTGCGCTGTCGAACACGCAGAGGCGTGTCGCATCGTCGGCCACGGCGCGTCTGCGCCTCACCTGCTGGTGCGCTGCTGAGCACGTCGTTGCACAGCGACGGCCACGATGCATCTGCGCCTCACATGCCGGTGCGCTGCAGTGCGCAATGGAGCGTGTCGCAGCGCCGGCCACGGCACGTCTGCGCCTCACCAGCCGATGCGTTGCCGAGCACGCAGGGGCATGTCGCAGCGTCGGCCACGGCGCGTCTGCGCCTCACCTGCTGGTGCGCTGCTGAGCACGTCATTGCACAGCGCCGGCCACGATGCATCTGCGCACTCACATGCTGGTGCGCTGCAGTGCGCGATGGAGCGTGTCGCAGCGCTGGCTACGGCGCGTCTGCGCCTCACCTGCTGGTGCGTTGCCGAGCGTATTGGAGCGCAGCGCCAACAACGGCTCCTGTGCGCCTCACCTGCTGGTGTGCTGCCGAGCGCGTTGGAGCACCTCGCAGAGCCGGCCACAGCACGTCTGCGCCTCACCTGCTCGTGCGCTGCTGAGCGCGTCGAAGCGCAGCGCCGGCCACTGTGCGTCTACGTCTCACATACCGGTGTTACGGAGCACGCAGAGGCGTGTCGTAACGCCGGCCACGGCGCGTCTGCGCCTCACTTGCTGGTGCGCTGCTAAGCGCGTCGTTGCACAGCACCGGCCACGATGCATCTGTGCCTCACATGCTGGTGCGCTGCAGTGCGCAATGGAGCGTGTCACAGCGCTGGCTACGGCGCGTCTGCGCCTCTCCTGCTGGTGCGTTGCCGAGCGTATTGGAGCGCAGCGCCGACAACGGCTCGTGTACTGCCGAGCGCGTTGGAGCACCTCGCAGCGCCGGCCACAACACGTCTGCGCCTCACCTGCTCGTGCGCTGCTGAGCGCGTCGAAGCGCAGCGCCGGCCACTGTGCGTCTACGTCTCACCTACCGGTGTGTTACGGAGCACGCAGAGGCGTGTCGCAACGCCGGCCACGGCGCGTCTGCGCATCGCCTGCTGGTGCGCTGTCGAACACGCAGAGGCGTGTCGCAGCGGCACGTCTACGCCTCACCTGTCAGTGAGCTGCCTGCGCGTTGGAGTGCGTCGCAGCGCTGGCCACGGCGCGTCTGCGCCTCACCTGCTGGTGCGCTGTCGAACACGCAGAGGCGTGTCGCAGCGCCGGCCACGGCACGTCTACGCCTCACCTGCCAGTGAGCTGCCATGCACGTTGGAGCGCGTCGCAGCGCTGGCCACGGCGCGTCTGCGCCTCACCTGCTGATGCGCTGCCGAGCGCGTCGTTGCACAGCGCCGGCCACGATGCATCTGCGCCTCACATGCCGGTGCGCTGCAGTGCGCAATGGAGCGTGTCGCAGCGCTGGCCACGGCACGTCTGCGCCTCACCAGCCGATGCGCTGCCGAGCATGCAGGGGCGTGTCGCATCGTTGGCCACGGCGCGTCTGCGCCTCACCTGCTGGTGCGCTGCTGAGCACGTCGTTGCAGAGCGACGGCCACGATGCATCTTCGCCTCACATGCCGGTGCGCTGCAGTGCGCAATGGAGCGTGTCGCAGCGCCGGCCACAGCACGTCTGCGCCTCACCAGCTGATGCGTTGCCGAGCACGCAGGGGCATGTCGCAGCGTCGGCCACGGAGCGTCTGCGCCTCACCTGCTGGTGCGCTGCTGAGCACGTCATTGCACAGCGCCGGCCACGATGCATCTGCGCACTCACATGCTGGTGCGCTGCAGTGCGCGATGGAGCGTGTCGCAGCACTGGCTACGGCGCGTCTGCACCTCACCTGCTGGTGCGTTGCCGGGCGTATTGGAGCGCAGCGCCAACAACGGCTCGTCTGCGCCTCACCTGCTGGTGCGTTGCCGGGCGTATTGGAGCGCAGCGCCAACAACGGCTCGTCTGCGCCTCACCTGCTCGTGCGCTGCTGAGCGCGTCGTTGCACAGCGACGGCCACGATGCATCTGCGTCTCACATGCCGGTGCGCTGCAGTGCGCAATGGAGCGTGTCGCAGCGCTGGCCGTCTGCGCCTCACCACTCGATGCGTTGCCGAGCACGCAGGGGCATGTCGCAGCGTCGGCCACGGCGTGTCTGCGCCTCACCTGCTGGTGCGCTGCTGAGCACGTCGTTGCACAGCGCCGGCCACGATGCATCTGCGCCTCACATGCTGCGGCGCACACGAGCCGTTGTCGGCGCTGCGCTCCCATACGCTCGGCAACGCACCAACAGGTGAGGCGCCAGCGCTGCGACAAGCTCAATTGCGCACTGCAGTGCACAAGCATGTGAGGCGCAGATGCATCGTGGCCGGCGCTGTGCAACGATGCATCTGCGCCTCACATGCTGGTGCGCTGCAGTGCGCAATGGAGCGTGTCGCAGCACTGGCTACGGCGCGTCTGCGCCTCACCAGCTGGTGCGTTGCCGAGCGTAGTGGGGCGCAGCGCCGACAACGGCACGTGTGCTCCGCACCTGCTGGTGTGCTGCCGAGCGCGTTGGAGCACCTCGCAGCGCCGGCCACAGCACGTCGGCGCCTCACCTGCTCGTGCGCTGCTGAGCGCGTCGAAGCGCAGCGCCGGCCACTGTTCGTCTACGTCTCACCTACCGGTGTGTTACGGAGCACGCAGAGGCGTGTCGCAACGCCGGCCACGGCGCGTCTGCGCATCACCTGCTGGTGCGCTGTCGAACACGCAGGGGCGCGTAGTAGCGCCGGCCACGGTGCGTCTGCGCCTCACCTGCTGGTGCTCTACTGAGCACGGCTCGGCTCGGCTTTGCTCATCTAGTCTTGTCTTGTCTTTTCTTGTCTTGTCTTGTTATTGTATTGTGGTGCATTATCTTGTAGTTGTATTGTTGCACTGATTAGAAGCATGCTTTGTTATAAATACGGGTGGCTGATGCCTTAAGCGTCTGCGTGTCATTCTCGCTTTAGATGGTGGATCGTTCGCAGCTCGGCTCAGCACGGCTCATCTGCCGGTGCGCTGCCGAGCAGGTTGGAGCTTGTCGCAGTGCCAGCCACGGCACGTCTGCGCTTCACCTGCTGGTGCGCTGTCGAACACGCAGAGGCGTGTCGCATCGTCGGCCACGGCGCGTCTGCGCCTCACCTGCTGGTGCGCTGCTGAGCAGGTCGTTGCACAGCGACGGCCACGATGCATCTGCGCCTCACATGCCGGTGCGCTGCAGTGCGCAATGGAGCGTGTCGCAGCGCCGGCCACGGCACGTCTGCGCCTCACCAGCCGATGCGTTGCCGAGCACGCAGGGGCATGTCGCAGCGTCGGCCACGGCGCGTCTGCGCCTCACCTGCTGGTGCGCTGCTGAGCACGTCATTGCACAGCGCCGGCCACGATGCATCTGCGCACTCACATGCTGGTGCGCTGCAGTGCGCGATGGAGCGTGTCGCAGCGCTGGCTACGGCGCGTCTGCGCCTCACCTGCTGGTGCGTTGCCGAGCGTATTGGAGCGCAGCGCCAACAACGGCTCCTGTGCGCCTCACCTGCTGGTGTGCTGCCGAGCGCGTTGGAGCACCTCGCAGAGCCGGCCACAGCACTTCTGCGCCTCACCTGCTCGTGCGCTGCTGAGCGCGTCGAAGCGCAGCGCCGGCCACTGTGCGTCTACGTCTCACATACCGGTGTTACGGAGCACGCAGAGGCGTGTCGTAACGCCGGCCACGGCGCGTCTGCGCCTCACTTGCTGGTGCGCTGCTAAGCGCGTCGTTGCACAGCACCGGCCACGATGCATCTGTGCCTCACATGCTGGTGCGCTGCAGTGCGCAATGGAGCGTGTCACAGCGCTGGCTACGGCGCGTCTGCGCCTCTCCTGCTGGTGCGTTGCCGAGCGTATTGGAGCGCAGCGCCGACAACGGCTCGTGTACTGCCGAGCGCGTTGGAGCACCTCGCAGCGCCGGCCACAACACGTCTGCGCCTCACCTGCTCGTGCGCTGCTGAGCGCGTCGAAGCGCAGCGCCGGCCACTGTGCGTCTACGTCTCACCTACCGGTGTGTTACGGAGCACGCAGAGGCGTGTCGCAACGCCGGCCACGGCGCGTCTGCGCATCGCCTGCTGGTGCGCTGTCGAACACGCAGAGGCGTGTCGCAGCGGCACGTCTACGCCTCACCTGTCAGTGAGCTGCCTGCGCGTTGGAGTGCGTCGCAGCGCTGGCCACGGCGCGTCTGCGCCTCACCTGCTGGTGCGCTGTCGAACACGCAGAGGCGTGTCGCAGCGCCGGCCACGGCACGTCTACGCCTCACCTGCCAGTGAGCTGCCATGCACGTTGGAGCGCGTCGCAGCGCTGGCCACGGCGCGTCTGCGCCTCACCTGCTGGTGCGCTGTCGAACACGCAGAGGCGTGTCGCAGCGCCGGCCACGGCACGTCTACGCCTCACCTGCCAGTGAGCTGCCATGCACGTTGGAGCGCGTCGCAGCGCTGGCCACGGCGCGTCTGCGCCTCACCTGCTGATGCGCTGCCGAGCACGTCGTTGCACAGCGACGGCCACGATGCATCTTCGCCTCACATGCCGGTGCGCTGCAGTGCGCAATGGAGCGTGTCGCAGCGCCGGCCACAGCACGTCTGCGCCTCACCAGCTGATGCGTTGCCGAGCACGCAGGGGCATGTCGCAGCGTCGGCCACGGAGCGTCTGCGCCTCACCTGCTGGTGCGCTGCTGAGCACGTCATTGCACAGCGCCGGCCACGATGCATCTGCGCACTCACATGCTGGTGCGCTGCAGTGCGCGATGGAGCGTGTCGCAGCGCTGGCTACGGCGCGTCTGCACCTCACCTGCTGGTGCGTTGCCGGGCGTATTGGAGCGCAGCGCCAACAACGGCTCGTCTGCGCCTCACCTGCTGGTGCGTTGCCGGGCGTATTGGAGCGCAGCGCCAACAACGGCTCGTCTGCGCCTCACCTGCTCGTGCGCTGCTGAGCGCGTCGTTGCACAGCGACGGCCACGATGCATCTGCGTCTCACATGCCGGTGCGCTGCAGTGCGCAATGGAGCGTGTCGCAGCGCTGGCCGTCTGCGCCTCACCACTCGATGCGTTGCCGAGCACGCAGGGGCATGTCGCAGCGTCGGCCACGGCGTGTCTGCGCCTCACCTGCTGGTGCGCTGCTGAGCACGTCGTTGCACAGCGCCGGCCACGATGCATCTGCGCCTCACATGCTGGTGCGCTGCAGTGCGCAATGGAGCGTGTCGCAGCGCTGGCTACGGCGCGTCTACGCCTCACCTGCTTGTGCTTTGCCGAGCGTATTGGAGCGCAGCGCCGACAACGGCACGTCTGCGCCTCACCTGCTCGTGCGCTGCTGAGCGCGTCGAAGCGCAGCTCCGGCCACTGTGCGTCTACGTCTCACCTGCCGGTATGCTGCCGGGCATGTCGGAGCTTGTCGCAGTGCCAGCCACGGCGCGTCTGCGCCTCACCTGTTGGTGCGCTGTCGAACACGCAGAGGCGCGTCGCAGCGGCACGTCTACGCCTCACCTGCCAGTGAGCTGCCTGCGCGTTGGAGTGAGTCGCAGCGCTGGCCACGGCGCGTCTGCGCCTCACCTGCTGAGCGCTGCCGAGCGCGTCGTTGCACAGCGCCGGCCACGATGCATCTGCGCCTCACATGCCGGTGCGCTGCAGTGCGCAATGGAGCGTGTCGCAGCGCTGGCCGTCTGCGCCTCACCAGCCGATGCGTTGCCGAGCACGCAGGGGCATGTCGCAGCGTCGGCCACGGCGTTTCTGCGCCTCACCTGCTGGTGCGCTGCTGAGCACGTCGTTGCACAGCGCCGGCCACGATGCATCTGCGCCTCACATGCTGGTGCGCTGCAGTGCGCAATGGAGCGTGTCGCAGCGCTGGCTACGGCGCGTCTACGCCTCACCTGCTGGTGCGTTGCCGAGCGTATTGGAGCGCAGCGTCGACAACGGCACGTCTGCGCCTCACCTGCTCGTGCGCTGCTGAGCGCGTCGAAGCGCAGCGTCGGCCACTGTGCGTCTACGTCTCACCTACCGGTGTGTTCCGGAGCACGTAGAGGCGTGTCGCAACGCCGGCCACGGCACGTCTGTGCATCACTTGCTGGTGCGCTGTCAAACACGCAGGGGCGCGTAGTAGCGCCGGCCACGGTGTGTCTGCGCCTCACCTGCTGGTGCTCTACTGAGCACGGCTCGGCTCGGCTTTGCTCATCTAGTCTTGTCTTTTCTTGTCTTGTCTTGTCTTGTCTTGTTGTATTGTGGTGCATTATCTTGTAGTTGTATTGTTGCATTGATTACAAGCATGCTTTGGTATAAATACGGGTGGCTGATGCCTTGCGTCTGCGTGTCATTTTCGCTCTAGATGGTGGACCGTTCGCAGCTCGGCTCAGCACGGCTCATCTGCCGGTGCGCTGCCGAGCAGGTCGGAGCTTATCGCAGTGCCAGCCACGGTGGGTCTACGCCTCACCTGTCAGTGAGCTGCCGTGCGCGTTGGAGCGCGTCGCAGCGCTGGCCACGGCGCGTCTGTGCCTCACCTGCTGATGCGCTGCTGAGCGCGTTTGAGGTCGTCGCAGCGACGGCTACGGAGCGTCTGCGCCTCACCTGCCGAACACGCAGAGGCGTGACGCAAAGCCGGCCACGGCGAATCTGCGCCTCACCTGCCACTGCGCTGTCGAGCTCGCAGGGACCTGACGCAGCGCCAGGCACGGTGCCACTGCGTGTCACCTGTCTGCGGTGTCACCTGTCTGCTGCGTCGTGTCGGGCCTCGCCTGGTCTGGTCTCGTCTCGTCAGGTCTGGTCTCGTCGCGTCTGGTCTCGTCTGATCTCGTCTGGTCCCGTGTGATCTGGTCTCGTCTGGTGTCGTCTGGTCTCGTCTGGTTCCTCTGGTTTCGTCTGGTCTAGTTTCGTCTCTCTGGTCTAATTTCGTCTCTCTGGTCTGGTCTGGACTTATCTGGTCTGGTCCGGTCTTGTGTGGTCTTGTCTGGTTTGTCTGGGGTCTTGTCTGGTCTTGTCTGGTCTTGTCTGGTCTTGTCTGGGGTCTTGTTTGGTCTTGTCTGGTCTCGTCTGATCTTGTCTGGTCTCGTATGGTCTCGTATGGTCTCGTATGGTCTCGTATGGTCTCGTATGGTCTCGTATGGTCTCGTATGGACTCGTATAGACTCGTATGGTCTCAGCTGGTCTTGTCTCGTCTGGTCTTGTCTGTTCTCGTCTGGTCTCATCGTCTGTCCTCGTCTGGTCCCGTCTGGTCTCGTTTAGTCATCTGCTCTCATCTGGTCTCTTATCGTCTGGTCTGGTCTGGTCTCATCTGGTCTAGTCTGGTCTAGTCTGGTCCTGTTTGGTCTCGTCTAGTCTCGTCTAGTCTGACCTGGTGTCGTCTGGTCTCGTCTGGTCTGGTCTGGTCTCGTCTTGTCTCTTCTGGTCTTGTCTGGTCTCGTCTGGTCTCATCTGGTCTCATCTGGTCTCATCTGGTCTCGTCTGGTCTCGTTAGTTATTTGTGATAAGATATGTTTTGAGTAATTAGCGATAAGATAAGTAATTATTATTGATATGCAATAAGGTAAGTAATTATTGATTAGCGATAAGATAAGTAATTAGTGGTAAGCGATAAGATATGTAATTATTAGCGATAAGTACTTTGCGATTAGTAAAGAAATTAGTGATAAGCGATAAGATAAGTAATTAGTGATAAGCGATAAGATAAGAAATTAGTGATAAGCGATAAGATAAGAAATTAGTGATAAACGATAAGATAAGTAATAAGTGATAAGATATGTTATTTGTAATTAGCGATTAGTAAAATAATTAGTGATATGCGATAAGATAAGTAATAAGCGATAAGTAATTAGTGCTAAGCGATAAGATAAGAAATTATTGATTAGCGATAAGATAAGAAATTAGTGATAAACGGTAGGCTATAAGATAAGTAACTAGTGATAAGCGATAAGATAAGTAATTAATGATAAGCGATAAGATAAGAAATTAGTTATAAGCGATAAGATAAGTAATTACTGATAAGCTATAAGATAAGTAACTAGTGATAAGCGATAAGATTAGTGATAAGCGATAAGATAAGAAATTAGTGATAGTAATTAGTGATAAGCTATAAGATAAGTTATTACTGATTAGCGATAAGATAAGAAATTAGTGATAAACTATAAGTAATTTGTGATAAGATATATAATTAGTAATTAGCAATAAGATGTTTAGTGATAAGCGATAAGTAATTAGTCATAAACGATTAGATAAGTAAAGTGATAAACTATAAGTAATTTGTGATAAGATATGAAATAAGTAATTAGTAATTAGCAATAAGATAAATTTATTAGTGCTAAGCGATAAGTAATTAGTCATAAACGATTAGATAAGTAATCAGTGATAAACGATAAGATAAGTAATTAGTGATAAGATATGTTATTAGTAATTAGCGATTAGTAAAATAATTAGTGATAAGCGATAAGATAAGAAATTGGTGATAAGCGATAAGATAAGAAATGATTGATTAGCGATAAGATAAGAAATTAGTGATAAACGATAGGATAAGAAATTAGTGATAAACGGTAGGATAAGTAATTAGTGATAAGCGATAAGATAAAAAATTAGTGATAAGATATGTCATTAGTAATAGAAATAGAAATAGAAATTCTTTATTTGCTTAATGTGTGTTGACATAGAATGTTAATTGCTAAAAAAAGTTCAACACATTAGCCGTAGCGGCGTACAAATACTTTGTCATATCGGCATACAATAGAAATTCTACACATTCTAAATAAATAAGCATAAATAGTAAATAGCGATTAGTTAAGTAATTAGTAATAAGCGATAAGATAAGCAATTTGTGATAAGATATGTTATTAGTAATTAGCGATAACATAAGTAATTAGTGATAAGCGATAAGATAAGAAATTAGTGATAAACGATAAGATAAGTAATAAGTGATAAGATATGTAGTTAGTTATTAGTAATTAGCGATAAGCTATAAGATAAGTAGGTAACTAGTGATAAATGATAAGATAAGTAATTAGTGATAAGCGATAAGATTAGGAATCAGTTATAAGCGATAAGATAAGGAATTAGTTATAAGCGATAAGATAAGGAATTAGTGATAAGCTATAAGATAAGTAACTAGTGATAAGCGATAAGTAACTAGTGATAAGCGATAAGATAAGTAATTAGTGATAAGCGATAAGATAAGTAACTAGTGATAAGCTATAAGATAAGGAATTAGTGATAAGCTATAAGATAAGTAACTAGTGATAAGCGATAAGATAAGTAATTAGTAATAAGCGATAAGATGTGATTAGTGATAAGCGATAAGTAATTATTCTTATTATAGTTTCTTAAATTAATTAAGTAATTATTATTATAGTTTCTTAAAGGTTCTTAGAACAACAAAGGTTAAATCGATGTTTTAAATTTTTGACCAATGGAACCTAAAAAATAAACAGTTCTTTATCTATATATAACCAATTACCATTTTCTTAGCTATGTTTTATGTTACTATCTGATTACATCTCACACGGCAAATTACTCAGCCGAGCTAAACATCAGGGAATATTGTGAAATCCGTGCAGTGCAACAGTAAAATGTACACTAAGTATTTATCCAATACACCTATGATTCATCTAGAACTGTTATGTAAGCCATGTGTTATTGCAAATCTAAAGTAACAACTACTTGGAATTAAGTTTCTAAATAAAAATAAAAATAAATTAAACGTGTCCACCTGGTTTCATTTCCGTGGGAGGAAGCCGCAGCATTCCTCAGACACCACAGATTTAATTACTATCTTGAAGTTGCCTTGATGTCGTAACTCGTAGCTTGAAGTATTCACAGACATAAAATTTATAAATCTGTGGAAGTATTATACACAAGCCCTGTATTCAATGTACTTTGTGTTATACACGTAGTCGTAATTCCTAGTTCCTTTATTATACAATCAACTGCAATCAACAATATTGCCACTTGCAGACTTTGAGTATTAATTGCAGAAGTCAAACAAAAGTCTTAAATTGCCCTTTTTATAATAAATAAGTTGGAAATTAATTACGATTTATTTACCTAACTAATTATTAAAATAGATTTTGTTCTTTTAGTGTTTTAATCACTTAAATCAAGCATAAATCTCTAGTTAAATCAACATTCTCTATTCATATCACTGTAGATATAGGTAACATTATACACACATAACAAAGATATATATAAATCTACGCTTATGGAAGGTATGTTTTGTTTCGTCATCAGTACCCACCTATTATTCAGTAACGTCGGAATTCAGCAAAACCATTAAAATGGCAGTTTTACTCACCTATATTTATTATCTTTTCAAATAGTAAACGATGACATTACCATAAAAGTAAAAGAAACCATAATTGTATTGCATTAGAGCTCAATTTCGTATAAGTATACTTATATGTTTACGTAATGAAAACGCTCCAAATTAAAATCGTCTGTATTGAATATGTGACTTTAAACTGGTACTGATAAGGTTCATTTTACTTTGATGCTAATGTCTTCGTTTACTATTACGATCATACGAATTAAAACTCGGACTAACCGCACGGCACATTAATGTATCAATGCTTAGAAGTGCGGGTTGACAACTGAAAGGCCGCAAGTTCGATCTCCACCCCACTATTGTCGTATCCACTCCAAACACAAGCTTTCCGCTTATTTGGAGGGAAGAGGAGAATATATAAGTTAGTAGTTCAGCTTGGCTAATATTCTTTCTTTAAGTAAGCAGTGATAGCAGTCAGTTTTTAGTAAGCAGTGATAGCCTAGTGGTTAGGACTGTGGTCTCCTATTCGGGGGGTCGCAGGTTCGATCCCGGGTACGCACCTCTGACTTTTCGGAGTCATGTGCGTTTAAGCAATTAAATATCACTTGCTTCAACGGTGAAGGAAAACATCGTGAGGAAACCTGCACATCTGAGAGTTCTCTATAATGTTCTCGAAGGTGTGTGAAGTCCGCCAATTCGCATTGGGCCAGCGTGGTGGACTATGGCCTATAACCCTTCTCTGAGAGGAGACCTGCGCTCAGTAGTGAGCCGTTGATGGGTTGCTAAAGGTTGCTAATGATGAATATTCTTTCTTTATATGGTATGATCCTTAGATCATAGATAAGTAGGTATGATCGGAACTTTTCGATAGTTTCAAAACATTTTTTAGTTAACAGATGTCATACAATGTCATTATGAATCATTGCAATAATGAGCTGCAAGAAATGCAAAATTATTGAAGTCTAAAGTCTAAAAAATTGTATTATTAACATTTTATTTATATTATGGATAAAATGGACGTACTATGGTCTAAAGAGAGATTGCATAAAATTTTTAGTAAAGTAAGCAACTCAAATTATTAAGCAAATCCCTTTATTATGGCACGTCAAACATTAAAAGATTGTTCATTCTGAAATCAAATTAAAAATTGAATTAACGTAAAAAAATACGAATTAAAATGCGTTCTTTAGTAAGTTGAACCTCTTTATTTACCTACAATAAATAAAATTGCTTCAAATATTAAATACATATTTGTATCGGTTGTTTAATAAGAAACGTAGAAATTGTTTTTTGGCAAGCTAGCACGGAAATTGTAAATATGAGGTACCTACATTACCTAACCAGAAACATACGATGTAGTACGTATTTATTACAGTGTATACGTACGTAACGTTAATCAAGAGTGAATAGGCATCTTCTAAGCAAGTGCGCTCATCTTAGGCTGCATTTTCACTTACCATCAGCTGTGATCGTAGTCAAGCGCTGTAGTCTATTTACGAGTATATTTTTAGGAGCTACCTCCCTTTCTATCGCGTAACTCTATTCCCTTCACACTACGTTACCTAGTTATATTTTTTCCGAGACGCTGGAAAATGTCATCCAGTATAATGTAACGTAACTTAACTTATACAGTATCTTGAAAGTTCCAAATAAGAACTTGTGTTAATTATTAGGGGTCGATTTTGAGACCTCGTCGACCCCCAAAATCAGTTTTCGCTTATGTCGACCCCTGAGAAACCGATTTCTACCCCAAGGGGTCGAAATCAACCATTTTTAACCAACTTCAAAAAAAGGAGGAGGTTATCAATTCGTCGGAATCTTTTATTTTTATGTAGATAATATGTCCACCGATTACTCGAAGATGCCTGAACCGATTTGGAAAATTCTTTTTTTGTTTGAAAGGGTGGTTCCCAGGTGGTCCCATATAAATTTCTTCGCGGAGCAGTTTTTAAAATATCAACAATAAATTATATATTTTGTATAGTGTGTGTAATGTAGTAAAGTGGGAGTTTGAATTCGGTTGCTTAAGGCTGAAGACAAGGGTCTGCCCGCGAAATTCAAATTTAATTTGGTTTTTTGCAATTTGTAAACTAATAGGACAAAGTAGGGCTTATGGCATTCTAATTGCGACAATGCAACTCAGTATTTTGCTTAATTTCTTAAACTGGTCACTTTCAAGTAAAGATTTTTATGTAAACCTGTGAAGATGATAATTCCACTGGCGCAATTAGAAGGCCATAAGCCTACTTTATCGTACTAGTTTACAAATTGCGAAAAACCAAATTAAATTTGAATTTCGCGGGCATACCCTTGTCTTCAACCTTAAATAGAATTTATTAAGGGAATCCCTGTTCTAAAAACTTACTCCATGTTTCCAGGAGTCAATAAGGCTGAACGTGACGCACGCGTCAGGCGACGGGGGTTCCCCGCTGCGATGCTGCCGGCTGTGTGGGGGGTCGGGTCACCTGAGGTGTTTCTGTGAGACCTATCTGTGGGAGGGGGTCGAGGAGCGGTACGATCAGCTGCTTTACAACTGCTTTGGAGTTCGGGTTAGTGTACATCATCATCAGTAAAAAACGAGTGTAGTTTAGACCACACGACTGAAGTAAAACTTACGAAACGCAACTGGCTATGAGAGCAAGAGAGAAAGAAAACGTGTGCTCGCACCTCTCTCTCTTGCCCCTACAGTAATATACGAAACGTATTACGTAACTCTCTCTCTCTCTCTCTCTGTCTTCACTATCTTATATCTCCCTCTCAACTTCCGTTCGCCTCGCCCGATCACACTTTTCGTAACGCATTCACCAGCTTACTCCCCAAGTCAAGCGTGTTTTTATGTTCAATTTTGTTATGGTTTATAATGCCATCAAATTAATACGATTTTGATCGGCAACTCTGAGACTGGGTTTCCACAGCGCGGTTCGCACGGCCGCGCGCCCACAGCGGTTGCGGTACCGCTAGTACTGCGCCCGCCGCGGCCGCAAACCGCGCCGTGGAAATTGAAACTTCATTTTCCATACAAATCTGCATTCTACGGAGGCCGCGGGCCCGAAACCGCTGCGGGCGCCGAACCGCACCGTGGAAACTCAGTCTTAGACAATCGGGGGGGCAGGAATGGGAAGATAATATAGCTCCGCAATTTGAAGAACTGATGGTTCTTGGGATCCCAAGTTCCTAGGGTGATGACCCCGCACCGGAAAGCGCAGTGGCAGACACCTTACTAGGTGAACCGACTACGATGGGGCGCAGGGACGCGCTGGTTACGGGCGACGCAAAACCGTGATCTATGGAAGTCCAAACAAGAGACCTTTCTCCAGCAGTGCACGTCTATCGGTTGATGAGGAAGAAATTAATCAGTTTTTGTACGGCACGGTTTCTGAACGAAATAGCCTCGCTGACGCTTACACTGCCAGATCAGACCATAGACAATTTAGAAATTGGGTATTTGACTGATTTTTTTATTTATTTAAAATAACGTTTTTAAATATTATAACACAATGCCATTTCTCTTTTTTAAATATCTTTACTAGTCTCGGAATTAATAAGCTGTTTTACTGTGACTGTATCTGTCTCTTTCTAAAACGAAATTTTCTATGGAGCTTGTATGGAGCTGCTGAATTGTGACATCACAGTTCACTAAGCGCTCTCTCTGTCTAACAGGGAACTTTAAAGCTCTTTAGCCGATTTATTTTCTATTTTTACAAATGTTATTCTTACATGTTACATTTTCGATTATAAGTAAATAATGAATATCAACATTTTGACGACAGTCAAATACCCTTATTATAAACCAAACGAGACAGTAACACTTCAATTTTCAAACTATCTCCGGCTGTATGGTCATGGATCTTTGCCTGTCCTGAGGAGGACGAATTTAAAACAACAACATCAAACTATGTCTTGCAGCCTCTAGCAACAGATGGCATGATATGTGAGCGCTGTGTATGCCAGCTTCGAAACATACAGCGCTTCCGCTCGCTCGTGCAATCTGCCTTTGCCCGACCCCCCAGCGAATGTGAGTTGAAATGACGGTTTTAAGATTGAAGACAAGGGTCTGCCCGCGAAATTCAAATTTAATTTGGTTTTTCGCAATTTGTAAACTAATACGACAAAGTAGGCTTTTGGCCTTCTAATTGCGCCAGTGGAATTATCATCTTCACAGGTTTACATAAAAATCTTTATCTACTTGAAAGTGACCAGTTTAAGAAATTAATCAAAATACTGAGTTGGACGTGAGTTACTTACAAATTAGTCGATATTTTGATTAATTTCTTAAACTGGACACTTTCAAGTAGATAAAGATTTTTATGTAAACCTGTGAAGATGATAATTCCACTGGCGCAATTAGAAGGCCAAAAGCCTACTTTGTCGTATTAGTTTACAAATTGCGAAAAACCATTCGCGGGCAGACCCTTGTGTTCAACCTTAAAACGTACTTCTTAGTATAACTTAAGCCCAATTTAGACGGTGCGTCGTTCATCGTTCATTTTTGAGAACATTTTTTGCGAAAATGCACTTAAGGCCCTTTGCCCTAAGGGCGAATTTAGACGGTTCATTTTCGATGACTCATAGATGAAGCCTCGAAAATGATAGCAAAAATCTCGATAGATGAGCCGTCTAAATTCGCCATTAGGGCTAATTAAGACGGTTCATTTTCGCAAAAAATGAACAATAAACGAGGCGCCGTCTAAATTGGGCTTAAGTAACAGTAAGAATACGACGGAGCCTCGTTCATCGTTGCGAAAATTTTTGCGAAAATGAACCGTCTTAATTCGCCCTAAGGATGAATTTTCTACGGTTAATTTTTCGAGATTTTTGCTTTCATTTTCGAGGGTCATCGGTGAGCCATCCGTCTAAATTCGCCCTTAGGGCAAAGTGCCTTAGGGTTCATTTTCGCAAAAAATATTCGCAAAAATGAACGATGAACGAGGCACCGTCTAATATCGGCCTACGCTCTTGAAGTTTTCGACGACCTCCCTGGCGCAGTAGTGAGCGCTGTGGTCTTATAACTGGGAGGTCTCGGGTTCGATTCTCGGCTGGCTCAGTCCGATTACTAGCTGATGCCCGCGATTTCGCCCGCGTGAATTTAGTTTTTGAAATCCCGTGGGAACTCTTACTTTCCGAAACAAAAAGGAGCCTTCGGTTCGGATCGTGGCACCAATTGTCTAAAAGTTATTCCATTGATCGTGGTCGATTCGATGACATTATCGTCAAAGTAAAATAATCCTTGACTGTATTGATTTAAAGTCACAAATTCAGTACAACCGATTTTAATATGAAGCGTACCTATCGTACAATACGTAAACGTAACGAATGCATACACGAAATTGAGCTCTATGGCAATGCTGTTATGGTTTATTTTACTTTGACGCTAATGTCATCAAATACAATTACGATCAATGGAATAACTTTAGACAATCGCACCTCTTGTTAGTTTCTCATCGAGGGACCGCCTTCGTGCCGACTCATCGCATCGTCCGCCCGCGCTATTACTTTATCTCTTTGCTCGGCTTCTAATGGTTAAGAATTGGGCTATCAAATGCAAAAATCATTTTTCAAATCAGACTGTTAGTTCCAGAGAAGTAGGTAGGTGGTAGTGCTGCTTTCCCTCACAGTTGGTTGAGCGAAGCAACGGCTGGGTCATGCGTCATGCTCGTGAACGGGTGCCACCGGCGGGAATGGGGCTACTTTATGTCTGCCAATCTTGGGGTATATTGCATTGTTAGTGGGTGTGCATTTTTGGAACTTCCCTCATTGTGGAAACACTGCATACATAGCATAGTATTATTTGTATTGTAAACTTGTTTTGAAAAGAGCAACCGCCGAGTTTCTTGCTGGTTCTTCTCGGCAGGAAGGGCATTCCGAACCAGTGGTACACTCATCGACGATTCAAAAGCACTTGTAAAAAAGTTTATTTGAATAACAAAATATTTCTATTCTGGAGATTAAAGCTTTCAAACAAACAATTAAATTAATAACATTTTAAGAATTTATTTAAACTCTTTCAATTGCAGATTCATCAAACCAATCTCAAAAAGGAATCGACGAAGGTCACGCACAGAAGAAAATCAAAAGCAAATCCAAACTATCAAGGCTAGAACTCGCGAAAAACAGTACTAGAAACGGCTTAGACCTGAATCTTAGAAAAATCAGGGCCGAAAGGAAAAAGTCCATTTTCAACACCAATGTACAAGTCAAACGGATGAACATACCATGCACCGTTTGCAATCAAAAGTATCCCATGTTGGTGCCGTTTGATGGGAGCAAAAAGTTTGTATGTTCAAGGTGTAAGAAAAAGGGTGACTTTCGGCCAAGTTTTAGGAGAAGCAACCTGATCGTTCCCGGAAATAATTTGGTCTTGCACGCCAAAACTGAACTCAGAGGGAAGGGCAGGTGATTTTATAGCGCTTTTTATTTACTAACTAGCTGAATGCCCGCGACTTTGGCCGCGTAGATTAAGTTTTTAAAATCCCTCAGGAACTCTTTGGTTTTCAGGCATAAAAAGCCCATGTAACTCTCCAGGTCCTCAACTATGCCCATGCGAAAAATCACGTCGATCCGTTGATCCGCTCTGTTGCGGCGTGATTGAAGGACAAACCAACAAGCAAACGCTTTCCCATTTGTAATATTAAACATTAGCTGCTAGATGATACCCAAAATTCGTTTGTTAGTTTTTTGATTCCCGCGGGAACTCTTTAATTTTCTGAGTTAAAATGTAGCCTATGTGTTAATCCTGAATTAATAAATTAGAATTTTAAGGTTGCTAGTTTCGAAGGAATCGATTGTGTCCACAGGTACAAGCGTCCATAGGAACAACACTTGCCCATATTATGTCTAAAAATCTCATAACCCAAATTGACATGTCTAAATCTCGTGCTATCCCTTTCATAATGCTTACTGCGGAAAGGATAGAAAATAGAAACTTAGATTTAGTTTAGAGATTGTGTAGTACATTATTCTAATAACTTTTCATACTTTTCAGACATTTCAGTGTGCAAAAAATACCCTCGCAGTCAGTTAAAATACCAGTTCACCCAAAATACAAGTGCAGCCAATGTGCCAAAATATACTCTATGGCACAGCATTTGACGCAGCATATAGACACCGTTCACAAAAACATAGACAACACAGTCTGCAACATCTGCAGGAAAGATCTAAATACGAAGGAATTGCTCGATAAACATATGCGTTCCCATACAGGCCAACCGATATACCAATGTGACGTTTGTAAACGAGTGTTCAAAGGAAAAATGGCGTTCCAAAGTCACTATTTGACGCATGGGAAAGAAAAATAAACTCTAATAAAATGGTGGAAAGGATGTTTTTTGAACTGCTTTTTAACATGATCATAAACCAAGTGTTTAAATGTATAGAAAACAAAAGGGACTTAACTTAACACTTGAGAAATATCAATATAATCTGCTTTCTCTTAAATATAACGATCCCTATTTTTCAAAATATAAAAAAACCGCTGTGTTTATGTGCATGCTAAAAGGCAAAATGCTGTCAAAAAAATTGTCTATGGTATGATAAGAATAAAAATGGCGCTTGAATTAATATTTTTAAATCGGTGGCGGCAATTGATTAGTTTCCCGTAAGGATTTGCTTTTACTATTTTTTATATTTGCTATATTTTTATTTATTAGACTTGTTTTATAGTTTAATAAAAGGTTACTGTTTCAAATAGGTATCGTGTTTCATTTTTATCTAAGTAAGGTACCTAAGTATCCCTTTTCAATCATACAGGGATAATTTAGGTAGGGTGCAATCGAAAAATAATAAATCAGTAATAAAATACTCGTTCAAAAATAAACAGCCTTATTTTGAGTACTACCTAACATATAATACAAGACTAAAATATTGTAAGATTAATTAGCTAATGATATGTTATAATTTAAATAATATGAGATCTGGAGTAAGTATGAAAGAAAAGAAAAAATATACTAACTAGCTGACCCAGCGAACTTCGTACCGCCAGCAAAAATATTTAGGGGTGGGTCATTACCCTTATCATTTAGGGGTATGAAAAATAGATGTTGGCCGATTCTCAGACCTACCCGATATGCAGACAAAATATAAAAATCGGTCCAGCCGTTTCACACGAGAATTTTATATTTATTATTAGATATTAATTTGCTTATTCATATTTTTTTTGTTTTTATTATATTTTTTCGACGTTTTGCAAAATTAATCACAAACTTTATAATTATAATCGGTATAGTTTTCTAACTTTGAAATTTCAAACCTCCGATTTCACCCCTTACATAAATTCAAATTAAAAATAATTTTCAATTTTTTTATTTATAATGATGTTGGGCCACTATTATAAATATACAACTATTCCACTGTACAGCTTTAGTACTTACTAAAATAATCGACTGTTACGGACGGATGGACGGACGGAGAAAGTAGCACCATAAGAGTTCCAAATTTACCATTTTGGTACGGAACCCTAAAAAGGACGCGAAATAATGGTTAATAATTAATTATTTACCTACGAAGGCTTACGTTGTATTTTTAGTAGCAAAAGAGAGTCATATTTTCTACAGCAGTGGTGAGAGGACATAAGTCGCCTCATTTTAACGTCACTTGACGGGAGAAAGTTTATGAGAAAACTCAGTAAACTTGGAATCGGATGCGTTAACGTCGTATGACAGTTAAGCGAGCGCGCCGTGTCATAAGTAGCTCCACCCAAACTACAACAGAACACGGGGTGCGGAGCTTAGCACAGCCCTCCGCAATGACTGATTCACTGTGTAGAAACGGACTCCCGACAGACAGCCGCGACTGTGGGTATATGTATCTCGCTTGCGTGAAAACTTCGATAGCGCGAGTTAGGATTTACGCGAAACTTTAACTTTTCAGCCCAATTTTTTTGAATTTTTTACGCGTAATCAATTAAATTTCTTAATAAAAGTACAAACAAAACTATAGCAAAAAAAAAAAGATTTTTTCGATCTCGCGAGAGATCGATCTCGCAGCTATGCCATCAAAAAGTTGTTATATAAATTAAAAGGGTGCTATGGTGGTATCGATGAGATTTACTTTAGTTTTATGTTAGATTTTGGTTTATATTTTATAAATTATTTAGTTGGATAAAAAAATTATAAACAGAAAAATATTACGGGATAATACATATTATACCTACATTGATAACTACTTACACCCAAATTAAATAGAAAAAATATAAAAACAAAAAATATATTTTGGGTTTTTTTTTAAACATAGGTAAATCAAAAATACTTTTCACTGAATTTCATTGAAATTATTCCAAAGTGTGAAAGGCAAAATAATAAAATACCAAAAATTGTCGTATATTATCAGATAATATTATAGCATAATATAATATGGCATACCTACCTACCCTTTTGTACCTACTCAAGTTACAAGTAGGTAACTACATACATAAGCTTGGGATTTCTTAAATCCAACTTATCTCGATACAAGTACGTACGATAAAATTACGTATATCCGTAAAAACATACCAAGTTTTATGGTTACACCTAAGTTGAAAAACGACAGACTAATAATATAATTAACAAAAATTCACCCTCTATTTATCTTATCTCCATTGGGAGTTGAACATTTAAAAATTGTTAGTTAGTTATACAAGACCAAAGTTGAGTCAAGTATGATCTTTCCCATGTTGAATTAACGGAAACGAACCTCTGTGAGTCAATTAAATTCGATAAAACATAGATTTTTAAATACCAATAGTAAAATAATTAATTAAAAATAACGGTAAATAGAAAAATACCGCCATCTGCCAAGGATCACTGGAACTTCTTAATTAGAGCATTACTAAGAACAGATAACTCAAGACGATACCACTAGATGTCATTAGTTGTTTCATTCGGAAATATTTAAGTCGGCAAAACAAAAATAACTATTTTTGGGGTTTGCAACAGCAGCTACAGCGCAGTGGATATAGGCTTTGATTAAAAACTGGAACAGAGACAATAATTTGTGACCTGTGGGGCAACCACGGACCACGGTGCAACATGATGGATTTAGAGCAATTGTTACGTGAACTTCGATGTGATAACTAAATAAAACCGGCCAAGTGCGTGTCGGACCACGCGCAGTGTAGGGTTCCGTAGTTGCTTTCAACTACGGAACCCTACACAAAAAATTAATATAATCTCAAATATTATTGCTGACCTAGGATAGTGCTTTTATTTTATTTATGAATATTGAATACATTTTGAGTTCCATGGTTTAAATACTATAGTATATTACAAAATATGCAACTTACACTACGTGTAATACCTAGCTTAGAAAAAACAGATATAACTCTTTAACTAATGAACCCTACTTAGCCGTGATAGTTTTCCTTTAAAATTCATTATATATACTACTGCTGTGAATTTTTTCTTGTATTCTCTACACAACCATTTAGCTGGCAGAGGGGGGGGACACTTGACTCTAATAAAATTTAGCACTTTAAAATATTATATTTCACAAACGGATCCCTGAATTGAAAAATGGTGTTCCCACACCCACAATATTTTTGAAAGACCTATTCAACGACATCCCACACTATGGGATAGACGAGAAAAAAAAATCATTCCCACTTTACATGTAGGGGAGGTACCCTAAAAAAATATTTTTCACAATTTTATTTCACCACTTTGTCGGCGTGATTGATATTTATGCCCATGCCAAATTACAGATTTCTAGTACCAGTAGTCTCTGAGCTAAACCGCGGACAGACAGACAGACAGACAGACAGACAGACAGACAGACAGACAGACAGACAGACAGACAGACAGACAGACGGACGGACATGGCGAAACTATAAGGGTTCCTTGTTTACTACGGAACCCTAAAAAGATTCGGTAGACTCTCTAAGAATAGTTGAAGAGCGAATCACAAAAAATATCAATGGAAATATAGACAAGAAATTTGAAAGTATTCATTCGCAAATTACACAAGAATAATGTAAAATATTAAAATAAGAAAATCCTCCGCCATTTTAGTTTTATTTTTTAATTAATTAATCTCCTTTGGGGCGGGCAAAGATCCATGACCGTACAGCCTATTCAAAGGTGAAAAAGTTCTTGAGTATTATTTTTGTCGTTTAAGTTTTGGCCCTGAGATACAAAAAATCCCTATATTTTTGAAGTGAAAACTTCTTTAGGCGCGTTGAGCACTTTTTTGAGTGAGCAAAAAAAGTGCTATGGATAATTCGCATCATCGTCACCTTCACAATCGTCACCTGGAGAATGCAGTAAGCGTTCAACATTTTAGAGGTTCCCAAGCAACCTTGTACAGCGCAGCGGGCAAGCAGCCGCCTTCCTTACCGTTTAATGTATTATGTCGCAGGTTCGAATCTCACTCACGAAATCGTGACAGTGCGCTTTTCTTATTTGTTTTTCATCATCATCATCATCATCATTAAAATAAAAAATAAATAAAATAGCCTTTTATTTCCGAACATAACAAAATACATAGTAATTTACATAGTAAATATTAGTTTTCTAAATTGTTTTCTAAAAGTTCGGCGTGCCTAGTGGCATAGGCCTCCTCCAACTCACGCCATTGGGCTCGATGATGAAGATTTCAGTAAGCGTTCAACATTTTAGAAGTTCCCAAGCAACCTTGTACAGCGCAGCGGGCATGCAGCCGCCTTCCTTATCGTTTAATGTATTATGTCACTGGTTCGAATCTCACTCACGAAATCGTGAAAGTGCGCTTTTCTTATTTGTTTTTCATCATCATCATCATCATCATTAAAATAAAAAATAAATAAAACAGCCTTTTAATTCCGAGCATAACAAAATACATAGAAATTTTTATAGTAAATATTAGTTTTCTAAATTGTGTCCCGTAGTTCGGCGTGCCTAGTGGCATAGGCCTCCTCCAACTCACTCCATTGGGCTCGATCCGCTGCAACCCTTGTCCAGGGTTGCAGCGGATAATCATCATCATTATCAACCCATTATCGGCTCACTACTGAGCGAGGTCTCCTCAGTGAAGGGTTATGGGCTATAGTCCACCGCGCAGGCCCAATGCGAATTGGCGGACTTCACACACCTTCGAGAACATTATGTAATTTGTTTTTAATTATTAGCAAATCTATTTTTCACTTCTATCGGCACTCGGCAGTCCCTATGACTGGCAATTTTTTTTAAGCTATTGCATAGCTTTTATAGCGGGCTTTGAGCGCGGCTACCGAATCAAGAAATTCCGTAACGAAAATAAACCTAACACCGTCGTATCAGTTCGGCACGGCGGCACGGTGTTTGTGTCCGTGCGACTAGAAAATGCTATGCAATAGCTTTACCGCGGCAGTCCCCGAGTGCCACACGTATTTTTAGCTATGTAGTTTCAAGGCTCTGGGTTCTTGGGTCCTAGCTCCTAGGCGAACTTGGAGCAGTACTGGCGGTTGGGCAGGCGCAGCGACGCCACGCAGCTCTTAGTGGCGGATAGCTCCTTCCTCAGTCGCAAAATGTCGACCTCAGCCTGCCGCTTACGCTGGAAATACACTGCTTCATTATTTTATATCGCATTCGGCACAAGGACCGTCTTAAACCGGCTCAGAGAGCAATTAGTAACTAAGAAATCCTGCTTTCAAAAAAGGGTTCCACGCGGAAGCGCTGGGCTTAAAAAGGGTTATAGGCCATAGTCCACTACGCAGGCCCAATGCGAATTGGCGGACTTCACACACCTTCGAGAACATTATGTAATAATTTGTTTTTAATTATTAGCAAATCTAGTTTTCACTTCTATCGGCACTCGGCAGTCCCTATGACTGCCATTTTTTTTTAACTATGTAGTTTCAAGGCTCTGGGTACTTGGGTCGTAACTCCTGGGCGAACAATTTGTTTTTAATTATTAGCAAATCTAGTTTTCACTTCTATCGGCAGACCCTATGACTGCCAATTTTTTTTTAACAGCTATGTAGTTTCAAGGCTCTGGGTTCTTGGGTCCTAGCTCCTAGGCGAACTTGGAGCAGTACTGGCGGTTGGGCAGGCGCAGCGACGCGACGCAGCTCTTGGTGGCGGATAGCTCCTTCCTCAGTCGCACAATGTCGATTTCAGCCTGCCGTTTACGCTGGAAATACACTGCTTCATTATTTTATATCGCATTCCGCACAAGGGCGTCTTAAGGTTGATTATACGGGTCTGCCCGCGAAATTCAAATTCAAATTGGTTTTTCGCAATTTGTAAATAACCTAATACCATAGTCCACCACGCTGGCCCAATGCGAATTGGCGGACTTCACACACCTTCAAGAACATTATGAAGAACTCTCAGGTGTGCAGGTTTCCTCACGATGTTTTCCTTCACCGTTGAAGCAAGTGATATTTAATTGCTTAAACGCACTTGACTCCGAAGTCAGAGGTGCGTGCCCGGGATCGAACCTGCAACCCCCCGAATAGGAGACCACAGTCCTAACCACTGCTATCACTGCTTGTGTATTCAATAATAGTATAAAAAACTTATTACAATGTAATAGCTGTATAATAATAATTGTAAAATGATTATTTTGAAAAGAGCAACTGCCGAGTTTCTTGCCGGCTCTTCTCAGCAGAATCCGCTTTCCGAACCGGTGGTAGATTCATGACGTGTCATAAGAGCCACAGGTTGGCCTACTGCTGTGAATTTTTTCTTGTATCGTTTATACAAGGCAGTGCAGGTTATCTAAAACAAGAAAGACGTTTATAGGAAACTCTATACGCTTCTACAATAAAATTCCAAAGGACATTACAGATCTTTCTGATACACAATTTAAAGTTAAAATTAAAGATATCTTAATAAAAAAGGCATATTATAGAATAATAGATTATGTAGACGATGATAAAGCCTGTAAATTCTAATATTGCACATGCCATTAATGGTTAAGATTAAATTTTGTTTACGTTATGATATAAAAACTAATTACTTTTTAATTATTTGTTTATGACATTTTACATGACGATTTATGTTTGACAAAATTTTTATTATTTTTTTAATTTTATTCTTTAACATACCTAGTAGGTACCTAATTTTTGTGACTTCTTATTTTATTTATTTGTGCTAGACTGAATATTTTTGTAGATATTGTAATTTAAATATTTAAATGATGTAACATTTTTGACATTCATAAGCGCTTTTGTAAGCCTAAATCGAAGAAAAATAAACAATATAATACAATACAATACAACAATTTAGCTGGCAGAGGGGGGACATTTGACTAATAAAATTTAGCACTTTAAAATATCATATTTCACAAACTGATCCCTGAATTGAAAAATGGTGTTTCCACACCCACAATATTTTTGAAAGACCTCTTCAACGACACCCCACACTATGGGATTGACGAGAGAAAAAAGTCATCCCCACTTTACATGTAGGGGAGGTACCCTAAAAAAAATATTTTCACAATTTTATTTCACCACTTTGTCGGCGTGATTGATATTTATACCCTTGTACCAATAGTCTCTGAGCTAAACCGCGGACGGACATACAGACAGATAGACGGACGGACATGGCGAAATTATAAGGGTTCCTTGTTTACTACGGAACCCCAAAAACGATACCGGCCGAATTGAGAATTTGGAAGTTGGTTAAAAAGCGGGACGGCCTATCAAGAGACAATCGTCTCTTTATGAGCAGTTCGGCAAACGGGCCATTTCTGCAACATCGTGCGTGTTTGTGATCGCGTGCTCAAACCTAATAACTTGTGCCGAACTACTGTCTCAGAGCTGTGGACGGCTTCATGCAATGGTTTTCTTCTTTATCAACTGATAGACGTCCACTGCTAGACAATTAAAGACTTGCTTGGACTTCCATAGGCCTCGGTCTCGTGCTGCCTGATACCAGCGGCTCCCTGCAACTCGTTTGCTGTCGTCGGTCCACCTAGTGAAGGGTCTGCCAACACTGTGCTTCCCGGTGAGGGGTTGCCACTCCAGCACCTTGGGACCCCAACAACCATCAGCTCTTCGAACTATGTGCCCGCCCATTTCCACTTCAGCTTCGCGACGACTCGCTGAGCTCAGCAAGTCACATAAGGTGACAATGAACAAGTCGGTGAGTGACATAGCTATGTCGGTGACTTTGGTTCTCCTACGGATCTCCTCATTTCCGATTTGATCTTGCAGGGATACTCCGAGCATATAGCTCTCATAGCTCTGCAATTATGGTTGTATTATGGTTGAATTCAGTGACAAGTTAACCGTAAATAACCGTAAAGTTTGATAGTTACCATGTGACAATCGCAATCTTAGATTCATTAGGATGTTCCGGGATGTTAGGATGTTCATTATACGAGCAAAATCAATATGATGGATGTTACAATACAATTTTCTTTAGTCGGATTACAGTTTATAAATTTTTTTAACCGACTTCAAAAAAGGGAGGACGTTATCAATTCGACGCCAAACTATTTTTTTTTGGCGATGTTACCTACTCCATGGCTTCGTCAAATCTGGAACCGATTTCGGTTTTTTTTATTTATATGAAAGATCATACCGTCAGGTTGGTTCCATTTAAAGGGGAAGATCTGATGAATATCTTCGCTGATGGAGGACGGAACTCCTCAATGAATAAGAGCAAATCGCTCGTGATCAGAGAATGTAAAGATTGATCCTATGAAGCTACACTAAAAAGCTTAAAATAATAATAGGTAGGTAGGTAGATATAATATATAAAAATTATTGAAAAAAAAACCGACTTCAAACGCCACTACAAAGTATAAAATAATTTTAATTTGTAACCTACACGTACTTAGTTGTAGTCGGGCGAACCTCAATATAGAAACGATGAAACCGCAACGCTAGCCCGACTTCAACATACCTGAATAGAATATAATAGAAATGTTTTTTATTCAAATAAACTTTTTTACAAGTGCTTTTGAATCGTCAATGAGTCTACCACTGGTTCGGAATGCCGTTCCTGCCGAGAAGAACCAGCAAGAAACTCTGCGGTTGCTCTTTTCAAAACAAGTTTACAATTCAATAGAATAAATACTATGCAGTGTTTCCACAATGAGTTCCACAAAAGCATACCGAATTATAATTCAACACATGTCTAGACGGGCAGACAGAAAGTAGCCCCATTCCCGCCGGTGGCATCCGTTCACGAACATGACGCATAATCCAGCCATTGCTTCGCATTACTGTACAATCTAAAATTATTTTATACTTTTTAGTGGGGTTTGAAGTCGGTTTTTAAAAAGAATTTTAAGCTATTGCATAGCTTTTATCGCGGGCTTTGAACTAGGACAAACAGTTTGAGCGCGGCGACCGAATCAAGAAATTCCGTAACGAAAAAACCTAACACCGTCGTTCAGTAAGCGTTCAGCATTTTAGAGTTTCACATTTAGCTCTGTTTGGCGCAGTGGGCGAGCGGCCGCTTTCTTTAGATGTCGCAGGTTCGAATCTCACTCGCGAAGTAGTGACAGTGCGCTTTTCTTGTTTGTTTGTTTTTTAATTATTTTTTTGCATACTTAATTTTTATTATGCAAAAAAAAAATTGCATAAATATTATAATTGCATAAGTTGATAAAAAATGCTATGCAATAGCTTTACCGCGGCAGTCCCCGAGTGCCACTTAATTAGGGTTCCGTACCCAAAGGGTACCAACGGGACCCTATTACTAAGCCTACTCTGTCCGTCCGTCCGTCCGTCCGTCCGTCCGTCCGTCCGTCTGTCAGCGGGCTGTATCTCGGTAACTGTAATAGGTAGACAGTTGAAATTTTCACAGATTGTGTATTTCTATTGCCGCTACAACAACAAATAATAAAAATTAAATTAAATTAAAAAAAATTAAATAAAATATTTCCATGGGTACATGGAAATATTTTTATGTAATTTTTTTTACGGAACCCTAAAAGAGCGAGGCCCGACTCGCACTTGGCCGATTTTTTTTTTATATTTTCTTTATTATGTGAACTCTATGGATAGTTGAACGCCATCCAAACTCGGCTGATCAATTGGCAAACGCTATGATTTTATTTTTTTACGATGCACGCGCCCGTACCAAGTACGGCTTGTTAGCTCACAGCTACAGGGTGCTCCGAATTCCACTTATTTTCCAAAGGAAGCTTCTATAATAGTAATTATGGTCGATTGTGATAGGGACTTAGGTAAATGGGAAAAACGTAGACCACTTTTGACGTGATAACGTCTTATAAATCGATGAACACCGGCTGCACGCACGAAAAAGTGTCACGTTCCCCCTAAGCCTTGTGACTCCCATTCAACGTGTCATTTTCGAAGTGCTGAAGTGGCACGAAATAAAGCCAGAAAGTTAAAACAACAACAACCCCCTAAGCCTGAGGGTGCAAGCGAGAGCGCGGAACAAGCGATAGAGAGGCACGATCGGCCCAAGCGTGGGCTTGTGCCGCCCGCCAGTCATCGTCAATGTTTCTTTATGACGTTATCACGTAAAACTATCGTCCGTAAACCGACTTTACAGACAATCTATTTTTTTAGAACGTAGGTAGTTATACTTGTTTTTCAAAGCGGATTTTAGACGCTTTGGAAAGTTTGTATCAACCTGACTTTTTAGGTGTTTATTTAGAATAAAAACTTTTACAGTAACAAGAGACCGTTGACCTTTAGTGTAAATTCAACCTCGAGCCGTTTCTTATAAATAGAGCGTTGACACATAGACAGACAAACTACGAAGTAAGTAGGTGCTAGTAAGTAAGGCTTCTGGAAGAAATCACTTCCTTAGAGATAAGCTGTCCTTTTGCACGGCCTTTATATCTTTATGTTTCATTTTTATATTACTGGTACTAAATAAATAAATAAGTAGTCCTAAAACCGATCATTCCTATTCCGAGCATCCTGTATACATGATGATTTTCGTTCCCCAGTCTCGATATACGAAAATTCTATGCAAAATGCCATACTAAAAGCAAAACTTGCTGAGTTGGGATTCGGTAAGCACAATTTTTTACTATTTTGTCGATTTTTTAAGCTATTGCATAGCTTTTATCGCGGGCTTTGAACTAGGACAAACAGTTTGAGCGCGGCAAATCAAGAAATTCCGTGACGAAAATAAACCTAACACCGTCGTTCAGTAAGCGTTCAACATTTTAGAGGTTCATAAGTAGTTGGTTAGGTTGTTGGCCGAGAATCATGAGGTACCGAGTTCGAGTCCGGTTAGGTGAAAAATTGGGTTTTTCGTTCAACAAATTCTCAGTAGCATTTAACATGGCCAGCGCGGTGGAACTGCCTGAACACTTCTGAATCGAGACCTATAGTGATCTGATGATGAATTGAGATGATAATGATGACTTAACTAGTTGCAGACATTTGTGTCCGCCCGATCAAACAGTACGTGCAAGATGACGGTTGGTGTTTTGCCCCCCGATTGTCTAAAAGTTGCCGATAAAATCGTCAAAGTTAGCGTCAAAGTGAAATAAACCATTCATTCATCAGCAACCCATCAACGGCTCACTACTGAGCGAGGTCTCCTCTCAGAGAAGGGCTATAGGCCATAGTCCACCACGCAGGCCCAATGCGAATTGGCGGACTTCACACACCTTCGAGAACATTATGAAGAACTCTCAGATGTGCAGGTTTCCTCACGATGTTTTCCTTCACCGTTGAAGCAAGTGATATTCAATTGCTTAAACGCACTTGACACCGAAAAGTCAGAGGTGCGTACCCGGGATCGAACCTGCGACCACCCGAATAGGAGACCACAGTCATAACCACTAGGTTATCACTGCTTTTAACAAACCATAACAGCATTGAATTACAGCTTAATTTCGTGTATCCATTCTCATACGTTTAGGTATGTACGATACCTTAAACGGTTGAGAATGGATACACGAAATTGAGCTCTAGTTCAATGTTGTTATGGTTTATTTTACTTTGACGATTTGACTGGCAAAATTCTTACACAATCGCACTTCTGGTATAGTTCTTGCAATTCACGAGGGCGACTGACTTATGGTTGTGTGTGTGTCGTATCTGTATAAGTGTGAGCGAGCGCAATGCTCGCGCCTGCCCGCTCCCACCTAGGCTTTGACAGGCACGCACACTTATGGAATGTGCATGTACACGAAGTAACCACAAGTAAAGCTCACTCGCCTTCGTGAATTGCAAAAACTATATCTTGAACTTATCAACCTTAGCTTACTTCCAGGTGAAACCGCGAGATGTCGCTCAAAATACTGCAGTCGTCGGCGCAGAAGAATCGCAACAACCATAGCGTGAGATTCTCCAATGACGAGATGCCCAAGTTTAAGTCTATGGTGAGTCCATACTTCATCACTTCATCGACATACATAAATACTAGTTGATTTAGTTTTTAAATTCCCTCGGGAACTCTTTGATTTTCCGGGATAAAAAGTAGCCTATGTCACTCTCCGGTCCGCAGCTATACCCATGCAAAAAATCACGTCAATCCGTTGTTCTGTTGCGGCGTGATTGAAGGACAAACAAACACACTTTCGCATTTAAAATAGATTGTAATTTATCTATCTAAATCTCGAACTGAACCTTTATATGACAGTCGTGTAATTAACATATTTTAATATGCAATCTATACATAATAATAAAACTGTAACTGGAAGATTTCTGTACATTTAATATATTTTGAAAATTTTAATTGGGGGATGCTTTACTATCGATACTGAGCCCAAAACAGATTTTTTGTCTGTTTGTTTGTCCTTCTTTCACGTAAAAACTACCGCACAGATTTCTACAAAATTTTATACCGTGGTAGCTTATTACTCGGGTCAACATCTAGGCTACTTTTTATCCCGGAAAATCAAAGAGTTCCCGAGGGACTTTAAAAACTAAATCCACGCGGACAAAGTCGCGGGTATCAGCTAGTAATAAATATTGCATCAATAATTAAGTTAATATAAAAACTATCCTACTATACTAGTTGGACCAAATTACAGATAGTTACGAAGTTTGATCAAAATCGGTTCAGTAATTTTCGAGTTTATCCCGAACCTACATCGTGACACGAGATTTTTATTACCTACGTACATAAATATACAACATCGACTACGTTTGCGGCGCTTGCTTTTGAGACTCTAGGTCCGTAGTCATCGGACACGAAGAATTTTATAAATGTCGTGTCCCAAAAACTGATCCACGCCTGTGACCAAAGAGCTGGCGCTTATTTATCCCAAAAGCTTAACCTTGCTATTCAGAGAGGTAATAGCGCCAGTGTTTTGGGCACCATGCCCATTAGCGATCACTTGGACGGCGTGTATTTTTTGTAAATATAATTAAGTAGTAGTAGAATTTAATTGACCGAGCGAAGCGAGGTCTCTGAGTTAACTAGAGTGATTTGCACTTGTCCGTCCGTCCGTCCGTCCGTCTGTCAGAGCCTTATAACTTTTGAATTACTGAACGTAATTACTTCAAATTTAGATATAATATGTAAACCGATGGCCTCCAGCCGAAAATGGCTTAAAAAGTTATAAAAATCTTTATTTCAGGGGGGCTCTCATAGAAGCGAATGCGAAGTAAAAAAAAAAATATCGCGTTACATAAAATTGTTACGTATCATTTTAAAGATAATTTTGAACTGAGTACAAAAAAATTTTTTTTTAAATTTTCCCTTAAAATTGACGAAATGGGGGGCTTTCAAAGTGGCGATTTTATACGCTCGCTTGAAGACGCTCTCTAGGAAAATCCGCTATGGATTTTCAAACTGATTTTATGTTTTTAGGTCACTTATATCCTGTACTTGAACAACAAATACTAAAATTATATGAATATTATAAAGAAACGAGATTATTTAATTTTTAATGTACATCAGTAATTCATATCGCATCAACATAGCTTCACAATAATGCTAATAGATGGCGCAGTCAGTAACTATTCCCATGGAACTACGAGTTACGACTAACGACCTATCCCAAAAACAGTTTTGCGTCGACCATTATTATTTAGTTACTTATTATAATACAATAATTGTATTGTAATTTTTTTTGTACCATATTATTCAATTAAAATTATTTTTTAGTTAAATTTTAGTTCAATATTGTATATTTTCTATTCGCGTCGATAGATGACGATTTGTACAGATGCCCGTAACCCGGTTTCACTCGTTAGTACCTACATAATAATTCAATGTTTTCACTAACGTTCCCTAACCTTTACGGGCTACCTATAAGTTAGGTGATTGATGTTTTCTGTCAACTTATTTATCACGATCCTGTACGGGACACCTAAAAGGATATTGGGACGGATGTTAGGACTTAGGATTGTATTTAGGAGCTACCTACGTTAAGAGACTCCTACTTAGGGGATGATTTAGGTATGTTTGGTGAAAACGGGCATAATAATAATGTCAGTTTTGGTTATCATGTATCGATTGAATGAATAATCATGGGATACCGTTACCGCGAGGTCTCAGTTCGGGGCGAACCACTAAGTAGTTTATTTTTTCCATAATTATTATTTGTTTAGTATGGGCAAGTGCTGTTCCTATGGACGCTTGTACCTGTGAACACAGTCGAAACTAGCAACCCTAAAATTCTTATTTGAACGCAACCGTAAAGCTTTGTCTATGGTTGACAGTTCGCCTTCAAATTAGAATTTTAGGATTGCTAATTTCAAGAGAATCGATTGCGTCCGCAGGTACAACTTTGCAATGCCCTGACGGGGCCTCATGTAATCTAACTATATAATTAAGGTGCATGTGCAGAGCTCGACTTTCATACATTTTTCTTTTTGATTAATCTTGAAAGATATACATTTTTTATTTTATTTAATTTGTTTTATCATTCCTTTAGGCCTTTTTATAGGCGCAAATACAAATTTCAGGCAAATATTTTCATTATTTATCATTATATTTCAATAAAAAAGGGGCATCAAAACCTTTCAAATTACGAATGTGTGAGTGTCAATTTACATTTGGTTAATCAATTTTTTGGCGCCATCTACCATGAAAGTTTAAAAACACTGTCAGCGCCATCTTTCAATAAACTGTAAAAGTACTTCGCTGGATATGGGATAGCTAGGAACCTATTAACAACCTATTTTATGAAGGTTCTTAACTAAGAACGAGAATTGAATTTACAATGGGTGTGTTCCGATAAACACTGCGAGCACTGCTCAGTGCTCTTACTGGTGAAAAATTCGTTCCGTTATGGACTGCCAGTACACTGCCGCAGTACCTACCCTAGGGACGTCATAAATCGCTACCATTTTTGTACTTTGAGCACTGGCGCTTTCAAGGTAAGGAGCTCTCAATACTTTGACCAAGTGATTAAAAAAATTACAGCGCCTAGAGATTTGAAAAATGGGGATGACAGTATACTGGACTGCGTTCCGTTTTAAACAGTTACCAGTATAGCAAATTAAAAAGGCAAGGCTTCACAGTATACTGAATTGACGTCACAGTATCAGTGGTCATACCCAATAATAGGTATTCACGTAGTCGCAATTCCTAGTTCCATGAAGTATTCACAGTAGTTACAGAGTTGCCATTTTCACGGAATGGTCACATTTATATCGTCGCTGTAGTTGGAAAATTAAATAACTACACTTTTTGCGAAATCGACTTTATTGCATTTTCAGAAAGACCAATTAAAGCCACATCTTTCTGTAATTCTAATTTTTGATTATCATTATTAATTAAAAAGATATATGAAAATGAATCTTGCAAGGCGCCACATTTGGAAAAATAAATACTGAAAAATTGATACAAAAGTAGCGAGGAAAAAGTAGATAACTTAGCAAAAAATAAATAAGTTCTCTCTTTGCATCACTTCGAGAGTGAATAAAATGCATAAAGTTAGTTATTTAGTTTTCCCTCGACACATATTCTGCTTAACAGGGGCCATGCAGTCCAGAAAAATTAATTAAAATCAGTTATTTAATTTTGCGTGTGTCATGATTGCAATGTAAGGGTACTTTTTAAATTGAAAAGTAAGTAATTAAGATTCCACTGTCCAGTTTTCAGGCATCATTATTGTCAATATGGTAATGATGGTCCATATATGTCTAAGGGCTTGTCCCGTTGGATAATGGAAGGGAAATTAACATTGCTCACGAGTTAATTACAATGGCATAACACCCTTTGCCGATTACAAAAACTTAATAATTTTCGCATAATGAGATTAATACATGTTCGATTACAGGCGGTATGCACTATGCATCTATTCCTTCGTCACAAAGCAAAACATTGACGATTTTTAATCCGGAAATGGTTCTGAATAGGGTACTTGGAATTTGTAGCCATCAAGCTCAAGATTATGAGTAAAATAGATTTTGCCCCCGTGATCTCATCCGCATGAAATCAGGTTTAAATTGTGAAACACGTACTTCTTTATTTATAATCGAAAAGCTAAATCCCTGTCTTCATTTTTTATTGAAAGCTCAAATAGCAAGTTTCATTGATGTACTTAACTTGCAAAAATGTTTGACTACCGTAAAAACTTTCACCCCCTATTTAACCTCCATGGGGATAGAATTTCCAAAAATCCCTACTTATTAGATGCCTACATTATAAAAGGAACCTACTGTCAAAATTTCAAGCTTCTAAATCTAGTGGTTTAGGTTGTGCGTTGATAAATCAGTCAGTCAGTGATGATGACAAGTCTTTTTATAGGTAGAGAGCGTAAGAAGTCGTTTAATAAGTGAGTGGACTACTTAAGTCATCGGATGCTTTCCATTACTACATCTTTGATATCCCATCTACGCACACGAAGCGTTTAAGTCTTCATTTCTCGTTCGCACGACTAGGCTCCGGATATTTCTTCTGAAATCGTGGGTTTCCCGATACTACAAGGGTGAAAAGGCCAATCTTCAAGGCAAACGCGTTTCATCACTTCACTTCAGATCACTTTTCATCAGAGATGATAGTGATCAAGTGAGTACCTATAATGTATCGAATTTGTTTTTGTGAATGTTTTGTTTCCATAGAGTGAATGTATAAGAAAATTCTCATAAGTTACTTTAGCTAATCGGCTAATTGAAAAGCTTAATAAGTTCATAGATACTTGCGAATCGATGAGCATCTTTGAACTTCCTTAAGAGTTTGAGTTAGCCATTTGACAAACGTAACCATTGGTTTTAAACACTCGAATGATCATGATAAGTTGTTATCAAGTCAGATAGAAGAATGAAGGTGTTTCAGTGTTTTTTTCATTTTATTTTTAAGCTGTTAATAATAAGAAACGTTTTTTGTTGGTTTTACTTTAAAAAAACATTCTATTTTTGATCTAATGAGACACATGTATAGGATTTTCAAAGTTGAATAAGTAAACAATAGGTCTTTATAAAGTCTCACTACTGTGGAAAAATTAAACAAAGGCACTTATATCGTTAGTTTTTCGAACTTAAATGGAATCTTGACGAAGAAAAACTAAATAACTGACATGGAAAAATAAATAAGTGTATCAATATTCAAAACTTTGGTGAGGGAAAACTAAATAATTGCATCTTATTTTTTTTCTCACAAACAAATTAATCAAAGTTTATGGCAAGTAGATTCCGACATAGATACAGTAAGAAACTTTAACATATATAAAATTGTTTATGAAAACAAAGTTATCGCCATTTTTGACGCAAAAAAACACTAAATCGCGTTTTACTCGCGATATTGGTTTTGTTAGTTATTTAATTTTCCAACTACAGCGACGATATATTGTCACTGGAGTTGGAAAATTAAATAACTACACTTTTTGCGAAATCGACTGTTGCATTTTCAGAAAGTCCAATTAAAGCCGCATCTTTCTATAATTCTAATTTTTGATTATCATCATTGATTAAAAAGTTATATGAAAACTAGCTGACCCAGCGAACTTCGTACCGCCAGCAAAAATATTTAGTGGTTGGTCACCCTTATCATTTAGGGCTATGAAAAATAGATGTTGGCCGATTCTCAGACCTACCCGATATGCTCACAAAATTTCATGAGAATCGGTCAAGCCGTTTCGGAGGAGTACGGGAACGAACATTGTGACACGAGAATTTTATATATAAGATGAATCTTGCAAGGCGCCATACTTGGAAAAATATATATTGAAAAATTGATAAAAAAGTAGCGAAGAAAAAGTAGATAACTTAGCAAAAAATAAATAAGTTCTCTCTTACATCACTTCAAAAGCGAATAAAATGCATAAAGTTAGTTATTTAGTTTCCCTCGAATTTTTAATTTACAGGGGAATTAAGTTCGGAAAAATTAAACAAAGTCAGTTATTTAATTTATCATCCCATGATTGCAAAGATATAGGTACTATTAAAATTGAATAAGTACAACTACTAAGTACTAGGTAAAACTAAAAGAAAGATGATAGCTGTTATAATTTCATTAGAATCTTAGTTTAAATTTAAATGGACGTAATTATGTACCTTTTTCTTTTTGGCATCCTACTAATATTATAAATACAAAAGTTTGTGAAGGTGGGTGGATGAATGTTTGTTACACTTTCACGCAAAAACATTTAGACGGATTTTGATAAAGCTTCACGATGTCATAGCTTATACATCAGAATAGAACATGCACTATATTTTATCCCAGAAAGTTAGAGAACTTCTGCGGGAATCAATCATTAGCTAGTCTTCAATCCTAGTGTTCCACAAACTATTAAAATCTTTATTATTTTATGAGTAGAGTCGTTATTATAACAATTACTAGCGTCACTTACATACCCCTAGTTCGATTAAACCATTCTTAGTTTAATTATAACTTGAAAAGGATAGTTTTGATTATACTGAACTTTACTCGCTATTTGATTTGAACCAGCTGAGCTTAATTGTTAAATTTAAATTTATAATGGTAAAACTGAAGAAAAGTTGATAGTTATCATTTCAGTTGATACTTAGTTTTTAATAAGTATAATTGTTAAATTCAAAGTGAAATTTTGTTGATTTTATGAGTAGAATCGTATAATTTATTGTTATGTGGTTTTTTTTTATGTTTTATTTTGTAAGTCTGATAGAAGAATCTAGTTGCTTCAGTCGTTTTATTGATTACTTTTTACAATAATATATAAAAAGAAATGTTTATTTGTTGGATTTCTTTTAAAAATCCTCCTTTTTTAGGGTTCCGTAGTAAACAAGGAACCCTTACTAGTTTCGCCATGTCCGTCCGTCCGTCTATCTGTCTGTCTGTCCGCGGTTTAGCTCAGAGACTATTGGTACTAGAAATCTGTAATTTGACAACGGTATAAATATCAATCACGCCGACAAAGTCGTGAAATAAAATTGTGAAAAATAATTTCTCTTAGGGTACCTCCCCTACATGTAAAGTGGAGGATGAATTTTTTTTTTCTCGTGTATCCCATAGTGTGGGGTTTCGTTGAGTAGGTCTTTCAAAAATATTGTGGGTGTGGGAACATCATTTTTCAATTCAGGGATCCGTTTGTGAAATAATATGATATTTTATAGTGCTAAATTTTATTAGTCAAGTGTCCCCCCCTCTGCCAGCTAAATGGTTGTATATAGGATACAAGAAAAAATTCACAGCAGTAGTATATATAATGAATTTTAAAGGAAAACTATCACGGCTAAGCAGGGTTCATTAGTTAAGGAGTTATATCTGTTTTTTCTAAGTTAGGTATTACACGTAGTGTAAGTTGCATATTTTGTAATATATTATAGTATTTAAACCATGAAACTCAAAATTTATTCAATATTCATAAATAAAACAAAAGCACTATCGTAGGTCAGCAATAATATTTGTGACTTGCAACTACGGAACCCTACACTGCGCGTGGCCCAATACGCACTTGGCCGGTTTTTTTATTAAATTAATACCCTTAAATAGGATTGTCATAGTAAAATAAGTAAATAACGGGTCATTTTAACATCTCAGTAAAGTGGAAAAACTAAATAATGGTACTTATATCGTCACATTATCGTACTTCAACGCAATATTGACGAGGAAGAACTAAACAACTGACATGGAAAAATAAATAAGTGCATCAAATATTCAAAACTTTGGTGAGGGAAAACTAAATAATTGCTTTTTATTTTTTTTCTCACAAACAAATGAATCAAAATGTACGTCAAGTAGATTGAGAAATAGATACAGTAACAATCTATAACATAATATCAAAACATGGACAAAATTGTTTATGAAAACAACAAACAAACAAACACTAAATCGCGTTTTACTCGCGATATTGGTTTTGTTAGTTATTTAATTTTCCAACTACAGCGACGATAGTTTGTATTGATTGGACCCCTAGTAAAAGGTAATATTTCAAATATTGGACTTTCTGAAAATGTAATAAAGTCGATTTCGCAAAAAGTGTAGTTATTTAATTTTCCAACTACAGCGACACTATCTCCGCCTATCTATTCAGTGGACACCGTGCGTCGTGGGCTAAAACGACGAATTCTGCTTTTATAATGCTGTTTTATAACCGATTTGAAAAAAGGAGGTTATCAATTCGATCCGAATGGATGTTATATTATTAGAATTGCACAATTTTCGGATTTAAATTTCACAAGTGTATGTATGTATGTTTGTCCATGTATTTCTCCAAAAATATTAATCAAATTGCAATAATTCTTTTTAAATTGGATTAGGTATTTTTCAACCTAGGGAACATTGCAAGTTTTATCAAAATCGGTTCAGTAGTTTAAAAGATATGGTCCAAAAAGTGATATAAAGTCGGTTTAGGTAACTTTTATTACGTGGATTTAGTTTTTAAAATCCCTGGGGAATCTTTCATTTTCCGGGATAAAAGTAGCCTATGTCACTCTCCAGGTCCTCAACTATACCTGACTATACCTATGCAAAAAATCACCTCGATCCGTAGGTAGCTTTGTTGCGGCGTGATTGAAAGACAAACCAACAAACTAAACAAACACACTTACGCGTTTATATTATGAAGTATGATTGTCTAATGTCTACTGTGTAGCCTTCATGTTTTGATAATTTACCTACTGTTTTTGCGCGGCTTTACCTGTGTGGATTTAAGTTTTTAGTACTAATCCCGCGGGAACTGTGAATTTGTCGGGATGAAAATTTTCTATAATTAAGTTAATCCAGGGCTTAGACTAATATCCAGGGTAAAAGCTATCTCTATTTCAAATTTCAGCCAAATCGGTTCAGTAGGTATATATTTTACCTAATTATTGTGTCGTGAAGAAAATAAAATAGGTATAAAAATATTATATCTAAACAACAACCATTTCTAAAATTTAATACTTTTTGTGCATTTTATGATAAAAAACAGTCGCCCCGAAGCCGGTTGGCGAGCTAAAAAAATAAAGCCCGTTGAAGAAAGTAGCAGTCATGTATTAGGGTAAGTACCTACCTACCAAGTGAAGTTAGACAAGATCACAAGAAACAAACTGCGCTGCGCGCCGGCCGGCGGCCGCGACACTCGATAGTAATAATATCAAAGAAGCCGCCGCGCCGGCCGAAACTAGCGATCAGCGACATTATGCTTTTTGTACGATTGGAATGTCAACCTTATTTTATTACTCTTAAGACTGAATTTCAAAATTGTCAAATGGCTTGATAAGGTTTAAAATATTTGAAATCATTAAAAACCTAAAATTATTTAATTTTTACAGAACTACTATATTTTCACAACTTTTGAAGAAAAAACTATTTTTAACCGACTTCAAAAAGAGGTTAGGTATCAATTCGACATGCATGTGTGTAATATTATTGGAAATGCAAATCACCTATATCACAATCTATTAGGGCTTACAAACATAATAATGTATGTATGTATGTTTGTCCATGCTTTTCCACAGTCGATCTTAGACTTGCCTTTACACAAGTTTAAGAAATCAGTTAAAACTAATCTCATGAAAAAAATCGGCCAAGTGCGAGTCGGGCCTCGCTCTTTTAGGGTTCCGTTAAAAAAATTTACATAAAAATATTTCCATGTACCCATGGAAATATTTAATTTAATTTTTTTAATTTAATTTAATTTTTATTATTTGTTGTTGTAGCGGCAATAGAAATACACAATCTGTGAAAATTTCAACTGTCTATCTATTACGGTTACCGAGATACAGCCCGCTGACAGACGGACGGACGGACGGACGGACGGACGGACAGCGTAGGCTTAGTAATAGGGTCTCGTTGGTACCCTTTGGGTACGGAACCCTAAAAAGCATATTATTATACAATTGAAGACTATATAAATGACAAAAAAACGTGAATATAATTTATTCCAGCGATTCATGAGACAGTAGGTACTGATTAACCTGTAAATTCTCTTTTTCCTCATTGTGGAAACACTGCATACATAGCTATCTACTAAGTATAATGTAAACTTGTTTTGAAAACTGCCGAGTTTCTTGCTGGTTCTTCTCGGCAGGAACGGCATTCCGAACCAGTGGTAGATTCATGGACGGACGATTCAAAAGCACTTGTAAAAAAGTTTATTTGAATAAAAAACATTTTTATTCTATTCTATTTCTCCGAAAATATGCGACCAATCTTTTTTTACTGGCTTACATTTACTTCAAGATATCGTTATAATCGTTTCAATAGTTTTAAAGATAAGGACAATAGGGTATTTGACTATTATTAAAAATATCGTTTCATCTGGTGTCATCCTAAAAGATTATTATCTAAAAACATTATTCCATACGACAAAACTAAAAAATAAAGGTTTATTTAATTAGAAAACATTAATTAAAATTGCTTTAATTCTGGCCATGTTCACGAGATCGAAAACGTTCTTGAATCTCGAATGACGTCACAGTTCACGCCACCTTTGGGCTTTGGAATTGTCATTGAACTGTGTGTGAACTGTGACGTCATGTAAACAAATGGAACCAACGTTTCCGCGGCAATTTATTTTTTTGAATTTATTTCTCGATTTTTATGAAAAATACTGAAAATTATGCCGAAATATACGTTTTGTTAGCTTCAGCATAGCATTATTAACAATTTAATATGATTTTCTAAAAGTAGTCAAATACCCTATTGTTCGTTTTCATTAGGTATATTTGAAATAACAACCCAATAGGCAACCCTAGCCGCAGCCCTTGCCGTCCGCGGTAAAGCGTGCATGTGAGTCCTGCTGATGTAGGTAGGTACCTAAAGTCTTTAGTCTTGCGACCTCCCTGGCGCAATGGTAAGCGCTGTGGTCTTATTAGAGGGAGGTTCCGGGTTCGATTCGCGGCAGGGAAATTTTGAATTTTATATTTTATAATAAGTATATTTTATAATTTATAAAATTTTATAATTTTCTCTAGTCTGGTCTGGAATAAAACCTACCGGCAAAGCCGTGCCTCCAAGCGATTAGCGTTTTGGTACTATTCCATGTAGAAACCAAAGGGGTATACATACAGTATGGGTTTCATAAAAAACTGCCATACCCCTTCCAGGTTAGTCCGCTCCTATCTTAGACTGCATCATCACTTACCACCATGTCAAAGCTCAAAAAAGGCTAACTTGTACTTATCTGAATTATTTATAAAAAAAATACGAAGCAAAACGAAGCAGCTTTTGTTTTAATGCCATCTAGTTCAATTTTATAGTAAACAATTCGTAGTTCATGTTAGAACCACAACCCTAATGGATACCAACCATGTTGTCAATGTGTGCGTGGGTATCGCGTCTCTACAGTAGTTCGATATGACAGATATTTATATTTGATTAATCATCTAAATGGCTTCGTTTTAAAGTAAGCTAATGATTTGATAAAATAATAGGCATTGGTATACTGGCGCAATTTCAATATTTTTAAAATCTGTGCATAGCAACTATGCGAAAAAATTAAAAATCTGTCAAACGCCCTAACAGCGCCATCTAGCGTGAATCTTTTCTTGAGAAGGTATGTCTCTTCCTCCTTAAGTGTAAGTGGATACATGAATGCAAATAAATAAATAAATAAATAAATACAAGCGTCCTTATAGGAACAGCCCCCCGATTGTCTAAAAGTTGCCGATCATATCGTCAAAGTTAGCGTCAAAGTAAAATAAACCATAAAAACATGGAATCAGAGCTCAATTTCGTGTATCCATTCTCAACCGTTTAGGGTACCCTTTGAGTAATAAACCAAAGAGGGTACCTATCGTAAATACCTAAACGTATATTTATTCTACTTTGACGCCGAACTTTGACGATTTGATCGGCAACTTTTAGACAATCGGGGGGCAGCACTTGCCACTGTAACTAATAAATAAATAGATGCACAACCAAAAAAAAAAATTAATAAGACGGATGCTATTCAATTTTTCATAGTCGTTGTTCAGTTTAAAATTTTTTTGAACACTTGTCAGGACTCCCCGGACGGCACGCACCCGTTCGCGTCGCACTCGCTGCTCAGCGTGGACTCGGGCGCGCCCAGCCCCGACTGCGCCGTCCAGCCCGCCGCCGCCGCCCAGCGGTACCGGCTCAACGAGCAACGTGAGTGCGACATTTGCAGCTAATAGCTTACAGAACACTTGTCAGGACTCCCCGGACGGCACGCACCCGTTCGCGTCGCACTCGCTGCTCAGCGTGGACTCGGGCGCGCCCAGCCCCGACTGCGCCTTCCAGCCCGCCGCCGCCGCCGCCGCCCAGCGGTACCGGCTCAACGAGCAACGTGAGTGCGACATTTGCAGCTAATAGCTTACAGAACACTTGTCAGGACTCCCCGGACGGCACGCACCCGTTCGCGTCGCACTCGCTGCTCAGCGTGGACTCGGGCGCGCCCAGCCCCGACTGCGCCTTCCAGCCCGCCGCCGCCGCCGCCGCCCAGCGGTACCGGCTCAACGAGCAACGTGAGTGCGACATTTGCAGCTAATAGCTTACAGAACACTTGTCAGGACTCCCCGGACGGCACGCACCCGTTCGCGTCGCACTCGCTGCTCAGCGTGGACTCGGGCGCGCCCAGCCCCGACTGCGCCTTCCAGCCCGCCGCCGCTGCCGCCGCCCAGCGGTACCGGCTCAACGAGCAACGTGAGTGCGACATTTGCAGCTAATAGCTTACAGAACACTTGTCAGGACTCCCCGGACGGCACGCACCCGTTCGCGTCGCACTCGCTGCTCAGCGTGGACTCGGGCGCGCCCAGCCCCGACTGCGCCTTCCAGCCCGCCGCCGCCGCCGCCGCCGCCGCCGCCGCCCAGCGGTACCGGCTCAACGAGCAACGTGAGTGCGACATTTGCAGCTAATAGCTTACAGAACACTTGTCAGGACTCCCCGGACGGCACGCACCCGTTCGCGTCGCACTCGCTGCTCAGCGTGGACTCGGGCGCGCCCAGCCCCGACTGCGCCTTCCAGCCCGCCGCCGCCGCCGCCGCCGCCCAGCGGTACCGGCTCAACGAGCAACGTGAGTGCGACATTTGCAGCTAATAGCTTACAGAACACTTGTCAGGACTCCCCGGACGGCACGCACCCGTTCGCGTCGCACTCGCTGCTCAGCGTGGACTCGGGCGCGCCCAGCCCCGACTGCGCCTTCCAGCCCGCCGCCGCCGCCGCCGCCCAGCGGTACCGGCTCAACGAGCAACGTGAGTGCGACATTTGCAGCTAATAGCTTACAGAACACTTGTCAGGACTCCCCGGACGGCACGCACCCGTTCGCGTCGCACTCGCTGCTCAGCGTGGACTCGGGCGCGTTCAGCCCCGACTGCGCCTTCCAGCCCGCCGCCGCCGCCCAGCGGTACCGGCTCAACGAGCAACGTGAGTGCAACATTTGCAGCTAATAGCTTACAGAACACTTGTCAGGAATCCCCGGACGGCTCGCACCCGTTCGCGTCGCACTCGCTGCTCAGCGTGGACTCGGGCGCGCCCAGCCCCGACTGCGCCTTCCAGCCCGCCGCCGCCGCCCAGCGGTACCGGCTCAACGAGCAACGTGAGTGCGACATTTGCAGCTAATAGCTTACAGAACACTTGTCAGGACTCCCCGGACGGCTCGCACCCGTTCGCGTCGCACTCGCTGCTCAGCGTGGACTCGGGCGCGCCCAGCCCCGACTGCGCCTTCCAGCCCGCCGCCGCCGCCCAGCGGTACCGGCTCAACGAGCAACGTGAGTGCGACATTTGCAGCTAATAGCTTACAGAACACTTGTCAGGACTCCCCGGACGGCTCGCACCCGTTCGCGTCGCACTCGCTGCTCAGCGTGGACTCGGGCGCGCCCAGCCCCGACTGCGCCTTCCAGCCCGCCGCCGCCGCCCAGCGGTACCGGCTCAACGAGCAACGTGAGTGCGACATTTGCAGCTAATAGCTTACAGAACACTTGTCAGGACTCCCCGGACGGCTCGCACCCGTTCGCGTCGCACTCGCTGCTCAGCGTGGACTCGGGCGCGCCCAGCTCGTCAGGTTTATGAAGCTTCTTCCCTTGATCCCCTAATTGGTGTCTACTGTCTACACGCCATCGTACCGAAACGCTAAATAGCTTGGCAGCAAGTCTTTGACGTTAGGGTGGTAACTATAAACCACGATAAAGCCTCCCTACCAGACCAGACCAATTTAGAAAAGGAGATTTGGCCAATTCCATAGAGTTTCTGACCCAGAAGAACTAAACTGAACACTGAACGCCCACGTTCACGTTTCAAACTTCTCATACTTGTACTAGTAAACCAGACTAACAAAAAATTAATCAAAGTCTATCAAATAAAGTTGGAAGAAAAAAGATATTCACTTGTATTGCCATAACGATTATTTATAATGTGTACTTGTGAATAGTTATATTTTTGATCCCCATCGTCTAAAAATATGGGACACAGAAAAATACTCTGAAAAGTATAAATTAAAATTAAATGTTTTTGAATCTGAACGGTTTTTAAAAATGCTGGGTCAAAATTCTTCAACCTCTTTTACTTTATCAACCGATAGACCTCCACAGGTGGACACAGGTCTGTTGCATGGGCTTCCACAGGCCCCAGATTTCAGCGGCTTCCTGCGACTCGTTTGATGTCTTCGGTCCACCTAGTGGGGGATCTGCAAAATAATTTTTTTAATTGCCCTTTCTAGGAATCGAATCTGAAACTTGTAAGACTTATAAAATCTCACCACTGCACCAGGGACTCCGAGGAGATGTAATGAGCAAGGAATTTGTAAATAACTTGCTTATTCTCATTACGTTTGACACTTGACAGGAATCAAACTCCTAATGGCTATCAACCAGATAGTTCAACAAAGAGCTGATTTAGAAGCGAACAGATCCACACTCTCCGCCATGCTAGAAGAGTTGAGAAGGAAGCTCAAAAGGAGAATAGAAGAGTGCCACTTTGATAAGAAAGAGAAGCTGAAGGTACCTTTTTTCTGCTTTATTCTTTATAAGAACCCGCGATATTAATATCGCGTATCGTATAGTATATTAGTCTACTCGATAAGTTCAAAATGGAACAAAATAGAGATACTAAAGTTCAGCCGTTCAGAGAATGCGTTCCTGACACCTGCCAGTTAGTCACGACAACTGTCACAAAATTATAACATTAATTGATTATTGATATAATAATGTTGTTTTAATGCTCATCAATTGTTAAAACGGTAAACAACCAGCAATAATATTTTTATCGTAACTGCAACGCCATTACAAAGTTACGTCGTCAGTTCAATCGCGTCGTGTCAGGAACGCATTCTCTGAACGGCCGTAGTATACTCTTAAAATTATGTGCGATAGCTCATTGGATCCGGAATGACGTCTAGAAAAATGTGCCAAAAGCGTGTATTAGCACATAAAAAATTGCAAAAGTTATGAACAATTAAAGATGAAAAAAAATGGCATTTCGTTTTTTTGCCAATATTTCATAAACTATTAATATTTAAGAAATTTCGAAAAAAGATTCTGAAAGAAGAGGAAATTTCCAATAAAAAACTCCTGACTTCCGGAACTCTATCTCCATTATTTATAATTTTAATTTAACGCTGAAAATAGGTCTGCGCGCGACATTTTTAGATTGCGCGCGCGGCGTCAAAAGCGAGTACGGCACATTAGTTAATTTATTTAAGGTATTGAATATTTTTTTTTAAAGAAGAATGGCGAATTTGGACCCAGGACTTTTAAAAACCGTTCAGATTCAGAAATCATTTCATTTTAATTATGTTTTTCAAAGTATTTTTCTGTGTAAATCCCATATTTTTAGAAGATGGGTATCAAAAATATAATTATTCACGATTACACAATATAATTAACCGTTCTAATGGCAATACTTAACACAGTAGAAACTCGATTATCCGGCCCTCAGTTATACGGATTCGCGATTATCCGGACTACCAACTGCAACCAATCTTCTGACTGACTGAATGATCTATCAACGCACAGCCTAAGCCACTGAAGCTGCCTGCCTGAAGCTAGAAAATTGAAATTTTGACAGTAGGTTCCTTTTATGACGTACGCAAGCACTAAAAAGGATTTTCTGAAATCCCACCCCCAAGGGGGTTAAATGGGGGTTCAAAGTTTGTTTGAAAATTCGTCATTTTTCAAGTTATACCCATGAAACTCGGTATTTGGGCCTTAAAATAAAAATAAAGAATCACGTGTTTCACAATTTTTGAAAATTCTACCCCCAAAGGGGTTAAATAGGGGTTGAATGTTTGTACGATAGTCTTTCATTGTTCAAGTTATATCCACGAAACTTGGTATTTTTGGCTCTTGATTAAAAATAGAGAAGTACGTATTTTATATTTTTTCAAAGTTCTACCCCCGAAGCGGTAAAATATAGGTTGATAGTTTGTATGAAATTCCGCCATTTTTTAAGTTTCATCTATGAAATTTTGTACTTGGGCTTTCAATTAAAAACAAAGAAGTACGATTTTCACAGTTTTTGAAAATTCTACCCCCAAAAGGGGGTAAATAGGGGTTGAATGTTTGTATTATAGACCTTCATTTTTCAAGTTATGTTTATGAAACTTGGTATTTTTGCTCTTGATTAAAAATAAAGAAGTACCTACATACCTATTTTACCTATTGGAAAATGTAGCTATCTCTTAATAAACATTGATTTTCGTGGATATAGCTAGTGGTTGTTTTTAAAAACATATAATTATGTATGTACCTACTACATATGCACGAAACCCGCTTTTCTTCATACATTCGATTATCCGGATTTTCGATTATCCGAATCCCTAACGACAACAATTAGTCCGGTTAATCGAGTTTCCACTGCATTTTACGGAGTAAAGAGTAAAAACTTGTCAAATTATTTATGTCAATGTCAATTGTCAACTCCCTATAAATAGGAAATAGTCGCAATTCTTAGTTCCATGGTCAACTCACTCAAATTTCCATGGAACTAGGAAGATGAGTTGTAATTCCTCATCATCATCATCATCATCATCATCATAAACAACCTTTGAGTAATAAACCAACACAGGAGAAGAATTGACGCGCGTACCCCTCTGTAAGTTGGGTATGAGCAGTGGTCCTACTCGTTATATAAAACTGTTTGACTCGAGTCACGCGCCTGTCAACTACGTATGGTTAGCGGGGAATGAGCTCCGCTATAAATGCCGAATATGAGAGTATTTTCTTCTAAAAAAATATTTAAAACATCCAGTTTACTAAAGGATAACATTTATTTACTTCTGATGTATTATTTTATCCAAATAATGCAATACTTATGCAGAAAACTTAAGAAAACTGTCGATCTGAAAATGTTGCTACTTAATCGTACATGAAATAATTTGGGGAAAATATTGAAAATTAATCTTCCTACTTACTATTCGTTTAGAGACCTTTATCTTGAACTGCATTATAAATTGATCCCATAGAATTAAAATCACGATAGAATAGGAAGGGGTGAACGACTAATTTATAAGCTTTAAGTAAAATATGACTAGATATATAAATACGAACTTTGATCGTCTGTGGGATTATCAAATAATGATAAAAAATTCTTTCTATAAAACCGACTTTAAACGCCACTACAAAGTATAAAACAATTTTAATTTGTACATGTATGTTGAAGTCGGGCGGGCCTAAATATAAATGATGAAACTAATGCGCGACGCTAGCCCAACTTTGCCCGATCGGCGTATGAAGTCGGTTTTTTAAAGATATTTTTTTTACATTATTATTTTAAGCTTTTTTGTGTATATCTCTGATCGCGAGCAATTTGCTCTTAATCATTGAGTTCCTTCCTCCATCACCGAAGATATGAATCATCTTCTCTTCACCTTTTAAATAGGCCCAACCTTATTATGCTTTCTTTCAAAAAAAATTGAAATCGGTTCAGATTTGACGTAGTTATGGAGTAACATCTAACATTATATCAACAAAAATTTATGTGGGAACCACCTCTGAAGAAACAAAAAAACAAAAAAAAATTATCAAATTCCATTCATTATTTGGCGGAATAATTGGGTAACAAATATACAAAAAATTCAAATTGAGAACCTCCTCCTTTTTTGAAGTCGGTTAAAATGATTGCATTATTATAACGATCGCAATGGTGTCTGATTGGCTGGTACTCTCCCACTATTGTTTAAAATGCATTGATGCAGCTAGAGCTCCATAAACTCAGAGAATTCATAAAATTAGTTTTTTTACTCAATTATTTCAAAATTTATAGGTATATATTTCCATATAGCCAGTGTGATATGATTTTCTAAATATATAAAATGAAAAGGTGACTGACTCACTGATTCATCAACGCATATCTACTATGACGTAGGCATCCGCTAAGAAAGGATTTTTACAAATATAATACAAAAAATAATGAAAACGAGACTAAAAAATTGTTTAATAATAATGATAAGTTCTACGTAAGTCTTTCTTACTCGAAAATTAGGACTTTAATTTTATGAAGTCGGCCACACCGCAATAAAATTAGGGCTGGACAGCAAGATTTCATATGTCGATATTGGTGGGGGGATTGTATAAATTATTTATACCGAGATATTTTTATCGTCTTACTAATGGTTCATTGACGAAAAAAAATATTTAAATTCTATACATATTTGGTTCATTAAAACTTGGCAATTGAATTAAAGTACCCATACTTCTTATTCATCCCGCTAGGTTTACCGGAAAGCTAAATAGCTTGGCGGTGTTTTATTACAGATGGGGTGGCCACTATAGCCATGGCGGCAGCCTAGCATTACAAACAAATATACACTTCGTTCAGGATGAAGTAGATGAAAAAAATAAGCCTTCCAAGTAAAGTATGTAGGTACAAGTTTTAACTTACCAATCATAACTTTAAATAAATTTTTTTCTTAGGGTTCAGTTTTTCCTTTTTATGTTTCCTCCATACTGGACTGAGAGAATATTATTCAACGCTGGAAAACGATCTTGTAAATCGAAAAAGTGAACTTTAAACCAGAGCCAATAACGTTTTAAAAAAACAGCTCATAATAAGCTATCAGGAGCAGATTTTTTTCAAAAAGCATATTTTTTAATGTAACACATCAGATGATACTAATTATATAATTCTAAAGTAGAATTACTTTAGTTTTATACATTAGTTTTATATCAATTTCGACTAATAGTTTTTCAATTTCAAGAAGCAATGTTGCTGTAACTTGGTATTTGATACATATGAAACTACGAAATAACTCTAAACTCTGAAATGCTAATTATGCTGTATTTATTTTTAAGGAAACATGATGTAGTCCTAACAGTTTGTACTTAATATACTTTTTAGAAATAGATACATCGTAAATTTCGCTTTAAACATAAATAAAACAAATGATGTTTCATTAAAAATGCTGTATGTTTATTTAAACAAGATTACTTAAAAAATCAATGTGTTCAATATTAATACCCACTACGTATTCAAATAAAAATTAAATGTCTCTCAACTTAATAAACAATATTATTAAAAATCTATGACAAAGTACAGCACTCCCTGGTGGCTTATAACCTTAAATCATAACTAAACAGCTGCTCTAAGGTGATATACTGTGGTACCTACAGCATGCTTTCAGCATGAGATTGAGAGTATAGTGACGGAGTAAATACCTTGGTATCTACAAAATCTGTTAATAATCAGATAATCCTAAGTCCTTACAGTAGGTACACCTAAGTGCACTGCACTGCTAAAAAGTATTGATAACTTTTTTGAAGTATCTGTATAATATTGAAAAATAGATGGTGTCTTAGTATTTACAGCATTTTTGAGTACGTTGAAAAATATGAATAACAAAAAATATAATATAAACATGTAGAGAAGGTCAACGTATAGTATCTTAGAAAAATAATGTCATAGGAAAACGAAAATCCGACAATCCGACGCAGTATCTTTTTCTTCCAAATATATAAAAAAGTAATTTTGTTATTTTTCGAAATAAGCTAGATCGCTTTCCAGCGTCAATATAGTCCAAAGTTTCTAGCTGTATCTTTACGCAAGTACTAAAAGCCTACAAAGAGTCAATCTAATAGCAAAGGCATATTATGACTAAAATAACGGCAAGAACCTCGTTTCCTAGCGCTTCTATATACCTACCATGTTAAAGATCTCGAACAAAAAAATTTACTCTCGAATAAAGTAACTCTGTTGTAAATAATTATTAGAAAAACTTATCGAAAGTCGATAATCGATAGTGTCAAATCCCTAAGATGCTTACACAAATGATGCGATTGTTTCATGTAATGATAGAGCGTCCCTGTGTGTGAATGTGATAGTGTGCATATACTTTAAGGTAGTGTTTGCTAATTATATTGTGTGCGTGCATAGCGACGTGATGGAAAAATGCAACTGTAGTAAGCAAGTTTTCATGTGTGCTACCTCGCCCCCCACCGTAATTGACAGACTTTTTTGCAAATAAATTAGGGGTCAAGTCCTCTCCATTGCTGGTTTATTACTCAAAGTAAACAACCCATTAACGGCTCACTACTGAGCGCAGCTCTCCTCTCAGAGAAGGGTTATAGGCCATAGTCCACCACGTTGGCCCAATGCGAATTGGCGGACTACACACACCTTCGAGAACATTATGAAGAACTCTCAGGTGTGCAGGTTTCCTCACGATGTTTTCCTTCACCGTTGAAGCAAGTTGATATTTAATTGCTTAAACGCACTTGACTACGAAAAGTCAGAGGTTCGTACCCGGGATCGAACCTGCGACCCCCCGAATAGGAGACCACAGTCCTAACCACTAGGCTATGATTAGAGATAGGTTCTTAAAATTTTGTACACATGTAGTAAATAAAACATTAGATAGAAATAAGACAAGATGATATTAGCTTCATTAAGTAATGATAATTTTGCTACACTAATTTAAGATAAATAAGTAGAAATCGTAAGAAATAATATATACAATATATTATATTGTATATATATACAATAGTTGACAAATCATAAGATAAGGTAATAAAAGGCAAAGTAATCATGACCACAGTTAAAAAAAAAAGAACCTGTTTCATGTCAAACTAAAAAGAGCAAGGCTATAAAAAAAAAAGATAAAGGCCATGTTAAGCTATAAAAATTCTCCGATAACCATGTCGGAGGATTAAACTAGCGGCACGATATGATGGCCGGTTTGACACATTACAATAGTGATGTGGAATGTCAATTTATTCTCGAACAAAAAACAATTAAGTTTTGTTTTTGTACCTGATTAAATAGGTTTAATAAAACAAAAATGTATATGTTTATTTAATTTATTTGAACGAACTGAATATTTGAATGAAAATGAATATACATACTTTATATGCACACAAGAAACATATGAATACAAAAGATACCAAAAAAGGTGCCACAAAAGGCCATAATTAATCAGATTCGTCCATACTACTATTTTCACTGTCGTCACTGCTATCATCACCTACATTAATAATTATATGTTCGTTTTCTATAATATTATCTATTTTTACATCTCTTTCATAATCTTCCCTTATTAATTTAACAGTTCTATTCACAACCTTTTCCCAGTCTCCTTTAGTCACATGTTCACAAGCTTCTTCTAATAATTTTAGCATTTTTTTTGTGGTAAATGGGGGTTCTGTATTGTGTCTTGCAGCATATCCCTTAATTTGAGCCCACACCAACTCAATCGCATTATACTCACAATGGTAAGGCGGTAACCGTATAACTCTGTGCCCATGTTCTAATGCTATTTCGTCAATGACGTATCGGATCTTGGTTGGTTTGTTTTCTTTTAAAAGACGTACTAATTCCGCTTTTAACATATTCATGTTTGCATCTACGCCATTTTTACGAAGCCATGCGACGATATCAGCTTTCTTTTGGGATTGGGCAGGTGGCTTGTCAATTTGCATCGAGTGGTATGGGGCGTTGTCCATAATTATAATAGATGGTTCAGGGAGGCTACACAACATTGAGGTAAACCATTCAGTAAACTTTTCTCCATTCATGTCTTCATGATAGTCTCCAGTGGTTTTTGACGCAAAAGCCATGAGAGAACCTTCGACAAACCCGTTGATGGTTCCGGCGTGACAAATTATAAGTCGCGATCCTTTTCCTACAGGAACTTTGGAAGTAGATGCTGCTATGTCATCGTTCCAAGAACGGCCTACAGTATGGTTAGCATTAAGCCATGTTTCATCCAAGAACACAACATTTTGCCAATTTTTGATTTCTTTCACTTGCCGTAAAAAAGTATACCTTGCCATCGCTATATCAAATCTTTCCATCAATATTTTGCGTTTGTTACATTTTTTGTATCGAAATCCAATGGTCTTCAAAATCTTCGTTAAAGAACTTTCCCCACCGAAGAATAATCCAGCTTCCTTCAGTGAATGCACCAACTTTTTTCTTGTTGGATACTCCTTCTGTAAATAGTAGCCGTAAACATGTCTTCGGATAGCATCGGCATCAAAGCTATCGATGCCTACGACTGGTTTTGCTCGTTTTCTCTTTTTTGGTGTGTGAAGTTTATTTTCTTCTGTGCCAGTCTCGCCATATTATTTTTTAGTTATCCGTCTAACAGTTCGTTGTCCAATATTAAGCGCATCAGCTACGCGTTCAACCACTGACGTTATAGGTAAAATTGGCCCTCCATTTTGAGCTTCACGATCGAAATAGTTACGAAGGCGTATTACGAACTCACGTGTCTGACTATTTAGAACAGTTCTCTGCGTACGTTCGGTCATATCGACGAAATCCACAACAAAGGGCTTGAACAGAGTCCAAATTAACGAGCAAGGGTCAACAGTAATGCAGTATCAATATTTGAAATCCAAAGCCAGGTCAAAACTATATCACAATCGCATTGCTCTGACAGTTTATACTTTTCGAAGCAACGTCAATTCGAAACTGCTTTGTTTTGCATTGAGCATTGACGCGAGTTTGCCGGAGGTAGTAGTTGTGCTAGCCAGCGATCCTATGTGACGATCGTATTAGATTCCATTTTTAAAAATTTTCAATTTAGAAAACCAAATGCCGAGTTGTGGTATATATCATATAAAAATAAAAATTTTACCTTTTGTATGAAACAGCTGATATTTTTTTGCGATTTCAGAGGTTTGTCCACATAGTGAAAATTGTTCATATTCACAAGTACATTCACCCCTTAAATGGTGCAAACTGATTTTTCTACACTTGTATACATTTTAGAAATCAATTTAATAAATAAATTTTGAGTCCTAAACCTAAAACTACATTCGATAAAATTTATGAATCTCTGCACATCACTATCGTCAATAAAGTAATACAATTATTTCCTTCAAAGTCGTTATCAATTAATACGGAACTTCATGAGCGGACAAACGTCAAACCGGCCATCATAGCGTGCCGCTAGTGTAATAGCGAAACATACATAAAAAAAAAACCACTAGGCTATCACTGCTTCTAATTCCTAGTTCCATGCAATTGTCATTCGTGGTCATAGAAATAGGAAGGTCGTATGTAATTTCTAGCTCCATGTTCATTTCATTTGTTAATTGTAATGCATTTGGAATTTGCGCGCTTATTTTATTTTTTCGTTCGTTTTGTGTTTGTTATGCATTTTAGTGTATATAATATGGTTAATAGTAACAATTTTTGACGAAATTTAAAAAAGAAAACAAAAATAAATTGAATTTACTTTTTATGGGCCACATCTAGTTAGGAGTTAATCTATGAACTGACTATTCAGTGATAACCGCGGCTCGAATAGATTCTGTTGTGATGGTATTATACCAAGCTTTTTGAATACTTACCCACTTTTTGTACGCTCCGTAATGCAACTATTTTTGTAAAACATGCTTTTAGCTTAAGTCTCGTCTAAGTGAATATGTAAAATATTCTTTTTGAGACAACAATAAAAATCTTTAACCCGAATTTGGCGTGATTTTGGACAAGACACAGCATTTCTTTCTGAACTTACAAAGTAATTACAAGCAAATTGGTTCCAAAGCAAAGTTCCTTACATATAGCTCGATAAGATGACATCAGACGAAAGTGATGAAGTAATGGATCTCTATATAATAATCTTTTTCCATAAAATAGAACAGCATGACAACCACCATCACTTAGTCGTTTTACTATTTAGTTCCATGCTAATACCACTGGCCGAATTACATGACAGTACTAGTCGAATTACCATGGAACTAGGAATTGCGACGAATTACACATTTTAGGTAAGGTTGGAAGGAAGCGTGTTCTCATATTATGTATATTCAGACAATAATATTCTGTGCCTATTAGATTATTCAAAGCACAGATTAATGATTGATTCAAAGCTATAGTGGTAATTTGCCTTAAATATATTAAATGGAAACATAACCTCAGTTTTAACAATTTACTACTGAATATCTTTTTTCTCCCAACTTTATTTGATTGACTATGATTAACTTTTTTGTTAGTCTGGTCCTACTAGAACAAGTATCAGAAGTTTGATTCGTGAACGTGGGCCGCAAGTCTGGGTCAGAAACACTATGGGGGTCCGCCAAACTCCTTTCCTCTTCTTTCAGAATCTTTTTTTGAAATTTCTTAAATATTAATAGTTTATGAAATATTGGCAAAAAACGAAATGCCATTTTTGTTTCATCTTTAATTGTTCATAACTTTTGCAATTTTTTATGTGATAATACACACTTTTGGCACATTTTTCTAGACGTCATTCCGGATCCAATGAGCTATCGCACATAATTTTAAGAGTAGTATCTCTATTTTGTTCCATTTTGAACTTATCGAGTAGACTATATATCAGATCACCAACATACCCAACTTCGAAAAGTCTATGAAAAAAAAGATTCACAAATCGGTCCCGTCTTAGGTTAAGATTTTCGTTATTGGAACGAAGTTCCTTATATCGGAAGGTAGGTACGGACTTGGCGCATCCGCCAAATCTGGCCAAGCCGAAAAAAGTGTAAGAATTTTTTCGTCACAAACTTCGTGTGTATCCTTCGTTTTTAATTACACACGTTCCGTCATAGCTTTGGTGGCATAGCGGCTAAACGAAGGAGTGAAACTATCGGGGATTCGAATCCTGACTTAAGATTATTATTTTTTATTTTTAACCGACTTCCAAAAAGGAGGAGGTTCTCAATTCGGCCGATATCTTTTTTTTTTTTCAATGTATGTCCACCGATTTCTCCGGGATTACTGGACCGATTCGCGTGATTTTTTTTTAATCGACAGAGGATGTTTGCGAAATGGTCCCATAAAAATTTTAACCTTCAACTCCTCAAGCCTGATGCTGCAGGGATATTGCTCACCTAAAATAAAGAGATTTAGGAAATGTCGATTACGAATTATCATTGTAGGTAACAAGTATGGACTACATCATGGAGCTCCAGGTCCTAGCTCCTCAATCGTAGGATACTACACTTAAAAGCTTAAAATAAAAATTCTTTTCAAAAAACTGACTTCTAACGCCACTACAAAGTTTTATACTTTGTAGTGGCGTTAGAAGTCGGTTTTTTGAAAAGAATTTTTATATTTATTTTTATTATCAAAAAAAAACTTCGTTCCAACCGAGTGTTCCACGACACTCAGGCATTTTTAGTTTTATTTATGCTTTCGAAATTATTTTTAAGGCATTAAAGCAAGCGAACCAAAAGTTAGAAAGAGAGAAGTTCAGCATCACGAACGAAATAGAGCATCTTAAGCGACATTTGGAGAAAGAGGAGGCACATCATTTGCAGCACGCCAGGAATGCTGTTGCTCAGGTATTAGAATAGAATAGAATAGAATAGAAATGTTTTTTATTCAAATAAACTTTTTTACAAGTGCTTTTGAATCGTCGAAGAGTCTACCACTGGTTCGGAATGCCGTTCCTGGCTTCCTGCCGAGAAGAACCAGCAAGAAACTCGGCAGTTGCTCTTTTCAAAACAAGTTTACAATTCAATAGAATAGTTATACAGTTTAATTACCACCTGCTGTCTCATGAATCGCTGGAACGAATTATGTCCACGCTTTTTTATCATCTAAATAAGTAGTCTTCAATTGTATAATATGCTTTTTTCATGAGATTAGTTTTAACTGATTTCTTAAACTTGTGTAAAGGCAAGTCTAAGATCGTCTGTGGAATTTTATTATAAAACGTCACGCCCATTGAATAACTATCATTATCATCATCATCATCATCGTCAACAACCATAGACGAATGATATTTAAGTCAACAACCCATCCAGGCTGGCGCTACTTCGAAGAGAATTTTTTTGTATGAAACGTGCTCTAATTTTAATGGCGGCTCCTATTTATTCTTTTTTCTCTGTTGCACCTACCGAGTTCGCCTCCAGTCCTCCAGAGTTGACAGAAAATTATTTTTTTTAAGTTGGTGCTGTTCGCTAGCGCACGTTCATTTCTTTTGGGAGTAGGTAAGTAAACGTAGGTAGTGATTACATTCTCTTTGAACCCATCGGCGGCTGGACGACGGCGTGCGTGCGTGCGTGCGTTCGTGTGTGATTATTATATAGGTGAAATTTTGATAAATTAGTAAATTACTAATCTATAAAATAAACTATTTTTTTTATCAATTAATTCATTATAGAATAGAATACATATGACATCGCATGCCGTGGCGAGGCGTCGCCACGCGAGAAATCTGTTTAACATGCCGCTATAGATGTTTCACATCAATAATGTACCTACTACCTTACCAGGCAATACAAGGCGTAACCCGAAATACAGTGGATCACTTGTTCGCGCCATGTTCCGTGTCAGAACTGCCCAACATCGTGAGCAGAAACGTTGCCAGAAACGCTCCGTCCAGAGTTGTGAGTGACAAAGTTTATTCATTTATTAATTTATTCATTCATTCATTCATTTATTCATTTATTCATTTATTTGTTTATTCATTTATTCATTTATTCATTGCATTCCAACTTACACTATACATATAATATTTACAATGCACACAGGGGCACATCAATTGTGCACTCAGCAAAGTTCTATATTTACCACCTAGTGCTTAAGTACCGGACGATGTTAAAGAGTACCTAACGCAAATTTTAGAGCTGAGTTTAGCTATTCCTTGTCATAACTGCCCAACATCAGTAGCAGAAATGTCACTGTACTAGGAACACTTCGTGCTTCTAGAGTTGTCAGTAAACAGACAACGTTACGTTACGATATCTCCATATCTATCCAACACGCCTGCCCAGCGTGGTCATTATGGGCAAAACACAAAATGGTAACTTGCATGAATAGTGGGACTTTATTGGAAGTTCCTTATCGCGCGGTTCGGAAGGGGGCTAGACGGAAAAAATTAAGGAACCGACACTCGACACATTTTTGAAACCGACACTTTTTTGTTGAATGTGAATTTTGCATTGTGTTCGGTATTTTCGCGATACAACATTGGGTCTCCGTAGCCTAGTGGCTCCGGCAGTCGCATAAAAGTTCAAAGTCGATGGTTCGAATCCCAGCTCGACAGACTGAATTTTCTATTTTCAATTTTATTTTAAATAATTTCTACATGTGGAATTTTTCCCTAATTTTTTATACTTAACTTATAAAAAACTTAGGTTATAAATAAGGTTAGGGAAAGGTTCCACATGTAGAAATTGTTTAAAATAAGATGGAAAATTCGGTCTGTCGAGCTGGGATTCGAACCACCGACTTTGAACTGTTATGCGACTGCCGGAGCCACTAGGCTACGGAGACCCAATGTTGTACCGCGAAAATAACGAACACAATGTAATCGAAAGGAACTACGTTCCATCCGGGTGTCCCTTGACACCTTTTAAGTATTTTTTTATGTGCACCAATGTTTGCAGGCCGATAGCAAGCTGGCAGCCGCGCGCCTGATGCGCGACATCGCTGAGCTGAGGCAACGAGTGGCGCAGGTTGAGGCCAGGCTTGCCAACGAGCTCAAGGTAGGTTTATTTTAGGGAGCGGGCACACTGGCTACTTATAGCGGCAACGATCGGCGTTTTAAGGGTCCCTCAAAAGGTGTAAAAAAAAATTGATCGTCTGTCTGATAGTTAGTCATCAAGAAACATTGATGGATAAATGTGTTACAAGCCAACGCTTGGGCCGATCGTGCCTCTCTATCGCTTGTTCCGCTTAGCAAACTTTCACAGGAAAATTCAAGATGATTCAAATTCAAAATTATTTATTTCACGTAGGCCAACCTGTGGCTCTTATGACACGTCATGAATCTACCACCGGCAACTCAGCAGTTGTTCTTTTCAAAATAATCATTTTACAATATTATTATGAAGCTATTACATACATTGTACCTAATACGTTTTTTATACTATCTTGTGGGCAGCTGGATGCCAAGCCGATTTAACCCATGCAACTTTGTTAGAATAGAATAGAATATAATATATCCACAATGAGCTGAAGTTCCAAAAAAAGCGTAGGTACTACAATTCAATTCATGGCGTACGGAACCCTAAAAACGCCGGTCCCTGCCGCTAAAAGTAGCCAGTCTGTCTTCTCCCTTACACTAGCTAATGCCCGCGACTTCGCCCGCGTGGATTTAGTTTTTAATATACCTCGGGAACTCTTTGATTTTCGGGATAAAAAGTAGCCTATATCGCTCTTCAGAGGTGCGAATGTCTAAATGTTGCCGATCAAAATCGTATTCATTTGATGGCATTAGCGTCAAAGTAAAATATTCCTTGACTGTATTGATTTAAAAACACAAATTCAGTACAACCGATTTTAACATGGAGCGTTATGGAGCGTATCGTACATACCTAAACGTAGTACTATTATATATTCTGTGCCTAAACGTATAAGAATACATACACGAAATTGAGCTTTAATGCAATGCTGTTATTGTTTATTTTACTTTGACGCTAATGCCATCAAATGAATACGATTTTGATCGGCAACTTTTAGACAATCGGGGGTCAGGTCCTCAGTAATACCCATGCAAAAATCACGTCATTCATCATTATCATCAACATCATCATTTCATCCGGATCATTCACTCCGTTGCTGTGTGATTAAAGGACAAACAAACAAACACACTTTCGCATTTATAATACTTATTAGTGAGTATCTTTTTTGGGAAGGTCCGAAATGTCTTCTCGTCCAAAATCCCTCAGTGTCTGAAGAGTGAAGACTCAAGTCTTCGAACAGTGCGTGTTGCCAGTGATGACATACGGATCCGAGACATGGTCGCTAACTATGGGCCTCATAAGAAGGCTCAGGGTCACCCAGCGAGCGATGGAGAGAGCTAAGCTCGGAGTGTCCCTGCGGGATTGAATCAGGAATGAGGAGATTCGTAGGAGAACCAAAGTCAACGACATAGCTCCGCGAGTCGCGAAACTGAAGTGGAAATGGGCGGGGCACATAGTTCGAAGAGCCCAAGGTCGTTGGGGTCCCAAGGTGCTGGAGTGGCGACCCCGCACCGGGAAGCACAGTGTTGGCAGACCCCCCACGAGTCGCAGGGAACCGCTGGATTCAGGTGGCGCAAGACCGAGTCCTGCGGAAGTCCATGCAAGAGATCTTTGTCCAGCAGTGGACGTCTATCGGTTGATAAAGAAGAAGAAGAAGGAGTATTTTTAAGGCCAGCGCTATTCCGCGTGGAACCCTTTTGTAAAAGCAGGATTTCTTAGTTACTAATCCCTGAGCCGGTTTAAGACGGTCCTTGTGCGGAATCCTTACTAATACTATAAATGTGAAAGTGTGTTTGTATGTTGGTTTGTTGGTTTGTCCTTCAATCACGCCGCATCAGGGCTACGGATCGACGTGATTTTTGCATGGGTATAGTTGAGGACCTGGAGAGTGCTATAGGCTACTTTTTATGCCGGAAAATCAAAGAGTTCCCGAGGGATTTTAAAAGTAAATCCACGCGAACGAAGTCGCGGGCATCAGCTAGTTTCTTATATAAACCTGTGAAGATGATACTGTCATCGTCGTAATTAGAATGCTATAAGCCTACTTTGTCGTATTAGTTTACAAATTGCGAAAAACCAATTTGAATTTGAATTTCGCGGGCAGACCCGTATAATCAACCTTAAGACGCCCTTGTGCGGAATGCGATATAAAATAATGAAGCAGTGTATTTCCAGCGTAAACGGCAGGCTGAAATCGACATTGTGCGACTGAGGAAGGAGCTATCCGCCACCAAGAGCTGCGTGGCGTCGCTGCGCCTGCCCAACCGCCAGTACTGCTCCAAGTTCGCCTAGGAGCTAGGACCCAAGAACCCAGAGCCTTGAAACTACATAGCTAAAAAAAAAATTGGCAGTCATAGGGACTGCCGATACAAGTGAAAACTAGATTTGCTAATAATTATTAAAAACAAATGATTACATAATGTTCTCGAAGGTGTGTGAAGTCCGCCAATTCGCATTGCGCCTGCGTGGTGGACTATGGCCTATAACCCTTCACTGAGGAGATCTCGCTCAATAGTGACCCGATAATCGGTTCATAATGATGATGATTATCCGCTGCAACCCTGGACAAGGGTTGCAGCGGATCGAGCCCAATGGCGTGAGTTGGAGGAGGCCTATGCCACTAGGCACGCCGAACTACGGGACACAATTTAGAAAACTAAAAATTTCTATGTATTTTGTTATGTTAAGAAATAAAAGGCTATTTTATTTATTTTCTATTTTAATGATGATGATGATGATGATAAAAAACAAATAAGAAAAGCGCACTGTCACGATTTCGTGAGTGAGATTCGAACCTGCGACAAAATACATTAAACGGTAAGGAAGGCGGCTGCTTGCCCGCTGCGCTGTACAAGGTTGATTGGGAACTTCTAAAATGTTGAACGCTTACTGAAATCTCCAGGTGACGATTGTGAAGGTGACGATGACGCGAATTATCCATAGCACTTTTCTTGCTCACCCAAAAAAGTGCTCAACGCGCCTAAAGAAGTTTTCAATTCAAAAATATAGGGATTTTTTGTATCTCAGGGCTAAAACTAAAACGACAAAAATAATACTCAAGAACTTTTTCACCTTTGAATAGGCTGTACGGTCATGGATCTTTGCCCGCCCCAAAGGAGATTAATTAATTAAAAAAATAAAACTAAAATGGCGGAGGATTTTCCTATTTTAATATTTTACATTATTCTTGTGTAATTTGCGAATGAATACTTTCACTTGTCTATATTTCTATTGATATTTTTTGTGATTCGCTCTTCAACTATTCTTAGAGAGTCTACCGAATCTTTTTTGATATCACATCGAAGTTCACGTAACAATTGCTCTAAATCCATCATGTTGCACCGTGGTTGCCCCACAGGCAGACTATATTTCCGAATCAAACAACTAATGACATCTATTGGTATCGTCTTGAGTTATCTGTTCTTAGTAATGATCTAATTAAGAAGTTCCAGTGATCCTTGGCAGATGGCGGTATTTTTCTATTTACCGTTATTTTTAATTAATTATTTTACTATTGATATTTAAAAATCTATGTTTTGTCGAATTTAATTGACTCACGGAGGTTCGTTTCCGTTAATTCAACATGGGAAAGATCATACTTGACTCAACTTTGGTCTTGTATAACTAACTAACACTTTTTTAAATGTTCAACTCCCAATGGAGTTAAATAGAGGGTGAATTTTTGTTAATTATATTATTATTCTGTCGTTTTTCAACTTAGGTGTAACCATAAAACTTGGTATGTTTTTACGGATATACGTAATTTCATCGTACGTACTTATATCGAGATAAGTTGGATTTTCATTACCAATAAAAATCGAACTTAGCGTGAGCGAAGCCGCGGGCAAAAGCTAGTGATACATATTATTATGTTTAGGATTATTGTTGAACCTTTTTTACCGTTATGTAAGTAATCCCAAGCTTATGTATGTACCTACTTGAGTAGGTACAAAAGGGTAGGTAGGTATGCCATATTATATTAAGCTATAATATTATCTGATGACTATTTTGGTATTTTATTGTTTTGCCTTTCATACTTTGGAATAATTTCAATGAAATTCAATGAAAAGTATTTTTGATTTATGTTTAAAAAAAAACTAAAATATTTTTCTTTTTATATTTTTTCTATTTAATTTGGGTGTAAGTGTAAGTAGTTATCAATGTAAAAGACGTATTATCCCGTAATATTTTTCTGTTTATATTTTTTTAATCCAACTAAATAATTTATAAAATATAAACTAAAATCTAGCATAAAACTAAAGTACCTAAAATATCTGGATCGATACCACCGTAGCACGCTTTTAAATTTATAACATCTTTTTGATGGCATAGCTGCGAGATCGATCTCTCGCGAGATCGAAAAAAATCTTTTTTTTTTGCTATACTTTTGTATGTACTTATAATAAGAAATTTCATTGATTACGCCTAAAAAATTCAAAAAAATTGGGCTGAAAAGTTAAAATTTCGCGTAAATCCTAACTCGCGCTATCGAAGTTTTTACGCCAGCGAGATACATATACCCACAGTCGCGGCTGACTGTCAGGAGTCCGTTTCTACACAGTGAATCAGTCATTGCGGAGGGCTGTGCTGAGCTCCGCACCCCGTGTTCTCTTGTAGTTTGGGTGGAGCTACTTATGACACGGCGCGCTCGCTTAACGGTCATACGACGTTAACGCATCCGATTCCAAGTTTACTGAGTTTTCTCATAAACTTTCTCCCGTCAAGTGACGTTAAAATGAGGCGACATGTCCTCTCACCACTGCTGTAGAAAATATGACTCTCTTTTGCAACTAAAAATACAACGTATCTCTTTTGCTACTAAAAATACAACGTAAGCCTTCGTAGGTAAATTATATAGATAGGCATAATATCTACTATAATGTAAACTTGTTTTGAAAAGAGCAACTGCCGAGTTTCTTGCTGGTTCTTCTCGGCAGGAACGGCATTCCGAACCAGTGGTAGACTCATCGACGATTCAAAAGCACTTGTAAAAAAGTTTATTTGAATAAAAACATTTCTATTCTATTCTAAATAATTATTTATTATCCATTATTTCGCGTCCTTTTTAGGGTTCACGTTCCGTACCAAAATGGTAAATTTGGAACTCATATGGTGCGACTTTCTCCGTCCGTCGATCCGTCCGTCCGCGTCACAGTCAATTATTTAAGTGAGTACCAAAGCTGTACAGTGGAATAGTTGTATATAATAGTGGCCCATCATTTTAAATAAAAAAAATCGGCCAAGTGTGAGTCGGGCCTCGCTCTTTTAGGGTTCCGTTAAAAAAAAAAATTAAAAGATTTCCATCTACCCACCTACCCATTTTAATTTAATTTTTTTTATTTAATTTAATTTTTATTATTTGTTGTTATAGCGGCAATAGAAATACATAATATGTGAAAATTTCATCTGTCTATCTATTACGGTTTACGAGATACAGCCCGCTGACAGACGGACGGACGGACGGACAGCGTAGGCTTAGTAATAGGGTCCCGTTGGTACCCTTTGGGTACGGAACCCTAAAAATGAAAATTATTTTTAATTTGACTAAATAAGGGGGAAAATCGGGGGTTTGAAATTTCAAAGTAAGATAACTATACCGATTGGGGTATCATAAACATAATATGAAAGGGCTTTAAGTAAGTACCTGTACATTCTAAAACATATTTTTATTTATTGGAGTTTATTGGAGTTTACTCCTTAAGAATCGATTTTAGGCGCCCGGTATGAGAAAAATCCGAGCAGTAAAATCAACTTATCAATGACCTCGTTACGTTTTTCACAACGATGCGAATTTCTACCCTAACTTTGAGTAAATAAGGTTTGTTTTCGTGCGAAAGAGCTTTCCGAGGGAAGCCGTGACCTCGTTACGTTTTTCACAACGATGCAAATTTCTACCCTAACATTGAGTAAATAAGGTTGGTTTTCGTGCGAAAGAGCTTTCGCTTCGGGAAGCTGAGCGGACGATAGTTTTACGTGATAACGTCAGAAACATCGCATCATAGTCACACTCACAAGCCAACGCTTGGGCCGATCGTGCCTCTCTATCGCTTGTTCCGCGCTCTCGCTTGCACGCGCAGGCTCAGGCGGAACGTGACACTTTTTCGTGCGTGCAGCCGGCGTTCATCGATTTATAAGACGTTATCACGTCAAAAGAAACCCTTATAAGATCACTCTTCGAAGTCTGACACAGTCTTCGAAGAGTGCGTGTTGCCAGTGATGACTTACGGATCCGAGACATAGTCGCTAACTATGGGCCTCATAAGAAGGCTCAGGGTCACCCAGCGAGCGATGGAGAGAGCTATGCTCGAAGTGTCCCTGCGGGATCGAATCAAAAATGAGGAGATCCGTAAGAGAACCGACATAGCTCAGCGAGTCACGAAACTGATGTGGAAATGGGCGGGGCACATAGTTCGAAGAGCTGATGGTCGTTGGGGTCCCAAGTTGCTGGTGACCCCGCACCGGGAAGCGCAGTGTTGGCAGACCCTCCACCAGGTGGACCAACGACATCAAACGAGTCGCAGGGAGCCGCTAGATTCAGGCGGCGCAAGACCGAGCCCTGTGGAAGTCCATGCAAGAGACCTTTGTCCAGCAGTGGACGTCTATCGGTTGATAAAGAAGAAGAAGATTATCTTTTTAAGGCCAGCGCTTCCGCGTGGAACCCTTTTTTAAAAGCAGGATTTCTTAGTTACTTATCCCTGAGCCGGTTTAAGAAGGTTCTTGTGTGGAATCCTTATACTAATATTATAAATGAGAAAGTATTTTTGTTTGTTGGTTTGTTGGTTTGTCCTTCAATCACGCCGCAACAGGGCTACGGATCGACGTGATTTTTGCATGGGTATAGTTGAGGACCTGGAGAGTGCTATAGGCTACTTTTTATCCCGGAAAATCAAAGAGTTCCCGAGGGATTTTAAAAGTAAATCCACGCGAACGAAGTCGCGGGCATCAGCTAGTTTCTTATATAAACCTGTGAAGATGATACTGTCATCGTCGTAATTAGAATGCTATAAGCCTACTTTGTCGTATTAGTTGTTAGTGTTACGACCGAGCGACCCACCCCTCCTATCGTGATCGCACTATGCCTAGGAATTTGCTAAAATTTGCAGAAATCGAATGGTCTTATCGAAAAAATTGCAGAAGCAAAAATAAAAGAGTTATAAGCTCCGAAGCGGGCCGCTCGGTTGAACAACGTTTCTACGGAGCGGCCCACGAGATCTCGAGAACCACACGGTGGAACCTGGTGAGACTTGGCAGAAGCAAAGAGCTGAATTTGCACAAATTTGCTAAAAAAGAATCAGGTCTCTGAGTGCAATAGTTTTTTTGTAACGTCGTGTCAAAAATGGGCCGCTCTGAGCACATTCGTTTTCCCCTTATTACTCAGCTGGCTTGTGTGCTACAGAAATGTTTCATACACCATATTTTAGTAAAAAACGTGAAGATTAACACACAGTTTAAATCAAAAACTAATATGCAAAACTATAAAAGTCATCGGCTCCGAAGTATTTCTTCAAAACGATTCGTAGGAGCGGCCCCATATTTCAGCACTTATCTCAGCTTAGACTTTACTTACTTGCATGATTTAAACACTAAGTTTTAGCAAAAAACTTCTGCTAAAATTTTACATATAAATTTTCTGAAAACCATCAGTAGGTAGTGAAGTAATTGCAAATTAAGTAATTATACCGTTTCGTACGAGCGGCCCAACCATTGTGGCGCTCGTATAGCTTGTATCGTGATCGCACTTTGCCTAGGAATTTGCTAAAATTTGCAGAAATCGACTGGTCTTATCGAAAAAATTTCAGAAGCAACAAACAATAAAAGATCTATAAGCTCCGAAGCGGGCCGCTCGGTTGAACAACGTTTCTACGGAGCGGCCCACGAGATCTCGAGAACCACACGGTGGAACCTGGTGAGGCTTGGCAGAAGCAAAGAGCTAAATTTGCACAAATTTGCTAAAAAAGAATCAGGTCTCTGAGTGCAATAGTTTTTTTGTAACGTCGTGTCAAAAATGGGCCGCTCTGAGCACAATCGTTTTCCCCTTATTACTCAGCTGGCTTCTGTGCTACAGAAATGTTTCATACACCATATTTTAGTAAAAAACGTGCAGATTAACACACAGTTTAAATCAAAAACTAATATGCAAAACTATAAAAGGAATCGGCTCCGAAGTATTTCTTCAAAACGATTCGTAGGAGCGAGCGGCCCCATATTTTAGCACATAAATCAGCCTTGACTTAACTTGCATGCATGGTTCAAACGCCAAGTTTTAGCAGAAAACTTCTGCTAAAAAGTGGTACAAATTGTTTCTGGAGACCATCAGGAGATCGTGAAATAATTTCAAAATAAACGAATTAAAGGTATTGACACAAGATTTAAGCGGGCGGTAGCGAGTAGTGGGGTAACCACATTGTACCTACTTATATTTTCCGAAGATTAAGTATATTATATGGGGGGTAAGGGAGCGCACCTCCATCTAGCGCTCCAAACGTCAACCTCACCTGCCCGCGGTGCCCCCTGCTAGTCTACTGACGAGGCTATGACGACCGACAAATGGCGGTATAACCATTTCATACTGGCTAAACTGAGCAAATGGCACAGGCTTGTGTTGGGCAGCAGCGACACGGGTGCGATCAGTTTAGCCCTGCGATGACCAACACGCCTGCCCAGCGTGGTCATTATGGGCAAAACCTTGTAATGGATACTTGCACAAGACCATGGCCCCTAGTTCCCGGCGGCCTCGCTATTCCTGACCCTGGCAGCGGTCACGGTAATGGCGGGGCAGGGGGTGCTAAGAATCTCCGGACGAGATTCCGCTGCCAACCCCGACGACTGGACCTGGTGACATATAACGCACGCACTTTGAGGACCGACGAAAAGATCATCGAGCTGGAAGAAGCAGTGAGCAAGTTGCGCTGGAATATTATAGGATTGTCTGAAGTCCGTAGAGAGGGGGAGGACTCGATAATCCTCAATTCCGGCAACTTGTTTTACTACCGGGAGGGCGATCAACAGTCCCAGGGTGGTGTCGGGTTCATCGTCCACAAGTCCCTCGTCAACAACATTGTACAAGTCAAGAGTGTGTCGAGTAGGGTAGCGTACCTTATACTCAGAATCACCAAACGGTATTCGCTGAAGGTTATACAGGTCTACGCACCGACATCGACACATTCTGACGAGGAGGTAGAGGCGCTGTATGAGGATATATCAAAAGCCATACACGCCTCTACCACTCATTACAGTGTTGTGATGGGAGATTTCAATGCAGGGCTGGGCGAACGAAGCGGTGCAGAGACGAGAGTGGGGCATTTTGGGTATGGGCGAAGGAACCAAAGGGGCCAAATGTTGGCCGACTTCATGGAGAAGGAGGGCCTCTTTATGATGAACTCCTTCTTCAGGAAGCGGCCACACAGAAAATGGACATGGTTGAGTCCCGATGGTTCCACGAGAAATGAGATCGACTTCATTATGTCGACCAAGCGGCATATATTCAATGATGTCTCTGTGATCAATAGGGTGAAAACCGGTAGCGATCACCGGATGGTAAGAGGCACGTTGAATATTAATGTAAAGCTGGAAAGGGCCAGACTGGTGAAGTCCACTCTCCGACCTTCTCGTGCTCATATCCAAAATCCCGAAAACTTCCAACTCGAACTGCAGAACCGATTCGAGTGCCTAGCAGACTGCGTTTCTGTGGACGATCTAAACAACAGGTTCGTGGAAACTGTCCATACTGTGGGGTCTAAATTCTTTAAGACACATCGCAGGAAAAGAACCGAAAAGTTCTCTGACCATACTCTCAAGCTAATGAAGGAGAGACAAGAGATGAGGCTGCAGTCATCGGCAGACGCGGCTGCCTACCGGCGGATTAATAGGCAGATCTCTAAGGCACAAACTCGCGACCTCCGTGTCTTTAATACCAAGTGTATTAAAGATACCATTGAGCGGAACAAAGGCTCAAAAGTGTTCGCGAGAGATCTGTCTATCGGACAGAGCCAGCTGACGCGGTTGAAAACTGATGACGGCCGTCTCGTCTCTTCTCGACCTGAGGTCTTGGGAGTGGTTGAGAAGTTCTATGGACAGTTATATACCACGACACAAAAACCTGTTGAAGATTTGGCGAAAGATCCCAGAGCCAAACTGACCCGACACTATACCGAAGATATCCCGGACGTCAGCCTATACGAGATTAGAATGGCTCTCAAACAGCTCAAGGACAACAAGGCACCAGGTGATGACGGAATCACTGCGGAACTCCTGAAAGCGGGTGGAAAACCGGTACTTAAGATCTTTCAGCGATTGTTCAATTCCGTCATCCACGAGGGCACAACGCCGGAAGCATGGCACAGGAGCGTGGTGGTTCTGTTCTTCAAAAAGGGTGATAATACCTTGTTGAAGAATTATAGACCCATCTCGTTGTTGAGTCATGTTTATAAGTTGTTCTCGAGAGTCATTACGAATCGTCTCGCTCGTAGGTTCGACGACTTCCAGCCTCCCGAACAAGCCGGATTCCGAAAAGGCTTTGGTACCATAGATCACATTCATACGCTGCGGCAGGTTGTACAAAAGACGGAAGAGTATAACCAGCCACTTTGCTTAGCGTTTGTGGACTATGAGAAAGCCTTCGATTCGGTGGAAACTTGGGCTGTGTTGAGGTCGCTGCAGAGATGCCGGATTGACTACCGGTATATCCAAGTGTTGAAGTGCTTGTATGAAAACGCCACAATGTCAGTACGTATACAGGACCAGACTACGAGGCCAATCCACTTGCAGCGTGGAGTGCGACAGGGAGACGTTATCTCCCCGAAGCTCTTTACCGCTGCGTTGGAGGACGTCTTTAAGCTTCTGGATTGGAACGGGCTTGGCATCAACATAAACGGCGAGTACATCACTCACCTGCGATTTGCCGATGACATAGTAGTCATGGCAGAGACTCTGAGAGACCTCAATACAATGCTCAACGATCTCAGCAGGGTTTCTCAACAGGTGGGCCTGAAAATGAACATGAGCAAGACGAAAATCATGTCCAATGCTCATGCACCGCTCCACCCAGTAATTGTTGAGAACTCTGCACTCGAAATTGTCGACGAGTATATTTACCTGGGACACACAGTCCAGCTAGGTAGGTCCAATTTCGAGAAAGAGATCAGCCGCCGAATCCAACTCGGCTGGGCTGCGTTCGGGAAGCTCCGAGATGTCTTCTCGTCCAAAATTCCTCAGTGCCTGAAGACTCAAGTCTTCGAACAGTGCGTGTTGCCAGTGATGACTTACGGATCCGAGACATGGTCGCTAACTAAGGGCCTCATAAGTAGGCTCAGGACCGCTCAGCGGGCGATGGAGAGAGCTATGCTCGGAGTGTCCCTGCGGGATCGAATCAGAAATGAGGAGATCCGTAGGAGAACCAGAGTCACCGACATAGCTAAGCGAGTCGCGATACTGAAGTGGAAATGGGCGGGGCACATAGTTCGAAGAGCTGATGGTCGTTGGGGTCCCAAGGTGCTGGAGTGGCGACCCCGCACCGGGAAGCGCAGTGTTGGCAGACCCCCCACCAGGTGGACCGACGACATCAAACGAGTCGCAGGGAGCCGCTGGATTCAGGCGGCGCAAGACCGAGGCCTGTGGAAGTCCATGCAAGAGACCTTTGTCCAGCAGTGGACGTCTATCGGTTGATAAAGAAGAAGAAGAAGAAGTATATTATAAGAGTTAAGGCAATATAGTTACGTACATATTTACAAATAGGTTGATATTTAAAGTACCTAAGTATTTTTTAAGTATGTAGAATATAAACTACAGGTAGGTTTGTAAATCCTTACTAATATTATAAAGGCGATAGTGTTTTTTTGTTGGTTTGTCCTGTAATCACGTCACAACAGAGCTACCGATCGACGTGATATTTAGCATGTGTATAGTTGAAGACCTGGAGAGTGACATAGGCTACTTTTTATCCCGGAAAATCAAAGAGTTTCCGAGGGATTTTAAAAACTAAATGCACGTGGACGTCACTCTCCATGCAAGTCCTCAGCTATACCCAAAAATCACGTCGACCGTAGCTCTGTTGCGGCGTGATTGTTTAAGGACATGCAAACACACTTTGGCATATCACACAATCCAGCATAAATTAATCTCATTATGCAAAAATTCCTTAGTTTCCGTAATTGGGTGTTATGCCGTTATAATTAACTCTTGAGCAATGTTAATTTCCCTGGCTATTATCCTCCTTGTCGCCCAGTAGTACGAGATGAGTATGAGTAGATATATTATATGGAACATCATAACATTGACAATTGACATAAATGATGCCTGAAAACTAGTCAATTGAATCTTACTTATTTACTTTTTATCCCGATATAGGTATTTAGATCCCGGGCGCGCATAGTATATAAAAAAATGATAATATAATATATAAATGATAATTTTATTATCATCTTCGGAAAATATAAGTAGGTACAGTAGTGTGGTTACCCCACTACTCACTACCGCCCGCTTAAATCTTGTGTCAATACCTATAATTCGTCTATTTTGAAATTATTTCACGATCTACTGATGGTCTCCAGAAACAATTTGTACCACTTTTTAGCAGAAGTTTTCTGCTAAAACTTGGCGTTTGAACCATGCATGTAAGTTAAGTCAAGGCTGATATAAGTGCTAAAATATGGGGCCGCTCGCTCCTACGAATCGTTTTGAAGAAATAATTCGGAGCCGATTATTTTTATAGTTTTGCATATTAGTTTTTGATTTAAACTGTGTATTAATCTGCATGTTTTTACTAAAATATGGAGCATGAAACATTTCTCTAGCACACCAGCAAGTTGAGTAATAAGGGTAAAACGATTTCGCTCGGAGCGGCCCATTTTGACATATCGATTACAAAAAAAGTATTGAACTCAGAGACCTAGAGACCTGATTCTTTTTTAGCAAATTTGTGCGAATTCAGATCATTGCTTCTGCCAAGTCTCATGAGGTTCCACCGTGTGGTTCTCGAGATCTCGTGGGCCGCTCCGTAGAAACGTTGTTCAACCGAGCGGCCCTCTTCGGAGCTTATAACTATTTTATTGTTGCTTCTGCAAATTTTTCGATAAGACCATACGATTTCTGCAAATTTTAGCAAATTCCTAGGCAAAGTGCGATCACGATACGAGCTATACGAGCGCCACAATGGTTGGACCGCTCGTACGAAACGGTATAATTACTTAATTTGCAATTACTTCACTACCTACTGATGGTTTTCAGAAAATTTATATGTAAAATTTTAGCAGAAGTTTTTTGCTAAAACTTAGTGTTTAAATCATGCAAGTAAGTAAAGTCTAAGCTGAGATAAGTGCTGAAATATGGGGCCGCTCCTACGAATCGTTTTGAAGAAATACTTCGGAGCCGATGACTTTTATAATTTTGCATATTAGTTTTTGATTTAAACTGTGTGTTAATCTTCACGTTTTTTACTAAAATATGGTGTATGAAACATTTCTGTAGCACACAAGCCACCTGAGTAATAAGGGGAAAACGATTGTGCTCAGAGCGGCCCATTTTTGACACGACGTTACAAAAAAACTATTGCACTCAGAGACCTGATTCTTTTTTAGCAAATTTGTGCAAATTCAGCTCTTTGCTTCTGCCAAGTCTCACCAGGTTCCACCGTGTGGTTCTCGAGATCTCGTGGGCCGCTCCGTAGAAACGTTGTTCAACCGAGCGGTCCGCTTCGGAGCTTATAACTCTTTTATTTTTGCTTCTGCAATTTTTTCGATAAGACGATTTCTGCAAATTTTAGCAAATTCCTAGGCATAGTGCGATCACGATAGGAGGGGTGGGCCGCTCGGTCGTAACACTAACTGGCATATAACCCTTCTCTGAGAGACCTGCGCCACAGAATATATAACCTGCGCTCAGTAGTGAGCCGCTGATGGGTTGTTAATGATGATGATGAATCGTGCAAGGAAATATCTAAAAAAGTGGCGGTCCCCACATACCTACTTACGAGTGATATTGTGGTAGTCTCCACATACTACAACGATATGGCGATTTCCACATACCACCTCTATTTGACGACCTCCCTGGCGCAGTGGTGAGCGCTGTGGTCTTATAACTGGGAGGTCTCGGGTTCGATTCCAGAGACCTGCGCTCAGTAATGACTAGTGAGCCGTTGATGGGTTGCTAATGATGACTATTATTGAAATGAAAATACTACCAAGCCGCAGTATATTATAATGTACTCTGTGCCAAGCCGTAGTATTTCGGTAGGTTCAAATAAAAAGCCAGTGTTGTGGTTTATTAATTTATTCATTATAGTAAGGTTTATTCGTTCTTGGTAGTATTTTCATTTCAATAATAGTCTTAATAATCATCATCATCATTAGGAACCCATCAACGGTTCACTACTGCCTGCGCTCAGTAGTGAGCCGTTGATGGGTTGCTAATGATGATGATGATGACTATTATTAAAATGAAAATACTACTTGGAGGCTTGGTAGTATTTTGGTAGGTTCAAATAAAAAGCCCAATGTTGTGGTTTATTAATTTATTCATTATAGTAAGGTTTATTCGTTCTCCTGGCTGCGCAGGCGCGCGGCGGCGTTGGTCACGCGTATGCTCAGCTGCTGCGCTCGCTCGACGATTGTTTTGCGCTTCTTGGAGGAGACGCCGTGCGCGATCTCTGCGCAGTATTTCCTATTTTGCATCATGAGGATCTCCAGTTCGCGGACATTGTGCACGAGTACCTGAAAACGAAATGTAGCATATATAATGCTAAACGAAATGTAGGTCTAAGCCTCAATAGCCCAACGGTTAAAGGTGCGGACTGAAAAGTGCAAGGTTGCAGGTTCGAATCCCACCCGTTGCACTATTGTCGTACCCACTCCTAACACAAGCTTTCCGCTTATTTGGAGGGGAGAGGAGAATATTATTCAACTTCAACTTGGCTGATATTCTTTTAAAAAAAAAATGACACTTATTTTGATGAACTCTTTGGTGCAATGGTGAGAAGCTACATTGCTTCAGGTCTGGTGGGAGACCACCGACTCCTCCCCACCGAAGCCAGGGATTAGATATGCAGGAGATATTATAGTGCACAAACACAGGTGAACTCTCACATGTCTACAAACATGTTTGAATAGTCAATATTGTAGGAAATTTAACGTTCTACAAAAAAGTGTAGAAATGCTTTTGCTGTAGGACTTAAGGAAAAACCGGAGGAAGGTCGAAAATTTTGCAGTATCCCCCCTCTTTTAGCACAGGGTCCTCAGGGTCCAAAACTTGAGACAATGTTAATTAACCATCCCTGAACAACATCCCAAACTTTCATTAACTTCCGACCTCTTTCCACCTAACCCCACTTTTTCCTACTAATGCTGATCAATAGACAGGGCTAACAAGGCAGTCAAAAACGATATATTTTCATTGATTTGAACATTAAAATGTAACTTACAATCCTAGTAACGCCATCTAAGATCATTTTTAGCATAATTTGATTTAATAGAGTTCGCAATCTAATACTTCTTATTGATCTCTACCATCAGAGGAGAGACCAGAGTACAATTGTCTAAAGTTATTCCATTGATTGTAATTGTATTCAATGACATTAGCGTCCAAGTAAAATAAACCATAACAGCCTTGAATTAAAGCTCAATTTCATGTATGCAATTTTATACGTTTAGGTATGTACAATACTCTCCATGCTTTAAATGGGTTGTACTGAATTTGTGACTTTAAATCAATACAATCAAGGATTATTTTACTTTGATGCTAATGTCATCGAATATGAATACGATCAATGGAATAACTTCTAGACAATTGGTACCCTGACTCTCACTTTCTGTTGCACCCATAGCTAAATTGCCTTTCAAATAGATAAAAGTTACATTTCATGAATGTCTTTGTCCAACAGTGAGATAAAAAGATGCAAAAAATGTCTCTACTATTATGACCAAATGACATGAAGTAATCATTTAGAATAGGGTATAGTAGAAATGTTATAGCAAGGTAATAAATTGTGAGTAACATATCAATAATGTGTAACACAGAGTGCCCTTGCAACTGGATGGGTGGCCGATTTTGGAAATTTAAGGTTCCAAGTAGTGCTTAACGTGCTACATAGCACATTCCAAGCTACATAGCTTAACATGCTCGCCACTAATTGGAACTTTTAGGTCTTAGGTCATATGACCTAAGATCTGTATCTTTAATGCACTAGCTGATGCCCGCGACATTGTCAGCGTGGGCAGAACCCCTGTAGCTCAATCCTAATGATTGAGGAGTTGGATCCTGCAATTAGGGTTCAATTTAATTCAATTCCCAAGTACAAATGTCAATACGTCAATAGTTTGTGTTATTGTTCTGTGGTTTATGGTGAACGTTATATGAGCTAGTGAAAAATTTGACTTCCAAAAATATTTCATAAAAATTATACAACATGCGTATTAAATTGATACCTTTCTCTAAACAAAATGAACTGCTAACTCTACATCAACAGTACTAAAGTAAAGCTGAGGTCTTTGTTGGCTGAAAACTCACCTTCCTGAAACCATTGGGAAGCATGTGGCGAGTCTTCTTATTTGATCCGTAACCAATGCTGGGCATTAAGTATTGACCCTTGAAGCGTCTGCGAACTCTGTTGTCGATACCTGCAATAATATACACATTTACCACTTAAATTATAGAATTTTAAACAATGTGTGAGTTAAAACGAATAAAAAAGAACTGGAAGCTCTCCAATGTGTGGATGCCACATACATAGTGCCCGCATACAGTCCAGAGCACTACCCTAATGAACCGAAAGGTGGCGGTTCTATCCTTTCCACCAACAAATGCATTCCCAAGGAGGGTTGACGTCAGATAGGCGGCCAGTCGTAAAATGTCAAGCCGAACCACTTACAACATGGCTTACAAGACATGTTGTCCCGACCCCACATAGCGTGGGACAAGGAGGGGGAGATGATGATGATGTGTGAGTTGATGGCATATGGCTATGAGATACGGACACTAACCATGGGTCATAAGATAGTTCAGTTAACATATCGGGCAATGTAGTTATGCTTTTCTGTCTATGTATGATTGAATTGGAAATCGCCTACATGCCTCAGAGAGACTGTAAAGCCATTGGTCCTGATATAGGATTGCCATCAAATTGGACTGTGAGAGTGAAGGAATAGAGAGAAGAATAGTAGCTCCTGTGTGGTTGGCTAGTATCCACCACCATTAAGATTGGCTGCTGTGCAGAGAGGATAAATTGGTCCGATGATAATTATTATATCAGAATGTCTGGGACTGCTGTTTTACCCATGCGTCCAAGGTGTGCAACTACAATTACTCCTGTAACTGTTAACAATTACAAAAATACTCCTCTAATTAACATGTTGGTAAAAATGTTTCTACTTTTATGACCAAATGACATGATTGTCATTTAGAATAGGGTATAGTTGAATTGTTATAGCAAGGTAACAAATTGTGAGTAACATATCGATAATGTGTAACACAGAGTGCCCTTGCAAAATCATAAATAAAACTGTTTATTCCACGTTTTTCAAACTTACCCTGTTGAACTATAACCTATAAACATTGGTGCAGAAACTTGTCGTAATTTAGCTTATAAATGCTTCAAATATGCGGTGTTAAGTGAGAATTACGTTAGGAAATGTGCGTAGACTAAAAAAGTTCATATAAAATTGTTAATAAACAAAAATAAGTTCACTATAAATTGATATCATAAACAATCATCACACACCTCTTGGTTTGCGCCAGTTCCGTTTAAGTTTGTCATAGCGATCCGATTGATGTCTGATGAATCGTTTCGTCCTCTTTTTGACGATTTTCGGCCTATATACAGGTCTGATTGCCATTTTGAATTTGTTTCACTTTGGAAACGCGGCTGTGAAAACCACGCGGTGACACGGCCGCACGAAAAGGAAGAAGTAATAGACCAAATCCAACATTCCTAGAATTTAGTGCGCTTTCAATGTTTGGTGTGTAAATTAACATTTACGTACATATTGTCTATTGCTCGCACTTTTACGTAGTGCAGGTAACTTTAGAAACATATTAAACATTGTGATTTAACGCCAACTCACAATAATTAAACAGTGAGCGAAACTTTTAAATAGATTGCAAGTACAAAACATTTTACAAAACCTTTATAATATGAAAAAGTTAAAAAGACACGAATTTTAAACTATGCTAAAGTGTAAGAGTAGAAGCGAGACACATTCGTCTCTTTAGGTGTATGCAACATTTTTGTCTGCACTGTCGTGCTGTCACCGTTTGTAAAGAAAAAAATTGGAATAGTACAGTGGCAGAAAAAAGTTTTGAACTTTATGTTTCAATATATTGATAATCCTGCAAGAATTAATGTAAGTCAGTCAAATTGCAGAGTGTTTTAAGCTTTGAATACTCAAAGGTTTTATGCTTTGATTAGTCAAAGGTTTTTAGATATGGTTTTATGGCTGTAAAAAAATTCTCTATCGTCACAAATTTTTTTTATTACTTACAGTATTCTATCATAGTCACATAAAAATGTCTCCATAGTTACCCACATGCATTTCTATTTTGTAATCTGTGCACCATAGTCAAAAGAAAATGACAATTAAATGGCGGCTTTGTAATCGAGAACAAAATTCTCTATGCCACAGACGCCAAATGTCGCCATCGATCTATGACATTTTGTGTAGTTGAATTTATTGATATAAAGCGTTAATGTAAATAATAAACAATTCCAACATAAAAGTCGGCTTCCAGTCGATATGTATGCCAAGGGCAAAGGCTCTACGGTACCTTCGGACGCTCAGGCCCGCGAGAAGTTAGCCCTCTATGTGTACGAATACTTACTGCACGTTGGGGCTCAGAAAGCGGCACAGACTTTCCTTTCTGAGATACGATGGGAGAAGAACATAACACTCGGCGAGCCCCCGGGGTTCCTTCATTCCTGGTGGTGTGTTTTCTGGGACCTATACTGCGCAGCTCCTGAGAGGCGGGACACTTGTGAGCACTCGTCAGAAGCTAAAGCTTTCCACGATTATGGCTTCGTCAATTCTGGCTATGGTGTCAACGGGATCGGCCACAACGCAGGCCCGGCGCCTCCAAACGACGGTACGCACCTAATTTCTTATTAGATAAACAAAACATGCGATATATTCCGTCGCAATATACAACATGTTTTCCTAACATACATAGACTTTCCAGGCCAGTGATTGTTATCTGGTTGTGTAAATAACTCAGTTTCAGAGGTACAGATGAGGTTTAACTATGTAATGATTATGGGTGATGATCTGAAAGCGTTATTTGTTTGCTGGAAACGATGTAAACATGGTAGGTGATAAAAAAAAATTATAACTTTCACTTCAGTTTGTTAAATAAATAGGTCATGATATTTGGAAATATAGTGATAATAATGTACCTATTTGTGACCAAAAATTGTTAGAAGGTTTACATCACATCACATTAATAGCGTTTAGCTCCTAAAATGTAAAAACTGTAATGGTAATTATTGACTCCTAATATAATGTTGATAGTTTATATTTTCTATTTATTTATATTAACTAACAAACATGCCAAAATAATGTATGTATGTAGGTTTTTGTTTGTATGAATGTATGAATGTTTACATTGTGTGGTGTAGAACTGTGTTTCTGTGACTGTTTTAATGATTATATTTGTATAAATTGAATAATATGAAGGTTATACTTAAAAAATCTGTAATTGAAATTTTTAATGTATGACATGAATTTTTGTTTTGGCAGAGAGATTGTTACTGGTTTTATCACGTTTACCAATGGTAATAATTTATTTATTTCAGACATAACATCCATATTAAATAAAATAAAATTAAACTATAAAATTAAATTAAATCAAATCAAATTAAATTAAATAATTAAATTAGATTAAAATTTATATAAAAACACAAGAACAATTGATTATGTTCTAACTCGTATGTTCTATTCATGTATCGTCTGGGGTACTCGGTGTTCATATGTAGATTTAAAGTTTTATATACCCATGCGAAATATCTCTTTGATTGATTGCTTTATGTTTTATGTGATCATAGGATGCCAACAAACAAAACCATTTTCACCTTTATAATATTACTAGCTGATGTGACTACGTCCATGTGGATTTAGTTTTGAAAATCCCTTGGGAACTCTTTGATTTTCCGGGATGAAAGTAACCTATTTCACTCTCTAGAAGGCCTAGCATGCACATAGAAGTGATATCTCGCGAAGAGTGAGAGATATTGTTGCTGTAGACTGATTTCTCGTTTACTCTTTTAAACTTCAAAATTAGAGAAAATGACGTCACTACTCGCCATGTTAGAGTTCGTAGAGAAAAATAGAGAAAATAATTTTATCTCTACTTTTGACATAAAAAGACGAATCATGGTGTGCAACCATGTTAGTTTCGATAGAGATATAGAGATAATAAAAGTAGAGGGTAGACGACATTTTCTCGCTTGTGCATGCTGGGCCTGCAGGTCCTCAACTTTACATCTGTGGCTCAGTTGCGGTGCAATTGAAGAACAAACCAAAAAACAAACACTTTCGCATTTATAATATTATTATGATACCAGGGTTAACCTGTATGTTACGAAATTGAAGTTTTGCTGAAGTTTCTATTTTAATGGAGTTTTCTTAAATAAACCGTTATGCTCTTCCTGCAACTGTGTTTCCGGCCATGTATAACTTGAGTGTGACAAGCAGTGATAGTCTAGTGGTTCGGACTGTGAACTCCTATTCGGGGGGTCGCAGGTTCGATACCGGGTACGCACCTCTGACTTTTTGGAGTCAAGTGCGTTTAAGCAATTAAATATGACTAGCTTCAACGGTGATGGAAAACATCGTGAGGAAACCTGCACATCTGAGAGTTCTTCATAATGTTCTCGAAGATGTGTGAAGTCTGCCAATTCGCATTGGGCCAGCGTGGTGGACTATGGCCTATAACCTGCACTCAGTAGCGTGCCATTGATGGGTTGTTAATGATTATAACTTGAGTACCTTCAAGACAAGAGTGAACCTTCTAGGCAAGCGTGCTCCGACCTAGATCTCTGATAGTGCTTTCCATTATTGATTATCATCAAGTGCAAGCTTATTCTTTTCCAGTATTAGTGCTTTTCTTTGGTGGTTTGTCCTCCAATCACACTGCAACAAGAGCTAAGGAATGATGTGATTTTTTGCATGGGTATAGTTGAGGACCTCGAGAGTGACCGGCCACTTTTTATCCAAGAAAATCAAAGAGTTTCATTGAATTTTAAATAATCCATGTGGACGAAGTCGCAGGCATCAGCTAGTAATCATAATATACACAGCTGCCAGTCAGATGAAGGGGACAAACTTATAACCCTCCCCTCTTTTTGGGTTGAGGGTTAAAGAACCTACGCTCTTCACTCCTGGCCAAGTCCTGTAGGCCTGGCATGCATGCGACTTTAGTTTCGCAACTCGCTGAGCTATGCCAGTGATTTTGGTTCTCGTACCGATCTCCTCAATTCTGATTTGATCCCGCAGGGACACTCCAAGCATAGCTCTCTCCATTGCATCCTGAGCAATTCTGAGCCTACTTATGAAGCCTACAGTTAGTGACCATGTTTCGGATCCGTAAGTCATCACTGGCAACACGCACTGTTCAAAGACTTTAGTCTTCAGGCACTGAGGTATTTTGGACGAGAAGACATCTCGAAGCTTCCCGAATGCTGCCTGCTGGCCCAATCATTCATCATTAGTAACCCATCATCGGCTCACTACTGAGCGCAGGTCTCCTCTCAGAGAAGGGTTATAGGCCATAGTCCACCACTCTGGCCCAATGCGAATTGCCGGAACTTCACACACCTTCAAGAACATTATGAAGAACTCAGGTGTGCAAGCAAGTGATATTTAATTGCTTAAACACACTTGACTCCGAAAAATCAGAGGTACATACCCGGGATCGAACCTGCGACCCCCCGAATAGGAGACCACAGTCCTAACCACGAGGCTATCACTGCTGGCCCAATACATGAAACAAGTTCTGGCAAATAAAACTATTTCTTACTCTTATGCTGTGAGGAAGACACCAGCTTCCATTTTATAGCTGAGTGCCCTATGTACTTATTGGTAAGATGGGAACTACAAGGTAAGGATAGATTAAGTGAAGAAGACCTAACAAACCTTTCAATAGGAGACATTGTTAGGTTTACGAAAGCTACAGGTAGGTTTGAGGGGGGTGGGCTGCCTGGGCACCAGTAACCTGTGTCCAAACACGGGGAATTGGGTGGAATAGTTCCGACATAGGACTGATCACCCGCCTGGCGTTAGCAGCATCCCCTCCACAAATACAATACAATAAAAGCTGTACCTTTTATTCCAGGTATGGGCGGAGGGGGCATGCCGCCCGGGTTCTTCCCCAACTCCTCCCTCCGGCCGTCGCCGCCGGCGCCCCACCCCGGGTCACAGCCCTCGCCGCACGGGCCGCAACCGCAGCTGATGGGCTCGGGGCAGCCGTTCATCGGGCCGTGGTACGCGGGCGGGCCGCGCTCGGCCGTGAGGATGGGCATGGGCAATGACTTCAATGGGCCCCCAGGTGAGAACAAATGCCATTCTGTATTTATTCAAATAAACTTTTACTTGTTTTGTTTTTTTTACGTGCTTTTGAATCGTTGGTGAATCTACCACTGGTTCTGAATGCCCTTCCTGCCGAGAAGAACCAGCAAGAAACTCGGCGGTTGCTCTTTTCAAACAAGTTTACAATAGGTATTATGCTATGTATGCAGTGTTTCCACAATGAGGGGAAGTTCCAAAGAATGCAAATTTACAATTCAAATGTGTTAAGACGGGCAGGCAAAAAGTAGCCCATTCCCGCCGCTGGCACCCGTTCACGAGCATGACGCATGATTCAGCCATTGCTTAGCTCAACCATATTTGTGAGAACATAACAACCCGCACCACATAACACCACCACAGAAATGTTTAAAGAGAGCATGACATACTTAGGCTACATGGGTAGCCTAAGTATGTCATGCTATATATATATATTTTGCCTGATTTACAAAATTCTGTTTACAAAATAAGCACATTTTTTTCCATTAATATGAGTATGTGGGGTCACTAACTGTGGGCCTCATAAGAAGGCTCAGGGTCACTCAGCGAGCGAGAGAGCTATGCGCGGAGTTTCCCTGTGAGATCAAATCAGAAATGAGGAGATACATAGGAGAACCAAAGCTTACCGACATAGCTCTGAGTCCTGTAGGAGGGCTAAAGTATTAAGAAACTTTACCACATTCACTTGTCTATTTTAGATCAGTGAATGATGGGCAACAATGGCTAGCTTTGATCAATCTCAGTTTTAAGTTTCGTTTACACAATATTGATAGCAGATGGCGCTACTGTTAGTTTATGTCGCGTGAACGTTATCGAATTGTGAATTGTAAGCTCATTTTCGGTTGCCTCCAGTTCAGACTATGATGGCTAACAGGTTTGATAATTCTAAGTTTCGTTTACATAATACCACTGATAACAGATGGCGCCGCTGTTAGTTTACCTCGCATAAATGTAATCGAGTCGCAAGTCCCCCGACTTTAACAGTTTTGATTGATCTAAGCTCTAAGTTTCGTTAGCATACCACAATTCATAACAGATGGCGCCACTGTTAGTTTATCGCGCGTGAACTAAGATTTTCAAGTCCAATATTCATTGGTTGCAGGTCAGGGTATGATGGGTAACAGCTTTGATAGATCATAATAATTCTAAGTTTCGGTTACACAACACCACTGATAACAGGTGGCGCCACTGGTAGTTTACCTCGCGTGAACGTTATCAAATTGTAAACCCATTTTTGTGTGGTTGCAGGTCAGGGTATGATGGGCAACTCGCTGGAGCGCGGCGCGGGCGGCGGGATGCTGGGCGGGCCGCGCATGACGCCGCCGCGCCCCGGCATGGGCCCCATGAGCCCCGGCGCCTACGCCACCGGCATGCGCGGCCCTCCGCCCCAGGCGCCAGGTATGTTGTGTGTAGCCCTGTAGGGGATGATGGGCAACTTGCTGGAGCGCGGCGCGGGCGGCGGGATGCTGGGCGGGCCGCTCATGACGCCGCCGCGCCCCGGCATGGGCCCCATGAGCCCCGGCGCCTACGCCACCGGCATGCGCGGCCCTCCGCCCCAGGCGCCAGGTATGTTGTGTGTAGCCCTGTAGGGTATGATGGGCAACTCGCTGGAGCGCGGCGCGGGCGGCGGGATGCTGGGCGGGCCGCGCATGACGCCGCCGCGCCCCGGCATGGGCCCCATGAGCCCCGGCGCCTACGCCACCGGCATGCGCGGCCCTCCGCCCCAGGCGCCAGGTATGTTGTGTGTAGCCCTGTAGGGTATGATGGGCAACTCGCCGGAGCGCGGCGCGGGCGGCGGGATGCTGGGCGGGCCGCGCATGACGCCGCCGCGCCCCGGCATGGGCCCCATGAGCCCCGGCGCCTACGCCACCGGCATGCGCGGCCCTCCGCCCCAGGCGCCAGGTATGTTGTGTGTAGCCCTGTAGGGTATGATGGGCAACTCGCCGGAGCGCGGCGCGGGCGGCGGGATGCTGGGCGGGCCGCGCATGACGCCGCCGCGCCCCGGCATGGGCCCCATGAGCCCCGGCGCCTACGCCACCGGCATGCGCGGCCCTTCGCCCCAGGCGCCAGGTATGTTGTGTGTAGCCCTGTAGGGTATGATGGGCATCTCGCTGGAGCGCGGCGCGGGCGGCGGGATGCTGGGCGGGCCGCGCATGACGCCGCCGCGCCCCGGCATGGGCCCCATGAGCCCCGGCGCCTACGCCACCGGCATGCGCGGCCCTCCGCCCCAGGCGCCAGGTATGTTGTGTGTAGCCCTGTAGGGTATGATGGGCAACTCGCTGGAGCGCGGCGCGGGCGGCGGGATGCTGGGCGGGCCGCGCATGACGCCGCCGCGCCCCGGCATGGGCCCCATGAGCCCCGGCGCCTACGCCACCGGCATGCGCGGCCCTCCGCCCCAGGCGCCAGGTATGTTGTGTGTAGCCCTGTAGGGTATGATGGGCAACTCGCCGGAGCGCGGGAATAACCAATATACCAATATTATGTTGTGTACAGTTTACAGATATTGCAGTCTCATGAGAGCAAGTCAAATTCATGTCTTATCGTTTGTACAAACTTCATTGAATGTGTTTTTTCATGAGTGTACTTTTAATAGATTTCTTAGAGGCACAAATTTACTGTGGAATTCTACTAAAGAATAAAATGGATAGTAGTTTAACTATTCATTTCTCATTCATATGTATGAATTATGGAATTCATATTTTATCTCGCAATTCATACATCAATGATTAAGTAATTCTTTGACTGAATTTTGAATAACATCTGAGAAGACATGTTTGATTTGTAAAATAAATATATTTTCCAGATTAATTTATTGTGTGTACCAATTATAGTGTATGTATGTAATAATAATAAATAATTCTACCTATTTATTGCGATCTCCTGACATTAAGTCAAGTTCTTTTGTATATCAGTTGGCTGGCATCATTAGAATACGAAGGTAAATTTCGCCATCATCTATAAATTACCGATAGCTCGGCGGTATGTCGGGTGGTCCCGAAACCAGAAGACCCCGGTTCGAGTCCAAGACGATTATATTTTTTCCCCTATGAATTTTATCATTATTTTTTTATTTATTATTTTTTTATTATATAATTTCCAAAAAACACGATTTACCAAAAAAAAAATCACCCAGATATTAAATAAATTAAGCCACCATTTTGTAAATCAGGTATGCCACCAATGGGAATGGGCCCCAGAGGAGCGTGGGCCGGCGGCAGCGGCGGCGCGGGAGGGGGCTCCGCGCCCCTCAACTACAGCGGGGGCTCCCCGGGGGCCTACGGGGCCCCGCCAGGCTCCAACGGGCCCCCAGGACCTCCCACACCGATCATGCCAAGCCCACAGGACTCGTCGAACTCTGGTAAGTGATATTCGTTTATTACAGGTGGTGGTATGGATACCGGTATTTTGTGGTTTTCAACTGGCTATGAGCTGTGAAGGAATTTAATTAATATTATTAAATAATAATTCATATTATTTTAATACTTACCCTTTTAATGAATATTATTACAAATTATTCATTTACCCTTAAATCTAGTAAAGTTTATAAATTGATATAAAGTAAATCAACATTTTTTTCGAAACTATAAAAAAGGACAGTGAAAATGCCAAATATTTTTGCTTCATCATAAATTTTATGTAATTCTTTGTGCTAGATTTATCTAGTAGTATACTTTAACTTAAAATATTTTAATATAAAATATATCTAATAATAATTTCGTGAAAACATATTTTTTTTGTAAAAGATAAAAATAATCCAAAAATATATCACTTTTACTTAAAATATTAAAATATTTTAAGTAAAAGTGATATATTTTTGTGTCATTTTGACCTTATTATTATTATTTTAGAAATACGTTTCTCCTTTATATTTTTTTGATTGTTGGTACATTTTACCAATACAATATTCAAAAATATTCATAAAAATATTTTTTAATGGTTTAGTAAAGTAAAATCAATTAATTGAAATATTCAAAGTTTTTTTTTATATTATTACTTATTAGCTTAGATAACTTAAAAAAAATATTTTACCAATTTTTTGTAATGGCCAAAAAGTCAAAATACAAGGATTTATGACGTAATTAAGCCAGCCACCAAAACCGGTATCTCAAGCAGCTTCCATATTTAACAAATCAATGTTTTAATCCACTTTTTTGAATAAAAAGTTAATAACACTTTTGGAAACAGTAGGGGCATTATTAGGGGTCACTACATTTATAAATTAGAATGTTCATGAATGAAGTAAAAAAATATTTTTCTCTTTGACAAGTCTTCAGTTTATAAGCCCTAATAAAAACGTTCGAAAGTGATTTTAACATTAAAAAAAATAAGGAATTCGCAGGTTTTTTTATCACAACACGATAACCAGGTATTTGACTGTGTAGGTATTTGACTGTACTATCTTAAATGTTTGTTTAGATTGCGTTTAGAAACTTTAATATAAAAAATAAATAAAAAAAAACCATTATTGCAAAGATTATTTATTTAAGTAGTAAATAGTAATGTATTACTAGTTGCTACTGCTAATAATTAATCTTATCTTTTGAGTAGAAGAAAAATACGACGGTCAACCATTCTGTTTCTGAACGCTATGTGGTCATTTTGTATTAACGCAATTTCATCCTCATATAACTTTTTAATATAATTTTGATGTTTATATATTGGAGTACATTTTCCTTAGTGAAATATCATGACACACACGGACAGATAAATAGGTCAAACTTATAACGCTACTCTTTTTGCGTCGGGGGTTGAAAATTTTTCTTTTAAGTTCAAGTAAGCATTCATTTATTCATCGAATGAATGAATAAATTATATGACTGAATATGATTTATAATGAATAAATTATATGACTGAATATTGAACCAAGTAGTTGAAGTATTCCAATTGTGGAACATTTAATTTAGCATCCGAATAGTTACTTTGATGGTTCTTCATATCTTTATTTTTTTCATTCCCACCAATTCTTTCTTTTCGTTCTGCTTGCTTCATTCCGGCTTCAGTTTGTTTCGATCACGCTTGGGTCACATTTGTACACGCTTTTTATGTTACCTAGTCACATTTCTTTCTATGTCACTTTATTTCATATGGTCTGCGCAATTACACAGTAAATAAGGCAGTGAAATACTGCTAACTTGTATCGTTTTAATTTAATAGTACAAAATATATAATATATGAAACTTTTGCAACAATTTGTAAAATTCAAAATTGAAAATAATTTATTTCATGTAGGCCAACCTGTGGCACTTATGACAACTCAAGACTCTACCACTGGTTCAGAAAGCAGATTCTGTTGAGAAGAGCCGGCAAGAAACTAGTTAGAATTATATAATTGAATTAATGAAAAATGAATATATTTTAAATAAAAAATGAATTCTTCATGTTGAAGGAAGCAAGAAAGTCAATTGAATTCTATAATTGAGCTAATGAAAAATAAATCTTCTTTTAATGAATTGAATGAAATGAATGTTTCAGTTAAGAATTCTGAATATGAATATTCAAACATAACGTCTTGGTCTTTGAATTTTATTCTATAAATTGCGTAGTCCATAATTGCAATTTCCCTTTTCACATATTTATCAGTAGTTTTCCAACTAGACTAGTAACTGCCATTCTGACATTTCCTTTAATAATTGAAATGCTTTAGGATTTTCAAAATGTGGTGAAAATAGAATAAATGTACGTGTTTTGGTATGTTTCTGATTACCGAATTAGTTGATGTTATTTTACTCTGTTTATTTGCGTAAATATTTAAGAAGTTCGATCACTATGATTAGGAAAAAACTAGAGAGAAGGATTCAATTTATTGCGTTTGGATGATATCCAAAATGTATGACTAGTTGGAAATCTACGATTTCTTTAAACTCTGGTTGGAAGTCATAAAACTAGATCGAACAATTCTTTTCATGTGCATTAATTTTAGTATAATATTAATATCTATACAAAAAAAAATTAAGTGGCACTCGGGGACTGCCGCGGTAAAGCTATTGCACAGCATTTTTTATCAACTTATGCAATTATAATATTTATGCAATATTTTTTTTGCAAAATAAAAATTATGCAAGAAAATAATTAAAAAACAAACAAACAAGAAAAGCGCACTGTCACTATTTCGCGAGTGAGATTCGAACCTGCGACATCATACATCATACGGTAAAGAAAGCGGCCGCTCACCCACTGCGCCAAACAGAGCTACTTGTGAACCTCTAAAATGTTGAACGCTTACTGAACGACGGTGTTAGTTTGATTTTCGTTACGGAATTTCTTGATTCGGTCGCCGCGCTCAAACTGTTTGTCCTAGTTCAAAGCCCGCGATAAAAGCTATGCAATAGCTTGAAAGTACTTCCTTCACTTATAATATTAATATTATGTATTATTTATTACATTTATTAATTTATTTGACTTCAATCGGTATGTAAACAAATCAAGATGACTAATTGACTACGTAGATCTGACACTGTATATTATTGTACAAAATAAAAATAAAGTTGTAGGATAACTTTGTATTAGGATTAGGAGTTTTAATTAAGATTAGGAGTTTTATGACTTCTGATTGCGGTGGGATGTGTAGCTGTGTATGGGAAGGTTCCATTATTATGTAACGTCTAGATATTAAGTCATGGACAAAACGTTACGCGTAGGGATTTTTTATCTGGATCAAGTCTAAACGTTTTCTCTCGTTTAGCCACAAATGGACGAATCGTTCTTAATGATCGTTCTTTTTAAATTCACAGTATCTAGATGGAATATAATTCAATGTATATTAGGCATTTTTTGCAATATATTTGTCAAATATTAAATATGACGTACATGAATGAAAAATGTAACAATTATACCGTTAAAAATATAAATAAAAAATACGTAAGCTGACTGTTCAATATATTGCAATTAATTTTGTAAAACATTAGAGTTTTACAACAATAGATTATTTAACAATTTCAATGTCTGTATTTTAATTAAGCTGTTAACATTTTGAACAATTTTTTGATTTAAACATGTATTTGAAAAAATCATATTGAAATTTTAATAGAGTATGATTTTAATAATAAAATTGAATTGGATTTCGCATTGTCACAAAACATCACTGTTCTTTAATTGACAAGATATCACATGACTGCTATCTCACGTGATGATAAGTGACGATGCAGTCTATCATGGTACCGGGCTAAGTTGGAAGGGAACACCATCATCAAACGCCAAATTGCTTGGCGGCACATCTTTTACGGTAGACTGGTAACTAGCCACAGCCAAAGCCAATTGCCAGACAATTGTTTGAGAATTAAGATAAAATAAGGAGTAAGAAAGATGGTGACGCGTGATGTTGCGCGGCAGGGGGCGACAACATGTACACCCTGATGAAGCCAGTGGGTGCCGGAGCCCTAGGGGCGGAGTTCCCGCTCGTGGGCGAGCACGGGCCTTCATCGCAGCACCTCGGTCAACCGTCTGCAGCCGAAGGTGCCTCTGACATAAGATATTTAGGCACTAGTTCTTAAAATCATCGATCGTTAGGTCGATTCTTACAGCGAAACGTATTTTTATCGTATAAACTTAAAAAAACGTACAGTGTTATACCTAAAATATTTGTAATTTTACTTATGTGTAATGTTTTGAAAATGGAAATCTTATGAAATATTACTTTTTTATTTTGTTATTAGGCTGTAATTTCCGTCTTACAGTTTAACGTATTTTATATAAAAATATATCTTGCTTTGCGACTGACTCTTTGATTTGATTTGTAGACGCAACGGCGAAATACCTACTTGTCATTTTGACAGTCGTTTTTTATAGAAAATTTTCACAATAGAAAAGAATTGACACAATTATTTCGCGTTAAAAGTCCGTTTCGTTTGCACAACTATTTCGTATAATAATTATAAATACTGATTCGATCTATTTTTAAATTGTACGTAAGTCTAAGAGTTTAATTTGAAAATATCATGACAGTGTCATGTCTACGTAGTTATTTAGTCTTTGAGCCGTATAAATAAAATAATATTACTGTTCCTTTTTTGCATTCAGCAATCATTTTTCATCGAAGCATGCGTTGCTAAACTAGTGATGTCATTTCATCATCACAAGTCAAATACCCGACGTGTAAAATTGTAAAACCATATTCTAATGATATCAGGCACGGTTTAAACCTTCAATTAACTTTACCCACAAATGTAATAACGTTATAAACATGAGGAAGTTGTGAGTGAAGTTAGCAGAACGCGCAAAATTGCGCCTGTCAGCACTCGAATAAGGAAATATATTTTTAAACATTAAAACTGTTGCGCCGTGTGGCCTTTTGCATTGGAGTGCTCAGTTGGTTGCATTTGATATAACATTTGCATTAAATTTAACGAATTATAAATATTAAATGAATTAATTTTTGACGTGATAACGTCTTATAAATCGATGAACACCGGATGCACGCACGAAAGAGTGTCACGTTCCGGCTGAGCCTGAGCGTGCAAGCGAGAGCGCGGAAGAAGCGATAGAGAGGCAAGATCGGCCCAAGCGTTGGCTTGTGACTAGTAAAAATATTTGAATTAACGAGTGTAAATAAATGTTAATTTATGGAAAAAATTGTAATTTTCAATTAACTGTTTATTATTATAATTATAAAGAGTTTGCATAATATATTTGACTGATATTCCAATAAAAAGAAAATTAAACTCAAATGAATGGCTGTATGCATGTGGCAATTGCAATAAATGATTTAATTATACAATTAATGTCATTTATTATTAATGAATTCACTTTGAATAATGAATATCGGTTAATGAATTCATTCAGAATATGAATAGTGAATATCATTAATGAATCATCGTATAACTATAAAATTAAATTTAAATTATATAATTTTCGGTAAATAATTCAATTATTTTGATAAATAATTGAATAACAAATAACAATAATAGGGATTTCAAAAGTTATTTCGTATCAACCACCAGAGCAACTTTTATTTGATTAAAAAAAAGACTCGTGTCATATGGTGTTCTGTCTCTGTAATCAATTCCAAAATCTTGATAAACCTATAAAGGGTTTCATAGATTTAGGACTGGCAGCTTAGTCGCTATTAGATACCGCCCTTCCTACAAACAATAGCTCCATAAATGCGGCAACGTTATATCATAGTTTGTTTGAAAACGTCAAACATTGGTTGCTACGCGTCTATGTGGTTACGCCAGTTCAGGCGTTCTATGAATTGCCGCAATTTACTAGTACGCCGACGGTATCTAGTAGTAAGTGGTAGGTAATCCTAAATCTATGAACGGTTTTATAAAGTTAGGGGAATGAAGCAAACTGAAAATTGTTAAATCAAAATGACCTATGACCCAATTAAGTTAAACATTTATCCTATTAATATTATAAATGCGAAAGTTTGTGAGGATGTATGGATGTTTGGATGGATGGATGGATGGATGGATGGATGTTTGTTACTCTTTAACGCGACAACTAATGAACCGATTTTGCTGAAATTTGGCACAGACATAGATTATAGTCTGGAATAGCACATAGGCTACTTTTTATCCCGGAAAAGCAGACAGTTCCTGCGGGATAGCATCGCTATTTTTTACGCATTTGTCCTTCAAAATTCGCGCAATGGAGTTTTATATTAACGTGTTTTTTGTATAGGTAAAGTTAAGGGCCTGAAAAGTGACAAAGACTACTTTTTATCCCGGGAAAACAAACAGTTCCAGCAGGATATTAGTATTCTATTTTTCACGTATTTATCCTTCAATTATGCGCCAACGGAGTTACAGATTGATGTGGTTTATTGGATAGGCATAGTTGAGGACTTGAATAGTGACAAAGGCTACTTTTAAACCCGGGAAAACAAACAGTTCCCGCGGGATATTGGTATGCTACTTTTCACATATTTATTCACGCAGACGAAGTCGCGGGCATCAGCTAGTTTACTAATAATTTTAATACGGTGGCGCATTTTTCTAATTTACGTCGTTCTTACATTATTTTCGTTGTAGCATAGTGCGGGTGACAGGTCAATAAAAAGTAACTTATTTTGTTAATCATAAGGTTCAAAGTCACACCATTAAAATTTATTGAGTATTTATCCGAAAAACTGTTTTCGTAATTTGACAAAACAAGTTACTTTTTATTGACCTGTCACCCGTACCATGCTACAGCGAAAAAACTTAAGTTAAAATGGGAACTTTAAAAATACGTTAAAATAATGAATATTTAAAAATAGCGTGTGACGTACAGTGAGAGTGGGTAGTTATACAAAATATCATCTAAGGAAAACTTTTTTTTCAATTTTACTGGAAGTTTCGTCACAATTTAATGAACTGCCTTTTTTGTAATAACAGGTTGAAAAGTTATTTTCAACCTGTTTTTTTGGAGTTTACTCCTTAAGAATCGATTTTCATATGTAAGGCGCCCGGTATGAGAAAATTTCGAGGAGTAAAATCTACTTATGAATGACCTCGTTACGTCTTTCACAACGATGCAAATTTCTACCCTAATGTTGAGTAAATAAGGTTGGTTTTCGCTTGAGTTGTTGAGCTTTCGCTTCGGGAAGCCGAGCGCGTACCGATCGGCCGAGCGGCGCCGAGACGCAGCGAGCGCCGCGAATGCATTACGACGTTGCGGTTTAGGGTTGGCACATCGGAAAATCATTAACTTTTTTTAAATTAACTTTTTGCGTATGTTTAGACAATCGTACTTAAGGAGTAAACTCCAGTCGTGCGTCGGAGCTGACACACACACTTTTTTTTGTCTAGGTTGAAGAGTTATTTTCAACCAGGTCTTTGTTCGCTTACCCTCACTGCACGTAGTCTTCGACCATTATACTGATTTCTATTTGAAATAGCTTGCCTACCCAAACCCTTATTCATCAGCTTTAAAAACCGGTGGTAGATTCTCGACTCGTCATAAGAGAAACAATTTGGCCTACATGAAAGAAATAATATATTTTTTTAAATTTTATTCGAGAGGAGACCTGTGCCCATTAATGTGGATTATACGAGTCTGCCCGCGAAATTCAAATTTAATTTGGTTTTTCCCATTTTATAAACTAATACGACAAAGTAGGCATAGTGGCATTCTAATTGCGCCAGTAGAATTATTATCTTCACAGGTTTACTTAAAAATCTTTACTTGAAAGTGACCAGTTTAAGAAATTAATCAAAATACTAATTTGTGAGTAAATCACGTCCAAAACGGTATTTTGATTAATTTCTTAATAAATATACTTTCTCTAAATTTGAATTTTGCGGGCAGCTGCACCCGTGTAATCATCCTTAATGTGTCGGCGATTGGTTGAGATGATTGAATGAACGAATGACTCCGGTTCATTCATATCGTGCAATTTGCCATCGCTATAAATTTTATTGATATTATTTTATTTTATTGAATTTATTTTATTTTATTTTATTTTATTGATATTGAAACAAATAGAAAACTGTATAATGGGATTGCCCTTTGATAAAAACAAAAGAGAAAGATACGAGACATGTTACCCTATACAAGTGTAAATTGAAAATTTAAAACACCCCCGATATGTGAATCTATGGCTGGACTATGTACGATAAACCTGACATCCTGTTACCCAGTTTTCTGCTCCATCATTAGATCCTGATCCTCGATCCTCGATCATTATCTATCTAACACCTACTCACTGAGACCATTCTAATGAGCCCAAACACACTATATCTGCTGTAAGTTGCTGAGGAGTTGGGTATCCCGCAGACTACTTGATGCTGCAGCATCAGCTCAAGGTTACCATGCCTTGGAAATAATCCGAATTAACAGTACACCTTTCAAATCAATCGTACCAGGAAGCTTGTAAGACCATTTAATGAAGTAGGAAATGAGCTGATGATCTTCAAACGCCTGAGCAGATCTTCACAAATTATTGCTAAGATACACCTCGATTACGTTAGCTTTCAAACAAAAAAAAACGCATCAAAATTTGTTCATTCGTAAGGGAGCTACGAGGGAACAGAGAGACACATACAGATACACACGTCAAACTTATAACACCTCTCTTTTTTGTCGGTGTTTAAACACCCAGTTCAACTGAGTCCATTCCTCTTTGCCGCGATATAGGACCATGCCGTTTTAACATGAATTGAATTGTATTTTTTTTTTTTTGGAACTTCCCCTCATTGTGGAAATGTTATATTTTATTCTAACAAAGTTGCATAGGTTAAATCGGCTTGGCTTCCAGCTGCCCACAAGATAGTACTTATTACAATAAAAATAGAAAAAAACTTATTACAATGTAATAGCTTCATAATAATATTGTAAAATGATTATTTTGAAAAGAGCAACTGCTGAGTTTCTAGCCGGCTCTTCTCAGCAGAATCCTCTTTCCGAACCGGTCGGTGGTAGAGTCATGACTTGTCATAAGAGCCACAGGTTGGCCTACGTGAAACAAATAAATTTGAATTGACGTATCTTCCTCCATTTGTCATTATCGAAGGGACCGCCCACTGACTTTTATAAATAACCTATGATTAACACTGGAGAGGTTGCCCTCACATTAGGACCTACTTAATTGACGCCATTTTTAATTCGATTGACGCCATTTTGATGCTATACGTTTAGATAGCCTCAAGCCTCAATAGCCCAACGGTTAAAGGTCTGAAAACTGCGGACTGAAAACTGAAAGGTCGCAGGTTCGAATCCCACCCGTTGCACTATTGTCGTACCCACTCCTAACACAAGCTTTCCGCTTATTTGGAGGGGAGAGGAGGCTATTAGTCAACTTCAACTCGACTAATATTCTTAAAAAAAAAAAAGATATGAGTGTCTCTGGAACTAATAATATTGCAAAAAATAATCTATGATATCATAACCGACCTCTTTGAAATCATAGATTAAATTGTAGAGCTCGGTGCGCCATTTGCAATATTAGTTCCCGACACACTCGTATGTCAAACATGGCGCTTCAAATTGATCCGTAATTAAGGTGTCATTTGTATAGGGGCAGCAAATCCAGTGATAGGGTGCTTGCATAAAGAAGTAGGTTCCCGGTACCGACAGATCGGTGCTGGTAGGTACCGATCGGTGCTGGTGCAATATTCAATTCAATTCATTCAATAGCCCCGTGTTATCATAATATGCACTCTCACTTTATGAGACAGGTTGAAGGTTTATGTGAGAGTGCATATGATAATTACTTTAATTACTTACGGATCCGAGACATGGTCGCTAACTGTGGGCCTCATAAGAAGGCTCAGGGTCACTCAGCGAGCGATGGAGAGAGCTATGCTCGGTAAATCCCTGCGAGATCAAATCAGAAATGAGGAGATCCGTAGGAGAACCAAAGTCACCGACATAACTCAGCGAGTCGCAAACTGAAGTGGAAATGGGCGGGGCATATAGTTCGAAGAGCTGATGGTCGTTGGGGTCCCAAGGTGCTGGAGTGGCGACCCCGCAAACCGACGACATCAAACGAGTCGCAGGGAGCCGCTGGATTTAATCGGCGCAAGAATGAAGCCTGTGGAAGTCCATGCAGGAGACCTTTGTCCAGCAGTGGACGTCTATAGGTTGATAAAGAAGAATTGGCAGACCCCCCACTAGGTGGACCGACGACAACAAACGAGTCGCAGGGAGCCGCTGGATTCAAGCGGCGCTACACTGAAGCCTGTGGGAGTCCATGCAGGAGACCTTTGTCCAGCAGTGGACGTCTATAGGTTGATAAAGAAGAAGCATATGATAACACGGGGCTTTTGAACCCGCACCGATCGGTACCGACCAGCGCCGACCTGTCGGTACCGGGAACCTGCTTCTTCATGCAAGCACCCTTAGTCATAGATTATAGAGGCTCGCGGGGCCGCCACCTGTTAGTGTGACTCGTTATAAACAGCCACGCTTGGCGCAGGCCTGGGCGGCGTGGACGGCATGAAGTCCTCCCCGGGGGGCGTGGGAGGGGGAGGGCCCGGCACGCCGCGGGAGGACTCCGGCTCTGGGATGGGGGACTACAACTTAGGTGAGTATACATTTTTGTTGACCAGCGGGGATTCCCCCGCGAGCGAAGCGAGCACCGCACGGATTCCTTTTAAGGTGGATTAGACGAGTCTGCCCGCGAAATTCAAATTTAACTTGGTTTTTCCTATTTTGTAAACTAATACGACAAAGTAGGCTTATGACCTTCTAATTGCGCCAGTGGAGTTATCATCTTCACAGGTTTACATAAAAATCTTTACTTGAAAGTGACCAGTTTAAGAAATTAATCAAAATACCGAGTTGGACGTGAGTTACTCACAAATTAGTCAGTATTTTGATTAATTTCTTAAACTGGTCACTTTCAAGTAAAGATTTTTATGTAAACCTGTGAAGATGATAATTCTACTGGCGCAATTAGAATGCCATTAGCGGTTAGCCTAGTTTGTCGTATTAGTTTACAAATCGCGAAAAACCAAATTAAATTTGAATTTCGCGGACAGACCCGTATAATCATCCTTAAGGTGGGTGGTCCGAGAGCTAAACACGCAAGATTGTCAATAAATGGCGCTGAATTGGCTATTTTTAAAATTTTTTTTTTGCGTCTGCAATGTTATCCGATATCTGCTGATAAAATGTAAGACCAGCATTTATAAGGACGAAATATATTATTTTGTTAAATATATAACACGACAAAGTATTCGTTTTTTAGTTGAAAATATATACATATATGGGTTATTTATAATAATAATTAATCATTGCATTGGTGTTTGTCCGCGATTTAAGATCTAGTTCAATTTAGATTGCCATTTTCGAGGTAAAATAATATTTTTAAAAATATCCATATCAGTTCAGCGCCATCTGTTGAGGACCTAGCGTGTTTAGTTCTCGGATCATCCGCCTTAAAAGGCCGAGGAAATTTGTTTTGATTTTTCACTTTCACTAACAAAGAGTCTAGCGGAAAGTACTGAGCGAACAAAAGGAGTTCAAAAAGAGTGAAAATGAGCTCGCTCGGAAGTGGCCTTAAGGCAACTGCAAAACTTTTTGTTGGTAGTGTAAATCTATTTTGTCTATGATCGAAGGTTTTTGACGTGATAACGTCTTTTAAATCGATGAACACCACGAATGAAAAAGTGCCACGTTCCATCTGAGTCCGGAACAAGCGATAGAGAGGCACGATCGGCCCAAGTGTTGGCTTGTGACTGTGGTTAGCGGATGTTTCGCGAGCTAGTTCTAGTTTCTTTATGACGCTATCACGTAAAACTCTCGTCCGTAAACCGACTTTACAGACAACCAATTTTTTTGTATATAACAAAATATTTTGCATACATCACCCCTTGTTTCCAACAGCCTACAATCCCAGAATTTCGCAGTGAGCAAATAGTTAATGTGTACAAAAGTTTGATCTCTCGTCCTAAGGTTTCGGTGGGCCGGGCGGCGACCAAAATGATCAAACAGAATCGGCAGCCATCTTGAAAATAAAAGAGAGCATGCAAGAGGAGGCGAAACGGTTCGAGAAGGATCCGGACCACCCAGACTATTTTATGCAGTGAAAGATCGGCGTACCGACCGCCGCCAACTCGCCAAACGGGATTACACCGACATATTCTCTTGGTACGGTCCGCAAATGTGTGTGTGAGCTGTCAAACTAAACTGCGGGTGGATTGCGTAAAGTTGTATCAATCATTGCTGCAGTTTAAGAGGATTATTACGTTTCGCAACCTTCTCTCGCACATTCTAATATTTTCAATGATTGTAGAAATCTCTAGACATTTTTGACAAATTGTGGTCTTCGACAATTAAATTACGGATATTTTAGGCATAGTTTTATTATGATATTGTCTCCTTCAACTCGACACTGGCGAAACAGTCTGTGCCCAGTTGGCACGCCTAAAAGCCACTACAAGTAGTGGCTTTTTTGTCCCAGTTGGTACGCCTAAAAGCCACTACTAGTGCCTTTTTTTGTTCCAGTTGGAACGCCTAAAATACACTACAAGTCTCAAGCTTTTTGTCCCAGTTGGCACGCCTAAAAGCCACTACAAAAACCACTATAAGTACCACTACAAGTAGTGGCTTTTAGGCGTGCCAACTGGGACAAATGATATAGCTAGATTTTGATTGAGAAAAATGACTACTAATTAACTTTGATCGCTCTTATTCTCTATCAAAAAACTAGGTAAGTATATAATGATAATAAAAAATATCCGTAAGTTTAATTTTCGAAGATTTAATTTACCGCATTTATTCAAAATTATCTGAGATTTTTACAATCATTGAAAATATTAGAATTTGCGAGAGAGTGAGAAAAAAAGAATTAGAAGATGCGAAACGTAACAGTCCTCTTGAGCTGTGGTGATTGGCTGGATATGTGGCATTCTTGTTGCAACCATGCATTTTAGCCAATAGCAAGAGGGAGAAATAATATTTTGACAATCCGGATACATGGCTCCGTAAATCTTGTACAGTCTTCCCTTATATATTTTTGGATGCTCTGAACATAGCTGCGTTTCGATGCGCAGAACACTTTCAGATATCAGCGGACGTAGTTTGCGTAAGTTTGAGCTTGTTTATTGGTAAGTGGATCTTGTCAATCGGAGGTGCGATTGCCTAAAAATTGTAGATCAAAATTTTATTCATTTCATGACATTAGCGTCAAAGTAAAATATTCCTTGACTGTATTGATTTAAAGTCACAAATTCAGCACAACCGATTCTAACATGGAGCGTTATGGACCGTATCGTACATACCTAAACGTATGAGAATGAAAGCACGAAATTGAGCTCTAATTTAAGGCTATTATGGTTTATTTTACTTTGACGCTAATGCCATGAAATGAATAAGATTTTGATCGGCAACTTTTAGACAATCGGGGGGCAGGGCATTCAAAAAGATTGGCGTGGACTATACATGCACGGATTGCTATAGATAATGTATGAGTTGCCAAATAATTCGATTCATGTTTTTTGATATTAAAATAAACAAGTAATGAATTAAAATTGTAAAAAAATTGGATGCTGTGAAATGTATCATTCCGATTAACCGGTTAACATTCCGGTTATTATGACGTATATCCGGGATAATTTAAGCTTAAAACTTTCTATCAGTTTCTTCACAAAATCTAACAAAATAACATTTCAACGTTCGAGATTTGGATGTGTTTATGTTTTGGAATGGAAATTAGTGATATATTTCCTTTTTTAGGGTTCCGTACTCCGTACTAAAAACGGAACCCTTATAGGATCACTTCGTTGTCCGTCTGTCAAGGCCCTTTTTCTCAGGAACGCGTGGAGGTATCAAATTGAAATTAATATCAAATTATCAGGTCTGCAATCCCTTGCAGCAGTGAAAAAATCAAACCTCTAAGTCGACGCAATCAAAAGATACGGCCTTTTATGCTCCGTTTATACCACATGTTTTGACACTCACAAGGGAATCAAAATAGGATACTTCCCGTTAACCTTGATTCTAGGTCAACGGGAAGTATCCTAGGTCCTTCTAGGTCCTAGAATCATAAAAGGCATGAAGCAATGTCATGTAGCACAAGTAAAGGAAAAAATCCGAAAACCGTTGAAGTTGCATCTCAAAATTTTTTTTTTTGCGATTATAAACTTATTTGCAGTTGGTAAACTAACCGCGACCTAAAAGTAAGGAACCCTCCGTGCGCGAGTCTGACTCGCACTTGGCCGGTATTTTTTTGGATCCATAGATATCAGAAAATATTATAGACGTGTCCGGAGTTACACATGCATATTGGCAACTCAAATATTATGTAAATACCGGCCCCCGTAGCCAAGTTACACTTACGATTGTCTTTTTCTCATTCTACGATTGCAAACGCTTGAAGGTGGCTAGGGCTAGACTAGATGGCGCAGCAGCTGATCAAAGACAGAAGTGTATTGATATTTCGCGGCATTTTGTATTTTAAATGTTTTTTTTACCATTTAAAATGCATAAATTATTCACTGTAGTGTCCATTTAAAATGCACATTAAAATAATAAGGTAATTTAAGCGCCATCTAGTTAGCAATGTTGAAAGGTTTGAGTTTCAAAATCGAAAAATAGATGGCGCTTAAATTACCTAATTATTTTAATGTGCATTCTAAATGGACACTACAGTGAATAATTTATGCGTTTTAAATGCTAAAAAAACATTTAAAATACAAAATGCCGCGAAATATTATCAATACACTTCTGTCTTTGATCAACTGCTGCGCCATCTAGTATATCCCTAGCCAAACCTTCAAGCGTTTGCTATCGTAGAAAAAGAAATAGACAATCGTAAGTGTAACACGGCTAGGGGAGCAGAGCTTTGCTACTCACATAAACACATCTTTGTGACCATTACCTAACGGTCTCTATTTAACGAGTCTTCAATTGATCTCATACGAGGTTTTGGTGAGTTGGCGTTCGATTTCTTTTGCGTTCCAACGATCTGAGAAATGGATTTTTTTTAATAAAAATAAGTTCTTCCTCTGTCATTCGCAAATTTTATTATTTATTAGTATAATTTATCGCACTGCTTTTTTTTTTAAAAAAAGAACTACTTTTTGATGGTTCTTTTTGGATAAGAGTATATTTCACATGATATTTTTAATGATAGAATTACGTTTTTTTTTCGTCTAACTTATAATTTTAGTATTATGTAACTCGTCGTGTAATGGTAATAATTTGTATATCAAGAGAATTATATAGTTTTTTTTAAATAAATAGACAAGAATTTGGCAATGCACTGCGATCTACAATATAATATGTATTGCAATGAAATATTTTCAACATAATAATATTTTATCAATCTCATTTTTAGTTTAAATTTTCAAGGTTTTTTAAATACTTATCGTGTTTTAAGATTTTTCTTAATATAAATATTATAATGCATATGAAATACTATAGATGAATATCGACATATGTATAAAGATAATTTTGATATGGATATATTGTCACATTTACGGCAAACCTACGAAACTGCCAAATATGTGTTTACAGGAAAGCGTTTTGAAAGTAAGAAAGTAGAAAAAACCTTTTTTTGTGATAACGTCTTATAAATCGATGATAACCGGCTGCACGCACGAAAAAGTGTCACGTTCCGCCTGAGCGTGAGGGTGCAAGCGAGAGCGCGGAACAAGCGATAGAGAGGCACGATCGGCCCAAGCGTTGGCTTGTGCCGCTCGCCAGTCTTCGTCAATGTTTCTTTATGACGTTATCACTTAAAACTATCGTCCGTAAACCGACTTTACAGACAACCAATTTTTTTTTCTTTTTTTTTTTTTGAAGATTCCATTTTGAAAATCTAACGCACCACAATCCCTATTATAGATAAGAATTTTTTTGTCTGTCGGTGCAAAACGCTTTCCTGTAAAATGCATATATTGCAGTTTCGTAAGTAATTTCTTGCCGTAAATGTGACGATGTGTTAAATAGATACTGAGAAATCGGCACTGAACCACAATTCTCTCAAATCTTGCAATATTTTAATATCTTATTAGGAACATCTGACCGGGTTCTTTTAAACATTATAATATAAATAAATTTAAATAATTATTATAATTTTAAAATTAAATTAAATTAATGAATTTAAATTAATTTTATAGTAAGTAAGTGAAATAAATGAGTTTTAACTTTTTCACACGTTGACAATCCCGTACGATGAGGGTAGCAGATAAAAAAACTCAAAAACTTTTTATACGAAGTTTTTTCTAACTTTCCCTGAAAATTGTGCGAAATTGTATAAAAATATTGTTTTACGTTCAGAATTTTAGATTTATTTGAAAGTTATATAATTGGTGCTAATTTTGTTGAGCGCATATTTCTGAATCAAACTGAACTGACGGTATTAAAAGCAATCCTTTACAGCAGGAAACATTGTGAAAAAAATTATTTTAGACCTGTTGTAGTTTTGAGATTGTGTACAGCCTAATTAGCACTAATCACTAATTTGTACAGTTTTTGCAATACACGAAGGCGAGTGAGCTTTACTCGTGGTTACTTCGTGTACATGCACATTGCATAAGTGTGCGTGCCTGTCAAAGCCTAGGTGAGAGCGGGCAGGCGCGAGCATTGCGCTCGCTCACACTTATACAGATACGACACACACACAACCATAAGTCAGTCGCCCTCGTGAATTGCAAGAACTATAACAATAAATGAATATATTACATATACGTGGGCTGTTCCGAAAATTGTTAGTGAAATGAAAAATATTGTGAATGTTTTTTTATTTAGAGCTTTCCAAAATATTCCTCTCCAACGAGTTCTCCATAATGTTTCTCAAAGGTGTGTGAAGTGTGAAAAATCCAGATTTAGCCCGCGTACTTGACTGTGATCTAAATCTGTTTTAATCGAGAAGATACAGCATCGTAGAAGCAGTGTGTAATCTGTATTATTGTACAATATTAATTTTGTAATAATTTACCACAGAAAAATATCAATTAACACTGAAGTATTGTTTTTTAACGAACTACCCACATTTTACGATGCTGCACGTTGCAATATTTTAATATTTGTACGATATTTTTCCTTTTACATAATATATCTTGTAAATAGATTATATTTTATTGTTTAAGAAAGAGAATCGTCAAAAAGTTCAATTCGGCACTTAGCGATGTGAAATAGAGAGATTTCTTTTTTTATCAGTATGCCCGTATCATGATTAATACACGGATAGAATTTTCGAATAAAGTATGTTATTATGTATGTATTATTACATAGTTGCAGTTTATTGATTGTATATTGTAATTTTTATTTTGTATTTAATTTAAATGAAAAGTAAAAAAAAAAATGTTTTATCTGGAATATTTGCGTATACTGTGATCGTGATTTGCGGACGGCGATTTGTAATCAATATTTTAAAAATAATTCGAATACATAAAATATAAATACATATACATACATAGAATAAAAAATCTATTGTCTACACTTTTGAATTGTATTTAAAAATTTTTTATGTATATGAATTTATTTTTACCATTGCATAAATGGAATTTAATATATTTTGTGTTCTAAAATAATTATTACTACTAACTAATGCACTAAATTTGTTTTAATAAGTATGTCTAAAAGCTTAATAACGATCACTTGAAAAAGTTGATTCTTTTTCATTTTTGAAATAATATTGTAATTATTAATTACGTATTTCACTAAGAGTTTCTTAATCCTAAGGGTTTCTTAATCCTAAGGGTTTCTTAATGTTCTCAAAGGTGTGTGAAGTCTGCTAATCCGCATTTGGCCATATTGTGAAATAAATTTTTTTTTGGCGCCGAAACTAGTGAGCATATTTTGAATTTAATTATTCTTTACTGTTTTATATGTACATAATGATTTAAAAAGCTAAATCGCCAAAAGTTAAGTATAATGCGATCAACATGGGAATTGTAGCCATTTTCTATTCCTGCCCTGCTCAGTGCGATATACGCGTGAGTGAGATAGATATAATAATGGCGGTTTAACATTCATTTCCTTGTTTTGATAGTATTTTAATTAATATGTTGTCAATTTAAGCCAAGCGATATTGCAGGTGAAACATTTTTTTAAATGTTTTTAACACGAAACGCACCGAATTTTGTCGACGAACGGGCGGGCGTATTACTCATAATATATTTATTATTTTTTTATCTTTTACATAATAGTATGTAACATGGATTGCGTGATCATCTATGTATTACAGTTTTTTCGCTGTAGCATGGTGCGGGGTGACAGGTCAATAGAAACTAACTTATTTTGTACCTTAAGTTTGAAACCATAAGGTTTAAATTCACACCATTAAAATCAATTGAGAATATTATTTTAAGAATATGATACAAAATAAGTTACGTTTTATTGACCTGTCACCCGCACCATGCCACAACACAAAAACGTTAGCTTATTCCTTCTTCATTGATGTCGGTCGCTGGTGTGGGATACACATTGGTGCTGATCCTGTTGTATACAACAATATTCTATTCCAAGAGAAAAATTGTAGTAATTCTGTTGTGCACAACTCTATCTATTTCACAATGTTCCCCACGATAAAGTATAATATAATATTATGAGCTGTCAATTTAATTCAGTTAAGAGATTGTGTACAACAAAATTGGCACCATTGAGAAAAGGAAAGTAGGTATTCTTTTTTCTTTTTATTTAGGCTAGCCAGTTTGGGGATTGGTACTAATTCTGCTGTAGATGAAAATCTGTAAAGCAAATTATATAGAGTTCTAAAAATAGTTCTATTCTTTTCACTATGTCCGTAGATAAGATAACAAGACCGTATTACATTAAGAGATGCCAATTTGTTTTAGATATTGTGTACCACAGAATTAACACCATTGTGTACAATAAACGGAGCACCGATTTATCAATAAACAACATCTTCCACGTTTACTTTTCATTTAATAAATAAATTATTTAGCGTACAAGTTTGATTTAAGCTCTAATGTTCCTAGATTTGTATTTTATTTTAAGTTTCGGTAACGTTTCGCAAGATTTCGGTGCGTCGGGTGTTTTAGAGGTCGTACTTACCCTTAGTACGCGTTTACACAACTCGACAGCGATTGTAGATTTCGAAAATTGAAACACTTAAACGTCAGAGAGAAATGGACCTTCCCCCCCTATTCTCTAACTCAGTGGCTATTAAGAAATGATAGCGACTGATATATTTTTTTCCATTGAAGGTTTGCTCAATGTCAGTTGGGTCAGGCATTGAGTTACAGAATCGGGTAGCATCGCTTGTAATGTTTAACTGAAACAATTAAACGTCACAGAAAAATGAACTTAAATGCGCTTGTTTTAATGTTCAAATTCGTCCAGCGTCAAGCGGAAACATTACTATTATTGACTGACAGACATACACAGCCTTTATCTGTAGACCTAGAGATTTGAAGGATTGAATTAGAAGGATGTTTAGATTAAATTCACCTATTCAAGGACTTACTTTAAATGGGTGAATTTAATATAAATTCACATGAATGTAGTGTTGGTCATCAGCTTAGAATTAGCTGATTAATAAACGTCAATTTTTCTCTGAAATTAGTGTTTCGATATTCGACGTCTATCATCGTTGTTGAGATAGTAAATTCATACTAGGGGATTATGGGTAGAGTTATATCGAGTTACTCATATAGTATTATGGGATGTAAGATTTTTTAAACATTTTAAGCATCTAAATTATTTAATTCAAATACTCAAAACTGTTCACAATGTTTCAAAATTTTTAAGTTTATTGTTTTTCTAATTTTGATTTTTTTTAGTTCAGAAAGTCACAAGAACATTTGCATCTTTGACATAGTAAAAAGAAAGCAGTTTTCATGAAAAATATTATGAGTGAAACGATATAACGCCTCTTAAACTCACGTTTAAAAGAATATTTCGGATATGCGACCGAATTTATTGACAAAATTAATATATTATTTATTAATTGAAATTCCTCGCATATCCGAAAACGCATTTATTTATGCTAAATAAAGGATTTTAATATATTTTATCAAAAAAAATTAGATGTGTGAATTTGTATTAGTTGAGTTGTTGGGCCCAAAAATTGCATTTAGGTTTTAAAAAAAAAATTGTCTGACAAAAAAAAACGACAAATTATTATTTCTTCTGAGTTCAATTTCGCTGCTTAATCGTATTGTGCAGCATTTTTTCGAATTCCGTCATTAAAAAACCGTAAGTCCGTAAAACGTCATTTAGAAAGAAATGTGACATCATTTTTATTAAATGGCATCAAACATATGCGAAAATGGCAAAACAGAAAATGGCAGTTAGCAAGCCTGCCGTTATTTGGGTATTTAATTGAATTGGCAGCAAATATACATAAATGAGGTTATTGCGATTTCAATGTGAAACCTTCTTATCTCAACTTTTCAAATGATGAATAATGTAAAATATAACCTGACGGGCGTCAAAAAGTATACTTGAAAAATAGGTTTTTGGAAACCTATTTTTCTTTTGTTGAACCTATTTTTAGTTGGCAATTATTAGCTTTAATGCTTACCCACTAAAAATAGGTTTAACAAAAGAAAAAAACACAAAAATACATTTCGACATGCAAGTTTAAAACTTTTTGAATTTAAAATAGTACCTACTTATTTTTAAACAATTAAAAATTTTTTTTTAGTTTTTAATTTAAATTAATGACACGTGTAAAGAATTTGTACTTCGCGTGTAAGGTAAATTATACACATGATGCAGCCATTATGCTTTCAAAAGTAAAAATTCTTACACAAGTGAATAAAGCGCGCAAGAGTTTATTTTTCAACGGAACTTTTTCAACTACATAGAATAATATTTTGTACTGTGCACAATATTCATTGAAGACTATACGTTAAAAAAAGTCGAAAATGCGATTTTTGGGCACTGTTAGCCGAACACAGAAGCATGTCTTAACGCTTAGGACGCACTAAAATCAGACAATACTAAAGACGCTCTTTAGTAATGTCTGATTTTAGTGTTGAAAACGGTCGCTTAGCGCTTAGGACGTTCTTAAGTTTTGAGATATGTTCGTTTTAGGATTCGGCCGTTAAACCGTCTGTTTCGGCAATTTTTACAAAATAAATTTTATACTACGAGAGGATAGATGTAATTTTTTTTCTATCTGATATCATTATAGCATAGTTTTTTTTCTCGGGGTGTATGGAAACTTGTATAAATTAGATTATTTCTTAGCAAGATTCGGAGATCTAGGTTTTAAGTTGTCCAAGGCTCTGCGAAGACTTGGGTTCGTTTAGTGAAAAAAATTATGGTTAAAAATTATTCGATGCCAATTTTTTTGAATCTCGACTGAACGTTTCGAAAAATCGTTAGTTTTTTTGGATTGTTTTTTTAAATGTAAATAAAATCAATTTGGATGTTTATTTTTTACACTTATTTTTAAATATTGTATTATCTTAGAGACACTTGTATATGGAAATTTTTTAGATGAAATCACCTACGCTAAGTGAACCCAAGATTTTTTGTAAAAAAGCGCAGAGTTTAAAAAAGATTAGTATTTAAGGTATTAGTGTACGGAGAAAAAAAAATACATTTCGACGATGCAAGTTGAAATTTTTTTAAAGATTAAAAAAAAGTAATATTTTAATTAATTGAATTTGAGTTTTTAATTTAAAGTAATGATACGTGTAGTGTGAGGTTGTACGTTTTTAAGGTATATTATTATTATTATTATTATTGTTTCCTTAATTTTTTTTGTGAGTTAGGTAAATGAATTATTTTTTTCATCGATGTAATGTTTATACACTTAATAAATAGTTATCATATATTAAATTAGTTGTTTTATTTTACTACTCAGTACTCCTAACTATAAATAATAATTAAATTAGTTTGAAAGGGGTTGTTTCAAATATACTGGATGACATTTTCCAGCGTCTCGGAAAAAATATGGTGTGATAAGTTAATGGAGTAGAAGCCCATGGCATCGTTCTTTTCGCAATATTGATAGAATTACTAGCTGACCCAGCGAACTTCGTCCCGCCAGCAAAAATATTTAGGGGTACCCTTATCATTTAGGGGTATGAAAAATAGGTATTGGCCGATTCTCAGATCTACCCGATATGCACACAAAATTTCATAAAAATCGGTCCAGCCGTTTCGGAGGAGTTTGGTTACAAATACCGCGACATGAGAATTTTATTATATTAGATTTTATATAATATTAGAAGAATCATAATAAGTTAGTAAAACTAAAAAAAAAAGTAACGATGCCATGAGCTTCTATTCCATTTACCTACTTATCACACCCTATTTTTTCCGAGACGCTGGAAAATGTCATCCGATATATGGAGCCGGGGACCCTGGGCCAGGTATTTGTAAGTACGGTCTTTCAAAATGTTCCTGGGTCATGAAATAGTGATTATTTTTTCTTTATTTCTCAGGAAAAGGTCCTTGTTACGAGGTACAAAGTGAAATTATTTTGCAAAATAAAAGCACAAAAACATGGCGTCCTTTTTGACAACCTACCTACACGAGTCGTGATGACGTTTGACATAAAAATAACCCTTTTTGACAGCAATTGACATTTGACAATTGAAATGATAATAAGATGACGTAATGTCAGTACAAACAGACAACAAAAGCAGATGGATGCAGTCCGAGAGTTGCTATTCGACAATTGTACCCAATTATCGATTTTATATCTTTACCTCTTAGTCACTGTAAAACTGCAGAAAAGCATATTTTATTTTAATTCCCATGATTTTACATTATTTTTTGGTATAGCGTACAAGTACCAGGCCCAAGATGAAACAACCCCTTTATAAGAACACTAGCTGATGCCCGCGACTTCGTCCGCGTGGATTTAGTTTTTAATAATCCATTGGGAACCGTCCGCGTGGATATAGAGTTTTTAAAATCCCTCGGGAACTCTTTGATTTTCCGGGATAAAAGTAGCCTATGTCACTCTCCAGGTCCTCAACTATACCCATGCAAAAAATCACGTCGATCCGTGGCTCTGTTGCGGTGTGATGGAAGGACAAACCAACAAACAAACACACTTTCGCATTTATAATATTAGTAACGATGATCAATGATCATGTAACAGTGCGGCGGTTTCGCGGCTTACGGAGAGGGCACACTGGCTATTTTTAAGCGATCGAGCGCTTTTATTTCCCTTAGCGTTTTTAGGGTTCCGTACCCAAAGGGTACCAACGGGACCCTATTACTAAGCCTACGCTGTCCGTCCGTCCGTCCGTCCGTCCGTCCATCCGTCCGTCCGTCCGTCTGTCAGAGGGCTATATCTCGTAAACCGTAATAGATAGACAGATGAAATTTTCACATATTATGTATTTCTATTGCCGCTATAACAACAAATAATAAAAATTAAATTTAATTAAAAAAATTAAATTAAAATGGGTAGGTGGGTAGATGGAAATTTTTTAATTTAAATTTTTTAACGGAACCCTAAAAGAGCGAGGCCCGACTCGCACTTGGCCGATTTTTTAATTTATGACCTTTCGCGCGTGTGAGTATAAGGGGATTTACGGCATTTCACAAGGAACATTTGGTTCCGTTGTTGTTCAAAATGTAACAAAATAGAAAACTATGATTGTAAAACTATTAAAATAAACTGCGAGAACTAGCTTATTCATCCTTACAAACCTTTGTTGAAATATTTTGCTTATTTTAAAATCGTTTCCTGACAGAAAATCTATTGCTTTATTACTTTGTTTTTGTAAAACGGACAGCTAACGTATATTGACGTTTATTGTTTTACTTTACTTTAAAATATTTTCTGTTGGTGCAGTGATTGCCAGATGTGCTTTTTCCCACCCTATAAGTGGGAAAGAGATAGATTGGCAACTGTACTGTTTCATTAAGGGGCGTGGACGCTAGCCAACTAGGTTTCTCAAAACCAAGAATGGCGATATGAAGCAGTGTTCTTGTGGCCGTCTGTAGGATGGTATCTTTTAGTGTGTTGTGTTTTAAAAGCTAAGTATAAATAATTTTGTATTCTTTCCCCTCGTGTAATATAATAGAGCATTACAATATAGTTTGCTGGTAGCGTAAGTACCTAGCAGTTAAGGTTTTAACTCGTAGTGTGGTAAGCCTTGTTATTTGAAAGAGAAAGTGTAACTGTGATTTAAGCCAATAAAGTTTGTAACCTCGTGATTATTTAAAAGAGCCAAGAGCCACTGGGAGGGGTTTCTTACCAGTTCTTCCCCGCCCCAGAAAAGTAAATATTAAAGTATCTGTTTGTTTTCCGAACTGGCAGTAGAGTCATTTGAATAATAATTAATTATTGAATATACATTTTTCAGTTTTGATTTAATCTCCGTTGTTTTATTATATTTCCCGCTTAATAATTTTTGATTTAGAGCTTAGACTTATTCTAGATGCTAGGTAGCTAGCAGGACATAACTTTTCTTTTAGTTTTCTTTAATTAACTACTTCCATCCTGACAAAGCATTTATTTGAGTAGTTATTATCTTGATCTCTCGTAAGGAAAATCTTTCATCAGAAGTGGGATACTTCTCATATATTTATTGGGATATTTCTCTTTTATACGCCTTATTTAGCTTGTTTTACTTTCCGGTTTCAGTTATGGATCCTGCCACTCTGGAGAGCTTCATTAAGGCAATGACTGACGCCGTGTCATCTAAATCACGGCACGATGACGTCGCGTTGCCAGTTTTTCACCCTGAAAAGGGCGACGCCGGCGCTGCTACGTGGTGCTCAAACGTCGAGGAGCTTGGCGTGGACCTCGGATGGAGCAGTCTTGAGATGGCTGCTAAAGCGGGTAAAGTTTTACGGGGTTCAGCCCTTTCTTGGTTTGATTCGTGGCAGCCTGACAAAGGACGTACATGGGAAAATTTTAAAAAGGATATTATCGCTGTGTTTCCCGAAAGGAAAAACTTGTCCGAAAAATTGACCAAAGCGGTTTTATATAGTTCCGATGCAGCTAATACATATTGCGAATACGCGAGAGAAAAACTTAGGTTGTTGAAGAACACCAAATTATCTTTTACGGAACCTCAATTAATTGAAATTGTTTGTGGGGGGATTCGTGAGGTAGACATTAAACTGGCCTGCTTGAATAATTCTTTAATTAGTACGTCCGAGTTGATAAGTGTCCTTTCTACATATATAAAACCAACAAAAAAGAGAGCTTTTGATTTTAAATCAACTGAAACTAGTAAAATGGATCATAATAAACGATTTAAAACTAGCTTTGATAAACAGCATTCCGTTGATTATAGAACCTGTTTTAAATGCGGTAAGCAGGGACATGTTCAGGCGCTATGTTCACTTCAGCCAACTTACTCCGATTATAAAAAGGGGACCAACCCACCCGATTCGGTTAAAAGCGAATTTGATAAAGCCCACCGGATGTCCGGAAAAGCGGTGAACGTATGTAGTTATTGTGAAAAGAGTGGTCATCAGGTGGAAAACTGTTTTTCCAAACAACGCGATCAATCGCCAAAAGCTTCTAGCAAATTATGACTAAATTTTACTCCCATATCAATCAACAGTCATCAAGTCGATTGCCTGTTGGATACTGGTGCCAACTGCAGCCTTATTAAAGAATCAATAGCTAGGCGTTTAGGTTGTCATTTATCTCCATGCTCTTTGTACTTAGACGGTGTTGGCGATGGTAAACTCCATGCCTTTTCGGAGATTTTTCCTATTGTTCAATTTCACGACGTTTGTATCGAGTTAAAAATATTCGTGGTAAGGGATTCGGACCTCCGATACGATTGTATAATTGGCACAAATGTTTTACAATACCCAGGGGTTGCAATTGTTTCGGATAGTAGTGGCAATAAGTTGATTCGAACCTCATATTTCAGTCAGACAGCTAACCCTATAGTAAACTCTATTAGCGACGCGGATAGCTTAGAATGTTTGGATGATAGTATTCGACATTTAAATCCCGACTTACGGAAAGCCATACAAATAATGTTTAATAAATATCCTTCAATCCTTCCGTCGTCTGAAAAAGTAAGCACCGTAAAAACAGGCGAACTAAAAATAAGACTAAAAGACGATAAAATCATAAATTACCGACCTTACCGATTGGCCCCCATTGAGCGGGAAAAAGTGAAAGAAATACTTAATGATCTCTTAAATAAAGGTATAATTCGTGAAAGCGACTCTGACTATGCTAGTCCAGTTTTATTAGTAAAGAAAAAAGACGGGAGTGATCGAATGTGTATAGACTATAGAGCTTTGAACCAAATAATCGAGAAAGACCGTTACCCGCTTCCTCTTATTCAGGACCAGCTTGATAAATTAGGAAAAGCAAAGTATTTCATTTCCATTGACATGAAAAATGGGTTTTATCAAATCCCGGTGTCACCCGAATCTGTCAAATATACAGCTTTCGTTACACCGGATGCACAGTACGAGTTTTTAAAAATGCCATTTGGTATTTGTAATGGACCTTCCATTTTCCAACGTGCAATCAGTAAAGCCGTGAAACATCTAAGATTTTTGTTAGTTTACGTAGATGATTTATTGATACCTTTTACAACTATTTCTGAAGGTCTTGAGTTTCTGGAGCAGACTCTTCAAGCCTTAGCTGTCGCAGGATTTACTGTAAATTTAAATAAATGCAAATTTTTCGAGACTGAAATTGAATATTTGGGATACATAATATCCTCAGAAGGAATAAGGCCCAACGATAAAAAGGTATCAGCCTTACTAAACTCACCTGTTCCATCGAATATTAAAAAGGTCAGACAATTTATGGGTTAAGCAAGCTTTTTTAGGCGATTTATTCCAGAGTTCGCGTCCCGCACTGCTTGTATAACTAAATTAACTAAAACTGGCGAAAAATGGGAATGGGGTCCCGAACAAACTAGCGCCCGAGATTACGTGATAAAACATCTAATATCAAAACCGTTATTGACCGTATTTGATCCGGAAATGCCTACGGAATTACATACCGACGCCAGTGCTATAGGATACGGTGCGATACTTTTACAAAAGGTTAATGGAGTAAACAGAGTAATAGCATATTATAGCAAAAGAACAACGCCACCCGAATCTCGTTATCACTCTTATGAGTTAGAGACTTTGGCCGTATATAATGCACTAAAACATTTTCGCGTATATTTGCTCGGTATAAATTTCAAAATAGTAACAGACTGTAACGCAATTAAGTCAACTCAACATAAAAAGGATTTGTCGGCACGTGTGGCCCGCTGGTGGACGTATTTACAAGACTTTTCATTCGAAATAATATATAAAAAGGGGAAATACGTAACCCATGTCGACTATCTTAGTCGAAATCCCGAGGCGTTAAAATCTAAAGGACATAAAGTAACATCCACACCGCAAGTCCACGTCATCGATTCGTCACATTCGTGGTTAGGAATTGCACAAGCAAAAGATTCTGAAACCTTGTCCCTAGTAGAAAAAGTTCAATCGGGAGAGCTGGATGGTAACCAATATATTATCCGCAATGACTTATTATATTATAAAAAAACCCCAGACAGTAAACCTAAATTATATGTTCCCAAGGGGTATAGGTTGAGTGTTGTTCGACTCTTTCATGACGAAAACTGCCACGTAGGCTACGATAAAACTTACGGGAAAATATGTGAAAATTTCTGGTTTCCCGGTATGACTAAATTCATAAAAAAATATATATCTCACTGTTTAGTGTGCATTAAACAAAAGTCTCACTATGGCCCAAAACAAGGGTTATTACACCCCATCGAAAAAACACCGATACCTTTCCATACAATTCATTTAGACTGTACCGGTCCATTTAGCCAATCTAGCAATAACGCCTACAAATATATTCTCATAATCATTGATGGTTTTACAAAGTTTTGTATATTAAAACCTTTAAGAACCCTAACAGGGCAAGAATTAGTTGACGCGGTGCGCGACACAGTTTCACTTTTCTGTACACCAACGTTAGTAATTACAGACCGTGGAACGAACTTTTCCTCGCAACAAATAAAGAGCCTCTTTTCTGAATGGCAAGTAGAACACCATATGATAGCCACCGGTACACCTCGAGGTAATGGGCAAGTTGAACGATACGTTAAAACCATCATTGACATGTTAAGTACCACTTGTAGTGATGGGTCAGATTGGCCGAGCACACTTTGGAAAATACAACAATCATTAAATACTACAATACAAAAATCTACCGGATTTTCACCGATTCGGTTATTAATTGGTCGTAATTCAAATGTACCTAGTATTCAAGCTCGATTAAATGAAATTACAGACGAAAATCAGGAAATAATAGATGTAAAAACGGAACGTGAATTAGCCCAAAAACGCCTTAAAAGCATTGCTGACGAGTTTAAAAAACGCTTTGATCACTCGAGACGTGACAATGCCATCTATAATATTGGCGATACTGTCTTTATAAATCAGGATCATAGACGTCATGATAAATTAAAAGGAAAGTTTAAAGGACCTTATCAAATAATAGATATCTTAGATAATGATCGATTTTCCCTGAAGGGTATTGGTAACTTACGTAATTTAGTTGTCGCAAAAGAAAAACTACGCATATGGCCCGGAGAATGGGTTGATGAAAACGTTTTCGTAGAAGATAATCTGGTATAATAGTTTTAGATGTAAGGGAAATATATAAATGCTATGTTGTACACAAGTTTAACATGTAAAATCGACAGATTTTTTGACTTTGTATTATATTAATGTAAAATTGTTTGATGTCAATAATACTATTGTGATTAAATAATATTATTAAAAAAAAAATGCTTAAAACTAATTTCTTAGTTATAAGAGGTGGATATTTGTTAGTATCATTGTAGAATATAATAAAAAGAAGATATTGCTTTTAATCGATATGGTATATTGAATTGATAGAGGCAAGTTGCCCGTTGTAACATTATGAAGGAGATCTGACAAATATTATTTTTTTACTTATTTATTTATGACATCAATTTCCTGCTTGACAGACTTATTGTACTTGTACTTGACTTTAGTACGTGACTTATACGCTCACTCGACACAAATTGATTTTGATATTGAAAAGAGTGGATATCACCAGTGGGTGATAGTTTATGATGATGGGTGATGATGTGGAGGATATCACTTCACGATGCAGGTGATGATATTGATGTTACAAAAAAAATGGATACCACTTAAAAGTGTTGATGCGATGATTTGGCTCTATGGCGCGGGTGGTTGCGATCACCGACGGCGAATGGAGCAGTTGTTGTTAAAAAAAAAATGGATGCCACTTAAGAGTGTTGATGTGATGATTTGGCTCTATGGCGCGGGTGGTTATGATCACCGACGGCGAATGGAGTAGTTTTGTTAAAAATTAGTATGACTTGAGTAGGCTGGGGTCCAGGGTCTTTCTCCAAAAGACGCTGCTGAGACACGTATTGCACGTTGATCGAGTTTTCCTTGGCCTACTTCGACTTTTACTTCACATGACCTAACTTTTTACTTGAATTAAGACGATGTAACAGTTTTGTTAGAATGATTATGACTTGAGTAGGCTGGGTCCAGGGTCTTTCTACAAAAGACGCTGCTGAGACACGTATTGCACGTTGATCGAGTTCCCGTGGCCTACTTCGACTCTTACTTTCCATGACCTTATTTCTCCCTATGACTATAATGTACATTATAATAACCCTCGTAACTCATGTGTTGATGTTAATGGATCTATGTATATTTCGATATAATTATCCGAGTGAGGATGATGCCTATGAAGTATGAGTAAAAGATTTGAAAAATATTGTAATGCATAATGTATAGCTTCATTGTTGTGTGGTAGTTAATGTTGAGATGGAAAAAAATAACAGTAATAATTGTACCTAATTAATTAATTAACCTTCGTAGTGATTGAGAAAGTTTAATGTATCTCATGATTGTATACTTATAAAGTTTTTTAAATTTTACTAACTATGTGTAATTATTAATTATAAGATAGATCTACGTAAAGGCTTTTCACACGACATGTTATAATAATGATTGAGAAAGTTTAATCATTAATGTATACCATGATTGTATACTAATTATAAAGTTTTTAAATTTTTTACTAACTATGTGTAATTATTAATTGTAAGATAGATCTACGTAAAGGCTTTTCACAGGACATATTATAATTTTTCCTATGTACTTCGAGAACGAAGTACATGTCAGTATGGCCGTGTGAGTATAAGGGGATTTACGGCATTTCACAAGGAACATTTGGTTCCTTTGTTGTTCAAAATGTAACAAAATAGAAAACTATGATTGTAAAACTATTAAAATAAACTGCGAGAACTAGCTTATTCATCCTTACAAACCTTTGTTGAAATATTTTGCTTATTTTAAAATCGTTTCCTGACAGAAAATCTATTGCTTTATTACTTTGTTTTTGTAAAACGGACAGCTAACGTATATTGACGTTTATTGTTTTACTTTACTTTAAAATATTTTCTGTTGGTGCAGTGATTGCCAGATGTGCTTTTTCCCACCCTATAAGTGGGAAAGAGATAGATTGGCAACTGTACTGTTTCATTAAGGGGCGTGGACGCTAGCCAACTAGGTTTCTCAAAACCAAGAATGGCGATATGAAGCAGTGTTCTTGTGGCCGTCTGTAGGATGGTATCTTTTAGTGTGTTGTGTTTTAAAAGCTAAGTATAAATAATTTTGTATTCTTTCCCCTCGTGTAATATAATAGAGCATTACAATATAGTTTGCTGGTAGCGTAAGTACCTAGCAGTTAAGGTTTTAACTCGTAGTGTGGTAAGCCTTGTTATTTGAAAGAGAAAGTGTAACTGTGATTTAAGCCAATAAAGTTTGTAACCTCGTGATTATTTAAAAGAGCCAAGAGCCACTGGGAGGGGTTTCTTACCAGTTCTTCCCCGCCCCAGAAAAGTAAATATTAAAGTATCTGTTTGTTTTCCGAACTGGCAGTAGAGTCATTTGAATAATAATTAATTATTGAATATACATTTTTCAGTTTTGATTTAATCTCCGTTGTTTTATTATATTTCCCGCTTAATAATTTTTGATTTAGAGCTTAGACTTATTCTAGATGCTAGGTAGCTAGCAGGACATAACTTTTCTTTTAGTTTTCTTTAATTAACTACTTCCATCCTGACAAAGCATTTATTTGAGTAGTTATTATCTTGATCTCTCGTAAGGAAAATCTTTCACGCGCGTTCGAAAGTCGCGACTCAAACACGTTCGCATTTGTATAGCTTTCGATTTAGAAGAACGCTTAAGTCGCACTAAACGGGTCTGCCCGCGAAATTCAAATTTAATTTGGTTTTTCGCAATTTGTAAACTAATACGACAAAGTAGGCTAATGCCAATGCAATGAAAGTATCATCTTCACAGGTTTATATAAAAATACTTGTGTCCAGTTTAAGAAATTAGTCCGAGCATCGAGTTTGACGTGAGTTACTCACAAATTAGTCGATACTCGGGCTAATTTCTTAAACTGGACACTTTCAAGTACATACACGTACACTACATACTACTAAATTGCGAAAAACCAAATTAAATTTCGCGGGCAGACCCGTTTAGTGCGCCTTAAAATCGCTGCCGTTAAAAGTAGCCTGTCTGCCCTCTCCCTTAGAAGTAGTAGAAGTTCGTAGGCTCGTAGGTCATTTATCACGTGGTAATCAGCCACGACCGAAGCTGCCCACATCTTGGTACCAGGTATATAAGTTTAGCGCTGAACAAAATAGCTGCGCATGGGGTACTGTCGCGCAACCAATGACGACGGCCGGAATGCGACTGGAGAGCCAATCAGCGCCATGATACCTTATTTTCGACTTCGGCGCAATAACGGTCACCGCTAGACTTTCGTGCCGCTGCCTATACCCACACGAGTAAGCGGAAGCTACATACAAACGGCTCGCGGCGGGCTCACCCATACATAGCGCAACGCTGTGTGCGTGAGCTCTCACCGACACATTCACCGACACGCCGCTCAGGGTCAAACCGGTCTACTCAGGGTCAGAACGTAAGGGCTGACGGTCGTGCGTTTAGTGGAAATAAATAGACGGAGAGTGAGTGATTTAGATTTATTTGTGTACTTAAATAGTGTAAAAATGCCAAACTCTTGCACAGTTTGTTTAAAATAACCCAAAGATAAAAAGGACATTTCCTTTTTTTTATGTCTGGTAGATAAAAGAAGTAAGTACTTTTTTATACGTATAGGTATTAAATTAATTAATAAATAATATTAAAATTCTTTGTTATTCGACCGATTTCGTTTAAAATCAATATTTGGGCTTCCCTTGGGTCAAGAAAGAGGAAATGGATGCCAAAATTTTAAAGTCACCGCCATATTGAAATTCTTTGTTATTCGACCGATTTCGTTCAAAATCGATATTTAGGATTCCCTGGGGTCAAGAATTAGGAAATGGGTTCCAAAATTTTAAAAAGTCACCGCCATATTGAAATTCTTTGTTATTCGACCGATTTCGTTCAAAATCGATATTTAGGATTCCCTGGGGTCAAGAATTAGGAAATGGGTTCCAAAATTTTAAAAAGTCACCGCCATATTGAAATTCTTTGTTATTCGACCGATTTCGTTTAAAATCGATATTTGGGCTTCCCTTGGGTCAAGAAAGAGGAAATGGATGCCAAAATTTTAAAAAGTCGCCGCCATATTGAAATTCTTTGTTATTCCACCGATTTCCTTCAAAATCGATATTCAGGCTTCCCTGGGGTCAAGAATTAGGAAATAGGTTCCAAAATTTTAAAAAGTCCCCGCCATATTGAAATTCTTTGTCATTCGACCGATTTCGTTCAAAATCGATATTTAGGCTTCCCTGGGGTCAAGAATTAGGAAATGGGTTCCAAAATTATAAAAGTCAACGCCATATTGAAATTATTTGTTATTCGACCGATTTTGTTCAAAATCCATATTTGGGCTTCCCTGGGGTCAAGAAAGAAGAAATGGATGCCAAAATTTTAAAAGTCACCGCCATATTGAAATTCTTTGTTATTCGTCAGATTTCGTTCAAAATCGATATTAAGGCTTCCCTGGGCCATTATTTGTGAAACAACATTAATTGTGAAGTTATGGCAAAAATACTGATGTTCATTAAAAAAAAGTGTGTGTCAGCTCCGGCCTCCGACGCACGACTGGAGTTAACGCGCGACTCGGGTCCGAGCGCGCCCCGACCGACTTTCGCTTCGGGGACCCGATCACTACGCGCTCGGCTACCCGAAGCGAAAGCTCTTTCGCACGAAAACCAACCTTATTTACTCAACGTTAGGGTAGAAATTTGCATCGTTGTGAAAAAGTAACAGAAAAACGTAACGAGGTCATTGATAAATTGATTTTACTGCTCGGATTTTTCTCATACCGGGCGCCTAAAATCGATTCTTAAGGAGTAAACTCCAAAAAATCGTTTCTTTATATTTTTGTTAATTAAGTATTTTTTGTTCAAGTTCAGAATCTAACTGAAATTATACATAATTATACAAATTTTAAAATATTTTTATTTTTTCTTTAAATTGTTTACATGCATCAGGTGACAACCCTAGCAGAATAGGTATACTTCTTCGACCTTGTTAGGAAGCTTCCTCTCTGTTCGGAATATTTACTCGTGTGCTATACCTACCTAGGTACAATATTTACAAAAAAAAAAACAAAATATGATGTAAGCAAATGAATATTTTATTAAGAACTTAAGTAGGTAAACACAATAAGACTTTCTAGGTAAGTACTTTCTTAGGTATTAAGCACTAAACTACATATAGATGGGTGGTAGGTTATAGGTATATACCTATTTACATCTACATCTTTTGAACTAATAAATCCACTAAGTGTAAGTTTATATTTGCGAATATTTTATGCGAACCTAAGGCCCTTTGCCCTAAGTGCGAATTTAGATGGTTCATTTTCGATGACTCATCGATGAAAGCAAAAATCTCGAAAAATGAACCGTCGAAATTCGTACTTAGGGCGAAGTAAGACGGTTCTTTTTTGCGAACATTTGCGCTAAGATGAACGAGGCACCGTCTAAATTGGGCTTAAGACTAACAGATTTTCAATACAAGAACTGTCAAAGTATAAGCACAGAATATATTATAATAGTACTACGGTATAATTAAGTAGATAACTCGCTTTTAGGTTAACGGCGGCGGTGCACGGTGGGGCAATTGGCACCAGTGATAGCCGAGTGGTTATGACTGTGGTCTCCTATTCGGGGGTCGCAGGTTCGATCCCGGGTACGCACCTCTGACTTTTCGGAGTCCAAGTGCGTTTAAGCAAATAATTATCACTTGCTTCAGCGGTGAAGGAAAAAATCGTGAGGCAACCTGCACACCTGAGAGTTCTTCAAAATGTTCTCAAAGGTGTGTGAAGTCCGCCAACTCGCATTGGGCCAGCGTGGTGGACTATGGCCTATAACCCTTCTCTGAGAGGAGACCTGCGCTCAGTAGTGAGCCGTTGATGGGTTGCTAATGATGATGATGATTAACTAAAGTACCTAAAATATAAAACAATATTTTCTGCCAAGTAAAATGCATAAAAACTAGTGTACATACTTATTATCTAAAATTGATTGCATTAGTAGGTACCTAACGATCGCAATGACCAATCATTGGTTGAATTTATGCCGTCCTTGCTGCATCAATGCTATAACCAATAGCGGGAGAGTAGGCCAATTAGAGGTCAAATTAAAAAAAAAACAAAATTATTTATATTTCACGTAGGCCAACCTGTGGCTCTTAAAAAGACACGTCATGACTACCACCGGTTCGGAAAGCGGATTCTGCTGAGAAGAGCCGACAAGAAACTCAGGAGTTGCTCTTTTCAAAAAACCTAATCTAGCTATTTACATTGTAATAAGTTTATTATACCATCTTGTGGGCAGCTGGATGCCAAGCCGATTTAACCCATGCAACTTTGTTAGAATAGAATATTTCCACAATGCGGGGAAGTTCCAAAAATGCGTAGGTACTACAATTCAATACATGTTAAAACGGGGAGACAGAAAGCAGCCCCATTCCCGCCGGTGGCACCCGTTCACGAGCATGACGCTTGATCCAGCCGTTGCTTCGCTCGACCATATTTTTCAATGCGATCGTTACATTATGCAATCAATTTTAAAGAAAACCACTACCTAAATACAATTCCCGGTGGCAATAACTCTAAATACTTAGTATCAAGGGCCTGTTTCATCATCAAGTAAACTTTAACCGACAAATGAAGCTGACGTTTAGCCAGATTTTGTATGGCCAAACGTCTTTATTCATCGGATAGTTTACTTGAAGGTGGTGAAATAGGCTCTTATTCTACTTGGCCGTTTATTTTTAAGGCGCACTAAACAGGTGTGCCCGCGAAATGCAAATTGAATTTGGTTTTTCGCAATTGGTAAACTAATACGATAAAGTAGGCTTATGGCATTCTAATTGCGACGATGGCAGTATCATCTTCACATGTTTATATAAAAATCTTTACTTGAAAGTCTTTAAGAAATTAGTCAGAGTATCGACTAATTTGTGATTGTGAGTAACTCACGTCCAACTCGATATTCTGACTAATTTCTTCAACTGGACACTTTCAAGTAAAGATTTTTATTATAAACCTGTGAAGATAATACTGCCATTGCATTGGCGCAATTAGAATGCCATAAGATCCTCGGAAGGAGAAGAGATTTCGCGGTTCTGTAGTGCGTCACTGATGTTTGCTGAGGCACATACGGATGGCTTTTATGCGTTAATACGAAAAAGAGCAGCATCAGTGATGAATAGAATTCGGGGGGCCTCCAATGGTATCCTGAATACCCTGGGTGGAAAAATTGAAAATCCGTTTCTGAGACACTGGGTTGGCATGCACATGCACTCTCAGTGTTTCAGAAGGGGACGATATATGAATTAATTATTATTGGAATTAATAGAATAAAATCTTACTAACATAGTATTAAGTAAATCTAAATCTTTACTAACAAATAATGTATAATATGATGATGCTATGGATGTTTATCTGAAAATAAAAATAAATAATAATAAGCCTACTTTGTCGTATTAGTTTACAGATTGCGAAAAACCAAATTACTTAAATTTGAATTTCGCGGGCAGACCGCAAAAACTAAATCTACGTAGATGCAATATTTTATTAGTTAAAACTCTATGGTCTATAGCCATCTTTGGGATAAACGCTAATGTATGAGATCCCTTTATCTGCAGGTTTGAAATGCTCTCCGATGGTCACTTTGTTGGCGATATTCCCAGACTTCTTGTTCCTTTTGCGTAACTTGGCAACACCTTCCGCCACCTTTGAATTCAAAATCAAAATTTCAGTGGACCCCCGGTAATCCGACAAACATTTTGCAGGGCAGTGTCGAACTATCGAATTTGTCGGATTATCATACTTCATTATGTCAAATTTAGTAAATTAAACAAAACAAAGCTTACTTTATATTATAAAATTAAAGAATTTGATTAAAAATAATCAAATAATTAAATAAAAATTAAAAAATATTCAATATTAATAATAGACCATGTCGGATTACAGGGGGTGCCAGATTAGACAGGAGCCGGATTACGGGGGGTCCACTGTGTTTTATTTCACGTAGGCCAAATGCTAACCATGTGGTCGCTAGCTGTGGGCCTCATAAGAAGGCTCAGGGTCACTCAGCGAGCGTTGGAGAGAGCTATGCTCGGTATATCCCTGCGAGATCAAATCAGAAATGAGGAGATCCGTAGGAGAACCAAAGTCACCGACATAGCTCAGCGAGCCGCGAAACTGAAGTGGAAATGGGCGTTGCACATAGTTCGAAGAGCTGATGGTCGTTGGGGTGCCAAGGTGCTGGAGTGGCGACCCCGCACCGGGAAGCGCAGTGTCGGCAGACCCCCGCTAGGTGGACCGACGACATCAAACGAGTCGCAGGGAACCGCTGGATGCAGGCGGTGCAAGTCCGAGGCCGGTGGAAGTCCATGCAAGAGACCTTCGTTCAATAGTGGACTTCTATCGGTTGATAAAGAAGAAGACACAGTATATGAGCATACCTTTGCAGGTATCTTCTTTTTCTTTTCCACAAACGCCTCTACCTTCTCTACGGTTGCGTCTATGGTTTGGATTTTGTTCTTTTCCTTTCTTTTGTAGTAGAATACTTCCCACGCCAAAGTTACCATAGCGAGACCAAGGCCGAATAGAGTTGCTATGAAAACACCTCCTGTGGAAAAAGGTAACAAAATTATGGAGTAACATCGCCAAAAAAAAAAAAACATAAAAAAATGCTAATCTATTTCGATAAAATTTATTCGGAAAAACCTCTGAAGTATGCCGTATCAAACAAAAAAAGAATTATCAAAGTCCATTCATAATAAGGCGGTGTAATCGCATTTCAAACATACAGTCAAATTGATAAACTCCTCCTTTTTTCGGTCGGTTAAAAAAATTAGCAAATGCGTGTCTGGAATCGAACCTCGGGCCCACTTTCTATTAGCTACCGGTCTATACTAACGATCAAAGAAGTAGGTATTGTTTCAATTTTGTTTAGAGATGTCTTATATAAGACATAGAAGAATCAAGTAATTACGCAAAGATTTACATTGTATGACGTGTCAAAACAATTTTGAAATAATATTGCTTTAAGCGTTGGTACTTGGTTGTAGTTCCATTCATTTGGGAGCTACGAGGGAACATACCAGAAATACAGATACACGTGAAACTTAAATAACACCCCTCTTTTTGCGTCGGAAGTTAAAACATCCTAGTGAGGTTGAATTAAATCGATGAAATCATGAGCAGACTAAAGTATATTGAGATTCAATTTATTAACGTATCATAGCTTATTCATAATTTATGTCTTAATATCATGGTACCATACGGTTCAAATTAGATTGAATAAAATCAAAACCCCTGAATTGCAAGCCGAATTATTAACCACTCCACTATCGCCGCTTGTTACTCTAGATCAGTGATCCCCAAAGTGGTCTAGGTGGACCCCTAGGCCCCAGGCGTAAACCTGGGGGAGGACTCGACGGGGGTCTACAGGAAAAAAGTTTGGGAATCTCTGCTCTAGATGGAATTGATATTATACTTGACAGAGAATTGATTGACTTGTTTGTTACTTGACATTACTTGACAGATAATTGAATGACATGTTTGTTACTTGACATGGAATTGACATTACTTGACAGACAATTGAATGACATGTTTGTTACTTGACATGGAATTGACATTACTTGACAGACAATTGATTGACTTGTTTGTTACTTGACATGGAATTGACATTACTTGACAGAGAATTGATTGACTTGTCTGTTACTTGACACGGAATTGATTTATTGATATGTATTGACCTAGTGACATGGATTTAATCGAATGATTGACATGGAATTGACTTGTTACTTCACACAAAAGATTACCTACTTATAAAAAAATGTTTACCCAAACTCTCCAATGTGATTCCCTCTGATTCGTCGGCGTCTGGACAAGCTTGCCGCGCGGTTTCGTTCCAATATCTAAAAATTTTACTCATTACATTTATAATAGATATAGCAACTAAATCCTTAATACTATAAAGGCGAAAGTCTTTGTTAGTTGTTTTTTTTTGTTACAAAACTAAAACTTTGCTGCATTAGAGCACAAAACTATTTTTTAAGATAATCATCCAAGCTTTATTTCTATTACTTACTAGGAAGAGTACAATATCGATAGTATTTTCACAAGTTATTTTATTTTTTGAAAAACTGTTACACTATATTGCAGCTTTTTGGCACGCGTGCCCCCCATACTTTGCTTTTTAGGGTTCCGTACCCAAAGGGTACCAACGGGACCGACCCTATTACTAAGCCTACGCTGTCCGTCCGTCTGTCAGCGGGCTGTATCTCGTAAACCGCTATAACAACAAATAATAAAAATTAAATTAAATTAAAAAAGTGTGTGTCAGCTCCGGCCTCCGACGCACGACTGGAGTTTACGCGCGACTCGGGTCCGAGCGCGCCCCGACCGACTTTCGCTTCGGGGACGATCGCTACGCGCTCGGCTACCCGAAGCGAAAGCTCTTTCGCACGAAAACCAACCTTATTTACTCAACGTTAGGGTAGAAATTTGCATCGTTGTGAAAAACGTAACAGAAAAACGTAAAGAGGTCATTGATAAATTGATTTTACTGCTCGGATTTTTCTCATATCGGGCGCCTAAAATCGATTCTTAAGGAGTAAACTCCAAAAAATATTTCCATGGGTACATGGAAATATTTTTTTTTAACGGAACCCTATAAGAGCGAGGCTCGACTCGCACTTGGTCGATATTTTGATATACTTATTTTCGATTTTTGTGGGGATCATCTTTAATTTAAACGACCCGTGCGAAGCCAGGGCGAGTCAACTATCTACCTATCACAATAAACTAACTTGCTAGACAGTTGTTCCAGGAAACGCTCCTTCTGTAAATCCAGCAGGGTTCTAGAGAGGTCTTCTTGCAGTCTGGAGCCTTGCTGGACCGCGATGGCGTAAGGCTGCTCAGCGAAAACCTCACCAACTTCGGTGAGGTTACAGTTACGTGTTATTTCGTACCTGCGAAGAAAATGAGGACTATGGCCTATAACCCTTCTCTGAGAGGGGACCTGCGCGCAGTAGTGAGTCATTTATTTATTTATTTATTTATTTATTTATTTATTTATTTATTTATTTATTTATTTATTTTCTTTCATATTTATTGGGTTACAAACATGAGACCCCGGTCAGGGCATTGCAAATGTTGTGTACTACATTATAATATTCCAATATTAGTTAATTAAAAAAAATACTTAGTTCAAAATTAGAATTAAAATGTAGGTACATTAATGAAATGGTCAACATTAAAGTCAAAGTTAAAATTAAAATTGTTATTATTACACTATTGGGAAAAAATAATAATATTATGGGCGTTATGTGAGTGGATCGTGCTATTGAGGTCTAAATTTTTAAAAATTCCTGAGTATTATACAAGCACTTCTGCATTGATGGGTTGCTGATGATGATGATGATAAAAAATCAGTTCTAGTGCCAGAAAATAATTGCAAAGCACTCACACATTGCAGCAGCAGCAGTGATAGCCTAGTGGTTAGGACTGTGGTCTCCTATTCGGGGAGTCGCAGGTTCGATCCCGGGTACGCACCTCTCACTTTTCGGAGTCATGTGCGTTTAAGCAATTAAATATCACTTGCTTCAACGGTGAAGGAAAACATCGTGAGGAAACCTGCACACCTGAGAGTTCTCTATAATGTTCTCGAAGGTGTGTGAAGTCCGCCAATTCGCATTGGGCCAGCGTGGTGGACTATGGCCTATAAATAACCCTTCTCTGAGAGGAGACCTGCGCTCAGTAGTGAGCCGTTGATGGGTTGCTGATGATGACTCACACATTCAGTGGTTGTTTTGATCCTACGTTTGGAGCGGAACTTTGTTAGAAACTTCTGTTCTAAGCGATTATAGTTCAATGATCCTTACTTTATTTCAGCGGAGTCGTGTATAAAAGCGAAATCTGCTTCCGAATGTTCGTTCACCTGCTGGAAGCCTGTCTCGGCGTCGGGTACTGGACCTGCGAAAATATTGTATTATAATAAACTAGCTTTTGCCCGCGGCTTCGCTCACGTTAAGTTAGATTTTTCAAACCCCTATTTTACCCCCTTAGAGGTTGAATTTTCAAAAATGGTTTCTTAGCGGTTGGTTAGCTCACGTTAAGTTAGATTTTTATTGGTAATTAAAATCCAACTTAACGCGATTCGTATCTCCGTAAAAAGCCAACATACCAAGTTTCATGGTTATACCTCAGTTGAAAAACGACAGACTTAATAACAAACATTCACCCTCTATTTAACTCCATTGGGAGTTGAACATTTAAAAACTGTCAAACGCGTACTTCTTTATTTTCAATTGAAAGGCAAAATACCAAGTTTGATGGATATTACTTAAAAATTAACTTAAAAATCTGGACTTTTATACAAATTTTCATCCCCTATTTGAAGTCTTTGGGGGTGGAATTTTCAAAATTTGCGAAACATATATTTCTTATTTTTTTATCGAAAGCCCAAAAATTAAAGTTTCATGGATATTACATGAAAAATAATTTGATAAATGACGGACTTTTATACAAACTTTCAACCCCCATTTAACCCTCTTGGGGTTGGAATTTTCAATAATCCTTTCTTAGCGGACGTCTACGTCATAATAACTATGTGTGCAAAATTTCAGCCCGATCCGTCCAGTGTGCAGTGGTTAGAGCTGTGCATTGATAGACCAGTCAGTCAGTCAGTCAGTCAGTCAGTCAGTCACCTTTGCCTTTTATATATTTGGATATTAGCATTTCTTGTATTCAAAAGCACTTTGTAGCTGTTTTTTTGACGTGATAACGTCTTATAAATCGATGAACACCGGTTGCACGCACGAAAAAATGACACGTTCCGGCTGAGCCTGAGCGTGCAAGCGAGAGCGCGGAACAAGCGATAGACAGGCACGATCGGCCCAAGAGGCTGTGGCCCAAGCGTTGGCTTGTGACCCGCCGCCGCCCGCCAGCGGCCAGTCATCAATGTTTCATGACGTCATCACGTAAAACTATCGCGGAGTGACTAGTTGTACGGGTACTGGACGAATAAATTGTATTTATTCGTACAGTTCTTCAATTTTTTTTGAAGGCATTGTGTTCGTTATTTTCGCGGTACTATATCAGGTCTCCTTAGCCTAGTGGCTTATGCAGTCGCCTAATAGTTAACAGTCGATAGCTCGAATCCCAGCTCGACAGACTGAATTTTCTATTTTCATTTTTATTTAATTTTTTTTCTATTTTCATTTTTATTTTTTAAATTCCACATGTAGAATTTTTTTTTAAATTAAGAATGAATTGGATGATTTGCTTGTTTTTTATTTGTCAATTTTTTTTTAAATTTGTAACACGTTGGGAGAACCACCAGACTGTGGAAAAACTAAAGTTAGGTTAGGTTAGGTTAGAACATAAAAGATTCCGGTGCCCGGCCGCAGGCCGGGCACTTAGGTTCTATTGGTTTGAAATGAAAAATGAAAAATTAATTTGGAGGGGTTTCTAAGCTTCCTCTACCCCTTTTCCCCTCTCCCACTATTTTTTTACCTTCACTCCTTCACTAAGCGAATTTTGGTAAGACTAAAGGGGGGGCCCTCCCTCCCTCCCCCCTCCCCTCCCCCAAATTCAGTTAGTACGATTCAAATATTTGACCAAAATTATTCGTCCGACTTCTGTACGAATAATTATAAATTGTTCGTAGAGTACCTACCCGTATTAATAGATTCAGCCAAACTATCGTCCGTAAACCGATGTTACACACAACCAATTTTTTTAAATTAAAATAAAAAGTTTTCTATTATTTACAAAACTTTACAAATTTGTTGTATGTCAAAACATATTGTATGTTTGCGATCGTCACAACTCACACTGATGCACACACATTTTTGATGTGCATGAGTCGAAATCTCTTAGTCGAGTCAAGTCGTATTCAGAAGTATTTGGTATCCACCGCATTATTATCTAAAAAAAACTCCTACTATTATATGATTAATGGTAGGTGTCACAACCCTCACCAAGGAGGAATACGACGCAACGAAAGAAAGAATAGTACTAAGCGTACCACTTGACGTAACTTGACGTAACGGGAATTGGGATAAACATGAGTGGAACTACGTACCTGAAGCATTGATGGCTAGCAAGATGTGTCCGTACTGCTCTCTGATAGGGTAGTCCCAGACTCGATACTGTGACTGGTCCGATGTTGCGTTCAGAGTTATCTCCTTCCAAACCCTGGAAACAGAGAAGTTGTGACTTTGACAACAAACGCACAAACACATTAAGGTGGATTATACGGGTCTTCCCGCGAAATTCAAATTTAATTTGGTTTTTCGCAATTTGTAAACTAATACGACAAAGTAGGCATATTATGGCATTTTGATTGCGCCAGTGGCAGAATCATCATCACAGGTTTTTACAAAAATATTTACTTGAAAGTGTCCAGTTTAAGAAATTTAGTCAGAATATCGAGTTGGACGTGAGTTACTCACAAATTAGCCGATATTTTGACTAATTTCTTAAACTGGACACTTTCAAGTAAAGATTTTTATATGAACCTGTGAAGATGATAATTCCACTGGTGCAATTAGAATGCCATAAGCCTACTTTGTCATATTAGTTTACAAATTGCGAAAAACCAAAGTAAATTTGAATTTCGCGGGCAGACTCCCTAGAGACCGTATAATTAACCTTAACAAACAACGCACGCACAACCCAGTACTGGAAGCAAAACAACATTTTTGTTTGGTAAGTAGGAAAAGCACTTTTTAAACAGAGTATTTATAGCAAAAATTTTTTTGCTGATCAATTTTAGATCTCTTTCATAACAATTTTTTTTATTTCATTTAACTTCAAAAATTATCGATTTTATCTCAAATATTTAACAAAGTGTCTCTAAAAACTATTACCAAGAAAAACTAAGATGTGTCATTGGACAATCTCTTAGTATACTTATAAGATAATAATTTATAAGTTTAGGTAAATTAAAATTACTCATTAGCCAACTAAGTTAGGCTAGATTGTAATGGAATTGAGCACCACTTTGGTACTCAGTATCAGGAAAAAAAAAAACTCAAATATTGCTTCAAACAGTCACATCTTGTAATTAAACAACAAACATTTCTCTACGCCATAATTTTACATAGGTAAGTAGAATTCCAGGTAGGTACAGTGCGAACTTCTAGGACGCGAGTACTCCACGTGGGCGAAAAAGAAACTGACAGAAGACTACTATAATTTTTTTTAAACTAAGATTCGACTCCATTTGAAACCTTTGAAATAATGAATACTTGGGTGGAAACTTGAATGGTTTAAGCTTTATACACATTTTCTGAAAAAAAAAAAAAAAAAATAAGAAAACCGGGATTTTTGTGATAAAATCATGTTGCAACAAATGAAAAACTAAGGGGGGTTCCCACGACTGACCTATAAAGGGTGTCCTCAGCGAACTTCATGTTGATGAAGTACTGGTGTATGGTGGAACTTTCCACCACCGTGTAGTTGATGCGTGACTGGCGGGCCAGCTGCTCCAGCGACGCGACCGGGGTCTGGAAAATAAGGCCTTTTTACCCGACTTCGCAACCCAATGGAGTTTTTATCCGACTTCGCAACCCAATGGAGTTTTCAGCTGACTTCGCAACTCAAGGGAGTTTTCAGCTGACTTCGCAACTCAAGGGAGTTTTCACCCGACTTCGCAATTCAAGGGAGTTTTCAGCCGACTTCGCAACTCATAAATACATAAATAGAAAGAATAGTCTCAATACATTTTGTACTAGCTGATGCCCGTGACTTTGTCCGCGTGGATTTAGTTTTTAAAGTCCCTCGGAAACTCCTTGATTTTCCGGGATAACCCGATGTTGACCCGAGTAATAAGCTACCACGGTATAAAATTTTGTAGAAATCTGTGCGGTAGTTTTTACGTGAAAGAAGGACAAACAAACAGATAGACAAACAGACAAAAAAAATTTAGCTTCTGTTTTGATATCTGTATCTTAAACACAATTAGAAGCAAAAAACCTTTTTTGAATCTATTTATTTCATGTACAGAATTGGTTTCGTTTCTGTTTTATTATATGTATAGATATAGATTGAGACTATTCTTTATCGTAAAATCAGCTGTTTTCGTAATTTTTAATGCATGCAACAATATGGTACAAAATAAATAACGTTCTATGGATCTGCCACCAACACCATGCTACGACAAAAAACTGTAGATAACATTGACTACGAACTCACATGAAGGTAAGCGACGAATGACGATGCAGTCTAAGATGGTAGCGGGCTAACTTAGAAAGGCAGCATTATGCTGAGGCAGTAGCTTTTTCAGCTTTAACATTTAGGAACAATAATATTATTTAGTGATTAAGTTTTTGTCTGTATATTTTGTTTGTTCTTAAACACCTTTTTGTTAAAAGCTGAATAAATGTTTATTTATTTATTTATTTAAGGGGGCATCGTGGTTACTAGTTTACTACACGCCATCGTGCCGGAACGCTAAATCAACGTGAACGACGTCACACTCTCCTCGCCCTCGCGGCTGTTACCTGCATCCTCTCCACGGTCAGGAACGCGGCCAAGTTGGCAGTGAAGGTGGCCAGCATGAGCACCACGAACAGCCAGTAGGCGGCCACCAGCGTGCGGCCCGACAGCGCCTTGGGGGCCTCGCCGCCGCCCTGCGACGTGAACGACGTCACACTCTCCTCGCCCTCGCGGCTGTTACCTGCATCCTCTCCACGGTCAGGAACGCGGCCAAGTTGGCAGTGAAGGTGGCCAGCATGAGCACCACGAACAGCCAGTAGGCGGCCACCAGCGTGCGGCCCGACAGCGCCTTGGGGGCCTCGCCGCCGCCCTGCGGCGTGAACGACGTCAGCGCGAACCAGAAGCTCTCCTTCAGAGTGAACTCCCTGCAAGAACGCAACACTCGATCTTACCGCACATTTTATTTCTCTCTCTTTTTTGATTTGTGTCAAATCGAAAAAGAGCGAGAAAGAAAATACGTCTTTACGTGGAAACAAATCAGCGGGCTGAAAAAATGTATGAAGTTTCATTACTAACGTGCTTCAGCGGGCTGAATAGTTGTATGAAAATCCATTACTAACGTGTTTTTTTTTAATTTTTGATAAAATCAGTTCAGTATAATACCAATATGCGTGCATGACTATTTATTGTTTTTTGAGACCTTGTTCATGCTGTGCAGTCCTATAGGGTTGTAATAAGATCGAAATGTTATAAATTAAGAATTTAGGGTAATATTTGTAATCTGTTAGGTTTGCCTAATAAATAAATAAATAAATAAATACTTAAAAAATACAAAAAGAGGAGGTTCTCAATTCGACACGTTTTTTTTTGTGACTGCTTCTCTCACCGGCATGGATAAGGGTAGGCGTCGGGGTTGTTCCTCGCAGAGTACGGAGAATACTTCTCCAGCAGCCAGATCATGAAGCCGGTGAGAAGCAGCGCCGCCACGATGCTGAGCCAGACTTCGGTCCGAAGCACCGTCATGAACTTGAAGAGGGACGTCTTTCTTATTGGCTTACGTATAACTATAGGACAACAAACGAATAGAATAAGAAAATTTAATTGCTGTCTGCCACTTTCTGGCGTGCAATATTTTTTATACATACCTACATTACATATTTTAATACTATATAGTAATAAAGCCTCATCCGCACGTTTGGCAAACCTCGGCAAGTCTTCACAAGTTCAAACGTGCGGATAGAGCGTTTGGCATGGCTTGCGTAGGTTTGGCACGGCGCAAATTCAAGGCAAACGTTTGTAGAGGTTTGGAGTTTGCGGCAAACGCCAAACGTGCGGATGAGGCTTAACAATTTTACTATTAATTATCTATATATATAGATCTATCTTCTATATAAATAAAAATGAATGTTGGTAAGCGCATAACTCAAGAATGAATGGACCAATTCGGTTAATTTATTTTTTTGTATGTTCCACGGATGGTTTTAATATGAATAAAAAAAAAACAAGAAAAAAATATAATAGATAAGTTGGCGGTACGAAGTTCGCCGTGTCAGCTAGTTATCAATAAAATACTAATCTTACCTTTATTATACTAATCAAAATTTTTACAAAAAAAACTCAACATTATAAAATGCTTGGCTTATTAACCATATAAGGTATATGGTTAATAAGCCAAGCATTTTATATTAAAACACTTATTTTTAAACATTATATTCCCTTCTATTTTCTTGATATTTAGGGGCAAATGATTAAAAATTTTTACTCCAATAGCAAATGCGCTTTTTGAAAAGACATAGCTTTTATTTTGGGGCACACATGTTATATTTATAATTTGTACGTAAACTATATTTAACTGTACATTTTTCGACAAAATACTCTGTATTTTTTGGAGTTTATTGGAGTTTACTCCTTAAGAATCGATTTTAGGCGCCCGGTATGAGAAAAATTCGAGGAGTAAAATCTACTTTCAATGACCTCGTTACGTTTTTCACAACGATGCAAATTTCTACCCTAACATTGAGTAAATAAGGTTGGTTTTCGCTTGAGTTGTCGAATGCCCTTGTTACGATTTCACAACGATGCAAATTTCTACCCTAACGTTGAGTAAATAAGGTTGGTTTTCGCTTGAGTTGTCGAATGCGAAAGCGCTTTCGCTTCAGGAAGCCGAGCGCGCGCCGCGAATGCATTACGACGTTTTAAGGAGTAAACTCCATTCGTGCGTCGGAGCTGACACACACACTTTTTTTTTAACAAATATGCAAATGTTTCCGATTGCATGAGAATCATAAACATGCTCGAGACGCTCAACGATCGCTCGAACCCAATCATTACGAGCTCTAACAAATTCTATAAAATACCTAGCTGACCCAGTGAACGTCAAACCGCCAACAAAAATATTTAGGGGTGGGTCACCCTTATCATTTGGGGTATGAAAAATAGATGTTGGCCGATTCTCAGACCTACCCGATATGCACACAAAATTTCATAAAAATCGTTCCAGCCTTTTCGGATGGGTTTGGTAACAAACACCGCGACATGAGAATTTTATATATTATTAGATTTTATCGAAATAAATATCTATCTCGCTCAAAATGGAAATCTCGCTCGCTCTTTCCATGAATCCTAACATTTCATTAGCTAAATATTAATATTTTCATTGATTGTTGGTATTTTAAATTAAAACTAAAACTCGTTGGTATTTTTAATAAAACTCGATTAGGTTATTCTTTTATTTGATTTTACTATAAAGTCATAGACGAATAATATTTACTACCGTAATAATAAGTACCTACAGCACATTATTGAAAAGGGCATAGACAACATAGTTCTGTGTCATAGATGTTTGGCATAGACAACGTATGTAAAGAACGGCCGTTCAGAGAATGCGTTCCTGACAGATTTAGAAAAATATTGTTGACCAAGTTATTTGACACTCAGTTTGGCACAAAATTATAACATTAATTGATTATTGATATAATAATGTTGTTTTAATGCTCATCAATTGTTAAAACGGTAAACAACCAGCAATAATATTTTTATCGTAACTGCAACGCCATTACAAAGTTACGTCGTCAGTTCAATCGCGACGTGTCAGGAACGCATTCTCTGAACGGCCGTAGTTTAACAATTACTCACCTATCAGAATGCCAGTTTGCTCAAAATACGGCGCCACAAAATCTATTACTTCCTCTCTTTCGGCTGTCATCGTCAAAGCGGCTACAGCGATGTCCGTTTCCTGACAACAAACCCCATTATTCATCATCATCATCATCATCATCATCATCATCATCATCATCATCATCATCAGCAACCCATCACTGGATCACTAACTCAGCGCAGGTCTCTTCTGAGCATTGACTAAATAATACTTGAACTTTTACACTCAATAATGCAAAATTCACGAAACAAGTGTCCTCAGAATCAGAAAACCTATATAATATACGAGTATGCATGGGTACTTTTATAAACAAACCAAAACATTGTAATTTATGCCTTAGACCATTACTATACAGCCTAATTTTGCTTGGAACAAGCTATCAGCTTATTTAGCTTCCACTATACAGTCGCCCCTCGCATTTTTGAAGTGAAAACTTCTTTAGGCACGTTGAGCACTTTTTTGGCTGAGCAAAAAACATGGATTTCGTGACATCGTCACCGTCACCATCGTCACCGTCACGTCACGATTTCAGTAAGCGTTCAACATTTTAGAGATCTCAAACAACCTCGTACAGCGCGATCGGCCAGCAGCCGCCTTCCATACCGTTTAATGTATGATGTCGCAGGTTCGAATCTCACTCACGAAACGAGACATTGCGCTTTTTTTTTAATTATTTTTATATTTATTTTATTTTTATTTATTTGATTTTATTTTTATTTATTATTTGTTTTTAATTATTAGCAAATCTAGTTTTCACTTCTATCAGAAGTCCCTATGATTGGAAATTATTTTTTTAACATACGCAGCTTCTAGCAAAAATTACGGATAAATGATTGTTATTAAAATATTGTACTCTCTCTTCCCTTCTTCCCTGATTTTCACTTACTCCAGTAGTCAAATCGCCTACAATACCATCCCACGAACCATTTGGTAGTCTTCTTCCAAAGGCACCAGATTTTGGAGTCACGATTTCGTAGTCGAAACCCATCGTCTGAAAGAACGTGTAAAATGAAGAATGTAATTTTGTATAAAATTATTATTATTATTAATGGAACAATTTAGTACCAGACAGCGACATCTATGATCGGACTTATACAACACGGTTGCTAATAATCAGATTTGCGATTTAATGACGTACAGCGCCATCTAGGTCTCGGTCGTGAACCCGATTCTGTAAAAGCTGAATTAATCATTGCTCGACTAGGGTTGAATTTATTACGTTCTTTCTGCATCATTCCATTTTAGCCAATAGAGAGTGAGTATTGACCAATCAGAGGCGATTGTAATCTTCACACTGAAGCAATTGGAACGAAGTTCCTTATGGCGCGTTGCGAAAGGGGACTAAACGGAAATTAAGACCAAAAGTTGGACCGAGACTTTCGACACTTTTTGATGGCCTAAAAAATATGTTATATAATAATTTCAACAAGTTGTGCCTCGCTCCCGTGGCCCAATTGGCCCGCGCGCGGCCGACAACCGAAAGACTGGTGGTTCGAGCCCACCCGGGGGCGCGCAATCCTATTTTCATTTTTTATTTTATAAAATTATTTTTTTAATTTTAATATTTTATAAAATCGATATTTAGGCTTCCCTGGGGTCATTTTGATTTTTATCGATAAAAAAATCATGATAAAAAATGTATACCCGAATAATTATATTCTTTATACCTCGAATAGAACTTGAAATTAATATTTTTATAATAATAACTTCGTTCCTATCTGGTGTCCCACGACACCACACGACTTATTTTTTATTTTTAGAGAATTGTAGAGTTGCTTAGACCATTCAAAGCTTTCTCGTTTTAACACGGTCTCAAGTACGAGCTAAGTCAGAGAACGCTCAGTGGATCTCAGGGTGAGATATATATAGATACTTTCACTCAGCTCAGGCTCAAGACTGAGTTAAAACGAGACAGATTTATGTCAGGACATATTTGCGTCTCATTTTAACTATATCTTGAGTTTTAGGCAGAACAAAAGTACATTTATAGATCTCAGCCTCAGAAACAGTATTCAATAAATTCCGCTTAGCTTATATTAATGTAATCGCTCCGCTACATAACTAGTTTTGTTAGCATAAGAATATTTTAAGCTATTGGGGCTTTGAACTAGGACGAACAGTTTGAGCGCGGCGACCGAATCAAGAAATTCCGTAACGAAAATAAACCTAACACCGTCGTTCAGTAACCGTTCAACATTTTAGAGGTTCGCAAGTAGCTGTGATTGGCGCAGTGGGCGAGCGACCGCTTTCTTTACCGTATGGTGTATGATGTCGCAGGTTCGAATCTCACTCGCGAAGTAGTGACAGTGCGCTTTTCTTGTTTGTTTGTTTTTTAATTATTTTTTTGCATAATTTTTATTATGCAAAAAAAATATTGCATAAATATTATAAATTTTGCATAAGTTGATAAAAAACGCTATGCAATAGCTTTACCGCGGCAGTCCCCGAGTGCCACTTAATTATTTTTTTTATAATTGTAACTTTAACATTTAATTTAAACATATAGCTTGTGACACTAACCTAGAAACTAGAACTAATATATTGTACATAGTACCTACTTACTAAAATTTAAATGTGTACTTAATTCAATAATTAATTTTATTCGATGGCAAGCTAGTCTTTGACTGCGATCTCACCTGATGGTAAGTGACGATGCAGTCTAAGATGGTAGCGGGCTAACTTGGAAGGGGGTATGGCAGTGAACATTCAACCCATACCCCTAATTGGTTTCTACACGCCATCGTGCCGGAACGCTAAATCGCTTGGCGTGTCTTTGACGGTAGGGTGGTAACTAGCCACGGCAAAAGCCTCCCACCAGACCAGACCAGAGACAATTCAGAAATTATAAATTCCCAAATTGACCCCGCCGGGAATCGAACCCGAGACCTCCCAGTTATAAGACAACAGCGCTCACCACTGAGCCAGGGAGGTCATCTATGTAAGTGAACTATTGTGTTATTTTTGAGTAATAAATGTATTTAAACCGAATAAAGGCCCTAAAGCTCATAGACTTGAGTAACACAGAAGTATCTTGCTGGTTCTTCTCGGCAGGAACGGCATTCCGAACCAGTGGTAGACTCATTGACGATTCAAAAGTACCTACTTGTAAAAGTTTATTTGAATAAAAAACATTTCTATTCTATTCTATTCTTACCTCGGCGATTTTATCAATCAGATCTATACAGTAGCCTTCGTATACGGGCTGTCCCTCCTCGGTCGTCAATGGTTCGCCCGAATCTGGGTCGTACTTTACCATGGTCCACGGTATAGCCTACAAAGTGACAATATTTCGATCAATAAGTTGCATAAATTAAATAGGCTTGGCATCCAGCTGCCCACAAGATAGTATAAAAAACTTATTACAATGTAATAGCTTCATAATAATATTGTAAAATGATTATTTTGAAAAGAGCAACTGCTAAGTTTCTTGCCGGCTCTTCTCAGCAGAATCCGCTTTCTGAACCGGTGGTAGAATCATGACTTGTCGTAAGAGCCACAGGTTGGCCTGCGTGAAATAAATAATTTTGAATTTGAATTTGAATTCATTGCAACAATTTTTTATCTCGAAAAAGTTGTGATTTTAATAAGAATGTAAGCAAGCATAAATTATTTTTTTTATCTTTAACCGATTTCAAAGAAGAAGGGAAGTTCTCAAATCGTCGGAATCTTTTTTTTATGTATGTTCACCGATTACTCGAAGACGCCTGGACTGATTTGGAAAATTCTTTTTTGTTTGATAGGGTATACTTCCCAGGTGGTCACATTTAAATTTTATCGAAATCGGTTTATTTTCGATGACTCATTTCAACGCGATGAAGCCTCGATAATGAAAGCAAAAATCTCAAAAAATATTCATTTTCGCAAAAATGTTCGCAAAAAAATTCTTTAAAAAAAACCGACTTCAAAAGCCCGCGCCAGTACAAAGTATTTATTGTTTTTTTTAATTTATTTTTTATTCCCAAATTGCGTTTATTATAATTGATACAAAAATATTTTTTTCGATGTTACTCCATAATTATATCCGTTAAATCTATATTTACTCTAAAATTAAAACTACCTACTACATTAAAATTAAATTTATTCTAAAATTAAAACTAAAATAAAAATTAAATAAAATCTAAAACCCCATCGAAGTCACTGCAGTGTGGCATGGTACCCAAGATGCTGGCAGCATTACCCCTTTGGATGGCCAAGCTAATCCTTTGGGCAAGGTAGCTGCCAGCTCTTGGATCCCCGGTAGACTCGATCACCTTTTTAAATAGCTCTACAAAAAGCGCTCGAGCCTCCGGGCCCCACGGCCCCAGGGTCTCTACACCAAAAGGCACAAATATGAAACCACTGTCAAGTTTTTCATATTTGCGCCTCTTAGCCTGTTCGGCGCTAGTAGCCGCTGCACCCGCCACAGAGGAGGTCGCATGGATGTGGGAAGCAGCTAGAGTATCTACACAGGTGGCATCCCACACAAGCGACCTCCCTGTCCTCCAAGGAACAAGCGTCATACCATCAGGTCTCCTGCCATCACTACGTGCCAAACCAATAGGTTCTAATACAGCTGGCACGTGAGCAGTAGCAAGAGACCTGCGGATGATGTCGTTGAGGGCATTGTGGCGGGAGAAACGACCAGCGCTCTTCGAACAGGAGAGTCCGTGATGACCGTAAGCGTCGACGTGGTCACCGCAGTGGCAACGGTGAGGCTGGGTTATTTTGGCGCCGAGCCTAAGGCCAACTACCACTGCAAGAGTGGCGTGGTTTAAAAGAGTGCCTAGATTAGCAGAAGGGAGAGCATGGAGCCAGTGGCCGGATTCTTTCGCAGAGACAGCGAGAAGACGAGCACGGTCTTTAGAATTTGCTTCCATTAACATTGCGTCAAAAGTTTTTTTTACAAATAATGTCATCCCACTGTCTCTGGGAAGGAAGAGAAACCGGCAATTGATTTGGGCTAATCGCTGACCATTCATTTCTTGCCTCTGCCAAGTACGACACCTCAATTGATCCATTTTAATTTATTGTTGATATTTTAAAAACAGCTCGACCGATTTCGATAAAATTTCAATGGGACCATCTGGGAAGTACCCTTTGAAACAAAAAAATAATTTTCCAAATCGGTTCAGGCGTCTACGAGTAATCGGTGAACATACATAAAAAAAAGATTCCGACGATTTGATAACCACCTCCTTTTTTGAAGTCGGATAAAAATGAACGAGGCACCGTCTAAATTGGCCATAAGTAACTGACTTACTATTAGTAATGAAAAAGCAGTGATAGCCTAGTGGTTAGGACTGTGGTCTCCTATTCGGAGGGTCGCAGGTTCGATCCCGCACCTCTGACTTTTCGGAGTCAAGTGCGTATAAGCAATTAAATATCACTTGCTTCAACGGTGAAGGAAAACATCGTGAGGAAACCTGCACACCTGAGAGTTCTTCATAATGTTCTCGAAGGTGTGTGAAGTCCGCCAATTCGCATTGGGCCAGCGTAGTGGACTATGGCCTATAACCCTTCTCTGAGAGGAGACCTGCGCTCAGTAGTGAGCCGTTGATGGGTTGTTAGTGATGAACTGACTTACAGCTGACGTCCCGATCCTAAAGAAGTTCCTCAGGGGTTCCAGAACGAAGCCAGGTAGGAGCTTGTATTCCTCGTTAGCGTACCAGTACGCAGCTCTCTGCAGACCCTCGTCTGGTTTATACGTGGACAGCACGAAACGCGAACGCAGTAGCAGACTGGATCTGATACAGCAAAATATAATATAACAAGTCAGTAAGCTGATTTCGGCCTACTTCTGGGTACCGATTGTCTAAAAGTTATTCCATTGATCGTATACGTATTCGATGACATTAGCGTCAAAGTAAAATAATCCTTGATTGCACTGCTTTAAAGTCAGAAATTTAGTACAACCGATTGTCATATGGAGCGTATCGTATATACCTAATCGTATTTGAATGCATACACGAAATTGAGCTCTAATTCAATGCTGTTTTGGTTTATTTTACTTTCACGCTAATGGCATCGAATACGATTACGATCAATGGAATAAATTTAGACAATCGCACCACTGGAGAGGTTCAGGTTCAGTTGTCTAAAGTTATTCCATTCATCGTAATCGTATTCGATGTCATTAGCGTCATCTCATCATCATTAGCTGAAAATAATGAATATAAAGGTCAACGGTCACTTAATGAAAATTTCAAGTTTCTAGTTTAAATATTACGTAACAAGTGTAAATCAAAAATTTTATTTTTAAATGCAAGCTTTTAGTAGCTACATCATTAGACTCTGGATATCATCTAGGATCAGAGTATTTGTTATGACGAATCAAACGAGCCCAAACTCGATGGTGTTACGTCGTTTTATTACAGAGTTCCGATAGCCATCTTCCGTCTCCATCATCAGATCAGCTCCATGTCACAATAATATTGCATTGTCATCCGATTTACACATACATGCAACAGCTCGATCAGAAACCGGGAAGTGGGTCTAATTCATCTTGCAAGATTTGACCCAAACAAAGCTAAATAAAAGCTTGTAAAAATACATCTCTTTTTGTACTTACATTTTAAGTTTTTGTGTTTTGTGGTGCAATAAAGTATATACATACTGTTGAAGATTGACCCAATTACTGAAGACTGATTTTATACTCTATAAAAATCAATCTCTCAATTGCTTTTGAATTACCTGATTAAATGAATAGACCTCGCAATAGATCGCAACGTAGCTTGCGGGACTAGTTCCCAGACTATCAAATCATAGGTGTACATAATCAGATTTTGTTTTATATAATTCTTAAGTAATAGTTAAGCATTAATGTAGTTAGATAAGTAGAATAGCTGAGGTTTACTTACCTCTTTGAAATAGATATTGAATATTGTATAAAGTTATAATAAGTCTATCTCTCTCACACTCATAGTTTTGCGCCATCTCTTTCATGTATAAACTTATAATAAGTCTATCTCTCTTACACTCATAGTTTTGATAATGTTGTCTCATTTTAAGCACCATCTCTTTCATACGCATTGTTTTGTTCTCACTCTAACTACGACTATACCTGTCTCACTTACACTTGTTAATTGTAATACTGTACTCTTCTTTTGATCAATAAATGATAACGAGTTGCGAGCGCTTGCAAGCAAATAAAACTTGCCCGCCCCGGGTCCAGTCACGCACTTCACTCGCTGACTTGGAAGCGAACGCATCTCCGCTCTACTAGAAGAAAAGGTGTTTTTATTTATCACCTCACCTCACCGCATCTCCTCGCTGTGGTTGGATATTTATTTAAATCCGCCACAGTGCATGGTCCTTCGAGCCGGATTCAACGAGCCAGCCTACCAAGGGAGACCAGCTACCAGTCAACGAAGATCAACGGGCAGTTAGAAGAATCAACCTATAGCCTCGGAACGGGTTCCGCGGGCCGGGAAGATACTTCAGGACAAGAACTGCGTCAGAAGTCAGAAGTCAGCGTCAAGACGAAACTGCCAAGCTAACGAAGAGGAATCCACCATCGCTGCGGGTGCATTGAGGCATCACCGCCGAAGACCGCGAGGCTGTTGGGAAGATCGCTTCGCCACGCTGCAGAAGAACTCAAGCGCATCAAGACCACGAAGAGGAATCCACCATCGCTGCGGGAGCATTGAGGCATCACCGCCGAAGACCGCGAGGCCGTTGGGAAGATCGCTTCGTCGCGCTGCGGAAGACCGAAGAGCATCAAACACCACGAAGAGGAATCCACCATCGCTGCGGGTGCATTGAGGCAACGCTGCCGAAGACCGCGAGGCCGTTGGGAAGATCGCTTCGTCGCGCTGCGGAAGACCGAAGAGCATCAACCACTACGAAGAGGAATCCACCATCGCTGCGGGTGCATTGAGGCGTCGCTCTGCGTGGCTGCCGAAGACCGCGAGGCCGTTGGGAAGATCGCTTCGACGTGCTGAAGATCTCTAAGCGGTTTACCGCTGCTCCTTTGTTTACCACCTAACGGTGCCAAACGGTAGACAAGGAGTTTAACGCCTAACGGCGGGAGCAGTATACCAGACGGTACTGCCAGCTTGCCTTGATTGGCTATAAGTCTGTAACAGTCTGATCGCGCCAGTACGGTGCAAGCAAGAGGGTGGCCTCCTGGAAGGCACGTTAACGGTGCGGGTATATTCCCCCTCGCACCCGAGCAACACCCTCAAACTTGTACTCTCTGCCGGGCGATTCCCACCTACCTTACCCTATTTTCCATCCCTGGGAGAGCGTGTCTTTCGGGACCCTCAAACAGGACTGCTAGGGAGGTAGGGCTGTAGGGCTATAAGGAAGTTAGGACCAAGAAGACTGAGGACCTACAAACAAGATGAGCACCATCGAGACCCGAAGCAGGAAGCTACAGCCTAAAGAGAAGGAATTCAGTGGAGAAGAATCTACAAACACGGACACCAGTACTGAAACCACAACTGGCACCGAGCAAACAACAAGTACCGAGAACACAGCTGAAACGGAGAGCACGGCAAAAGCCAAGACAAGCTCCACGAGTCAGAAGAAAAAAGCCACGTGGTCTCGCACCTCTCAAAATAAACGCGCCGAGCTAGAAGCGCGATTAGAGCTAGAAAAGAAAACCATAGAAAAGGCAAACGCCGAAGCCGCTGCTGCTCGCACTCGACTAGAGCTAGCACAACTTGCCGACCACTCCGACGACGAAGATGAAGTCGAACAAATCGAAGCGGATGACCCAGCGACAGCACCATCCAAACAAGACACCGAGCTAAGCAAAGGCATCAATATGCTATCAAAGTTAATATCAATGGCAATTAAGCAGTCGAGTCAAGACACCACGCCCAAGAAACCGCCCGCATACATGAGCGATCTTCCAATTTTTGACGGGGATCCCATCAATTGGATACCTTTCATAAAACACTACGAGAGCACTTCATCGTACTTCATTGACATCGAAAATATTTCAAGACTAAGAAAAGCTCTTAAGGGACAAGGAAAAGAAGCTGTTAAATCACTACTGTATACGAGCGCAACGCCGGACAGTATACTCGCAGAACTAGAAAGAAGATTCGGCCAACCAACATATATTATCAAAGGACTGATAGCAGAACTTCATAAGCTACCACGTATGTCAGAAGATCTTAAGGGCATCGGCGCTTTCGCTAGCGCAGTATTCAACACGGTAGACACCATCAAACAACTGGATCAACTGGAATACTTATATTCGACAGAGATATCAGATAAGATCATTGAAAAGATGAACACTTTGGTCAGATTCCGATGGCAGGAGTTCAAAACAAATAGAAAGAGAGAACCGATGTTGAACGTGTTGGCTGAGTTTTTAACGAAAATATCCAACGACTTTGACGAACCAAGCTTGACCGAAAGAACACGAATCAAAGCAGAGAACCCAAAACATCAATCGTTTGGAAAGGCGAGAGTTCACGTAGCCCAACACGAAGATAGCGACTCGGACTCAAGTTATGACAGCGAGTTTGAAGAAGAAATGAGAATAGTACTTGCAACGTCAACCACATCAATAGGAGAAAGATGCCCGGTATGTGAACAAGCTCACGAAATCACCAAATGCGGCAAGTTTAACAACGAAACAATAAAAGATAGATGGGAGACAGTCAAGAAGCTCAAGATGTGCTTCATGTGCTTAAAAAAGAACCACCGACATCTCGTCTGCAAAGCCAAACCATGTGGAAAAGAGGGCTGTGCAAGGACACATCACGAACTCTTGCATCAAGATAACCCCAAACCGGAAGCAAACCAGATAGTGTCAGTAAACCACAAAGGCGCCTCGAGAGCATACTTGAAGATCGTACCAGTGGAACTAAGTGGACCAAGAGGATCAACCACAGTAATGGCTCTATTGGACGAGGGCTCTACAGTGACGCTCCTACTGGACGAAGTAGCCGATCAAATAGGAGCCACAGGTCCAAGCAGAAGCTTGCTCATAGAGGGAATTGGAGGTCACCAAACAGAAACATAACACTCAAAGCATATCAAGTTGAGAATAAAAGGTTTACTCACAAGGAATTACGAAGATATACAAGCGCACACCATCGACAAACTTAACTTGAGTTCACAATCCGTGCGGAAAGAAGATATAGAGGATTGCCCCCACCTGATAGACATAGAGGATCAACTCATATACAATGGATCACCACCCAAATTACTCATAGGCCAGGATAATTGGCACCTCATAGTTACAAGAAACCTGAAAGCTGGTAACACATCTAAACCAGTGGCGTCCCTGACAAGACTTGGATGGATACTACATGGTTCCAAAGCTCAATCTACGAAACCCGTGCTATTCATAAACCATGTTTTCGAAAGGAAGACCGAAGACATAGACGAGTCAATAAAGAATCATTTCAACCTGGATTCATTAGGAATAACACCAAAGAAACCAAACCAGAGCTTCATGACTACTGAAGAAGCAATGAAAACCAGTAGAGAAGTAGACCTCATACACAAGAGTGGAGGCTTCGAACTGAGGGGATGGACGTCCAACCACCCGTCAACAGTAAAAGACCTGGAAAACGATCAACCCAATCACATACAAATAAGCGACGATAACCAAATTGGGAAAACACTTGAGAGACTCAACATACCAAGGTGTACCGACTCCAAAGACGAGGGGGAGCTGCACACCTTCGTGGATGCCAGTGAGAATATTTTATGCTGCGGCAACATATTGGCGAACATATCGTGAAAACAAAACTACAGTCAAATTGATAGCTGCAAAGGCCAAAGTGGCACCGTTGAAACCCACATCAATACCACGATTAGAACTACAGGCTGCATTGTCGGGCTGCCGTTTGGCCTCCAGTATACAAAACGAAATGGACAACAATATAAAAAGAAAATACTACTGGTCAGACTCCAGAACAGTATTAGCATGGATAAAGTCCGACCTACGGACATACAAAACCCTCGTCGCACATCGACTAGCGGAAATCGAAGACCTCACCAAAACTGCGGAATGGAGATACGTACCTACAAAACATAACGTCGCTGACTACGCCACCAGAACATCTCCTAAGAACTTTGATATCAATCACCGATGGTTTATCAATCACCGACCGTTTAACGGACCCGAATTCTTGACACTAGACACACAAGAATGGCGAAATCGTAAAGACTTACCCTGGCTCAGACGGACGAACACGAACAGTCGATGTTCGCACCACCGCCGGCATCTTGGAAAGACCCGTTGCACGACTAATAAGAATAACACAATCTTCTTCCTCAAATTAATGGTGCTCCAGATCTACATCTCCGCACGAGGGGGAGAATGTTGAAGATTGACCCAATTACTGAAGACTGATTTTATACTCTATAAAAATCAATCTCTCAATTGCTTTTGAATTACCTGATTAAATGAATAGACCTCGCAATAGATCGCAACGTAGCTTGCGGGACTAGTTCCCAGACTATCAAATCATAGGTGTACATAATCAGATTTTGTTTTATATAATTCTTAAGTAATAGTTAAGCATTAATGTAGTTAGATAAGTAGAATAGCTGAGGTTTACTTACCTCTTTGAAATAGATATTGAATATTGTATAAAGTTATAATAAGTCTATCTCTCTCACACTCATAGTTTTGCGCCATCTCTTTCATGTATAAACTTATAATAAGTCTATCTCTCTTACACTCATAGTTTTGATAATGTTGTCTCATTTTAAGCACCATCTCTTTCATACGCATTGTTTTGTTCTCACTCTAACTACGACTATACCTGTCTCACTTACACTTGTTAATTGTAATACTGTACTCTTCTTTTGATCAATAAATGATAACGAGTTGCGAGCGCTTGCAAGCAAATAAAACTTGCCCGCCCCGGGTCCAGTCACGCACTTCACTCGCTGACTTGGAAGCGAACGCATCTCCGCTCTACTAGAAGAAAAGGTGTTTTTATTTATCACCTCACCTCACCGCATCTCCTCGCTGTGGTTGGATATTTATTTAAATCCGCCACACATACATACATACATCTCTGTGATGAAATATTATGTAAAAATTATGTGCCATTTGTTTTGTGTGTAGCACCATTACTGAGAATAAGCTCGTGTCCTTATTCATGGTTCGATGATATAATGGCTGAGCGAAGCAACGGCTGGGTCATGCATATGCTCGTGAACGGGTGTCGCCGGCGGGAACGGGGCTACTTCCTGTGTGCCCATCTTAATATGTATTGAATAATTGTAAGTAGTATGCAGTTATGAAACTTCTCCTCTTTGTGGAAACACTGGATACATGGTAGAGCCAGACGATTCAAAAGCATTTGTAAAAAGTTTATTTGAATAAAAAATATTTTTATTCTCTATTCTATTCTATTCTATAAAATAGCATAGTATCTATTGTATTGTAAACTTGTTTTGAAAGGAGCAACCGCCGAGTTTCTCGCTGGTTCTTCTCGGCAGGAAGGCATTCCGAGCCAGTGCAGTGGTAGACTCATCGACGATTCAAAAGCTATTCTATTCTAATAAAAGTTTCGGCACCCCCAATGTGCGAGTATGACTCGCACTTTGCCGGTTATTTAATGTATTTTTAAGTTGGTAATATCTGGGTGATTTTTTTTTTATTGGTAAATCGTGTTTTTTGGAAATTATATATAAAAATTAAATTAAAAAAATAATAATAAAATCCATTTCCCGAGCTATTCGAACTTTATAGATGATGGCGAAATTTACTATTTATTTATTTATTTAGTACCAGTAATATAAAAACAATTTTAGAAAGATATAAAGGACGTGCACAAGGACAGCTTATCTCTAAAGAAGAGATTTCTTCCAGAAGCCCTCGAATGTGAGAACAGTGAGAACATACAGAGGTAGGTAGGTACTAAAGACTTATCTTTAAAAATTATTAAATGGCTACAGATAATACAATACATATTAAATTAAAATACTAATATATAATATACATGATATTATAATAATTAAGTATACAATTTATACTACATATATACTTAATAAATAGTAATAATAATATAATAATAATATACTATATATAATACATAATATACTATATATTATATAGGAAAAGAAAAACAAAAATACCGGGCATATTAAAGATGAAATTAGGAGGAAAGATAATGCTGCTTCAGTTTCGACTTAAAAACAGCAACAGATGGACTGTTGCGGATATTTACCTTCGTGTTATTTTTTACCTTCGTGTTCTAATGATATTGCAAGGGGTTTTTCATTGCATGAAAACACGGATAAAACGACCTTTTCTAAAAGTGAAACCTAGCTAGATCGATTTATCACCCCCGAAACCCCCTGCATACTAAATTTCATGAAAATCGTTGTAGCCGTTTCCGAGATTCAGATTATAATATAAATATTGCTCGTTTAAAGGTATTACGAGTAGATTAGATTTGTCAATAGAATCACCTTTCCTCGTCCCAAAAGAACAAACTCTCATTATTCGTGCTGTCTTCTTCTAGAACTTGAAAGAGCTTTTCTTTGGTTGCATTCATTTCTCCGGCAGGATTGGCGCAGTCGATTTTGATTATTTCTGCATCGACCTTTGCTAGAGCTTCCACTGAGTATTTTATCAAGTTGTTGAGAATGTATTGTTTTTTCTGTAAAAGAAGAAAAAAGTTTAATAATATGTAAAATTCATTTATGATGAGGAAACCTGCACGCCTGAGAGTTCTCCATAATGTTCTCATTTGTTAAGTCTACCTATTCGTATTGGGTCAGCAGCGATGGTGGACTATAATTTAATTTAAAAGATTCCAATGCAACAAAAATTGTTGATACCTACCTATATAAACTTAAATGAAAAAGAAAAAAATTTTGTTTCTCAAGAAGATTTTCTTGTAATTCTTGTTTCGCAAAATATCAGGTTCCACCGACTATGGCCTATAAATAACCTGCCCCCCGATTGTCTAAAAGTTGCCGATCAAAATCTTATTCATTTCATGGCATTAGCGTCAAAGTTAAATAAACCATAACAGCATTAAATTAGAGCTCAATTTCGTGTATGCATTCTCATACGTTTAGGTATGTAAGATACGCTCCATAACGCTCCATGTTAGAATCGGTTGTACCTACTGAATTTGCGACTTTAAATCAATACAGTCAAGGAATATTTTACTCTGACGCTAATGCCATGAAATGAATAAGATTTTGATCGGAATTTTTTTGACAATCGTATCTTTGCCCCCGATTGTCTAAAAGTTCCCGATCAAATCGTCAAAGTTAGCGTCAAAGTAAATTAAACCATACCTGCATTGAATTAGAGCTCAATTTCGTGTATCCTTTCTCATACGTTTAGATATGTACGATACCCTAAACGGTTTATCGGCACTTCTTACACGATCTCACTTCTGATCTGTGCCTATAACCCTTCTCTGAGACTTGCGCTCAGTAGTGAGACGTTATTGAGTTGCTCTCAAAGTGACCTACCTGTATATTAATAGTGCAACTGCATTCATCCTTCGAGTTCATCAGCCTGCAACACTCGGCAGGGTCCGCTTGTAGGATGACGGTAGGTAGAGCCAACATTTTAACGTCTAAATTCTCATAGTCAGTTAGCACCACGTTCCAACGGTAGTTGCGTTTGACTAACTTCTCTTTGACTGCCTGTAGATGAAATAAGTTATTATAAACTCAAACTCAAACTCAAAATTATTTATTTCATGTAGGCAAACCTGTGGCTCTTATGACACGTCAAGATTCTACCACCGCGACCGGTTCGGAAAGCGGATTCTGCTGAGAAGAGCCGGCAAGAAACTCAGCAGTTGCTCTTTTCAAAATAATCATTTTACAATATTAATAAGTAGCTATTACATTGTAATAAGTTTTTATACTATCTTGTGGGCAGCTGGATGCCAAGCTGATTTAACCCGTGCATCTTTGTTAGAATAGAAAATGACATTTCCACAAAACGGTCCACAATTCAATTCATGTCAAAGACGGGCATGGGAATATATATAGGAATGGGCGTCGCCAAGGGGGGGTAGGTCGGGGCAGCTGCCCCCCCTAGAGGTTTTAAAAAAATGATACCTAGCTAATTTAGTCAATAGCGAGTGAGTATCGACCAATCAGAGGCGATTGCAATCGTCACAGTGTAGCAATCTTTTTAAAGAATCGTACAGTTGGACAGTGTAGAGCGTTACCTACCCTAAAAAACAATGGGTGTCTTGAGATTTTTAGAAATTTACTCCACGCAGATGAAGATTCAGATTACAAATAAATAAAATTGAAGTGTCAGTTTGTAATGTCAATATAATATCAACTTGCCCCCCCCCCCCCCCCCCCCCTTGGCCATCGGGTTCAAAAGAATATCAACTTGCCCCCCCCCCCCCCCTCTCCCCCCTTTGCGACGCCCTTGATTACTCTGTCATTATAGATACTGAATAGTGCGTGTTGCCAGTGATGAATTACGGACCCGAGACATGGTGGCTAACTAAAGAAGGTTCAGGGTCACTCAGCGAGCGATGGAGAGAGCTATGCTCGGAATATCCCTGCGAGATCAAATCAGAAATGAGGAGATTCGTAGGAGAACCGAAGTCACCGACATAGCTCAGCGTGTCGCGAAACTGAAGTGGAAATGGGTAAGCACATAGTTCGAAGAGCTGATGGTTGTTGGGGTCCCAAGGTGCTGGAGTGGCGATCCCGCACCGGGAAGCGCAGTGTTGGCAGACCCCCACCAGGTGGACCGATGACATCAAACGAGTTGTAGTAAGCCGTTGGATTCAGGCGGCGCAAGACCGAGGCCTGTGGAAGTCCATGCAAGAGACCTTTGTCCAGCTGTGGACGTCTATCGGTTGACAAAGAAAAAGAAGAGAATAAATAACAGAGGTGTAATTGTCTAAAAGTTGCCGATCAAAATCGTATTCATTTAATGGCATTAGCGTCAAAGTAAAATATTCCTTGACCGTATTGATTTAAAGTCACAAATTCAGTACAACCAATTTTAACATGGACCATTATGGAGCGTATCGCACATACCTTAACGTATAATAATGCATACACGAAATTGAGCTCTAATTCAATGCTGTTATGGAAATGAAATGAAATTAATTTGCATAAACATGGGTACTAAGCTAACAGTATGGCGTAAATTATGATGTAGTTCCAAACATGTTTTATAAGAATGCATACACGAAATTGGGCTCTAATTCAATGCGGTTATGGTTTATTTTACTTTGACGCTAATGCCATCCAATGGAATGAATACGATTTTAATCGGCAATTTTAGACAATCGGGGGGCTGATCGGATTATCTTACCCGTCTGTAAGTGGCGGTGACGAAGGCAGTGTCCCCTACGATGACGTAGAAGCTGGGTTCAGGCCGCATGCTCTTCAGGGCATTGGCAGTGTCCTTGGTAAAGCCGGCGTGAACCCACACCCTCACATGGGACCGGCCAAGCAGTTCGTATAACGTCTGGTCCACATCTGTACATAGGATTAGGATAGACTCATGGCTCAGTTACACAAGATATCCTCGAATGAGAGCCAAATCGACACACGTATTCAAACATCTACCACTAGAAAAGACTTGTACCTAAGAAAGTAGAAGTGTTAAGGATTTAAACCTTAAAAAATACTTTAATATTTTCGTATTTATATCCTTACTAATATTATAAATGCGAAAGTGTGTTTGTTTGTTGGTTTGTTGGTTTGCCCTTCAATCACACCGCAACAGGGCAATGGATCGACGTGATTTTTTGCATGTGTATAGCTGAGGACCTGGAGAGTGACATAGGCTAGGCTTTTTATACCGGAAAAACAAAGAGTTCCCGAGGGATTTTAAAAACTAAATCCACGCAGACGAAGTCCCGGGCATCAGCTAGTTACTTAGCAAGGATTAACAGGGATTTACGTGCCCTCTACATTATACAAAATTTGGTACAAAATACAAACCACTTTCGGTCTCCAACAGAATAGCAACATCAGTAGCGTTCCTCGATTCCAGATAACTGTTGAAAGCTCCTACCAACTGCTGCGAGCCTAGTACCGCGCGAACCAGTGGTATACCAGCTGACGAGGACAGTTCCTCCGCAGCCTTCCAGGGTGACCAGGATAGATCCATGATGAGGGAGACACCCTTGGATATAGCGGAGCACACTGCAACAGATTTAGCTCTCAATCAATCAAAGAAGTCCAAATAGGCTCATGATTCCTAAGATCCTACCAACTGCTGCGATCCTAGTACCTCGCGAATCAGTGGTATACCAGCCTGACGAGGAAAGTTCCTCCGCAGCCTCCCAGGGTGACCAGGACAAGTCCATGATGAAACCCTTGGATATAGCAGAGATACTGCAACAGATTTAGCTCTCAATCAATCAAAGAAGTCCAAAAAGGCTCCTAAGCTCCTATCAACTGCTGCGATCCTAGTACCTCGCGAATCAGTATCATACCAGCTGACGAGGACAGTTCCTCCGCAGCCTCCCAGGGTGACCAGAACAGGTCCATGATGAGGGAGACACCCTTGAAGATAGCAGAGCATACTGCAAAAGATTTAGCTCTCAATCAATCAAAGAAGTCCAAAAAGGCTCCTAAGCTCCTATCAACTGCTGCGATCCTAGTACCTCGCGAATCAGTATCATACCAGCTGACGAGGACAGTTCCTGCGCAGCCTCCCAGGGTGTCCAGGACAATTCCATGATGAGGGAGGCACCTTTAGATATAGCGGAGCACACTGCAACAGATTTAGCTCTCAATCATGAAAGAATTCCAAATAGGCTCGTGATTCCTAAGCTCCTTCCAACTGCTGCGAGCCTAGTACCTCGCGAACCAGTTGTATACCAGCTGAAGAGGACAGTTCCTCCGCAGCCTCCCAGGTTGATCAGGACAAGTCCATGATTAGGGAGACACCCTTGGATATAGCGGAGCACAGTTAGCTCCCAATCATCAAAGAATTTCAAATAGGGTCATGATTAATAAGCTCCTACCGACAGCTGCGAGCCTAGTACCTCGCAAATCAGTGGTATACGAGCTGACGAGGACAGTTCCTCCGCAGCCTCCCAGGGTGACCAGGACAAGTCCATGATTTGGGAGACATCCTTGGATATAGCGGAACACACTGCAACATATTTAGCTCTCAATCATCAAAGAATTCCAAATAGGCTCATGATTCCTTAGCTCCTACCAATTGCTGCGAGCCTAGTACCTCGCGAATCAGTGGTATACGAGCTGACGAGGACAGTTCCTCCGCAGCCTCCCAGGGTGACCAGGACAAGTCCATGATGAGGGAGACACCCTTGGATATAGCGGAGCACACTGCAACAGATTTAGCTCTCAATCAATAAAAGAATTCCAAATAGGCTCATGATTCCTTAGCTCCTACCAACTGCTGCGAGCCTAGTACCTCGCGAATCAGTGGTATACGAGCTGACGAGGACAGTTCCTCCGCAGCCTCCCAGGGTGACCAGGACAAGTCCATGATGAGGGAGACACCCTTGGATATAGCGGAGCACACTGCAACAGATTTAGCTCTCAATAATCAAAGAATCTGAATATATAAAAGGCAAAGGTGACTAACTGACTGACTGACTGGTCTATCAACGCACAGCTCTAACCACTGGACGGATCGGGCTGAAATTTTGCACACAGATATTTATTATGACGTAGACGTCCGCTAAGAAAGGATTTTTGAAAATTCCAACCCCAAGAGGATTAAATTGGGGGTTGAAAGTTTGTATAAAAGTCCGTCATTTATCAAATTATTTTTCAATTTTTGGGCTTTCGATAAAAAAATAAGAAATACGTGTTTCGCAAATTTTGAAAATTCCACCCCCAAAGATTTCAAATAGGGGATGAATATTTGTATTAAAGTCCAGATTTTTAAGTTAATTTTCAAGTAATATATATCAAAATTGGTACTTTAGCTTTCATCTAAATATATAAAAGGCAAAGGTGACTGACTGACTGACTAACTGACTGGTCTATCAACGCACAGCTCTAACCACTGGACGGATCGGGCTGAAATTTTGCACACAGATAGTTATTATGACGTAGACGTCCGCTAAGAAAGGATTTTGAAAATTCCAACCCAAAGAGGTTTAAATGGGGGTTGAAAGTTTGTATAAAAGTCCGTCATTTATCAAATTATTTTTCATGTAATATCCATGAAACTTTAATTTTTGGGCTTTCGATAAAAAAATAAGAAATACGTGTTTCGCAAATTTTGAAAATTCCACCCCCAAACACTTCAAATAGGGGATGAAAATTTGTATAAAAGTCCAGATTTTTAAGTTAATTTTCATGTAATATCCTTCAAACTTGGTACTTTAGCTTTTATCTAAATATATAAAAGGCAAAGGTGACTGACTGACTGACTGACTGACTGACTGACTGACTGACTGACTGACTGACTGGTCTATCAACGCACAGCTCTAACCACTGGACGGATCGGGCTGAAATTTTGCACACAGATAGTTATTATGACGTAGACGTCCGCTAAGAAAGGATTTTGAAAATTCCAACCCAAAGAGGTTTAAATGGGGGTTGAAAGTTTGTATAAAAGTCCGTCATTTATCAAATTATTTTTCATGTAATATCCATGAAACTTTAATTTTTGGGCTTTCGATAAAAAAAATAAGAAATACGTGTTTCGCAAATTTTGAAAATTCCACCCCCAAACACTTCAAATAGGGGATGAAAATTTGTATAAAAAACTTGAGAGGTGTCAAGTGACACCCAGCTTGACAGACCGAATTTACCATTTTCAATTTTATTTTAAACAGTTTCTACATGTGGAACCTTTCCCTAATTTTTATAACTTATAAGTTATAAAAAATTAGGGAAAAATTTTAGTTTTCAAGTAATATCCATGAAACTTGGTATGTTGGCTTTTTACGGAGATACGAATCGCGTTAGGTTGGATTTTAATTACCAATAAAAATCTAACTTAACGTGAGCTAACCAACCGCTAAGAAACCATTTTTGAAAATTCAACCTCTAAGGGGGTAAAATAGGGGTTTGAAAAATCGAACTTAACGTGAGCGAAGCCGCGGGCAAAAGCTAGTTCATAATATAGGGTCATGATTTTTAAGCTCGTACCGACTGCTGCGAGCCTAGTACCTCGCAAATCAGTGGTATACCAGCTGACCAGGACAGTTCTTCTACAGCCTCCCAAGGTGACCAGGACAGGTCCATGATGAGGGAGACGCCCTTGGATATAGCAGAGCACAGTGCAACAGATTTAGCTCTGAATCAATCAAAGAAGTCCAAATAAGCTCATAATTCCTAAGCTCCTACCAACTGCTGCGAGCCTAGTACCTCACGAACCAGTGGTATACCAGCTGAAGAGGACAGTTCTTCCGCAGCCTCCCAGGGTGACCAGGACAGGTCCATTATGAGGAAGACACCCTTGGAGATAGCAGAGCATACTGCAAAAAATTTAGCTCTCAATCAATCAAAGAAGTCCAAATAGGCTTATCATTCTTAAGCTCCTACCAACTGCTGCGAGCCTAGCTTACCGCGCGAACCAGTGGTATATTAGCTGACGAGGACAGTTCCTCTGCAGCGTCCCAAGGTGACCAGGATAGACCCATGATGAGGGAGACGCCCTTGGGTATAACATAGCACACTATACAATAGATTTAGCGCTCCATCAATAGGCAAACGAGAAACCACGATAGGCAAATGAGAAAAAAACAAAAAGGCTCGCGATTCCTCAACTACGCCTCAAGATAGTCCGAAAGGAGTTTGTCGGAATTGCCGTGATTTCCTACAGTAAAATTTCTATCACAAGAAATTATTATATACCTATCACATGCTTCAACTGTGAAAAAAAACATTGTTAGGAAACCTGCACGACTGAGAGCTCTCCGTTATATTCTCACAGGTTTGTGAAGTACTATCTACGGCCTAAAGTCTTCTCATTGGAGAACTTACGTGCGATTGTCTAAAGTTATTCCATTGATCGTAATCGATGACATTAGCGTCAAAGTAAAATAAACCATAACAACATTGAATTAGAGCTCAATTTCGTGTATGCATTCTTATACGTTTACGTATGTACGATACGCTCCATGTTAAAATCGGTTGTACTGAATTCGTGACTTTAAATCAATACAATCAATGATTATTTCACTTTGACGCTAATGTCATCGAGTACGAATACGATCAATGGAATAACTTTTAGACAATTGGTACCTAGTACAGTTTTTGCAATTCACGAAGGCGAGTGCTTTACTTGTGGTTACTTCGTGTACATGCACATTGCATAATTGTGCGTGCCTGTCAAAGCCTAGGTGGGAGCGGGCAGGCGCGAGCATTGCGCTCGCTCACACTTATACTGCAGATACGACACACACACAACCATAAGTCAGTCGCCCGGCCCTCGCCCTCGTGAATTGCAAGAACTATACTGGGGCGCGGCCATGTGTTGAGATGAATGTATGTATGTATGTTCTCACGTTTTCTGTAGCTCTCCTCATCGTCCTGCCTATCGAGCTGTATGACGTCATCAGAGACGGTCAAGCCTGGTTGGTTCTCCTCAGCCACCTTCATGGCTCGACCTATTTGCTGCGGCAACTCAGTTTCATGTAATTCAGTTATGATTACTGAAAACAAGATAATGTACAACAAGCACGCCAAGTGATTTAGCGTTCCGGTACGTACCAAACGCAATAACCCACTTCCAATTTCATCGTCACTACCAATAACGGGTTTCCGTTAAAATTTATAGAAATAAGTTAGTTGTAGTATTTAAACTTAGATCTGGACCTTTGAGTATTAAACCAGCAAAGATCTGGACACATGCCATTAGGAAAAATTGAACACTTAAGGGGACGCAAGCCAGTACCTTCTTCATACAAACGTAGATGAGTGATTACTACATTATTTGATATTGTACGCTCAAAACTAAGTATTATGTCGATTTGCCTCGTCATTATCTAGGTTTATTGATATATAAAATAGTGAAAAAAATATTCGCTAAAAAGTTACGAGCCTCGAAAGATCGTCATTTTCACACTAAATTTATGACAACTTTTGGCGCAAATAAATAACATTAGGAGTATGAAAATTCCAAAAAAATTTATCATTAGACATAGTTTATTTATTCATCAGTTCAAATAACTTTACTTTGTAAACATACATTTAGTAGTTTTTTCTCAAAAACACTTTTCCCAAACGACTGTTCAACCCTTGTCGCGCGTTTGATTTCGGTGAAAATTATCGTGCCTCTCACCCGACACGGAGCGGGAGCGGGACGGTAGCACGGAAGTATGCGCGCATGCACTCGCTACACTGAGTCTATCTCTTTCTCACACAATGTTGGGTGAAATAGCAAGCAGGTTACCCACGTGCGCCGGCAACTTCGTTCACGCATACTGAGCCCCCTTAATATAGAAAACTGACTCTCCTAATTGTGAAGTAGGTATGTGGCGAAATAGAGGATGTTTCACACTTGCTATTGGCATGTGTTCGAAATTACAATTTGAGAGAAACACTAATGTATGAACTAAATTTAAATTTTATGAATACTGGTATTTTTAACTCTATCTTTAGTAAACTTTTGAACATTTCGGCTAATAGCCGGTAAAAAGGGGTAAAACCCTTACTACGAACTCACACTGTGAACTGTGACGACCATAGATATATACATTTTTTTTAATCTTATTTATTTTTATGGGGCTTTTTAAGTGACCTATATGTCAGCCTCATCAGTACACACAAATTACAAATGTAAGTAAATCAACTATAATTATATCTAAAACTATAACGATTTGAGAGAATCACTAACAAATCTATATATAGCCGTCATTTAGATTTTTTTACCCCTTTTTACCGGCTATTTTAACCAAGCCAAAAGGAAGGAATATGTTTCTAGCAGTCTACATAGACTGAATGAAACATGAGTGAATAGTCACATACATACATATGTATGTGACTATTTACTCATCGTTTCACCGTAATGGAAGTTCTAAAAAAGTCGTGTGGTGTCGTGGGACACCAGATAGGAACGGAGTTCCTTATTATAAAAATATTAACTTCAAGTTCTATTCGAGTTCACACTGCAGTGGCTTCGATGGGGTTTTAGATTTTATTTAATTTTTTATTTTAGTTTTAATTTTAGAATAATTTTAATTTTAATGTAGTAGGTAGTTTTAATTTTAGAGTAAATTTAGGTTTAATGCAATAATTATAATTATACTTTGTACTCTGTTCTGAAAAAAAATAATCTTATATTAGATACCTCTATTCGAGGTATAAAGAAAATAATTATTCGGGTATACATTTTTTTATCATGATTTTTTTATCGATAAAAATCAAAATGACCCCAGGGAAGCCTAAATATTGATTTTATAAAAAATTAAAATAATTTTATAAAATAAAAAATGAAAATAAAATTGGGCGCCCCCGGGTGGGCTTGAACCACCAACCTTTCGGTTAACAGCCGCACGCGATCCGATTGCGCCACTGAGGCCATGCAAAACTTATTGAAATTATTATAAAGATTCTTAGGCCAAATCTTACGCTTTTTTCATAACGTTACGGACGTTTTTTGCCGGCTAAGGTCCCTCCGCAACGCGCCATAGGGAACTTCGTTCCAAAAAAATAACAAATATCAGTTGTCTACTAGTGCCTTCACTAATTTTAGTTTCTTGGTCACCCGTGACTGCTTACAGCGCCAAAATGGCGTCAATCAAGTAGGTACAAAAAATATGACAGCAACCTGTCTAGTGTTAGTCCAGTTTTTGCAATTCACGAAGGCGAGTCAGCTTTACTCGTGGTTACTTCGTGTACATGCACATTGCATAAGTGTGCGTGCCTGTCAAAGCCTAGGTGGGAGCGGGCAGGCGCGAGCATTGCGCTCGCTCACACTTATACAGATACGACACACACACAACCATAAGTCAGTCGCCCTCGTGAATTGCAAGAACTATCATAGATTAATTGTAGATCACGCAAATAAATTAATTGTAGATCTCGCAATAAAAAAAAACTCCTTACCAAATCTCAAACTCAGTTCAGAAACCACACATCCCAGGTTTATCAATAAAATAAGCAAGAACAAAACGTGTAGCTCCATATTTTAACGAGATCTGCACGATCGACAGCTGTTGCAATTTTGAACTTTTTTAATTAGAATCGCCGAAATATATTCTTGCAGCAGATACGGTATAAACAAAGTTAGGAATACGTAAAATAATATCCTTAATTTTTCGAGCATAACAGTGTTTTTATACGCAAAACATTATTTATGGACGAAATTCAATACTAAAAAATGTAGAGATAGGTACATATTTTTTTTATATGAGAAAAGGTTTTTTCTTTGTCAATGTATTATGTAATAAAATTACAAAGTAGGTAGATAGGTATTTTACATGTAGATTTTTAATTATTTTCATAATTTTTAAACCACTGCCACCGAATATTTTAATTAAATGAACTTCAGCTATTTTTGTTTTATTTCTGTACAAATAAGCTTCATTTATCTAATTTTTAGAATTATTAGAATTGCGACGCCAATTTTATTAACAACGTACAATAAGGCGGTTGTATTGGCAATGACAAATCAAAGCTTTGTTGTCTATTACTAAATTAATTATTAAGATTATGAAGGGCAGAATCAGCTTAAACAAAGCTTTGGAGGGTATTCTTAGGAATAATAGGTACATTTGGCGAGAAAAGTACGTAGTTTATCTAGTAGGAAAACAATAGGTAGGTGCTAAAAAATGGCTAATGCTATGGACTGATGAAGGAATTGGAGGAATACTCAAATATTATATTAAATATTGGAACGTAGTTCCTTATCGCGCGGTGCGGAAGGGGGCTAGACGGATCGACACTTTTTTGAAACCGACACTTTTTTGAATGTGAATTTGGCATTGTGTTCGGTATTTTCGCGGTACAATATTGGGTCTCCGTAGCCTTGTGGTTTCTGCAGTCGCTAAACAGTTAAAAGTCGATGGTTCGAATCCGACCTTTCGACCTTTGGCTGTTTGGCGACTGTGGAAACCACAAGGCTACGGAGATCTAATATTGTAGTGTGAAAATGTTGAATACTATGCCAAATTAATTAATCGAAAGGAACTTCGTTCCATTCGGGTGTCCCTTGACACCTCTCAAGTTTTTTGTTATTACCTGCTCGAAATAATATAGTTTTTGCATGGGTATAGTTGAGGACCTGGAGAGTGACATAGGCTACATTTTATCCCGGAAAATCAAAGAGTTCCCGAGGGATTTTAAAAACTAAATCCACGCAGACCAAGTCGCGGGCATCAGCTAGTCTAATATAAAAAAAAATTAAAAAACGACTTCAAACGCCCGCGCCACTTTATAGTATAATAATCTATTTTGATTTTTTAAAATCCGCTCAACCGATTTCGATGAAATTTAAATGGGACCACCTGGGAACCACCCTTTAAAACAAATAAAGAATTTTCCAAATCGATTCAGGCGTCTTCGAGTAATCGGTGAACATACATAAAAAAAACAGATTCCGACGAATTGAGAACCTCCTCCTTTTTTGAAGTCGGTTAATTATTGTAGTTGATACCAAATACCTAATAATTTTGTTTTGAAACAAGAAAAACTTTAAAAGCTGTAACCCGACTATGGAAAATTGGATGTATCAAATTCAAAATTATTTATTTCACGTAGGCCAACCTGTGGCTCTTATGACAAGTCATGACTCTACCACCGGTTCGGAGAGCGGATTCTGCTGAGAAGAGCCGGCAAGAAATTCAGCAGTTGCTCTTTTCAAAATAATTAAATAATAATTATCTAACCTATATCCCCGTACGTTCCCTCAAATATGGTTGAGCGAAGCAACGGCTGGGTCATGCGTCATGCTCGTGAACGGGTGCCACCGGCCGGAATGGGGCTACTTTAGAAATAGAAATAGAAATAGAAATAGAAATAGAAATAGAAATAGAAATGTTTTTTATTCAAATAAACTTTTTTACAAGTGCTTTCGAATCGTCGATGAGTCTACCACTGGTTCGGAATGCCGTTCCTGCCGAGAAGAACCAGCAAGAAACTCGGCAGTTGCTCTTTTCAAAATAAGTTTACATTCAATAGAATAGTTAAACAGTTCAATTACCACCTGCTGTCTCATGAATCGCTGGAAAGAATTATGTCCACGCTTTTTTATCATCTAAATAGTCTTCAATTGCATAATATGCTTTTTTCATGAGATTAGTTTTTACTGATTTCTTAAACTTGTGTAAAGGCAAGTCTAAGATCGACTGTGGAATTTTATTATAAAACGTTACGCCCATTCCCACAAATGTCTTTCGGACCCTCTTGAGGCGACATCGAGGAATCACGAGCCTGTTTGGATTTCTAACTTGCCTATCGTGTAAATCACCCTTTTTTTTGTAATTCACGATGTTTTGTCTGACAAATATTATATTGTTGTAAATATATTGTGAAGCTACTGTAAGAATGCCTATTTCTTTAAATTTTTCTCGAAGGGAATCCCGCGGTTTTAAATTATATATTGCGCGAATTGCGAATTTAAGTCTGCCCATCTCAAGATATATTGCATTGTTAGTAGGTATGCATTTTTGGAATTTCCATCATTGTGGAATCACTGCATACATAGTATTTATTGCATTTTAAACTTGTTTTGAAAAGAGCAACTGCCGAGTTTCTTGCTGGTTCTTCTCGGCAGGAAGGGCATTCCGAACCAGTGGTAGAGTCAGACTATTCAAAAGCACTTGTAAAAAGTTTATTTGAATAAAAAATATTTCTATTCTATTCTATCACCCGAACCAAAGAATCGACTGACATCTCGTTCATCAAAATGGGCTCACACATACAGACATAGGTACATAGACTTTTAAAATCATATACTTCCTTTTGGATTTTTTTAATTAAAATGTTACAATAAAACTTATAGCCAAATTAATCTAATTACTATACAAATCATGCCCGCGTGGAATGATGCCAAGAATACTGGCTGCATTTCCGCGCTGGACAGCCAGGCTGATCCTTTGCGCAAAAAATGAGCCAGCCTTTCTGTCACCAGATGAGGCAATTAACCGCGGTGAAATGTCTCGTAAAAATTTTTTTTGCACTTTGACTCCATGGCCCGAGGGTCTCCACAGCAAACGGAACAAATATGAAACTCTCGATCAGTGAGGCATACTTGCGCCGCTTACAGGATTCAGCCATTTCAGCTGCGGCTCCCGGTCTTGATGCTGCTCCCTGATATGACACGGGGCCAATGTGTTGACGATCGTTGCGTCCCACATTAGAGCCCGTCCCCGTTCCCAGGGAACCAGCCTCAATCCATCAGGTCTCTTGCCATAATCTCGACTAATCCCTGCTGGCTCGATGAGCGCAGGAATATCAATGGTGGCAAGAGCCCTTTGGATTTGTGGTATTTGGGTAAAAGCAATTGCCTTCTTTTCTGAAAAGTTTCTTGTCTACTCTTCACAGCTTAAAATTTCCTTAATTTGGCAAAAAGTAGTTTCCAACTTCTCTACCCAGCTGTACCCACATCAAATAAATAATTCACTGCACGCCAGCTCGCGTAACAAGTTTACGATTTCTTGAGACAACAGCCGTGGGACAAAACATGTGGTAACTAAATTATGCCCAGAGTAGGCATACACGCGAGGGACATTAGCCTGCCACTAGGTTAATGTGAAGAAATAGATAGAACTCATCACTACATATTATAAAACAAAGTCCCCCGCCGCGTCTGTCTGTCTGTCTGTTCGCGATAAACTCATCATCATCATTCATGAAGAAGGTGTATAATTTGTTAAGGTTTTGTGTTAATTTGTTAAAATATGACGATAATAACTGTTGACAATGTCGGAAAAATTCAAGCCTCTTGGGAGCTTTCATCGAAAACGCTGCTTAATCCCTTTGAGATATAACAAAAAAAAATTATGGTGGTAGTATGGTGGGATAAGTCTTATAAGGATAGCTCACTATATCTACCCATTTAAACTTCTAAAATAAAACCGGAAAGTGCGCGTCGGGCCACGCGCAGTGTAGGGTTCCGTAGTTGAAAGTCTCAAATATTATTGCTGACCTAGGATAGTGCTTTTGTTTTATTTATGAATATTGAATATATTTTGAGTTCCATGGTTTAAATACTATAATATCCTACAAAATATGCAACTTACACTACGTGTAATACCTAACTTAGAAAAAACAGATATAACTCCTTAACTAATGAACCCTCCTTAGCCGTAATAGTTTTCCTTTAAAATTCATTATATATACTACTGCTGTAAATTTTTTCTTGTATCCTATATACAACCATTTAGCTGGCAGAGGGGGGGGGACACTTGACTCTAATAAAATTTGGCACTTTAAAATATCATATTTCACAAACGGATCCCTGAATTGAAAAATGATGTTCCCACACCCACAATATTTTTGAAAGACCTATTCAACGACACCCCATACTATGGGATAGACGAGAAAAAAAAATTCATCCCCACTTTACATGTAGGGGAGGTACCCTAAAAAAAATTATTTTTCACAAGTTTATTTCACGACTTTGCCGGCGTGATTGATATTTATACCCTCGTCAAATTACAGATTTCTAGTACCAATAGTCTCTGAGCTAAACCGCGGACAGACAGACAGACAGACGGACGGACATGGCGAAACTATAAGGGTTCCTTGTTTACTAAGGAACCCTAAAAAATACGCGGATTTCGGAGAACCAAAGTCACCGACATAGCTCAGCGAGTCGCGAAACTGGAGTGGAAATGGGCGGTGCACATAGTTCGAAGAGCTGATGGTCGTTGGGGTCCCAAGGTGCTGGAGTGGCGACCCTGCACCGAGAAACGCAGTGTTGCCAGACCCCCCACTAGGTGGACCGACGACATCAAACGAGTCGCAGGGAGCCACTGGATTAAGGCGGCGCAAGACCGAAGCCTGTGGAAGTCCATGCAGGTGACCTTGTTTCTCCTACAGATCTCCTCATTTCTGATCTCGCAGGGATACTCCGAGCATAGCTCTCTCCATCGCCCGCTGAGCGATCGCCCTCAGTCAGTCAATCAGTCAGTGTTTATCTGAAACAACCATAGTATGGTTGTTGTTTTATTTATTGTCCTACTAATCTATACTATATACTATATTACTATATTAACTACTAGCTGATGCCCGCGACTCCGTCTGCGTGGATTAAGTTTTTAAGATCCCTCGGGAACTCTTTGATTTTCCGGGATAAAAAGTAGCCTATGTCACTCTCCGGGTCTTCAACTATACCCTTGAAAAAAATCACGTCGATCCGTAGATCTGTTGCTGCGTGATTGAAGGACAAACCAACAAACACACTTTCGCATTTATAATATTAGTATGATGACGTATTAGTAAGGAAGAATTAATACCACGGTAATAAAGGCGATCTAACTAAATTTTAGAACACAAAAGCTACTATTGTGACTTAAATATGATAGTTTGATATATTCCCTCGAAGTACATTTGTAGAGAATAATGAGTACTTTAACTATGTAGTACATCATTTTTATTTTTTATGTATCATCAATAGTTTTCTCAGCACATGCCTAATAATGAATTTTATCTACACTAATGTTATAACATTCTACTTATGTTTCCAATACTTGACTTATAATTACTACTGTTATAGCGCAGATAACAAAACACTCAATTTAAGCAATTTCACATGATGGTATAATATCCACATCGATATCGTAAAATCTCATTATAACATCAATAAAACGCGACCAATTAACCTGGCGAGCCTTATGTCAAAATCCTCATACAAGTTGTATAAAATTTTAATATTAGGCTGGCTTTTGAAAACAGTTGGGTTATACGTGAAAACTTCGTCGAAACTACTAAACTTACATACACAAAACTCTTTGGTAAGATCTTGTGCCACTGATTGGCCCTGCGCGCGCAGCTGCGCTCTCATTGGTTAGATTTTAATGGCGGCAAGTTCACTGCAAAGACCTTACACTTACGTTCACTGTGACAATACACGTACGCGTGAATTTAATGTTTCGCAATGTGTTTTGTTTTTAAAATACAAATTAAAAGTTAAAAATTGTCAGCTTTTACTCTTGTTGTTTGATAAATTGCATTAGTGAAGATAAAGTAGTGTATGCAACTGCATATAACACGGGTATTAAAACACTCGTTACTATTATGAAACTCGCTGCGCTCGTTTCATAAACTCACACTCGTGTTTTAATACCCTTCATTATATGACAGTTGCATAAACTACTATTATAGGCAAAATTTTCCTACTTTGGGTTACATTATTGCAATTTTCTTAAGGATCTCTAATTTTTTGACAATAAATTATAGCCTATGTTACTTCCTGATAACTTAGCTGGTTATTGGTGAAAAAATGGTTAAAATCGGTCCAGTAGTTACAGAGCCTATTCGGTACAAACAAACAAAAAAAACAAAAAAATCTTTCCTCTTTATAATATTAGTTTACTATATCACTACATATTACTATATATATACTATATACTATATTACTATACTTAATAATCGGGCCTCGCGGGACTGTCAGTAGTAAGTGCCGCTTTTTGGTCTCGTCGATGCGCATGTTTGTGTGAGTGAGCGGTTTCGAACGTTTGTAGGTAGTTTCTGTTTACATAATTCTACTGTGACAGAAATGTTTAGAGTGCGTGACAGAAAAACCCAATCAATCCATTTACTAGCCCGATGCGGACATCGAACCCGGGACCTCGTCATCAGCAGCCGTACATCCACACCACTAGACCAACGAGGCAGTTGCAGTCTTTATATAATTAAAACTAATAGGGCGCGTGGGTGCGCGGCCCGCAAGCAGACCGCGGTTTTTGTACTCGTCAAGTAAACTTTCAGGTCCTGATCATTTTCCATCAAAAAACCACTCTTCCATCTTTTATACTCTCCGAGATAGATGCCGATGAAATTGGTATGGTCGCCATCTTGAATCCGCCATTTTGAATTTGTTTGTGACACCAATCTTTAATACCCTGTCCGTGTTCCTTACCCCCCTTCCAAATATAAATTCTTCTTTAAAAACAAATTTTGAAAATAATATTCGCCATATATTTTGTATGGAAGAACAATATTCCGCCATCTTGATTTTTTTTTCCTATTCATCAAATAGACCTTCGGGTCTTGATCATCTTAAGCCGAGAAACCACTCTTCCATCTGTACTCCCCGAGATAGACACCGACGGTCTTGAATCCGCCATTTTGGAATTTTTTTCCACTCACTGGCAATTGGATGAGGTTTCGAGTGACTTTTGTTCGAGCACCCCCCACCTATCTTCAATACCCTGGCCGTGCCCCTCACCCGTCTCCGAAATCCTCAATCATCAGCTCTCTCCATATTTTTCCTCCGAATGAATTTTTTCTTCTATACGAAACCATCAGTGAAAAAAAAAATTGTTTCATACAAAATTTTACAAAAAATGAGTGAGTGAGTGAGTGAGTCAGTGAATCTGCCCCAGCAGCTATATATATATTCAAGCTCCAGCAGCTATAAATATATTCATAATAATAATTATCAACATCGCGCAGTTATGATTTGTTGGCGATAGACCATAGATGGCGCTGTACTGTCTTATCTCCCGCTGTCTATGGTGGTACAAGACAGCAATAAGTACACACATCAAAAGTGTCTAGGGATCAAGCATTTTTATGCGGATTTCTTGAGATTGAGATGTGGCTTTGTAATAAATTTATGATTTTATAAATTTATATGGATCCTTTTTGGTGCATTTCATAATTTGAATCAGGAACTGTCAATCAAATTCGAGTAAAAGATGAAAATCAGCTGTCAATATTTTCCCTATAAAAACATACAACGCATTGAAGACATTATTAGTGCTACTGTTTCCCTACTACTGATTAAATCCAACGTTATTATGGAGCGGCGACGTCATTTAAGCAGGGAAGAAATGCTCAGAGCCGTGGGAATGATAGAAGCTGGTTCCCGGCAACGTACTGTGGCTTTAGCTCTGAATACAAGTCAGAGTGTTATCAGTCGACTTTGGACACGTTACCGAAGCACTGGTACCGTGGCTGAGCGCCATGGAGGACGGTATCGCTGCACCACACGGAGACAAGGCCGATACATTCAAATCTTAACTCGAAGAGCTCCAACAATAACCGCCATGATGTTAGCCGTGAGGCTTCATCACTCTTCAGGGAACTTAATTAGCGACCAAACAGTCAGAAACCGCTTGCATGAAGTGAACCTTCATTCCCGAAGACCGCTACGGGTACCACCTATAGCAATGCACAATCGTAGGATTCGATATCAATTGGCTCTTGAACACAGAAATTGGGCAGAAGAACAATGGCGTTTCGTGTGCTTTTCTGATGAGTCTCGTTTTGGTATGAGACCGGATACAAGACGTATACGACACTGGAGAACCCCTGGACGCCAACAGCGATTAAAATCCTGCCAGGAAGTCCATCGTTATAGTGGTGGAACCATCATGGTATGGGCGGGTATTTGGATCGGCGGAAGAACTGAGTTGATTTGGATCAGAGGCAACCTCAACGCTCAAATTTATGCTGAGACCATTGTATCAGACGTCATCGTTCCTCTACAAGTGCAAATCGGTCCCTTATTTCAGTTAATGCATGACAATGCACGACCGCACACCGCAAGAGTTGTAAGACAGACTCTCGCCGCAGCTAACATCAATGTCCTGCCCTGGCCTGCTCAGTCGCCAGACTTGAACCCGATTGAGCATGCATGGGATATGCTACAGAGAAGAGCTCTGCCGAATATGGAGGGTATCCAGTGGCAAGAAGACCTTTTTTTGTTGTTGCAACGAACATGGGCGGCCATTCCACAGCGTGATTTGGATGAACTCATTTTGAGTATGCCAAACCGATGTTCTTGTGTTGTTAGTGTTCGCGGTAGAAACACGGATTATTAATTGTTTAAGTTACCCAATAAAATTTTAAAGAAAACTGTTATTTCAGTCTTTTTTTCGAACTTTAATGTTAGTGGTTCAAATGTCAAAAATCCCTTTATTAGGAAAATGGCAAATTTCTTTATTAATGCAAAGGTGACTTGGTTTATCGTTACTGTGACAAACGAAAACACTTTATTTGATGAATCCTTAAAGAAAATTTTAATTAATATCAATCAAGAGAAAAGTTATTGCAAAAATATATGTTGATCCCTAGACACTTTTGATGTGTGTATTACGATATCATATTTATAATATGTTTCGAATTTTCGAACATAGTTCGAAGAACTGATGGTCACTGGGGTCCCAAGGTGTTGGAGTGGCGACCCCGCACCGGGAAGCGCAGTGTTGGCAGACCCCCCACCAGGTGGACCGACGACATCAAACGAGTCGCAGGGAGCCGCTGGATTCAAGCGGCGCAAGACCGAAGCCTGTGGAAGTCCATGCAGGAGACCTTTGTCCAGCAGTGGACGTCTATAGGTTGATAAAGAAGAAGAAGAAGAAGATTTATAATATTGCTGAATAATTGATTTAATAATAATAATAGTAAATTTTTGAAAGAGTATTTCTTGAGAGTACTCTGTAAGGCTGAAATTACATCTGTGCGCCTGCGCATCGATTCGCACTTGTCCATAGACATACAAAACTGCCATTTCTCGCACACGACTCTATGAAAAATAACAGGTTTGTATGGACACCTACATAATTTAATATAAAAAAAATCCTTTTTTGAAGTCGGTCCGCCATCCACCAAAAATAGCCCGCTGCCGCAGGGGGTGGACATTGTTTACGTTTTATAAGGCAGGGGTCAGTAAAGGCCCGATACGATATTTTAATGCCTTTTAGCTAAGTTTTTAGTCACAAATCGAAACCTATATTTGTCTCTGTCGAACTCGCAAAAATGACAAAGTTAAAGGTTGACTAGTGAATCCACCACCACCTAACCAACCCTACCTATCATTTGAGTACGACTCGATAGATCGCCGCGCCTGTGATCACTGATCGGTCAATCGCAGGCGAAATATTGATGTATGGTTGAGCGAAGCAACGGCTGGACCATGCGTCATGCTCGTGACGGGTGCCACCGGCGCGAATGGGGCTGCTCTCTGTCTGCCCATCTTATAACATGCATTGAATTGTAGTACGCATTTTCGGAACTTCCCCTCCATTCCTCCTTCTTCCATTGTGGAAATATTCTATTCTATTCTAAAAAGTTGCCGAGATAAATCGGCTTGGCATCCAGCTGCCCACAAGATAGTATAAAAAACTTATTACAATGTAATAGCTACATAATAATATTGATAATGGGCCTCATAAGAAGGCTCAGGGTCACCCAGCGAGCGATGGAGAGAGCTATGCTCGGTATATCCCTGCGAGATCAAATCAGAAATGAGGAGATTCGTAGGAGAACCAAAGTCACCGACATAGCTCAGCGTGTCGCGAAACTGAAGTGGAAAAGGGCGGGGCACATAGTTCGAAGAGCTGATGGTCGTTGGGGTCCCAAGGTGTTGGAGTGGCGACCGGGAAACGCAGTGTTGGCAGACCCCCCCACCAGGTGGACCGACGACATCAAACGAGTCGCAGGGAGCCGCTGGATTCAAGCGGCGCAAGACCGAAGCCTGTGGAATTCCATGCAGGAGACCTTTGTCCAGCAGTGGACGTCTATAGGTTGATAAAGAAGAAGAAGAATATTGATAAATGATTATTTTGAAAAGAGCAACTACCGAGTTTCTTGCTGGCTCTTCTCAGCAGAATCCGCTTTTCGTACCGGTGGTAGAGTCATGACGTGTCATAAGAGCCACAGGTTGGCGTACGTGAAATAAATAAATTTGAATTGAATTGTAAATGCTCATTCTGCAGCACCTCTGCAATGTTGCCTGTCTATCGGTCTTCTATCGGATACACTTTGGAGTGCGCTCAAGAACTTCACAACCTCGTGCCCCCTTCACAGTTTTAAAACAGAACTTCAAGAATTCGTGAGCGTTGGCACCCTTACGTGGTTGAAATCCAACCTATAACTAGCACGAAACATTTCTCAAACGAACCGCTAAGGTGTGGAAGGTTCTTCCAGCATCCGTGTTCCCTGTCACGTACAATTTGAGTACCTTCAAAGCAAGAGTGAATTGGCATTTTCTAGGCAAGCGCGCTCCAATCACATAAGTGCTTTCCATCATTAATTATCGTCAAGTGCAAGTCTATCTAAAATTATTACAAACTAGCTGATGCCCGCGACTTCGTCCGCGTGGATTTAGAGTCTTTAAAATCCCTCGGGAGCTCTTTGATTTTCCGGGATAAAAAGTAGCCTATGTCACTCTCCAGGTCCTCAACTATAAGCATGCAAAAAATCACGTCAAACCGTAGCTGTTACGGCGTGATTGAAGGACCAACCACGTTTCTGAAATGAACCGCTAAGATGTGGAACGCAGTTCAGGCGTCTGTGTTTCTGGCCACGTATAATTCGAGTACTTTCAAGGCAAGAGCGAATAGGCATTTTCTAGGCAAGCGCGCTCCAACCTCCTCATCAAAGCTTTCCAGCATTGATTGTCGTCAAGCGCAAACCTATCTAGAAATAAAAAAAAAGTTGAGTGCCGTGGAACACTCGGTTGGAACGAAGCCTTCCAATAATAAATTAATAATAATAAAAAAATTGGTTGTGTGTAAAGTCGGTTTATGGACGATAGTTTTACGTGATAACGTCATAAAGATGAACAGCGTGCTTCTAGAACTAGCTCGCGACACATCCGCTAACCACAGCGCGCACGCGATGACCGCCGCCGCCCGCCAGTCATCCCTTGGGCCGATCGTCTCTCTCTATCGCTTGTTCCGCGCTCTAACTTGCACTCACAGTCTCAGGCGGAACGTGACAGTTTTTCGAGCGTGCAGCCGGTGTTTATCTATTTATAAGACGTTATCACGTCAAAATATAATAACAATAATAATCTGAAGTCAGGATTCGAGCCCCCGAACCGATAGTTTCACTCCTTCGTCTAACCGCTACGCCACCAAAGTTATGACGCAACGTGTGCAATAAACGTCACCTGGGTCACAGCTGAAAATCAGCGCCTGGCATTGTATGCATTTTTTGCATATGACGCAGGGCATAGTGCTGAGCTGTACACCCTTTCTAGGTGGTGTCACAGACGAAATTATACTTTTGTAACTAGTTTTATCTACTCCAACATCGAAAAGTTCCAATTTCGAATTTGACAGCTGAATCGAAATGAACCCTCTTTCGGTTTTGCTTCTCATTTCGATGCAGCTCGTTGTATGGGAGCTGAATCGAAATGGTTATCTTCTTAAAATAGGATACCTAAAGCTAAGGCTCTGATTCTGGCACGTTAGTACCGTTCATACGACAGAGGCGCCACAGGCGGCTGGTGGCGGCTTACGGAGTTACTTTTTGTTACTTTATTGAGCCTACGGCGTATTTTGTTAATGATTTTATTTTCCTTGTCGTAGATAAAATCTTGTATGCAACTGAACGTAATTAGTCATATTAATTCTCGTATTATCCTATTTTGATACTCGGCAAGCCTCGTATCAAAAAACAGCACTCGAATTAAAATGACCCTCATTACGATGCAGTTGCATAAATAGCTATTGTCTGTGTCACCATTAGTGAATACAGATATTTTCTTTCTTTCTTTCTTGCTTTCTTTTATAAACGAAGGCAACAAGTGTCATGACTGAAAATTCATAAAACAACAAATATTCAGTCTACATAATATATTTTATTCTACCAAAACACCCGAGCAGTCGGCTTCTCAACAACAACGCTGTTCGCTTCTAGAACCTTCTTCCCGAATTGTAGTCTGAAGAAGTCCAGATTCAAGTATTCGCCGTCATTAGCTTCTAGAAGTAACTTCTGGACGCGTTCTTTGGTGCTTTCCACGAAAACTGACGCAAGCTTCATTTCTAGTTCACCGTTTCTTAGGCCGATGCAGTATGCTCTGAAAATAAGCAAATGTAGCTTTAAGAGTACTATTACATTTCTCATCATTCTCTCTCGCACGTTCTATGTATGATTGTATAGTTCTTGCAATTCACGAGGGCGACAGACTTATGGTTGTGTGTGTGTCGTATCTGTATAAGTGTGAGCGAGCGCAATGCTCGCGCCTGCCCGCTCCCACCTAGGCTTTGACAGGCACGCACACTTATGCAATGTGCATGTACACGAAGTAACCACGAGTAAAGCTCACGCGCCTTCGTGAATTGCAAAAACTGTACAAATCTCAGATACTTTTGACATAATATGGTCAATTATTATAAAATTACGCATATTTTAGATTTAGTTTTAGACTTCACACGTCTTTGAGAACATTATAGAGAACTCTCAGGTGTGCAGGTTTCCTCACGACGTTTTCCTTCACCGTTGAAGCATGTGATATTTAATTGCTTAAACGCACATAACTCCAACCACTAAGCTATCACTGCTTATAGATACGTACATAATATAAAAAATTAAGTGGCACTCGGGGACTGCCGCGGTAAAGCTATTGCATAGCATTTTTTATCAACTTATGCAATTATAATATTTATGCAATATATATTTTTTTTCACAATAAAAATTATGCAAAAAAATTAAAAAACAAACAAACAAGAAAAGCGAACTGTCACTACTCCGCGAGTGAGATTCGAACCTGCGACATCGGCGCTCGAAAGCGGCCACTCGCCCACTGCGCCAAATAGAGCTACTTGTGAACCTCTAAAATGTTGAACGCTTACTGAACGACGGTGTTAGGTTTTTTTTCGTTACGGAATTTCTTGATTCGGTCGCCGCGCTCAAACTGTTTGTCCTAGTTCAAAGCCCGCGATAAAAGCTATGCAATAGCTTAATAATTAATCAATGAATACTTTACCTGGATGCTCTGGCCAGAACTGCAGACATGGCCAGTATTTCTGTGGCGGCTTCGGCTAGCCTGCTTAGCTCTCTGAAACCAAAAACAAAAACATGGCCCAGTTCAGTATGGAGGGTGGTTTTTATTCTGAGTGTCAACGAACCAGAGGTCTAAAAATTGCCGATCAAAATCTTATTTGACGACCTCCCTGGCTCAGTGGTGAGCACTGTTGTCTTATAACTGGGAGGTCCCGGGTTCGATTCCCGGCGGGGTCAATTTGAGAATTTATGATTTCTGAATTGTCTCTGGTCTGGTCTGGCGGGAGGCTTTGGCCGTTGCTAGTTACCACACTACCGCCAAAGACGTGTCGACAAGCGATTTAGCGTTCCGGCACGATGGCGTGTAGAAACCAATTAGGGGTATGGGTTGAATGTTCACTGCCATACCCCTTCCAAGTTAGCCCGCTACCATCTTAGACTTCGTCTAATCGTCACTTACCATCAGGTGAGATAACAGTCAAGGACTAGCTTGTCATCGAATAAAAAAAATTATTCATTTCCTGGCATTAGCGTCAAAGTAAAATATTTCTTGACTGTATTGATTTAAATTCAAAAATTCAGTACAACCGATTCTAGCATGACGCGTTATGGAGCGTATCGTACATACCCAAACGTATGAGAATGCATACACGAAATTGAGCTCTAATTTAATGCGGTTATGGTTTATTTTACTTTGACGCTAATGCCATGAAATGAATAAGATTTTGATCGGCATATTTTAGACAATCGGGGGGCAGAACCAAACTGCCATTTCGTGAAAGAGAAAAAAATATAAAGTTAAACACTACTCCAATAATAATTTTAGAAACCCCCATTTTATAAATTACTAAAGAAAAATATCGTTCGTAGAAAATATTTTTCGATGGATGGCGACACTAAACACTTTTTCTTATTTTTTATCTATCAAATCTGACACCTGTTACTGTCACTCTACTGTCAGAATTGAATTGAAATTGTCATTTATCTACCTAAGTTCAAAACACCCCATTAACCCATTACTGATTACACTTGTCTTGTCAGTTATGGTTGTCATATCGAAAATGACATTCCTGAGAATCACCTGACATTGACAAATTACCTAGACAAATGAAAATTTTTTCAACCGGTGTTTAAATCAAACGAAGGTCGATAAATGAGTCAAAACAAAAAAAGGTTTTTCTCAATATCGGGCGGGGCCTTTAGAAAAATCTGTAAATTATTTAGATAGAAACCTTTTTGGATCTCTATCCAAATATATTAAAATCATCCTTGTTAATTAAATTCAAATTTGAAAACCCAAAACCCATTTTTGGACACTCCTTTGTCAAAACGTCTAATCATATCTTTTTTGATAGTAAAATATTGGAATATAAGATTAGGTATTTTTAAACAAGAACATAACATACAAGTGCATTTTATTGGATTAGTGACGCCATCTAGTTTGCTAGTTGAACACTACAACTAGCGTGAAGGCTTCAAATACGGCTGTGTATCGCAACCTCAATACAAAGGAATCCAGCTGTTCTGAAGGTTTCTTAAGAATAGGGTGGATTATTGAGGTTTTTTGAGTGCGGTGCGAGGAAGACATCTTGCACGTGCGATGTATTATCCCAGTGGCGCCATCTAGTTTGCGGGTTGAACACTACAACTCACGTGTAAGCTTCGACGACTTCCGTCCCGTGTCTGCTCATCAAGGTCTCACAGGTGTATCGCATCCTCAGCACACAATACTCCAGGTGTTCTGAAGGTTTCTTAAGAGTAGGGTGGATTTTTGAGGTTTTTTGAGTGCGGTGCGAGGAAGACATCTTGCACGTGCGTTGTATTATCCCAGTGGCGCCATCTAGTTGGCGGGTTGAACACTACAACTCACGTGTAAGCTTCGACGACTTACGTCTCGTGTCTGCTCATCAAGGTCTCACAGGTGTATCGCATCCTCAGCACACAATACTCCAGGTGTTCAGAAGGTTTCTTAAGAGTAGGGTGGATTTTTGAGATTTTTTGAGTGCGGTGAGAGGAAGACTTGCACATGCGTTGTATTATCCTAGTGGCGCCATCTAGTTTGCGGGTTGAACACTAAAACTCACGTGTAAGCTTCGACGACTTCCGTCCCGTGTCTGCTCATCAAGGTCTCACAGGTGTATCGCATCCTCAGGACACAGTATTCCAGGTGTTCAGAAGGTTTCTTAAGAGTAGGGTGGAGGTGTTCCGCCAGGTAAAGAGTGAGTTTTGGGTCGTCTCTCTCCTGAAGAAAAATTGGGAGTTACGAGGGAACTGATGACTGAATAGAATAGAAATGTTTTTTATTCAAATAAACTTTTTTACAAGTGCTTTTGAATCGTCGATGAGTCTACCACTGGTTCGGAATGCCATTCCTGCCGAGAAGAACCAGCAAGAAACTCGGCAGTTGATCTTTTCAAAACAAGTTTACAATATAATATACAGGGTGGGCCAGGCCAGGTGGATATAAAATTTTTTTTAGATTGTTCACTTAGGGGCCTATCAGGACCCGCAAGGAATAAAATCGGTTCCCACTCGATTACGAGAAAAAAATTTTTATTTAAAATTTTGGAATATCATTGCCTTGACGAACTTTTATTTTTTTTTTAATTTTCCAGTGACAATTTCCGCAATTTTTTTATGGAATATCTTTATCTAATAACTGCAAATCTATTTATCTCTTAGCAAAAAATTCCAGTCTGGTTAGCTGGTTTCAAGAGCATTAAATTTTAAATTATTTCAAGAAAATTAAGTTCATCCAAAATCTACAGAAAACTTTAAAATTCCATTAAAAATAAAAGAAGAGGTTCATAGCACTGGTGATTTTTTAAAAACTGTAGCAACTTATGTTCTTTCGATTGCCAAAAGAAAAATTGTATGTCAATGTGCCGGATAAAAGTTATGATTTTTCAAAAGTCTTCGTTCCTCATTCGTGTAAATAACGACCTTATTGAAAAAAATGTTAATTGTTTGTGTAGACTGCAGTATGTCCTTTAATTTTAACTGCCTCGTTGGTCTCCACCACAGAAATGTTAAAGAGAGCGTGACATACTAATAAAAAATCATAACCACAGAATTTTTAACAACATATAGAATCTTGTTCCCTTTTCTCTCGTGAGAATTGGCATCCTTATGTGGTTGAAATCCAACCTACTAGCACGAAACGCGAACGAAACATTTCTCAAACGAACCGCTAAGGTGTGGAAGGTTCTTCCAGCATCCATGTTCCCCTGCCACGTATAATTTGAGTACCTTCAAAGCAAGAGTGAATTGGCATTTTCTAGGTAAGCGCGCTCCAATCTCATCAGTGCTTTCCATCATTAATTATCGTCAAGTGAAAGTCTATCTAAAATTATTATAAACTAGCTGATGCCCGCGACTTCGTCCGCGTGGATGTAGTTTTTAAAATCCCTCGGGAACTCTGATTTTCGGGGATAAAAGTAGCCTATGACACTCTCCAGGTCCTGCTCTGTTACGGCGTGATTGAAGGACAAACCAACAAACCAACAAACACACTTTCGCATTTATAATATTAGTATGATGCGAAAGTGAGTTTGTTTCTTGGTTTGTTGGTTTGTTCTTCAATCACGCTGCAACAGAGCTACGGATCGAAGTGATTTTTTTTTGAAGAGTGACATAGGCTTCTTCTTATTCCGGAAAATCAACGAGTTCCCGTGGGATATTAAAAACTAAATCCACGCGAAGTCGCGGGCATCACATAGTAAAAAAAAAAGTAAAAACCCATACCTGGTGTCTATCCAGTAACATCTTTTTGATGATGAAGGACGGATTGAAGAGTGGATTCCTTATCTTTTTAACTTCGTTTGCCATCTCCTTGCCTGCATGGTGAATGCCGTTGAGAGCTGGAATAAAAAATTAACCTTAATCTATACTTATGAAAGGAAAATGTGTCTGACTGACTGATCTATTAACGCACAGCCCAAAAAACTGAACGGATCAGGCTGAAAGGCATACAGGTAGTAATTATGATGTAGGCTCAGTTAAAAAAGGATTTTTGAAAATTCAACCCCTCAGGGGTAAAATAGGGTTTTGGAAAATCGAATGAGATAGTTCATACCCCGGATTAACACACGGCTACTTTTTATCCCGGAAAATTACAGAGTTCCCGCGGGAATTAACGCGGGCATCGTCTAGTAAAAATATAATAGTGGAATAGAATAGAATAGAATAGAATAGAATAGAAATGTTTTTATTCAAATAAACTTTTTTACAAGTGCTTATGAATCGTCGATGAGTCTACCACTGGTTCGGAATGCCGTTCCTGCCGAGAAGAACCAGCAAGAAACTCGGCAGTTGCACTTTTCAAAATAAGTTTACATTCAATAGAATAGTTATACAGTTAAATTACCACCTACTGTCTCATGAATCGCTGGAACGAATTATGTCCACGCTTTTTTATCATCTAAATAGTTTTCAATTGCATAATATGCCTTTTTCATGAGATTAGTTTTAACTGATTTCTTAAACTTGTGTAAAGGCAAGTCTAAGATCGACTGTGGAATTTTATTATAAAACGTCACGCCCATTCCCACAAATGTCTTTCGGACCCTCTTGAGGCGACATCGAGGAATCACGAGCCTGTTTGGATTTCTAACTTGCCTATCATGTAAATCACCCTTTTTTTTGTAATTCACAATGTTTTGTCTGACAAATATTATATTGTTGTAAATATATTGTGAAGCTACTGTAAGAATGCCTATTTCTTTAAATTTTTCTCGAAGGGAATCCCGCGGTTTTAAATTATATATTGCGCGAATTGCCCTCTTCTGCAATACAAAAATTTTTCCAATATCGGCTGCTTTACCCCATAATAAGATTCCGTATGACATAATACTATGGAAATATGCAAAATAAACAATTTTTGCAGTTTCTATGTCAGTTAACTGTCGAATCTTCCTAACAGCGTAAGCAGCAGAGCTAAGCTTGCCAGCAAGTGTTGCTATATGGGTGCCCCATTGCAGCTTTGAGTCCAGGGTTAATCCCAAGAACACTGTGGAGTCCTCACATTTCAAGGGTTCATTACTTATCTTTAAATTTTTACTGACAGTTCTGGTGTTGGGCAATAAAAACTCAACACACTTGGTTTTTTTAGCATTTAAAAGTAGATTATTTGCCGTAAACCATTCAGAAACTTGAGATAATGCAATATTTACATCGTCAAAATTGTCTTTCGTCCTATCGACTTTAAAAATCAAAGACGTATCATCAGCAAATAGTACAATATCGCAAGTATTTTGGACAAAATGTGGTAAATCATTTATGTAAATCAAAAACATGAATGGACCTAGAATAGAACCCTGGGGTACACCCATTACCGAGGCTGATCCGGATGATTTTACATCATTGACACATACTCTTTGAACACGATCACTAAGATAAGACGCAATGAGGCTAAGCGCAAAATCTCTAATACCATAGTGGCTCAGTTTAAGCAAAAGGGTCTCGCGATCAACGCAGTCGAATGCTTTTGATAAATCACACAAAATACCAATGGCATTCTGTGAGTTATTCCATGCATCGAATATGTGTTGCAACAGCGTTGCGGCTGCATCGGTTGTTGATCGACCCTTAGTAAAACCGTACTGCTCAGGGTGAAGAAGTTTATTTAAATTAAAGTGTAGAAGCAGTTGGTTGAGCATTATTTTTTCAAATATCTTGCTGAGAGTTGGCAAAATTGAAATTGGTCTGTAGTTATTCGGGTCACATTTGCTTCCCGATTTAAAAAGAGGTATTAATTTACTACATTTCATCAGGTCTGGAAAAGATCCAGAATCTACAGACTTATTAAAAATTAAAGCAAGATAGGGCGCAATAATATCAATGATATTGTGAATTATTTTAACTGATATTCCCCATAGATCTCCTGTTTTTTTTTATTTTGCAATGATTTAAATGTTTTGATAATATCATATGGGGTAACGTGTTTAAACCTAAATAATTTATTGCACTCAGAGACATTGCTTCTTAGAAGATTATAGGCTTCTGTTGGCGAGGAATTTAGAGAACTGGTCGTGGTTACTGGTATATTTTTGAAAAAGTTCTCAAATGTATTTGCAATTTCTATATCGGAGTCAATTACATGGTTGTTAATTTTAAGCTCCAGTTTATTATAATGTACCTTATTCTTACCCATTTCATCACCAATGATGTCCCATACTGCTTTTATTTTATTATCCGAATTGACAATTTTTTGTTTTATGTGAAGTGACTTTGCTTGTATGCACACGTTTCTAAACAATTTGGAATAATTTCTTACATATTCTATAAACGCGGGGGCATAATTATATTGTTTTTCTGCATACAAGTCAAACAGCCTATTTCTACTTTTATAGATGCCAACAGTTGCCCAATCACTAAATTTAAGATTTTTAAATAATCTTTTTTCTATTACCTTAAAGACAGAGTTAAATTGAGAGTTTAATAGATCAAAAAACTCTCTATAAATTTCATTCGGACCACCCTGTGCAACATCAAGCGTCGGCATTGCAGCTGCGATATTTTGTTTGAATTGCCTTACTTTTTTGGTGGTAACTGGCCTATATTTTACTACTTTTGTTACATTCTGCTCACTGCTCGGAATAGATATCATTTGCCCGCAATGGTCAGATCTTAAATAAGTGATAATCAATTTTTTGATAATTTTACAATCAGAGAAAATGTTATCAATACAAGTTGCCGAATGCGCTGTTATTCTTGTAGCTTCAACAAAAATATTTTCCAGGTTGAAACTTTTAAATAAGTTTAGTAATCTTCCTGTGATAGGCGTTTGATGCAAAATATCTATATTAAAATCTCCACAAATTACTATTTTCTTTGATGACTTACATAGCCGCCCTAAGGCGTCCTCCATGACCTCCTCAAAATGAACAAAATCGCCCGAGGGGGGTCGGTACACGCAGACTATAATATATCGGTCCAGCTCGACACAAGACAGCTCAATAATGCGTTCCATAGAAAGACTAACAATGTCTTTTCGCTCTTTGCAATTAATGTTATTGCGCGTTATTATTAAAGAACCCCCGCGTATAGCAGTCCCTCTGGAGAACGCACTTGACAGTAAATAATTATCAAAATGTATAATTAACTGATGAGAATTGAGCCAATGCTCGGTGAGGCATAAGATGTCAATATCGAATTCTTTAATAAATAGCTCAATCTCGTGTTCTTTGCCAGATAAGCCCCGTATATATAATAATCATGTATATTAATTAGTAGAAGTTCAGCTTACTCTGCTCTCCTGTTTTAATAGATGAGAGAGTCCATGCCACTCAATGAAATCGACCGTATGTCTGAGAGAAACTAAAGATATTCCTATTACTTCTGCTATCCTGGTACCGGAGAGTCGTCTTTGTCGCAAGACATTACAAAGCGTCAGATAAGGTATAAGTGTCAGAGACGACACTCTACAAAGCTGAGTCTGGCCCATTGTCTCTTTCTGGCACTCGATGTGATTTACTGGGTTCTGTACCCATGTACTGCATGCGTCGAATGCACTACGTGCTTGTGAAATTGTGACGTCATCCGCTTTTCACAATTCTTGATGACGTCATACGAAATAACGTATCCCTGCTAAGACGCTCCGAACGCACTACGTGCTTGTGACGTCATCCGCATTTAGTAGTGCTTGATGACGTCATACTAATTATAACGTATCCCTGCTAAGTTCTAACACGCGTCGAATGCACTACGTGCGTGTGACGTCATCCGCATTTCGTAGTGCGTGATGACGTCATACGAATTAACGTATGCCTGCTAATAATACGCGTCGAATGCTCGTGCTTGTGACGAGATCCGCATTTCGTAGCGCTTGATGACGTCATACGAATTATAACGTATCCCTGCTAACACACGTCGAATGCTCGTGCTTGTGACGTCATCCGCATTTGGTAGTGCTTGATGACGTCATAAGAAATAACGTTTCCCTGCTAAAGGAGGGGTGCTAACACGCGTCGAAGGCACTACGTGCGTGTGACGTCATCCGCATTTACAAGTGCTCGATGACGTTATACGAATTTACGTATTAGGGTAGCACTGCTTACCAATAAACATATTGACGCTCTCAATGGTCTCGCCCCTCAAGGACAGCGACCTCATGTCCTCGAGCAGCTGAAGGCACTCCGCTTGTTTCTCAACTCCTGGTATCGCGAGCAGCTTTAGCAGCTGAGTTTGTGCGTGATTTGCTATGAAATTCCTATGACAAAAACACTTATTAATAATATTATTTTAAGATCTTCCATATAACTAAAACTATTCAATCATAATATTAAAAATATCCTTACTGAATATTATGGAAATCTTAATCTTGTCTAGTCTCAATCGACGAACTAGATGGCGCCACCTGTATGATAGATCACGTTAAGTCACAAGCTAGATGGCGCCACCAGTATCACACATCGCGCTTGCGAAATTCTTATTTAAACCGGATAATTTAATAATAATAAAATAAGGAATTTTTAAAAATTTAGACCTCAATAGCACGATCCACTCACATAACGCCCATAATATCATTAATTTTTTATTTACAATGTATTTACAAATACCAATGTTTGTTTACCCAATAGTGTAATAATAATAATTTTACTAATTTTAACTTTTATTTTGACTCATCTTAAGTTTGACCATTTCATTAATGAACATTTAATTTTAATTTTGAACTATTTTAATTTTAATTGAAATAACTAATATTATTAGAATATTATAATGTAACAATATAATAATTGTAACATACATTTGCAATGCCCTGACCGGGTCTCATGTTCGTAACCCAATAAATATGAAAGCTAATAAATAAATAAAAATACGTGTGGCACTCGGGGACTGCCGCGGTAAAGCTATTGCATAGCATTTTCTAGTCGCACGCACACAAACACCGTGCCGAAGTCTGCCGAACTGAAACGGCGGCGTTAGGTTTATTTTCGTTACAGAATTTCTTGATTCGGTCGCCGCGCTCAAAGCCCGCGATAAAAGCTATGCAATAGCTTTAATCTTTGAGTAATAAACCAACACAGGAGAAGAATTGACGCGCGTACCCCTCTGTAAGTTGGGTATGAGCAGTGCTCATACTCGTTATATAAAACTGTTTGACTCCAGTCACGCGCCTGTCAACTACGTATGGTTAGCGGGGAATGAGCTCCGCTATAAATGCCGAATATGAGAGTATTTTCTTCAAAAAAAAATATTTAAAACATCCAGTTTACTAAAGGATAACATTTATTTACTTCTGATGTATTATTTTATCCAAATAATGCAATACTTATGCAGAAAACTTAAGAAAACTGTCGATCTGAAAATGTTGCTACTTAAACGTACATGAAATAATTTGGGGAAAATATTGAAAATTAATCTTCCTACTTACTATTCGTTTAGAGACCTTTTTCATGAACTGCATTATAAATTGATCCCATAGAATTAAAATCACGATAGAATAGGAAGGGGTGAACGACTAATTTATAAGCTTTAAGTAAAATATGACTAGATATATAAATACGAACTTTGATCGTCTGTGGGATTATCAAATAATGATAAAAAATTCTTTCTATAAAACCGACTTTAAACGCCACTACAAAGTATAAAACAATTTTAATTTGTACATGTATGTTGAAGTCGGGGGGCCTAAATATAAATGATGAAACTAATGCGCGACGCTAGCCCAACTTTGCCCGATCGGCGTATGAAGTCGGTTTTTTAAAGATATTTTTTTTACATTATTATTTTAAGCTTTTTAGTGTATATCTCTGATTGCGAGCAATTTGCTCTTAATCATTGAGTTCCTTCCTCCATCACCGAAGATATGAATCATCTTCTCTTCACCTTTTAAATAGGCCCAACCTTATTATGCGTTCTTTCAAAAAAAATTGAAATCGGTTCAGATTTGACGTAGTTATGGAGTAACATCTAACATTATATCAACAAAAATTTATATGGGAACCACCTCTGAAGTATGCCCTACTAAACAAAAAAAAATTATCAAATTCCATTCATTATTTGGCGGAATAATTGGATAACAAATATACAAAAAATTCAAATTGAGAACCTCCTCCTTTTTTGAAGTCGGTTAAAATGATTGCATTATTATAACGATCGCAATGGTGTCTGATTGGCTGGTACTCTCCCACTATTGTTTAAAATGCATTGATGCAGCTAGAGCTCCATAAACTCAGCGAATTCATAAAATTAGTTTTTTTACTCAATTATTTCAAAAGTTATAGGTATATATTTCCATATAACCAGTGTGATATGATTTTCTAAATATATAAAATGAAAAGGTGACTGACTCACTGATCTATCAACGCACATCTACTATGACGTAGGCATCCGCTAAGAAAGGATTTTTACAAATATAATACAAAAAATAATGAAAACGAGACTAAAAAATTGTTTAATAATAATGATAAGTTTTACGTAAGTCTTTCTTACTCGAAAATTAGGACTTTAATTTTATGAAGTCGGCCACACCGCAATAAAATTAGGGCTGGACAGCAAGATTTCATATGTCGATATTGGTGGGGGGATTGTATAAATTATTTATACCGAGATATTTTTATCGTCTTACTAATGGTTCATTGACGAAAAAAAATATTTAAATTCTATACATATTTGGTTCATTAAAACTTGGTAATTGAATTAAAGTACCCATACTTCTTATTCATCCCGCTAGGTTTACCGGAAAGCTAAATAGCTTGGCGGTGTTTTATTACAGATGGGGTGGCCACTATAGCCATGGCGGCAGCCTAGCATTACAAACAAATATACACTTCGTTCAGATGAAGTAGATGAAAAAAATAAGCCTTCCAAGTAAAGTATGTAGGTACAAGTTTTAACTTACCAATCATAACTTTAAATACATTTTTTTTTAGGGTTTAGTTTTTACTTTTTATGTTTCCTCCATACTGGACTGAGAGAATATTATTCAACGCTGGAAAACGATCTTGTAAATCGAAAAAGTGAACTTTAAACCAGAGCCAATAACGTTTTAAAAAATCATAACAGCTCATAATAAGCTATCAGGAGCAGATTTTTTTCAAAAAGCATATTTTTTAAAGTAACACATCAGATGAAACTAATTATATAATTCTAAAGTAGAATTACTTTAGTTTTATACATTAGTTTTATATCAATTTCGACTAATAGTTTTTCAATTTTAAGAAGCAATGTTGCTGTAACTTGGTATTTGAAACATATGAAACCACGAAATAACTCTAAACTCTGAAATGCTAATTATGCTGTATTTATTTTTAAGGAAACATGATGTAGTCCTAACAGTTTGTACTTAATATACTTTTTAGAAATAGATACATCGTAAATTTCGCTTTAAACATAAATAAAACAAATGATGTTTCATTAAAAATGCTGTATGTTTATTTAAACAAGATTACTTAAAAAATCAATGTGTTCAATATTAATACCCACTACGTATTCAAATAAAAATTAAATGTCTCTCAACTTAATAAACAATATTATTAAAAACCTATGACAAAGTACAGCACTCCCTGGTGGCTTATAACCTTAAATCATAACTAAACAGCTGCTCTAAGGTGATATACTGTGGTACCTACAGCATGCTTTCAGCATGAGATTGAGAGTATAGTGACGGAGTAAATACCTTGGTATCTACAAAATCTGTTAATAATCAGATAATCCTAAGTCCTTACAGTAGGTTCGCCTAAGTGCACTGCACTGCTAAAAAGTATTGATAACTTTTTTGAAGTATCTGTATAATATTGAAAAATAGATGGTGTGGTGTGGTGTGGAATAACAAAAAATATATAATATAAACATGCAGAGAAGGTCAACATAGTATCTTAGAAAAATAATGTCATAGGAAAACGAAAATCCGACAATCCGACGCAGTATCTTTTTCTTCCAAATATATAAAAAAGTCATTTTGTTATCTTTCGAAATAAGCTAGATCGCTTTCCAGCGTCAATATAGTCCAAAGTTTCTAGCTGTATCTTTACGCAAGTACTAAAAGCCTACAAAGAGTCAATCTAATAGCAAAGGCATATTATGACTAAAATAACGGCAAGAATCTCGTTTCCTAGCGCTTCTATATACCTACCTACCATGTTAAAGATCTCGAACAAAAAAATTTACTCTCGAATAAAGTAACTCTGTTGTAAATAATTATTAGAAAAACTTATCGAAAGTCGATAATCGATAGTGTCAAATCCCTAAAATGTTTACACAAATGATGCGATTGTTTCATGTAATGATAGAGCGTCCCTGTGTGTGAATGTGATAGTGTGCATATACTTTAAGGTAGTGTTTGCTAATTATATTGTGTGCGTGCATAGCGACGTGATGGAAAAATGCAACTGTAGTAAGCAAGTTTTCATGTGTGCTACCTCGCCCCCCACCGTAATTGACAGACTTTTTTGCGAATAAATTAGGGGTCAAGTCCTCTCCATTGCTGGTTTATTACTCAAAGGCTTTAATAAATAAATCAACTTTTCTTACCTACACATGGCAACTTCGAGATCTACATCGGGCTCTAGGTAGCCGTCGAGTAAGCCTGCAGTGAAATACTCCGCGCTTTCACTGGCGTAAATTTTGAGTAGTGTGTCGCCTATGGTTGCGCGTATCGTGGGTATTTCCATTAAAGGTTTACCTGGTCAGGAGAATAAGGTGTTTTTTTTATTCTTGACAAGATGAAGATCTCACCTGATGGCAAGTGGGATGCAGTCTAAGATTGGTAGCGGGCTAACTTGGGGTATCGCAGTTTAAATTAAACACATAAGCTCTAATCAGTTTCTAGTGTTTCTACACGCCATCGTGCCGGAACGCTAAATCACTTGGCGGCACGTCTTTGACGGTAGGGTATAGTCTATTTTTTTTAACAAACGAGTACTGAGTATGTCTCTCGCACATTTCCGATATTAACAGAGTGAGATGGGTCATTGTTAGGGGTGGAGTACAGAGTATGGCTCTCGCACATTTCCAATATTCACAGAGTGAGATGGGTCATTTTAGGGGTGGGGCCTGGGACTCTATATTGATTACGTGGACCAATAGCAACGCAGTAAAAATTTTCGGTACTCGTTTGTTAAAAAAAACAGAATATAGTAACTAGCCACGGCTAAAGCCTCCCACCAGACAAATAAAAATAATAAAATATTTTATTGATTCTTTTAATTTGACAAAGAAGCCTAGCCAAAGGTAAGGGTGCAGACTGAAAACCAAAAAAGGGGGTGAGGTGGTCATTTTTAAACTAGCTTAGTCCTCGAAGTAACCCACTTGGAGTTGGATTTATTAAAATCCCGAGGGAACACTTTGATTCTCCGGGATAAAAAGGATCCTGTCCTGCCTGGAAGGAATGGCTGCTTTATTAGTTCTTTAGGATACAGGATAACAAGTGAATTGACTCACCGGAGAAGAACCTAGATCGTACGTAGTCCATGCAAGCGTTTAAGGACGCTAATAATCTATTCCGACACAGAGTTGCTGAGTATAACCTCGTTATGCCAAACGATTTGGAGAGACCTTCTTCTGTGATTTCATCCAATGGCGTGGCTATAAGAAAAATAAAAAACTTAAGAGGTATTAGGCGTCTATTGGGATTGGGTATAAGCAGTGATAGCCTTAAGATGGGCAGCCTAAGTATGTCACACTCTCTTTAACATTTCTGCGGTGGTGTTGTGTGATGCTGGTTGTAACGTTCCCTCAAATATGGTTGAGCGAACGAAGCAATGGCTGGGTCATGCGTCATGCTCGTGAACGGGTGCCACCACCGGCGATGGGGCTACTTTCTGTCTGCCCGTCTTGACATGTGTTGAATTATAATTATTAGAAATAATTACGTATGCTTTTGTGGAACTTCCCCTCATTGTGGAAACTCTGCATACATAGAATAATATCTATTAAGTATATACATTCAAAAGTACTTGTAAAAGTTTATTTGAATAAAAAACATTTCTATTCTATTCTATTCTATAGCCCAGTGGTTAGGACTGCGGTCTCCTAGGGTTGCAGGTTCGATACTGGGCACCTTTGACTTTTCAAAGTTAAGTGCTTACAAGCAATTAAATATCACATGCTTCAACGGTGTAGGAAATGATCGTGAGGAAACCTGCACGCCTGAGAGTTGACCATAATGTTCTCAAAGTTGTGTCAAGTCTACAAATTCGCATTGGGCCAGTGTGGTGGATTATGGCCTATAACCCTTCTGTGAGAGGAGACTTGCGCTCAGTAGTGAGACGTTAATGGGTTGTTTATGATGATGATGATGATGATAAGGTCCGGTGGTTGGTGGAGAAATACCCAGCAAGAAGAAAAACATGGAGAATATAGACTTATTTCGTGGTTTAATGACATAATTTTAATGTATTATACGAGTACGTACCACGATAATTGTTTTGAAAATATCGATATTTCGATACAGTTGCATGGACAGTGGTCACGACGGTTGTATCATCATCATTATCAACCCATCATCGGCTCACTACTGAGCGAGGTCTCCTCTCAGAGAAGGGTTATAGGCCATAGTCCACCATGCTGGCCCAATGGCGGACTTCACACACCTTCGAGAACATTATGGAGAACTCTCAGGTGTGCAGGTTTCCTCACGATGTTTTCCTTCACCGTTAAAGCATGTGATATTTAATTTCTTAAACGCTCTTAACTTCGAAAAGTCAGAGGTGTGTACCCGGTATCGAACCTGCGACCCCCCGAATAGGAGACCACAGTTGTAACCACTAGGTCAGTCGTATAATACATTAAAATTATGAACATGAAGAAGATGAAGAATCTCACCAGGTGTCTGATGAAACGTTACAAAGTGGCCTGTCTGACTGACTCCCTCCGCCTTGGGGTGGACTAGAAAGACTTTGAACCTTGTTCCCTCCACCAAGCACAACACTAGCATATATCCTGATGAGTTGTGACATATCTTTTCCCCTGTTATGTGCCACACACCTGAAAAAAACTAAGTATTTAACCACAGATATTTTATCTAGACCTGCATCATCATATTAGAGTGTGTTTGTTGATTTGTCCTTCAATCACGCTGCAACAGAGCTACGGATCGACGCGATTTTTTGCATGGGTATAGTTGAGGACCTAGAGAGTGACATAGACTAGTTTTGTACCGGAAAATCAAAGAGTTCCCGAGATACAGATACAAGCGGCGCAAGACCGAGACCTGTGGAAGTCCATGCAAGACACCTTTGTCTATCAGTTGATGATAAAAGAGAAATTTATTTCTACTTGGTTCAATATGAATTAAAAATTTTTGTTCAAAGAATTAATTGTTTTTTCTATCTATCACTTAACATCAGTTGACATACCTGCTTAAATGCTATTTAGATAAAAAAGTGGGATATCAGAAAAGGTACAGTTACCTTTAGAATCCATGGCAGCACTAGTACTAAAATCAGCTTGCAAGATTCTTGTAGGGATCTTCTCTCTTATACACAGGTCAATTGAAACATCCCCTGACGTCAGATCTCCGATTAATTTTTGATAGTCATCAGCACTTAAACCTTGTTTAAGAACGTTTAACGCTACCCAATGGTCGCTTATAGCTTGACCGAGTTTCAAATCTGTAAAATGTTAAAACTATTAAATTAAAAAACTTCTGACAAAATTATGTGGAACAATAGTCACAGTGATGACAAAATGGACAACAGAACCAAAAAATTGGTTGTCTGTAAAGTCGGTTTATGGACGATAGTTTTACGTGACAACGTCATAAAGATGAACAGCGTGCTGCTAGAACTAGCTCGCGACACATCCGCTAACCACAGCGCGCACGCGATGACTGGCGGGTGCCTTGAGGCGGCGGTCACAAGCCAACGCTTGGGCCGATCATGCCTCTATCGCTTGTTCCGCGCTCTCGCTTGCACGCTCAGGCTCAGGTGGAACGTGACACTTTTTCGTGCGTGCAGCCGGTGTTCATCGATTCATAAGACGTTATCGCATTAAAGAAACGACTAAAGGAAAGACCCAAAGAAAGATGGATGGAATACTGATGAGACGATCTTGACAAAATTTGACACTTAAATCCTAGAGAACTAATCTGTTTTCACCAACATTTTCAAACTTTTATTGGCTACCTTAGCTAAATTAGGTGACACTTTCTTTAAATTTTGTTTTCATTAACCTTTAGGGGACACCTAAAGGTGAAAATGACATTGGTAAGGGATTGTATTAGGGTACATAAAGAAACTCTGAATTAGGGGATGAGTTAGGTATGGTTGGTAAAAAAAGGTGAATAGGTCCTCTTTATAATTGGATATGACACAGATTTCCTACATGATCTTAGATAAACTTTACTTAATCACATGGATCAGAGGTGTCGAGATTCTCTAAAAGTTTGGGTTAAATATATTTATGGTCTCAAAAAGAATATTATACATATTATTCACTTAAACGAGACTTAAATTAAACAGGTTTTACAAAAATAATATGCATAACAGAGCATACAAAAAGAAAGAAAAATAATTCAGATAAGTGGGTAGGTATTCAGATGCTTAGTACCATCACAACGGAATTTATTCGAGCCGCGGTTATTTTACCTAAAGTTGCAGATCAAAATTGTATTCATTTGATGGCATTAGTGTCAAAGTAAAATATTCCTTGGACTGTATTGATTTAGTCACAAACTCAGTACAACCGATTTTAACATGGAGCGTTATGGAGCATATTGTACATACCTAATCATATAAGAGTGCATACACAAAATTGAGCTCTAATTCATTGCTGTTATGGTTTATTTCACTTTGACAGTCATGTTCATCATGTATGTAGTCAGTATGTCATCAAATACAATGGAATAACTTTAGACAATCACACCTATGATGTCTGGAAGATATCATTAAGTAGCAATAAGGCGGCCAAATTGTAGAAATTGATGTTTAATTATGTTGTTGTCTACGTTATGTGGTGTTTAATAATAGTATACTATTACTACTAACTAAGGGCTTTTTCAGTGGTGCTGGAATATTTTATAGCACCATTCCGGATAAGGACCAGGCAATCAGCCTGGGTAAATTTACGAGCATATTTCAGGCCGAGACGTATGCGATCATGGAGTGTGCTATCGGCCTGATGGACATTGTAGGTACTGATACAAAAGGAATTATTATATATAGTGACAGCCAGGCCGTAATAAAAGCTCTGGAAAGAAAGGACACCACTTCGGCTCTCGTGAAGGAATGCAAACATGCATTAAACTCACTAGCTGAAAAGACAAAAGTGACGATTGCTTGGGTTCCTGGACACCAAGGGAACATCGGTAATGAGAAAGCAGATGAACTAGCTCGAATGGGAGCAAGTATCCAATTTCATGGACCTGAGCCTTGCCTACCCATTCCGTACACGATTACCAAAAGAGTGATGGAGGGAATCGTAGAAAGAGAATCGAACTCAAGATGGAACAACTCGATTCAATATAGACAATCGAAATTGTTCCTGAAATCATTCGATAAAAAGAAGACAAGACAAATTATGTCACAAAGTAGGAACAATATTGCATTGGTAATAGGAATAGCAACGGGACACTGTCTGCTAAATAGACATCTCACAATAATGAGAATACAAGAAGACCCATCCTGTCCAGAGTGTGGTGAGGAAGAGACCAGCTTCCACTTTATAGCTGAGTGCCCTATGTACTCATTGGTAAGATGGGAACTACAAGGTAAGGATAGATTAAGTGAAGAAGACCTAACAAACCTTTCAATAGGAGACATCGTTAGGTTTACGAAAGCTACAGGTAGGTTTGAGGGGGGTAGGCTGCCTGGGCACCAGTAACCTGTGTCCAAACACGGGGAATTGGGTGGAATAGTTCCGACACAGGACTGATCACCCGCCAGGCGTTAGCAGGCGTCCCCTCCACAAATACATACAAGGGCTTCATAAGTAGCTCAGCGGGCGATGAAGAGAGCTATGCTCAGTGTCCCTGCGGGATCTAGTCAGAAATGAGCAGATCTATAGGAGAACCAAAGTCACCGACATAGCTCAGCGAGTCGCGAAACTGAAGTGGAAATGGGCAGGGCACATCGTTCGAAAAGGTGATGGTCGTTGGGGTCCCAAGGTGTTGGAGTAGCAACCCCGCACAGGGAAGCACAGTGTTGGCAGACTTCCAAGTAGGTGGACCGACGACATCAAACGAGTCGCAGGGAGCCGCTGGATCCAGGCAGCGCAAGACTGAAGCCTGTGGAAGTCCATGCAGGAGACCTTTGTCCAGCAGTGGACATCTATTGGTTGATAAAGAAGAAGAATAATAATAGTATATTAATTAATTCATTTCTGAGTCACCCATAAATCAACTATAACAGTATACTGAAGTGAAGTGATGATGATATTTCTTTAAATGTCAACTTAAACCAAAGGTTAGGGTATTTTACAAAAATTAATCTGAAAAGCCCAAAACAAACATGCCCAGGTAAAGAAACAACGAATTACCTGTCGATATTACATCTAAGTAACGTAAACTCTCAGTGTAGTTCATTGCTAAACCATTATTAGTGAGACTCAACGGTGCGCTGTACATTCCAGTTTTTATCATCGCATCTTTACGATCATTTACACTTTTATTGGGGTCCAAAAATACTTTTTCTAGTGCGGCGACCCTGCTATCTAACGCTGTGGACTCTTCCTTATTCAAAATTTCGGGATACGCGAGTAAATCTCGATTGTATATGGATACGAAAACATCTTTCATGAATGGCGGAATTTTGGCTTTTCGCCGCTCCACTCGCTCTAAAACTTTTAGGTCTTCGAAATCGAACTTCTCTTCTTGAACTTGTGGCTGTGCGGTTGCAGATGAATCTAAATTTGAAGCACTTATCCTAAATTTTCTATACACATTCTTTCCGACATTTTGATACGGTATTGTGAAGACTTTGCGCATTATGTTCATTCTAGAATTATTCAATCGAATCAGTATAACCAATTAAATAATACTCTATCACAATTGAAGTCAATTATTAAGATTTTTTCTTAGAAATTACGAAGAAAAACTTGATTTTTACAATTTTTCTAGGTTATTTTGTTTGACACTTTGACTGACTTTGACTTTGAAGTTTGACAATTTTCACTTTCATCAGTGACAGCTTAAGCTGCTGACAACAGTTAAATTATTGCCATATCTAAATATAAAAAAGGATCAATAGGGCTGTTTTTTTTTTGAAAAAAAAAACCCAGTGTTAAAAATATCTAGCAGCTTTGGGTCGCGAGTTAATCGTCTCGTAGATAACATTATGTTATTAAAAATCTCCTGGGAACCTTAATTAATTGGTTTTCTGTCACTCTAGCTGTTCTTTAACATCCTTGCAAAAATTAAGTCGATCCGTTGCCCGCATTGCAATAATATGATTGAAGGACAAACTAACCAACAAACACAGTCTTGCATTATTAAAAATATTTGATTGATTCTTGACTTAGATATTTTAAAGTTTTCACTCAAAATTTTAGTTTTCAGCTTCATAAAATTTTAAGTTCTTACCAGTAGCTAAGTACGGCACGAGTCTCATTATAAAGTAAGGACTGACAGCAGCAAAGAAAGCGATGATAATATCATCGCTTGCTTTGCTGCTGATTATTTTAAAAAAGCGGCTTTAATTCCAATTTTGTCCACCTGAACACTGTCGGTAGGTAACACTGTCGTACCTATAAGTAAAAGTTTTCCTAAAAATTCTACTAGGTACCTACTTCACAGAACATATAAACGCCACAGAATAGTAAGTACAACCTACAGGTAATGGTATTGCAAAGCATTGTTGCCCCAGAAATGTACGAAACCTCGCTATCGCATCGGTGGGCGCATCCCTCATCCACCCCTCGACGGGTAGAATAAGGCGGTTTTCCACCCACCACCCTTGATTATCGGAATATTAACTCACCATGAGAACACATAAGGAGCATTTTCGCTTGATCTCGCCAAATTGATGTTGTTTTACATAATCATAGCTATGTATTTCCATGAAATAATCAGTAGGATTTCATTCTTCCCTTCGTGGCGTGCGTTGAAAAACTATGGGGTTCGGAAGCCTCTGAAGCGGGTTTAATTGCAAAATATCGACATTTACGCGTGCTTTTAAGTGAAATAATGTGTGGTCTTACGTTTAGTGGCAAGTGAATGGTGCTTTTTAGGTGATTATGATATTTTTGTCATAATGCAAAACCTACGTGTGCCTAAGAAAATGAATTAATGACCCCATGTTGTCGAGATTAGACGGAATATTATTGATGGTATGTAGTTTTTGGACGTCACTTGATTGTCAGCGACTTTTCATAATACAGATTATTGGATTTTGGCGTTGGATAATAATTAGTAGCGTTATAATTGGATTAGCTTCTGATTGGCGCATCACTAGGTCACATGTTTTTTTTTTTGCTAATTGTGAGTAACTTTTTTTTAAATGGCATTATTATCCTAAAAATTAGGTAGGTAATTTCTAATTCCATGGGCTAACGTGATCAATATTTTTGATTAAAATTAAAAACTAAAAATCATTCTAAAACTGTATTTTTTTTTACAGTAAAAGGTTTTTTTAATTTATTTTGTACTAGCTGATGCCCGCGACTTCGTCCGCGTGGATTTAGTTTTTAATATCCCTCGGGAACTTTGATTTTCCGGGATAAAAGTAGCCTATGTCACTCTCCAGGTCCTCAACTATACCCATGCAAAAAATCACATTGATCCGCAGCCCTGTTGCGGCGTGATTGAAAGACAAACCAACAAACCGACAAACAAACACACTTTCGCATTTATAATATTAGTAAGGATAAAAATGTACTCGAAATAAAAAAATCACGCTCCTACATTTCAGGTATAAGTACCTAAAGTACGATTCAGACCTGACTGAGCGCGTCGGACTGCAACAGCAATATGCAAATGCAGTAAATCCGAACAGAACAGAATGCACAAGCAGTCACGAAGATTCCCAAATTGGAACTTTAAATAATTGACATCTCACCACATCACAAGCAACCTTCGTATTCTCCAGCGTCCTAATATTAGGTCTCTCGCCATCGCCGTGCGCAATACCAATAGATTCTAATACTGTTGTGCATGTCGGAGCAGGGTATCCTCGTCGGCAACAAAGTCTGACCTATTTGTCGCGCGACGAGGAAAGGTAGCGTGGAAAAGATCAGTTCATTACTTAGGATGTTTATTGTTCGAACAAAGTACCCTCAAAAGCCCCTCTTTTAGATTTATTAGCCATGGACCAGAAGCGGGAATTATAACTCAAAAACTAATCAGGCTTTAAGAGAACGCGTCTCTTAAAACGCTGAAACCCTACCTAAAGCCGTCTCCACCATCCCCAATAACGGCCCCTTTCCACTCAGCTAATAACCACAGCACGACAGACAAACCACCATCTGAACGTGAGGGTAACTATCAAAAATATCTAAGTATTAATTGATCAATACAACATCTAAACGTGAGGGTAGTTATCAAAAATATCAAAATATTAATTAATCAAACCAACATCTAAACGTGAGGGTAGTTATCAAAAATATCAAAGTATTAATTTATCATTTACAGTAATCTAAGCGTACAGACAGTATTTATTCGATTAGGGAGCAGTTGCTATCGCAATCCCTCAATCAAATATAACGACCTAGACGCGAAGGCATCTACTAGTCGAATGAGTCTCTGGGCAGAGACTCTCAAAGTATGAATTAATCATTAACACTAATCTAAGCGTAAGACAATATTTATTCGATTAGGGAGCGATTGCTATCGCAATCCCTCAATCAAATAGAACGACCTAGACGCGAAGGCATCTACTAGTCGAATGAGTCTCTGGGCAGAGACTGAATTCGTATCATCGAAAACAGTCGTTTTATGCTAATATTTCAAGATGGCGCGCAAGATGGCGTACCCGCGTTGTCAAAGTCAAATGTCAATGTGATTAAACTAATTTTAATAAATAAAAGGAAACGGAAGTCAAAACAATACTTTTAAATAATTAATATAAATTAAACGGAAATCAATTGCGCCCACATGCACGTAAGCAGTAGCAAGATTTTTGTGGCCGTTGGCCGGACGCTACCTGCGCTCAACACATGTGAAGAAAAGACAAATGTTAGAGATGATGTTTAATTGTTTATGATTCAACTAGCTGAAGCCCGCGACTTCCTAGGGGAACTTTTTAATTTTTCTAGATAAAAAGTACCTATCCTATGACACTCTCCAGGTCCTCAATTAATATACCCATGCAAAAATAACGTCAATCCATAGCTCTGTTACAACAAGATTGAATTAGAAACCAACAAACAAACCCACTTTCGCATTTATAATATTAGCGAGATAATGATCGAGGTGATCCAACGCGCTTCGTCAGGTCTGAATCTTACTTTATAGTGTAATAATTCCTAAAGTACTTTTGCCTAAAAACAGACACTCTTCATCTTCAAAGAACTTGAATCATGAAATTGAACATCGACGAAGTCCTTGTTATAAGGGTATCAACTTAACTTCAAAGCAAAATGAGCTTGTACCTACTATAATATTATAATGCGACGAGTATTATAATTTAAAGAATATTGTGTGTATCCTCTTGACTGGATTTCTGCCACTGTCTAATCCCTCGCTCTCATAATTTGAAAGGCAATCGAATACACTTAGTGGTTTTGGTTAGGTACTTCTTTGGATCAATATTTAATGTCAAATTTATTTTCCAACTACCCTCGATTTCACGTCTTATACTTATGGCTATCTTCGTACTGTTGATAGTGATACCACAATACTTCGTATATACGTTATTTGATGAAAGCAATATTTTTTATTTTTTATTACGTACTAGATGATGCCTGCGACTTCATCAGCGTGGATTAAGGTTACTTTGATTCCCGCGGGAATTCCTTAATTTTCCGGGATAAAATGAAGCCTATATGTGTTAATCCTGGGTATGAGCTATCACTATTCCAAATTTCAGACAAATCGGTTCATTCGTTGTGGCGTGAAAGAGTAACAAACATACATCCATCCATACATCCATCCTCACAAACTTTCGCATTTATAATATTAGTAGAAAGTAGAAAGTAGGTAAAAAAAATCAGTAATACCTAGTTGCGTAAACTGATAAAGTAGTATCTATCACTAATTTCAACCTACTTAAGTGTTACTTAATAACTGACATAATAATCTTAATATATATAAATTACGTGTCACGTTGTTTGTCCGCGATGGACTCCTAAACTACTGAACCAACAACAACTTCGTAACTATCTGTAATTAGGTCCAACTTAAAAGATAGGATAGTTTGTTTTATCCCGGAAAATTAAAGAGTTCCCGAGGGAAGGGATTTGAAAACTAAATCCACGCGGACGAAGTCGCGGGCATCAGCTAGTTTAGTAAAAAAAATTCTTTTTAAAAACCGACTTAAAATACCCGCGCCACTACAAAGTGTATAACTGATTGTTTATTTTTTAAAACGCTCGATGGATTTTGATAAAACTTTAATGGGACCCCATGGGAAGTATACCGACGAACTGATAACCTCCTCCTTTTTGAAGTCGGTTTAAAAGGCCTTTAAGTCCTAACTAGCCATGGCCAAAGTTCCCTCCAGACCTGAGAAAATTCAGAAAGTATTTTTAATTATTGTTATTATAAATGTACTTATACGTTATTTTAATAACTAGTGGTTCGCCCCGAATTGAGACCTCGCGGTAACGGTATCACATGATTATTCATTCAATCGATACATGACGACCAAAACTGACATTATTATTATGCCCGTTTTCACCAAACATACCTAAATCATCCCCTATGTAGGAGTCTCTTTACGTAGGTAGCTCCAAAACACAATCCTAAGTCCTAACATCCGTCCCAATGTCCTTTTAGGTGTCCCGTACAGGATCGTGATAAAGAAGTTGACAGTAATCATCACATAACTTATCATAGGTAGCCCGTAAAGGTTAGGGAACGTCAGTGAAAACATTGAATTATTATGTAGGTACTAGCGAGTGAAAACGGGTTAGGGGCATCTGTACAAATCGTCATCTATCGACGCGAATAGAAAATATACAATATGATATATAACTAAAGAATAATTTTAATTGAATAATATGTTATTATATTATGTACCTAAATAATAATGGTCGACGCAAAACTATTTTTGGGATAAATCGTAGTCGTAACTTCTAGTTCAATGGAATAGTTAATGACTGCGCCATCTATTAGCATTATTGTGAAGCTATGTGAAATTTACTGATGCTCATTAAAAATTAAATAATCTCGTTTCTTTATAATATTCATATGATTTTAGTATTTGTTGTTCAAGTACAGGATACAAGTGAAGTAAGAAAATAAGTACAACTTGAAAATATATAGAAAATTTTCCCAGAGAGCATCTTCAAGCGAGCGTATTAAATCGCCACTTTGGAAGCCCCCCATTTCGTCAATTTTGGGAAAAAAATTAAAAAAAAAATACGGTTGTACTCTGTTCCAAATTGTCTTTAAAATGATACACAGAAAACCTATGAATCGCAAATAAAAAAAAATTTCTTCGCATTCGCTTCTATGAGAGCCCCCCTGAAATAAAGATTTTTATAACTTTTTAAGCCATTTTCGGCTGGAAGCCATCGGTTTACATATTATATCTAAATTTGAAGTAATTACGTTCAGTAATTCATAAGTTATAAGGCTCTGACAGACGGACGGACGGACGGACGGACGGACGGACGGACGGACGGACGGACGGATGGACGAAAATTCACCCGTCAAAATATCTGCTTTTTTAAAACAGTCGGTGAGCTTTTTGTTCGTTGAAGTCTCTTGCTTTCTGATGGTGTAAAAAAAATATACACTACTATGGTAAATGCTCTCAGAAAATGCAGAAACGAAATACGAAATAACAGGTAGTAAGGCCCAGACCCTCCTAGCCCCTTCCCCACTTCTCTATGAAATACCTTTTGATGGGCTAAAATTTTCCGTAGGTCACTCAGGTTTATAAGTTATCTTAAAATAGCAATAAATAGCAATCTACACATGTAATTTAAAAGGTATTTCATAGGGGCTAGGAGGGTCTGGGCCCTTACTACCTGTTATTTCGTATTTCGTTTCTGCATTTTCTGAGAGCATTTACCATAGTAGTGTATATTTTTTTTTACACCATCCGAAAGTAGAGATTTCAACGAACAAAAAACTCACCGACTTTTTTAAAAAAGCAGATATTTTGACGGGTGAATTTTCGATTGAAAATTAGGTGCTTTTTCAATATTCAGTCAAAAAAAAAGGTGAAAAAATAAATATTTTAAATCAGAAAAATTACAGTGTGTTTGGGACACAAAAATATAAGTTTTCACCAAATTTCGTGAAAAAATATTTTTTTTTGTAAAAGATAAAAATAAAAAACCAAAAACTTGGTTATTTGAATTTTTCACATACATTTTGAGGTTATGTGAAAAAAGTCTAAATACAAAAGTTGTAGATCTTTTTATTACCTACAACTTTGCGATTTAACTTTTTTCCATAGGACTTGTAGTTTTTCCAGAAATTGAGATAAACCGTTTTTTACCCTTAAACCCCCCCTCTCCCCCACTTCCCGACCTCAGATCGCCCGTAATTTATTTTTCCTTTCATTTTTGTTGCATGTTTTCCATTGGGTTTCATCCTACTATAATTTTTTTTCACTTTTTATTATTTTTTAAGGCTTCTACCCTGGTCTATACTGCCATCGTTGCAATTAGAATGCCATAAGCACACTTTGTCGTATTAGTTTACAAATTGCGAAAAACCAAATTAAATTTAAATTTCGCGGGCAGACCCGTATAATCAACCTTAACACTTTTAGCAGCGATGTAATAAGATCCATTTTACGAACGAAACTATTGACAATATTATCTTAGCGTGCGAATTTCGTGCAGGCTTTAAGTTAATCCCTTGAACAATTTAACGTAATGCTCAGACGGCCGAAATCCTACACAAATTTTCTCAAATGCTCTTGAATTTCCAATTTTCAAGCAAAAAATAGTTTTATACCAGTCTATACCTAACTCGAAATTCAGATTAAGGCTGGAATCACATCTTGTCCATATAAAAGTGTCATTTTGTATGGAGAGATGCGCAGGTCTCTATACAAAATGACACTTAAACAAAATGCGAATCGATGCGCCTGTGCGCATTCTATTCTATTCTATGTGGTGTATACAGTGTATGACGCCCTTAGGCTGGAATCATATTATCTGTATAATATGATTCCAGCCTAAGGGCGTCATACACTGTATACACCACATAGAATAGAATAGAATAATTAAGCTATTGCATAGCTTTTATCGCGGGCTTTGAACTAGGACAAACAGTTTGAGCACGGCGAACGAATCAAGAAATTCCGTAACGAAAAACCTAACACCGTCGTTCAGTAAGCGTTCAACATTTTAGAGGTTCTCAAGTAGCTCTATTTGGCGCAGTGGGCGAGCGACCGCTTTCTTTGATGATGTCGCAGGTTCGAATCTCACTCGAGAAGTAGTGACAGTGCGCTTTTCTTGTTTGTTTGTTTTTTTTTTGCATAATTTTTATTATGCAAAAAAAATATTCTTAAATATTATAATTTCATAAGTTGATAAAAAATGCTATGCATTAGCTTTACCGCGGCAGTCCCCGAGTGCCACTTAAGTTTTTGTTTTTTATTCGAATAAACTTTTACAAAGTGCTTTCGAACGGTTAAGTGAATCTACCACCGGTTCGGAATGCCGTTCTAACCGAGAAGAACCAGCAAAAAATCTCGGCGATGGTTTTTTTAAACCGACTTCAAAAAGGAGGCTCTCAATTCGTCGGCAACTTTTTTTTATGTATGTTCACTGATTACTCGAAGACGCCTACCGATTTGGAAAATTCTTTTTTGTTTCAAAGGGTATACTTCCCAGGTCCCAGGTGATCCCATTGAAGTTTTAACGAAATTGGTCGCGCTGTTTTGAAAATATAAACCATAAATTATTTACTTTGCAGTGGCAAGGGAGTTTGAAGTCGGTTTGTAAAAAATAATTGTTTATGATAAATTAATTAATATTTGACTTTTGAATGGGCTCAATATTTCGTAGGAATTTTTACGACCTAGGAACAACTCTGAATTTGCGTTTCCATACATTTGACGCCAAATAGCCACTCTTTTAGGACATACTCTGTACATATTGTAATATGTAATTAGTGTAATTATTGTTTAACAAACAAAATGAGAGTTGTAAGTTTTACAAATCCTGTCCGTCACGTTGACACTTCGCGTCGTGTGTCTTTACTCTAACCTTTACTCTAAACCGATTCGGGACTAAATCCTTTTAGGTTTCAGCTTTTCTTTTGTACCGATAGAGAATGAAAGAGCTCTTTCGTTCCCTAAGGAATGGCATATTATATTTTATTGTTAGATACTAGATTTTTAAGCTATTTCATATAGCTTTTATCGCGGGCTTTGAACTAGGACAAACAGTTTGAGCGCGGCGACCGAATCAAGGAATTCCGTAACGAAAATAAACCTAACACCGTCGTTCAGTAAGTAACATTTTAGAGGTTTATAAGTAGGTAGCTCTGTTTGGCGCAGTAAGCGAGCGGCTGCTTTCTTTACTGTATGGTGTATGATGTCGCAGGTTCGAATCTCACTCGCGAAGTAGTGACAGTGCGCTTTTCTTGTTTGTTTGTTTTTGGAGTTTACTCCTTAAGAATCGATTTTAGCAGCCCGGTATGAGAAAAATGCGGGCAGTAAAATCAATTTATCAATGACCTCGTTACGTTTTTCACAACGTTGAAATTTCTACCCTAACGTTGAGTAAATAAGGTTGGTTTTCGTGCGAAAGAGCTTTCGTGCGAAAGTCGGTCGGGGCGCGCTCGGACCCGAGTCGCGCGCATAGAGAAGGATATAGCGTCGCGCGTAAACTCCAGTCGTGCGTCGGAGGCCGGAGCTGACACACACTTTTTTTTGCGTAATTTTTATTATGCAAAAAAAATATTGCATAAATATTATAATTGCATAAGTTGATAAAAAATGCTATGCAATAGCTTTACCGCGGCAGTCCCCGAGTGCCACTTAATTTTTTTTTTTCAAAACACACTAGTTAGTAGTTACTAGTTAGTCCAGTGTAAGAAACTAGCCCGAGTATTGAGTTTGACGTGAGTTATTCACAAATTAGTCAATACTCGTCCGAGTAAAATTTGTGAGTAACTCACGTCCAACTCGATACACGGACTAATTTCTTAAACTGGACACTTTCAAGTAAAGATTTTTATATAAACCTGTGAAGATGATACTGCCATTGGCGCAATTAGAATGCCATAAGCCTACTTTGTCGTATTAGTTTACAAATTGCGAAAAACCAAATTTTATTTATTTATTTTTTATTTATTTATTTATTTATTTATTTCCCAACTTACAACTAGCGTTACAGGACTTTTCCTAATTCACTAGTGAAGCTTAATTCATTCTTATTCTAATATTATGTTAAACTAATTATTATTTATTATAACATATAGACCACAGAGCAATCCTTGTGAATTCACCCAGAGTGCACCAAAACAGATCTGTTCTCTCAGCTATGACGTTAAGGGTTAGAATCGCGCGCGTCAGCGGCGCCTTCTTGAGCAAGTTAGTGCGGCCGCACGGCGCCGCCAGCAGCGGTGGCCTGCGCCTCCGCCACACATACCGGTCTGGGACACGGAGACTGACCTGTCCTAAAACTTCCTAAATTAAATTTGAATTTCGCGTGCAGACCCGTTTAGTGCGCCTTAACCACAAGAAGATACGAAAAGAACCTCAGATAAAACAAATTAAATTTACAATATTACAAATTAATTAATTTAAACCTACATCATCATCAGCAACCCATCACCGGCTCACTACTGAGCGCAGGTCTCCTCTCAGAGAAGGGTTATAGGCCATAGTCCAACACACTGGCCCAATGCGAATTGGCGGACTTCACACACCTTCGAGAGCATTATGAAGAACTCTCAGGCGTGCAGTTTTCCTCACGATTTTTTTCCTTCACCGTAAAGCGTGTGATATATAATTGTTTAAACGCACATAATAATCAGCGTGCCCGGGATTGAACCTACAACTCCCCGAAAAGTAGCCCGCACTCTTAACCACTAGGCTATCAAATATGGTTGTAGCGAAGCAACGGCTGGATCATGCGTCATGCTCGTGAACGGGTTCCACCGGCGGAAATAGGGCTGCTTTCTGTCTGCCCATCTTAACATGTGTTGAATTGTAGTACACATTTTTGGAACTTTCCCTCATTGTGAAAATATTCTATTCTAACAAGTTGCACGGGATAAATCGGCTTGGCATCGAGCTGCCTAAAGAGCTGCCTACAAGATAGTATAAAAAACTTATTACAATGTAAATAGCTACATAGTATTATTGTAAAATGATTATTTTGATAAGAGCAACTGCTGAGTTTCATGCCGGCTCTTCTCAGCAGAATCCACTTTCCGAACCTATGGTAGAGTCATGACGTGTCATAAGAGCCACAGGTTGGCCTACGTGAAATAAATATATATTTTTTTAATTTTATCTATATCAGCGTAGATCTAAAAGTATGCCGGGGAAGCCTTGAATTGCGAAAGGCTCTAGTTTTGAGTGGCGCACTTTACTCCCTTCAGAACTTGCTATAAAGCCAGGTATTTCTATCACATGACCCCTTTCATTCATTTTCTCCCTTTTTTTCTCCCCATAGAAAACAGTCATGCCTCTCTAACCTATTTTTGAATAGCTAATTTACCTATTTTAAATCCCCGACAAAAAAGAGGGGTGTTATACTTATAAGGTTGACATAATATGTGTCTGTTTATTTGTGTGTCTATGTATCTGTTTATCTGTGTCTATCTCTGTATCTGTGTCTCTATGTAGGAAGGGGGAACATTGGTTAGGACTGTTTTCTATTAGGGGTGTCGCCGGTTCAATCCTGGGTACGCACGCACCTTTGACTTTTTGGGAGTCATGTGCGTTTAAGCAATTAAATATCACTTGCTTCAACGGGGAATGAAAACATCGTGAGGAAACCTGCACACCTGAGAGTTCTCCAAAATGTTCTCGAAGGTGTGTGAAGTCCGCCAATTCGCATCGGGCCAGCGTGGTGGACTATGGCCTATAGCCCTTCTCTGAGAGGAGACCTGCGCTCAGTAGTGAGCCGTTGACGGGTTGCTTATCATAATGATAAACCTGTGGTTCTTTTATAAGACTATCAATTAATTGCAAAATTAATTGCACAATTTAGGTCCGATTTAACCAACGTAATAATACCTATATTAAATCTTATCTGAGCGTTTTGGTATTTAGGCAGATCTATGTATATAAAAGAAAGTGGTGTTAGTTACACTATCTATAACTCAAGAACGGATGAACCGATTTGGCTCAAAATTGGTGGAGAGGTAGCTTAGAACCAGGAGACGGACATAGGATACTTTTTATCCCGTTCGACCGCGTTTCCGTCAACTCACTATAAAACGTGGTATAACAAAAACGCATCTGACATGGAATAACAAAACGCAAATGACAGTGGAATAACAAAACGTAAATGACAGCTAAACGTAATTTTGTCTTTGGTTAAGTATGGAAAAAAAATTGACAATTATAAAAAGTGTTATAATAAAGCATTACTGATATTATAAATGCGAAAGTGTGTTTGTTTGTTGGTTTGTCCTTCAATCACGTCGCAACAGAACAGCGGATTGATGCGATTTTTTTCATGGGTAGGTATAGTAATGGATGTAGTAGTGGTTCCTCAGACCGGGAGAGCTACTATTTATCTCGGATAATGAAAGAGTTCCCGCGGGATTTTTAAAAACTACATCCATGCGGACGAAGTCGCGGGCATCAGCTAGTTTTCTATATAAAAGCTGTCAGAATTTTCGCCTGTCATGGAAATCGAATACAGGACTTTGTGTGTCTGTACCACTGTGCGAGAGCGATCAAACAAATGCAACCCAGACCCGCTTTTATTAAAACTAGCTGATGCCCGCGACTTCGTCCGCGTGGATTAATCCCACGGGAACTTTTTGATTTTTCGGGATGCCTATGTCACCCTCCAGGTTCTCAACTATACCTATCCAAAAAATCACGTCAATCCGTATCTTTGTTGCAGTGTGATTGACGGACAAACCAACAAACAAACACACTTTCGCATTTATAATGGGTATTAGTAAGGAAGAATTAATACCACGATAATAAACGCGATCTAATTAAATTTTAGAACACAAAAGCTACTATTGTGACTGAAATATGACAGTTAGATATATTCCCTCGGGGACTTTATTGTAGAGAATAATGATTACTTTAATCATGTAATACATCATTTTTATGTATCATCAATAGTTTTCTCAGCACACGCCAAATAATGCATTTTGTCGGCAAGATTTTGCTACTTTGGGTTACATTATTGCAATTTTCTTAAGGATTTCTATTTTTTTTAAATTAATTATAGCCTATGTTACTTCCTGATAACTTATCTTTCTATTGGTGAAAAAATGGTTAAAATCGGTCCAGTAGTTACAGAGCCTATTCGGTACAAACAAACAAAAAAATCTTTCCTCTTTATAATATTTTATTAAAATAATCTATTGTCCCCAGCCTCCGCTGTCCAATCTAAGTCGACCTACATTGAAATAACGCTAAGAAAATCCACTGTTCTCTTATTGCAACTGGATTTTCATTGCAATTGAAGCGTAGACAGCCTAGTGGTTAAGAGGATTGTCTAGTTGAAAATTTTCATACAAAAAGCTTCAAAAAGCGATAACGTTTTGCTACCCGTAAATGTTGTCCAATGTTCATAATTTTTTGAAATGTTGCAGATACAATGAAAAACTATGCCCGTACGTTTTAATTTTAAAGAAATATTGCTTATGTTAAAAGTTATTAGTGACTAAATATCCATATTTTTGACTAAAAAACTACCTCGACTAATTTTATTTTTTTAAATTTAACTAAACTGAAATACTAAAAAAATGAAACGTACGAGCCTAGATTAAGGTGTACTGAATCTAATGAGACCAAAATTGTCTAATTTTGTAAACGTTTAGGGGGGTAAAAACGTTATGACCCGAAACAATATTTCAAGAATAAAATTTAGGCAAATAACTCCTGGACTTGCAACTCTCTCTATCGCACGATGCGGGTCGGGCAGCGAAGCGTTGTGAAACAGATAGCATTTTGGAAAATACCTACTCGCGTCGCGTTTCGTCACTAGACACTCCTCTTAAAACCCGGTCTCCTTTTCGGGCAAGACCGAATTCAACCTCTAGGCTATCAGGGTACAAACATCGATCGTTGTCTTATTAGATGACATTAGCGTCAAAGTGAAATAATTCTTGATCGCATTGATTTGAAGTCACAAATTCAATACAAACGATTTTAACATGGAACGTTATTGAGCGTATCGTACATACGTAAATTTATAAGAATGCATTGAGCTCTAATTCAATGCAATTATGGTTTATTTTACTTTGACGCTAATGTCATCGAATACGATTACGATCAATGGAATAACTTTAGACAATTGCGCCTCAGGGTACGCACCTTTGACTCTTCGAATGTCATGTGCGTTTAAGCATAGACCAAGTTCATGTTAAAGCAATTAAATATCTTAATTAAAAATTTTATCTACCAAACGATTCTTTTTTGTTGAAATTAGATATTTTCCGAAATAGTAGATACATCCGAACATCATCCATTCAGTTTATCAAAACCGACCGATCATGTCTATTATACTATTTCTCCTTCTTCTTTATCAACCTATAGAGTATAGACGTCCACAGCGGGACAAAGGTCTCCTGCATGGACTTCCACAGGCTTCGGTCTTGTGCCGCTTGAATCCAGCGGCTCCCTGCGACTCGTTTGATGTCGTCGGTCCACCTGGTGGGGGGGGGGGGGGTCTGCCAACACTGCGTTTCCCGGTGGGGGGTCGCCACTCCAACACCTTGGGACCCCAACGACCATCAGCTCTTCGAACTATGTGTCCCGCCCATTTCCACTTCAGTTTCGCGACACGCTGAGCTAAGTCGGTGACTTTGGTTCTCCTACGAATCCTATTATAATTATTATGTGTTTATAACTAGGTAGATACACATTATTTTAGCTTGTGTAATGGCTTTAATAATTCCTCGGCAATATAAGCGTACACTCACCTGCACAAAGGATTTCTGTACACTCGGTCAACAAAGCTGCCATTCCTTAATCACCTAGATATCATCATTCATCATCATCAGCAACCCGTCAACGGCTCACTACTGAGCGCAGGTCTTCTTCAGAGAAGGGTAATAGGCCATAGTCCACCACGCTGGCCCAATGCGAATTGGCGGACTTCACACACCTTCAAGCACATTATGAAGAACTCTCAGGTGTGCAGGTTTCCTCACGATGTTTTCCTTCACCGTTGAAGCAAGTGATATTTAATTGCTTAAACGCACTTGACTCGGAAAAGTCAGTGGGGCGTGCCCGGGATTGAACCTGCGACCCCCCGAATAGGAGACCACAGTCCTAACCACTCGGCTATCACTGCTTGCACCTAGATATCGGCAGTAGATATAATAATAATGTCCTCCGGACCGAATCCGATCACGGCGGCCAACCTCCTTAGAGATCAGCCATCTGCGCGGGAGATATTATAGTGCACAAGTGTGTGCGCAAACACAGGTGCACTCTCTATTCCCTCACTCTCATAGTCCGATGGGACGGAAATCCGACACGACCGGAGAGAGAGCAGGCGCAGGACCGACGGCTTTACGTGCTCTCCGAGGCACGGGGGTGACTCACCGCCAACTTCCTACCTCCGGGCTAGTACTGAGAATTTCTTTGGCAGAAAAACCCAATACATGTTTTTTAACGGCCCGACCCGGGAATTGAACCCAGGACCTCGTCATCTGTAGTCGAACAAGTTAACCACTAGACCAACGAAGCAGTTAGATATAGGCAGTAGATAAAGGCAGTAGATGTAGGCAGCAGTTAGTAGGAATACCTTCAAGTGTCGTCGTGTCAAATATCGCGGTCATGTTCAATCCGTTTTTAATTAAAGAAAGAAGATACTGTATACGGAGGTGTGAGTAGTTCCTATAGATGTGACTAGCTGATGCCCGCGACTTCGTCCGCGTGGATGTAGTTTTTAAAATCCCTCGGGAACTCTTTGATTTTCCGGGTAAAAAGCCTATGTCACTTTCCAAGTCCTCAACTATACCCATGCAAAAAATCACGTCGATCCGTAACTCTGTTGCGGCGTGATTGAACGACAAACCAACGAACCAACAAATAAACACACTTTCGCATTTATGGTATTAGTATGACGTATTAGTAAGGAAGAATTAATATAATAAAAGCGATCTAATTAAATTTTGGAACACAAAAGCTACTATTGTGACTTAAATATGATAAGTTAGTTATATGTAGTCCCTCTGAAACTTTTTTGTAGAAAATAATGAGTACTTTAATCATGTAGTTCATCATTTTTACGTATCATCAATAGTTTTCTCAGCACACGCCAAATAATGCATTTTATAGGTAAAATTTCATACTTTGGGTTACATTATTGCAACTTTCTTAAGGACCTCTAATTTTTTTGGAAATAAATAATAGTCTATGTTAATTCCTGATAACTTTGCTTTCTATTGGTGCAAAAATGGTTAAAATCGGTCCAGTAGTTACAGAGCCTATTCGGTATAAACAAACAAACAAACAAAAAAATCTTTCCTCTTTATAATCGACCGAGCGAAGCGAAGGTCTCTGAGTTTACTTGAGTGAATTTGCTCTTGTCCGTCCGTCCGTCCGTCCGTCCGTCCGTCTGTCAGAGCCTTATAACTTCTGAATTACTGAACGTAATTACTTCAATTTTAGATATGATATGTAAACCGATGGCCTCCAGCCGAAAATGGCTTAAAAAGTTATAAAAATCTTTATTTCAGGGGGGCTCTCATAGAAGCGAATGCGAAGTAAAATAAATTTTTTTGCATATCATATGGTTGCAGTACCTCATTTTAAAGATAATTTGGAACAGAATACAAAAGTATTTTTTTTTTATTTTTTTCCCTAAAATTGACGAAATGGGGGGCTTCCAAAGTGGAGATTTTATTCGAGGCTAGATCTCAAAAACCACTTTATTTTAAAAATTGAAACTTACACATAATTTGAGTTATATTCTGTACTTGAACAACAAATACTAAGATTAGATAAATATTATAAAGAAACGAAATTATTTAAGTTTTAATGGGCATCAATGTTTTTAACAAAACTTCACTATACTGTTAATAGAATAGAATAGAATAGAATAGAATATTATTTATTCATTGACATGAAAACAAAATATAACTAACAAAATGGAAATACACATGAAAATTTAAAAACAGAAAGTAATTACAATCTAACTTAACTAGTGTCTACTATGTGTCATGCCAATGAAAGGTTATAGCTCAGCTAAATGCTGTGGATACATATTATGTAACCACAGCGCTGATATTCTGCTAGGGCCCGAATAAGAGGGTACCTAGTCATTAAAATAAATAAATATTATACATATGAAAATAACTTATTAGGTAAAATATAAATTGTATTATAAAATTGAATCGATAATGTCCTTTCCTTTTTTTTTTTTTATTTTATTTTATTATTTGTAAATGTACTACCACGGCTATCTTACTATGGATTTTAATATGATTATTCGTTTTTTTGTGTTATTAATAACTGTTCTCTGAAAAGTTTTTTGAAAACAAATTTAGAGCTTGCATTGCGAAAAGGTGGAGGGATGTCATTTCAGCATTTCGTGGCAAGATATTTAAAGCTGCCACGAAATGCTGCCGACCGGTGGCGTGGCATTGATAAAAGTGGCACCATCGCCCTAAGCCCAAAGCTTGGCTCGCGCCATTTCAATTTCGAATACAGATATTCAGGTTTTTGGGATTTAACAACACCGAACAATAGAGTGCCTAAAAGTAAATTATATCTGTTTTTCATTTTTAGCATATTGTGTTCATTTAAAAAAGGAGTAACGTGTGATCTTGGCGGAATAGGAAAACAAAAACGAGCGCAAGCATTTTGTACGCGCTGAAGTAATCGCCACGATTTACTTAGCAAGCATGGTCCATAAACTGTTAAACAATAATTTAATTTTGACAAAATTAGTGTGTCACAAAGTTTAATTCTGAGGTTAATCTAATGTAAGGCCTAATCTTATACAGAACTTTAAGTCTATAAAAACAGTTCCGGGCAAGATCAATTACGTGTTCTTTGAAGCGTAAGTTTTCATCCATTCGCAGTCCAAGATTACGTGCTTCATGTACATGTTCAATGTTTACTCCGTCAATGCAGAGTTTTGGTTGCTGGACTAGTATTTTACTGACTTGCTTCTTAGTACCCATGACCATAAATTTAGACTTAAGGGGATTAAGGATAAGAGCATTTTGTTGACACCATCGTGAGATGTTGTTTAGAACCTTGTTCATCTGGTTAATTGCAGAACTAACGTCTTCGTGATCAGCAGGTACATATACTTGAAGGTCGTCAGCATATAAATGATACTGACAGTTTTCTATGCAGTTGATTATGTCGGCAGAATATAATATAAATAATAGTGGTCCCAAAATGGAACCCTGTGGGACCCCTCTATTGACAGCTTTAAGTGAAGATACCAAGTCATTTCCATCATTTTTCCGGATAACCACTTGTTGCGTTCTGTCCATAAGGTAGCTAGCGAACCATTTAACAGTACTTGAGGAAAATCCGTAGTACGATAGTTTGGCTAGCATTAGTTTTATATTAATTGAGTCAAACGCTCGTGAAAAGTCCAACAACGCAAGAAAACTACCCTTACCGGAATCTTGAAAGGTGAGTATGTTATCAATAACGTCAGAAAGAGCAGAAGATGTGCTACGATGTTTCCTGAAACCCGATTGAAAATACGGTAAAATATTATTGTCCTCGCAATACTTAATAACTTGATTGTAGATAACTTTTTCAAGTATCTTAGAAATATATGGAAGAATACTTATTGGGCGTAAGTCTTATAAATCTTCAGGGTTGTTAATTTTAGGCAAAGGTAAGACTAGAGCTGTTTTCCAAGGTGAAGGAAAAGACAGAATAGATTTGTTAACTATAGCTGTAATGACGTTAAGGGTAGTGGGTAATGTGAGAACAATCATATCCATATTAACCTGATCTATCCCTTGCGCATTTGATTTGATCCCTAATATAATTTTTGCAACAACATTTTCATGAACTGTTTTGATTTGAAAGCTACTATCCGTGGAAAATTTCTGTGACACAAAGTGTGCCAACAAGGACTCGTCAATACCACTATTGCCAGGTATGTTTAAGAAATGGTCATTTATTGCATTTGGGTTATCAAATTGTTCTGGAAGATCAGAAGTATTTTTGAAATTAGGTAAGACAAGTTTTTTCAGATTTTTCCATAAGTAACTCGAATTGCGCAGGTGTAGGTTTATATGATGATCATTAATAAGCTTTCTTTTCACTGAGAGCGCTAAAATGAGAAAGATATTTTAGCTCTTTGTATTCGCGTTTTTTGTTATCTGTCTTACACGCTTTGTATTTTTTATGAGCTTCATCACGCAGTTTCATTATGAGACGAACATTGCTGGTCAACCAAGGGCTGTATTGATCTTTTGTTAGGAATGTTGTTATAGGTGCGTGTTTATTGAAAATGTTTAAAATTATTTTGTTAAATGACTCCACCATATGGTCAACACTGACATCGTTGATAATAGCATGCCAGTTTACGTTCTCGAGGTCTTTATTAAATTCTACCATGTTGATTCTCTTTATCGGGCGATAGGTTACGCGTTTTGATGGTATCTTAGGCTTTTTTATTTTAACTTCTGCTATAATCATAGCATGGCCACCAAGTTCAGGGTTATGGTGAATTTTAAGATTAATAATTGGAATGTTTGCACAAAAAATATCTATGAGAGTATTACTATGGGTAGTGAAGTGTGTGGGTTCTGTAACATAGTTTTGTAGACTTGTACAGGTTAGAAAATTATGTAGTCGTTGAGAACTGCAGCTGCCACTATTTAATAAGTTGACGTTAAAGTCTCCTAGTAAGATAATTTCATCGAAGTTGTTGAAGAACAAAACTGATTCCGTAAGTGTATCAAGAAATGTGTCCAAGTCAAGCCAAGGCGGCCTGTAAGCAGTACCTACTAAGATATGGTGTAGATTTATACTAAGCGATATCCACATCTGTTCAACCTCAGCAGGTCCTGGCGGGTGTACACACTTGCGAATCTTAAGGCCTTGTCTAACGTAAAATCCCACACCACCCCCTCGTGACCTAACTTTCGGTGATCGTGGTAAGTGAATGAGTTTGTAACCCTGAACAACAGGTGCCCGAGCATCTTCGCCTATTTTGATCCATGTTTCATTTATAGCCAAAATGTCAGGTTTATGGGAATGTAATGCAACTGTGAACTCGTCGTGTTTAGTAGCAAGTGAACCTGCGTTGAACAAACCCAATTTAAGAAATTTAGACTTATTAACTTTTAAAATTATATATTAATAGATGGCGCTGTCTTTAATATTGTAAATACGCATCCCATCCACGAAAGCAGATGACGATTGACGTCATCAGATTCGGCGCGTTTTAATTACAATTTAATATAGTTAAAACTACCTTATGGGAATTATGGGATACCGCGAGGTCTCAGTTCGGGGCGAACCACTAGTATTAAGTATAGATTAAAACGGGTGTTAGTGGCATAAGGAGCGATTGAGACAACCATCGGCATGACAGAAATAAAATAGAATAGTTTAAATCATTATGGGGGAACTCGGTAGACATAAAACGTTTGTTTATTGGACAAAAAAAATTGGTTGTCTGTAAAGTCGGTTTATGGACGATAGTTTTAAGTGATAACGTCATAAAGAAACATTGACGATGACTGGCGGGCGGCACAAGCCAACGCTTGGGCCGATCGTGCCTCTGTATCGCTTGTTCCGCGCTCTCGCTTGCACGCGCAGGCTCAGGTGGAACGTGACACTTTCTCGTGGGTGCAGCCAGTGTCATCGATTTATAAGACGTTATCACGTCAAAAAATGTAGGTATTAGGGCTATATGTGGAGCAGGTTTCCTGGACCCCTGTCGGCCTTTGTTCACAAAATTGAATGTTCTTGCGCTACCATGTCTATATATCTCTGAGGTTTGTCTGTTTGTCCGGAAGAATAATATGTCTGATTTACTTATTAAAAAAAAGATAAACTATTTAATTCGAGACATCCTCAAAGACTCCAATTATATTTGCAGCTATGTAAAACTGCACTATTAAGCCGGAACTGTTACAATATGTCAGTTATATCAATTTATAATAGATTGCCTGAAAATAATAAAGGAGTTACCATTGTGTGCATTTAAAAGAAAACTGTATGAGTGGCCTGTCAGTAAGTAAGTGTTTTGGAACGTAAGTTCCTTATCGCGCGGTGCGGAAGGGGGCTAGACGGAAAAAATTAAGGAACCGACACTCGACATATTTTTGAAACCGACACTTTTTTGTTGAATGTGAATTTTGCATTGTGTTCGGTATTATCGCGATACAACATTAGGTCTCCCTAGCCTAGTGGCTCCGGAGAGTCAATGTTGTACCGCGAAAATACCGAACACAATGTAATCGAAAGGAACTACGTTCCATCCGGGGTGTTCCTTGACACCTCTCAAGTTTTTTACTCAATGAATGAGTTTTTTACTTATCATTATTTTGAAGTCGGTTAATTAACCGTGGTATAGAACGCCACCATTCCCACAAACGCCTTTCGGACTTTCTTGAGGCATAGTTGATGGATGGAAGGAAATATCTTATACTACGTTTACACGCTTGGCAAGTCTCGACAAGTGTCCACAAATACAAGCGTGTGAACGGGGTGTTTGGCTTGGCTTGCGACGGCTTGCGTGAGCTTGTCGCCGATCCGGGCTTAAGTCGGTTTTTGAACACAGATCAAAAGAAGCTTGAGGCAAGCGCTTGCGACGTATTTACACGTTGGTGCGTGTTTAGTGTCGCTCATGAGCTCGCGCCGAACGGGTGTTTTTACGCTGCGCTGTATACGACGGCGTATTTATCACTAGCTGATGCCTGCGGCTTCGTCCGCGTGGATTTAGTTTTTAAAATCCCGCGGGAACTCGGGATTTTCCGGGATGCCTATGTCACCCTCCAGGTTCTCAACTATACCTATCCAAAAAATCACGTCAATCCGTAGCTTTGTTGCAGCGTGATTAACGGACAAACCAACAATCAAACACACTTATTATTATATATTTATAATATTATGTATTAGTAAGGAAGAATTAATACTACTCATACGATAGTAAAGGCAATCTAATTAAATTTTAGAACACAAAAGTTACTATTGTGACTTAAATATGATAGCTAGATATATTCCCTTGGGAACTTTTTGTAGAAAATAATAAGTACTTTAATCATGTAGTACATAATTTTTATGTATCATATATAGTTTTCTCAGCACACGCCAAATAATGCATTTTATAGGCAAAATTTTGCTACCTTGGGTTGCATTATTGCAATTTTCTTAAGGATCCCTAATTTTTTTGAAAATAAATACTATGTTACTTCCTGATAGCTTTCTATTGGTGAAAAAATGGTTAAAATCGGTCCAGTAGTTACAGAGCCTATTCGGTACAAACAAACAAACAAAAAAATCTTTCCTCATTGTAATATTAGTATAGATCAGTACTTAGTCAAACGACGAAACTATGGCCTTTCTTGAGGCATAGTGTTCATGCATATGGAATCCAAAGGAAGTAAACCACAAAGATAAAAAGAAAGTCTACGTCTACATCTTCCATCACTTCTGTTGTTGTATGCACAGTTTGCCTGTCCGTAACACACTACACACTCGCAAGCGTGTAAATGGCATCCAAGCGTTTGTAAAGGCTTGGAGCTTGTGGATGTTTGCCAAGCCTTAGCACGCATGTAAACGTTAAACATTAGACTTACTGCAAAACTAGATATTTCAAACGCGTACGAAGTCCCAGAAAACAGCTAGTTATGAAATATGAAGTACAAAAAGCGAAACGAGGAATCAACGCAAAGTTATGGATCTCAGGAAATACTTTTCTTTTGATGTGAACTAGACAGACTCTTCCGTCGTTTTATTTTACAAAGAAAGGAAAGAATTATATCTTTCTTTTCTTCATCTCTGTATTTACTAGGTATAAATAAGTACTTAACTATAGGATTAAGGTATATAATTGTTCATCTTAGCTTGGCTCGGTATTTTTAACCAACTTCAAAAAAGGAGGAGGTTCTCAATTCTCCGACGAATTCTTAAAAATCTTTTTTTTTGTTTTATGTATGTTCTCCGATTACTCGAAGACGCCTGAACCGATTTGGAAAATTCTTTTTTGTTTTCAAGGGTACACTTTTCAGGTGGCCACATATAAATTTTATCGAAATCGGTCGAGCGGTTTTTAAAAAATCAACAATAAATTATATACTTTATAGTGGCGCGGGCGTTTGAAGTCGGTTTTTAGGGTTCCGTACCCAAAGGGTACCAACGGGACCCTATTACTAAGCCTACGCTGTCCGTCCGTCCGTCCGTCCGTTCGTCCATCCGTCCGTCCGTCTGTCAGCGGGCTGTATCTCGTAAACCGTAATAGATAGACAGATGAAATTTTCACATATTATGTATTTCTATTGCCGCTATAACAACAAATAATAAAAATTAAATTAAATAAAAAAAATTAAATTAAAATATTTCCATGGGTACATGGAAATATTATTATTTAATTTTTTTAACGGAACCCTAAAAGAGCGAGGCCCGACTCGCACTTGGCCGATTTTTAAAAAAAATATTTTTTTATATTAAATTATTAACACTATGTACATCTTAACATGTGTTGAATTATAATTAGGTATGCTTTTGTGGAACTCATTGTGGAAACACTGCATACATAGCATAGTATTATTTGTATTGTAAACTTGTTTTGAAAAGAGCAACCGCCGAGTTTCTTGCTGGTTCTTCTCGGCAGGAAGGGCATAACGAACCAGTGGTAGACTCATCGACGATTCAAAAGCACTTGTAAAAAAGTTTATTTGAATAAAAAACATTTCTATTCTATTCACCTAAAATACGTCGATACCTTGGTATCACCACCTCAAAAGGCACTAAATATACCTATACCGTACCAAAAGACCACCAATCCGCATTGGGCCAGCGTGGTGGACTATGGCCTATAACCCTTCTCTGAGAGAAGACCTGCGCTCAGTAGTGAGCCGTTGATGGGTTGCTAATGATGATGATGATGTACCAAAAGAAGGCTTTAAAGTAACTTACAATATAGTAAGGTAAGGGAGGTACTAAAGATAAGCTGAAGTTTTCCTAAGTACTTTAGCAATGAAATCGGTGTTTCTAAGATTTACTGAACATACCAGTCGGTACTCAATTAGATAGGTAGTTTAAAACCTATTTAGATAAGACCTTGGCTAGGTAAATTATGAACCGATTCAAAAAAGGAGGAGGCTAACAACAAATTCGTCGGAATCTTTTTTTTTATGCATGTCCACCGATTACTCGAAGACGCCTGAACCGATTTGGGAAATTCTTTATTTTTTTGGTAGTGGTAGAAGCCTCGGTCTTGCTTCGCCTGAATCCAGCGGAAATCCTGAGGCTCGTATGATGTCGTCGGTCCACCTAGTGGGAGGTCTTCCAACACTGCGCTTTCTGGTGCGGGGTCGCCGCTCCAGCACCTTGGGACCCCAGCGACCATCAGCTCTTGGAACTATGAGCTCTGCCCATTTCCACTTCAGTTTCACGACTCACTGAGCTATGTCGGTGACTTTGGTTCTCCTACGGATCTCCTCATTTCTGATTTGATCTCGCAGGGACACGAGAGGTATAATTTATTAAAAAAAATTCTTTTTAACCGACTTCCAAAAGGGAGGTTCTCAATTCGGCCGGTATCTTTTTTTTCTATGTATATCCACCGATTTTAAACAACCGATTTCAAACTCCCGCTTTACTACATTACACACACACTATACAAAGTAATTTAATTTACTGTTGATATTTTGAAAACCGCTCAAGCGATTTCGATAAAATTTATATGGGACCACCTGGGAAGTATACCCTTTTAATCAAGAAAAGAGTTTTACAAATCGGTTCAGGCGTTTTCGAGTGAACATACATAAAAAAAAAGATTTCGACGAATTGAGAACTTCCTCCTTTTTTGAAGTCTGTTAAAAAAATGTTTAATTGAAACAGTGTAAATGTTAATTAAGCGATCGCGATTGGCGAAGTTTTTATTAAATTATTTGGCGAGCGCGTCTGGTGGAAGATGAATTTATTTATAAGCGAACTTTACGCCGAAGCTGGCGCTTCACTTCGGTTTGAATTTTTGAATTTAAAATACGTATTTCCCCATGCGTTTTCCAATAAAGTTTCTGACTGTAATCCTAAGGCCTGGCTCACATTGTACGTTTTTGCAATTCACGAAGGCGAGTGAGCTTTACTCGTGGTTACTTCGTCTACATGCACATTGCATAAGTGTGCGTGCCTGTCAAAGCCTAGGTGAGAGCGGGCAGGCGCGAGCATTGTGCTCGCTCACACTTATACAGATACGACACACACAACCATAAGTCAGTCGCCCTCGTGAATTGCAAGAAATTATATCTAGAATCAGAATGTGAATTCTAGTTCAAGTGTTGCCAATTTATGACTTTTCGCTCCAAATTAAGGCGAACTAAACGGGTCTGCCCGTGAAATTCAAATTTAATTTGGTTTTCGCAATTTGTAAACTAATACGACAAAATAGGCTTGGGGCATTCTAATTGCGCCAATGCCGGTATCATCTTCTGTTTATATAAAAATTTTTACTTGAAAGTGTCCAGTTTAAGAAATTAATCCGAGTATCGACTAATTTGTGAGTAACTCACTTCAAACTCGATACTCGGACAACTTTAATGGACATCCGTCCATTAAACGGACGGACGGACGGAGAAAGTATTAACTATTAAGGGTTCCATTTTTGCCATTATGGCAAGGAACCCTAAAAACCGCATGAATTTCAGAACCATTAGCAGTTCGCGAATAGGTTTAGGTTTAAAGACATTTATTCTCACAAAGACTTCAGTCACTTACATGAGAACTTAATTTAGAATAATGCAATTACAAGCTTCGCCATTAGGTAAATTACCTATAATTTTTTTTTTTAAAGAATATCAGCCAAGTTGAAGTTGACTCATATCCTCCTCTCCCCTCCAAATAAGCGGAAAGCTTGTGTTAGGAGTGGGTACGACAATAGTGGAACGGGTGGGATTCGAACCTGCGACCTTTCAGATTTCAGTCCGCACCTTTAACCGTTGGGCTATTGAGGCTTAATAATTATAACGAATACCTATAATCATGTCCAAAAGTGTCAATAAGTACATAGGTACTAGATGCACGCGAACCACACTATAATTATCTTAACCTCTTATTCGGGCCCTAGCAGAATATCAGCGCTGTGGTTACATATGTATCCACAGCATTTAGCTGAGCTAGAACCCTTTCATTGGCATGACACATAGTAGACACTAGTTAAGTTAGATTGTAATTACTTTCTGTTTTTCCATTTTCATGTGTATTTCCATTTTGTTTCTTATATTTTGTTTTCATGTCAATGAATAAATAATATTCTTTTCTATTCTATTCTATTCTAATTAGTGGGCTTGCGCAGGTACGGACTCGCTCATTTAGTTCAATTTTATAGTAAACAATTCGTAGTTTATGTTAGAACCAAAAATCATGATGGATACCAACCATGATGTCAGTGTGTGCGTGGGTATTGCGTCTCTACAGTAATCGATATGACAGATATTTAATATTTGATTAATTGACTAAATGCCTCCGTTTTAAAGTAAACTAATGATTTGATAAAATAATAGGCATTGATGTACTGGCGCAATTTCAATATTTTTAAAATCTGTGCAATAGCAACTTTGCGAAAAATTTAAAAATCTGTCAAACGCCCTAATAACGCCATCTAACGGGAATCTTTCCTTGAGAAGACGTGTGTGGCACCTGCAAATTGGAATATTATTATGATAGGTATTAAATTCGATTATTTCGATACAAACGTAATTTATTTTCGGAAATCTTTTGTGGCCGCCATATTGGATTTGTCCTGAAATGACGCACATCACTTTGATGACTTGTTCGAGAGCTAAGAAAGAACACACGAATGTACATACATGCGACAAAAATCCAAACTTTCCTGAAACGAATTTTTTTGTTTAGATTATTTCAAAGAACACTTCTACGTAGTACTATTATATATTCTGTGCTTCTAGTATTTAGTTTGAGTTTCAAAGGTTGCCGCAAAGTGAATGTGTTTCACAAAATGTGCTCCCGTCGAGTGAAACAGGAAAGTGAAAAACTAACGCCACTTCATGTTGACAGGTTTGTTAATATAAGAGCCCTTTTATACTGTACAGGATATTATGTCAACGTACTTTGAAAGCAAATATTGTTAATTTTTATCAAAACAACATAAAAACGAGTAGTAGGTACTGCGAAGTTCCGCTCCAAACGTAGGCTCTAAACCAGGGATTCCCAAACTCCCCCCCCCCCCCCCTTCTTCAAAATTAACCGATACCTCAGACCCCCATAGCCAAACTAAGTACTTTAAAAATCCTCTCTCTAGTTTTTTCCTAATGATACAAAATACTTACCAACTTAAAAACTTTGTGGTTGGTTAACTGAACTTGACATCATTTTCTCATCAAAATTTAACAAAATAAAGACATAGGTAAAATTTAGTAAATATCAAGTGTAATTCATAACTAATTAATAAATAATTAATAAATAATTACTACTGATAATTATTTATTAATACAAATTACATGAAAATACTTAAGTAGGTAATTATTTTTTGAAGAAAAATATTAAAATCCCAAAGTAAAGATAAAAAAAACGCGTAGCACAACTTTTATAATGTTGTGCTACGCGTTTACGTTATCTTGAAAGTTTCAAATAAGAACTTGTGTTAGTTAATAGGGGTCGATTTTTAGACCTTGTCGACCCCTAAAGTCAGTTTTCGTTTTTGTCGACCCCTGGGAAACAGATTTCGATCCCAAGGCAAGGTCGATATCGACTACTTCGGGAATCTCTGCTCTAAACAATCAATGAATGTGTGAGTGCCATGTAATTATTTTCTGGTACTTGGTAGGTACTAATAATTACGTTTCGATGGTTATTGTGATGAATTATGAAACCCTTTCACAGCCAATGTATTCATCTATATATATAAAAGAAAGTGGTGTTAGTTACACTATTTATAACTCAAGAACGGATGAACCGATTTGGCTCAAAATTGGTGGAGAGGTAGCTTAGAACCAGGAGACGGACATAGGATACTTTTTATCGCGTTCGACCGCGTTTCCGTCAAGTCAATATAAAACCTGGTATAACAAAAATGCATCTGACATGGAATAAAAAAACGAAAATGACAGTGGAAGAACAAAACGTAAATGACAGCTAAACGTAATTTTGTATTTGGTTAATTATGTTAAAAACAATTATAAAAATTATAGTTTAACGTAATTGATAATATCATCAGTAATATGTTTTCTCTTTGAATCATCATTAACAATGCCGCGAGCAAGACGATCAAATGTTTCCTGCTACAAAGCTACGGATTGACGTGATTTATTGGATAGGTATAGTTGAGAACCTGGAGGGTGACAAAGATTTCCCGCGGGATGTTATGAACTAAATCCACGCAGACGAAGTCGCGGGCATCAGCTAGTTTTTTAATAAAATTTTCTGCTAGCTCGTCGTTGGCTCGGGGTTGGCCTTTAAAGGCTTACTAAAAATGGCTTATCATCGCATCGACTATGGCGCTTCTAAAATTGCGCGTTATTATAGTTCGATTTACATAGTGCCTTTTTCACACTGGTATACTTTTGTCCTTACTAATATTATAAATGCTAAAGTGTGTTTGTTTGTTGGTTTGTTGGTTTATTGGTTTGTTGGTTTGTCCGTCACTCACGCCGCAACAGGGCTACGAATGTGATTGATTGCATGGGTATAGTTGAGGACCTGGAGATTGACATGGGCTACTTTTTATCCCGGAAAATCAAAGAGTTCCCGAGGGATTTTAAAAACTAAATCCACGCGGACGAAGTCGCGGGCATCAGCTAGTATTTAATAATTTATTGTTATTTGTGTATCAATATAGCTGACCTATAAAATCTATATATATAAAAGAAAGTGGTGTTAGTTACACTATTTATAACTCAAGAACGGATGAACCGATTTGGCTCAAAATTGGTGAAGAGGTAGCTTAGAACCAGGAGACGGACATAGGATGTTTTCTCTTTGCATCATCATTAACAATGCCGCGAGCAAGACGATCAAATGTTTCCTGCTACAAAGCTACGGATTGACGTGATTTATTGGATAGGTATAGTTGAGAACCTGGAGGGTGACAAAGATTTCCCGCGGGATGTTATGAACTAAATCCACGCAGACGAAGTCGCGGGCATCAGCTAGTTTAATATAAAAAATTCGTTTTAAAAACCCGACTTCAAACGCCCGCGCCACTACAAAGTATATAATTTACTGTTGATTTTTTAAAAACCGCTCCACCGATTTCGATAAAATTTAAACGGGACCACCTGGAAGTATATATACTCTTTCAAACAAAAAAAGAATTTTCCAAATCGGTTCAGGCGTCTTCGAGTAATCGGTGAACATACATAAAAAAAGACTGCGACGAATTGAGAACCTCCTCCTTTTTTTAAGTCGGTTAAAAATATAAAGTCTCAATAGCACAATGGTTATAGGATAGCAGACTGTAAACTGAATGATCCGCGGTTCGATCCCCACCCGTGTTCCGTTGCATTATTGTCGTACCCACTGCTGGCACAAGCTTTACGCTTATTGGAAGGGAGAGGAGAACATTAGTCAAGTTTAGATTGGCAAAAATTCTTTTTTCAATCATAAATAATAATCAAACTTAATAAAAAAATATATCATCATCATCATCTCAGCCTGCGGACGTCCACTGCTGAACATAGGCCTTTCCCAGAGAACGCCACCACACCCGGTCCTCAGCCTTCCTCATCCAGCCACTTCCCGCAACCGCTTTATATCGTCGGTCCAACGTGCTGGAGGGCGCCCCACACTACGCTTACTTGTTCGCGGTCTCCACTGTTATGATATGTTACGTTCCCTCAAATATGGTTGAGCGAAGCAATGGCTTTGGCTGGGTCATGCGTCATGCTCGTGAACGGGTTCCACCGGCAGGAATGGGGCTATTTTATGTCTGCCCATCTTAGTTAGTCGGTATGCATTTTTGGAACTTCCCTCATTGTGGAAACACTGCATATTATATAGCATAGTATTTACTGTATTGTAAATTTGTTTTGAAAAGAGCAACCGCCGAGTTTTTTGCTGGTTCTTCTCGGCAGGAAGGGCATTCGGAACCAGTGGTAGAGCCAGACGATTCAAAAGCACTTGTAAAAAGTTTATTTGAATAAAAAATATTTCTATTCTATTCTATTCTACTCTAGAACTTTCCGGCCCCAACGGCCATCGCTTCTGCGACAAGCATGGCCTGCCCACTGCCACTTCAGCTTGCTATATGGTTTGGGCTATTCCGAATCCTGTCCATAAGAGAAACTCCTAACAAAGCTCCATAGCTCTCTAAAGTATATTATAAATTTAGTTTTTTTAACGAGATACCATTAGTCGCGATAACAATTCCGTTAAAATAATATGGATGAAAGCAGGCTATTAATTACATAGACGTAGGTATGTACAATACATATTTACTACCGTAAAAGACATATATACAAAGGACTGAGGAGTGAAAAAATCTGTACGGCAATACCTAAAGATAGAAAAGAAAATCGAATCTGATATCGCTGTGACTAGATTTCAAACTAAAATTGGTCACGCCCTGTCACGCCAAAATAAATGATAGGGGCTTTATAAAAAGTACTATATTTCTTTATACATCACTTGAGGTTATTGGACATATTGGTTACGACTTACGCCCAAATAAATGCTATTAAGGTGGAAGACACGGTTCTGCCCGCGAAATTCAAATTTAATTTGGTTTTTCGCAATTTGTAAACTAATACTGTAACGACTCTAGTCCTTCGTACAAAGGAATTTTTCATGTTTGATAGTACTAAAAATTGTTGATTAAATTTTATCAAAATCGGTAAAATAATAATTTTAGGAACTTCAATTTTCATGTCATATAATTTCAATTTGACGTTGACGCTATTCTGTAGAACCGTATACTATACGGATCGTATATATAAAGAACATTGTACGTGTATTGGGGCATATGTTCAGAGACTTAAACATGCACATACTGTATTATGAGAAATGTGAAGTGGTATGTAGTGACATACTTTATATCAATTATTATTGATAAAATACAAGAGGCGATACACGAAATCTATTATGAGTGATACCTAATCTGACGTTGGAAGCTGCTTAATAGATGGGGAGCTCTAGTGCCTTGGTGCTTTATGAACCTGTCTTTGGGCTTGCGACCGACGATCTCAGATGAGCTCAAGGTTTGATGGTATTTCAGGGACTTGTTCACATTCCTGAATATTGACAAATAATTACCCAAAGTAATATAAAATGTATGTTTAAGAAATTTATGCTGCAATCTCATTGCGTCAATTATTATAATAATACATTATTGTTTTAATGGATGCAACTAAGTGGTCCTTGATGTACCACAAAAGGTAGGAGCTCACCATCGTTTGGCGTGCAGGGAGCCAACGATCATCATTTCATTTTTTTACAATGAAATGATGCCATCTTAATTTCGAACGTTGCCTATGGACTCAAAGGAACTTGAAGCAACAATGTGTAGTGTAGACGTTCAATGTGATGTTGAATGTCGAGGTGCATAATTTGTGATGTAGGTTCTTTTGATGTTTACCCATAGAAATAATTGTGTCTCTCGACATCAGTTGAGTTTCGTGATAATGGAGCAAACCGGTATCATTCATACTGGATTTTTAAACATTCTTTAATATAAACCAATACGGGAACCTACTAAAATCTAACACACGAACTCTCGCATATATCGCCTAGATCTTATGAACTCATTACTTCTGACGCTCTAAAAGTTCTTGGGTTAATACGATCACAACATTATAAAGGGTTCTACCACTACCGAATCACGTGCCATTCTAAAGAAATAATTTAAAAATAGAAAGATTTATAGGAATTATAGGGTAGAGATTTTCGCAGGATACTTAGTTCAGTTACAATACGACAAAGTAGGCTTATGGCATTTCGCGGCAGACCCTTGTCTTCCACCTTAAGGCTTTAACCAATGTGTCCAATAACTTATTGTGACAATATTACGTCTATGGTTAATTACAAGCTCGTGACGTCATTGTATCCGCGTAGTTTTTCAAAGCCATCACAACTCTTTAGAGTACACAATGTTTCACGCGTTGACAGGCGCGAGAATCTCGCGGTTTTTTGTCAGTGTATATGCTCTTTAACATTTCGCTACGAAAGAAAAATAACAAAGGGGAGTCAAACAAAAGAGCTGGCATAAGGCCGCCTTTTCATTAGAGATGTTACATGCCTATGGGGGATAGATATGCTTTTTAGGGTTCCGTACCCAAAGGATGCCAACGGGACCCTATTACTAAGCCTCCGCTGTCCGTCCGTCCGTCCATCCGTCGCTACAAAAATGAAAAAAATGGGGGCCGTCAAAGTTTTCGGTTTTAGACCACTTTTGTTACGGGATCTACCTCAAAAACTAAACTACTTAGGAATTTGAAATTTCTGTAGAATATTATGTACAAAATAGTGTATTTAAACAACAAATACTGAAAACACCGCTTTATGATGCGATTTATAAGTAATTGTGGCCAAAACAAACGAGCATTTTTCCCCATATGCTAATTTAGTACTATCTAAGAACTAAGATATTTAAATATATCTAGTTAGACTGAAAAGTGATTTGGTCATATGTACGGAACCCTAAAAGAGTGAGGCCCGACTCGCACTTGGCTGATTTTTTAAATATTTTTTATTAATAGATAGGCTTGCGCTTGACGACAATCAACGCTGGGAAGCATTGATGAGGTCTAGGTTGGAGCGCGCTTGCCTAGACGATTCCTATTCACTCTTGCCTTGCCTTGAAGATACTCAAATTATAGGTGGCAGGAAACACGGATGCTGGAAGGGAGTTCCACACCTTGGCGGTTCAAAAAAAAAATTCAAATTTATTTATTTCACGTAGTTCGCCTACGTGAAATAAATAATTTTGAATTTTTTGTGGCCTGTGGCTCTTATGACACGTCATGACTCTACCACCGGTTCGGAAAGCGGATTCTGCTGAGAAGAACCGGCAAGGAACTCAGCAGTTGCCCTTTTCAAAACAATCATTTCTCATTTACAATATTATTATAAAGCTATTACATTATAATAAGTTTTTTATACTATCTTGTGGGCAGCCGGATGCCAAGCCGATTTGCTGATGCAACTATGTTAGAATAAAATATAATATTTCTACAATGAGGGGAAGTTCCAAAAAAAAAACCGTTCGTTTGAGAAACCTTGAACTAAAGCGTTTCGTGAGAGTAGGTCGGATTTCTACCACGGATAATCCTGGAAAATCATAGCTCCAGGGATTTTGAACAGCTCAATCCACGCGAACGAAGTCGCGAGCATCAGCTAGTCAGCTAGTCTTGCGTAATCTCTCTACATTTTTGTCAAAACACCCACCATTAAATCAAGACGTCATCACAATTTACACCGAAAGCTTGCAAAGTACGAATTTGCATTTTGACGAAACAAGAAGTTCCGCGCTGAACAATTTTAGACTTTTATGTGCTACAATAGAGTTCAAATTTGCATCCACAGTTCATTCTCGGAAGTTTTATTATGCATGTCATTTGTTTGAGAGCCTTTGTTTTTGTGTTTTTCGTGCAATTGTATGTTTTTAAAAAGTGTTATGTTAAGTTTAGGGTTAAAGTATCTACTCTTTTGATACAAGTGACTCTATCCTCGTGGAAAACTGCCTGCCCTGCCCGTGACACTTGATGGCAAGTGACAACACAGTCTAGAATCCAGATGATAGCAGACCGGGGTTTCGTGTTGGGTTTTTTTATTCAATGACATGATAGTCCTTGACTGCGATTTCACCTGATGGTAAGTGACGATGTAGTCTAAGATGGTAGCGGGCTAACTTGAAAGGGGTATGGCAGTGAACTTTCAACCCTTACCCCTAATCACACACCCTACACGCCATCGTGCCGGTACGCTAATCGCTTGGCGGCACGTCTTTGACGTTAGGGTGGTAACTAGCCACGGCCAAAGCCTCCCACCAGACATTCGTTCATTTTAGGTAAGCCATAAAATGAATGAATGAACGAATATCTGGCCATTTTAGGTTAAATAACAATAAGGGCTAAATGTTCTTTCCGAGGCATGCAAGGAACTCGGAACCCTAATACCTCTCTCTTTCCGAAAAGTAGGTTAAATGACAAAAGGCTGCATACTTCTGTGTACGATATTAGAATCCCGAACATCGTACAATTTCGGGGTCGTAAATAGGGTGACCAACTACTAGGTCGCTTCTAGGACTTTCTGGAATATTGTTCGAGACCAAATTTTGATCATCGAATGCAGAAAGATCAGCTGTTATTTGGGACATGTAATGTCAACACCAGTGCAGAAGCAGTGATAGCCTAGTGGTTAGGACTGTGGTCTCCTATTCGGGGGGTCGCAGGTTCGATCCCGTGTACGCACCTCTGACATTTCGGAGTCAAGTGCGTTTAAGCAATTAAATATCACTTGCTTCAACGGTGAAGGAAAACATCGTGAGGAAACCTGCACATCTGAGAGTTCTTCATAATGTTCTCGAAGGTGTGTGAAGTCCGCCAATTCGCATTGGGCCAGCGTGGTGGACTATGGCCTATTACCCTTCTCTGAGAGGAGACCTGCGCTCAGTAGTGAGCCGTTGATGGGTTGCTAATGATGAGTGATGATGAATGTCAACACCTGCCACAATATTCTCAAAATTATGTGAAAAATCGTAAAAAAGCTACCTGCGAGTTGCCGAGTGCCGGAACAGGCCACTATGTGTGCGCAGAGCTAGAAATTGGGTATTTGACTGTGTTCAACATTTTGATGTTCAGTAATTTCAATCGAAAATATACCTAACATTTAACAATAATATTTGTAAAAACATAAAATAAATCTGTCAAAACACAAATAAGTTATAGAGCTTCAAAGTTTCCTGTTAGACAGAGAGAGCGCTAGTGAAGTGTGATGTCACAAGTCAGCAGATCCATACACGCTCCATAAAAAATTTCGTTTAAGAAAGAGACAGATACAGTCACAGTAAAACAGCTTATAATTCTGAGAGTTGTAAAGATATTTAAAAAAGAGAAATGGCATTGTGTTATATAATATTTATTATATTTCTTTGCTTCATCCTTCGATATAGATTTTACAAAGGTAGTCACTCCAGTCGCCAGAGATAAGTCCGCGTATTTTACAGTTATACCCTACCCTAAAAATAAATCATCTTGGCAGCACCGTCTTAAGTTTGCTCATTACTTTTTCGCGCGAGATAAGGACCGCACGCGCTCAGCGCGCCGCACTTAATAATTTAACCAGAAGTGCAGAAGATCGAGTGATATTGTAGGAGAGAGTGAAAACAGGGTGCAGGCCATGAAACACCTAAGCAGGAAGATGGCTGCAGGATCCTATGTGATTCAAACTTCGGAATCACTCAAAGCAGCATTAAACTCTTAATGCCTCAACTCAACAAGAAGTGATATAAGATTCGGAAGGAGACAAAACTTTATTTGGATTGGCTTTATCCGAGAAACTAAAAAACAACAAACAGGAATTGACTGCGAACCAATTGCAATAACATGATTAACTGCGAGCTAATCATCAGTCATATACTAAAGCCATGACTCCACAAACAAATTGGAATTGGCTGCGAGTCAATTTGCGATAATATAACTAGCTGTGAGCCACTCATGAGTCATATTCTAAAGCTGTGACTCCACAAACAAATCAGGATTGACTGCGAGTCAATTACGATAACATAACTAGCTGCGAGCGAGCTACTCATGATTCAAATCCTAAAGCTGTGACTCCACAAAAAAAAAAATTGGGATTGACTGCGAGTCAATTGCGATAACATAATTAGCTGCGAGCTACTTATGGTTCATATCCTAAAGATGTGACTTTCTAACTGCGAGCTACTCATGAGTCAAATCCTACAGCTATGACTCCACAAACAAATCGGGGTTGACTGCGAGTCAATTGCGATAACATAACTAGCTGCGAGCTACTTATGGTTCATATCCTAAAGATGTGACTTCCTAGCTGCGAGCTACTCATGAGTCAAATCCTACAGCTGTGACTCCTCAAACAAGTCGGGATTGAGTGCGAGTCAATTGCGATAGCATAAATAGCTGCGAGCTACTTATGGTTCGTATCCCAAAGATGTGACTTCTTAGCTGCGAGCTACTCATGAGTCAAATCCTAAAGCTGTAACACCACAATAAAAAGGGATTAACTGCGAATCAATTGCGATAACATAACTTGCTGCGAGCTATTCATAAATCACATACTAAAGCTGTGATTCCTTAAACAAATCGGTATTGACTGCGAGTCGATTGCGATTACATAACTAGCTGCGAGCTACTCATGAGCCATATCCTAAAGCTGCTAAAGCTGTGACTCCACAAAAGGAAATCGGTAATTGTGATAACCTTACTAGCTGCGAGCTAGTTATGAGCCATATCCTTATGACAATTGTGTAGAAAATGTGAAATCGTGAATATATATGTACATTAGCTACAAATTATTGTCTGCGAGACAATATACGTTATGTTCTTACCTTACTATATACGGGTACTCGACCAGCCCGCAACCAGGAAAACTGGCGAGCGCCTCGTCGGTACTCGTCATGAACTGGGGGGGGGGGGGGGCGTAACACTGTGGCGCAGGATAACAGCTTACCAACTTAATATGTGGGTTGTTATTAATAATAATTTACTACAAATAGGAGCTATTAGTTCCGAGTTTTATCTTCTTGATGCCTAAACCTAATGTTAGGCTGTTCGTCTTATCAGTGAGTCCAGGTGTTTTAATCAAGGTCATAAAAGAAGTTATAACCTATTTGAGATACCTAGGCTTTAAGTCCGTTTTTGCTTGAATAACAATACTAAATTTAAAAAATCCGTGCCTTGACAACAAGATCCGGACGCTTTATCTGTCGATGCATTTACGCTATGTGGGGTTTTTATATTTTTCTATGATTTTTGTTTAATTTTAAAGTGTCTGAGGAAAATCATTGATAACGAGGCAAACGGAATCCTAGTTTTTTCAAATTGGTTACCACAAGCGTGGTACTCTCTCCCACAAAACTTGGTAGTTTCGGATACTACTAAATGTTAATCCTCATTAATACTTATTGCAATCTCATTTCACCATTCCTTGCACAAGTAACTTACCCTGGGTGTCGCGAGACTCTCCGGACTCTCTCTCTCCCTTAAAACTAGTGGTTCGCCCCGAACTGAGACCTCGCGGTAACGGTATCCCATGATTATTCATTCAATCGATACATGATAACCAAAACTGACATTATTATTATGCCCGTTTTCACCAAACATACCTAAATCATCCCCTAAGTAGGAGTCTCTTAACGTAGGTAGCTCCTAAATACAATCCTAAGTCCTAACATCCGTCCCAATATCCTTTTAGGTGTCCCGTACAGGATCGTGATAAATAAGTTGACAGAAAACATCAATCACCTAACTTATAGGTAGCCCGTAAAGGTTAGGGAACGTTAGTGAAAACATTGAATTATTTATCAAACATTGAATTTAACTCGTAGTTCCATGGGAATAGTTACTGACTGCGCCATCTATTAGCATTATTGTGAAGCTATGTTGATGCTATATGAATTACTGACGCCCATTAAAAATTAAATAATCTCGTTTCTTTATAATATTCATATAATTTTAGTATTTGTTGTTCAAGTACAGGATATAAGTGACCTAAAAACATAAAATCAGTTTGAAAATCCATAGCGGATTTTTCTAGAGAGCGTCTTCAAGCGAGCGTATAAAATCGCCACTTTGAAAGCCCCCCATTTCGTCAATTTTAAGGGAAAAATTAAAAAAAAAATATTTTTGTACTCAGTTCAAAATTATCTTTAAAATGATACGTAACAATTTTATGTAACGCGATTTTTTTTTTTTTACTTCGCATTCGCTTCTATGAGAGCCCCCCTGAAATAAAGATTTTTATAACTTTTTAAGCCATTTTCGGCTGGAGGCCATCGGTTTACATATTATATCTAAATTTGAAGTAATTACGTTCAGTAATTCAAAAGTTATAAGGCTCTGACAGACGGACGGACGGACGGACGGACGGACGGACAAGTGCAAATCGCCCTAGTTAACTCAAAGACCTTCGCTTCGCTCGGTCGACAAGGCGCCGACCCAGACTCAGCGTCACTAATGTGAACATCATTCTCTAACAGTATTTTAAAACAATATAATACCACACTCAAGTTTCGGTGGCAGTTGTGTAAATTAAATAATAAAAATGTATTTAAACCGTCAAAGACCAGCATTAGGTATCTTCTCTTACAGCGTTTGTTACGGAGTTTGAACCCTTATCGAATTGCAATATAATTTATGCTAAGAAACAGCATTGTTTCTGGAGCGAGCGTAAAACGTCTCCTCAAAGGTGTCTATAAGTTAAGATCAACCAAATCCTATTACTCCCGTAATTGTTTGGGTCCCTCAACTTGTTTTAAACTATATTAAAAATTGGTTCCCTTATAGTCATTAGAAAAAATCACTAAGAAACTTTTCAGTATACTAGCAATTTGCACTGCTCATAGACTACAAACTCTTCCATCAATTAAATTGGAAAGCAATATTACTTTCGAAATCGGGGTTTAAATTAGAATAACGGTAAATTAAAAAAAAAAAAAAAAAACATACGCTGCGGCAGATACCAAGCCTATTCTCTCTCTCTCTTCCTACCTTACTTTCAAGAAAATCTGAGCATCTGCCCTGCTACACCCCTCCACATAATATATTTCCAGAACTAAAAATATAAGATCTGAGGGGACAAATAACCTGCTATTTACCTACAAGAAGCCTTACAAAAAGGCCGAACTTCAATCGATCAGCAGGTGGATCAAGTAAACGGTATCAGGGAGCAGCGTTGACACAAGCGCACAGCGCCTCACGCTCAGGCGAGCGTTGAGGAAATTAGAAAAACGGCAGGCTGGACTAACACATCGAACTCATTCTTTCGCTGCTTAGATGTTAGATCCATGGCGGATGAGGGAGATTATGCCAGACCCTGCCAAGACAGGTCTTAATAATAATTGCGTTAACATATCTAATAGTGAATCAATTTATGAATTATACCTAATCATAAAAATAAATATATTCTAATTTATAGTATTAAATAATATTATAATAATAATATCATAAATAAATTTTAATATTGTTAAAGTGTATGCAAGCAAATTAATTAGTATTTCCATAAGAAAGTGATTAAAAATACACGATTTACAAAATCTGTATTGCGTACATGTTTTACAAAATCTGTATTGAGTGCGTCAAAACTTTTTACTCTAACCAACTACCTTTGTAAAATCTATATCGAAGGATGAAGCAAAGAAATATAATAAGTGATCAAACGAACTTACCTGAAGTGAAGTTGGATCATTATTATATGAGTTGCTTCATCCGAAGATATAATTACCCACCCTCCCTGACTGCCCAAATAAAAAAGTTTTGAACCGTATACATCTCTAAAAGTAATGAGCAAACTTAAGACGGTGCTGCCAAGGTGATTTATTTTTAGGGTAGGGTATAACTGTAAAATACGCGGACTTATCTCTGGCGACTGGAGTGACTACCTTTGTAAAATCTATATCTTCGGATGAAGCAACTCATATAATAATGATCGCACTTCACTTCAGGTAAGTTCGTTTGATCACTTAAAAACGTTATCTATATATATAAAAGAAAGTGGTGTTAGTTACACTATTTATAACTCAAGAACGGATGAACCGATTTGGCTGAAAATTGGTGGAGAGGTAGCTTAGAACCAGGAGACGGACATAGGATACTTTTTATCCCGTTCGACCGCGTTTCCGTCATGTCACTATAAAACGTGGTATAAGAAAAACGCATCTGACATGGAATAACAAAACGCAAATAACAGTGTAATAACAAAACGTAAATGACAGCTAAACGTAATTTTGTCTTTGGTTAAGTATGGTAAAAAATTTGACAACTATAAAAAGTAGTATAATAAAGCATTACTGATATTATAAATGCGAAAGTGTGTTTGTTTTTTGGTTTGTCCTTCAATAACGTCGCAACAGAACAGCGGATTGGTGCGATTTTTTGCATGGGTATAGTAATGGATGTAGTAGTGGTTCCTCAGACCGGGAGAGCTACTTTTTATCTCGGATAATGAAAGAGTTCCCGCGGGATTTTTAAAAACTAAATCCATGCGGACGAAGTCGCGGGCATCAGCTAGTTTTAAATAAATAAAAAATATCAGTCAGATACCCAATTATATAAAACATCGACAAGTCGGTTAATCCGCACTTGACTATGGTCTGTTTTTTTAACAAACGAGTACCGAAAATATTGACTGCGTTGCTATTGGTCCACGTAACCAACCTAAAATGACCCATCTCTGTCAATATCGGAAATGTGCGAGAGACATACTCAGTACCCCACCCATAACAATGATCCATCTCACTCTGTCAATATCGGAGATGTGCGAGAGACATACTCAGTACTCGCTTGTTAAAAAAATAGACTATAGCGCGCTATAGTCTATTTTTTTAGCGTGATGAACTATGTCCTAAACTTGTCTCATTCGAGAGGACACCTGTGCTCAGTAGTGGGCTCAAACGATGGGTTGGGATTAAACTTATTGCTTATTGCATTTTTTGAACTTCTCCTCATTGTGGAAACACTGCATACATAGCATAGTATCTATTGTATTGTAAACTTGTTTGAAAAGAGCAACCGCCGAGTTTCTTGCTGGTTCTTCTCTGCAGGAAGGGCATTCCGTACCAGTGGTAGACTCATCGACGATTCAAAAGCACTTAAAATTTATTTGAAAAAAAAAATATTTCTATTCTATGCTATTCTTAGCCAAAATGAGTAATGACAACATTTTTTTTACTATTTTCCAAATCATATTAAGTCAAAATTAACGTCAGATGTTTTGTTTTCGATCACTTCTAGCGCCATCTAGTAGCGGAAGTATCGCATGGCGAATGGATTTCCTGAATTTCCCAGTACAGCTGGTCACCCCAGTCATAAGTACACGAACGCCCCACAAATATTCGTGGCCATTAGTGACGTCATAAATATTAATATGTGGACTTCATTATGCAGAGCTGCGAAACTTTATTTAACTTTATTTGCATTTCATGGAAGGGTTTTATTTATATTTTTGTTTATTGTTTTTTTGCATGCAGTTGCATCTGATATGAGTATGATGATCACAATTCAGTATAAAGGCGCCTGTCCACTGAAACGGACTAGAGAGTAGAGTAGTCATACGTGTTTCGACTACTCCCCACTTAGATTAACAATTTATCAAAAACTAGCTGATGCTCGCGACTTCGTCCACGTGGATTTAGTTTTTAAAATCCCTCGGGAACTCTTTGATTTTCCGGGATAAAAAGTAGCCTATGTCACTCTCCAGTTTTCAGGTCCTCAACTATACCCATACAAAAAATCACGTCGATCCGTAGCTCTGTTGCGGCGTGATTGAAGGACGTTTGTCAACAAACACACTTTCGCATTTATAATATTAGTATGATTTAAGTCGTAAAAATTTTAACATGAAAAAGTAGTTATTGTGACATAACTGTAATAGTTAGTATAGTTTTACAAATTTACAATTCAAAAGATGTTAAGACGGGCAGACAGAAAGTAGCCCCATTCCCGCCGGTGGAATCCGTTCACGAGCATGGCGCATGATCCAGCCGTCGCGTCGCGTTGCTTCGCTCAACCATCCGATAGCAGATATAACTCTTCACGGATTGCAGCAAGTCACTCGCATAAAGGTGGGTCTCCACCAAAGAAAAGTTGCCAACTTTTGTGTTGTCAACACGTGTTGGTGACAAAAGTTGGCAGCTTTCTTTGGTGGAGACCCACCTTAAGAGACAACAATCGAATACATAATATTAAGCATACCACATACTATAATATGAGGGTCTTAAATAGACTAAATCAAAGCCCCAGAAGTTTGTACCATCGTCAGCTAATTTATTCATAAAAAAATATCAGGTTTCCATCCTGACACTTAATTTTACTTTCCTATAAGTTCTTCTGCAACTTCTAAGCTCTGGTATTAAAATACGAACAAGTTATTTAACTTCAATATCGAAGCAGCGATCAAAAGCCCGAAGCAGAACTTGGTGAAATTCAAATTTCTACAATCTTTTTTTCGCTTACTTCGGTAAGCAAGTCACTTCGGTTATGACCCGATCTTTTCTTCTTTTTAGGTCACTGCGGGTAATACCCAAAAATCGAACCCAATCTTCGATCGAATTCAATCGATCTAGACCAAAGAGGCCAAGTAGGCATTAGAAAAGAATAGAACAGATTTGTTAACTGACTTCAAAAACGGAGGAGGTTCTCAATTCATCGAAATCTTTCTTTTTTTTTTTTATGTATGTTCGCCGATTACTCGAAGACGCCTGAAACGATTTGAAAAATTCTTTTTTGTTTCAAAGGGTATACTTTCCAGGTGGTCCCATTGAAATTTTATCGAAATCGGTCGAGTGGTTTTTAAAATATCAACTATAAAGTATATACTTTGTAGTGGCGCGGGCAGGCCGTTTGAAGTCGGGTTTTTAAAAAGAATTTTTTATATTAAATGTTCGTAAGCGAAAAAGTATCATAATTCAGCAAAAACTCGCTTAAAAACGTTCAATGGCGTCATGGCGTCGTTCGTGACGTCATCTCTATGTTTTGTTATAGTACAGGGATGGCGAACCAATGGCAAGCGTGCCATTAATGGCACCCGGCACAATATTGTGGGCACGTGACTGATCATAAAATTCATTATGATGAACTACGAAAAAAGTGTGAAGTAGGTATTTTAAGATGTTATCTAATCTGCAACAACAGAAGTCACACTAATTTTACTTTAATTTAAATTACACGTAGAATCGAAACATTACAAAATGTTCCTATTTTTTTGTAGTAAATAAAGAGTTTTGAGTATTTATTATTGTTTTCCCAATAATCACAAAATCAAAATTAATTGATGGCACGTCTAAACCTCATTAAACATTTCTTTAGAAAAATGGCACGTTGATACGTTTAAAGGTTCGCCATCCCTGTTATAGTAGTTTGTCAAAGTTTGAATATCAATGTGACGTATCGCTATAGTTAGATTTCTTAAACTTGTAAAGATAACTTTGGAATTTTGAATTGAAATTTCATTATAGTTCTTCTTTTTCTTCTTTATCTACCGATAGACGTCCACTGTTGAAGAAATGTCGTGAACTTCCACAGGCCTAGGTCTTACGCTGCCTGTATCCAGGCACCTTGCTGATGTCGTCGGTCCGTCGATCGGTCACTATAGTTACTTAGAGAAATATCAAGCATAGCTCTCTCCATTCACCCGCTGAGTGACTTTAAGCAAATGTTGTTGATGATGATGATGACGATAGAATAGAAATAGAATAGAAATGTTTTTATTCAAATAAACTTTTTTACAAGTGCTTTTGTATCGTCGATAAGTCTACCACTGGTTCGGAATGCCCTTCCTGCCGAGAAGAACCAGCAAGAAACTCGGCGGTTGCGCTTTTCAAAACAAGTTTACAATACAATAGATACTGTGCTATGTATGCAATGTTTACACAATGAGGGGAAGTTCCAAAAATGCATACTACTTACAATTATTCAATACATGCCAATACAGGCAGACAGAAAGTAGCCCCATTCTCGCTGACGGTATCCGTTCACGAGCATGACGCATGATCCAGCCGCTGCTTCGCTCAACCATATTTGAGGGAACATAACAACCCGCACCACACGACACCACCACAGAAATGTTTAAAGAGAGTATGACATACTTAGGTTACCCATGTTAAGGCATCGAATTGAATACCAATATTGAAATACTCATTTTAAGACATGATTTAGACACAAATGATACTAATATTATAAATGCGAAAGTGTGTTTGTTGGTTTGTTGGTTTGTCCTTCAATCACGCTGCAACAGAGCCACGGATCAACGTGACTTTTTGCATGGGTATAGTTGAGGACCTGGAGAGTGACATAGTATACATAGAGTGATCTTTATCCCGGAAAATCAAAGAGCTACCGAGGGACTTTAAAAACTAAATCCACGCGGACGAAGTCGTGGGCATCAGCTAGTATTATTATAAATGCGAAAGTGTGTTTGTTGGTTTGTTAGTTTGTTGGTTTGTCCTTCAATCACGCTGCAACAGAGCCACGGATCGACGTGATTTTTTGCATGGGTATAGTTGAGGACCTGGAGAGTGACATAGGCTACTTTTTATCCCGGAAAATCAAAGAGTTACCGAGGGACTTTAAAAACTAAATCCACGCGGACGAAGTCGCGGGCATCAGCTAGTATTACAAATGAGAAAGTGTGTTTGTTGGTTTTTCCTTCAATCACGCTGCAACAGAGCCACGGATCGACGTTGTTTTTTGCATGGGTAGGTATAGTTGAGGACCTGGAGAGTGACATAGGCTACTTTTTATCCCGGAAAATCAAAGAGTTCCCGAGGGACTTTAAAAACTATATCCACGCGGACGAAGTCGCGGACATCAGCTAGTAAAGTTTTTTTATTTAATTGATGACAAGCTAGTCCTGACTGCGATCTCACCTGATGGTAAGTGACTATACAGTCTAAGATGGTGGCGGGCTAACTTGGAAGGGGTGTGGCAGTGAACATTCAACCCATACCCCTAATACACGCCATCGCGCCAGAACGCTAAATCGCTTGGCGGCACGTCTTTGACGGTAGGGTGGTAACTAGCCACGGCCAAAGCCTCCCACCAGACCAGACCAGAGACAATTCAGAAATTATAAATTCCCAAATTGACCCCGCCGGGAATCGAAACCGAGACCTCCCAGGTATAAGACAACAGCGATCACCACTGAGCCAGGGAGGTCGTCAAACGTATAAAGATAAACGAATAGCATAGAATAGAATAAGAATAGAAATGTTTTTTTTTTTCAAATAAACTTTTACAAGTACTTTTGAATTTTTTGAATCGTCAATGAGTCTACCACTGGTTCGGAATGCCGTTCCTGCGAGAAGAACCAGCAAGAAACTCGGCTTTAGAAAAAAATTACTCGGAATGATAAGTAAAGTATAAACGATGATGATGATGATGATGATGATAATGATGTGTGTCTGTCCGCAGGTGCCGTCTGGAGGTGATGCCGGAGGGGTGATGGTGCAATATGTGGAGCGAGTGGCGCTGGCTGATCGTCACGTTGAATGCTGTCGCCGCCCTTTCACCTGTCATTAAAATCGGTAACCTGTGACGTCATCTCAGTCTCTCCCTCTCTCTCCTCCCTTTTCTCTCTCTTTATCAACCGATAGACGTCCACTCATGGAAGCAGTAAGGTATGGAATTAAGACTGTCTATGTAGTTCGTCACTAAAATTCCAAGTGAGTAATTAAGCGACAAAATTAAGTTTATGTAACGACACGTGTATTTGACCAGGAATGAGGTATCGGAACGTGACACTTTTTCGTGCGTGCAGCCGATGTTCATCTATTTTTATGACGTTATCACCTCAATCAAATTATACATGTTTCACATGAAAAAAACCTTGAGAGGTGTCAAGGGACACCCGGAAGGAACGTAGTTCCTTCAGGGTGCGTAGCCTAGTCGCTCTGGCAGTCGCTTAACAGTTCAAAGTCGATAGTTCGAATCCCAGCTCATAACAGACCGAATTTTCCATTTTCAATTTTATTTAAAACAATTTCTACATATGGAACCCTTCCCTAATTTTTTATCTTAATACTAGCTGATGCCCGCGACTTCGTTCGCGTGGATTTAGTTTTTAAAATCCCGCGGGAACTCTTTGATTTTCCGGGATGCCTGTCACCCTCCAGGTTCTCAACTATAAATATCCAAAAAATCACGTCAATCCGTAGCTTTGTTGCAGCGTGATTGACGGACAAACCAACAAACAAACACACTTTCGCATTTATAATATTACTCGCGATATTGTTAATGATGATTCAAAGAGAAAACATATTACTAATGATATTATCAATTACGTTTAGCTATCATTTTTATAATTGTCAAATTTTTTACCATACTTAACCAAAGACAAAATTACGTTTAGCTGTCATTTACGTTTTGTTATTGCACTGTCATTTGAGTTTTGTTATTCCATGTCAGATGCGTTTTTGTTATAACAGGTTTTATAGTGACTTGACGGAAACGCGGTCGAACGGGATAAAAAGTATCCTATGTCCGTCTCCTGGTTCTAAGCTACCTCTCCACCAATTTTCAGCCAAATCGGTTCATCCGTTCTTGAGTTATAAATAGTGTAACTAACACCACTTTCTTTTATATATATAAGACTAGCTGATGCCCGCGACTTCGTCTGCGTGGATTTAGTTCATAACATCCCGCGGGAAATCTTTGTCACCCTCCAGGTTCTCAACTATACCTATCCAATAAATCACGTCAATCCGTAGCTTTGTAGCAGGAAACATTTGATCGTCTTGCTCGCGGCATTGTTAATGATGATTCAAAGAGAAAACATATTACTAATGATATTATCAATTACGTTTAGCTATCATTTTTATAATTGTCAAATTTTTTACCATACTTAACCAAATACAAAATTACGTTTAGCTGTCATTTACGTTTTGTTCTTCCACTGTCATTTTCGTTTTTTTATTCCATGTCAGATGCATTTTTGTTAAACCAGGTTTTATATTGACTTGACCGAAACGCGGTCGAACGGGATAAAAAGTATCCTATGTCCGTCTCCTGGTTCTAAGCTACCTCTCCACCAATTTTGAGCCAAATCGGTTCATCCGTTCTTGAGTTATAAATAGTGTAACTAACACCACTTTCTTTTATATATATATATATATAGATATATAAATTACGTGTCACGTTGTTTGTCCGCGATGGACTCCTAAACTACTTAACCGATTTTGATCAAACTTTGTAACTATCTGTAATTTGGTCCAACTTGAAAAATAGGATAGTTTTAGTAGTTATTTGTTTTATTTATATAGGTAAGTTGGCGGTACGAAGTTCGCCGAGTCAGCTAGTGACTTATAAGTTATAAAAAAATAGAAATTTCATAGAAAATTCAGTCTGTCGAGCTGGGATTCGAACCATCGACGTTGAACTTTTAGGCGACTGCCGGAGCCACTAGGCTACGGAAACCTAATTTTGTATCGCGAAAATACCGAACACAATGCAAAATTCACATTCAACAAAAAAGTGTCGGTTTCAAAAATATGTCGAGTGTCGGTTCCTTAATTTTTTCCGTCTAGCCCCCTTCCGTACCGCGCGATAAGGAACTTACGTTCCAAAAAATGTTCCCAGGTGCAATCTTCACCGAAGAAGCCCGCGGAGGCAGCGCGGAGTTAGCGTTCAAGTACGCTGTGTACCGGATCAACAAGGAACACGGCCTGTTGCCGCATACCACGCTAGTGTACGACATACAGTACACCACTGCCAGAGACACTTTCAGGACATATAAGAAAGGTCAGTTGACAGCGCCTAGTGGTAAAAAAAGCAGTGATAGCCTAGTGGTTAGGACTGTGGTCTCCTATTCGGGGGGTCGCAGGTTAGATCCCGGGTACGCACCTCTGAATTTTCGGAGTCAAGTGCGTTTAAGCAATTAAATATCACTTGCTTCAACGGTGAAGGAAAACATCGTGAGGAAACCTGCACACTTGAGAGTTCTTCTTAATGCTCTCGAAGGTGTGTGAAGTCCGCCAATTCGCATTGGGCCAGCGTGGTGGACTATGGCCTATGACCCTTCTCTGAAAGGAGACCTGCGCTCAGTAGTGAGCCGTTGATGGGTTACTGATGATGATGATGATGTTGGTCAAAATAAGAAAGGTCAGTGAAGTATGGTCAAAATTCAAAATTACTTAGTAGGCCAACTTTTGTGGCTCTTATGACATCGATGGTCGAAAGGGGATTGGCGAATTCCATAGAGTTTCTGACCCAGACTGAGCCGTGGGCCTCAAGCCCACGTTCACGAATCAAACTTCTCATGCTTGTTCTAGTGAACCAGTCTAACAAAAAAGTTCATCGAAGTCTATCAAGTTATAAAGTTAGGAGAAAAAAGATATTCACTTGTAGCCCATCTTAAGATAGAAGTTAGTCGGTATGCACTTTTGGAACTTTCCTCATTGTGGAAACACTGCATATATAGCATAGTATTTACTGTATTGTAAATCTGTTTTGAAAAGAGCAACCGCCGAGTTTCTTGCTGGTTCTTCTCGGCAGGAAAGGCATTCCGAACCAGTGGTAGATTCACTGACTATTCAAAAGCACTTGTAAAAGTTTATTTGAATAAAAAATATTTCTATTCTATTCTATTCTATTCTATTGCCATGTAACGGTTATTTATATAATGTGTACTTGTGAATAATTATATTTTTGATCCCCATCTTCTGAAAATATCGGGTTTACACAGAAAACTACTCTGTAAAATATTAATTAAAATTAAATGATTTCTGAATCTGAACGGTTTTAAAAAATGCTGGGTCAAAATTCGCCAACCTCCTTTTAGTGCCGTTTTCACTAACGTCGAGTGACATAAACTGGGCGTTCTGGCAGTTTTTGTTTTGAAATATTTGCCAAAATAGCAAATTTCCGCTCGTATTTATACGAGCGTAAAGACTTATTTTACGTTGGTGAAATTGGCCCTAAATTATGTAAAAAGAGTAATACAGAATAGAATAGACTAGAATAATGTTCTCTTTTTAACCGACTTCAAAAAAGGAGGAGGTTCTCAATTCGTCGGCATCTTTTTTATTTATGAATGTTCACCGATTACTCGAAGACGTCTGAACCAATTTGGAAAATTCTCCTTTTGTTTGGAAGGGTATACTTTCCAGGTGGTCCCATTTAAATTTTATCGAAATCGGTATAGCGGCAATAGAAATACACACTCTGTGAAAATTCCAACTGTCTACAGTACCCGGCGATATATATTGCACATCGGCCTTTGGAATAAAACGCTATTCTATTCTATTGCAAGGAAAGCTAGCCAGAAATTCACGTAGTAATTACTGAAATCTCTTCACAATCGGCGAGCACATCACGTAACATATATAAAAAAAATGCAGTCGAACTGTGAATATGAATAGAATAGCGTTTTATTCCAAAGGCCGATGTGCAATATATATCGCCGGGTACTGTACCTATTACGGTTTACGAGATACAGCGCGCTGACAGACGGACGGACGTACGGACGAACGGACAGACAGACGGACAGCGGAGGCTTAGTAATAGGGTCCCGTTGGCACCCTTTGTGAACGGAACCCTAAAAAGTAAAATTAGATCACAATTTACTGAAAATAATTTAAAACATAAACTAAAATCATATTTTTTGGATAAGTTGCAATTTGAAAAACTAAATCCACGTGAACGAAGTCGCGGGCATTAGCTAGTCAACTCCACAAACGATTTCTGTACGTTGTCTACTTAGACTAAAGAAAATCGATTAGGGGTAGGTTTAATTAAAGCTGCTATAACCCCTTCCAAATTAGCCTGCTATCATTTAGATTGCATCGTAGGTACTTACCAACAGGTGAGATACAAAAAAAACTTGAGAGGTGTCAAGGGACACCCGGATGGAACGCAGTTCCTTTCGATTAATTAATTTGGCATTGTGTTCAACATTTTCACACTACAATATTAGATCTCCGTAGCCTTGTGGTTTCGACAGTCGCCTAACAGCCAAAGGTCGATGGTTCGAATCCCAGCTCGACAGACTGAATTTTCTATTTTCAATTTAATTTTAAATAATTTCTACATGTGGAATTTTTTTTATAAGTTCACAATGCCAAATTCACATTCAAAAAAGTGTCGGTTTCAAAAAAGTGTCGATCCGTCTAGCCCCCTGCCGCACCGTGCGATAAGGAACTACGTTCCAATAAACGAATCAAGATATCATAACATATAAAAAAAATCACGCAGCGCTAAAAATGTAAATGTATTTTTTAAAATATTCCTGAACCTACCTACCGGAAACGCAATATGGCTGCCGGATGCGGTTGATTCGAGGGCCCTCAGCGATTTTCGCGGGCTTGAAAAAGCGTGCTTCATTGAAATGTAGACGCAGAGTGACTTTTACTGATCCATACTAGTGTTTCATGATATTCATCACACGAAAAGTCCACTTATAATAACAATAGTGTAAATCGGTGATTCGCATTTTTCAGGCAAATTCGACGAAATTTTTAAATTACAAATTATTGCCGAATAATTCGGTTTTTTTTCTAATATCATTAATATTTAAATAATCCTTCAACTTTTTGTGATTTATACCATCCCGCTATGAATAATAATAAAATTAATAAATTTACATAGAAATTATGAACCGAAAACCTATATGGGAAAACCGACGGTAAACGAAGGAAATGAGGAAGAAGGTAATGAGGTTTGATTGCTTTTCCAATTTTTTTCTCAATGAATTTCATAATTACGAACCTCATACATATTCCAAACTACAAAGGTACTTCTAAAATGTGATAATTACCTACATAGCAAACAAAGTCACAAATACACCTGTGGGGGATTCTTGTATAAATCCGGACCACAGCAGCGATAGAATAGAATAGAATAGAATAGAAACATTTTTTATTCAAATAAACTCTTACAAGTGCTTTTGAATAGTCAATGAATCTACCACTGGTTCGGAATGCCTTTGCTGCCGAGAAGAACCAGCAAGAAACTCGGCGGTTGCTCTTTTCAAAACAGATTTACAATACAGTAAATACTATGCTATATATGCAGTGTTTCCACAATGAGGAAAGTTCCAAAAATGCATACAGACTAACTTCTATCTTAAGATGGGCAGACATAAAGTAGCCCCATTCCCGCCGGTGGCACCCGTTCACGAGCATGACGCATGACCCAGCCATTGCTTCGCTCAACCATATTTGAGGGAACGTAACAACCCGCATCACACGACACCACCACAGAAATGTTTAAAGAGTGCGTGACATACTTATGCTACCTATGTCAAGGCATCAAACTGAAAACCAATATTCAAATGCTAATTTTAAGACATCACTTAGACACAAATAAAGTAGAAACACTGAATAGCACAGGATAACTTTGTTACACAGGTTGATTATTACTGTCTCATGAATCGCTGGAGCGCCATATATCCATATCCACGCTTATCGATATCCACGCTTTTTTGTCATTAATATAGTCTTCAATTGTATAATATGCTTTTTCCATGAGAGAAGTTTTAATTGCTTTCTTAAACTTGTGTAAAGGCAAGTCTAAGATCGACTGTGGAATTTTATTATAGAACGTCACGCCCATTCCCACAAATGTCTTTCGGACCCTCTGGAGGCGCAGTCGAGGAATCACGAGCCTATTTGGATCTCTAACCTGCCTATCGTGTAAATCACCCTTTTTTTTTGTAACTTAAAATATTTTGTATAGTGAAATAAAACACTTGTTGTGGTGGAACTCGGGACCGCCGAGTGTACCCGAGCGAGAAAAATACAGTCAGCTGCTCTTCTGTTGTCTCACTATTATTATTTATAGTGGTTATTTAGAAAAATCGTCCAGTTACAGTTTTATTATAAGTAATATAGATTTATTACCAGGAAATCGTTCTGAATTCTGAAGCAATAATAAGAAAGCCCAATTCGCAGAAATTGTCGTAAACTGGAATTACAAGGGAATTACGAAATCCTATTTTGAATTTCCGATAATCGAATAGTATTGTCTGAAATCGAATTTAATCACTCATTAAGTAAATAATGTAAGTAGGTAGGTACGTAATTATGAATTAGCCCGCTCTGAAAGCTTTCCTTAATTGATTAATTAGGCAGCTGTTAGAAGCTGATAGTTTCGTGGTTGCTTAGTAAGCACCACTGATTAGGTGCCTACCTACTTTATACAATTTATTATAATTGGTATAGATACCTACACTTTAAACAGTAACTATTAAACATTCCACCAAAGTCACCGACATAGCTCAGCGAGTCGCGAAACTGAAGTGGAAATGGGCGGGCACATAGTTCGAAGAGCTGATGGTCGTTGGGGTCCCAAGGTGCTGGAGTGGCGACCCCGCACCGGGAAACGCAGTGTTGGCAGACCCCCCTCCAGGTGGACCGACGACATCAAACGAGTCGCAGGGAGCCGCTGGATTAGAGCGGCGCAAGACCGAAGCCTGTGGAAATCCATGCAGGAGACCTTTGTCCAGCAGTGGACGTCTATAGGTTGATAAAGAAGATGAAGAAGATTAAACATTCTACCACAGAGTAAGCATTGTCCTTATACTGTGGTTCTAATTCTTAATCAAGGAATAGGAGTATTTTACTTTGACGCCAATGCCATCAAATGAATACGATTTTGGTCGGCAACTTTTAAATTATCGCACGTCTGAACGCCCTTTCTCTTGATTGATCGGCAACTTTTAGAATGGAACGCCCTTTCTGTTCCCAGCGTGCGCGCAGATCAAGTCGGGGGCCATAGCTGTATTCAGCAGCACCGGCCCCCTGCTGGGCTCCACCCTGACGGCCATGTGTCGCTCCCTGCACGCGCCCTACATGACTGCAGCCCCGCATTTTGTCGACAGTAAGTATATTGTTGAGAACTCTGCATATGGAGATAGTAATTTACATACATTTTCTTTCAAGTTGCTGGTAATGAGAAAAAAAAATTGTTAAAAATGTATTAAATAAAATTTCATTATAATATGGAGTTATTTATTTAATGTTCAAACGTTCTGCTTTTTAATATTGTTTCTTAGGATGATTAAATTTTTATCTTAAATATTGATGTTTTTAATTAAAGTGCAAATAAAGTTAAGAAAGTGGTATTTGGACACCGGAAGGAATGAGAATTTGCTAAGTTTATTGCGTATAATTTATTCATTATATTATTTTTGACTATATAAATGTTTTTGCATAGAAGCATAAATTTATTACGCTTGGTTTCCTGTATGAAGAATGTAGATAATATCTAGTGAATAAATTTTTTTTTTGTACCGGACGCGTAAATTGCCTGAAAAATGCGAATCACCCTTAACTATCCAATCTTGTGCTAACCCTACTGGGCACGGGAACCTTTTCAGGGTAGGTAGGGTAGGGTGCATGATGCGAAATAAGTGCGTATTGGTAGACCACACACACACGGGTTGGACCATAAAATGTGCGTAATTGGTTTTAAGGTGGAAGACACGGGTCTACCCGCGAAATTCAAATCTAATTTGGTTTTTCGCAATTTTTAAACTAATACGACAAAGTAGGCTTATGGCATTCTAATTGCGACAATGGCAGTATCATCTTCACAGGTTTACATAAAAATCTTTACTTGAAAGTGTCAAGTTTAAGAAATTAGTCAGAATATCGACTAATTTGTGAGTAACTCACGTCCAACTCAGTATTTTGATTAATTGCTTAAACTGGTCACTTTCAAGTAAAGATTTTTATGTAAGCCTGTGAAGATGATAATTCCAATGGCGCAATTATAGAAGGCCATAAGCCTACTTTGTCGTATTAGTTTACAAATTGCCAAAAACCAAAATAAATTTGAATTTCGCGGGCAGAATCGTGTCTTCAAAAAAGAAGGAGGTTGTCAATTCGGCGGTATTTTTTTAATCACCGATTCACCGGTAATAATTAACCGATAGATAATTAACCGATAGATAATTAACCGATAGATAATTCACCGATTACTCGAAGACGCCTGGACAAACGCCGCAACAGAGCTACGGGTCGACGTGATTTTTTGCATGGATATAGTTGAGGGCCTGGAGTGACATTTAAGGCTACTTTTTATCCCGGAAAATTCTGATTTGACTCTCTGGAGTTCCCGAGGGATTTTAAAAACTAAATAATGTCATGAAGTCCTGGTCATCAGCTAGTTATTTTATAATGATTGTTTCGGGGGTGATTTAAGTTTTTATTTCACACTTATTACTTGTCTACAGATCTCAACAGCTCTGAGTCTTTCACAATAAACCTGTACCCCTCAAGGGAGTTGATGGACGAGGCTTTCAAAGACCTGACCGCCTTCCTAAACTGGACTAGAATGGGAGTCATTTACGAGGATTATGGGTTTGGTAAGTAATAAATAGTTGGAATAGAAAAGAATAGGTTAAGATAGAATAGGACAAGAAAACAGAAGAGAGCTTCTTTAAACATTTCTATGGTGGTATCGTGTGATGCAGGTTGTTACGTTCTCTATAATAATCATACTAATATTATAAATTCGAAAGTGTGTTTTTGGTTTGTTGGTTTTAAATCCTTCAATCACGCCGCAACAGAGCTACCGATTGACGTGATTTTTTGCATGGGTATAGTTGAGGACCTGGAGAGTGATATAGCCTTCTTTGTATCCCGGAAAATCAAAGAGTTCCCGAGGGATTTTAAAAACTAAATTCGTGCAAACGAAGTCGCGGGCATCAGCTAGTCAACAATAAATTATCGTATACTTTGTAGTGGCGCGGGCGTTTGAAGTCGGTTTTTAAAAATATTTTTTTATATTAAATTATCTTATCAGACCTATACTTAGCGGCCATGTTTTGGAGATATAAGTTAATGTAAAACTAAACTACATATTCCCAGGTGAGCTCAACATAGTGCGAATAGCGAGAGACGGCCGCGACATGTACGCCGTGCGCAGCGAGGCGAGGGACTACCGGCGCGCGCTCGCGCAACTGAAGGCGCAGCGTATAGTGCACATCATCGTCGACACAGACCCCAAGCACTTGCGACTGCTGTCCAGAGCTGTAAGTAACTTGACAATTGGATATTTGACTGTTGTCAAAATGTTGATGTTCATTACTTATAATCGAAACTATACCATGTAGGAATAACATATTTTGTAAAAACAGAAAATAAATCGGTCCAATAACAATTAAGTTATAGAGCTTTAAAGTTTCATGTTAGACAGAGAGCGTTAGTCAACTGTGATGTCACAATTCAGCAGATCCGTACACGCTCCATAGAAAATTTCGTTTTAGAAAGAGATAGATACAGTCACTACTCACAGTAAAACAGCTTATAATTCCGAGACTAGTAAAGATATTTAAAAAAGAGAAATGGCATTGTGTTAAAATATTTAAAAACTTTATTTTTATTTTAATTAATAAAAAAAATATCAGTCAAATATCCAATTTCCACATGAACTCAATACAGTGCGACTAGCGAGAGATGGTCGCGACATGTTAGCGCTTAGTGAGAGATGGATGCGACATGACAGCACAGTTTATATAGCATATTATCATAGTTGCCACTGACATGATTTACATGATATTATTATGTTTGAATTTGAAGCAATAGAATAGAATAGAATAGAAATATTTTTTATTCAAATGAACTTTTACAAGTGCTTTTGAATAGTCAATGAATCTACCACTGGTTCGGAATGCCTTTCCTGCCGAGAAGAACCAGCAAGAAACTCGGCGGTTGCTCTTTTCAAAACAGATTTACAATACAGTAAATACTATGCTATATATGCAGTGTTTCCACAATGAGGAAAGTTCCAAAAATACAGACTAACTTCTATCTTAAGATGGGCAGACATAAAGTAGCCCCATTCCCGCCGGTGGCACCCGTTCACGAGCATGACGCATGACCCAGCCAATTACGTTTATTAATTCAGAAGTTATAAGGCTCTGACAGACGGACGGACAAGTGCAAATTCACTCAAGTAGACTCAGGGACCTCGCTTCGCTTGGTCAATAAAATCTATTTTTATTTCACTGTCAAGAGTAATTTGGAATCATTTTCATTATCAAGATAAGTAGTATCTTATCATCAATAGTTTAACTGAAAATACGATCCGTGTTATGTGATAAAGCAGCAGCAGAAAGAGAAGTTCAAACTCATGTATCTATACTAGACTAACTTATATTTCAACCAGTCTATAAGAAATTTGCTCTATTGAAACCACAGGTAACAGGTTGCTAGTTTTAATAAGTTTTTATTATTAATTTTTACAAGCTTTTATTTAGCTTGACCAGTTTATTCATTTATTTGTTTGTTTGGGTCAAATCTTGCAAGATGAATTAGACCCACTTCCCGGTTTCTGATAGAGTTGAAATTTTGCATTTATGTGTAAATCGGATGACAATGCAATATTATTATGACATGGAGCTGATCTGATGATGGAGACGGAAGATGGCTATCGGAACTCTGTAATAAAACGACGTAACCCCATCGAGTTTGGGCTCGTTTGATTCGTCATAACAAGTACTCTGATCCTAGATGATATCTAGAGTCTAATGATGTAGCTAGGTACTAAAAGCTTGCATTTAAAAATAAAATTTTTAATTTACACTTGTTACTGTTTGTCTTGTTACAGATTCTCCAACTGCAAATGAACAACGAAAATTATCATTACATTTTCACTTCATTCGTAAGTATCTGTGCATGTGCATGTGTGTGTTTGTGTGAGTGTGTGCGCGCGTGTCATGTGTGTGTGCGTTTGTATGGGCGTGTGCGTGTGCATGTGAATGTGCGTATGCATGTGAATGCGCGTATGCATGTGTGTATGCATGTGCGCGTGCGTGCGTGCGTGTGTGCGTGTGTGTGTGTGTGTGTGTGTGTGTGTGTGTGTGTGTGTATATGTGTGTGTGCGTGTGTGTGTGACTTTTAATTTTTTATCATCTGTCATGATTTATACACGCCTTTTTTATATTCTATAATCAAGTAATTACTTATTAAGCTATTTCCCTGGTAAATTATTGATTTGGATTAAACAAACAGTTTACACGCACATAGATTAAATAATAAATGAAAACATAATTTTATCCTACACCTTATTTCGAATTGACTTACTTATGCTACTACTTTTTATGCTACTGGTATTCTTAATTCCCTAGGCGCCCACATTTGAGAGTTCGAGGTGGTATCGTACACGCCACATCATGACCCCGCTCCCCGCGTTACACACACATAGAGTCACGTCACGACTCTATGTGTGACGTGATGTCATGACTCTACCACCGGTTCGGAAAGCGGATTCTATTGAGAAGAGCCGGCAAGAAACTCAGCAGTTGCTCTTTCTGTCTGCTTATTAGCTATTACCTTGTAATTTATACTATCTTGTAGGCAACTGGATGCCAAGCCGATTTAACCCATGCAACTTTGTGAGAATAAAATATAATATTTCCACAATGAGGGGAAGTTCCAAAAAAAAAAACGTACTAAAATTCAATTCGTGTTAAGACGGGCACACAGAAAGTAGCCCTATCCCCGCCGGAGGAACCCGTTCACGAGCATGACGCACGATCCAGCCGTTGCTTCGCTCAACCATATGTAACAACCTTTGTCTTTGACCTGACCTTTGTGTACTGTATTATCTAGGACATGGAGCTGTTCGACCTGGAAGACTTCCTGTACAACCGGGTCAACATGAGCGGCTGGCGGCTCGTGGACCGCGCCTCGGACAAGGTGAAGGACGCGCTGCGGGTCATGGAGACGTTCCACCCGATCGGCGCGTCCATACTCAGCGGGGGGCACATCAAGGTACAGTCCAAGTCAACATGAGCGGCTGGCGGCTCGTGGACCGCGCCTCGGACAAGGTGAAGGACGCGCTGCGGGTCATGGAGACGTTCCACCCGATCGGCGCGTCCATACTCAGCGGGGGGCACATCAAGGTACAGTCCAAGTCAACATGAGCGGCTGGCGGCTCGTGGACCGCGCCTCGGACAAGGTGAAGGACGCGCTGCGGGTCATGGAGACGTTCCACCCGATCGGCGCGTCCATACTCAGCGGGGGGCACATCAAGGTACAGTCCAAGTCAACATGAGCGGCTGGCGGCTCGTGGACCGCGCCTCGGACAAGGTGAAGGACGCGCTGCGGGTCATGGAGACGTTCCACCCGATCGGCGCGTCCATACTCAGCGGGGGGCACATCAAGGTACAGTCCAAGTCAACATGAGCGGCTGGCGGCTCGTGGACCGCGCCTCGGACAAGGTGAAGGACGCGCTGCGGGTCATGGAGACGTTCCACCCGATCGGCGCGTCCATACTCAGCGGGGGGCACATCAAGGTACAGTCCAAGTCAACATGAGCGGCTGGCGGCTCGTGGACCGCGCCTCGGACAAGGTGAAGGACGCGCTGCGGGTCATGGAGACGTTCCACCCGATCGGCGCGTCCATACTCAGCGGGGGGCACATCAAGGTACAGTCCAAGTCAACATGAGCGGCTGGCGGCTCGTGGACCGCGCCTCGGACAAGGTGAAGGACGCGCTGCGGGTCATGGAGACGTTCCACCCGATCGGCGCGTCCATACTCAGCGGGGGGCACATCAAGGTACAGTCCAAGTCAACATGAGCGGCTGGCGGCTCGTGGACCGCGCCTCGGACAAGGTGAAGGACGCGCTGCGGGTCATGGAGACGTTCCACCCGATCGGCGCGTCCATACTCAGCGGGGGGCACATCAAGGTACAGTCCAAGTCAACATGAGCGGCTGGCGGCTCGTGGACCGCGCCTCGGACAAGGTGAAGGACGCGCTGCGGGTCATGGAGACGTTCCACCCGATCGGCGCGTCCATACTCAGCGGGGGGCACATCAAGGTACAGTCCAAGTCAACATGAGCGGCTGGCGGCTCGTGGACCGCGCCTCGGACAAGGTGAAGGACGCGCTGCGGGTCATGGAGACGTTCCACCCGATCGGCGCGTCCATACTCAGCGGGGGGCACATCAAGGTACAGTCCAAGTCAACATGAGCGGCTGGCGGCTCGTGGACCGCGCCTCGGACAAGGTGAAGGACGCGCTGCGGGTCATGGAGACGTTCCACCCGATCGGCGCGTCCATACTCAGCGGGGGGCACATCAAGGTACAGTCCAAGTCAACATGAGCGGCTGGCGGCTCGTGGACCGCGCCTCGGACAAGGTGAAGGACGCGCTGCGGGTCATGGAGACGTTCCACCCGATCGGCGCGTCCATACTCAGCGGGGGGCACATCAAGGTACAGTCCAAGTCAACATGAGCGGCTGGCGGCTCGTGGACCGCGCCTCGGACAAGGTGAAGGACGCGCTGCGGGTCATGGAGACGTTCCACCCGATCGGCGCGTCCATACTCAGCGGGGGGCACATCAAGGTACAGTCCAAGTCAACATGAGCGGCTGGCGGCTCGTGGACCGCGCCTCGGACAAGGTGAAGGACGCGCTGCGGGTCATGGAGACGTTCCACCCGATCGGCGCGTCCATACTCAGCGGGGGGCACATCAAGGTACAGTCCAAGTCAACATGAGCGGCTGGCGGCTCGTGGACCGCGCCTCGGACAAGGTGAAGGACGCGCTGCGGGTCATGGAGACGTTCCACCCGATCGGCGCGTCCATACTCAGCGGGGGGCACATCAAGGTACAGTCCAAGTCAACATGAGCGGCTGGCGGCTCGTGGACCGCGCCTCGGACAAGGTGAAGGACGCGCTGCGGGTCATGGAGACGTTCCACCCGATCGGCGCGTCCATACTCAGCGGGGGGCACATCAAGGTACAGTCCAAGTCAACATGAGCGGCTGGCGGCTCGTGGACCGCGCCTCGGACAAGGTGAAGGACGCGCTGCGGGTCATGGAGACGTTCCACCCGATCGGCGCGTCCATACTCAGCGGGGGGCACATCAAGGTACAGTCCAAGTCAACATGAGCGGCTGGCGGCTCGTGGACCGCGCCTCGGACAAGGTGAAGGACGCGCTGCGGGTCATGGAGACGTTCCACCCGATCGGCGCGTCCATACTCAGCGGGGGGCACATCAAGGTACAGTCCAAGTCAACATGAGCGGCTGGCGGCTCGTGGACCGCGCCTCGGACAAGGTGAAGGACGCGCTGCGGGTCATGGAGACGTTCCACCCGATCGGCGCGTCCATACTCAGCGGGGGGCACATCAAGGTACAGTCCAAGTCAACATGAGCGGCTGGCGGCTCGTGGACCGCGCCTCGGACAAGGTGAAGGACGCGCTGCGGGTCATGGAGACGTTCCACCCGATCGGCGCGTCCATACTCAGCGGGGGGCACATCAAGGTACAGTCCAAGTCAACATGAGCGGCTGGCGGCTCGTGGACCGCGCCTCGGACAAGGTGAAGGACGCGCTGCGGGTCATGGAGACGTTCCACCCGATCGGCGCGTCCATACTCAGCGGGGGGCACATCAAGGTACAGTCCAAGTCAACATGAGCGGCTGGCGGCTCGTGGACCGCGCCTCGGACAAGGTGAAGGACGCGCTGCGGGTCATGGAGACGTTCCACCCGATCGGCGCGTCCATACTCAGCGGGGGGCACATCAAGGTACAGTCCAAGTCAACATGAGCGGCTGGCGGCTCGTGGACCGCGCCTCGGACAAGGTGAAGGACGCGCTGCGGGTCATGGAGACGTTCCACCCGATCGGCGCGTCCATACTCAGCGGGGGGCACATCAAGGTACAGTCCAAGTCAACATGAGCGGCTGGCGGCTCGTGGACCGCGCCTCGGACAAGGTGAAGGACGCGCTGCGGGTCATGGAGACGTTCCACCCGATCGGCGCGTCCATACTCAGCGGGGGGCACATCAAGGTACAGTCCAAGTCAACATGAGCGGCTGGCGGCTCGTGGACCGCGCCTCGGACAAGGTGAAGGACGCGCTGCGGGTCATGGAGACGTTCCACCCGATCGGCGCGTCCATACTCAGCGGGGGGCACATCAAGGTACAGTCCAAGTCAACATGAGCGGCTGGCGGCTCGTGGACCGCGCCTCGGACAAGGTGAAGGACGCGCTGCGGGTCATGGAGACGTTCCACCCGATCGGCGCGTCCATACTCAGCGGGGGGCACATCAAGGTACAGTCCAAGTCAACATGAGCGGCTGGCGGCTCGTGGACCGCGCCTCGGACAAGGTGAAGGACGCGCTGCGGGTCATGGAGACGTTCCACCCGATCGGCGCGTCCATACTCAGCGGGGGGCACATCAAGGTACAGTCCAAGTCAACATGAGCGGCTGGCGGCTCGTGGACCGCGCCTCGGACAAGGTGAAGGACGCGCTGCGGGTCATGGAGACGTTCCACCCGATCGGCGCGTCCATACTCAGCGGGGGGCACATCAAGGTACAGTCCAAGTCAACATGAGCGGCTGGCGGCTCGTGGACCGCGCCTCGGACAAGGTGAAGGACGCGCTGCGGGTCATGGAGACGTTCCACCCGATCGGCGCGTCCATACTCAGCGGGGGGCACATCAAGGTACAGTCCAAGTCAACATGAGCGGCTGGCGGCTCGTGGACCGCGCCTCGGACAAGGTGAAGGACGCGCTGCGGGTCATGGAGACGTTCCACCCGATCGGCGCGTCCATACTCAGCGGGGGGCACATCAAGGTACAGTCCAAGTCAACATGAGCGGCTGGCGGCTCGTGGACCGCGCCTCGGACAAGGTGAAGGACGCGCTGCGGGTCATGGAGACGTTCCACCCGATCGGCGCGTCCATACTCAGCGGGGGGCACATCAAGGTACAGTCCAAGTCAACATGAGCGGCTGGCGGCTCGTGGACCGCGCCTCGGACAAGGTGAAGGACGCGCTGCGGGTCATGGAGACGTTCCACCCGATCGGCGCGTCCATACTCAGCGGGGGGCACATCAAGGTACAGTCCAAGTCAACATGAGCGGCTGGCGGCTCGTGGACCGCGCCTCGGACAAGGTGAAGGACGCGCTGCGGGTCATGGAGACGTTCCACCCGATCGGCGCGTCCATACTCAGCGGGGGGCACATCAAGGTACAGTCCAAGTCAACATGAGCGGCTGGCGGCTCGTGGACCGCGCCTCGGACAAGGTGAAGGACGCGCTGCGGGTCATGGAGACGTTCCACCCGATCGGCGCGTCCATACTCAGCGGGGGGCACATCAAGGTACAGTCCAAGTCAACATGAGCGGCTGGCGGCTCGTGGACCGCGCCTCGGACAAGGTGAAGGACGCGCTGCGGGTCATGGAGACGTTCCACCCGATCGGCGCGTCCATACTCAGCGGGGGGCACATCAAGGTACAGTCCAAGTCAACATGAGCGGCTGGCGGCTCGTGGACCGCGCCTCGGACAAGGTGAAGGACGCGCTGCGGGTCATGGAGACGTTCCACCCGATCGGCGCGTCCATACTCAGCGGGGGGCACATCAAGGTACAGTCCAAGTCAACATGAGCGGCTGGCGGCTCGTGGACCGCGCCTCGGACAAGGTGAAGGACGCGCTGCGGGTCATGGAGACGTTCCACCCGATCGGCGCGTCCATACTCAGCGGGGGGCACATCAAGGTACAGTCCAAGTCAACATGAGCGGCTGGCGGCTCGTGGACCGCGCCTCGGACAAGGTGAAGGACGCGCTGCGGGTCATGGAGACGTTCCACCCGATCGGCGCGTCCATACTCAGCGGGGGGCACATCAAGGTACAGTCCAAGTCAACATGAGCGGCTGGCGGCTCGTGGACCGCGCCTCGGACAAGGTGAAGGACGCGCTGCGGGTCATGGAGACGTTCCACCCGATCGGCGCGTCCATACTCAGCGGGGGGCACATCAAGGTACAGTCCAAGTCAACATGAGCGGCTGGCGGCTCGTGGACCGCGCCTCGGACAAGGTGAAGGACGCGCTGCGGGTCATGGAGACGTTCCACCCGATCGGCGCGTCCATACTCAGCGGGGGGCACATCAAGGTACAGTCCAAGTCAACATGAGCGGCTGGCGGCTCGTGGACCGCGCCTCGGACAAGGTGAAGGACGCGCTGCGGGTCATGGAGACGTTCCACCCGATCGGCGCGTCCATACTCAGCGGGGGGCACATCAAGGTACAGTCCAAGTCAACATGAGCGGCTGGCGGCTCGTGGACCGCGCCTCGGACAAGGTGAAGGACGCGCTGCGGGTCATGGAGACGTTCCACCCGATCGGCGCGTCCATACTCAGCGGGGGGCACATCAAGGTACAGTCCAAGTCAACATGAGCGGCTGGCGGCTCGTGGACCGCGCCTCGGACAAGGTGAAGGACGCGCTGCGGGTCATGGAGACGTTCCACCCGATCGGCGCGTCCATACTCAGCGGGGGGCACATCAAGGTACAGTCCAAGTCAACATGAGCGGCTGGCGGCTCGTGGACCGCGCCTCGGACAAGGTGAAGGACGCGCTGCGGGTCATGGAGACGTTCCACCCGATCGGCGCGTCCATACTCAGCGGGGGGCACATCAAGGTACAGTCCAAGTCAACATGAGCGGCTGGCGGCTCGTGGACCGCGCCTCGGACAAGGTGAAGGACGCGCTGCGGGTCATGGAGACGTTCCACCCGATCGGCGCGTCCATACTCAGCGGGGGGCACATCAAGGTACAGTCCAAGTCAACATGAGCGGCTGGCGGCTCGTGGACCGCGCCTCGGACAAGGTGAAGGACGCGCTGCGGGTCATGGAGACGTTCCACCCGATCGGCGCGTCCATACTCAGCGGGGGGCACATCAAGGTACAGTCCAAGTCAACATGAGCGGCTGGCGGCTCGTGGACCGCGCCTCGGACAAGGTGAAGGACGCGCTGCGGGTCATGGAGACGTTCCACCCGATCGGCGCGTCCATACTCAGCGGGGGGCACATCAAGGTACAGTCCAAGTCAACATGAGCGGCTGGCGGCTCGTGGACCGCGCCTCGGACAAGGTGAAGGACGCGCTGCGGGTCATGGAGACGTTCCACCCGATCGGCGCGTCCATACTCAGCGGGGGGCACATCAAGGTACAGTCCAAGTCAACATGAGCGGCTGGCGGCTCGTGGACCGCGCCTCGGACAAGGTGAAGGACGCGCTGCGGGTCATGGAGACGTTCCACCCGATCGGCGCGTCCATACTCAGCGGGGGGCACATCAAGGTACAGTCCAAGTCAACATGAGCGGCTGGCGGCTCGTGGACCGCGCCTCGGACAAGGTGAAGGACGCGCTGCGGGTCATGGAGACGTTCCACCCGATCGGCGCGTCCATACTCAGCGGGGGGCACATCAAGGTACAGTCCAAGTCAACATGAGCGGCTGGCGGCTCGTGGACCGCGCCTCGGACAAGGTGAAGGACGCGCTGCGGGTCATGGAGACGTTCCACCCGATCGGCGCGTCCATACTCAGCGGGGGGCACATCAAGGTACAGTCCAAGTCAACATGAGCGGCTGGCGGCTCGTGGACCGCGCCTCGGACAAGGTGAAGGACGCGCTGCGGGTCATGGAGACGTTCCACCCGATCGGCGCGTCCATACTCAGCGGGGGGCACATCAAGGTACAGTCCAAGTCAACATGAGCGGCTGGCGGCTCGTGGACCGCGCCTCGGACAAGGTGAAGGACGCGCTGCGGGTCATGGAGACGTTCCACCCGATCGGCGCGTCCATACTCAGCGGGGGGCACATCAAGGTACAGTCCAAGTCAACATGAGCGGCTGGCGGCTCGTGGACCGCGCCTCGGACAAGGTGAAGGACGCGCTGCGGGTCATGGAGACGTTCCACCCGATCGGCGCGTCCATACTCAGCGGGGGGCACATCAAGGTACAGTCCAAGTCAACATGAGCGGCTGGCGGCTCGTGGACCGCGCCTCGGACAAGGTGAAGGACGCGCTGCGGGTCATGGAGACGTTCCACCCGATCGGCGCGTCCATACTCAGCGGGGGGCACATCAAGGTACAGTCCAAGTCAACATGAGCGGCTGGCGGCTCGTGGACCGCGCCTCGGACAAGGTGAAGGACGCGCTGCGGGTCATGGAGACGTTCCACCCGATCGGCGCGTCCATACTCAGCGGGGGGCACATCAAGGTACAGTCCAAGTCAACATGAGCGGCTGGCGGCTCGTGGACCGCGCCTCGGACAAGGTGAAGGACGCGCTGCGGGTCATGGAGACGTTCCACCCGATCGGCGCGTCCATACTCAGCGGGGGGCACATCAAGGTACAGTCCAAGTCAACATGAGCGGCTGGCGGCTCGTGGACCGCGCCTCGGACAAGGTGAAGGACGCGCTGCGGGTCATGGAGACGTTCCACCCGATCGGCGCGTCCATACTCAGCGGGGGGCACATCAAGGTACAGTCCAAGTCAACATGAGCGGCTGGCGGCTCGTGGACCGCGCCTCGGACAAGGTGAAGGACGCGCTGCGGGTCATGGAGACGTTCCACCCGATCGGCGCGTCCATACTCAGCGGGGGGCACATCAAGGTACAGTCCAAGTCAACATGAGCGGCTGGCGGCTCGTGGACCGCGCCTCGGACAAGGTGAAGGACGCGCTGCGGGTCATGGAGACGTTCCACCCGATCGGCGCGTCCATACTCAGCGGGGGGCACATCAAGGTACAGTCCAAGTCAACATGAGCGGCTGGCGGCTCGTGGACCGCGCCTCGGACAAGGTGAAGGACGCGCTGCGGGTCATGGAGACGTTCCACCCGATCGGCGCGTCCATACTCAGCGGGGGGCACATCAAGGTACAGTCCAAGTCAACATGAGCGGCTGGCGGCTCGTGGACCGCGCCTCGGACAAGGTGAAGGACGCGCTGCGGGTCATGGAGACGTTCCACCCGATCGGCGCGTCCATACTCAGCGGGGGGCACATCAAGGTACAGTCCAAGTCAACATGAGCGGCTGGCGGCTCGTGGACCGCGCCTCGGACAAGGTGAAGGACGCGCTGCGGGTCATGGAGACGTTCCACCCGATCGGCGCGTCCATACTCAGCGGGGGGCACATCAAGGTACAGTCCAAGTCAACATGAGCGGCTGGCGGCTCGTGGACCGCGCCTCGGACAAGGTGAAGGACGCGCTGCGGGTCATGGAGACGTTCCACCCGATCGGCGCGTCCATACTCAGCGGGGGGCACATCAAGGTACAGTCCAAGTCAACATGAGCGGCTGGCGGCTCGTGGACCGCGCCTCGGACAAGGTGAAGGACGCGCTGCGGGTCATGGAGACGTTCCACCCGATCGGCGCGTCCATACTCAGCGGGGGGCACATCAAGGTACAGTCCAAGTCAACATGAGCGGCTGGCGGCTCGTGGACCGCGCCTCGGACAAGGTGAAGGACGCGCTGCGGGTCATGGAGACGTTCCACCCGATCGGCGCGTCCATACTCAGCGGGGGGCACATCAAGGTACAGTCCAAGTCAACATGAGCGGCTGGCGGCTCGTGGACCGCGCCTCGGACAAGGTGAAGGACGCGCTGCGGGTCATGGAGACGTTCCACCCGATCGGCGCGTCCATACTCAGCGGGGGGCACATCAAGGTACAGTCCAAGTCAACATGAGCGGCTGGCGGCTCGTGGACCGCGCCTCGGACAAGGTGAAGGACGCGCTGCGGGTCATGGAGACGTTCCACCCGATCGGCGCGTCCATACTCAGCGGGGGGCACATCAAGGTACAGTCCAAGTCAACATGAGCGGCTGGCGGCTCGTGGACCGCGCCTCGGACAAGGTGAAGGACGCGCTGCGGGTCATGGAGACGTTCCACCCGATCGGCGCGTCCATACTCAGCGGGGGGCACATCAAGGTACAGTCCAAGTCAACATGAGCGGCTGGCGGCTCGTGGACCGCGCCTCGGACAAGGTGAAGGACGCGCTGCGGGTCATGGAGACGTTCCACCCGATCGGCGCGTCCATACTCAGCGGGGGGCACATCAAGGTACAGTCCAAGTCAACATGAGCGGCTGGCGGCTCGTGGACCGCGCCTCGGACAAGGTGAAGGACGCGCTGCGGGTCATGGAGACGTTCCACCCGATCGGCGCGTCCATACTCAGCGGGGGGCACATCAAGGTACAGTCCAAGTCAACATGAGCGGCTGGCGGCTCGTGGACCGCGCCTCGGACAAGGTGAAGGACGCGCTGCGGGTCATGGAGACGTTCCACCCGATCGGCGCGTCCATACTCAGCGGGGGGCACATCAAGGTACAGTCCAAGTCAACATGAGCGGCTGGCGGCTCGTGGACCGCGCCTCGGACAAGGTGAAGGACGCGCTGCGGGTCATGGAGACGTTCCACCCGATCGGCGCGTCCATACTCAGCGGGGGGCACATCAAGGTACAGTCCAAGTCAACATGAGCGGCTGGCGGCTCGTGGACCGCGCCTCGGACAAGGTGAAGGACGCGCTGCGGGTCATGGAGACGTTCCACCCGATCGGCGCGTCCATACTCAGCGGGGGGCACATCAAGGTACAGTCCAAGTCAACATGAGCGGCTGGCGGCTCGTGGACCGCGCCTCGGACAAGGTGAAGGACGCGCTGCGGGTCATGGAGACGTTCCACCCGATCGGCGCGTCCATACTCAGCGGGGGGCACATCAAGGTACAGTCCAAGTCAACATGAGCGGCTGGCGGCTCGTGGACCGCGCCTCGGACAAGGTGAAGGACGCGCTGCGGGTCATGGAGACGTTCCACCCGATCGGCGCGTCCATACTCAGCGGGGGGCACATCAAGGTACAGTCCAAGTCAACATGAGCGGCTGGCGGCTCGTGGACCGCGCCTCGGACAAGGTGAAGGACGCGCTGCGGGTCATGGAGACGTTCCACCCGATCGGCGCGTCCATACTCAGCGGGGGGCACATCAAGGTACAGTCCAAGTCAACATGAGCGGCTGGCGGCTCGTGGACCGCGCCTCGGACAAGGTGAAGGACGCGCTGCGGGTCATGGAGACGTTCCACCCGATCGGCGCGTCCATACTCAGCGGGGGGCACATCAAGGTACAGTCCAAGTCAACATGAGCGGCTGGCGGCTCGTGGACCGCGCCTCGGACAAGGTGAAGGACGCGCTGCGGGTCATGGAGACGTTCCACCCGATCGGCGCGTCCATACTCAGCGGGGGGCACATCAAGGTACAGTCCAAGTCAACATGAGCGGCTGGCGGCTCGTGGACCGCGCCTCGGACAAGGTGAAGGACGCGCTGCGGGTCATGGAGACGTTCCACCCGATCGGCGCGTCCATACTCAGCGGGGGGCACATCAAGGTACAGTCCAAGTCAACATGAGCGGCTGGCGGCTCGTGGACCGCGCCTCGGACAAGGTGAAGGACGCGCTGCGGGTCATGGAGACGTTCCACCCGATCGGCGCGTCCATACTCAGCGGGGGGCACATCAAGGTACAGTCCAAGTCAACATGAGCGGCTGGCGGCTCGTGGACCGCGCCTCGGACAAGGTGAAGGACGCGCTGCGGGTCATGGAGACGTTCCACCCGATCGGCGCGTCCATACTCAGCGGGGGGCACATCAAGGTACAGTCCAAGTCAACATGAGCGGCTGGCGGCTCGTGGACCGCGCCTCGGACAAGGTGAAGGACGCGCTGCGGGTCATGGAGACGTTCCACCCGATCGGCGCGTCCATACTCAGCGGGGGGCACATCAAGGTACAGTCCAAGTCAACATGAGCGGCTGGCGGCTCGTGGACCGCGCCTCGGACAAGGTGAAGGACGCGCTGCGGGTCATGGAGACGTTCCACCCGATCGGCGCGTCCATACTCAGCGGGGGGCACATCAAGGTACAGTCCAAGTCAACATGAGCGGCTGGCGGCTCGTGGACCGCGCCTCGGACAAGGTGAAGGACGCGCTGCGGGTCATGGAGACGTTCCACCCGATCGGCGCGTCCATACTCAGCGGGGGGCACATCAAGGTACAGTCCAAGTCAACATGAGCGGCTGGCGGCTCGTGGACCGCGCCTCGGACAAGGTGAAGGACGCGCTGCGGGTCATGGAGACGTTCCACCCGATCGGCGCGTCCATACTCAGCGGGGGGCACATCAAGGTACAGTCCAAGTCAACATGAGCGGCTGGCGGCTCGTGGACCGCGCCTCGGACAAGGTGAAGGACGCGCTGCGGGTCATGGAGACGTTCCACCCGATCGGCGCGTCCATACTCAGCGGGGGGCACATCAAGGTACAGTCCAAGTCAACATGAGCGGCTGGCGGCTCGTGGACCGCGCCTCGGACAAGGTGAAGGACGCGCTGCGGGTCATGGAGACGTTCCACCCGATCGGCGCGTCCATACTCAGCGGGGGGCACATCAAGGTACAGTCCAAGTCAACATGAGCGGCTGGCGGCTCGTGGACCGCGCCTCGGACAAGGTGAAGGACGCGCTGCGGGTCATGGAGACGTTCCACCCGATCGGCGCGTCCATACTCAGCGGGGGGCACATCAAGGTACAGTCCAAGTCAACATGAGCGGCTGGCGGCTCGTGGACCGCGCCTCGGACAAGGTGAAGGACGCGCTGCGGGTCATGGAGACGTTCCACCCGATCGGCGCGTCCATACTCAGCGGGGGGCACATCAAGGTACAGTCCAAGTCAACATGAGCGGCTGGCGGCTCGTGGACCGCGCCTCGGACAAGGTGAAGGACGCGCTGCGGGTCATGGAGACGTTCCACCCGATCGGCGCGTCCATACTCAGCGGGGGGCACATCAAGGTACAGTCCAAGTCAACATGAGCGGCTGGCGGCTCGTGGACCGCGCCTCGGACAAGGTGAAGGACGCGCTGCGGGTCATGGAGACGTTCCACCCGATCGGCGCGTCCATACTCAGCGGGGGGCACATCAAGGTACAGTCCAAGTCAACATGAGCGGCTGGCGGCTCGTGGACCGCGCCTCGGACAAGGTGAAGGACGCGCTGCGGGTCATGGAGACGTTCCACCCGATCGGCGCGTCCATACTCAGCGGGGGGCACATCAAGGTACAGTCCAAGTCAACATGAGCGGCTGGCGGCTCGTGGACCGCGCCTCGGACAAGGTGAAGGACGCGCTGCGGGTCATGGAGACGTTCCACCCGATCGGCGCGTCCATACTCAGCGGGGGGCACATCAAGGTACAGTCCAAGTCAACATGAGCGGCTGGCGGCTCGTGGACCGCGCCTCGGACAAGGTGAAGGACGCGCTGCGGGTCATGGAGACGTTCCACCCGATCGGCGCGTCCATACTCAGCGGGGGGCACATCAAGGTACAGTCCAAGTCAACATGAGCGGCTGGCGGCTCGTGGACCGCGCCTCGGACAAGGTGAAGGACGCGCTGCGGGTCATGGAGACGTTCCACCCGATCGGCGCGTCCATACTCAGCGGGGGGCACATCAAGGTACAGTCCAAGTCAACATGAGCGGCTGGCGGCTCGTGGACCGCGCCTCGGACAAGGTGAAGGACGCGCTGCGGGTCATGGAGACGTTCCACCCGATCGGCGCGTCCATACTCAGCGGGGGGCACATCAAGGTACAGTCCAAGTCAACATGAGCGGCTGGCGGCTCGTGGACCGCGCCTCGGACAAGGTGAAGGACGCGCTGCGGGTCATGGAGACGTTCCACCCGATCGGCGCGTCCATACTCAGCGGGGGGCACATCAAGGTACAGTCCAAGTCAACATGAGCGGCTGGCGGCTCGTGGACCGCGCCTCGGACAAGGTGAAGGACGCGCTGCGGGTCATGGAGACGTTCCACCCGATCGGCGCGTCCATACTCAGCGGGGGGCACATCAAGGTACAGTCCAAGTCAACATGAGCGGCTGGCGGCTCGTGGACCGCGCCTCGGACAAGGTGAAGGACGCGCTGCGGGTCATGGAGACGTTCCACCCGATCGGCGCGTCCATACTCAGCGGGGGGCACATCAAGGTACAGTCCAAGTCAACATGAGCGGCTGGCGGCTCGTGGACCGCGCCTCGGACAAGGTGAAGGACGCGCTGCGGGTCATGGAGACGTTCCACCCGATCGGCGCGTCCATACTCAGCGGGGGGCACATCAAGGTACAGTCCAAGTCAAAATCAGAGTCCAAGTCAAGGTCAAAGAAACTGCTGACGATAGCGAAAATGCTCTACTTCGTTGAAGTTAACAATCGCACGCAAACGGAGTCACACTCACACATACGGACACCTATATGCACGCAAACACACAAGCGAAAGTACTCTTCTTCAGTAAAGTTAACAAACGTACGCAAACGGACATACACACACACACAAACACGCACACACACAAGCGAATGTGCTTTACTTCGGTAAAGTTAACAAATGCACGCAAACGGACACACACACACACACACACATACACACATACAGGCACACAAAAACGTACAAGCGAAAATCCAAAGTCCAAGTCAGGTTGATGGTTGATCACTATAATGCACGCGAAAGTGCTCAGTCTACAGCATCGACAAAAATATCACCATAATATTAGACTGCATCGTCACTTACCATTAGGTGAGATCGTAGGCAAGGCTAACAGTAATTTCCTGGAGTTATAAAATAATATGGGCAGGCATAGGGATATCCGACAGAAGTTAAAATTAAAACACTCACCATCTTCACTTACCATCAGGTGAGATTGCAGTCAAGCGCTAGTCTATATTATATTTTAAAAAAAATTGATAGCTACAGATATACTATGCGGTTAGTCCAAGTTTTAATTCGTTTGATCGTCATAGTAAAGATGACATTAGCATCAAAGTAAAATGAACCATAAAACTATCGCTTTAAAGACAGAAATTCAATACAGACGATTTTAATTTGGAGCTATTTCGTCATGTAAACGTATAATAATATAGTTCTTGCAATTCACGAGGGCGACTGACTTATGGTTGTGTGTGTGTCGTATCTGTATAAGTGTGAGCGAGCGCAATGCTCGCGCCTGCCCGCTCCCACCTAGCCTTTGACAGGCACGCACACTTATGCAATGTGCATGTACACGAAGTAACTACAAGTAAAGCTCACTCGCCTTCGTGGATTGCAAAAACTGTACATACACGACATTGAGTTGTAACTCAATACTGTTATGGTTTATTTTACTTTGATGGTAATGTCATCGTTTACTATATTTTATAGTTAACTATCAAATCTTGTACCACAGAGTAAGGATAGTTATTGTGCTTGTACTAAGCGTACCTACTGTTAACATTAGCATGTTGGTGCACTTACCAAAAATCAACATGCTTCAACATGTTTTCACTTAAAAGAATGATAAAAAAGTGACCGGGATTCCAAAAGTGAACATAATATTTCTTTTTCCAGACTGAACCAGCTTTGTTATATGATGCGGTGCAGGTGCTAGCTTTAGCTCTCGCTTCCACTAAGGACGTGCACGCCAACAATGTGACGTGCGAGACAGAGACGCATATAGCACACGGGGATGACTTGTTGGAAAATATTAATAAGGTAGGTAATTTTCAAGTGAAAAAGTTGCGGTCAAAAACTAGATCGACTAACAACATTAGGACACAGACATTAAGGTCCATTTTTACTTAACGAAACAAATTAACCAAAAATCGGCCAAGTGCGAGTCGGACCTCCTCTTTTAGGGTTCCGTACATGTGACCAAATCATTTTTTTAAAACTAGATACATATTTAGATATCTTAGTTCTTAGAACGTACTAAATTAGCATATGCGGAAAAAATGCTCGTTTGTTTTGGTCACAACTTACAAATCGCATTATAAATCGGTGTTTTCAGTATTTTTTATTTAAATAACACTGTTTAATACATAATATACCAACAAATTCCTAACTAGGTAGTTTAGTTTTTGAGATAGACCCCCTAACAAAATTTGTCTAAAACCGACAACTTTGACGGCCCTCTATTTCTTCATTTTTGTAGCTAAAAAATAAAAATATATATATTTGTACTCCACTTAATGAGCTCTAGACAATGGCACCCCACATGCCAGGGTTAAAAAATAAAATTTTATTTTGACTCCTTTTCCATGTATGGAAGCCCTTTATTTTTTAATTTAATTTAATTTTTATTATTTGTTGTTATAGCATCAATATGTGAAAATTTCAACAGTCTATCTATTACGGTTTACGAGATACAGCCCGCTGACAGACGGACGGACAGATGGACAGCAGAGGCTAGGGTCCCGTTGGCACCCTTTGGGTACGGAACCCTAAAAATGAACTTTTTCTTGTACTCCAGGTCCAAGCTCACGGTTTGACAGGACCTATTGCCTTCACCGACGGCATCCGAACAACGTTCAACCTCCAGCTGATGAGGTTATCCGGTGGAGAAAATGGGGGTGCTGTGTTAGCAGGACATTGGGCGCCAGGCGATGGTCTCCAGATCACAGACCCTGCGGCGTATAGTCGAGACCCCCCGCCCAACGTCACGCTAACTGTGGTCACGGTTGAGGTAAGAGCTTATTGAAAAGAGCGCGAGCGAAGTGAGCGCATGTTTTTTATTTGTTTGAAGTCCACAAAAAAGTTTAAAAAATATTAGTACTTCGCATATCAGGACTGCAGCCTCATATTTGAAGGGTTCATTTAGCAATTAAATATTACTTGCTTCATTGGTGAAGGAAAACATCGTGAGGAAACTTGCCGAGGGTTCTACAAAATGTTCTCAAAGGTGTGTGAAGTCCGCCAATTCGCATTGGGCCAGTGTAGTTGACTATGGCCTATAACCCTTTTCTGAGAGGAGACCTGCGCTTAGTAGTGAAACGTTTGTGGATTGCTGTGGACTGACTGACTGTATTTGGTTAGTCTACATTGAGATGGATCGTTGTTATAGCTCAATACACTGACCTCTATAAAATGAATCTATCATCATCATCATCAGCAACCCATCAACGGCTCACTACTGAGCGCAGGTCTCCTCTCAGAGAAGGGTTATAGGTAATAGTCCACCACGCTGGCCCAATGCGAATTGGCGGACTTCACACACCTTCGAGAACATTATAGAGAACTCTCAAGCGTGCAGGTTTCCTCACGATGCTTTTCTTGACCGTTAAAGCTTGTGATATTTAATTTCTTAAACGCACATAACTTTGACAACCCAGAGGTGATTCTATTCTAGTGCTAATCATAGATTAATTGTAGAGTTCAGTGACTCAGAAGTATAAAATTAAGTGGCACTCTGGGACTGCCGCGGTAAAGCTAGTGCATAGCATTTTTTATCAACTTATGCAATTATAATATTTATGCAATATTTTTTTGCATAATAAAAATTATGCAAAAAACAAATTAAAAAACAAACAAACAAGAAAACCCAACTGTCACTACTTCGCGAGTGAGATTCGAACCTGCGACATCGGCGATCGAAAGCGTTCGCTCGCCCACTGCGCCAAATAGAGCTACTTGAGAACTTCTAAAATGTTGAACGCTTACTGAACGACGGTGTTAGGTTTTTGACGTTACGGAATTTCTTGATTCGGTCGCCGCGCTCAAACTGATTGTCCTAGTTCAAAGCCCGCGATAAAAGCTATGCAATAGCTTAAGAGTGGGTGTGCGCTCGTTAACCGTAAACAGATTTGATTTTTACAGTAGTAGATCAAGTTTCAACTATCCGAAAAAAAAACACGCAAAAATTACATCATACTGCCAAGGAACGTGTTTGGGCAAAAACATAAAATGATGAAATTTGTTCGATGATAAAAAATCGCGAAGTTAGGTTTAATTTTTAACCAATATTCATTTATTTTCAATGCGTTGCATATTACAGAGCCAAAATTTTTACATTAAATTCCGATTGATATTATCAAGAGAGTAGCCTAGTGAATTGAAAAGAAAATGAATATTTTACGAGTTACAAAGTATTTGGCGCTTACTAGACTCCTATTCCGCGCAAAACGCTTTCTTTTGTCGCGCCTCACATGAGGTTGTGGCTATGTTTTATCTCATCGCGAAATCTGATTTTTTTTTTGGGGTTACACGCGCTCTTAATAATTATCATTGCTTCCAGGAAAAACCCTATGTGATGGTGAAAGAAGGCTGGAACCTCCAGGGCAACGCCAGGTTCGAGGGTTTCTGCATCGACCTGCTGGCCAGGGTCGCGGCCCGGGCGGGCTTCCACTACCGGCTGAGGCTGGTCCCGGATAACATGTACGGCGCCTGGGACCCGGATACTGGCCAGTGGAACGGAATTGTCAAGGAACTGATGGATCGGGTGAGACATTACTCGTTCATTCTAATCTAGAGATTATTTACAAGAAATACATTGTTAGCCCAAAGGGGGGTATTTATATATATCTAAGATCAAAATAGATTACAAAATCATAATCCTATATAATATAGAATACAAAATCATAATATTTTTAACCGACTTTAAAAAGGAGGAAGGTAATCAAAAGGATTTGGAAAATTCTTCTTTTATTTGAAAGGGTATACTTCCCCTTTACTTTCCCCTACTTTAGATTTTATCGAAATTGGTCGAGCGGTTTTTAAAAAATCAGCAAATATATATACGAGTACTTTGTAGTGGCGCGGTTGTTTGAAGTCGGTTTTTTAAAAAGAATTTTTTATATGTATAAAAGATTTTAGGTGGTGGTAAAATTAAACACCTTGTATAATAAGGACTGTATACTTTTGTCACTGATTAATTTCACACTTTATAGATGCATAGATAGATGCCTAAATGCACAAAAAATTTGCGTGTGTTATAAGTGACGCCTTTTGCGTTCGTCCGAGCCACCAATGTCAAATTCTTCCGGCTGACGCCCCGCGCCCGTGGTTCCGTACGTCAGTACTAAACAGGTGTTCAAAGAAAACATCGTGAGGAAACCTGCACACCTGAGGGTTCTCCATAATGTTCTCGAAGGTGTGTGAAGTCCGCCAATTCGATTTGGCCACTTTGGCGTATAACCCTTCTCTGAGGAGATCAGCACTCAGTAGTGAGCCGTTGATGGGTTAATGACGATGGCAACTATAGTAGATTCGATTGGTTTCAGAAAGCGGACATAGCTGTGGCGTCAATGACAATAAACTACGCTCGGGAGGCTGTTATAGACTTCACCAAACCCTTTATGAATTTGGGCATCGGGATTCTTTTCAAGGTATAAATTATTTTTGAAGTAAAACTTCTTTACGTACGCTTGACTTGGGGAGTAAGCTGGTGAATGCGTTACGAAAATTGTGATCGGGCGAGGCGAACGGAAGTTGAGAGGGAGATATAATTTAGTGAAGATAGAAAGAGAGAAAGTTGCGTTTCGTATAATATTACTGTAGGGGCAAGAGAGAGAGGTGCGAGCACACATTTCTTCTCTCTTTTTCTTATAGCCAAATGCGTTTCGTATATCTAAGACACAGTGCAGGCCTAAAATTTCTTTACGCACGCTTGACTTACGCATACCTACTAACAATGCAAAATATCTTAAGATGGGTAGACATAAAGTAGCCCCATTCCCGCCGGTGCCACCCGTTCATGAGCATGACGCATGACCCAGCCGTTGCTTCGCTCAACCACATTTGAAGGGTGGTGGTGGGTATGGCAGTGCGAGTGACAGTGCTTTTTTCATGAGCATAAAAAACCATCTTCCTTCTGTTTTTTGATTTCAGGTGCCGTCATCTCAACCCACAAGGCTGTTCAGCTTCCTCAACCCACTAGCCATAGAGATCTGGCTCTACGTCTTAGCTGCCTATGTTCTGGTGTCGTTCACACTGTTCGTCATGGCTCGCTTCTCCCCTTATGAATGGTGAGCTTCTTATACTTCGTATAAGTTGACTTTTTTTGTTCTTGTATAAGTTAAGTTACTAAACTAAAATAAATACTAAAGACGTCACTTCACGATGACCACGACTGCTCTGCCAAGAGTGTCACGAAGAAGAAGAAGAAGAAGAAGATAAGTTAAGTTTTTTAAAGTTAGCCCATCACAATCTTGACAACCAATCTATCTAGGAATCTATCGATGTAAATAAACATTTGTTTTTTGAAAATAGTACCTGCTAAGTTTTTTGTGCTGAGTGAGTCGCAAAACTGAAGTGGAAATGAGCGTGGCACAAAGTTCGAAGAGCTGATGGTCGTTGGGGTCCCAAGGTACTAGAGTGGAAATCTCGCACCGGGAAGCGCAGTGTTGGCAGACTCCCACTAGGTTGACTGAAGACTACAAACGAGTCGCAAGGAGCCGCTGGATTTAGGCGGAGCAAGACCGAAGTCTGTGTAAGTCCATGCAGGAGACATTTGTCCAGCAGTGGACGTCTATCGGTTGATAAAGAAGAAGTTTCTTGCTGGTTCTTTTTAGCAAAATCTACTTTCCAAACCGGTGGTAGAGTTTTGACTTGTCTATATTGATAAGAGCATGAAGAGCTTGGTGAAAAATACATATGTACGCGCAGGATGGCCCAAAACATTGGGTATTATGGCTGAGCGAGGATATGTGGGCGCATAATCAAACTTTACAACTGAATTCTCCGTTGAAGTTTGAACACAAAATTATAATCTTCAATTAAACAAATCAGTCAATCACAACATGATTATTCTTCCTACAGTTAGATAATCCACTTTGAGCAGTAATTCCTTGGATCAGGATATATAAACAGCGATTCGTCGCAGTTGTGGCGCGTTGGTTGCCAAGCAATTGTTTATTCTAATGGCTCCCTCGCTACCATCTACGCAACCCTACGCTAGAGGGCCTGCCAGTGCCCTCTGGTTATAGACACGCCGTCATACATAATTTTGATTCTTGTCAACACCTTCTCCAGGTCATCAAGTACACACGTATGTGGTCACGAAACCAAGCTGCTAACAAACCAGTTCAGCGTCTGCAACTCCTTTTGGTTCATCACTGGGACCTTCTTAAGGCAAGGCTCCGGATTGAATCCCAAGGTAATCTTCTAAAAGAACATTCATCATTATCTTAATCCTCCTTAAGAAAGCTCCTTGGTACATCAGAAATGAAAACATCATCGGGACCTGGAAATTGAATTCATCGACAAAATTATAACAAAATTTGCCAAAGCCCACAATAAACGACTTCACCATCATGTTAACGTTGAAGCAATCCATGCTTGACGTAACGGAGCTAGTGTGACGATTAAAATGACTGAAGACTTTTGAGTTGGTGTACAGTAAAATTAAATAATGAATAGTGAAATAGTGATAGTGTAGTGTAAGTGCTGCCTGAAAGAACACATGAACAAAGTGTCTCTAAAACTATTAACATGAAAGACTGATGTATCATTGGACAATCTCTTAGTATACTATAAGATAATAATTTATAAGTTTAGGTTATATTAAAATTACTGATTAGCCAACTAATTTAGGCTAGATTGTAATTGAATTGAGCACCACTTTGGTACTCAGTATCTGGAAAAAAAGATTATCTACTGGATACGAGTTTCCTGTCAGAATAGGAAGACCAAAGTAAGGACAAGTTTCTTACATACATAATCATCAGCATCAGCAACCCATCAAGGGCTCACTACTGAGCACAGGTCTCCTTTCAGAGAAGGGTTATAGGCCATAGTCCACCACGCTGGCCAATGTGAAATGGCGGACTCCACAAACCATTGAGAACATTACGTGGAGCTCTCAGGTGTGCAGGTTTCCTCACGATATTTACCTTCACCGTTGAAGTATTCCTTCACATTCTTACATAATGAACATAATATTTACCTAATTAATCAAACTGTTGTATTGAGTCGTTTGTCTTTCGCAGCAACGGAGCAACAGATTTATTTCATGGATATAGTTGAGGACTTGAGAGACTACCGTAAAAGCAGAAGGTTTCCACGGGAATTTTAAAAACCTAACTCTACGTGGACTAAGGGTAACTAGCCACGACCAAAGCCTCCCACTAGACTAATCTATCATCTGTCCATGTCCACGTGTTTACAGTAGTAATATCTTCTGTATGTTTAAGTCATGTCTTAAAATGATTTGAATATTAATATTCAATTCGATCCCTTAACATGGGTAGCCTAAGTATGTCATGCTCTCTTTAAACATTTCTGTGGTGGTGTCGTGTGATGTGGGTTGTTACGTTCCCTCAAATATGGTTGACCGAAGCAACGGCTGGGTCACGCGTCATGCTCGTGAATGGATTCCACCGGCATGAATTACTACTACAGGCTACTTTCTGTCTGCTTGTCTTAACATGTATTGCATTGTAGGTACGCATTTTTGGAACTTCCCCTCACTGTGCAAACATTGCATACACTGCATACATAGCATAGTACCTATTGTAAACTTTATTGAAAAAGAGCAACCGCCGAGTTTCTTGCTGGTTCTTCTCGACAGGAAGGGCATTCCGAACCAGTATTAGATTCATATTTTGACGATTCGAAAGCACTTGTAAAAGTTTATTTGAATAAAAGATATTTCTATTCTATTCTATTGTATTCAGGCAACATCCACCAGGATAGTCGGCGGCATCTGGTGGTTCTTCACGCTGATCATCCTCTCCTCTTATACCGCCAACCTTGCCGCCTTCTTGACCGTGGAGCGAACTGTGCTGCCCATACAGAGCGCTGCAGACCTTGCTGCCCAGAACAGCGTGCAATATGGCACGCTCAACGGGGGATCCACTATGACTTTCTTTAGGGTGAGTGTTATGAGAAGTAAAACTTCTCTACGCACGCTTGACTTGGGGAGTAAGCTGGTGAATGCGTTACGAAAAGTGTGATCTGGCGTGGCGAACGGAAGTTGAGAGAGATATATAAGTTAGTAAAGATAGAAAGAGAGGGAGTTACGTTTCGTATATTACTGTAGGGGCAAGAGAGAATGGTGCGAGCACACATTTTCTTTCTCTCTTTCTCTCATAGCCAGTTGCGTTTCGTAAGTTTTACTTTAGTCGTGTGGTCTAAAGCACACTCGTTTTGTTTTGGCTTTACTGTTTAGTTTCAGCAAGTGGACCGAGGAAAGTTTACGATCTTGGAGTGGCCACTTCGCATTGGAACGCGAAGTGTTGGAAGACCACTAGATGGACCGACAACATCGAACAAGTCGTAGGGGCAAATGAAACATGCGTTGCAAGACTGATGCTCGTTTTACCGACCATATCTGAATCATCCCCTAAGTAGGAGTCTCTTAATGTAGGGAGCCCCTAAATACAATCCCTTATCCAATGTCTTTTCAACCTTAAGGTCTACCTTAAAAGTTCGTGAAAACGAAATTGACAGAAAGCGTCATCTAACTTAGCTTAGGAAGCCCGTAAAAGTTAGGGAACGTTGGTGAGTACGGGCATGAGCCCTGTGGAAGTCCACTTTGTCCAGCAGTGGACCTCTATTGGTCAATAAAGAAAAACGAAGAAGACCGAGGAAATCTGTAGGAGAATAATAGTAGTAAGATTGATTCCATCTTATGAAAACCACAAAAAGTCTTGTTTCTGGTGAATATTTTGTCCTTTGATTCCAGGATTCCAATATAGACATCTACCAGAAGATGTGGCAGCACATGTCGACAGCTACCCCCCCTGCGCTGGTTTCCTCTTACGAAGAGGGTGTTCGGAGAGTGCTGGCTGGGAACTATGCTTTCCTGATGGAGTCCACGATGCTTGACCATAGAGTGCAGAGGGACTGTAACTTGACACAAATCGGTGGACTATTGGACTCTAAGGTATAGAATAGAATAGAATAGAAATATTTTTTAATCAAGTAAACTTTTTTACAAGAGCTTTTGAATTGTCGATGAGTCTACTACCTGGTTCGGAATGCCCTTCCTGCCGAGAAGAACCAGCAAGAAACACTGCGGTAGCTCTTTTTAAAACAAGTTTATACAATACAATAGATACTATGCTATGTATGCAGTGTTCCCAAAATGAGGGGAAGTTCCACCAAAGCACACCTACTTACAATTCAATACATGTTAAGACGGGCAGACAGAAAGTAGCCCCATTCCCGCCGGCGGCACCCATTCACGAGCATGACGCATGACCCAGCCGCTGCTTCGCTCAACCATATTTGAGGGAACGTAACAACCCGCATCATGTCTTAACAGTCATCAATCGTGAAATTGCTTAAATTTAGTGACAAAGAAAACTCGTTGGAGGCTCAAAGTGGCACCACTAGATCCCTATCGGGGCCTTCCCCGAACCTGTAACTCAATTCATTTTTTTAAAGTTGCCTAAAAACACTCAAAAATCGGACAAATTATTTAATTTCACTTCCTTTTTACCACCACACCGCAAGACCGTTGATCATGATTTCTTCTTCATTTCCCATTCTCACGACTAGAATCTGGAAGCTCTTCCGAGATCTCATTCATCGGATATCTTTGAAACAAGAGTAAATAGGAATCTTTTAGGCAAACGCGTTCTATTATATTACGCCACATCATCACTTTGCATCCGATATGGTAACGGTCCATGTTTTCAGCAACAAATTGTCCATATTTTCCAGGGCTACGGCATAGCAACATGGAAAGGTAGCCCATGGAGGGACAGGATCTCACTGGCGATCCTGGAGCTGCAAGAAAAGGGGGTGATCCAGATCCTATACGACAAGTGGTGGAAGAACACTGGCGACGTGTGCAACCGTGATGGGAAGGATAGCAAGGCCAATCCACTGGGGGTGCAGAATATTGGTACAATTTGCTAAAAAAGTTCTATCATCACCAACACATCAACGGCTCACTACTGAGTGCAGGACTCTCAAGATGAGAACTCCTTTTGTTAAGTAGAGGACGTGTATCGGTTGATAAAGAAGAAAAAGCATTCCAAAGAGTAACAAATAAAATGTCATCATCATCATCATCATCCCATCAACGGCTCACTACATAGCGCAAATCTCCTCTCAGATAAGGGTTATACCATAATCCACCACGCTGGATCAATTCGAATTGGCAAATTTCACACACCTTTGAGAACATTATCGAGAACTGTAAGGCGTGCAGGTTTCTTCACTATGTTTTTGCCTACAGCAAGTGATATTTAATTTCTTAAAAACTTCAGAAAGTTTGTGGATTTATTCGATAATCTTCTCAACTTCTGCTTTATCTTTACTTAGTATATCTAAAAATTCTTGTCTCTTCTTTTAAGCAGCTGTTAGCAAATGTTAATTATGTTAATAACAAACTGTTGCCTCAAAAACGCTTCAGCTATGTAACGTTTCTTTAGAAGCTCTTGTGTTACTTCTCATGTTAATGTTAACTGTACGTAAATCAAACCGCAATTCTTCACTCCCCTTCATATTTTTTTCCGTTTATTTATTCCTTCAGGTCTATAATATCTTTTCTATGTTTTTTCTAACCATGTCGATTGTCGATATCCCACAATGCATGTTTGTTGTGTCTGACCGTGCTCTGCGATATTTTTTACCGTTCTATTATATTCCGTTCTTTCCATTCTATTCCGGTCTTTTCCATTCTATTATATTGTCTGAAGTCATTGTTCCATCAGAACTTACCTATCTAGGTTAAGAACAGTTGAACTTGAAATTGATACTCAGAACTTCTTTTTTTTTTGCTATATTTCTTTTATTTAACTACCAGCTACACGTATTCGAAGCTTATGTCAGGAAGCAGCTTCGTTGACATCAATGTAACCCTAGTTATATACGTCATAACGTATACGTATTTGAAAATAGTTAACACTCTGAACTTCTGGCCTGTCTTTTTCTCTTTCTACCCGCTTTGTTCTCGCTAGTGTCAGCTAAAGCAACCTGTGCCAGTGATTTATCTGTAGTTTCCGACGTCCCAGGCCGCGGCGTGTTCGTCACGCTGCTGTGCGGCCTGGTGCTGACGATAGTCGTCGTTATTATGTTCTATTCCCTTCTCTTCTGTTTTATTCCGTTCTATTCGGAACTTCTTCTTCTCTTTTTTCTATCTACCAGCTACGTGTACTCCTTACCCTAGTTACAAAACGTATAGGTTCTTCAAAATAATTATCACTCTAAACTTCAGCCCCTGTAGCCAAGTAACACTTCGTTGTGTCTCTTCTCTTTCTACGATAGTTGTCACTTGAAGTTTTGGCTAGAATTAGACTACATGGCGTTGCAGCTGATCAGACAGAAGTGTATTAATAATATTTCGCGGCATTTTGTATTGTTTCTTTAGCATTTAGAGCATTTATAATACTTCTGTCGTTACTTGGCTACAGGGGCTAGCCTGTCTTTTTCTCTTTCTACCCGCTTTGTTCTCGCTAGTGTTACGTAAAGCGACCTGTGCCAGTGATTTATCTGTAGTTTCCGACGTCCCAGGCGGCGTGTTCGTCACGCTGCTGTGCGGCCTGGTGCTGGCGATAGTCGTCGCCATCCTGGAGTTCTGCTGGCACACCAAGAAGAACGCGTCGCAGGGCCGCCAGTCGTTGTGCAGTGAGATGGGACAGGTGAGCACAGTTTTCGTCAAGTGAAACTTCTTTGTGTGGGTGAAATAGCTGTTTATGCAACTGCATCGTAATGAGGGTCATTTTAATTCGAGTGCTGTTTTTTGATACGAGGCTTGCCGAGTATCAAAATAGGATAGTACGAGAATTAAAATGACTATTACGTTCAGTTGCATACAAGATTTTATCTACGACAAGGAAAATAAAATCATTAACAAAACAAAATACGCCGTAGTAGGCTCAATAAAGTAACAAAAAGTAACTCCGTAAGCCGCCTGTGGCGCCTCTGTCGTATGAACGGTACTAAAGTGCCAGAACTCAGAGCCTTAACTTCATAAGAGCCTCAACCTTCGAAAGAGGGTTCATTTCGATTCAGCTGTCAAATTCTAAATTGGAACTTTTCGATGCTGGAATAGATAATAGCTATTTATGCAACTGCGTCGTAATGAGGGTCATTTTAATTCGAGTGCTGTTTTTTGATACGAGGCTTGCCAAGTATCAAAATAGGATAGTACGAGAATTAAAATGACTAATTACGTTCAGTTGCATACAAGATTTTATCTACGACAAGGAAAATAAAATCATTAACAAAACAAAATACGCCGTAGTAGGCTCAATAAAGTAACAAAAAGTAACTCCGTAAGCCGCCTGTGGCGCCTCTGTCGTATGAACGGTACTAAAGTGCCAGAACTCAGAGCCTTAACTTTAGGTATCATATTTTAAGAAGATAACCATTTCAATTCAGCTCCCATACAACGAGCTGAATCGAAATGAGAAGCAAAACCGAAAGAGGGTTCATTTCGATTCAGCTGTCAAATTCTAAATTGGAACTTTTCGATGCTGGAGTAGATAATAGCTATTTATGCAACTGCATCGTAATGAGGGTCATTTTAATTCGAGTGCTGTTTTTTGATACGAGGCTTGCCGAGTATCAAAATAGGATAGTACGAGAATTAAAATGACTAATTACGTTCAGTTGCATACAAGATTTTATCTACGACAAGGAAAATAAAATCATTAACAAAACAAAATACGCCGTAGTAGGCTCAATAAAGTAACAAAAAGTAACTCCGTAAGCCGCCTGTGGCGCCTCTGTCGTATGAACGGTACAAAAGTACCAGAATTCAGAGCCTTAGCTTTAGTTATCCTATTTTAAGAAGATAACCATTTCGATTCAGCTCCCATACAACGAGCTGCATCGAAATGAGAAGCAAAACCGAAAGAGGGTTCATTTCGATTCAGCTGTCAAATTCGAAATTGGAACTTTTCGATGCTGGAGTAGATAAAGTATTTTATACTACACCTGCTCGGAAAGTACCTTCTGATTTGTGTCATTCTTAAGCCTCAATAATAATATGTATAATATTGTTAATAGTAATAATAATATGTATTTAATATGGTTTTATTTATTTGTTTCCTAGATGATGCCGGCGACTTCGTCCGCGTAGATTTTTTAATTCCCGCGGAAACTGTAATTTTTCGGAATAAAAAGTAGCTTATGTACTAATCCTGGTTATGAGCTATCTCCATTCCAAATTTCAGCCAAATCGGTTCATTCGTTGTGGAGTTATAGAGTAACAAACATCCATCCAAACATCCAAACATCCATTCATCCATTCATCCATACATCCTCACAAACTTTCGCATTTGTAATATTAGTAGGATTATTGGTATATGTATCAGTATGTAGTTATTTGTATGTATGTATGTTATAGGAAATGACCACCTGCAGTTCATTTTTCCGTATGTTTTCCTATTCCTAAGGTTGCCTGGTAGAGATCGCTACTAAGCGATAAGGCCGCCTTTTGTGTCAATACTTTTGTATATTTTTTTTTGTGTGGTGCACTACAAAAAGAGTAAATATATCTATCTATCTCAATAGCCCAACGGTTAAAGGTGCGGACTGAAAACGCAGGTTCAAACCCCACCCGTTGCACAATTGTCGTACCCACTCCTAACACAAGATTTCCGCTTAATTTGAGGGTAGAGGAGAATATTAGTCAACTTCAACTTAGCTGATATTCTTTAAAAAAAAAAAACAACTAAATGATTTGTCTATTAATTTCCTCGTAAGTGTAGTATAAAGCACTATGTATCACTCGGGAGAAAGTACGATTCTTAACTCGGGCGTATTGATACACTCTGCTCCGCCTCGTGCCTCAAACGACACCCTCGTAAGTAATCGGTCACTTTCAAACCTTGTAGAAGAATGTAATATTAATACCTTAGATTAATTATTATTCATAGATCGGAAGTTCCTTAAAAATTTTCGCTCCAAAGGTAGGCTCAAAACAAGCAATGGGGAGCCCGAGGGATTTTAAAAACTAAATCCACGCGGACGAAGTCACAGGCATCAGCTAATATGCCTATATTCATCATCATCATCATCAGCAACCCATCAACGGCTCACTAGTGAGCGCAGTTCTCTTCACAGAGAAGGGTTATAGGCCATAGTCCACCACGCTGGCCCAATGCGAATTGGTAGACTTCACACACCTTTGAGAACATTATGGCGAACACTCAGGTGTGCAGGTTTCCGCACGATGTTTTCCTTCACAGTTGAAGCAAGTGATATTTAATTGTTTAAACGCACTTGACTGCGAAAAGTCAAAGGTGCGGGATCGAACCTGCGACCCCCCGAATAGGAGACCACAGTTCTACACAGTTCTGGTAGAGCCAGACGATTCAAAAGCACCTGTAAAAAGTTTATTTGAATAAAAATATTTCTATTCTATTCTATTCTATTCTAACCACTAGGCTATCACTGCTTCAATATATGTATACTGAATATGTATGTTGATTTCCAGGAGTTAAGAACTGCAATGCGAGGCGGTTCATCCAGAACAGTACTAAGACCTGGATGTTCCAGGTGCTCCCCGGGGACACACGTGCCGCCAGCACCTGGCAGATATGAGGTTCGGGTTTTAGATATTCACTGTCTCAAAAAGAATATTTTAAATAATATTATTCACTTAAACGAGAATTAAGTTTAACAGGTTTTTTTACAAGCTTTTATTTAGCTTGACCAGTTTATTTGTTTGTTTGGTCAAATCTTGCAAGATGAATTAGAACCACTTCCCAGTTTCCGATTGAGCTGAAATTTTGCATGTATGTGTATTTACATACGGATGGCAATGCAATATTATTGTGACATGGAGCTGATCTGATGATGGAGACGGAAGATGGCTATCGGAACTCTGTAATAAAACGATGTATGTAACGATGGGCTCGTTTGATTCGTCATGACAAGAACTCTGATCCTAGATGATATCTAGAGTCTAATGATGTAGCTACTAAAAGCTTGTATTTAAAAATAATTTTTTTAATTTACACTTGTACAAAAATAATATTATTGGCATTATGGAGCGTACAAAGAAATAATAAAAAAATAATTTTAGGGTATTCAAATGCTTGGTAGTTAGTACCATCACAACAGAATCATTTCGAGACGCGTTTCGTTCTGGAATACAACATATTAATATTATATTATGTTAGAAGTATTTCTTCGATGACAAGATAGTCTTTGACTGCGATGGTGTAAGATCATGATGGTATGAATAATCATACTAAAATTGGCGAGGATGAAAACAACAACCATAATGCAACGCTACCTTACGGACTACTCTACAATCGGTCGACAATCGATCGATTGGTGTTGTAGCACCGGTCGATTGACGACAACTCTTCCATTCTACCATCGATCGACGATCACCCCTTAGGCCCAAATTAGACGGAGCCTCGTTTAACGTTGCGAAAATTTTTACGAAAATGAACCGTCTTCATTCGCCCTAAGGGTGAATTTTCTACGGTTAATTTTTCGAGATTTTTGCTTTCATTTTCGAAGGTCATCGGTGAGCCATCCGTCTAAATTCGCCCTTAGGGCAAAGAGCTTTAGGGTTCATTTTTGCAAAAAATATTCGTAAAATGAACGATGAACGCGGCTCTGTCTTATTTCAGCCTTACTTACCTCTACAACTGTCTACGCTTTTCTCGTAGACGGATGGCTCCAGCACCGTAGAGCTACGAGAGCTACGCTGGTCGTAGCGCAAGGCGCGGCGCGGGGCCTCCGCGCCAGCCTCCCCCGCCCCCGCGCTCCACGCGCCCCGCCCCGCCGCCCTCAGGCATCCCTGCAGTATGTATCTTAAAAGGATGAAAATTAATTTTTAACCGACTTCAAAAAAAGGAGGAGGTTCTCAATTCATCGGAATCTTTTTTGACGTGGTCTTATGAATCGATGAACACCGGCTGCACGCACGAAAAAGTGTCACGTTTTCTGTAGTGGCGCGGTCGTTCGAGGTTGGTTTTTAAAAATAATTTATTGTTATACATTTTAATAAAAATATTTTTTAAATCCATATAATATGTTATTTCTCAGATTCCGTGGGCACAATAAGAAGAACGACTTCCTACGTTCTGAAAGATCCCAAAGAGAAGAAACACGTGCAAATAGTCGCGTAGCCATCAATAAGTTTAACAAAAAAAAAACAAGTTGAACTAGACTTATCATACGCATACTTTAGAGCGAGCCAAGAGAATAGCGTTCCGGTTTTATTAAGAGGACTATAATATTATTACATTTTACATCCCTCTCTCTCGCACATTCTTTTTTTTTTTTAAATATATAGACTAGCGCTTGACTGCAATCTCACCTGATGGTAAGTGAAGATGCAACCTAAGATGGATGGATGGATGCCTATTCACTCTTGATTTAAAGGTACCCAAGTTATCGTCAGTTGGAAAAATGGAAGCCGGAAGGGCATTGCAAATTCTAGCGGGGCGTATTAGGAACGAGGAAGCAAAGCGCTTAGAAAACACACATTCTAATATTTTCAATGATTGCAAAAATCTCAGATAATTTCGACAAAGTGTAAATTACGGATATTTTATTTATAGTTCTATTATGATAATACCTAAATTTTGATAGACAAAAAGGGCGAAAACTACTATTAACTTTTAGCGCTTGTAATCTATATAAAAACTATGTATATAATAAAAATCTTGAGAGGTGTCAAGGGACACCCGGATGGAACGTAGTTCCTTTCGATTAATTAATTTGGCATTGATGTGTTCGGTATTTTCGCGGTACAATATTGGGTCTCCGTAGCCTTGTGGCTTCTGCAGTCGCCTAACAGCCAAAGGTCGATGGTTCGAATCCCAGCTCGACAGACCGAATTTTCCATTTTCAATTTTATTTTAAACAATTTCTACATGTGGAACCTTTCAGTCTGTCGAGCTGGGATTCGAACCATCGACTTTTAACTGTTAGGCGACTGCAGAAGCCACAAGGCTACGGAGACCCAATATTGTACCGCGAAAATACCGAACACATCAATGCCAAATTCACATTCAAAAAATTGTCGATCAGTGTCGAGTGTCGGTTCAATTTTGTCTTATTTTTTTCCGTCTAGCCCCCTTCCGCACCGCGCGATAAGGAACTACGTTCCAATAAGAATAATATGTCTTAAATATCTGTAATAATTATAATTGTTGAAGATAATAATCACGACCAGACCACATTATGTCAAAAGTATCTGAGATTTAGATAATCATTGACATTTCACTAGAAAAGAATAGAAGAATAGAAATGTTTTTATTCAAATAAACTTTTTTACAAGTGCTTTTGAATCGTCGCTGAGTCTACCACTGGTTCGGAATGCTCTTTCTGGTAAGAAGAATCAGCAAGAAAGTCGTATTATTGATGTGTATTATCATGATTTTGAATTTAACTGATAAATTTGGTGTACAATATGTGAAATGAGTCTTAGTTACTTGAAATAAATAAATAATTATTATTGAAAATATTTGAATGTGCGAGAGAGTACGATGCGAAATGTAATATGAACTCTTGAGGTGGAAGAAATAGTGCTGCCCGCGAAATTCTAATTTTATTTAGTTTTTCGCCATTTGTAAACTAATACGACAAAGTAGGCTTATGGCATTCTAATTGCGATAATGGCAGTATCATCTTCGTCAAAATATCGTCTAATTTGTGAGTAACTCACGTCCAACTCGGTATTTTGATTAATTTCTTAAACTAGTCACTTTCAAGTAAAGATTTTTATATAAACCTGTGAAGATGATAATTCCACTGGCGCAATTAGAAGGCCACTAAGCTTACTTTGTCGTATTAGTTTATAAATTGCGAAAAACCAAATTAAGTTGGAATTTCGCGGGCAGACCCTTGTCTTCCACCTTAAATTAAAAAAATGCCACATCACCTTCCAAATTAAGGTCGGTGTTCAATCATTAAGTCTGCAACCAACGATCCCCGCACTTTGATCAATAATGTAATAGATATTCTGAAGATGGTAAAAAGTGTCCGTGAAAAATAAGTTCTCATCCGATCGGATTGCGAACTTCAATCAAAACGTTCAGAGGTGCGATTGTCTAAAGTTATTCCATTTATCGTAATCGTATTAGATGACATTAGCGTCTAAGAAAATAAACCACAACAGCATTGAATTAGAGCTCAATTTCGTGTATGCATTCTTATACGTTTAGGTATGTACGATACGCTCCATAGCGCTCCATGTTAAAATCGGTTGTACTGAATTTGTGACTTTAAAATTTAAATCAATACTATCAAGGATTATTTTACTTTAATGTCCTCGAATACGAATACGATCAATTGCTTTCAAAAGACGCGCATTTCCTTATTTGCTGCAACATGTTTTATTTCGAAAAATTTACTTGGTTTTAACTGGTAAGGTAGAAAAATGGTCATTTTGTGCTCTCTAACAACTTCATTACAGACAAGAGATATTTTCAAAAACTAAGATTTTGAAATTTCGACCTTCACACATTTTTTGAAAAAAAAAAAAAAAAATATTATAGTAGGTGAAAACTTATTTGATATGAACACTTTCTAGATTAAATTGTATGGGACGAAATATAATATCTTTTACATTATTCCTCGAACTGTCCTTATCTAAATATACCTATTACCTACTGTGTATTAAAAACAATGTAAAATTTTCATTAAAATAAATTTTTCTCCATTAAGTCTCAATAGCCCAACGGTCAAAGGTGCGGACTGAAAACTGAAAGGTGCAGGTTCGAATCCCACCCGTTGCACTATTGTCGTACCTACTCCTAGCACAGGCTTTCATATTTGGAGGGGAGAGGAGAACATTAGTCAAGTTTAGCTTGGCTAATATAAAAAAAAACATAAAAAAGTCTGTATGATTAATGTTTAAGAGTTAAAATGCGCTAGATATTATACATCTACTTTTAAATTAACTTTACGTAGGTTAAATTCAACATAGGTTGGTAAATTTTATACGTATAATGTATAACATTATATATTATTATGAAGTTATAATTGTAATATGTATTAACCATCGATATATATGTACTAGATGCTAGATATAGCGGTCCAAAAACTCATTAAGTTCAACTGAACTGTACTGCAGTCCGTATACCTTATTTAGTGTGGCTTCTCATTCGGGCGCCATTTAAGTGACAAAACTTTTTAAGCACTCAATGCCATGAGAATCCAACATTACCTATATTCAAGTTAGTTACAAAAAAGTAAAGTTGATTAATTTATTTTATTTACTAATATTTTAATGTAACAAAAATTACTATGTACATTTTTTATGGTTATAAAGAATTTACATGGTAATTTTTGTTACATTGATACTGTGATCAGATTACTGTGATCAGTTTTAGATATTTTAGAAGTGACAATACGCATAACCTACAAAACTTTCGAACGAGATATCTTTTTTCTCGGCTTCGTATAAAAAAAAAATCTTACACGTACAAGCTCGGTATGGGACGCTTAACTAACAAATATTTTTTTCATAGGTGTACATTTGAATAATTTAAATGTATGGAAGTTCGCCATTACTCAAGTGTAAAATAAAATAAATAAGCCTTTTATTACTGAAAAAAAGAAGAACAGTACAAATACTTATTCTATTCACATCGGTTACTTAAAATAAACTCAAGTGTACGAACGAAAATTTAATATTTAGATTGTAAGTGTACGGACTGCAGTGCAGTTAGCAGTTGAATGAAGTGTGTGTTCGGACCGCCATGTTATCTAGCACCTAGTACATATAAATATATCGATGGTATTAACTGAATTGTTGTTTGTATCAGTGTTTTGGTGTGAATAATATGTAGTTTTTGGAAATACAGTTTATATTACAGTTTAAGTAATATTGAAGACCCCCCTGACTCAGTGGTGAGTGTCTTAAAAGTGGAAAATTCCGGGTTCAATTCCTGGCAGGGTCAATTTTGGAATTTTTATTCCAAACTGTCTCTAAAAATATCAGAATAAATTTTATAAACACATATCAAAAATTCCGAAGCCAGCGGGATTCGAACCCACATCCCTTGGGAAACGCGCCCGAGTGTGTTAGCCACTTACACTATAGCCACGGTCGAACTACCCGTCGGCATCGAAATTAGTGATATGTATCTACTTTCTCAGTTTAAGCAACTGCTAGCGACATCTAGTAGCAACACGTTACAGTTATTGATCTACTTTCCTAGACCCCATATTGCAATGGAGCTCGTTAGGAACTAGAGATGCCACATTGCTTTTTACTATTTTTTTTTTATTTTTTTATTTTTATTAAAGTGTTTACCTACACTTAAGGAAATATCAGAATAAATTTTATAAACACATATCAAAAATTCCGAAGCCAGCGGGATTCGAACCCACATCTCTTGGGAAACGCGCCCGAGTGTGTTAGCCACTTACACTATAGCCACGGTCGAACTACCCGTCGGCATCGAAATTAGTGATATGTATCTACTTTCTCAGTTTAAGCAACTGCTAGCGACATCTAGTAGCAACACGTTACAGTTATTGATCTACTTTCCTAGACCCCATATTGCAATGGAGCTCGTTAGGAACTAGAGATGCCACATTGCTTTTTACTATTTTTTTTTTTATTTTTATTAAAGTGTTTACCTACACTTAAGGAAATATCAGAATAAATTTTATAAACACATATCAAAAATTCCGAAGCCAGCGGGATTCAAACCCACATCTCTTGGGAAACGCGCCCGAGTGTGTTAGCCACTTACACTATAGCCACGGTCGAACTACCCGTCGGCATCGAAATTAGTGATATGTATCTACTTTCTCAGTTTAAGCAACTGCTAGCGACATCTAGTAGCAATCTAGTAGCAAGGAATTTTTGATATGTGTTTATAAAATTTATTCTGATATTTCCTTAAGTGGCAAGAGACCTGATGGATTGACGCTGGTTCCCTGGGAACGGGGACGGGCTCTAATGTGGGACGCAACGTGCGTCGACACATTGGCCCCGTGTCATATCAGGGAGACAGCATCAAGACCGGGAGCCGCAGCTGAAATGGCTGAATCCTGTAAGCGGCGCAAGTATGCCTCTCTGATCGAGAGTTACATATTTGTTCCGTTTGCTGTGGAGACCCTCGGGCCATGGAGTCAAAGTGCAAAAAAATTTTTACGAGACATTTCACCGCGGTTAATTGCCTCATCTGGTGACAGAAGGGCTGGCTCATTTTTTGCGCAAAGGATCAGCCTGGCTGTCCAGCGCGGAAATGCAGCCAGTATTCTTGGCACCATTCCACGCGGGCATGATTTGTATAGTAATTAGATTAGTTTAGCTATAAGTTTTTTTTTGTAACAGAAAACTATGTGTAGCAGAATATCAATCCTTACTAATATTATAAATGATAGTGTAGGTAAACACTTTAATAAAAATAAAAAAAAAATAGTAAAAAGCAATGTGGCATCTCTAGTTCCTAACGAGCTCCATTGCAATATGGGGTCTAGGAAAGTAGATCAATAACTGTGTGTTGCTACTAGATGTCGCTAGCAGTTGCTTAAACTGAGAAAGTAGATACATATCACTAATTTCGATGCCGACGGGTAGTTCGACCGTGGCTATAGTGTAAGTGGCTAACACACTCGGGCGCGTTTCCCAAGAGATGTGGGTTCGAATCCCGCTGGCTTCGGAATTTTTGATATGTGTTTATAAAATTTATTCTGTCTCTAAAAATTTCTAAATTGTGTATAGAACAGTGATAGGCTAATTGTTAGGACTGTGGTCTCCTATTCGGGGAGTCGCAGATTCGATCCCGGGCACGTAACTCTGGCTTTTCGGAGTTATGTGCATTTAAGCAATTAAATATCACATGCTTCAACGGTGAAGGAAAACATCGTGAGGAAACCTGCACGCCTGAGAGTTCTCCATAATGTTCTCGAAGGTGTGTGAAGTCCGCCAATTCGCATTGGGCCAGCGTGGTGGACTATGGCCTATAACCCTTCTCTGAGAGGAGACCTGCGCTCAGTAGTGAGCCGTTGATTGGTTGATGATGATGATAAAATTGTCTATGGTCTGGGCTGGTGGGAGGCTTTGGCAGTGCCTAGTTACCACCCTACCGACACGATGGCTGGCTTAATTTACACTGCCACATCCCTTCCAAGTTAGCCCGCTACCATCTTAGACTGCATCGTCACTCACCATCAAGTGAGCTCGCAGTCAAGGGCTGCCTCGCCATCGAATAAAAAAATACATTTTGTTCTGAATCAACTAGATTTGTTTGTAATTTTTAAAACAACCATCCAAGACTGTTATGGAATATTTACAAAAAACTAAAAATAAGTTTTTATGTATTATGTATGTACAGTGCTCTTACCAACTTATCTGTTCAGGTGGACAAAATTGGCATGATACAGTTACCAAGAATTGAATAAAATTATGAATGTATCTAATGAAATAGGATTCACAGATTATAAAAAAAGTTGTTATTTTTCCATTTTGAGCGAAATTGATAATTTATTTTGATAAAATAATAATAAAACTTACGGCATGAAATAGTGTTACTAAAGACAAAACTAACACCTGTTAATGATATAGTCCGTCGCGCTCTGGTCACTGCCTCCATCCCTGCACAACTGGAACCCTCCGGTTTGTTCAGGGATGACGGCAAGAGGCCGGACGGGGTGACTATAGTACCGTGGACGATGGGTCGCGCACTGGTGTGGGACGTGACTTGCGTTGATACGTTGGCTGCGTCCCACCGACCGGGCTCGTGCCAAAAGGCGGGTGCAGCTGCCGAATCCGCTCAGTTGCTTAAGCGCCGCAAATACTCTGCCATTTCTAAGGAATACGTTTTTGCGGTGCTTGCTTTTGAGACTCCGGGTCCATATTCATCAGACACCAAGAATTTTATACATGTCGTGTCCCAAAAACTGATCCACGCCTCTGGTGACCAAAGAGCTGGCGCTTATTTAGCCCAAAGGCTTAGCCTCGCTATTCAGAGAGGTAATAGCGCCAGTGTTTTGGGCACCATGCCCATTAGCGATCACTTGGATGGCGTGTATTTTTTGTAAATATAATTAATAGAAATTTTTTAATCTATTTTTGACGTGACAACGTCTTATAAATTGGTTTGCCGGGTGACACTTCAAGAAACTGCGTTACGCTCCGCTCACGTTATGCGCTCACAATGAGAGCGAGTGAGAGGCATGGTTAGCCCGCCTAAGAGCGAGAGAGACAGACATAAAAAGTGAAAGGCACGCGTCCCTTCCACTCGAGCACAGTTAGCCCGCCTAAGAGCGAGAGAGACAGAGCGAGAGAGAGAGTGAGAGAGATAGGCATACACACCGGTTCATGTCTTGCGCTTCTATTTCGGTTGTCACGTAAAACTTTCGCCCGTATACCGACTTTACAGGCAACCAATTTTTTACACCTGTTTGCCTATTTACCTATTTCAACAAATAAATTGATTTTGGTTTTGATATAAAATAAACCAATCCGCAATATTGGGTTGAACATCAGTCAGAGCCATAAGTAATATATTATATCTTCAAACTTTGCGAACTACTATAAAACATAGAGTTGACGTCACGATGGACGCCATGACACCGCCGAGCGTTATTGCGTGAATTTTATAACTTAAAATTGAAATGGCAATTTTATCTACCAAACCTTTTTTAAGCTATTGCATAGCTTTTATCGCGGGCTTTGAACAAGGACAAACAGTTTGAGCGCGGCGACCGAATCAAGAAATTTCGTAACGAAAAAAAACCTAACACCGTCGTTCAGTGAGCGTTCAACATTTTAGAGGTTCTCAAGTAGCTCTATTTGGCGCAGTGGGCGAGCGACCGCTTTCTTTGATGATGTCGCAGGTTTGAATCTCACTCACGAAGTAGTGACATTTCGCTTTTCTTGTTTGTTTGTTTTTTAATTTTTTTTGCATAATTTTTATTATGCAAAAAAAAAATTGCATAAATATTATAATTGCATAAGTTGATAAAAAATGCTATGCAATAGCTTTACCGCGGCAGACCCGAGCGCCACTTAAGTTTTTTTTTCTTCTTCCGAGCATCATACAACAGTTTGTCAAAATCGGTCATTCATCACTCATAATGTCTATTCTGCTATCCAAGTGTTCATAGTCTTTGCTCCTAAAAATGCAGTTCCGAGGTTCGATTGTCTAAAGTTATTCCATTGATCGTAGTCGTATTCGATGACAGCGTCAAAGTAAAATAAACCATAACAGCATTAAATTAGAGCTCAATTTCGTGTATGCATTCTTCTACGTTAACGTATGTACTATACGCTCCATAACGCTCCGTATTAAAATCGGTTGTACTGAATTTGTGACTTTAAAACGATACAATCAAGGATTATTTTACTTTGACTAATGTCATCGAATACAAATACGATCAATGGAATAACTTTTAGACAATTGGTGCCCCGGTTTCCTTGAGACAGCAATACTAAACTCTCCACTAGTGACTCCGTCATCTGAACAGATAAAAGTGGATCTATACTAGTATATTGATTTGTGTTAGAAATTTTCTTGTACATACAATACATTTCTGATGTACACTAGCGGCACGCTATGATGGCCGGTTTGACACATTACAATAGTGATGTGGAATGTCAATTTATTCTCGAACAAAAAACAATTAAGTTTTGTTTTTGTACCTGATTAAATAGGTTTAATAAAACAAAAATGTATATATTTATTTAATTTATTTGAACGAACTGAATATTTGAATGAAAATGAATATACATACTTTATATGCACACAAGAAACATATGAATACAAAAGATACCAAAAAAGGTTTTTAAAAATTTTCAATTTAGAAAACCAAATGCCGAGTTGTGGTATATATCATATAAAAATAAAAATTTTACCTTTTGTATGAAACAGCTGATATTTTTTTGCGATTTCAGAGGTTTGTCCACATAGTGAAAATTGTTCATATTCACAAGTACATTCACCCCTTAAATGGTGCAAACTGATTTTTCTACACTTGTATACATTTTAGAAATCAATTTAATAAATAAATTTTGAGTCCTAAACCTAAAACTACATTCGATAAAATTTATGAATCTCTGCACATCACTATCGTCAATAAAGTAATACAATTATTTCCTTCAAAGTCGTTATCAATTAATACGGAACTTCATGAGCGGACAAACGTCAAACCGGCCATCATAGCGTGCCACTAGTGTAAGTAGAAGTTTGTGTACCTACATGTGTGATATAGTACTTATATGAACACTGTAACAGTATGACTCCTATAGGCCTCATACTGTACATTACTGTGCTATAGCACTCCTCCGCGAAATAAATGTAGCGAAAACGCTGAACCTTCGGCATGAATTGTCCACTGTAAATTACATCCATAACTGCCTGTCCTAATGCAGAGATTTTTTGCAGGTATTACATACCACACGATTTTGATGCTTCATGACAGGTCCAGGCCGGGGATTGCTTATCCTTTTCGGGTCCATAGTTTGAATCCTGGCCACCTCGTACTTGTCGGTTTTAATGCGTAGTTATGTAGTGCCTATCTACGTTATGTCTAGTGAATTATCCTGTTGTTTTACATTCTTCCGAGTTTATTCCGAGTTTTTTTTTAATTATTTCACAACAAAAACATTAAGTAAAAGTTTAATAAACATAATATACTATGTTACCTATGTTTCCATAGTTATAAATCGTTTTTCCGCGAACAAACACCAATATTTTTTTTATTTTTAACTGTATATTAATGATTTTAAATATATAAAGGATAAGGTGACTGACTGACTGATTAACGAACTGATTTATCAAGGCAAAGCTCAAACCAATTGACGGATTGGGCTGAAATTTGGCATACTGGCATACAGATAGCTATTATGAAATGACATCCGGCATGGGATAAAATAGAGATGTGAAAAATCGTACTTAACGTAAACGAAGCCGTGGGAAAAAGTTTTTTACTACATAATATGTGACATAATACAAATAAGAAAGAGATAGAAAGAAAGAAATAGCCCCACAGTCAAATCTGCTGTTTCGCAAGCGTCAAGCCAAGGCTTCAAGGGCTTCAGCGTTTTCGCGGTGGAGGTGTCCTAAGTGCCGTAATTACATTGATTTTGTTACTTCTGTACAGTGTGTTGTGGTGAATAATTTGGGATTTATTATAAAAAATAAAAAATGTTACTCAGTAAATTGGTTTATTTAATTTCATTAATTTCTTAATTATTCAGAACTAGCTGATGCCCGCGACTTCTTCCGCGTGGATTTAGTTTTTAAAATCCCTCGGGAACTTTGATTTTCCGGGATAAAAAGTAGCCTATCACTCTCCAGGTCCTCAACTATATCCATGCAAAAAATCACGTCGACCCGTGGCTCTGTTGCGGCGTGATTGAAGGACAAAACAAAAACCAACAAACACACTTTCGCATTTATAATATTAGTATGATTAGGTACCTACTCGTTCTGGGGCAGACCCGTTTAGTTCGCCTTAAACCCTAAACTTAGTCTATTTACTACCGATATTACGTATATTAAACCGAAAAATAAGTAAGGTAATAATAGGTACCTATAACCATCTAAGCTAATTTACATAATATAAAAAAAAAAATATTATTTCATACAAATCGGTTTTTCAGTGAAGTCAGTTTGTTCTTATAACGCATGACGTCTTCTAGTTTCCTCGCTGGAACACTCTTGTATCTCAGGAATTCAGAATCTGGTGTCATTCTCTGCAAACAAAATTAGTCCTTACATGGTTGTAATACAGCCTATTTACATGAAATGCTTAGTTTGACGATTCTGAAACGAACCGCTAAAGTGTTCCGGCATCCATCCTGTCACTTATATATGAGTACTTTCAAGGCGAGAGTGAATAGGCATCTGCTAGGCAAGCGCGCTCCAGCCTCATCAGTGCTTTCTATACTGATTGTAGTTAAGCGCAAGTTTATCTTGCAATTAATAATAACGTTAGTCTGGTTCATTTTCTGTGCAAAGAATCAGCCTGGCTGTTCAGCGAGGAAATGTAGCCAGAATAGAATAGAATGGAAATACTTTTTAATCAAATTGACTTTTGCTAGTGCTTTTGAATCGTCGATGAATCTACCACTGGTTCGGAATGCCCTACCTGCCGAGAAGAACCAGCAAGAACTCGGCGGTTGCTCTTTTCAAAATAGTTTACAATAGGTACTATGCTATGTATGCAGTGTTTCTACGAGGGGAAGTTCCAAAAATGCATAGCTACTTACAATTCAATAAGTTGAGACGGGCAGACAGAAAGCAGCCCCATTCCCGCCGGTGGCACCCGTTCACGAGCTTGACGCATGACCCAGCCGTTGCTTCGCTCAACCATATAGTCTCCCGCCAGACAAAATCACAGCTAGATTTGACTAAAAGTGCCGGGTTCGATCCCGGTGGGGTACATTACCTCAACGTTCCTCCGGTCATACCGGTCGTGGCTCCGTTTCTCCGGTTTTCGTGGCTCGTCGTCTCTGTCGTCCTCACCCTCGGCGCTGTCACCGTGAGTGCCTGACTGCTTCTGGATTACTATACAACTGTAACAGCAAAGGTAAATTGAAAATTTAACACACCCCGACATGTGACCCTATGGCCGGCCTATAGAATAGAATAGAAATATTTTTTATTCAAATAAACTTTTTTACAAGTGCTTTTGAATCGTCGATGAGTCTACCACTGGTTCGGAATGCCCTTCCTGCCGAGAAGAACCAGCAAGAAACTCGGCGGTTGCTCTTTCAAAACAAGTTTACAATTCAATAGTTAAGCTATGTATGCAGTGTTTCCACAATGAGGGGAAGTTCCACAAAAGCATACCTACATACAATTCATTACATGTTAAGTTTGTACGATATACCTAATATTGACATCCTGTCACCCAGTTTTCTGCTCCATCATCAGATCCTGGACCCTCGATCATCATCTATCTAACACCTACTCATTGAGTCCATTCTAATATGTCTGAACACACTATATGAGATGTACGTGGGTACCCGCAGATTACTTGATGCTGCAGCATCAGCTTAAGGTTACATGCCTTGGAAATAATCCAAAGTAATCTTCTTCTTCTTCTTTATCAACCTATAGACGTACTCTGCTGGACAAAGGTCTCCTGCATGGACTTCCACAGGCGTCGGTCTTGCGCCGCTTGAATCCAGCGGCTCCCTGCGACTGCGACGCCTGGTGGGGGGTCTGTCACCTTGGGACCCCAAAGACCATCAGCTCTGCGAATTTTGTGCCCCGCCCATTTCCACTTCAGTTTCGCGACACGCTGAGCTATGTCGGTGACTTTGGCTCTCCTACGAATCTCCTCATTTCTGATTTGATCTCGCAGGGATATACCGAGCATAGCTCTCTCCATCGCTCGCTTAATCCAATGTAAAAGTGCACCCAAATCCATCGCACCAGTCAAAGACCCTTTATTCAAGTAAGAAATTAGCTTGATGACCTTCAAACGCCTGAACAGATTTTTATAAATTACAGCTAAGATCCACCTCGATCACATCAGCTTTCAAACAGAAAAAACCGCATAATATCGGTCCATTCGTTCGTCGGGAAGGTAAGGAGTGAAGTCCGCCAATTCGCATTGGGCCAGTGTGGTGGACTATGGCCTATAAGCCTATAACCCTTCACTGAGAGGAGACCTGCGCTCAGTAGTGTGCCGTTGATGGGTTGCTGATGATGATGATGATGACTCTACGTACCGTTTTTGTCGGGACAGCGTGGAAGCAGGCAAGGTTTGCTGCAGCAAAACAAATACCAAAGCAAGCATCACTTTGACTCGACCCATTTTGATGTGATTTATCATTTCTGTTTTCTACCTTTTTATACGCCCTACTAGGTGTTAGGGTTCCCCTTATCTACGGTACCTTTAGGTAATCAGCAAGGTTTGAAGTATGGAATCATAACGCTTAGAACAGAAGTTTCGCTTTCCAACGCGCTGGCTCAAAATACTTAACTAATGCGTGTGCAATGTAATTTTCTGGTACTGATACTTATAATATTACATTTTTGATAGTTATTGTGATGAATTATAACACCCTCTCACATCACAGTTTTAGTTTAATTTTTTAGTCATTTTCTGCTAGATCATCGTACTTAAGGCGCACTAAACGGGTCTGCCCGCGAAATTCACATTTAATTTGGTTTTTCGCAACTTGTAAACTAATACGACAAAGTACGCTATGGCATTCTAATTGCGCCAATGGCAGTATCATCTTCACAGGTTTATATAAAAATCTTTACTTGAAAGTGTCCAGTTTAAGAAATTAGTCAAAATATCGAGTTGGACGGGAGCTACTTACAAATTAGTGCGAAAACCCAAATTTTTGAATTTCGCGGGCGGATCTGTTTAGACTCTTGCGCTTCTAAGGGTCATAGTTCGATGGTTTGAACATGTTTCATTATCTTAGTAAGTACAGTTTCAAATGACGAATGCGGGTATTATTATTATAAAAAAAAAATTTACGGATTTGAAATACATAAATGTAGATGTTTTTATGGTGACATATAAGATGGCACTTCTATCCATCGATTTTTAACCGACTTCAAAAAAGGAGGAGGTTCTCAATTCGTCGGAATCTTTTTTTTATGTATGTTCACCGATTATTCGAAGACGCCTGAACCGATTTGGAAAATTCTTTTATTGTTTGAAAGGGTATACTTCCCACTTGGTCCCACTTCAATTTTATCGAAATCTGTCGAGCGATTTAAAAAATGATCGGCCAAGTGCGAGTCGGGCCTCGCTCTTTTAGGGTTCCGTTAAAAAAAATTAAATTAAATTTTTTCATGTACCCATGGAAATTTTTTAATTTAATTTTTTTAATTTAATTTAATTTTTATTATTTGTTGTTATAGCGGCAATAGAAATACATAATATGTGAAAATTTCATCTGTCTATCTATTACGGTTTACGAGATACAGCCCGCTGACAGACGGACGGACGGACGGACGGACAGCGTAGGCTTAGTAATAGGGTCCCGTTGGTACCCTTTGGGTACGGAACCCTAGAAAACAACAATAAATTATAAACTTCTTTGTAGTGGCGTGGGTGTTTGAAGTCGGTTTTAAAAAGAATTTTTTATATTAAATTATAACTAAAAACTAGCTGATGATCGCAAGTTCATCAGGGTGGATTTAGTCATAGAAATCCCGCGGGAACTCTTTGGTTATCCAGGATAAAAGGTAGTTGTCACTCTCAAAATCCAACTATACCCATGCATAAAATCACGTCGATCCGTAGGTCCTATAGGCCAGTAGACAGGTAGGAAAAAGTAGGGTTTGGTGGAAAAAGGTCGGAAGTTAATGAAATATTTGGGATGGTTAATTAATATGTTCTCAAGTTTTGGACCTCGATACCCTGTGCTGAAGGACGAAGGGGGGGGGGGGGGGTCCTCCGGTTTTTCCTCAATTACTTTTTTCCCTTTCGTCCTACGGCAAGGTAGGTAGTTTAGTTCGTAAGTAGTTTCATTGACTTCCGAACTTTTTCCACCTATCCACACTTTTTCCTACCTTTCGACTGGGCTATTTTTTCAAAAAATCCATATCTCGGTGACGAATTGACATACAAACGTGTTTGTTTCGTCAAAATTGTAGGAAATTTAACGCTCTACAAAAAAGTATAGAAATGCTTTTGCCGTAGGACGTAATAAAAAAAGTAATTGAGGAAAAACCGGCGGAAGGTCGCAAATTTTGCAGTTTTACCCGCCCATCCTTTTTTAGCACAGGGTCCTCGAGGTCCAAAACTTGAGAAAATATTAATTAGCCATCCCTAAACAACATCCCAAAGTTTCATTAACTTCTGACCTTTTTCCATCTGAAACTACCTGTCTACTGGACTACTATATTGTAGCGTGATTGAAGGAGAAGCCAATAAACAAACACACTTTAAAGGAAAGGAAGTAAGGATATTTTTGCATTCATTTTCAACCAACCGGCCTAATTAATATTGCAATGATTAATATGATAATGAACGTGTGTTTGACTGTTGGTTTGTCCTTCAATCACGCTGCATTAGAGCTACTGATTGACGTGATTTTTGCATGGACATGGTTGAGGACCCGGACAGTGTAATAAGCTATACCTTTTATCCCGGAAATACAAAGAGTTCCCGCGGGATTTTTTAAAACTTTTACACTGACTCTCGACGCACGTTTCGCCCCGACACCGGAGCATCCTCAGGAGATGTCGACTTTACAATGCAGTATTGTATAGTCATTGTAAAGTCGACATCTCCTGAGGATGCTCCGGTGTCGGGGCGAAACGTCCGTCGAGAGTCAGTGTAAAAGTCTTGTGTGGTGGTGCATGTGAGTGGTGGTGGCATTGCTTGCTTGGGAACTTGGCTTTCTTGCTTGCTTGGGAAGGTGAGCGGTGCTTAGCTTGTTACTGCATGTTTCACTATACAGATTTTTTTCAAAATAATTTTAACCTTTTCTTGTTAAGCAAGAAAAGGTTAGAATTATTTTGCTATAATCCGCCAACAGAAATAATCTGTATGGTCAAACATGCAATTAAAAGCTAAGCACCACTCACCTACCCAGCCAAGCAAGAAAGCCAAGTTCCCAAGCAAGCAATGCCACCACCACTCACATGCACCACCACACAAGACTTTTACACTACTCTCGACGCACGTTTCGCCCCGACACCGGAGCATCCTCAGGAGATGTCGACTTTACAATGCTGTATTGTCTAGTCAGGTATATTTTTTACTCAATAGAACTTAACTGTTTATGTACATCCCAAACCTAACCTAAGATTTTGGTAAATATTTCGATAGTGCAGTGGCTACAGAAAAAGCCCAGTTAGTTTATGTAGAAGCTATATTTTTATTTATTTACCCGTTGCTTAGTTAAAAAATTTGAAGTTAGGTTCCCCCAACAAACCCACCCACATAATTATAGGTAGTCACCCACCCATTATTTTTTACACCCGATTTATATTATTCCATCTAGTAATAAAAACAAACACATAGCTCGAAGAGCTGATGGTCACTGGGGTCCCAAGGTGCTGGAGTGGCGACCACGCACCGGGAAGCGCAGTATTGGCAGACCCCCACTAGGTGGTCCGACGACATCAAACGAATCGCAGGGAGCCGCTGGACTCAGGCGGCGTAGGACCAAGAACTGTGGAAGTCCATGCAAGAGACCTTTGTCCAGCAGTGGACGTCTACCGTTGATGAAGATGAAGAAGAAGGATGGCTGGTCCAAAATGAATGCGAAAATACAATATAGGTAATTAAGACGGCTCATCTTAGAGTGGTCAGTTGGTAATGAATCTTTAATTCGAGAGGTCAAGGGGCATATGAGTTGTCAACGTCCGTAGATAAGACGCGGAAAACAATGTTGCAACTCCAGAATTAACGATTCTGGTGATTTTTGATGTCGTGTGTAAAAAAACGGCGATAGTCTAGTTAGTGGTTAATTATTATTTTAATTTTAAGATCGACTTGCACCAAACTGCTTAATCATGTTTAGTTAAATTTTTTTTATGCTGTCACTTTTTGACAATATTTACTATTTCAGAGTAGACAGTATAGTAGTATCTGGAATCCAGTGGTAGAGTTATGCAAGCCAGGAAAGCGTCGCAACGCACCTAAATTGAAAAGTGACGTTGTGAGTGTATTTGCGGGTTGCATTTGTAGTGCGGGTTGTTACGTTCCAGCAAATATGGTTGAGCGAAGCAATGGCTGGGTCATGCGTCATTCTCGTGAACGGGTGCCACCGGTGGGAATGGGGCTACTTTCTGCCTGCCCGTCTTAACATGTGTTGAATTATAATTAGGTATGCTTTTGTGGAACTTCCCCTCAATGTGGAAACACTGCATACATAGCATAGTATCTATTGTATAGTAAACTTGTTTTGAAAAGAGAAACTGCCGAGTTTCTTGCTGGTTCTTTTCGGCAGGAAGGGCCTTCCAAACCAGTGGTAGACTCATGGGAAATTCAAAAGCACTTGTAAAAAAAGTTTATTTGAATAAAAAACATTTCTATTCTATTTTATTCTATTTTGCCGAACTTTAAATGACGTTCCTTCAAGAAGACCACGAAGGTGGGTAGATAGTGGATAGATTCTACCCATGACAGCATCGACTTGATGTCTCGAAACACCGCAGTCCCGTCTGACTACGGTTCATGCAACTGCTATCTTCAAATAAAACAATAACCGTGGTAAGTACTCGAATGAAAATTATAATAATATTATAATATTTATGACATAATTATTATGTCATTAAACCACGAAATAAGTTTAAAAGTATGTTATTCGTTACGAATTTTGGTATTACTTTGTAAAATACTGTTTCTGATGTTTTTGGAGTTGCAACCCTTTTAGGTTCAGCTATCTTATAGTGCGATCCCTAATCATTCATACGGTTCTTGCTCGAGAAATGGTGCGTTTTACGTGCAAAGTGAATATTGTTAATTAAATTTTTACAAAAAAACGGGTAAGTTTTTCTTTTTTTGCTTAATCAATTGAAAAACTATTGATAAAGTCGTTCTTCTAACATACGTTGTTTAGATTATATATATGATATTTTAATGTTTTGGTGTAGGTGCCTATAAGATAAAATTAAGTAGGTATCATTACATTATTTCACATGTCGTATTTAGTGAATTACCTACTTCAGATTGTATTTAGTACCTAATAGACCATGAGCTTGAATTTTGGATGATCTTTATTAAACCCAACCAATATTTTTAATGGTTTGGCGTAGGTGCATAAGATACAATTAGGTATAGGTACATTACTTTACAATTTTATGAAAAAACTTACTGTTTTGCTGAAAATCGCGAAAAACCCGCTTTTGTGACCTTTGACCCCGAGTAAATTTTTTTCCATGTGTCGGATCGATAAGGACATTTTACACTTCATTTATAATAGTGTTTTGAACAATCCTACAAATTTTCAGCCAAGTGTGTATTATTGTACTGAGCCCATAGTTCACAATACATATTATGACGATTATAATTCTTTCGAATTTCGAATATCTCAAAAACGGTGGCTCTTAGGAAAAAAGTATTAAGACATTTTTTATAGATAATCACCTGATCTACAATTTTTGTAAAGGCTAATTTTATGATAAAACTTACCCTTTTGCTGAAAATCGTGAAAAACCTGTTAATGCCACCTTTGAGCCTGAGTAATTTTTTTTCCATGTGTCAGATAGATGAGGACGTTTCACATTTCATTTATAATAGTGTTTTGAACAATCCTACCAATTTTCAGCCAAGTGGGAATTATTGCAACCTCACCCTTATTTTTTGGTCTAATTTGACCGGGTTATATAGTCTATTAGGTATTAAATACCTAGATAGACTTTGAGCTTGAATTTTGGATTAAATACCTAATAGACTATGAGCTTGAATTTTGGATGATCTTTATTAAGCCTTATGCAATATTTTAACATAAATTAGAGTTCTTGGAAAGTTTGAAAATCGTTTTTCTTTGGATAAAATATAATCTATATATATAAAAGAAAGTGGTGTTAGTTACACTATTTATAACTCAAGAACGGATGAACCGATTTGGCTGAAAATTGGTGGAGAGGTAGCTTAGAACCAGGAGAAGGACATAGGATACTTTTTATCCCGTTCGACCGCGTTTCCGTCATGTCACTATAAAACGTGGTATATAAGAAAACGCATCTGACATGGAATAACAAAACGCAAATGACAGTGGAATAAAAAAAGGTAAATGACAGCTAAACGTAATTTTGTCTTTGGTTAAGTATGGTAAAAAATTTGACAATTATAAAAAGTATTATAATAAAGCATTACTGATATTATAAATGCGAAAGTGTGTTTGTTTGTTGGTTTGTCCTTCAATCACGTCGCAACAGAACAGCGGATTGATGCGATTTTGTGCATGGGTATAGTAATGGATGTAGTAGTGGTTCCTCAGACCGGGAGAGCTACATTTTTATCTCGGATAATGAAAGAGTTCCCGCGGGATTTTTAAAAACTAAATCCATGCGGACGAAGTCGCGGGCATCAGCTAGTTATTGCTAAAAACAATAATAAAGCGACATGAATTTTAGGCAAAGCTAAAAGAATATCTAGTTTACCTACTATAGACTATATGGAGCCAAGTCATTAGTGATATAATTATTATTTTTAGACTATGCAAAACTATACTGTGGGCCTTTCTCTTTTCTGCTTAGTTGCTGCTAGTTTTTCTGGAGTTACATTTCATTTGACCTCAGCTATTTAGGGATTCAAGTTCTTCGTTATAAACCGATAGACGCCCAGTGTTGGATATAAGTCTCCTGCATGGACTTCCACATGTCTCGGACTTGTGTCACCTGTTTACAGCGACTTCCTGCGTATCGTCTGATGTCGTCCGTCCACCTAGTGGGGGTCTGCCAACACTGCGCTTCCCGGTGCAAGGTTGCTACTCCAGCACCGTGTGACCTTATTGTCTATCGGTTCTTCGTACTGGGCAAAGGAGATCCCTGCAAGATCAAATCAGGCATGAGGAGATCCGTAGGAGAACTAAAGTCACCGATATAGCTTAGCGAGTCGCGAAACTGAAGTGGTAACGTGTGGTACATAGTTCGAAGAGCTGATGCTCTTTGGGGTCCCAAGGTGCTGGAGTGGCAACCCCGCACCGGGAAGTGCAGTGTTGGCAGACCCCCCTACTAAGTGGACCTGCAAATCGTTGAGGTATTTCGGTGACTTTGGGTCTGATTTGATCTTCTTGTTCTTCTTTATCAACAGATTGACGTCCACTGCTGGACAAAGGTCTCTTGCATGGACTTCCACAGGCCTCGGTCTTGCCTGAGTCCAGCGGCTCCCTGTGACTCGTTTGATGTCATCGGTCCACCTAGTGGGGGGTCTGCCAACACTGAGCTTCCCGGTGCGGGGTTGCCACTCCAGCACCTTGGGACCCCAACGACCATCAGCTCTTCGAAATATATCTGACTATCTATAATAGGCTGATTTGATAGTCTGTTTTTAACCTGTTGTTACGGAATTTCTTGATTCGGTCGCCGCGCTCAAACTGTTTGTCCTAGTTCAAAGCCCGCGATAAAAGCTATGCAATAGCTTAAAAACTTTTTACGGATGTGAAATACTTATATGTAGAACTTGCTTTTATGGTGACATGATATAAGATGGCACTTCTATCCATCGATTTTTAACCGACTTCAGAAAAGGAGGAGGTTCTGAATTCGTCGGAATCTTATTTTTATGTATGTTCATCGATTACTCAAAGACGCCTGAAGCGATTTGGAAAATTCTTTTTTTGTTTTAAAGAGTATACTTCTCGAGTGGTCGTATTTAAGTTTTAACGAAATCGATCGAGCGGTTTTTAAAAAATCAACAATAAATTATATACTTTGTAGTGGCGCGGGCGTATGAAGTCGGTTTTTTAAAAATAATTTTTATATTCAATATTATAAGTAGGTACCTAGTAGGTATAGGTCGCGGCACGAAAGTCTAGCGCTGAGCAAAATAGCTGCGCAAGGGTTACTGTCGCGCAACCAATGACGACGGCCGGAATGCGACTGGAGAGCCAATCAGCGCCATGATACCTTATTACCTTATTACACGATAGACAGGTTAGAGATCCAAATAGGCTCGTGAGGCCTCGACTGCGCCTCAAGAGGATCCGAAAGACATTTGTGGGAATGGGCATGACGTTCTATAATAAAATTCCACAGTCGATCTTAGACTTGCCTTTGCACAAGTTTAAGAAAGCAATCAAAACTTCTCTCATGGAAAAAGTATATTATACAATTGAAGACTATATAAATGACAAAAAAGCGTGGATATAATGCCCTCCAGCGAGTCATGAGACAGTAATGATTAACCTGTACGGTCTACTGTATTGTAATTTTTTTTTTAAAAAGATCAACCGCCGAGTTTCTTGCTGGTTCTTCTCGGCAGGAAGGGCATTCCGAACCAGTGGTAGAGCCAGACGATTCAAAAGTACTTGTAAAAAGTTTATTTGAATAAAAAATATTTCTATTCTATTCTATTTCGACTTCTGCGCAATAACGGTCACCGCTAGACTTTCGTGCCGTTACCTATATCTAGACCTACTACTTTAACTAATATTTTCCAGATGATTTGTCAATGCTCTAATATTTGTATATAAATTGTGTTTGCGCCAACATTGTTTATATTTGGTTACAGATAATGGCGGGAGCGATTCTCAATTGTTTTCTTTTACTGGCTGGTGAGTTACTTTAGTAATTTATACCCATTTGTAGGGATAGTTATATGATAGTTTTTAGGGTTCCGTACTCCGTACTAAAAACGGAACCCATATAGGATCACTTCGTCGTCTGTTAAAATCCTTTTTCTCAGGAATGCGAAGTGTCAAGTTGAAATTAGTATCAAATACTTAGGTCTGTAATCCCTTGCAGCAGTGAAAAAATCAAACTTCTAAGTCGACGCAATCAAAAGATACGGCCTTTTATGCTCCAGAAGCATGTTTATTCTGCATTATTTTGACACTCGCAATGGAATCAAAACCTATTTAAGGGTCCTTGCTTCTCGTCGACCTAGAATAATGGAATTTGGCATGACATATATACATTTATGTGCTATCAAACTTGTATGTTTAACGTTCTACAAAAGAGTATAGAAATGCTTTTGCCGTAGGACATAAGGGAAAAAAGTCATTGAGGAGAAACCGGAGGAAGGTCGAAAGTTTTGCAGCTTTTCCCCCACCCTCCTCTTTTAGCACAGGGTCCCCGAGGTCCAAAACTTGAGAAAATGTTAATTAACGATCCCTGAACAACATCCCAATGTTTCATTGACTTCCGACCTTTTTCCACCTAAAAAATAGTCCAGTCGACAGGTAGGAAAAAGTGGGGCTTTTTCCTACCTGTCGACTGGACTATTTTTTCAAAGAGCCATAATATCTCGGTTACGAATTAACAAACAAACATGTAAAGTCAAAATTGTTGGAAATTTAACGCTCTACAAAAAAGTATAGAAATACTTTTTCCGTAGGACGTAAGGAAAAAAAATTTATTGAGGGAAAACCGGAGGAAGGTCGAAAATTTTGCGGTCCCCCTCCCTCCTTCACCACAGAGTCATCGAGGTCCAAAACTTGAGAAAATGTTAATTAACCATCCCTAAACAACATCCCAAAGTTTTGATCTTTAAGTTCTGAACTTTTCCATCTGAAACTACCTGTTGACTGGACTATACCGATTACTCGAAGACGCCAGAACCGATTTGAAAAATTCCTTTTTTGTTTCAAAGGGTACTTTCCAGATTAATTTTATCTAAAATTTTATCGAAATCGGTCGAGCAGTTTTTAAAATATCAACAATAAAGTATATACTTTGTAGTGGCGCGGGCCGTCTGAAGTCGGTTTTTAAAAATATTTTTTATATCAAATTTTCTTCCAAAATTTGCTGTAAAAAAATTCTTCCTTTAATATCTTCTAATTTTGTCCCAATTCAGTTAGGCTTTGGGGTAAAGGGGGGATGCGAAGCAGCTGTTCATGCTGCTCGCACATTCCTCCTTAACTCCCGGGAGGAGGTACTCCTTAAAATTGATGTGAAGAATGCCTTCAATTCAGTGGATCGGGGGGTCCTCCTCTCAGAAGTAAAAAATAAATTTCCACAGTTTTTCCCATACTTGGCGCAGTGCTACCGGGAACCTTCAAAGCTCGTACACAAAAAGAATGTTCTGAGCTCCGCTGTCGGCTGTCAGCAGGGGGATCCGCTTGGACCAGTTATTTTTAGTTTAGCCATACACCCTATAATTTCGGTTCTAAATTCCAAATTCAATGTTTGGTATTTGGATGATGGAACCTTGGGCGGCGAAGTGAGTTCGGTTTTGAAGGATTTAGAAATAATTATATCAAAATTTAAAACTATTGGCTTGGAACTTAATTTTGATAAATGTGAAATTTATATTCCAAATTCTTTTTCGGCCGAATCCAAACTGCACATATTAAATAAATTCAATATTTTAGCTCCGGGTATTAAAATTTTAAACGATGAGTCACTTCGCCTCTTAGGAGCCCCTGTTTTAGAGGCCTCAGTTCCTCAATTTTTTACTGACTTAATTTCTAAATTCAAAAACACTTCCCATCATCTGTTAGATATTAATCCTCATATGGCAATGACCATCATTCGATTCTGCTTATTTGTTCCAAAATTTACTTATTTCGTTAGATGTTCACCTCTATGGAAATTTAATAATTTATTGGAAAATTTGGATAATTTTATACAAAATATTCTATCTGAAATCTTAAATTGTCCGATAGATGATCAAGTATGGGCCCAGGCTTCTCTTCCGATCAGGTATGGAGGTCTGGGAATCCGCAAAATTTCTAGTGTCTCTCTGCCAGCTTTTCTTTCCTCTGCTTATAGTACACACACTCTCTTTGAAAAAATTATATCCCAGTCTTTGGGATCAATTGAGGTGTCGTACTTGGCAGAGGCAAGAAATGGTTGGTCAGCGATTAGCCCAAATCAATTGCCGGTTTCTCTTCCTTCCCAGAGACAGTGGGATGACATTATTTGTAAAAAAACTTTTGACGCAATGTTAATGCAAGCAAATTCCAAAGACCGTGCTCGTCTTCTCGCTGTCTCTGCGAAAGAATCCGGACACTGGCTCCATGCTATCCCTTCTGCTAATCTGGGCACTCTTTTAAACCACGCCACTCTTGCAGTGGTAGTTGGTCTTAGGCTTGGCGCCAAAATAACCCACCCTCACCGTTGCCACTGCGGTGACCACGTCGACGCTTACGGTCATCAAGGGCTCTCCTGTTCGAAGAGCGCTGGTCGTTTCTCCCGCCACAATGCCCTCAACGACATCATCCGCAGGTCTCTTGCTACTGCTCACGCGCCAGCTGTATTAGAACCTATTGGTTTGGCACGTAGTGATGGCAAGAGACCTGATGGTATGACGCTTGTTCCTTGGAGGACAGGGAGGTCGCTTGTGTGGGATGCCACCTGTGTAGATACTCTAGCTGCTTCCCACATCCATGCGACCTCCTCTGTGGCGGGTGCAGCGGCTACTAGCGCCGAACAGGCTAAGAGGCGCAAATATGAGAAACTTGACAGTGGTTTCATATTTGCGCCTTTTGGTGTAGAGACCCTGGGGCCGTGGGGCCTGGAGGCTCGCGCACTTTTTTTAGAGATATCAAAAAAGGTGATCGAGTCTACCGGGGATCCAAGAGCTGGCAGCTACCTTGGCCAAAGGATTAGCCTGGCCATCCAAAGAGGTAATGCTGCCAGCATCTTGGGTACTATGCCACACTGCGGTGGCTTGGATGGGGTTTTAGATTTTAATTAGTTTTTATTTTAGTTTTAATTTTAGAATTAAATTTAGGTTTATAGTATTGTATATATGAAATTTTCAGTTGAAGTAAGATAAATAGATTTTGGTTTATATCAAATTATTTTACTAAGAAATTCAAAAATCGTACTACATACTAATATTATACTAATATTATAAATGCTATAGTGTGTTTGTTGGTTTTTTGGTTTGTCCTTCAATCACGCTGCAACAGAGCTACGGATCGACGTGATTTTTTGCATCGGTATAGTTGAGGACCTGGAGAGTGACATAGGCTACTTTTTATCCCGGGAATCAGAGTTCCCGAGGGATTTCAAAACGAAATCCACGCGGACGAAGTCGCGGGCATCAGCTAGTTACAAATAAATTCTTATCGTGGTATCGACGGTATGGAACCGTGCATGTGCGGGTCCAACTCGCACTTCAACGTTTTTTTAAGCTATTGCATAGCTTTTATCGCGGGCTTTGAACTAGGACAAACAGTTTGAGCGCGGCGACCGAATCAAAAAATTCCGTAACGAAAATAAACCTAACACCGTCGTTCAGTAAGCGTTCAACATTTTAGAGGTTCACAAGTAGCTCTGTTTAGCGCTGTGGGCGAGCGGCCGCTTTCTTTACCGTATGGTGTATGATGTCGCAGGTTCGAATCTCACTCGCGTAGTAGTGACAGGGCGCTTTTCTTGTTTGTTTGTTTTTCAATTATTTTTTTGCATAATTTTTATTATGCAAAAAGAATATTGCATAAATATTATAATTGCATAGGTTGATCAAAAAGTGCTATGCAATAGCTTTACCGCGGCAGTCCCCGAGTGCCACTTAATTTTTTTTAATTTGTTTTGTATTTTTTCAGGTATCACGGCTTCTTCAGCAGGAGTCCAGAACTTGTTTCCAGAAATAAAACGTTACAGCTATGTGGTAAAGAGCAACGTGTCCACTGGCTCGTTTGACGGCGTCTCCTACTGGACACTGGAGGGCAGGCTGCTGGTTGTCGTATACGATAACTTTACGAGGGTCCGGCTCAAGCTTGACGATTTGGAGGTACCACTGAGCTATATAATTTATCTATGATTAACACTGGACAGGTTGCTGTCATATTTTTTGGATCTACTTGATTGGCGCCATGTTGGCGCTGTCAACAGTTACGAGTGGCCAGCCAAGGAACTAAACTGCCCTCCTAGCCAAATTACACTTCGTTGTATCTTTTCTCTTTCTATGACCATTATTGACCATCTTTAGAGCAGGGGTTCCCAAAGTTTTTTTTATCACGCCTTCCTTCTGAACGGATAGGAGGTGTGATAAATAAAAAACGAGTGTGCTTTAGACCGCACGAGTCACGACTGAAGTAAAACTTACGAAACGCAACTAGCTATGAGAGAAAGAAAATGTGTGCTCGCACCTCTCTCTCTTGCGCCTACAGTAATATACGAAACGTAACTCTCTCTCTTTCTATCTTCACTAACTTAACTCAACTCTCAACTTCCGTTCTCCTCAACCTATCACTCTTGTCGTAATTTGCATTCACCAGCTTACTCCCCAAATCAAGCGTGACGTGCGTAAAGAAGTTTGACTTCAAAAACTTTGGGAACTCCTGCTTTAGATGAAGCGTGTATTCGTGTGCGTAAGCGTGTAATGTAAGTGTGTATGTAATTTAATTATGCATCTAGCGTGAATTCTATTCCGTGGAGCGAAGGAGCGATCAAAAACGTTGTGTCGACTTGGCTACCAATTAATCGTTTCTAAAATCGCTTAATCTAAAGTAGGGGTTCCCAAATTTTTTCCACGCCTTAACTATGCTTTCAAAAGGGAGGCGTCCCTAAAATTTTTGGGAGGCCCTGCTCTAAAGCGTTAATGATCATACAAAGAGAATAGATACGACAATAGATAATATGTAATATGGCTAGGGGGCTGAGCAGTAATAGCCTAGTGTTTAGTACTGCAGTTTCTTATTCGGGAGGTCGCAGGTTCGATCGATTTTTCTAAGTTAGTGTTATGTCCGTTAACATAAGTGTAATTTCCAAAAATTGTTAGTGAAATGAAAAATAATCGGAATGTGGAAATGTTTATTTGTAGCTTTTCAAAATATTCCCCTCAATTCCAATCCACTGATGCATTCGAGTGAACTTGTAGTGTAAGAACTACATTTAACATTTCAGACTTCAACATTCAGTCAACACTCGGGATACTCGTCCTATCAGTCCACGGAAGCTGCGAGTTACTTAAAGCTGCCTTGGGAGTTGGAGTACAAAGTAAGTAGTCTAACTACCTACTTAATTAAAAATATGTACCGAGAGCAAACAAATAAGCAGTGATAGCCTAGTGGTTAGGACTGTGGTCTCCTATTCGGGGGGTCGCAGGTTCGATCCCGGGAACGCACCTCTGACTTTTCGGAGTCAAGTGCGTTTAAGGTGGCAGTCACGGTGCTGCCCGCGAAATTCAAATTTTATTTGGTTTTTCGCAATTTGTAAACTAATACGACAAAGTAGGCTTATGGCATTCTTCTTGCGACGATGGCAGTATCACCTTCACAGGTATATATAAAAATCTTTACTTGAAAGTGACCAGTAAGAAATTAGTCCGAGTATCGACTAATTTGTGAGTAACTCACGTCCAACCCGATATTCTGACTAATTTCTTAAACTGGACCCTTTCAAGTAAAGATTTTTATATAAACCTGTAAAGATGATAATTCCACTGGCGCAATTAGAAGGCCATAAGCCTACTTTGTCGTATTAGTTTACAAATTGCGAAAAACCAAATTAAATTTCAATTTCGCGGGCAGACCCTTGTCTTCCACCTTAAGCAATTAAATATCACTTGCTTCAACGGTGAAGGAAAACATCGTGGGGAAACCTGCACATCTTAGAGTTCTTCATAATGTTCTCGAAGATGTGTGAAGTCTGCCAATTCGCATTGGGCCAGCGTGGTGGACTATGGAATATAACCCTTCTCTGAAAGGAGACCTGCGCTCAGTAGTGAGCCGTTGATGGGTTATTAATGATGATGATGATGATGATCGAGAGCAAACAGACTGAGAAACACTTTACTGGTACTGGGCACCAATTGTCTAAAAGTTGTTCCAATGATCTTATTCGTATTCGATGACAAAGTCAAATAATCCTTGATTATATTGTTTTAGTGATAAATTCAGTACAACCGATTTTAACATGGAGCGTTATGGAGCATATCGTACATACGTAAACGTATAAGAATGCATACACGGAATTGAGCTCTAATTCAATGCTGTTATGGTTTATTTTACTTTGACGCTAATGTCATCGAATACGATTAAGATCAATGGAATAATTTAAGACAATCGCACCTCTCATTATTACGTTTTTGATGGTTAATTAAATGAATTTTATGACACATTTTCACAGCACAGTACGACATTTTTTTTTTAATTTTCTGCTAGCTCGTCGTACTACCAAGTCGGCATTTAAAGGCTTACTAAAAATGGCTGATCACTGCGTCGACTATTGCGCTTCCAATTGTTGTAGTTTGATGGTCTCATGATTTTTATCTCTTGGTCTATCACATATCATTTTCAGGAGGATGGACTAATAAGCCCTATGTACATAGGCGAAGAGCCGGTGTGGTCGAGTAACATAAAAAGAGGAATTTCTGCGAACTTCCAACTGAAAATCGGCACAAATGGCGGTTACGCTGAAGAAGTAAGTAACAATAATTAAGTAACTATAAATTATAAAAAAAAATATTATAAATGCGAAACTGTGTTTGTTGGTTTGTCCTTCAATTACGCCGCAACAGGGCTACGGATCGACGTGATTTTTTGCATGGGTATATTTGAGGACCTGGAGAGTGATATAGGCTACTTTTTATCCCGGAAAATCAAAGAGTTCTCAAAGGAATTTTAAAAATTAAATTCACGCGTACGAATTCGCGGGCATCAGCTAGTTAAGTATAATTCAGTAACTAGCTTTTACCCACAACTTCGCATGGAATTAGGTTTTAAAAATCCCTGGAGAACCCTTTATTTTTCCGGGATAAAAGTAGCCTATGTGGCTCTCTCCACTCTCCACTCCACTCTCCAGGTCCTCAACTATACCCATACAAAAAATTATTTCGATCCGTTGTTTCGTTGCTGCGAGATTTTAGGACAAACAAACACATTTTCGCATTTATAATATTGGTTACCATCATACTACCTACTCTACTACTATAACTATTACTAGAAAAAAAAATATTTAATTTCATTGTGTTTCTTTTAATTTAATTTAATTTCATTTGATTACGGATGATTTAATTTAATTTGATTAAATGTGATTAAATTTGATTAAATTTGATTAAATTCGATTAATTGGATTAAATTTGATTTAAATTGATGTAATTTAATTTATTTGAATTGAATTTAATTTGGTTTGATTGTATTCGGTTACAGCCCTGCCTCTACAACAACTACTGCGAGTACAAGTACGCGGTGGCCGGCACCGCGGTCCGCAAATACCTGTCGTCGGTGGACCGCTACCACAAGACCTTCCCCGACCGCTGGAGCTCTGTGCCGTGGTCGATGAACGATCAGCGATATGCGGTAATAGGCATTACTGCTAATAGTCTTTACAACATCTACTGCCAGTACAAGTACGCGGTGGCCGGCACCGCGGTCCGCAAGTACCTGTCGTCGGTGGACCGCTACCACAAGACCTTCCCCGACCGCTGGAGCTCTGTGCCGTGGTCGATGAACGATCAGCGATATGCGGTAATAGGCATTACTGCTAATAGTCTTTACAACATCTACTGCCAGTACAAGTACGCGGTGGCCGGCACCGCGGTCCGCAAGTACCTGTCGTCGGTGGACCGCTACCACAAGACCTTCCCCGACCGCTGGAGCTCTGTGCCGTGGTCGATGAACGATCAGCGATATGCGGTAATAGGCATTACTGCTAATAGTCTTTACAACATCTACTGCCAGTACAAGTACGCGGTGGCCGGCACCGCGGTCCGCAAGTACCTGTCGTCGGTGGACCGCTACCACAAGACCTTCCCCGACCGCTGGAGCTCTGTGCCGTGGTCGATGAACGATCAGCGATATGCGGTAATAGGCATTACTGCTAATAGTCTTTACAACATCTACTGCCAGTACAAGTACGCGGTGGCCGGCACCGCGGTCCGCAAGTACCTGTCGTCGGTGGACCGCTACCACAAGACCTTCCCCGACCGCTGGAGCTCTGTGCCGTGGTCGATGAACGATCAGCGATATGCGGTAATAGGCATTACTGCTAATAGTCTTTACAACATCTACTGCCAGTACAAGTACGCGGTGGCCGGCACCGCGGTCCGCAAGTACCTGTCGTCGGTGGACCGCTACCACAAGACCTTCCCCGACCGCTGGAGCTCTGTGCCGTGGTCGATGAACGATCAGCGATATGCGGTAATAGGCATTACTGCTAATAGTCTTTACAACATCTACTGCCAGTACAAGTACGCGGTGGCCGGCACCGCGGTCCGCAAGTACCTGTCGTCGGTGGACCGCAACCACAAGACCTTCCCCGACCGCTGGAGCTCTGTGCCGTGGTCGATGAACGATCAGCGATATGCGGTAATAGGCATTACTGCTAATAGTCTTTACAACATCTACTGCCAGTACAAGTACGCGGTGGCCGGCACCGCGGTCCGCAAGTACCTGTCGTCGGTGGACCGCTACCACAAGACCTTCCCCGACCGCTGGAGCTCTGTGCCGTGGTCGATGAACGATCAGCGATATGCGGTAATAGGCATTACTGCTAATAGTCTTTACAACATCTACTGCCAGTACAAGTACGCGGTGGCCGGCACCGCGGTCCGCAAGTACCTGTCGTCGGTGGACCGCTACCACAAGACCTTCCCCGACCGCTGGAGCTCTGTGCCGTGGTCGATGAACGATCAGCGATATGCGGTAATAGGCATTACTGCTAATAGTCTTTACAACATCTACTGCCAGTACAAGTACGCGGTGGCCGTGTCGCGTGTGAAGATGGGGTACTGCCACCTATATGCGTAGTGTCACACGAACAGAATGAGAATGTGATTTTGTACAAAGTAGGGGACGCCATATTGTGGTGTGGCGACCGGTTGCTGGATACTAGCGGCGTGAGCATCGGGCCTTTATTTTCAAAGGCCGTCCTTTTGCCGTCGGTCTGGATGCGCTGTTGATGAGGAGGGAAGTCTGGGGTTGCAGTTGAAATGAAATTACCTTTTTGACTAAATACAAGATGGTGATTTAATTTAAGTTTCTGCAAAGATTTAGATTATGACTAAGTTAAAATTAACTAAAAAGACTTACAGACTAATGGCACTGAGTCCAACGCATCGTCCGTAGAATTTAATGTTGTAACTCACGAATACGAGGGCTGACAGCTGGGCCGGAGGCTGACCTGGTCAGGCCCGCCTTAAGCCGACCGTAGCAGGGAAGGTCGGCTCGACCAAGGGGTTACGGACCCCGCAGGGTTGGTTAGGCGAGGAGGCGCGGCTCGGTCAGCACGCCGCCTCCTTGGTGCGTCTCGCGGGAACCGGCGCGGCGAGGAGGCTATCTCCTGGAGATTGCGTCGAGCTCACATAGTTCACTCACTATTTACACTAGAGACGTCACTGAGTTTAAGCCGACTACATTGTTCTTGCTACTTAACGAGAATATCGCTTATGTGGTAGACAGGGTAATCGCGTGGCGTGGCAGGCGTCCATACTAATTTGATAGGTCCGCTGCCAAAATACGTCGCTGCGGCGACGGCAAATTGTCCGGTCACATGATCGGTAGTTAAGGAGAGGTAAAAACTCTCAAGATGCCCTTAAAACGGGATGATTTTAGAATATGGTTGCCAAATAAACCGCGCGTCCCAGGTTAGACGGTGACAAAAACGCGGGAGTCGATCACGTACGCGACCTCCAGTGGCGGTATTCGAGCCTCGACTGACTGTCGGTTGTCGTCTGTCACTCTCGTGGCCGCCGCTCGAGTATGAAAGAGACGGGTTATGAATTACGATACCACAGAGAGGGACAGACTGTTCAGATGTTCCGTCAAGTGCGTTCGGAAATCTAATATGTCATGGAACTGCGAATGCGCAGGTAAAGTGACTTTGGAAGTAGTGTGTAACATTACACTACAGCCGGCACCGCGGTACGCAAGTACCTGTCGTCGGTGGACCGCTACCACAAGACCTTCCCCGACCGCTGGAGCTCTGTGCCGTGGTCGATGAACGATCAGCGATATGCGGTAATAGGCATTACTGCTAATAGTCTTTACAACATCTACTGCCAGTACAAGTACGCGGTGGCCGGCACCACGGTCCGCAAGTACCTGTCGTCGGTGGACCGCAACCACAAGACCTTCCCCGACCGCTGGAGCTCTGTGCCGTGGTCGATGAACGATCAGCGATATGCGGTAATAGGCATTACTGCTAATAGTCTTTACAACATCTACTGCCAGTACAAGTACGCGGTGGCCGGCACCACGGTCCGCAAGTACCTGTCGTCGGTGGACCGCAACCACAAGACCTTCCCCGACCGCTGGAGCTCTGTGCCGTGGTCGATGAACGATCAGCGATATGCGGTAATAGGCATTACTGCTAATAGTCTTTACAACATCTACTGCCAGTACAAGTACGCGGTGGCCGGCACCGCGGTCCGCAAGTACCTGTCGTCGGTGGACCGCTACCACAAGACCTTCCCCGACCGCTGGAGCTCTGTGCCGTGGTCGATGAACGATCAGCGATATGCGGTAATAGGCATTACTGCTAATAGTCTTTACAACATCTACTGCCAGTACAAGTACGCGGTGGCCGGCACCACGGTCTGCAGTTAAGCTGGATTAAAGCCTCAATAGCCCAACGGTTATAGGTGCGGACTGAAAACTGAAAGGTCACAGGTTCGAATCCCACCCCTTGCACTATTGTCGTACCCACTCCTGGCACAAGCTTTCCGCTTAATTGGAGGGGAGATGAGAATATGAGTCAACTTCAACTTGGCTGATATTCTTTATTAAAAAAAATTATACGGGTCTGCCCGCGAAATTCAAATTTAATTTGGTTTTTCACAATTTGTAAACTATTACGACAAAATAGGCTTATGGAATTCTACTTGCGACGATGGCAGTATCGTCCTCACAGGTTTACATAAAACTCTTTACCTGAAAGTGTCCAGTTTAAGAAATTAGTCAGAATATCGACTAATTTGTGAGTAACTCACGTCAAACTCGATACTCTGACTAATTTCTTAAACTGGACACTTTCAAGTAAAGATTTTTATATAAACCTGTAAAGATGATACCATCATCGCAATTAGAATGCCTTAAGCCTACTTTGTCGTACTAGTTTACAAATTGCGAAAAACCAAACTAAATTTGAATTTCGCGGGCAGACCCATATATAATCCACCTTCAATATCAAAAACTGAGTTTACCTTTTTTTCCACGTGATTTGGCGGAGTAGCGCCCTCTAGAATTAGTTTTCGGATATATTCCGTATTCTCCCAATTTTTGACGTGATAACGTGATAATACGTCGATTTATAAGACATAAATCGATGAACACCGGCTGCACGCACGAAATAGTGTCACGTTCCGCCTGAGCCTGTGCGTGCAAGCGAGAGCGCGGAACAAGCGATAGAGAGGCACGATTGGCCCAAGCGTTGGTTTGTGACACATTTCTATAGGACGTTATAACGTAAACCGACTTTACAGACAACCAATTTTTTCTGAAAACTTTTAACCGATTGGCCGCTATTTCTGTAACACTTTCAGTTGGAGAGTGTCACCACAGCCGAGCGAGTGTACGAACTGAGCGACAAGGGACTGAGCAGTATGACCATGAACGGCGCCTTCCGGTACAGGACCAATGGGCATGTGCTATCCGTGAAGACGGAGTAAGTTAATAAAACTAATATGAAATATCTCCAAATATCCCAAAAAAAACTTGAGAGGTGTCAAGGGACACCCGGATGGAACAAAGTTCCTTTCGATTAATTAGTGAAGGAATTGTAATAAACTAGTGGTGTCATCTAGTATTAAATTGATTAACTACGATGAATTATATTTAGTTTATTTCTATTACAGCAATGTTACAAAACCAAAGAGTTACTCTGGTTTTTTAACAGATGGCGTTAGTAGTACAATAACATTTTATCCAATTTATGCAATAAAAATTTGGGAAAAATTCCACATGTAGAAATTATTTAAAATAAAATAGAAAATAGAAAATTCAGTCTGTCGAGCTGGGATTCGAACCATCGACTTTGAACTGTTAAGCGACTGCCGAAGCCACTAGGTTACGGAGACCCAATATTGTACCGCGAAAATACCGAACACAATGCAAAATTCACATTCAACAAAAAAGTGTCGGTTTCAAAAAAGTGTCGAGTGTCGGTTCCTTAATTTTTTCCGTCTAGCCCCCTTCCGCACCGCGCGATAAGGAACTTACGTTCCAATAAAAATTATTAAAAACATTGTTTCAACTAGATTACCGATTTCCATCTAAAGAACTATATAAGAAAACTGACACATTATCCATTAGCCAATTATATAAATACAAGTCATGTATTCTAATTAGAAATATACTTACACAATCTATATACACACGAATTACAATAAAAACTAAATCCTATACATACTTTGCACGAAACAAATATAAATTGCAATTGCCTAAAGCAAGAACAAAAACATATGGCGCGAAAACTATACAATTTGAGGGAGCACTTCTATACAATGGTCTGCCAAAGGATATATTATCCGAGAAATCTTTTCTAAATTTTAAAAGAAAACTCAGGAAGTTTTTAAAAACAGTTGGCAAACCTTAAAAATATTTTAGTTTATAGTTATTTAAGAGCCACCATTTTTTTATTTTAATGTATATAATGTGTTATAATTTAAGTTTTAATTTCCCTGTAGGTGAGCATGTTTTGTTCTTAGAGAATAAATTCTTTAAACCTTGCGACAAGTCAGATTCCTGTTTAAGATTAATTACGATTTTTGGAAATGAATAATATCATCCTTTTAATTATTGGATGGAAGCAGGCGTTACTTACTTACAGCAGGCTAGTAGGCTCAGGACCGCTCAGCGGGCGATGGAGAGAGCTATGCTCGGAGTGTCCCTGCGGGATCGAATCAGAAATAAGGAGATCCGTAGGAGAACCAGAGTCACCGACATAGCTAAGCGAGTCGCGATACTGAAGTGGAAATGGGCGGGGCACATAGTTCGAAGAGCTGATGGTCGTTGGGGTCCCAAGGTGCTGGAGTGGCGACCCCGCACCGGGAAGCGCAGTGTTGGCAGACCCCCCACCAGGTGGACCGACGACATCAAACGAGTCGCAGGGAGCCGCTGGATTCAGGCGGCGCAAGACCGAGGCCTGTGGAAGTCCATGCAAGAGACCTTTGTCCAGCAGTGGACGTCTTTCAGTTGATAAAGAAGAAGAAGAAGAAGAAGGCGTTACTTTTAAAAATAAAAACCGGCCAAGTGCGTGTCGGGCAACGCGTAGTGTAGGGTTCCGTAGTTGCAAGTCACAAATAAAATTGCTGACCTAGGATAGTGCTTTTATTTTATTTATGAATATTTTGAGTTCCATGGTTTAAGTAACTAATTATAATATACTACAAAACATGCAACTTACACTACGTGTAATACCTCACCTAGAAAAAACAGATATAACTCCTTAACTTATGAACCTGTAGGCCAACCTGTGGCTCTTATGACACGTCAAGATTCTACCACCGGTTCGGAAAGCGGAAGCGGACTATAAGGGTTCTTCCTTGTTTACTACGGAGCCCTAAAAACCAAAAATAAACGTGCTTTGTATTGGTATTATTTCCACAGGTTATCCCTCTACTACGAATCAGATCTCCCGCCGGAAACTGTTGAGAAACTCAACGTGTCTGCAACCAGTTTGGAATACGTCCCAGGAACTTACGACGACTGGACCAATGGGATACGACTCATTTCGCAGAGCGCGTTGAAAAACAAAACGTATGAGGTAAAGGAACCTTATTTGTGGGTTTCAATACCGAAATGGTAAAAATGGAACTGTCTGTCTGTCTATTATTTCTTGATATAATAACTACTAAAGGTAGTTTTGCACTGATCCAATTACCTATCAGCATATATTACCTAGTAGCGTGCTGGACTATCCTTACTAATATTATAAATGTGAGTGTTTGTTTTTTGGGTTGTCCTTCAATCACGCCGCAACATTATACCTACATAGTAGGTATGGATGTAATACATCGTACGGACGTGATGTTATAGTGTTTTCCAATGCAATTTAATATTCTAATCATACTTAATATTATAAATGCGAAAGTGTGTTTGTTTGTTGGTTTGTCCTTCAATCACGCCACAACAGAGCCACAGATCGACGTGATTTTTTTCAAGGATATAGTTGAGGACCTGAAGAGTGACATAGTCTACTTATTATCCCGGAAAATCAAAGAGTTCCGGAGGGATTTTAAAAACTAAATACACGCGGACGAAGTCGCAGGCATCAGCTAGTGAACTGTAGCGGACAAAAAGTAGCCCCATTCCCGCCGGTGGCACCCGTTCACGAGCATGACGCATGACCCAGCCATTGCTTCGCTCAACCATATTTGAGGGAACGTAACAACCCGCATCACACGTCACCACCGCAGAAATGTTTAAAGAGTGCGGGCATCGAATGATTTCAGATATTCTAACCAATATTTTCAGATTCTTCTCAAAATCGCAAGAAAAGGCATCGATGCAGACAATATAGTTAGAAATGCGACTCTTATACACAGCCTGGATTTTGTTGATCTTTTAAAGTAAGTATAATTATGTTCCTTTTCTTCTAGGGCTATCTTTTTTTATATTATAGACTTACGCTTGACTGCATTCACAACTTATGGTAAGTGAGTGAAGATGCAGCCTAAGATGGAGTGCGCTTGCCTAGTAAATGCTTACCCACTCCTGATTCGAATGTACACAATTACACATATTGTAGCTACTTGTAAAGACGGAAGTCGGAAGGGCATTCCAAATTTCTAAAGGACATGGCCAAAAAAGTACATTCCACGTACACATACATAGTAATATTTTTTGAATATCTAAAATAGAAAGATGGATTAATACGTAGTATTTAACCTCTCTGAACTTGTCAGTTTTGATTTCAAAATAATAAGGAATACAAGATGAATTCGTCAACTTCCGCCATACTGTACCATAGACAATTAATAATAAATAAAATAATGAACGTTCCTCACCATGTGTATTGCTGTGGACACGTTATTTGAATGACAAATGCTTTTATTAGGAACATTTTATTCATATCGAAACTGATAATTGATATATTAATTGTTAATACGTAATTACGTAAGATAGTTTTTTTTATATTTCACTGAAAAATAATTGTAAACACACATTCCGCAACATAATACATAAAACGGAACGCGTTTACGTGTTTGACAATGTGTCAAAGTCTATGTCAAACGTCAATGCTAGGATAATGTTATTTGACTGCTTAAGGACTGCATTGCCCAGCCGTTTCTTCCTTGCGCTTGCGTCCATTGTAGGTGTCTACTGTGTTTGTGTTTTTGCGATTATTTTCTAATATTTTTGACTCCTGCTTATCTCTACGGACTGATACCTTCTACCACTCGATTATTTTGCGATATACCTAATTGCATTTTGGATTTGTTTTATGATCATTATGAAGTGCATCATCTGTGGAGTAGCTATGCAAAGGTTGTAAAGGCATCTCATATCCTCGCTTTCTGCACACTATCAAACAAGACCTTCACGTTGGATAAAATATGCTCAATGTGTTTGAAGGGTAGGGTATGAAGTTGGAGTAGAAAAAACTTAATCTGATTTATTTTTATATATAGCACGCGATATTAACATTACGCATCATATTCTCTGTGTGACAAGTTCTGCGAGTTTTTTATTTATAGCAATGTAATGTGCCTATAATCACGAATTTATACCACCAAAAATCATTGATGTACACTAAGTTCGAACGCCAATAGAAAAATTGGCCATGTCCTTTACTAGCGACGGTTGGCAAAGATTAAGGCGCACTATACGGGTCTGCCCGCGAAATTCAAATTTGATTTGGTTGTTCGCAATTTGTAAACTAAAACGACAAAGTAGGCTTATGGCTATTGGCGCAATTAATTAGAGTTAATTGCGCCAATGGCAGTATCATCTTCACAAGTTTATATAAAAATCTTTACTTGAAAGTGTCCAGTTTAAGAAATTAGTCAGAATATCGCTTAATTTGTGAGTAACTCACTTCCAACTCGATACTCGGACTAATTTCTTAAACTGGACAATTTAAAGTAAAGATTTTTATTTAAACCTATGAAGATGATACTGCCATCATCGCAATTAGAATGCCATAAGCCCACTTTGTCGTATTAGTTTAAAAATTGCGAAAAACCAAATTAAATTTGAATTTCGCGGGCAGACCCGTTTAGTGTGCCTAAGCTATATGAGCTAAATAAAATATTACACGAAACTAAGTTAGTTGTATGTTGATGTGTAGCTACACGTGTTTAGTATACGGCCGCTTGGTTCTTGATATGCACGGGACATATTTCTAGCTTAGCTTAGCTTAGCTGGCTTAGCTTTGGCATAGCTTAGTTTTCAATCTGCAACCCGCATTAAGATGTTCCTTACTTGTTTCAGCACAATATCCCATTTAACGTACACATCCCTCGTGAAACTCTTCGATGGTCTAGTGCTTGGCACCAGCTATGACCTTGAAACTGCCAGAAATATCTTCCTAGAAGTGCTGCCTCATGCTCGCAGCGATGATTGCGTCAGGTTGATTAGGTACCTCGTCATTGAACAACGGGTATGTGTTATTACTAAAGAGGTATTTGGCAGGGTTGACATATTGGGCCAATTTTATTTCAAGGGTAGATAACTGATGCTATCCTAATTTTGTATCGAAAATAACATGAATTTGGCATTATAATGCGTTTTATGTAAATTATCTGTTATTTATGAGAAAACCACGTGTATAAAGTTTGCAAGTCATAATAATTATAGCCAAGTTTACCAATAATCTGATTGGTCTACTGAGGCCCGCTTACAGAGACGCCGGGTTAGGCTTAACCCAAGAATAAATTTGTAATTTTGACAGAAGCTGTATACGAAATCTTTCAACGCTAACTCTGGGTTAAAAGGATAACTCGGCGTTTCTGCAAGCGAGCCTAAGCGCAATAATGTCTACACTCCAATTCAGTGCAGACAGTCTTATAGAGCACCACTTTGCAAAGTCAGAGTTAGAAATCAGGATGACCATTGACGTTAACTGTAAAGAGTAAACTTGCAAAGAGCAGTCGAAGTTTAAGACAACAATAGAAATTCAACTTTATTTACTTTGGCACACAGTAGAAATAAGGTTGAATAATAACAAACTACAGAGGATATTGAATGACATGTGAATGTTCTAGGAAAAAATCGAGGATGTCACTCTACTGTCTCTTATCCGGAAACTGCCGTTCAACGTAGACGTCAAAAGCCAAGGCCTCCTCGAAGAGTTGGAGACGTTCAGCAAGTTGAGCATGGACTTCTCACAGGACATCAGGCACGCTGGGATCTTGACGTTCGCGATACTGGTGTCAAAGGTGTATGTTGTCAAGAGGGACTACTTTGACAACATTGTCGTGAAGTACTTCAGGATGTACAGTGGTGAGTATAAATATTATACTACATATATAGTGGTAAGTATAACTATACTATAACTATGGCATCCAGCTGCCCACAACATAGTATAAAAAACGTATTACAATGTAATAGCTTCATAATAATATTGTAAAATGATTATTTTGTAAAGAGCAACTGCTGAGTTTCTTGCTGGCTCTCCTCAGGAGAATCCATTTTCCGAACCGGTGGTAGAACTGGTAGAGTCATGACGTTCATAAGAGCCACAGGTTGGCTTACGTAAAATAAATAATTTTGAATTTTGATTTTTTTTTAAATTTATTACTAGTAATTACCAAATTGAGATTACGGCAGCCAATTTCAATTTAGACTAGCCTAGCGCAAACAGTTCTGCCCTTTCCTTCCTCAAAATACCTACTGAATGCTGAGATGCTTTATGGATCCATCTCGCATTTCGCTCTTAATTTACCCCATCCGTAAATATGGAATGCAATGCAATATGCATGCTTTCACGAAAATCTTGGGCCATTTGAAGAGATTTTTTTTTAGCTTCAAATGTATAAACTATCGCTTGACTGCGATCACACCTAGTAAGTGAAGATGCAGCCTAAGATGGAGCACGTTTGCTTAGAAGACGCTAATTTTCTCCTGACTATCTTGAAAGATATCTCAGTTATATTTTGTTGGAAAAGCGGAAGCCAGAAGGGCATTTCAAATTTTACAAGTTAACTGCCCTTCAAGTTTTTTCTTTCGAATCCCATTCCAATGAACTTCCTCAATTTTCAGAATGCCCCCAATATCTGGATCGGATGATATGGCTTCAAGGGCTGTGCAACTTGGGTCACTCAGCGGCGTCCTACACCAGCACTATCTACGGTGACAAGACGCGGGATCGACACGAAAGGCTTTGGGCTTCTTTGTCTTGTAATTGGAATTATAGCGTGAGTCCCCTTCTTGCCCATATCAGCCAGATCACTTTAAAATTCTTGTTCTTTGTCAACCAAAAGACATCTACTGCTATAGATTGTCAAAGAACTTATTCCTGTGCCAGGTATATTCAGTAGCTCACACCAATTGCCTTAAAATTATCTGCCATCTCCCGTGTGGGGTTTCCATTCGAGTTCATTGAGACCAATATAATTGGGGCACACACACGAACCAATCAGATATTGATTAATTTCGGGAAGAGGTCAACCCCCGAATCCACTTAGCTGTGCAAGGTTAAGGAAGCCTCGAGATTTCGAGCGTCTGTAAGTTTTGCGAGGAAAGTGTGTATGTATGTGTGTGTGTGTGTGTGTGTGTGTGTGTGTGTGTGTGTGTGTGTGTGTGTGTGTGTGTGTGTGTGTGTGTGTGTTTATGTTTGTTACTCTTACACGTAACACGCAAAAACTAGTGGACTACTACTGGATGGATGGATATGAAATGGAGATAGATTATACCCTGGATTAACACATGAGCTACATTTTGTCCCGGAAAATTAAAGGGTGTCCGCGGGAATCAAAAAAACCTCAATCCACGCTGACGAAGTCGCGGGCATCATTTAGTCTGGTATAAAATTAAATAAGTTTACTTTCCCAGGGCGAAGAAAAACTACTTGCATTGTTGTTGGATGAGGAAGAACACATCCAGTTAAGAATTGCAGCTCTGAATGAGATATTGTTTAATAACTACGTGGAGGAGAGGCAGCTGTCCTTCATACACAACTTCATTTCAACATCTAGTAGCAAAGAGTTGCAAAGGTTCTGGTATACGACCATAAAGAGTTTGGAGAGTAGTGAGCACCCTCAATACACCCCCAACTTGTGAGTATTTGTAGACGAGATTTCATTATTCTGAACTAGCTGTTACCCGCAACTTCATCCGCGTTTGTTTCGGTTTTTTTAATCCTGCAAGCAAACATGCAAGCAAGCATTATTATTTATTTATTTATTTATTCGATGATAAGCTAGTCCTTGACTGCGTTGTACCTCTGTTGCGATGCAGTCTAAGATGGTAGCGGGCTAACTTGTAAGGGGTATGACAGTGAACATTCAACCTATACCCCTAATTGGTTTCTACACGCCATCTGCATCGTGCCGGAACGCTAAATCGCTTGGCGGCACGTCTTTGACGGTAGGGTGGTAACGAGCCGCGGCCAAAGCCTCCCACCAGACCAGACCAGAGACAATTCAGAAATTATAAATTCCCAAATTGACCCCGCCGGGAATCGAACCCGAGACCTCCCAGTTATAAAGCAACAGCACTCGCCATTGAGCCAGGGAGATCGTCAAAAAGCATGCAAAAGCATGCAAGGCATGCAAGTAATCAAGCAAGCAAGCATCGTTTTCAAAAAACCCAAGCAAGCAAGCATCAGTTTTTGAAATCCCAAGCAAGCATGCTCAAGCAAGCAGGCCAGCATGCGTTGCCGTAAGCATAAGCGTATGCAAAAAATCACGGCAATCCGTTGCTCTGTTGCTGCTTGATTGAAGGACAAACGTACAAGCGTAAGGGTGTCTTTCCATAAGAACTGTGCATTTTTTCGGGATAAAAAGTACCATATTTCACTCTCCAGCCCATACAATATTTCTATGCAAAAAATCATGGCAATCCTTTGCTCTCTTGCTGCGTGGTTGAAGCACAAACCAACAAACCAACAAACACACTTTCGCATTTCTAATATTACTTAATAAGGATTTTATAATAACATGCGTAAGTACATGGGTTGCATTAAGAAATGAAACGGTGAAGTTTGATATAAAACATTCACAGGACGCTCGTTAATTTAATTTATATCTGCCATCTTCAAATTCAAAATGGACATCATCGTCTTAATCAGCACTTTGGAAAATCTCAGTTACGAAGGCGAGTGAGCTTTACTCGTGGTTACTTCGTGTACATGCACATTGCATAGGTGTGCGTGCCTGTCAAAGCTTAGGTGGGAGCGGGCAGGCGCGAGCATTGCGCTCGCTCACACTTATACAGATACGACACACACACAACCATAAGTCAGTCGCCTTCGTGAATTGCAATAACTATTATCAAATCCTTTCTAAATCGACTATGTACGATCACTGATTTTTGATTTGAAACGGATTTGTCAACAAATCAGCATTTGTGACTAAACGGAGTGATTTATTTATTCTCTTGGATTCTGATTTTTGTTTCCTCTTTACTTAAACGTGTTCAGTAACAGTCAGTTATCAAACGATTTTTTATTTTTTCCAGAAAAGAACTTTTACCATTCATTTCGAAAGAAGTCAAGAATCCTGACACAACCTACTGGGGTACCAACAACTACATAGTGTCCAACGGGAAGCAGGGACCCTGGCTGCAGCTCATCAGCGTTGGAGACACTCCAGCTCCAAGTCTGGCTGGCTTGACTGTATCCAGTTCTGGCAGCCTGGTCTATACTGCTTCTGTAAGTTGAACCAAAACGTAATAGTTTTCAGCTGAAAGCTGAGAACTTGGCTGCAGTTGATCAGTGTTGAAAACACTCCAGCTCTTATTCTTACTGGCTTGATTATGTCCACTTTTGACAGCTTGTTCTATACTGCTTTTATAAGTAGAAGGACTAACTGCAAACCATCCAGCGTGAAACAACTTTGGCTGCAGTTGATCAGTGTTGGAGATACTCCTACTATAAGTTTTACTAGCTTGACTGTGTCCAGTTCTGGAAGCCTGGTATATACCGCTTCTGTATGTAGAAAGAACAACTGAAAAGCATCTAGTGTGAATATGGTATTTGGCTGCAGCTGATCAGTGTTAGAGATACTCCAACTATAAATTTTACTAGCTTGACTGCGTTCAGTTCTGGCAGCCTGGTCTGTACCGCTTCTGTAAGTAGAAAGAACAATTGCAAGGCATCCAGTGTGAAGTAGGGTCTTTGACTGCAGCTGATTAGTGTTAGAGACACTCCAACTATAAGTTTTACAAGCTTGATTGTGTCCAGTTCTGGGAGCCTGGTCTAGACTGCTTCTGTAAGTAGTAGGAATAAGTGGGAAAGCGGTCCAGTTTAAGAAATTAGACCGAGTATCGACTAATTTGTGAGTAACTCACGTCAATCTCGATACTCGGACTGATTTCTTAAACTGGACGTTTTCAAGTAAAGATTTTTATATAAACCTGTGAAGGTGATACTGCCATTTGCGCAATTAGAATGCCATAAGCCGACTTTGTCGTATTAGTTTACCAATTGCGAAAAACCAAATTAAATTTGAATTTCGCGGGCAGACCCGTATAATCCACCTTAAATTGTGTTCCGTGATCTCGTCCTCACTTTTGTACTAGACCCGTTTAGTTCGCCTTAATTTATTAGGAAAACAGAGTAATCCATGTTTTTTCAACAGGTATATGTGATCGCTGAAGGTGTATCTTCTAACCTTTACAAGAAGATGCACAAATTAAAAGTCAACGAAGTGACGTCAGAGAAATTACTCAGAGTTTTGGAAAAGATGAAGTGGAATCTGAAGACTCCGGAAGAAGTAACTTTCCTTTATTATTTTTGTAGAGATATGACCAATGACCTTGTTTGTGAATGATCATTTTTTTTTAAAGAATATTAGTCAAGTTGAAGTTGACTAATATCCTCCTCTCCCCTCCAAATAAGCGGAAAGCTTGTGTTAGGAGTGGGTACGACAATAGTGCAACGGGTAGGATTCGAACCTGCGAACTTTCAGTTTTCAGTCCGCACCTTTAACCGTTGGGCTATTAAGGCTTTATTTGATATTAGATTTTATCTGATATTAGATTACTATATTATATATTTAACTTTCTTAAAAATGCAGTGGGGACCTTTTCTGTTCACAGGATAAATTATTATTAGAATTCCAGGAATTATTACATTTTCCATGATACTAACAATGGGTTTTTGACCACCACCACTGATGTATATTTAGTAGCTACTAAATTTGCAGTTACGAACATTTACCATGTTCAATTGAGCTTCACTGAATTCCGAACACTCGTTGTTAGTGTAGCCGTGGCATTCGCGATGTACGAACGCGGGCGCTATTTATGAGATAAAACTTTATAAGTACCTAATTGTGAAATAAAAAGCCACCAATATAATACTTATATTCAAGTAAGGAACAAAAAAGTATAATTATAGTGAATAATTAGATAGCGACATCGTTATTCGTAACACTACAACTTTGTTAGAATGGAATAGAATATTTCCACAATGAGGGGAAGTACTACAATTTAATACATGTTAAGACGGGCAGACAGAAAGTAACCCCATTCCCACCGATGACACCCGTTCATGAGCATGACGCATGATCCTGCCATTGCTTCGCTCAACCATATTTGAGGGAACGTAGCAACCTTGAATAACAACATTAAATTTTTTCGCCGATTTCATCAAAGTCGAGTGACGTTTATCCGTGGAATAAATTGGGCATTTTGACAGTTTTTATATTGAAAATACTGTCAAAATATCAAATTTATTCTCGGATAAAACTTATTTTACCTTGGTGAAATCGGCCCTTAACATTAATTTATTATTAATTTTATGCTACGTATTCTAAGGGAATATAACGGAGAACGGGCAGCAGCGTCCTCTGTGCTACTACTGCCATCTACTGCGATCACTGACCCGTCTGCCCCGCGTGGTGATTATGGGCAAACCCTCCCCTTGGGAGAGGCCTTTAGTCCAGCAGTGGACTGTTATAGGCTATTGATGATGATGATGATTTCTAACGTTCTTAGCAGTTCAAAAGTACCTAGATAGATTGACAAATGTCAGTGTCAACGCTTCAAAATCAAAATGTAGCCTATGTGTCGAGTGTACATCTTGGGTATGAGCTACCTCCATTCCAAATTTCAGCCAAATCGGTTAATTCGTTGTGGCGTTTAAGTGTAACAAACATCCATCCTCACAAACTTTCGCATTTATAATATTAGTTTATCGCGATTGTACGCGATGGAGCTGAGTTTAACCAAGTATTTCATTTCAGGTCCACATCGACTTGGTGGTGAAAATCGGCAAGTTCGCTGTTTACGCGACCCACGTGAACCAGACCAGGTTTGAGAGTTGGAACGGACATGATGGTAGGTCACTATGGAAGGCTTTTTTGGAAAGGCTGCTACGAGGGAACAGATAGAGACGAAGATACACAGATACACATCTCTCTCTCTTTCTCTTCGAATAGAATAGAATAGAAATATTTTTGGAACGTAGTTCCTTATCGGGCGGTGCGGAAGGGGGCTAGACGGAAAAAATTAAGACAAAATTGAACCGACACTCGACACTGATCGACACTTTTTTGAAACCGACACTTTTTTGAATGTGAATTTGGCCTTGATGTGTTTGGTATTTTCGCGGTACAATATTGGGTCTCCGTAGCCTTGTGGCTTCTGCAGTCGCCTAACAGTTAAAAGTCAATGGTACGAATCCCAGCTCGACAGACTGAATTGTCTATTTTCAATTTTATTTTAAATAATTTCTACAATGTGGAATTTTTCCCTAATTTTTTATAACTTATAAGTTATAAAAAATTAGGGAAAGGTTCCACATGTAAAAATTGTTTAAAATAAAATTAAAAATGGAAAATTCGATCTGTCGAGCTGAGATTCGAACCATCGACCTTTGGCTGTTAGGCGACTGCAGAAGCCACAAGGCTACGGAGACCCATTATTGTACCGAACACATCAATGCCAAATTAATTAATCGAAAGGAACTACGTTCCATCCGGGTGTCCCTTGACACCTCTCAAGTTTTTTATTCAAATAAACCTTTTACAAGCTTTTGAATCGTCTGGCTCTACCACTGGTTCGGAATGCCCTTCCTGCCGAGAAGAACCAGCAAGAAACTCGGCGGTTGGTCTTTTCAAAACAAGTTTTCAATACAATAAATGCTATGCTATTGCAGTGTTTCCACAATGAGAGAAGTTCCAAAAATGCATAAGAACTACTTACAATTATTCAATACATGAAGCAGCATACGGGCAGACAGAAAGTAGCCCCATTCCCGCCGGTGGGCCCGTTTACGAGCATGACGCATGACCCAGCCGTTGCTTCGCTCAACCATATTTGAGGGAACGTAACAACCCGCATCACACATCAACAATTGTTTCAGCAAGTAGGCGATGTCCACCTCGCTCCATCCAGTTGAAACCGATCAAATCGTCAAAGTTAGCGTCAAAGTAAAATAAACCATAAGTTCATTGAATTAGAGCTCAATTTCGTGTATCTATTCTCATAATTTTAGGTATGTATATCTCTTTGCTGTCTTCATTAATTCAATTTCCCAAATTATCACTTCTCTCTATCACATGTATGCAGACGATCTCCAAGTGTACACTCAGTCAACTCTTGAAGACTTGCCCTCTGCTATTTCTACCATTAATGATGACCTGGTGGCTGTCAGCGAATGGAGTAAGTGTTATGGTTTAAAAGTCAATCCTTGTAAGTCCCAGGCTATTAATATTGGTGGAGCTGGCTGGATTTCAAGGGTTGATTGGGATAATCTTCCAGCAGTTATATTAAATGGCGTTGTTATTCCTTATAGTGCCACTGTGAAAAATCTTGGTGTCCATTTGGACACTACTCTCTCGTGGTCTCAGCAATTAAAAGAGCTTAGTAGAAAGACCTTTGCTGCCTTGGGTTCTCTCAGGCGTCTACGTTCTTTTCTCCCGATTCCTACTAAGATTATGTTAGCACAATCTTTACTCCTCTCGATTCTCGATTATGCAGACGCAAGCTATATTGATTTAACCGAGGACCAACTTAATAAACTTGAGCGTATTCAAAACCTTGCTATTAGGTTTATATTTGGCTTGCGCAAATATGACCATGTCTCCGAATTTCGTTCAAAGCTCAAGTGGTTACCCATTCGCTTTCGCCGGAATTTACATATTGTTTCTCTTCTGTACTGTGTATTGTTCAATCCTATGACTCCAAGTTATTTAAAGGAGAACTTTAAATTTCGTGGTCATGACAGACCAGATAGAGTCTTACGGCCTGCGGAAAAACTCAAGCTAGTGACACCTACACATCGGACGAAGTATTTTAGTAACTCCTTCACGGTCAAGGCTATTTGTCTATGGAACGAGCTTCCCTCGCAAATTCATCGTGCTGAATCCCTTAATAAATTTAAAACTGACGTCAAAGATTATTACCTATCTCTGTGCTATCATCAATAACGACATAGTTTACGGTTGAAATCAGTAATGTATATATATGTATGTATATTATATGTATAGTCTTATGTATGTGTATTATATTTATTTTGTATATATTAGTGTGATAATATGTTATTATTATTATTATATTATATGGTTTAGTTTATTTACCTATTAGTATTTAGGTATATTATATACACCACCTCCCACTGTCTATTTGTTCATTTTCTCCCTAGCGTTAAGGTTGTCTGGAAGAGATCGCTATTTAGCGATAAGACCGCCTTTTTGTACTTACATTTTAAGTTTTCTTTTTTGTAACCTATAATTCATTTGTGTTTTGTGGTGCAATAAAGTATATACATACATACATACATACATATGTAGGATACCCTAAACGGTTGAGAATGGATACACGAAATTGAGCTCTAACTCAATGCTATTATGGTTTATTTTACTTTGACGATTTGATCGGCAATTCTTACACAATCGCACTTCAGAGTCCGAGCATAAACATACGTCAAACTTACAATACCCCCCTTTTTTGTCGGAGTTTAAAAAGTTGATATTTTCATTCCAGTGGTGCAGTCAATAATGGACTTCGTTCGGTTCGGCAGCCACATCAACCAGCAGGTGGTGTATTACCCAGTCCAGGGATATCTGCACACACCGACCGAGTTAGGTACGAGTTCTGAGTACCTTTATTTTGCCTAAAATTAAGAGGGCGCACTCTCTAATATTTTCATCATCATCATCATCTCCCTCTCCTTGTCCCACGCTATGTGGGGTCGGGACAACATGTCTTGTAAGCCATGTTGTAAGTGCTTCGGCTTGACATTTTACGACCGGCCGCCTGCCTGACGTCAACCCTCCTTGGGAATGATTTTGTTGGTGGAAAGGAGAGAACCGCCACCTTTCGGTTCATTAGGCTATATTTTCATTCTAATATTTTCAATGGCGTTAAATTTTCAGATACTTTTGACAAAATGTGGTCAATTATTACAACCATTGAAAATATTAGAATGTGCGAGCGAGAGGGATGTGAAATATAATACCTAGTATGGAAGTTGTCGTTATCATCATTTTAACTTCGTCCGTCGTCTTGCACGGACTTCCACAAGCCTCATTCTATGTCCACCTAGTGAGGGGTCTGCCAACACTGCCCTTCCAGGTGTGGGGTCACCACTCCAACAAATTAGGACCCCAACGACCATTAGCTCTAAAACTATGTGCCCCGCCCATTCCCACTTCAGTTTCGTGACTCGCTGAGCTATGTCGGTGACTGGTTCTTCTACTGATCTCCTCATTTCTGATTTGATCTCGCAGGGATACTCCGAGCATGGCCCTCTCCATCGCCCGCTGAGTGAGCCTTCTTATGAGGCCCATAGTTAGCGACCATGTTTCGGATCCATATTATGTCATTTAAATATTTCAATTTATACCCTGGAAAATGCACGGGTGAAGTTACTAATTAGGGCGAGCGAAGCGAGCTATCTATCACTATCCCACAACCTGAGCATTTTTGTGGTACACTTTACTGAAAAATTATCACGCCTATAGATTTGTGCTTCAACATAGTAATTTAAATTCATATCCAGATATGTTATCTGTCAAAAAAATTATAATTTTATAACCACCCTTGGATTGGCGCGGCCAGAATTGGGACTCTATGCTTAAATTGCGCCGCGTCATCTGTTCACGCGTGGGAAATCCGGTGCGCGCTAATTAAAAATTAATTTCTCTAAAATTTTGTATAGAACATATGTATAAGACTGATGTTGTTAGAATTGTGTTGAATTAGGCTTTAATTTAATATACTTGTCCATACATAATTATTGAAATAGATAGCAAGATCTCATGATATCTCATCTCATCTCATCTTATAGATTTGGGACGCGCACAATCGTGTGCTAATTTATCGAATCCCAAATCTGGTCACGCGCCACTTTAAGGGTTAAAAAAATGAATATTAACTATTTTTTTTTTTTGTATTCTTTGGATAGAATGTTTTTGTAGTACTAACACCATTTCATAGAAAGCCTATTTAGAGCTAACATCGCTGCAACAGAACTTATTACCCGTTAGAAAAACTACGCGAGCCCTCACAAAGCTCAGCTTTTTGCTAGTGATATTATAAATAACAATATTATAACAGGAACACCGATTCAACTACAAACCTCGGTGGGGATGTTCATCTCAATCAGAGGCAACCTGACCTCTAGCCCAGAGGTCACGCGAGTGCTGGATTGGGAAAATGACATGCATATACGGTAATTGAAACAAGCTAACTATTAAAAAATATCTATACCTATATATAAAAATCTCGTGTCACGATGTATGTTAGGGATAAACTCGAAAATTACTGAACCGATTTTGATCGAACTTCGTGACTATCTGTAATTTGGTTCAACGTAAAAGATAGGATAGTTTTTATCTTAATTATTGACATCAATATTTGTTATTGCAAATTAAAATAATTATGATAATTACACGACAGTCATAATTATATTATGCAGTTCGAGATTTAGGTTGCTAGACAACCTTTTTAAAAGTAATAAAATTAAAAATAGTGCCACGTCGGTTGAGGGCTTTGAGTATTAAACCTTACTTTAATACTCAAAGGTTGAGGCTGAAGACAATGCCCATACAATTTTTTGCATAGTCAAAAGGAGGTTGGCGAATTATTTTAACCCAGCATTTTTAAAAACCGTTCAGACTCAGAAAACATTTAATTTTAATTAATATTTTTCAGAATATTTTTCTGTGTAAACCCCACATTTTTAAAAGATGGGGATCAAAAATATATTTATTCACAAGTACACATTATAAATAACCGTTACATGGCAATACAAGTGAATATCTTTTTCTCCCAACTTCATTTGCTAGACTTCGATTAAAGTTTTGTTAGTCTGGTTCTAGTAAGAACAAGTATGAGAAGTTTGATTCGTGAACGTGGGCGTTCAGTGTTCAGTTCATCTGGGTCAGAAACTCTATGGAATTCGCCAATCTCCTTTACAATTGACACATATGTTGTATTACCAACAGGTACCAAGCAGTTGAGGAAGCAGTGATAGCCTAGTGGTTAGGACTGTAGTCTCCTATTAGGGAGGTTGCAGGTTCGATCCCGGGACCTCTGACTTTTCGGAGTCAAGTGCGTTTAAGCAATTAACTATCACTTGCTTCAACGGTGAAGGAAAACATCGTGAGGAAACCTGCACATCTGAGAGTTCTTCATAATGTTCTCGAAGGTGTGTGAAGTCCGCCAATTCGCATTGTGCCAGCGTGGTGGACTATGGCCTATACCCTTCTCTGAGAGGAGACCTGCGCTCAGTAGTGAGCCGTTGATGGGTTGCTAATGATGATGATGATGATGACAGGTACCAAGGCACCACCGTGACGTCGCTGTCGACAGCAGCGCCCCTCTTGCAGTCGGAGTATACGGCGCGAGTGCAGCACTCTGCTGTCGCACATCTGCCGATCAAGTTTAACGTCACACTGCAGCCCAACGCCAAGTCTATAGCGTTAGTATTATATTGACTTTACTAAGTAAAAGTTTTTAACCGACTTCAAAAAAGGAGGTTATCAATTCGACAAGTACCTACCTATATATATGTAATATTAGCTGACACGAACGGCGAAACGGCACGGCGAACTTCGTACCAACTTATCTAATAAAAAAAAATTTTTGTTTTTTTTAAACCTTTCGTGGACCTTAAGGAACATACAAAAAAATAAATTAACCGAATTGGTCCATCCATTCTTGAGTTATGCGCTTACCAACATTCATTTTTATTTATATAGATTATTGGAACTGCAAGATATTCACATAAATGATAAATAATCTATTAGGGGCTCTACTCCAAACAAATATACAGAACTTAACGTGGACAAGTATATACCTAATGTTTGGCAACGTATTTCTCCGAAACTAGATATTAACGGATTGTGATCATTCTTTTTTATTTGCTTACATTTACATCAACTTAAGGAATAGTAAGCCTCAATAGCCCACCGGTTAAAGGTGCGGACTGAAAACTGAAAGGTTGCAGGTTCAGACCCCACCCGTTGCACTATTGTCGTACCCACTCCTAACACAAGCTTTCCGCTTATTTGGAGGGGAGAAGAGGATATGAGTCAACTTCAACTAGACTGATATACTTTAAAAAAAAGTAAAGGTTTCATCAAAATCGGTTCAGTATTTTTCAAGATATAGACACTTTCTCCTTTTCAGTTACTTATTCTTTATTTCAGTATATTGCATTCGGTTTTAAAATCCCTCGGCAACTCTTTGATTTTCCGGGATAAAAAGTAGCCTATTTCACTCTCCAGGTCCTCAACTATACCCATGCAAAAAATCTCGTCGATCCGTAGCCCTGTTGCGGCGTGATTGAAGGACAAACCAACAAACCAACAAGCAAACACACTTTCGCATTTATAATATTAGTAAGGATTTCTATTGCCGCTATATAATAAAAATTAATTTAAATTAAAAAAAATAATTAATAATTTTATAATTAAATTAATAAAGGGGGCTCCATACATGGAAAAGGAGTCGAAATAAAATTTTAGTTTTTTGCCCTGGCATGTGGGGTGTCATTGTCTAGAAGTCATGAAGTAGACTTCAAATTAAATTTATAAACACATATCAAAAATTCCGAAGCCAGCGGGATTCGAACCCACATCTCTTGGGATCGCGCCCGAGTGTAGCGCGCGCCTAACAACTGTAACGTGTTTCTACTAGATGTCGCTAAAGGTTAAACATTTCATTCCTCAGTTTAACCTGGCTCAACCCGTTCGCCCAGCGCGCCGGCGTGGCGTTGCACTCCAGGGTCCAAGTGGAGACGGATTCAGCCAACGGGAAGGAATCATATACAGTCTCCACTATCCAAGACAATGATGTGAGTACTTACCTACAAGATTCAACGTAAGTCGTAACAACGTTAAAAAAAAATGTATTGGGATTTCTACCAAAGAAATTCTCAGTACTAGCCCGGAGTTAGGAAGTTGGCGGTGAGTCACCCCCGTGCCTCGGAGAGCACGTAAAGCCGTCGGTCCTGCGCCTGATCTCTCTCCGGTCGTGTCGGATTTTCGTCCCATCGGACTATGAGAGTGAGGGAGTAGAGAGTGCACCTGTGTTTGCGCACACAATTGTGCACTATAATATCTCCCGCGCAAATGGCTGATCTCTAAGGAGGTTGGCCGCCGTGATCGGATTCGGTCGGGAGGACATTATTTATTTATTTATTTATTATTACAAGATTCAAGATTTGCTATTTTATAACAAGTGTAAATTAAAAATTTTATTTTTAAATGCAAGCTTTTATGTAGCTACATCATTAGACTCTGGATATCATCTAGGATCAGAGTACTTGTTATCACGAATCAAACGTGTCCAAACTCGATGGGGTTATGTCGTTTTATTACAGAGTTCGGATAGCCATCTTCAGTCTCCATCATCAGATCAGCTCCACGTCACAATAATATTGCATTGTCATCCGATTTACACATACATGCAAAATTTCAGCTCGATCAGAAACCGGAAAGTGGGTCTAATTCATCTTGCAAGATTTGACCCATACAAACATTTCAAGTTAAATAAAAGCTTGTAAAAAAAATGTTCAGTGTTGTGGATAGGGCTTTCGAATACCGGATTTTTTCAATACCGGTATTAATAGCGGAAATATTTTTTTCAATACCGGGATCCCGGGATCCCGGTATTGTAAAAAAATTATATGAAAGTAAGAGACATGAAAAATCGGCATTTAAGTTATTAATTTTAAGTATTAAAAACCTGTATAAGCTATTGCAGAAAATCACCCTTTCAGAGTAGTACAATAGGGGGTGAAAATTTGTATGGGAATATTTTGATTTTATAGATATTATTTACTTGTTTGGACGGTAGGGTATTTCTAGGGATCAGCTCAGAAAAGATTTTACGAAAATCCCCCTCAAAAGGGGTAAAGTGAGGGTTGGAATGTTGTCTCGAAAAAAGATTCACGCTGCCAACAATAGATGGCGGTAGTAAATTTTGCCGTAAATATTGGAACGTAGTTCCTTATCGCGCGGTACGGAAGGGGGCTAGACGGAAAAATTAAGGAACCGACACTCGACACATTTTTGAAACCGACACTTTTTTGTTGAATGTGAATTTTGCATTGTGTTCGGTATTTTCGCGATACAACACGGCGTCTCCATATTCGATACAATTCGGTCTGTCGAGCTGGGATTCGAACCATCGACTGTGAACTATTAGGCGACTGCCGGTGGCACTAAGCTACGGAGACGCCGTGTTGTATCGCGAAAATACCGAACACAATGTAATCGAAAGGAACTACGTTCCATCCGGGTGTCCCTTGACACCTCTCAAGTTTTTTTGTTCCGAATTTCTCTTCTATTAAACTTCGTTCCAAGAATTAAAACAAAGAGCCCGCAAATATTTTTTTGGTAATTTCTCTTCTATAAAACTTCGTTCCAAAAGTATAACAGAACTACAGTCTATTTGGAGAGAGGTTACCATTATATGTAAACAAAACATACCGGACAGGACATTTCAGTTTTGCTAACACTATTTTCACTGTTCGCGCTATAAATCACTCACAAACGTTTTATTTCCCGAAGCAAAACATTTTTAAGTTTATATTAAACACAAATGTACTTCAAACTATGCAGTTTACGATATTATTTTAGCATTAATCTAGTCACCATCGGAAAAAAAAACACAGACTAATAGCCTAGTTTGTGTTTGACATATGAAATAGAACAAATCCCTAGTGCTGGAAATAAACGTGAACCATAGAGTGAATGATAAGAACGAGCTTAGTCGATTGTAAAATCGGAAGTCGTATTTATTACGCTCGTAGATCCGTGTATTAAGGCAAATGGCAACCGGTTAGCGATGCGTGACTGCGAATGATCTGACTATTCAAATAATTTACAACTACTAATGTACACATTTTCGAATTGAACATTAGTATTATATTAATGCTCATAATCGAATGACGACTACTTATTAGTATTTTAATTACTCATCATGTTTCGACTGCGTTGACGACCTCCCTGGCTCAGTGGTGAGCGCTGTTGTCTTATAACTGGGAGGTCCCGGGTTCGATTCCCGGCGGGGTCAATTTGGGAATTTATAATTTCTGAATTGTATGTCTCTGGTCTGGTCTGGTGGGAGGCTTTGGCCGTGGCTAGTTACCACCCTACCGTCAAAGACGTGCCACCAAGCGATTTAGCGTTCCGGCACGATGGCGTGTAGAAACCAATTAGGGGTATGGGTTAAATGTTCACTGCCATACCCCTTCCAAGTTAGCCTGCTACCATCTTAGACTGCATCGTACCATCAGGTTAGATCGCAGTCAAGGACTAGCTTGTCATCGAATAAAAAAAAAAAAAGTTGTTCAGCGCGAAATGTCAGTTCAGGCTAGTCGAAATGCCTACATGCCTACTACATTATTCACGACTCGGATTCTCGGAATAGAAGTGGAGACTTTAAGGGCAGGATCTCCGGGCGCAGTAGGCATTTAGAGCAACCTCAGTCCCCGCGCGGTGAGGTGCGCGTAGGCGCTTTTCAAATGAACTCACTCACCCCAAATTTTACATCATAGATTAAATAACTTTATTGTACCTAACAGTACAGGGACACTTGTAAGTTTTAGAAACATTTATTTTATTTTTTATTCATACATTTATATTATATAAGTGTGATTGTTATTTTGCATATTACGTACATAGGTACATTTACCTACTTATTTTTTTTGTTTTTTTTTTGTTATTTCTTTCGAACTCAATATCTGGGGTTCCCTGTACTTATAAAATACGTAACCGTTGCCAACATATCGGCCATTTTCTCTTTTTTTGTTATTGGGCCGATTTCTTTCAAAATCCATATCTGGGGATCCTTGTACTAATAAAAGCGGTAACCATCGTCAAAATTAGAAAAACTGGTGGCCATATTCTTTTTTCTTGTTATAGGACCGATTTCTTTCAAAATCGATATCTGACGATCCCCGTGCTCATAGCAGTGGTAACCAATGTCAAAATTAGAAAAATGGAAAAGTTTTTCCCTAACCTATTTGGGACGAAGTTCCTTAGACATTTTTTTGTTATTGGACCGATTTCTTTCAAACTCGATATCTGGGGTTCCCTACTTATAAAATAGATAACCGTTGCCAAAATGTCGGCCATTTTCTTTTTTTGTCATTGGACCGATTTCTTTCAAAATTGATATCTGGGATTCCCAGTGCTAATAAAAAAAGGTAACCATCGTCAAAATAAGAAAAAGTGGTGGCCATTTTTTTTCTTGTTATGGGACCGATTTCTTTCAAAATTGATATCTGAGGATCTCCGTGCTCATAGTAATGGTAACCGATGTCAAAATAAGAAAAATGGAAATTTTTTCCCCAGCCTATTTTGGACAAAGTTCCTTAGCCATTTTTTTTGTTATTGGACCGATTTCTTTCAAACTCGATATCTGGGGTTCCCTGTACTCATAAAATAGTTAACCGTTGCCAAAATGTCGGCCATTTTCTCTTTTTTTGTTATCGGACCGATTTCTTTCAAAATCCATATCTGGGGATCCTTGTACTCATAAAAGCGGTAACCATTGTCAAAATTTGAAAAAGTGGTGGCCATATTCTTTTTCTTGTTATGGGACCGATTTCATTCAAAATCGATATCTGAGGATCCCTGTGCTCATAGCAGTGGTAACCGATGTCAAAATTGGAAAAATGGAAAAGTTTTTCCCCAACCTATTTGGAACGAAGTTCCTTAGCCATTTTTTTGTTATTGTACCCATTTATTTCTACCTCTATATCTGGGGTTCCCTGTGCTTATTAAATAGTTAACCATCGTCAAAATAATAAAAAGTGGTGGCCATTTTTTTTCTTGTTATGGGACCGATTTCTTTCAAAATTGATATCTGAGGATCCCCGTGCTCATAGCAGTGGTAACCGATGTCAAAATTAGAAAAATGGAATAGTTTTTCCTTAATCTGTTTGGGACGAAGTTCCTTGGCCATTTTTTTTGTTATTGGACCGATTTTTTTCAAACTCGATATCTGGGGTTCCCTGTGCTTATAAAATAGTAACCGTTGCCAAAATGTCAGCCATTTTCTTTTTTTTTGTTATTGGACCGATTTCTTTCAAAATCCGTATCTGGGGATCCTTGTTCTCATAAAAGCGGTAACAATTGTCCAAGAAAAGTGGCGGCCATTTTTGTTCTTAATATGGGGCCGATTTCTTTCTAAATCGATATCTGAGGATCTCTGTGCTCATAACAGTGGTAACCATTGTCAAAACTAGAAAAAGTGGCGGCCATTTTATTTTTTCTTGTTATGGGACTGATTTCTTTCAAAATCAATATCTGCAGATCCCTGGGCAAGTTTTGGCAACATTTACCTGTTATGACACAGTGGTAACCGTTGCCCGAACAAAAAAATGGAAAAGTTTTTCCCCCAACCTATTTGGGATGAAATTCCTTATCGGAATAGCAAAGAATAATAAAAACACCTATTTAATATTTGACAAATGTTTATAGTATAAAAAAAAATTGCCGACACTTTTTCTAATTTTGACGACGGCGACCTCTTTCATGAGTATGATGAATCTCTGATATTGATTTTGAAAGAAATCGGTCCAATAACAAAAATAAATAAAATGGCCGCCACTTTTTCTTATTTTGACGATGGATACCTATTTTATTAGCACTGGGAACGAACCCCGAATATCAATTTTGAAAGAAATCGGTACTATAACAAAGAAGAAGAAAATTGCCGCCTTTTTTCTTATTTTGACGATGGTTACCTCTTTTAATAGCACTGGGAACCCCAGATATCAATTTTGATAGAAATTGGTCCAATAACAAAGAAAAAGAAAATGTCCGCCTTTTTTTTCTTATTTTGATGATGGTTACCTCTTTTATTAGTACTGGGAACCCCAGATATCAATTCTGAAAGAAATTGGTCCAATAACAAACATAAAAATGACCGCCACTTTTTCTTATTTTGACGATGGATATCTCTTTTATTAGCGCTGGGAACCCCAGATATCAATTTTGAAAGAAATTGTTCCAATAACAAAAAAAAATTAACCGCCACTTTTTCTTATTTTGACGATGGATACCTCTTTTATTAGCACTGGGAACCCCAGATATCAATTTTGAAAGAAATCGGTCTAATAACAAAGAAAAAGAAAATGGCCGCTTTTTTTTCTTACTTTGATGATGGTTACCTCTTTTATTAGTACTGGGAACCCCAGATATCAATTCTGAATGAAATTGGTCCAATAACAAAAATAAAAATGGCCGCCACTTTTTCTTATTTTGACGATGGATACCTCTTTTATTAGCACTGGGAACCCCAGATATCAATTTTGAAAGAAATCGGTCCAATAACAAAAATAAAAATGGCCGCCACTTTTTCTTAATTTGACAATGGATACCTCTTTTATTAGCGCTGGGAATCCCAGATATCAATTTTGAAAGAAATCGATCCAATAACAAAGAAAAAGAAAATGGCCGCCTATTTTTCTTATTTTGATGATGGTTTCCTCTTTTATTAGCACTGGGAACCCCAGATATCAATTTTGAAAGAAATCGGTCCAATAACAAAAATAAAAATGGCCGCCACTTTTTCTTATTTTGACGATGGATACCTCTTTTATTAGCACTGGGAACCCCAGATATCAATTCTGAATGAAATTGGTCCAATAACAAAAATAAAAATGGCCGCCACTTTTTCTTATTTTGACGATGGATACCTCTTTTATTAGCACTGGGAACCCCAGATATTAATTCTGAATGAAATTGGTCCAATAACAAAAATAAAAATGGCCGCCACTTTTTCTTAATTTGACAATGGATACCTCTTTTATTAGCGCTGGGAATCCCAGATATCAATTTTGAAAGAAATCGATCCAATAACAAAGAAAAAGAAAATGGCCGCCTTTTTTTCTTATTTTGATGATGGTTTCCTCTTTTATTAGCACTGGGAACCCCAGATATCAATTTTGAAAGAAATCGGTCCAATAACAAAAAAAAAGAAAATGGCCGCATTTTTTTCTTATTTAGACGATGGTTACCTCTTTTATTAGCACTGGAACCCCAGATATCAATTTCGAAAGTTTTCGTAATTTAAATCAAGATATTTTGTTCTTTCTTCCATTTTTATTCCCCATATTTACTTTATTATATTATTCTTATATTATAGTTTAACACTATCTATACAATAAGACTCTAAACCTAAAACCTATAATACTAATATTTACAGATTTATTAATAAATACTAAAAATTACAACAATATTAACCCTCTGATTTGATTTAATCTATGATAAATGAATACGGAATGAAAATAATAGGTATCTATGCAATAGATCGCTTGATCAGCGGGGGATCGCAGCGAGCCAGCGAAAGCGATACGTCCTACCTCGATGATACTTTGCGGGCTACTGAAGTGAAGCGCACGAGCCACTTTGTTATATAAAAAGTAAAAACGTCGTGATTAAAAAAATACAAATTTTTTAGAGAAAAAGTAATCACAAAAGAATCTTCTAAAAGTGTTTGCCTATTTTATGAAATTTGTTTTTTTAGTCTAACTTTAATATTCTATGAACACGACCTGAAAAACGATAAAAATTACACTGTTTTCGAAATTATTTTTGATCGGGTGAAGTTGTAAATATAGAGTTTTGAATCACAAAAGAATTAAGAACATACATTAAACTACAACATATATTTTTAACCGATCAAAACAAAGAATATTTCATTGTTTACGATTCAATCAAAAATAGGTCGATGTCGAAGATCCCGCCGTTAACTAATGGTTTCAATTGTACGATTGGAATGTTAACCTGATTCTTTAAGTTTATAAATCTATTTCAAAATTGTCAAGTAGTTTAAAGTAGTTACTAATCATGGTAAATCATTCGATCAGTTCGAATGATTTATAAAGTCAAATAATTCGACAATCATAATAGGAGAAGGATTGTAATAACAAATATAATAAAAATAATAGTATAATATAAATAATAATAAAAATAAAATATTGTAAGGACAAACCATTTATAAATTTAATATGTAATAAATTAAAATTAATTCAAACATAATATTTTATGTAACATTTACAGTTAGCTACAAATTTGAATATTTAAAATTATAGGATCCGTATTGAAAGGTCTTAATAATATCGTTTCCAACATCACAATTCAGAAGAATGATAATATAATGATAATCGATTTAAGAATGTATTCATTCAATCAATCGTTCATTCTCAACTTGTCTGCCAATGTTTCGCATCACTAGTACAGTGAAAATATAATCACGTGATCTGACGCCATAATTGTTTACGTATAATGGTAACCTCTCCCCAAATAGACTGTAGCTGACCCAGCGAACTTAGTACCGCCAACAAAAATATTTAGGGGTGGGTCACCCTTATCATTAAGATGTATGAAAAATAGATGTTGGCCGATTCTCAGACCTACCCGATATGCACACAAAATTTCATAAAAATCGGTCCAGCCGCTTCGGAGGAGTTTGGTAACAAACACCGCGACACGAGAATTTTATCGACCGAGCGAAGCGAAGGTCTTTGAGTCTACTTGAGTGAATTTGCACTTGTCCGTCCGTCCGTCCGTCCGTCCGTCCGTCTGTCAGAGCCTTATAACTTCTGAATTACTGAACGTAATTACTTCAATTTTAGATATAATATGTAAACCGATGGCCTCCAGCCGAAAATGGCTTAAAAAATTATAAAAATCTTTATTTCAGGGGGGCTCTCATAGAAGCGAATGCGAATAAAAAAAAAAATTTTTGCGTTTCATAGGGTTACAGTACCTCATTTTAAAGATAATTTGGAACAGAGTACAAAAGTATTTTTTTTTTATTTTTTTTCCTAAAATTGACGAAATGGGGGGCTTTCAAAGTGGAGATTATATTTGACCTCACAACGGAATAACCATTGAAAGCTGGGGCTTGAAAGTTTTATAATTTTAGCGTAATATCATGTACTTGAACAACAAATACTAAAATTAGATAAATGTAATAAGGAAACTAAATTATTTAACTTTTAATGAGCAGCAACAACAGAACTTCACAATGATGTCAATAGATGGCGCTCTCATCTCATATAGCAAATGCAGCTATATGCAACATATTATTCAATTAAAATTATTATTTAGTCATTTAGCAAACATCAATAAAACTTCACGTTGCAGTTTGTTTTTACATGTTTTCTGATCGTGTCGATAGTTGACGCTGTGTACGAGTAATTTAATTTGAATGTTCCAAAAAACTATACCTAAGTTTGATTGAGGCCTTGAGGATTTCACTATAACAGTTCCCTAACCTTTACGGGCTACCTATGTTAAGTTAGTTGACACTTTCTGTCAACTTTGTTATTACGAACCTCTACGGGACAACTAAAGGTGAAAATGACATTGGGATGTTAGGATTGTATTTTAGGGGCTACCTACGTAAAGAGACTTCTACAAAGGGGATGATTTAGGTATGGTTGGTGAAAACGGGCATAATAATAATGTCAATTTTGATCGTCATGTATCTATTGAATGAATAAGTAATTATGGGAAACCATTACCGCGAGGTCTCAGTTCGGGGCGAACCACTAGTATATTAGAAGAACAAAGACATGATCTGAAGTCAGGACTCGAACCCCCGAACCGATAGATTCACTCTATCGTTTCGGGGGGGGTTTCGCTGCTATGCCACCAAAGCTATGATGGTTAGTGTGTAATAAACAAAGGCTTGTTGCCTTGGTCGTGACGAAAAATTCTTACACTTTTTTTCGTCTAGCCTCCATCCGCAAAACCGTCCGAAAAGAAACTTCGTTCAAAAATATTAGACCTACATGTACTTACGTAATAAATTCAAATTCAAATTGAAAATTATTTATTTCACGTAGGCCAACCTGTGGCTCTTATGACACGTCATGACTCTACCACCGGTTCGGAAAGCGGAAGAGCCGGCAAGAAACTCAGCAGTTGCTCTTTTCAAAATAATCATTTTACAATATTATTATGTAGCTATTACAATAAACTATCTTTTGGGCAGCCGGATGCCAAGCCGATTTAACCCATGCAACTTGGTTAGAATAGAACAGAATATTTCCACAATGCAATAGTTCCAAAAATGCGTACTACAATTCAACACATGTCAAGACGGGCAGACAGAAAGCAGCCCCATTCCTGCCGGCGGCACCCGTTCACGAGCATGACGCGCGATCTAGCCGTTGCTTCGCTCAACCATATTTGAAGGAACGTAACCTAACGTAAATAAGACCTACACGTCTTCTAAATCGCTGGGAGATTTGATTCGCGCAAAACGTGGAAACTTAACTGGCTCCAGTGATATCATTATTGTATTAGCTATATTTTATTTATTTAAGCTGTATGTTTTACAAATAATTAAAAAAAATATTTATTTTTCAGGTAGACGATACGGGCATCTTCTTCGATTGTAAGCGGAAGACTTCCGGCGCAGAGGTCATCGAGAAGTACATCATGTCGAAGTTTATGAGTTACGAGTAAGTGGAACTCGAATAACCTGATGATGATGATGATTGCACAGCAATAACTCGTACTTTTGTACGATCGTGTATGTTGATGTTTGGATCATTCGTCATCTAATGTCGTTGACATAAAATGTTCTCTAAAGGTTAAAAATATCACTCGAATGAACCTTAAGGAAGGTGAAGGAAACCTTACACGCCTGAGAGTTCTCCAAAATGCTCAAAGGTGTGTGAAGTCCGCCAATTTGCATTGGGGTAGCGCAGCGTGGTGGACTATGAACTTTGATCCTCCTCTGAGAGTAGACCTGGCTCAGTAATTTGAAAGTTAATTTGAAATGACCGTGCAAAAAATTTGATCGTGCATACCCACCAACCTCTGCTGGTGGGTATTCCGTTTGAAATCTCTCAAACGTATCTCAGTTAATACATCATGGCAGCCTGATGATTTTTCACTATGACGACATATCCGCCGTAGATTTGGGGGTTTCATGCAAATTGAATTTGAATTATTTATTTGCATATTTATTTTTCAGTGAATAGTTTTGGACACCAGTTTAGTAGTTTACAAAATTTATGTATAAAACGAACATACAGGAGTATTAATCAACTAGAGAAAAGCTATTGTAAGACGCAGACGTGTTTCCACCTCTCGCCCTTTCATCGCCTGTGCATGCGCGCGCGTACTTCAGCGTGCATACATTCTTTAATATTTAAAAAAATTCTTTACTAATTTCGTTTTGTTAAAAGAAACCAACAATTTTTGGATTGAAAATGGTTATTATAGTCTTTTTATGGGACGTCACAATAATATTAATAATTTAATATAAAAAAATATTAAAAAAAAAAACCGACTTCAGTGACCCGCGCCACTACAAAGTATATAATTTATTGTTGATATTTAAAAAACCGCTCGACCGATTTTCGATGACCACCTGGGTAGTATACCTTTTGAAACAAAGAAAGAATTTTTCGAATCGGTTCAGACGTCTTCGAGTAATCAATGAACATACTTAAAAAAAATATTAAGTGGCACTCGGGGACTGCCGCGGTAAAGCTATTGCATAGCATTTTTTATCAACTTTATTATTATTATTAGCCTTTATTTCCTTATTTCACTAATTACAGTTAAATTCTAAATCTAATGTTAGTAACAGTTACATATTTAATCGCTTAACCTAATGTTAGTACATAATATTATTGATTATTTACGAACTATTATGTAACTCTGTTTTTTTTTTTTTTTTATAAGGATCCCTCTAATAGGGTATAGGCCTCCCCCAGTTTCTGCCATTTTGGTCTATTTTTATCAACTTATGCAATTATAATATTTATGCAATATTTTTTTTCCATAATAAAAAATATGCAAAAAAAAAATTAAAAAACAAACAAACAAGAAAAGCGCACTGTCACTACTTCGCGAGTGAGATTCGAACCTGCGACATCATAGATAAAGCGGCCGCTCGCCCACTGCGCCAAACAGAGCTACTTGTGACCCTCTAAAATGTTGAACGCTTACTGAACGACGGTGTTAGGTTTATTTTCGTTACGGAATTTCTTGATTCGGTCGCCGCGCTCAAACTGTTTGTCCTAGTTCAAAGCCCGCCATAAAAGCTATGCAATAGCTTAAAGAATAATAAAAATAAAGATTCCGATGAATTGAAATGAACCTCCTCCTTTTTTGAAGTCGCTTAAAAATAGTGCCACGTCTGTTGAGGGTGGGGACAGTGCCCATACAATTTTTTGCATAGTCCTTTGTATATATTTTTTTCAGTGTCCTTCCCATACAACAATCGATGTTGAGCTCGATCCAGAAGTTCTTCTCATCGCCCGGCTGCGGCATCATCATCCCCCCCACCAGGTTCACGCAGGGGGAGGACGAGATAGTCAAAGTGAGCTTCAACCTGGGGGACATCATAGTTTTCGAAAGAGTCGACCGAATCGAGGCGAATTTCGATTTCGTTTTGAGTTATTATAGGTGAGTTTGAAATAATGTAGTACCATTCTGATAGCCAAGACTTCTCCTTCTTTATCAACCACTAGCTGGTGCCCGCGACTTCGTCCGCGTAGATTTAGTTATATAAAATCGCTCGGGAACTCTTTAATTTTCCGGTATAAAAAGTATCCTATGTCACTCTCCAGGTCCTCAACAAACCCATACCCTTGCAAAAAACACGTCGATCCGTAGTTCTGTTGCAGCGTAATTGAAGGACAAACGAACAAACCGACAAACACACTTTCGCATTTATAATATTAGTATGATGATATCAACCGATAGACGTCCACTGTTGAACAAAGGTCTCTTCTCAGAGTAATTATTAGTAGGTATAGAGTGCTAATATCGCACTGTTCGCCCAATACGCAGTGTGGACAGGTGAACTATAGTTACCTATATTGATAGATACGTGTCGAATAGGGATGGGTAATAATGCGCCGCAAGCGCAATTGTCGATGAATACAGCTGAATGGCACAATACTTACCTTACTTATGTAATGATCTGTTTTTTTTAGTAAATCAATATTGTTTTTTAATTTGAAAGTATGAATGTGCTTAGATTTGTATATTATATAAAAAGAAAGTTAAAAATAAAACGAGCTATTTTATCTTCATATTTATTTTTGAGTTATTATTGACCCATAACCGCCGACTTATCATATTAAGCGACATTTTTACCTAAATTGAGCTTTTATTACAAAACGATATTTTAAACTATAAAGGACTATAAACTATGATGGGCACGTCAACATTTCCTATTAAAATAACTGAAACATATTTGAAGTTAATATTTTATGTTCCCGGGAAATAAATTTGTAAAAACAGAAAATAAATCGGCCAAAAAACAAATAAGTTATAAGCGTTTTTATTATAACTACTAAATCTATCTCTTTCTAAAATGAAATTTTCTATAGAGCGTGTATGAAGCTGCTGACTTGTGACATCACACTTCTATAGCACTTTATCTGTCTAACAGGAAACTTTAGAGGTTTATATTTCCGAGACTAGATACGATATTTAAAAAAAAAAACGGCATAGTGTTATAATATTTAAAAACATTATTTTAAAGAAATAAGAAAATATCAGTCAAATACAAAATTCGCTAGTTTATCGTCACTGTAATGTTAGACACACGGTTTATCGCGTCGCGACGCGTCGCCAGTCACCTTACCAGTGCGGCCGCGGCCTAAGCGTTCCGACTTGATAATATGAAAAAATGATTAGGAGTATGGGCTTAATTAAAAACTGCCTTAGCTTCTCTTCCAAGTTAGACTGCATAGTCGATCGCAATCAAGGATTTACTTGTATTGTAACTTGATAACAAATAAAAATAAAATCGCAAGTGCAAGAGTGCTGCGGTGTATAACTTTATTGCTCGCAGTACCAACGATAAATAATCGGCATCGAACGCGTCACATCACTATCCGAGTTTGCAATCGAAGCGGGGTTGCGGGGCAGTGCGGGCGGTGCGTGTCGCCTCCCGTCCCACGTCTCTTTCAACCCCGCGAAGCGTAATTTCTATTTTACTTAAAATTATAAAAACTTGACCAACCGGTGAAATGTGATAATGGAATTTTGTTTAGTTGTTTTTCTTGTATCATTCTTACAAGTTTTTACGGCACATTTAATCATTTTATAAATTTAATTCTGCTAAAAGCTCGCAACAGTCATTTACACCGCTAGTACTCGTATGACTACCAGCGCTTGCGAACGGACCGATCCAATGTTCTCACCGGTGTCCACAGTTCCCAGTGAGAAACGAGCGCTCTATACCTACTAATAGTTACTCTGAGGGTCTCTTGCATTGACTTCCACAGGCCTCAGTCTTGCGCCGCCTGCACCCAGCGGCTTTCTACGACTAGTTTGGTGTCGTCGATCCGGGCCGTCTAGGGGGGTCTGCCAACACTGCCTTCCCGGTGCGGGGTCGCCACTCCAGCACCTTGGGACCCCAACGACCATCAGCTCTTCAAACTATGTTCCCCGACAATTTCCACTTCAGTTTCGCGACTCGCTGAGCTATGTCGGTGACTTTAGTTCTATGTCGGTGATTTTTTTCTGATTTCGCGCATTTTATCTTTTCATGCAGTGATAGCCTAGTGGCTAGGACTGTGGTCTCCTAATCGTGGGGTCGCTGGTTCGATCCCAGGCACTCACCTCTGAGTTTTCGGAGATATGTGCGATATAGCAATTAAATATCACATGCTTCAACGGTGAAGGAAAACATCGTCAGGCAACCTGCACACCTGAGAGTTCTCCATAATGTTCTCAAAAGTGGGTGAAGTGTGTAAATTTGCATTGAGCCAGTGTGGTGGACTATGGCCTTTAACCCTTCTCTGAAAGGGGACCTGCGTTCAGTAGTGAGCCGTTAATGGGTTGCTGATGATGATCTAAATTGGTGGACTGCCAAAAGAAGTTTTGTTAGTCCCAGTGTATCTAGAACACTAGAGAGATTGTAAAAAGGTTCTCTTATATTTCAGCCGTAATGACCAAAACAAAGATGTCTTCCTGAAGATTGACTCCAATACCAACATAAAGTGCGCCGGCAGAAATGTTACAGTGGAATGGTTTCTATACGTGAAGCAGCCTTACTCGATGGATCCCAATAAGAAGTTCTGGAAGGTAATCTTCTTTATCAACTTTTAGACGTCCACTGCTGGACAAAGGTCTCTTGCATGGACATGTCTTGCACCGCCTGTTTCCAGAGTCTTCTTGCCACTCCTCTGATGTCTTCGGTTCAACCACAAAGTGGTTGTGGTTGTTTGCCAGAAATACGCTTTGCGGTGCGGTGTCGCCCCTCCAGCATTTATTAATGATTCATTAGGTCATTGACTTCCATTTATAATATTGGTTCGCGCTAAAATAGAGCCTCGCGTCTTAAATGGTTACGAATCTATCTCGCAAAGCTTTATCTTGTTTGTCAAGACGCGATTCGCGACAAGCAGAACTATGTCGGCAACTATTTTTTTTACGGATTTGTTTTTCTACGGATCGCTACATTCCTCATTTGATCTCGCAGGGATACTCCAAACATAGCCCTCACCACCTCACGATAGAAAACATGTGATCATTTATACCGACGTCCCCTAACCTTTACAGGCTACCTAAGCTAAGTGACGCTTTCACGAACCTGTTATGGAAGACCTAAAAGTGAAAAGACATTGAGTAAGGGATTATAATATGGGATTTTACGTAGAGACTCCCACCTATGGAATGGTTTAGGTATAGTTGGGGAAAACGGGCGTCAGAGTTCTGTGTTAGCCAGCAGTGACAATATTGTATCGGATCTACGTATTTAAAAGTCATCATGACCAGACCCCCTCACGGTCTTGATTTTATCTCCTGAGAGCCTCAATAGCCCAACGGTTAAAGGTGCGGACTGAAAACTGAAAGGTCGTAGGTTCGAATCCCACCCGTTGCACTATTGTCGTACCCACTCCTAGCACAAAGTTGGAGGGGATAGGAGGATATTAGTCATCTTCAATTTGACTAATATTCTTTATAAAAAAAATGACCCATGGGTAAAAATATGTAGCAACTCACTTTATCTAAATTGAATTATTCATCGTGTATTTCAGCTCTGCTATTTCGAATACGACGTAAGCCACGCCCACGCTGACCAGGACATCGCCGTCCACCCGGCGTCCTACGAGGGTCGATCTTCGCTCACCTACCAGTCGACAGCTGAGTACCAGAGCTGTCACATGCAGGGCAATGTCAGCAGGATCACGCTGGAGTATAGAGGCACACCCAAGAGCGTTAACGGTGACGTGGAGCGGAATGTTGAAGTGAAGATTAAGGGAGAGAAGGTGAGTAGTATTCTTTCTAGAGTGAGAAGAGAGAGTGAGAGATCAGTCAAAAATATAGAGCGACATTAATGAGCGTCTTGATGGCGATGTAGAGATTCGCGGTGAAGTACTAAATACAATAAGAGACCCGAGCGTCAATATGCTTGGTAAGTCATAGCTTGCAAGACCGAGATGTCATGTGAAGGTATGTCTTCAGTAGCCTACTAGTCGCTGGACTACCTGGACTCTATAGAGTACCAGAGCTACCACATGCAGGGCAATGTTAGCAGGATCACGTTGGAGTACAGAGGAACACCCAAGAGCGTTGGCGGTGACGTGGAGCGGCATTTTGAAGTGAAGATTAAGGGGGAGAAGGTGTGTAGTATTCTTTCTTTTTCTTTTTTAATAGAAAGAAAGAAAGAGATCAATCTAGAATATAGAGCGACGTGTAAGAGTGTCTTGACGGCGATGTAGAGCTTCGTGGTGAAGTACAAAATACAATAAGAGACCCGAGTGTCCATACGTTTGGCAGCAGGTAAGTCATAGCCTCCAGGACCAGGATGTCATATTAGGGTATGTCTTCAGTGGCCTACTAGTCGCTGGACTACCTGGACTGGAGTACCAGAGCTACAAAATGCAGGGTAATGTCAGTAGGATCATACTGGAGTACAGAATCACACCCAAGTGCGTTAGCGGTGACATGGAGCGGCATTTTGAAGTGAAGATTAAGGGGGAGAAGGTGTGTAGTCTTCTTTCTCTTTCTTTTTTAATAGAAAGAAAGAAAAAGATCAATCAAGAATATAGAGCGACATTAAAGAGTGTCTTGACAGCGATATAAAGCTTTGTGGTGAAGTACAAAATACAATAAGAGACCCGAGTGTCCATGCGCTTGGCAGCAGGTAAATCATCGCTTCTAAGACCTGTATGTCATACGAGGGTATGTCTTCAGCGATCTACTAGTCCAGCGCAGGGTACCAGAGCTACCATATGCAGGGCAATGTCAGCAGGATCACGCTGGAGTACAAAGGCACACCCAAGAGCGTTAGCGGTGACGTGGAGCGGCATTTTGAAGTGAAGATTAAGGGGGAGAAGGTGTGCAGTCTTCTTTCTCTTTCTTTTTTAATAGAAAGAAAGAAAGAGATCAATCTAGAATATAGAGCGACGTTAAAGAGTGTCTTGACGGCGATGTAGAGCTTCGTGGTGAAGTACAAAATACAATAAGAGACCCGAGTGTCCATACGTTTGGCAGCAGGTAAGTCATAGCCTCCAGGACCAGGATGTCATATTAGGGTATGTCTTCAGTGGCCTACTAGTCGCTGGACTACCTGGACTGGAGTACCAGAGCTACAAAATACAGGGTAATGTCAGTAGGATCATACTGGAGTACAGAATCACACCCAAGTGCGTCAGCGGTGACGTGGAGCGGCATTTTGAAGTGAAGATTAAGGGGGAGAAGGTGTGTAGTCTTCTTTCTCTTTCTTTTTTAATAGAAAGAAAGAAAAAGATCAATCAAGAATATAGAGCGACATTAAAGAGTGTCTTGACAGCGATATAAAGCTTTGTGGTGAAGTACAAAATACAATAAGAGACCCGAGTGTCCATGCGCTTGGCAGCAGGTAAATCATCGCTTCTAAGACCTGTATGTCATACGAGGGTATGTCTTCAGCGATCTACTAGTCCAGCGCAGGGTACCAGAGCTGCCATATGCAGGGCAATGTCAGCAGGATCACGCTGGAGTACAAAGGCACACCCAAGAGCGTTAGCGGTGACGTGGAGCGGCATTTTGAAGTGAAGATTAAGGGGGAGAAGGTGTGTAGTCTTCTTTCTCTTTCTTTTTTAATAGAAAGAAAGAAAGAGATCAATCTAGAATATAGAGCGACGTTAAAGAGTGTCTTGACGGCGATGTAGAGCTTCGTGGTGAAGTACAAAATACAATAAGAGACCCGAGTGTCCATACGCTTGGCAGCAGGTAAGTCAGCCTCCAAGACCAGGCTGTCATACGAGGGTAGGTATGTCTTCAGTTGCCTACATACTAGTCCTACCTAAATATTAAGTATTCTATTCTATTCTAACAAAGTTGCGTGGGTTAAACCGGCTTGGCATCCAGCTGCCCACAAGTAGTATAAAAAACTTACTACAATGAAATAGCTACATAATAATATTGTAAAATGATTATTTTGAAAAGAGCAACTGCTGAGTTTCTTGCCGGCTCTTCTCAGCAGAATCCGCTTCCCGAACCGGTGGTAGAGTCATGACGTGTCATAAGAGCCACAGGATGGTCTACGTGACATAAATTTTTTTTTTTTATTATTATTCCAGTTACACCAATTCGATTTACTCCCAGCACTGGGCATTGGCGTGGGCACGCCGGTCGCCCAACTGCTGGGAAGCTTCGAGAAAGACACAATTGACACCACCGCCATCATCAAGGTAAATAATGGCATAACAAAATCTATACTTATCTTATCTTATCTTATCTTAATATATTATATAAATTACGTGTCACGTTGTTTGTCCGCGATGGACTCCTAAACTACTGAACCGATTTTTATCAAACTTCGTAACTATCTGTAATTTGGTCCAACTTAAAAGATAGGATATTTTTTTGGATTGGGATAGTTTATTTGTTTGATTTATATAGATAAGTTGGCGGTAAGAAGTTCGCTGGGTCAGCTAGTAATATTATAAAGAGGAAAAAATTTTTTGTTTGTACCGAATAGGCTCTGAAACTATTTGACCGATTTTTAACATTTTGCAAGAATAGAAAGCTAAATTATCAGGAATTAACATAGGCTATAATTTATTTTGAAAAAAAGATAGAGATCCTTAAGAAAAGCAAAATTTTGCCTATAAAATTCACTATTTGCCGTGTGCTGAGAAAACTATTGATACATAATAGTTATGTACTAAGTACATGACTAAAGTACTCATTATTTTCTACAAAAAAGTCTGCAAGGATATAGTTGAGTCACAATAGTAGCTTTTGTGTTGTATTTAATTAGATCGCCGCCGGTAGAAACAAAGGTATTGGTTACATTCGTATCATGTATTAATTCTTCCTTACTAATATTATAAATGCGAAAGTGGGTTTCTTTGTTGGTTTGTCCTTCAATCACGCAGCAACAAAGCTACGGATCAACGTGATTTTTTGCATGGGTAGGTATAGTTGAGAATCTGGAGGGTGACATAGGCTACATATTATCCGGGCAAATCAGAGTTCCCGCGGGATTTTAAAAACTAAATCCACGCGGACGAAGTCGCGGGCATCAGCTAGTGAAGTATAAAAACTGTAACCTGACTACATACGGAAAACTGGACCGTCATATTGATTTTTAACCGACGAAAATAAGGAGGAAGTTCTTAAATCATCGTGTATATTTTTTACAAGCTTTTATTTAACTTACAATGTATGTAGGTATGTGTGTGTTTAGGTCAAATCTTGCAAGATGAATTAGAAGATTTCGATTGAGCTGTTTTTCATGTATATGTACACTTTTTTAAAACACTTGTTTTTATGTACCTACTAGCTGATGTCCGCGACTTCGTCCGCCTGGATTTAGTTTTTAATATCCCTCGGGAACTCTTTGATTTTCCGGGATAAAAAGTAGCCTATGTCACTGTCCACGTCTTCAACTTATATGCAAAAAATCACATCGATGAGTAACTCAATTGCGGCGTGATTGATGGACAAACCAACAAACATACTTTCGCATTTATACAATTAGTATGATGACCAGCATAACTTTTAAGAGAGTAGTCCGATTTTGATGATTTTTTAGTACAGTATAACCTTTGATTTCAGGAAAAAAGCGGCATAGCATCGATCTGCATCAACAGGGGCGTCGAGATACAGTTCGACTCGGAAAACTTTGCGTGGCTGTTGGACAGCTGGACAGCCATGCAGCTTATGAAGAGGTTTGGGTTCTATCGTAAGTATTTTTACCCTTTGTACCTTTCCAGCAGGCCCAGGACTTGGCTTTCAACGGCAACGGTTTGGCAACGGCTGGATCATGCGTCATGCTCGTGAACGGATGCCGCCGGCGGCGGGACTACTTTGTGTCTGCCCATCTTAACATGAATTGAATCGTAGTACTATTTTTTTTTTGGAACTTCCCCTCATTGTGGAAATATATTATATGTTATTCTAACAAAGTTGCATAGGTAAAATCGGCTTGGCATCCAGCTGCCCCCAAGATAGTTTATAAAACTTATTACAATGTAATAGCTTCATAATAATTATTGTAAAATGATTATTTTGAAAAGAACAACTGCTGAGTTTCTTGCCGGCTCTTCTTAGCAGAATCCGCTTTCCGAACCGGTGGTAGAGTCATGACTTGTCATAAGAGCCACAGGTTGGCCTACGTGAAATACATAATTTTATTTTGAATTCGAATTTTCTCGTGACATAGACGTAGACAAAACGGTGCACGGTGTAGCCGTTTCACAACACCATACGATAATCTAATGTTGCAACACCAATTTCGTTTATTCAGAAACCATGAAAAACTACTTCCATGTGTGAAACCTTTAAAAATGACGAGCAATATCTCTCTTTTAAACTTCAAAATTCGAGAAACTTACGTCGCCATGTTAGAGTTCGTAGAGAAAAATAGAGAAAATAATTTTATCTCTACTTTTGACGGAACGAGACGAATCATGTGTGCAACCATGTTAGTTTCGATAGAGATATAGAGATAATACGAGAAAAGGGGTAGACAAAATTTTCACGGGCGTGCATGCTAGGCGTACAGGTAGGTACCTTATTTATGGGGATAATTTTGCCTCTCGGTTAAAAACAGAGAAGACCGTGTTTCACAGTTTTTGAAAATTCAACCCAAAACCTAATTCAACGCGGAAGTGTTCGCGGGTTTAAAAGCTAGTAATTTATTATTGTAATGCAATATTCAATTTGCACACTTAATTTAATCAACTAATAATAATAATTAATTTAATATAAAAAATTCTTTATATAAAACCGACTTCAAACTCCCGCGCCACTATACAAAATATATAATTTATTGTTGATATTTTAAAAACGGCTCGACCGATTTCGATACCTGTGGAGTGTAACCTTCCAACAAAAAAAGAGTTTTCCAAATCGGTTCAGGCGTCTTCGAGTAATCGGTGGATATACATAAAAACAGTGTGCTTAAGACCGCACAGCAGAAGTGAAAACTTCAATATTATACTGTCCCCTTTATCACTTCAAAAAGATTCCGACGAACTGAGAACCTCCTCCTTTTTTAGTTAAAAATGGTAGTGTTGTTTTAGAAGTCACAGCAAAAGTGCCGCGCGGAATGATGCCCCCACCGCACCGTGCCAAGAGCTGTCATTTTCCCCCCTCTTCCGGTGACGTCAGAACCACAGACAGGTGGCGCTGGCGTCGATCGTCGCACACGAAACGCGCCGTGTTGCCAACAGTAAATTTATGGTCCAACGCCGAAAACAATTAAAAAAATTAAAAATAAAAGAAAATCGAGGGAGTCAAACATCTTATTTTTCGCTTTAGTTTGCTTGTAGACTATGGTTGAACTTCAAACTATCGTTGTTCTTAGTTTCGGGAATCCACTAGTATGAATAGAGATCAATGACCTCTATTTCTTCGTTAAGTGTGGCTTTTTAACCGACTTCAAATAAAAGAGGAGGTTCTCAATTCGTCAGAACTATATTTTTTTAAATTAAAAAAAAAATATTTGAAAGGGCACACTTCCCAGGTGGTTCCATTGAAATTTTATCAAAATCGGTCGGGCGGTTTTTAAAATATCAACAATAAATTATATAAAATTATATAAGTACTTTGTACTGGCGCGGGCGTTTGAAGTCGCTGTCTTAAAAATATTTTTTTATATTAAATTAGGTATACGTAAGTAAAAATATTGAAATAAACAGGTGAGTGCCGACTCCACGGAGGCACAGTGCAGACATTGTCGGGCGATGTCGAGCAGCTGCCGACTCTGCGATGCGCTGAGAGCCTGGTACTAGCCGACTGCTCTGAAGCTCCTAGGTAAGGAAAATGTTTTAGTGTGATTAAAACAAGAAAATACCTACATATAAACAATTAATTAATATCTAAATATCATTTTCGTACCACTTGCTCAAAAAAGTAACATTCTGTGCCACAAAAAGCGAACATAACAATAGTCATTTATAATCTGTTAAAAACAGGGAAAGAAAATTGTACTGAATTTTATTCATCCTCTAGGGGGAGAATGTGATTTAAATTTGGAATACTTACCGAAATGTATACTGAACTACATCTGTGTTTACACCATTGAGTTTGTATATAAAGCATTATACATCTTTTTGAAAAAGGAATACGCATTTGCAGTTATGATTATTAAATAAAATTACGAAAACCGACGAGGCCGTATGAGCTTGATGCCTTTGCGTTTCCGACAAAAAAATATCAGTCTAGGAATTTGCCGCGTTTTTGTTTTCTTCAAATACATAAACGTTAAGTTTATTTTAATTTATTTTTATAAATAAGTTAATGTTCTAAAAATACGTTACGATGTTAAATCAAAGCGACAGTGACAGTAAATTGTCGGATTCCATCAGTGCAAATGCTCAGACGCAAGAACAGAGAAATACTCAAATCAACTCATCAACAATAAATGTACCAAACAAAAATGTAACTCTCTCTGTCAATAATTGGAACAATGTTTCGAATGTTAACTTTTACTTTTAATTGTCATTATTTTTAATAAATGCTTATCTCATATTATTATTGTGTTAATTTTTTCGCAAATGGTACGAAAAGTAGAGTATTTTCCTCGGTGATAAAGCTCTCTTAGTCTTGGGTGAACTTAAATCCCTCGCTTCACTCAGGACTCGTCTTAAATCCCTCGCTTCGCTCGTGATTTAGAATAGAATAGAATAGAATAGAAATATTTTTTATTCAAATAAACAAATTTAAGTTGTTAACACCCTCGCTACGCTCGGGAGTAAACCTCGAGTCCTTCGTTACGCTCGCGATTTAAATCGTCACCCGCGACAGAAGACACTGCTTTATCCCCTTGGTTAATAATCTACTATTTCACCTCTCTAGCTCAAAAATGGCGCCTTTGCTGCCCAAAACGAGTGAGCAAAAGTCGTTTTTGCTCACCCAGTGAGAAAAAGTGTTTTGAATTTAGAACGCCGTGGATTGGCATTTCTTCAATAATTCATTGTCTCAAGAAAAGTTCGGAAATTTTGTATATAATATTTTTAAATTTTTTTAACTCTTTATTTTATTACTAGCTGATGCCCGCGACTTCGTCTGCGTGAACTTAGCCTTTAAAATGCCTCGGGAACTCTTTGACTTTGCGGGATAAAATGTAGCCTGTCACTCTCCAAGTCCTCAACTATAGGTACCCCTGCAAAAAATCACGTCGACCCGTAGCTCTGTTGGGGCGTGATTGAAGGACAAAGCAACGCACTTTCGCAGTTATAATATTTCACCATATAAAGTGCAAGTGCATATAGTCGACGTGTTTTTTTACACAGGTAAAGTTTTAGACCTGGAAAATAACACAGGCTACTTTTTGTCCCGAGAGCATAAATTTAAACGCCCGCGCCACTGCGAAGTATATAATTTATTGTAGATTTTTTTAAAAACAGATCGGTTTAGGCGTCTTCGAGTAATCGGTGAACATGAATAGAAAAAGATTCCGTTGAATTGAGATCCTCCTCCTTTTTTGAAGTCGGTTAATATAATAATAAAAATTAGTTTAAATGTAACGAAGATAAGGAGTAAAACAGTCAAAATAGTTCAACCCCTATCTCAGAGAACATACATCCATCCATCCGTATACTACATCTATACAAACATACATCCGTATACATCCATCCTCACAAACTTTCACATTAATAATATTATTGTATAATTAATTAATAATATTATTAGTTGACATTAATAATCAACATACATTAATACATGCATATATACATACACACATACATACATACATACATACATACATACATACATACATACATACATACATACATACATACATACATACATACATACATACATACATACATACATACATGCATACATACATGCGTACATGCATACATACATACATACATACATACATACATACATGTATGCATGCATGCATATTGGCGCATGATTTAAGGATAAATATGTGAAAAGTAGCATACGAATATCCCGCGGGAACTGTTTGTTTTCCCGGAATAAAAAGTAGCTGTTGTCACTTTTCAGGTCCTCAACTATGCCTATCAAAAAAACCACGTCAATCTGTAACTTCGTTGGCGCATAATTGAAGGATTAATATGTGAAAAGTAGCATACTAATATCCCGCGGGAATTGTTTGCTTTCCCAGGATAAAAAGTAGCCTTTGTCACTTTTCAAGTCACCAACTATGCCTCTCCAAAAAACCACGTCAATCTGTAACTCCGTTGGCGCATAATTGAAAGATAAATGTGTGAAAAGTAGTATACTAATATCCTGCAGGAACCGTTTTTTTTCCCGGGATAAAAAGTAGCCTGTGTCATTTTACAGGCCCTTAACTTTACCTGTGCAAAAAAATCACGTCAATCTAAAACTCCATTGCGCGTATTTTGAAGGACAAATGCGTAAAAAATAGCGATGCTATCCCGCAGGAACTGTTTGCTTTTCCGGGATAAAAGTAGCCTATGTGCTATTCCAGACTATAATCTATGTCTGTGCCTAATTTCAGCAAAATCGGTTCATTCGTTGTCGCGTTAAAGAGTAACAAACATCCATCCATCCATCCATCCATCCAAACATCCATACATCCTCACAAACTTTCGCATTTATAATATTAGTAGGATATAAAATAATTAGTTTTTTGTTAAAATGTGTTTTAGACTTTTTATAATACTGTAAAACAACATGAAACATAAAAGAAAATTAAAATTAATTGATTAAGTACTGATTATTAATTTTATGAATGACAATTCCGAACGCAGGTAATAAAGGAATAAAACATGGTGGGAAAACAAAAGGAAAATTGTGTATGTGATCTATGACTTAATAATTACGTACCTATTCTTTGTCAATAATTGTTATAAAAGTTTTAAAAGAAACAAAATTTATGTAACTATCAGAGTAAAAGGAATCAGTGTCTAACGCTGAATTAAACTTTGTTCCGGAAAAGTCACGTGAAAAATACTTGAAAGCCTATGAATTATTTGACGATTGGAGACTTGATAAAGGTGTAAAGACCTGCTCAGAAGCTGTGGTTTTATCATATTTAAGTAAATATACATGAATGTAAAAATTCCTTAGTGTTTCAATAATTATTATTTTTACATCTTGTATTTTTTCGCTATTGAGGTGAAAAGTTGTATCGCACGATAGCAAAGATTTTTGTTCTTGTGCCTTTGAATCCCTCACTACACTCAGGATTCTTAATTAGAATCCCTCGCTCGTTCGGGATTCAAACAAGGCAACAAAAAAAATCTTTGCTATCTTGTTGAACAAATAACTCTATTATTCTCTTTATTTCTAAAATTGTCTTCATTTCTGTTACGAAGTTTTCTATAGAGCGTGTATGAAGCTGCTGAATTGTGACATCACACTTGAGTAGCGCTCTCTCTTTCTAACAGGAAACTTTAAAGCTCTATAACTTATTTGTTTTTTGACCGTTTTATTTTCTGTTTTTACAAATGTTATTCTTACATGTTATTCTTTCAATAAGCAGTGATAGCCTAGTGGTTAGGACTGTGGTCTCCTATTCGGGGGGTCACAGGTTCGATCCCGGGTACGCACCTCTGTCTTTTCGGAGTCAAGTGCGTTTAAGCAAATTAATATCACTTGCTTCAACGGTGAAGGAAAACATCGTGAGAAAACCTGCACACCTGAGAGTTCTTCATAATGTTCTTAAAGGTGTGTGAAGTCTTCCAATTCGCACTGGGCCAGCAGCGTGGTGGAATATGGCCTATAACCCTTCAAATTCAAATTCAAAATTATTTATTTCACGTAGACCAACCTGTGGCTCTTATGACACGTCATGACTCTACCAACGGTTCGGAAAGCGGATTCTGCTGAGAAAAGCCGGCAAGAAACTTAGCAGTTGCTCTTTTCAAAATAATCATTTTACAATATTATTATACAGCTATTACATTGTAATAAGTTTTTTCTGAGAGGAGACCTGCGCAAAGTAGTGAGCCGTTGATGGGTTGCTAATGATGATGATGAATGATTCATAGATGTTATCTACATTTTCGATTAAAAATAATGAATATCAACATTTTGACTAGTCAAATACCCAATTTACACGTCTTGTTCCAGTTCTAGTTTCGTCATCCTTCGCCAGCGAGATGGTGGCATTAAGATGTACGAGGGTGATCGCAACACCACCAGCGCGGCCAAAACCGATGTTGGTCTACCGTAAGTATATTGATATAGTTCTTGCAATTCACGAAGGCGACTGACTTATGGTTGTGTGTGTGTCGTATCTGTATAAGTGTGAGCGAGCGCAATGCTCGCGCCTGCCCGCTCCCACCTAGGCTTTGACAGGCACGCACACTTATGCAATGTGCATGTACACGAAGTAACCACGAGTAAAGCTCACTCGCCTTCGTGAATTGCAAAAACTTGTATGTATTATTATTATTATTTTTCATTCAACTTCAAAACAGGAGGAGGTTCTCAATTCATCGGAATCTTTTTATTTTGACGTGATAACGTCTTATAAATTGATGAACACCGGCTGCACGAAAAAGTGTCACGTTCTGCCTGAGCCTGCGCGTGCGAGCGAGAGCGCGGAACGAGGGATAGGGAGGCACGATCGGCTCAAGCGTTGGCTTGTGACTACAGAAAATTGTAATTTTCAATTAACTCCTTTGTATTATACAAAATAATGATAATTCAGTGATAATAATTCAATTCAATCCATAAAAGTATGCAATTTTTCATCAATGTTTCTTTCACGTAAAACTATCATCCGTAAACCGACTTTACACACAACCATTTTTTTAATTTTTGTTAATGAATGTTCACCGATTACTCGAAGACGCCTGAACTGATTTGGAAAATTCTATTTTTCTTTCAAAGGGTATAATTTCCAGGTGGTCCCATTTAAATTTTATCGAAATCGCTCGAGCGGTTTTCACTTTTGCGGTTGCACTTTTCGTAACGCATTCACCAGCTTGCTCCCCAAGTCAAGCGTGCGTAAAGAAGTTTTACTTCAAAAAGACGTGGACGAAGTCGCTGGCATCATCTAGTTATATACCGAGTTAAACATTGTAAGAGGAGTTCACTCAAGTGTTTTATTGGAGGTTAACACGACGACCTACTGTGTAGGAAAATGCTTTGATCCTATTTTCTAAAACGTTAGAGCAATTTATATATGTACCTATTACCTATTCACTCACCTACTCACTTACTGAGGCAAGGTATACAAGCATTATAATAGGGTATTTGACTACTTTTAGAAAATCATATTAAATTGTTAATAATGCTATGCTGAAGCTAAAAAAACGTATATTTCGGCATAATTTTCAGTATTTTTCATAAAAATCGAGAAATAAGTTCAAAAAAATAAATTGCCGCGGACACGTTCCATTTGTTTACATGACGTCACAGTTCACACACAGTTCAATGACAATTCCAAAGCCCAAAGGTGGCGTGAACTGTGACGTCATACGAGATTCAAGAACGTTTTCGATCTCGTGAACATGGCCAGAATTATAGCAATTTTAATTAATGTTTTCTAATTAAATAAAGCTTTATTTTTTAGTTTGGTCGTATGGAATAATGTTTTTAGACACTTAATAATCTTTTAGGATGACACCAGATGAAACGATATTTTTAACATAGTCAAATACCCTATTAACTCAAGCAGCTATCTAGCTGTATATAGTTTGGCAAAAACAAGAATACCTAATGACGATGATTCGCACGCCAGATCAAAGGTGAGACGACTCAAATAAGGGCTCTGTCCCCCTAGCCAGATTACACTTCGTATCGTAGAATAGATACAACGGTATCTATTCTCTTTCTATGATCGTTAACGCTTTAGAGCAGGAGTTCCCATTCTCTTTCTATGATCGTTAATGATCGTTCCCAAATTTTTAAGCTATTGCATAGCTTTTATCGCGGGCTTTGAGCGCGGCGACCGAATCAAGAAATTCAGTGACGAAAATAAACCTAACACCCTCCACTCCGACCGGCACAGCGGTGCGGCGTTGAAAGCCGTGCATCGTCTAACGACGTTTCAGTTCGGCAGACTTCGGCACGGTGTTTGTGTGCGTGCGACTAGAAAATGCTATGCAATAGCTTTACCGCGGCAGTCCCCGAGTGCCACACGTATTTATTTTTATCACGCCTCCCTTCTGAAGAGATTGATAAATAACTTTGGGAACTACTTAGAGGAAGCGTGTATGTTATATGTGTAGCGTGATTTCTATTCCGTAGAGCGAAGGAGCGATCGAGAACGTTGTGTCGACTTGGCTACCAATTAATCGTTTCTAAGGTCGCTTCTAAGATAAGTAGGCTCAGGACCGCTCAGCGGGCGATGGAGAGAGCTATGCTCGGAGTGTCCCTGCGGGATCGAATCTGAAATGAGGAGATCCATAGGAGAACCAGAGCCACCGACATAGCTAAGCGAGTCGCGATACTGAAGTGGAAATGGGCGGGGCACATAGTTCGAAGAGTTGATGGTTGTTGGGGTCCCAAGGTGCTGGAGTGGCGACCCCGCACCGGGAAGCGCAGTGTTGGCAGACCCCCCACCAGGTGGACCGACGACATCAAACGAGTCGCAGGGAGTCGCTGGATTCAGGCGGCGCAAGACCGAGGCCTGTGGAAGTCCATGCAAGAGACCTTTGTCCAGCAGTGGAAGTCTATCGGTTGATAAAGAAGAAGAAGAAAGAAGAAGAAGATCGCTTCCTCTAAAGTAGAGGTTCCTAAAGTTTTTTATCACGCCTCCTATCCTTTCAGAAGGGAGGCGTGCTAAAAAACTTTGGGAGCCCCTGCTCTAAAGCGTTAACGTTCATAGAAAGAGAATAGATACGACAATAGATATGTGATATGGCTAGGGGGGCTGTTCCCTAGACGAAAAAAAATACTTCTGAATCTTTTGTTAGTAAAGTTACGAAACTCAATTTTATTTTAGTTCACATTTCACAACATACTTATTTGTACTATGACTTAATAATAAAATTGAGATTCATAACTTTACTTCTTTTTTAAGTTTTCATGCGATGTGATAAAGGAGACTTCACACGAATTTGTGCTTTAATGTACTCGTACATTGTCGTTGGTCTAGTGGTTAGCTTGTTCGACAGATGACGAGGTCCCGGGTTCGATTCCCGGGACGGACCGTTAAAAAAAAATGTATTGGATTTTTCTGCCAAAGAAATTCTCAGTACTAGAGCCCGGAGTTAGGAAGTTGGCGGTGAGTCACCCCCGTGCCTCGGAGAGCACGTAAAGCCGTCGGTCCTGCGCCTGATCTCTCTGCGGTCGTGTCGGATTTCCGTCCCATCGGACTATGAGAGTGAGGGAATAGAGAGTGCACCTGTGTTTGCGCACACACTTGTGCACTATAATATCTCCCGCGCAGATGGCTGATCTCTATGGAGGTTGGCCGCCGTGATCGGATTCGGTCGGGAGGACATTATTATTAATATTAAAGTTTGAATTTTAAAATCATATTTTTCGTTTTCACAGAGAGATCCCCATTGGTGATGGCGTGAAGTACATATCGGAAACCTCTGGGATCGTAGTTTATAAGAGATTCAATGAGACAGTTATTCTACTACCCTCATTTTATACGCATACAGTGTGTGGTGAATGTGTTGAGAGCAATTTGCAGAGCAATTGTTAGCCCAGCGATAATCTCTCTACAAAAGTTGCTGTCTTATATAGCCCAGCAATATTCTTGCTGAAAATATTGCTGAAATTATAGCCCGGCAATAGTCTTGTTACATATCTTTGCTGATAACTGCGATGCATAAGTTCATACTTTCATATTAAGAATATAACATTTATTACATGTAAAAATCGTATTTTAATAGTGTGGAGACTCTAATATAACAATAATTATTTCTTAGGTAGTAAGTATTAACTTTTGTTTTGAAAGTATATGATACATGTAGGATGGGGCTGTCTTATACTTTATACTGTATAAAAGCCCTTTACAATAAATAAAGATTAAAAAAAAGCCCAGAAATAGTGCTGTTATCTAAGAATATGTTATATAACTATATCTTGCCAACAACTGCGACGCATAAGTTCATAAGGTCATATTAAGTTTATAACATATCTTATTACGTGTGAAAATCGTATTTTAATAGTTTGGACTCTAATATAACAATAATTATAGCCCAGAAATAGTCTTGTTATATATCTTGCTGACAACTGCAACGCATAAGTTCATAAGGTCATATTAAGTTTATAACATAGCTTATTATAATATGCTAAAATCTTATTTTAACAGTGTGAAATCATAAGTTATGTAGCAATTTAAAAAAATGTGGGCGTGTTATATAACAGTAAGTTATGTTAATAATTGTTACATAATCTAGACTGATGCCTTTAGGAAATATGTCAGATGGTTGATAGGCTACAAAATAATAGCTATCACGATTTCTAAGGCTTTATGAACCAATCAAACAAATTGGTATAGCTTTGTAAAATAATTTTGGTATGTATTATTTTACTAATTATAAAATTATTTTTATCTATATTAATTATAAGATAATATAATCTATAATAATTAATTATAAGAATGTTATTAGGTAAGTAATGTAAATAAATTTTATTTTATACACATCACGCTTTTTATTGGGGCTACTTTCTATCTACCCGTCTTGAATTGTGGTACGCTTTTTTGGAACTTCCCCTCATTGTGGAAATATTATATTCTATTCTATTTCAACAAAGTTGCATGGCTTAAATCGGCTTGGCATCCAGCTGCCCACAAGATAGTATAAAGTTATAGTTTATTGTAATAGCTACATAATAATAATATTGTAAAATGATTATTTTGAAAAGAGCAACTGCTGAGTTTCTTGCCGGCTCTTCTCAGCAGAATCCGCTTTCCGAACCGGTGGTAGAGTCATGACGTGTCATAAGAGCCACAGGTTGGCCTACGTTTGAATTAAATTGAATTGAATATTTTACTGTACTAGACGTGTCGCTAAGTCATTTAGCGTTCCGGTACGATGGCGCGTAGAGGCCGATTAGGGTTATGGTTTTAATTCTACTGCCATACCCCATTCCAAGTTAGCCCGTTAACATCTTAGACTGCATTGTCTATTACCATCAGGTGAGATCGTCAACCAGTCATGAATAAAGAAAATAAGCTTTTTAAAAACTCATTACCTATACATACCCGACATAGCTCAGCAAGTCGCGAAACTGTAGTGGAAATGGGCGGGCCACATAGTGTGAAGAGCTGATGGTCGTTGGGGTCCCAAGGTGCTGGAGTAGCGACCTCGTACCGGGAAGCGCAGTGTTGGCAGACCCCCACTAGGTGGGCGGACGACATCAAACGAGTCGCAGAGAGCCGCTGGATTAAGGCGGCGCAAGGCCTTTGGAATAGGCCTGTGGAAGTCCATGCAGGAGACCTTTGTCCAGCAGTGGATGTCTATCGGTTGACAAAGAAAAAGAAGACCTAATGAAAATTTCACGCTGACAACTATTCTTCTTCTTTATCAACCTATAGAGGTCCACTGCTGGACAAAGGTCTCCTGCATAGACTTCCACAGGCTTCGGTCTTGCACCGCTTGAATCCAACGGCTCCCTGCGACTCGTTTGATGTCGTCGGTCCACCTGGTGGGGGGTCTGCCAGCACTGCGTTTCCCGGTGCGGAGTCGCCACTCCAACACCTTGGGACCCCAACGACCATCAGCTCTTCGAACTATGTGCCCCGCCCATTTCCACTTCAGTTTCGCGACACGCTGAGCAACTATTCAGTCCTATTCTATAAAAGAAAGAAAAAATAAAAAAATAATGTCAATGTTCGCACAAAGTAATTAACCCTATAATGCTAAGCTAGGCGTTAACCCGTGACATAAACAATCGGGGCGATACACACACTCCATTGCCTAATAAAGGCTTATTTATAAATAAATAAAACAATAATTATGTTAACCCTTACTCGCTCTTGGGACGAAAAGACCTACAGTTTTTGCAATTTACGAAGGCGAGTGAGCTTTACTTGTGGTTACTTCATGTACATGCACATTGCATAAGTGTGCGTGCCTGTCAAAGCCTAGGTGGGAGCGGGCAGGCGCGAGCATTGCGCTCGCTCACACTTATACAGATACGACACACACACACAACCATAAGTCAGTCGCCCTCGTGAATTGCAAGAACTAGATTAATGTATTTTTAACCGACTTCAAAAAAGGAGGAGGTTCTCAATTCGTCGGAATCTTTTTTTATGTATGTTCACCGATTACTCGAAGACGCCCGAAACGATTTGGAAAATTATTTTTTTGTTTCAAAGGATATTATACTTGGCATGTAATATAAATTTTATCGAAATCGGTCGAGCGGTTTTAAAATATCAAGAGCGAAGCCTGGAGGGAACAGTAATTAGCAAAATATTTACGTTAAATATCGTAAATAGCATATTACAGCCATAACACATTAATTTAATGTAAACGTATCGTTCATAGTACCCCACATCGTTTTATATGGTTACAAAAGAGGAGTATACACCAATAAGGGTTAAATAGCACCCTTCAACGATCAAAAGACATGTTGTCCGCACGGCCGTTGACGCTCGAATGACCGATTCTACGTCATACATACTTTAAATAAAGAACACGCTTAGCGCGAACGGTAATTGGTCAGGTGACCATAGCTAATGGGTGTACCTCGTTGAGCATAGACAACTTTGATCGCTGTTTCGGTTCGTTGACTTAATCTTACAAAGGCTTAGTTTAAACGTTTAGTACGGTTTAGTAAACTGTGTTTTTATGCTCAAATAAAAAGAGGGTAGTAAGACTTTAAAAATCAGGTCAGGTTCTTTCACATGAAGATGACTGTAAGAGTATTTCAATATAACTGAAGGGCTTTTCTATAGGGCGATGGACAGAGCTACTATCATTTTTTTTTTATTAAAGTGTTAACCTAAACTTAAAGGAAATATACGAATTTTTTAAATCATCATCATCATCATTAGCAACCCATCAACGGCTCACTACTGAGCGCAGGTCTCCTCTCAGAGAAGGGTTATAGGCCATAGTCCACCACGCTGGCACAATGCGAATTGGCGGACTTCACACACCTTCGATAACATATATATTATTCATTATAGAGAACTCTCAGATGTGTAGGTTTCCTCACGATGTTTTCCTTCACCGTTGAAGCAAGTGATCTTTAATTGCTTAAACGCACATGACACCGAAAAGTCAGAGGTCAGAGACCAGGGGGTCTATCGCGTAATTTTTTCTCAGTCCTTAAAGGCCTGCATCAATGTCAAAATATGATTTTGGGCTTCTCCTATTGGCCAAAACCATGTTTTGACATTGAAATAGTCCTTTAAGGATAGCGATAAAAGTTACGCGATCGCCAGGCCGGGATCGAACCTGCAACCCCCTGAATAGGAGACCACAGTCCTTCCAAAATTTTTGATTTCAGTAAGTATTTCTCTTCCTGAAAAGTCATTTATTTGTATCCATTAAGGCTAAAACATTACCTCATTTACTGCGCAATCGGTAAATGAATATTTATTATACCATACTTCATCCAATAGTTAGATGATGAAGGCAATCGAAAATCAACTCTATTCCCAAACTTTAAGAGTTTATATTCAAGTGTTTCACATAAATATATTAGTCTAAGAGTGCATCGGTTTTTCTTCGTTCCCTGTAATAGCTCCTTATTATTCTTTACCCATTTAGTACTAGCTTTAGTACTAGTTGCATATTTCGAAAACTTTCATATGTTCATAAAGAGAAAAAAGTATCTAAGTTCATAAAGAGAAAAACAAAGAGAAAAAAAAGTTTCGAGTTAGAAAACTAAGTCAAAGTAAAAAGGATTTACGCAATCATATTTTATTTTTATTAACTTGAGTAGGTAGGTATTAACGAAATACCTTGAAATTATTCACAGTGACTTTTTACGATATTAATATCCCACCAAAAACATTTTTATGTAAAATGTTGCCACGACACGCGAGACCAATGGCTCGCACTGTCAAAAAGGTATCAGATCTCATATGTAGAGCCAAGCTTCTAACTCTACGTATATCTATTCAAATCCTTAGGTCTAATTTGATATCACAATTTTGTTAATTTTTTTTTCTCTGTTAAAGTGTATTTGTTTTAGTTTTTGTAATTGTTATTTTTGTTTTTTTAGGGTTCCGTACCCAAAGGGTACCAACGGGACCCTATTACTAAGCCTACGCTGTCCGTCCGTCCGTCCGTCCGTCCGTCTGTCAGCGGGCTGTATCTCGTAAACCGTAATAGATAGACAGATGAAATTTTCACATATTATGTATTTCTATTGCCGCTATAACAAAAAATAATAAAAACTAAATTAAATTAAAAAAATTAAATTAAAATATTTCCATGGGTACATAGAAATATTTTAATTTTTTTTTAATGGAACCCTAATAGAGCGAGGCCCGACTCGCACTTGGCCGATTTTTTTGTTAATTTTTTTGTGGTTAATTATGTTAGTGTATAAATTGTATTTAAATTATAATGGGGCTGAAGTGTACCAAGGTAAAAAGCCCCTAAACAAATAAAGAAAAAAAAACTCTACGTACGCCCTAAATATATAAGCCCGTACTTCACAAACTCTACACGATAGTCAAAATACGTGGCTTGGCCATTTCGCTACATTCACCTGGGCGTAAGGTGAAAAATTTATTCACTGTTCATTACTTTTCTGTTATACAATAGTTCTTGTAGTAACGAGGAAGACCCCAAGACGACTATTTTTTTTATTTTTATTAAAAAAGAATATTAGTCAAGTTGAAGTTGACTAATATCCTCCTCTCCCCTCCAAATAAGCGGGAAGCTTGTGTTCGGAGTGGGTACGACAATAGTGCAACGGGTGGGATTCGAACCTGTGACCTTTCAATTTTCAGTCCGCACCTTTAACAGTTGGGCTGTTGAGGCTTTTTAGTCGTCGTAAGCACAGTAGAATTATAACCAGTACTGAAACTACCTACAAACGCTCGAAACGGCCTCACTCACACAAACATGCGCATCGACGAGACAATTAGCGGACCTCGCAGTGCTGTCAGTACTGAGGACCGGTATTTGGTCTCGTCGATGCGCATGTTTGTGTGAGTGAGCCGTTTCGAACGTTTATAGGTAGTTTCCATACTCTATCTATCTTTACTCTGTCGTAAGCCTTCACAGGCCTCGGGGTAACTGTTCGGGGCGATGGCCCCTATCAGTAGTGGTAACGCCGAATGCAACTACAGGCGGGGCACTGGGTGGGACCGGTTGGTCCGTGGTGTCATGTCCGTGATGTCAAATCCGGTGATGTCCTGCTGCAGTGCGATCGAGCCCGCCTAGTGTCGCGGGCGATCTGCGGACTGCAGCAGGGTTTTTATTCGATGACAAGATAGTCCTTGTCTGCGATCTCACCTGATGGTATTGTGACGATGCAGTCTAAGATGGTAGCGGACTAACTTGGAAGGTGTACGGCAGTGAAAACTCAACCCATACCCCTAATGGGTTTCTACACGCCATCGTGCCGGAACGCTAAATCGCTTGGCGGCACCCTTTGACGATAGGGTGGTAACTAGCCACGGCCAACGAAAGCCTCCCACCAGACCAGACTAGAGACAATTCAGAAATTATAAATTCCCAAATTGACCCCGCCGGGAATCGAACCCGAGACCTCCCAGTTATAAGACCACAGCGCTCACCACTGTGCCAGGGAGGTCGTCAAAATGTGTATGTCCGTAAAAGTGGTATGTCCGTTGTTGGCTTACGCCCGCCGCTCAGCGAGGTCGAGCCCGCCGGTAGCGTACCGGTGAGCGCCCGTCAGCCAGCGGCGAGGAAGCAGTCGTGTCCTAGGAGGCTAGGTCACGTGGCAGGCCTCTTATGTCCGGCGGTCGTCGATGGTATGGCGCGATGCCATGCAGGTGCTGGGATCGCGCTCCGTCGGCGCGTGCGAACATAGAGGCACTCAGGCGGCGAACGAAGTCGTCCAGGCTCTCCATGCGCAGGTCCCTGGAGATGACCTGATTCCGTACGAAGCGTGGTGCTCCGGAGATGGTGCGGAGTGACAGCGACTGCTGTCCGTCTCGCTGGTCTGCGCGAACCACGCGGGGGCCGCGTAAGAATATTAGGCAAGTTGAACTTAAGTTATATTCTCCTCTCCCCTCCAAATAAGCGGAAAGCTGTTAGGAGTGAGTATGACAATAGTGCAACGGGTGGGGATCGAACTTGCGATCTTTCAGTTTTCAGGCCGCACTTTTAACCTATTGGTTGGGCTATTGAGGCTATAAGTTACATATCTATACTTCTATACTAATATTATAAAGAGGAAAGATTTTGTTTGTTTGTTTGTTTGTTTGTACCGAAAAGGCTCTGTAAGTACTGGACCGATTGTAACCATTTTTTCACCAATAGAAAGCTAAGTTATCAGGAAGTAACATAGGCTATAATTTATTTTCAAAGAAATTAGAGATCCTTAAGAAAATTGCAATAATGTAAATTTTTGCCTATAAAATGCATTATTTGGCGTGTGCTGAGAAAACTATTGATGATACATAAAAATGATGTACTACATAATGATTAAAGTACTCATTATTTTCTACAAAAAAGTCCCCGAAGAAATATTTCTAACTATCATATATAAGTCACAATAGTAACTTTTGTGTTCTTAAATTTAATAAGATCGCCTGTTATTATCGTATAGTATTACTTAATCCTTCCTTACTAATACATAAAAATAAATGCGTTTGTTGGTTTGTCCGTCAATCACGCTGCAACAAAGCTACCGATTTACGTGATTTTTTGGATAAGTATATTTCAGAATCTGGAGGGTGACATAGGCATCCCAAAAATCAAAGAGTTCCCGCGGGATTTTAAAAACATTATAATCCACGCGTACAAAGTCGCGGGATCAGCTAGTACATACATATAGTATAAGTTAGTCAAGCAATAATCTGTTTGTATTCTTTATTTAAATAACCCACCAGCTCTTCGACTATTCGCCACACATTCGTTTCGAGGTGGATGGCCACCAATGAACTGTTTCAAAGACCGCCCCAACCGCCGGCTAATCCCGCTCTACGCAAACCACCATAAATATTACATAACATACTTAGCTAATGTGTAAACGACTGTGTGTAATTTTATTATGAACACTAGCTGATGCCCGCAACTTCGTCCGCGTGGATTAAGTTTTTAAAGTCCCTCGTGAATTCACACTGATTTTCCGGGATAAAAAGTAGCCTACGTCACTCTACAGGTCCTCAACTATAGTACCCATGCAAAAAATCACGCCGATCCGTGGCTCTGTTGTGGCGTGATTGAAGGACAAACCAACAAACAAACACACTTTCGCATTTATAACATTAGTATGATTAGAATATTAAATTGCATATGAAAACACTGTAACATTACGTCCATACGATGTTTTGCATCCATACCTACTATGTAGTATGTAGGTATAATGATCGGGCAAAATCTGACTATACACGATGGCTATATACGATAAAGTATGAATGCCAGCTTAAGATGAGCCGTACATTCAAAGTATCCTGTAGATTCCGGGGTTCAAGTAATTTGGACCTTATACTGAAGATTGTGATGTCTATAATTTCTGAACTACTAAATTGACGACCTTGAAATAATTACAGGACAATCTCTAAAATACCTGCTTTCTAACAAAAAAAGAATGAATGAAATCGGAATACGCCTTAATGAATTACAGCTAAATACACATTTTGACTTTCATCCCCTCTCCCAAGGGAACCGTGCTGAATTTCGGGATAAAAAGTATCCTATATTATACCTCGTAGTATGAACTTAAATTATGCCAAGTTTCATTTAAATCCGTCCAGTAGTTTCGGCGTGATGCGCGGCCAAGATACAGACAGACAGACAGACAGACAGACAGACAGACAGACAGACAAAAAATTAAAAAAAAATTGTTTTGGCTTCAGTATCAATTATAGAGTGCCCTCAAACAAAAATTTTCAAAATATCTTCAATGTACAGAATTGGACCTGTTACAGTTTTATTATATTATAGACTAGCATAATAAACTGTGTTCATAATAAAATTGTTGATAAAAAAACTATGAGTGTCGTGGAACACTCGGTTGGTACGAAGTTCCTTTTAATAATAAATTAATTATAAAAATAAAAAAAAAAGGGGAAAATTCCACATGTAGAAATTATTTAAATAATTTTGTGGTTTTTTTTTTAATTGAATTGAAAATAGAAAAATTCAGTCGTCTGTCTGTAGAAATCATTCAAATAATTTTGTGGTTTTTTTTTTTTGAATTGAATTGAAAATAGAAAAATTCAGTCTGTCGAGCTGGGATTCGAACCATCGACCTTTATGCGACAGACCATCGACCTTTATGCAACTGTAGAAACCACAAGGCTACGGAGATCTAATATTGTAGTGTGAAAATATTGAACACAATGCCAAATTCACATTCAAAAAAGTGTCGGTTCAATTTACTCTAAATTTTTCCGTCTAGCCCCCATTCGTACCTACCGCGCGATAAGGAACTACGTTCCAATATTCATCATCATCATCATCATTATCAACCTTTAGACGTCCACTGCTGGACATAGGTCTCCTGCATGGAAGTCCACAGGCTTCGGTCTTGCGCCGCCTGAATCCAGCGGCTCCCTGGGACTCGTTTGATGTCGTCGGTCCACCTGGTGGGGGGCCTGCCAACACTGCGCTTACTTATAAGTGCGACTTTCCGAAACCATTAAAGAAAATCCGAATAAAAAGGTAACATATGCACAAGTAGCATCAAATAAAGTACCCAACATTAATAAATCGAGCGATTCTACCCTAAACAAATTAGACGAGATTCTAAAACTCATGTCATCATTCGATGATCGCCTGCGAAAACTTGAAAATATCAAAACAAAATAATGGATAAGGAGTTGAAGATATTGGCATGGAATTCTAATGGGCTGCTACAACATCAACATGAGTTACAAGTAGTCCTAGATACCGAAAATATCGACGTATGTTTGATCTCCGAAACACATTTCACAAAAGAATCTTATATAAAATTTAAAGGGTATAAAGTTTACCACGCTCTACATCCCCATAATTCAGCCAGAGGAGGTAGTGCTGTTATAATAAAAGAGAATATTTACCACTACGAAGAAAGCAAATAGGTACGAGGAGTTAGAAATTCAAGCAGTAGCAGTAAATATCAAAACAGAACGATACCCTATCACAATTGTAGCCATATACTGCCCACCACGGCATTCTCTAAAAAAACATGAATATCTAAGATTCTTGGCACAATATGGTCACAGATTTATAATTGGTGGAGACTTTAACGCCAAAAATATTTTCTGGGGCTCAAGACTAACAACAACAAAAGGAAAAGAACTGCTAAGTGCGATCAAAGAAATGAGATGCGATGTAGTCAGTACTGGGATGCCAACGTACTGGCCTACTGATCCTCGAAAAATTCCAGATCTGATAGACTTCTTTATATCTAAGAATATCTCACCAAAATACCTTAGTATTGAAGGAAAATATGACATGAATTCGGACCATTCACCGATAATGTTAATAATTAATAAACACACTATTGCAGCCAATGAAACTAAGCTTACTCTAGTAAATAAGAATACAGACTGGGAGAGCTTTAAGATTGAATTAGACAGTGCTATAAACCTTCAGGTCCCCTTGAAAAATCCAGATCAACTCAATATGGAACTAGCTAAATTTATAACAGACATACAAAAGTCGGCCTGGAATAATACGCCTCCGATAAAAAAATGGATTCAGGGTACCACCTATCCTAAGGAAATTATCGACCTCATTAAAATAAAGAGAAAGCAAAGAAAAAAGTGGCACGCTTCTAGGTCACCACAAGATAAAAGAATACTAAATAAACTCACCAAAACAATCAAGAAAGCTATCGAAAATTACAATGAATATAAATTAAATGATTACCTACAAAACTTGACTGGTGATAGAGAAACGGACTATTCTCTTTGGAAAGTAACTGGAAATCTAAAAAGACCCATCACACATATACCACCTATTAAAGAGCAAAATGGAACATGGGCCATCAACAACATTCAAAAAGCTAATAGATTTGCTCAACACCTGGAAGATATATTCCAACCAAATGAAGGTCATCCAATTGATTTCTGTGAGAATGAAGAAAATCAAGATGATCTGCAAAAGATTAGACTTGCGACACAAAAGGAAGTAGCTAAAGAAATAATGTACAACTTAAGCTAAAAGAAATCTCCGGGATACGATCTTATTACCGGAGAAATCTTAAAAAATTTACCTCGGAAAGCTTTAGTGAAACTTACCAATCTCATAAATGCGTCATTTCAACTGAAACACGTACCTGAGCTATGGAAAGTCGCTGAAGTTATCTTGATTGCTAAACCCGGGAAACCACCTCATGAAACAACCTCATATAGACCGATCTCTTTATTACCAGTAATTTCAAAATTATTTGAAAAACTGTTACTTAAGAGACTAAAACCTCTACTAGAAGACAGAAAATTAATACCAGATCACCAATTTGGATTCCGAGAAAAACACTCAACAATAGACCAAGTCCACAGAATTACTGATATAATAGAGAAAACATTAGAAGATAAGAAAGTGTGTTCTACTGTATTTTTAGACGTAGCGCAAGCTTTCGATAAAGTGTGGCACGAAGGGCTTATCTATAAACTCAGAATCATGCTTCCAAAGTCATTTGCCGATATTCTTGAATCATATATTTCGAACAGATGGTTTAGAGTTCGTCAAGAAGATGCATATTCTGAACTCAAGGAAATTAAAGCTGGGGTACCGCAAGGAAGTGTTTTAGGTCCGGTCCTGTACTTATTATACACCTGTGATATTCCAGCACTAGAAAATAATACCATTGCAACATTTGCTGATGATACTGCCATAATAGGAACTGGAGAAAGTCACGCAGAAGCAGTGGAAAAAGTACAAGTTGCCATAAACAAAGTCAATGAATGGACTATAAAGTGGCGAATTAAACTTAACGAGTCTAAATCAATGCATATAGATTTCACCAATAAGCTACCACAATATCACCCGATTTACCTAAATCGGCAACTTATCCCCTACGTTAATACAGCGAAGTACCTGGGTATGACGCTAGACACAAAGCTTCGATGGAAAGCTCATGTTAAAAGAAACGCGAGGAATTAGAATTACGATATAAAAAAATGCATTGGCTGCTTGGTAGGCATTCTAAGCTCTCATTACATAATAAGCTTATGCTATATAAGCAAGTTCTGATGCCTGTATGGACGTATGGTATACAACTCTGGGGGTGTACTAAACCAAGCAATATCCAAATAATACAGAGATTCCAGAACAAAGTACTCAGGGAAATATCCAATGCACCCTGGTACGTCAGAAATCACGATCTCCACAGGGACCTTAAGATGGAGTTCGTGAACAAGATTATTCAAAACTACGCAGAAGCTCACCAACATCGACTTCGTCATCATGTGAATCTGGAAGCTGTAAAGCTTCTCGATAACACGAACATTAAAAGAAGACTTAAAAGAACAAAACCGTTCGAACTAGTGTTTAAAAGTGCATAAGTGCAGTTTCAGTGCAGTGCTTGTGTTATTTGACTAGGTCACAAAAACATAGTGAACTTATATATTAGAATAAACTAAGGACAGTTATTGGACTGTAAATTAGATATAGAATTTATTTATAAGTAGAAGTTTAAGTTACAATAATATTGCTTATTAGCCCTTAGGCTAGATTGCAGTAAAAAATAAGGCTACCGTTACGTAATGGTGCCTTATGGTAGGAAAAAAAAATTATTTTATTAACGCTAAATTTTAGCATTTATAAACAAGTCATGAATCTACCACCGGTTCGGAAAGCTGATTCTGCTGAGAAGAACCGGCAAGAAACACGGCAGTTGCTCTTTTCAAAACAAAATAATACAATATCATAAAAAATACAATTAGTAGTAGTACCTACACTCTCTTGTTGTCAGCTGGATGGCAAGCTGATTATTATTTATTACTAGCTGACCCAGCGAACTACGTACCGCCAACAAAAATATTTAGTGGTTGGTCACCCTTATCATTTAAGGGTATGAAAAATAGATGTTGGCCGATTCTCAGACCTACCCGATATGCACACAAAATTTCATAAAAATCGGTCCACCCGTTTCGGAGGAGTAAGGTAACTAACATTGTGACACGAGAATTTTATATATTAATTTAATATCTTCACTCTGAAATTTATATTTCACGGCAAAGGTCTTTATCTCTTTATACAAACAGACAAACATAAAGATAAAATCACTTAGTCGTAGCAGCCTCCACAATGAACCGATTTTGATGTGGTTTTTTCTGTTTGAAAGCTAACCTAATCGAGGTGGATCTTAGCTATAACTTATGACCTGCTCAGGCGTTTGATATTCATCAGCTCATTTCCTACTTGATTAAAGGGTCTTACAAGCTTTCACTGGTGTGATTGATTTGGGTGTACTGTGACTTCAGATTATTTCCAAACCGTGGTAACCTTGAGCTGATGCTGCAGCATCAAGTAGTCTGTGGGATACCCAACTCCTCAGCAACTTACAGCAGATATACTGTGTTTGGGCTCATTAGAATGATCTCAATGAGAGACAGATGATGATCGAGGATCGAGGAGGAGGATCTGATGATGGAGCAGCGAACTGGGTAACAGGATGTCAGGTATATCGTACGTAGTCCGGCCATAGATTCACACGTAAATCATCACTGGCAACACTCACTGTTCAAAGACTATAGTTTTCAAACACTGAAGGATTTCAACGAGAAGAAATCTCGAAGCTTCTTGAACATTTAAATCTCTATATTATGATTATGATTCGCTGTATCACTCGTGATCACTCATGATCATTCATGATCACTGGTGCATTCACGCATCATGTACCTACAGATGATCAAAGCGATCACGCGTTGAATGCGAACGCGTATGATCTCTGTGTTTATACAAATATGCTTAATTAATATCCTTCCGACCGGTTCCCTACAGAGATTCTTCGCTTTAGTCTGCATTCAAAATAACGCCCTCGAGGTACAAAATATCACTTTAGTCCCTTGTAACACAAATAAGGTTTAGGGCTTGGTGAGTGACATAAGCTAACATTTATCACGGAAAACTGAGGATTCCGGCAGGATTTTTAGAAATATAAAGAACAAAGGCAAGGGTCCATACTTCAATTTACCTGGAATCGATTCGAAGCGTCTTAGATACATGAAAAATTGTTAAAACGTAAAGTTTCCATTCCACAAACATAATCACTGAGATTTTTTCGTTTGAGGAACTCGCAAAAAAAGATATTAACCACTTTTATGTGTATTTTGAGGTTATAAAAATATGTAGATAGGTATAAAGACGTAGTCGTAATTCCTACTTCCATGTTATTTTAAGTTCTAATTTGACAATGGGATATGTTACTTATTAGTCTATAGAACTCTCTACATAGACAAACTCTTGAATTTCCGGGCGAGCAATGTCATCGAGAAACGATTGTCGCGGGTATGAAGATGGTTGGTAGCAACCTACTTAATGCGTAGTGTCACACGAACAGAATGAGAATGCGATTTTGTACAAAGTAGGGGACGCCATATTGTGGTGTGGCGACCGGTTGCTGGATACTAGCGGCGTGAGCATCGGGCCTTTATTTTCAAAGGCCGTCCTTTTGCCGTCGGTCTGGATGCGCTGTTGATGAGGAGGGAAGTCTGAGGTTGCAGTTGAAATGAAATTACCTTTTTGACTAAATACAAGATGGTGATTTAATTTAAGTTTCTGCAAGGATTTAGATTATGACTAAGTTAAAATTAACTAAAAAGACTTACAGACTAGTGGCACTGAGTCCAACGCATCGTCCGTAGAATTTAGTGTTGTAACTCACGAATACGAGGGCTGACAGCTGGGCCAGAGGCTGACCTGGTCAGGCCCGCCTTAAGCCGACCGTAGCAGGGAAGGTCCGCTCGACCAAGGGGTTACGGACCCCGCAGGGTTGGTTAGGCGAGGAGGCGCGGCTCGGTCAGCACGCCGCCTCCTTGGTGCGTCTCGCGGGAACCGGCGCGGCGAGGAGGCTATCTCCTGGAGATTGCGTCGAGCTCACATAGTTCACTCACTATTTACACTAGAGACGTCACTGAGTCTAAGCCGACTACATTGTTCTTGCTACTTAACGAGAATATCGCTTATATGGTAGACAGGGTAATCGCGTGGCGTGGCAGGCGTCCATACTAATTTGATAGGTCCGCTGCCAAAATACGTCGCTGCGGCGACGGCAAATTGTCCGGTCACATGATCGGTAGTTAAGGAGAGGTAAAAACTCTCAAGATGCCCTTAAAACGGGATGATTTTAGAACATGGTTGCCAAATAAACCGCGCGTCCCAGGTTAGACGGTGACAAAAACGCGGGAGTCGATCACGTACGCGACCTCCGGTGGCGGTATTCGAGCCTCGACTAACTGTCGGTTGTCGTCTGTCACTCTCGTGGCCGCCGCTCGAGTATGAAAGAGACGGGTTACGAATTACGATACCACAGAGAGGGACAGACTGTTCTGATGTTCCGTCAAGTGCGTTCGGAAATCTAATATGTCATGGAACTGCGAATGCGCAGGTAAAGTGACTTTGGAAGTAGTGTGTAACATTACACTACACGATCCAAACCAATCCAAACTCAAAGCGCGATATGAATTAGTCAGATGATGGTTCATTATTTAATAAATATTTAACCAAGACAAAAGATGTAAAACTAATTTCATTTAAAAAACAAACTAATTTATATACTTTGTTTTGTTTAAATCATATTCGTAGACGACTCCTAAAACATTCAGGTAAAATTCTGCCATTATTGTTTACGCGGACAAATTCGCGGGCAATACCTAGTGCATAATAGTTTTATGGTGGTATTTATTCAATGACTAGATATCCCTTCACTGCGAACTCACCTAATGGTAGGTGTCAATGCAGTCTAAAAAGGTAGCGGGCTAACTTGGAAGGGGTAAGTTTAAGTCATACCCCTAATTGGTTTCAACACGCCATAATTTTCGACTTCGCGTCGATTTAAACTTTTCGCATCACTTCACAGCGTGTCCGCCATTTTGAATGCTTTCAACCATTGAGTTGGGATACCATAGAGGCGTCAGGTGAAAAAAGATGTCACCACTCAATAATAATTATTATTCTTACTAATATCCTTACTAATTGACCAGTCTGTGCCAATGTTATAAATACGAAAGTTTGTTTGTTTGTTGGTATGTCCTTCAATCACGAAGCAACAAAGCGTGGGATCGACGTGATTTTTGCATGGGTAATAAAAATTCAAAAATATTCAAAATTTTATTTCACGTAGGCCAACCTGTGGCTCTTATGATACGTCATAACTCTACCACCGGTTCGGAAAGCGGATTTTGCTGAGAAGAGCCGGCAAGAAACTCAGCAGTTCTCTCTTCAGCTCTTTTCAAAATAATCATTTTACAATATTATTATGTAGCTATTACTTTGTAATAAATTTTTTATACTATCTTGTGGGCAGCTGGATGCCAAGCCGATTTAACACAATATGCAACTTTGTAAGAATAGAATAGAATATAATATTTCCACAATGAGGGGGGGAAGTTCCAAAAAAGCGTAGGTACTACAATTAAATTCATGTTAAAACGGGCAGACAGAAAGTAACCCCATTCCCGCCGGTGGCACCCGTTCACGAGCACAATAATATAGTTGATGACCTGGAGAGTGACATAGGCTACTTTTTATCGCGGAAAATCATAACTACCCACGGGATTTTTAAAAACTCCAAGCAGACGAAGTCGCTGGCATTAGCCAGTAAAGAATAAAAACAAATAAAAAAGGTAAAAATTTATAAAAAGTGACCCGGCTGCTTAAAATTTGATGTACCTTTCGTCACATTGATTTTGTTCGTATAAAGTGAAACCTATATCACCTGGACTATAATAAAGAGTCTACAGCTCATTCATCAAAATCAGTTCAGTAGTTTAGGCCCTACGGTGGATCATACGTAAATAAACATTTTTTTTAATCGATGACAAGATAGTCCTTGACTGCGATCACACCTGATGCTAAGTGACGATGCAGTCTAAGATGGTAGCGGACTAACTTGGAAGGGATATGGCAGTAAAAATTCAACCCATACCCCTAATCGGTTTCGGAACGCTAAATCGTTTGGCGGCACGTCTTTGACGAAAGGGTGGTAACTGGTAACTAGCCACGGCCAACGAAAGCCTCCCACCAGACCAGACACGAGACAATTCAGAAATTATAAATTCCCAAATTGACCCCGCCGGGAATCGAACCCGATATCTCCGAGTTAGAAGACCACAGCGCTCACCACTGCGCCAGGGAGGTCGTTAAACATACATCGGGTATATAGACTGCTAAAATCATGACCCTTTCTTTTGGCTTTATCGTAATCGCCTCTAGTGTATGACAACTCTCCGCTTTCAATTGTTTCATCAAACGAGTCACGTCCTAAATTATTGTGGTAATTTGCTTTTTGATTTAAACCAGCATTTTCCTCCTTATAAATCAAAATTAAGAGAAGCCCCTGTTGAGCTTCCAACCGCGCCCCATACAATGGAAGCGAATGCTCTTACTAATCAGTATGATTAGTAAGAGCATTCGCTCACTATAATCCTCACTATAATATTATAAATGCGAAAGTGTTTTGTTGGTTTATTGGTTTGTTGGTTTGTTGGTTTGTTGGTTTGTTGGTTTGTTGGTTTGTTGGTTTGTTGGTTTGTTGGTTTGTTGGTTTGTTGGTTTGTTGGTTTGTTGGTTTGTTGGTTTGTTGGTTTGTTGGTTTGTTGGTTTGTTGGTTTGTTGGTTTGTTGGTTTGTTGGTTTGTTGGTTTGTTGGTTTGTTGGTTTGTTGGTTTGTTGGTTTGTTGGTTTGTTGGTTTGTTGGTTTGTTGGTTTGTTGGTTTGTTGGTTTGTTGGTTTGTTGGTTTGTTGGTTTGTTGGTTTGTTGGTTTGTTGGTTTGTTGGTTTGTTGGTTTGTTGTTTTGTTGGTTTGTTGGTTTGTTGGTTTGTTGGTTTGTTGGTTTGTTGGTTTGTTGGTTTGTTGGTTTGTTGGTTTGTTGGTTTGTTGGTTTGTTGGTTTGTTGGTTTGTTGGTTTGTTGGTTTGTTGGTTTGTTGGTTTGTTGGTTTGTTGGTTTGTTGGTGTGTAGGTTTGTTGGTTTGTTGGTTTGTTGGTTTGTTGGTTTGTTGGTTTGTTGGTTTGTTGGTTTGTTGGTTTGTTGGTTTGTTGGTTTGTTGGTTTGTTGGTTTGTTGGTTTGTTGGTTTGTTGGTTTGTTGGTTTGTTGGTTTGTTGGTTTGTTGGTTTTTTGGTTTGTTGGTTTGTTGGTTTGTTGGTTTGTACTTCAATCACGCCGCAACAGGGCTACGGATCGACGTTATTTTTTGCATGGGTATAGTTGAGGACCTGAAGAGTGACATAAGCAATCAAAAGAGAAAGAATCAAAGAGTTCCCGAGGGATTTTAAAAACTAAAAACATGCGGACGAAGTCGCGGGCATCAGCTAATATTACTATAAATGCAAAAGTGTGTTTGTTTGTTGCTTTGTCCTTCAATAACGGTGCAACAGAGCTACGGATCGACGTGATTTTTTTCCCATGCGTATAGTCGCGGACCTAAGGGAGTAAAATAGGGGTTTGAGAATCAAACTTAACGCGAGCGAAGCCGCGGGCAAAAGCTAGTCATCATCATCATCATTAGCAACCCGTCAACGGCTCACTACTGAGCGCAGGTCTCCTCTCAGAGAAGGGTTATAGGCCCACCACGCTGACCCAAAATGAACTGGACTTCACACACCTTCAAGGACATTATGAAGAACTCTCAGATGTGCAGGTTTCCTCACGATGTTTTCCTTCACCGTTGAAGCAAGTGATATTTAATAGCTTAAACGCACTTCACTCTGAAAAGTCAGTGGTGCGTACCCGGGATCGAACCTGCGACCCCCCGAATAGGAGACCACAGTCCTAACTACTTAGGCTATCACTGCTTATATGCTTATATGCAAAAGCCAGTACGTATATAAACTTTTATTCAAAAAGCGTTATGAATTGTTGAGAGCAATTATGCTAACAGATTACGAGAGAGAATAAAAATCTCCACAGCGAGCCGGGAGTTATTAAAAAAGCAAACATTTTAATGAGAAACAATTCAGGCGATGTTGACCCCGAATCTGGTCGGTTGAGCGTTTAGACAGTGGCTAGTTACTTGTACAAGTTACTGGAAAAATTATCATCATCATCAGCAGCAGCAACCCATCAACGGTTCATTACTTATTTATTTATTGAATAGGTACACAAAACAGGTTGCAACCAAATATAAACGTTGTGACGAGCGCCGTCACAACGCAAAGCAGCCTACACGGGCGGCGTGAATCATCGCACGAGGGACCCGCGTGAACACGCCGTCACAGCGCAAGCAGCCCACGATACACGTGCCGCCTGACTCATCACGCGGGGCCGACGTGAACGCACACGCCAGGGCAATGACACCAGCGGCGCGATCCCCGCCGAACCGCGCCGAGGCCCACCGAAGCAGCCAGCAGAAAAGTATAAAACGCCGAACAAGAGCGTCCACCGGCAGTTCGCCAGCGGCGCCCGTGCCATCAGGGTCGGTCTGATTCCCCTCTGGATCGATCCTGGTATCGTCGGCCTGATTACCCTCTGGGTTGACGATTGGCACGAGCTCACTGGTAGACCCACAGGGGCTGTTGCTCGCGCCTGGCCTCGCGGCCCGGTCCGTCCAACCACCCCGAGCGTCTGCGTTCCCCCCGCGACCGCCGCGTCACCCGTGCTCCACCGGGAGTCCGTCGCCCTTCTATCAGCCGCCCGGGCGGTCCCGATTCGTACAGTATTGAAAACGCGTTTAGGCTCGCGTCAACGTCACTCGATGTAATGTAATAAGTTAAGAAGGTCGTAAATAAAAGTCATTATTGTTTATCGAGTATTTTATTCTTTGTCCTCGGATATATTGAAAGACGAGGTTCGATCCCTCACATCTAATGAACGAAGTGAGTCGCTCTCAGCCCGGCCGATCCACTCCGTTACATTTGGCGCCCAACGCAAAAACCCGCGATACCGTTCCGTGAACACGTGAAAAAGAAAAAAAACCACCTACTCGTCCGTGAAAATACCGCGCGAACCAATTAGGTAGCCGGTCCGTATTGCGTCGCTTAAGAATCGCGCCGCATCCGTAAAACCACTCACCCGCGCCAATCCGTTACGCTTGGCCGGTCCGTCCGCCGCGTCGCGTCGCGAGAAAAAGTACCGCGTCGCGTTCACAGGCATATTCCGTAAAAATAGACACGCTCCACGCGACCGTGGTGGTGTCTACCCGTACCTAAAAACACAGAGTGGCAATCAAACAGTAGGTCATTTCACTTTAGGAATACTCGCGACTTTTACAACTTAACGGCTACAAACTCTTTCACGTAATCGATTCGATTTATCGGGTCCACTGAAAGGGTGAGTAACCGATCGTATAAAGAGAAAGAAAACGTAGGGAAAAGAATAAGAAACCGCGAAAATAGATGCTTATCCCGGATTAGTCGGCTTGATTAACCTCGAGTAGTTAGATAAATCACGGGAAAAGCATCTCATCGTTTAGAAAACTACTACACGTACGACACAAGGGGGAACACCGCGGAAATTAGGGAAAAATTAATGAGAAAAATACAGTAGGTAGAAATAACGCTCGCCGACCGACCGTACTTGCTGTAACCGCCGGAATAATTAAATTGAGCACCGCGAAATAACCTAGCAACAGAGTAGGTTACCGTAGATATTAAAACTAAAAGATATAAACTAGCTTCAGTACCGTTACCGTAGATATTAAAAATAAAAGATATAAACTAGCTTCAGTACCGCTACCATAGACATTAAAATAAAAGATATTAACTAGCATCTGTACCGTTACCATAGATATATTAACTAGCATCCGTACCGTGACCCGGAATCTTTTTAGATCCCGACACCGAATGGAAGCTATGCGTCAAAAACTCCGACAAAAGAAGAATCCTCTCACAAAACCACGACGAACCCAGCGCAGGACACCTAGGGGTATCAAAAACCTTCAACAAAACAGCACAACGTTATTATTGGCCCGGCATTTTTAGAGATGTCGCAAAATACGTAAACAGGTGCGAGACATGTCAAAAACACAAAACGTCGCAGGAAAAAAGACCAGGACTCATGCATATCAATAACACGGAAGAACCATGGCAAATAGTGACAACCGATCTAATAGGACCACTACCACGATCGTCAAAGGGATATCAATGGATCATCGTTTTTCACGATAAGTTCACAAAGTGGTCGGAAATAAAGCCATTGAGGAACGCGACGACAAACGCAGTCATAAACGCACTAAAAGAGTGCATACTCATGAGATACGGCAGAATACAGACATTACTCAGTGACAACGCAAAGGTCTTCACAAGTAAACAGTTCAGAGACACACTCGATAAGTACGGTATACAACAGAGACTTACTGCACCATACACACCCCAGTGTAACCCAACAGAAAGAATAAACAGGACATTAGAAACCATGATAGCCGCCTTTATAGAAAAAAACCATAAAAAATGGGACGAGTACTTAGGTGAATTCAATTTTGCGATAAACACTTCAGTACAAGAATCAACGAAATACACGCCCGCATTCTTGTTATTCGGCAGGGAACTTAGACATTTTAACGACGAAAACAACCTCCCAACTCCAACACTGAAAGAAAAACAAAAACTAGAAGAAATTTATCAAATGGTACGAGAGAACCAGAAACTAGCATCAACAAACCAAAAGAAAAACTACGATAAATCGAAACGAGAATGGGAACCAAAGATGGAACAACTCTTACTTAAACGAGATTTTCCACTGTCAAACGCAGAAAAAAAGTTCTGCGCGAAACTAGCACCAAAATACTCAGGCCCGTACAAGATAATAGAAAGAAAATCGCCCGTGATATTTTTATTAAAAGCACTCAACGGAGGCAAGATATGCACAGCACACATAAAGGATATAAAAAGATTCCAAGAATAAAACGAAAGAAAAGTAACCGATAAAAGTCAGAACACGACACGAATAGTCCAAGACGACACACACCATCCAACATAGACCCGACCGGGAAGGTCCGACCAGACAAACATCGGACTATAAGAAAGCATAGACAAAGAGCACAGAATACACAAATGTCACTAGAAAGAAATCAACCTACCCTCAAGACAAGAAATATAACATCGAAATCAAGAAAATGTCAAAAAAGGATCAGTTACAGTGGAGTAAACGATGGCGGACGCGACAACCCCAGCGTGCTCGGACAAAGAAGCGGCAATGCAAGGTCCGTCAACCAGAAAGGAACCCGATGACGACCGAACGATGTCACCAGAATGCCAGGCACTGGCCACAGAGGTGGTGGCAGCCGAGGGGCAAAAGAAGAAGAAAAAGAAACGGAGAGGAAGAAAACGCATGGGTAACCACCGAAAGGGGATAGTGAGGTTACCCAAATACAAAAAGGGTGACAAAGGAGGGAAGGCACAGCCAAACGCATAGGTTCGAAATATACAAAGTGACATACAGACGACAGTAAACCACTTTCTAGTTCTTTTGATTCAGAGGATGGTGTGTAACCAACGGTGATGTTTACAGGTAAACATCTCAAAACGAGAGGGGAGAGTGTGACGAGCGCCGTCACAACGCAAAGCAGCCTACACGGGCGGCGTGAATCATCGCACGAGGGACCCGCGTGAACACGCCGTCACAGCGCAAGCAGCCCACGATACACGTGCCGCCTGACTCATCACGCGGGGCCGACGTGAACGCACACGCCAGGGCAATGACACCAGCGGCGCGATCCCCGCCGAACCGCGCCGAGGCCCACCGAAGCAGCCAGCAGAAAAGTATAAAACGCCGAACAAGAGCGTCCACCGGCAGTTCGCCAGCGGCGCCCGTGCCATCAGGGTCGGTCTGATTCCCCTCTGGATCGATCCTGGTATCGTCGGCCTGATTACCCTCTGGGTTGACGATTGGCACGAGCTCACTGGTAGACCCACAGGGGCTGTTGCTCGCGTCTGGCCTCGCGGCCCGGTCTGTCCAACCACCCCGAGCGTCTGCGTTCCCCCCGCGACCGCCGCGTCACCCGTGCTCCACCGGGAGTCCGTCGCCCTTCTATCAGCCGCCCGGGCGGTCCCGATTCGTACAGTATTGTAAACGCGTTTAGGCTCGCGTCAACGTCACTCGATGTAATGTAATAAGTTAAGAAGGTCGTAAATAAAAGTCATTATTGTTTATCGAGTATTTTATTCTTTGTCCTCGGATATATTGAAAGACGAGGTTCGATCCCTCACATCTAATGAACGAAGTGAGTCGCTCTCAGCCCGGCCGATCCACTCCGTTACAACGTAATACAATAACATCAGATTTGGGTTCCAGGTAACAACCCTTATTAGGTCTACACAGTGGTTATAAAATTTATGCATATAATCTACAGAAATTATAGATATAATTACTCAGTTACACAGTTAGTAAAGTTAACATAAATATTTAAAACTTAATAAAAACTTAAAGTGCATTTTTGAATATAAATAATGCCTGTCTAAAACTAAAGGTGTAAGTTGCTTGATTATGAGGTCAGAAAAAGTTTATGTATTTGGTTTTTAAATAGGTGTCTTTGTCTTAGGTGTTTTAATTACTGTCGTGTGATGCGGGTTGTTTCGTTCCCTCAAATATGGGTGAGCGAAGCAACGGTTGGATCATGCGTCATGCTCGTGAACGGGTGTCACCCGCAGGAATGGGGCTACTTACTCTGTCTGCCCGTCTTAAAATGTATTGAATTGTAATTAGGTATGATTTTGTGGAACTTCCCCTCATTGTGGAAACACTGCATACATAGCATAGTGTCTATTGTATTGTAAACTTGTTTAGAAAAGAGCAACAGCTGAGTTGTTTGCTGGTTCTTTTCGGCAGGAAGGGCATTCCGTACCAGTGGTAGACTCAGCGACGATTCAAAAGCACTTGTAAAAAAGTTTATTTGAATAAAATATATTTCTATACTATACTACTGAACACAGGTCTCCTCTCAGAGAAGAATTATTTATAGGCCATAGTCCACCACGCTATGCCAATGCGAATTGGCAGACTTCACACACCTTTGAGTACATTATTGAGAACACTCAGGTGTGCAGGTTTCCTTAATCATCACTGGCAACATGCACTATTCAAAGACCTACGTCTTCAGGCATTATGATATTTTGAACTAAGTACAAAGAAATCTCGAAGCTACCCGAAGCCTGCCAACCGCTTTTATGCAATGAAGTGACTTTTTAAATTAAATCACTAGCTAATGCCCGCGACTGCGTCAGGGTGGAATTAGTTTATAAAATCCCTCGGGAACTCTTTGATTTTCCGGGATTAAATTTAGCCTATGTCACTCTTCAAGTCCTCGACTATACCCGTGCAAAAAATCACGTCAGTCCGTAGTTCTGTTGCGACGTGATTGAAGGACAAACCAACAAACGAAGAGACACACTTTCGCATTTATAATCTATATATATAAAAGAAAGTGGTGTTCGTTACACTATTTATAACTCAAGAATGGATGAACCGATTTGGCTGAAAATTGGTGGAGAGGTAGCTTAGAACCAGGAGACGGACATAGGATACTTTTTATCCCGTTCGACCGCGTTTCCGTCATGCCACTATAAAACGTGGTATACCAAAAACGCATCTGACATGGAATAACAAAACACAAATGACAGTGGAATAACAAAACGTAAATGACAGCTAAACGTAATTTTGTCTTTGGTTAAGTATGGTAAAAAATTTGACAATTATAAAAAAAAAGTAATGGATGTAGTAGTGGTTCCTCAGACCGGGAGAACTACTTTATATCTCGGATAATGAAAGAGTTCCCGCAGGATTTTTAAAAACTAAATCCATGCGGACGAAGTCGCGGGCATCAGCTAGTATTTAGTATAAAGTATGATAATAATTACCAAAATATGTTCTTGACATACTAACTCGCCAAACTGGTAGGTCAGTTTATACACTAGCACACTTACAACTTTATAATATTTACATAACGCTAACTTAACAATATTAATAAATCTTTATTAACATTCTTATTCGCACGCGCGAGTATTTCGCCATCTAAACGAGGCACCAGTTATCATTTCGTGTCAGAAAATCGACTCAACCGATTACGAATGTACTTAATTAAATTCCTCTAATACGTTCGCGGGTTGAACAACTATTTGTAATTCTGTAGAGTGTAATATTAATATTACGGACAATGGGCGAGGCATATATAGCTCGAAGAAATGATGGTCTTTGACCTCCCAAGGTGTTTTGACCTCTAGACCGTCTCGGTGGACGGACATCAAACGAGCCGCAGTTATAGACATATGGAAGTCATGCCCAGTGGATATCTATCGGTTGATGAAGAAGAAGATAATGATGGATCAAAATAACCAATGGCTTTCATAAAATAATTCATCATCATTATGAACCTTTAGATGTCCACTGCTGGACATAGGTCTCCTGCATGGGCCTCCACAGGCTTCGGTCTTGCGCCGCCTGAATCCAGCGGCTCCCTGCGACTCGTTTGATGTCGTCGGTCCACCTAGTGGGGGGTCTGCCAACACTGCGCTTCCCGGTGCGGGGTCGCCACTCCAACACCTTGGGACCCCAACGACCATCAGCTCTTCGAACTATGTGCCCCGCCCATTTCCACTTCAGTTTCGCGACTCGCTGAGCTATGTCGGTGACTTTGGTTCTCCTGCGGATCTCTTCATTTCTGATTTGATCTCGCAGGGATACCCCAAGCATAGCTCTCTCCATCGCTCGCTGAGTGACCCTGAGCCTTCTTATGAGGCCCACTATCAACTATTTTTAACTGTAGAGAATAATATTACGGACAATGGGCGAGGCATATAGTTCGAAGAAATGATTGATTGATCGTTGACCTCCCAAGGTGCTTTGACCTCTAGACCGTCTCGGTCGACCTACGACACCAAACGAGCCGCAGGGAGCCGCAGATACAAGTGGCGCAAGACCGAGACATATGAAAGTCATGCCCAGTGGATATCTAAAGGTTGATGAAGAAGAAGATAATAATGATACATCAACAAGTTAACCTTCACAAAATTAATAATTTTGTGTTTGAATTTAAATTTGTTTTAAGTTCAATCTTGAAGTCTATACTAATTTGGTATGATGTGAATTCACCATTGAGTTCCAAAGGCTTTTTCCACCTTACATCCGATCTGAATTCGAGAATTGTCGATCTGAACTAGCTGTAATACTATTTTTATAGACCCGAATTAGTTATAATAATAATATAAAAAAATATTTTTAAAAAAAAACCGACTTCAAACAGCGCGGCGTACAAATAATTTTAGTTTGTATACGTATTTTGAAATCGATGAAACCAATGCGCGACGCTAGCCTGACTTGAACATACGTGTACAAACTAAAATTATTTCATACTTTGTAGTGGCATTTGAAGTCGGTTTTTGAAAATATTTTATTTATATATTATTATATTAAGCTTTTAAGTGTAGGTTCACAGGATCAATCTTCACATTCTCTGACCGCGAGCGATTTGCTCTTATTCATTGAGGAGTTCCGTCCTCCATCACCGAAGATATTCATCAGATCTACACCAAATTTGAACGGGACTAACCTGACGGAATGAAATATTTTGTTTTTATTCAAATCGGTTCAGATTTGACGGAGTTATGGTATAAAATCGCAAAAAAAAATATAACGCCTCGAATTGAGAACCTCCTACTTTTTTTGAAGTCGGTTAAAACGTATGAATGCATTTTCAATCAGAGGCAATAACGATATACACATATTGAGGCACTCATTTTTAACCCCCGACGCAAAAAGAGGGGTTTGACGTCGATGTCTGTCTGTGTGTCTGTCTGTGGCATCGTAGCTCTCAAACGGATGGACCGATTTCGATGCGGTTTTTTTCATTTGAAAGCCAATTTCCTTGCGGTGGTTCTTGGCTATGTTTGGTTAATATCGGTCCAGCAGTGTAAGAGTATCAGCTCTTTTCTCATTTTTGATTTATGGTTACTCGATTATGTGCTTCACGCGTGCCAGTATAATCGTTAAATGACAATTAATTGATAACTTCGACCTGATGCTTCAACCAGAAGTACATAGTCCGGCCATAGATTCACATGTCGGGGGTGTTTTAAATTTTTAACTTACGCTTGTTAGACAATTTCGACAGCAGATTTTAGTAAGATGAATAAACCTTCAGTATTCCAATGAGGATTAGCAAGCTGAAGTGGCAGTGGGCAGGTCATATCTGTCGCAGAACCGATGGCGGATGGGGCAGACGTGTTCTGGAGTGGAGACCGCGTACCGGCAAGCGCAGTGTAGGGCGCCCTCCAGCTCGCTGGACCGATGACCTTAAGAAGGTGGCGGGAAGCGGTTGGATGAGGAAGGCGGAGGACCGTGTTTGGTGGCGCGCTCTCGGAAAGGCCTATGTCCAGCAGTGGATGAACTCAGGCTGATGGATTGGATTGGATTCCAATGAAGCGCTAAATCGGTTCTATATACGAGATAAAACTCAACCGTACGGCAAAAATACTGGAAAACAAAAAACAAAACAGTTTGAATTCAACCGATAAAGTGAACCGGATTTTCCGATCGCGTGCAACTATTTTTTGGCGGCAAAAATGTTTTTTCCGAAGGCAATTAATCAAATACCTATCGTATTTGTAGGGTGATTCTTTTCTCTTTTTTCATAATAACAACAAAATTGCAAGGCTTGAAAGAAACCGATTTAATGCAAAGATTTACCTCAAAAATCCCAATATCTCAAAAAATGCTTCTAAATGAATTCCAAATGATTTTCAAAATCTGTGTTTTAAAAACTAAGATTTTGGAAATCAAACTGACAATTTACTGACAAATCAAAGGTTCATGATTCCTCTATTACGCCTCAAGAAGGTGCAAAGGTCATTTGTGGGAATGGGCGTGACTTTCTATTCACAGCCAATTTTAGACTTGCACAAGTCTAAGAAATAATTTAGAAATTTGCTCATAAAAGTATGTTCATTAATCTTCTGACAGTTCATTAATCATCTCAGTTAAACTCGCTTTCGAATAAATAAACAAACAAACAGTTAATTGCGAGTCAAGTCACGCGCAGTGTATAGAGTTCCGTAGTTGCCTCAAACCTGTATATTATGCGTACTTAGAAGGGTATACATATTACGTAATTTTTCATGATAAAATGTTTTTTTTTACGTTTGGGGTGAAGGGGTGAGGGGGGATGCCAGACTCTAACTAAAATTTTCACTGAGGCGGAATGAAACGGACCCCTTAATCGGAAAAAATGTTCATGACGTACGTCCAGTACTTTTAAAAGACCTTTCCAACGACACTCCACAAAATGGAATAGATGAGTAAAAATAAAATTAAGTGGCACTCGGGGACTGCCGCGGTAAAGCTATTGCATAGCATTTTTTATCAATTTATGAAATTATAATATTTATGCAATATTTTTTTTGCATAATAAAAATTATGCAAAAAAAGAATTAAAAAAACAAACAAACAAGAAAAGCGCACTGTCACAACTTCGCGAGTGAGATTCGAACCTGCGACATCATACACCATACGCCAAAGAAAGCGGCCGCTCGCCCACTGCGCCAAACAGAGCTACTTGTGAATCTCTAAAATGTTGAACGCTTACTGAACGACGGTGTTAGGTTTATTTTTGTTACGGAATTTCTTGATTCGATCGCCGCTTTCGAACTGTTTGTCCTAGTTCGAAGCCCGTGATAAAAGCTATGCAATAGCTTAAAAATTATCATCCCCTTTACATGTAGAAGAGGTACCCAAAATAATAGTTTTTTTTGCCAATTTACATCTCTTTAGTACCAATATTCTCTGCGCTAGCGACGCGGCGAAACTATGAAGGTTCTTTGTTTTTTTACTACGGAACCCTAAAAAACCGCATTCAAATCGGTCCAGTGTTACGATAACACAGACAGAAAGAAAGACAAATACACAGACAGACGGTCAAACTTATAACACCCGGGCTACTTTTCTTTGTCGGGGCTTTTAAAGGTGCTACGCCTACGTCTACGCAAAAGCCGCGTAGGCACGTTGTAGCATTTTGCTACGATCTATCTTCTACTCACATGTATGTAGGTAGTATATTATGTTTACTGTTATAATTTATAGTATGCTTACTATTATTTACAAGTTTTCACTGTAACATACTACCTATAACCACCTACGAGAGCAATCTAGTTAATAGAAGTCGGTTAATTAAAGGCTTGGTCAGACACGAAGCGGGGTGGCAACATGTCCAAAGCAGCTTCTATAGAAGCTGATGTAAAATGTAGAAATAGGTATTATAATAGTTTTTTATTCGATGTCAAGACAGTCTCGATATCACTTGATGCTAAATAACGATGTAGTCTAAGATGGTAGTGGGCTAACTTGGATGTGGGTTGCAGTTTTTATTAAACTACTAGCTGATGCCCGCGACTTCGTCCGCGTGAATTTAGTTTTTGTTTTTTTTTTGTATTAAAAACCTTCCGTGGAACTTAAGGAACATACAAAAAAATAAATAAACCGAATTGGTCCATCCATTCTTGAGTTATGCGCTTACCAACATTCATTTTTATTTATATAGATAGATTAAACTCATACCCCTAGTCGCTTTCTATTTGAATCGGGCCGAAACGCTAAATTGCTTGGCGGCACGTCTTTGTTGGTTTAATGGTAACTAGGCAGGGCCAAAGCCTCCTACCAGGATGTCATGTTCTGCACGGCATAAAAACAAAAAAAAAAAACAGTTTCTACGTGGCATAAAGCCACAAATATTCGCTTAAACATACGGCTTTGCAAAAAGCAGGTAATTAGCAACTGCCGAAAACTCCCCAGCCGTGATAGCCTAGTGGTAGAACTGTGGTCTCCTATTCGGAGGGTCGCAGGTTCGATCCCGGGTACGAGCTATATGCGATTTAGCAATGAAATATCACATGCTTCAATGGTGAAGGAAAACATCATGAGGAAACCTGCACGCCTGAGAGTTCTCTATAATGTTTTCAAAGGTGTGTGAAGTCTACTAACTCGCATTGGGCCAGCGTGGTGAACTATGGCCTATAACCCTTCTATGAGAGGAGACCTGCGCTCAGTAGTGAGCCGTTAATAGGTTGCTGATGGTGATGATGATGAAAACTCCCACTACGAAAAATATCCTTGTTGTATACAATGGTACACGCATTGCCACGCGTCGCGGTTTATCTGTTGAGGCCTTTATAGAAGATGGTTAATAGATTAGTCTTTACATTGATGACGTGTGGAGTTTGACAGAAAGACTGGCGATTAAGGTGCAACGCAGCCTACGTGCAGCGTTTTTTATAGCAACTCAAACTCATCTTTATACACTGATAAAATATATTATACGGTTGAAATTGGTATCTCTGCGTTTTTTGCATCATTACTGAGAGTAATGACCCCTTTCTATAATCAAATAATGATAAGATTCAACGTTATTTTTACAAACTTTTCTTTAACTTGCAATGTATGTATGTATGTTTGGGTCAAATCTTGCAAGATGAATTAGAACCACTTCCCTGTTTTATATTGAGCTGAAATTTTGCATGTGTATGTAAATCGGATGACGATGCAATATTATTGTGACATGGAGCTGATCTGATGATGGAGGTGGAAGGTGGCTATGGGGACTTTAAAATAAAACGACGTAACCTCATCGAGTTTGGGCTTGTTTGATTTGTCTTGATAAGTACTCTGGTCTATATCCAAGTTTTGTTGATGGAGATGGAAGGTGACCATGGCAACTTTTAAGCTATTGCATAGCTTTTATCACAGGTTTTGAACTAGGACAAACAGTTTGAGCGTGGCGACCGAATCAAGAAATTCCGTAACGACAAAAAACCTAACACCGTTGTTCAGTAAGCGTTCAACATTTTAGAGGTTCTCAAGTAGCTCTATTTGGCGCAGTGGGCGAGCGGCCGCTTTCGAGCGCCGATGTCGCAGGTTCGAATCTCACTCGCGAAGTAGTGACAGTGCGCTTTTCTTGTTTGTTTGTTTTTTAATTTTTTTTGCATAATTTTTATTATGCAAAAAAAATATTGCATAAATATTATAATTGCATAAGTTGAAAAAAATGCTATGCAATAGCTTTACCGCGGCAGTCCCCGAGTGCCACTTAATTTTTATTACAGAGTTACGTCATCACCAAAAGGTACGTCGTATTAGTTACGTCAAACTTGACGTGTGTATCTTTGTATGAATCTATCTGTATGTCTGTCTGTTCCCTCGTAGCGGTCTACTCAATGGACCGATTTCGATGCAATTTTTTCAGTTTGAAAGCTCTATATATAAAACTAGCTGATGCCCGCGACTTCGTCCACGTGGATTTAGTTTTTAAAATCCCGCGGGAACTCTTTAATTTTCCGGAATGCCTTTGTCACCCTCCAGGTACATCCAAAAAAATCACGTCAATCCGTAGCTTTGTTGCAGCATGATTGACGGACAAACCAACAAACAAAACATACTTTCGCATTTATAATATGTATTAGTAAGGAAGAATTAATATAATATAATACTACGATAATAAAGGCGATCTAATTAAATATTTAAACACAAAAGCTACTATTGTGATTTAAATATGATAGTAAGATATATTCCCTCGGGGACTTTTTTGTAGAAAAAAATGTACTTTAAGTAATTTAATCATGTAGTACATAATATTTAGGTATCATCAATAGTTTTCTCAGCACACGCCAAATAATGCATTTTATAGGCAAAATTTTGCTACTTTGGATTACATTATTACAATTTTCTTAAGGATCTCTAATTTTTTTGAAAATAAATTAGGTATAGCCTATGTTAGTTCCTGATAACTTAGCTTTCTATTGGTGAAAAAATTGTTAAAATCGGTCCAGTAGTTACAGAGCCTATTCGGTACAAACAAACAAACAAAAATCTTTCCTCTTTATAATATTAGAATAGAAAAATGTGGCATTGGGGTCCAAGATATTGGAAAGGCGACCTCGCACGGGGAGGCGCAGCGTTGATAGACCCCCTACTAGTTGGACAGAGGATCTCAGGCGCAACAGCTGGATACAGATGGCGCAGGGTTGTATTCTGTGGCAATCATTTCAAGAGTCTATGTCAGTGGATATCTATCGGTTTAGATATACCTACTATTATAGAAAAGAATAGAATAGAAATATTTATTTCAGAATATAAATATTTTTTATACAAATCAACGTTTTTACAGGTGCTTTTGAATCGTCGATGAGTCTACCACTGGTTCGGAATGCCCTTCCTGCCGAGAAGAACCAGCAAGAACTCGGCGGTTGCTTTTTTTAAAACAAGTTTGCAATATAATAGATATTATGCTACGAGTATGTATACAGTGTTTCCACAATAAGAGGAAGTTCCAAAAATGCATACTACTTACAACTATTCAATACATATTAAGATGGGCAGACAGAAAGTAGCCCCATTCCCGCCGGCGGATACCCGTTCACGAGCATGACGCATGACCCAACCGCTGCTTCGCTCAACCATATTTGAGGGAACGTAACGTGAACATGTAGATGAACAGCATAACATAACAACATTTTCACTTTCATCTGAGGAAAATCAGGTGAAAGTGAAAATATTTCTAACGTACAAAGAAAACCTAACGCAAAATCTCAAGTCTTTACAAATGATACGACAGTCGTTTCCTCCTTTTATATAAGGGAAGGCAGTCATATTAGCATAAAAACGTATTAAAACCCGACATTTCTTAAACTAATTTCCCAGAACACATGCCCTATCGCGTAAGTGTAACCGTTATTCGTTTTTTCCGTGCCTCAACTCGATAAATTTCACCAAGCAAAAATATTGCTCCTGAGTTAGCCCGCTGTAAATTCTGGTGGCACACCGAGTTTTTTTAACTAGTTTAATGATGTTCAGTTGGTTTTCCTGAGTTTTCAGTCAGTTTCAGCTGAAAATAGCCAACTTTATAAAACATGGGTTGCCTGGTAGAGATCGCATTTAAACGATAAGGCCGCCTATTGTACTCTGTTTTTTTTAAGTTACATAAGTATGTTGTTTTCTTTTTTTCCTTCTTTTGGTGTAGGTACAGTAAAGTATATTTCAATTTCAATTTCAATTTCAGCTTCTGTCCGTAGCTTCGCTCACGTTAAGTTTGATTTTTCAAACCCATATTTTATAATTTACCCCCATAAGGGTTGAATTTTCAAAATTCCTTTCTCAGCAGATGCATACGTCATAATAGGTACTTTAAACCAAATTACAGCCCGATCAACAATATCAACAATCCGATACGACAATAGTGCAACGGCTGGGATTCGAACCTGCGACCTTTCAGTTTTCAGTCCGCACCTTTAACCGTTGGGCTATTGAGGCTTTAACTTTAACTTCTGTGTCTACACCAGTTTGCTACTCAGGATGAAGATTCTCAAAAACAAAATATTATGGTTTTTGGCGTGATAACGTCTTATAAATACCAAACACCGGCTGCACGCAAGAAAAAGTGTCACGTTCCGCCTGAGCCTGCGCGTTTCAATTAACTCCTTCTTTGTACAAAATAATGATAATTCAGTGATAATAATTCAATTCAATTCATAAAAAGTATGCAATTTTTGGAACGTAGTTCCTTATCGCGCGGTGCGGAAGGGGGCTAGAAGGAAAAAAATTAAGACAAAATTGAACCGACACTTTTTTGAATGTGAATTTGGCATTGTGTTCAATATTTTCACAGTACAATATAAGATCTCGGTAGCCTTGTAGTTTCTACAGTCGCTAAACAGTTAAAGGTCGATGGTTCGAATCCCAGCTCGACAGACTGAATTTTCTATTTTCAATTTTATTTGAAATAATTTCTGCATGTGGAATTTTTCCCTAATTTTTTATAACTTAAAAATAAGTTATAAAAAATTCCACATGTCGAAATTATTTAAAATAAAATTGAAAATAGAAAATTCAGTCTGTCGAGCTGGGATTCGAACCATTGACTTTTAACGGTTTAGCGACTGTAGAAACCACAAGGCTACGGAGATCTAATATTGTAGTGTGAAAATATTGAACACAATGCCAAATTAATTAATCGAAAGGAACTTCGTTCCATCCGGGTGTCCCTTGACACCTCTCAAGTTTTTCATCAATGTTTCTTTATGACATTATCACGTAAAACTATCGTCCGTAAACCGACGTTACAGACAACCAATTTTTTCATTACGTGTCATTGATACAGTCTATTAAGGATCGATGTGCTAAAGTTAAGGTTTAACCCCAGTGTACCCCAAACTTTACCCGCCCTCACTTATATATAGCCAACCCCCTACGCTGAAAGCTCAGTCGATTCCCAAGCCCCATACGGTGCGGACTTGATGTAAAACGGAGATTTTGTACGCGTGTGTATTTAGTATTATACAAACATTGTTTTGAGTGCCTGAATGTTTTGGTGAGTTTTTTTTCATCACGTATCTCTGAAGTGTCTTATTTCAGGGATCTTTACACTAATGGGCGGATCTTGGAGATTGTGTTTCAGTAAAATGTTACGGTTATTGTTACGGCTTTTCGTGTATATTATATGTGGGTTCGTTTGAATTTGATCGTTTTTCTTTAGGTGCGTGGAGAAATTGATTTAAATAAAGACGGAATTTAATAATTCAACGGTAAGCTATATTAGCTCTTAAGCTTTTGATTGCAAAGGAATTTGTGACCACGTTAACTTTTGTAAAAATATTTTATTACAATCTTTAGTTAAAAAAAGAAAAAGATAATGGAAATACGTTTCTCTTACGTTCGTAATCGTTTCGCGTATCTTTTTAATTTAAGGTATGCGAAGCTTTATTTAAGTCCGCGGAATAAAATAAAAATGTTTAAGTTTATATTTTATAAATAGTTATTTACAACCTTTAATTTTACACACAATACATATATAGGCAGATGATATATGCATAGGTGTGTGTGTTAACATTTAAAAAGCTAATTATGAAATATTTTAAACTTCTTGAGTAGCTAAAAGGTATTTAGAGTATTTTAATGCCACTTTTTTAATTAAGCCGCTTCATATATTGAAAAAAAATCAACAGGTAAGTGACTAAGGTCCGCTTGCAGAGACGCCGAGTTAGTTAACCCAGGAATAAATTTGTAATTTTGACAGGAGCTGTAAACGCAATCTATCAAATCTGTCCTTTTAACCCAGAGTTAGCTGCTAACTCTGGGTTAAGACGTTTCTGCAAGCGCGCCTAACGGAATACGACACTATGCGAAGCTTTCATTTACTAGTACAATAATCATTGTTATGTAAGTTTTTTGGATTTGCATTGGGATATTTTTACAATAATAAATTGGCATAATTTAGACCTATGTGTACTAATAAAAACAATAATTATAAAAAAATGAGTTGTGGATATTTTAAAGTCTTTTTAGGCAGTACCTACATGATGATCATAATCAATATTATTATGACAACAAAATAATTTAACTTTGAAATATTTTTAAACTAGAAATAGAAATTATCAGACCTTATAAGTACGAAATATTATAATTAAAATTCAAAAAATTCAAAATTATTTGTCACGTAGGCCAACCTGTGGCACTTATGACACATCATGACTCTACCACTGGTTCGGAAAGCGGATTCTGCTGAGAAGAGCCGGCAAGAAACTCAGCAGTTTCTTTGTTCAAAATCATTTTACAATATTAATAAGTAGCTATTTACATTGTAACAAGTTTTTTATTCTATCTTGTGGGCAGCTGCATGCCAAGTCGATTTATCCCATGCAACTTGATAGAATAGAATACAATATCTCCACAATGAGGGGAAGTCCAAAAATGCGCACTACAATTCAATACATGTTAAGACGGGCAGACAGAAAGCAGCCCCATTCTCGCTGGTGGCACCCGTTCACGAACATGACCATATTATATTATCATTAAGACTTGCTAATTTAAAAGTTTTTGATTAAGTACCGATATGACCGACGTCGTGTGACGTTTAACCGAGAAATAAATTGAGCGTTCTGACAGTTGTTGTCAGAAAATCTGCCACAATATCAAAACGCTCGGATAAGACTTATTTTACGTTGGTGAAATCGGCTCTAAGAGTAAAAGGTATCCAAAAGTCCTTAGTCTATAGCTTAGAAGGATAATCCTTCAGGAGTTTTTATATTACTAATAATGGCTTACTAAGCCTCTTGATGTTCGTAAGTCGTTCATGAGAATGGTTGTTAAATTTTATTAATAGACTAGATGATCCAACGCGGCTTTGCTCGAGTGGGGTTTTGAAAATTTTGAGGGGGGGGGGGGGGGGAATTTTCAAAAATCCTGCAACACGTATTTTTTCATTGTTAATTGAAAGCCCAAATACAAAGTTTCATTACTGATATAAGTAAACTCTAAAATGAAAGATTTTCATACAATTTTTTTCTTCTTCTTTGTCAACCGATAGACGTCCAATGCTGGAAAAACGTCTCTTGCGTGGACTTCCACAGGTCTTGCGCCGCCCGAATCCAGCGGCTCCCTGCGACTCGTTTGATGTCGTCGGTCCACCTAGTGGGATAAAATTTTTTATCGCCTATAACCCCCTAGGGGGTGGAATTTCAAAAAATCCTTTCCTTTGGGGGGAAACTACGTCAGAAATGGCTCTGCGTTGATACATCAGTCATTCAGAACAAGTCTTTTTATAATTTTTTGTACCAGGAACCATCGTGGACAACCACAGTACACCCTACCAAAGTTTGATCACAATCTGATCAATGTTTCGGAACTCATAGAGGACAAACATACAAACATTGATTTTTTATATAGATTTAGAGATTAAGGATTATTTTATTATTAAGTTGGGGATTTGTTAGATGTTCGCCTCTTAGATATCTCTTCTCTGCTATATTATAATTGGATATTACTTATTTACCTACGTACAGGTATTACTTCTTCTTTATCGACATACTAGCGACCCGCCCCGACTTTGCGCGGGCAATTAGAGCACAATTAACATGTTTTTAACCGACTTCAAAAAAACAGAAAGAGGAGGTTCTCAATTCGATGCGTATTTTTTTTTTCTTTTGTTGGGTCGCATCAGTTTTTTGCTTGCCTCGATTATATGGATTTATTTTCGCGCGCGTTCATTTTTATTTAGCGATAACTCATATGATATTCATTTAGGTAAATTATTGTGTGTAAAGGATTATCATAATGTGCATGTAATGCTTGTAGTAAATAACGTATTTGAGTTGATAAGGATTAATACTGTATCCGTCTAAATCTTTGAGTAATAAACCAACACTGGAGAGGAATTGACGCCTAATTTATTTGCAAAAAAGTCTGTCAATTACGGTGGGGGGCGAGGTAGCACACATGAAAACTTGCTTACTACAGGTGCATTTTTCCATCACGTCGCTATGCACGCACACAATATAATTAGCAAACACTACCTTAAATTATATGCACACAATCACATTCACACACAGGGACGCTCTATCATTACATGAAACAATCGCATCATATGTGTAAGCATTTTAGGGATTTGACACTATCGATTATCGACTTTCGATAAGTTCTTCTAATAATTATTTACAACAGAGTTACTTTATTCGAGAGTAAATTTTTTTGTTCGAGATCTTTAACATGGTAGGTACCTATATAGAAGCGCTAGGAAACGAGGCTCTTGCCGTTATTTTAGTCATAATATGCCTTTGCTATTAGATTGACTCTTTGTAGGCTTTTAGTACTTGCGTAAAGATACAGCTAGAAACTTTGACCTTTATTGACGATGGAAAGCGATCTAGCTTATTTACTTTTTTATATATTTGGAAGAAAAAGATACTGCGTCGGATTGTTGGATTTTCGTTTTCCTACGACATTATTTTTCTAAGATACTATGTTGACCTTCTCTGCATGTTTATAGTATATATTTTTTGTTATTCATATTTTTAAACGTTCTCAAAAATGCTGTAAATACTAAGACACAATCTATTTTTCAATATTATACAGATACTTCAAAAAAGTTATCAATACTTTTTAGCAGTGCAGTGCACTTAGGTTTACTGTAAGGACTTGGGATTATCTGATTATTAACAGATTTTGTAGATACCAAGATATTTACTCCGTCACTATACTCTCAATCTCATGCTGAGAGCATGCTGTAGGTACCATAGTATATCATCTTAGAGAAGCTGTTTAGTTATGATTTAAGATTATAAGCCACCAGGGAGTGCTGTACTTTGTCATAGGTTTTTATAATTTTTAATAATATTGTTTATTAAGTTGAGAGACATTTAATTTTTATTTGAATACGTAGTGGGTATTAATATTGAACACATTGATTTCTTAAGTAATCTTGTTTAAATAAACATACAGCATTTTTAATGAAACATCATTTGTTTTATTTATGTTTAAAGCGAAATTTACGATGTATCTATTACTAAAAAGTATATTAAGTACAAACTGTTAGGACTACATCATGTTTCCTTAAAAATAGATACATCATAATCAGCATTTCAGAGTTTAGAGTTATTTCGTGGTTTCATATCTTTCAAATACCAAGTTACAGCAACATTGCTTCTTGAAATTGAAAAACTACTACTTTAGAATTATATAATTAGTATCATCTGATGTGTTACATTAAAAAATATGATTTTTGAAAAAAATCTGCTCCTGATAGCTTATTATGAGCTGTTATGATTTTTTAAAACGTTATTGGCTCTGGTTTAAAGTTCACTTTTTCGATTTACAAGATCGTTTTCCAGCGTTGAATAATATTCTCTCAGTCCAGCATGGAGGAAACATAAAAAGTAAAAACTGAACCCTAAAAAAAAAATTTATTTAAAGTTAGGATTGGTAAGTTAAAAGTTGTACCTACACACTTTACTTGGAAAGCTTATTTTTTTCATCTACTTCATCTGAACGAAGTGTATATTTGTTTGTAATGCTAGGCTGCCGCCATGGCTATAGTGGCCACCCCATCTGTTATAAAACACCGCCAAGCTATTTAGCTTTCCGGTAAACCTAGCGCGAGGAATAAGAAGTATGGGTACTTTAATTCAATTGCCAAGTTTTAATGAACCAAATAATATGTATAGAATTTAAATTATTTTTTTTCGTCAATGAACCATTAGTAAGACGATAAAAATATCTCGGTATAAATAATTTATACAATCCCCCCACCAATATCGACATATGAAATCTTGCTGTCCAGCCCTAATTTTATTGCGGTGTGGCCGACTTCATAAAATTAAAGTCCTAATTTTCGACTAAGAAAGACTTACGTGGAACTAATCATTATTATTAAACAATTTTTTAGTCTCGTTTTCATTATTTTTTTGTATTATATTTGTAAAAATCCTTTCTTAGCGGATGCCTACGTCATAGTAGATGTGCGTTGATAGATCAGTCAGTCAGTCACCTTTTCATTTTATATATTTAGAAAATTATACCACACTGGCTATATGGAAATATATACCTATAACTTTTGAAATAATTGTGTAAAAAAACAAATTTTATGAATTCGCTGAGTTTATGGAGCTCTAGCTGCATCAATGCATTTTAAACAATAGTGGGAGAGTACCAGCCAATCAGACACCATTGCGATCGTTATAATAATGCAATCATTTTAACCGACTTCAAAAAAGAAGGAGGTTCTCAATTCGAATTTTTTGGTATATTTGTTACGCAATTATTCCGCCAAATAATGAATGGAATTTGATATTTTTTTTTGTTTAGTAGGGCATACTTCAGAGGTGGTTCCCATATAAATTGTTGTTGATATAATGTTAGATGTTACTCCATAACTACGTCAAATCTGAACCGATTTCAATTTTTTTTTGAAAGAACGCATAATAAGGTTGGGCCTATTTAAAAGGTGAAGAGAAGGTGATTCATATCTTTGGTAATGGAGGAAGGAACTCAATGATTAAGAGCAAATTGCTCGCGATCAGAGATATACACTAAAAAGCTTAAAATAATAATGTAAAAAAAAATATCTTTAAAAAACCGACTTCATACGCCGATCGGGCAAAGTTGGGCTAGCGTCGCGCATTGGTTTCATCATTTATATTTAGGCCCGCCCGACTTCAACATACATGTACAAATTAAAATTGTTTTATACTTTGTAGTGGCGTTTAAAGTTGGTTTTATAGAAAGAATTTTTATCATTATTTGATAATCCCACAGACGATCAAAGTTCGTATTTATATATCTAGTCATATTTTACTTAAAGCTTATAAATTAGTCGTTCACCCCTTCCTATTCTATCGTGATTTTAATTCTATGGGATCAATTTATAATGCAGTTCATGAAAAAGGTCTCTAAACGAATAGTAAGTAGGAAGATTAATTTTCAATATTTTCCCCAAATTATTTCATGTACGATTAAGTAGCAACATTTTCAGATCGACAGTTTTCTTAAGTTTTCTGCATAAGTATTGCATTATTTGGATAAAATAATACATGAGAACTAAATAAATGTTATCCTTTAGTAAACTGGATTTTTTAAATATTTTTTTAGAATAAAATACTCTCATATTCGGCATTTATAGCGGAGCTCATTCCCCGCTAACCATACGTAGTTGACAGGCGCGTGACTCGAGTCAAACAGTTTTATATAACGAGTATGAGCACTGCTCATACCCAACTTACAGAGGGGTACGCGCGTCAATTCTTCTCCTGTGTTGGTTTATTACTCAAAGGTCTAAATAGATTTCCAATTACCGCATTTTCCATGACGATTATATTAGAAGTTAAAATGGGTTTAATAAGCTATCCTTCAACGATAGATATATTATGCCATTGTGGACATTTCTGTATAGATCTATCCCACCATACCACCACCATACATTACTTTGTTATATCTCAAAGGGATTAGGCAGCGTTCTCGATGAAAACTCCCAGGCTTGACTTTCTCCGATATTTCCAACAATTATCGTCTTAATTCAACCAATTTACACAAAACCTTAACAAATTATGCATTACAACCTTCTTCATGAATCACCCTGTCCATTGGTGAAAATCCGTTCAGTAGTTTTTGAGTTTATTGCGAACAGAGAGACAGACGCGGCGGGGGACTTTGTTTTATATTAAGTAGTGATGTAGTGATAGTGATAGACTCCCACTGCTGGACGAAGGTCTCTTGCGTGGACTTCCACAGGATTTGGTTTTGCGCCGCCTGCAGTGGGTGGTATTTGTCTTACGTTACTAGATTTTGCCCGCGACATCGTCCACGTGGACTTAGGTCTATGCGGAAACCTGTTTTTCCGGGATAAAAACTAGTCTATGTCACTCGTCAGGTCCTCAAAATAGCCATGCAAGTATACACGTCGATCGCTTGCATTGTGGCTGTTTGATCGCATGTGCGATTCCCGGTAGGGACGATTTGGGAATTTATCTACTTATAATAAAACTGTAACGGTACGATTTTTGTATATTGAATATAATTATTTTAAAAGTATTAACCGTGGGATGCTTTACTATCGGTACCTATAACCTACTGAGACCAAAACAGATTTTTATTTAGAATAAGAAGAATAATAGAATAGAAATATTTTTTATTCAAATAAACTTTTTTACAAGTGCTTTTGAATCGTCGATGAGTCTACCACTGCTTCGGAATGCCCTGCCGAGAAGAACCAGGAAGAAACTCGGCGGTTGCTCTTTTTAAAACAAGTTTAATCAATACAATAGATGCTATGCTATGCTATAGATTTTATTTTTGACTGCCTTTCTGCCTGTCTGTGGAAGCATCACGCGAAAATTTTGTATAGTGGATACTCCGGGTCAACATATAGAATAGTTTTTATCCTGAAAAACAATCAGATTCCTCCGGGATAGGATAGATGTAAGTTTTTATCGAATTTACTTCATAACTCCGTCATATTTGAAGCGATTTTAATAATTATTTTTATATTTGGAATTTTATACTATCAAGCATGTTTTATCTAACTTTGATTAAGATCTGATAAATATTATCAGAGATAGAGGATATATGACTATTCACGGATAAGAGACAACGATCGAATACATGTATGTACCATTTATATGAGGGTCTTAGCCATAGGCATTAATAACAACAAATAGACTAAATGATTTACCTACATACCCCAGTTGTTTGTACAAATGTGTTTGTTTTGTAGCCTACACGTGCGAAGACGCAGCTGGTCAACTAGTTTCTAAATAAATGTTCAGTATCTACTTATAACAATTTCAACATAATATCTTTATACGTAAACTAGCTAGCTGTTTTTAAAAATCCCGCGGCAACTCTTTTATTTAAATATTGATATTAAAGTATATTACATATAATAATAATTAAAAAAATTGGCTGGGGAAAAATGCTCGTTTGTTTTGGTCGCAACTTACAAACCGCATTATAAATCTGTGTTTTCAGTATTTGTTGTTTAAATATACTATAAAGTACTTGATATACCACAATTTCAAATTGATAACTAGTTTAGTTTTTAAGATAGACCCCCTAACAAAATTGGTCTAAAACCGACAACTTTGACGGCCCCCCATTTCTTAATGAGCTCTACTCCACTTAATGAGCTCTAGACAATGACACCCCACATGCCAGGGTAAAAAATAAAATTTTATTTAGACTCCTTTTCTATGCCCCCTTTATTTACTAGTGGTTCGCCCCGAACTGAGACCTCGCGGTAACGGTATCCCATGATTATTCATTCAATCGATACATGACGACCAAAACTGACATTATTATTATTATGCCCGTTTTCACCAAACATACCTAAATCATCCCCTATGTAGGAGTCTCTTTACGTAGGTAGCTCCAAAACACAATCCTAAGTCCTAACATCCGTCCCAATGTCCTTTTAGGTGTCCCGTACAGGATCGTGATAAAGAAGTTGACAGTAATCATCACATAACTTATCATAGGTAGCCCGTAAAGGTTAGGGAACGTCAGTGAAAACATTGAATTATTATGTAGGTACTAACGAGTGAAAACGGGTTAGGGGCATCTGTCCAAATCGTCATCTATCGACGCGAATAGAAAATATACAAAATGATATTTAACTAAAGAATAATTTTAATCGAATAATATGTTATTATATTATGTACCTAAATAATAATGGTCGACGCAAAACTGTTTTTGGGATAAATCGTAGTCGACAGTCATAACTCCTAGTTCAATGGAATAGTTAATGACTGCGCCATCTATTAGCATTATTGTGAAGCTATGTGAAATTTACTGATGCTCATTAAAAATTAAATAATCTCGTTTCTTTATAATATTCATATAATTTTAGTATTTGTTGTTCAAGTACAGGATACAAGTGAAGTAAGAAAATAAGTAAGTACAACTTGAAAATATATAGAAAATTTTCCCAGAGAGCGTCTTCAAGCGAGCGTATTAAATCGCCACTTTGGAAGCCCCCCATTTCGTCAATTTTAGGAAAAAAATAAAAAAAAAAATACGGTTGTACTCTGTTCCAAATTGTCTTTAAAATGATACACAGAAAACCTATGAATCGCAAATAAAAAAAAATTTCTTCGCATTCGCTTCTATGAGAGCCCCCCTGAAATAAAGATTTTTATAACTTTTTAAGCCATTTTCGGCTGGAGGCCATCGGTTTACATATTATATCTAAATTTGAAGTAATTACGTTCAGTAATTCAAAAGTTATAAGGCTCTGACAGACGGATGGACGGACGGACGGACGGACAAGTGCAAATCGCTCTAGTAAACTCAGAGACCTCGCTTCGCTCGGTCAATTAATTTTATCTTATTTTTATTATTCGTTGATATAGCGGCAATAGAAATACACAATATGTGAAAATTTCAACTATCTATTACGGTTTAAGAGATACAGCCCAAAGACAGACGAACGGACGGACGGACGGACGGATGGACGGACGGACAGCGGAGGCTTAGTAATAGGGTCCCGTTGGCACCCTTTGGGTACGGAGCCCTAAAAATTAGGTATAGATTATAATTAATCAATAATAATTTATATTAATATTCCTTAGTTTTTAAGTTGAAAATTTTTGTACGCCTCACGGCATTAAATGCTGATACTAAAACAAAGTTTACACCTATTTGCTTAGCTAGGTATATATAGTTCTAGCAATTCACGAGGGCGAATGACTTATGGTTGTATGTGTGTGTGTCGTATCGGCATAAGTGTGAGCGAGCGCAATGCTCGCGCCTGCCCGCTCCCACCTAGGCTTTGACAGGCACGCACACTTACGCAATGTGCATGTACACGAAGTAACCACAAGTAAAGCTCACTCGCCTTTGTGAATTGCAAAAACTGTACTACTATTTCAATAAATAAATGGATTTTGATTTCGATTTTTCCGGAATAAAAGGTAGCCTAAGACACTATCCAGGTCTTCAACTCATGCAAAAAAAGTCACACCCATCCGTTGCTCCGTTGCCGCGTGATTGAAGAACAAACCGACAAAAACACAGTTTCGCATTTAGTAAAGATATCTAAACCCACCCGTGTGTAGCGGAGCGAGTTGGGAGTGAATATTAAAAGAAAAAAAAGGGTCAAAAGTAAATAAGAAATTCAATTCGCTTGTGTCTATAGTTTTAGTCGTTCTTTTATAGAAAGCCAAATATAATTTGGAAGATTTTTCACCTCCGAACTCTAGAAAGATCTTTGAACTTTCTTAACAGATGACATATTTTGAAAACCAACCAACTACAATGTGGGAATGGAAAGTTTAGTCAAATTAATTTTTAAAGTGATTTTTATCCGATTTTTTTTCGAAGGGTTTTGTTTTTCGCGGATCTCTTTTATGTATGTATTACATACGTATGACTTACGGATCCGAGACATAGTCGCTAACTATGGGCCTCATAAGAAAGCTCGGGTTCACTCAGCGGGTGATGGAGAGAGCTATGCTCGGAGTATCCCTGCGAGATCAAATATCAGAAAGGAAGAGATATCCGTAGGAGAACCAAAGTCACCGACATAGCTCAGCGAGTCGCGAAACTGAAGTGGAAATGGGCGGAGCACATAGTTCGAAGAGCTGATGGTCGTCAGGGTCCCAAGGTGCTGGAGTGGCGACCACGCACCGGGAAGCGCAGTGTTGGCAGACCCCACCAGGTGGACCAACGATATCAAACGAGTCGCAGGGAGCCGCGGATTCAGGCGGCGCAAGACCGAAGCCTGTGGAAGTCCATGCATGAGACCTTTGTCCAGCAGTGGACGTCTATCGGTTGACAGAGAAGAAGAAGATGTATGTATATTTGTTTGTAAATTTCTTTGTTACCTCGTATTTTCGAAACGGCTGGATGGATTACGACTTAAAATATCGTTATTTTTTTTTTAATATATAGACTAGCGCTTGACTGCAATCTCAGCTGATGGTAAGTGAAAATGCAGTCTAAGATGGAGCTTGCCTAGAAGATGCCTATTCACTCTATATCGTTATATTCGTCTTAAAAACTCAAGTCCTTAGATACCTGTTTGAAAAAAAAAAATAAAATGGAGGATTATGGGCGCGAAATAGTAATACGTTCAAGAAATACCAAACCTATCGAGTAGGGTATTTATATTAAATAAATGAAATGAAAAGGTTAAATTGCTTTTTTAAAGTCGATTAAAAACATAACTTTTAAATGCCAACTTTGGATGTATATGAGGTATCGTTAGAAGCCTTACATCATCCCAACTGACACTGGCTATATATTTTCAGTTGATATCATATAATTAAATATAAAAAATATTTTAAAAAACAGACTTCAAACGCCCGCGCCACTACAAAGTATATAATTTATTGTTGATTTTTTAAAAATCGCTCAACCGTTTTGATAAAATTTCAATGAGACTACCTGGGAAGTATACCCTTTGAAACACATAAATAATTTTCCAAATCGGTTGTATCTTCGAGTAATCGGTGAACATACATTAAAAAAAAAGATTCTGACGAATCGAGAACCTCTTTCTTTTTTTTTTATTCGATGACAAGCTAGTCCTTGACTGCGATCTCACCTGATGGTAAGTGACGATGTAGTCTAAGATAGTAGCGGGCTAACTTGGAAGGGGTATGGCAGTGAACATTCAAGCCATACCTCTAATTGGTTTCTACACGCCATCGTGCCGGAACGCTAAATCGCTTGGCGGCACGTCTTTTACGGTAGTGTGGTAACTAGCCACGGCCAAAGCCGCCCACCAGACCAGACCAGAGACAATTCAGAAATTATAAATTCCCAAATTGACCCCGCTGGGAATCGAACCCGGGACCTCCCAGTTATAAGACAACAGCGCTCACCACTGCGCCAGGGAGGTCATTAACCTCTTTCTTTTCTGGGGTCGGTTAAAAACAAAAGGGCGACGTGAAACTTTCTGCACCAGGTAGGTACTTATACGTAGATTGAACATTGACCGGACTCTCAACAGATTTATCTCGGGACTATCGATTTCATCCCAAGCGACGGTACATAGTCGTCTGTATATTGGCTGTTGTTATATTTAACTTTTACAACGACTGCCACCTATACACAGGCGCACTATCTATTCCCTCACTCTCATAATTCAACCGGACAGAAACTAAGTGACTGAACTCGTCTAGTGCTTAGGCACCATTATTGAGTATCGTCAAGCACAAGCTTATCTTCTATCTTCTTCTTCTTCTTCTTCTTCTTCTTTATCAACCTATAGACGTCCACTGCTGGACAAAGGCCGCCTGCATTGACTTTCACAGGTACCGGTCTTGCGCCGTCTGATCCCAGTGTCCCAGCGGCTCACTGCGACTCGTTTGATGTCGTCGGTTCCCCTTAGTGGGGGGTCTGCCAACACTGCGCTTCCCGGTGCGGGGTCGCCACTCCAGCATCTTGGGACCCCAACGACCATCAGCTCTTCGAACTATGTGCCCCGCCCATTTCCACTTCAGTTTCGCGACTCGCTGAGCTATGTCGGTGACTGTGGTTCTCCTACGGATCTCCTCATTTCTGATTTGATCTCGCAGGGATATACGGAGCATAGCTCTCTCCATTGCTCACTGAGTGACCTTGAGCCTTCTTATGAGGCCCATAGTTTCCTCTATCTATCTTCTGTCAACCGATACACGTCCACAGCTGGACAATGGTCTCTTGCATTGACTCCCACAGGCCCCGGTCTTGCGCCGTCTGTACCCAGCGGCTCCCTGCGACTCGTTTGATGTCGTCGGTCCACCTAGTGGGGGGTCTGTCAACACTGTGCTTCCCGGTGCGGGGTCGCCACTCCAGCACCTTGGGACCCCAACGACCATCAGCTCTTCGAACTATGTATCCTCCCCCATTTCCACTTCAATTTCAGTTTGCGACTCGCTTCGCTATGCCGGTGACTTTGGTTCTCTTATTCAAGCCCATCTTACCATAGTATAGATATATCTAATCGTATCTTCTTATCTTATCCATCTATAATCTTATTATACCTAAATAAAAAAAAAATTGCTGCTCATTCTTCAGTCCCATACTTTTATCATTCTTATGAAGCACTTTTTGAAAAAAAATATCATTTAAATACTACGTAGTGGCGTTTGGAGTCAGTTTTTTTTTTAAAGAATTTTTCTTCAACATTATTTTCTTTTAAAATCTGTTTTCTTTCCATAACTGAAACATGAAACAACGAATGCCTTTGTTAACTTTTCATTAAAGCGATGATTTGATGTGATAGATAAAAAAAGGAAAAAAAAATAATAAACGCCTAAGTGAAATTACGTAAACATTGCCTTTCAGATCATTAATTTTTGTCAGCGGCTTCACTCACGTCACTTCAATGATGAATTTTCAAAAATCCCTTTCTTAGCGGATGCCTATGTTATAATAACTATCTGTATGCCAAACATCAGCCCGATCACTCCAGTAAAGCCTCCAGTGGTTTGAGCTGTGTATTGACAGATGAATCAGTCAGTCAGTCAGTCAGTCAGTCACCTTTTCATTTCAATTTAGATTATCAGCATCGTCAACAATCTTCAAGCTATAAGCGTTCTTTAGCGAAATTAAAAAAATATAACCTTAGGGGAATCCGATACATACAAAAATACATCGAATATTTTAAAACTTTTCAGCGTCATTTTTCAGATTTTAAATGAAATTTTTTCAGATCTATAGGGTTCCGTACCCAAAGGGTGCTAACGGGACCCTATTACTAAGCCTCCGCTGTCCGTCTGTCCGTCCGTCAGCAGGCTGTATCTCGTAAAACGTAACAGGTAGACAGTTGAAATTTTCACAGAATATGTATTTCTATTGCAGCTATAATACCAAGTAATAAAATAAATTAAATTAAGAAATAAAGGGGACATAATATGAAAAAGGAGTCGAAATAAAATTTTATTTTTTCACCCTGGCATGTGGGGTGTCATTGTCTAGAGCCAGAGCTCATTAAGTAGAGGTCAAATATTTTTTTATTATTTTTTAACTTTAAAAATGAAGAAATGGGGGGGGGGGGGCGTCAAAGTTGTCAGTTTTTTGTTACGGGTCTATCTCAAAAACTATTTAAACTAGTTAGGAATTTGAAATTTATGTATATTATGTACTATATAGTCTATTTTATTTAAACAACAAATACTGAAAACATCGACTTATAATGCGGTTTGTAAGTTGTGACCAAAACAAACGAGCATTTTTTCCCCATATTATGCTAATTTAGTACTATCTAAGAACTGAGATATCTAAATATGTATCTAGTTTAAAAAAAAGTGATTTGGTCATATGTACGGAACCCTAAAAGAGCGAGTCTCGACTCGCACTTGGCCGATTTTTTTAATATAGCGAGCATACGAGAAAGAATTAAAAATCCCGCGAAACAAGTGATATTTAAAGCACATTTGAAAAGTCCGAGTTCCGTTCTTGAATCCTGTACCCCTAAAAATGAGGCAGAACTCTCAACCAATAAGCCAACGCCTGCATCTAGCGTCTCTGTGCGTGCCGGAGTAATCAAATGATAGAATTAAACGCAATGAAAAGCCCTGCAGGCGAAATTATTCACAGAAATGTTTACTGAACGGTTCACGAATACACTTACAAACCAAACAATTCGGATTATTACAACGGAGAATTCATCTAATATGCTTTGTGATTTTAAATGAAAAATATCATCAACAAAATGAAACACAAAAGCGGGAGGAATAATATTACACTAGCTTTTGCCCCGTGACTTCATCCGCGTGGTATTAATTAGGTTTTGAGATGGAATTTTCAATAGCTGTGAAACATGTGTACCTATACTTAATTATTTTTAATCGATAAGCAAAATATCAAGTTTCATGGATTGAAAAATGACACACAAATTAAAAATGACAAACTTCCAGTCAAATATTCATCCCTTATTTATCCCCTTTGGGGGTGAAATTCTTACTTTTTGTGAAACAAGTATTTCTTCATTTTTAATTAAAAGTCCAAATACCAAGTTTCATGGATATAATTGGAAAAATTATGGACTTTCATACAAAGTTTTACCCCCTAGGGGAGTTAACCCTTCGGGGATGAAATTTCAGGTGCCTACGTCATAAAAAGAATCTACTGTACAAAATTTAAAGTTAAACTCCAGTGGTTTAGGCTGTGTGTGGTTAGATCAGTCAGTCAGTCAATCAGTCACTCAGGACAAGTCTTTTTTAAAGAATAGATTAGGCTACTAGCTTCCCGTGGCTTCGCTCCCGCCATCTATTAAATGTAATTCAAAGTGGTGATTCCTATACAAAATTACCTATCAATTTAGATGTTTTGATTTTTCAGCTGTTCTTCTGGGTTTATCTATTTTTTTTTTTTTTACATTACCCCAGTAATATAGCGCACACAACAACAAATATTTTTATTAAAATTATGAATGAAATTGTGTTCGTTAGTCTGGTTAAAACGGTTAAAACTCAAAAACGATAATTGACCGATTTGAATATTTTTTTTTTGTTTTATTTGCTCGAATTATAAAAAATAAAATAAAAATAAAAGGTTTAGAATAAAAATAATACGTGTGGCACTCGGGGACTGCCGCGGTTAAGCCATTGCATAGCATTTTTTATCAACTTATGCAATTATAATATTTATGCAATATTTTTTTTGCATAATAAAAATTATGCAAAAAAATATTTATTTATTTATTTATTTATTTATTTATTTATTTATTTATTTATTTATTTATTTATTTATTCTGTACATTTTAATACTTAAAAACTAAACTTAAATATAAAAAGGACGTGTACAAGGACATCTTATCGCTACAAAAGAGGATCTCTTCCAGATAATTAAAAAACAAACAAACAAGAAAAGCGCACTGTCACTACTTCGCAAGTGAGATTCGAACCTGCGAGATCATACACCATACATAAGAAAGCGGCCGCTCGCCCACTGCGCCGAACAGAGCTACTTGTGAACCTCTAAAATGTTGAACGCTTACTGAACGACGGTGTTAGGTTTATTTTCGTTACGGAATTTCTTCATTCGGTCGCCGCGCTCAAAGCCCGCGATGAAAGCTATGCAATAGCTTAAAAATAGTGAACAACTGAAAAAGCGATAAAATCTAACCACTGAACCCAATGGCAGTCCTATTCATACAAAGCGAACAAAACCAGTAAAAAGGAATATAAAAGGAAAACCGTTTCGGGTAACACCTTCCAAAATGGGATCAGATCGCTCTGTTTTCAATACTGCCCTCCCTTTCTAACGCTGTTTTCCAGAAAAGGACAGATTACTGTACACTGCCTGAATACTAATGGTTCTATTCCGATGCTATGGCTTTTATTACTAATGTGTTAAAGGTCATTTTGGAAGTGACAAGGGTTTCGTTCAGGTCGAAGTAATACGTTGATTTCATGGGGGTTTACTATTAAAGCTTTTAGTTTTGTGACGTCATTACCTTTTAGTACCAATATTATGACGGATTCAAACCCGCTTGGTGGGGTCATTTTGTACCTACTTGTGACGTAGGAATATACAATAGGCATTCAGAGACCGATTTTGAGGAACTTTTGGATGATCGGAAGTATCTACTATTTGGAAAAAATATCTTATTTCAGCAAAAAAAAAAACGGTTTGGTTGATAAAATTACCATTTCAATTTTAAGTTTTAAAATTCGCCAGTGTCATGGCGTCGTTCGTGACGTCACCTCTATGGTTCGTCATATTAGTTACATACATACAGATACATACATACATACATACATACATACATACATACATACATACAGATTGCTAAAATCATAACACTTCATTTTTAGCAAGAAAAGGGTAGAATTATTTTGCTATAATCCGCCAACAGAAAAGTAACGCCTGCTTCTATCCAATACTTCATTTTTAACCGACTTCAAAACAGGAGGAGGTCGGAATCTTTTTTTTTATTTTATTTTTTTATATATGTTCATTGTTCATCGATTTTTCTTATTCTTATTCATATTCTTATTACTCGAAGACGCCTGAACCGATTTGGAATGAAATTCTTTTGACGTGATAACGTCTTATAAATCGATGAACATCGGCTGCACGCATGAAATAGTCACGTTCCGCCTACGCAAGCGTGCAAGCGAGAGCGCGGAACAAGCGATAGAGAGGCACGATCGGCCCAAGCGTTGGCTTCGTTATCACGTAAAACTATCGTCCGTAAACCGACTTTACAGACAACCAATTTTTTTTTCAAAGGGTATAAAGAGAGAGGTTCTCAATTCGTCAGAATCTTTTTTTTTAATGTATGTTCACCGATTACTCGAAGATACAACCGATTTGGAAAATTATTTATGTGTTTCAAAGGGTATACTTCCCAGGTGGTCCCATTTAAATTTTATCGAAATCGGTCGAGCGGTTCTTAAAAAATCTACAATAATTTATATACTTTGTAGTGGCGCGGGCGTTTGAAGTCGGGTTTTGAAGTAAAACTTCTTTACGCACTCTTGACTTAGGGAGTAAGCTGGTGAATGCGTTACGAAAAGTGTGATCGGGCGACGCGAACGGAAGTTGAGAGGGAGATATAAGTTAGTGAAGATAGAAAGAGAGAGTGTTACGTTTCGTATGTTACTGTAGGGGCAAGAGAGCGGCACATTTTCTTTCTCTCTTTCTCTCATAGCCAGTTGCGTTCCGTAAGTTTTACCAGTTTTACTTCAGTCGTGTGGTCTAAAGCACACTCGTTTTTTTAAAATATTTTTTTATATTAAATTTCGGTTTTTCCGCAGAGGGGCAATAAAAAGAAGTCAAGAAACACAACTAGATTTTAATTTGTATGTCACACCGTAGGTCCGGAATTCTGCGACACATAAACCAGTCTCGAGAGAGCAGTGTCGAGTTTTTCGGTGTCGCGAGAGTTACATTAGCTCTACAACTTTTGATTACATTAATCTTACTGCGGTGGGAATGCGAATCTGTGGTGATTTACTCAGTTCAAATTAGTATTGAGTTAGTTAAGTTCATTGTTAAGTTACTGATTAGATGAACTGTTAGGAACTGTGGTAAAAGTCCCAGAAGAAGTTAAAACTCACGTTTCTTTTGAATTTCTTTTTATTAGGACCATACTAGCTTGTGCTAAATTTAGACTGTGGAATAAAAGCAGTGATAGCCTAGTGGTTAGGACTGTGTGTCTCCAATTCGGGGGGTCGCAGGTTCGATCCCGAGCAAGCATACCTCTGACTTTTCTAAGTTAAGTACGTTTAGAATAGAATAGAATAGAATAGAAATGTTTAGAATAGAAATGATTTTTATTCAAATAAAGTTTTCACAAGTGTTTTTGAATCGTCGATGAGTCTACCACTGGTTCGGAATGCCCTTCCTGCCGAGAAGAACCAGCAAGAAACTCGGCGGTTGCTCTTTTCAAAACAAGTTTACAATACAATAGATACTATGCTATGTATGCAGTGTTTCCACAATGAGGGGAAGTTCCACAAAAATAAAGAAGAAGTTTAAGAAATTAAATATCACAAGCGGTGAAGGAAAACATCGTGAGGAAACCTGCACGCCTGAGATTTCTCCATAATGTTCTCAAAAGTGTGTGAAGTCCGCCAATTCGCATTGGGCCAGCGTGGTGGACTGTGGCCTATAACCCTTCTCTGAGAGGAGACTTGCGCTCAGTAGTGAGCCGTTGATGGGTTGCTGATGATGATGATGATAAAAGCAGTGATAGATTTGGACTGTACGGTCTAATATTCGGGTAGTCGCAGGATTGGTCCTGGGCTTAACCTAGCTAGAAATAGAAATTCTTTATTTGCTTAATATGTGTTTACAAAGGCTGTTAATATATGGTATGTCACTCGGACCACCATAATGAATGGATTGACACTTCATTCATCAAAATCGGCTCAGTTATTTATCCGCTACAATGGAACATTCATAAATAGTCACATACATACATACATGGACTGCTAAAATCATAACCCTTCTTTTTGGATTTGCGTAGTTGGGTAAAAAGTGTTAGTACTAAACGCCGGTGTTCAGGACTCCGTCCAGCCACCCGATTCTGCAACTGCCTATCAAAAGTGATGGATTATAGATATTTTGACGTGATAACGTCTTATAAATCGATAACACCGGCTGCACACACGAAAAAGTGTCACTTTCGGTCTGAGCCTGCGCGTGCGAGCGAGAGCGCGGAACAAGCGGTAGAGAGGCACGATCGGCCCAAGCGTTGGCAGAGCGCCTGCCGCCGGTCAGCGCATGCGCGCTGTGGTTAGCGGTCATCAATGTTTCTTTATGACGTTATCACGTAAAACTATGATCCTTAAACCAATTTTTTTTATCCACTGAAGGTTTGCTTTGAAATAAAAATATTAATTTCCTAGAAAACCTTCAATGGAAAAAATATATATTATCATTTTTAAACCGACTCCAAAAAGGAGGATTTCTCAATTTGTCAGAATCATTTTTTAATTTTTTTTATGTATGTTCACCGATTATTCGAAGACGCCTGAACCGATTTGGAAAATTCTTTTTTGGTTTGAAAGGGTATATTTCCCAGGTGGTCCCATTTAAATTTTATCGGAATCGGTCGAGCGGTTTTTAAAAAGATTCCAACGAATTGAGAACCTCCTCCTTTTTTTGAAGTCGGCTGAAAAGAATTTTTTATATATGAAATTATTAAACAGAGTTAGAGAATAGGGGAACAGTAATCAGTAGATGTCTCTTATGAATTAGAGACTCACGTTTTCAGACTTTAGAAATGATCCATGTATGTGTACAATGTACATACTGAATCGCCTCAAGCTACTCTGTAAAGATAATCTACATGTATGTAGCATGTAGGATTCTATTATCTTATACCAACCCTCAGGCTAAAGGTCTAAATTACTTTATACTCCCAAAGGATGTGTTTGGGGACCTTTTATACCGAGCGAAGTTGGGTTGAGTTACTTATGGGAAACAATTTTTAAGCTATTGCATAGCTTTTATAGCTGGCTTTGAACTAGGACAAACAGTTTGAGCGCGACGACCGAATCAAGAAATTCCGTAACGAAAATAAACCTAACACCGTCGTTCAGTAAGCGTTCAACATTTTAGAGGTTCACACGTAGCTCTGTTTGGCGCAGTGGGCGAGCGGCCGCTTTATGTATGATGTTGCAGGATCGAATCTCACTCGCGAAGTAGTGACAGTGCGCTTTTCTTGTTTGTTTGTTTTTTTAATTTTTTTTCCATAATTTTTATTTAATTGCATAAATATTATAATTGCATAAGTTGATAAATATGCTATGCAATAGCTTTACCGCGATAGTCCCCGAGTGCCACTTATTTTTTTTTCTTTTAAAGATGAAGTTCTCTCTTTATTCTGCCCTCTATTCCTTCACTCTCATGGTCTGATGAGAGATCTGTAATTCAGGTGCAGAACCGACGGTTTTACACTACATCGTGTCCTTTGAGTGTTACTGGAGTGACTACACAACTTACACTTCTTAACTCCGAGCTAGGAGCGAGCGAGTAGGCACTTAGAGTTTCTGTTTTGGCCCGACCCGGGAATCAAACTCGGAACCTCGTGATCTGCAGTCGAACATGCTAAACCAACGAGGCAATTTAACTGTAACTTTTTTAAAAGAGATATAAACATAATCAGTGAATGACCCATTGATATAGCCCACGAGTTCATACTTCCTGGGTAGTCACCCCCTTGCTCTTAGTCATGTCTTAAAATGAGTGTTTTTAAATATTAGTATTCAATTCGATGCCTTAAGATGGGTAGCCTAAGTATGTCACACTCTCTTTAACATTTCTGCGGTGGTGTCGTGTGATGCGGGTTGTTACGATCCCTCAAATATGGTTGCGCGAAGCAACGGCTGGCTCGAGCATGCGTCATGCTCGTGAACGGGTTCCACCTGCGGGTATGGGGCTAGTTTCTGTCTGCCAAACATTTATTGAATTATAAGTAAGTATGCATTTTTTGAACTTCCCCTCATTGTGGAAATACTGCATACATAGCATAGTACCTACCTATTGTAAACTATTTTGAAAAGAGCAACCGCCGAGTTTCTTGCTGGTTTTTCTCGGCAGGAACGGCATTCCGAACCAGTGGTTGATTCATCGACTATTCAAAAGCAATTGTGAAAGTTTATTTGAATAAGAAATATTTCTATTCTATTTTTATACTAGGTATACAAACAATATCATAATATTAATACTAACTGACCCAACAGACGTTGTCCTGTCTTAGTTTAAGATAAATCCCATGGAACTAGGAATTACGACTACGTAAATCCTTGACAAATCATCTGTCAATTTAAAATATACAATCAATCATAGACAATTCTTTTGCTACAAAAAAAATAAAACAGCTGTCTGCTATAATTCCCATTCTTATTGAATTGGAATTTACTTGACAATGGCTCGAACGCTCGACGCGCGGAGCCACTAGATGGACGAAGAAGAAGAATTGGAATTTAGCAGGCGCGAACTGTCAAACTTGCGAAAATAGTCCACAAAGTACTTTTGTAATCGTTAAGTTTTCTGACATTATACATTTTTCTGCGCAATTTTCTTAACTTTCCGTAAGAACCTTCTACAAAGAATTAGAAAACCTAGAAAAAAGATGAATTAAATCGGTGAAGTCGTTCTCAAGTTATGGCGTGACCAAGGGAAAAAGAGATTCATTTTTATAGATATTCTTCAGCTTCTTCTTAATCAACCTATAGAATAGACGTCCACTGTTGGACGAAGGTCTCCTCCATGGACTTCCACAGGCTTCGGTCTTGCGCCACCTGAATCCAGCGGTTCCCTGCGACTCGTTTGATGTCGTCGGTCCACCTAGTGGGGGGTCTGCCAACACTGCGCTTCCCGGTGCGGGGTCGCCACTCCAGCACCTTGGGAACCCAGCGACCATCAGCTCTTCGAACTTCGAATGATGTTTCCCACCCATTACCACTTCAGTTTCGCGACTCGCTGAGCTATGTCGGTGACTTTGGTTCTCCTACGGATCTCCTCATTTCGGATTAGATCTCGCAGGGATACTCCGAGCATAGTTCTCGACTGAATCTCTCTATATTTATAGATATTATTACATAATTATTATATTAAAAAAAAATTAAGAGGCACTCGGAGACTGCTGCGGTAAAGCTATTGCATAGCATTTTTTATTAACTTTTGCATTTATAATATTTATGCAATATTTTTATTGCATAATAAAAATTATGCAAAAAAAAAAAAAACAAATAAACAAGAACATGATACATATGTGACCCTCTAAAATGTTAAACGCTTACTGAACGATGGTGTTCTCTAGATATCACCAAAAAAGCCTTTCCATCCAAAATGTAAGAGAAAATAAATTTTCTTCGACAGTTACCTACGGCTGTAATAATAATAATTACAGAATTATATAATAATAATTATAGTGATAATAATTACCAAAGTTAGGTGATGTACTTAATGTTTTAAGTTAAAGCTAACTTAAACTCTAGGAACTGTAGAGTAGTTGTAGGCAGTTCGGGACGTCATAAATTATGTTTCTAAGTAGCGTCAGCAGAAAGATATTTTTTGAAGTGACAAAACTTCTTTAGGCACGTTGTGCACTTTTTTGGGTTGTTGACAATTATTTGGAACGTTGTGAACATTATTTTGTGCAAATATGTTCAGTTTTGTGGCGGACAGTGAACAATAAAACTTTAGTTTTCGCTTTGCGCTTGTTGCTTTTATAACATAAAATTACGGCTTTAGAATTTAACTTAACGCTAGGTCGCAAGATTCTTCATACAAAAAGCTCACTACTGAGCGCAGGTCTCTCAGAGAAAGGCCACAGACCACCACGCTGGCCCAATGCGAATTGGCGGACTTCACACATCTTCGCGAACATTATGGAGAACTCTCAGGTGTGCAGGTTTCCTCACGATGTTTTCCTTCACTGCTGATTCGAATCCGTGGCCCTACGAATAGGAGACCACAGTCGTAACCTAGATCTATCTATCACTGCTCCCATAAATACGAATCACCGTCCTATGCGAATAGTATTAGGGTAATCGCAAAATTTTACAGGAAAAATAAAAAACTGATTTTTGATGATTTATCAGTAAGTATTAGAATAGAATAGAAATATTTTTTATTCAAATAAACTTTTTACAAGTGCTTTTGAATCGCGGATCCGTCTAAACGGAATATGAAAATGTCGCTGTAGATATTTCAATCATATAGTTAGATATTCAATATGTAGTTTAGTAAATTTTATTTGTATAACTGTAGTATAATATAATATAATAATATTTTAATTTATTATTTTAATTTATTTGCACGTAATCTATTGTATAAATCCTCTTTTTCTTAATAATATAGGTATTATATTTGTATAATTTATTTACACGTTACGTTTGTTGATTCTCTTACTCTTCAGCTAGACTTCCGTTATTATTTCATTGTTATTATTTTTCATGTAGTTTAGGTATAAGTACTGTATTGTCGTTTCGTTTGCTGTGATGTCACCCGGGTCACAGCTGACAATCAGCGTCCGGCATTATGTATGCATAATGCAGGGCATATGGCTGAGCTGTACACCCTTTCTGGGTGGTGTCACAGACAAATATATTATCATGTACAGTTCTATGTGTATAGTTTGTCTGTGATACCATCGTCCGAATAAATGAATTTTCTTTCTTTCTTTCTTTCTTTACCACTGGTTCGGAATGCCCTTCCTGCCGAGAAGAAACAGCAAGAAACTCGGCGGTTGCTCTTTTCAAAACAAGTTTACAATACAATAAATACTACGTTCCCTCAAATATGGTCGAGCGAAGCAATGGCTGGATCATGCGTCATGCTCGTGAACGGGTTCCGCCGGCGGGAATGGGGCTACTTTCTGTCTGCCCGTCTTTGACATGAATTGAATTGTAGTACGTTTTGTGGAAATGTCATATTCTATTCTAACAAAGATGCACGGGTTAAATCAGCTTGCCATCCAGCTGCCCACAAGATAGTATAAAAACTTATTACAATGTAATAGCTACTTATTAATATTGTAAAATGATTATTTTGAAAAGAGCAACTGCTGAGTTTCTTGCCGGCTCTTCTCAGCAAAATCCGCTTTCCGAACCGGTGGTAGAATCTTGACGTGTCATAAGAGCCACAGGTTGGCCTACATGAAATAAATAATTTTGAATTTTTGAATTTTTTTTTATGCTATGTATGCAGTGTTTCCACAATGAGGGAAGTTCCAAAAATGCATACCTTCTAACAATGCAAATATATCTTAAGATGGGCAGACATAAAGTAGCCCCATTCCCGCCGGTGGCACCCGTTCACGAGCATGACGCATGACCCAGTTGCCTCGCTCAACCATATTTGAGGGAACGTAACAACCCGCATCACACATCGCATCATATTAAAAGACCTACATGTGATATACCCACAGAAAGGTTATGTTTTGTAGAACAATTCCATGTTAATGTTATGTATACAAGCATGGTTGGTTATTAATACAAAAATATTTTTACTTATCATAAATTACTAACAGAAACTGTCCATAAAGCGACATTACCATGTATGTATGTATGTATATACTTTATTGCACCACAAAACACAAATGAATTATTATTACAGGTTACAAAAAAGAAAACTTAAAATGTAAGTACAAAAAGGCGGTCTTATCGCTAAATAGCGATCTCTTCCAGACAACCTTAACGCTAGGGAGAAAATGAACAAATAGACAGTGGGAGGTGGTGTATATAATACAATAATACCATATTTTTCATTGCTATAAATTTTACTCATAAGTCGATTTTTTATTGTTTTAGATCTAGGAACACAATCATTGTCTATCTCTGCATCGCCTTTAGCCGAGTGGTCAGGACTGTGGTCTCCTATTCGGGGGGTCGCAGGTTCGATCCCGGGTACGCACCTCTGACTTTTCGGAGTCAAGTGCGTTTAAGCAATTAAATATCACTTGCTTCAACGGTGAAGGAAAATATCATGAGGAAACCTGCACACCTGAGAGTTCTTCATAATGTTCTTGAAGGTGTGTGAAGTCGCCAATTCGCATTGGGCCAGCGTGGTGGACTATGGCCTATAACCCTTCTCTGAGAGGAGACCTGCGCTCAGTAGTGAGCCGTTGACGGGTTGCTAATGATTGATTTTTACTCATAAGTCGATTTTTTATTGTTTCACATCTAGGAACGTAAACAATCTTTGTCTCTCTCTGCATCGCATTCCTCATTTCGGAGGGTTGTGACCCTATTAACTATTAACATTTTCTTAGGATAAATAACGCGGCGAGTTCCCAAGGAGTTCCCGCAAAATAATATTCACTGTGGGATAAAATATAAAAATCATAATATGATTTATTTTTATGTGGACAGTACTCAATTAGTATCATTTAAGTGTAGGCCGCTAGCTAACAAAGTAATTTCAGTTTGCGAAATGCCCACACGTACTATAATAGCGAAGTTATAACAAACTAGATGATTCCCGCGACTTCGTCCGTGTGGATTAAGTTTCTTTTCATTCCCGCGGGAAATCTGTAATTTTCAGGAATAAAAGTAGCTAATCCTGGGTATGGAGCTATCTCAAATTCTCTCTCAAAAGCTATTCCAAATTTCACCTAAATCAGTTTATTCGTTGTGGCGTGAAAGAGTAACAAACATCCATCTATCCATAGATGGGTAGCCTAAGTATGTCACACTCTCTTTAACATTTCTGCGGTGCTGTCGTGTGATGCGGGTTGTTGCGTTCCCTAAAATATGGTTGAGCGAAGCAACGGCTGGGTCATGCGTCATGCTCGTGAACGGGTTCCACCAGCGGCAATGGGGCTACTTTCTGTCTGCCCGTCTTAACATGTGTTGAATTATAATTAGAAATAATTACTTATGCTTTTGTGGAACTTCCCCTCATTGTGGAAACTCTGCATACATAGAATAATATCTATTAAGTATATTGTAAAAGTATTTTGAAAAGAGCAACTGCCGAGTTTCTTGCTGGTTCTTCTCGGCAGGAACGGCATTCCGAACCAGTGGTAGACTCATCAACGATTCAAAAGTACTTTGTAAAAGTTTATTTGAATAAAAAACATTTCTATTCTATTCTATTCATACATCCATCCTCACAAACTTTCACATTTATAATATTAGTAGGATTTATAACTCAGAGCGTTAAGGCAGAGTTTTAAATTGGTATATAATATTTATAGTAAAGTACCTAGGGTACCAGTAAAACAAGTGTGAATAGGCATTTTCTAAGCAAGCGCGCTCCATCTTAAGCTAGTTCTCACTTACCATCAGGTGTGATCGCAGTTAAGCTCTAATCTATGATATAAAAAAAAACAAAGAATAAAGTTTCTCTAGAAACTTGAGCTTTTACATGTACGGTTTCCTTACCACGTAGTTACTACAAAGAAAATATTTTCCGGAAATTCCGCCAAAGTGAAGCCCGGAAAATCTCGGTGCACTATAAACTGAACATTATGTTTTTACAAGCCCTTTAGTACATCTCCACCACAACACGGTAGCAGCGAAATCGCCGGAGTTTCGAGTCTGTTGTGACGCGCAAATTATCATACTTATATTATATTATACTAAAGGGCTTGTAAAAACATTTTTTTTCACCAGATTAAAATGTTTGACAAGTGAATACATATTATGTAAACATTTATTCACTTGTCAAACATTTTAATCTGGTGAAAAAAAAAACACTGTAAAAAACTTAGTACCGAATTCACCAACGTCGAGCGACGTTTTACCACGAAATAAATTGGGCGTTTTGACAGTGTATGTATTGAAAATAATGTCAAAATATCAAATTTACTCTCGGTTAAGACTTATTTACCCGTATAATCAACCTTAATGTAATATTATAAAAATTATATTTCTTTATTAATATTTCACAACTTGAGTAAGATAACCTTGTCCCTTCCGAAAGGCGAAAACATCGGGTTAAAAGTGGGTACGACAAATGCAATGAGTGGTTATCGAACCTGCGACCTTCCAGTTTTCAGTCCGCACCTTTATCGTTGGGCTATTGAGGCGGTTCTTATAGTCAGAGATGCGATTGTCTAAAAGTTGCCGATCAAAATCGTATTCATTTGATGGCATTAGCGTCAAAGTAAAATATTCCTTGACCGCATTGAATATTTTTAAAAAACCGACTTTAAACATCCGCGCCACTACAAAGCATATAATTTATTGTTGACTTTGTAAAAACCGCTCGACCGATTTCGATAAAATTTAAATGGGACCACCCGAGAAGTATTATTGTAACTTAAGTAGGTATATTTGGAACTTCCCCTCATTGTGGAAATATTATATTTTATTCTAACAAAGTTAAGCATAGGTTAAATCGGCTTGGCATCTAGCTGCCCACAAGATAGTACTTATTACACTGTAATAGCTTCATAATAATATTGTAAAATGATTATTTTGAAAAGAGCAACTGCTGAGTTTCTTACCGGCTCTTCTCAGCAGAATCCGCTTTCCGAACCGGTGGTAGAGTCATGACTAGTCATAAGAGCCACAGGTTGGCCTACGTGAATTAAATAATTTTGAATTTGAAACAAAAAAAGAATTTTCCAAATCGGTTCAGGCGTCTTCGAGTAATCGCTGAGCATACATAAAAAAAAGATTCCGATGAATTGAGAACCTCCTCCTTTTTTGAAGTCGGTCAAAAACAGTATCTTGAACTGATTTAACACATCGGATATCACGCCGTAGCTTCAGCGGTTCCGCTATTTTTATTTCACGCTGGAGGTGTGTTATGGACATTATGTAAGGCCTCCCTATAGTGCAATGTTGTGTGCTTGTGTGTTCAGGTAAACACAATGTCACGTTGTAGTGCCTTCGGCTAACCGAGACACACAGCACAGCTATTTAGACCGCCACTTATCACCTGAGTTCTATATTGTCTATTAAAGGCATGATGACAGTAGGTAAACAAGAATCTCAAATTGAAAATGAAATTATCGATTTATCTAATGAAACAGGATTCATGGATTATTGAAAATGTATTTATTTTTATATTTTGAGCGAGATTGATATTTATTTTGAGAAAATAAAACTATAAAATACAGCAATCCGCCATATTGGATTGAACAAAGAAACGACGCCATGACACCGGCTAGCGTAATTTATGCGTGAATTTTAAAACTTATAATTGAAATGGCATTTTTATCTACCAAACCATTTTTTTTTTGCTGAAATAAGATATTTTTTTGAAATAGTACTTGGATATTTCCGAATATAATCCAACAGTTTTTAAAAATCGGTCTGAATCATGCCTATAATAAAATATGACAACAGATTAATATAAATAGATTACTATATTAATTTGTTGTCATATCTTTAGACCTCTTTGATTGACGCCATTTTGGCGCCGTTTTTGGCTTTATTTCGTGGATATAACTTGAAAAATGACGGACTTTCATGCAAAGAGTAATCCCCTATTCATCCCCTTTGGAGGTGAATTTTTTGAAAATTGTGCAACACGTATTTCTTCATTTTTAATTGAAAGCCCAAATACCAAGTTTCATGGATATAACTCGAAATAATAACAGACTTCCACACTTTTCACCCCCTATTTGACTCCTCCCTTGGTGATGGAATTTCAAAAAATGTTCTTAGTGGGTGCCTTCGTTTTAAAGGGAACAAACTGTCATCATTTCAAATTCCTGACTCCAGTGATTTAGGTTGTGCGTTGGTAGATCAGTCAGTTAGTCAATCAGTCAGTCAGGACATATATATTTATAAATATAGATAGATTTTTATAAGTTGAACGCAGAAGGTTTGCCGATGGCTGCCCCTCTCGCCTCCGCCGCTATTTTAGTACGTCGACTTATAAGTAATTTTATTTAGGGCCGATTTCAGCAGCGTAAAATAAGTCTTATCGGAGCTTAGATATTTTGGCAGTTTTGCAATACAAAAACTGTCAGAACGCCCAATTTATACCTCTGTTAAACGTCACTCGACGTTTATGAAATCGGAACAAGTAGGTATAGTTCTTGCATTTCACGAGGGCGACTGACTTATGGTTGTGTGTGTGTCGTATCTGTATAAGTGTAAGCGAGCGCAATGCTCGCGCCTGCCCGCTCCCACCTGGGCTTTGACAGGCACGCACACTTATGCAATGTGCATGTACACGAAGTAACTACAAGTAAAGCTCACTCGCCTTCATGAATTGCCAAAACTGTACAAAAATAAAAGAAAGTTGTATCACGTCCACTTCACTGCACATCCAAGTCAAGTACATACATAATATTAATATAAGAATTCGTATAATGAAAACAGCTATACATAAATATTTATAATACATTATTCTCTCTGTAATAAAGCAGAATCTCAATATTTTCATCCATTGAGCTTTTTGTCCATAGAGCGGCCGATGTCATCAAATCAGAAATGAGATCTGTAGGAGAACACGAGTTACCGACATAGAAAGAAGAAAGAAAGAAAACTATTTTATTTGATCAACAATAATTTAAAATTTAAACAAATTAAAAGATAAAGAAATAAAAAAGCATAACTAGATAATATACTAAAATAAAAAAAATAACAATTTAGAATGATCAAATATAGGTCTCCCACTCAGCATCCTGCTGCAGCAAGCTGCAGCGCTGGTTTTCAGTGGGAGCCTTATTTGAGTGCAATCACGGACACGTTATTCAATTATTTATAAAAACAAATTAAAATCAAGTGAACAGAAAAATAAATTAAAATAAACGAAATACAAGTTTAAAAGAAACTATTAAAAGGTAAAAGAAAAACAATAGAATAAAACACAAAACAAAAACAAAAGCACAAAACACAAAACAGGTGGCAAGCAATACCGCAAGCACATAAATGCTGGAAGTTTAAATTCGTTTTAAGAACTCGATATTCGTAATAATAAATTTAAGTTTATTATAATTTTTGTTCTGTTAAAAGATAAGTTTTTAATTTAGTTTAGTGATCTTACCGGTGGTAGCATAGCTCAATAATTTATTTAATTACTGTTTATCAATAAAGGTGTTAGTTGCAAAAACTATAAAGTACCTTAGTACTTTTGATTTTTGGAGCGTTTGGGTTATTTTATTTAATATTGACTATAAAATCTAAAGCAGTGACAACCTAGTGGTTAGAACTGTGGTCTCCTGTTCGGGGGGTCGCAGGTTCGATCCTGGGTACGCATTTCTGACTTTTAACAAAGTTATGTGCGTTTAAGAAATTAAATATCACATGCTATAACAGTGAAGGAAAACATCGCGAGGAAACCTGCACACTCGAGAGTTCTCCATAATGTTCTCGAAGGTGTGTGAAGTCCGCCAATTCGCATTGGGCCAGCGTGGTGGACTATAGCCTATAACCCTTCTCTGAGAGACCTGCGCTCAGTAGTGAGACGTTGATGGGTTGCTGATAATGATGACGATGAACAAACAGTACACCAAATTTCAAATCAATCGCATCTGTCAAAACAAACAGAAAAACAGCATCTAAAATTCTAAATCGGTCACATTTCAGAGGGAACAGACATATACACAGATAAACACGTTAAGCTTTTAACAACCCTCTTTTTTGTCAGGGGTTCAAAAGAGATAGAGCAAAGATTCGAGTTTGAATCGTCAACGACGACCTCCCTGGCACAGTGGTGAGCGATGTGGTCTTAGAACTGGGAGGTCTCGGGTTCGATTCCCGACGAAGTCAATTTGGGAATATATAATTTTTGAATTGTCTCTGGTCTTGTCTGGTGGGCTTTCATTGGCCGTGGCTAGTTACCACCCTACCGTCAAAGACGTGCCGCCAAGTGATTCAGCGTTCCGGCACGATGGCGTGTAGAAACCGATTAGGGGTAACGTATGGCTTGAATTTTCACTGTCATACCCCTTCCAAGTTAGCCCGCTACCATCTTAGACTGCATCGTCACTTACCATCAGGTGAGATCGCAATCAAGAACTATCTTGTCATCGAATAAATAAAACCTTTCAATTTTCAGTCCGCTGCGCTGAGGTTTGTAGAGATGGCTTCTCTAGTGATGATATGATGACAACTCTCTGATTTGAACACGCAATATTCGATCCTCGAGGGATTCACGCTCGAGTGGTAATTTCTCATTGTACCACCATAATTATGTTGTTTTACATAATGTGTGTTTTTAACCACCGACAAAAAGAGAGTTATAAGTTTAACGTGTGTATCTGTGTATCTATTTGTTCCCTCGTAGCTCACTAATGAATGAACCGATTTTGACAGTGCGTATCATAAAAATCGGCCAAGTGCGAGTCGGGCCTCGCTCTTTTAGGGTTCCGTAAATGTGAGCAAATCATTTTTTTTAATTAGATACATATTTAGATATCTAAGTTCACCAATGTGCCAGATCATCGGGCCTTTGAAATAAAATAAGACATCTTGCCAGATAGGCGCTTATGCCTGTTAAGATAAGAATTACAAGTTAAGATAACATCAATCACGCAGTAACGGAATAATGGAATCAAATATTAATTTTATGGATCATAATTATGTACGATATAAATAAATAAATAATAAATAAGTATTATTGACATTGCTTAGAAAAAATACTTAGATTTTAAAGGAGGTTGGCGAATTTTGACCCAGCATTATAGAAACCGTTCAGATTCAGAAATCATTTAATTTTAATTAATATTTTTCAGAGTATTTTTCTGTGTAAACCCGATATTTGTAGAAGATGGGGTTCAAAAATATAATTATTCACAAGTACACATTATAAATAACCGTTACAAGTGAATATCTTTTTTCTCCCAACTTTATTTGATAGACTTTGATGAAAATTTTTGTTAGACTGGTTCACTAGAACAAGCATGAGAAGTTTGATTCGTGAACGTGGGCTTGAGGCCCACGGTTCAGTTCGTCTGGGTCAGAAACTCTATGGAATTCGCCAATCTCCTTTATATAATTTATGTGTTATGGATCTTTCTGTGTACAGGTAAACGCACTTAAATGGCCTTTCTGCTCGCTCAGTCGATAGTACCCAGGCTGGAGCGACTCAATAAGCATCTTTCTTAGGGAGATGATAAATCTTCACGTTTACCAATGTACCAGATCATCTGGCCTTTGAAATAGAATAAGACATCTTGCCAGATAAGAGCTTACTCCAGTTCAGATAACGCATCAATCTTTTTCGGAATGCCATTCCAACCGAGAAGAACCATGCGTTTGTGTGATTGTACTTCAATCACACATTAACGGAATATCGGAATCAAATATTAATTTTTCGGGTGCAGCGGCTACTAACGCCGAACAGGCTGAGGCGCAAATATGAAAAACTTGACAGTGGTTTCATATTTGCGCCTTTTGGTGTAGAGACCCTGGGGCCGTGGGGCCCGGAGGCTCGCGCACTTTTTTTAGAGATATCAAAAAGAGTGATCGAGTCTACCGGGGATCCAAGAGCTAGCAGCTACCTTGGCCAAAGGATTAGTTTGGCCATCCAAAGAGGTAATGCTGCCAGTATCTTGGGTACTATGCCACACTGCGGTGGCTTGGATGGGGTTTTAGATTTTAATTAGTTTTTATTTTAGTTTTAATTTTAGAATTAAATTTAGGTTTAATATAGTATTGTATATATGAAATTTTCTTAAGTCAATATTAATTTTATAGATCATATGTACGATATCATGATATGTAATGTTTCATATGAAATATTTAGGTATATCTATAGGTATATCACACATATGGGTCATACAGTCCAGCTAGGTAGGTCAAATTTCGAGAAAGAGATTAACCGCCGAATCCAACTCCTTTGGGCAGCGTTCGGGAAGCTCCGAGATGTCTTCTCGTCCAAAATCTCTCAGTACCTAAAGACTAAAGTCTTCAAACAGTGCGTGTTGCCAGTGAGAACTTACGGATCCGAGACATGGTCGCTAACTATGAGCCTCATAAGAAGGCTCAGAGTCACTCAGCGAGCGATGGGGAGAGCTATGCTCGGTCAAATCAGAAATGAGGAGATCCGAAGGAGATCCAAAGTCACCGACATAGCTCAGCGAGTCGTGAAACTGAAGTGGAAATGGGCGGGGCACAAAGTTTGAACAGATGATGGTCGTCGGTCCCACCGGCGGGATGAGGCTACTTTATGTCTGCCCATCTTAAGATATTTTGCTTTGTTAGTAGGTATGCATTTTTGGAACTTCCCTCATTGTCGAAACACTGCATACATAGCATAGTATTTATTTTATTGTAAACTTGTTTTGAAAAGAGCAACCGCCGAGTTTCTTGCTAGTTCTTCTCGGCAGGAAGGGCATTCCGAACCAGTGGTAGAGCTAGACTATTCAAAGCACTTGTATAAAGTTTATTTGAATAAAAAATATTTATATTCTACTAGCTGACCCAGCGAACTTCGTACCGCTAACTTATCTATATAAATAAAACAAATAAACTATCCCAATCCAAAAAAACTATCCTATCTTTTAAGTTGGACCAAATTACAGATAGTAACGAAGTTCGATAAAAATCGGTTCAGTAGTTTAGGAGTCCATCGCGGACAAACAACGTGACACGTAATTTATATATATTGATTCTATCCATCGTCCCAATAATAGTACTCGATGTCTGCATTCCAGCATGTTGCTCAATGAAAAGAGTCATATTAGAAAGTGTTTTGATATTTATCTTTTCTTACAGAAAGGGCCGCTTTACAAAATATTAAAGACGCAATAGATGGAAGATAAAATGGGGGATGATATTAAAATGACGGGCTTTAACAACGGGCTGTATGTACTGTAATGCTTAATTAATTGAAAAGGAAAAGCTCTTAGCATTATTACTATATATTTATATTTAATCTGCTGACAGAAGGGCTGGCTCGTTTTTTGGGTAAAGAATCAGCCTGGCTGTCCAGCGGGGAAATGCAACCAGCATTTTTGGCACCATTCCACGTGGATATGATTTGTATAGTAGGTAATTAGATTATTTATTTTTATAAAAGTGTTAACCTACACTCAAGGAAATATCCGAACAAATATTCAAATACACATCAAAAATTCCAAGGCCAGCGGGGTTCGAACCCACATCTCTTGGGAATCGTGCCCGAGTGTTTTGGCTTTACACTACAGCCCCGGACGAACTACACGTCAGCAAAAAAATTAGTGATTTATGTATCTAATTTTTTCAATCAGTCTAAGCAACTGCTAGCGACATCTAGTAGCAACACGTTACAATTGTTGATCTCTTTTTCCAAGACCACATATTACAATGGAGCTCTTTAGAAACTAGAGATGCCACATTGCTTTTTTATTCTTTATTTTTAATAAAGTTTTAACCTACACTTAAGGAAATATCCCAAGAAATATTTATTGATTATTCTTCTTCTTCTTCTTTATCAACCGATAGACGTCCTCTGCTGGACAAAGGACTCTTGCATGAACTTCCACAGTTCTCGGTCTTGCGCCGCCTGAATCCAGCGGCTCCCTGCGACTCGTTTGATGTTGTCGGTCTACCTAGTGGGGGTCTGTTAACACTGCGCTTCCCGGTGCGGGGTCGCCACTCCAGCATCTTGGGACCCCAGCGACCATCAGCTCTTCAAACTATGTGCCCGCCCATTTCCACTTCAGTTTCGCGACTCGCTGAGCTATGTCGGTGACTTTGGTTCTCCTACGGATCTCCTCATGCTTGATTCGATCCCGCAGGGACACTCCGAGCATAGCTCTCTCCATCGCCCGCTGAGCGATCCTGAGCCTACTTATGAGGCCCTTAGTTGCACTGTTCGAAGACACGTATTGATTAGTAATTAGATTATTTTATTTATTCTTCTGCTCTTTATCACGATTGATTTTCTCCTACCAAAAATCGCTAAACGTGCTTTCAAACATGTCCCAACAATATTACGTAGTACCTCGTAGCATTATTCTATGCAGCGTAGCACAATGGTACGGCGTAGCAAGTTCTCCGTTCAAAGTTGGTTCCATTATATTTTGAGTTCCTGACTCGTGTAATATTTGTAAAGTTAACTTAAGTTAGTTTAACTTGAAAACGTGAAGTATGCGAGTACTTAGAGCCGTGTCCGAGTTATTTGCGCGATTTAAGCAATAATTGGGTATTTGACTGTAGTCAAAATGTTGTGTGATATTCATTATTTACAACCGAAAATGTGACGTGTAGGAATAACATTTGTAAAAACAGAAAATAAATCAGTCCAAAAACATATAAGTTATATAGAGAGTGCTAGTGAAGTTAGATGTCACAATTTACCAGCTCCATACACGCTCCATATAAAATTTCGTTTTAGAAAGATTCGTTCGTTTCTTTTTAGTAACAGTCACAGTAAAACAGCTTATAGTATAATAGAATAGAATAGTTAAATATTTTTTATTCAAATAAACTTTTTACAAGTGCTTTTGAATCGTCGATGAGTCTACCACTGGTTCGGAATGCCGTTCCTGCCGAGAAGAACCAGCAAGAAACTCGGCGGTTGCTCTTTTCAAAACAAGTTTACAATTAAATAGATACTATGCTATTTATGCAGTGTTTCCACAATGAGTTCCACAAAAGCATACCTAATTCCGCAACAGAGCTATACGGATCGACGTGATTTTTGCAAGGGACCTGGAGAGTGACATAGGCTACTTTTATCCCGGAATATCCCAAGAGTTCTCGAGAGATTTTAAAAACTAAATCCACGCGGATGAAGTCGCAGGCATCAGCTAGTAAATCCCGCAAGAACCCTCCTTTTTGTCCAGGATGAAATTGCCTATGTCACTCTCCAAGTCCTCAACTGAATCTACTAGTAATATAAAAAACCGCATCGAAATCGGTCCATCCGTTTGAGAGCTACGATGCCACAGACAGACACACTCACACACAGACAAAAATTGACGTCAAACTTATAATACCCCTCTTTTTGCATCGGGGGTTAAAATAAATCACGTCAATCCGTAGCTCCGTTGCTGCATGATTGAAGGACAAACCAATAAACAAACACACTTACCCATTTATAATATTAGTAGTAGGCATTGACTATTATATAAAGACCTCCCGCGGAGTCTCCTGCCGAGAGATGGAATCAAGGACATAAATATAAACCTGTCTTCTACAAGCGTCGAAATCACAGAACTCAAAATAATTTGATAGAAATGATATCTGCGTTTATTATATATGTGTGTGTGTGCGTGTGCGTGTGTGTGTGCGTGTGCGTGTGCGTGTGCGTGTGTGTATGTATGTTTGTTACTCTTCCACGCAAAAACTACTGAACGGATTTGGCTCAAATTTGGAATGGAGATAGATTATACCCTAGATTAACACATAGTCTATAATTTGTCCGGGAAAATTAAAGTATTCCCACGGGTATCAGGAAACCTTAATTCACGCGGACGAAGCATCCTCTACGAGACCTTCCAGTTATAAGACCACAGCGCTCACCACTGCGCCTGGGAGGTCGTCAAAAGTCGTTAGGAGTGGGCACAATGGTTTTGGATCAACCTTTCAGTTTTAAGTCCATATCTTTAACCGTTGGGCTATTGAGACTATATATGTAACTAAGGCTCTAGTACAGAAATTATACTATTAGTGTGATGAGAATAGGCTCTGAAACTACTGGACTGATTTTAACGATTTTTTCACGAGTAGAAAGTTAAATTATCAGGAAGTCACAAAGGCAAATTTATGTTTAAAAAAAAGCGTATAAAAATAGAGATCTTCAAGAAATTTTGCAATAATGTAACCCAAAGAAGCAAAATTTTGCCTTTATAATTTATCATTTGGCGTGCGCTGAGAAAACTATTGATACATAAAAATGATATATTACATGATTAAAGTACTCATTATTTCCTTTAAAAAAGTCTAGGAGAGAATATATCTAACTAGGTATGATACTTAAGTCACAATGGTAGCTTTTGTGTTCTAAATTTAAATAAGATCGCCTGTAGAAACACAAGTTGGTTACATTCTTATCGTAGTTTTAATTCTTATTCAAATAGGTTAATAATTTTTTTATCAAGCGTATTTATGTAGCAGTAAAATACTTTTTAATTCATTTGATTCGAACATTTAATTTTGAAGTTATCGCGAGTATAAAAAATTGTGAAAGTTTGTTTTAGTAAGTATGTGGGTAAATATTATGTTTGTTACTTCTTCACGAAAAAACTAATGAACCGATTGCGATGAAACTTGATAGGTACACAGCTGTTACCTATAGCTCTGTTACTTTTCATCTCGATATAATAAATAGTATTAGGTAGACAGTTGAAATTATCACAGAGTGTCTATTTCTATTGCCGCTACAGCAACAAATAATAAAAATAAAATAAAATTAAAAAATAAAGGGGGCTCCCATACATAAAAATAAAATATAAAAAAATAAAATATTAAAAAGGTTATTACATTGAAAAAGTTACATGAAAAAGGAGTCGAAATAAAATTTTATTTTTTTACCCTGGCATATGGGGTGTCATTGGTGGAGTTCAAATATATCTTTTATTATATTTGGCTTCAAAAATGAAGAAATGGGGGGAAAAAGTTGTCGGTTTTAGACCAATTTGGTTAGGGGGTCTATCTCGAAAACTAAACTAGTTAGGAATTTGAAATTTTGTTATATTATTAGTGTATATATTATATATATTATTATATTAGTGTATGCAATAAATACTGAAAACACCGATTTATAATGTGGTTTGCAAGTTGTGACCAAAACAAACGAGCAGTTTTTCCCCATATGATAATTTAGTACTTTCTAAGAACTAAGATATCTAAATATGTATCTAGTTTTTAAAAAAATGATTTGGTCATATGTACGAAACCCTAAAAGAGCGAGGCCCGTCTCGCACTTGGCCGATTTTTAAAAATATAGTGCACTGATGCTCATCTGCGTAGCAACATACACCATAACACCTTCTATTCCTATTCTAAGCTCTGTGGTTGAATGCCAGGACAAAGTCACGCGTGGCCCACGGACAATACCCAGCAAACGGAGTTACGCAGTTATGTAGCATGAAAGCGGGTAATTGGGCCACTCATGCTTGTAGGGTGACCATGTCGGTACAATAAAGTGAGAACCGTCCCGTTTCTTATTCGACTGCGGATTATAAGGCTATAACAAACACAAGGAAACACTGTATGTATGCATAGCATAATATATACTATATTGTAAACTTGTTTTGAAAAGAGCAACTGCGGAGTTTCTTGCTGGTTCTTCTCGGCAGGAACGGCATTCCGAACCAGTGGTAGACTCATCGACGATTCAAATTGCACTTGTAAAAAAGTTTATTTGAATAAAAAACATTTCTATTCTATTATATTATAGATTTATTTCTGGATTGAAACTATGAGAGAAAGAGAGAAAGAAAACGTGTGCTCGCACCTCTCTTTCTTGCATCTACAGTCTCTCTCTTTCTATCTTCACTAACTTATATCTCCCTCTCAACTTCCGTTGAGAGCAACTTCCGTTCGCCTCGCTCGATCACACTTTTCGTAACGCATTCACCAGCTTACTCCCCAAGTCAACCGTGCGTAAAGAAGTTTTACTTCAAAAAAACTGCTTCTGTTAAAATATCCTCAGCAGCATATATGTTGAGAAGTAAGGAGTATCATATGTATCAAATAACACAAAGTTTATTATACATTCTGGAAGTCAATACAATTCTGCAAACTTTTAAGTGGATTTTTAAGTTATGCAATTAGTGCTAATAATCTATATTACATTATTTCTAAACCAAACTAAATTAACAGGCCAATTAAAATAAATAAATAATAATAAGCAAGCAGTGATAGCTTAGTGGTTAGGACTGTGGTCTCCTATTCGGGGGGTCGCAGGTTCGATCCCGGGTGCGCACCTCTGACTTTTGGAGTCAAGTGCGTGTAAGCAATTAAATATCACTTGCTTCAACGGTGAAGGAAAACATCGTGCGGAAACCTGCACATCTGAAAGTTCTGCATAATGTTCTCGAAGGTGTGTGAAGTCCGCCAATTCGCATTGGGCCAGCGTGGTGGACTATGGCCTATAACCCTTCTCTGAGAGGAGACCTGCGCTCAGTAGTGAGCCGTTGATGGATTGCTATTGATGATAATAAATAAATCTGTCGCATTAAGTTTCCTGTATTGATAGATTGAGTTTTTGTAAATAAATATTTTTTTTCCTAATAGGTATGTCGAGTACATACGCCTCAAAAAAGTTTATAAGTCTTTTTTAAGTTCAATATTAGGTAAAATATCTAGTTGTAAAATTCTATGACTTGTTATTAAGCAATTGAAGATAATAATATAAAAAATATGATAAAAAGCGTTGATTTAACTGGTTCCATTAATGTACCAATGACAATAATTAACCATCCATACTATTGTATTATTTTATTGTAATTTAAAGTCTTAAAACAGTGATAGCCTAGTGGTCAGTACTGCGGTCTCCTATTCGGGGGGTCTCAGGTTCGATCCCGGGCACGCACCTCTGGCTTTTCTAAGTTAAGTGCGTTTAAGAAATTAAATATCACAAGCATCAACGGTGAATTAAAACATCGTGAGGAAACCTGCACATCTGAGAGTTCTTCATAATGTTCTTGAAGGTGTGTGAAGTCCGCCAATTCGCATTTTGCCAGCGTGGTGGACTATGGCCACACGAGTAATTACTTTATTATTACCTACTCTGTGCCATAGCCGTGTGTGTTTAGGCCATAGCCTAAACCCTTCTCTGTGAGGAGACTTGCGCTCAGTAGTGAGCCGTTGATGGGTTACTAATGATGATGATGAATTTAATTTCTCAAAACAACAACCGCCGAGTTTCTTGCTGGATTTATTCACATTCCAAATTTTAGCCAAATCGGTTCATTCGTTGTGTCGTGAAGGAGTACCAGACAAACATTCATCTTCGTGAATGTTTATTTTCACGCAGACATAGTCACGGGCTAGCACCAGTTAAGGTTGATTATACGGGTCTGCCCGCGTTTAACTTTAATTTGGTTTTTCGCAATTTGTAAACTAATACGACAAAGTAGGCTTATGGCATTCTAATTGCGACAATGGCAGTATTTTCTTCACAGGTTTATATAAAAATCTTTACTTGAAAGTGTCCAGTTTAAGAAATTAGTCAGAATATCGACTAATTTGTGAGTAAAACTGACGCCCAGCTCGATATTCTGACTAATTTTTAAAGTGGTCAATTTCAAGTGAAGATTTTTATATAAACCTGTGAAGATGATACTGCCATTGGCGCAATTAGAATGCCATAAGCCTACTTTCACGATTCTTAAGCACATAGTTCGAAGAGCTGGTGGTCGTTGGGGTCCCAAGGTGCTGGAGTGGCGACCCCGCACCGGAAAACGCAGTGTTGGCAGACCCCCCACTGGGTGGACCGACGACACCAAACGAGTCGCAGGGAGCCGCTGGATTCAAGCGGCGCAAGACCGAAGCCTGTGGAAGTCCATACAGGAGTCCTTTGTCCAGCAGTGGACGTCTATAGGTTGATAAAGAAGAGAAGAAGAAGCCCATTTTGTCACATTGGTTTACAAATTGCGAAAAAGCGAATTAAATTTGAATTTCGCGGGCAGACCCATATAATCAACCTTAATCATAATATGAAGCCATTTCGAACATTCTAGAAGTGCGTAGGTGGAAGTGGCATAATAATTGAATTTCACTTATATTTATCGAAACCATGCAGCTTTGTATGGAGCGCAGTGGAATCAGTTTAAAGGCATTGCGGTAAACTCAGTTATGATACGGCGTAGAAGCCTTAATGAACCACTCTCGTATGACGTAGGGTTACCACGATGATTGAGAGTCGAGACGAAATATGGTTGAGCGAAGCAATGGCTGGGTCATGCGTCATGCTCGTGAACCGGTGCCACCAGCGGCAATGGGGCTACTTTCTGTCTGCCCGTCTTGACATGTGTTGAATTATAATTAGATATAATTACGTATGCTTTTGTGGAACTTCCCCTCATCGTGGAAACTCTGCATACATAGCATAATATCTATTAAGTGTATTGTAAAAGTATTTTGAAAAGAGCAACCGCCGAGTTTCTTGCTGGTTCTTCTCGGCAGGAACGGCATTCCGAACCAGTGCTAGACTCATTGACGATTCAAAAGTACTTGTAAAACTTTATTTGAATAAAAAACATTTCTATTCTATTCTATTCTATTCTAAAAATAAACATTCGTGAAAAGTTAATTATTTTAAACCTTGGTTAGTTGTTTAGATTGAACTTTAATACAATGAACTTCCTGGTACAGTTGTGAGCGTTAGCTAAATATATAAAAAGAAACGGTGATTGACTGATTGACTGACTGACTGACTGACTGATCTATCAACGCACAGCTCAAACCACTGGACGGATCGAGCTGAAATTTGTCATACAGGCAGCTATAATAACGTAGACATAAGAAAGGATTTTTAAAAATTCAACCTTTAAGGGGGTAAAATAGGGGGTTGAAAAATCAAACTAAAGGTGAGGGCAAATGCTAGTTTTTTTTATAAAACTAAATAATAATTTTCTAATATATAAAATTCTCATGTCGCGGTGTTTGTTACCAATCTCCTCCGAAACGGCTGGACGGATTTTTATGAAATTTTGTGTGCATATAGGATAGGTCTGAGAATCGGCCAACATCTATTTTTCATACCCCTAAATGATAAGGGTGACCCACCCCTAAATATTTTTTTTGGCGGTACGAAGTTCGCTGGGTCAGCTAGTATTCTATAACAATCATCATCGGGTATAAGAATTCTTTCGAATGAGTTAGGTTTAGGATGCGGTAAGCAGACTTCACACACCTTTGAGAACATTGCGAAGAATCTCAGGCGTGCCAGTTTCCTCACGATATTATTTTTCACCGTTAAAAACAAGTGATACTTTATTGCTTGAAACGCAGATAACTCTAAAAAAATCGGCCAAGTGCAAGTCGGGCCTCGCTCTTTTAGGGTACCGTACAAACCGCATTATAAATCAGTATTTTTGAGTATTTGTTGTTTAAATACACTATAATATAGTACATAATATACCAATATTTCAAATTCCTAACTAGTTTAGTTTTTGAGATAGACCCCCTAACAAAATTGGTCTAAAACCGACAACTTTGATGGCCCCCCATTTCTTCATTTTTGTAGCTAAAAATAAAAAAATATATATTTGAACTCCACTTAATGAGCTCTAGACAATGACACCCCACATGCCAGGGTAAAAAAATAAAATTTTATTTCGACTCCTTTTCCATGTATGGGAGCCCCCTTTATTTTTTAATTTAATTTTATTTTTATTATTTGTTGTTATAGCGGCAATAGAAAGTATATTTCTAATTGAAAATTTCAATTGTCTATCTATTACGGTTTACGAGATACAGCCCGCTGACAGACGGACGGACGGACGGACGGACAGCGGAGGCTTAGTAATAGGGTCCCGTTGGCACCCTTTGGGTACGGAACCCTAAAAAGTAGCAGATGCGTACGTGCTATCGATCCCCGATTATCAAATTATACAATCAGCGGTTCGTTTTAGAAACGTTGAAACGAATAAGTTTCGTGCGAGTAGGTTGGTCATTATTGAAACAAAAACATGGCCGTCGATATTAAACCGAAAAGTGCCCGAAAAACAGTTGTCACAATCAATACCGCTGAATAATTAAGAGTCACGCATTCATTCTAATTAGGGTAAAAGAAATCGATACGTTTTCACGTATTGACTATGCATTGTAATGCGTATATATTTTTAAACCCCAAGGGGATTCATCATCGTCATCAGCAACCCATCAACGGCTCACTACTGAGCGCAGGTCTCCTCTCAGAGAAGGGTTATAGGCCATAGTCCACCACGCTGGCCCAATGCGAATTGGCGGACTTCACACACCTTCGAGAACATTATGAAGAACTCTCAGGTGTGCAGGTTTCCTCACGATGTTTTCCTTCACCGTTGAAGCAAGTGATATTTAATTGCTTAAACGCACTTGACTCCGAAAAGTCAGAGGTGCGTACCCGAGATCGAACCTGCGACCCTCCGAATAGGAGACCACAGTCCAAACCACTAGGCTATCACTGCTTAACAAAATACTACATATACAAATACAAATATATAAACTACAAGGGGAATAGATGGTTGTTACTTTGGCATGTGTATCTGCGTAGCTGTATATCTATGTACCTATCAGTGTGTTTGTTTGTTCTCTCGTAGCACCCAAATGCATGGACCTATTTTGATGTGCTTTTTTCTCTTTGATAGCTGACTTAAGCGAGGTGAATCTTAGTTTATGAAGATCTTTTCAGCAACCTTGAGCTGATGCTGCAGCATCAAGTAGCCTAAGGGATACTAAATTCCTAAGAAGCTTATCAACTCTTCAGCAACTTACAGAAGATATTATAGAGTATTTTTATCCATTAGAATGGTCATATAAATAAAAGAATGAAACCTTTATCCCCGCAGACCATGGCCATAAGTAAAAAAAATTAGCAGTCATAGGGACTGCCGATAGAAGTGAAAACTAGATTTGCTATAGTTAAAAACAAATACTTATAAAATTAAAATTATTTAAAAAAAGAGATTTTAATTTAAATTTCACGTTTCGTGAGTGACATTCGAACCTGCGACATCATACATTAAACGGTAAGGAAGGCGGCTGCTTACCGACTGCGCTGTACAGTCCAGTAAAAAGTTAAATGAAACCATGATCTGACCAGTTTTGGCGCAATGAGTAAAAATGTGTTCATTAATACTTAAATAATGATATTATGAAAGAAATTTTGATTTAAATTTAGGGGAAAGGGATGAAAAAAATAAAAAAAGGGTTGAAAAATGCCTTTTTTTATAACTTAATAACGGTAGGAAATAAAAAAAAAAGTTTCAAGTAAAAGTTGTAGAGAAAAAAATTCTACATAAAAAAGTTCCTCTTCATTTTTTTGTTATCTGCTTTAGTTTAGCTACAAAAAATAAAAATTAAATTTGCTTTGTAATTAATTATAAAAACTTACCAGAATTATTACGGCCCTGCAGTAGTGTCAGTACATATTTATGTGATGCGCGCGCTGCGTGGTACAGGGCCGTAATAATTCTGGTAAGTTTTATAATTAATTACAAAGCAAATTTAATTTTTATTTTTTGTAGCTAAACTAAAGCAGATAACAAAAAAATGAAGAGAAACTTTTTTGTGTAGAATTTTTTTCTCTACAACTTTTACTTGAAACTTTTTTTTCTATTTCCTACCGTTATTAAGTTATTTAAAAAAAAGGCATTTTTCAACCCTTTTTTTATTTTTTTCATCCCTTTCCCCTAAATTTAAATCAAAATTTCATTCATAATATCATTATTTAAGTATTAACTAGCTGATGCCCGCGACTTCGTCCACATGGATTTAGTTTTTAAAAATCCCGCGGGAACTCTTTCATTATCCGAGATAAAAAGTAGCTCTCCCGGTCTGAGGAACCACTACTACATCCATTACTATACCCATGCAAAAAAATCGCATCAATCCGCTGTTCTGTTGCGACGTAATTGAAGGACAAACCAACAAACAAACACACTTTCGCATTTATAGTACCTATCAGTAATGCTTTATTATAACACTTTTTATAATTGTCAAATTTTTTACCATACTTAACCAAAGACAAAATTACGTTTAGCTGTCATTTACGTTTTGTTATTCCACTGTCATTTGCGTTTTGTTATTCCATGTCAGTCGGTTTTTGTTATACCACGTTTTATAGTGATTTGACGGAAACCCGGTCGAACGGGATAAAAAGTATCCTATGTCCGTCTCCTGGTTCTAAGCTACCTCTCCACCAATTTTCAGCCAAATCGGTTCATCCGTTCTTGAGTTATAAATAGTGTAACTAAGACCACTTTCTTTTATATAGATAACTAGCTGATGCCCGCGACTTCGTCCATATGGATTTAGTTTTTAAAAATCCCGCGGGAACTCTTTCATTATCCGAGATAAAAAGTAGCTCTCCCGGTCTGAGGAACCACTACTACATCCATTACTATACCCATACAAAAAATCGCATCAATCCGCTGTTCTGTTGCGACGTGATTGAAGGACAAACCAACAAACAAACACACTTTCGCATTTATAATATCAGTAATGCTTTATTATAACACTTTTTATAATTGTCAAATTTTTCACCATACTTAACCAAAGACAAAATTACGTTTAGCTGTCATTTACGTTTTGTTATTCCACTGTCATTTGCGTTTTGTTATTCCATGTCAGATGCGTTTTTCTTATGCCACGTTTTATAGTGAGATGACGGAAACGCGGTCGAACGGGATAAAAAGTATCCTATGTCCGTCTCCTGGTTCTAAGCTACCTCTCCACCAATTTTCAGCCAAATCGGTTCATCCGTTCTTGAGTTATAAATAGTGTAACTAACACCACTTTCTTTTTATATATATAGATATAGAAGAACACATTTTCACTCAATGCGCCAAAACTGGTCAGATCATGGTTTCATTTAACTTTTTACTGGACTACAAGTTTGCTTGAGAACCTCTAAAATGTTGAACGCTTACTAAAATCTCCAGGTAACGATTTTGAAGGTGACAATGACACAAAATCCATGTTTTTTGCTCACCCAAAATCCCAACGCGTCTAAAGAAGCTTTCACTTCAAAAATCTCTATAGAAAATCGGATAAGTACTCAATTTGTATGTTCAATTGGATAGCTATCGGGGGCAATGTGTCGCCCCTTGATTGAGAGGCTTTGTTTGCCGCGGCATTGTTACCCCCTACCCCGGGTGCCTGTTATACTCACGTTATACCGATATTACATCCCCGTTATTGAGATGTTATATTGTGTTATTTCAATTATTACAATGGAGAAAACAGGTATCCACCTTTAGGAACACCTAAGGTGGAGCTGACATTAAATAAGGGATTGTATTTAGGGGCTACCTTCGTAAAGAGACACCTACTTTAGGATGAGTTAGGTATGGTTGGGAAATTAGTATACTATACGTTCATTATTCAGAGAGTTCGTCAGAAATATAAAATCAAGTAACTGCACTTTCATATTTGCCTTCGTATTTACATTTCTCATCTTTCAGTTTATAGAAAAATTTACGCTCGCAAATTGTCACGCCCGCGTAGAAAGCCGAGCATATTTTTGAATTCTGAAGCTGCACGACCTCGTTAGTGGTTACATTAGCGCTCCGTGGAAGAGCTCTAACAGCTGCAACATAATAACGCACCTACCTACCTAAACTCTACGTAGTTTACGTGCAAAATATTGAGAAAACGTGTTTTTTAAATGAAATGTTGATGTATCAATTTTATGTTTAGCCGACTTCAAAATGTGGGATGTGGGATGTCATCGTCTAGAGCTCATTGAGTGGAGTTCAAATATATTTTTTTATTATTTTTTAGCTACAAAAATGAAGAAATGGGGGGCAGTCAAAGTTGTTGGTTTAGACCATTTTTGTTACGGGGTCCATCTCAAAAACGAATCTAATTAGGAATTTGAAATTTCTGTATATTATGTAGTATAATATAGTGTTAAATACACTATATTATACTACATAATATACAGAAATACCGATATATAATGCGGTTTGTAAGTTGTGACCAAACAAACGAGCATTTTTTCCCCATAATATGCTAATTTAGTACTATATCTAATATCTAAGATATCTAATTGTGTATCTACTAGTTTTAAAAAAGTGATTTGGTCATATGTACGGAACCCTAAAAGAGCGAGGCCTCGTACTTGGCCGATTTTTTGTAATGATATGACACATTAGACGCAGCTTAGTATCAAGGAACCCTAAGATTGGGCTTTTCTCTCAGAGAAGGGTTACTGGAACGAATGATTAATTATTGCTAATTTTAAATCAAAACCTCTAATAATGGAAGCCTTCCCAAAAAAATCCAGCCATAGCGCCCAATTTCCACACAGACTAGCCATCTGCACGGGAGATATTATAGTGCACAAGTGTGTGCGCAAACATAGGTGCACTCTCTGTTCCTTCACTCCCATAGTCCGATGGCAAAGAAATCTGACACGACCGAAGAGTGATCAGGCGCAGGACCGACGGCTTTACGTGCTCTCCGAGGCACGGGGGTGACTCACCGCCAACTTCCTAACTCCGGGCTCTAGTACTGAGTATATACAGAAAAACCCAATACATTTTTTTGTCCAACCCGGGAATCGTACCCGGGACCTCTATAACCGCAATCGAATATTCTAACCACAAGACCAAAGAGGCACTCATAGCAAAACCAAAGAGACACTCATAGCAAGACCAAAGAGGCACTCATAGCAAAACCAAAGAGACACTCATAGCAAGACCAAAAAGGCACTCATAGCAAAACATAATATATGAAACACATGGTCGAGTAGAAATAATAAAAATGAAATGGAAGCAACACTTTGCTAAGTCTAAGGCTTAGTTCTCACGGAGCGGTTTTCACCCGCGCCCGTATCCTTAGATTGCAGATTTGTAAGTAAGACTAGATGATGCCTGCGACTTCGTCCACATGAATTGAGGTTTTTAATTAATCTTAATTATTAATTAAAGAAAAAAAAAATATTTAATTTAATATTATGTAATTGATTCTATCCAATAATTTTAATTAATAAAATATCTGCGATGACATTATTTATAAACCATTTGCATGCAATTGTATGGCTACTAATTTTATATAACATGGCTTGGTATTAATAAATTATATAACATCTATAATTTGTTATACATGCAATCTTACAAATGAAATAAAGGGAACAACACAAAAAGAAATCCATTAAACTATTCTCATAAAAAAAGCATATTATACAATTGAAAATGATAAAAAGGCGCTATAATAACAAAAAAAAAAACATTCCAAATCAGTTCAGGCGTTTTCGAGTAATCGGTGAACATACATAATATAAAAATATTTTTTGTTAGAATAGAATAGATTAGAATAGAAATGTTTTTTATTCAAATAAACTTTTTTACAAGTGCTTTTTAATCATCGATGAGTCTACCACTGGTTCGGAATGCCCTTCCTGCCGAGAAGAACCAGCTAGAAACTCGGCGGTTGCTCTTTTCAAAACAAGTCTACAATTCAATAGATACTATGCTATGTATGCAGTGTTTCCACAGTGAGTTCCACAAAAGCATACCTAATTATAATTCAACAAGTTATGACGGGCAGACAGAAAGCAGCCCCATTCCCGCTGGTGGCACCCATTCACGAGCAAAGTTGTTTCAAAGGGTATACTTCCCAGATGGTCCCATTGAAATTTTATTAAAATCGGTCAAGCGGTTTTTAAGATATCAACAATAAATTATATACTTTGTATTGGCGCGGGCGTTTGAAGTCGGTTTTTTAAAATGAATTTTTATATTAAACTAGCTGACCCAGCGAACTTCGTACCGCCAACTTATCTATATAAATAAAACAAATAAACTATCCCAATCCAAAAAAACTATCCTATCTTTTAAGTTGGACCAAATTACAGATAGTTACGAAGTTTGATAAAAATCGGTTCAGTAGTTTAGGAGTCCATCGCGGACAAACAACGTGACACGTAATTTATATATATTAGATTATTTACCTTTAAAATATTTACCAATGTGAAATCGCTAGTAAACCTAAATAAAAAAATTAAAAAAATTGGTTGTCTGTAAAGTCGGTTTACGGTTTACGATAGCTTTACGTGATAACGTCATAAAGAAGCATTGACGATGACTGGCGGGCGGAGGCGCGGTCACAAGCCAACGTTTGGACCGATCGTGCCTCTCTATCGCTTGTTCCGCGCTCACGCTTGCACGCTCAGGCTCAGGCGGAACGTGACACTTTTTCGTGCGTGCAGCTGGTGTTCATCGATTTATAAGACGTTATCGCGTCAACTTGCGATCACCTACCGCTAAGTGTGCGGCCCTTTCCCGCAACCGCGATGTCTTAAGTTTTGAAATAAAAAAAAAATAAGTGGCACTCGGGGACTGCCGCGGTAAAGCTATTGCATAGCATTTTTAGGGTTCCGTACCCAAAGGGTACCAACGGGACCCTATTACTAAGCCTACGCTGTCCGTCCGTCCGTCCGTCCGTCCGTCCGTCCGTCCGTATGTCAGCGGGCTGTATCTCGTAAACCGTAATAGATAAACAGATGAAATTTTCACATATTATGTATTTCTATTGCCGCTATAACAACAAATAATAAAAATTAAATTAAATTAAAAAAATTAAATTAAAATGTTTCCATGGGTACATGAAAATATTTTAATTTAATTTTTTTAACGGAACCCTAAAAGAGCGAGGCCCGACTCGCACTTGGCCGATTTTTTATCAACTTATGCAATTATAATATTTATGCAATATTTTTTTTCGCATAATAAAAATTATGCAAAAAACTAATTAAAAAACAAACAAACAAGAACAGTGCACTGTCACTACTTCGCGAGTGAGATTCGAACCTGCGACATCATACACCATACGGTAAAGAAAGCGGCCGCTCGCCCACTGCGCTAAACAGAGCTACTTGTGATCCTCTAAAATGTTGAACGCTTACTGAACGACGGTGTTAGGTTTATTTTCGTTACGGAATTTCTTGATTCGGTCGCCGCGCTCAAACTGTTTATCCTAGTTCAAAGCCCGCGATAAAAGCTATGCAATAGCTTAACAGCAGTACCTACCGCAACCGCTGCGGGCGCGGGTGAGGACCGCGCCGTGCGGCCTCGCTTTAAGTGGTTTTTAAAACGATACGAGAAAATGGCGGTTTGAACGCTTCCATTAATATCTCGTAAACCTTATATTACGACCTACATAAAATATGTGAGAAACGTAAAGTGAATTTTAAAAATCAAACCATTTTCATTTCATTGTTATCTCAACGTATAGGTAATCTATCTTAAATAGAATAGAATAGAATAGAAATGTTTTTTATTCAAATAAACTTTTACAAGTACTTTTGAATCGTCAATGAGTCTACCACTGGTTCGGAATGCCGTTCCTGCCGAGAAGAACCAGCAAGAAACTCGGCAGTTGCTCTTTTCAAAATACTTTTACAATATACTTAATAGATATTATTCTAAGTATGCAGAGTTTCCACAATGAGGGGAAGTTGCACAAAAGCATACGTAATTATTTCTAATTATAATTCAACACAATGTCAAGACGGGCAGACAGAAAGTAGCCCCATTGCCGCTGGTGGCACCCGTTCACGAGCATGACGCATGACCCAGCCATTGCTTCGCTCAACCATATTTGAGGGAACGTAACAACCCGCATCACACGACACCACCGCAGAAATGCTAAAAATCAACGTGTGTAAGTGTATAATGTATATTATGATCTCTGTGAACTCCAAAACGGCTGGACCGATTTTGATGAAACTTTCAGGCAATGTTCAGAATAGCCCAGCGGCTGTGAAGTTTGGTAGCGACCATATGAACAGATTTCTTTTTAGGTTTTTGTTTTTTGAATAATTATGTATAATAATTAGTGCTACCCGTGCGAAGCTGGGGCGGATCGCTAGTCTATTTTATATCCGACTACTGAAAATTACACTGTGACTACAAAAAAAGCCGAGTTAGTTTCTAGGAAGCTTTATTTTTATTTATTTTCCCGTTGCTTAGTCAAAAAAATTAAAAAATACCGCAGATCATTTACTTAATCCGATTATTTATTTAGTCGATTACATAATATAATAGTCGCTCACTCATTTTTTTGACTCCATTTATAATGTTCCTTAAAAAAAATTAATTTGTAATTTGAATAAATATCTAAAAAGTATTATTGTATTCAACTAAATAAATAAATAAATAATGCTGTAAATGTTCACAACGTGGTTAGATGGGGCAATTTGTCTAGTCCAGCTCAGTTACACAGGGCGGCTTCACTAACGAGTATTATCCGGTTAAAACTAGCGCGAACCGGTTACGAGCCGGCTTAATCCGGCTATAAGCGGTTTAACGGTAGATGTTTCACTCAGAATATAACGGTCACAAATCTTCTATATCATACCAGCTTTTCACGTTAATTTCTATTATCTGGGTTATTTCTTTTCTTTTGGTAAATCATCTTTTTTGGAAATTATATATTAAAAAAATAATAATAAATAAAAAAAAATTGTAAAAATAATAAAAGTCATAGAGGAAATATAATCGTCTTGGACTCGAACTGGGGTCTTCTGGTTTCGGGACCGCCCGACTTACGGAGCTATCGGAAATTTATAAATGATGGCGAAATTTACCTTCGTATTCTAATGATATTGTAAGGAGTTTTCACTGCCTGAAAACACGGATAAAACGACATTTTCTAAAAAAAAACCTAGCTAGATCGATGTATCGCCCCCGAAACCCCCTGCATACCAAATTTCATGAAAATCGTTGGAGCCGTTTCCGAGATTCAGATTATACATGTATATAAATGTACATATATTATATACATACAAGCCCCCACCTTGGTATCGATGTTAGGATACATCTATGTGAAGCTTTGATCCTTTCGAAATTAAATTATGCGGATACAGTATACGGACCATGTATACTGGCTAGATCGGCCAAACTAGTGCAAAGGGTTCACAGAATGCCTGTGCCCGAATTTGCTTCTCCAAAGTGCCTCGGACTCATGTTCAAATTCAAAATTATTTATTTCACGTAGGCCAACCTGTGGCTCTTATGACAGGTCATGACTCTACCACCGGTTCGGAAAGCCGGATTCTGCTGAGAAGAGCCGGCAAGAAACTCAGAAGTTGCTCTTTTCAAAATAATCATTTTACAATATTATTACGAAGCTATTACATTGTAATAAGTTTTTTATACTATCTTCTGGGCAGATGGATGCCAAGCCGATTTAACCTATGCAACTTTGTTAGAATAAAATATAATATTTCCACAATGAGGGGAAGTTCCAAAAAAAAAGTACTACAATTCAATTCATGTTAAGACGGGCAGACACAAAGTAGCCCCATTCCCGCCGGCGGCACCCGTTCACGAGCATGACGCATGATCCAGCCGTTGCTTCGCTCGACCAGGACCATTGTGTGTTAGTCCACACATTAATAATGCAAATATGCTAAATATGGAATCTATACATAATTTACATTTAGCGACGATGCTGTTTGGCATCATGAAAGGCTATAATAATTAATAATAATAATTTATTTATTTAAATAAAGTTTCACACTTGCAATAATTCTTACAGTAAAAATACATAAGCATACAAAATATGATCATAAAGCTTTTTCGCTTCTCTGAACTCCCAAACTAGGAGAACCCGTGTCTTGGGAGTCAGTTTCTCTCCAATTAGTTCATAGTTGTGCAATGTACAGAACAACAGAAACATCACAACCTAAGTTCATCAAGATTATATATGTACATTTGCTTTTATATCGTTAAGTTTGTGTGTGCTGGAGTATGTGTGTGTGTGTGTGTGTGTGTGTGTGTGTGTGTGTGTGTGTGTGTGTGTGTGTGTGTGCGCGCGTGTGTGTATGTGAATGGGTTTTTTTTTTTTTTTAGTGATAGGTGTAAGAAGTAAGTATAATATTACCTGTAGTAGTACACTACATTGCTATATTTATATACTACCTACACTAATATTTTGAAAAACGAATTAGGTTTTCGGTAGCTTCATAGTTTAACTGGCTCAACATATTATTAAGTTTATTCTTAATTCTATATCTATTAGAATGCATTATTTTGAGTTTATTATTAATATTCTTATATAGAAATTGTCCTAAATAGCTAAATTGCCGTTTTGCGAATACACTACTTGTTCGGGGAACATGTATATCAGGTCGTCGCCGAGGAGTACTGTTGGGTGGTGGAGGAACGTGTATCTGGTGGCATCGAATTACACTCCTTTCGATGTAAAGTTGCCGTACTGTAAGTAATTTGGACATATTTTACAGTTCCTCTGTGGGAAATCTGCGAGGTTTGCCATGCATAACTTTTATGATAACTCTTTGAGCTCTTTCTACTTCGATCAGTGGTTGCTGCACCTCCCCATGCTGAAATGCAATAAATCAGTAGGGATTGGCATAAAGATTTATAGACCTGTGTCATCAATTTATTGTCGACAATATCACGGAGGTTCCTAAATATCGGAATTAACCTTCTGACTCTATTGGCAAGAGATGTAATGTGGGGATGCCAATTCAAATTTTCATCGATGATTACTCCCAAATACTTCATAGTTATTTCTTTATCAAGTATTTCACAGGTACAGTCGTTTGGTGGAGTTTCAGATCTGTTGCATGGGAAAGTGTGTAACTTGATTGAAAAATTAGGTGGGGGTTGGGTAACTCGCGAGATACTGAAGCATATGTATTTCGTTTTTTGTGCATTTATGGTTAGTAAATTATTTTCTAGCGTTTGCGTAATCCTGCTGAGTCCTTTTTCAGCTGTCCTGCGAGTCTCATCCCACGTTCTCCCATGAAATAATATGGCAGTGTCATCGGCAAAGGCTATTAGATGGGCATTTTCCAGTTCTAAATTACAGATTTCGTTGGCATACACCAAAAACAACGTTGGGCCCAGTGTACTACCTTGAGGTATGCCATGTGTAACTTTTTGGATGCTACTAGGTGTATCCAAAACTTTGACTTTTTGGCCCCTTTCACTGAGGTAGTCTTTGAACCACGCTAGAGGCGTTCCACGTATACCAAGTCCTTCCATTTTTCGGAGTAGTATTGGTACGGAAACTGTATCGAACGCCTTTTTGAGGTCTATAAATACCCCTAGACATTTGTTTCCCTGGTCCATATGCATGGATGCTATATTTGAAAATGAAATTACAGCATCTTCCGTAGATTTCTTGGCCCTGAAGCCGAATTGGTTGCTTGAGATCAAGTTATTACTCTCAAGATAGCTTATCAGTCTAGAATTAACCACCTTTTCCAATACTTTACTTAGTGCTCTTAGTAGCGAGATAGGCCTGTAATTCGATACGGATACTTGGTCTCCACTCTTATAGATAGGCACAATAATCGCCTGCTTAAATATCGTTGGAAATGTACCCGTCATCAAGCTACAGTTACAAAGATGGTCAATAGGGAAGCATAGTATCTCACGAAATCTTCTCAATAGTCCAGTGGATATCGCATCATCACCAGGAGCGCAACGTATTTTTAACTTGCCTAAAATGCCTTTAATTTCTATAGGGTCTGTAGGGTTGAGCATCATCGAATTTAAATTATGAGCATGTGTTTTTTGTAGAGATAGAAGTAGTTCTTCTGTATTATTCGTTTTTTTTAATATTTTATCAGCCAATGAACTTCCGACATTAGTGAAAAAATTGTTAACTGTGTTAAGGGATTCCTTCCGATTGGGAGCTAAACTTAGTAATTCGTTAGCTGTAGTTTTTTGAGGGGTTAAATCACATATTTCTTTTAGTATATCCCATGTATCTTTTTTCTTGCCATTGTGCTGCCGGAGCTTATTTTGATAGTAACTTATTTTGAGTTTTTTAGTTATTTCTTTACACATATTTCTGTATTTAATGTAATTAAATTTGTGTTCCGCACTTTCAGGAAATTTTTTAGCAATTGCATGGAGTCGGTCTCTTTTTTTAAAACATTTAATCAAACCATAGGTAATCCATGGTTTAAGTGGCCTTTTTCTATGCCTGAAATTTTTCTACATGTACTCCTCAATACCTGTAGCTATTCAGACACAATAACATGTAGTATTCATTTATTTTGTACGCTTACCTTTTAACCTTAGTTACTTTTAAACTACCTATATATAACTATTTAATTTTATATTACCCCCAATTTATCTATGTATCATCTGTTAACCGAAACACATGTTAATATCTGTATTTATTCATTTATCTCTTTTTCTTATTACTTATCTTGTATAACAGCTGCCTTGTGGTTGGCTCGCGATTTCATTTAAGGCTATGCCTGAAAATCAGCGCTCAGCATTTTAATGTTGCAGCATTATGCTGAGGCAGTAGCCTTTCAGCTTTAACATTTTTTAGGAACAATTTATTATTAAATTATTTAGTGATTAAATTTTGTCTGTATATCATTATTCTTAAAGACCTTCTTGTTAAAAGCTGAATAAATGTTTATTTATTTATTTATTTAACATCAGCGCTCAGCATTCTAATGCTGCAGCATTATGCTGAGGCAGTAGTCTTTTCAGCAATAACATTCATGAACAATAATATTAATTAGTGTTTAAGTTTTTGTCTTCGTTTGTATTTTGTAAAGCTGAATAAATTTTTATTTACTTATTATTTTACTCCCTTAGGGCTATAATTTTCAAAAATCCTTTCTTAGCGGATGCCTACATCTTAATAGCTATCTATATGCCCTTCAGCTCGATCTATCCAGTGGTTTGGGCTGTGCGTTGATAGATCTGTCAGTCAGTTAGTCAGTCAGTGAGTCAGTCAGTGAGTCAGTCAGTCACCTTTTTACATTTTTTATTTTTTATTGGTTTACTAGCAATTTTTACATAATACAATACATAAAATGCAATTTATAAGATAATAACTTAGTAGGTAAAATCATATTAAAGTAAACACGACATGCGCTATTTCAATATTGCAGTCAGTTAAAAATTATAGTAAACATTAAACTAAAGTCTTAAATAAAATTTACTATTTGCCTACTATTATAAAATGGAGTTAAATAAAATAAATAAATAAAAAAAGCCTTTATTGCTGTTAATTTATGTACATTGGTTGAAACCTGATACCTACTATCTAATACATTTTAACTTACATTCTAAATTTAAAACATAAAATGCAGTTAAAACAAATCTAATAAAATTCATTATAGTTTCTATACGTTATGATACAATAAAAAGATATATTTAGAAGATATTAAAATCGTTTACGGCGACTATAACTTTTTCGTCATCTTCAAATTTTGCGCCTCTCAAATGTTCTTTCGATTGCGGAAATGAGAAAAATCATTGGAAGGGGAGTCCGATAAATATGGCGGATGCTCAAGAATCTCAAAGCCAGCATATTGGGTTGCTGCCATGGCAACTGCAGCCGTGAGTGCCGGTGAGTTGACCTGATGATATACTATATATACTTCGATGCCTTAACATGGGTAGCCTAAGCATGTCACGCTCTCTTTAAACATTTCTGCGGTGGTGTCGTGTGATGCGGGTTGTTACGTTCCCTCAAATATGGTTGAGCGAAGCAATGGCTGGGTCATGCGTCATGATCGTGAACGCGTACCATCAACGGGAATGGGGCTGCTTTCTGTCTGCCCGTCTTAACGTGTTGAATTATAATTAGGTATGCTTTTGTGGTCCCAAGGTGCTGGAGTGGCGACCCCGCACCGGGAAGCGCAGTGTTGGCAGACCCCCCACCAGGTGGACCGACGACATCAAACGAGTCGCAGGGAGCCGCTGGATCCAGGCGGCGCAAGACCGAGGCCTATGGAAGTCCATGCAAGAGACCTTTGTCCAGCAGTGGACGTCTATCGGTTGATGAAGAAGAAGAAGAAGAAGATGCTTTTGTGGAACTCATTGTGGAAACACTGCATGTACATAGCATAGTATCTTTTGAATTGTAGACTTGATTTGAAAAGAGCAACCGCCGAGTTTCTTGCTGGTTCTTCTCGGCAGGAAGGGCATTCCGAACCAGTGGTAGACTCATCGACGATTCAAAAGCACTTGTAAAAAAGTTTAAAAAAAAAAACATTTTTATTCTATTCTATACCAACTTACTACACGGAAAAATACATACTTTTTAACCGACTTCAAAAAAAGGAGCAGGCTATCAATTCGACGAGTATTTTTAACACGCATATATTTTTAACTTTTTATTATTAAAGTAACACTTTAAGGAAATATCCGAGTATTTTTTTTAATTGACGCTTATAATATTAGCATGGTTCGTATCTATGTAACAGAATATTTGAACTCGATTTTCATCCCTTTTAAAACGTCGGATTGATTTGAAACTACGCACATTTATTTAATTTTTTTTTTTTGGCGTAGTTACTCCATCAACTCCGTCAAATCTGAAACGATTTTTTTTTAAATTTGAAAGGTCATATCGTAAGGTAATGGGGGCACATTTAAATTTGGTGTAGATTTGTTTAATATCTTCGGAGATGAAGGGCAAAACTCTTCAATGAATAAGAGCTAATCGCTCGCGATTAGGTAATGTGTAGATTAATCCTATGAATAGAATAGAAAGCCTTTTATTTCTTGCTTAATAAACAATTACAAAAATTTTATGTTAAAATTACTTGTATGCTAGATTGATCCTATGAAGCTACCACTTAAAAGTTTAAAATAATAATATATAAAAATTCTTTAAAAAAAACGACTTCAACATACCTGTACAAACTAAAATTATTTCATACTTTGTAGTGGCGTATGAAGTCGGTTTTTAAGGTTCCGTACCCAAAGGTTGCCAACGGGACCCAATTACTAAACTAAGCCCCCGTCCGTCCGTCCGTCTGTCAGCGGGCTGTATCTCGTAAACCGTAATAGATAGACAGTTGAAATTTTCACATAATATTGTGTATTTCTATTGCCGCTTTAACAACAAATAATAAAAATTAAATTAAATTCAAAAATAAAGGGGGCTCTTAAAATTTTATTTTTTTATCCTGGCATGCGGGGTGTCATTGTCTAGAGCTGATTAAGTGGAGCTCAAATATATATTTTTTTTATTTTTTAGCTACAAAAATGAAGAAATGGCGGGCCGTCAAAGTTGTCGGTTATAGAACAATTTTGTCTAGGGTCTATCTCAAAAACTAAACTAGTTAGGAATTTAAAATTTTGGTATATTATGTACTATATAATATATTTAAACAACAAATACTGAAAACATCGATTAATAATGTGGTTCGTAAGTTGTGACCAAAACAAACGAGCATTTTCCCCTTATGCTAATTTAGTACCTTCTAAGAACTAAGATATCTAAATATGTATTTAGTTTTAAAAAAATGATTTGGTCATATGTACGAAACAGTAGGTAAATAATTACACGGCATTAAATAATTTTATCAATTTTTAAATGATTTGGCCATATGTACGGAACCCTAAAAGAGCGAAGCCCGACTTGCACTTGGCCGATTTTTTCAAAAAGAATTTCTTTAAATTATTATCCCTCGAGTAGTTAGTTATACAAACTGCGAAAGTAAAACAAACGGCACGAACAGAAATAACTAAGTTAGGAGTTCGGAGTCAGGTGTAGAACAATAATAATGTTTTAACTTGGACACGCTTGGCTAAACAGAAGTGCATTAGCTGTGATAGTGCGAGAGATGGTGTGCGATTTCTTACAATTTTTTGTGCTGGGCTCTTGAAGCTTTTTTTTAAAGATTCAAACAAATGATTAATGAGCAAAAGGGCTTGGCGGAACGTAACTCGTTAAGAGTTCATGATTAGTAAATAAACTTATACTAATACACATAATAAGCAGTGATAGCCTAGTGGTTAGGACTGTGGTCTCCTATTCGGGGGGTCGCAGGTTCGATCCCGGGTACGCACCTCTGACTCTTCGGAGTCAAGTGCGTTTAAGCAATTACATATCACTTGCTTCAACGGTGAAGGAAAAACATCGTGAGGAAACCTGCACATCTGAGAGTTCTCCATAATGTTCTCGATGGTGTGTGAAGTCCACCAATTCACATTGGGCCAGTGTGGTGGACTCTGGCCTATAACCCTTCTCTGAGCGGAGACCTGCGCTCAGTAGTGAGCCGTTGATGGGTTACTAATGATGAAGTTTTGTCATATTTGGTATTTTTCTCTGTATATTATGTTACAAGCTAAATAAATATATAAATTATTGTTGTGTATAATACAAAGAAGGAGTTAGTTGAAAATTACAATTTTCTCTAGTCACAAGCCGACGCTTGGGCCGATCATGCCTCTCTATCGCTTGTTCCGCGCTTTCGCTTGCACGCGCAGGCTCAGGCGGAACGTGACACTTTTTCGTGCGTGCCGCCGGTGTTCATCGAATTATAAGACGTTATCACGTCAAAAAATGCCTTGAGTTTTCATAAAAAATGCGAAGAAACTTTTCCCTCAATCTATTATTATGACTAATTATGTAATAAAATTAGAACCTAAAGCACGCTATTTTTACGGCTAATTGTAGATTGCTCTACCTATTTTATAACATCGTACCATGTACTTACTTACAATCAACCAAATAAATCCTTTCTATTTCTATTTCCAAAATTAGGTATAACAAAAATTGCCGAAGCCGATCGAGGGCTTCTCCATCATGTTAACGTTGAGGCAATCCAGCTACTTGACGTAACGGAGATAGTAAGAAGATTAAGACGAACAAAAACTTTTGAGTTGATGTACAGACTCAGGGTAAGATCTATAGATGGCACTCTCACTCAGCTCAGACTCAAGACTGAGTGTTAAAACGAGACAGATTTATGTCAGGACATATTTGTGTCTCGTTTTAACTCTATCTTGAGTCTTGAGCAGAGCCAGAGTACGATCTATTGATCTGCCCCTAAGACTAAGATGAGTCATTGGACAATCTCCTAGACCTACTTGCACCAAACTGCTTAGTGATTATTAATTACAAAATTTAACTAAACATGATTATGTTTAGTTAAATTTTGTAATGCTGTCACTTTTTGATAATACTATTTCAGAGTTGACATGAGAAGCACAGGTCTAGAAGAGGAGGTTGGCTAATTTTGACCCAGCATTTTTAAAAACCGTTCAGATTCAGAAATCATTTAATTTTAATTAAATTTTGTATGTAACCCAAAGTACCACAATTGTGCCTATAAAATTCATTATTTGGCGTGCGCTGAGAAAACTATTGATGATACACAAAAAATGTGTACCATATGATTATAATACTCATTATTACCTACAAAAAAGTCCGCGAGGGAATGTTTCTAACATATCATAGCTAAGTCACAATAGTAGCTTTTGTGCTCTAAAATTTAATTAGTTCTCCGGTAGGTATAAACAAAAGTAGGTTACATTCGATTGTGCGATGAAGCTTGATAGGTACATAGCTGTTACTTTTTATCCCCATATTCCCACGGAATCGAAACTGCGGGGCACAGATAGTTTTCTAAAAAGTTACACATGATGTTTGGACAGATTAAAACGCAGAAGTATTATAAGCCGTGTTGTGATGAACATCACCCTCCTCGTTCATTAACAATGACTTAGCAGAAATACCGGTAACGTATGGAGCGGAAACGTGGACACTGACGGTGGGCCTCGTTCACAAATTAAAAGTCGCTCAGCGCGCTATGGAGCGAGCTATGTTGGGAATCTCTCTCAGGGATAAAATCCGGAACGAGGAGATTCGTACAAGAACAAAAGTGACCGACATAGCTCTGAGGATTAGCAAGCTGAAGTGGCAGTGGGCAGGTCTGTCGCAGAACCGATGGCCGATGAGGCAGACGTGTTCTGGAGTGGAGACCGCGCACCGGCAAGCGCAGTGTAGGACGACCTCCAGCTCGCTGGACCGATGACCTTAAGAAGGAGGCGGGAAGCGGTTGGATGAGGAAGGCGGAGGACCGTGTTTGGTGGCGCGCTCTCGGAAAGGCCTGTGTCCAGCAGTGGATGAATACAGGCTGATGGAATGGAATGTAGCAGAAATATGATAGGGTTTGATCTCTCGACCTTTCTGGTTTCAATCTAGTTTCAGTACAGTGACAGAGTGGCTTTAATAAGTACTCCTATCGCTCCCAGACTAGCTCTCCGCTTTAACAACTTTTTACCGTATAAGTTATAAACTTTAACGTGGATTTTATTTTTATTTTTATAGCTAAGACGGGCAGATGGGTAAATAGGTCACCTGTTGCTAATATCCATAACTTTGCTAACTGCCCTCGTGGAAAACGGTCTCTATGTTTCATATTCCTGAGGGTTATAATCTCTTTCATTAATCACTTTTTTATATAAATAGCGAGCAAACGAGCAGGCGGTTCACCTGATGTTAAGTGATTACATGAACACATGGAGCAGAGAATCTGCACAGATATTAGCCATCTGCGTGGGAGATATATGCACATATATGATGTACTAGCTGATGCCCGCGACTTCGTCCGTGTGGATTTAGTTTTTAAAATCGTTCAAGAACTCTTTGATTTTCCGGGATAAAAAGTAGCCTATGTCACTCTCCAGGTCGTCAACTATACCCATGCAAAAAAACACGTTGATCCGTAGCCCTGGTTGCGGCTTGATTGAAGGACAAACCAACAAACCAACAAACAAACACACTTCCGCATTTATAATATTAGTAAGGATGTAGAGTGCACAAATGTGTGCGCAAACACGGGTTACTCTCTATTCCCTCACTCTCGTTAACCAGTGGGATGGAAATCCGAAACGACTGGAGTGAGATCAGGCATTGGAATGACAGGTTAACGTGCTCTCTGTGGCACGGGGGTAACTTACCTCCAACTACCTAATTCCAGGCTAGAATCACAGTCTGAGGAGAGATATATCCTTACTTTGTGCTAGTATTGAGAATTTTTAGACTGGAAAACCTTAGATAAAAAATTTTTTGTCCGACGCGGGAATTGAACCCGAGACACCGTCATCTGAAGTCGCGCATGCTAACCTCTAAAACAATGAGGCAGCTCATCTTACTAATATTATAAATGCGAAAGCCTATTTGTTGGTTCGTTATTCAATCACGCCTCAACAGAGCTACGGATCGATGTGATTTTTTGCATGGTGTTACGCGCGACGGGCGCTGCGGCGCCACTGAGCGGCGAGTGACAGCTGTAAGCTAGCGGCGATGGCGTGTTAGGAGTTTTATTATTCGCAACGGTTTAAAAATTGGACTGAGTGCTAAACAAATGTGTTGAAATTGTAACAAAGATGTTGTACGGTAGTGCAATCGTTTGAACTATGTTATCTTTGATAATAGAAGTGATTAACTAAAGCATTTAACGGTAGTGTACTTGATTGAACCATGTAATCGATTGACAATAAAATTCATTAACTGTACCAAAAGGATGTTTTCTGTAACATTCAGAAGCGGGATTAACGAAAATGAAGAGATCAGTGCCCAATAAAGATACATAGCGCGTTTACGCGGACTACAAAAATTACAATAATATGTAGAAAAAAGATGAAATATGACATTATTGGCAAGACAAGAGAACATATTGACATTACATAATCGTAATTTAAATTATACGTCAATTGGCTGACGGCTCCCATGACAAGTGCTGCTGGACAATTTTGTGTGGAACCAGTGTACATAATGTGCCATCGACTGAGAGTGGTTCTGATCAGGATATTCATTATAACTTATTGCTCTAACGACTTTTATCGCAGAAAGTTGACAAGATGCTGGAGAAGATTCGTTTTGAATCGCGGTCATTGCGAAATTTATCGGGTGATTAACCATTTTGTGGGTACCGGATACGGGAACACAATTGAATGTAGTGTCCCTCAAAATGCCTACCCACATAGTGCTTTTTTTAAATATACCTACAACACTGTGATCAACTTGAAGGGAATTTTGTTAGTTGCTACCCAGAAGTCTGCGATATTGAAATAAGATGTTTTTTATGAAACTCATTTGTCCGACACTAAGTATAAAGTCATTTCCTGCTCGGACGTACGAATTTTATAACAAGAATCCAGTTTTGTGGAAGTGAAAATATAAGGAAGAAACAGACGTATATGGAGACTAAATGCAATGAAGGCAAGAAAAGAAAGAAACGAGAAAAGAAAAAAGCGAGAAACTATAAAAAGGGTGAATTAGTTTTGAGGAATAACGCTTTCACTAACTCAGAGACTGGGATCAATCGAAAGTTAAACAGTATACATATATCCAGGGCCGTATAAAATAACGCCGGTTTTACAGAATAGCCGATATTTACTGCGAAGTATAAAAAGAATGAAAGGTTACAAGAAGTTTGTAGCAGTGGCTGCTGCTGATGCATTGCGGCCGTACAAAAGTTCTGCTAACTATGGTGCCGATTCTGATAGAGACAAGGGACATTGTAGATATGCAAGATCTTATAGATCTACCAGAAAGTTAACTTATCTCTCAGTCCGATCTGGTTTAATCAATTCAACTGCATTCGGAAATTTATTCCCCACTAATACTCGTATGTGAATACCTGGTGGTATTCACTTTGCAGGATGGCCGATGTTACGCGCGACGGGCGCTGCGGCGCCACTGAGCGGCGAGTGACAGCTGTAAGCTAGCGGCGATGGCGTGTTAGGAGTTTTATTATTCGCAACGGTTTAAAAATTGGACTGAGTGCTAAACAAATGTGTTGAAATTGTAACAAAGATGTTGTACGGTAGTGCAATCGTTTGAACTATGTTATCTTTGATAATAGAAGTGATTAACTAAAGCATTTAACGGTAGTGTACTTGATTGAACCATGTAATCGATTGACAATAAAAGTCATTAACTGTACCAAAAGGATGTTTTCTGTAACAATGGATATATTCAAAGAGCTGGACATAGACTATTTTTTATACCGGAAAATCAAAGTGCTCCCGAGGGATTTAAAAACTAAATCCACGCGAAGCCGCGGGCATCAGCTAGTATGTTCGTATACCTACATTGTATGTAGCGCCATATAAATCGTTCACTACCATGTTTCAGTAAAAGCCGAGTTTTCTTTGTAAATTGTTATGAGGTTCTGTTTCAAGGAGGGGGTATTGAAACACGCTACATACGGGGTCGGGCGTTAGTGTCCGCGAGTCTATCCTTACTTGAACGGAGAACGTGCTACGCCGTAGCATTGTGCTACGCTGCATAGAATAATGCTACGAGCGATTTTTGGTTGGAGAAAATCTTGAGTTCGCGTCACAGACATGCTAAGTTTAACGCTAAGTATAGTACTACTTAGTGTTAAAATTAGTACTAGTTAGTACTGAAGTACTAAGTAGTGCTAGTTAGTGCTAGTACTACTTAGTACTTAAGCATGGAACCCTGACTAATAGAATTTAATATAAAAAATTCTTTTTAAAAAACAGACTTCAAACGTCTGTGCCACTACAAAGTATATAATTTATTGTTGATTTTTTTAAAACCGCTCGACTGATTTCGACAAAATTTAAATGGGACCACCTCGGAAGACGTTCGGCATCGAAATAGAAATAGAAATTCTTTATAATTGCATAATGTGTGGTTACAAAAGATGATAATTGCTATAAAAAGTTCAACACATTAGACGTAGCGGCGTACAAATATTTTGGTAGGTAGGTATAAAATAGAAATGAATCGTTTTGTACAATTTCAGGCGTTTCATAAAATAAAATGCATTAAAAATTATTACTGTTGCGATATTTAGATTGATCAAGAGTTTATAAAAAATCGACCTTCCGAAAAGCGACTAGAAATTGCAAAAACACCTATCGCCGCTGCTAAAAGCATTGTACCTAAGAGCGAAGCAATGGCTGGGTCATGCGTCATGCTCGTGAACGGGTTCCACCGGCGGGAATGGGGCTACTTTCTGTCTGCCCGTCTTAACATATGTTGAATTATAATTAGGTATGCTTTTGTGGAACTTCCCCTCATTGTGGAAACAGTGCATACATTCGTACAATTTGTTTTAAAAAGAGCAACCGCCGAGTTTCTTGCTGGTTCTTTTCAGCAGGAAGGGCATTCCGATTTAGTGGTAGACTCAACAAAGATTCAAAAGCACTTGTAAACAAGTTTATTTGAATAAAAAACGTTTCTATTCTATTCTATTCTATACTTTGTACTGACGCGGGCGTTTGAAGTCGGTTTTTTGACCGAGCGAAGCGAGGTCTCTGAGTCTACTAGAGTGAATTTGCACTTGTCCGTCCGTCCGTCCGTCTGTCAGAGCCTTATAACATTTGAATTACTAAACGTAATTACTTCAAATTTAGATATAATATGTAAACTGATGGCCTTCAGCCGAATATTGAATAAAAAATTATAAAAACCTTTATTTCAGGGGGGCTCTCATAGAAGTGAATGCGAAGTAAAAAAAAAATTATCGCGTTACATAAAATTGTTACGTATCATTTTAAAGATAATTTTGAACCGAGTACAAAAATATTTTTTTTTAATTTTTCCCTTAAAATTGACGAAATGGGGGGCTTTCAAAGTGGCGATTTTATACGCTCGCTTGAAGACGCTCTCTAGGAAAATCCGCTATGGATTTTCAAACTGGTTTTATTTTTTTAGGTCACTTACATCCTGTACTTGAACAACAAATACTAAAATTATATGAATATTATAAAGAAACGAGATTATTTAATTTTTAATGGGCATCAGTAATTCATATAGCATCAACATAGCTTCACAATAATGCTAATAGATGGCGCAGTCAGTAACTATTCCCATGGAACTACGAGTTACGACTACGACCTATCCCAAAAACAGTTTTGCGTCGACCATTATTATTTAGTTACATAATATAATACAATAATTGTATTGTATTTTTTTTTGTACCATATTATTCAATTTAAATTATTTTTTAGTTAAATTTTAGTTAAATATTGTATATTTTCTATTCGCGTCGATAGATGACGATTTGTACAGATGCCCGTAACCCGGTTTCACTCGTTAGTACCTACATAATAATTCAATGTTTTCACTAACGTTCCCTAACCTTTACGGGCTACCTATAAGTTAGGTGATGTTTTCTGTCAACTTATTTATCACGATCCTGTACGGGACACCTAAAAGGATATTGGGACGGATGTTAGGACTTAGGATTGTATTTAGGAGCTACCTACGTTAAGAGACTCCTACTTAGGGGATGATTTAGGTATGTTTGGTGAAAACGGGCATAATAATAATGTCAGTTTTGGTTATCATGTATCGATTGAATGAATAATCATGGGATACCGTTACCGCGAGGTCTCAGTTCGGGGCGAACCACTAGTTAATAATATTTTTTTATATTATTAAATCATAGAGTTTGGCGTCAATCTTCCGAAAAGTGACTAGAAAACGCAAAAACACCTAACGCCGCTGCTAAAAGCATTGCAACTACCTTGGCCCTGATCTTTACCCGCCTAAACTATGACCGTACATACAAATCGCGTGTACAAAGGTAATATGGTATGGGGCTGTTATATTATACGTATTGTGAACTATAAGAACCTAACAGCAGAGCTAATAGGTAGTCCCCAGGGCACCCACCTTTTTATTGAGTTTGGAGTGAGGTCTTTTGAAAATCCTGCAGACATCCTTTGTTTTTCTCTTAGTCTATAGGGTATTTGACTGATATTTTTATATCTATCTAATACCTTTAAACGAGCAATTATAATCTGAATCTCGGAAGCGGCTCCAACGATTTTCATGAAATTTAGTATGCAGGGGGGTTTCGGGGGCGATAAATCGATCTAGCTAGGTTTCATTTTTAGAAAAGGTCGTTTATCCGTGTTTTCAGGCAATTAAGAACCCCTTACAATATCATTAGAATACGAAGGTAAATTTCGCCATCATCTATTAAGTCCCAATAGCTCGGGAAATCCGGCGTTCCCGAAACCACGAGACCCCGGTTCGAGTCCAGACGATTATATTTTCCCCTATGAATTTAATTATAATTATTTTTTTTTATTTATTTTTTAATATATAAGTAATTTAAAAAAAAACTGAGCAATGCTCGGTCACCCAGATATTACTAAGTTTATAATAGCAACGGAAGCAACGGCAGGGTTATGCGTCATGCTCGTGAACGGGTGCCACCGGCGGGAACGGGGCTACTTTCTGTCTGCCCGTCTTGACATGTATTGAATTTTTTGGAACTTCCCCTCATTGTGGAAACATTGCATACATAGCATAGTATCTATTGTATTGCAAACTTGTTTTAAAAAGAGCAACCGCCGAGTTACTTGCTGGTTCTTCTCGGCAGGACGGGCATTCCGAACCAGTGGTAGACTCATCGACGATTCAAAAGCACTTGTAAAAAAGTTCATTTGATTAAAAAATAATTCTATTCTATTCATTGTAAGTATCCATACTGAATCGATTCTGTGAATTCGATGATCCTTCAAAAGTAGTTGCGTTAAAGAAACGTGCTACTAACTTACTGCATTATTTAAATAAAAATATGTCTATTCTATTCTATTCTAAACTAGCTGTACCATTGTGTTTGTTTTGTAGTCTACCCGTGCGAATCCGGGGCGGGTCAACTAGTATTCTCCTATAATTTATTCCCGATACATTAGAAATTGCGTCCCCCAAAGACATCGATAAATGTCCCTACATTAAAAGTTTGCACATCGGCTTGCGACGGCCATTTTGATAACTTCTCGAATATTCCAAGTTTGGTCACGTAACAAAGGTTTGTTTGAACCAAATAATTTTATTGCAACTCGTTCAAATTGAAAACAATTTCGAAACAATCAAATTATTAAAATAGTATAAAAACCCGACCGCTTAAACTAGAATCATCGTCAGATCATCAGCAACCCATCAACGGCTCACTACTGAGCGCAGGTCTCCTCTCAGAGAAGGGTAATAGGCCATAGTCCACCATGCTGGCTTAATGCGAATTGTTGGACTTCACACATCTTCGAGAACATTATAAAGAACTCTCAGGTGTGCAGGTTTCCTCACGATGTTTTCCTTCACCGTTGAAGCAAGTGATATTTAATTGCTTAAACGCACTTGACTCCGAAAAGTTAGAGGTGACTGCGACCACCCGAATAGGAGACCACAGTCCTAACCACTAAGCTATCACTGCTTCAAACTGGTCGCTAATATAGTATAATTTAATAAATTGCGCTTAAAATATAGTTCGAGGCACTTTCTTTTAAAAAAGCGTTATACTTAGTTTTATATGCAGTCGTTTAAAAACAGATTGCGAATAAAGTATCTGTCGCGGACAGTTGTCCCTAACAACAACTTCAGTTAATAATAAATAATGTATCTAATCATGTCTAGTAAGACAGACAGTTACTCATGCATTGAATAATAACTTAGCCAAGGCCGCATCCAACTTGGAACAATCTAAGTTAGGCAAGTTCGTCTCCGCCCGGGGGTATATTCAGGGTGATTAATTCAAGTTACTTTGATTAGTGATTTATTCGCTACAATAAATCAAGTATAATCAATTGATGTTCTGCCCGCGAAATTCAAATTTAATTTGGTTTTTCGCAATTTGTAAACTAATACGACAAAGTAAGCTTATGGCATTCTAATTGCGCCAATGGCAGTATCATCTTCACAGGTTTATCTATAAATGTTTACTTGACAGTGTCCAGTTTAAGAAATTAGTATTAAATAAATTATATTATAAATTATATTAAATAGATTGTAAATTACTAATTTGTGAATAACTCACGTTCAACTCGATATTTTGACTAATTTCTTAAACTGGACACTTTCAAGTAAAGATTTTTATATAAACCTGTGAAGATGATACTGCCATTGGCGCTATTAGAATGCCATAAAATATTTTGTAATTCAATACAGACGATTTTAATTTCGAGCGTTTCATTACATAAACGTTTGTTACGATACATACACGAAATTGAGCTCTAACTCAATACTGTTATGGTTTATTTTAATTTGATGGTAATGTCATAATTTACTGTTCATACTAGTTAACTATCTAATCTTGTACTAAGCGTACAGATGTGTTAATCATAGATTAATTAATTGATAAAGAGGTCAGTTGTTTATTTACATGGGTTACTATTTCCATTTATTCCACTTTTCCACTTTTTATGCACACATACACATTTGCTTTTCAAATCGGATTTCTTTTTATGTAAAGTATCCAAACTGTTTGATTCATCGATGACTCTTTCACAGTGTTGCCACAATATATTCTTCAATTTTTAGGGTTCCGTACCCAAAGGGTACCAACGGGACCCTATTACTAAGCCTACGCTGTCTGTCCGTCCGTCCGTCCGTCCGTCCGTCCGTCTGTCAGCGGGCTGTATCTCGTAAACCGTAATAGAAAAACAGATGAAATTTTCACATATTATGTATTTCTATTGCCGCTATAACAACAAATAATAAAAATTAAATTAAATTAAAAAAAATTAATTAAAATGTTTCCATGGGTACATGAAAATATTTTAATTTAATTTTTTAACGGAACCCTAAAAGAGCGAGGCCCGACTCGCACTTGGCCGTTTTTTTAATTAAAGACGTAGTCGCAAATCCTAGTTCCATGATTTTTACCCATTTAAACTGACTTATAGAACAGACTGTAAAAGCTATTGTATACTGATAGCCCGGAATATGCTATGCCCGGAAGTCACCATTTGTCTAATAGTGCCTACTTCCGGCGGATTTCCGCTTAGCCAGCGTCTGAACCATGTCTGCACATCGATCAATTTCGTCTCACTATTCTATAAGATTATACTCTAAGGGCTCAATTTCACCAACGTATGATTTAATATAAAAATTTCTTTTTAAAAAACCGACTTCAAACTCCCGCGCCACTATAGAAAATTTAGAATTTATTGTTGATATTTTAAAAACCGCTCGACCGATTTCGATGAAATTTATATGGGACCACCTGGGAAGTATACCCTTTCAAACAAAAAAGAATTTTCCAAATCGGTTCAGGAGTCTTCGAGTAATCGGTGAACATACATAAAAAATAAACAAATCGGCCAAGTGCGAGTCGGGCCTCGCTCTTTTAGGGTTCCGTTAAAAAAATTAAATTAAAAGATTTCCATCTACCCACCAACCCATTTTAATTTAATTTTTTTAATTTAATTTAATTTTTATTATTTGTTGTTATAGCGGCAATAGAAATACATAATATGTGAAAATTTCATCTGTCTATCTATTACGGTTTACGAGATACAGCCCGCTGACAGACGGACGGACGGACGGACGGACGGACAGCGTAGGCTTAGTAATAGGGTCCCGTTGGTACCCTTTGGGTACGGAACCCTAAAAAGATTACGATGAATTGATAACCTCCTTCTTTTTCTGAAGTCGGTCCAAAATAAGTCTTTTCCAAGCGTTTACGCTTGGACCGACTTCTTACTCAAAATAACTCACACAGTTCTGTCAGATTTTTACAAATAAATGACTTATTTAAATAAGCCTCAATAGAGCCTCAATAGCCCAACGGTTAAAGGTGCGGACTGAAAACTGAAAGTTCGCAGGTTCGAATCCCACCCGTTGCACAATTGTCGTACCGACTCCTAGCACAAGCTTTCCGCTTAGTTGGAGGGGATAGGAGGATATTAGTCAACTTCAATTTAACTAATATTAATTTTTAAAAAGGAAAAAAATAATGGGGACCCTAACTATGACCCTGGCTTCCCGTCACATAGTTACCCACGGTCAAGCGTGAATCAACCTTATCAATTAAAAGTAATTACCACAACGTTGTGTTTAGACCTTTGCCTTTCAAAGGCCTGAATACCTTAATACGTTTCTAAGGATAGGGTGTAGCATAGGGTAATAATTACAGAAATATGTGGAATTGCGAATGTTCTACTAAATACCCATTTGTCGCTGCCAGTCCCTCTTGTGAGTGTTAGTGAGTTTCTTAATTACTCACTGCTAAAAGAATTGTCTACAAAGATGTTGATTTCGCTGGCTCTAGCATAAATAATATATCCAGCTTCTAAATTTCAGTATACGCTATACGCCAACTAAATTGGCAGGTCGAAAAATAGCGCTATCCTTTTTACAATGGTCCCAGTAGAAAAGATTAGCATTACTTTTAGACTTGTCAGTTGGTAGTTCAGAATCATAGACTAAAGAACTTTTAATACTCAAAGCTAAAGAATCATAGACTCGACTTCACTGACGTAAATTATGTCTTATTCGAGCTTAAAAGAGATGGTCCACTTTGGGTGTAGTGTACTCTTGTACACTATACCATGAAAAGCAGAAAAATACAGAAAGTTCATTAAAAATAAAATAAATTAGAACATCGCAATAAATAACTTGCTAAAATAAAAATAATTTCAAGTTTTTCGGTACTACTTGCAAAACTTACAAGATGGCGTCCTTCAATCCGAGTTTAAGCTATAGAGAAGATAGGTATCATGTAGACGCGCATCTATTTTCAAATGGCTGTCTTATTTTTTAATTTATTCCTGTTCCAAGCTCGTTGCTTGTAACAAATCACAGAGTACTTTGTTATTAACAAAGTACTCTGTGGCACAAGATAGCTTTCTGGTCGGATAATATCTCATGATATTTTGACAGCTAACCTCATTACGTCAAAAAACATGAATCCGCCCGCCATTATCCAGATTATACCTAGCTAGTTAAGTTACGTCACGTGGAGATAATAAATAATTTTTTGCTCCATAATTTAGATGAGTTCGTGGATTTGATTAATCAAAAATGGGTTCATATTCTATTTTCTTTTATTTTATCACTGGTACAAGACCAGACCCAGACTCAATACAATTTTGGACGTCTCCTTTCATATTTTAACAGTACTTTGAATATAAAAACTGTTAGAACGCTCATAGTCCGGGAGGAATCGGCGCATGAGTACCGAAAACTATTCCACCTCAATTTTTTTATGCGATCCTCTTCAAATTGCCCTCCTAATGATATAAATGCATGTTGTCAGGGCGCAGCCCGGTGCCATATTGTTTAAACCGAATTTTTTTAACAATAACAATTGCCAGGAATTGTTATTTTTCAACCGGACAAATTTTTTTTCTATTCTTTATTGAAATACCAATAAAAAAGGTCCTATAACTTTTCACGATAAAGTTAATATTTTTAAAGATATGAATTTTTAAAGGTTCGAAAAATCTCAAATTTGGGTACTTTCGACCCATGAAAAAATATATTAAAAAAAACATAATGTTTAAGTAATATTTTTTTTAATTCTCTATACAATAGTTAATAATTTTCTTAATAGAGATTTAAAAAATTTTCATTGTTTATATCTTTTTTTTTAATTGTTAATTTCGCGCGCTCACAAGTTTTACGCTTACCTTTAAGAAAATTTTTAAGAAAATTTTATTGATCTAATAACTAGGCCAGTGTCAATAACTGGATCTTTTACTTTACTTTCCGTTTTAATAAATATAAACTGATAAAAAAGTAATTTTAATGACATGTTCCGATTTATATGCTTAAATAACTTTTGAAAAATTGATTTCAGAAAAAAATTATAAAAACCAAATTGTAGACAATTTAATTATTAATAACATTGCTCTCTTTAACAATCTTGATAAAGTTGATAGTTTTTAAGATAAATGATAAATAATGATTCAAGACACAGAGAGGCCGATGCAACGCATGAGTCAGAGAGAGACAGCGATACTTAAAGGTTGCCTTTAAGTAGCAATGTTATTAATAAAATTGTCTAAAACAGAGGTTCCCAAACTTTTTTTGCTCATAGACCCCTTTCAAAAGTTTGCTGGTTCCGGTGGACCCCCTGCAGCTAAATTTCTATCATATTTCCAGTCGACAAAAAATGTGAAGATAAATTATGAAAATTGGCGTTGCGAGTGAGTTCCAACCACGAAAACAACATTCTTTGAAAAAAAAAGAGAATTGATTGGTAAATTAATTAATTGATTGTGCTGTGAGTGGATGTCAAAAGTAAAGTTGACCATTCAAAAAGAAGTGATTCCATCTCAAGCTTACATTTTTGACATCTACTCACAGCACAAAAACCAATCAATTCTCACTTATTTTATTTAGAAAACTCGGAGTGGTAAAAATAAAAAAATAGTATATTTTCTTGTGTTGTATTTATTCAAATACTATGTAAGTAACTATTAATTATTATTATTGTTATCATATTTTACAATATTATATTAAGTAAGTATAGTAAATCAAAATATAATTGTACCTGCAATCAAAATTAAACATTAATAACGTACACGTAACACCTGAGAGTTCTCCATAATGTTCTCGAAGGTGTGTGAAGTCCACCAATTCGCATTGGGCCAGCATGGTGGACTATGGCCTGTAACCCTTCTCTTAGAGGAGACCTCGCTGGGTTGATAATAAAGATGACTTATATTAGTGAAACACCACACAGTCGGGAAATAAACAATTACTAATAAATTAGGGACAAAAAGTTCTACCTTTCTCGGATTTCTGTTCTAAATAAATAAATAAGTAATAAATAAAATAAAAGTATGTATAGCAAAAGGCAGCCTACTTACTTTTTCCGTCGCTGGCAATCACTAAGATCGATTCACTTTAGGTACTTTTCTCTCCGAAATTCCGGGAACAAATGAGTAACGTTTATTCTTGGCATTCGTATTTATATTGGTGAAGAATCAAACAAGTTCATGCAAGATTGCAAGCACACACACCACCCACAAGTCGTATTTGGTCCCTTTGCACGTCTGAACAAGCGTTGCAGACGGCGCGTCGGCGGCGGCTTCACTATCGACCCCCGCTTACGAATTGTGAACCCCCATTTTTCTGTCACGCCAACGTAGACCCCCGTCGAGTCTCCCGTGGACCCCTGGGGGTCCACCTGGACCACTTTGGGAATTACTGGTCTAAAATTTGTTTTTAATAAATTTTTTTAATTTAATTTGCTTGCCTTATCAATTTGTAGCCTCAATAGCCCAACGGTTAAAGGGGCGGACTGAAAACTGAAAGGTCACAGGTTCGAATCCCACCCGTTGCACTATTGTCGTTCCCCACTCCTAACACAAGTTTTCCGCTTATTTGGAGGGGAGAGGAGTTCAGTTTGACTAATATTCTTTAAAAAAAACCCCTAGGGCTGTCGACTTGCTTGGCACGTAACAATAACGCCTAAACTACTGACTTGACTACTACTGGTGTCAATCAAGTAGGTCCACAAAAATCGGCCAAGTGCGAGTCGGGCCTCGCTCTTTTAGGGTCCCATTCCATCTTAGTTCTTCGATAGTACTAAATTAGCATTTAAGGGGAAAAAATGCTCGTTTGTTTTGGTCACAACTTTGATGGCCCCTCATTTCTTCATTTTTGAAGCTAAAAAATAATAAAAGTACATTTGCACTCCACTCAATGAGTTCTAGACAATGACACCCCACATGCCAGGGTAAAACAAAAAAAATATTTCAACATGTATTTTATTTAATTTTTATTACTAAGCTATTGCATAGCTTTTATCGCGGGCTTTGAACTAGGACAAACAGTTTGAGCGCGGCGACCGAATCAAGAAATTCCGTAACAAAAATAAACCTAACGACTGGTCGTTCAGTAAGCGTTCAACATTTTAGAGGGTCACAAGTAGCTCTGTTTGGCGCAGTGGGCGAGCGGCCGCTTTATTTATGATGTCGCAGGTTCGAATCTCACTCGCGAAGTAGTGACAGCGTGCTTTTCTTGTTTGTTTTTTTTTGTTTTTGCATAATTTTTATCATGCAAAAAAAATATTGCATAAATATTATAATTGCATAAGTTGATAAAAAATCCTATGCAATAGCTTTACCGCGGCAGTCCCTGAGTGCCGCTTAATTTTTTTTTTGTTGTTAAAGCGGCAATAGAAATACCTACTCTGTGAGTATTTCAACTGTCTACCTATTACGGTTTACGAGTTACAGCACGCTGACAGACGGACGGACAGACGGTCAGCGGAGGCTTAGTAATAGGGTTCCGTTAGCAGCCTTTGGGTATGGAACCCAAAAAATAATATCACAACACCTGTACAATGTTAATCATAGGTGTCCCTATGATCGTCCCAGTGATTCGACTGTAATATAAACTGTTCTTGACGTGAACGTCTGCCAAAAGTTTTACGTAGAAATACTTCCGGACTCTTTACGGGAACTAGGTTATAAATGAACTAACTTTTAACTAACTCTCATAAAAGGGCTGAATATTGAATGATTCTCTAACCTGATAGTATTTTTATGATGAGAGACGAGAGACCTAATTGCCAGAGCTCATACTTACCTGTCAATTGATAGTAACCTTCAAGTCAGAAAGTGGATGGGTGACCGACTTTGGAAATCCAAAGGAGATTTCGTATCCTCGTGCAATCTTTGAGAGCACTTCAAATCCCTATTATAGCTATCAATATAATATTATTATCATAGGTATATTCTGATAGAATTATGTATACAATTTGGTTCATACCGACGGGAATGGGGCTACTTTCTAACTGCCCGTCTTAACATGAATTGAATTGTAGTAACTACGCTTTTTTTGGAACTTACCCTCATTGTGGAACTATTATATTCTATTCTATTCTAACAAAGTTGCATGGGTTAAATCGGCTTGGCATCCGGCTGCCCACAAGATTGTATAAAAAACTTATTACAATGTAATAGCTACATAATAATATTGTAAAATGATTATTTTGAAAAGAGCAACTGCTGAGTATCTTGCCGGCTCTTCTCAGCAGAATCCGCTTTCTGAACCGGTGGTAGAGTCATGACGTGTCATAAGAGCAACAGGTTGGCCTACGTGAAATAAATAATTTTGAGTTTTGATTTTTTTTTAATTTCATATTTTTTTGAGAACATAGCGGCAAGTGCTGTACTTATGGACGCCTGTACCTGTGGACACAATCGATTCCGTTGAAACTAGCAACCCTAATGTTCTAATTTGAACACGAACTTTCAACCATAGACAAAGCTTTACGGTCGCGTTTAAATTAGAATTTTAGGGTTGCTATTTTCGATGGAATCGATTGTGTCCACAGGTACAAGCGTCCATAGGTACAGCACTTGCCCATACCATTTTCTCTCGCTCTTACACGTATAGAAATCCAATTTAATGATTCCGTCTCCCTCGCTCTGGAGTTCCATACGTCATACGCACCTAAATACATACAGATTCCATTGAATATTCGTATTTCAATCAAAAGATGGAGATCTCGGTACTAAATAACACAGGGTTCGATTTTACGCGTACCCGTGACGTCCAGAGAGAGTGCTAGGCGCTAGCTAGGCGATACATAATACTGCATAAAACTTAATGTGTAATTCAAACATTCCTACCGCATCAATAAATTAAATAGCCCTTCTTTCTTTAAATCAAATTAATTTATTCTTTAAATAAAATAAATTTCATTCAACCTCAATGAAATTTATTTTTACAAAGAGCTTATAAAACTTAAAATTAAAACCTTATACCTAATTAAAATATTCCTACCACATCGTTATGAACTACGTAAACAGCTAACCAAATTGTGATACAAAAAATGGAATGGTACTGAAAATATAGCTAAAATTTATTGCTGATTGTTTGTAAAAAATGCGTGAAGAAACAATTTCCCGACACATCCAAAAAATTTAAATAAAAAAATGAAAATATTTCATGTTTTGCTTCTTATGACAGACTCAGAACCATGGAACTAGGAATTACGAATACGGACTCTATCACCGGTTAGGAATGCAGGTTCTAATGAGAATAGCTGACAAGAAACTCAGCGGCTGCTCTTTTCTAACATAATTAAATGATTCCAAAAGAGTTTTTAGATTTGCTGTTACACAAAAAAACATGTAAAGCTGATTTCGGATCCGGTGAGCCAAAGATTCGCTTCCTTCTTTATTTAAACTTGAATTCAGTCTGTGGGCTAAAAGCCTATCACAGCCTTTTGCGAAGCCGGAGCGAGTCTCTAACTTTTTATAGCTTTCAAATGTAGCACAGCCCTAAAGCCACTCACAGGCGTAAGCGAATCAAGTTAGCGATTGCTCTTAAGAGAGCCGAGTTTATTGAATTTTATATATTTTGCTTTGATCTAATATTTATCGAGATGCGACTCTATATTTAATATCTTGTCTCATTGCGTTACATGCGCGATTTATTTACGAGGTTACATGAGAATTGAGACTTCTTATATTCTGTATTGATATTAATTGTATTGAGACGTACCGACAATATAGAAAGGGAGCCGAGACCGTTCAGACCTTCGTCATTTTATAAAAGCTGAAAGTTTCTTTGCGTATGTCCCCAATAGAGATAAGAACGATCCCCGACTATGAAGTTTGGATCATGGTGTACTCTGGACTAACTTATAAGCTACTTTTACACAACTAAAAAAACACAACTTTAAAAATATACCGAAAAAATTCATGGTTTCGTCGTATTACGTCTTCACGCCACAACTAATGAACCGATTTAGCTGAAATTTGGAATGGAGATAAATTAACACACAGGTTACTTTTTATTCCGTAAAAGTCTATGGTTTCATCAAAGTTCGCCTACCTTCCTACCTACGGCAGATATTCAAATTGACACGCCGCCCTGGCCCAAATTCGGAAAAATAAAACATTGTTTTATTTTTCTTTCTCTTAAAAATGACGTAGATACCGTCAGTCATCATTAAAGGATTAATGTCCCCCCGACCGAATTTTGACCACGGCGACCTATCTCCAGAGAGATTAACCATCTGTGCGGGAGATATTAAAGTGCACAAGTGTGTGCGCGAACACAGGTGCTTTCTCTGTTTCTTTACTCTCATAGTCGATGGGACGGAAAATTCAACACGACCGGAGAGAGATTAGGCGCAGGACCAACGGCTTTACGTGCTCTCCAAGGCACGGGGTTGAAACAACGCCAACTTCCTAACTTCGGGCTAGTACTGAGAATTTCTTATCGGAAAACCCCAATACTTGGTACGGTCCGACCCGGGACTCGAACCCGGGATCTTATCGACCGCAGTCGAACACTCTACCACTAGACCAGCGAGGCAGTTAAACTTAAAGGACATACTGCAGTCGTAACAAACAATTAACATTTTTTTCAATAAGGTTTTTATTTACACGAATGAGGAACGAAGACTTTTAAAAAATCATAACTTTTTATCCTGCACATTGACATATAATTTTTCTTTTGGCAATCAAAAGAACATAAGTTGCTACAGTGTTTACAAAATCACCAGTGCTATGAACCTCTTCTTTTATTTTTAATGGAATTTTAAAGTTTTCTGTAGATTTTGGATGAACTTAATTTTCTTGAAATAATTTAAAATTTAATGCTCTTAAAACCAGCTAACCAGACTAGATTTTTTTTCTAAGAGAGTACAGTTATTAGGTGAAGATTATGGCACGTACGGGACGTGACCATACATACCACATAGCATATTTTAATTCCGCGATAATTACCTTGTAATTATTTCAACAAACTTATAATAATATTAATCAGCAAATTTCGCACGTACATAATATCTGAGCACCAACTTCTCCCACCTTTATTTTTAATTTTTTTCCCTAAAGGGGGGAATATCTATGGCACGTACGGGACGTGACCATACATACCTCATAGCATATTTTAATTCCGCGATAATTACCTTGTAATTATTTCAACAAACTTATAATAATATTAATCAGCAAATTTCGCACGTACATAATATCTGAGCACCAACTTCTCCCACCTTTATTTATAATTTTTATTAGTATAAAAGACCTTTGTAAATACGCTAATATATGCCACTACCATTAGACACTGCAGTCTGTGTTTCTTTATTCCTTCAACGGTCTCTCTGCAAGAACACGCTGTTACACTGCAACCATTGCTGTAACGCAACAGTGGTGACCCCGACGTGATTCTGCTCAACGTGATCCTGCCCGACGTGATTCTGCTCTCGACGTGATTCTGCTCCCGACGTGATAAAACCTCAACGTGATTCTGCTCTCCGACGTACGAAGCAGTGATCCTCAACCGAGTCATCCGACGCGTTCATCCGACGAGATCATACCAACGTGTCAAACCAACCAACGAGATCGGCCAACACATCAAGACATCCTCATCATTGTGAGTCATATTTTTTCGTCATCATGGCTCGTCAAACACCTGTCAAAGGTTTCGGCGCTGGCAACTCTACAGACGAACAATGCATCGACGCAGCAGTTTTAGTCAACCTCGGTACAATAGACCTAGGTCAAGTTCACGCCTGCATTCACGATCGGAACAACGAAGCAATTTTTGTTACTATCATAAAAACTTTAGAGGCCAAGCTCGTAAGTGTGAAAAACCCTGTTCTTGGGTGAACAAACATTCGGAAAACTAGATTCAGCACAGCGTGCGGCGAGACTCTGTGCTATTCTTCCCTCAAATCGCCTAACGATTACCGACTCTAACAGTGGTTATCGATTCCTCGTGGACACTGGGGCGAACATTTCAGTCATTTCAAAGCCATCACAGAGCTCAAAAAAGGCAAGCGAGTTAAAATTATTTGCCGCCAACGGAACCATTATTAATACATATGGAGAAAAAACCCTAACCTTAAATTTGGGGTTACGCCGCCCATTCATCTGGACCTTCGTTATTGCCGACGTCAAGATGCCTATATTAGGAGCTGATTTCCTAGACCACTACCAACTTTTGGTAGACATACACGGGAAAACCTTAATCGACAAAACGACTGAAATCAAGAAACCAATGAATTCTATACGAGTAAATATTCCGTCCGTCCGCTCCATCGACTACAACTTATCCTCTCAAACAATTACTAGAAAAATACGAAAGTATTACAAGGCCAACTTCAATGAAAGGACCTACGCAGCACAATGTTCAACATCACATCATCACGGAAGGATTTCCAGTATGCGCCAAAGCTCGCCCACTTCCTCCTGACAAGTACAAAATCGCCAAAAAAGAATTTCAAGAGATGATGGAGATGGGAATTTGCAGACCATCCAGTAGCCCATGGGCCAGTCCATTGCACATGGTAAAAAAGAAGAATGGTGAATGGAGACCTTGCGGTGACTACCGCGCCCTTAACAAGATTACTGTTCCAGACAGATACCCGTTGCCAAGGTTACTGGATTTTACATATATCGCAAACGGGAAAAACATATTTAGCAAAATCGACGTGCGGAAGGCTTATCATTCTATACCAGTAGCGGAACCCGAGAAAACCGCGATCGTTTCACCGATCGGTTTATACGAATTTTTAAGGATACCCTTCGGTTTACGTAACGCAGGACAGACCTTCCAGAGATTCATGGATTCAATATTCCGAGATTTGGACTACGTTTTCATTTTTGTCGACGACATATTAATCGCAAGCAAGTCCGAGGAACAACACTACAAACATCTGGAAACAGTTTTCAAGAGATTGCAACAAAATGGTATTACAATCAACATGAACAAATGCGGGTTCGCCAAACAAGAACTAGATTTTCTTGGTTATCATTTATAACGAGCCAAGGAATAAAACCAACACAAGAGAAAATTCAAGCAATCATCGATTATCCCAAACCCAAAACTGTGAAGGAACTTCGCCGTTTCCTGGGCATGGTCAACTTTTACAGACATGCAATCAAGCAATCAGCCAAGCATCAAGCTCCACTCAACATATTTTTAATAAATTCAAGAAAAAACGACAATACGCCGATTAAGTGGAACGCAGAGGCCGAACGTGCTTTTCAACAATGCAAGCAAGATTTGCGTGACATTGCAACGATAGCATTTCCTGATGAAAACGCACCGATCGCAATAATGACCGACGCTAGTTTAAAATGCGTCGGCGCAGTTTTACAACAAAAGGTCAAGCAAAAATGGATACCTATTGCATATTTTTCAAAATCCTTATCGGATACGCAAGTCAAGTATTCAACTTATGATCGAGAGCTACTCGGAATTTATATGGCGGTAAAACATTTCCGACGACTGAAAGAAGGTCGCATTTTTACGATTTACACCGACCACAAACCATTGGTGCACGCTTTCGACAAGAAGCCGTCACTAGATAACACTCCGAGGAGAATAAGATATTTGGATTTAATATCACAATTTAGCACCGATATACAGCACGTAAGCGGGAATCACAACGTAGTGGCTGACGCCTTATCTCGAGTCGTAGAAACTATCACGTTACCCACCGTTATCGATTATTCTGAGCTAGAAAAATACCAAGAAGGTGACATCGAGCTACAGCAACTCAAACAAAATAGGTCATTATACATGACGCGAGTAGCAGTACCCAATACAAATAGCAAGATTTATTGCGACATTTCTACCGGAATTACGCGACCATACATTCCGAAGCAACTTAGAAGAACTATTTTTGACAGCTATCACAACTTCAGCCATCCTGGCAAAAATACGACAAGGAAGTTAATCGGAAGAAATTACATTTGGCCTAAAATGAACACAGAAATAAATCAGTGGTGCGATTCGTGCATACCATGCCAACTATCAAAAGTGCATAGGCACACAGTATCGCCACTCGGGAACTTTATGCCTGCACAGCATTTTTCGCATGAGCAAAGTGATATCGCAGGACCATTCCCTACCTCAACTAACCACAACAAGATTAAGAAGTCAGTTCGTTTTCAACAATGTTAATTAGTAGTAGTTTTTCTTCCCTTTACGATATATACGTCATTTTTTTCCTAAAGGGGGGAATATCTATGGCACGTACGGGACGTGACCATACATACCTCATAGCATATTTTAATTCCGCGATAATTACCTTGTAATTATTTCAACAAACTTATAATAATATTAATCAGCAAATTTCGCACGTACATAATATCTGAGCACCAACTTCTCCCACCTTTATTTATAATTTTTATTAGTATAAAAGACCTTTGTAAATTATACGCTAATATATGCCACTACCATTAGACACTGCAGTCTGTGTTTCTTTATTCCTTCACCGGTCTCTCTGCAAGAACACGCTGTTACACTGCAACCATTGCTGTAACTCAACAAAGATATTCCATAAAAAATTGTGGGAATTGTCAGTGGAAAAATTAAAAAAAAATTATCAGTTCGTCAAGGCAATTAATGATTAATGAAATGATATTCCAAAATTTAAATAAAATATTTTTTCTCGTAATCGGGTGGGAACCGATTTTTTTCCTTGCGGGTCCTGGTGGGCCCCTAAGTGAACAATCTAAAAAAAATTTACAGCCACCTCAACTGGATCACCCTGTATATAAAACTCAGCTTTTATACGACGAAAGTATACGCTGAATTTATACACCTTTACTACTTGATATCTCCCAAAGCCACCACGATCCAAACTTCATAGTTGGGGATCGTTCTTATCTCTATTGGGGACATACGCAGAGAAACTTTCAGCTTTTATAAAATGACGAAGGTCTGAACAGTCTCGGCTTCCAGTCCAATAGATTGACAGGCCGATTCTGAAACACCTGAATCAATACGGTCCCAATTATTGTGGTGATTGGTTGAATTTATCGCGCAACAATGCATTTTTATCTGACTTCAAAAAAGGAGGAGGTTCTCAATTCGTTGATTTATATTTATGTTTGTTCACCGATTACTCGAAGACGCCTGAACCGATTTGGAAAATTCTTTCTTGGTTCGAGAGGGTATACTTCCCAGGTGTTCCTATTTAAATTTTATCGAACCAACTGCCAACATTTCGCTTCCCAGTGCGTGTTCTCCACTCTGCACTTCTTTTCATTTTATCATCATCATCATTAGCAACCCATCAACGGCTCACTACTGAGCGCAGGTCTCCTCTCAGAGAAGGGTTATAGGCCATAGTCCACCACGCTGGCCCAATGCGAATTGGCGGACTTCACACACCTTCGAGAACTTTATGAAGAACTCTCAGGTGTGCAGGTTTCCTCACGATGTTTTCCATTCACCGTTGAAGCAAGTGATATTTAATTGCTTAAACGCACTTGACTCAGAAAAGTCAGAGGTGCGTACCCGGGATCGAACCTGCGACCCCCCGAATAGGAGACCACAGTCCTAACCACTAGGCTATCACTGCTACCTGCTGCAAAATTCTTTTACGGAATCCTAATAATGGTTTATATTTACCTATTTACATTAAATATTATAAGCAAAATCCAAACATAGCATCCCATTTTCCCAACACAGTGAACACCCCTTTAGGGACCTTGTTAGGGACAAAAATCCGCTGCCCGTATACATGTTTAATAGGGAGAGACTGACCTCAATTGTGCAGAGTAGGGTCTCGAAGTTTGCTAAACAAACCTGCCCTTAGTACCTAATGGTCGTTATATTATGTACTTATCTATTTCTACTCGGCTTCAGCAAAGCCAAAAGGGTGGGTTTTTAACCGACTCCAAAAAAGCAGGAGGTTCTCGATTCGACGCGATATTTTTTTTGCGATATTACTCCGTCCTCCAGCACCTTGGGAGGTGCTGGAGGTCGTTGGCGTCCCAACGACCCAAAGTTTCTTAGAGGATGACTGATAATATAATGTTAAAATGTATTTGTTACAGAGCTTGATCAATAAAAAAAAAAAAAAAAATGCAATTACACTAGCGGCACGCTATGATGGCCGGTTTGACGTTTGTCCGCTCATGAAGTTCCGTATTAATTGATAACGACTTTGAAGGAAATAATTGTATTACTTTATTGACGATAGTGATGTGCAGAGATTCATAAATTTTATCGAATGTAGTTTTAGGTTTAGGACTCAAAATTTATTTATTAAATTGATTTCTAAAATGTATACAAGTGTAGAAAAATCAGTTTGCACCATTTAAGGGGTGAATGTACTTGTGAATATGAACAATTTTCACTATGTGGACAAACCTCTGAAATCGCAAAAAAATATCAGCTGTTTCATACAAAAGGTAAAATTTTTATTTTTATATGATATATACCACAACTCGGCATTTGGTTTTCTAAATTGAAAATTTTTAAAAATGGAATCTAATACGATCGTCACATAGGATCGCTGGCTAGCACAACTACTACCTCCGGCAAACTCGCGTCAATGCTCAATGCAAAACAAAGCAGTTTCGAATTGACGTTGCTTCGAAAAGTATAAACTGTCAGTGCAATGCGATTGTGATATAGTTTTGACCTGGCTTTGGATTTCAAATATTGATACTGCATTACTGTTGACCCTTGCTCGTTAATTTGGACTCTGTTCAAGCCCTTTGTTGTGGATTTCGTCGATATGACCGAACGTACGCAGAGAACTGTTCTAAATAGTCAGACACGTGAGTTCGTAATACGCCTTCGTAACTATTTCGATCGTGAAGCTCAAAATGGAGGGCCAATTTTACCTATAACGTCAGTGGTTGAACGCGTAGCTGATGCGCTTAATATTGGACAACGAACTGTTAGACGGATAACTAAAAAAAAATATGGCGAGACTGGCACAGAAGAAAATAAACTTCACACACCAAAAAAGAGAAAACGAGCAAAACCAGTCGTAGGCATCGATAGCTTTGATGCCGATGCTATCCGAAGACATGTTTACGGCTACTATTTACAGAAGGAGTATCCAACAAGAAAAAAGTTGGTGCATTCACTGAAGGAAGCTGGATTATTCTTCGGTGGGGAAAGTTCTTTAACGAAGATTTTGAAGACCATTGGATTTCGATACAAAAAATGTAACAAACGCAAAATATTGATGGAAAGATTTGATATAGCGATGGCAAGGTATACTTTTTTACGGCAAGTGAAAGAAATCAAAAATTGGCAAAATGTTGTGTTCTTGGATGAAACATGGCTTAATGCTAACCATACTGTAGGCCGTTCTTGGAACGATGACACAGCAGCATCTACTTCCAAAGTTCCTGTAGGAAAAGGATCGCGACTTATAATTTGTCACGCCGGAACCATCAACGGGTTTGTCGAAGGTTCTCTCATGGCTTTTGCGTCAAAAACCACTGGAGACTATCATGAAGACATGAATGGAGAAAAGTTTACTGAATGGTTTACCTCAATGTTGTGTAGCCTCCCTGAACCATCTATTATAATTATGGACAACGCCCCATACCACTCGATGCAAATTGACAAGCCACCTGCCCAATCCCAAAAGAAAGCTGATATCGTCGCATGGCTTCGTAAAAATGGCGTAGATGCAAACATGAATATGTTAAAAGCGGAATTAGTACGTCTTTTAAAAGAAAACAAACCAACCAAGATCCGATACGTCATTGACGAAATAGCATTAGAACATGGGCACAGAGTTATACGGTTACCGCCTTACCATTGTGAGTATAATGCGATTGAGTTGGTGTGGGCTCAAATTAAGGGATATGCTGCAAGACACAATACAGAAAAAATGCTAAAATTATTAGAAGAAGCTTGTGAACATGTGACTAAAGGAGACTGGGAAAAGGTTGTGAATAGAACTGTTAAATTAATAAGGGAAGATTATGAAAGAGATGTGAAAATAGATAATATTATAGAAAACGAACATATAATTATTAATGTAGGTGATGATAGCAGTGACGACAGTGAAAATAGTAGTATGGACGAATCTGATTAATTATGGCCTTTTGTGGCACCTTTTTTGGTATCTTTTGTATTCATATGTTTCTTGTGTGCATATAAAGTATGTATATTCATTTTCATTCAAATATTCAGTTCGTTCAAATAAATTAAATAAACATATACATTTTTGTTTTATTAAACCTATTTAATCAGGTACAAAAACAAAACTTAATTGTTTTTTGTTCGAGAATAAATTGACATTCCACATCACTATTGTAATGTGTCAAACCGGCCATCATAGCGTGCCGCTAGTGTATAATATATTAGAACGACGGTGTTAGGTTTTTTTTCGTTACGGAATTTCTTGATTCGGTCGTCGCGCTCAAACTGTTTGTCCTAGTTCAAAGCCCACGATAAAAGCTATGCAATAGCTTAAAAATCTTTTTAATAAACCGACTTCAAACGCCACTACTAAGTATAAAATAATTTTAGTTTGTACACGTATGTTGAAGTCGGGCTAGCATTGAGTATCGATTTCATCGTTTCTGTTTAGACTTCACTGCACAAACTAAAATCATACTATGATAATATTATAAATGCGAAAGTGTGTTTGTTTGTTGGTTTGTCCGCGCCGCAACAGAGCTACGAATCGACGTGATTTTTTGCATGAGTATAGTTGAGGACCTGGAGAGTATAGGCTACTTTTTGTCCTGGAAAATGAGAGCTCCCGAGGGATTTTAATAACTAAATCAACTCGGACGAAGTCGCCGGTTTTATTTAAATGAATTTTTATATAATATCATTATTGCATGAGTATATTTATGGACCTGGAGAGTGACACAGACCACTTTGATTCCCGGAAAATCAGAGTTCAATCCCGTGGATTTTAAACACCTAACTGCACGCGGACGAAGTCGCTGTAAAAAGCAAGTTAATAACAAAAAGAACAAATAATTTTCTTTTTAACTGGAGCAATCGTTCCAATTGTGCATACGTCCTTACATTATTAGGGTCAAATTTCGCGAATCGTTAACATCTAACTCCATACAGCATACCAACATTACTTACACATTCCTAAGTAGGGTAAGTAAACGTTGCTTGGCATTTATTGCCCATGCCTGACTTGTGTTTTTGTTTAACTTAAATATATTTGTGGTATTTCAAGTTAAGTTGTGATCCAGGATAATAATAAATCTATGACTTTTCGGAGTTACTATCTATGTCTTACGCAATTGACACCTTTACCGCTAGTATATATAATATTATATTATTATGGATGTATAAAATTCAAAATTATTTATTTCACGTAGGCCAACCTGTGGCTCTTATGACACGTCATGAAACTACCACCGGTTTGGAAAGCGGATCCCGCTGAGAAGAGCCGGCAAGAAACTCAGCAGTTGCTCTTTTCAAAATAATCATTTTACAATAATATACAGCTATTACATTGTAATAAGTTTTTTATACTATTTTGTGGGCAGCTAGATGCCATGCCGATTTAACCCATGCAACTTTTTTAGAATAGAAAAGAATATAATATTTCCACAATGAGGTGAAGTTCAATAAAAAGCGTAGGTACTACAATTCAATTTACGTTAAGACGGGCAGACTGAAAGCAGCCCCATTCCCGCCGGTGGAACCCGTTCACGAGCATGATCCAGCCGTTGCTTCACTCGACCATATTTAGATATATAGATTCTTTGCCACACCTATTATCTTACTAATCCCACTAATTTTATAAATGCAAGAGTTTGTGAGGATGGATGGATGGGCGTATGGATGGATGGATGTTTGTTACTCTTTCACACCACAACGAATGAACTGATTTGGCTGAAATTTGAATAAAGATAGCACATACCCAGGATTAAAACACAGAAATCCCGGAAAATCAAAGAGTTCCCGCGGGAATTAAAAATCTTAGTACACGCTATAATGCAGTCGCGGACATCATCTAGTCATCTAGTCATCTAAGTATTATAAATGCGAAAGTTTGTGAGAATGGATGTATGGAAGGATGTATGGATGGATGGATGTATGGATGGATGGATGTATGGATGAATGGATGTATGGATGGATGAATGTTTGTTACTCCTTCAAGCCATAACGAATGAACTCTTCTTCTTCTTCTTTATCAAACTATAGACGTCCACTGCTGGACAAAGGTCTCCTGCATAGACTTCCACAGGCTTCGGTCTTGCGCCGCTTGAATCCAGCGGCTCCCTGCGACTCGTTTGATGTCGTCGGTCCACCTGGTGGGGGGTCTGCCAACACTGCGCTTCCCGGTGCGGGGTCGCCACTCCAACACCTTGGGACCCCAACGACCATCAGTTCTTCGACCTATGTGCCCCGCCCATAACGAATGAACTAATTTAGCTGAAAGGCATAAAGATAGCACATACCCAGGATTAACACATAGGCTACATTTTATCCCGGAAAATTGAAGAGTTCACGCGGGAATTATGAAAACCTTAATCCACGCAGACGAAGTCGCGGGCATCATCTAAATTTGACTGACTGACTGACTGATTGATCTATCAACGCACAGTTTAAACCACTGGTCGGATGGGCCTGAAAGGCGTACAGATACTTAGCTATTATGACGTAGACATCCGCTAAGAAAGGATTTTTGAGAATTACACCTCTAAGGGGGTAAAATAGGGGTTTGAAAATTTAACTTTTTTTTTATTCGATGACAAGCTAGTCCTTGACTGCGATCTCACCTGATGGTAAGTGACGATGCAGTCTAAGATGGTAGCGGGCTAACTTGGAAGGGGTATGGCAGTGAACATTCAACCCATACCAATATTGGTTTCTACACGCCATCGTGCCGGAACGCTAAATCGCTTGGCGGCACGTCTTTGACGGTAGGGTGGTAACTAGCCACGGCCAAAGCCTCCCACCAGACCAGACCAGAGACAATTCAGAAATTATAAATTCCCAAATTGACCCCGCCGGCAATCGAACCCCAGACCTCCCAGTTACAAGACTTACCTTACCACTGAGCCAGGGAGGTCGTCAAAAGTGACGTTAACGTGAGCGAAGCCGCGGGAAAGAGCTAGTCTAGTATACAAAAAGCTGTAAACTGTCAAATCTCGACACTTCCTATCATAATTCTGAGTTCTGACACTTCTCTCAAACTCCGGTGACAAGTTTTTACGTAATTTACACTTAGGTAGGTACTTAGTTCTCAGAAATTTTCTAAGAGCGAAAGTTTCGTAAGAGCCGCGGATGTGGAGAAAATGTGAAGAGGTACTTCTTAATAGTCTGAGAGCTTGTGGTAATTTATGAGACAATACCTACTTGCACTATGTTTATATGGATTTAAAAAGAAATCACTTCGCGGACAAAGTCGCGGGCAAATGCTAGTAATCTAAATATATAAAAGGAAAAGGTGACTGACTGACTGACTGAATTATCTATCAACGCACAACTCAAACCACCTGTACGGATCAGGCTGCAAAGGACGTTTGCATCCGCTAAGAAAGCATTTTTGAAAATTCAACCCATAAGGGGGTAATATATAGGTTAGAAAAGTGAGCGAAGCTCCGGCAAAAGCTAATGTAAGTTTCAATACATAAAAAAACAAATGATATATCGATACATCATAGTTTTGTTGACAATACTATCAGCTATAAACGGAAAATACTTTAAATACTATTAATACAATAATACCATAGATGTAATACAATATATTTACGTAAATAGACCACGTACGTTTACGTGATTAATCAAACTTCAAAGAAATATAGTATGTATAATAAGCATTTATTTTGGCGTGACCAATTTTTCTTTGAAATCTGTTCACAGCGATATCAAATGCGCTTTCCTTTTCTATCTTTAGGTATTGCCGTAAGAGATTTTTTCGTTCCTCCCTCCTTTGTACTATGTCTTCTTACGGTAGAAAATATACTAAGTTTATAAATAATACCAATAAGTAACCCTTTGCAATAAATTGATTTGATTTGAAAGCCTCTTGTTGGAAATTGTCCACCATCTCATGTAACAGAATTCTGGCAATATTCCATTTCGAAGTCGACATTGCAATCGTCGAAAAGTTTTTAATAGGGCCCTGAGGATCGATTCGTGATGTTTTCTCTTTTTACCCGACTGCGTGACGCAAAGGAGTGGTATTGTGTTTATCTGTCTAGAATAGAATATAATATAAATGTTTTTTATTCAAATAAACTTTTACAAGTACTTTTGAATCTTCAATGAGTCTACCACTGGTTCGGAATGCCGTTCCTGCCGAGAAGAACCAGCAAGAAACTCGGCAGTTGCTCTTTTCAAAATACTTTTACAATATACTTACCTAATAGATATTATTCTATGTATGCAGAGTTTCCACAATGAGGGGAAGTTCCACAAAAACATACGTAATTATTTCTAATTATAATTCAACTCATGTTAAGACTCGCAGACAGAAAGTAGCCCCATTGCCGCTGGTGGCACCCGTTCACGAGCATGTATGTATGTTCCTTTGTGGCACTCTAGAGACCAAACGCGTGGGCCGATTTTGATAAGTGGCACGTCGTTAGATTCGGCATGCCAGCGCGAGTGTCAACAAGAACATAAAAATTTGAAAAACTCAATATGGCGGATTTTGGACGCCATAACGTGGGATTCATAATTTTTTTTTCTTCAATTTCTATCGAGTGGGGTATCAAATTAAAGGGTTTGAAAAGGTGATTACGAATATATATTTTTAATTTTTTTTCTCATAAAAATAATTGATATTTTCATTGATATTCTTTAAAGCAGTCGGGTTTTATTTTTTTTTTAATATTTTGCTTATTATATTTTGTAATCATTAAGAAATTCATGAACTCTCTAATAACCTCGACTTATTAAATGTGTTTTATATATAATATATTGTTTAAATCTATAAAATAGCAAATCTAATAATTCCTTCAAAATCATCGTTATTATTTTAGAGTACTTGGCGATCTTAATATTAGCCACGCTGAACTTGACTAATATTCTCCTCTCCCCTCCTAATTTGAATGATATAGCAACGGGTGGGATTCGAACCTGCGACCTTTCATTTAATGTGTTTCAGTATGCTGTCATCCGCATTTTTTCAAATCTCTAGGCGCTGTTCTATTTTTTGGTCACGTGATCAAATTTCTGAGAGCACCTTACACCGAAAGCGCCAGTGCTCACAGTACAAAAATGGCGGCGAGTTATGACGTCATAACTGAGAGCACTGAGCAGTGCTCACAGTGTATTTTGGAACACATCCTTATTCCATTCATTGTCTCAATAAAAGTTCGGAAATATTTTATACATTTTATTTCATCATATTTAAACTATTCAGTTTTTGTTTTAATGTGTTTTAGAATTTATAAATCTGTTAAATTGCTGTTAAACAGCATGAAACGTAAAAGATTTAAGAAGAATCAAAAGTAGTTAATTACTTATTTTTTTTATGAAAGACACAATTCCGAACGCAGACAAATAAGGAATAAAACATGGCGGGGAAAACAAAAGAAAAATTGTCTATTATCTTAATAATTACGTACCTACTTTAAGATAACTAGTGGTTCGCCCCGAACTGAGACCTCGCGGTATCCCATAATTCCCATAAGGTAGTTTTAACTATATTATATTGTAATTAAAACGCGCCGAATCTGATGACGTCAATCGTCATCTGCTTTCGTGGATGGGATGCATATTTACAATATTAAAGACAGCGCCATCTAGTAACAGTATAGTGAAGTTTTGTTAAAAACATTGATGCCCATTAAAACTCAAATAATTTCGTTTCTTTATAATATTTATCTAATCTTAGTATTTGTTGTTTAAGTACAGAATATAACTCAAATTATGTGTAAGTTTCAAGTTTTAAAACAAAGTGGTTTTAGAAATCTAGCCTCGAATACAATCTCCACTTTGAAAGCCCCCCATTTCGTATGGGAGCCCCCCTGAAATAAAGATTTTTATAACTTTTTAAGCCATTTTCGGCTGGAGGCCATCGATTTACATATCATATCTAAAATTGAAGTAATTACGTTCAGTAATTCAGAAGTTATAAGGCTGTGACAGACGGACGGACGGACAAGTGCAAATCGCTCTAGTAAACTCAGAGACCTTCGCTTCGCTCGGTCGATTATTATAAAAGTTTTAAAAGTAACAAAATGAGTGATTGTAGGCATAATTCAACACCATCAACACCAGAATTAAATGAAACAGTGTCTAACGCTGAATTAAACTTTCTACCGAAAATTCGCGTAAAAATACTTGCAAGCCTATGAATTTTTTAACGATTGGAGACTTGCTAAAGGTGTGAAGACCTGCTCAGAAACTGTGGTTTTATCGTATTTAAGTACGTAATATAAATGAATGTAAAAATTCCTTAGTGTTTCAATAAATATTTTTCTTACATCTTGTACTTTGTCGCTATTGAGGTGAAAAGTTGTATGTATCACACGATAGCAAAGATTTTTGTTTCTTGTGCCTTTAGAATTTAGAATTTTCTAAAATTCTAATTAAAAATTCTAATTTAGAATCCCTTACTACTCTCAGGATTCTAAATTAGAATCCTTCGCTCGCTCGGGATTCAAACTAAACTAGCGGCACGCTATGATGGCCGGTTTGACGTTTGTCCGCTCATGAAGTTCCGTATTAATTGATAACGACTTTGAAGGAAATAATTGTATTACTTTATTGACGATAGTGATGTGCAGAGATTCATAAATTTTATCGAATGTAGTTTTAGGTTTAGGACTCAAAATTTATTTATTAAATTGATTTCTAAAATGTATACAAGTGTAGAAAAATCAGTTTGCACCATTTAAGGGGTGAATGTACTTGTGAATATGAACAATTTTCACTATGTGGACAAACCTCTGAAATCGCAAAAAAATATCAGCTGTTTCATACAAAAGGTAAAATTTTTATTTTTATATGATATATACCACAACTCGGCATTTGGTTTTCTAAATTGAAAATTTTTAAAAATGGAATCTAATACGATCGTCACATAGGATCGCTGGCTAGCACAACTACTACCTCCGGCAAACTCGCGTCAATGCTCAATGCAAAACAAAGCAGTTTCGAATTGACGTTGCTTCGAAAAGTATAAACTGTCAGTGCAATGCGATTGTGATATAGTTTTGACCTGGCTTTGGATTTCAAATATTGATACTGCATTACTGTTGACCCTTGCTCGTTAATTTGGACTCTGTTCCAGCCCTTTGTTGTGGATTTCGTCGATATGACCGAACGTACGCAGAGAACTGTTCTAAATAGTCAGACACGTGAGTTCGTAATACGCCTTCGTAACTATTTCGATCGTGAAGCTCAAAATGGAGGGCCAATTTTATGTATATTCATTTTCATTCAAATATTCAGTTCGTTCAAATAAATTAAATAAACATATACATTTTTGTTTTATTAAACCTATTTAATCAGGTACAAAAACAAAACTTAATTGTTTTTTGTTCGAGAATAAATTGATATTCCACATCACTATTGTAATGTGTCAAACCGGCCATCATAGCGTGCCGCTAGTGTAGGCACTCGCAACAAAAAAAAACTTTGGTAAGTATCTTGTTGAACAAATACCTAACTATTTATTATAGATTATATTCAACCAATGGCGGGGAGCACCAGCAATCAGAGGTCATTTTTTGAGAATACCGCAGCTGGTTACGCGTTACGTTACGTACTTACCTACTAGTTACGTTACATACGTCATTGCGCTAAAATAAAAGGCTTTTCTTTTTATTCTTCTTCTTCCGTTAGGCTAGATTGTAATTTTAGTGAGTGTATATAATATCTTAATATATATAAATTACGTGTCACGTTGTTTGTCCGCGATGGACTCCTAAACTACTTAACCGATTTTAATCAAATTTGCACACCGTGTGCGGTTTGATCCAACTTGAAAGATAGGATAGTTTTTATCTTATTTATTGACATCAAAATTTGTTATTGCAAATTAAATGTTTATTACACGACAATCAGTAGTGTGTATTTATTGTTAGTTCGACGAATTGTTAATAGATGGCTCTGTAGGTTAATTTATGGATTCAACTCTCATCGTTCACCTACTGAGTGATGAGTCACAGCAACGCGTGGCTGGGTCAGCTAGTTGTATATAATATATTGTAATGTACTTATACTCATATTAATGAAAAAAAACTTTTCTTCCAAACGCCAGAGTCCTAATCGTTAACGCGGCTGATCTACATCACATTACACGGCAGCAGGTGTACTGAATGGCTACTGAGAAACTAAATCACTTGGGAAAACTTGTATCTTAACTTTACTAGTGTTGGGCGTAGCGTTTGGTGTCCATGTTCCCAATTGGGTATTTGACTGATATTTTTTTATAAGTAAGTATATTTAAAATAATGTTTTTATCTACTCCAGTTTCGAAAAGTTCCAATTTCGAATTTGACAGCTGAATCGAAATGAACCCTCTTTCGGTTTTGGTTCTGATTTCGATGCAGCTCGTTGTATGGGAGCTGAATCGAAATGGTTATCTTCTTAAAATAGGATACCTAAAGCTAAGGCTCTGAGTTCTGGCACTTTTGTACCGTTCATACGACAGAGGCGCCACAGGCGGCTGGTGGCGGCTTACGGAGTTACTTTTGGAACTTAGTTCCTTATTTGTTACTTTATTGAGCCTACTACGTATTTTGTTACTGATTTTATTTTCCTTGTCGTAGATAAAATCTTGTATGCAACTGAACGTAATTAATCATTTTAATTCTCACGTACTATCCTATTTGGATACTCGGCAAGCCTCGTATCAAAAAACAGCACTCGAATTAAAATGACCCTCATTACGATGCAGTTGCATAAATAGCTATTAAATATTATAACACAATGGCATTTTTCTTTTGACGTAATAAACGTCACGTAAGACGTCTTTTAAATCTGGTGGACTATGGCCCATAACCCTTCTCTAAGAGGAGACCTGCGCTCAGTAGTGAGTCGTTGATATTGCCAAAAAACCGTGATTTTAGTCACTGTATCTCAGTAACTAAAAGGTGTATAAGACTTAGGCACCAATCCAGACTAGACCATCGTGGTGGACTTTGGCCTACACCCTTCTCATTAATTTAGAGCAGACTTGTGCCCACTTATGGGTTAGTGATAGGTAAAAATATTATGATGTTGACACTGATTCAATAAATAACCGGGAACACAGTCTATGGAGTTGTGTAACCTTCGATCAAAGATTTTTTTTATATGATCGATTTCGAAGTGTGTAACTATGAAACAGTTCTTATTACTTATTACACGGAACAAATAAGTGTAGTACGAGTATGATAGATTGGCTTGTCACAAAGTTTACCGCAACTTTCGTGAGTAGGGTTAACAAAAGAAAATTTATGAATAAAATAATATGTCCATTCTCTAACCCTCTGCGTCATACCCCAATGCTGAGAATCGTGATAATATGTATAAGAATTATTATTATTCCATTGAATAATTATTATTGTAATTAAATCAAGAGACCTGATGGTATGACATGACGCTTGTTCCTTGGAGGACAGGGAGGTCGCTTGTTTGAGATGCCACATGTGTAGATACTCTAGCTGCATCCCACATCCATGTATGTATGTATTTGTGGAGGGGACGCCTGCTAACGCCAGGCGGGTGATCAGTCCTGTGTCGGAACTATTCCACCCAATTCCCCGTGTTTGGACACAGGTTACTGGTGCCCAGGCAGCCCACCCCCCTCAAACCTACCTGTAGCTTTCGTAAACCTAACGATGTCTCCTATTGAAAGGTTTGTTAGGTCTTCTTCACTTAATCTATCCTTACCTTGTAGTTCCCATCTTACCAATGAGTACATAGGGCACTCAGCTATAAAGTGGAAGCTGATCTCTTCCTCACCACACTCTGGACAGGATGGGTCTTCTTGTATTCTCATTATTGTGAGATGTCTATTAAGCAGACAGTGTCCCGTTGCTATTCCTATTACCAATGCAATATTGTTCCTACTTTGTGACATAATTTGTCTTGTCTTCTTTTTATCGAATGATTTCAGGAACAATTTCGATTGTCTATATTGAATCGAGTTGTTCCATCTTGAGTTCGATTCTCTTTCTACGATTCCCTCCATCACTCTTTTGGTAATCGTGTACGGAATGGGTAGGCAAGGCTCAGGTCCATGAAATTGGATACTTGCTCCCATTCGAGCTAGTTCATCTGCTTTCTCATTACCGATGTTCCCTTGGTGTCCAGGAACCCAAGCAATCGTCACTTTTGTCTTTTCAGCTAGTGAGTTTAATGCATGTTTGCATTCCTTCACGAGAGCCGAAGTGGTGTCCTTTCTTTCCAGAGCTTTTATTATACTATATATAATAATTCCTTTTGTATCAGTACCTACAATGTCCATCAGGCCATCCCACATCCATGCGACCTCCTCTGTGGCGGGTGCAGCGGCTACTAGCGCCGAACAGGCTAAGAGGCGCAAATATGAAAAACTTGACAGTGGTTTCATATTTGTGCCTTTTGGTGTGGAGACCCTGGGGCCGTGTAGCCCGGAGGCTCGCGCATTTTTTTAGAGATGTTATCGAAAAGGGTGATCGAGTCTACCGGGGATCCAAGAGCTGGCAGCTACCTTGGCCAAAGGATTAGCTTGGCCATCCAAAGGGGTAATGCTGCCAGCATCTTGGGTACTATGCCACGTTGCGGTGACTTGGATGGGATTTTAGATTTTATTTAGTTTTTATTTTAGTTTTAATTTTAGAGTAAATTTAGGTTTAATGTAGTATTCTGTATAAAAGCTTAAAATAATTAAAATAAACTTTCTTCATTGTAAAAAAGAAAAAAATTGGGGAAAAAAATTAAATCCGTTCCATTGATTAAAACCAACGATAGCCTATAGCGGTTAGAACTGCGGTCTCCTGTTCGGGGGGTCGCAGGTTCGATCCTGGACACGCACCTCTGACCTTTCGAAGTTATGTGCGTTTAAGCAATTAAATATCATATGCTTCAACGGTGAAGAAAAACCTCGTGAGCAAACCTGCACGCCTGAGTGAATCTCCATAATTTTCTCAAAAATCTGTGAAGTCCGCCAATTCGAAAAAAATGCAAAACAAGTAGATAATAATATAATTATACACCAGAAAATAAAAATTAAGCAAATGCTCTTTTTAATTTGAATTTACGGCCTGCCGGCTGCCACTCATTGTGATTTTTTTGTCGCTGTCACCTACTGTCCCCCACAATACGTCCACTCTTTTAGGCTACCCGCATGTCACTAGGCGACAAAACACGCTCATTCTTGAAATGGATTTCAAGTGTCGTTAGTTGCTGGAACTATTTGTCGCCTACTGTCTCGTCTCTACAGTGACCGCACTTCCGCGAAGCAATGGCTGGGTCATGCGTCATGCTCGTGAACGGGTTTCACCGGCGGGAATGGGGCTACTTTATGTCTGCCCATCTTAAGATAGAAGTTAGTCGGTATGCATTTTTGGAACTTCCCTCATTGTGGAAATACTGCATATATAGCATAGTATTTACTGTGTATTGTAAATTTGTTTTGAAAAGAGCAACCGCCGAGTTTCTTGCTGGTTCTTCTCGGCAGGAAAGGCATTCCGAACCAGTGGTAGATTCATCGACTATTCAAAAGCACTTGTAAAAGTTTATTTGAATAAAAAATATTTATTCTATTCTATTGTCTCGTCTCTACTGTGAGCGCACTTCCAGATATCTTCATAGCACTCCACTTGTGCCGATTTCACCAACGTCGAGTGACGTTTATCAGAGAGATAAATTAGGCGTTTTGACAGTTATTGTATTGAAAACTCTGTCAAAATATAAAATTTACGCTCGGATAAAACTTATTTTCCGTTGGTGAAATCGGACCTTAGCGACAAAAAATCACAATGAGCAGCTGGCCTAAAAACGAGGCTAGACTTTTTCTGCTAACGGTACTTTTATAATAATTGGCGTTTCTTGTGCCTAATATAAACAAGAGATGAAGGGTTGTGAGTGAATTTTCCGAGCGCGTTGTACTTATCAACGATGTAACCCAATTATTTCATTAATCCAACCAACTCTAACATCTGGATTGACATAAGACATTATAAGGCAAGGAACGGCATTCCGAACCAGCGGTAGACTCATCGACGATTCATAAGCACTTGTAAAAAGTTAATTTGAATAAAAAACATTTCTATTCTATTCTATTCTAAGACATATTGACATTATAAGAGTTTTTACGCACCAAGATTTCTCATACATTGACGCCATTTTGGCGTTGTAAACTTTGTAGTTGTTACTTTGTACCCTTTTTCTTACTCATGCCGCGTCCACATCCAGAAGACTTGATTGTAAAACTAATAACCTCATATATGAAATTATGTCTGTTTTAAACAATTGTAGTCAGTTTTGTGGACTAATTAAAAAAAAAAACAAACGAGTGTCCAACGAACTAAAATTATTGAGGGCTCTAATAAATAACAACTCCCTCAGTGCCTGAAGACTTAAAGTCTTCGAACAGTGCGTGTTGCCAGTGATGACTTACGGATCCGAGACATAGTCGCTAACTATGGACCTCATAAGAAGGCTCAAGGTCATTCAGCGAGCGATGGAGAGAGCTATGCTCGGAGTATCCCTGCGAGATGCGAGAACCAAAGTCACCGACATAGCTCAGCGAGTCGCGAAACTGAAGTGGAAATAGACGGGGCCATATTATTATGTAGTTCGTAGAACTGATGGTTAATTGGGGTCCCAAGGTGCTGGAGTGGCAACCCCGCACCGGGAAGCGCAGTGTTGACAGAGCCCCCACCAGGTGGACCGACGACACAAACGAGTCGCAGGAAGCCGCTGGATTCAGGTGGCGCAAGACCGAGACATGTGGAAGTCTATCGGTTGATAAAAAACTTAAGAAGTGTCAAGGGACACCCGGATTGAACGTAGTTCCTTTCGATTAATTTTAGTGAAGGAATTGTAATAAACTAGTGGTGTCATCTAGTATTAAATTGATTAACTACGATGATGACGAAATTATATTTAGTTTATTTCTATTGCAGCTCTGTTACATAACCAAAGAGTTACTCTGGTTTTTTAACAGATGGCGTTAGTAGTACAATAATATTTTATCTAATTTATACAATAAAAAATTAGGGAAAAATTCCACATGTAGAAATTATTTAAAATAAAATTGAAAATAGAAAATTCAGTCTGTCGAGCTGGGATTCGAACCATCGGCGTTGAGCTTATAGACGACTGCCCGATCCACTAGGCCATGCAGACGCCGTGTTCTAAGGCGAAAATACCGAATACAATGCAAAATTCACATTCAAAAAAAAAGTGTCGGTTTGAAAAATGTGTCGAGTGTCGGTTCCTTAATTTTTTCCGTCTTCCGTACCGCGCGATAAGGAACTACGTTCCAAAAAGAAAAATAAGTTCAATCCAAAATGGCCTCAATCAAGTAGATTAAAAAAATTTGACAGTAACCTGTCCAGTGTTTTACATAGACTAGATTATGCCCGCGACTTCGTCCCAAAGGTTTTTGAATTCTGCAAGAATTTTTAAATTTTCTGGCATAAAATGTATTAATCCAGATCTCCATTCGAAATTTCAGCCAAATCCGTCCAGTAGTTTTTGCGTGAAAGAGTAACAAACATACACACACACATTTTTGACGTGATAACGTCTTATAAATCGATGAACACCAGCTGCACGCACGAAAAAGTGTCACATTCCGCCTGAGCCTGAGGGTGCAAGCGAAGCGCGGAACAAGCGATAGAGAGGCACGATCGGCCCAAGCGTTGGCTTGTGACTTGTTTCTTTATGACGTTATCACGTAAAACTATCATCCGTAAACCGACTTTACAGACAACCAATTTTTTTTCCTTTTTTTTATTTATATTATCTTTCATTCAAATTCTATTTTCTCAGAACACAGCAAATTAATAAATTGAGGTTAAATACTGACTGAATAAATTCCCAAAGGAGGTCAAAAATAATTAATAAAATAGGCCCTTAATTGACCATTACAATGTAATTTAAATAATGGCAGTGAAGCCTTGGAAGCTTACAAGTACTTTTAAGGTTTAATAACAAAAATACGCCTCCATTTTAGAGAATCAATACTTTCGAGTTTCGACTTTCGACACACCTAAATACAGCCATAGATAAATTATTATTAACTAGCTGATGCCCGCGACTTCGTCCACGTGGATTTAGTTTTTAAAATCCCTCGGGAACTCTTTGATTTTCCGGGATAAAAAGTAGCCTATGTCGCTCTCCAGGTCCTTAAATATACCCATGCAAAAAATCACGTCGATCCGTAGCCCTGTTGCGGCGTGATTGAAGGACAAACCAACAAACCTATAAACCAACAAACCAACAAACAAAAATACTTTGGCATTTATAATATTAGTAAGGATTTATCTATGTTAAAGCTAAGCAGTGGTAGCCTAGTGGTTAGGACTGTGGTCTCCTATTCGGGGGGTCGCAGGTTCGATCCCGGGTACGCACATCTGATTTTGAGCTAAATATCTAATAGTAAACGTTATAATGACCGATTTCGAAAAAAATTCTTACTTCAGCAAAAAATAGGTTAGTTAGATATAGCCTTCAATAATTATTTCAAGTTTTAAAATTCATGCCAAAATGCTCGCCGGTGTCATGGCGTCGTCTGTGACGTCACCTCTATGTTTTTCATAGTAGTATGTCAAAGTTTGAAGATATATATGTGACGTATTGTTCAGTCCAATATAGCGGATTGCTGTATTTTAGAAATATACTTTTTTTATAATCTATCAATCCATTTTTTATATAATACTAGCTGACCCGGCGAACTTCGTACCGCCAACTTATCTATATAAATAAAACAAATAAACTATCCTAATCAAAAAGAACTATCCTATCTTTCAAGTTGGACCAAATTACAGATAGTTACGAAGTTTGATCTAAATCGGTTCAGAATTTTAGGAGTCCATCGCGGACAAACAACGTGACACGTAATTTATATATCGACGGTCCCTACGTACATAAAGACATGTCAAAAACCGAGGTTTACAGGAGAGCGTAATTTATGTTCAAACTGCCCTAGAAATAATTCTATGTACAAATATTATACTACTAGCTGATGCCCGCGACTTCGTCCGCGTGGATTTAGTTTTTAAAATCCCTCGTGAACACTTTGATTTTCCGGGATAAAAGTAGCCTATGTTACTCTACAGGTCCTCAACTATATAGTACCCATGCAAAAAATCACGTCGATGCGTGACTCTGTTGTGGCGTGATTGAAGGACAAACCAACAAACAAACACACTTTCGTATTTATAATAGTATGATTAGAATATAAAATTGCATAGGAAAACACTGTAACATTACGTCCATACGATGTATTAAATCCATACCTACTATGTAGTATGTAGGTATAATGATCGCTTGGCAAAATCTGATGGGAGTCGTTTGACTTTGACAGAATAGGGCTATCCACGATGGCTATATACGATAAAGTACGATGGCCAGCTTAAGATGAGCCGTACATTCAAAGTATCTTGTAGATTCCGGGGCTCAAGTTATTTGGACCTTATACTGAAGATTGTGATGGTTATAATTTCTGAACTACTGGATTGACGACTTTGAAATAATTACAGGACAATCTCTAAAATACCCGCTTTCAAACAAAAAAAGAATGAATGAAATCGGAATACGCCTTAATGAATTACAGCTAAATACACAATTTGACTTTCAACCCGTCTCCCAAGGGAACCGTGCTGAATTTCGGGATAAAAAGTATCCTATATTATACCTCGTAGTATGAACTTAAATCATGCCAAGTTTCATTTAAATCCATCCAGTAGTTTCGGCGTGATGCGCGGCCAAGATACAGACAGACAGACAGACAGACAGACAGACAGACAGACAGACAGACAGACAGACAGACAAAAAATTTAAAAAAAATTGTTTTGGTTTGAGTATCGATTATAGAGTGCCCTCAAACAAAAATTTTCAAAATATCTTCAATGTACAGAATTGGACCTGTTACAGTTTTATTATATTATAGATTTTTTTTTCTATAATGTTTCACTAGCTTTAGGAACTTTATAATGGTATTTATACATATTTAATTTTTTTATATTTTCTTAGAAAATCTGATAGATGACTGTTTCTACGCTGATATTAAAATGAAAGCATGACAGACATGTCTATGATTCCTTTATATACGCAGGAAAGAATAAAACCGTGTCTAAAATAGAATTACAAAAAATTGTTTTATGAAAATGTAGAATCATGTTATTGTTTTCTAACGGATACGTTAAACATCCTAAGATCGCCACCCATGGATATAAAATATACATCAATGAAGACATAACGCTTTATACGCGGCAAAATTCAATCGAGGTAGGACTATATTTCTTGTAATGTAAACAAAGACATGTCCTTAAATAAAATTATCAGGATTGTGTTTTATTAATTAAACAAGGTTTATAATCGAAAATTATTTATTGTTAAGTAACAATCTTCTTAGCATCTAAACAATAGGTACTTTTAGTTTCATTGCAGTAGGAATTAAACATTAAAATCACAGTTGTTTAAGTTTAATCATTATACAATTTTTATTTAAGCAAGTTTTATTTTTGTAATTGGTAAAATTTAATATTCATCACATCTTTGTTTAAGTATGTGCCTTAGCTTAATTAACTATCTACCTAATTAGTAATATTTAATCAAAATCACAGCATTATTTAAGTATTTGCCTCATATTCTATCTAAGATTATTGTAGAAGTCATGATAATTCAGTAATTCTGTTCCTTGTTATTGCTTTTTTCACATACTGACGCTTTTTTTTTCGTTGGACTTTATATACTTCAATAACAATAAAAACTTTGTTTTCTTTGTAATAATTATTTAGGAAATCATATTTTAAAGAAGCATGCAACTTATAATTATTTGTGCAATAATGATATTTTAATGTCTATATCATAGTCTAAGCGGATATATATCTGATTTGTCCGCTTTTACACTGCGATCGGTTAGAAAAGCAATAAAAATATTGTTATAGGTTTTGTATAAATTATTGAGCGTTTAATGTTTACTTATTTGAATTACTACTTACCCTGATTAGCTCTCTCCAAGTGAATGACGTTAAGTCAGACAAGACCGCGGCCGCACCTAGTGGCGCGCATTTTAAAACACCGTACAAAACGATACGTATAGACTATAGATACCCGCATCTACGACATTTATTCATTGTAATTATAATACTTGTTCTCTTATACGATTTGTAAATGAAGTTAAATACATAATATTTAAAAAAAATCTTATATAGGTATGTACAATGTACATAAGGAAAATCTAAAGCCAATTATGCGATAAAAAATGCCATTTTTGACATGACTTTATGTACGTAGGGACCGTCGATATATTAGAATTAGATAATTCATAACATCATTGATTTTTTGCTTAGATTATGGTTACTGACATCATGCTTTATGAAATAATAAGTATCTAGTTTTGAATTTTGATTATTTTTAGGGTTCCGTGTCCCGAGGGTGCCAATGGGACCCTATTACCTACCTAATAGCCTTTTAATATTATCTATACTAAACCCTCGCTGTCCGTCTGTCTGTCAGCGGGCTGTATCTCATGAACAGTAGTTAGATACTTGAAATTTGTGCATATTGCCGCTATAACAATAAATAATAAATAATTTAATATAAAAAAATATTTTAAAAAAATCGACTTCAAACACCCGCGCCACTACAAAGTATATAATTTATTGTTGATTTTTTTAAAAACCGCTCAACCGATTTCGATAAAATTTAAACGGGACCACCTGGGAAGAGTACCCTTTCAAACAAAAAAGAATTTTCCAAATCGGTTCAGACGTCTTTGAGTAATCGGTGAACATAAATAAAAAAAAAGATTCCGACGAATTGATAACCTCCTCCTTTTTTGAAGTCGTTTAAAAATAAAGTTAAACATTAAAGATGGTCTTCATACAATAAACTTTTGTTTCTGCTCTATTTTAACAAATGTCAAATCTTGTACCTACGATGGTACGAAACCCTTCGTGCGCGGGTCCGACTCGCACTTGACCATTTTATTTCAAACTATTTTTTTCTTGTTACAGATACAAAAACGTCTGAATGAAGCGCAGCAGACTTCAAGTGACGTTATGATGCGAGCGCGCTCCGGTAGATGGCGCTAGGGGGTGTCGAAGTGCAGTGCAGTGAAGTGAAGTGCGGTTTACATTAATGATTCAAGTGGAGTGAAGTGAGATGCGAGACGGGTCCAGGCCTGGCCCGAGTGGAGGCTCGACCGGGCATGCGTTGGACAAGGACTTTGAGGGTATGTATGAAAATTAAGGCGAGCGAAGCGAGCCCTAACGTAATCCCACAACCTGAGCATTTTTGTGGTACCTACACTTTACTGAAAAACTCACGCCTATAGATTTGTGCTTTAACATAGTAATTTAACTTCATATCCAGATGTGTTATCTGTCAAAAAAAATATAATTTTTTAACCATTAAAAAAAATTAACATTAGCAATTTTTTATTCATTGGATAGAATGTTATTGTACTACTAACGCCATCTGCTAGAAAACCAAAGAGTTAACGTCGCTGCAACAGAAATTTTACCCGTTAGAAAAACTACGCGAGCCCTCACAAAGCTCAGCTTTTTGCTAGTTTAATATTAAAAAATCTTTTTAACACGTTCATGCACACAACGCATTATCACGTCCAGCGAAAACTTGGTTTATCGACCACAACGTTATAGTGCGGCGTCTGGCCATACTAATAGCTCAGAGCAGGGTTGCTGTGCCACGACATAGCGAATTCTCAAAATTCTAGTGCTACATCGCACCAATTTTTTTGGCATCTTTGATGGCTGTCCGTTCTAGTACTGTTTGCGACGTCACTATACGTCTCTTTGTAAGATCAGTGCAATAATACTATAACTGATTTCACTAGCTATTAGCAAAACGTCACTAAACGCCGCTCCCGTTTGTATGAAAAAATATGTACGAAATCGCATAGAGCTACATTTTTGATATGTTCGCATGAACGTTCTGACTTGAAACTCCCGCTTTACTACATTACACACACACTGTATACAAAGTATTTAATTTATTGTTGATATTTTATAAACCGCTCGACCGATTTCGATAAAATTTCAATGGGACCACCTGGGAAGTATACCCTTTAAAACAAACAAAGAATTTTCCAAATCGGTTCAGGCGGGAAGCCCTTAAAACAAAAAAATAATTTTTAAAATCGGTTCACACGTCTTCGAGTAATCGGTGAACATACATAAAAAAAGATTCCGACGAATTGAGAACCTCCTCCTTTTTGGAGTCCTTTAAAAACGGCGTAATCTGAATTTGGGCTCATTTGATTCGTCTTGACAAGTAGGTAATCTGGGCTTCTTAAATGACAATCCAGGATCTGATGTAGCCAGTTACTAAATGCATAAAATTTTTAATTTACACTTGTTAAAAAATTATGCTGTACACATTATATTAATCCATGTGTCGTACTATGTTAAGAGGGGGTTTTTTTGTTTGTTTTATTATTCGATGACAAGATAGTCCTTGACTGCGATCTCATCTGATGGTAAGTGACGATGCAGTCTAAGATGGTAGCGGGCTAACTTGTAAGGGGTATGTATGACAGTGAACATTCAACCCATAACCCTAATCAGTTTCTACACGCCATCGTGCCGGAACGCTAAACCGCTTGGCGGCACGTTTTTGACGGTAGGGTGGTAAGTAGCCACGGCCAAAGCCTCCCACCAAACTAGACCAGAGACAATTCAGAAATTATAAATTCCCAAATTGACCCCGCCGGGAATCGAACCCGAGACCTCCCAGTTATAAGACCACAGTGCCCACCACTGCGCCATGGAGGTCGTCAAAAGGGGGTATGACAATAGTGCAACGGGTGGGAACCTGGGACTTTCCAGTTTTCAGTCCGCACCTTTAACCTTAATATAATTACACGATACGTAGCAGCAAATACAATTAGAAATAAACATTCTTGTGAAAACAGAATCTAAATTGGATGTAAAATGAGGATGTAATTTATATTTTAAACTAGCTGATGCCCGCGACTTCGTCCGCATGGATTTAGTTTCTTAAAAATCCCGCGGAAACTTTTTCATTATCCGAGATAAAAAGTAGCTCTCCTGTCTGAGGAACCACTACTACATCCATTACTATACCCATGCAAAAAATCGCGTCAATCCGCTGTTCTGTTGCGACGTGATTGAAGGACAAACCAACCAACAAACACACTTTCGCATTTATAATATCAGTAATGTTTTATTATAACACTTTTTATAATTGTCAAATTTTTTACCATACCTAACCAAAGACAAAATTACGTTTAGCTGCCATTTACGTTTTGTTATTCCACTGTCATTTGCGTTTTGTTATTCCATGTCAGATGCGTTTTTGTATAGTGACTTGACGGAAACGCGGTCGAACGGGATAAAAAGTATCCTATGTCCGTCTCCTGGTTCTAAGCTACCTCTCCACCAATTTTCAGCCAAATCGGTTCATCCGTTCTTGAGTTATAAATAGTGTAACTAACACCACTTTCTTTTATATATATAGATGTTAGGCGATGAGAGAGTGGGAGCTAAGTTGAATCGTATCGCCATCTCCCTCGCACGCTCGCACTTAAACGGAAGTGATGTCTCTATATCATCATTATCATCATCATCATTTTTTACGACCTCCCTTGGCTCAGTGGTGAGCGTTGTTGTCTTATAACTAGAAGGTCTCAGGTTCGATTCCCGGCGGGGTCAATTTGCGATTGGTCGGGTGGGAGGTTTTGGCCGTGGCTACCACCCTACCGTCAAAGACGTGCCGCCAAGCGATTTAGCGTTCCGGCACGATGGCGTGTAGAAACCAATTTAGGGGTATGGGTTGAATGTTCAGTGCCATACCCCTTCCAAGTTAGCCCGCTACCATCTTAGACTCCATCGTCACTTACCATCAAGTGAGGTCAAGGAATAGCTTGTCATCGAATAAAAAAAAATCATCAGCAGCAACAGCAACCCATCAATGGCTCACTACTGAGCGCAGGTCTCCTCTCAGAGAAGGGTTATAGGCCATAGTCCACCACGCTGGCCCAATGCGAAATGGCATAAAATAGATACTTAATGTCCTCCCGACCGAATGCGGTCACGGTGACCAACCTCTTCAGAGATTAGCCATCTGCGCAGGAGATATTATAGTGCACAAATAATTCGCAAACACATGTGTACTCTCTATTCCCTCACTCTCATAGTCCGACGATGTAAATCCTACACGACTAGACCTCGGAGAGCACGTAAAGTCGTCGGTCCTGCGTCTGATATCTCTATACCGATGACTTTACGTGCTCTCCGAGGCACGGGGATGAATCGTTACGTTCTCTCAAAAACGGTTGAGCGAAGCAACGGTTGGGTCATGCGTCATGCTGGTGAACGGGTTCCACCGGCGGGAATGGGGCTATTTTCTGCCTGCCCGTCTTAACATGAAACATGCTTTTTTTGGAACTTCCCCTCATTTTGGAAATACTGCATACATAGTATAGTACCTATTGTAAACTGGTTTTGAAAAGAGCAACCGCCGAGTTTCTTGCTGGTTCTTCTCGGCAGGAAGGGCATTCCGAACCAGTGGTAGACTCATCGACGATTCAAAAGCACTTGTAAAAGTTTATTTGAATAAATAATAATTCTATTCTATTCTAATAACCGCCAACTTAGAATTTCTTGACCGAAAAACCCAGCTAAGTAAGTATACTTATACGCGTAAGCATACTCGTTTTACCAACAGCTTGGTTTTAAGGCTGCGTTGGTGAAAACAGGTATAACCCTTTCAAGCGGTAAGTAATAATACATTTCATGCTTCCACGCAATCAAAGTGTATGTAACAAATTATGTAACTGTAGGCTATAAAAGGGAAAATAAAGTAGGATTCCACTGGGTGCTTAATTTGAAAAGTTCGAGAAAGCTCCATTTACAGCTCACGATACGAACTAAACGACACGATATTCTTTTCAACTATTAATTATAATTAGACTAGCTTTATAAAATACTTTTGTGGATATGGTTTTTAAAAATGCCGTGGGAACCCTCTGTTTTTTTCGGGATGAAAATCCTATGAATGAATTATGTAATGTAATGAATATATAGATTTTCTTTCTTTCTATGTCATTCTACAAGTCTTGAAATATCCATGCAAAAATCCATTTTGAGATGGAGAATTATCACTTTCTCACATTTTGATTCCACAAAATAATGTTTTATTGATTTTTATGGAAAATAGCAACAGTACTTACTTGTACTTACATGTAAAATGAGACGCCATCTTTCTTGTGATTCACTTTGCAGCTTAAATTTTTATAAACAACCTCTGAACAACAAGGCATTTTGTTCGAAGACGAGATAAGTGATGCGGTCGGTGGATGACATTCGACTAAAGACAAAAACTGTCTACTAGCTTATTTTGTACTAGAGTTCGCACGAACCACGCCTCCTTTACATATCTCCCTTGCTTCCTAATCTGTGGGTCAAATATGGTTGAGCGAAGCAATGCCTGGGTCATGCGTCATGCTCGTGAACGGGTTCCACCGGCGGGAATGGGGCTACTTTATGTCTGCCCATCTTAAGATAGAAGTTAGTCGGTATGCATTTTTGGAACTTCCCTCATTGTGGAAACACTGCATAATGCATATATAGCGTAGTATTTACTGTACTTATTGTTAATTTGTTTTGAAAAGAGCAACCGCCGAGTTTCTTGCTGGTTCTTCTTGGCAGGAAAGGCATTCCGAACCAGTGGTAGATTCATCGACTATTCAAAGCACTTGTAAAAGTTTATTTGAATAAAAAATATTTCTATTTTCTATATTTTCTATTCTATTTTCTGGGCAGAACTGTGAAGGACTAACAAAGTTGTGAAGTTTCTGAGCGTACTCTTCAAAGTATAATTCCCTCAAGTTTTCTTAATTGAATTATTGACAAGACTAATTGTCGTATAGTTTAAAAAGATCCACAATTAAATTGATTAACTGGCTCGGGCCCAACTTTTGGCTTAGAATAATAACCAGCCTGATTGAAACTCACGGGATGCCAGATTTTACAAATTTATAGGGATTATATTAAGGTATAGCATAATTCATATAACGTAAAACGATAATAGATTTGTTTTTTGGTTTTTCCTTCAATCATGCAGCACCAGAGTAGACTAGAATAGAATAGAAATGTTTCTTTTGAATCGTCTGGCTCTACGATTGGTTCGGATTGCCTTTCCTGCCGATAAGAACCAGCAAGAAACTCGGCAGTTGCTCTTTTCAAAAAAAAAAATTACAATACAGTACAGGTTAATCATTACTGTCTCACGACTCGCTGGAGCGAATTATATCCACGCTTTTTTGTCATTAATTATAATATAGTCTTCAATTGTATAATATGGTTTTTCCATGAGAGAAGTTTTGATTGCTTTCTTAAACTTGTGTAAAGGCAAGTCTAAGATCGACTGTGGAATTTTATTATAAAAGGTCACGCCCATTCCCACAAATGTCTTTCGGACCCTCCTGAGGCGCAATCGAGGAATCACGAGCCTGTTTGGATCTCTTACTTGCCTATCGTGTAAATCACCCTTTTTTTTGTAATTCACAATGTTTTGTCTGACAAATACAGTACCATACAATATACGAAACGTAACTCTCTCCCTTTCTATCTTCACTAACTTATATCTCCCTCTCGACTTCCGTTCGCCTCGCACGATCACACTTTTCGTAACGCATTCACCAACTTTCTCCCCAAGTCAAGCGTGCGTAAAGAAGTTTTACTTGTACTTGATACATAAACACAAAACAAAAACAAAAAACTTGAGAGGTGTCAAGGGATACCCGGATGGAACGAAGTTCCTTTCGATTAATTATTATTTGGCATTGTGTTCAACATTTTCACACTACAATATTAGATCTCCGTAGCCTTGTGGTTTCCACAGTCACCAAACAGCCAAAGGTCGATGGTTCGAATCCCAGCTCGACAGATTGAATTTTCAATTTTATTTTAAATAATTTCTACATGTGGAATTTAATTTTTTTTATTTTTACCTTACCTTTCTGCGGCTGTAGTAACCACAAGGCTACGGAGATCTAATATTGTAGTGTGAAAATGTTGAACACAATGCCAAATAATAATTAATCGAAAGGAACTTCGTTCCATCCGGGTATCCCTTGACACACAAATCACAATGCCAAATTCACATTCAAAAAAGTGTCGGTTCAATTTAGTCTTAATTTTTTCCGTCTAGCCCCCTTCCGCAACGCGCGATAAGGAACTACGTTCCAAAAACAATAGCACAAACATAAAGAGAGGTGGCATACAATACAGGAAATGTCTGACCCGTGGTGCTCTGTTGCAGGCGCATCAGAAGACAGCAGTCTCGAGGAGCTCTCCACGCTGAAGACTCTGCTGCACTTCCCCGAAGAGGTGGCACTAAGGCTCACTGACAGCGAATACAAGATCTTTTACCAGGTACGTATATGAACCCCCGACGGAAAAAGAGGGCTGTTATAAGCTGTGTGTTCGTCTGTCCCCTCGTAGCTCCCTAACGAATGGAACGATGTTGATGTGGTTTTTGAAGTAAAACTTCTTTACGCACTTTCGGTCCGAAAGACATTTGTGGGAATGGGCGTGACGTTTTATAATAAAATTACACAGTCGATCTTAGACTTAAACAAGTTTAAGAAATCAGTTAAAACTAATCTCATGAAAAAAGCATATTATACAATTGAAGACTATATAAATGACAAAAAAGCGTGGTATATTCGTTCCAGTGATTCATGAGACAGTAGGTGGTAATTAAACTGTATAACTATTCTATTGAATTGTAAACTTGTTTTGAAAAGAGCAACTGCCGAGTTTCTTGCTGATTCTTCTCGGCAGGAAGGGCATTCCGAACCAGTGGTAGACTCATCGACGATTCAAAAGCACTTGTAAAAAAGTTTATTTGAATAAAAAACATTTCTATTCTATTCTATTCTATTCTTTGACTTGGGAAGTAAGCTGGTAAATGCGTTACAAAAAGTGTGATCGGGCGAGGCGAACGGAAGTTGAGAGGGAGATATAAGTTAGTGAAGATAGAAAGAGAGAGAGTTACGTTTCGTATATTATTGTAGGGGCAAGAGAGAGAGGTGCGAGCACACATTTTCATTCTGTCTCTCTCTCATAGCCAGTTGCGTTTCGTAAGTTTTACTTCAGTCGTGTGGTCTAAAGCACACTCGTTTTTTTTCTGTTTGAAACCTCGGGATCGAGATGGATCATATAACTTACCAGCTGATGCCCGCAACTTCGTCTGCGTGGATTTAGTTTTTAAATCCCTCGGGAAATCTTTGATTTTCCGGGATAAAAAGTAGCCTATGTCCTCCAGGTCCTCAACTATACCCATGCAAAAAATCACGTCGATCAGTAGCTCGGTTGCGGCGTGATTGAACGACAAACTAACAAACCAAAAAACAAACACACTTTTTATCCCGGAAAATCAAAGAGTTCCCGAGAGATTATAAAAAGGAAATCCACGCGGACGAAGTCGCGGGCATCAGCTAGTTAGACAATAAAACACTAATTTCACAGTTTATTATGGCAATTACAAATATCGTCCACCCATAAAATCTCAAGTAATATAATTTAATCTGTTAAACGGCTTGTCCCTAATGTTTTAAATCGGAGGCGAACCTTTTTCAGGACATTGAGCACGTTCTTTAGTTAAGCTCAGCATAACCCTACATATTAAATCCGGAATCGACATTGTTCACACTGCTATAGGTCTTGTGGTGCGATTCGTGTTAAAAAATGTCATGTCGACAGCACATAAACTTCGAAACAAAGAGTTCTACGTATAGAGCGACAAATCGGGATAAGAACTGTGTACAGTTTCAATCGCGCGGGCTGAGGTAGAGAGGGGAGCCGGCATGGAAAATAATGCAATTCGCGCGACCGCGGCGGTCGCAGAGGCGTGCCGCGCCCCGCGCCCCACTCACCGCGCCCCACTCACTGCTCGGCCGTTCGTTTTAAATAAAGCTACTGTTACACATGCTCTAAAATAGCATGCTAGTAAGCATGCTTATGAGTATGCTCAATACGAGTATGCTTATGAACAGTTTACATTTGCTAGCAATAGGCATGCTAGTTTTAAGTATGCTCTTGAATAAGCATGCTCAAAGCAAACATCCCAAATACACATGCCATTTTAAAGCGTGCTTTCTCTCTCAGTTCAAACAAAGTCATGGACAATCAAACAGCTATCCGTATGGAGCTGAATAAGATCATCCTTTTGCTGGCGATGTAATGCATTCAGAAGCTTATATCAGCTCGGCAAAAAAAGAAAAGAAACAGAAAAATTTGGGTCCGTGATTGGATATCTAGAAGACAGGACTTGGGAGCAAGTGCTCAATTGCTTACAGAAATGAGAGTAGAAGATGCCACGGGTTATAAAAATTAAATTGAAATTGTGCACGCGCACCTGTTGCAAACGACTGATCGCTATTCGCTACTAGCATGCTCAATAAGCAAACCTGTTTAGACGCGCTTAAAGCACGCCCCCTTCCACCCGCGCCGCAGGTAGCGTGCTCAAAAATCGCACGCCTGTTGATTTTTAAGCAAACTCGAAATGAGCATGCTAATTTTGAGCAACATTCCGACACACATGCTACTAAGTAGCAACTGCTCAATAGAAGCATGCTTTCATGCTTGAAATGAGCATGTGTAACAGTAGCTTAAATCAAGAAATAATTTTTATTTCGTATCTAGTGTAACGAATTACGATGTTGATATCTAAATATTCACTAAAATAACTATACTTTTTGTTACTTACTTGAATCCTATATAGACATTGTTGGCTTTTCATTTCACAATTAGGTAGCTAGAAAGTTTTATCGCATAAATAGCGCCCGCGTCCGTACGTCGCGAGTGCCATCGACCACACTAACAGTATTGTTCGGCATTAGGTACAACTCAGTTGAACATGGTAAGTGTTCGGAACACGTCATCTAGTAGGTACTACATTTATAGATTATACGCAGATTCGATCCCGGGCACGCGCCTCTAACTTTTCGGATTTGCGAGTAAGCAATTAAATATCACATGCTTCCCCCTCACTATATGGACAGACGCCATCAGACGAGTCGTAGGAGCCGCTGGATAGAGGCGACGCAAGACCGAGACCTATGGAAGTTTATGCAGTTCATGCAAGAGACCTGTATTCAACGACGAGTACCTACCTATCTTACTATCCTTATTAATCACGCCACAACAGAGCTACGGATCGACGTGATATTTTGCATGGGTATAGTTGAAGACCTGCAGGTCTAGCATGCACGTCGAAGTGATATCTCGCGAAGAGAGAGAGATATTGTCGATGTAGATTGATTTCTCGTTTACTCTTTTAAACTTCAAAATTCGAGAAAATGACGTCGAGAGTTCGTAGAGAAAAATAGAGAAAATAATTTTATCTCTACTTTTGATGTAACGAGACGACTCATGGTGTGCAACCATGTTAGTTTCGATAGAGATATAGAATAGAATAAAATGTTTTTTATTCAAATAAACTTTTTTACAAGTGCTTTTGTATCGTCGATGAGTCTACCACTGGTTCGGAATGCCCTATATAGAGATAATACGAGAAAAGGGGTAGACAAAATTTTCTCGCGCGTGCATACTAGGCCTGGAGAGTGACATAGGCTACTTTTTATTCCGGAAAATCAAAGAGTTCCCGAGGGATTTTACAAACTAAATCCACGCAGAAAACTAGTTTTACCTAAATCAGAGCGATCTGTTTGTTCTGCGAGATAGATACTTCGAGATAATAAAGACGTTTTACGTCCATCTTTATAGGCAATAAATATTTTTATAACGCCATCAACGAATGAGCAACTTACACGTGGGCCATAGACAGTCAAACGCCGCCGCTAGATGGTATAAACTATCATTTCAGTTTGTTCTTACAAGCTTTTATTTAACTTGCAATGTATGTATGTGTCGCAGTAAGATAGTTGAAGCCGTGTAGCTATACACCTAGGTGTATAGCTATACGATAACGATTCATAGCTATCTTACTAGGAATATAGCTATAATACGAACGCGATCTAGTAATACAGCTATCTGACTAGACTAATCTAGTAAAATGGTTATAGAAGTACTATGTTTGCAATAAAAATTCTTTTCAAAAAACCGACTTCTAACGCCACTACAAAGTATAAAAATAATTTTAGTTTGTCCACGTTTGTTGAAGTCGGGCGGGCCTTTATACAAACTATGAAACCGATGCGCGACGCTACAGAATATGATAGACTCGTTTGTAGAAGTCAAGCGAGCATCGCGAGTCGGTTTCATAGTTTCTATTTTAGGCCCGCCCGACTTCAACAAACGTGGACAAACTAAAATTATTTTTATACTTTGTAGTGTTACCTACAATATCAATTCGTAATCGAAATTTCCTAAATCGCCATAGTTTTAGCCTGCAGCATCAGGCTTGAGGAGTTGAAGGTTAAAATTTTTATGGGACCATTTCGCAAACATCCTCTGTCGATTAAAAAAAAAATCACGCGAATTGGTCCAGTAATCCCGGAGAAATCGGTGGACATACATAGAAAAAAAAAAAAAAAAAAAAAAAGATACCGGCCGAATTGAGAACCTCCTCCTTTTTGGAAGTCGGTTAAAAATCCAAAAGGTTCCATTTGGTATAATCAGATATGCGTGCATACTTAACCTTTATTGACCAAATGGAACCTAAGTGCCTGCCCTAAGGGCACCTGACTGTTCATGTCGAACCCCAACCTAACCTAACTTTAGATTTTGACAAACATAGTACTTGTTAGGCAAGATTCGGTGATCAGGTGCTTGGGAATTGCGTGAGCTGATGATCTATCTAGCTAAGATCGATCTCGATTAAGTCAGCTTTCAAACAGAAAAAATCGCATCGAAACACGCCTCCTTTTTATCGGGGCTTAAAAACGAATAACCAGTTGTGCAAATCAAAGAAAATGTATACTTCTATAACCATTTTACTAGATTAGTCTAGTCAGATAGCTATACTACTAGATCGCGTTCTTCTTATAGCTATATTCCTAGTAAGACAGCTATGAATCGCTTTCGTATAGCTATCTTCCGGCATATAGCTATAAACCTAGGTTTATAGCTATAGCACGGTTTCAACTATCTTACTGCGACATACTTATGTATGTTTAGGTCAAATCTTGCAAGATGAATTAGAACCACTTCCCGGTTTCCAATCAAGCTGAAATTTTGCATGTATATGTGAATCGGATGACAATGCAATATTATTGTGACATGGAGCTGATCTGATGATGGAGCTGGAAGGTGGCTATCGGAACTCTAATAAAACGACGTAACCCCATCGAATTTGGGCTCGTTCAATTTGGCTTGACAAGTAGTTTGGTCCTAGATGATATTTATTTAGGGTTTGATGATGAAACCGGAAGGTGGTTTTGGTAGCTTTGTTATAAAACGACGTAACCCCATCAAATTTGGGCTCGTTTGATTTATCTTGAAAAGTAGGTACCTACTCTGTTCCTTAATGATAGGTGATATCCAGGACCTGATGACGTAGCTACTAAACTTTTTTTTTTTTTTTTTTTTTTTTTCGGGTGGAGGAAATCCTCATGGATACCCTTTGATGGCATGTCCGACTTCACTGTGTAGTGCCCTACGGACTAAAACCTCCCCCCGTCTCCGGCCGTCCATCCCGGTACTGCTGTGCGCATGACTTCAGGATGGGGGCTGTCAGTTTAGGCTGTGTTCAGGTTTTGCCTTTTTAACTCATCCTTGACTCGTCGTCCTACTATCTTGTGGAGCAATGTTGCACAATTGTTCCATCCTTCCCTGCTATCCAACATCAACCTCACCAGATTGCCTTTTGTGACAGGTTCTCGCGCATTTCCGCGTGCATTTTCTCTTTCCTCTTCGAATTCCTTGCACTCAAAAATTGCGTGGTTTGGCGTATCTTCCTCGCCACAGTAGCTACAGTTGTCGCTTTCTGCTTTGCCTATCGCATGTAGGTACGTGTTGAATACTCCGTGTCCGCTTAGTGCCTGTGTCATTAGCTTGTCAACTTCACCGTGCTTCCTATTCAGCCATTTTTCAAGGTCCTGTATAAGATCCCTAGTCCATTGTCCCTTTCCTCTTTCCTTCCATTCGTTTCCCCATTCTTGCAGGGTCCTTTGCCGCTCTTCCTCCGGGGTCTTAGAGTCAACTTTTTTGTACAGCCGCGTTCTTTCCATAACCAGCCTATCTATAGGAACCAATCCTGCTATTACCAGGACAGCTTCTTTCGATACAGTCCGATACGCACCACAAATCCTAATGGCTAGTCGCCGCTGTATCCTGCCTAGCATTGTATTATATTTGGCCATTTGTAGAGCTTGGCCCCAGACCGGCTAGAATCCTTCTTTTGCTGGCTCTGGGTCCTCCTTTCCTGGGCATCAGCTGGCTAAGCGCTGTTGTTAGTTTTTCGGCCTTAGCAGCTGTTTCCACGACGTGTTTGTCAAATTTCAAGCTCTTGTCTAGCCATACGCCAAGGTATTTCACTTTTTCACCTGGTTGTATTTGCACTCCTCCGATGGTAAAAGTGATTTGTCCATGCCTCCTTCTGCCGCTCAGCATGATAGCTTCGGTTTTTTCTGGGGCTAATTGGAGTTGTTTGCTGACCATCCACCCGTTGATTATATTTAGCGCTCTATTAGTTCTTTCCATTAGGTGTTGCTCTGTTCTGGCAGCTACTACCAGGGCCAAATCATCTGCAAACCCAACTAGATGGGCTTCTTCGCCAAGATCGAGTTTGAACAGTCCATCATAGAGGATGTTCCACAGTGTCGGGCCGAGGATCGAGCCCTGTGGCACTCCACTTGTTACTTTGAATGTTTTTGTCATTCCTGCCGCGTCAGTTATTAATACACTTCGCTGGTCTAAGTAGCTGCTGATGAGGTTACTAACATATCCAGGGAAATTTCTTACCTTGAATTCCTGGAGTATTTGGTTCCACGGTGCGGAATTAAAAGCATTTCTGACATCCAAAGCGACGAGTGCACACAGTTTCCTGGTCCGCTGTGTGCCACGTTTGGCAGCTTTTGCGATGCTTTTAACCTTTTCGATAGCGTCCAGAGTTGATCTTCCGCTCCTAAACCCGTACTGTTTGTCTGATAGTCCGCCATGATCCGGGAGCATTTGCTCAATTCGATTTAGCAGCAATCGTTCTAGAAGCTTGCCATAACAGTCCAAGAGGCACAAAGGTCTATAGCCTGTAGGGTCATCTGCTGGTTTATTGTTTTTTCTCAACAGGATTAGTCTCGCAGCTTTCCAAATGCTTGGGAACTGGCCACTTCGAAAGATGTTGCACATGACTTCCCTTATCTTCCCTGGGATCACTTTGGCAGCTAGCTTCACTACCTCTGGTGCTATTTCGTCCGGTCCCGGGGCTTTCCGCAATTTGATCCGATTGCAGGCCTTTGTTAGTTCTTCGTCAGTAATTTCCGGGATATTTTCGGGTGTGACAGTAGTCCTCTCGAAGTCATTATGGGTGGGAAATAGGACTGTCACAATATCACACATTTTGTCCAGGCTTACCGGCACAGGCGGTGATCTTCGGAGTTTTTTCGTCACTATTTTGTAGCCCAGCCCCCATACGTCTTTATCTATTTCATCGCTTACTTTTTGCCAGTGTTCTCCTTTGGATTTTAGAATAAGTGCTTGCAGTTCAAACTTTGCAGCCTTGTACTTATTTTTTGCTTCCTCGCAGATTTTATCGAGATGGCATCTTTCTTCCTCTGACTGTTTCTTCTTTTTCTTTGAGTTAGCTCTTGTGTAGGCTCTTCGCTGTTTGAGACATTGTTCTCTTGCCGTGGCAATGCTATCATTCCACCAATAGACAGGTTTTTTGCGTCTCGCTTTTCTTTTAGGCATAGCTTTGTGGCAAGCTTTGATTGTTGCGGCAACCAGCTCAGATGGCGTTTCTATATCCTCGCTTTTTAATATTTTTTCGAATTTATCCCTATCAACTTTTTTGAAATTCCAGCCAAGTGGCGGTGGCTCACTGGTTGTTACTTTTTCGCCAATATTAAAAACTATGTACTTATGGCCACTCATTGATTCCTCATCTAGGACTCGCCAATCTGTGATCTTTCCTGCTAGGTTTTGGTTTACAATGGTTATGTCAGGTCTTGATGTTCTATCTCCTCTTTCAAATGTCGGCACTTCCCCGGTATTGACGATGACTAAGTCCAGATCAGCAAGCACTTCCATCAGATGTTGTCCTCTTTTATTAGTGTTTCTACTTCCCCACATCGTGGAGGCAGCGTTGAAATCCCCTGCCACCAAGACCTTGCCTCGTTGAAGTCGTACGCTGTCGCAAAGTTCGTCTAAATCTCTCTCGTATTCGTCGAAGGTACAATTCGGTGAAATGTAGCAGCTGTAAACCGTAAATTGAGTGAAGCGAAAACCTATGAAACCATTTCCTATTATTGTTGCATCGACCGTCAAAGCTTTATTGTATATAAGCACCGCCGCGTCTCCTCTACGGTCTCTCTGCCAGCCTGCGGCTTCAGCATATTTTCTGTTTGGTTCCGCTAGGATAACAAGGTCTATTTTATGTTTGAATGCCATGACTGGGAGGAGGTCGTGAGCTGCGCGGACTCGATCTGCGTTAAACTGTAGGACTTTAATGTTCATTATAGGACGCTGTGTGAGTTGTCTTTGTCCAGCTCCTTCGGCGAGGTTGACCGGCAGCATTTATGGCGCTCCTAAACTTTGGGCAGCCGGTTGTGGCTGCTCTGTGTCCTGTTGCTTCACAGAGAGGGCAAAAGGATTTAGCCGTGCAGTTTTCCGCTTTGTGACCAACACCGCTGCATCTCCTACAGAGGTCAGCTCTGTTAGGTCAATTGCATTTTGTGGCTTTGTGTCCCGTTTCCCAGCATCTATAGCATTTCTCTATGTATACCCGTTTTCTTAGCTTGCATCTTGTCCAGCCAATGATCAGCGATGTAGTATTTGCAAGGTTTCTAGCACATTGTGGACTCATCGAGATTGTAGCAGTCTTGCTCCCGTATTGGGTGGGTCTTATAGATTTGACACTGTGACACTAGATTTCATTTTCTTGAGGATTTCCGCATATGATCCCTCTCCTTTCATTAGCAAAGTTTCCGTGCGCTTCTTCATTTCCTTTTTCTTGTCAGCTTTCTGAATATCGCTTTCCTCCACAAATAGTTTTATTTCAGATCCGAATTTCGAAAGGAGTCTTTCTAGAATTTTGCTTAAGTGATCCTTGTTTACCCCTTTTTCTGCAGCTACTGCCAGTTTCTTTTTTCTGCCGTGTTCTTGAAGGGTTCGATCAAGTTCTTGGATTTGTTTATACAGTTCCTCCACCTGTTTTGGCCCTTCCACTTCTTCCGAGTAAGGGATAACATAAATCCATTGCTCTCTTTCTGCAATTCCCCTTTTAGAACTTTTGCTGGTTTGGACAGTATATTCCACAGTACTTGTTTCACTATTATCCAGTAGTTCCAGTGCTTCGGGATATGCCTTTTTAAGCATTTTCCTGATGCCTCTTGGTTTGTCTTCCCCTTTTCCATCGGGTTTTGCTATAACTACAATATCCCAATCTGTGTTCATAGTGCATGGGTTACCTTTTTCGACTTTCACCGTATTAAATAAATCTGGTGGCCATTTTACGTCAATCATCTCTATTAGTCGTTCTAGGTTGTCACATTTCTGGATAATTTCCTTAAGGTTGGATTCAGTTGGTTTACCTTCGTTTCCATTTTTTGTATCGCTTTGATGTTCATTCATATTTACTTGAGTCTGTGTTGAAACTTCTTTTGTAAGGGTGCCTTCTTTTTCATCCCCTCTTAGGTTTCTATAGTTTTCTTCTGTTTGTGTTCCTATTTCCTCAGTGTTTTTAGATACTGCTCGTGTTTTGGCAGTTTTGCGTGGAAAATCTTCCCAACTTTTCACTACTTTATTAAGATGTTCTATGTTGCCTTTAAGATCTCTAACTCCCGTTTTTATTTCTAGCTTGGTATTAGAATTTTCGCCTACTATCTTCACTAAGCCAGCTGTTATTTTTGTAAGTCTAGCTATTGCGTTCATAATTTCTGCTTGTACATTTTCACCGTCTTCTTCGTTTCTCATTCTTTTGCCTTTGCTAATTTTGTAGGCTGCAATTGAGCTTTCAGCAGAACCAAGTGAGCCTCTTCTCTCATGGGCTTTTGTCAGTCTTACTGCTCTCGGTGACTCTGTGGCTAGGGGGTCGGGATGACACCCTGCCGCTACTTCCTGTATCTTTGCTTCCACATCCCCTTTCGTATCAACGCTTTTATTCGGTGGGGACCTCTGAACTGCGCCTCCTCGGACAAAAGGATTTATTTCCTTTCTTTCTGTCTCTCCCGATTTTATCAGGGTTTTGCCCCCTTCGTCACTTATGTAGTAGTTTTCTGTCTCCATTTGCATGTCATCCTCAGCTGCAGCAGTCACGACCTGATTGGGTGAGGCTGCTGCTGCCGGTGATGTAAATGTGTTTGTTTGTGTGTTTTTCGTGTGCATGTTTGGCGAACCTTGCCCCCCCCCCCCAGAATACGCAGGGCGGCCTAGAGCCCTGATTATGGTCGATGTCGAAGACATATTCAGGGCTCTAGTAAGGGATTCTCCAGTGCCGATAGCAGCGCTGGTACCCTCCTGGGGTAGTTTATTTTTGGGATCCGCTTTATCCATGGTTTGTTTTTCTCTCCTACTTTCTCCTGCTCTTCCCTTCTCCAGGCATTTTAGAGGTAATTTAAGCCCCAAGGCTCGCTGTAGCCTCTTTCAGCTTCCCAGCTGAGGGAGTGGTTATCCCGCCACTGTTTCGGTCGCCAGGGCCTCGTCTGTTGTCCAGCAGGGAGCACCACGACAACCAACTGGTCGCCGCCGCCATCCGGCGCGTGCAGGTGAGGTTGACATTTGGATCGGTTTCGGTGTTAGTTACCGTTCATCCCTTGCTCCCCGTAGCTACATAAAATAAAATAGCTACATAGAATAAAAACAATATTAAATTTAGTTTTGTAGCTACTAAACTAAATTTAATATTGTTTTTATTCTGTGCCAAGTTTAGCCCATTTTCAATAACCATACCTAAATCATCCTCTTATATAGGAATTTCTTTTCGGAAGTAGCAACTAAATTCGATCCCCTATCCATCAATGTCATTTTCGCCTCTAGATGGTCCCTAAAGGTTCGTGAAAACTAAACTGATGGAAAGCGTCAACTAACTTAGGTAGCCCGTAAAAGTTAAGGAGCGTTGATGAAAACTGCCCGTTTTCATAATATCGTATTTCGTTATAAACGGGATAAAAAGAAATAATCCTATCCGACTACTAATATCCTACTGAGATTATAATTGCGAAAGATTTTGAGGATGGATATATGGATGAATGAATGGATGTTTGTTACTCTTTAACGCCACAACGAATGAACCGATTTAGCTGAAATTTGGAATAGAGATAGCTCATAGCCAGGATTAACACATAGGCTAGTTTTTATCCCGGTTAGTTACAGAGCTCCGCGGGAATAAAAAAAAAACTTAATCCACGCGGACGAAGTCGCGGGCATCATCTAGTATTATTATAATTTAATATAAAAAAATCTTTTAAAAAACTGACAAACGCCCGCGCCAGTACAAAGTTTATAATTTATTGTTGATATTTTAAAAACCGCTCGACCGATTTCGATAAAATTTCAATGGGACCACCTGAGAAGTATACCCCTTGAAACAAACAAAGAATTTTCCAAATCGGTTCAGGCGTCTTCGAGTAATCGATGAACATACATTGAACAAAAAAAAGATTCCGACGAATTGAGAACCTCCTCCTTTTTTGAAGTCCAATTCAAATTCAAATTATTTATTTGCCAGATTGAGTACATTTAAGATCTTAAACAATTATAATACACGCGCTTCAGTCCGCCAAAGAGTAGCATTGCATGCATATTAAGTAACTAGCTGATGCCCGCGACTTCGTCCGCGTGGATTTAGTTTTTAAAATCCCTCGTGAACACTTTGATTTTCCGGGATAAAAAGTAGCCTATGTCCTCAACTATAGTACCCATGCAAAAAATCACGTCGATCCGTGGCTCAGTTGTGGCGTGATTGAAGGACAAACCAACAAACAAACACACTTTCGCATTTAAAATATTAGTATGATTAGAATATTAAATTGCATAGGAAAACACTGTAGCATTAAGTCCATACGATGTATTACATCCATACCTACTATGTAGTATGTAGGTATAATGATCGTTTGGCAAAATCTGACCGCGCCTTTGGAGTAGTTTGACTTTGACAAAATAGGGCTATCCACGATGGCTATATATACGATAAAGTACGCTTGCCAGCTTAAGATGAGCCGTTCATTCAAAGTATCTTGGAGATTCCGGGGTTCAAGTTATTTGGACCTTATACTGAAGATCGTGATATCTATAATTTCTGAACTAAGAAATTGACGACCTTGAAATAATTACAGGACAATCTCTAAAGAACCTGCTTTCTAACAAAAAAAGAATGGATTAAATCGGAATACGCCTTAATGAATTACAGCGAAATACACATTTTGACTTTCTTCCCCTCTCCCAAGGGAACCGTGCTGAATTTCGGGATAAAAGTATCCTATATTATACCTCGTAGTATTAACTTAAATCATGCCAAGTTTCATTTAAATCCGTCCAGTAGTTTCGGCGTGATGCGCGGCCAAGATACAGACAGACAGACAGTCAGACAGACAGACAGACAGACAGACAGACAAAAAATTAAAAAAAAAATTGTTTTGGCTTCAGTATCGAGTGCCCTCAAACAAAAATTTTCAAAATATCTTCAATGTACAGAATTGGACCTGTTACAGTTTTATTATATTATAGATTAGTTACATAGTTAATAGTTGTCCTTATAACTAAGTTATATTATTAATTTCAATTACTGAAAAGGTTGCAAAAAATCGTTTATTGTATAAAAAATACTTGAGAGGTGTCAAGGGACGCCCGGATGGAACGTAAATCCTTTCGATTACATTGTGTTCGGTATTTTCGCGGTACAACATTGAGTCTCCGTAGCCTAGTGGCTCCGGCAGTCGCCTAAAAGTTCAACGTCGATGGTTCGAATCCCAGCTCGACAGACCGAATTTACTATTTTCAATTTTATTTTAAATAATTTCTACATGTGGAATTTTTCCCTAATTTTTTATAACTTATAAGTAAGGCTACGGAGACCTAATGTTGTATCGCGAAAATAACAAACACAATGCAAAATTCACATTCAATAAAAAAGTGTCGGTTTCAAAAATATGTCGAGTGTCGGTTCCTTAATTTTTTCCGTCTAGCCCCCTTCCGTACTTACGTTCCAAAAATTTTTTCTTGCAACCATTTCTTAAGTTAAGATATAATTAAGTTTTTTCTCTGGGAGCATCCTAATTTCTGCGGGTAGTTTATTAAAAATCTTTATGCACATAGCGTAACAATTTTTTCGACATAGTGTTGTTTTTGAAATTCTGTCAAAAATTAATTTATTCAGATTTCTCATAGTTCTCTTTTCAACATTATCATGGCTAAATTTAATGGGGGTTTTCTTTAACAAACTTAGCAATTTCCAAAATGTACATGCAAGGGAGTGGCAATATTTTTAGTTTTCGGAAAAGAGGTTTACAAGATTCATATGGTGGCATTCCAAGGATAGCCCTTAGACATTCGTCGGATAAGGATGATTATACGAGTCTGCCCGCGAAATTCAAATTTAATTTGGTTTTTCGCAATCTGTAATCTAATACGACAAACTAGGCTGATGGCATTCTAATTGCGCCAGTAGAATTATCATCTTCACAGGTTTACATAAAAATCTTTACTTGAAAGTGACCAGTTTAAGAAATTAATCAAAATACTGAGTTGGACGTGAGTTACTCACAAATTGGTCGATATTTTGATTAATTTCTTAAACTGGACCCTTTCAAGTAAAGATTTTTATATAAACCTGTGAAGATGATACTGCCATTGTCGCAATTAGAATGCCATAAGCCTACTTTGTCGTATTAGTTTACAAATTGCGAAAAACCAAATTAAATTTGAGTTTCGCGGGCAGAACTGTGTCTTCCACCTTAATAAAGAGATCTAAAGCCTTGTCATCTGTCATCGTGCTATCGATCTGTTTATGTCCAGGCAACTGCCGCGAGCGATGGATTTGCATTAAGCATGAATATTTGATAACTCAGAAGCAGTGATAGCCTAGTGGTTAGGACTGTGGTCTCCTATTCGGGGGGTCGCAGGTTCCATCCCGGGCACGCACCTCTGAATTTTCAGAGTCAAGTGCGTTTAAGCAATTAAAGATCACTTGCTTCAACGGTGAAGGAAAACATCGTGAGGAAACCTGCACATCTGAGATTTCTTCATAATGTTCTCGAAGGTGTGTGAAGTCCACCAATTCGCATTGGGCCAGCGTGGTGGACTATGGCCTATAACCCTTCTCTGAGAGGAGACCTGCGCTCAGTAGTGAGCCGTTGATGGGCTGCTGATGATGATGAATGATGATTTGATAACTCTCCAAACTTGAATGTACATAATAATAGTCCTACCGACCGTATCCGGCCACCGCGACATCTCCACGGAGATATTATAGTGCACAAGTGTGTGCGCAAAGTATGCCCTCTCTATTCCCTCACTCTCATAATCCGATGGAAATCCGACACGACCGGACAGTGATCAGGCGCAGGACCAACGGCTTTACGTGCTCTCTGAGGCACGGGGTGACTCACCACCTACTTCCTAACTCTGGGCTAGTACTGAGAATTTCTTAATAGAAACGGGTGCCACCGGCGGGAATGGGGCTACTTTCTATCTGCCCGTTTTAACATGTATTGAATTGTAGTACGAATTGTTGGACCTTCCCCTCATTGTGGAAAAATCCTATTCAATTCTATTCTAACAAAAGTTGTATGAGTAAATCGGCTTGGCATCCAGCTGCCCACAAGATAGTATAAAAAACCTATTACAATGTAATAGGTACATATAATATTGTAAAATGATTATTTTGAAAAGAGCAACTGCTGAGTTTCTTGCCGGCTCTTCTCAGCAGAATCTGATGCTTTCGGAACCGGTGGTAGAGTCATGACGTGTCATAAGAGCCACAGGTTGGACTACGCGAAATAAAAAAAATTTTGATTTTTTTTATAATTTTATTTATTTTTTGGTCCGACCCGGGAATCGAATTTGGGACCACTGCAGTGATGCTAAACACTAGATTAATAACAATGAGGCAGTTAGGTACTGCACAATACTGTAGATACAACAGAAGCGATTCCGATGGAATTAGGTTTCTTCTTCTTCATCTTTGTCAACCGTTAGACGTCCACTGCTGGACAGAGGTCTCTTGCATGGATTTCCACAGGCCTCTATCTTGCGCCGCCTGAACCCAGCGGCTTCCTACCACTCGTTTGACGTCGTCGATCCACTTAGCGGGGGTCTGCCAACACTGCGCTTCCCGGTGAGGGGTCGCCACTCCAGCACCTTGGGACCCCAACGACCATCAGCTCTTCGAACTAAGTTTTTGTTATTATTAGTAGATTTGCTATTACACAAATTTAAACAATGTGTAAAAACACATTTACTAAGTCGAAGATATTACAAAGTTAGTGAATTTCTTATTGACAAAGTAGTATGGGAATAATCGGTTCGGCATCCAGCTGCCCATAAGATAGTGTAATGACCTTAATAGGTTATACAATATAATTATTGTAATAACTAAATACCTAATAATACATTGGATTTTTCATTACATCTGAAACAATGTGTAATAAACACTTTTATTGAGTCAGGGTTATTACAAAGTTAATTGGTGTCTTCAGTACAATTTTTGGTAAGGACTCCTAAAGGATGACCTATCATTTCTGTAAAGTTTTAATTAGATATTTAAAAGGAACAAGGTAATAACAAATATTCCAAGGTATTTTTATGAGGGCAGGTTATTTAATCAACCACTTTTCAGATGAAAATTTTTGGCAAGCTTTATTAATTGAGGGCTGTGTTGTTCATTCACTTAGGTTCAGTTGCACATAAGACGGTTAAGGAAAAGAATACTTAATAGAACAGGTATAATATTTCAATTCAATTCAATTCAATATCTTTATTTTTCGGTTTAGGCTTGTATGTAAGTGTGTAAGCTCTTACGAATGTCATTTACAATATTAACAATAATTAATAATACACTATTATACAATTTAAATTAATCGATATTCATCATCATCAGCAACCCATCAACGGCTCACTACTGAGCGCAGGTCTCCTGTCAGAGAAGGGTTATAGGCCATAGTCCACCACGCTGGCCCAATGCGAATTGTTGGACTTCACACACCTTCGAGAACATTATGAAGAACCCTCAGATGTGCAGGTTTCCTCACGATGTTTTCCTTCGCCGTTGAAGCAAGTGATATTTAATTGCTTAAACGCACTTGACTCCGAAAAGTCAGAGGTGCGTACCCGGGATCGAACTTGCGACCCTCCGATTAGGAGACCACAGTCCTAACCACTAGGCTATCACTGCTTCGTGTAAGTAAGTCGGTAATAAGTTTAGATTGTTAAAGGAAATTTAAATAAGTGCTAACCTAACTTTTACCAACTGATGAGCAACTGACCTTAATTCGTAGCACATTAACACGATTTCGTTTGCATAATGGCGAAATTAGGGAAAGAACGCCGCATGAAATTACCATTAAAGTACACCGATTTTAGAAAAAGCTTTCCTTTATTTTTATTTCTCTAATCTGTAGCGAAAATTGTCAATCCAATTTCTTATTTCCTCCTTATATTATAATACTAGCTGATGCCTGCGACTTCGTCCGCGTGGATTTAGTTTTTAAAATCTTTCGGGAACTCTTTCATTATCCGAGATAAAAGTAGCTCTCCCGGTCTGAGGAACCACTTATTCATCCATTACTGATTGATTGAAGGACAAACCAACAAACAAACACACTTTCGGATTTATATCAGTAATGCTTTATTATAACACTTTTTATAATTGTCAAATTTTTTACCATACTTAACCAAAGACAAAATTACGTTTAGATGTCATTTACGTTTTGTTATTCCACTGTCATTTGCGTTTTGTTATTCCATGTCAGATGCGTTTTTGTTATACCACGTTTTATAGTGACTTGACGGAAACGCGGTCGAATGGGATAAAAAGTATCCTATGTCCGTCTCCTGGTTTTAAGCTACCTCTCCACCAATTTTCAGCCAAATCGGTTCATCCGTTCTTGAGTTATAAATAGTGTAACTAACACCACTTTCTTTTATATATATATACTAGTAGGGCGCGTGGGTGCGCGGCCCGCAAGCGGACCGCGGTTTTTCTGTCGTCAAGTGGACTTCATCAGGTCCTGATCATTTTCTATCAAATAACCACTCTTCCATCTTGTATGCTCTCCGAGATAGATGCCTATGAAATTGGTATGGCCGCCATCTTGAATCCGCCATTTTGAATTTTTTTTCAGCTCATTGCCAATTGGATGAGGTTTCGAGTATTTTTTGTTTGAGCACCTCCCACCTGTCTTCAATACCCTGCCCGTGCTCCTCACCCACCTTCCAAACCCTCGATCATCATATCTCATGATTTGTCAATTCTTTTATAAAAACAAATTTTGAAAAGGAACCGTATCAAAGTCTTGCATAGTTCTCAGCTTCTAGTCTATTCAATATTCGCCATATATTTTGTATGGAGAAAAAACATTCCGCCATCTTGGATTTTTTTCAATTCATCAAATAGACCTTTGCGTCCTGATCATCTTTTGCCAAGAAACCACTCTTCCATCTTTTATACTCCCCGAGATAGACACCGAAGAAATTTGTATGGCGGCCATCTTTTTTCCGCCATTTTGAATTTTTTTTTCAGCTCACTGCGAATTGGATGAGGTTTCGAGTGACATTTGTTCGAGCACCCCCCAACCTATCTTCGATACCCTGGCCGTGCTCTTCACCCGTCTCCGATATCCTCAATCGAATCAGCTCTCTCCATATTTTTCCTCCGAATGAATTTTTTCCTCTATACGATACCGTCAGTGAAAAAAAAGTTTTTCATACAAAATTTTACAGGAGAGGTGATCAATGAGTCAGTCAGTGAATCAGTGAATCAGTCAATCAGCCCCAGCAGCTATATATATATTAATAGATTATATGTATATGTGGGTAAATAAGTCTAAATAAATAAATGGAAAAAGTGACTGACTGACAGAATGACTGATTGACTGATCTACTATCAACGCACAACTCAAACCACTGGGCGGATCGGGCTGAAATTTGGCATACAGATAGCTCAAGATAGTTTAAAAAACTTATTACAATGTAATAGCTGTATAATAATATTGTAAAATGATTATTTTGAAAAGAGCAACTGCTGAGTTTCTTGCCGGCTCTTCTCAACAGAATCCGCTTTCCGAACCGGTGGTGGTAGAATCATGACGTGTCATAAGAGCCACAGGTTGACCTATGTGAAATAAATATTTCTGAATTTGAATTTGAATTATTTAGGACGTAGGCAACCGCTAAGAAATTATTTTGGAAAATTCAACCCCTAAGGGGGTAAAATAAGGGCTTTAAAAAATCAAACTTAACGTGAGTGAAGCCGCGGGCAAAAGCTAGTGTAATATAAACAAGAACGGTATGGAAAAAACAATTAAAAATGTAACCCTGATTTTTTTAAAGAATACATCAGCCAAGCTGAATTTTTGACTAAATATCCTTCTATCCCCTCCTTCTTTTTCCTGGACCTCCACAGGCTTCGGCCTTGCGCCGCTTGGATCCAGCGGTTCCCTGCGACTCGTTTGATGTCGTCGGTCCACCTGGTGGGGGGTCTGCCAACACTGTGCTTCCCGGTGCGGGGTCGCCACTCCAGCACCTAGGGACCCCAACGACCATCAGCTCTTCGAACTATGTGTCCCGCCCATTTCCACTTCAGATTCGCGACTCACCGAGCTATGTTGGTTCTCCTACGGATCTCCTCATTTCTTTAACTTAACTTTTATTTAACGTTACGGACGTTTTCTGCCGGCTAGGGTACCCCTCCGCAATGCCCCATAAGGAACTTCGTTCAAAAAAGAATTTTTCAAATCCGTCCACACATCTTCGAGTAATCGGTGAACATACATAAAAAAAAAGTCCGACGAATTGAGAACCTCCTCCTTTTTGAAGTCGGTTAAAAAGAGAATTGATAAGTACTACAATAGATATGTATTATGGCTAACGGAGCAGATATCACCGCTGGTACACAGAGTCTGCAGATAGTAAAAAGATGTTAATTCCATAAATAACATCTTATTACATGCAACACGTTCTGTGATTAAACTTTACAATGTAATACCCACTTTATCTTTACACTCGTATAGTTCATATTCGTTTGAATATAAAAAGGTTGTTTTTCCATGAATTATTTTCTTTGGACCTAACCGCGAAAATATGGCGGTATCGCGTCCGTCTCTTTCGCTTTGTATGTGCATGAAAGAGATGGGTGAGGTCGTGAAATTATGCTTTTTGTTGTACTTGTGAAGGAATTTCTGCATATTACGTTCATTTCGGTGGTATTTTTGTACGAAATGACGAGTGAAAAATACAAATTGCAGAGGGTGAAACATTTTTGCTTATGCTAGGTGCTTTGAACTCTGCGGGGAATAGATAAACGGAATAAACGCATTTATTAAGTTGAGGTTATTACAAGGTAAGTGTAAGTCGAAAATAAAATCTTTTCATCATACCTATTCGAAAAACGAATATTGGCTTCAGAGGATAGCGAAATTTAATTTTTAGGCTCATAGGAGTTTTTATTTCTCTCTTCTGATTGAGTCGCGTTCGTGCTTTAGTATGTGTTTATTAAAAAATTTTACTACTGCGTTCGTTGCAAAAACCTGTCGATCGCTCATTCCGTTCGAAATTCAAAAATGTTTGAGAAGCTGTTGTCTTCGATAAGTCACGTGATCAATTTGTCAATCGGATAATATACGCTCATACATTTTTTTGAATTTTGAACAGAATTACAAGAAACTTACATGCATTATTCTGAATTGATCGTTTATTGCAAGTAGTGATGTATTGCACAGCCTAGTGGTGAGGACTGTGGTCTTCTATGGTCGCAGGTTCGATCCCGGGCACGCACCTCTGATTTTTCGAAGTTAAATGCGTTTAAGCAATTAAACATCACTTGCTTCAACGGTGAAGGAAAACATCGTGAGGAAACCTGCACACCTGAGAGTTCTTCATAATGTTCTCGAAGGTGTGTGAAGTCCGCCAATTCGCATTGGGCCAGCGTGGTGGACTATGGCCTTAGGCCTATAACCCTTCTCTGAGAGGAGACCTGCGCTCAGTAGTGAGCCGTTGATGGGTTGCTGATGATGATGATGATGATGATCGTTTATTAATGCCACCCGCCACTGCCACACGCTTATGTCACCCGGATCGTACTAAAAAATCAATTAGGCACTATAGTGGAACATACGTAAATACAAACATACATAGATTGCTAAATACATAACCCTTCCTTTTGCCGTTGCCGTAGTCGGGTAAAATCCTATTAAACATACCAATCAAGCCCACGTATAATGGTGCCAATGGATGCAATTTCACGCTGAGCAGCCAGGCTGATTCCTTCCACAAAAATACAAGCCAGCCCTGGCATTTTACACCAGATAAGGAAATTAATTCATCATTATCATCATCATTAGCAACCCATCAACGGCTCACTACTGAGCGCAGGTCTCCTCTCAGAGAAGGGTTATAGGCCATAGTCCACCACGCTGGCCCAATACGAATTGGCGGACTTCACACACCTTCAAGAACATTATGAAGAACTCTCAGGTGTGCAGGTTGCCTCACGATGTTTTCCTTCACCGTTGAAGCAAGTGATATTTAATTGCTTAAACGCACTTGACTCTGAAAAGTCAAGGTGCGTACCCGGGATCGAACCTGCAACCCCCCCGAAAAGGAGACCATGAGTCCTTACCACTGGGCTATATCACTGCTTCTAAGGAAAAAGTTAAGGAAACTAATCTTAAAAATAGTTAATTTGAAAACAGAAACCCTATTAAAGATAATAGCTAACATCATCTGATCATTAGAAACTTAAATCAAGCCCATATTGAATGCGCAATGGTGCCAATGACGCAATTTCCACGCTGAACAGCCAGGCTGATTCTTTCCGCAGAAACGAGCCTTTACACCAGAAAAGGCAATTAATATAAAGGCAATTAAAATAAGTACCTAAACGTAAAAACAAAAGCCCGGAAAATTCCCCCGTTTCACTTTAACGCGATCTAATTGTAGCTTCCTGGCATTCATTAGCACCCATTGCTTGACGAGTACCACAGAGTAATGTACTACAGAGAAAATTATTTAAAAAAAGCCGGCCAAGTGCGAGTCATATGATACCCCACTCGGTATAGTTATTTTACTTTGAAATTTCAAACCCCCGATTTTCCCCCTTTTTTAATAAAACTAAAAATAATTTTCAATTTTTCTTTATTCCAATGATGTAGGGCCACTATTATACACAACTATGCCAAATTTCATGTCGATAGCTTTAATAGTTACTGAAATAATCGACTGTGACAGACGGACGGACGGACGGAGAAAGTCTCACCATAAGGGTTCCATTTTTACCATTTTGGTACGGAACCCTAAAAATTAAGTGGCACTCGGGGACTACCGTGGTAAAGCTATTGCATAGCATTTTTATCAACTTATGCAATTATAATATTTATGCAATATCTTTTTTTTGCATAATAAAAATTATGCAAAAAATAATTAAAAAACATACAAACAAGAAACGCGCACTGTCACTACTTCGCGAGTGAGATTCGAACCTGCGACATCATACATAAAGCGGCCGCTCGCCCACTGCGCCAAACAGAGCTACTTGTGACCCTCGAAAATGTTGAACGCTTACTGAACGACGGTGTTAGGTTTATTTTCGTTACGGAATTTCTTGATTCGGTCGTCGCGCTCAAACTGTTTGTCCTAGTTCAAAGCCCGCGATAAAAGCTATGCAATAGCTTAAAAACTGTCTTCAAAGGCCCGCGACACTACAAAGGATATAATTTAGTGTTGATTTTTTTTAAAAACTCTTGACCGATTTCGATAAAATTGAAATAGGACCTGGAAAGTATACCCTTTTAAACAAACTAAGAATTTTCCAAATCGGTTCACGCGTCATCGAGTAATCGGTGAACATACATAAGATTCCGACGAACTGAGAATGTCTTCCTTTTTTGAAGTCGGTTAAAAATATTTGAAAGAGGGAAGTGAGCTCTTCAAGTCTGCTTGAGTGACTTAACACTTGTTCGTCTGTCTGTCTATCTGTTAGAGCTTAATATCTACTGAATTAATAAATAAGTATATCTACTTTTCATTTTCTTATTCACACAATACTATAAAATATAAATTAATTAACACCACATTGCTTGACGAGTACCACAGAGTAATGAACGACAGAGACAATTTTTGGAACGAAATTCTCTATGGCGCGTTGCAGAGGGACCCTAGCCGGCAAAAAACGTCCGTAACGTTATGAAATCGGCCAAGTGCGAGTCGGGCCTCGCTCTTTTAGGGTTCCGTTAAAAAAATTTACATAAAAATATTTCCATGTAGGTACCCATGGAAATATTTTATTTAATTTTTTTAATTTAATTTAATTTTTATTATTTGTTGTTGTAGCGGCAATAGAAATACACAATCTGTGAAAATTTCAACTGTCTACCTATTACGGTTACCGAGATACAGCCCGCTGACAGACGGACGGACGGACGGACGGACAGCGTAGGCTTAGTAATAGGGTCCCGTTGGTACCCTTTGGGTACGGAACCCTAAAAAAAGCGTAAGATTTGGCCTAAGAATCATAATAAATAATAATTTCAATAAGTCGTGCATGGCCTCCGCGGCGCAATTGGCTCGCGTGCGGCTGTTAACCGAAAGGTTGGTGGTTCGAGCCCACCCGGGGGCGCGCAATTTTATTTTCATTTTTTATTTTATAAAATCGATATTTAGGCTTCCCTGGGGTCATTTTGATTTTATTTTTATAAAAAAATCATGATAAAAAATGTACACCCGAATAATTATTTTCTTTATACCTCGAATAGGACTTGAAATTAATATTTTTATAATATGGAACTGCGTTCCTATCTGGTGTCCCACGACACCACACGACTTTTTTATTTTTTATAATAATAGCGAGCAAACGAACAGGTAATTTTCGCCCCCTATGAACATTTGTAGTACCAGAGGCACCACCAATGTGAATGTGTTGCAGGCTTTTCAGGAATTAGTAAGGCAATATTTGAACGAGCGAAGTGAGCTCTGAATTTTCTTTGGTGAGTACTTTTTATCCCGGAAAATCAAAAAGTTCTCGCGGGAATTTAAAAACATAATCCGCGCGGACGAAGTTGCGAGTAGCAAATACAGTCTAAAATGTTTCTACAACAATTAATTATTTACATTATGTATTTCAAAATTCTAACAACAACAAAACCAAAATCCAAATAATATGTCTGTTTATGTTAAATGATTATACGGTTTTAGTTCCCTCTGCTAATTACCTATTTACTAAGCTTATCTGTCTTTTAATTGACAATTTACACAGAGTAATATATAGAGAAAACGATTTAAATTATCTAATTACTAGCTCAGCGACATAGCTCAGCGAGTCGCGAAACTGAAGTGAAAATGGGCGGGCACATAGTTTGAAGAGCTGATGGTCGTTGGGGTCCCAAGGTGCTGGAGTGGCGACCCCGCACCGGGAAGCGCAGTGTTGGTAGACCCCCCATTAGGTGGACCGACGACATCAAACGAGTCGCAGGGAGCCGCTGGATTCAGGTGGCGCAAGACCGAAGCCTGCGGAAGTCCATGCAAGAGACCTTTGTCCAGCAGTGGACGTCTATCAGTTGACAAAGAAGAAGAAGAATTACTAGCAGATGCTCGCCACTTCGACCGCGTGGATTCAGTTTTTTCAGTTGTTGAAACCAACAAAAAAATACAATTTCGCATTTATAATAATATTAGTAAGGATAGGATGATGGAAAGTTTTTAACCCCATTACAATTAACATCACCAATCAGGTGAGCTCGAATAACAAGTGTAAATTGAAAATTTAAAACCCTCCTACATGTGAATCTATGGCCGGACTATGTAAGATATACCTGACATCCTGTTACCCTGTTTGCTGCTCCATCATCAGATCCTCCTCCTCGATCCTCGATCATCAACTATCTAATACCTATTGGAGCAATTCTAATGAGCCAAAACACACTATATCTGCTGTTAGTTACCCAACTGGGTATCCCGCAGACTACTTGATGCTGCAGCATCAGCTCAAGGTTACCACGCCTTGGAAATAATCCGAAGTAACAATACACCAGATTTCAAATCAATCGCACCAGTGGAAGCTTGTAAGACCCCTTAATCAAGTAGGAAATGAGCTGATGATCTTCAAACGCCTGAGCAGATCTTCGTAAATTATAGCTAAGATCCACCTCGATTACGTTAGCTTTCAAACAGAAAAACCGCATCAAAATCGGGCCATTCGTTAGGGAGCTACGAACAGACATACAGCTACACAGATACACAGACACACATTAAACTTATTAAGCCCAATTTAGACGGTGCCTCGTTCATCGTTCATTTTTGCGAACATTTTTTGCGAAAATAAACCCTAAGGCCCTTTGCCCTAAGGGCGAATTTAGACGGTTCATTTCTATGACTCATCGATGAAGCCTCGAAAATGAAAGCAAAAATCTCGAAAAATGAACCGTAAATGTAATGATCAAAATACAGAGTTGGACGTGAGTTACTCACAAATTAGTCGATATTTTAATTAATTTCTTAAACTGGACATTTTCAAGTAAAGATTTTTATATAAACCTGTGAAGATGATACTGCCATTGTCGCAATTAGAATGCCATAACCCTACTTTGTCGTATTAGTTTACCAATTTAAATTTGAATTTCGCGGGCAGACCCTTGTCTTCAACCTTAACCTTATCATTTATCGAACCTGGGAGCATCATGTTTAGACAACTGAGTTATAGCGGTTTTACTAACTAGGTATTCCGCGTCACGTCGCTCTGTATGAGACGGGCCTTTGACAGATGAGAATGTGTGGAAAATAGCTTCACCGCATTTTTCCGCATTTTCCCTACAAAAGGCTCTTTGTAACACGAGCTGGCATGAATTTCTTTTGCTTTTTTAACCAACTACCAAATTATTAGGTTAAGGTTTTAGCAGTCTATGTATGTTTGTATTTAACCCTTCTCTGTGAGGAGACATTCGCTCAGTAGACTTTAATGGGTTGCTGATGATGTAAATAAATGTTTGTATTTACGTATGTTAGTTTGTCCTTCAAGCACACCGTATGAAAGGGTATTGTTGAGGGCCTGGTTGACATACTTTTTATCCTAGAAAAACAAAGGATTTCTGAGGTTTTTAAAAAAGTTTCACGATATCAATATCGATAGAATATCAATATCATTATATCAATATACTTAATAATAATAGATATCAATAGAATAGAAATATTTTTTATTTAAATAAACTTTTTTGTAAGTGCTTTTGAATCTTCGATGAGTCTACCACTGCTGATTCAGAATGCCCTTCCTGCCGAGAAGAACCAGCAAGAAACTCGGCGGTTGCTCTTTTCAAAACAAGTTTACAATACAATAGATACTATGCTATGTATGCAGTGTTTCACAATGAGGGGAAGTTCCTACCTACCTACATACAATTCAATACAATATGTTAAGACGGGCAGGCAGAAAGCAGCTCCATTCTCGCCGGCGGCACCCGTTAGAATAGAACAGAATAGAATAGAATAGAAATATTTTTAATTCAAATAAACTTTTTACAAGTGCTTTTGAATCGTCTGGCTCTACCACTGGTTCGGAATGCCCTTCCTGCCGAGAAGAACCAGCAAGAAACTCGACGGTTGCTCTTTTCAAAAAAAAATTTTACAATACAGTACAGTACAGTACAGTTACATTACTGTCTCATGACTCGCTGGAGCGAGTTATATCCACGCTTTTTTGTCATTAATATAGTCTTCAATTGTCTAATATGCTTTTTCCATGAGAAAAGTTTTAATTGTTTTCTTAAACTTGTGTAAAGGCAAGTCTAAGATCATCTTTGGAATTTTATTATTGTTATTATTAAGACGATTTTTATTGTTCACGAGCATGACGCATGATCCAGCCGTTGCTTCGCTCAACCATATTTGAGGGAACGTCATAATATTAATATCATTACCATCAATCTACAAGCACACCCCTGGCTCTCGGCCGCGGCCATAATTGAAGACTTCTCGCCTAATTCCTGAGGCGTAAAATCTCCGTAAGAGTGGAGACACAATTACGACATGTCTCACGACAAAATGTTACTACCGATACCGTGTTTTCAACCGATAGACGTCTTTATCTGAACAAAGGTCTCTTTTGTATGTTTATAATCTTCTAATATATCCTTACTACCCTTACTAATATTTTTTTTTAATTTTTTTTTTATTTTATTAGGTTTACTAACAATCACTTACACCAATAAAAATGCGATATTGTGTTTGTTGGTTGGTTTCTCCTTCAATCACGCCGAAACAGGACTACGGATTGTTGTGGTTTTTTGCATGGGTATAGTTGATGACCTGGAGAGTGACATAGGCTACTTTTTATCCCGGAAAATCAAAGAGTTACCGAGGCATTTTAAAAACTTAATCCACGAGGATGAAGCTAGTAGGTATATAAAAATGAATCACTGTTTGTTAGTCTGGCTAAAACTCAAAAACGCCTTGACCGATTTGAATATATTTATTGTTTTATGGTTAAAACAAAAAAAATGCGTGAGTGTTGTGGAACACTCGGTTGCAACGAAGTGCCTTTTAATAATAAATTAATAATAATCTGAAGTTAGGCTTCGAACCCCCGAACCGATATTTTCACTCCTTCGTTTATCCGCTACGAAACCAAAGCTATAATGGCATGTGTGAAAATACTAAGGCAACAAAGGTCGTGAATTCTTACACTTTTTTTTCGCCTAGCCTCCATCCGTCAAACCTTTCGAAAAGGAACTTCGTTCCAAAAATAGGGGAAAACCCAAAAGGACACCTACAGTCTACACCTCTGTAAGGTTACGTTGTTATTTGTGGGGGTAGAATGTGATTTTAAGTGTATTTTATAAAAACAATACTGCATTTTAGTCGTCAATTTCCGTCAACATTCGATAAATAGTTGCTAATAATTATGAGTATGTCATTATACTACTGTCATGATAGTCAATATACAGTGTCAATATACCTTACCACGTGACGTGTCAACATATTATAAATACCAGTGTAACTTGTCGAAACGGGGAGTCTTTTCTGCGAGTTGAGTGGACGCTAAGCGCAGTGAAAGTAAGCCAGATGGGCAATATTGCAATTAAATAAAGTACGAGATTATGAAGATGATGTTTCTCTCACGTCCAGAACAGGCGTAATAGCATAAGCATATCCTGGGCTGTCCTAAGTTTCTTATTCAGTGTATTGTATATTAGTAGATAGATATTAGATAAATAGATATTAGTATTATTAGTAGATAGTATTATGTAAATTTAGTATTAGTAATTTAGTACTTACCTATTGGTAATTTTCAGAAGTTGTATCTAAAATATAAGCCTTAATTGTCTATTATGTTTATTTTATTTTTGTTTTTAAATAATTTTTTTTCTTGTGACCACAGTGGTGGTCCGTGACGTTTCGGCCCTTGGGCCCTTCCTGAAAATCAGCGTTGCGGTGTGTCCGGTAGGTACATACCTGCTTTCATGCTGCGGCACAAGCTGAGGGGGTGGCCCATTGACCATTTAACACCAATTACTTTTAAATAGGTACATAGTAGACTCTTAGTGATAACTAATTTGTTGTGTTGGTTAAGGTCAATAAAGTTTTTTATTTATTTATTTATTTTATTTAATCTTACACCTCGAAATACTTTTAATTATGCGTCGCTAGTGTACGCGTTTCAGACAACTCTATAATGAAACTATCACGTATGCGAATGACCCCGTGACCTCTGAGGTCAGGGTCACCGCCAGACCTTAATTCTAACGGAATAATAAGAAAGTGTGCCTTCGAAAACCCTATTTTTTACTAATCTGAAGTAATGTGATTATTTTGTAGGATTCGAAACGAACTGTATTTCTTTTTTACTAAATAAAATGACATGACCCAGGTCTGTATTTACCTACGTCTATAGACTTGTCTTGACTGACTAGAATAGTATAGAAATGTTTTTTATTCAAATAAACTTTTTTACAATTGCTTTTGAATCGTCGATGAGTCCATGGGGAAGTTTCACAAAAGCATACCTAATTATAATTCAACACATGTTAAGACGGGTAGACAGAAAGCAGCCCCATTCCCGCCAGTGGGACCCGTTCACGAGCATGACACATGACCCAGCCGTTGCTTCGCTCAACCATAATATTATTCTATTTGACTGACATGACTGACTGATCTATCAACAGTGTGCCTAAACCATAGGAGTTAGAAACTTGAAATATTGACAGTAGGTTTCTTTTATGACGCAGGCACCCAGAAAAGATTTTTGGAATTCCACCCCCAAGGGGGTTAAATAGGGGATGAAAGTTTGTATGAAAGTCCGTCATTTCATTTTGCTGGTTCTTCTCGGCAGGAACGGCATTCCGAACCAGTGGTAGACTCATCGACGATTCAAAAGCACTTGTAAAAAAGTTTATTTGAATAAAAGACATTTCTATTCTATTCTATTTTCAAGTTATTTCCGTGAAAATTGGCATATTGGCTTTCGTTTAAAAATAAAGAAATATGTACGTGTTTCACAGTTTTTAAAAAATTCCACCCAAAAGGGGTTAAATAGGGGATGAACGTTTGTATGAAAGTCCGTTTCATTTTCATGCTATATCCATGAAAATTGGCATTTTGACTTGCGATTTATAAAGAAATGCGTGGTTCGCAGTTTTTAAGATTCCACCCCAAAATCTAATTTCACGCGGGCTAAGTTGTGGGGTCTTAAGCTACTACACTATATTATTATTATTATATTAGCTGATGCCCGCGACTTCGTCCGCGTAGATTTAGACTTTACAAATCCCGCGGTAACTCCGGGATATAATTTAATATAAAAAAATTCTTTTTAAAAAACCGTCTCTAAACGCCCGCGCCACTACAAAGTTTATTTTTGAAACAAAAAAAGAATTTTCCAAATCGGCTCAGGCGTCTTCGAGTAATCAGTGAACATACATAAAAAAAATGAATTGAGAACCTCCCCCTTTTTTGAAGTCGGTTAAAAAAGTAGCCTATATCACTCTCCACTGCGCTGGCCCAATGCGAATTGGCGGACTTCACACACCTTCGAGAACATTATAGAGAACTCTCAGGTGTGCAGGTTTCCTCACGATGTTTTCCTTCACCATTAAAGCATGTGATATTTAGTTTCTGAAACGCACATAACTTCGGAAAGTCAGAGGTGCGTGCCCGGAATCAAACTTACGACCCCCCGAATAAGAGACCACAGTCCTAATCACTAGGCTATCCCTATCACTGCTTCCAAGATACCAATTTGAAACTACATATTATACCAGATGATGCCCGCGACTTCGTCCGCGTGAATTAAGGTTTTTTAATTCGTGCGGGAACTTTGTAATTTTCCGCGATAAAAATAAAACGTAGGTTACTTATGTGTTAATCCTGGGTATGTTATCTCCATTCCCAGCCAAATTGGTTCGTTCGTTGTGGCGTGAAAGAGTAACAAACATCCATTAAAACATTCATTCATACAATGTATTAATTTAATTACTTAATTACGGTAGAAAACTGTTTACCCGAATAATATCGGTTGTCGTTTTACTGACAAATCCCTTTGCTATTTTTTTTCGTAAATATCTAGAAAACAATATTATTCGTTAAAAATACTTTTTGATGCATTTTAGTGGAATACAAACGTAATTTTTCATATCTTTGTAAATATCGATAGGAAAAATCTGAAAAAAAAATCACATGATTCATTTCTAATCCTAGATGCCTAAAAACACTTATCATGAAAAACTCCGTAATAGCTTATTACCCGATTATTCGCGGGGGGTGTCGACATCCTCACCAACTTTTGCATTTATAATTAGCAGGATTTATAATATTAATAGGGTAACTTAGGATTTAGATAATTTATTTTCGTAATTTATTTGAAAAAAATTATAATATTGCTTTATTGAAGTAAAACCTGCTTTAAGAATAGAATACAATAGGAATGTTTTTTAAACAAATAAACTTTTTTACAAGTGCTTTTGAATCGTCGATGAGTCTACCACTGGTTCGGAATGCCCTTCCTGCCCAGAAGAACCAGCAAGAAACTCGGCGGTTGCTCGTTTCAAAACAAGTTTACAATACAATAGATACTATGCTATGTATGCAGTGTTTCCACAACGAGGGGAAGTTCCACAAAAGCATACCTAATTATAATTCAACACATGTTAAGACGACTTCCCTGGCTCAGTGGTGAGCGCTGTTGTCTTATAACTGGGAGGTCTCGGGTTCGATTCCCGGCGGGGTCAATTTGGGAATTTATTATTTCTGAATTGTCTCTGGTCTGGTCTGGTTACCACCCTACCGTCCAAGACGTGCCGCCAAGCAATTTAACGTTCCGGCACGATGGCGTGTATAAACCAATTTAGGGGTATGGGTTGAATTTTCACTGTCATACCCCTTCCAAGTTAGCCCGCTGCCATCTTAGACTGCATCGTCACTTACCATCAGGTGAGATCGCAGTCAAGGACTGGCTTGTCATCGAATAAAAAAAAAAGACGGGCAGACAGAAAGAAGCGCCCCATTCCCGCCGGTGGCATCCGTTCACGAGCATGACGCATGACCCAGTCTTAACCATTTCCTGTGGTCCCCCAGGTGCCGCCAATAGACTACCTGCGTCAAGTGACGCTGGACCTGGGCGGGGAGGGAGTGCTGGGCACGCTGAGCGAGCGGCACATGATACGCCGCGCCCCCCCCACCCACACCCCCCCGCAGAGGAGCAGCGTCGGCACCCTCATACGCAGGTTTAACGAGGTAAGCTAGTTACATATTCCTACGTGATGGTATGTCACCCGCATGCATCAGCGTACGGCCGCAGAGCTATGCAGCTATCATCACGTCGGCATACGCGATCCAGCGTCTCCGAGCAGATTAGTGGTAGGGATTTAGATATTTAAGCTAGGGTTTAAGAGTTACATTTAAGCATTAGACCTGTGATCTAATATCGACACAGAATTAAGCTAGGTAAAGTTCTTCTGTTATAGTAAAGTTGAAAGTTAAAGCCTTCGTTTTCTTCCATCGACCCATCCTTGCTGTCGCAAACTTAAGTAGCTCTTACACTGTTTAAGGTGGATTATACGGATCTGCCCGCAAAATTCAAATTTTGTTTGGTTTTTCGCAATTTGTAAACTAATACGACAAAGTAGGCTTATGGCATTATAAGGCGCGCTTGCAGAAACGTCTAGTTAGCCTTTTAACCCAGAGTTAACAGCTAACTCTGGGAAAAAAGGACAGATTTCGTATAAAGCTTCTGTCAAAATTACAAATTTATTAATGGGTTAACTAACTCGGCGTCTCTGCAAGCAGGCCTAATTGCGACGATGGCAGTATAATCTTCACAGGTTTATATAAAAATCTTTACTTGAAAATGTCCAGTTTAAGAAATTAGTCAGAATATCGAGTTGGACGTGAGCTACTCACAAATTACTTAGTCGGTATTCTGACAAATTTCTTAAACTGGACACTTTGAAGTAAAGATTTTTATTTAAACCTGTGATACTGTGACTGTAGTCAAAATGTTGACATTCATTATTTATAATCGAAAATGTAACATGTAAGAAGAACATTTGGAAAAAGAGAAATAAATCGGTCAAAAAAACAATTATAGAGCTTTAAAGTTTCCTGTTAGAGAGAGCGCCACTGAAGTGTGATGTCACAATTCAGCAGCTCCATACACACTCCATACAAAAGGGGTTGTTTCATCTTGTGCCAGGTACTGATACAAAATATTATGCTTAAAGAAAATATTATGCTTTTTTGCAGTTTTACAGTGAATAAGAGGTACAAATATAAAATTGATAATGGGGTACATTTGTTGAATAGCAACTCCCGGAGTGCATCCATCTGCTTTGTTGTCTATGTTTGTAATGACGTTACGTTATCTTAATGTCATTTCAATTGTCAAACGTCAATTGCTTGTATGTCAAATGTCGAAGTCTGTCAATTGTGGTTATTTTTATGTCAAATGTCATCATGACTCGTGAAAGTACGTGTCATTGTCAAAAAGAACGCCATGTTGTTGCGCTTTTGTTTGAAAAATAATTTCGCATTGTACCTTGTTAAAAGGACCTTTTAATGAAAAATAAAGAAAAAATAATCACTATTTCGGGTCGATTTCACCAACGTAAAATAAGTCTTATCCGAGCATAAATTTGATATTTTGAGGAGTTTCAATAGAAAAACTGCCAGAACGCCAATTTTATTCCTAGGATAAACGTCACTCGACGTTGGTGAAATCGGCCACGAGACTAGTAAAGATATTTAAAAAAGAGAAATATCATTGTGTTATAATATTTAAAAACGTTATCTATCTTCTTCTATCTTTCTTCTATCTATATAAATAAAAATGAATGTTGGTAAGCGCATAACTCAAGAATGGATGGACCAATTCGGTTAATTTATTTTTTGTATGTTCCTTAAGGTCTACGGAAGGTTTTAATAAAAAAAAAGTGTGTGTGTCAGCTCCGACGCACGACTGGAGTTTACTACTTAAGTACGATTGTCTAAACATAGGTACGCAAAAAGTTAATGATTTTCCGATGTGCCAACCCTAAACAGCAACGTCGTAATGCATTCGCGGCACTCGCTGCGTCTCGGCGCCGCTTGGACCCGATCGGTACGCGCTCGGCTTCCCGAAGCGAAAGCTCTTTCGCATTCGGACCATAGACACAACTCAAGCGAAAACCAACCTTATTTACTCAACGTTAGGGTAGAAATTTGCATCGTTGTGAAAAACGTAACGAGGTCATTCATAAGTAGATTTTACTCCTCGAATTTTTCTCATACCTACCGGGCGCCATATATATGAAAATCGATTCTTAAGGAGTAAACTCCAATAAACTCCAAAAAAAATTATAATATTTTTTACTTTTAACTTTTGACAGAACGAAGTCTGTCCGGGCAGCTAGTTTTAAATAAATAAAAAAATATCAGTCAAATACCCAATTTAAGATTGTGCAGTGATTTGTTGTGATTAAACCTAACAAGTGTAAATCGAGTCTATATTCCGATATTTACGATGGAGGAAGATCTGATACACAATGTCCACCCACACGTGTTTTCGTTATAATTATATTGTATCTGGATGACCGAGCTTCGCTTGGTATTTTTTTTTTTGGTAAATCGTGTTTTTTGGAAATTATATTTAGATACGAATTACTTACTGACGAAATATGAACAATATTTTTCGTTATTACCGACATAATAATACAATATGAATTGGAGTGCAATTACGAATTCGGTGCGTCGATAAAGGGATAATAGTTTTGGAGTTTACTCCTTAAGAATCGATTTTAGCAGCCCGGTATGAGAAAAATCCGGGCAGTAAAATCAATTTATTAATGACCTCGTTACGTTTTTCTGTCACGTTTTTCACAACGTTGAAATTTCTACCCTAACGTTGAGTAAATAAGGTTGGTTTTCGCTTGAGATGTCGAATGCCCGCTTCACGTTTTTCGCAACGATGCAAATTTCTGCCCTAACGTTGAGTAAATAGGGTTGGGTTTCGTTCACATGTGGATCAGCGCCATCTTTCGGCTTATGTGTAAACTATTTCGAATAGCAACTCCGTTGTACGGAGTATAGTTGCATCGTTGTGAAAGGCGTAGCGCGGGCATTCGACAACTCAAGCGAAGACCAACCTTATTTACTCAACGTTAGGGTAGAAATTTCAACGTTGAGTATAAAGTAAATTCCAGTCGTGAGTCGTAGCTGACACACACAAATTTTTTTTTCTCACAAAAGAAGGAACTGGACAATAATCTGGACTCGAACTGGGGTCTTTTGGTTTCGGGACCGCCCGATTTCCCACCTGAGCTATTATAACCTTGTAGATGGTAGCGAAATTTACCTTCGTATTTTAATGAAATTGTAACAGTTTTTCATTGCCTGAAAACACGGATAAAACGATGTTTTCTAAAAATTAAACCTAGCTAATATAGAAACCCCCTGCATAGTAAATTTCATGAAAATCGTTGGAGCCCTTTCCAAGATTCAGATTATATATTAGATACATACTGGCTGATGGCCGCTACTTCGTCCGCGTGAATTTAGTTTTTAAAATCCCTCGGGAACTCTTTGATTTTCCGGAATAAAAAGTAGCCTATGTCACTCTCCAGGTCCTCAACTATACCCATGCAAAAAATCACGTCGATCCATAGCCCTGTTGCAGCGTGATTGAAGGACAAACCAACAAACCAACAAACCAACAAACAAACACACTTTCGCATTTATAATATTAGTAAGGATATAGGCCAACCTGTAGCTCTTATAACACGTCTAGACTCTACCACCGGTTCGGAATGCAGAATATAAAAAAAACTTGTCCTGACTGACTGACTGATTCATCAACGCAAAGCATAAACCACTTGAGTTCTTCATCATCATCATCATCATCATCAGCAACTATCAACGGCTCACTACTGAGCGCAGGTCTCCTCTCAGAGAAGGGTTAGGTCATAGTCGACCACGCTGGCCCAATGCGAATTGGCGGACTTCACACACCTTTGAAAACATTATGAAAAACTCTCAGGTGTGCAGGTTTCCCCATGATAATTTCCCTCACCGTTGAAGCATGTGATATATAATTGCTTAAACGCATATAACTCCGAAAAGTCAGAGGTAAATATACAAGGAATAATCTAGACTTTTCAGCCCGGAAAATCGAAGACGAAGAGCTACCAAGGGATTTTATTTTTCTCATTTACCGCTTCGCGTCGCTTCGATGCAAACGGAATAAATTTTCTTGGGTTGTATTTAGCACTGATCTTCTTTATCTTAAGCGAATCAATTAGTTATATCAATGTATGAGCGGGTCTGAATAAAAACGATGAAACCGATGCACGACGCTAGCCCGTCTTCAACATATTGTGTTCAAACTAAAATCCTACTAATATTATAAATGCGAAAGTTTGTGAGGATGTTTGGAATTTTGGATGGATGTTATTTACTCTATAACTCCACAACGAATGAACCGATTTGGGTGAAATTTGGAATGAAGATAGCTCATACTCAGAATTGAGCATGAGCTGTCTGTCAGTCTAAATTTCAGCCAAATCGGTTCATACGTCGTGGCGTGAAAGAGTAACAAACGTCCATCCATACATCCATCCAGCCTCACAAACATTTATAATATTTATAATATTAATAGGATTAGGAATTGTATTGGTGTTGGAAGTCGGTTTTTTTTAAAGAATTTTATATATTATTTATTATCCTCACTAATATTATAAATGCGAAAGTGTGTTTGTTTGTTGGTTTGTTGGTCTGTCCTTCAATCACGTCGCAACAGGGCTACGGATCGACGTGATTTTTTGCATGGGTATAGTTGAGGACCTGGAGAGTGACATAGGCTACTTTTTATCCCGGAAAATCAAAGAGTTCTCGAGGGATTTTAAAAACTAATTCCACGCGGACGAAGTCGCAGGCATCAGCTAGTATTACAATAATTAAAAGCAGATAATTAACTGCGAATTTGCACGCCATGGAAGAACATGGAAAAATGTGAAAGAAACAATAATTTTACCATGTCATCATCATCATAACCCATCACCGACTCACTACTGAGCACAGGTCTCCTCTCAGAGAAGGGTTACAGGCCACAGTCCACCACGCTGGCACAATGCGAATTGGCGGACTTCACACATCTTCGAGAACATTATGGAGAACTCACAGGTGTTCGGGTTTCCTCACGATGTTTTTCTTCACCGTTGAAGCTTGTGATATTTAAGTTCTTAAACGGACTTAACTTAGAAAAGCCAGAGGTGCGTGCCCGGGATCGAACCTGCGACCCCCCCAATAGGAGACCGCAGTACAAACCACTAGGCTATCACTGCTTCATATTATTATACCATAATTTATGTACTGTCGCTTTACTATTTACTATTTATATTTTATTTATTTATTTATTTGCTCTCATATTTTTTTTCATTACACTACTGGGTAAACAAACATGAAACCCAGTCAGGGTATTGCAAATGTTACATTGATATTTGTAAATACATTGTAAATAAAAATATAATGATATTATGGGCGTTATGTGAGTGGATCGTGCTATTGAGGCCTAAATTAAAAATTCCTGAATATTATATATAAACACTTCTGCACCAACCATTCCTTCTATTTATTTTTAAAACCTTTATTACTCACATTTAGCATAACAAACTATTTCATTTCATTTCAAGGCATGTAGAAGGAATCCCAGAAAATCGAAGATCTCCCAAGGGATTTTACGGAATAAAAGATTTTTCTCGGGGTTTACTGATATCTTAGCACTGATCTCCTTTTGTCTTGAGCGAATTAATTAGTGAAATCCCTCGCCTCCGTAATTAGGTCAAATCAATCGTGATCTATGTAAACATTTTTAGTGTTCCGTAGACAAAATATGCCAACGGGACCCTATTACTAAACCTCCTCTGTCTGTTTATTCGTCAGTCTATCAGTGGGCTGTATCTCATAAACATATTGACTTGATTTTTCGGGATAAAAAGTAACCTATGTCACTCTCCAATTTCTCAAATATACCCATGCACACAAGTGTAAATTAATTTTTTTATTTTTAAATGCAAGCCTTTAGTAGCTACATCATTAGACTCTGGATATCATCTAGGATCAGAGTACTTGTTATGACGAATCAAACGAGCCCAAACTCGATGGGGTTACGGCGTTTTATTACTGAGTTCCGATAGCCATCTTCCGTCTCCATCATCAGATCAGCTCCATGTCACAATAATATTGAATTGTCATCCGATTTACACATACATGCAAAATTTCAGCTCGATCAGAAACCGGGAAGTGGGTCTAATTCATCTTGCAGGATTTGACCCAAACAAACATTGCAAAGTTAAATAAAAGCTTGTAAAAATCATGTCGAGTTGTAGCTATGTTGCAGCATGATTGAAAGACAAACAAACAAACACACTTTCGCATTTATAACCTTTTTCCTGCCCTTCAAACCCTATTTTACCTCCTTAGGCCCGCTTGCAGAGACGCCGAGCTAGGTTTAACCCTGGAATGAATTTGTAATTTTGACGGAATCTTTATACGAGATCTGTCAAAGCAGCAGCTAACTCTGGGGTAAAAGGGTAACCCGTCGTTTCTGCAAGTGGGTCTTAGGGGTTGAATATTCAAAAATCCTTTCTTAGCGGATGCCTACGTCATAATAGCTATCTGTATACCAAATTTCAGCCCGATCCGTCCACTGGTTTGAGCTGTGCGTTGATAGATCAATCACCATTTCCTTCTATAATTATTTAGACTTACTGCTGCCCGCGACTTCGTCCGCGTGGATTTAGTTTTTAAAAATCCCTCGGGAGTCCTTTGATTTTCCGGGATAAAAAGTAGCCTATGTCACTCTCCAGTTCCTCAACTATACCCATGCAAGAAATCACGTTGATCTTTTGCGGCCTGATTGAAGGACAAACCACCAAACAAACATAGTTAGTTAGACAAACATAGATTAGTATATTCCAATTAGTTCGTCAAGGATTCCAATACACATTTGTTAGGTTTCATGTTATTTGCAATTGAATGTTCATCCGAGTTTTACTACCCGAGAAGAATCTTACACATTATTTACTTAACTATAATAGAGCAAGATCCCAGTGCCGCCAGACCTAAGTTATTTTCTCAGAAATGATTTGTGTACGATAGAGTAGTGTTCGTATGTCCTTTCAGTGTATGCGTACCTGCTAATTTGTGCCGGCGGCCAATTTCCAGATACCAGGTTATAAGTTAATATAAGTTAACTTAAATTATTTTTTTGGGAGCTTCAAAGTGTCTGGCAAAAGATACCGCCGGCGGTAAGCGTCTGGCAGTATTAATTTATTAATATTTACAATATCCTTTAAAACATATACGAAAATCAGCCCTGAGAAGTTAAAATAAGTTAGTCTAGTTTTTACCTACCTTTAGCACCTGGTATCTGGAAATTGGCCGCCGGCACAATCTAGCTGGTACGCATACACTGAAAGGACATACGAACACTAGTCTATCACACACAAATAATTGCTGAGAAAATAACTTAGGTCTGGCGGCACTGGGATCTTGGACTATAAATATAAGTCTTTATTTACCGTGGAATCATTTGTGTACGTCATCCATCTCTCGACAACATCCGATATCGTTAACGACAAGTACGAATCAATCAATGTGATCAATCAGGCCTATAGATTACTTCGTGAGCCGCTTTCATATAAACTGGGTGTTAGTATATAAAGTATATAAGTAGTATGTAAGGTGCTGGAGTGGCGACCCCGCACCGGGAAGCGCAGTGTTGGCAGACTCCCCACCAGGTGGACGACATCAAACGAGGCGCAAGACCGAGGCCTGTGGAAGTCCATGTAAGACACCTTTGTCCAGCAGTGGACGTCTATCGGTTGATAAAGAAGAAGATGTATGTTTGTATGTATGTGTCTATTTACGTATGTTCAACCGAAGCACCTATACCTGCTAGTGTTCTGTCGTGTAATGCCGAGTTTCTTGCTGGTCCTTCTCGGTTGGAACGGCATTCCGAACCAGTGTTAGATTCACTTGACGATTCAATGACGATCAAAAACTATTTATTTATTTATTTATTTTACTTATTAGTAATTAGTAATCAACAGCGTTCATACAATTAATTACAAGATATTTTAGTTCTTAAATAAAGCCAAAAAATGATTACATTACTTAATTTAAAAAATATAAAGTTTAACAGAGAATTGATAAATAATAGTAAACAATAATTAATAATATTATAAAACGTAGTTATAAAATTAGTTAAAGACAATTTTCAGAAGTGCAAGTAAAAATAAATGATAACCTGACTACACATTGCATTTGCATGCGTGCGCTTGTGCGTAATTGAATGTTTGTGTGTGTGTAGCGTGCGTGTGTGTGTGTGTGTGTGTGTGTGTGTGTGTGTGTGTGTGTGTGTGTATGTGTGTGTGTGTGTATTTGTCTATTTTTTACGGTGTAGGCCAATTATTTCTTTTTTAAAAAGGGTTTTAGATAGGTGAAATATATCAATGTGCGAGTACTGGTTATTGTATGTTCGAGCCAGCCGCGGAATGACCGAATTTCGAGCGTAATTGGTGTTAAATTTAGGCACATGCAGTAGGCGAGTTTGGCGCGTTCTTAAAGTATATTTTGAATGAAGCGGAGGAATGATAATTGAGAAGGCTGACATTAAGCTAGGGCAATCAATAGACCCGGTCAAGATTGCTTGTAGTAGCAACATATCACTCTGGCTCCTTCTTTGTTCCATAAATGATATATAAAAAGAAATAAAAAAATTAAGTGGCACTCGGGGACTGCGGCGGTAAAGCTATTTATTGCTTAGCATTTTTTATCAACTTATGCAGTTATAATATTTACGTAATATTTTTTTTGCATAATAAAAATTATGCAAAAAAAACTAAAAAACAAACAAACAAGAAAAGCGCACTGTCACTACTTCGCGAGTGAGATTCGAACCTGCGACATCATACACCATATGGTAAAGATAGCGGCCGCTCGCCCACTGCGCCAAATAGAGCTACTTGAGAACCTCTAAAATGTTGAACGCTTACTGAACGACGGTGTTAGGTTTTTTTCGTTACGGAATTTCTTGATTCGGTCGCCGCGCTCAAACTGTTTGTCCTAGTTCAAAGCCCGCGATAAAAGCTATGCAATAGCTCAATACGTTTTTTATAATACATGAACCCTTGTCATTTCCACGGACACAAATACGGACTTTAATTCAGTTAGCAGTTACTTACCCAGCATTTAATATTTATTACGTATTTACGTCCATGTGTTGTGACAGGACCCGCTCGCTTTCAAATCTATTTAGGGCCACCCTTAGAAGAAAACATCAATTATTTCTTGCAATTTATTTTCGAGATGTTATCAATAACAACTATATCAAAATAAATAACTCATTGAAAAAGAATTATGTATTTACGTATTTCGTAGTACTAAGCTTGTCAACAACCTATTTCTATAATTTACACAAATAAACTGATACCGACACGGCAAAGTCAAAAGGAAGCGTTATGATTTATAGCTTATAGCAGTTTATGTATGTTTGTGAAGCAGTGATAGCCTAGTGGTTAGGACTGTGGTCTCCTATTTGGAGGTTCGCAGGTTCGATCCCGGGTACGCACCTCTGACTTTTCGGAGTCAAGTGCGTTTAAGCAATTAAATATCACTTGCTTCAACGGTGAAGGAAAACATCGTGAGGAAACCTGCACATCTGAGAGTTCTTCATAATGTTCTTGAAGGTGTGTGAAGTTCGCCAATTCGCATTTGGCCAGCGTGGTGGACTATGGCCTATAACCCTTCTCTGAGAGGAGACCTGTGCTCAGTAGTGAGCCGTTGATGGGTTGCTGATGATGATGATGATGATGTATGTTTGTATGTATGTGTCTATTTACGTATGTTCAATCGTAGCACCTATACCTGCTAGTGTTCTGTCGTGTAATGCCGAGTTTCTTGCTGGTTCTTCTCGCTTGGAACGGCACTCCGAACCAGCGGTAAATTCACTTGACGATTCGAAAGCATTTGTAAGAGTTTATTTGAATAAAAAATACTCTGTTCTAATCTGTTCTACTCTGGTCTACTTTGGTCTACTCTGGCCTACTCTGGTCTACTCTGGTCTACTCTGGTCTACTCAGTTCTACTCTGGTCTACTCTGTTCTACTCTGGTCTACTCTGTTCGACTCTGGTCTACTCTGCTCTACTCTATTCTGCTCTATTGTGCTCTATTCTACTCCATTCTGCTCTAATCTGCTCTTTTCTGCTCTGCTATGATGAGCCGATTTTGATGTTATGAGCTATCAATAATTTAGTTATTGTGGTGCGGGCTAAAGAGTCCGAGTGACATTGTCTACATATAATACGAACAAAATCAATACAACGAATGTTACACCCATTTTTCTATAGTCGGGTTACAGTTTTTGTTTATTACAAGACATTTCTAAGTGATCAAATTATACTGGACTCCACTTTCACCCCTGAATAAGACACCCTCTGAAGACGGAAATTATTTATCAGCAAATTGAGCGGGGGATAATTACACGGCAAACCGAGAACAACCCTGTGAAGTCCTTAATAAAATTGAGGGGTGTGCGACCTATCGATGTTTCGTATATCGATAAAAGTACTTATGGCGGATATTTATTACAGTTTTTGCAATTCACGAAGGCGAATGAGCTTTACTCGTGGTTACTTCGTGTACATGCACATTGCTTAAGTGTGCGTGCCTGTCAAAGCCTAGGTGGGAGCAGGCAGGAGCGAGCATTGCGCTCGCTCACACTTATACAGATACGACACACACACAACCATAAGTCAGGCGCCCTCGTGAATTGCAAGAATTATATCACACTATCACATCACAATCACATCTAGTCACACTATCACACTAATATTATAAAGGCAAAAGTTTGTATGTGTGTGTGTGTGTGTGTGTGTGTGTGTGTGTGTGTGTGTGTGTGTGTGTGTGTGTGTGTATGTTTGTTACTCTTTCACGCAAAACTTCTGGACGGATTTGGCTGAAATTTGAAATGGAGATAGATTATACCCTGGATTAAAAGGATTTTTTTTGGTATTTTTTTCACACCTTGGGTTACATTATCGAATTTTTCATGCAGATCCCTATCTTTTTTGAAAATATTCTATAGCCTTTGTTCATCAGGGATAATGTAGGATTCTAATGGTGGAAGAATTTTTCAAATCGGTCCATTAGTTTCGGAGCCAATTCAATTCAACCACCACTGCATATTCTTTTTAACTATGTAATATGTAGTTCTTTTTAATATAAAATTAATTGTATGATTTAGATCTTTGTTTTTGTAATGTGTAGGCAATAAATATTACATCCTGCCTGCAATCCTAGTTCCGACGGTATTTTATATCAATTAGTGTCCATTGTAATACCTACTAGTGTATTTTTTTTCTTTAATTTCAAATGTTTGTAAAGGCGAATTGTTTAGCCTGATTAACATTATAGCCATATTTTTGTGTTTTCTTAGTATCTAAGAATGCCCATACTTGTAACATGCTGTAAAATAAAAATAAATAAATAAATAAAATAATTCAACATCATAACAAACAAACCAGTCTTTCCTCTTTATAGTATTAGTGTCGATGTGTCGATATCGATAGTGAAGGTTAATCACATCACTCGCGCTCCACAAATGACGTCACGTCCGAGCCCTCCTCGCGTCACGGCGCATTACCGCCGTCAAATATACGTTCCAATGTTTAGCCAATGTGTTAGCACAGAATACATAATAGTAGAGGTACAGAGGTAAAGTAGTGATAGCCTAGTGGTGAGGACTGTGGTCTCCTATTCGGAGGGTCGCAGGTTCGAGACCTCTGACTTTTCGGAGTCAAGTGCATTCAAGCAATTAAATATCACTTGCTTCAACGGTGAAGACAAACATCGTGAGGAAACCTGCACACCTGAGAGTTCTTCATAATGTTCTTGAAGGTGTGTGAAGTCCGCCAATTCGCATTGGGCCAGCGTGGTGGACTATGGCCTATAACCCTTCTCTGAGAGGAGACCTGCGCTCAGTAGTGAGCCGTTGATGGGTTGCTAATGATGATGATGATAGTTGAGGACCTGGAGAGTGACATAGGCTACTTTTTATCCCGGAAAATCAAAGAGTTCCCGAGGGATTTTAAAAACTAAAACCGCGCGGACGATGTCGCAGGAGTCAGCTAGTTTATAATATTAGTAAGATAGATAAGTTGCCTCCCTTTCTATCGCGTAACTCTTATCCCTTCGCATTACGTTAGCCCATTGAGTTGGTCCATCCGGACAGAACGAAGCCGAGTATTTGTAGCTTTATTTCCAAAACTAACTGATGCCCGTGACTTTGTACGCGTGGATTTAGTTTTTAAAATCCCTCGGGAACTCTTTGATTTTCCGGGATGAAATGTAGCCTATGTCACTCTCCAGGTCCTCAAATATACCCATGCAAAAATACACGTCGATACGTAACATTGTTGCGGCGTGATTGGAGGACAAACCAACAAACAAACACACTTTCGCATTTATAATATTAGTAAGGATGCGGAGTGCGCGTGGTCTGTGTTGTTAGTCCGACTTTTAATTAGTTTGATCGCAATAGTTAACTATGACATTAGCATCAAAGTAAAATGAACCATAATAGCATCGATTTACAGTCACTAATTCAATACAGACGATTTTTATTTGGAACGTTTTCGTTACTTAAACGTATAAGAATACATACACGAAATTAAGCTCCCACTCAATACTGTTATGGATTATTTTACTTTGATGGTAATGTCATAGTTTACTATTCATAGTTAACTATCTTTAAGACTGCGCCGAGCATAAGACGAAATTGAAATTCTTTGTTATTGGACCTATTTCGTCCAAAATCAATATTTAGGCTTCTCTTGGGTAAAAAAAGAGAAAATAGATGCCAGGTGGTCACTTTTTAAAATCTTGGCATCCATTTTCTCTTTCTTGACCCCAGCGAAGCCCAAATATCGATTTTAAACGAAATCGGTCCAATAACAAAGAATTTCAATATGGCGGTCACTTTTTAAAATTTTGCCAATCAGTTCCTCTTACTTGATCCCAGAGAAGCCTAAATATCGATTTTGAACGAAATCGGTTCAATAACAAAGGATTTTGATATGGCGGGGACTTTTTAAAATTTTGACAACCATTTCCTCTTTCTTGACCCAAGGGAAGCCTAAATATCGAATTTGAACGAAATCGGTTCAATAACAAAGAATTTCAATATGGCGGTCACTTTTAAAATTTTAGCATCTATTTCCTCTTTCTTGACCCAAGGGAAGCCTAAATATCGAATTTGAACGAAATCGGTCCAATAACAAAGAATTTCAATATGGCGCTGACTTTTTTAAATTTTGGCAACCATTTCCTCTTTTTTTACCCAAGGGAAGCCCAAATATTGATTTTGAACGAAATCGGCCCAATAACAAATAATTTCAATATGGCGGTCACTTTTTAAATTTTGGCATCTATTTCCTCTTTCTTGACCTAAGGGAAGTCTAAATATCGATTTTGAACGAAATCGGTCCAATAATATAGAATTTCAATATGGCCGGCGCTTTTTACAATTTTGGCAACCATTTCCTCTTCCTTGACCCCAGGGAAGCCTAAAAATCGATTTTGAACGAAATCGGTCCAATAACAAAGAATTCCAATATGGCGGTGACTTTTTAAATTTTGACATCGATTTCCTCTTTCTTGACCCCAGAGAAACCTAAATATCGATTTTGAACGAAATCAGTCCATTAACAAAAAAATTCAATATGGCGGGGACAAGTAGGAAATGAGCTTCATCTTCTTCAAACGCCTAAGCAGATTTTCGTAAATCATAGCTAAGATCCATCTCGATCACGTCTTTCAAATATAAATAAACAGCATCAAAATCGGTGTATTCGTTAGGGAGCTACGAGGGAACAGACAGAACAGACATACGGACACTAGCGTATTCTTATTCACTATAGGGCGAATATGTAGTTATTGTGACATATCTGTAATAGTTAGATTTATGGTATTGCCGACTTTTTTTTTGTAGATATTGATGTCCTCTATAAAACTTGTAGTACATTACTTTGCTCTATTGTCAATAGATTCCACAGCATACGCGATATAAGAATTTTTGTGTTTTTTCACAAAAAATACTTACATCGTTTTGTCGATAGACGTACACGAGATTACGATCGAGACGCGATCGGTGGGTTGTTCTGCAAAGTGACGTAGACTCACTCTGAACACTCGTGGACGACTGAATCACAGAACACGAACGACGCGTATTTAAACCGGCGCGTGGCCGCCATACAAAAATGTATGGCAGATTTGAAGTGCTTTTTGATAAATATGTATCTTAATGGTCATACAGTAATTTAAATATTTGAGACGGATTTATCATAATATAAATATTCATGCTTTGTTTGAACTGAAAATTACGTTAGATTTCTATTGTTATAATATAAATTTATGTAATTTTGTAGGCTACAATATTAATCATTTTAAGTTTTTTCCACGGTGTAATTGTTAACACATTCTTCGTTATGGTTAATGTACATATTATAGATGTATTGAACAAATGCTGTTGATTTTATCAACTTAACTGTGACTGCCTGTTTGGCACATTTCGCTCGGCACAGTCTTAAGCCTCAATAGCCCAACGGTTAAAGGTGCGGACTGAAAACTGAAAGGTCGCAGGTTCGAATCCCACCCGTTGCACTATTGTCGTACCCACTCCTAACACAAGCTTTCCGCTTATTTGGAGGGGAGAGGAGAATATTAGTCAACTTCAACTTGGCTGATATTCTTTTGTATTAAAAACTAGTGGTTCGCCCCGAACTGAGGCCTCGCGGTATCCCATAATTCCCATAAGGTAGTTTTAACTATATTATATTGTAATTAAAACGCGCCGAATCTGATGACGTCAATCGTCATCTGCTTTCGTGGATGGGATGCATATTTACAATATTAAAGACAGCGCCATCTAGTAACAGTATAGTGAAGTTTTGTTAAAAACATTGATGCCCATTAAAACTCAAATAATTTCGTTTCTTTATAATATTTAACTAATCTTAGTATTTGTTGTTCAAGTACAGAATATAACTCAAATTATGTGTAAGTTTCAAGTTTTAAAACAAAGTGGTTTTAGAAATCTAGCCTCGAATACAATCTCCACTTTGAAAGCCCCCCATTTCGTATGGGAGCCCCCCTGAAATAAAGATTTTTATAACTTTTTAAGCCATTTTCGGCTGGAGGCCATCGGTTTACATATCATATCTAAAACTTAAGTAATTACATTCAGTAATTCAGAAGTTATAAGGCTGTGACAGACGGACGGACGGACAAGTGCAAATCGCTCTAGTAAACTCAGAGACCTTCGCTTCGCTCGGTCGAAAATAATCTTGTACTAACCCTACTGGCTTGGGTTAATAAAGAATCTGATATCCACGTCAAACGTCCGCTCAGTTTTTCCTAAAAAGGGTAGAAAGGGTTAAATAATACTGTTGTAAGTACGAAGATTCTTATATAATAAATGTATTTTACAAAAGGGTTGCTACGAGTATATTATATAGAGCACTTCTTACCAGGAGTCCGTTTACATTTTTCTCCGTGCGACTGCGAAGTGAGGTCTCCGATTTATTTCATATTGTAAAAGTTGTGCCACACAACTATACCTCAAGGTGTTACACTACTCCGCGCTTTCAATTGAATTAATGAATTCTACTACAAAAAAATCACAAATATAGTTTAAAAGAAAAAGGACTGACTGACTGACTGATCTGTCAACGCACAGCTCCAACTACTGGACGGATCGCCCTGAAATTTGGCGTAGATTTAGCTGTTAAAATTCAACCCCTAACGGGGTAAAATATTGTAGAATTGAACTTAAAGTAAGTAAAGCCTTTATTTTTATTATTCCTCACTAATATCCTTACTTCTTCACTGACATTACTAATAGTTTAAAAGCGAAAGTTTGTTTATTTGTTTGTTTTTCCTTCAATCACGCCGCAACAGAGCTACGAATCGACGCGTTTTATGCATGGGTAAAGTTGAGAACCTGGAGAGTGACGAAGGCTACTTTTATCCCGGAAAATCAAAGAGTTCCAGTAGTGGACCGGGAGCCAGGTACAAATTCGGTCAATCATTTCCTCTCGAGCGAAACTTCGTGAAATGCATTAGGGATTTATATTATGAATATTCTCGACCGTCAGCTGCGACTCCGTGGGTGGGGCGGGCAGTGGCAGCCTCCAACGCATGGAGAAAAAAAAAGTTTTTTAGTCATTTCCTCCCATTTGAAAATTTGTCAGATTATAGTTTACCTAATATTTTGAAGGAAAACTAAATTCAGCTGACCATAACATGGTGGATTATACGTCAGCTGGCTGCTTGAACATGAAAAAAAAAAATTATATATTCAATGATTTCCTCTCAACTAAAAATTTACCTGGTGATCGTTTATAAACTACTATGAATGAAAATTAATTTCAGCTTGCTGTATCGCAGTGGAAAGTTTTTCAGCTGGTACCTTGAAAGGTGTGACGCAGCAGCATCTATCACTTACTGAATCTTATCAGCTGACGACTTTTCCCTTGACTTACAGCTAGCTGATATTTTTCATTATTTACTAATGCATGTTAACAATCCTCTTATAAATTTTCATCCAGGAGGAAATCACTTTTCTTAAGTTATTCTCTTTCTTTTTACAGATTGAGGCTATACATAAGCATGGAGGAAAAAAAAAGTTTTTTAGTCATTTCCTCCCATTTGAAAATTTGTCAGATTATAGTTTACCTAATATTATGAAGGAAAAATAAAGTCAGCTGACCATAACATGGTGGATTATACGTCAGCTGGCTGCTTGAACATGAAAAAAAAAATTATATATTCAATGATTTCCTCTCAACTAAAAATTTACCTGGTGATCGTTTATATGCTACTATGAATGAAAATTAATTTCAGCTTGCTGTATCGCAGTGGAAAGTTTGTCAGCTGGTACCTTGAAAGGTGTGACGCAGCAGCATCTATCACTTACTGAATCTTATCAGCTGACGACTTTTCCCTTGACTTACAGCTAGCTGATATTTTTCATTATTTACTAATGCATGTTAACAATCCTCTTATAAATTTTCATCCAGGAGGAAATCACTTTTCTTAAGTTATTCTCTTTCTTTTTACAGATTGAGGCTATACATAAGCATGGAGGAAAAAAAAAGTTTTTTAGTCATTTCCTCCCATTTGAAAATTTGTCAGATTATAGTTTACCTAATATTATGAAGGAAAAATAAAGTCAGCTGACCATAACATGGTGGATTATACGTGGACCGAGCCGCGCCTCCTCGCCTAACCAACCCTGCGGGGTCCGTAACCCCTTGGTCGAGCGGACCTTCCCTGCTACGGTCAGCTTAAGGCGGGCCTGACCAGGTCAGCCTCCGGCCCAGCTGTCAGCCCTCGTATTCGTGAGTTACAACATTAAATTCTACGGACGATGCGTTGGACTCAGTGCCATTAGTCTGTAAGTCTTTTTAGTTAATTTTAACTTAGTCATAATCTAAATCCTTGCAGAAACTTAAATTAAATCACCATCTTGTATTTAGTCAAAAAGGTAATTTCATTTCAACTGCAACCCCAGACTTCCCTCCTCATCAACAGCGCATCCAGACCGACGGCAAAAGGACGGCCTTTGAAAATAAAGGCCCGATGCTCACGCCGCTAGTATCCAGCAACCGGTCGCCACACCACAATATGGCGTCCCCTACTTTGTACAAAATCACATTCTCATTCTGTTCGTGTGACACTACGCATTAGATAGGTGGCAGCACCCCATCGTCACACGCGACAAAGTCAAGGGAAAAGTCGTCAGCTGATAAGATTCAGCAGGTGATAGATGCTGCTGCGTCACACCTTTCAAGGTACCAGCTGACAAACTTTCCACTGCGATACAGCAAGCTGAAATTAATTTTCATTCATAGTAGCATATAAACGATCACCAGGTAAATTTTTAGTTGAGAGGAAATCATTGAAAATATAATTTTTTTTTTCATGTTCAAGCAGCCAGCTGACGTATAATCCACCATGTTATGGTCAGCTGAATTTATTTTTCCTTCAAAATATTAGGTAAACTATAATCTGACAAATTTTCAAATGGGAGGAAATGACTAAAAAACTTTTTTTTCTCCATGCGTTGGAGGCCCCCACTGCCCGCCCCACCCACGGAGTCGCAGCTGAAGGTCGCGAATATTCATAATATAAATCCCTAATGCATTTCACGAAGTTTTGATTGGGAGGGACTTGGTCATGAAAATCTGTCACTGGCTCCCGGACCATAGGATTTGACGAAGTCGCGGGCATCAGGTAGTGATTTAAAAATCTATAGCGTATTGCCGAAACTAATGTAAATAAGTTATAATAATTTTTGAAAAACCGACTTTAAACGCCCGCCAGTAGGTACAAAGTATATATTTTTTTGTTGATATTTTAAAAACCGCTCGACCGATTCCGATAAAATTTCAATGGGACCATCTGGGAAGTATTTGAAAACCCTTTGAAAAGAAAAAGAATTTTCCAAATAGGTTCAGGCGTCTTCGAGGAGTCCATGAAAATACATTAAAAAAAGATTCCAACGAATTGAGTCGACTTTTTTGAAGTCGGTTAATAAATGCCGAATACCGTTCCAACCCGAAAGAACCAGAAAGAAACTTGCTCTTTAAAAAAAATACGTAATACCGCTTGTCTGCCACACTCAAGTCACACGTTTCAAGTCAACTTACAGTCTGGTAAGTGAAGATTCAGCCCAAGATAAAGCGCGATTGGCTAGAATATAATTCACAGATTAAAAGGTACCTGTACCTTAGTTATATTTAGTCGGAAAAACGGAGCACTTATCGCGAAGCAAACAGTTTGGTTGGAATTTTTAACAGACTTCAAAAAAAGTAGGCGGTTATCAATTCGATGCTTATATATATTTTTGTTGATGTTACTCCATAACTCCATCAAATCTGAACCGATTTCAATATTATTTTTATTTGAAAGGTCATACCATACCGTGAGGTTGGTCCCATCGCTCGCGATCAGAGAATATGAAAAAAAAATGTATTTATAAAAGAATTCTCATTCTGACAAATTACGAAATATGATGATTGAGGGTTTGGAAGGTGGGTGAGGAACACAGCCAGGTTATTAAAGACATGAGGGGGCTGCTAAAAGAACAACTACTCGAAACCTCATCCAATTGGCGGTGAGCTAAAATAAAAACCCAAGATGGCGGATTCAAGATGGTGGCTATACAAATTTCATAGGTGTCTATCTGGGAGAGCATAAAAGATGAAAGAGTGGTGTTTAGGTAAAAAATGATCAAGAACTGAAACTCTAATTGATGTACAGAAAAACCGCGGTCCACTTTAGTGGGCCGCGCACCCACGCGCGCTACTTATTTTTTATAAATTACTAGCTGACCCAGCGAACTTCGTACCGCCAACAAAAATATTTAGGGGCGGGTCACCCTTATCATATAGGGGTATGAAAAATAGATGTTGGCCGATTCTCAGACCTACCCGATATGCACACAAAATTTCATAAAAATCAGTCCAGCCGTTTCAGAGGTGGTTGGTAACAAACACCGCGACATGAGAATTTTATATATTAGACTAGCTGACCCGGCGAACTTCGTACCGCCAACTTACCTACATAAAACAAATAACTACTAAAACTATCCTATCTTTCAAGTTGGACCAAATTACAGATAGTTACGAAGTTTGATAAAAATCCGTTAAGTAGTTTAGGAGTCCATCGCGGACAAACAACGTGACACGTAATTTATATATATTAAGATTATACAGATATCGTTCCGTGACAATGTAAACGAGTCCTCCATATTAATTCTGTGAGAGCGTCCGTTCCCGAGTGAGCCATAAACGGGAGCTTATGCTATCAGTGCTTCAAACACGCCGTCCGTGTCGACAGGAGATAATGTAAACGGCGCATGACCCATATTTGCATAATGCATAAGGGATACATGATCCGATAACAAAGGATCTCTATCCAGGCTATGGTAGTAGAAATTGTATCTCATCTATAATATAATCTTAGCTTCACTGTTTTACCACAGGACTTCGAGAAATGAGGGTCGGCATTGATATCCAAAGTTTCTGAAACGAACCGCATAAGTGTGATGTGGAGATAGCTCATACCCAGAATAATAGAATAGAATAGAATAGAATAGAAATGTTTTTATTCAAATAAACTTTTTTACAAGTGCTTTTGAATCGTCGATGAGTCTACCACTGGTGCGGAATGCCGTTCCTGCCGAGAAGAACCAGCAAGAAACTCGGCGGTTGCTCTTTTCAAAACAAGTTTACAATATAGTAGATATTATGCTATGTATGCAATGTTTCCACAATGAGGGAAGTTCCAAAAATACATACCGACTAACTTCTATCTTAAGATGGGCAGACATAAATTAGCGCCTTCCCGCCGTTGGAACCCGTTCACGATCATGACGCATGACCCAGCCATTGCTACGATCAACAATATTTGAGGGAACGTAACTAAAAATATTAGAATGTGCGAGAGAGTGAGGAAGGCGAAATATCCTCTTAATGTAAAACCTTTTCTGGGTAGGGTGTAGGGTATATCCAAGTGTAGAAATTCAGCAATCTTGAAAAGTAATCTTGAATAGAAGTAACGCCGGTCCTTCAGTCGAATTCAAAACGATTGTTGAGGTGAAACTTCTTTTGGTTGGTACGAGTAGGTACAACGTTCCTATTATTTGAACTTTCGCATTTTACCTGTTTCACTTATATTTTTTTACTTTTCTATTTTCTTTTTAAAGTGTTTTTACCCGAGTTAGGATTTGAAATCCCGTGGGAATGCTCTTATTTTCTGGAATAAAATGCAGCCCAGTTCTCTCTCCAATTCCTCAACTAGGTATCTAAAAGTCCTGTGATCCTTTGCTGAGTGATTGAAGGACAACCAAATAAATGTTCTTTCCCGTCGTACTTCATACTAATATTATAAATGCGATTAAGTGTGTTTGTTTGTTGGTTTGTCCTTCAATCACGTCGCAATAGAGCTACGGATAGAAGACGAAGTCGCGGGCATCAGCTAGTCTATTATAATTGAAAATGTAACACGTAAGAATAACATTTGTAAAAACAGAAAATAGATCGGTCAAAAAATCAATAAGTTATAAGCTGTTTTACTGTGACTGTATCTGTCTCTTTTTAAAACGAAATTTTCTATGGAGAGTGTATGGAGCTGCTGAATTGTGACATCACACTTCAGGTAGCGCTCTCTGTCTAACAGGAAACTTTAAACCTCTATATATATCCGAGATTAGTTAAGATATTTAAAAAATCGGCCAAGTGCGAGTCAGGCCTCGCTCTTTTAGGGTTCCGTTAAAAAAAATTAAATTAAACTATTTCCATGTACCCAAGGAAATATTTTAATTTAATTTTTTTAATTTAATTTAATTTTTATTATTTGTTGTTATAGCGGCAATAGAAATACATAATATGTGAAAATTTCATCTGTCTATCTATTACGGTTTACGAGATACAGCCCGCTGACAGACGGACGGACGGACGGACGGACGGACGGACGGACGGACGGACAGCGTAGGCTTAGTAATAGGGTCCCGTTGGTACCCTTTGGGTACGGAACCCTAAAAAGAAAAATGTCGTTATGTTATAATATTATTTAAGGCCTGTTTCACCATCTTCATGTGAATTTTAACCGACAAATAAGTTTGACATTTTCACAGATTGCCCATACAAAAACTGTCAAAACGTCAACTTTATTCATCACTTAAAGTTTACTTGAAAGTGATGAAACAGGCCCTTAAAAACTTTATTTTAAATAAATAAAAAATCGGCCAAGTGCGAGTCGGGCCTCGCTCTTTAAGGGTTCCGTTAAAAAAAATTAAATAAAAATATTTCCATATACCCATGGAAATATTTTAATTTAATTTTTTTAATTTAATTTAATTTTTATTATTTGTTGTTATAGCGGCAATAGAAATACTCAATCTGTGAAAATTTCATCTGTCTGTCTGTCTATTACGGTTTACGAGATACAGCCCGCTGACAGACGGACGGACGGACGGACAGCGTAGGCTTAGTAATAGGGTCCCGTTGGTACCCTTTGGGTACGGAACCCTAAAAAATATCAGTGAAATACCTAATTATTGTTTACTGTCCCTAATAATAAATATCTAAAACCTAATAAGCTACTAAAAGATAGATAGGTAAATAAGTCAATAGATATATTTATTTATTTAGTACCAGCAATATAAAAATGAAACAAAGATGTTACGAGTATCTCGTAGAGATATAGATAAAGATAAAACGATATCTGTTGGAGATGAGCGCAGATTGATTATTATCGAGAATAGATCTCATTCAGACCCGATGGAGCGAGTTACTACACTCGATTGAAATTAATACTGAGATGGATAAGTAGGTAACTTACCTAAGTTGTTTGTTTTTTACTAAGCTTTCACTTTGACTTCGTATTAGATAGAATATCTGGGTGATTTTTTTTTTGGTGGAAATTTTATATTTATATTAGCGGCACGCTATGATGGCCGGTTTGACGTTTGTCCGCTCATGAAGTTCCGTATTAATTGATAACGACTTTGAAGGAAATAATTGTATTACTTTATTGACGATAGTGATGTGCAGAGATTCATAAATTTTATCGAATGTAGTTTTAGGTTTAGGACTCAAAATTTATTTATTAAATTGATTTCTAAAATGTATACAAGTGTAGAAAAATCAGTTTGCACCATTTAAGGGGTGAATGTACTTGTGAATATGAACAATTTTCACTATGTGGACAAACCTCTGAAATCGCAAAAAAATATCAGCTGTTTCATACAAAAGGTAAAAAGTTTATTTTTATATGATATATACCACAACTCGGCATTTGGTTTTCTAAATTGAAAATTTTTAAAAATGGAATCTAATACGATCGTCACATAGGATCGCTGGCTAGCACAACTACTACCTCCGGCAAACTCGCGTCAATGCTCAATGCAAAACAAAGCAGTTTCGAATTGACGTTGCTTCGAAAAGTATAAACTGTCAGTGCAATGCGATTGTGATATAGTTTTGACCTGGCTTTGGATTTCAAATATTGATACTGCATTACTGTTGAACCTTGCTCGTTAATTTGGACTCTGTTCAAGCCCTTTGTTGTGGATTTCGTCGATATGACCGAACGTACGCAGAGAACTGTTCTAAATAGTCAGACACGTGAGTTCGTAATACGCCTTCGTAACTATTTCGATCGTGAAGCTCAAAATGGAGGGCCAATTTTACCTATAACGTCAGTGGTTGAACGCGTAGCTGATGCGCTTAATATTGGACAACGAACTGTTAGACGGATAACTAAAAAAAAATATGGCGAGACTGGCACAGAAGAAAATAAACTTCACACACCAAAAAAGAGAAAACGAGCAAAACCAGTCGTAGGCATCGATAGCTTTGATGCCGATGCTATCCGAAGACATGTTTACGGCTACTATTTACAGAAGGAGTATCCAACAAGAAAAAAGTTGGTGCATTCACTGAAGGAAGCTGGATTATTCTTCGGTGGGGAAAGTTCTTTAACGAAGATTTTGAAGACCATTGGATTTCGATACAAAAAATGTAACAAACGCAAAATATTGATGGAAAGATTTGATATAGCGATGGCAAGGTATACTTTTTTACGGCAAGTGAAAGAAATCAAAAATTGGCAAAATGTTGTGTTCTTGGATGAAACATGGCTTAATGCTAACCATACTGTAGGCCGTTCTTGGAACGATGACACAGCAGCATCTACTTCCAAAGTTCCTGTAGGAAAAGGATCGCGACTTATAATTTGTCACGCCGGAACCATCAACGGGTTTGTCGAAGGTTCTCTCATGGCTTTTGCGTCAAAAACCACTGGAGACTATCATGAAGACATGAATGGAGAAAAGTTTACTGAATGGTTTACCTAAATGTTGTGTAGCCTCCCTGAACCATCTATTATAATTATGGACAACGCCCCATACCACTCGATGCAAATTGACAAGCCACCTGCCCAATCCCAAAAGAAAGCTGATATCGTCGCATGGCTTCGTAAAAATGGCGTAGATGCAAACATGAATATGTTAAAAGCGGAATTAGTACGTCTTTTAAAAGAAAACAAACTAACCAAGATCCGATACGTCATTGACGAAATAGCATTAGAACATGGGCACAGAGTTATACGGTTACCGCCTTACCATTGTGAGTATAATGCGATTGAGTTGGTGTGGGCTCAAATTAAGGGATATGCTGCAAGACACAATACAGAACCCCCATTTACCACAAAAAAAATGCTAAAATTATTAGAAGAAGCTTGTGAACATGTGACTAAAGGAGACTGGGAAAAGGTTGTGAATAGAACTGTTAAATTAATAAGGGAAGATTATGAAAGAGATGTGAAAATAGATAATATTATATAAAACGAACATATAATTATTAATGTAGGTGATGATAGCAGTGACGACAGTGAAAATAGTAGTATGGACGAATCTGATTAATTATGGCCTTTTGTGGCACCTTTTTTGGTATCTTTTGTATTCATATGTTTCTTGTGTGCATATAAAGTATGTATATTCATTTTCATTCAAATATTCAGTTCGTTCAAATAAATTAAATAAACATATACATTTTTGTTTTATTAAACCTATTTAATCAGGTACAAAAACAAAACTTAATTGTTTTTTGTTCGAGAATAAATTGACATTCCACATCACTATTGTAATGTGTCAAACCGGCCATCATAACGTGCCGCTAGTTTAGAAAAAATAATAATAATAAATAAATAATAATAAAATTCATAGAGGAAAATATAATCGTCTGGTCTCGAACTCGGGTTTGGTTTCGGGACCGCCCAATTTCTCTGAGCTATCGGGAATTTATAGATGATGGCGAAATTTACCTTCGTATTCTAATGATATTGTAAGGGGTTTTTCATTGCCTGAAAACACGGATAAAACGACCTTTTTTAAAAATGAAACCTAGCTAGATTGATTTATCGCCCCCGAAACCCCCTGCATACCAAATTTCATCGAAATCGTTGGAACCGTTTCCGAGATTCAAATTATATATTTATGTATATACAAGAATTGCTCGTTTAAAGATATTAGATAGATATTAGATAGATATAGATTTAAAAGAGTTACCTACAAAAATTTTTCACTTTACGTGGTTTGGTACCGTTGAATAGAACTTTTAAACTGAGCACAAAAATATTTTTTGTATAATCAGCTATTTTAAACTAGCTGATGCCTGAACATAGGCTATAATTTATTTTCAAAACGTTAGAGATCCTTAAGAAAATTGCAATAATGTAATCCAAAGTAGCAAAATTTTGCCTATAAAATGCGTTTTTTGGCGTGTACTGAGAAAGCTATTGATAAGACATCAAAATTATGTACTACATGATTTAAGTACGCATTATTCTCTACAAAAAAATCCCCGAGGGAATATATTTAACTATCATATTTAAGTTACAATAGTAGCTTTTGTGTTCCAAAATTTAATTAAATCGCCTTTATTATCGGAGTAGTACCTAATTCTTCCTTACTAATACATAAAAACTAAATCCACGCGGACGAAGTCGCGGGCATTAGCTAGTAGAAAACAATGACATTAGCATCAAAGCACGGCCGAAGCCTCCCACCAGAAAAAGTGGCCGTTGGTGATCTCCCTAAATCCATCTAGACGGTACATAAGTATAATATAATTACAATAAAAAAACCGGCCAAGTGCGAGTCGCACTCGCGCACCGAGGGTTCCGTACTCCGAAAGTAAAAGTAAAACGATAATATTATATTAATTTGCTTATTTATCGTTAACTTTGTTTGTAGAGGTTTATTGTTAATATAAAAAAAACTATGATAGTTAGAGCGTTGATTTTATTTTTCCTGTAAAATATACATAAACTTCTATTGACCATAATTATTTCTGATCTTTCAATTGGTAAACTTCGGAGATAAGGGTACGGTATTTTTTTCGACGTTTTGTCCGATTAATCAGAAACTATTTTATTTAAAAATAAATAAAAATAAGTTTTAAAATTTACAGGTAAAGCCCTTCCATATGATACCCCACTCGGTATAGTTATCTTACTTTGAAATTTCAAACTCCCTATTTTCCCCCTTTTTTAATAAAAATAAAAATAATATTTGATTTTTTTAATTCCAATGATGATGGGCCACTATAATACACAACTATTCCAAACATGTCGATAGCTTTAATAGTTACTAAAATAATCGACTGTGACAGACGGACGGACGGACGGACGGTCGGAGAAAGTCTCACCATAAGGGTTGCATTTATAACATTTTGGTACGGAACCCTAAAAAGGTCTAGAGATAGGGCCCACGTAATGTATTCGTCACGTGACATGAGTTACGTGGTTCGTTACGCGCGCCGCCGCGGGAACTTTGTTTACACTTTGTGGACACAACTCCTTGTTTGTTGGCGAATTTAGGGGATTATGTGACGTGCTAGTTAGGGAGTTAAGTAAGTTACTATGTAACTGATACTTGCCACTTACCAGGGGTGTGAGGGTCACTCGGCGGGCGATGGAGAGAGCTATGCTCGGAGTATCCCTGCGAGATCAAATTTTTAAGCTATTGCATAGCTTTTACCGCGGGCTTTGAACTAGGACAAACAGTATGAGCGCGGCGACCGAATCAAGAAATTCCGTAACGAAAAAAAACACCGTCGTTCAGTAAGCGTTCAACATTTTAGAGGTTCTCAAGTAGCTCTATTTGGCGCAGTGGGCGAGCGGCCGCTTTCTTTGCCGTATGGTGTATGATGTCGCAGGTTCGAATCTCAGTTCGCTTTTCTTGTTTGTTTGTTTTTTAATAAGTTGTTAAAAATGCTGTGCAATAGCTTTACCGCGGCAGTCCCCGAGTGCCACTTAATTTTTTTTCATTAATATGAGTAGATATACATTAAAATATAAACTCACTAAAATTACAATCTAGCCTAATAATTTGGCTAATGAGTAATTTAACTTTAACCTAAACTTATAAATTATCTTAATGCTAAAGTAGTCCACTGACGCATCTTAAACTAGCGGCACGCTATGATGGCCGGTTTGACGTTTGTCCGCTCATGAAGTTCCGTATTAATTGATAACGACTTTGAAGGGAATAATTGTATTACTTTATTGACGATAGTGATGTGCAGAGATTCATAAATTTTATCGAATGTAGTTTTAGGTTTAGGACTCAAAATTTATTTATTAAATTGATTTCTAAAATGTATACAAGTGTAGAAAAATCAGTTTGCACCATTTAAGGGGTGAATGTACTTGTGAATATGAACAATTTTCACTATGTGGACAAACCTCTGAAATCGCAAAAAAATATCAGCTGTTTCATACAAAAGGTAAAATTTTTATTTTTATATGATATATACCACAACTCGGCATTTGGTTTTCTAAATTGAAAATTTTTAAAAATGGAATCTAATACGATCGTCACATAGGATCGCTGGCTAGCACAACTACTACCTCCGGCAAACTCGCGTCAATGCTCAATGCAAAACAAAGCAGTTTCGAATTGACGTTGCTTCGAAAAGTATAAACTGTCAGTGCAATGCGATTGTGATATAGTTTTGACCTGGCTTTGGATTTCAAATATTGATACCGTCGTGACCCGTTACTTCGCCTGTGCTACCAATCTTCGCCTAATTTCAAATAAGTTAGGTTTCCAATAAAAGTTTAGGGCAGGCTACGCATATAACTACTAAATACCAAAGTAGTTTTCAATTATGGCAAGATTCTGTGGATTAATTGGAGCTAACTTCACATTGTTGGTGATCAGTGCGTTTTTGCCGTGGGACAAACAACACGTTTTTTTTTGGTTGTGTTTAAACTTTGATTTTAGGCAGTGTTACAGAACAGGTAATGCTAAATTTTTTATTTTATTACCACCTAAAACTAATCCCCTTTCATTTGCCGTTATTATCTTCTATAGTATTCACGTTTAGAAGTCACAATTGAATAAAATGTTATTGAGGTGATAGCGGCGGCCATCTTGTTGCCTAACTTCACCTACTCCTAGGGCTGCCGCTCCTTTTGTTTCATATCCTATACTACTATATACGCAATATTTGTTTATAAGTTGGTATATTTGTTTGTACTTAATCGCATTCTCGAAAAGGGATCTATCGTTTTTGATGAAATATTAATCCCTTATAGATTTGAGAAGGCCAAAAATCGATTTAAATTGGTTTCATTTCTTAGATTTTTTTATTCTATATTATTTATCCTGAGCAAAGCTTGTTTGCCCACATACTTTGATTGTGGGTGATATCATCTAGAATCGGATCCTTAATCAAACCGTTTGATTACAGGACTACCCGAAATGCCAAATAAAAAGGAGAAAAAGAAGAAAAAACGGTCGTACACAAAACATTCAGAAATAATGATAAGTTTAGCTGTGGAAGCTTTAAAAAAAAAGACGATGTCCTCTTATGAGGCAGAAAGGGCGTTTGGCATACCGCGTCGAACATTATTGGATAAATTACATAAAAAACACCCAAACGTTCCAGGATGCCCAACAAGGCTCACCGAACAGGAGGAAGCTAATATTGTGAACGTATTAATTGCAGCCGCTGATTATGGAAGCCCTTTAACTCTTTTGGATTTGAGAATTGTAGTATATAGGTGATGTTAAAAATATTTATTAATTATTAAGATCATCAAAAATATATGAGTAAAGAAACAATTTAATACAAAAGGTAGCTTATCACTAATAGTGATCTCTTCCAGGCAACCTATTATAATAATAAATAAATAAATAATAAATATTTTGTATCAAAAGATTTATTGAATCAAGACATCCACTGCATTATTTATTTCAATTAATATTGGTAGATAATGGTAGTTAATGGTTGAGTTGACAGTTAGTTTTTACATTTTCAGATATTTGGAGGGCAATGGAAGACTTTCAATTTTTAATAACAAATTACCTGGAAAGAAGTGGGCATACTCTTTTATAAAAAGAAACAAATCTAAATTAACCTACAGAGTGATCCAAAACATAAAAAGGAGCCGAGCAGAAAAAAATACCGACGACATGAAAGATTACTTCACAAATCTAAAGTCATCACTAGAAGGTGTCCCTGATGAGAACATTTTGAATTATGATGAGACAAACTTGACAGATAATCCTGGGGGTCAAAAATGTTTATTCAGAAGAGGTGTCAAGTACCCCGAGAGGGTGTTAAATTTTACGAAGGGGGCTATATCTATAATGTTTGCAATAACTGCAGCAGGAGAATGTCTTCCTCCATACGTTGTGTATAAGGCGGAGAATTTATATACACAATGGACAATTAATGGACCTAAAGGAACCAGATTCAACCGTTCTAAATCGGGATGGTTTGATAGCCATTTGTTCGAGGATTGGTTTGAAAGCATTATTTTACCATGGGCTCAAAACAAACCTGGTAAGAAAGTTTTGATAGGAGATAACCTAGCGTCCCACATAAATTATAAAATTGTTAAATATTGTCAACAAAATGAAATACGTTTCGTATTTTTACCCCCAAATTCGTCACACTTAACACAACCGCTTGACGTATGTTACTTTGGTCCATTAAAAAAACTGTGGAGAGAAATTCTATTACACTACAAAATAAAAAATCCTAGAGAAGCAACAATTCACAAGGGACATTTTCCAGATCTACTAAAAAAACTAGTGGAGAAACTTAACGAGAAAACACACAACATAATCAGTGGATTTAAAAGCACTGGCATTGCACCATTCGATCCCAATAAAGTTATTAGTAAACTGCCAGGTTCAAACCCACTAACGATGGCATATACTGTCGACAGTGCTCTATTAGACTGGCTGAAGGAGACTCGCAGTGCAAATCCTAATAAAAAAATACGAAACAAGAAATTAGATGTACCACCGGGCAAATCGATCTGCGAAAATGACTTTAAAGATTTACAAACTAAACAAAAGAAAGTAAAAACAGTAAAAAGAAAAATGCAAAAGGAAAAAAATCCAGGAACTATGCAGGTAAATTCTGACTCATTACTGCACTCATTAATGCATAAAAATCCTGAGAGCCTTAAAAAGTTGTGTATCAGGAGTGTCAATAATTACTTACTTCCATTTATGCAAAATGCTGAGGTATCCTCGTCGCAAGCATCAGATGTTAAATATTTGGGTGAAATTTCAAGGAATGATAAAGAAAATATGCCATTCATTGACGAAGTCCCAGAATGCCTTCAAACAAACAAATCAAAAATTATTATTTCCTCTGATGTCATTATCGAAGCAGGACCGTCTCAAAAAATTCTGCAGAGCAAGCAAGGAATAACAAATTTTAAAAAGAAAGGGGTTACAATCACGCGCTCTGCCTTACATATGAAACTATTCCCAATTAAAAAAAAAACGGTAGCTGAACAAAGAAAAGCCCTAGAAGAAATTACACAAGAAACAGTAAAGCTAGCAGAAATGACAGAAACCATTGAAAAGAAAACGAACGGACGAACAAAACTGGTCCCAGTAAAAAACGAAACGGAAGCTGAACAAAGAAAAGTCCTAGATGAAATTACACAAGAAATAGAAGAAGAAATGACATATACCGTTGAAAAGAAACCAAACGATAAAACTAAAAAAAGAAAGTGTAAAGAAACTACTAAAGCAAAAAAGAAGACGGAAAAGCACAAATCTGTGAAACGCAGAAAGAAGAGATCCAGTAGTCAATCTAGCTTAACAACTGACGTTGAAATGAGTATAGCTGATACGGACGATTCAGAATATGATACAATGGACGATTTCATCACGGTATGCCAAAAAGAAGAACAAGAAAATATAGAACCATCAATACAATACGGAATTTCTGACATTGAATACTTCACAGAGGGTGATAATAAATTAAAAACAAACTCCTGGATTCTGGCTCAATTTGTTACCAAAAGGAGTGTGAAGCATTTCATAGGAAAAGTAATATCAATAAAAGATAACATTCCTGAGGTCAAATTTGTGAGAAAAAAGAAGGAATCGAAAGTTAACAGAGGATCAGTGTTTACTTACCCAACAGTGGATGATATTTGGCCTATGAAGCATTTAGATGATGTTATTTTGGTACTGCCTGAGCCGAAAATTGGTCGAAGAGGTCAAATCATATTTAATATAGATTTAAGTAATTACAACATACAATAGTTAGTTAAACTTTTTGGAAAATTAATGCTTCATTATATTTTTAGTTTTTATGTCTTTGACTGACCTGTTTTTTTGATAAATGTTTATCTCTACTATTAAGCTAGACGAGACTGATTACGAAATATTTGTTTTATATGGCTATGCTTGACTGAGTCTGATTTAATGTCTAAGAATAACAAATAAGCCAATTTTAACACAGTTTCTATGTTTTTGATAACATTTAATTCTACTATTTAGCTTCAAGGATTACCTGATAATATTTACTTTTATGTCGGCCTGGCTATGTTTAGTCTGATTTAAAGTCTGAAAAAGACAAATATTGTTGCTACAGACTTTTTTATCAGTTTTGTATTTTTTTTTAGATACCTACATTAAAAAGATATATAATTTATAAAAACTTTTTTGCTTTAGCCATCACCCTTCCTTATTTTGCAGTGAGGTAAGTTAACATAATTTTTGGCAACCCTATCAGCGTAATAACTAATGTATGCAACCGACTTCAGAACGTTGCTTATCTTCGCCTACTACACATTTTTTTAAAAAATCTACTCTATGGTGCTTTAGTAAGGTTTATATTCGACTGTGGCAATCTAAATTGCTTAGAATAGATGTACTATGAGGTTTTTGAAACAATTGTTTGTTTTTTGACGCTATGGCATGATGTAGGCGAAGTTAGGCAAAATTGCCAAACTTCGCCTACTAGCTTTGTGATGGAATTTTCCACCTTTCTGCACTTATTTTAAGACAGATTTTTGCCCTGTACAACAGCTTGGGTCCTAAAAATGACTTTTTTCACTCCGTGTTGCCTAATAAGTTTTTAGTTTTAGCGCCAACTTCAAAAATATGCCAAAACCCAGGCGAAGTTAGGGATTTCGACGTACTGCATTACTGTTGACCCTTGCTCGTTAATTTGGACTCTGTTCAAGCCCTTTGTTGTGGATTTCGTCGATATGACCGAACGTACGCAGAGAACTGTTCTAAATAGTCAGACACGTGAGTTCGTAATACGCCTTCGTAACTATTTCGATCGTGAAGCTCAAAATGGAGGGCCAATTTTACCTATAACGTCAGTGGTTGAACGCGTAGCTGATGCGCTTAATATTGGACAACGAACTGTTAGACGGATAACTAAAAAAAATATGGCGAGACTGGCACAGAAGAAAATAAACTTCACACACCAAAAAAGAGAAAACGAGCAAAACCAGTCGTAGGCATCGATAGCTTTGATGCCGATGCTATCCGAAGACATGTTTACGGCTACTATTTACAGAAGGAGTATCCAACAAGAAAAAAGTTGGTGCATTCACTGAAGGAAGCTGGATTATTCTTCGGTGGGGAAAGTTCTTTAACGAAGATTTTGAAGACCATTGGATTTCGATACAAAAAATGTAACAAACGCAAAATATTGATGGAAAGATTTGATATAGCGATGGCAAGGTATACTTTTTTACGGCAAGTGAAAGAAATCAAAAATTGGCAAAATGTTGTGTTCTTGGATGAAACATGGCTTAATGCTAACCATACTGTAGGCCGTTCTTGGAACGATGACACAGCAGCATCTACTTCCAAAGTTCCTGTAGGAAAAGGATCGCGACTTATAATTTGTCACGCCGGAACCATCAACGGGTTTGTCGAAGGTTCTCTCATGGCTTTTGCGTCAAAAACCACTGGAGACTATCATGAAGACATGAATGGAGAAAAGTTTACTGAATGGTTTACCTCAATGTTGTGTAGCCTCCCTGAACCATCTATTATAATTATGGACGACGCCCCATACCACTCGATGCAAATTGACAAGCCACCTGCCCAATCCCAAAAGAAAGCTGATATCGTCGCATGGCTTCGTAAAAATGGCGTAGATGCAAACATGAATATGTTAAAAGCGGAATTAGTACGTCTTTTAAAAGAAAACAAACCAACCAAGATCCGATACGTCATTGACGAAATAGCATTAGAACATGGGCACAGAGTTATACGGTTACCGCCTTACCATTGTGAGTATAATGCGATTGAGTTGGTGTGGGCTCAAATTAAGGGATATGCTGCAAGACACAATACAGAACCCCCATTTACCACAAAAAAAATGCTAAAATTATTAGAAGAAGCTTGTGAACATGTGACTAAAGGAGACTGGGAAAAGGTTGTGAATAGAACTGTTAAATTAATAAGGGAAGATTATGAAAGAGATGTGAAAATAGATAATATTATAGAAAACGAACATATAATTATTAATGTAGGTGATGATAGCAGTGACGACAGTGAAAATAGTAGTATGGACGAATCTGATTAATTATGGCCTTTTGTGGCACCTTTTTTGGTATCTTTTGTATTCATATGTTTCTTGTGTGCATATAAAGTATGTATATTCATTTTCATTCAAATATTCAGTTCGTTCAAATAAATTAAATAAACATATACATTTTTGTTTTATTAAACCTATTTAATCAGGTACAAAAACAAAACTTAATTGTTTTTTGTTCGAGAATAAATTGACATTCCACATCACTATTGTAATGTGTCAAACCGGCCATCATAGCGTGCCGCTAGTGTAGTCTTTCTTTATTGATTGAAGACACTTTGTTCATGTGTTCTTTAAGGCAGCTTTTACACTACACTATCACTAATCACTATTCACTTATCACTGAATCGAGATCGAATGCGAGATCAATCATAAAAAATTCAAAATTATTTATTTCACGTAGGTCAACCTGTGGCTCGTAAGACACGTCATGAATCTACCACCGGTTCGGAAAGCGGATTCTGCTGAGAAGAGCCGGCAAGAAACTCGGCAGTAGCTCCAAAATAATCATTTTACAATATTATTATACAGCTATCACATTGTAATAAGTTTTTTATACTATCTTGTGGGCAGCCGGATGCCATGCCGATTTAACCCATGCAATAGATATTATTATATTACTAGATGATGCCCGCGACTTCGTCCGCGTGGATTAAGGTATTTCATTCCCGCAGGAACTCCGTATTTTTCTGGGATAAAAAGGGTATGAGCTATCTCCATTCCAAATTTCAGACAAATCGATTCATTCGTTGTGGAGTATAGAGTAACAAACATCCATCCATCCATACATCTTCACAAACTTTCGCATTTATAATATTAGTAGGATTAATAGGATGAATGCGAAATTGTGTTTGATTGTTGGTTTGTCCTTCAATCACGCCGCAACGGAGCTATGGATTCACAAGATTTCTTGCATGGGTATAGTCCAGGACCTGGTGAGTGACATAGGCTAATTTTTACCCCGGAAAATGAAAGAGTTCCCGAGGGATTTTAGAAACTAAACACATGCGGACGAAGTCGGTGACTTTGGTCCTCCAATGCTCTCCTAATCACCTCATTCATTTGATCTCGCAGGGATACTCCGAGCATAGTTTTCTCTATCTGAGTGACCCTTTTCATTTTTAGATAACCTCTCATCTGCATTAATCTAAGATTTTTAAGAATATGTCAAACAGAATTACCTGTATCATATATTTTTAAATTTGCCATCAAGACTGTTTTAAGACTGACTAATGCCTACCTTTACCACCTTTCACCCCTCTTTCACCCCTCTTTCAACCCTCTTTCACCCACAGTTCACCCCCCGAAAACTTAGCGGGCCCTTTGATCAAACAGCCTGAATGGTTGTGATTCCATTAAGCCTATTATGAAAATAAACAAAAAAATAGGTAAGATAATATTAATTGAAACCTCTGGAAAACAGACTTGTTGATTCTCGCGACTTCGCTCATATTTAATCCCATTCATTGCAAGCCGCGCGAAATGACTAGCTAGTTTTTGTTTTTGCTAGGCACCCTACAAAAAGCGAGGTACAGCTCAAGTACCTCGCATATACATACCTAATACGTTATTGTAATTAATAATATTCATCATTTAAATGTATCAGTTCTTCAGTCTTCTGCATAAAAAATTTAATAGGCGCAATTTAGCCTGTAAGTTAGTTAAATAATTAAGATAGTGTACGCTAGTTAACGTTCCATGTCAATAGTTTATGACAATAAAGAATAAAAAAACTTAAGTGGCACTCGGGGACTGCCGCGGTAAAGCTATTGCATAGAATTTTTTATCAACTTATGCAATTATATCTAATATTTATGCAATATTTTTTTTCATAATAAAAAGTATGCAAAAAAAATTAAAAAACAAACAAACAAGAAAAGCGAACTGTCACTACTTCGCGAGTGAGATTCGAACCTGCGACATCATACAACATACGGTAAAGAAAGCGGGCGCTCGCCCACTGCGCCAAATAAAGCTACTTGTGAACCTCTAAAATGTTGAACGCTTACTGAACGACGCTGTTAGGTTTATTTTCGTTACGGAATTTCTTGATCCGGTCGCCGCGCTCAAACTGTTTGTCCTAGTTCAAAGCCCGCGATAAAAGCTATGCAATAGCTTAAAAATCTGTATGTACGGTAGGTGCAACGTGTCGCTCGCGCTATACACTGTCGCTCCTCCAGTAGCAGAACAACTAGGGCGAAAAGCATACAAGCAGTGCGGCCCCGCAACGCGGAAATCGACGTCCTGCCCCCAAACTTATATTCTATTGTAACTAAGTCATGTCTTTGAATATTAGTTTCAACTAGCTGATGCCCGCGACTTCGTCCGCGTGGATTAAGTTTTTAAAATCCCTCGGGAACACTTTGATTTTCCGGGATAAAAGTAGCCTATGTCACTCTCCAGGTCCTCAATTATACCCATGCAAAAAATCACGTAGATCCGTGGCTCTGTTGCGGCGTGATTGAAGGACAAACCAACAAACAAACACACTTTCGCATTTATAATATTAGTAAGTATGATTAGAATATTAAATTACATAGGAAAACACTGTAATATTACGTCCATACGATGTATTACATCCATACCTACTATGTAGTATGTAGATATAATGATCGTTTGGCAAAATCTGACGCCTTTGGAGTAGTTTGGCTTTGACACAATAGTATCCACGATGGCTATATTATACGATAAATTACGCCTGCCAGCTTAAGATGAGCCGTTCACTCAAAGTATCCTGTAGATTCCGGGGTTCAAGTTATTTGGACCTCTACTGAAGATTGCGATGTCTATAATTTCTGAACTATGAAATTGACGACCTTGAAATAATTACAGGATAATCTCTAAAGAACCTGCTTTCTAACAAAAAAAGAATGGATTAAATCGGAATACGCCTTAATGAATTACAGCGAAATACACATTTTGACTTTCATCCCCTCTCCCAAGGGAACCGTGCTGAATTTCGGGATAAAAAGTATCCTTTATTATACCTCGTAGTATTAACTTAAATCATGCCAAGTTTCATTTAAATCCGTCCAGTAGTTTCGGTGTGATGCGCGGCCAAGATACAGACAGACAGACAGACAGACAGACAGACAGACAGACAGACAAAAAATTAAAAAAAAATTGTTTTGGCTTCAGTATCGATTATAGAGTGCCCTCAAACAAAAATTTTCAAAATATCTTCAATGTACAGAATTGGACCTGTTACAGTTTTATTATATTATAGATTATAGATAGAAGATTCGATGCCTTAGGGAATGTGTGAAGATTAAACCTATGAAGCTACACTAAAAAGCTTAAAATTTAGCCTTGTGCATAGGTTCCATCGCTTCTGTTCAGGCCCGCCTGACTTCAACCTGCGTATACAAAGTAAAATTATTTTGTACTTTGCAGTGGCGTGCAATTTAACCTTAGGCTCATCTTTAGCTGCGTACTTTACAAAGTCTCGTGTATTAAAAAAAAGTATGTTGTACCTTAATACCTACTCTATAAATAATTATTATTATGAAAGCTGCCATTCTCTCACTGAGCGAGCGAACCTTCAGATAAAATCGATAACTTCATATTTTAATTCAAGGGTAAATCTGCCTTTTGAATGAATAGGACTTTATTCGCATCCGTTTGCTCAGAGCGAGTAGCCTCGACTTGTAGTACTCTGTTGTAGTTCTTATGGCTTGAATGAGTGAATTATTGAATGAGTGAATGATGCATGAAAAAATTGGGTATTTGACTATATAGAGTCAAAATTTTGATATTCATTAATTAATATCGAAAATGAAACATCCAAGAATAAGATTTGTAAAAACAGAAAATAAATCGGTCAAAATACAAATAAGTTAAAAGCTGTTTTACTGCGACTATGTCTGTCTCTTTCCAAAGCGAAATTTTCTATGAAGAGTGTATGGAACTACTGTCTTGTGACGTCATACTTCAGTAATGATATTCGAAAGCACTTTTAAAAGTTTATTTAAATCCTACTAATATTATAAATGCGAAAGTTTGTGAGGATGGATGTTTGTATGGATGTTTGTTACTCTATAACTCTACAACTAATGAACCGATTTGGCTGAAATTTGGAATGGAGATAGCTCATACCCAGGATTAACACATAGGCTACATTTATCCCTGAAAAAATACAGAAATCCCGCGTAAATTAAAACACCCTAATCCATGCGGATTGCGGTCGCCGGCATCTTCTAGTATTTATAAAGGACAATGCCAAAAATGTTTGGAACTTTGACCCACAATACGAAAAGTCGTGTACAAGAATGAATCATGTATCATTTTATTGCTAATTGTTTAGTAATGAATAAACATAAGTTTTAAAACTTCTAGAACTTGCGGTTTTTGATTAATTCACAGTCAAAGTTTGACTTACAGTTTATGATTATGACAGACAATTGTCTGTATAAACAGGAAATAATTTATCGTATAAAATTACTTTTTTTGACGGATTTTTATCCTCTAGTTTCACGATGCAAATGATTTATTTTAAAACGATCTTAAATTAATAGGATATTTATAATTTTTTTTTTTATGTAAGTAGGTAGTAATTTTATTTACATAATATATACCTAATACTAAATTAAAATTAAATTTATTCTAAAATTAAAACTAAAATAAAAATTAAATAAAATCTAAAACCCCATCGAAGTCACTGCAGTGTGGCATGGTACCCAAGATGCTGGCAGCATTACCCCTTTGGATGGCCAAGCTAATCCTTTGGCCAAGGTAGCTGCCAGCTCTTGGATCCCCGGTATACTCGATCACCTTTTTAGACAGCTCTACAAAAAGCGCTCGAGCCTCCGGGCCCCACGGCCCCAGAGTCTCTACACCAAAAGGCACAAATATGAAACCACTGTCAAGTTTTTCATATTTGCGCCACTTAGCCTGTTCGGCGCTAGTAGCCGCTGCACCCGCCACAGAGGAGGTCGCATGGATGTGGGATGCAGCTAGAGTATCTACACAGGTGGCATCCCACACAAGTGACCATTATTTATAATTAATTTACTTTTTCCGTAAACTGCTGGGTCACGATCTGGCGTTCTCCTTTACTGGAAAAAAGCTCAAATCCTGGGAACAGCCTGCGAAAACTAATTTAAACTTCAACGCCGCGCCGCGCGTCGCGCGTCGTCAGGTTTATGCTAAACTCGGGTTTACTGAAGTCATTTTCGCAAGACGTGGCCTGTATTTATTAGACAGATTTATTATGAGTCAGACCTAGCTAGACTAGAATCGTATAATACCTATACTTTGACCTATACTTTGCTATTTGACTGTTGTCAAAATGTTGATATCCATTACTTATAATCGAAAAATGTAACATGTAAGGATAACATTTAATTTGTAAGTAAGAATAACTTTTGTAAAAACAGGAAATGAATCGGTCAAAAACAAATAAGTTATAATCGGTTTTACCATGGTTTTACTACGACTGTATCTGTCACTTTTTCTGACCATACCCCTCTATACATTTTGTAACATTTTTGTTTTGAAAAGAGCAACTGCTAAGTTTCTTGCCGACTCTTTTCAGCAGAATCAGCTTTCCGAACCGGTGGTAGATTCTTGACTTGTCATATGAGCCACAAGTTGGCCTAGATAAAATAAATGATTTTGAATTTTGATGCCTGCCACGTATGGATTTAGTTTTTAAATCCCGTGGGTACTGTTTAATTTTCCGGGATAAAAGTAGCCTTTGTCACTCTCCAGGTCCTCAACTGCGCCCATGCAAAAACTCACGTCAATCGATAGTTCTGTTGCGGCATGATTAAAGGACAAACCAATAAAACAACATAGTTTCGCATTTATAATACCTAAGCAAGCAAGCAGTGATAGCCCAGTGGTTAAGACTGCGGTCTCCTATTTGGTCGCAGGTTCGATCCAATTCGCATTGGGCCAGGGTGGTCGACTATATGGCCTATAACCCTTCTCTGAGAGGATACTTGCGTTCAGTGATAATCTAATATAAAAAAATATTTTTAAACAACCGACTTCAAACTCCCGCTTTACTACATTACACACGCACTATACAAAGTATTTAATTTATTGTTGATATTATAAAACCGCTCGACCGATTTCGATATTTATATCAAATCGGTCCACACGTCTTTGAGTAATCGGTGAACATACATAAAAAAAAAAAGATTCCGACGAATTGAGAACCTCCTCCTTTTTTGAAGTCGGTCAAAAAAGGCGGAAGTCTTGAGCACTACGCCATTACCACTGTGATGTTCTCTTGGGAATGTAGGAACGCCTTTACGTAACAACTCTATGGTCGTTATATGTAAATCGGGCAATTTCCAATACTGTACGGAACGATCAGATGTAATCGTACGACGTCTTTGTATTAACTGTTTCATTTGGTATTCTCCCTGTACATTTTAATATTTTACACATGAAAGTATATTGTACAATGTACATACTTAGAATAGAACAGATTTTGGAACGTAAGTTCCTTATCGCGCGGTGCGAAAAGGGGCTAGACGGAAAAAATTAAGGAGCCGACACTCGACACTTTTTTGAAACCGACACTTTTTTGTTGAATGTGAATTTTGCATTATGTTCGGTATTTTCGCGGTACAATGTTGGGTCTCCGTAGCCCTGTGGCTTCGGCAGTCGCTTAACAGTTAAAAGTCTATGGTTCGAATCCCAGCTCGACAGACTGAATTTTCTATTTTCAATTTTATTTTCAATAATTTCTACATGTGGAATTTTTCCCTAATTTTTTATTGTATAAATTGGATAAAATGTTATTGTACTACTAACGCCATCTGTTAAAAAACCAGAGTAACTCTTTGGTTTTGTAACATTGCTGCAATAGAAATAAACTAAATATAATTCATCGTAGTTAATCAATTTAATACTAGATGACACCACTAGTCTATTACAATTCCTTCACTAATTAATCGAAAGGAACTTCGTTCCATCCGGGTGTCCCTTGACATCTCTCAAGTTTATTATATAAAAATAAACATATATTTTTTATATAAAACATATGTTTTTTATACAAAAATAAACATTTACCAAAATACAGGTCTTTTTAGGGTTCCGTACCCAAAGGGTGCGAACGGGACCCTATTACTAAGCCTCCGCTGTCCGTCCGTCCGTCCGTCTGTCAGCGGGCTGTATCTCGTAAACCGTAATAGGTAGACAGTTGAAATTTTCACAGATTGTGTATTTCTATTGCCGCTATAACAAAAAATAATAAAAATTAAATTAAATTAAACTAGTGGTTCGCCCCGAACTGAGACCTCGCGGTAACGGTATTCCATGATTATTCATTCAATCGATACATGATAACCAAAACTGACATTATTATTATGCCCGTTTTCACCAAACATACCTAAATCATCCCCTAAGTAGGAGTCTCTTAACGTAGGTAGCTCCTAAATACAATCCTAAGTCCTAACATCCGTCCCAATATCCTTTTAGGTGTCCCGTACAGGATCGTGATAAATAAGTTGACAGAAAACATCAATCACCTAACTTATAGGTAGCCCGTAAAGGTTAGGGAACGTTAGTGAAAACATTGAATTATTATGTAGGTACTAACGAGTGAAACCGGGTTACGGGCATCTGTACAAATCGTCATCTATCGACGCGAATAGAAAATATACAATATTTAACTAAAATTTAACTAAAAAATTATTTTAATTGAATAATATGGTACAAAAAAAATTACAATACAATTATTGTATTATAATAAGTAACTAAATAATAATGGTCGACGCAAAACTGTTTTTGGGATAGGTCGTAGTCGTAACTCGTAGTTCCATGGGAATAGTTACTGACTGCGCCATCTATTAGCATTATTGTGAAGCTATGTTGATGCTATATGAATTACTGATGCCCATTAAAAATTAAATAATCTCGTTTCTTTATAATATTCATATAATTTTAGTATTTGTTGTTCAAGTACAGGATATAAGTGACCTAAAAAAATAAAATCAGTTTGAAAATCCATAGCGGATTTTCCTAGAGAACGTCTTCAAGCGAGCGTATAAAATCGCCAATTTGAAAGCCCCCCATTTCGTCAATTTTAAGGTAAAAATTAAAAAAAATATATTTTTGTACTCAGTTCAAAATTATCTTTAAAATGATACGTAACAATTTTATGTAACGCGATATTTTTTTTTTACTTCGCATTCGCTTCTATGAGAGCCCCCCTGAAATAAAGATTTTTATAACTTTTTAAGCCATTTTCGGCTGGAGGCCATCGGTTTACATATTATATCTAAATTTGAAGTAATTACGTTCAGTAATTCAAAAGTTATAAGGCTCTGACAGACGGACGGACGGACGGACGGACAAGTGCAAATCGCTCTAGTTAACTCAGAGACCTCGCTTCGCTCGGTCAAAAATAAAGGGGGCTCCCATACCAAATAAAATTTAATTTTTTTACCCTGGCATGTGGAGTGCTATTTTCTAGAACTCAATAAGTGGATTCCAAATATATTTTTAATTATTTTTTAGCTTCAAATAAAGATATGGGGGGGGCATCAAAATTGTAACCAAAACAAACGAGCATTTTTTCCCCATATGCTAATTTAGTACTATCTAAGAACTAGGATAGGTATTTAAATATGCGTATCTAGTTTTAAAAAAGTGATTTGGTCATATGTACAGAACCCTAAAAGAAGGAGGCCCGACTCGCATTTGCCGATTTTTATATGTATAAAATAAATAACATAGATAGAAAGCAGTATTATATTTGTGCCGTTTGCTGTTGAAACTTTAGGATCATGGGGCGAGGAGATGGGCGTCGCCAAGGGGGGGTAGGTAGGGGCAGCTGCCCCCCCCCCCCCAGATATTTCAAAAATATAGTGCAAGTAACTCAATGCATACTCTTCCCGTCCTCCATAATAATGTCAAATCCCCCCCCCCCAACCCCCCCCCCCCCCCCCCCACCACCTTTACCATTAAGCTCTTAGGCGAGGATGCTAAATCCTTTAAGGATCCATCCTCCCGTCTCATAGGGTCCAATGTTGATTGGAATCACTTTGTCCCCAGGTGTCAGCGTGGGTGACGGAGCTGGTGCTCGCGCAGTCCTCGTCGGAAGACAGGAAGGCGACGCTGGCGTGCGTCCTCCGCGTGGCGCTCACCTGCTGGAACATCGGCAACTTCAACGGCGCCATGGAGATCGTCGCTGGCTTGAAGTGAGTGTGCTCCTGCATTCTGTAGTGGCAGCGTGGGTGATGGAGCTGGTGCTCGCGCAGTCCTCGTCTGAAGACAGGAAGGCGACGCTGGCATGCGTCCTCCGCGTGGCGCTCACCTGCTGGAACATCGGCAACTTCAACGGCGCCATGGAGATCGTCGCTGGCTTGAAGTGAGTGTGCTCCTGCATTCTGTAGTGCCAGCGTGGGTGACGGAGCTGGTGCTCGCGCAGTCCTCGTCTGAAGACAGGAAGGCGACGCTGGTGTGCGTCCTCCGCGTGGCGCTCACCTGCTGGAACATCGGCAACTTCAACGGCGCCATGGAGATCGTCGCTGGCTTGAAGTGAGTGTACTCCTGCATTCTCTAGTGGCAGCTTGGGTGGCGGAGCTGGTGCTCTGGTAGGCCTCGTCGGAAGACAGGAAGGCGACGCTGGCGTGCGTCCTCCGCGTGGCGCTCACCTGCTGGAACATCGGCAACTTCAACGGCGCCATGGAGATCGTCGCTGGGTTGAAGTGGGTGTGCTCCTGCATTCTGTTGTATCAGCGTGGGTGGCGGAGCTGGTGCTCTGTTTGTCCTCGTTGGAAGACAGGATGATGGCTGCTGCTGGGTGCTGGGTTGAAGGGAGTGTAGTCCTGCATTCTCTAGTGTCAGCGTGGGTGGCGGAACTGGTGCTTTTGCTGTCCTCGTCGGAAGACAGGAAGACATGATGGCTGCACTGGGTGGCTTGAAGGGAGGGTACTCCTGCATTCTCTAGTGTTAGTGTGGGTGACGGAGCTGGTGCTCGCGCAGTCCTCGTCTGAAGACAGGAAGGCGACGCTGGCGTGCGTCCTCCGCGTGGCGCTCACCTGCTGGAACATCGGCAACTTCAACGGCGCCATGGAGATCGTCGCTGGCTTGGAGTGAGTGTACTCCTGCATTCTCTAGTGGCAGCGTGGGTGGCGGAGCTGGTGCTCTGGTAGTCTTTGTAGGAAGACAGGTAGCATGATGGCTGCTGCTGGGTGCTGGCTTGAAGTGAGTGTACTCCTGCATTCTGTAGTGGCAGCGTGGGTGGCGGAGCTGGTGCTCTGTTTGTCCTCGTTGGAAGACAGGATGATGGCTGCTGCTGGATGCTGGCTTGAAGTGAGTGTACTCCTGCATTCTCTAGTGTCAGCGTGGGTGGCAGAACTGGTGCTCTGGTAGTCCTCGTCAGAAGATAGGAAGCATGATGGCTGCACTGAGAGGCTTGAAGGGAGGGTACTCCTGCATTCTCTAGTGGCAGCGTGGGTTGCGGAGCTGGTGCTCTGGTAGTCTTTGTAGGTAGACAGGAAGCATGATGGCTGTTGCTGGGTGCTGGCTTGAAGGGAGTGTACTCCTGCATTCTGTTGTGTCAGCGTGGGTGGCGGAGCTGGTGCTCCGGTAGTCCTCGTCAGAAGACAGGAAATAATTATGATGGCTGCTGCTGGGTGCTGGCTTGAAGTGAGTGTACTCCTGCATTCTCTAGTGTCAGCGTGGGTGGTGGAGCTGGTGCTCTGGTAGTCTTTGTAGGTAGACAGGAAGCATGATGGCTGCTGCTGGGTGCTGGCTTGAAGGGAGTGTACTCCTGCATTCTGTTGTGTCAGCGTGGGTGGCGGAGCTGGTGCTCCGGTAGTCCTCGTCAGAAGACAGGAAATAATTATGATGGCTGCTGCTGGGTGCTGGCTTGAAGTGAGTGTACTCCTGCATTCTCTAGTGGCAGCGTGGGTGGTGGAGCTGGTGCTCTGGTAGTCTTTGTAGGTAGACAGGAAGCATGATGGCTGCTGCTGGGTGCTGGCTTGAAGGGAGTGTACTCCTGCATTCTGTTGTGTCAGCGTGGGTGGCGGAGCTGGTGCTCCGGTAGTCCTCGTCAGAAGACAGGAAATAATTATGATGGCTGCTGCTGGGTGCTGGCTTGAAGTGAGTGTACTCCTGCATTCTCTAGTGTCAGCGTGGGTGGTGGAGCTGGTGCTCTGGTAGTCTTTGTAGGAAGACAGGAAGCATGATGGCTGCTGCTGGGTGCTGGCTTGAAGGGAGTGTACTCCTGCATTCTGTTGTGTCAGCGTGGGTGGCGGAGCTGGTGCTCCGGTAGTCCTCGTCAGAAGACAGGAAATAATTATGATGGCTGCTGCTGGGTGCTGGCTTGAAGTGAGTGTACTCCTGCATTCTCTAGTGTCAGCGTGGGTGGTGGAGCTGGTGCTCTGGTAGTCTTTGTAGGAAGACAGGAAGCATGATGGCTGCTGCTGGGTGCTGGCTTGAAGGGAGTGTACTCCTGCATTCTGTTGTGTCAGCGTGGGTGGCGGAGCTGGTGCTCCGGTAGTCCTCGTCAGAAGACAGGAAATAATTATGATGGGTGCTGCTGGGTGCTGGCTTGAAGTGAGTGTACTCCTGCATTCTCTAGTGTCAGCGTGGGTGGTGGAGCTGGTGCTCTGGTAGTCTTTGTAGGAAGACAGGAAGCATGATGGCTGTTGCTGGGTGCTGGCTTGAAGGGAGTGTACTCCTGCATTCTGTTGTGTCAGCGTGGGTGGCGGAGCTGGTGCTCCGGTAGTCCTCGTCAGAAGACAGGAAATAATTATGATGGCTGCTGCTGGGTGCTGGCTTGAAGTGAGTGTACTCCTGCATTCTCTAGTGTCAGCGTGGGTGGTGGAGCTGGTGCTCTGGTAGTCTTTGTAGGAAGACAGGAAGCATGATGGCTGTTGCTGGGTGCTGGCTTGAAGGGAGTGTACTCCTGCATTCTGTTGTGTCAGCGTGGGTGGCGGAGCTGGTGCTCCGGTAGTCCTCGTCAGAAGACAGGAAATAATTATGATGGCTGCTGCTGGGTGCTGGCTTGAAGGGAGTGTACTCCTGCATTCTCTAGTGTCAGCGTGGGTGGTGGAGCTGGTGCTCTGGTAGTCTTTGTAGGAAGACAGGAAGCATGATGGCTGCTGCTGGGTGCTGGCTTGAAGGGAGTGTACTCCTGCATTCTGTTGTGTCAGCGTGGGTGGCGGAGCTGGTGCTCCGGTAGTCCTCGTCAGAAGACAGGAAATAATTATGATGGGTGCTGCTGGGTGCTGGCTTGAAGTGAGTGTACTCCTGCATTCTCTAGTGTCAGCGTGGGTGGTGGAGCTGGTGCTCTGGTAGTCTTTGTAGGAAGACAGGAAGCATGATGGCTGTTGCTGGGTGCTGGCTTGAAGGGAGTGTACTCCTGCATTCTGTTGTGTCAGCGTGGGTGGCGGAGCTGGTGCTCCGGTAGTCCTCGTCAGAAGACAGGAAATAATTATGATGGCTGCTGCTGGGTGCTGGCTTGAAGTGAGTGTACTCCTGCATTCTCTAGTGTCAGCGTGGGTGGTGGAGCTGGTGCTCTGGTAGTCTTTGTAGGAAGATAGGAAGCATGATGGCTGTTGCTGGGTGCTGGCTTGAAGGGAGTGTACTCCTGCATTCTGTTGTGTCAGCGTGGGTGGCGGAGCTGGTGCTCCGGTAGTCCTCGTCAGAAGACAGGAAATAATTATGATGGCTGCTGCTGGGTGCTGGCTTGAAGTGAGTGTACTCCTGCATTCTCTAGTGTCAGCGTGGGTGGTGGAGCTGGTGCTCTGGTAGTCTTTGTAGGAAGACAGGAAGCATGATGGCTGTTGCTGGGTGCTGGCTTGAAGGGAGTGTACTCCTGCATTCTGTTGTGTCAGCGTGGGTGGCGGAGCTGGTGCTCCGGTAGTCCTCGTCAGAAGACAGGAAATAATTATGATGGCTGCTGCTGGGTGCTGGCTTGAAGTGAGTGTACTCCTGCATTCTCTAGTGTCAGCGTGGGTGGTGGAGCTGGTGCTCTGGTAGTCTTTGTAGGAAGACAGGAAGCATGATGGCTGTTGCTGGGTGCTGGCTTGAAGGGAGTGTACTCCTGCATTCTGTTGTGTCAGCGTGGGTGGCGGAGCTGGTGCTCCGGTAGTCCTCGTCAGAAGACAGGAAATAATTATGATGGCTGCTGCTGGGTGCTGGCTTGAAGTGAGTGTACTCCTGCATTCTCTAGTGTCAGCGTGGGTGGTGGAGCTGGTGCTCTGGTAGTCTTTGTAGGAAGACAGGAAGCATGATGGCTGTTGCTGGGTGCTGGCTTGAAGGGAGTGTACTCCTGCATTCTGTTGTGTCAGCGTGGGTGGCGGAGCTGGTGCTCCGGTAGTCCTCGTCAGAAGACAGGAAATAATTATGATGGCTGCTGCTGGGTGCTGGCTTGAAGTGAGTGTACTCCTGCATTCTCTAGTGTCAGCGTGGGTGGTGGAGCTGGTGCTCTGGTAGTCTTTGTAGGAAGACAGGAAGCATGATGGCTGTTGCTGGGTGCTGGCTTGAAGGGAGTGTACTCCTGCATTCTGTTGTGTCAGCGTGGGTGGCGGAGCTGGTGCTCCGGTAGTCCTCGTCAGAAGACAGGAAATAATTATGATGGCTGCTGCTGGGTGCTGGCTTGAAGTGAGTGTACTCCTGCATTCTCTAGTGTCAGCGTGGGTGGTGGAGCTGGTGCTCTGGTAGTCTTTGTAGGAAGACAGGAAGCATGATGGCTGTTGCTGGGTGCTGGCTTGAAGGGAGTGTACTCCTGCATTCTCTAGTGTCAGCGTGGGTGGTGGAGCTGGTGCTCTGGTAGTCTTTGTAGGAAGACAGGAAGCATGATGGCTGCTGCTGGGTGCTGGCTTGAAGTGAGTGTACTCCTGCATTCTCTAGTGTCAGCGTGGGTGGTGGAGCTGGTGCTCTGGTAGTCTTTGTAGGAAGACAGGAAGCATGATGGCTGCTGCTGGGTGCTGGCTTGAAGTGAGTGTACTCCTGCATTCTCTAGTGTCAGCGTGGGTGGTGGAGCTGGTGCTCTGGTAGTCTTTGTAGGAAGACAGGAAGCATGATGGCTGCTGCTGGGTGCTGGCTTGAAGGGAGTGTACTCCTGCATTTTGTAGTGTCAGCGTGGGTGGCGGAGCTGGTGCTCTGGTAGTCCTCGTCAGAAGACAGGAAGACATGATGGCTGCACTGGGTGGCTTGAAGTGAGTGTACTCCTGCATTCTCTAGTGTCAGTGTGGGTGACGGAGTTTATGCTATAGAAACGCCCACCGGGTCAAACTAGAACAGTGTCAGTAAGTGTTCTATATAACATATTGGTTCCATGTTCCATTTTCATAGGAGATGAGAGAAGAAAAAGAAGAAAAGGAAGAAAAAAGGATAATGAGAAAGAAGTATGAGTGTTGTCAGCAGGGGTTTCTTTCGGCCTTCAGCTGTTCTGAGACTGTAGGCCGGCGGAAACTACTTGCTGACGATATTCTCTATCAGCTGAAGAAGAATCGAGAAGAAGAAGAAGAAGAAGATTATGAGGAGGAATACAACGACTTTTTTCATTATTCTTTGCACCCGTTGCACTATTCTCGTACCCACTCCTCAAACAAACTTTACGTTTTTATGGAGGGGAGAAGGGAATATAAGTCAAGTTTAACTTGGATAAAATATTCTTGAAAAAAAAATTGGTTGCCTGTAAAGTCGGATTACGTACGATAGTTTTACGTGATAACGTCATAAAGATGAACAGCGTGCTGCTATAACTAACTAGGGTAGCTAGGGTACACATCCGCTAACCACAGCGCGGACGCGATGACTGGCGGGCGGCAGCGGGCGGTTCCACGCTTTCGCTTGCACGCTCAGGCTCAGGCGGAACGTGACACTTTTTCGTGCGTGCAGCCGGTGTTCATCGATTTATAAGACGTTATCACGTCAAAACAAAATAAAAATATTGTAAGCACAATATTGCCAAAGAAAGCAAAATTGATTGTAGAAATAGGAAAGTATTTCAAATCTTCAAACGCGGTCATTCGGCATTATTTAGTACAACAGAAACTTTCAGCCACAAAGAAGCCCCATGAAAATCAAAATAACTTTCTCTTTGGAAAATTCTTTATACAAAAGAAGACGGAATTTGTGTTAAGGTGGAAGATACGGGTCTGCCCGCGAAATTCAAATTTAATTTGGTTTTTCGCAATTTGTAAACTAATACGACAAGGTAGGCTTATGGCCTTCTAATTGCGCCAGTGGAATTATCATCTTCACAGGTTTACATAAAAATCTTTACTTGAAAGTGTCCAGTTTAAGAAATTAATCAAAATATCGACTAATTTGTGAGTAACTCACGTCCAACTCAGTATTTTGATTAATTTCTCAAACTGGTCACTTTCAAGTAAAGATTTTTATGTAAACCTGTGAAGATGATACTGCCATCGTCGAAATTAGAAGGCTTTAAGCCTACTTTGTCGTATTAGTTTACAAATTGCGAAAAACCAAATTATATTTGAATTTCGCGGGCAGACCCGTGTCTTCCACCTTAAGCGAGTTGTGGCTATACTTACTAATATTATAAATACGAAAGTGTGTTTGTTTGTTGGTTTGTCCTCCAATCACGCAACAACGGAGCAAGTAGCAACAGATCGACATTATTTTTACTTTAGCCGAAACGTCAAGTGATCTACCACTGGTTCGGAATGAAGTTCTTAATCGATTTCTTAAACTACACAAAGGCTAGAATAGAAAGAAAGAGAAGCTAGATAGAACTGACCTTCGTCATTTTATAAAAGCTGAAAGTTTCTCTGCGTATGTCCCCAATACAGGTAAGAACGATCCCCGACTATGAAGCTTGGATCATGGTGGTTTAGGCAAATATCAGGTAACAAAGGTTTATAGACCTTTGTTGGTAAACCATAGTCTATTTGTAAATCCAGGGTTTAATCTACCTATCTTTATTCCCCAAATTGGTTTATTAGTTATGGCATGAAGAAGTAATACGTGAATTTCGACTTTTCAAAATCCTGCGGGAACCATGAATTTTTGTGGGATAAAAACCTAGCCTATACCTAACCTATAGCCTATGTATTAGTCCAGGGTATAATCTATCTCTCTATCAGAAGCAGTGATAGCCTAGTGGTTAAGACCGTGGTCTCCTATTCGGGGGGTCGCAGGTTCGATCCCGACCTCTGACTTTTCGGAGTCAAGTGCGTTTAAGCAATTAAATATCACTTGCTTCAACGGTGAAGGAAAACATCGTGAGGAAACCTGCACATCTTAGAGTTCTTCATAATATTCTCGAAGGTGTGTGAAGTCCGCCAATTCGCATTGGGCCAGCGTGGTGGACTATGGCCTATAAACCTTCTCTGAGAGGAGACCTGCGCTCAGTAGTGAGCCGTTGATGAAGCTAATGATGATGATGATGATGATGAATAATCTATCTACATTCCCAATTTCAGTCAAATCGGTTCATTAGCATGTGGCGTGCAGAAGTAACAGGTGAATTTCGATTTTTCAAATCATGAATTTTTAGGGGACAAAAAGTAGCTTATTGTACAAGTAATGTGTTAATCCAGGGTACAATCTATTTTTATTTCAAATTTCAGCCAAATATTATAAAATAACGACGTTCTGATCGTCCTAGGCTCCTTCTTTAAGAAGGCCTACGAAAGGCTAGAATAGAAAAATTTAGAATCGACGATGGAACGACCTCCCTGGCTCAGTGGTGAGTGTTCTTGGGTTCGATTGAATTGTAGTACGTTTTGTGGAAATGTCATATTCTATTCTAACAAAGATGCACGGGTTAAATCAGCTTGGCATCCAGCTGCCCACAAGATAGTATAAAAACTTATTACAATGTAATAGCTACTTATTAATATTGTAAAATGATTATTTTGAAAAGAGCAACTGCTGAGTTTCTTGCCGGCTCTTCTCAGCAGAATCCGCTTTCCGAACCGGTGGTAGAATCTTGACGTGTCATAAGAGCCACAGGTTGGCCTACATGAAATAAATAATTTTGAATTTGAATTTGAATTTGATTCCCGACGGTAATTTAGGAATTTATAATTTCTGAATTGTCTTTGGTCTGGTCTGGTGGGAGGCTTTGGCCGTGGCTAGTTACCACCCTACCGTCAAAGACGTGCCGCCAAGCGATTAAGCGTTCCGGCACGATGGCGTGTATTAATCTATTAGGGGTATGGGTTGAATGTTCACTGCCATGCCCCTTCCAAAGTTAGCCCGCTACTATCTTAGACTGCACCGTCACTTACTATCAGGTGAGATCGCAGTCAAGGACTAGCTTGTCATCGAATAAAAAAAAATATTACAGAACGTCACGCCCATTCTCACAAATGACTTTCGGACTTTCTTGAGGCAAGCAATCCTACTGATAATATTTCCCTTTCTAATCTCTAGTAAAGATATACTTAAATAAAAGTATGGATATAATAATATGTCGTCACTTCTGTATAAATCCCTCCTAATGCGTCTACCCCGGTACAACGCAGTTATAATCAGTCTCAATTTGTGAGCATCATGTGTCTATATTAGGAAAAGCTCTCATGTGACGCAATATATATTTATTTACTTACCACTGGTTGTTAAAAAGACATTTTTTTGAATTGCTGCCCTTATTTTGGCGCCAATTAGGGTTGCCAACTGTACTATTATGACTCCCTACTCGTGGTCACACCAGTTTGTAACACCAGTGTGACTAAGAGAAATTTTTGCCTTGTCTTCACACCGCGGTTATACTAACCGATGCCCGCGACTTCGTCCACGTTTTTAAAATCCATCGGGAACTCTTTGATTTTCCGAGATAAAAAGTAGCCTATGTCACTCTCCAGGTCCTCGACTATGCCCATGCAAATCACGTCGTTCCGTAAGCCTGTTGCGGCGTGATTGAAGGACAAACCAACAAACCAATAAACCAACAGACAAACACACTTTTGCATTTATAATATTAGTAAGGATTAACGTTAGTATTGTGACTTGTGATAAGTAAATAGTTCGTGTAGTATATAGGCAGTAGACATCATGATGTCTACATTGCTCATACAGCAAATAGTGGGTAGAAGCAAAACACAGAGGCGCATAAATACGGGCACCACTAGGTGGGGTGGGGTCTTATATTATGGTCTTCATTTCAAACCAATGATTATTTTGAAAAGAGCAACTGAGTTTCTTGCCGGCTCTTCTCAGCAGAATCCGCTTCCGAACCGATTGTAGAGTCATGACGTGTTATAAGGGCCACTGGTTGGCCTACGTGAAATAAAAAATTCTGAATTTTGATTTTTTTTGAGTTACGGTCTACCTAAGCGAAGTTAGGTGACGCTTTCTGTCAATTTAGTTTCCACGAACCTTTAGCGAACACCGTTGCGGTTGCGGTTGCGTTGGTGCGGTATTTCTGAAAATCGGTCCAAATTTTCTGAGCGCGATGCCACAGACAGACAAATCGGTCAAAATCGGACAGCTTTTTGCGTCGGGTCCTGGTAAATATTTTCGAACCGTTTTCGTTTTGTTAGAAAAGATAAAATCTTTTTGTCCAAAGCGCTCAAAGAAAGATGAGATCGTTTGACCCCAATCAACAACTGACAGGTGCCGTTTGGACCCCATTCAAGTATAACCAGAGTACACGTAAGAGGTCATTTCGCCCCTCATCCAATCCAGTCCGAAATTCATTACCACCATTTCAGGGTCGTTAAGTTACAACTGACAGGGCATTTAGACCCTTGATCTAAATGACCTCATTCTTTTTAACCGACTTCAAAAATTGGTTGTCTGTAAAGTCGGTTTACGGACGATAGTTTTACGTGATAACGTCGTAAAGAAACATTGACGATGACTGGCGGGCGGCAAAAGCCAACGCTTGGGCCGATCGTGCCTCTCTATCGCTTGTTCCGCGCTCTCGCTTGAACGCTCATCCTCAGGCGGAACGTGACACGTTTTCGTACGTGCAGCCGGTGTTCATCGATTTATAAGACGTTATCACGTCAAAAAGGAGGATATTCTCAAGTCATCGGAATCTTTTTTTTTTTAAGTTTTACTTTGTATTTTATAAGTTTTTGCAATTCACGAAGGCGAGTGAGCTTTACTTGTGGTTACTTCGTGTACATGCACATTGCATAAGTGTGCGTGCCTGTCAAAGCCTAGGTGGGAGCGGGCAGGCGCGAGCATTGCGCTCGCTCACACTTATACAGATACGACACACACAACCATAAGTCAGTCGCCCTCGTGAATTGCAAGAACTATATCTAGCTGATATCAGCAGCTTTCTGTGTGTGCTTTTTCACAATCATAAGAATTCTTGATTACCCGGGATGAAAAGGTGTAATACCTATCTATTTCCGAGATCGATTAATCTCTGTTACTTTCGTCGATATCGATTGAGCGGATATTGATGCAAGAATAAATTTGTTTGTTGGTTGGTTCTTCAATCACACCCCAACGGAGCACAGGATCGATGAAATTTTTGCATGGGGAAGTACTTGAACGGAGAGCCATCAAAGATGACAAAAAAATCGGTGCGATATAGCACTAGAATTTTGAGAGTTTGCTATGTCGTGGCACAGCAACCCTGCTCTTAGCTACAAGTATGGCCAGACACCGCACTATAACGTTGTGCTCAATAAACCAAGTTCTCGCTGGACGTGATAATACGTTGTGCCACAGCACTGCCAATATGTGCCGTAATGCTAATACGTTGTTTGCATAAACGTGTTAAAAAGCTCTCTCCACGTGGACGGTGTCGCGAGCAGAGGCTAGTTCATTATATAAGTTCATTATATAAGGGCTTAATTATTGTTTCTTGATCTCAAACAAACATTTCAATTCTATATTTTGTACGGATATTAATTTAATAAAACGTAAAAGGCCTCAACGCCCAAGGCACAAGGTTTGGAAAAATACTCTGAAAGCGATTTTACTTCACGACCATAGACTTAAAAGCACTAGAAACGCAGAAATGAATATCATCTATACATATAATAAAACTGTAACTGGAAGATTTCTGTATATTTAATATATTTTGAAAATTTTAATTGGGGGATGCTTTACTATCGATACTGAGTCCAAAACAGATTTTTATTTAATTTTTGTCTGTTTGTTTGTCCTTCTTTCACGTAAAAACTACCGCACAGATTTCTACAAAATTTTATACCGTGGTAGCTTATTACTCGGGTCAACATCTAGGCTACTTTTTATCCCGGAAAATCAAGGAGTTCCCGAGGGACTTTAAAAACTAAATCCACGCGGACAAAGTCGCGGGCATCAGCTAGTAAATTTATAAAAGGAAAGGATTACTGACTGACTGACTGATCTATCAACGCACAGCTCAAACCACTGGACGGATCGGGCTGAAAGACGTTCAGATAGCTAATTATGACGTAAGCATCCGCTAAGAAAGGATTTGTACAATTCAACCCCTTGGGGGCCAAATAAGGGTTCAAAAATCGAATTAAACGTGAGCAAAGCCGCGGGTAAAAGCTAGTCCTGCTAATATTATATTATAAATGTGAAAGTTTGCGAGGATGTATGGATGGATATTTGGATGGATGGATGTTTGGATGGATGTTTGTTACTCTTTCACGCCACAACGAATAAACTGATTTGTCTGATATTGGGAATCGAGATAGCTCATACCCAGAATTAACACATAGGCTACATTTTATCCCGGAAAATTACAGAGTTCCCGCGGGAATTAAAAAACCGAAGTCGCGGGCATCAGCTAGTCATCATACTCATACTAATATTATAAATGCGAAAGTGTGTATGTTGGTTTGTTGGTTTGTACTTCAATCATGCCGCAACAGAGCTACGGATCGACGTAATTTTTTGAATGGGTATAGTTGAGGACCTGGAGAGTGACATAGGCTACTTATGTTATATTCTAGAAAATTAAAGAGTACCTGAGGGATTTTAAAAACTAAATCCACGCGGACGAAATCGTGGGCATCGGCTTATTTAATAGAATAGAATATAATGTATGCGATCAACGCATATTTTTTGTTCTCATATTATCTGTATTTTGTAGGTTTAATATGGCAATACTGTCTGTTACAACTCTTTAATTTATGCTCTAGTCTATACTCTCTCTGACAGCAACCTCTGCTCGCATAATACGTGTCTACTACGTGCTAGCATAATTTTGTAACTAAAATAATTTGTAAAAGTGCAATCATAAGTAAAATAAACTGCGTTGTTAAATTCATCGACTTTTCTTGGCCGCCTCGAACATTTTCTGGTCCTACGAGCGTCGGATGCATGAACACAGCGCCGAATTCAAAATCGCCATCAGTCAACATCGTACGTATTCTGCGTCATCGCCGCCATGTCTTCGCCACGAGATGTTGAAAGGTTACTCGCACAAAGAAATAATGTGAAAGGTAGGATCACGCGAATCTACAATTTTTCGCAATCCGATCTGTCCGAGGTGGAAACTACGGAACTAAAGGTGCGACTTGCAGACCTTCAAAAGTTACTCGAAAGGTACGAGAATATACAGATGTACATTGAAATGGAGGATGACGACGACGACAAAAACGACCAAGATCGCAACGCAGTGGAAGAAAAGTACTATACCACAAAGGCGCACCTACAAAAGGTGATCGATGCGCGTGCCACGCCGGCACCCATGCAGTACAACACGTGCAACTCTGATGCCTTCAACATCAAGCTGCCTAAATTGGAATTACCGACATTCGACGGGACACTAAAGGATTGGCACAGTTTCAAGAATATATTTCAATCTGCCATCGGGGACAGCAACCTACCACCCGTTCAAAAACTTCAGTATCTAAAGTCAGCCTTGCGAGGAGAGGCTGCGGGACTCGTTGGATCGCTTCTTATCACCAACGAAAACTACAACAAGGCTATGGACATTCTTCAAAGCAGGTACGACAATAAGGTTATCCTTGTGAATCACCATATTAAAGCAATAGTCAATCATCCACCTGCAACAAAGTTTAGACTCATTAAATGCACTCAAAGTTGAAACTCAAGGTTGGAATGTTTTATTAGTTTTTCTCATAACTCAAAAATTGGATAACTCACTTAGAGCTGCTTGGGAAATTAATAGAAAGGAAACCACTTTACCTACCTTAACTGAACTTCTTGACTTTCTCAGCTTACGTAGGACAGCCTTTGAGTTGATCAATGACAAAGGCGCTGACAGTAAGTCGATGGTCCCTGCTAAGACCAAGGTAACTCATGGTGCTACAGTTGAGCATGTTAATGATATTTGTATATTATGTAAGGCTCAACATTGTGTTCTTTATAAGTGCCCTGAATATTTAAAAATGGTTCCTCAACAGCGGCTTGAGTTTGTAAAAAATAATTCACTTTGCCGGAATTGCCTTAAACCTTTTAAGTCTAATCACCAGTGCTCCAAGCATAAGTGTTTTACCTGTAGAGGTCGCCACCACACGACGGTCCACATAAATAGCTCTAAAACCCCTAACGCACTACATTCTAATAGTGTTAATAAGTTTCAACTCTCACACTCAGCATCCGAAATGCTTGCACTAGCTCAGATGTCTGCGCCAACTAAGCCTACATCTAATGACAACTTAAAGTCAACCACGCCTCATAATCAAGCTAGCACTGCTGACGGCAGCCTACCTGTTGTTCACACAGCTATCACTAAAATTACTAACAATATGCATATTTTGCTATCCACAGCAGTCGTTAGGATAGCCGACGCTGATGGACAGTGGCATACAGCCAGGGCTCTCTTGGACTCTGGAAGCGAGGTCAACCTGATCAGCAACAAGTTGGCACTCAAACTCAAATGTAAGTTCGAACCTAATCAATGTTCTATTAAAGGAATAGGTTCTTCTAAATTACACTCTAATGTAGCTCTTACTACTCGAATAGCATCACGCATCAGTGAATATCAAGCCAGTCTTACATGCTTAGTGATGGATAATATTACAGTCAATCTACCGCACTTTTATGTCCACACTAACACCTGGAACATACCTACTCACATAGCTAACACATTAGCAGACCCTACATTCAACATTCCCAATGAAATCTACCTACTAATAGGTGCACAACTGTTTTACAACATCATAACACAAGGTAGTTGTACATTAGGTGAAAACTTACCTCATGCAGTTAACTCAGTGTTCGGCTGGATTATTTCAGGTCCATTTCTTGACACTAGAGCTATACACCTCACTTCACATACATTAGTGAATCTACACCTCATTGATGATCACAACAGTGACAAATTGTTATCTAGATTCTGGGAACAAGAAGAGTTAAGCTACAAACCAACACTCACACCAGATCAAGCATATTGTGAACAACTGTTTACCGACAGCACTACCATTTCTGACACAGGTCGCTACACAGTTCATTTACCTATCAATCAAGAGATGATTTACAAACTACGTGATTCTTTCAACACAGCATATCGTTGCCTCTTACAATTAGAGTCAAGATTTAGCAAAGACCCTATTTTATATAAACAATTTATTCATGAATTTTTAGAACTTGATCATGCTGAGATAGTACAAGGGGATTTTAAAACTCCTGGTAAATACCCTGCCTACTTTCTTCCTCATCATGCAGTTTTAAAGAGCAACTCAATTTCCACTAAATTGAGAACCGTTTTTAATGCGAGCTCTCAAAGTTCCAGCGGCATCTCATTAAATGATGCTCTGTTTGAAGGTCCTAATATTTATAACAATATACTAGACATCATTATAAGGTTTAGAATGCACAAAGTTGTTTTTTCCACAGACATAGTGAAGATGTTTAGAAATATTTTGGTTCATCCTGAACACCGCTCTCTATTGAGACTACTGTGGAGAGATAATAAACAAGACCCTATACAATGCTTGCAACTTAAAACAGTCACATATGGCACCAAGTGTGCACCCTACTTAGCTTGTAGAACTCTTAAAGATTTAGCCCACAGACATAAAGATACACACCCTCGTGCCGCTCAATGCATACAGGAACAATGCTATATGGATGACTTGATGGACGGAGCAGATGACATACACACAGTCATTCAACTTTGTGATGAGGTCACTGACCTACTTCATAAAGGTGGTTTCACACTACACAAGTGGTCATCTAACTGCCGAGATATTCTTGATCATGTCACAAGTAATCTGTCAGACAACATGAGTTCTGCCTCATATGATTTCTCACCTGAGTGTATAGTCAAGACACTAGGCATACAGTGGATACCTACTGAAGATTGTTTTACTATATCAATACCTAACAAAGAAACCTCTCAACATACAAAGCGAACAGTTTTATCTAACATTGCTCAGATCTTTGACCCTCTAGGTTTGCTCTCACCCAATACTGTCACTGCAAAGATTTTAATGCAAAATATTTGGAAGCTTAATTTAAATTGGGATAGTGCTCTGCCTGCAGATGTAGAGAGTCAGTGGTTAACCTTTTATAAAAATTTACAATGCTTGAAAGGCATGGAACTGCCACGCTATTACTTTTCTGACATCCCAATTGAACTTGCACTTCTAGGATTTGGTGATGCATCCTCTCAAGCTTATGGTGCATGTATATACCTAAGGGCTACCTATTCTAATAAAAAACCTACTTGCACACTTGTCATGTCTAAGACAAAGGTTAGTCCAATTAAAGTTGTCTCAATCCCAAGATTAGAACTAGGGTCAGCCTTGCTATTAGCGCGAATGAATAATAAGGTACAAACCATACTCACATCATTCAATATAAAAAATACTTACTTATTTTCTGACTCTGCTGTTGTACTTCACTGGCTGAAGTCTCCATACAAAAGGTATAATGTTTACATTTGAAATAGGCTCATGGAGATTTTAGAGTTGACCTCAGTAGAAGCTTGGTATTATATTAACACTAAGGAGAACCCAGCTGATTTGCTCACTCGGGGTATCACTGCGGAAGAACTAATCCAATCTGACTTATGGTGGACAGGCCCTAAGTGGACTAGGGAGGATATTACCAAGTGGCCCATTGTCATTCCCCAACCAGTAGTAGAATCTAATAGCAGGTTAGAATTGGTTAAGCCTAAGGCACATACCACACATACAGTCACCACAGAACATACATTTTTGGAATATTTTGGAAGATTTTCAAATTTCACAAACCTTAACAGAACTATGGCATATGTTCTTAGATTCATCAGCAACTGCCGAAGTAACATTAAAACCATTTCATTTCTTTCAGTATCAGAGCTAAACAATGCACAGGATTTCATCATCCGTACTTTACAACAAGCATTTTTCCCAAAGGAAATAAAAGAATTAGATTCACTGAAAGATACCACCAGCCATAGAGATCTATACACATTTAAATCTAGCCCTTTGAGAAAATTAAATCCATTCTTGGACAGCAAAGGTATTATTCGTGTAGGAGGTCGGATCAGACATGCAAACATTCAATACAACCAAGCACACCCTGTCATCTTACCTTGTCAATCTCACATAACTACACTCATTATTGAACAGTATCATTACAGACTCTTACATTCAGGTATTCAAACCACACTTGCCAATGTAAGACTGAAATACTGGCCTATAAAGGGTAGAATTGAAGTGAAAAAGGTTATTCACAGGTGTGTCCGATGCATTCGGTTTAGAGCTTCAACTTGCCAACAACAAATGTCAGACCTACCTAGTCCAAGAGTGTCATTGGTTCGTGCATTCACTCATGTCGGCATTGACTTTAGTGGTGCCATTAACATTAGATCAAATATGACTCGCAATTGCAGATACACTAAAGGTTATATATGCCTTATAGTTTGTCTTGCTACTCGTGCTATTCACTTAGAATTAGTGAGTGATTTGTCATCTCAAGCACTAATAAATGCCATAAAACGGGCAATTTTTAGACGAGGATTTTTAGCCACGTGTATTCGGACAATGCTTCGAATATGAATGGTTCTAGTAACGAACTCAATGAACTATACAAAATGTTTAAAAATGACACTTCATACAGTGAGATTGTTAATTTTTGTAGTAGCAATAAAATTCAGTGGCATTTTACTGTACCTCTAGCCAGTCATATGGGAGGCATATATGAAGCTGGCATTAAATCTGTCAAGCTATTATTAAAAAGGCAATTATGTAATAGTAAGTTAACTTATGAACTTTTGAATACTGTACTTATTCAGATTGAGGGAATCCTCAATAGCCGTCCATTGTGTCCAATGAACGATGAACATAATGATTTAGTTTGCCTGACACCAGGGCATTTCATCATAGGGGCGCCTATTGTGGACTTACCTGAACCTAATATTAGTGAAATTTCAGAAAATAGGTTAACTATTTTTCAAAGGGTCACTAAACACAAACAGACCTTTTGGAAACAGTTCTATAAACAATACTTATCTGAATTGCAAAGTAGAAATAAGTGGCTTTGTAAATTGAATAATTTAGAAATAGGTAATATAGTTATAATCAAGGATGAAAATACTCCACCAGCTTGCTGGCCTCTAGGCAAGGTTATTCAAATTTATAAAAATGCAACTGACAACCTTGTTAGATCTGTACTTCTCAAGACTGCATCTGGAGAGTATCATCAACAATACTTATCTGAATTGCAAAGTAGAAATAAGTGGCTTTGTAAATTGAATAATTTAGAAATAGGTAATATAGTTATAATCAAGGATGAAAATACTCCACCAGCTTGCTGGCCTCTAGGCAAGGTTATTCAAATTTATAAAAATGCAACTGACAACCTTGTTAGATCTGTACTTCTCAAGACTGCATCTGGAGAGTATCATCGTCCTATCAATAAACTGGTTTTACTCCAATAGTAGAAATTAATTTTAGTTATTATGATAAGATCATATTAAATGATGAATGGTGGTCCCTTGAGTCTTATTGGAAATTTGTTATTCAGTGTTATGAAACAATTGCATAACCCAGTCATTTAGCAATAATTTTCTTTCATAATCTATAACATTAATAATTATAAATACTATTTCTTATAACTTGAGTATAAAACACTAGTTGAAATAATATATACTTTGTTTATGTACTAAGATGTTCAGTAACTATTATCAATATTGTTTCTTAAATTTAAACTGCACTTTATTATGTAATTTTGTTTTATATTTATAGTCACTTTGGTGTACCTAATTGATGTTATCATTACTTAACTAAATGTAATTTTGTTCTACTCGTAACTTGTGTAATTTTGTTCCAACTTATCTAACTTTAATAATTCAATTTGGTTTAATTTGTAATACCATAATTATGCATAGCTTTCTTCACCTCCAGGGCAGTATGTATGCGATCAACGCATATTTTTTGTTCTCATATTATCTGTATTTTGTAGGTTTAATATGGCAATACTGTCTGTTACAACTCTTTAATTTATGCTCTAGTCTATACTCTCTCTGACAGCAACCTCTGCTCGCATAATACGTGTCTACTACGTGCTAGCATAATTTTGTAACTAAAATAATTTGTAAAAGTGCAATCATAAGTAAAATAAACTGCGTTGTTAAATTCATCGACTTTTCTTGGCCGCCTCGAACATATAATAGAAATATTTTTTATTCAAATAAACTTTTTTACAAGTGCTTTTGAATCGTCGATGAGTCTACCACTGGTTCGGAATGCCGTTCCTGCCGAGAAGAACCAGCAAGAAACTCGGCAGTTGCTCTTTTCAAAACAAGTTCACAATATAGTAGATATTATGCTATGTATGCAGTGTTTCCACAATGAGGAAAAAGAGAATTTATAGGTTAATCATTACCTACTGTCTCATGAATCGCTGGAACGAATTATATCCAATATAAATTTCTTTGTACTCTTCTAGTAATGCGTATATCTCTGCGCGTGAAGCCTCAGTAATAGGCCCGTAGTCGGTTTACTGACCGCCGCGGGCTGTATACCTTTACCTTTTATATTAATAACATTTAATAATACTTACTTAACAACACAAACACACAAACAGAAACACTTAGCAGGATTTTAGGAGTATTAATAGTACATTATTGTCGAGGCTCAGAATAAAGCAATTTATGGACGAGTAACATTGGAAGGCCGAGGCGAAGCCGAGGACTTCCAGGTGATTTTAAAAGGACGAGGCGCTAGCCGAGGCCTTTTTAAGTAAACGAGGCCATGAATTGCTATTTCGGCCGAGGCTTATATAGTACTTTTCTCTAATTTGAGGAAACAACAAAAAAATAATTAAAGAAACACTGTTTTATTTCATGTTAAATGTTATAGTACATTAGCTTCTTCCGCCATATCTGGTGGTGTGAAGTCCATTAATTCTTCATCCGATTCCGAATCCATTTTTATTTCAGAACAAGAAATATATTGTAAAAGAAAACACCAGTCACCAATAATTCTTTACCTCCAATTAAACCACGCTCTTTTTGTTCCATTTAAAAAAAAAATCATTCTTATTTTTTTAAATTGTATAACTCAGCGAAAGAAATGCGCATTTAAAACACCTAATCACAGAGTAACTACATTTTAAAAACCTCGTACCTGTCCAGCAATTTACATTATTGTCCTGTTACGTAATTGCTGGCGCCACGCCAGCAATGAGCCAATTGACGTTTCGTTTTTTTAAATAAAGAAGCGATTTCCGAGCAAATTTGAGAAAATATTATTATTAAGTTTGTACGACTTCTTTTATTTATTTATATTTTATACACTCATTTAAGAGGGGACTCTAGTGGGCCTTTCCCCATACAAACGCATTTTGCTGTTTTCTTCATGGATAATGCCTCTAGAACAATGATTTTTTATCCACAAAATCTAGGTCTAATTAATAAACAGATAAATTTGATAAGTTTTTAACAAAAAAGAAAATAATAGAAGCAGAGTATACTTTTCCTCTAAGTTTTGATATAAGAATTTTTGAGATCTGTCCAGTTTGAAGAAGGAAACAGCAGAATACGAAACGTCTTTTGGTCAAGGTTTTTGTAGGTAAAATCAGCCTGGGCTGCAGTTCTCCCTTTCGTACTTTACAGGGGCAGGTTGGAGGTAGGTGCGACGGCAATAGTTTCTTCAAATACCTATTTTTCAAATTCCTTGGGACTAGAGTTCCCTCTTAATAACCGACTTCAAAAAGGGAGGAGGTTCTCAATTCGTCGGAATCTTTGTTTTTTTCATGTATGTTCACCGATTACTCGAAGACGCCTGAACCGATTTGGAAAGTTCTTTTTCTTTTTTTGAAAGAGTATATACGTCCCAGGTGGTCCCATTTAAATTTTATCGAAATCGTTTGGGAGGTTTTTAAAAAAATCAACAATAAATTATATACTTGGAGTGACGCGAGCTTTTGAAGTCGGTTTTTAAAAATAATTTTATATTAAATTATCACACTAGATGATGCCCGCGACTTCGTCCGCGTGGATTAAGGTTTTTTAATTCTCGCGGGAACTCTTTGATTTTCCGGGATAAAACTCCAAATCTGTGTCAATCTCCAAATCTTGAACTATACCACTGCGAAAAATTGCGTGAGTCTGTTGCTCCGTTGCTGTGTGATTGAAGGACAAACCAACGCTCTTTCGCATTTTTACAAGCTTTTATTTAGCTAGACCAGTTTATTTATTTATTTGTTTGTTTGGGTCAAATCTTGCAAGATGAATTAGACCCACTTCCCGGTTTCTAAAAGAGCTGAAATTTTGCATTTATGTGTAAATCAGATGACAATGCAATATTATTGTGACATGGAGCTGATCTGATGATGGAGACGGAAGATGGCTATCGGAACTCTGTAATAAAGCGACGTAACCGCATCGAGTTTGGGCTCGTTTGATTCGTCATAATAAGTACTCTGATCCTAGATGACATCCAGATCGAGTCTATTGATGTAGCTACTAAAAGCTTGCATTTAAAAATAAAATTTTTAATTTACACTTGTTACAAGCCTTAACTTGCAATGTTTCGGTCAAATCTTACAAGGTGAATTAGAACCACTTCCTGGTTTCCGATTGAGCTGAAATTTTGAATATACTTATGTAAATCGGATGAAAATGCAATATTATTGTGACACGGAGCTGATCTGATGATCGAGACGGAAGATGGCTGTCGGAACTTTGTAATGAAACAATGTAACCCCATCGAATTTGGGCTTATTTAATTCGTCTTGATAAGTACTCTGGTCCTAGATGATATTCAGGGTCTGATGATGAAGCCCGAAGTACTTTTTTCAGCTTTGGTAAGAAAGTGACGTAACTCCATCAAGTTTGGGCTCGTTTGATTCGTCTTGACAAGTACTCCGATCCTATATGATATCCAGGGTCTGATGATGAAGTCAGAAGGTGACTATGGAAAATTTGTAATAAAACGACGTATGCCCATCGAGTTTGGGCTCGTTTGATTCGTCTTAACAAGTACTCTGGTCCTAGATGATATCCAGTGTCTGATGATGTAGCCAGCTACTAAAAGCTTGTTTTTAAAAATATTTTTTTTACATTACACTTGTTTAAAAATCATCATCATCATCATCATTAGCAACCATCAACGGCTCACTACTGAGCGCAGGTCTCCTCTCAGGGAAGGGCCCAATGCGAATTGGCGGACTTCACACACTTTCAAGAACATTATGAAGAACTCTCATGTGTGCAGGTTTCCTCACGATGTTTTCCTTCACCGTTGAAGCAAGTGATATTTAATTGCTTAAACGCACTTGACTCCGAAAAGTCAGAGGTGCGTACCCGGGATCGAACCTGCGACCTCCCGAATAGGAGACCACAGTCCTAACCACAAGGCTATCACTGCTTGCTTGTTTAAAAATATTTTTTCAATTTACACTTGTTATTATTATAGCTAAGAATTAGTAAGCATTGGTTGCTTGAAAATGTTCAATTAAAGGTGACCTTTCTACCTAATAATATGCTCATAACAAATATTCCTTTGTCATCAAACTTTCCCCGTCCCTTTATTTATTATTGCCCGGAATCACTTCATATAAATGCCGAGCTAAACGATAAAAAGGCTTTTATTAAATTCTGCTATAGTACTACTAAATTAAGATGAAAACAAGATTTTCGCCCGTTTACACCAACCATACCTAAATCATCCCTTAAGTAGGAGTATCTATATCGTATAGAGACTCCTACTTAAGGGATACGCTAGAGGGGCTACATACGTATAGACTATACGTAGGTAGCCCCTTAAATACCTTACCCAATGTCATAACCACTTTTAGGTTAAGGTTCGTGAAAACGAAATTGACCAAGCGTCACCTAACTTAGCTTAGGTAGTCCGTAACAGTTAGGGAACGTTGCAGTGGTGTAAACGGGCATTAGGGTATGTTTATGCACACGCGGCGCGTCTGCCGCGTCGCCCGCCGCGTTCAACGCAAACGCTTCTGCATGAACGCTCTCATACTTGGCCATATGTTTGAGTTTACCGCGCGACACGACGCACCACGCGCCGCGTGTGCATAAACGTACCCTTAGAGTTAGCGCCTTGTCGAGTTGCAAAGCTGGTGGATACCCATCCATACCCACATTGTTCGAAGCAATCTCTGCTTAGATAGAAGCACATTGAAGGCTTTGACCGTGGCTAGTCGTACCGTCACCTCATCATCATCATCATCATCATCAGCAACCCATCACCGGCATACTACTGAGCGCAGGTCTCCTCTCAGAGAAGGGTTATAGGCCATAGTCCACGCTGGCAAAATGCGAATGGGCGGACTTCACACACCTTCAAGAACATTATAGAGTTACTCTCAGATGTGCAGGTTTCCTCACGATGTTTTCCTTCACCGTTGAAGCAAGTGATCTTTACGCACTTGACTCAACAGTCAGAGGTGCATACCCTGGATCGAACCTGCGACCTCCCGAATAGGAAACCACAGTCCTAACCACTAGGCTATCACTGCTTACCGTCACCTATCGTCAAGCAATTATAAGCATGCCGGTACGATGGAATAACTTGGTGTGGCAGTTTTAATTGAACCCTTTCTTTATTCGATGACAAGATAATCCTTGACTGCGATCTGATGGTAAGTGACGATGCAGTCTAAGATGGCAGCGGGCTAATTTGGAAGGGGTATGGCCGTGTACATTCAACCCATACCCTAATCTGTTTCTACACGCCATCGTGCCGGAACGCTAAATCGCTTGGCGGCACGTTTTTAACGATAGGGTGGTAACTAGCCACGGTCAAAGCCTCCCACCAGACCAGACCGGAGACAATTCAGAAATTATAAATTCCCTAATTGCCCCCGCCGGGAATCGAACCTGAGACCTCCCGAGATCACAGTGCTCACCACTGCACCAGGGAGGTCGTCAACCCTTATCGGACCTGTCACCTGCACTTAAAAACTCAAGAAGCTTTACCTCTGTCGGGTTTTTAGGGTTCCGTACCTCAAAAGGTAAAAAAAGGAACCCTTATAAGATCACTCTCTTGTCCATCTGACCACCAATTTTCTCAGGAACGGGAGTCCCTATTAGGTGTATAAAAATCAAGGTCCTGAGTCAACACGATAAAAAGATATGAGCAAATTTAGATTTTCGCGAAAACTTGTAAGTACCAAAATTTACCTTAATTTTCATCTTTTTTATTTTTCGGAATTTTCCCTTTACTTGTGCTCTAAGTCCTTGCGTTTAACCAAAATTGTGCATATAACCAAAATTGACAATTCTAGGTCAACCGGAAGTACCCTATAGGTTTTGGCTTGAAAACCTATATGGTAGTTGGTCCCGTTGATCTAGAATCACGAAATTTGGCAAAAAAACAAGGTCTTACAGCACAAATAAAGG